>CM062854.1:1041607-5841607 GCA_031772225.1 Eubasilissa splendida | reverse complement strand
GAAGGTAGTCTGTGTGTGTAGGGGGTGGGGTGTTGTAGGCTCTGCGGGGGGGTTATGGTCGGTTTGGGTTGGTTGTTGGGTAGCAACTGGGGGCTTGTGGAGGTGCGGTTTTGGTTTAAGTTGATGGGGGTTTGGTGGGAGTTGCAGTTGTATGTAGTTATCGACTGGAGCGTTTTTTAGGCAGGTTTTGGGGGTTGGGAACTTGGGTGTTAGTAGGTTGGGTGGGTGTTGGTTTATTGGGGTTGTTTTGATTGTGAGGATTGTTGTTGTTTTTGGTTGGTGGTGGTGTTTGATGTGACGGGGGTTGGGTTTGTGGGTTGTGGGGTGATGCTTTGGTGTTAGGTTACGATATGGTATGTGTGTGGGCTCAATGGTTCGGGGGTTTGGTGGGGGGTTGGTCGTCGTGTTGTGGGTGTGTATATATTGTCTTTTTTGAATGGCTTGGTATTATATCGCTTATTATTGTTTGTGTTATTTTTGTTATATAAATTTGGTTCTTGTAATTTTGAAAGTGGTAGTATTAGATTCTGGTCGTGCTTATACCTCATTATTCACAGTATTTTTGTATAGTTTTACGAAAAGTTAACTTGATAGTGTTTCTAATCCCCAGTCAAGTTTAGTCTTTATGTCTTTCAATCGATCAATAACATTTTCAATTATTGTAAACATTTGTGTATAGAAGATTGAAGTAATCGCCGATTACAATATTTATTTAGATTACAATATTCTTCACCACGTTCCTCCTCATCTGGGACAGGCTAATAATTGGGGTATATATTATATATCCTGAATCCCACTGAACCCTTGGTATACCATCGGGATTATAAATAACAACCGTCGTTGATTTACACACCCTGTGACCAGAATCACGCCGTATAACTCATCGTAAAAATGTTCCTGATAAATCAACATATGTACAAAACGAAATTTAATAAATAATCACGTTTTATCAGTTTTTAATCCATTCTACCATATCGTGGTTTGGTTAATAATAATAAGCATTTATAATTTTTTTTTTAATAAAATGGTAAAGAAACTTATCGAATTATACTTTATTTTATACATTATTATTTATATATGGTACAGTGCGACGCAGATCTTTAATGAAATGCCAGATGATATAAGAAAGGAGGAGAAACTACATAGATTCAAAGTGAAACTAAGCCAATATGCATGTGCAAGATAAGTTTAAGTAAAAAATAACATGTTGATCTTATTTATATTAGAGCATATATACGTATGGACTATATTAAAAATAAATAAATGAAATAGGTTATTACGAAAAATATTTAAAACAATCTTCGCAAAAATGCTCTTGAAAAATTAAGATGTAAAAGTGCTTGCAAAAACACTGAAGTATAGTATAAAATGGAGTAAATTTAGTTCAACTTTTATCAAAATACGTAAATATTGAAAATATATACATCGTGACGAAATTTCTTTTAAAAATTATGTGGACCGTTTCCAAATGCCATCAAAACTTTAAATGTTAAATTTATTCGCACAAATTAAATTAATCAGATAGAAAAAATCGATCCATCGAAAAATAATTAGTTGCTACCGGGATAATTTAATTTGTATTTAAATACCTACTATGTTCTGCAACTTCAAAACAAAAATGTATTCTCACTAATAAATTAAATTTATTGTTATGTTATACAATCTAATTCATTTATTTGTTCGCCGTTATTAATATATACGTTAATAATAATACAAAAAATTATATGTGTATAAGTACTTATATACATTCGGTATACATCTATAAATGTATTATTATATAACATCATTTAAGAATGTACAATCCACGATCTCACGTCTGAGATTTGTCTACAATTTCCGGTCATCAATCAATCTGCTGGTGACTGGAAATGTTGAAGAAGTGGTCGATATACTAAATCATCAATGACAGACGTCGTGACCATTAGACTATGAATAAATTACGGAAATTGTTTTGTGTAGTACATGCGAAATATTAACATTCGCTTGAATGAAAGTTATAAGGAATTTATTGATTGTGAAACCATATTTTGTAATCAGCTACGCTACTCTCTCTCTCTCTCTTTCTCTCTCACTGCAAGGTTAAAAAACATGCAAATTTGTTTATGCGACGCCACTGGCCACTTTCCACTTGATCCGACGTTATACGTCAATGTCCGGCGATACGGCTGGCGCGGGCGGAGGCGGGCTGCCGGGGTGGGGTGGCCGCCCTCCACGGCTGGAGGGGTTGGGCGGTCCTCGAGTCTTCTGACTAATCGACTGTTTGCCGAAGGGATTCCTTTTCGGACGCTTAGCATAGGCAAATGGACGCCGACGCTTCGGGGAGACTCCGCGATCATTACTTCCCGCGATCATTACTCCCCGAGATCATTACTCCCCGCGATAATGTTATTCGCAAAAGAAAATATATAACAAAAATTGGCCGGCGTTGCGGGCCGTGAATAGGAGATTTTTCATATTTGGACAAGATAATTTATTATTTTATTTGTGTTTTTGTTGGAAGATTCGAACGCAGATGGAAAACCAGCGCGCGGCGTCCAGAAACCCAAAAATGTTTCGACAATTCAGAAAACCTGTATATCACTAATATTAAAAGTTTGTTACATGGCTTCATCACTTCTCATAGGTGAAGTTTGCATGCGTATACAAATATACAACACGTACTTACCGTTAAGTAAAACTACAATAAAAAAACTATCACAAACAGTACGTTTTTCGTGTGGCTTGTCATGGAGTATACGGACACTATAAGCTTTTTATTTCGGCTTGTTAATAAAATTACTTTTAAAAAATTTCTTTCAGATATACCCAATATCATGTGCTCTAAAATAAGTACAAGAATTATATTTTTCGCAACTTCACCAACAAAGGGTAAATATGAACATTGTTTGAAAAATTTAAGCCAAAAGAAATTGTAAAATACATTTGAGAATATTTATTGAAAAGTTTTTTGTGCAGTAGGATGATATTGTCTATTACGATCATTTGTTATGATTTGTCAATCAATTACATCATTCGGTAATAAATTATAGTCCGCTTCACGTTCAACTCCGTACTGTCCTTTACGCGTTTTCGAATCTCCGAAGCAAACTTATCAGTGTATATTGTAATAAACAAAGACAATTTTTTCTGTATTAACCATATAATCTGTATTAAACTATGCTAAAATTTACGTAACTTTTTCTAGATTTTATTTTTATATAAATATATATTGCCTAATTTTCGTAACGTAAGCAATTCGGTGGAAGGCAATTTAATTTCTGATCTTTCGAAAATAAACCATCAAATTTATTTAGCCGAGATACACACCACATTATAAAAACTTGTCGGATTGATCGAAAGATGGCAGCATCCGTAACGACACGATTAATATTTATTTATGAATGTATGTAGGTATCTACATTTGTAATAATATTATTAAAGTGAAATCGGAAACCATAGAAAATAAAATGAATACGCGCTTAATTAAAAAAAACAGGCGGTAAAACGTGCTACCGAGTGGAAAAGTGTACTATAATACAAATACCAGCATTTGAATATATGAATAGTATATATAATATTTTAGTATAGTATTTCGAACCCTCTTAAGTAAAGTATCGTAAGTAAAAAAATAAGTTTTAATCATTGGAGTATTTCGTATGTATTTGATGCTTATTTACGTGGCAGATTAAAAATATATATATTATATTCTATGATGTAGGTACTAATAAACATAATATAAAAAATACCAGCCATTCAAAAATGTATCAAATACTCGAATGATTATAACATCATTTTAACTTTACTTTACTTACGTAGGAAGGGTTGATTTGTAAATTGAATTTTGTAGTTTATGTTCATTTTCGTATAGATTTAATGAATATGGCATCCTGATGAAGGAAATGAAATTTTCCCAAACCGGTTGATGTAATAAAAAGAAAGTTAAATAATCTATATAAAAAAGAATAATACATTTTCCTCATTTGTGGCACAAGCTGATTTTCGTTTTACATATAAATTGTGGCACAATTACATTGTCTCACTCTGCGTCATATTGTTAAACTCTTTTGTATGGCGTTTTTAAAATCAATCTTTTATAGCTTATCTCATTTTTAAGTAAAAAAATCAATTTAATAAAACATTTTTTGTTAGAGCTGAACCAAGTCAATTGGGTACACAGACAAGTAAAAATTTAAAACAAAAATATTACTTTTGTCACATTTTAATGTAGTTAGGAAAATTAATTAACATAATTAAATTAAATAATACACGTATTTCTGTCATTACATACTCTATATGTTGATTTATTTCTCATGGCACTGTACAATCGGCAACTGGTGAATATCTTAATAATAATAATAATGACTCTGTCTCTCTGTCTTGAAGCGCCATGACCAAAAATCGACCAATAGTTACATAATTACGCGTCAATGTATCTATTTACATTACAATTTATACAATTGAACATCGTTTTTATGCCTAGACTATAAGTCTAATCCGGCCCTGATTTTTGTATGTACTTCTCTTAGCTGGAATAAAACATATTGACTTTTAAACTGATCGGCAAAAACTTAACAAGACGATCGTTTCAGTGTGTACAGAGCACGAGAGTACGAGGCACGTAGTCGGTGGGGTTATAGTTTATCATCATATCTCGGGCTGGCCCGGGGGAGGAGGGGAAAATGATAATCTCCCGTGGCCCGCGGCAACACTTGGGTCCCGGCGCGGAGTAAAATTTGATGCTCACAAGCGGGGAATGTGTTTTGATTAGTTTTTATTCTTACGTAGAACTGTCCCATATATTTACTTTACCCATCATATGGTTTATTTTTCATGTAAAAATAAAGAGTTATTCAAATATACTTCCGTCGGTCCATAAACCTTTGCGAAAAAATCTATAAAATTATATTTACATTTGCATATCAGTTATAACAAGAAATGTTATATGTTATTTAGAATGTTAATACATGATTATCATATTATACTAAAAAGTTTACATGCGTGAATTAAAAAATTATTTTCAATTATCAATACTCGAAAACGCCTAGTTCATTTATAACATACATTTTATCAAAAACCTTCACCTTCACTTTTGATATAGTAATAATAAAATTAAACAAAATAATAAAATAACTGATCTTTTGATAAAATTACTCAAAAAATCATTCGCAGTCAACTATGTTCTGAAAAAATTGAAACTTTACAATAATAATGTATTTTCCTTAAAATGAAATATTTTTAATTAATGCATGTAATATAATGTTATAGTATAATATGATAATTCATTCAAATTAAATGTATCAACTACAAAGATATACAAATAAAATCAATTTATCGAAAACGTATTTTTGTTGCTACTGAGATCTTTTCCTATCCGGAGAAATATATTAACCGATTATACTACACCAACATAGTAAGTTGATGATAAATTTTCAAACATGTATGTTGCACTTTCAAATAGATACATCTGTCGTTCTATTATTTGAAAGACATCTTCTTTATATCCCGGTAGCAATAAAAGTTTTTTTTTCGATAAATTGATTTTATCTGTATAACTTTGTAATTGATACATTCAATTTGTATTTAATATCACAGAACTATGTTATGAAAAAAAAATTTCAACTTTACAATAAGAATGTGTTCTCCTCAAAAATAATATAATATTATAATCAACATTGAAGAACTGTGTAATAATGCTGGACACTATCGAGAAGTTATAGGTTTCTGAATTCATATGATACGTTTTGCTCATTGATTTGTACCTATCCATAATATTTTACAAGGAATATATAACCGCAACATACAGTATTTTAGTATATAAATAGAATATTCAACAATTACCCACGTTTCATTGTAAATTATATACACTGGATATTTGATTATTTAAGTCCTCTTTTCATCCATATTGAAATAATCTGTAATTGTATCTAAAAATCAAATTTTAAGAGAGATAGAGCCATCTTCTGAATAATACTTTAACTATTATTATTTTATCTTTTTTGTTACCGCCATGTAATATTATAGATTAATTTATGAAATATTTTTATTTATTTTAACTTAGTAAGATGTTTCTTCCAATCATGTTAAACTTATTGCATATAACTAACAGTCTCCTCATGTAAAGAAATCGGTAACATTCTCATAAAATTATATACCTGTGGTTAGAAACGACAGATAACATTATTTACTGCATTAAACTGATAATTATTTCATCTTTCTTGTTTCTTTCACAACCGAGATTATTTTACGACTGAAATAATCTTCGTAAATTACATGGTACGTAATAAAACAATTTTGACGTCTTTTGTACAGTTAAACCGCAAGATTTCAATCTGAAACATATACTTAGTACACAGACGTTTCAGAAAAATTGATAATTGCAAATAAATCATTTGAATCATTTTATAATATACGTTGTCGGGCGAGCTCATCTCGAATGACAATCTTTATGTCGTCTGAGCCCGCGCCTTTCCGATTTGGGCGACAAACTTTCGTTAGATCAGCGGGCGAACCTTAGCGGGGCATAAATATTGAGGTCTGACGATAGTGCTTTTAGAAAATGCTTTGTCGCGACGCAAAATTCGCGTCACCTTATATCATTATACAAATAAAATTACGCCCAGCGAAATCCCATTACCCAGAGCAAACATCGTGGAGCTGTGCTATATATACTCTTGGATGAGCAAGTATATTAAATCTAATATAAAAATACTGCCATGGCTTCACCTATAACGTGTGTCCATATCGCGCCTACTAGAGTCAGAGAAGCTAATCGTGATAATTTGTATTGTAATAATATTTTTGTTAATGTTTTCGACGATAATTTAAATATATTTATAATGGTCCGAAAGGAAATATTTTAATCTGGATATTGTTGCATGGTAGTAAAAAATATTATTTACTAAAATAATAAACTAAATTTAAAATATCATTTTTTGGTTAAAATTTTTTTTAAATATGAATTAAATATATCAATTAGAAAGATATACATATAAAATTAATTCTATCGAAAAATATTGTTATTGCGCCACCGGGATTCGAACCTAGATCTATTTCCTAACTGGGGAAGGTGCATTATCCAACTATGCTACAGCGACAATATTTTTAGCGACAATTTTCGAACCTATATGTTACCTTTTTTGATATTAATACATTTAATCTTTCCATTATTTGAAAGAGCCATCTACCTTATTTTTACAGAATCTCAAATACCTTTGAGTATACTTATAGCAGACGCCAGAATTATCAATTCATTTTTATTAAATTTTGGACACATTGATACAACTTTATTATTAGGAGAACACATTATTATTGTAAAGTTGTAATTATTCAGAACATAAGTCTGTGATATTTTAAATATGAATTAAATATATTAATTAGAAAGATATACATATAAAATCAATTATATCGAAAAATATTGTTGTTGCGCCACCGGGATTCTTTTTAAATTTAATTTTTATTTATTTAGAATATGTGTTTAATTTTTTGCTGCTTCTTCATAGAAATAGATTTATGTCTCTATGCCATTGGAATTAATGAAGAAATCATACCTTTTTTAATGTTCCGTAAAGAAAATTACTTATTATGATAGAAAAAATCTGAATAGAATTAATAATAGAATCCATAATTGTATGGCATTCTTGAAGCTATTCAAATTTATATTAATTGAATTATCTGAATGGAATATATAGCGCATCAATATTTAAAAATTACTAGTAAAAAAGGCGTAGATAATGCATACTAGTAAAAAAACGCAAAACGATAGTGCAGTAAAATAATCTTCGCCACGCTTAGCTATTTACTACTGATTCTGCGTTTCGTTCAAGTGCAGAATTTTAATTTGTCACTATTATCGGCACTGGCAACTACTGCAAACAAAAGTGAAATAATAATACGTGAAATGCGTAACATTCTTGGCACCGAGTAGTGTAGCATGTGTGCTATTCTATATTCGACAGAGACGTACGAAACTAGGAATGATTTTATATACAAATATATAGTAGTCGCGACTTATAAGTTCGTATGCAGTAATGATGCTAATACGCAGTGGCGTGCAGTAGGTATAGATTTAGGTTATGCTGTTACTAATGACATTATACAATCATATATAATATATGTAATACAATATATGTACTTTCGTTTAACCAACGTCTTTAGACAAAATAAATCCGTCGTTCATACGACCCTACCATGTAATTTTAAAGTACAATTAATAGTGCTTTTAAAGTTTAAATTTTAACGTAAAATAATACCTTCTCACCCATATAAAAAATGTATGTAGGTTTTTAAGAACACTTTCTATGATTGAACATGATTCATTTATTGTTTGAAAAGTCTTCATGTAATTACTAAAGGAAATAATTATTTATATTTAAGATAAGGAAATAATTCTGGCAATTGCTATTCCAAATCCATGCACCAAATTTGAAGAATAATCATGAAATCAACGCGTTAAAAACAGTAAGATAGTAAAATTCGCGAATAAGTAAAAGAGGAAATAAACACTTTAATATAATAATATGATTTGAACGCAGTTGTAACTTTTTCTAATGTTATTCTGTTAAAAAAAACAGCATAGGTAACGACTCCATACAAAACGGATCAACCGAAAGAAATTTTCAATTCATTAAATTACTATTTATATAAATATGAATTAAATATATAAATTAGAAAGATATACATATAAAATCAATTTTATCAAAAAATATTGTTGTTGCGCCACCGGGATTCGAACCTGGATGTCTTTCCAAACCGGGGAAGGTGCATTATCCAACTACGCTACAGCGACGATATTTAATATATTTAATTCATATTTAAAATATCACAGACCTATGTTCTGAATAATTACAACTTCACAATAAGAATATTTTCTCCTAATAACCATTTTTATGACTTGAGTAATTCACTAGCTTAAAGACAAAACTGAGTAATGTAAATAGCACGATGCGGAGAATAAAAAAAAGAGCGCCATGAGTACAGCGGTGAGTTGCGGTGAGTTTATAGAATTAAGCAATTAAAGTATCTACTGATACACAGATGGCATTAATTGCAAAATAATGTTTTCGTTAATGTTAATCCAATTTTTAAATGTATATTTCTTTACCATATTTTTTAGTTATGCATAGCTTTTTTACTTGTATGTACTGCACGCCCCTGCTAATACGTATCCAGTATAATACTTTCTCTGTTGTTCAGTGAAATACTATTTTGTGTGTAATATTTTCATGTAGAAATTGTAAGTAGGAAATAGTAAAACCATAATGTTTATTGAAAATATCAAATGTATGATATTTTCGCACCAACCAATCCCAATAAGTGTAGAGCACAAACAACAAACTGCTTCTACAACAGTGATGCATTACCCGAGAATTAACTCCGCCTCAGTCCGTCCGCGCGCAGAACATGTGATAGCTTAAATAAATAGCCACCCCTTCACGCCCTGTCCCTTCCTGCCCCATTCATCCCTTTTACTGTCAAAAAAACTTGGAAAAATGGGTAAACAAATCCTCCAATTTCCATCACATTTATTCACACACCCCCGCCCCGTCCGCCCGACCCCCCACTAAAGCTACCCCACAAGTTGTACGAGTGTGGGTAAAGTTAACATACACGACAGAAAAAATAATCAGAATTTGTTACAACATTCTACTTAGGTATGGGAATTTCAACAATTTTTACCCGTCATTTTTATCTAGAAATATCGTAAATTGTGGAATAAAATTTTGAAAAAATACTAAATATTTTGTGTAAGTATTATATAATAGATCTGTATTGGTAAAAAAATCTTTAATGGTGCATGTACACACATAAAATTTGGCGATGAAAGTCTGAAAGCATCAGTTGGTACAATGAATGCCTTTGTGTAATTAGCACTAATTCTGTATTCTCCTTAGCGCGATTTAAATTGAATCATGATAGATAAAACATTTCATTGACAACGACAAATATCTGTATATTTATTTTAAACTAGAATATCCGATGGCATCTGAGAAACTAATGACCCGTCTTAAGGATTCTCTTTCAAAAATAATTAATATGGGTTTTTATTATACATTTACATCAGAAGTTAAACAATAGATTTGACATCTTTTTAAACTATTGTTTAGATAAAATCTGTATACTAATGTAAAATTAATAAAATGAATGTTATTTGGCATAATTAAGAAAATACAAGCATTATAAGGAAGATTTCGACCATTCAATTTATTTTCAACGTGCCACAAAATTGCCGTAATGTAGAAAATTCTTGCATATACGAAATATATTTTTTTACAATCTTCAAGCCAAGATTACGGAGACAAATCTGAATTGAACCAAATTAGTAAAATATTAAAAATTAATAGAGTTGTAAACCATTATATTTTCAATACATATCATCAATTTTCGACGTTTTTAAAACACTTTATGTTAGTGAATACAAATTATGTTAAATAATTTATTAAATATACTTACATGCTTTGAGGCTTCAGCTACTATTTAAAATCAGTTTTTATATCAAAAACATAATTATTTTTTACTAAAAATTATTTTTATCAATCCTATTAATGTATGTTTTATGTTATTTTTTAATCAGAGATTTGAAATAAAATACCCAACCGCTACCATTACGCGGTCTTTTTTATAATGCCTGTATTTTCTGAATTATGGCAAATAACATTCAGTTTATTAGTTTTACATTAGTGTAAAGATCTTATATATGTAATAGTTTTTTAAAAAGTCAAATTTAGTGTAGAACTTTTCTTATATAAATGAATAATTAATGAATTAGTAACTCACATTTTTGTAAAAAACGCAAAAATATTCATTATTTTTGAAAGCGCGCCCTTAATTCTTAACTTAACATTTTTTTAATATCTCTCCCTTCACCGGCAACCTAACTTCTATAACGTTTCTCTCTTCCATTCCAATCTTCGAGAATTTGGCCATCGTACTAAATTTCAGCAATCCATTTTAAGATTTCATATCTCTGTAAAGCTATGGGGTCTGGAAGAAGACTGGAAGAACTTAATAGAATATCTAATAGTATTTTTGACAATGGAATTTGATAATTTCTACTTATTTAACTACTAAGGAACGAACGATGGGCTCGCGGTTCGTGCCCGACTGCACGGAAAGTTTATAAATTTCCAAGTAATCTCCGCTCAGCCTCCCACCACCCTCTATTGCATTTAATCTCAGGACACAACTTCTCATTGTTTGTCTTTATGGAGGAGAAAAGGCGAGAGGTGGTTTTGGCACGTTTCCCTGTTTACCGACTGCGGGCGAGGGATGATTGACAATAAAGCGCAAATTAAGAAAATAATCTTGATTTATACATTCAATCATTTGTTAGGTGGATATTTTACTCCAAGTTTTTCTTGCTTTATTTATTTATTAGTATATTATAATTTTTATTTTTTAAATTTTTTTTTAATGCTTTATCGTGTATAAAGATAAAATACCTGTATGTGGGCGATTGTTTTTAGAAAACGTTTTAATGGATGAAAATAAAATTACAAAATATTAAGTAAAAATCAAATATCATAAAATATCAATGCATTAATAGAAGCACTTAAAACCACACAGAAAAGCAATATACATATTAATAAATTTCTTATGAGAACATAGTTTTCTTAGAAACAGGAGAGAAAACATTTTTACCATAGAAGTTTTAAAACATCAGAAATATATTAATGATTCGTGTTAAATAATAATCAAAATTAAATAGTTTTTGTCGTTTGTACGTCGGTCACAGATAATTACCCGCGAGCGTAACTTGTAAAATAATTATACAATTGTAAATAATTATATTATTATATAATTATTAATTATATATAGAACAATCGTCTGGCACTTTGTCACTAGATTGAATAAGAATAAAGATTGCAATATAGTTCTATTTTTTAAATTAATCAATTGGCTCTCCGTACCTAGGTAGGTACTTACTTCTCAAGTGTTAATAATAATGTAATTCAATAACAGAATGTGCTTTACCTACAAAAAATTTAATATTAGATTTTTTTCTATAATTACTGATTGACTCCCACATGGTTAATTACATTATAAATATTAATTTACACGTATTTCTATATAATTTTACGTAATAAATAATTTCTCAAATTAATGAAAGTATTAGGTGTTAACATAAGTAGTGTCCATTTTTTTAAATTTAAAAATGCGCGCCAAAAATAAAACAAAATAATAAATTTATGCATATTGTATTGCACAATAGTATTTTTATTCCATCGTTTTGTATATTTTTATGTTTACTTGCATTGTATGTTTCATTTTCTATTCAATTGTGTTTTGCCTTGTATTCAACGAGTTATTTGGTTTAGTAAAATATAATTTGCCCTAAAACAGGCTTGTCTAGTTGGGTAATGCATTTTAAAATCTGTATAAAATATATGTAACAAACTGTCTTTTTTTAGTTGTACAATACTTATATATTATATGTGTTTCAATAAATAAATAAATAAAAAGGTTCATTCATTCGAAATAAAAATTTCTGCCCTACAAAATATTGTGTTTGCTTTTACGTTACAATCATTATTTTATTTAATTACAGGCCTTCAAAATGGAATGTCAAGCAGACAAAAGTGAGCGGTAAAGATGCTATGAATGAAAGGACAGCTAGTCGATAGTTTTCGAGTTTCAAAGACGCTACTTTCGACCTTTAAGACATTTAATGAGAACCGCTTAAACCATCTTATTCATGAAGATTCCTTTCAAACCACCGTAATTGGTTCAACATATGAATTGTGACAAAAATCAACGTTCGACAATTTATGGTGGTTTGCTCGTGCGTTATTGAGCTACGCATGGCCACAAGCAAAGGTTCCTACCGCATCTTTACTGGTGATGAAAAATGCTACCTTTATGTGAATATGAAGCAACCGTCATGGTCAAACAAGGTTAGCATCCTCGCAAGACGATGATTTGCGTCTGGTGTGATTGGCAACGATTAAATGTATTAATATCAAAAAGGTAACATATAGGTTCGAAAATTGTCGCTAAAAATATTGTCTCTGTAGCATAGTTGGATAATATACCTTCCCCGGTTAGAAAAGAGATCCAGGTTCGAATCCCGGTGGCGCAACAATATTTTTCGATAAAATTGATTTTATATGTATATCTTTCTAATTAATATATTTAATTCATATTTAAAATATCACAGACCTATGTTCTGAAAAATTACTAGAATGTATTCTCCTAAACTTGTAATTATTGTTTACGTTAAAATAATCAAATCGAATAAATCTGTGATTTTGATGATTAATAAATTATCATTAATGATCACACATTCAGGGTTGTCTAACAAGCGTGATACAACTTTAAAATGGAATTAAATTATGAAAAACCAAATATATTATCAACTTCTTTTCAATCATCCGATACCATTAACAATGGAATATAATTTCATTCGAATGTGCACCATGACTTCCTTTGATTTTTAATCACCCTTTTACAAAAATCTGGTGCAATTTCACCAATAAGGCTGCTAGATGGATGGCCGAATCGATGACTGATTTTAATAATATGTTTTAATAACTTGTAAACGTTGTCCTAATCTGAAGCGCTCCATGATAATTTGGCGGATGAAAATAAAGACAGTTATCAAAATATTAATAAGCATGGCTTATCGTGAGCTATTAAGCTATTTAAATATTACATCTAGATTTGTTCTTAATTTGAATGTTTAATTTATGACGCGTAAAGTATCGCATCAAAACGATGTTACACTTCGATCACACGGCGCCCTACCGAAGCTGTCGTAAGCTGCGATATTTCAGTGCAGCTTTGGGCGATATCCGAGCTTTAGCACGGGGGGCTTATCTCGATACAGCGAAACCGGTCATTAGCCGCGAAAGGATTCAACTATGAAGAAGAAGCGAGGCTTCGCGGGAGTTCAAATATTCAAATCGCCGCCCAACTACCCCCGCGGGACGGTTTGAATTCTAAACGTTAAACTTGGAACAAGTTTACCGATAGTTAAGGGTAACAAAACCTTTCGATATTGTATTCATAGATTCAAATTTCGTATTTAGAACGTTATGCTTCTGTTTCTGAGAGGTTTTATGTGCTACAAGGATGAGCATTTCAAATATTTGATATTTTTACATATATTTTATGTATGTGAATACATTGCTTACAAATGATACAGTAGATACAATTGAATATATACATAAGAATTCCGAATCTGTAATACTTTTATTTATTTATTATTTGAACATTAAAAATATGTTGGTAGATAATATATGGTCTGTTAAATGTGACAATAAATTTCATTTAACTACTTATTGCTCGCCATACTCGCAAGGATTACAATTTAACATACCCCAAAATGGTCGTTCAGTTTATCTACATAAACATAAAATTACATTAGAACATAAAATTCTTATGGTGAAAGTCTGACAAAGATAAATTAAAATAAAAAGTAATGATTTATGAAATACGCAATGCATTCTATTATTAACATCCTGGAAATTCCAAAAAAAAAAAATTGAAAGTAGAATAGTTGCATTAAGTGTATAAAGAGGTCTTTAGTAACTGAGAAAAAAACGAAGAGTTAAGAGAAGTATGTAAATCCAGGGTAAACAAATGAAATTATAAGAGTTAACTTTTGTTTTGGGCACGTGATTCGTACATCACACATATTTGTAAGGTGAGTGAGTGATACACGAAATAAAGAAAGACCTTGATGTACCAAGTATATAATTTAAAAAAAAATGTTGAAAGACGTGATCTCAGAAGCCATAAAGTTTACCGAGAACGCTTGTGGAAGAAGCGAAAGCTTCGCAATAGGACCGTACATTATTGAAGTGTTTGGCCAATACTTATCAGTAAAATGTATTTACTTTTGGAAATCCTGAATGGAAGATACCTAGATAACGTTAAACTAGGTTATGTTAATATAGAGTTGGTCAACTTAAGTTAAAATCAAGTGACAAGATTGGCTTCGCTAGATTAGGTTTGCAATGTATAATACAGAGTAAAACCAATTACGATAACTTTAAATTATCGCGAAATATAGATATATCATACTATTTCCTAACCGAGTCTTAAGAAGGAATCTCGATATTCTACATAACCTCTCATATTATCTCTTAATCTATTCAAATGAACGATCAAGTACGGCTAAATCACCAATACATACATACACCGCCTACTCCGCTCTCTGACCGCCCCCACCCCACTGGCCTCCATCCCCCTCTAGGGGTAGTTCAGGGAAGGGAGGAGGCCGCAAGGTGGAAACAAAGGATGAATATTAAGCGGACCTCGAGAGAGGAAGATTGTACCGTGAGTCGGTCACAAAGGTTGAGGAATTTTAATATCCACTATCACCGTGGCCCAATACCCGACTACTCGCTTGAAATTCTACTCACTGGGTTCGACTATTCCTCAATCGTATATCTTGAGTAGATCAATTCAGTTGATGGATGTGTTATTAGGTAATTAAATATCAAATAGAGAAGTGACTCATTCCTATATATCTTCTCATGCTATGCCCAATTGACGTTCAATACGCGAGAATATCATTGACACGAATGTAAATTTTTATTTCATTCCATAAAATATTGTCAAATTATTATTTAAATGAAAAAAGTTCGAAAATCTATCACAATCGACATACATGCACAAAACTAACCGCAGCCCAGGGTTCCCAGTTAGTTTCGATTACTAAAAAAATATTTTTGAAGAGAACCAAAAAAAAAAACTTTTCGATTTCCATTTGTATATTCATCGATTTATAGCATGAGAAAATTGTGGATGAAAATCACCATTCAGTGGAAAAAGTATTTGCAAAATGGACGTTTCATGATTGGCAGTAACAAATATTATAAAATGATGGTCAAACAAATATTTTTTAAAAATGCATAAAAAAGAAGGACGATGAACCTATATTACGTACGCAGGTTGATTTAAAAATAATTAAAAAATTCCGCATAACTTTTCGTTCAAAATTTTATTTAAAGCAGCTCGCCAATGCATAAAAACACTTCAATTCATTTGGTCATAATTATATTTATAAACTGTAAGTACTGTGTAAAATAAATAGTATATAATAATAAATAATAATAATACAGTCATATTTTTTAATCAGTGTATTATATTAGTTAGGTTAGGTTGATTATTACGCACTGATATATTTTTGAAATACTGTACCTGCATAATACTGACGATAATGTAAATATTTTATCGGTGTAATACTGACCATTTTATTACGTACTGATGTTATTTCAAATGTTAAAAACCTATTTAAATACGAGACGTGCATTTCCGAAACGCGGATACTTAAAAATGTTTATTTTGGAGGGTACTTACAAACGTTTGCAGAATTCCGACACACAATCTTGATTATTTCGTGATTTCACAATCAATTAACCTTTCAATAGAAATCAATTAACAGTTATTAATTGTATTCACTAGAAACACTTAATTTTAAATAATAATAATAATTGTAGAGAAACAAATATTTATTAATATAACGCAATGATTACGATAAATAATAACGAACATGATATATTTAAAATGTACGCAGGACCCGCGCGACGCCCACGAGTAACTGATTGACGTTTTAAAAATGAATATTGTCGCCATATTTCTAACTGTGCATTATGATCGAAGTTCCAGTGAAATCTGACCAATAGAAAATGATTGTGAAATTCAGGTGCAATAATAGCAAACAAACGATGCGAATTGCAGTGTTCTGTACATTTAGATATTTTTTCAGTTTGTAGTGTTCGATTTAAATAATCGTATTGCATAAAAATAATATTTGTTTACATAAATTTTACTGCTGAACTAACTGCTAAGCGAGACATAAGTTGTGCCGTATAAAATTAACATATGCTTATTAAAACATATTTAAGTATTTTTTAGTTCAAATTTTCTCAATCGAATAGTGATAAAAATAAAACAATTACATATGATTTTACCTAAAAATCAGAGAGATCGAATGTTATGGAGAATTTTCTAATATTCCATATATTTTGAACAAATTTAACTAATTAATTTTCCTGATAAACAGTAAGACGAAGGGATTAATACATAATGTTGTGGCGTTTTATCTCTTATGAAGCAGAAGATGTTAAGTGAAGGTAAGTAGAAAATTTACTCCTAATCTATCTCAACAGCATCAAAAAAATCGAATATAAATGTAGTATAAACATAAATTTCATAAACACTTTTATACTTCTATACATATAAAACTGAATATCTATATTATGTCAACTATACGACTCTACATCCTTTGAACGATCTAAATTAAATTTTTCATGGTATTTTGTATTATATTCACTGCTATCCGTTCCAATTTTTGCGAAGTTACGTCTAAAAGAGATAAATCTAAAACACAGACACCATCACCCTTGTTCTGAGTACTCCATCCCATATACCCGATGTAGATGTCATATAATATATTGAATGCCATCCATTCCAAATTTTGCATGGTTACACTTAAGGATCCTGATAAAAATATGGTGACCCTTCTCCCCCTTCCCTACCCCCGGACATACATCGTTATTATTATAGGGATTAGACAAAACAAAAGCACTCTCTCTCTCTTAAACCACTATTTTAAAATTTAACTAAATCTGAATCCTGTACAACGCCGGACCGTTAGTTTTCAATATATTTATATTTCCGCTGAAATTCTGTTGTCTTGGTGAAGTTTTATGATTTAAAATTAAAGCGTATTTCGAAAAAAGCGCACCATTTTTCAGATGAGAGGTGTTAACCCAAAAATAAATAATCTCTACTATAGTTTTTGAACAGCGCGAAGCTCGAAAATGAACTTCGCAAAATGCTATGCTATATGAAAAATTTATTTACAGTTATATAATTTTAGATGGATTATCTAGAACTATTGTGGGTAATTTAATAAATTATATAATATAATATAAAAATGTGTGACAAATACATCGGTGTAGATAATTATTATGCTTTCTTAATAACTGACATGCTTTGTTTCAGTAAATTTGTCGGTAAATATCTGTACAAATCGGTAATTACGATTTTTTTTATTAATTAAAATTATCGTTATGGAAAATTTCTAAAATAATCAAATATATTCTTTATACTGCATTTTAATATCACACTGCAATTGACCATTTGACAGTGTGGCCGAATTTTCGCTGCAACCCTTCTTGCTTCAGGGCCCGGGGTGCGCGCTAATGAAAGGGATAGAGATAATAAAGGGTGTATCCATGGTGGACCTCCCATTTAGCAGAAACGCCCTTTGAAATGCATCTTCACTATACGTATAGGTATATTGTCTATGTGGAAATGGGGTGTGAGGAATAGTCGAACGGGTGTGTTGGCTTTTGGTGTTACAACTCTGGTCCATGATTAGCGCGCACCGGAGACACCTCTTACCCAGAATTTATCACAAAAAATAAAATGTGTTTGTATTATCTTGATAAATTAAAATGGAATGATGATTTTTTTTAAACTCATACAAAAATTACAAAATTTTGTAGTGATGGATTTAGATACTGTAATACTAACTCATATAATAATAACAATTTAAGATAACCAAAGAAATACAATGTTTTTAAAAAGAACAACAGAAGTTGTAGTTTTTCAGAACACAGTTCTGTGATATTAAATTAATTTATCTTTCTAATTAATACCATTAATTTGTATTCAATATTTAGAGTGGTTACGGCTGGTATTGCAAGATTGCAATGCAATCAGCAATTGAGAAAAAAGTAATAAAATATTTAATTAAATCTAGATAAATGTTACTTACAAACTACGTTTTCTTATCAATTGGTTTCATGTTTTATAATATAATGTAAAAACCAAATCTATCGGCAATTAAACCTTTATTGACAAATTAATCGAATTTTAAAATACTTACTAAATCTGATCCGCACTGAAAACGTAAAGCCGACACACACATTATGCTAAAGATGAAGGATGAAAGCTAATTAATTTAAATTAAAGTGCGATTATAAAAAAAATTATTAATAAACAAAATATAATATATTGCATAATAAAATTCTAGGAATCTAACTAATTTACCATCACGTCTTTACTCCGCTGGGGTAGGCATGAAAGATAGAGCGCCACTCTCTTCTGTCCTGACACACAATTCTCGCCTCGTCCATATTCATACAGCTTCTCATACAAGCTCGCTGATTATTGAAGTTTCTAACAGGACCATCTTCCAGTATTTGGTTTATCTGGTCTTGTCAAATCTTCCACGGACGTCCTCTATTTCTGGTACCATCGACACTTGCGTCATATATCTTCCTTATTCATCCGTTTCATATGATCAAACCACCTTAGTGATCTTTTCTTAATCTTACTCACTGTACTAAGATAAGCTTTACATTCTTAACTTATTTCTTCATTCTTTACTCATTTACTTCATTAAATGGATCTGCCACACATACGCCTAAGCGATCTCATTTCCACTGCATTCAGTTTACTTTCGTTTCTCTTTTGTCAACTCCAGGCCTCACTTCCATACATCAGTGTCGGTATCGGGACTCTATTGTGTACCTCTAGTTTTTCCTCGGTTGACAAGTTCCCATCAGCTATTATAATTCCATTCAAAGCGCCGTTCACTTTGTTCCTGCAGTCACCATCCTTTCGATATCTTTCTCAGCACTTCCGTTCCTATCAAACATACTTCCCAAATACACAAACTCTACTTATTCCAAACATTAATTATCTACAAGTATTTTGCACGTCTTGCTTTCTTCCTTCTAGGAATCAGTTATGTTAAATAATATTTTGTTTCAAATGGAATTACGGGAATGGATGATAGTAAAATATTGAAATGTGTGTTATTTTATACTCTTGAGGGATATATCGGTATATAGATGTGTTTTAACTACTTTAATTATAAAATGATTTCTATCGATATCAGGAATATTTTTGCTTATGCCATAATACACTAATAACATTTTTCTATTTGGGAGGGAGTGTAATTTTCTTCGTGATTTGGGCAACACAAGCATGTATATGTGTTTGTGGAATTCACGATACCAAAACGCAATCATCCGATATGTCTCTTATAATAAAGTTTCGAAAGTGACTATAACAGTAAGAAAGTGGACAATATATAAAGAGATTTAGACACCAAAGAATTTCCATTTAATAATAACAAGACCTCCGGCCCTGGAGCGACGGCCAATAATATAAACTGATCAATATTCTATATTTGAAATATCTCGCGGGAACCAATACCAGCGGGGGACACTTGTACGCGCTCGCCAGGGGTGGTCGAACTTCATTTTATAAAATTATGAATAAAAAATAAAATAAACTTTTTTAATATTATCTTTGCTAAGTGGTGTGAAGAAACTAAATATAGCTGGAGACATGTGGGGATCGTTGATTGATCTTGAAATAGAATAGTTGTGGACTGGTCCATATGACTCTCAGATATTGTAACCGTGTTGCATTACAATAATTTTAATTTTTCACCTACATACTATTACTAAAGCTCAACACGGGTAAATATTGCAATTTTGAAAAACGATTTTATCATCATCAGTCCAATAATTTATAATAGATTGATCATACCTTAATGAAATTTAACAATTGTAATCTTATACACGCAATCGAATCCCTATATTAAGGAAGTTCTGCGTGTGTATGAATCAATGGAACATTCACACCACGGTTTGACATTCAAGCAGGGTTGTGTAATGTATCCATGGCTGTTCAACTTGTATATGGATAATTGTGTGAAAGAACTGGAATGCGATGATGCAGTACTAATGGCGAATAATGAAAAAGAACTACAGAGTCTAGTGAGTACAATGTACGATGTATGCAAGAAAAGCGACCTCATGATGAACTAAAGTAAACTGAATGCAGTGGAAATGAGATCACTTAGGCGTATATGTGGCAAATCTATTTTTAACAGAGTAAAGAATGAAGAAATAAGGAAAGAATGTAAAGCTGATGTTAGTATAGTGAGTAAAATTAAGAAATCCCCTCTACGTCAAAATATAATGCCATAAATTCTTCTAATAACTTGGACACTTTCAACAATAAATTGCTTCCCCTTAAAATTAAACTACGCCAACTTTTTAATAACTATTAACATAAATTGTATATATTGCATCCCATTTCCCTCCCCTCTTTACTCTTTCCACTCTGTATGTTCAGTTTAAAAACGCTTTTTTGTTTCTTTTATCAGTTTTTTTTTAATTTATACTTTCTTTTAGTTTACTGTGTTTATTAGTTAGTTTTTTTGTTTATCAGTCAGTTTGAGTGTACTATTTTTTAGTTTATTATGTACTAATTATTTAATTCCAAAGAAACTTCACTGGTGTTATTTTGACATATCGTGTTATTATCAGTTATTATCACTTGATCACTTAAGCCAGCCGAAGACAGGTCGTAAGCCCTATAATCACCCCATACTCTATATTTTTCATTAAATATAATAATAATAGCTTTGTCTCTATGAGATATCTGATATTTATTTAATTTCCATATCTATCAAATTTTTGAAAGTTGTATAAAAAATAGCTTCGTCCCTATGAGATATCTATTATTTGTTTAACAATAGTGCCTTTGTAGGTGAAAATCCAGTAATTCTATGTTTTTAGAATATTGCTAATAAAACCATTACTTGTTAATTTTTTTAAATTAATTTATATGACTGAGAATTCAAGAGAAAGGATAAATTTTAAACTTAGATTACTTATTATGCATTCACACTCGCACTTGTGTAATGACCATGAATGAAATAAAATAATTACCATAATTTGTGTTAAAATGCTAAGCTTAATTTTTACAATATACGACATTTTCGCACAACTAACCCCTTATTCTAAATAAATTTGAGCGAACACATTTCCAAACTAGTGAGGGGTGTATACACCAATACACACACCGATCGTCCTCCCTCTACACACACACATATGAAACGTGTGTGCTGAAATGTGTTCCTCCAATCAGGGAGTGAGTGAGAGGGACGTAGGCTGTATTTAAATGACATAACGGAATGACGACATAACTCATATTATCGAGAGAACAATGATAATTAATAATACAATAAAATTTGTATTTTCAAAAATTAGATTTATTATTAAATAATATAATAATTTGGGTTATATTATATTAATATTTTTTTAAATTTTACGCTTCTATTGGTTCGTTTCAAAGCAATCATTTTCATAAAAAATATTACGTTTGTAGATATGTAGTATTAAACTAATCATTCAGTACAATATTCGCAGTACACCTAATATGAAGCGACATAAAAAATTACATAACATTTCCAAATAAGTTTTCGTGTTAAAGAATAGTAACGATCTTAAAAATAAATTATTTTTAAAAAATTGCGCCTTATTTTCTATTTTTTTAACCCTTTCTCAATCATTACCACTTTAGAAAAATAATCCATAATAATATTACGCTTCCCTGTCTAATCTTTAACTTTCTGAATATAGCGGCTTCGGTAATGTCATTATCGGTAGTGTCATTATGGCTCTATTAACAGCAAAGTCTGTGAGACGCGAGCATGGCAAAAATGAAAGTGTTTTTAATGTCTCTGGTTAAGATTACATAATTATTTTCTCTTTTATATATTCAAAAATAGTACTTTAATATATATACAATTTAAAATGATGTATAAATTGTCTTTATTACGAGTAAGAACATATTTTAACTAAATCGTATATTGACATCGTCATCTTTTCTTCTGTCTATGGTAAGGAAGAAATCTTACTTACCATAGAAATCGTCTATCCACGATTCTTATATATTATTTTTGTTCGTTATGACAGCTAACTTACAACGATGGAATCATTTTAAATACATCGAAATTTTGTTTACGTGTGATTTACCAATGGAGGCGTAGCGGCCACAATCGGCTTAACTGCTAGTTTTGCATAATTTCTC
Source organism: Eubasilissa splendida (assembly GCA_031772225.1). NCBI lineage: Eukaryota > Metazoa > Arthropoda > Insecta > Trichoptera > Phryganeidae > Eubasilissa > Eubasilissa splendida. Next base: position 5,818,777 of record CM062854.1, on the reverse strand, counting down.
CAATAGGTGGTCTGTATGATTATTACGTAAAGTTTATAAAAATATATTTCCTTTTTTTTATGTTTATGTTTTACCTTTTTTATCTTATTTTCATATTATTTTCAGTACCTAAAAAAGTCTAATGGAATTAGGACATCTCGAATTCTTATTAGTGATTATTGTGGCAGGTCCTGCAAAAAAAAAAAACCACAATTAATAATTATCATATGGTAGACATACAATGAAAAAGTATAATTAATGTACTGGACTTAATTCTATTTTACTTATTTAAGTATATTATACTAAAAAATTTACAATTGAAGTTTTTAAGGGATTATCAAATCGAGACAATCTCTGCGATACGGATTTCGCTCCTATAAGGTCTTTGGGCCAAAAAAAAAGTCTCCAAAAGAACAATATCAAATATCTCTAGAATGAGAATTGGGCATTGCCAGGTAGCCTCACATTTATTCAGATTGAACTTAATAGATTTCCCTATGTGTGAGTATGGTGCCGAGGAGAAGACCCTTGACCATATATTTTTTGCCTGTCCATTGCGGATCACAGGTGTTTTTTTACAGTGATCTCGTCAATGGTAATTTTCAACTTCCAGTTTACTTATGTCATCTTCTTTTCCTTAACTCGCCACATTTAATCTATAAAATGTCAAACTATTTTAACGATAATGATATTGACTTGTAATATAATATTTCTTATTCTATAATATTATTTTACTTTTTCTATAACATAAAGTTTTAACTTGATTAATGGTACAAATCACTATTGAGAAATGAATTGCTATGTAAAAGAAGAAGAAGCTCCTTTGGGGGCAATTATTGATTTTCGTAGTTCCCGTATATACACTCTCAGAGATTGACCGTCTCACGCCTCACTTTACGCTTACTGTATATCAAACATTAATTCAATGATCATTTATGTTCCGTTCTTCAGTTGGGCTCCCAAACATTTGTTAAAAAGAATAAATAAATTTTTCCAACTTTAACGTAATCAGTGACATTTCGAGTCTGAGTTAAGTCTCGCTGTCAAAACGAATGTCGAGTTTTTAACTTTTTCTGCCATTCTCAAGCTGATATCTGAGTTTATCTCCAGATCAAAATCTCTGAGATATATCTCAGTGTTTCATTTTGTGGACACGATTGTTAATGTGTATTTGTGATAAATTTGTTTATCTTACAACATTAAATTTTATTTAAACTTCCACCTATGGGAATATTGGAAGTTTTTATATTACTTTGATTATTAATCTTTGTTTTATTTCTACAAAAATCAGTACAAGGCTACAAGAGAATTACTACAAGTAAATATGCATCAAACCACGTTTATGCCTATATGTGTAATAACGGGACCTCAACCAAAGCTATTTTTAGCTGTACAAGTACATTGAAAGTATTGAAAAATCGCACAAAAGACAATTCTCAGGGTAATAATTGGTCGTCCATTTAGATATCCATTAGATCTTATATTTAAAGAGTACAAAGTCCTAAATATAAGACAATTTTTTATGTTGAAACTCGTTCAATATTTCCATGCTAACAACAACTCACCCCAAGAAATAAATCATGGACACAACACAAGACAAACAACGAACATCTACCCGCCAGTTCCGAGAGCAACAACGACATTTTATCAAAAATTCTACATGTTCTTAGCTCCGAAACTATACAACACACTCAGTACCAACTGGAAATCATTTAATTCCAATAAGATTACACAAATATGGACCCAATATATGATCCAATCATGTAGAGATGAGTCAGAAGCATGGTTATCCAACATTTTAACATAATTTATACAATACTTACTCTAATAAATCACAAGTTCTACAACACTCCACTACATATTTTATATTTTTTTATACATATTTTTTTTATTTCTGTCGATGATTTAAATAACACCACGAATAAAAACTGCCTACTTTAACACAGACTTCAGTCTAGCAAAGTAGCCAGGACAAGGCTGTATATATCAGAGGTGAAGTCTACTCCATCCCACACAATAAACTACGAGTATTAATTGTATTATGTTTATTATGTTATAATATATTCACCTCTGTTAGAACAAAAATATGTATGTCATATAATAAATAAATAAATAGGCACATATTTAATTATGTGTGATTAATAGATATCCATATATTATTTGGCGAATCCATTTTAAAAAAAGAGAAAAGTTCATTTTTAATTAATTAATTAATTTTAAGTTTTTTTAAATTAGTTATTGTGTGCATACTTGGAATAAAAATACAAAAAAATTAAAATTTGATAAAATAATTTTAAAATATTGGCCCTTGATATTTCTGCTTATTCTGTTACGGTGTATGTTTTTAAGAATAAACAAATATAGCAATAAAAAATCAGTTATCTTTTGTTATTTTTTTCTGTTTATTGATACTAATAAATCAATATTATCATAAATTGATACAAACTGAATATCATATAAACTTAAAAATTTGTAAATTAAATATATAAATACGCGAATTTTGCATGATAATCTGCTATGTGTATACATTTAATTTGAGAAAGAAGTTTGAAATTCATATCCCTCCCGTGTGGCTGGACGGGCGAAATTGAGCGTTCAAAATAAGATCAAATACCTTAGCCATATATTCAATGAAGATGGACAAGATGATGATGACATAGAATGCCAGAGGAGATAGTTAAGCGTTCGTGCAAATATGCTGTCACGGTGTTTCTACCGATGCAATAAGGAGGTGAAGAGGATCCTGTTTAAATCGTTCTTCACCAGCATGTATACTTGCGAGCTCTGGTCGAAATACAAGCAAGTGACGTGTAACCATCTACAAATTCAGAACAACAACTCATACAGAATACTGTTCAGATTGGCGCGTTATTGCGTATTGCGTTATTATATAAATTATTAAAATTAATTTAATTTCTACAACATTTCTGTAAGTTTTTTGTAAAAAAAACTTTACCGATTTATTACATTTTTGTGATCCTGAATTAAATTAAAAAAGCAATCACTTATTCTAGATACAAATGGATGCGGACGAGTACTAGAATCGTGCGACTGGGTATGTACGAGCATATACGAATTATTTTCATTTCAAGTCAGAGGTCCGGTGGGACAGTATATGGAAAACATACAACCCGTAGTTTTTTAAAAGAATATAAACGAAGGAAATATGCCAGACAGAAGTAACTACCCCTCGAGAATATATTACTCTTACTCACATTTCACAGTTAACTGAAATTTTATAAATTATCAACCACATTATTCTTCTCACCAGTAATGTAAAAGATAAATTATAGTACGTGAAAAAAGGGATTTCCATTTTATATGGTTCTCTAGAAAGTTTACTAACCGTCACCTGTGACATACCGTAAGATATGACGAATGTACAATATTTTTAAATTGAAAATAAAATCTTGTCTTTCATTTTCAGTACGCCAGACTGCAAACATCGGAACATTCATAAGCATGTTTAATGTTTCTTGTTAGGACCTAAAATAAATAAATAAAAAATGAATCAAAGTTTGTCAATTACTTCTTTTTTTTAATAAGTTTTGATAAATACTTTATACATCTTATTTTATAAATTCTGAACACTTTTAATTTTTTTTTAACGAATTGAATATTTACATTGAAGAAATTGAGGCTAATTTATTTATAAGATAAACTATTTTCTTTGTAATTTGAGTGATATATGAGGCGCATTTTTTAATTAAGTACCAGAATTTTTTTTTAAAGAAACACTTAATTTTTACAACACTTTACTTTCTACTACATTTCAACATAGTCGCCACCATTATTAAGGCACTTGTTAGTTAGGCACGAGCTACCAATTTTTGTATACCTTCGTCATAAAACGACGCCACCTGGGATGAAAACCATGTCTGTACTCCGTCTTTGAGTTCATCATCGTCATCAAAACGCTTGCCACCAAGGAACTGCTTCAGATGGAGGAATATATGGAAATTGCTTGGCGCCAAATCAGGACAAAACAGGGCACACTTGACAATGAATGTCAGTTGGTTTCATGTTTCGTGCATTCAATTAACATATCTCACAGTCGGCGGGTTGATCTATCGTCATGAACATTTCAACTACTCACTACAAGATGACCATACTTTGTGAATGTCCCTAACGTTACATGCGGTGAGTCAACAAATTAAGAAAATCATTACGCATGCACAACATCGCAATACATCGGAAATATCGGGCAACTAAAAAAAAAGCGCCATCTAATTGTGGTTTACGACCTTCCAATTGAAGCACATTTTTCTGAGTTAATAATTAACTTTATTAATTAGATTATGCACCATTAGAATCAACCTATTATCTATTTATGCTGGTGGTGTATAATCCCTGAGTTGTCAAAAAATAATTCTCTAAATTGACTATCGGCAGCAGCTTGGTTGTTGAAGACAACGATACTTACTTCTTACCATATAAGAAGTTATAGAAATGCTTAAACGTGATGAGAAAATGCTGCATAACCCAACATAGCGTATAATAAATTTCGTGTTCGGTATTTTTGACAGATCCACAGATATGTATCTGTCCCCTCCCCCTCTCCCTTTACCCTATACATCAGAGCACGAGTTTTCTGTGTATGTATTGTCTATGAACTTTTAACTGTCAAGAAGTATGATCATCCTGTTTCAAGCTCGTGCTCTTTACACTGTTCTGTTTTTGTTGCTATTGTGTGTTTTGGTTTTCTCGCGGTGCATGCCTAAACTACTATTATGTTCACAGTACTTCGTGCAAATCGGCTAAGAAGTTTTGTGAAGTTCAAGAGAACTGTGACTACAACAGAGAAAATCCAGGTAAGTTGTGCTTCCCGGTTGGTCCATGAGTCTTTATTATTTTGTTCTTCCACCCTTCTTATATCCCGTTTCTTCACCCTTTATGTTAAAGTAAACATTTCAATATTTTTTTTAACAAAAATAGAACTTTACAAAATATGTATTATATCTATACTACGCACAACTATTATGTTAACAATAATTTTAGATTAAAGTATATACCTGACGCTTCAATGTCCATGTTGAAAACTTTGTGAATTTTAATTGAGGAAAATAAGACGAGTGTAGTTACTGCGTCAACAATTCAGGCGCAACTGACCGGTATTGGCCGTGTGACAGATAATCAACTTTGTGTAGACTATTGTGTTGCGTTAACAAAATATTTTTTTACGGTTCATTGTGGACCAATTTATAAAGCACATTTCGAAGGTATTTGTGATTAGTTTATAGAAAATATTTTTTTCTAATTTTGGCGCTGTAATTCAGTTATTCGGCCTTATGTGCCCCGGCACGAAATTTTTGGTACCACTGTTGCACCGCACGTTATTTATCAGTACCCACGCCAAGAGTATAGTTTAGTTTACGTGCAGTTTCTGCTGCCTTACTAGTCTTTTTGAACTTTTGTACATCATTTTTTATTTGCTTATTTACCATCTATAATTCGATAGTCCAAATTGACGCATAAATAATAATAAAACTAAAGTCGATGTTACCAAAATACAAACCAAAAATTGCACTTTAAAATGATACTTACATGAAAACGATGAAATAACACTTTCATATAAAAAAAATTAGGATTAGAATTCAGAAAATATTAACTGCAATTATTTTTCAACCAACCTAATTGATTAATACATTATTTACAATACAAACACACATGCTTATTATAATCATATAATATCAGTACATACATCTTTTTTTAGGTACTAATATTCATAGACATGTTATCAAATGCATAACTTGATTTTGCACGTGTTAATAATTAAATGACTGCAAACGTGTAAAAATATTGTGCAAACATGTACAAAAATATTTTTTTAAACAAAAGTCCATCTGACATATTAAAGTACCAATGCAAAAACTTTTACAAGTCGCTAAATATTTGCACAAAGATATATTTGATTTCTTGTATGCAAAAAGGAGAAAAGAGGTATTGTTATTTTAGCAATGTTCGCGAGTGAAAGGGAAAGAGATCTTTACTCATACTCAGGCATAAGAGAAAAATAATTCTAATAGGATTCTTATAAAGAGAGAAAACTTTTTTTAAATATTATCTTATCCGACGCGTCTGTATTTGCACCATTATAGCGCTTACACAGTTGTCGATAAATTCCACTTTTGAATGAAAAGTTATCGGAAGTGGCCAAATTCGAATGTCGAGATCACCGAGTTCGATAGAACCGGAATGTGGGGTAAAAAGGTGGCGAGCTTTCTAGTCGAAACAGAAAGAAAAAAGAAATTAGAATATTTTATATAATCAAAGGGGGCCATGGGCTGCGATGGAGAGAGAAAGATAATCGTGGAGTGCGTGAAATGAAAAGAGACGAATGTGAAAGAGTCACTCGAAACGGACGGGATTTTTTCGGTCGGACGGGGAGGTGGACATATTTTACATACGGAGATGAAGGGATAACGCACGTTGTGATGAAAAATGAATGGAAGGGTTGGGAGGTTAAGGTGGACGGCAATCATACAGTAATGTGCTTTATTTCTTCTAGTGCTCCTCGCTCTCTGCGTGGGGAGGTGTCCTCCGAAAAGGTACACGACACACGATCGTTGATTATAATATTCTTCATATCGATAGAATATCACGAGAATGCTCTTTATGCGATATACAGCATAAGAATATTTACAATATTTTAGTATGTCCAAATTATTGTAAGACCACACAATTACTGGATTTTTACCTCCAAAGGTATTGTTATTAAACAAATTATAGATATCATTTTAAATTGTTAACATTGTTTTATTAACCACTTAATGAAATAAAATACATCTACCGGTTTCTAAAAATATCATTTTCTTCTTCAGAATGTCAATAACTAATCAAAACATATATTGTTGTTGCTTTAACAGAATCTATTTTTGAAAAACAATAATTATTTAATTAATAAATTTAGCACCTAACTTAAATTGTTACTTTATGATACAAAATTACTGGAAAAATTTTTAGGTTAAATTAAGGTTAAATTTAGCTGGTTGTTTATAATTTTTTTTTTTAGTTTTGCACGCTTTATTTATCTTCAATGACTCCAAATTATTGAATTTATAACCAATACAATCAAACAGAAATGTAGCCTGCGGCCGCACGTAGAAAGTTGTTCAGAGTGTTGCACAGCATAGTTCAAAGCGAACGGTATTTCTGTATCGCTCTGCAGGTACATCACGAATCATTATCGAAACAATGTTATGTGATTACCGGGCATGAATAAACTGAATTTTTAGCCATTTTTATTGCAATCTAGTCAACTCCCACACATCGTCTTAATGAATGAAATAGATTATATCTAAACATAAATAGTTTCTCCTAATAATATATATTATTATGAAAATATCGACAATGATCTTTTAATATTGCAATGCACATGCATATTTCGATTAAAAATATTATTTTATCACTTCTTCAATAAATGCAAATTTGTGTTTTTTTTTAATTTAGAAGAGATCACATAATTATTATGGCGTCTCTTAGCGTATAATACTAAAAGGTATTCGCAATAAAATGTGATGGCTTTTAAAAAAATGTATCAATTTGAAATAGCTGCAACATACAAATTCCCCAGATAGGAAGAGTTTCTGCTATTTTTTCAAATGAATCAAGTAAACTTTGTGCATCCACCCAGGCAAGTATTTACATCCCGTGTGTTTAATACTAATTTTATTCAATACAAGAAGGTACTATTACGCTACCGTCTATTCTGTGTAAATATTAGGATACTATTCAGTGCCAAAATTTAATACCAAATTCTCTCAACGAACGTTTTTATTTTGTGCTCCGAGAATATTTAACAAATTGCCACTAGACCTTAAAGGGTCTAAAGTGATTAACTACTTCAAACCAATAATAACAAAGTGGTCGCTCGATGTGGGTAAAAAGCAAAATTAAACTAATTTGTCATTTGTGCTATCCTAACTACCAACACATTTTTGTCTACCACTATTGTATATTACTGACAATAATATTTTTATAACTTTTTTTTGTCATTATTAATAGGGTTTATATAGATATGTAATAACACCGCAACAGCATTAAATAAATGATCAAGAGATGCACCAACGCATTCATTTGAATATCAATTATTGCTATATATATTTTTAAAGATTTAATACAAATTAATATGTAAATATTTTCTGATAAAACCAAACATGAGTTGATAAATTAGAAGCACGTATTTACACGTATTGAAATTCAAATCATTGATTTAAGCCTATTATTTAAAATCCTTTATTCTATTTACGGCGCTGTAAGTCGGAAACGTGTAAACTTCCTTTGCTATTATTCTGAACCCCTCATATGTCACCCACTGTCCTACCCCTGGGTGGCTGCTGTTTATGTCTGGGTGACTATTGGGACTTTCTGGGCACCTCAGAGGGAAGGGGGTGAATGTGAGGGTCGTATTTCACCCCTATCCCCTTTCGCGACCCCTGAATCGATATTTTAAAGCCTGCATATGCATCCGATTAGAAGTTTTGTACGAGACGACCAATCGATATTTCAAAATCGATGACTAGAGAAGCAGATTGGTGATTATTTGCTCTTTGTGCTTTGAAAACATCAAACATTAACCATCTGAAAATTGTGAACCAAACCAATCGTCAATAATACATTATTACTGATAAGTTTTTTTAAATGTTTGTGACGTTAACTTTGTGGTTAGATATAATTTTAAATTGTATTTAAGTGGTTTAACAAAGTTAAATATAGGTAAACACATTTTTTTTAATGTGTTATACACGTTATTGATTAAACAAACAATAATCAATTTCAATGATTGATTTTCATATATTTTTAAAATATCACATTACCGTATACAACATTTTTGAAATTCTATTTCTTCAAAAGACTAGCACAGCATTTTTTGTCATTATCATTGATGTGATCAAAAATTATTCTCGAATTATGTCGAATTTCACCATTTTCAAAGCTTAAAAACTCGTCAAGAATTTAAAACCACGCAATAAAACTATTTGAATTAACGGATCGATAACTTCTTATAATATAATTATACGTCATCTTTACCTAGTTATTAAAAATTTATTTGAACCATATTTTACAAACCGCACAGCATCCAAACTTTTCGTAGAAACGAAGTGTTACTAGGTAAATCTGGCCGTAGAAAACGTAGACTTCTAGTAATAAGTCGTTCCCTGTTTGTGAAGGAAGCCAATGGTGAACCATACCTACGTATACCATGACCCCCACCCCAGCAAGGGGGCAAAAGAAGACAAGTGCCTAATATAGGAAGGTTAACTTGATAGTTTAAACAGAATATTGAAATGCGAAGACTTTATTGGGGTACTAGTTCTAGCAATAGCAAGGAGCGCTCGGTCTCGTTCGTTGCTACGGCTTGGTCTTCATGAATCTGAGTGTAGAAGTAATAGGGTAATTCATTTGTAAAACACTTCCGCCCACCAATAATCAAAGTAAGCATTTTGACTGCTTTTAATGATCTATCATGATTTTTACCTATTTTTTTCTTCAATACCACATCAACTAAGAGAATTATAATTATTCAACTTAGGTATCGAAATGCAAAGACATAGAAAATATGCTTTAATTTTTAGCTTATAAAATCGAATTACTATTTTGTTAAAATATATTATTTTTTAATTGGAAAATAATGATTTTTTAACTTAATATCATTAAATTCGTTTTTAAGTTTAAAATTATAAAACGTATAAAATCTCCTCAAAAAGTTGTAAAATTTGGACTAAATTTGTATGTTGTGTTTAATAATTCATTTATTGTTAGTTCATATGGAGACAGGTAGGTACTTAATAATGAATAATATTATAATATCACTTTGTAATAAAAAAAGTGTATTTTTCTGTGATACTTAAATTACTCTTCTTTCTCTCGAAGGTGTAGAGAGATGGTCGACATTTTTATTTATTAGTATTACATAATTTGTATAATTTGTTTATATATATATATATCATTCTCTTTATTTAGTGTCAGTGAGTAATCTCTGTATATGCATCTAATAAATCTCAAATAACAAAAAATTTCTGACAATTGATACTCTTGATCTATACATATGTATTATCCTACCATAATAAAAACATTACGCAGTTATAAATTAATGAGTTTGCAACTATTATTTCCAAACGTGATAACTATTATATCAAAAAGGTCTAGCCAACAAATAAAACCTTTATGTTGAACGTTTACCGTATATCTATGTATATTTTCCATACATTTTTCGTATAGCCCGGTGCAATTTGTCATCCCTTAATCAATTTTGTACGGTCACTTGAGCAAAAATCCCTTTGAACAGGGTATTGTTTAATAGAATTAACGGTCCGAGACGCGTAGGTACTGCGATGCAGGGTGTGCACGAAAAAAGTCCCCGTGTGCCCACGGCGGCGTAAAGGAATTCCCATTTGGGGGTCCCTCGAATTTAAGAGAGGCGCATCGCTCACGGGCCGGGGACATCCTGTGTACCTTGTGACGTCCAGTCCGACTGTACGAAAAACTTTCTCATTGTAAATCTTCTTAATTTACTATTGTGAAGCATAAAAAAATTCCACTACATGCCTGTTTCCTGATTTTAAAAATCACATGTTTTTGAATTTCTCTCACTTTTCGGCATTTATTCAAAAGCTACCTTATTTCTTTAAGATTTTCTGTTATCTATTATTGTTTATTAGGTAATATTAGAAATATTATTTACTCTCAATTATCTATAAAAGTCAAGCAATTGTATTACGATTTATTCCTAGATATTTAATGTTATAATTGGGTCGTGAATTATTATATTTTTTAGAACCACACGCATTCAAATAGTTATAACATTGGCCTGAAACATTTATAAATATAGGTTTTCATATTAATATTTTAAGATACAAGAAAATTGTTTATTAATAAATTATAAACAAATGAGAGGAGTAATAATATTTTTTCCCTGCGAAATTTAAAAACCAATAATCATAAAAGAGCGCCTGATTTTTTTGTAATCATATTTGTACTTTGTTTTGTAAAATTACATTTATTATATGTAGAGCCACTTTTAACATTTTATTTACAAACAAACAAACGGGAGGAATAAACCAATATAGAAGTTGTTTGGCCCACACGCATACATTCACAACCTCGAGGGGAGGTTGCATGTTCTATAACATACATAGGTATACAAATTTTAGAGTCAAAGTCTCCCTACATACACACGTATGTAAATGTGGATTGTACTATTCTCACTTGCAGACTTGCACATATATCAACGTTCAAATACTTTTTCTTGTTAAGTTGTATAAAAAGTATTTAAAATTAATATTTAATATATTGTACTTGGGTCCCGAATCCTGATACTAAATTTCAAGCGATCGTCATGAGTTGCAAAGCACCTTGTTTGTTTTCTTATATAATGAGAATCCACGAAAAATTTGTATAATAAATAAGTTATTAAACCTGAACTTTATTTATATAATATATAATAAATAAGTAATAAACTCGAACGTTATTTTTAGACATTCATTTATTTATTCTCGCAATCAATGTCATAAAACATTTCGATATGTGTTTATTATTACAAAAACCAGCCACGTAGCCAAAATATACCCAATAAAGAATTATAATAAAACGTTTTGTGTTTTTTCTTAAAAATGCGTCATAACCAGATACACAGCCACACTATACTTTGCGATGGTCGACTCGATTATCAGTTATGGAGTGAGTAGCTATAGACTAACTTATAAAACTGATAAAATTAAACAGTTACAAATAAGATTTTTAAAACATATAGTAGATAACATAATGAAGTGTGTCAGTATGCAAAATTAACAATTAAAAAGTAACATGTAGTATGATTTTAGAAGAGATGATAAATAATGTAAATATGAATACTGACACTCACCATAGCTATTCTACCAGATCATCGGGTCAAACCGTGAGATTGCAGATCGCGAATAATGTGTACGGTGAGAGAACGAGAAAGTACCGCGAATATTTAATAAAATCAATAAAAACTTATTAAACATTATGAAAAATAAACTATAAAATGAAGGAACACATTCTTATATAATTATTTGTTTCTTCGGTTGTCTTTTATTTTAAAAAAAAATTATAATTTAAAGATAAAACTTTTTCTATGTTACTTACTTAATTACATTAATTTTTATATTTTTTTGTACGTACTTGAACTTTTATTTACTTATACTTACTTTGTTAATTACATTAATTACTAGGTGAAAGGTAACCCTTCCCGTAAAACTGTTCAGCAGTTTGGCAAAAAAATAAAAATTGTAATGCAATATGTATGTTGAAAGTTGAAATAAAAAATAATTTTAAAAAAGCTTAGATCAGAAATATTCAAAAAAAATATCTTACTAAAATATTTTACGGATGTAAAATGATTTTACTTTATTGATGTTACTCGAAACAAGAGAATATTTAAATATGAAATTTATTTAAAAATTTGTCATTTTTTTAGCATTTTTATAAAGCAGTCATGACCCAATCACTATATCTAATGGGTGTCAAAAATGTTACGTTAGAACTCACGTCAACTTTCGTAAATCAGACGTTAAAAATAATAATTCAAGATTTTACCCGCACGCAGTATACTTAGACAAACATATTTCGTACCTACTATCGTAACTCATTAGTTAGAGATGTTTGCCGATAAATCTTTGTAACCGTGTCCACGGATGAAATTTTTATGAGATTCAAGACAATCTGTGAAAAAAAGATTATGCTCCTAAGAAATGCTCTCATTATCTCAGTTTTCGTAGTCCACCGGATACATACCCAGTGTCGCCCTCATTTCACGCATCTTGCACGTCAATCGTCAAATATTCATCGATTGATCATTGATGTTCCGTTCGTTAGTTGGGTGAATTGGAATCTGTTTGTAATTTAATGCCTCTATTTGTCTAACTTTCGGTATAAATAGTTGTAGGTATCTATGGTTCTACGTGATATTTCTGTACACGTGTCGAGTCTACATGTCAAATATATGTATACGGATTAGTTAATATCTTTATATAACAATTTCAAACTGATCTTGGAATTTATCTCCGAATCAAAATCTCAACACATATTTATTTATTTACTAGACTTTATTGACATACATGTTTTTGTTGTAATAGGGGTGAATATAATATGATAAACATAAGATGCAATTATATTGCGTAGTGTATTGTGTGAGATGGAGTAGACTCCACCTCTGATATACACAGCATTGTCCTGGCTACTTTGCTAGACTGCAGTCTGTGTTTAAGTAGCCAGTTTTTTTCGTGCTGTTGTGGTGTTATTTAATTTAAGAAAAATAAATATTCGACTAATAATAATAATATTTCGAGAAATAAAAATAATAATAGAGAAAATAAAATGTGTTGAGAATGTTGTAGAACTAGTGAATTATTAGTGTAGGTATTGTATTTATGTTGGAATATTGGACAGCGATGTTTCTGATTGATCTCTACCCAATTGAATCATATATTGGGTCCATATTTATACTTATATTGTATACATAGATATTGTCGTTTACATATGTACATGTATGGTTACTTCACACTCATATATTGGAGTACCATACGTGTGGTACTCAATACATGCATCGTTATTGTTGTACATTGTATATATGCTACATAGATTTTTGTCATATCTGTGGAGGTGAACCATTAGAATCACCATGCCTGATAATAAATAAATTGGTATTATTAAGAATATTTATTTTTGAATAAACAAAATACAAAGTATTACCCGTGCCGATCGGGCGGTACAGCTAGCACAAGAGTTTATTTGTAATTTTTGCGTAAAGCCGTATAATAAAATGAAAGAGTTCCTTAATGCTTCGAGCGCGTTTGTTGGTCGGTTCAAATAGTTCGCTAGGGACAAATTTATTTCCAATGTAAACAACCAATAGAGGAAGGTTCCGCTAAGCGTCGACACCTGACCTTTCCGTATGCAAACACGGCCATGTTTGTTTTTCGTTATTTTTAATGGCCCATGTTTTCGTACCATCTTCACATGAATAATTCACGCCCTTTTCTCTGTGCGAGCCCTTCCGCCAGGGCGTATGCTCGGGGAGTCATTTTGAGATTTCTGAATACGGTGTTATCAAAACCTCCATGAGGCATTCTATTATTTTAATAAACTCTCTTTGAAATAACTTAAGACTATTTTGAGAAACAGAGGACACTAATGTTTACCGTTATATTGTTTATTACTGCATAGTTTTGTGGGATTCACGTTGATTTTGTTTTAATTTTTATAAAGTTAAATAGTGTTACGGATCCTGAATAATCGCGACCTGAATAATGTGACCTTTAACGTTTCTAGAAAGTCATATATAATAAAAATCACCAGAGTCTCGAATACCTGCCTATCTAGTGATATGCAGTGAACACTGACTTATATATATATATGTTCTAAAGTTACTAACAATACTACTCGTGCAGTGTATTTTAAGTCTAAAGGTAAGACACTAGCCTAATAATGAAGTGGTCAGAGAGCCTCGTCACGGGGGACCAACAAATTGATATGACATGTGTTACGTGTACCAGATGACAGCACATTGAAAATATAAAGATTAATTAATCTTATTTTATAAAAAAAACTGAAAAGTAAATTAACGTTATGAAATAAAAAAACAATCACTTTTTATGAAATCATGAAATTTATTATACGTCAACCGGTTTCACTTAAGCGAATCCTGATGAAGCTTGAGATAAGCGAAACCAGTTGACGTATAATAAATTCTGTAGTTTCAAACAAAGTGATTTTTATTTTATTTAATATAATATGTCAAACTACAAAGTGATTGCTTTCTACGAAAATATAAATTAACGTTATTCCCATGGTATGTAAGTTTCCTTTAATTAAACTCCGTACTGAACCAATAAGTATCTATTTTGCATAACTTTTCGCAAAAAATACAACGTTTTAATACAAATACACATATGTATCTATCTACCCCTATAATACGTAGGTGGCGATTTGATGATAAATTGTAGTGGACGAATCTCATGCTAAGGGTAGGACCAAGACGGGGAGGAACAGGGCGGGGATTAGCGGAGGGGGTAAGAAAATTCAATTCACGTACCACCCCTCGCCACTTTACACACATGTGCGCGTTGCCTGTGTGTTCTAAGAAAATTCGCGGCTCGACGTCGCGTTTACAGTACCTACTAAATATTATGCATAGAAGAAAACAATAATAACGTAGATACTATATTTAAAACTACCACCTTCAATTTACGGCCACGTTGAGATTAATTAATTATTATTAACCTTAATAAAAATAAGAGCACTTTTGATCTTTAGAAAAATCTTATTATTTAGTCAAGTGGTCAGGTTGTGTTTTAAAAAAAGGTAGAGATCCAATCTTACATTTTTTCTTAACAGAAACCCTTTGTCTTAGAAAAAATATTGATAGTGCACATATCCGTTGTTTTCTGTTTATTTATTTTTAAAATTGTATTTATAACATTACTTGAAAATGAAAACAGGAGGGATAAAAATTGTTAAGGAGAAAACGTTCTTATTATGAAGTTGTAATTATTCAGAACATAGAACATAAGAATGCGTCCCCTTAATAATATATAAGTTGTATTAATGTGTCTAAAAATTTAATAAAAATGAACGAATGAACGAATGAAATAAAGTAGTTGGCTTTCAAATAACGTGACGATAGATGTATTCATTTGAAAAGTGTAACGTATAGGTTCGAAAATGTGTCGTTAAAAGTACTGTCGTAGCATAGTTGAATAATGCACCTTCCCCGGATTGAAAAGAGATCCAGGTTCGAATCCCGATAGCGCAACAACGATATTTTTCGATAAAATTGATTTTATATGTATATCTTTCTAATTAATACATTTAATTAGTATATATAAAAATATTGTCCTACCTACATAATATATACTAAATCTTTACCTGTTCCATTTTAAAACGCGTGCTTAGCTTACACACGCCGTTTTGATTATTTCACAGACGTTTGTCTATTTTCATAAATATTAACTTTATAAAAAGGTTAATGAATCGCTTAGTGCCTTGGTTTTTACACCTCGGATGGATTATGACTAAGATAAAAATCCTTTCCGCTGTGTCCACGAGAATTAGATGTCAGATTTTGTCTGAAGTGAGTTTTTTAATTTTTCGACAGATGCCATTTTCAAACCAGTTGGCGGCTGGTCAAGGTGGTTATGAATATTAATTTTAAATAAAATTTGATAAGAACTATTATGATTATCGTAGCTAAACTTAACTAAATTTAACATTTCAAATAAATTGATCTGATGGATATCTCAACTTAGTTAGTGATATGCCACTTGTTTTAAAATGGCAAAGAATAAATTAAATATATGCATATATATTATATGTATACGTAAGCTTTTTAATGCGAGATGCTTTCGAGATCTCCTGGTCACAATCGAAAAAAATGCTTTGAAGTTTCCCGGATGTTGCGTCAGGACATTCTCTGAAATAGGAAGTATTTCTATCGAAATGTGCCTGTATTACAAAACACTGAGAAATTACGTTATTTACATACAAAAACAAAACAGGATGCGAAATTTGATTTTGTTCTACGTTTCGTGTGTTCGCAAGTTAAGTAACATTGTATGCAGGGCGTCCGGATAGGCGGCTGATATTTCGATATACGGCGATATTTCTACCCGATCACAATTCATTATAAAGTCATTACTTGAAGCTTCGCTATGTTTAGTGGCCAGATCTTAATGATAACCTTCATGTTTCGTCATCTGTTGATGTAAACGATCTTACAAGTCTAATGTTTTAAGGAATACTCGCACTTCTATCAGCAAGTGTTCAGGTACTAAATTATTATTTTCTAAATATGAATTAAATATATTAATTAGAAAGATATTCGTATAAAATCAATTTTATCGAAAAATATTGTTGTTGCGCCACCGGATATATCACAGGATATATATATTAAAATATCACAGACCGTCTGTTCTGAATAATTACAACTTCACAATAAGAATGTGTTCTCCTAATTATTATTTTCCCCTTAAACTTTCCTAAAATATTCTTCCAAGCAAACCTGCTTCCTTGGCGATATGCAGGCAACAGCTTGTTGTCTAAAAATGCCACCGAAATGATTACAGTTCGGTATAATATTCAGATATTAACGTCGCGAGCCAGTCTTGAAAAATTTCCTCAGAAAGGAAGAATGGTTCCTTTCTCACCAATACACACGCGCTGTAAAAAAATCTTCACCGATACCGACGCACACACACACTCGCCGATAACCAACACCGACGCAATACGCCGTATACGCGCGAAAAGGGGAACCGCGAGCAAAACGTACCGACAGAAAAATTAAATTATATTTCCCAAGCGGTGTCAGCCAGTTATTAAGTGGCCGGACGCCATCTTGGCATTACATTATTTTTTATTATTATTATTGGTAGGTAATACTGCCATATTTCTGGAATCGATGTGTAGGTCGGGGGTCTCACTTCCACATTAAATACCAAATATCGGGGGATGGAGGGAGAGGAAATATTAAGAGAGAGAGGGTTTGGGCAAGAAATAGCGGTCGTTCACTCGCTTGTGTGCGTCCGTCGGCGCATTGTGGGTGTATTTTTTTAGTAAACAGAAAACTGAGAAAAATTAATGGCGTTTTCTCTTTGTTGCACGGCTTCTTGCTTCTCGCGAGCTTTCTAGCATGGCCGCTAGTCTCGGGGAAATTGCCGATTGCTTTATTTACTCTTGTGGCAAATGTAATACTTTAACAATAGCTACGGTGCATTTTCTAAACGAGTATTTGTAAAATAATTGTGCATCATACTTATATTTGCTTTTTCATCCACTGACACTGACGTAAGCCCAAATAAATTGACTGAACTCAGATGTGTTATAGATTCAATTTTAGATATATTAAATGCATAATTATTTTATTAATGTGTTATTAAAATGATTAAGTATATTTAGAAAATAATCTAAACACTTAAACTTCGAAGTTGGTCCAACTCAACAGATTTGTCTAGCACATGGGTAACACTTCGTAGTTGACCCGTGAAGGAATCGAACCCCCGATCTCTATGATTATAAGCGGTCACTTGAGTATTTTTTCATTATTTATTAATATTTTTGCATTTTATGATCGACGTATCTATAAATAACAAATTACACATTATTACATTTTAACAAATATGTCTACTAAAGTCGTTTTAACAAACCAACACAGATACATTTTTGGGGTCGTATTTTGATAATTTTTTTAAATTAAATGAGTATTTTTATTAATTTGTAACCACAGACCAGTAAATGAATAGACTTGAAATAAAGTGTACATATTGGAGAGGGGTTTGGAACATTAGTTGCGAGACGAGGAGCATTCTACACACATGCTTGGTGAAAACATAAATCCAATAATTTTTGACACATTTATGCAACAATAAAAAAATTTACTCTTCAAAAATAAAATTATTTGTATAAACAAGACGTATTTTTTACATTAATGCATATTACATTGTCAGCATTTAAATATTCGTTCCAATCGAGTCATATTTTTTTTTAAAGTCGCGGAGCTATTGGTTGCGTAAGTGGTATCAAAGTGATCAAGTGATCACAAATGAAAATATTGGGACAAGAAAATTGCTTAAGTATATTCATGTCTATATATTATTTGGTGGTCTGTGTTAACAACCTAATTAAATTTTAATACTATTTTAAGAACTGTACTACTAATCACGTTTATTATTTTATATTAAACTAAATAAATTGTCCACTCTTTTGTCATTAATAAATGTCTCTTCAGTATTCCCACAAGTCGAACCAATTCAGGATTACGTTCTCCTATAGTGAGAATGTGCCAAGCTTACAATGATTTGTTAACCGACATTGATATATTTTTTGTTTCATTACCACTTTATAAAAACCTAATTAACATTGTAAATCTTAAAACAACCACATTATTAAGATTTCAAAATAACTTGATAATCCCAAAATGTAACACCACCAACCAACAATTTTTTTTTTTTTAAATACTAATTAAATGTGTTAATTAGAAAGATATACATATAAAATCAATTTTATCGAAAAATATTTTTGTTGCCACCAGAATACGAACCTGAATCTTTTCCTATCTGGAAAACATGCATTAACCGATTATGCATTGACGAAAAATTTTCCAACATATATGTTACACTTTTGAAAATGATTCATCTATCGTTTAATTATTTGAAAGGCATCTTCTTTATTTCTACGGAATCTCAAATGCATACTTCTCAGTAATCCGATAAGAGACACCAGAATTAATAATTTATTTTAATTAAAATTTGGACACATTGATACAACTTATATATTATTAAGGAGAACACATTCTTATTGTGAAGTTGTAATTATTCAGAACAGACGGTCTGTGATATATTTTTTGAAATAGCTTCCCTACTGAAATTAAGAAGATAAACGATATAAAACATATAAAAAATTAATTAAACGAACACTCAATTAGACAATAAATAATATTATATTTTGTAATTATAAAACTTCTGACTCTTTAAAATTACTTCAGTGTAAGTCCCTCTCCAAACACAAGAGTTAGTCTCTCTTTTGGAGATATACAGTGATAGGTAAAAAATATTTAACTCAGTAGCTTATGGTAGAAACAAGTAAATCATATAAAAAATTATATATAAAAAATATATATTCTTCGATACAACATGTTATTGATTTTTCCTTGTTTTTATTTTTGTGTTTATAACTTTTTTACATCGAACTATGCTTTTTTGTATCGTTTTCTTGTACATGTGAAATATATTAGAATGTATGTTATTTATCACACTTTTTTTCTGTGTCCAATACCCTTATGCTGTTATTTGAAATAAATAAATAAACAAATAACTCGAAGGATAAATCTTACAGAACTATATCCTTGTATATATGGTGGTTAGGTACGTAGGCATATAACCCACTTGAGAAATGTAATCAAGTTGAATAAACCCATTTCGTGGGTTCGCATTTCTAATTTGCACTGAGGAGATAAGGGAATGTAAAGACCTCCTCCAATCTAACCAATCAAAGTTATTTAGAAATTACTTGAACACGCTTCTGTTGTAGATATACTAATTTCGGCCGAACCGAAGTTGCCTGCACGATTTCATTAAATTGATATAGATCCCACTATTGTACATAACGTTATATCTATAAGTACCTTGAGCTATTAATACAGGAACATTCGAAAATAATTGCTTCTATTTTAGAATTGAGTTCTCGCATTCAAATATACTCAAAATCTAAGTATAAAAATAACTCTGCTAATGGAAAAATCCTTCATAGTTTTGAGAAACTAAAATGTGTTATGTTGCACCATGAATTGAATCATAATATTAGAAGAACACAGTCTTATTGTGAAGTTGTAATTATTCAAAACATAGGTCTGTGATATTTTAAATATGAATTAAATATATTAATTAGAAAGATATACATATAAAATCAATTTTATTGAAAAATATTGTTGTTGCGCCACCGGGATTCGAACCTGAATCTCTTTCCTAACCAGGGTAGGTGCATTATCCAACTATGCTAGATTCAACAATTTTGTCGTCGCTAAAAATATCGTCGCTGAAGCATAGTTGGATAATGCACCTTCCCCGGTTTGGAAAGAGATCCAAGTTCGAACCCCGGTGGCGCAATAACAATATTTTTCGATAAAATTGATTTCATATGTATATCTTTCTAATTAATATATTTAATTCATATTTGAATCATAATAAGTGATGAATAAAATTAAATTTTAGTTATATCGTGTAAAGTAATCGTGAAATTTTAACTGCATCAGTTTTGTAAGCATAATAAAATAAAATATACTAATTTAATGTGGTGTTTTATTATTTTCAACCTTAATTATTTGAAAACATATTTGTTATGAGATATTGTGTGATTTAACACAAATGGCCTAAATAATTAAGCTTTTACTACATTTTAAGTTACTATTTTATGTACGGTCAGGTTATTTGTAGTTTGTAAATTATACAAGATAAAAAACCCAGCCCACTTTGATACGGATCTAAATGTGCAAGTTAACAATGGACATGTTAAAAATGTGATTTAATTAATGTAATAAATATATTAGTATGATGTAATAAATAATTAAATATATTATTAATGTGATGGATCGTGATGTAGCGATTGTATGACGCGCGCAAGTTGGCAAGAATGGCAGCGTGGAAGGGATAAAAGAGCATCGCCCGTGGGCGCGTGCTCTCTTTCTTTCCCTCTCCGGAATCGTAGATCAAACCATACATCTTATATTGTATAATTAATTGTAAAATCAGAAACAAACTGTATTGTTGTACATCGAGTTCTTGACTATCTGAATCCCAGCACACAGTCATTGTTTACAGCCATAATAGTCGAGTTAAGGATATAACAATTAAAGAGACACATTATTATTGTGAAGTAGCAGTTTTTCAGAACATAGTTCTGTGATATAGTCGAGTGGCAACAAAAATATATTTTTCGATAAATTGATTTTATCTTTATATCTTTCTTATTGATACATATAATTTATATTAAATATATATTTATTAATTCATTAAAAATATAATAAAATGTAAAATTATCATTAATTGAAAATTGTGCCTACACGAAAACGTGAAATATTGTAGATATATTAGACACAAAAGAATTGCATACATTTAACTGACAGATTGGACTAAAAACTTACGTGTAAATTTTGACGAATTAATTATTTACAAAATGGTATCATCCGTGACAATATTTATAACAAATTTGTTTTTAATTTTAAAAACATACTTATGTTACTATTATTTTTTGTTTACAAAATTTAAAATATCTCGCTTCCTAGATACTTAATAAGTTCGTTCCCACAGTACATACAAACAAATATATAAATTAATATTTTTGAAGGAAATGTGTGATTAAGGATAAATTTAAAATTTAAATGGGATTTTATAAAGAAATGAATACACAGTTTTAAGTTCCAGCACAAATTTTACATCGACTTTTATTTTTTCAAAGAGTTAAATAACACACATACTCGTACATTACCTAATACGTAATATAATTCGGTTGCATTATTTATGAAGGTTTTGATATGCATATAAAATTAATATAAAAATCACACTATAAATACAATAACATGTTACAAATTATCATTTAGTCAACTGCAACATGTAAATAATATCTTTTCTTATTCATAACATTTCACCCAGTAAAAATATGTCATTAAATGAATTGTCCGATTCATTTCTATCAAATTGATTTATGAAGCAATTCAGAATTACCTTAAAACAATTTCGTTATTTCAGTTGCCGATATTAAAGTAATGTCCTTTCCGAATTCGTTCCGCCTAAATTACGTTCGCCGCCAAATACATACATAATGCATGCGCGAACACAAGTCGCGTCGCAGTCTCGGCATTGTACCGTGTATCGTAATAAAAAATGTCCACTCGGGTTTTCCTTAAAGAATACGGAAGGAAATCCGCCTGGCGAGGGGGCGGGGTGACGGGGAGACGGGGAGGCTGGGGGAGATGGACCGCCGATGTAATCAAGCGTTTTGTTGTAAATGATCTGCTACGCCGGGCGATATTTTATGTTTTATACCTCCGGTACTCTCCGGCCGCCTTCTGGGGGTCCGTTTCACCCCGGCTCGGTTTTCGGCGGGGAATTTCTACTTCTCCCCGCGCCGCCCCCTTGCGGCGGGAGGGTTGGTCCGTTTGTCACCGGGGGTGTGTGTGTGGAGTTTTTTTTTTGTATTTCGTACGGTTTTTATTTGCACTAGGATAATGCCCTTCTGCACAATTATTATTTTTTATGATAGGAAAACACGGGGTTTGCTTTACTGAAATGGAAAGAAATACAATTTGTTGCCATGTTTTATATTTTAATGTACACAGTAACATTATGAAAAATTCTATATAAAGATGGATTATAATTATGTCAACAATGTCTTAGATAAGAGTCATCTTTAAAATATTACAAACGTTTGTCGAATTTTGAAGCATAACAGACTAATGGCTAACAGAAATAGCGGACATACGAAGTCTCGGAAATGGCTTAACAGAAACAACGTATCAGAAATGATGATCATTATCTTATTATATACATTTTTTTGAATTTATTGTAAGTATGTTAGTCTCATAATTACTTTATTTTTATAATGTATTTATGAATTATTGCGAATATTGATAATTGTAAGAAATATGTATACATTAAATGTAGCAATATTTCAATGGTTAACGACATAATTAGTAATAATTATATAGGCTTATATTGCATCATGTAAGTCTATCAATACACGCTCATAATGAATATATTAAATAATATATGTGAGTCAAGACTTATGATGCAATACATTTCATCATCATCAGAGTGTGTTTCTTCACTGCTGGCACAAGAATCGACAATTCTCTATATCTTCAGCCCTTTCCATTCATGTGTTACCCGCCATTCTTCTGGTGTCGTCGCTCCATCAGCGAACACTTATTCTACCAGTGCGAGACCTCTATTCTAGAACCTTCCTCTCACAGTCCATTATCTATTCGTTAATCAGTCTAGCCTATTACCACGACAGCATGCAGTCTTTTGGGCAACAATATTGATAATGATTTTTTCACTGTTCACATGAAATAATGTTCACATCAATTTTAATATAGTTACGTCTGCCGCAATAAAAACGATAAAATAATATTTTTATCGCATCGTTAAAATTGTATTTATTTATTTTTGTAGCATAAATAATACATATGAAAATAAAGGTAATTACTATACTAGACGCGGACTAAATCAATTACCTGTAAAGATTGTTGTAATTGTCAAAGTACAATCGTTATAAAGTAAGTAAAATGTAAGGTACAATCAGAAGTTATAAAATATTATTGTAAAAAAGTTATAAAAAGATTTTTGTCTATAATATAAGTTGGAGACAAAATGTGTAGGTAATTAGGTTAGCACAAATAACAAGTTAGTATCATTTTGATTTCTACCCACATCAAGCAACCAATTTGTTAGTTTTTATTTAAAATCGTTAATCATTTTAGACCCTTTAAGGTCTAAAGGCAATAAATTAAATAAGCGGTGCACAATACAGGAAAGTTCGTTGATCAAATTTGGTATTCATTTATGACACTGAAAAGTATTCTAATGTTTTGCTCCTAGTTTGCTTTGGATCGGATCGTGGATGTAAGGTTAATTTTTTTATTAATAATTTAAGGATTGATCTGGTAAATAGTCATGTTATATCCAAAAGTCTTATATACAATATTGTTATATTATATTCCAAGTTTTAATAAATATTCAAAAAATGTCATTAAATCTATCACCCGTCAAGACTACCCCGGCACCATTGCGTGTTACCTAATTAATTATATGTAATAATAAATATTTCTTAAAAATATATTTATTATGAAAAGCTAACATTAATAATCGTTTCTATGTGTTCGTTTCTGTTTCAAGCGAAGACTATTTTCCTAAGCAAGCCTTTCAATGCTGCTCAATTATCATATAAATATACTAATGTATTATACACTGAACAACTCCAGCAGTCAATGAAATCTCTAAATACATCCTGAGCATCTGCTCTCTAATAAAACAAATGAACGAATTCACAAACTTTCTAAAAAGATATTATTTTTACAAAATATTTTTGAGTCGTAATATAATTTTTGTATTCTTCTTAAGAATGAGATGAATTTAAAAAAAAAATCTTTAAGAATACAATGATACCTCGGTATACGTCTGCTTTTGCATAAGTCCTACTTGTTAGGATGCGAAATTTTTTTTTTGTATACATCCTTTTTTTTGCGATTGAGCAGTAAACAACTGTTTCTACCATTCGGTGGACAACGTGCGAATTTCATGTTATTTTGTGTTTTTTCGTTATTTTTTTTAAAATTGTCTGGTATGATCAGACAATGTCACATTTCCGAAACATCCTGAGGAGAATGCAGAAGCGAATTTCTTTGGACAAATTTTTAGTACTTAAACGTCAAGCTTTTGAATTTTCATTTATTTTATTGCTTTTGTATTTATATATGTTAGTATTAAGCAGTGTATAATATATTTTATACAACCCAATAATAATATGGTTTTTTTTTCATAGAAACGGATTAATAATTTTTCATTTATTTTTGCGGGAAAACTTTACGTCCTGTTTCGTATAAGTCCAAAGATCTGAAACTGATTAAGGACGTATATGTACCACAGTATATGTAAAATGGTTCCTGAAGAATTTTTAAAAGGTTTAATAGATAATTCCACTAGGATAAACCTTCGTGCGAATAATCGATTCACAACATGTAAAAAATTACACTTTAAATTAATATTGTGAAAGATTACAAATTTCTAATGAATGGAAATAGTATTTATTTATCCAATTTACTATATTACCAGTAGTCAACTGTTTGCATATATAATACATAGTAAGTTTTGCATTCAATTGCCCACCTCAATACGGACTCTTTATCTAGTGAGGTGGATAGATAACTCATGAATTAAAGAATGTATAAAATAATATAAATTATATAGTTGAAAGATAAATGTCTAAATTATTGATTATTATCATTTAGAATAATATAAAAATAATCACATAAAATTTGGCTTTAAA
Source organism: Eubasilissa splendida (assembly GCA_031772225.1). NCBI lineage: Eukaryota > Metazoa > Arthropoda > Insecta > Trichoptera > Phryganeidae > Eubasilissa > Eubasilissa splendida. The sequence goes on along the minus strand of CM062854.1, from coordinate 5,793,244 downwards.
ATGTTGTTTGCTTGATTAAATGAATAAAACAACATACATTTTTACAATATATAAATAGATTATAGTTCATATTTTAAAATTCTTGCATTCTCAACAATGGTTCTTATGACGTAGCATTGGCAACTCGATCGCACGATTGCAGTTTCCACAATAATAGTAAAAGACAACTTGTAAATAAATAAAGTAGATCCCTCCCATTATTCAAACTAAAGTTCTAATGACTTCTCCCCCATTGCAAACCTTTATCTTGTTCGTTAAAGTGTCTATTCCAAAAGATAAAGTTGCGTTTAGAGCACGTTTTACTACTGATAAACGGGTCCAAGTGACCCCTGCCCCGCACAACCATACACACACGCGCGCCCAACACACATGTGGAGGAATTACGTAAGAGAAATGCAATGTTTCCGTTTTAACGGAAAACGGACTACGGACTAACGAATCCATCGTCCCGATCGTTAAACGGACGATTCGTTAGATCGTTAGAGTTAGATTGCATTAGCCAACGATTGGAATTTTCGGCCATTGACGTATCGAGGTAAATTTATTAGAATTTTTAACAATTTAAAGTTGATTTTTTTATTATTTTGACTTATAACAAAAAAACAGTTAATTATATTTGTTCAATATTAGCAAAATTACTTTGTGGCCACATATTATATAAATAATAAGACAGAACACTTTGTTTAAACCACTATTTATTGATTATTAAACACGTTTCGATACCTATAGTATCTTCTTCATGAAACAATGTATACTGAAATTAAAAATAGAAGCATAGATAAAAACATGTTGAATAATCAATACATATTAGTTTAAACAAAGTATTATGTCTTACTATTTATAAATTACATTTGTATACATACATACGCAGATAACAATTACATACATCATCTCGCTTAATAAATATTACAACAAACTTGAAAATGTGATTTTTTGAAATAATTTTAACAGATATCTGAGTGCAAAATATTTTATGACACTCTTGGAAGAAAATTGATTGAGCATGAAACGTCGAATTGAAAAATTTCTTATGTTAACAGTACCCGTTAGAAAGAAATATTTGATTAATGTGGTGATAATATTGTCATAGTAATTTTACAACAAACCAATGCGTGTTTTCGCTTCATCTACATCCACGTGTCACGTTTTAAATATTATCGTCATACTACCACCCTCTCCCGTTTTGTACGTTTCGTAAATCCAAATCATCTAAGCCACTCTTTCATAGAGAAAGACATCGTCAAAAACTGATTTTTCAATTGTGAACATTTGTACGGTTCCACGCGCTCTCCCTGCTTCCAAGTTAAGGCAAATCCCACTCTCCCTCATCCCTTTGTCTTTGATCTGTATCCAATCTAAATTCATTGGCTAACAACGCTGTCCTCTCATCCCCTCCCCAACCCTCACATGGGGAGCACTTACCCGCTACTTGGACTTCAACCCCACTTTTAATTTTAAATTACCGAAACAATTTTAAAAATTCGTAGCTGAGAAAATATTATTGATAGAGTTAACCTACATTTATTAATTAATGTACGATTAATTAAGCTCTAATAATGCGCAATATTCAGATTCAAGTTCGCAAATTATGTTACTTTAATTAGAAAATAATATTGGATATGTACCTATATTCTCGTACAGAATCTATCGGAAAGAAATAGTTAAAAACTGTTTAAAAAGACTGATCTAAAAGGCAGAAAATACAAAAATCATTTTCTTACGTTTCCTAAACGTAGTTCTCAGGTGATCTATTTTTCTCCGCACTAATGAAGTCGATTCCTGAATATTTTTATAATTGCCAATTTCGCTTCAAAATACCACATCTAATTTTAGTTCTTGTTACATTACCCTGGCAATTTGAGTAGTCACTCTTCAACAATGCTGAGCCTCTGACTATTCATTCTCCACTTAACCCTTATCCGAGGCTTCAGCGGCTACCCCACTGTCGCCACCTCACATTGTTACGCGAGATTTCTTCCATTTTTCATTACCAAACGAAGTATAGAATTTTCTTTCGTACAACACCTCACATTCAGACAGATTAAACTCACGGCGGTCGTATGGAAATAAACCCCTGAATATTATCACAATCATTAAAATAACTGAATAAAACGAAGGCATTTTTAAACAAACTATTATATTTCATTCTTATTTCAAAGATATATAATAATATTATATTTGATTTTTTTCGTTCGAATTGATATTAATTTTATTATTATAATTTATTTTTTAAATATTCTATACATAACTAATCAGGTCGGCATAATAATAAAAACGTATTTTATGTTTCAGTGACATATTTACTTTAACTTTTTGTTATTTATGATAATTAATATCTAATAATCAAATCAAACTCGTATAATATTTTATCTTCAATCGTTTGTAAAATTGTATAATTTTAATATTTTCATATTTTGTAAATATTTCTAATATTTACTTGGTGGTTTATATATTGGTATTGGTATGGTATTTATATAATAAAAAAAACATTGTATTAACCTAGAATAAATAGAACAATTTTTTTTGACGTCGATCGGTTTCGACACCACTGTATCTTTGCCAGCCAATTGACATGAGAATAATCAACATGGTTAATGAAAAGTTTGTCATTGTTCAAATTAATAATAAAAAAAAAATGTTTTTTTTTATTTATTAATAAATCTTATTAAAACCATCACAATGTTACCAATACAAATGTAATATTATTGAATACATAACAGGCTATACGTCTATTTAATAATCAAGGGCGTGCAGTGCATACAAACAAAAAAGGTGTGCATAACTAAAAATTCTGGGAAACATATAGAGATTTAAAAATTGGATTAACATTAACAAAAATAATATATTGCAATTAGTGCTATCTATGTATCAGTAGAGACTTTAATTGCTTAATTCTAAAAACTCGCCGCAACTCACCGCTGTACTCATTGAATTACTAATTGAAAATTCTTTTCGGTTGATCCATTTTATATGGAGTCGTTGACTATGCTGTTTTTTTTACAGAATAACATTAGAATCATTGAAGTGTTTATTTCCTCTCTTACTTATTCGCAAATTTTACTATCTTACTGTTTTTAACGTGTTGATTTCATGATTCTTCTTTAAATTTGGTGCATGGATTTGGATTGGCAATTTCCAGAACTACTTCCTACGTTAACCTTTAATATAAATGATTATTTCCTTTAGTAAGTAATTACGTGAAGGATTTTCAAACAATAAATTAATCATGTTCAGTCATAGAAAGTGTTCTTAAAGACCTATTATATGGGTAAGAAGGTATTATTTTACGTTAAAACTTAAACTTTAAAAACACAATTATTAGTACTCTAAAATTACTAATAAATACATGGTAGGGTCGTAAAACGACGGATTTATTTTGTCTTAAGACGTTGGTTAAACGAAAGTACATATATTGCATTACATAAATTATATATGATTGTATAATATCATTGGTAACAGCATAACCTAAATCTATACTTACTGCACGCCACTGCTAATAATGTTAGTAGTAGTGTCATGATCTACATTTAGTAAAATTATAACAGAATGGCTAACATATCATCTGTTCATTATTACCTATTACTTAATAACACAGGTGATTAATTGTAAGTGCACGTTAAATCTCATTCTCTCTTTGATTTGGCTTGTGGAAAAAAAAAGTATTTTTTATACGTCTACACAGTGGTAACTTTTCTCATCTCACGAAGTAGGAGTTGGGTCCCCACAAAGAGCGAGCGGATGCTGTAACAAAGTGGACCAAACGAGATTAGGAAACGAACTAAAGAGGGACGCTGATACCAGGACGACATAGATTCGCATTGAGGGGATGGATGAACTGGTTCATTAGAATGTGTTGTGCATTTTGCGTAAACATGTATGAATATTTTATTTTAATTTACCATACACAGATTGAAACAGTGTTAAGAAATAAACATGTGCCTTTACATCCAGCCATCTTTACAGGAATCATAAGAAAACTTTTTAAATTTATCTCGATGTCAAGATTTTACAAAAAATAAATATTTTTCATAAAATGACACTATTAATATTTTGCACTCTTTTGTAAACCCACAATTATTATATAATAAATAATCTAGTTTTCTTGGATACGTTCGATAGCTGTAGATTTGGCATAGTTGTATTTTAAAAAGAGATAATTGATTAAATTTAATTTTGAAGTAATAGTATCTCAAAAACTATATTAAAGTAGACTTTGAATCTGTCACAATATATTTGAATACACAGAACATTATTGATTGATATTACTAAATAGATAGACACTTGCATACTATTCAATTAATGTCAAAAACAACAATGGATGAAAAATAAATAAATATTTAACGTGTAAGAGAGCTTCGTGATAATTAGAATTTTATTACTTTTGATTATTTCTATTTCAATTTCATTTTGAATTAAGTGCAATTATCCGGCAACGTAGTAATTAATTAAAACATTTATTAGTAATAATACAAATTTGATGTGCTATCAATACATAAATGTGCGAGTGTCGTATCAAGCGAAGAAATTATATTGTTATTTCATTTATGTTCTGTTTTTAAATAAAATAAGATTATGAAAAATTTTGGTTTTCACGGTAAATTATAAAATATAATATATGTTATAACAATCTTAAAACCAGAAAAATTAACTCCCAATATGTGTAATTTTATTAATAAATATGACAGTTTTATAAATCAACCCCCCAAATTGATAGAATTATTAAACGCAATTAGTAGCATGCAAATCACGTAAGTAACCACTATTTGCGACACAGCGGTTCTACATTGGTAAACATTTTACACGCGCCGTGATTAAACTGTCTAAATAAGATGAAAAACTGGTCCAGACTGGTTAATATAAACGAGGGGATGTTTTTTTACTGCATTTTTTCTTTAATTGAACCAACCCTCGTAGACAAACCCTATTAAGACATAAATTCGTCGAATTGTTTAAAAACGGCCACTCATCTGTGGGGAGTGTGCACGTAGGCAAATGGTATGCTAATTTTATTTTGCATAGGTGAATTTGAAGGGTAGTTTTTTGTCTGGTATATCTATGTATCATATATTATTCAGGAGACCCAATACCATAGTATTATATCATTTTTGCTTAACGAATTTCATTGATGGAAAATTTATTACATATAACTAACTATTTAGTCCAATATTAATGACGGTTTTTACTAATTTTATGAGTATGTATAAAGAGGCATGACTAGCGGTGCACAATGAAGTACTGATACCGACACTGATGTATGGAAGTGTGGCCTGGAGCTGGCAGAAGAAGAACGAAAGTAGACTGAATGCAGTGAAAATGAGATCACTTAGGCCTATATGTGGCAAATCTATTTATGACAGAATGAATAAATAAGGAAAGAATGTAATGCTGATATTAGTATAGTGAGTAAGATTAAGAAAGGATTACTTAGGTGGTTTGGTCATATAATAATAATAATGAATAATTTGTATTGCGCTATTTTCGTAAAAGCTTTCACCTCAAAGCCGCTTTACACATAAACTGTTTATAGTTCTAGGATTATCTTTGTTTTTTTAAATTAAAAATTGTTTTTTTCACATATGGAAATGACTTTTTGAAAAGGCGCGTTTTTAGTTTCTTCTTAAATAAAGTCTCTGGTGCACTCTTTTTTATGGTAAACCAGATAATGGCGGTCGGTTCTGTTAGAAGCCTGAATAATCGGCGAGCTTGTATCAAAAGATGTATGAATGTAGATGAGGCGAGAATTGTGTGTGAACAGAGGAGTGTGGCGCTCTATCCTCTCTGCCTACCCCCGCGGAGAAACGGCGTGATGGTAAGTAAGTAAATATGTATAAATACGATTCTAATCTATTTTTTTATCGTCAAAAATTTTTTTTTTCGATTAGTAAAATTTTGATTTAAGTTCAGAATAAATAATAATAAAAAAATAGTTATCACGAGTTATTGATTAGAAAAAATTTATAAAATTATTACTACATACATACTGATATTTCATTTCTTTAAATAGTGATAAATTGTATTTGAACTGAACAGCGTTATACTGATTATTTAAATTATAATATATATTTTATTATAAATACCGAAAAAAATATAAATATCGATTAAAAATATTTAAAATTCTGACTCACCGTTTAAAAATGCAAAAAATATTAGTATTGCTCGGACATACTGATATTTTGTTTAAACTAAAATTCAACGCAATTTATATCGAGTGGAAGTGAAGTAAAGATAAAGTATTGATAACATTATAACATATATACAACTTCCAAAAAATTTTATAGATGTGGTAGCATGGGTAAATAGGTGAACGTTATATTGTGTAAAGTAATCACTCAAGCCAGCCGATGACAGGCCGTAAGCCCTGTAATGCCCAAGACTTCCATATTTCTCATGTAAAAATAATAGCTTCGTCTCTGTGAGACATCTATACCTTGATGACAACCCCTTAGGGGATAAATCCAAGTAATTGGTTCCTAAAAAGATTTGGACCTACTCAAAAATATAAAGAAAGTATTTCTGCAATATTCAATTGTTTGACATACTTCAAATAATATTAGTAGTAAACCATTCTTACAAAATCGAAATACATACGGTAGCTGCCATTGATAAATGAGCCTTGGATCACGTTGCTCTTTGAATCACCCTACATTGCGGATATGGACTACATACATCTAAAGGATGATTTCCATTAACTGATGGTACCAGTAAACTCAGCCTGGCCGACTTCCATCTCGTATAAATTGTGGCCACACTCGGAGATAAATACGGCGCAGGTGTTCGATATGCAGCATGAAGAAATTGTGCTCTAAATTGGCCGCTACATCGTATTTCAGAAAATATTCTCTGGTCCTTGGTCGTGGTGCACATTTTTTGAATAATTTTATAACCTACCTACTATCTTAAAAATATTAATATTTTTTCAGTCAATATTGATAGACCTCTATAAATCTAATTTTAGAAGAACATTGTAAAGTTAGTTGATACTTTAAACCAAATGTGATTATTGTTATAATTTATATTTTATTTAAGAGAGTTTTTATTTTTCAATACATTTTTAGTACTCCACGCCAATTACTTTACTTTTATTATTGGCTTTTCACCTGGTTAATATTTTATTTTACTTTAACGTTGCTTAGTAAAATAGCCTATAAGAGATATTAAAATATATTGGTACCTGTTGGTAATTTTCTTCATTAAAATAAAATAAAAATTCAATATTTCATTCTAGTTCTTTGTGTACTATTATTTTTAAAATAAAGTAAACTTTATTAAGGAGAACACATTCATATTGTGAAGTTGTAATTATTCAGAACATAGGTCTGTGATGTTTTAAATACTAATTAAATGTATTAATTATAAAAATATACATGTAAAATCAATTGTATCGAAAAATATTGTTGTTGCACTACCGGTATTCGAACCTGGATCAATTTTTTAATCCAGAAAAAGTGTATTACCAATTATGCTACAGCGACAGTATTTTTGACGACAAATTTCCTAACCCCTTTTTCAAATGAATACATCTATCGTTCCTTACAAGTACAACTGATTTATATTGTTATTATGGCTATAGTTTTGAGATGTGCATCAATAGGTGTACAACACCTCTTGAAACGATAGTCGTGATCTAAATATAACTCAGTTGCACATGCATCACAAAGTTTAGTTTATTTGAAAAATTAAAATAGTAATATTGCACCACAAAGTAACTGCTAATATAACACATAACATATATTTATAAATATTGTCCAGTATTATAAATGGGCGTAATCTTGAAAAGTTTAGTACTTACATACTTATTTAATATACGTTAGGCACATAAAAAATACACATATTAATAATTTTATCTTCTAAAGCAGAATTTTTTTAACATCTTTAATATTTGAGTAAATCCTTGCGAAACTACTTTTAAATTATGAAAGTTTTCAAATTTTCGCTTGTGAAAAGAGTCGGGCATCACGCCACGCGTTGGTAAAATGATTATTAACGATATTGATTGAATATTTCCCATCCCCCATCTTATTAAAAGGTTTTTTCATAAAGAATCCCCATGCTCGTGCTTAAATATGTATAAGAGAAAAAGCCTGTCCAAACACTACGAAGGTATTTTTGAGTATTGAAGTCACCGCGACAAAATGTACAATCCACAAATATCGTAATCTTAATTGGTGGATTAAGTAAAAACGAAACTTTTTCTCGGCGTCTCTTCTTTATGTAATGTCGTGTTGCGATGGTGAGATCAGAAGTAAAGTTTGCTTTATTTTAGCGTACAGCGGAGTTAAGAAAAATACATATTTCATCAGTTTGTAAGACAATTTTAACTTATTTTTTTCTCGTACATAAATAATAAGTTGAACTCTCTCAAAAATACTGATTCATTTTTTACATTTGAATTATTTGTTTGTGGATTATCGACAATACAAAAGTTCAATTGTTTAATTTTATTCTAGATAAATATAATTTAGTGTGTACAATTTTCATTAATTTATTGACGTTTGATAAACAATACGGGAGTATGTTCACAGTAAGTATTGCACAGTTTGAGAGTTGAGAATCTAATTCAGCATTGTCGTGGTAAAAGGGATATCGTTAAACTATATCAATTACTGTGTCTATTTTATGTACGAACGTAATTTAATTAATGTTTAGAAAGAATTCGTTCCCAACTCTCTAGCTATATTATTGATAATATAATTAATTCGAACGAAGCATTCTGCCGTGGGTAAATTTGAGTCGTTGTCGACGTTTCGGAGTAAAATTTTAGTGGTCAGGGCCGATGTTACGCTAGCTATGACAACGCCCGACCCACATTGAAATAATTAAGGTTTTTTTTAAAAATGGAGATTCGTGCACGGAATGCGTCAATATAATTACTATTTTAAAACTAAGTTAAACGCTTGTGCTATGAAAATAGGACTAACTTGAAGGCTTTCTAGAACAAGACTCGAACCCCCGACCACTATATAACTAGTGGCGTCTGGTGGCCACGAAAATTTACGAGAGCATATGTTATTGTATTGTTTGTTGGTAAATGAGTGGTACACAAAGAAAAAAAAATCGTTAACCAAGACATTCATTTTCGCGAGAGGAAAATGTCTTTGGGTGTGCGTTATTAGATTCAAACCACCCTCACCCCTTAAAAAAACTCCCTCAAAAGTGTGTGTGCGTTTTTTTTCTGTATGTATGACGTCCTCCCGTATCCTACCTCAGCCACCCAGTAGCATCTCCGTCCTTGTCGCACTTAACATTGAATCCCACGTGTGAAAGGGAAAGGTTGATAATTATTTTTCTCATATTCGGCGTCATGTGTGTTTAGGGGTTTGGGGTTGAGCGCATGTGTGCGTGTGTGCGTGTGATTGGCAATAAAAAAGTATCGCGCCCTTGTATGTGTGCGTGTGATAGAATGCGTATAGATTTTAGTAAGCGATGTTAAAATAGCGAAAGCAGATGATATCGGGTGGCCAAGGAGCTTATTAAATAAATATACGACAATAATTTCGGATAACCGTCTTCTTGTGGCAATTATCATATTCTTGTAGGTAGGTACTAGTAGTATGTTAAAGATAAAAAGGTAAACAGTATGATTCCTCTTTAAGACAAATATATCCGAGGGAACTTTGAAGGGTTGGTGAGTTTTTTTTTGTGAAAGACGATAAAATGGTCGCCAAGAAATATAAAAAAAATAAAGACAGATTTTTATACATCACACATTTGATACGCATCCAACACGAGTTTGACAATGGTACATTTGTGTATTTATAGATTTTAATTTTAAATCATAAATCTGAATATTGTGGATTAAGTGTTGTAACCTAACGGGCCTACATGCCGTCCACACTCACCGCCTAGTCAGTGGAGGTACACGAAAATGTGGTTCCGTTACTTTGAACTTACCTATGACTATTATGGTTCAATATATTAAATAAAGTTTAGGGAACAATGTGTTAAATATTAAAATAAGTTTTGTTACAAGATAATGTATTATATAACAGTGAGAAGTCTAACTGACTGCGGAATAACTATTGGCATTATTACGAATAAGAATAACCGCTCTAAGCGTTAGACATGAAACATTCAAAGTAATTAAAGAAATAATAAAGATTTCAGGTTTTACATGTGACAAATATTATTGAATTTAATAAACTCTAATATACTAAATCAAACAATGAAAATATCTTCTGCATCTGACAATGACCAGTGCGTAGAATCAGTACGGTGATGATGTTGATTACCGACGTCCTTGGAATGCGGCATTGATCGCACCTCCAATGTGACCAAGAAATCATTTAATAGGCTGCAATGCGGTCATTCGTCCGCCAGGTATCCCCGCCGAGCGTCTCCCCAAGACACCTCAACATTGATGGAATACCTCAACCGATGCTCAGAATAGGCAGATAGACTCATAGACGTAATAGCATTTTGGAATCAAAACAGTATCTGGTTAATTGCCTTGTATATTACGTATTCGATTTTATTGTATTTTGCCTTCAATGAGTTTAGGTTTTGTAAAATATATTTGTTTACCAATTTTCCCTGAAAGAGGCTTGCCTAGTTGGGTAATGCATTTTAAATGTGTGTGAAATATATGTAATAAACCGTATTTTTTTTGCAGTTGTACAAATGTGTTCTCCTAATAATAAAGTTGTATCAATGTGTCCAAAATTTAATAAAAATGAATTGATAATTCGGACGTCTGCTATCAGTTTACTCAAAGGTATTTGAGATTCTGTAAAAATAAAAAGTTTCTGTAAAATCAAAAAGGTAACACATATAGGTTCGAAAATTGTCGCTAAATATATTGTCGCTGTAGCATAGTTGGATAATGCACCTTCCCCGGTTAAGAAAGAGATCCAAGTTCGAATTCTGGTGGCGCAACAATAATATTTTTTGATAAAATTGTTTTTATATGTATATCTTTCTAATTAATATATTTAATTCATATTTTAATGTTATATATGTCTAAATAAATAAAAAATTTGGTCGTACCAAATCTTCCGCAAAACACTTGCGTCTTATTAATCTCTCATCATTCATTCATCCCATATGAGCAAACCACCTAAGTGATACTTTTATAATCCTGTTCGCTGTGCTACATCAGCTTTACATTCTTTTCTAATTTCTTCATTATTTACTCTATCCCAACTGGATTTGCTAAATATACGCCGAATGATCTCATTTCCACTGCATTCAGTCTACTTTCGTTGTTCTTATGCCATCTCCAGGCCTCAAGTCCACACATCAGTGTCGGTACCAAGACATTTCCATTTATTATTATCTTATTAATAATTGTTGTATTGGTCACAATACTACCCTACCAGCATAGTAGTAGGGACCTCCAGGGGTCCTGGAATGCGAAAATTATTCATGATGCAACTGACAGTCATTCAAACTAAAGATAGGGCATGCGAATCCAAATATTTCGAGTTACTTACCCTTCCTTCAAATTGACAACGCTACATGATTCCATTTTAAGTTTTCACGATACCGACACGCTGCGCTCTCGAACGTTCTGACAGGACCGCCCGATATTCCATAGACCAAGAATAAAAGAATGTTCTCATTTTTCGGTCACTATTACATAGAGATTTATTGACACTACTTACTGAAGCCCAACAGTAATATCACAGTGTACATGAAATAATTTATAACCTTTAAGAAAACTTTAAGTGACAAATGAATTTGATTTACATTAAAGTCTGCGATATGCCAATTAAAATTTGAACTATTTGATCGTTTTATTTTTATTAAATGAATATCAAACGATAAATAAATTAAGATTATAAATAATTTTAAGTAATATATTCCTGAGGTATTTATGCATTAATTAATGGAGTTTGTTTCTTTCTACATTCGAGAAACGTCTCATTTAAACATTACGAGATAAATGCTCCCTGCCTACCTCCAAAATGTACGTGGATGGCACTATTCGCGAATACTTTATTCCGCTCACCCATTAGGGGTGAGTATGTGTAGTATTTTCATTTCACCCCCAGGACGCAAAAAAGTGCCATAAAAATGCGTCCCCTCGGATTGCACCCCCCGCCTCCCGCCCGACCCCTCCAGCCCGCGCGTCCCTCCGCCGCGGGCATCCACCCTGGATATCTCATATTCCGATATCTAATAACTAATTTAAAATTTCACCCCCAACTTGGGGATGAAAAGTAAATCCTTATATTACGAAGGTTTTCTGCCGGGGTCAGTAATGACATCTGGATTAAGAATTATTGAGGAAAGGGAGTTATATATCTAATATAATATATACCTAATAGTACAATTATTTTTATGCTTCTATAATATACACATAATCTGAGCACATTATATTAAAATGTAAATGTATCGTTATATGGGTCAAACTTAATAAGGGATTCGAATCAAAATTATTAAATCCCAAGTTCAGCCGTCGATGGCTGTAATTCAACCCTGTTTTTAACAGCATTTGAAAGTCTATTTTTTCTTTTGAAAACTTAACAGTCCACTATGATCTATCTTTTTCTGTTAGACTTATTATTAACACTCAAGAATCGAGCCCTTAACCTATATATCTAAGTAGCTATATAAGTTTTATATAATTACTTAGATATATAGAAGTGTGAACTAAATTTCTATTTCTTTACAATAAATGTGATCGTATAGGATGAGAATACGAAAATGAAATATATCACATTATTAATATTTTCTTAAGCATTAAACGTAATCTAAATACTTGTGTATATATCTACATATTTATAATTAAATAATTATACATTTATTTGAAATAAATTAACATGTTTATCACAACTCCAAACGTACAAAATCCTATATTTTTACCAGACACATTTTTTATCATTCTCATTAACAAACTGCTAGAATTTTGACGATAGTAGTAAACTATACGGGCCCGCCGAAAACTTATAAAGTTTGCCTAGCGAATGATCCGGTCCTGGCCACGTCAGACCTGTACCAAGACTTGGTCAGTGTCCAAGAAGCGATAAAAGAAAGGGTGGACACTAACGACCTCGGGCAGTTTAAATAGGGTAGATATTCTTTCGGCGCCGCGCTATCTCATCACGAATATACCAGCCGGGGGAGGCTCGGGCGCAAACAGCCTGAAGATGAAATACGATGATTCACAATCATCATTCACGGACCCGCAGCGGCCGGCCATCTAAATCCAAATCTTTTATCATTGCTTTGTTTATGCTGCCGGGCCGAAAGTTTTCTGGGGAGGAAGGTGGGCCGAGGATTACACATAAAGAAAACTACTGAAAACAAAAGGGTTCTTATACTTCTAGGTAAACGAACATAATATAACGTTTAATGGAGTATTTAAAAAAAAAACAATAAATTTAACAAGGATTAAAGAAATATTAATGAGAAAATAAATAATCAAATATGGAACGTAAATCTAAATATTATTTAGAAACTATAACGTTAAATTTAGAACGTTCTTCCAAGACAATTAAGAAATGGACTTAAGACAAAAATAATAAATTAATCATAGAATTAAAGTATACTTTGAATGAAACATAATAAATAGGTTATATACAGAATGTAACAGACCTAATTCACAATATTTTATGGATACTTGACTTTTTGAAATTTTTACATAATCGTGTAAAGATTTATGTTTACGTACTTCGGAATAAATATTAGCGAAATTGCTCCATTATTAATCTATATCTTTGCTTCAGGCCTAAAATCATCTAACAAATAATAGTCTAGCCGCCCAAAATCTGATAATCTTTAATTTTTTGCATGCAATATAAATTTTTTCTAATAATCTAAATAATTGCATAATTACGATTTTTTTTTAATTATTATATCTCTGACATGGTTAAAATTAGGCACATATTCCATAACAATTCTTGACTCGTAATTTAGTCAGGTTACACCCTGTATATTAATGTATTAATTAGAAAGACATACATATAAAATCAATTTATCGAAAAAATATCGTTGTTGCTACCGGGATTCGAATCATATTTAATGCATTTAATAATATAAGTTCGAAAATTTGTCGTCAACTTACTGTATTGGTGTAGCATAATCGGTTAATGCATTTCGCCGGATAGGAAGAGATCTAGATTCAAATCTCGATAGCAACAATAATATTTTTTTCGATAAATTGATTTTATATGTACATCTATCTAATTAATACATTAAATTTGTATTAAATACTTATATTTTTATTAATTATCTTTGTTTTATTAACCACTTAATTGAGTTTAAATACATCTACGGTTTCGAAAAATACCATTTTAGAAAAATAGATTCTGGTAAAGAAACAATAATATATGTTTTAGTTAGTTATGACATCCTGAAGAAGAAAATGGTATTTTTCGAAAACGGTAGATGTATTTAAACTCAATTAAGTGGTTAATAAAACAAAGATAATAAATAAAAATATGAATTTTAACCACAGTTAATATTGCTAATTTTAAAAGTATAAATACTTATAATTAAATACTCATAAAATACTAGTATTTAAGGGTACGGTAAATGTATATTATAATCCTATGCGTGTAATGACGAAGATAGTATATAATGCACTAAAAATATAATTCTAAAGATATTTATCAGCCACGTTTCATCGTTTATTTTGTAAATATGTTGTAAACTAGGCCATTTTATAATATATTTTGTATATCATGTACCATTTTACATCAGACCTTACAAAGAACACATCAATTTTGTTTTAGTTGTATACGCCACTGTCCATGTCCACGTCCCACGTAAGACTCCTCAAAAGAGGGACAATGCCCCATTTGTGTTTTCGTGTTACGGATATTGAAAGCAATCGCCTTTTCTCCTAACGATTTGTTTTTCGCATTTTTGTAAGGAAAATAAGCCCAAAATCCATCATCCATTGGCAAGTGATGTGAAGTATTAGACTGTGAACATTCTAAAGGGATGTGTAATCAATTTACGTTGTGGTCAGCAGTCCACGTGAGGGAGACTTTGTACCTTCACAAGTACATTAAGCCATAGAAGTATGATTATTTCATAATCTCTCTCTCTCTCTCTAATCGTGCTCTCGTATCGATATGGCGTGATGCTACGTCACTTTAACCTTTCCCTTACGGTATTAAAATAAAAATGCGCGTTACGGTGCTGTAAACTCAGTGTACATGTAAACTTTTGCGATTTTTAAGTTAGATAAATATTAATATTTACATTTATTACTTATATTAATCATTAAAATAATAGTTGACATCCATATATGTGAATATTTATATCAATTATTGTGTAAAAGTGCTAAAAATAGAGTAAAACCATTGATCTTCACGAACGATAACTCGGCCAGTGCACACTCTGCCACTAAGTGACGATCGGCATCCGGAACCCCGCGCACTGCGCCGTCCACACCACTCCGTACGTACACATACACGTATTGACGAATTCACGTCGGGTTTATCGAGAAAACATTTTTTATTGTTGCGTATGATATACACTATTATATTGTAATTATTTTATCCAAAACATAAATATTTTACGGAGGAATACCTAAAATACGAACTCTGTATTTAGTATATTTACCGTGATATTCACATAATTAGAGGCAATGTTAACTCAGTTTACATCATCGGAGAGGAAAGGTTAATGAAAAAATATTGATTAGCGAGAATTCAATTTGGGTACTAACTATATGTTAAGAAACATTTATTTATTTATTCATTTATTAACGTTCTTATGGGCTTTTACAATATAGGTTTGGTATAAAATTTAAAAAAAAAACACATGAGCAGCTATACAGTAGCATGAAATTGATATATAAAAATAGAATAGAAAAATAGAAATTTAAAAATAAGCAAAACAAACTATAAAAATTCAATAGAAAAACAGAAATTTATAAATAACCAAAACAAACTAAGAATATAAAGATTCAAGATATAAAAGACAATAGAAATTTAGGTTTGACACAGAATGGCTGAGTATCTAAATCAGTTATATCTTTGACTCAGAACATCGGGATACCTAATGATAGTATTGTGTCAGGGTAACACAAAATTACACATAATAGTGCTAACACTAATAACCAGTGGCGTGCAGTAGGCATATACTTAGGTTATGCTCTTACCAATGATACTTAGTAGGTATACATAGGTAAATTGAGTAAAAGTGTGAAAAAAAAAAATCTAATAATTGTAAGTGCTTAAAAAAAATCAAAATCTGCTTCTGCTTTCTGCTTTCGATTTCGCTTGAAATATTATCTACAATTTCTCCTTCGAACAACGGATATTTAAAATATTTCATTAAGATAGTAGTAAAAAACTTATTTGCACATCAAATCAATTTTCATTACGAAAACAGGAAATGAATAAATAAAACATTAGAAGAAACTTGTTCAGTATTTATGACAGATCCACTGATCGCCGATGGCCATGGGCGTATGTATGCTCCATTAGGTTTACTTTACCTATCTTTCCCCCCTCTCCTCATACCCTATACCTCAGAGTACGACTTTTTTCTTTATGTTGTCTATGAACTTTGAACGGTCAAGAAGTTAACGTCTCACTTATTTGTACAGTTTATGTTGCTATTATGTTTCGGTTTCTCGCAGTGCGTACCGAAGATTAACGGACATTATTGAGTGATACACTGTGCTTCGTGCTAATCATCGAAGAATTTTCCTGAAGTTCAGGACAGCTGTGAGTACAGCAAGAAAATCCAGGTAAGTCGTGTTTTCTGGTTGGTCCATGAGCCCTTATTGTTCTGTCTCTATACCAAATTCCAATCACCCTTCCTGCATCCCCTTGTTTAAATAATTTTCTGATAGTCTTGAGATCCTACTGTAATATTTTGTTTTCAATACGTACAAAGAACCATAATTATTATTTTCTTAGTAATTAATCACCACTTTGGTATTAACAGTTATTTTATATATATTTCTAAAATATCCATATAATTTATTATAATTTGAAACATTACTAAAACAGTTATATTTATTTTCTCTACGATTACAGTACTATAATTTGTAGATCGGTGATAACAGAACATCATTGTGATAACTCCATAAGAGCTCATTTGAATGTTTGACCGTGCCGGGGTCCGATCCGCGACTTTATTGGTATTTGACTGATTTTATATGGGGATTTTTATACGCCGTATACATTTCATAACGCTCTTAAAGTTACGGTTAAACTTAAAGTTACATTTTATATCGAGTTTATCGCCGGACCGAGCTCTTAAACCTCACCGCGGGACAAACAATACAAGTTTCGGAATGGGTTTCCAATAAATTTATGTCGCCTAAGAAAATCGTCTGATAATCTCACACATTTCTCGTAGCTCAATCGGAGATAGTTAAAACGAATCACGGTATTTTTGAACTTGTACCTAGATTTGTAACAAATATATATTTTTATGATTAAGACTACAACCTAATAATAAATAATACTCTTACATAATTTTATTTTGCAGCATCAATGATATTATGTAGGTACACACAAAGGACGTGTACTCCATACGATCAAAAAATCTATTGTTCTTAGGTTTTTACGGCCATTCAGAATCTTCTGTATACAGTTTTCTGGACTAATTTGCCGTCTATACTAGGTGCGATAGCTTCATACATGCATTGGATGCTCCGCATCCCTTGTGTTCTAAAGTCAAAAAGCATTGAACTTTTTGTTTCTAACCGAATATTGCACTGCTGCAAATAAATTCGTCCTGTCCTTTAGAGACCAGTCATAACACACACTATGACACGGTGCGGGCACAGAGCGAGTCGAAATACATATACATTCTCAACAGCATGCATATACATACCAGCAACAGTGGATTGTATAATTCGTTCCGTATCCACAAAGTTTGAAAGTATTCGACTTTCGCGCGTGCGCGTTCAGTTACGCCCGTTAATGTTTTCGAATACTGTATACGTATTCGTTAACAGCATCCAACGTACAAAAAACGACTTTAATGCTTATGGGTATAATGCACAAAATAGCATACATATTATGAAGCGAGCGGATTGTTATGAGAAATTTGTTTGTGTGACGAATTTTTGACAGTTTGGCTTTGAAGCCGAATTATTGAAACATTGAATATTCTTCGATTATATGTTATATTTGATAGTAGGCATAAACTTGTTTTCCAGCATCCCTTCTACATAAAGTCACCGACCGCCACTGGTATATACCTGACCTTTCTGGCCGACGTTTCAGATCCCATTGGAGAGTTCATCATCCATATTAGCCCTGAAATCTGTGCATAACTATAATTTCTGCGATATAAATCCAAATGACATATTTATTTGATATATTATGTATTAAGTTTATAGGTCTATACCCAAATAATTTATAGTTCGCACGCTTTTGCTTAAACTAGACCATCTAATGAAATATCTTAGAAATAACAAATACTTCTTCAATGTTAGCAACATTACTTTGCAGCCACATATTAAATAAATAATAAGACAAAACACTTTGTTTGTAATTTAATTATAAAAAATATCCCAAATTCTATTCAACCAGCTTTTTATACTACTATCAAATTAAATAATTATATATTAAATTACAAGGATAGTGATGATATTTTAAAAAAATCGGGGGTCTACATATTAATTTGCAATCATTTTAATATAAGTAAAACTCGCAGAAATGTTAATACTCGTATTAGAATTAAGGAGCACTTGAAATGCCTAAATAGCAACAACTATTCTGAATTCGCCAATCACAAACCATTCTTTTGACATTAATAAGGGTTTAGATATTATACATACAAATATTAGGGATTTACAGTTAGACAAATTTGAAATTTTAGAAATTAGAAAAAGTGTTAATAGCAAGCTAAATATTATAAATAACCAAATCTTTTTTGCAAATAGTCACCTTTTAAATTAGTTTTCAAAGTTGTTCCTACTTAATTACCCACCACTTATACTTTATAATTTTGTTTTTATCTCTGCTTGTATTTTTAATGTTAGTATACATTGTTTCCTAAAAAAGATACCTTAGGTGTCGAAACATGTTTATTTATCAATAAATAATGATTTAAACAAAGTTTTTTGTCTTATTATTTAAATAACAAATAGGCTGCGCATATTTTTTGCATGATTTTTCGAAAGATCTGCCCCAAACACTAAACGCAATATAATTTCTTTCACGCCGTGCGGTCTTCTGAATACACGTCTTCGCTTGAACAGACATGTTGTAAAACGGTAAATGTATATTTGAAGTGGATTTAAATGTATGCGTTCTAATATATTTTAAACGTGGTATTATTATATATTCCATAATTATTATAATATTGTTAAGCGTCTACTTAATCAATTTTAAAATTTCCTAAGAATAATAATAATACTATTTTTGAGAATGGAAAACAACTATCATCGGTACAGCTTTTACAAAAATGCTTTTCCAAAAAATCGTATTTCTTTCAAATGAATACAACCTTTAGTGACAATGCGACCTATCGGATTTTTACAACATTGATATTAGCCACATAACAAAAATCCATGCCTGGTACAGGCTGAATATGGATGTTGTTTTTTTCGTAAAATTTCAAGCGTAGCTCGGGCTGTGTGTTAGGTGGCACCGTATTGCTAAAGCCAGATGTATTACAGGTCAAATTCGGCCACCAAGAAGTTTTCCAACATGTCACGATAGCGATCACCATTAATGATTACAGCATTACAGTAATGTTGAGTGGGTGTAAAGGTTATTTGTGTATTAATTGAGGATTTTCAATGCCCCAATAACGGCTATTAACTAAACCAGCAAGTCAAAGTGAGTTTCGTCGCTCATGATGATTTTTTAAAATGGTAAATGAATTAGATAAAATGTTTTAATAACTTCAGCACGCTGTTGAAGCGTTAAATACTCCATAATAAATTGTAATCAATTACTCTCTACGATTAGCAGGTGCGAACTGATAAAAATTTGCCAAACCAAAATGGCGGCCAAACAAAATCGGCCTGGAATATAATATTCACTCTGTACATGCAAACAGTTGACTACATGTGACTACATTCGTACTACTTCCACTCATAACACATTTATTTTAATATATCACGATATTAATTAACTGTAATTATATTCAGGTCTAACATAATATTCCCACAATACATACAACTGGAACATAGATATATCAAGTTTATGTTTAATTTTTTTATTGAAATTAAAAGCATACTTAATTTAATAAGTTCATACGGTGTACGTTTATAATATAGGTACCTATTGTATTAAGATTTAAACCAAAGTAGGTATATACATTATCTAATGAAAAAATTGTAAACGATAATTTTTTTTAAAAAAAACCTAGCTGTTACTGTGACTTGTACTGGACCAGCCTTATTACAATAGTTTCATCAGCTCCGCTTGGCAGATTTCTACAAAGAATCATTGCATTTTAAAAAGGTAGTAGATGATATATAGACGTATTGTTTTATCTTCATTTAGAAATAAGGAGACACATAAACCCAAACATACACAAACGAAATAGAGTATAATTTTGGATCCTTGTCTCGCCGCGCCGTATAATGAGTCGGGTAGATCCGCTGCTTGATGTGCAGGATGTATGCCCACGGATTACGGTATCATCCTCTGAAGAAAATGTAATTTATTAAGGGTCTTAATGCTAAATGCTAAAAGGAAGAAAAAACTAAAACCCCTCTAAGCCCTCGCCATTCACATATAAAGCGGGCCCAGTGAAAGGAAACCGAAAGAAAAATAATATAATGCATTAAATCCACATATAACCAAAAACAGACATAACGGGGGGTCAATTGCTGGGAGAGAAAAAACAGAAATAATAAAAGGAGAAGAGACAAAAAGAATGGAAACAACGAAAAAGTAAATTACCTTTCGTCTACCTCTTTCTTCCTACATAGATGCGTATATGTTTGTCCCTTTCTCCGGGTTCATACAAAATGCAGGCCATTTCTCTCGATTATTGCGCTTAGTCCCTACCCCCTCCCCACCCTTAACTAACCACCCGCCGGCCCACACACACCCCCGTTGTAAACCACCCCGCTTTCCAGTTTTATGGACGAGGACGATACATCCTCGGCGCTAACTAAGAATAGCTTCAAGCCAAAGCTCCTAAAGTTTTATTTATGTATAAAGACTTATTCTTTATTTATGTCATTTTTTAATAATTACTATCAGTATAATTAATTAATTAATTTTCATTTCTATTGAATTTCTATAAATTTATTAAATTATTAGAGAATATTTATCATCTCTTAGTCGTGATACTTTTATTAAGTACAATAATTATCGCGTACTTCTTTAGGAGAGAATGGTAAGGAAGATAGATATACGACGCAAGTGTTGGTGGCACCAGAAATAAAGGACTTTCGCGGAAGACTTGGTACAACCAGGTAAACCAGATACAGAAGATGTATGAATGTGAATGAAGCGAGAACTGTGTGTCAGGACAAAAGAGTGTGGCGCTCTGTCCTTTTTGCCTACCCCGCGGGGAAATGGCGTGACAGTAAGTTATTTATGTTTAATTAAAATATCAGATTTTAAAATGTTTTGTCATATATTTTTCATAACTTTCATCTTTCAAATAAACTTGAAAGTTTATTAATTGAATAAAATTAAGAACTTTCAAACATAAAAATGTTAAGTCAATAGTTTTAATAATAGTTAACAGCTCAAGGGCACGGAAAAATTCTGAAAACCAATTTATCCTCCCCATACATATTGCGTCTGACTGTTTTTCATTCATTGTGTAACGGCCACTTGATCCGAATTCCACCCTACCGGTGCGCGTCTTATCGAAATAGGTACGTAGGGGGTTAACATATGCGTACGGCGGGGTGGTAGTGGAGGGGAGGTGGTAGTAGGGACAGGGGTAGGAAGCCCCATTCCCATTCACATCTTTCACAAAAATTTCCACCCTTTTTTCCAAGACGTCACCATCGCCCCATTCTTCTCAGGTGTCTTAAGAAATGGGCTTCAATAATTGTTTTGAACACATGCAGCTAGAAGACATCGGTTATTTTTGCTAACCTTTATTATTACAACGTAATAAAAAGGAAGGTACCTAGTTTTATACACCAATAACATTATTAACTAATGCTACAAAAAGAGTTATTCTTCAATATTACAAGTTATTCTTAATCATTCATATTTTTAAACTTTTCGGGTATGTCAGAAATGCCATTATTAAAAAATATATCAGAAAGCAATCGGTTGTCGCCGCTGAGGCCATCTTAATTAAATCTAACTTTACTAAATACAAATGAAATGTATATATTTTTAATTAATACGTTTAATTTGTATTTAAATAAATATCACAGACCTATGTTCTGAATAATTACAACTTCACAATAAGAATGTGTTCTCATTAATAATCTAATTTTATTATCCACAAAAAGATAGCGGTCTTGCACAATACAACCTAACATAAGTAATTAACGCAAACATGTACCCAATCAAACATGTTTTAAATACATATATAATTAAATACGTAACGTGCCGTTCCGGCGATGACGCATGTCCACCACATTTCGTAGCCAAAAAGCGACAGCCTTGCGATGCCGCGACAGATTATACAGACCGTCGTGTTGTATGGTTTGGAATATTATAAATGTAAGGAAAAATAAAAAAAGAATATATATCATTAGTCTTTACACTTATGCTTCAAAATAATAGTAATGTCGATGTATTTGGCTTAACTAATCAGTATGGAAGTGTTTTATATCTGAGTGCCATACTATGTACTGCTTCACAACTATCGTCTTATTTTTACCGATGTTCTTATTCAAGACTAAACTATCCTGGTGGAGTCGTGCAATTGCGTAAAGGGCGGCCCTTTTTTCAAATCCAATATCAACTACTCGGCCACACGTTTGCGTGATACGTTGAGCAAGAGCGGAGTTGCTAATAACGTAAAATTAACCCAAATACGTGCTATGAAGGAGATTTTACAACAAAACCGAGCAAAGAACCAAAGATTCTTGAAAAATAACAGAAAACATAGAAGGGAGTAATTAATCCATAATAATATTACGCTTCCCCGTCTATATCTATGACTTTCTGGATGTAGCGCCTTAGGTAGTGTCATAATGGTTGTATAGTATTTAATTAAACGGACAGGTCTGTGAGACGCGAGCATGGAAAAGATGAACGTATTTTTAATATCTCTAGAATAAAATTACTTAAATGTTTTCTTTTTTATATATTCAATAATAGTACGTAAATGTATATTTAATTTGAAAAAAAAATACGTATTTTAGCGAAATCGTATATTTATGTGGCATCTTTTCTTCTGACTATGGTAAAGGAGAAATCTTACTTACCGTAGAAATTGTCAATCCAAAATTTGTATATGTCATCTAGATGTCATTTTTGTTCGTTTTAACAGCTAACTTACAAAGATGGAATAATTTTAATTAATATTGTTTTGGGAAAAGCACTATCATTGAAATATAGATTCTATTGAGACTCTGGTCGCGTAGCGGCCACTATCGGTCGTGAAGCAGCCACCATAGCAGCCCGCAGGGCCTAGTAGTAAGCAAACGGCGACTGCTAGTCATCATATTATTAAGACACTTAAATCACTAGTCATAATAAAATCAATTCATTACCAGTATAGAAATAGCGGCATTTGATTAAATGGTCGACATTATCTTTTCATTCCATGTTTTATTAACCAAGTTAGTTAGTTATTATTCTTATTAGTTAGAACCCAAAATTACTAGCACTCGTGGAGACGTCGCATACGAGTATGTACTAGTCGGTTAGCGTTGTAACGGTTTTCGGCAGCTTACTGTAACACTAACCTACACATTTTTTATTACATAATCCGAGGGAGCGAAATAATCTAACTATCATTTTACAGTTGTTCCTCTCATTCCTCCCTGTTGTTACGCCTACTGAAGATGCTCCCGTGTTAAATGGAGTAATAATTCGTACATTACGATGACATTGGCATAGGTTTCTGCAAAAGCTATGCGGCACGTTGTTAATACATTTTGACCAAGTTTAATTTCGCGTACAGATATTTAAGATTAAAATATTAATTAAAACCACGTCTGCAACCTAGATGAAGGATTGCGTTATACCCATACTCCTCAATATATAAGTACTATTCCTTTGATGCCACATCAATTTAATGTTCAAGAATTATATAATACATTTGCATGTATGCATATTAACAATTTCACACAGAACAATAGATATTTTATCTTAATTTAGATATTTATAACAATAGATTAAGTTAAATTTTAAAATCTATGATTAACTTACTGAAAATGTATTTATTTCTGTTTTAGTTTTTAAAACTGGGTAACACTGATCCATCTTATTTAATCCCTACGTCATTCATTTTTTTACTATTTCCGATATCGCAAATAAAGAAAACTTAAATAAATACATTCTTAGTTATTCAAAAAATATGAATTTCCTGTATTTATGTTATATCGGACTATTCTCAGGAAACAAATATTTATTATTCACATTATTGTTGTTTTAGATCTGGGGTTATATCCATAAACAAAATCTTTATAAAAATGAGTTTTAGATAGACATCTGTTAAAAAATAATGAAATCTTCTTCATAAAAAACATAAAGCACTTACCGATCTAGTCGAGATACAAACCATGCACCGCACACGATATTAACTTTTTTTAACATAATATAGTTTTAAAAATGAACAAATTAAAGAAATTTAAATTTAAAATATTCCAAAAATATTATACCTCTGTGTGTTCTTGGTAGTTAAATAATATACCACGCGGGATTTATTCTTACAATTGTTTAAAATATTTTTAGTAATTTACAGTGTAGTCATTCGTTTTTTATGATAATAGTTTCGATGTGCGCCGTTAGATGCCGTAAAACAACTTCATAAATATTATTAGAACAGGGGGGGGAATTGATTCTCGAGCATGCGCAGTGCGACAACTAGAATAATTTGCGGAATCTACCCCTCTTTCCGTTTCTCGTTATGTAAACCGAACCCTTTTACATAAAGATATGTGAGAAATTAGAACCCTCTCTTGAAGGGGAGGAAAAGGAGGAAAAGCGCACGCGCAGAGGTCCGACGGGAGGGGGAAGGAAAAATAATCAACGGGGATGTTTTGCGCTAAGTGAACGACAAAATGGCGAATGAAAATTAATGGAATAATGTAATAGAGGTTATACCACCTTGACCTTATCGAATAAATTGATATAGCCACATCTATTGTAGCTGGCTCTTAAATATAATGACATTGCAATATCAAAAAATATCGATTTAAACATAATTTCTAATACATAATTCTTTTAATAAACAATTCTCACAGAAAACATTTCTTATAATGGAATTATGATGTTAAATCAGTTAAAATATATAGCAATATAAAATATATGAGCAAGCGAAGGTGTACAATTGCTTATGACGACATATATTATTTGCTTACAATACAATACATCATAATGTTATCACAATGGCTAGACATCTTTGCCAGTGGCGTAACTTAAGCAATTGGTCCCCAATGGAAAACGGAAAAAAGACCCCCTGTATAATTAATATCATGCATATAAAATATAATAATATTACTATGTAATTTTTAGCTTATCTTCTATAATATTCACTATTCCATGAAGTGTGTTCTGCACTGAAAAATCTTTGTTTCGCTTTGCGACGATTTTTTCTATACGACGATGTAGGTCTGAAGGTCCGGTACCAGCGGTCCCGAACCCGATATATATAAGTGATGTCTTCTTCATATGGTATTCCAGGACGAAAGTAAGACACCGTGCAAAATACTTGTAGGTAATGAATGTTTGGAACAAGTTGATGAGTTTGTGAATTTGGGAAGTATGTTTGGCGAAAACGAAAAGACTGAGAAAGATATCGAAGGGGAAGGTGACTGCAGGGAATAAAGTGAACGGCAATTTGAATAGAATTATATTTAACGGGAACTTGCCAACCGAGGCAAGACTAGCGGTACACAATGGAGTCCTGGTACCGACACTGACATACGTAAGTGAGGCCTGGAGATGGCAGAATAGGAACGAAAGTAGACTGAATGCAGTGGAAATGAGATCACTTAGGAGTATATGCGGCAGATCTATTTATGACAGAGTAAAGAATGAAGAAATGAGGAAAGAATGTAAGACTGATCTTAGTATAGTGAGTAAGAGTAAGTACTTAAGTGATTTGGTCATATGGAACGGATGAATTAGGAGAGAATGGTAAAAAGATATATGACGCAAGTGTTAATCGCACCAGAAGTAAAGGACGTCCGCGGAAGACTTTGCACGACCAGCTAAACCAGATACTGGAGGAAATGTTCTGTTAGAAGCCTCAATAATCGGTGAGCTTGTATGAGAAGATGTAGGAATGTGAATGAGGTGAGAATTGTGTACCAGGACAATGGTGTGGCGCTCTATCCTCTCTGCCTACCCCCGTGGGAAAACGGTGTGATGGTAAGTTGGGTAGTCCACTTTATATGTATTCAATGTTTTCATTATATTCGTGAGAAATGACTTTTAAATTTTAAATAATATAAATAATGAATGAATATACAATAAATTATAATAAACATTTCAAATAATGGAACGATAGATGTATCAATTTGGAAAGTGTAACATATGGGTTCGAAAATTTGTCGTCAATGTACCGTGTGCTGTTGCATAATCGGTTAATACACGTTCCACGGATTCGAAGAGATCCAAGTTCGAATTCTGATAACAATAATATTTTTGATAAAATTAATTTTATATGTATATCTTTCTAATTAATACATTTAATTAGTATTTAATATATCACAGACCTATGTTCTGAATAATTACAACTTCACAATAAGAATGTGTTCTCCTTAATAATTTAAAACTCCATTTCTCACTGATGGATTTAAAGAATTATTTTTTCATTTAATCTATATTACCGTTGGGAAATGTATCGATACTCGTAAAAAGATCGATATGACACTGACCTTTTGGGCCCATATCTAACGTGGGCCCCGCGTTGGCGGGATCAGTGGCGAAGTCACGCCACTGATCAAATTATGATTAATGCATCATAAATAAAATTTATTTATGTCCATCTGTGTCCCATAGGTAGCAATATAAACACAACACAACTAATTGGCAACGTTGTCTTTTAGAGAGAGCAAAATACTTGTATCCATAATAATATTACGTCTCCCCGTATATTTTATGACTCTCTGGACGTCTAGAATGTCTAGGGTGTAGTGTCATTATGGCTATACAATGCTTGATTAAACGGTCAGGTATGTGAGACGCCAGCAGGACAAAAACGAACGTGTTTTTTAAGAGAGGTTAAGATAAATTAAATGTTTTCTCTTTTACATTATTAATTATTACTGTAATTATAAAACAAGCACATCAGGAAATACATGTATCTAAATAAATGATTTTTTATTAAAGCAGACTTTGAGTCTGTAACAATAAATTTGTATGTCACACTGAATACTTTTTAACAAATTTTAATACATATATACATCATAGACTGAACGGATGCGAATGATCAGATGATGTGTGTTCTCGTTATTATATCATGAAATGTGGATCTACAAAAGAATGCTCAAAACTAGCTGGACGAATTTAATTACGAATAAATATGTTATAGTTCAGATAAGTATACAATTTTTCACAGATTTTAAAGTACCAAAAATAGTTGACATATACAAAAAAAATTTCAATAATTCAAATTCTCAAAATTAAAAATCAATTAAATTTTAGAAGCGAATTCCGATCTACAAGATATAGAGATCAAATAAATATCCCAAAACTAAAATATACCGCAACTCAAAATTAATATATTTATTAAGGCATAAAATTTTTTAACAATCTCCCCATCACATTTATAAAAACTATGGACTATATAAATTTGTATCTGAAGTAAAAAAATATGTACACAGACTAACTGAAACATAAATTGACTCGTATATACTCCATCTCTATACACGAGTCTTACTCTCATAGAGAAGAAACAAATGTTAAAATATATATATATATCCACTGATTATTCAAAATTGTATTATATTTTTAATATTAATTTTAAAAAAATAATTTAAAATATATATATTTATATCAATAAAAATCCCAACACTTTAATATCTTGGATATGTGATGAAACATCCAGATAAATATGAGATCTTGCACCTTATAATGCAGGGAAAGATTGCTAGAAGCGGGGACCCTGGAAGAAGGAGAATATTTACCTAACCTAAAGCTATAGTTTGGCTCGTCAACTGTAGAGCTATTCCGGGCCGCAATGATGATAGTGAATTATATTTCTCGCACCAGAGTAGTGCTGACTTTAAAGAAGTACACTATGTATGATAAATTAATGAATTGTTTTAAAAAGAACTTCCCAAGATCGATACCCAAAACACAGTGATCTGCTAGCTATGGCTTCGAGCCTCTTATAATCTATAATCCTTTGTTCTTGGTTAACAAAAACATTTTTTATTATAAGGGAAGATTTTAGTCCCAACGGTTTTTTTGAACCCGCTGGATAACCTAAACACCAACCCTTGAAATCTCAAGTGGGCTTTCAAGTAACCGCGTCCATTGGCCTGACATGTTACTCAAAGTAAAAACAGAAACGAATACAATAATAATACGTAGATATGAATTTAACTTATATAAATTGCATCTACTTTGAAAAGCCGTAAAGTAAGTAGGTAGTAATAGTAATATAAGTAATAGTATGAAGTAAGAAGTGTGAGAAAGTAGGTAGCCGGAATATAACAAGCGAACATGATAAACAACGTCTGTTGAACGAATGTGAGAGAAGAATAAGAAAAAATATGTATTTTATAGAAAAATTGATAAACAACAATATGAACCTGAATAGTAAAAAAATTTACTGTATTTGTAATATTGTAATACATCTTTTAACTTTTATCACTCCTATTTAATTTCTTTTTGAAATACCGTTTTTCAGCTATAGTCGTGTATCTTCAAAATCATCAATTCATTTGTGGGATATTTTAAAATGTTAGTTACTGAATGCTAAATATTATGTTTTAACTGTATTAGTTTTGTATGAATTCCTATAAATTTTTGGCCAATATCATATTCTATACGTAATTGTAATAAACTAAGTAATTGAAAAATAAAAACCAAATTTAAAAAAAATATTTTGTTTTCTAGTTATTTAAAAACAACATCGGCCTGGAACATAATATTCACACTGTACATTAATAATATTAAATTTTAATACCTCATCCCCAAGGCCGATAGCAGCCTCCAGGCATCACTGTCTCGAACCAAATCTTTCCTGTTCCGAACAAGTAATCGAACTTTCTTTCATTATTTAGGGCTGTTTGAAGATTCCATAAACCTCATAGTTGCTGTGAATACGCTATCTAATATCGACCATAACAGGCCCAAGTATTCTGCGAAAATTTTTGTTTTCAAATAAGGCTCCAGGTTACGTATTCCAATAGTACCATCGGTTTCACGGTCACGTTGTAGACTCGGAATTTAGTCTGTCTGGATAGTCAAGTATTGAACCTTAAAACGTCCACTCGGTATTCTCGACGGTGTATTGGTTCCAAATATTTGAATGAAGTATTATTGAATAATGTTCCATCCATCTGAATATTTCCCGGTGTTCCTGGTTTTCTTGGACTCCTCAAATGTTTGCAGCGCTGGCGCCAGACTTTTTGCCGCCAGAGGCAAGATTGTTTTTTTCCGCCTTAATAACTCAAGCGAAGATGATGTTTTAATTTTTTGTAAAACCTTCTGCATAAATTGGCCTCCCCGTAAATCGGCCAACCGCGTACTACACACTACTACTACAGCAGTATTTTGTTAGGCCGGCATTTTGAAGTTTATCAAAGGCGGCTTTTTATTAAAAGACGTTCTGAACATTAACTAGTGTTGGCTACAAATTACTGCTTTATTAGGAAATAACTGTAATATTATTGGATTGTTCATACCTGGATTATTTTTATTACACAATATTATAGTTTTACAACTTGAGATTTTGTTTATCATTTTTTATATATTTTTCGGCCGCCACGGGCAGGCACCTGCTCCGCTTTCTAACATTCATGTGAACATACATATATAAATAATTATTAATCATGTAGCGACCGCTTTTGAAACTTATAGATTTTATAAAACAGCATATCCGCTTTTAATTGTCAAAATATTTTTAAATAGATACCTATTTTCGCAAAATCCATGTCTACTGAAACGTGACTTCAGACACCAGAGGAGTAACGAGACCAAAGTAGCAATTGTACCCGACAAGTTCACCTTTTATACTTATGTATTTACTTCAAATCTCAATTAAAAACAGCTGTTACATGTATACGAAAAACTATATACATAGTTGATAGTTCAATGATGATAAAATTGGGCGGAAATCACCTTAAACATATGAATACATTTGAATGTACATGTTGAATATAAATTGAGGTGTCTAGAGATTTCATAAAGGTTCACCTCGCTATATTTACACTAGGCTTCGTTTTTAATCGTAAAGAATGGTGTTGTATCCACTTCGTTCATTGAGCGAATACATAAAACTGTTAGGAGAACACATTCTTATTGTGAATTTGTAATTATTCATAACATAGGTCTCTGATATTTTAAATATGAATTAAATGTATTAATTAGAAAGATATACATATAAAATCAATTTTATCGAAAAATATTACTGTTGCGCCACCGAGATTCGAACCTGGATCTCTTTCCAAACCGGGGAAATTGCATTATCCAACTATGCTACAGCGACAATATTTTTAGCGACAAATTTTCGAACTTAATGTTACCTTTTTGATATTAATACATTTAATCGTTCTATTATTTGAAAGTGCCATCTACCCTATTTTTAGTGAATCTCAAATATCTTTGAATAATCTGATTGCAGACGCCAGAATTATCAATTCATTTTTATTAAATTTTGCACACATTGATACATACAATTATATTATTAGGAGAACACATTCTCATTGTGAAGTTGTAATCATTCATAACATAGGTCTGTGATATGTATTAATATCAAAAAGGTAACATATAGGTTCGAAAATTTGTCACTAAAAATATTGACGCTGTAACATAGTTGAATAATGCACGTTCCCCGGTTTGGAAAGAGATCCAGGTTCGAATACCGGTGGCGCAACAACAATATTTTTCGATAAAATTTATTTTGTATGCATATCTTTCTAATTAATACATTTAATTCATATTTTAACATAAAACTGTCATTCGTGAAATTATATTGAAACTATTACAAAAAAAAAATAGTGTAAATACAATAGACAATGACAATCACTACCACAATTTATTCATCAACAGAGTGTGTCACGGTTACAATGATATCATTATATTATGTGTTATCAGAGTAAAGATCAGGACGGGCCATCGTAAAGTAAAAAATCTCTACTTACGCATTATGAGATTATGCAGTCCATAATTTAACAATTATATTAATATACTGTATGTCACCAATACGCGAATCGTATCTAAATGAATTAAAAAAATTTGTCATAAGTCCATAAGATCTATTATTAATTTAATTAAAACATAACGTTTTATGCAAACTGCAGTCACCCTTGACAAATGCCTTTTATACTTATTTGGCAAAAAAATATTTACCTACACCTTCTCTTGCTACAACTGTCTACCTTCCTCCTCTCATCAATACGTGACATTACTTTCTTTTCAAAAATCACTGCTTGTCATTCGATCAAGATTTTTTAATTTTATTTTTAATCTAAACCGTTATTTATTATGTTGACTTTCTCACTGTTTTAAAATACACATGTAATCACCATTTAAAAAATTAATCAAACCATCGCAATTCACAATCGACCTGAGCCCTCAGCCGTTAGATCGATACTGGCAAAGGATCTATTGTATGAAAAAAATCAATACAGCAATTGAGGCAGATTGGGAAAAAACTTGTAAAGGTGTTCTTTGCAACCCTCGGTAAAAATTTCATAAAAAATATCGCGGGGTGAGGATCCAATCAATGCGAACAGATGTATATATGAATGTATGGAGTTTGAATTCAAATATAAATTCGTTGTAGGCACACATAATGAAATACTTCAACGTATATTTAAATCACAGTACACGCTTCCTTTCGGCGTCTTGATACTGAACTTGACTTTTTTTGTAAAAACATAAAAATAAGCATTGTAATATGATAATAGCTGTACTTAACTACACAAATATATTTGATTCTAATTTATTCATACAAATTCTTATAGACGTCGAGGAGCATAATATTTCCGATTTTGTATTAGTAATCTCCGTTCGAAGACAAACAAAACACGTTTTACCCTCTACGCGGTCACGGCCAGTGTTTCTGTAAAATCTTATTTACTTATTCATCATATGGCATTTAAAATTAATACAGTTTGATTAGCAAAACAGTTTCTATACGTTTTGGTCCTGATCTCGTACCTAGATCTGCAGTGGCGTAGCAACAAATTACCGTACCCCAGGGTAAATACGTATAGCGGACCATATTAATTTTACTTTTTTTTTAATGAAAATAATTGCCGGAAAAAAATGTATTAAATAACTTTGTGGAAGTCTATTGTAATTAACTTTAATAATATTCACTTTTAGAAAAATTAACAAAATAAAACACAACGTTGTTTACTATATACTACACATTAATTAAAATTAAAACATTTTTGATGCTTGCTGTAATTAACAGCTTATTACTGAAGATGGTGCAGTTAGCGTCGAAAACATTTCGATTTAAATTAAAGTGTAGTGTGAAGTAAACAACGTGTTTTATTTAATTAATTATTTAAATACTTAAATCTTTTTATGTTAGTAATAATAATTATAATAAATATCCGTTTATTTATACATATATTTTTCATTACCTTTAAAATAATTCATGTAAAAACAAATAGCTGTTACAAGTGTGTTTTTTTTTTAGTATAGAACTTTAAAATTAAATTAAATACATAAAAATCACAGTAATGGCCATTGTATTGGTTTTATTGGAATTATAATTTTATGCCATTAGTATTTAAATGTGATTTCGCGTATACGAGCGCCGCGGCTGGCTCGAATAAAGCGCAATCTGGAAGTCCAATTTTCGATCACTTTTTGGAGCATCTGGGGTCGTACATCGGCAATAACGCATCGGATGTTGGCTTCCGAGTCGTCTATCGTCTCCGGTTTATCGGCGTAGACTAGCGACTTCACATAACCGTACAGAAAATAATCCAAATGTGTTAAATCACACGATCTTGAAGGCCAATTTACAGGTCCATTACGTGAAGTTGTACGCTCATCGAATGTTTCTTTCAATAAATTAATTGTGGCGCGCGCTGTGCGGCATGCTATACCGTCTTGTTAAAACCACATTTCTTCCACATTAATGTCATTCATTTGGGGAACGAAAAAGTCGGTAATCACGGATCTATAGCACTCTTCATTGACTGTAACGTTTTGGCCAGCATCATTTTTGAAGAAACAACAGCGTCTTCAGCGTGCACTGTACGACATCTGCGGATGCGCATTATCAATTATCGTGGTGCGAAAACGATCCATGATTATTCGAATTACTTGCTCGGATGGACGATAATATCGACCATAAAATGGACGTAGTGCGCGGTAAGTTTCGCGAACTGAACCACGAATTTCAAAATAAATTTGAACAATTTGCAAGCGTTGTTCTGGCGAAAGTCTATTCATGGTAAAATGGCAAACCGAACTGAGTACAAATCAGGTGTCAAATTGGCTGTCGCTGAAAAAAGTGTGTTGCCAATTCGAAAAATAAACCTTGAAAAAACAACCCTTTACTACTAAAACGGGTATATCTGTTTAAACGTTCAAAGACACGGATATATCACAATACAACTCATCGATGGCACCACGAAATTATTTAATATTTAAATTTATCGTATGCCTGATTAATCATACGAAATAAAGTTTTTAAACCTTTGCTGTAATCGTTGTTCTGTCATTCCTAGCACCCTGGGGCTGCTCAGGCAGTAGCTAGTACTACACCCTGTTTGTGCGAGAATGTCTATAAATTTCTCAGTCAGATTGCATTGATAATCTACAAAAAAATTCTGCAATCATCTGAAAACAAGCGCCAATTTTTATTTTTACTTTATTGCTATGAATAACTATTTATTAATATTTTTACCTAATAATTTGTAATATGGCATGTGTGTGCGTACAAAATGTGTAAAATGCCTCGGGCATGGGCGTAGACCATGTATTAGTAATATAATTGATTAAATTCTAATAATGAAATGTTGAATCAATTCCAAAAACAATGGCTATAACCATGTGGCCGCACAGCGGCCACAAAACACTTCTGCACTTTTTTAACCATAATATAATAAGAGCACTCACAACACTCATATTTAATTAAATATTTTTCAGTTTATCAGTGAATCTAAGATTCTAGTTAATTCCAACGAGCCGCTATAAATTTAAAAACCTAATTTTTCATTATATTTAATTAAATCAATAGTAGTTTCAGAATCCCTCAATTTATTTTGAAGTACTATACGCTACTTTATAAAATATTTATGGATTGAATGCCTCTAGGCTTTACGTAAATAAAAAGGAAATAATTTCCCTGAATGGAAGATAGTATTATTTATATACCCCGTAATCCATAGAGAATATAATAAAAAATAAATTTTCTTTTCTCAAAAATTCGTTTAGTTTTCAAAATAAAACAAAAAAAACTTTTTGACATTCTAATGAAATTATTTATTGTTGTGATGGATTAGAATTTAGAAATTTAAAATATTTGATTATTGCCATCTATACGTTGAACTGAATAGTAAAATTATGCTGGAGCACGACACGATTGAATAAGATGACGCACTATTGTAATTTTGCACGCCGCTCATAGATGTCGGTATCTTTGGTACATATTCAGAAACACTAATTCTTTTTTAAAATAAAAATATAATTACGATAAAATGTAAGATTTGAATAACGTACATAATGTAGATTTTTGGACAATTCTATGGAAATCATTAATTTAAAAATTATATAACTTTTTGTAAAGTAACGTAATTATGGGTATTCAAAATGATTTGCACAACTTCATATTTGGACACGCTGATTTTCTCACAGTTTTTATAGATTCTTTGTTCAAACTTGTCTTGTTCTTTGTATTCAACAGCTTTCACATTACCATTTAGTTTACCAGTGTTTCTCCACAAGGATAATGATAAATATAATAGTTGGATTGAAGTTTGATTGACGTTGATAAATTAGGTACCTATTTTAGTATTGTCCCTTTATGTGCTCATGTTTATACATAAGCACTCCTATATATGCTTTAATATAAACAAGATTAAATTATTTTCTTTTACTTAAACTTATATTTTACATAACTGGTTAGTTTTACTTTAAATGTATTCAATTTCTCCTCCTTTCCTATGCTTTCTGGCATTTCATTAAAAATCTTTATTGCACTATACATAATCGATTTCTGAGATTTGGTCTCCTTCCTGAATAACAGTCTCAGTCTATTCCTTCTTCCTGTACGATGCTCGTGCTCATGTTGATTTGCATAAATGTTTCGTGTAAATTCCGTTGATATTTTCTTATTCTTATACCATTATATTAAAATATATTTTCTGCTTAAAGGTCATCATGTTCAGTTCTTTTTTTATTATTATTCTCCAAGCGTTTCTTCTTCATTAGCCAAAAACAAAATGCTGCTGCAGTAGTCGATGCGAGGAATTAATTAATTAAACATAGGTTCGTGCAAAATAAAGGATAAAATTTTAAACACCTTGTTTGTTGCTGAATAATTATAAAAAATATTGACACATCAGAAACGTTTCTGAATATTAAAAATCGCTGTTTATTTTGGTACGTTCGCCAAATCATTCAAATAATACAAAATATTAGAAACTATTGCTTTGGTAAAAAAATATAATTCTGCCATTCTTTTGAAATCCCTCAAAACAGGATATATGATATACTTAACATGATCGGGAATAATAATAATAAATGCATTTGGTGTACATATATTGAAAACGGGGTGGTTGGTAATTTTCTACGTATTCTTTCTTAATTAGTTGTGG
This sequence comes from Eubasilissa splendida, assembly GCA_031772225.1. Classification (NCBI taxonomy): domain Eukaryota; kingdom Metazoa; phylum Arthropoda; class Insecta; order Trichoptera; family Phryganeidae; genus Eubasilissa; species Eubasilissa splendida. The sequence continues at coordinate 5,757,312 of CM062854.1, read as the reverse complement.
TCGTGCCTTGTCTTATATGGTCGCGATTGTATATTTAATCCACACTAACCTTACATTAAAGCCGCAGAAATGGCAGAACTTATGAATAAGATTGAAGATAAGAGCTCGGAGTCTTGAAATAAAGAGAAGCAAGATAAAAATACTCAAGAGTAGAACACAAAAGGAAAGCGAGTTTTTTCTCAAAATTGAGGTTTGATTTTTAAATAATTAATAGTAAAACAATTTTCCAGGAGTTTTAATTTTTTATCTTTGAACTCGTGAGGTACTTTTTAGATTAATTCACTTCTCCATGGTTCTTAGGAAAATGTTTATTAGTGTAATAGATAGAACCGTTTATTTTGAATAAATCTGTATACTTAACTCAAAAACGTATTTTTTGTATTATTAAGCCATCGAAGAGAATTAATATTCTGAACGATTTTGAATATGTACGTGATTTTATCTACGTGGGACCTCTCGTCTCAATAAATGGACGGTGCGAGGCCGAGGTACGTAGGAGACTTTGTATGACCAAGTCTACTATGTCAAAAATAACGTGTAAGCCGAAACGTCGGTCTTGAAATAAACCGGAATAAGACAAAAATGATATTTGTCCGCCCATCCAGCAAGTGCATGTGACAGATGCACTTATCGACTTGTAGACTGTTACTTATACCTGCATCTCAAATCAATCATGAGCTACTCCAATATAAGTTAAGTTGTGATATAAATTATAAAGGTTTTAACATTAACAAATATGTATTTCCTAAATGTGTTTTAATATTTATTAGTTTCATCATATTCTTAGCATCGAGCGCCATCAAAGCTGAAAATATACTTATAAAAAGTGTACAGGAACACAGTAATCAATGTCTGCGAATGCTAAATCTGTAGTTAAGTTGTTGGGCGTGCACATTGATTCATATCTTTCAATGAATACACAAATCAGTAATACTGTCAGTGCATGCTGACGTCAACTGCAATAGATTAAAAGCATTCGGAGACATATTCCTCTTGAGGCAGCCCGTCTACTTATAAATGCATTTATGGTGTCACGTGTGGACTAATGTAACATTAATATTTCAGCTGGATAGATCACGATCCATTATAAATGCGGCTGCACGGATAATATATGGAGTTTCCAAATTCTCTCATATAACATCCCTTTTACATCAGCTACATTGGCTCCGATTCCCTGAAAGAGTTAAATTTAAAGTGTGCTGGTTAATGTACAAGGCGACACACAACATGGCGCCTCTGTATCTTAAAGAACTTTGTATCCCAGATAATTTGAATGGTAGACGTCAAACTCTCAGGTCAGCCTCTACATCAGCAGCAGGAAGGGTTGTAGAACTGACCAACCGTTGCCAGAAGTCTAAATTTAGTGAACAGGGATTTGCGGTGGCAGGCCCATAAGTGTGGAACTCTTTGTCCTCCGTTAAAAGCAACAGTGCATCAGAGACATTATTTAAGAAGAAACTAAAAACGCACCTTTTCAAAAAGTCATTTCCATAAGTGAAAAAAACAATTTTTAATTTAAAAAAAACGAACATAATCGTAGAACTATTAACAGTTTATGTGTAAAGCGCCCTTGAGGTGAAAGTTTTTACATAAATGGCGCTATACAAATTATCCATTATTATACAGACTCATAATGTTAATTGTATTGAAAATAAATCCTCCTTTCTAATATTGATTTCGCGAATTTTGAATCTCGCAGTACGCACACATTATTATTATTATTTGTACATCTTCCTATCTTTAAAATATCTTCAGGCCAATTTAACTGTAGTCTGACGTCTCTCTAAACAAGTAAGATCACTAAAATAACACACAGCAGACGTTAAATCTTAAAACAATATCCTTGTTCATTGACTGAGATTTCAGTACAAAGATTTAGCTGAATGTCACACGCGATTTATGACAGGTACTCAAATCCTTTGTCACGCGTGGTCCGAGGTCCAAATCACCCTTTGTGTACGAAGGGATAATGTGTCTGGTCATATTTTAGGGTCCTAAAATTATTTGGAATTCCATTAAAACGTGTGCTACAGCGAAACAGTAGATTCGAGGGAACGGTGAAAAAATGTTTTTGTTACGATTTCCTGCGCGAAATTTAAGATTGACGTGTTCATTTTTAAGTATTCAGGATTGTGACAGGTTTAGAAAGTCAAATTTCACCCAAGCTTTATGAAAGTACGTATCTATCTATTGTATCTACGCATAATAGTTAGTTAATTAGTTAGCTACGTATGTACTTACATTATTTTACATAATAATATTGCGAGTACGATATTCAAACTGTTCAAGTAAAATAACAGAAATGTATTTACTTATCTTCACGTCGATTCCCCGCGGGAGTAGATAGAGAGGATAGAGCGCTACACTCCTCTGTTCGGACACACAATTCTCACCTCATCAACATTCATACATTTTCTCATACAAGCTCTCGTACGATTGTTGAGGCGTTTAACAGAACCATCCTCCATTATCTATTTCTGGTGCCATCAACACTTGCGTCATATATCTTTCTTACCATTCTCTCCTCATTCATCCTTTCTATATGACTAAATCACCTAAGTGTTCCTTTCTTAATCTTATTCACTATACTAACATCAGCTTTACATTATTTTCTTATTTCTTAATTATTTACTTTGTCATAAATAGATCTGCCACATATACACCTAAGTGATCTCATTTCCACTGCATTCAGTCTACTTTCGTTCATCTACTGCCAGCTCCAGGCCCCACTTCCATACATCAGTGTCGGTACCAAGACTCCATTGTGCACCGCTAGTCTTGCCTCGGTTGACAAATTCCCGTTAGACATAATTCCATTCAAAGCGTCGTTCACTTTATTGCCTGCAGTCACCCTTCTTTCGATATCATTCCCAGCCTTTTCGTTTCTATCACACATACTTCCCAAATACACAAACTTATCTACTTGTTCCAAACAATCGTTACCTACAAGTATTTTGCACGGTTTCTTGCTTTCCTTCTTCTCGAATACCATCACTTTCGACTTGTTAACATTCATAATAAAGGCGCTTTCCTTGCATACATCGTACATTCTACTCACTAGACTCTGTAGTTCTTGTTCATTATTCGCCATTAGTAGTGCATCATCGGCGTACAATAAACAGCATACAATCAAATCGCCCATTATTGCTCCTACATTCATACATTCCAGTTCTTTCACACAATTATCCATATACGAGTTGAACAGCCATAGAGACATTACACAATCGTGCTACAGACCTTTTTGTAATGTCAAATCATGGTGTGAATGTTCCATTAATTCTTACACACGCAGCACTTTACCCAATAATTAGAGAGTACATTGCTTTTCAATAGTGGATTGCGTTAATAATAAAACATATTTAATGAATGCTGAATTAAATATCTTTAAATTTATCTTAAATCTCCTAATTAAAATTTTTACAATTTTTGTAAATGTAAATTAACAGAAACCAGAACTAATGACAGCAGTATTAATTACAGAACACGCAACTAATTCAAAAACGGATGCCTTTATACCGGGCTCATTAAATGATATTTTGTTTATTAATGGTAGCTGTTTAATAAATGAATATCGATAGAGAAGATAAAAATCAGTGGGGAAGATAAAAAAAAATTATTAATTTTTTGAGAAATATTCATATTGCACAAGAAAGTTATCACCAGTTTAAAAGAAATTACTTTTGATTACAATAACAGTAAGCCACCAAGTGAGACGACTGTAATCTAAGCTCATGAAAAAATTATTATTAAAAATTATATGTTTAGTATTATTTCATTTTACTAATAATTATTGTTGGTTGATCACACGGCCAGTGATGATAATTCGCTTCCGAATGTTTTACACTATTTGGAATTCGTTCCTTTACATCTGAATCAAAGTATGGACTAATTCATTATGGCCCGATTATTGATCAATGAATGTAACAAACAGTATTATTAATGTGCTTATCAAGAACTCGAATTCTTTAAGTTTCTTCATTCAACGTAAGCATTTTATTAGTCGTCCAGGGGGTCTTAGTGATCTAGGATTTGCTCTAAAAGATAACTTTAAATAAGATAATAAAAATTAAACTGAGGTATAATCCAAAATTGTTATATTTTTCTGTAAACGTTCTTCCTGTACACGGGCTGCTATTGTTTCTTTTAATAAAATAAAATTATAACAACAATGCTCTAAATAGGGTGGCTTCACGCGGAAATAATACAAGAAGTGTAGCAAATCTGAATCTAACGATCCCCAAAATCACCAACATGTATGGATCGAGGACAATTGAATTTTTTTTTCCTACAATAAAAAATAAAATGCCTGGGTCTTTACAAAAGAGCACGCTTTCTTCTAATTTAGAAGAAATTATTAAAAAATGGCTTATAGAAAATAACCAATCAATGGTATGTATTGTATAAACAGTGTCTGATTATACTGTTATGTTTTGAGTTTATTAAATGTAACAAATGAATATAAATGTACCGGCAGACAAACATCTATCAAGATGTTTTGTGAGTCAAGTGTTAATTAAATATATATATATATATATAAACATGGTAAAAAAAGACGTCGTTAAATATTCAAATAATAAACTATCAAATAACACATCTTCACAAGACCTAAATATAATAGGATATTCATACTATTAATTGATTAAATTACTGATTAAGCAATTATAGCAATAAAAAAAATTAACTAAATTTGTTACAAAAGGGGAATAAATTTATAACAAGAACATAACTGGTTTGATCCCTATACCCAAATGCTGTAGATTCATTCTGTAGTAGTACAAGATACCTAGTTTAGTAAGAACGGTTTAAAAATTTCTATGATATCATTTTCTTAATTAAAAATATACGTAACCAACCAATTTATTTTAAAGTAAATAAATCAACAAACTAAAGTAATTAATTTTTAACTCAAACTCATTTACATAACAAGCTCCACTCTTGTCCGCGTAACTAATTAAATTGACCGTTGATTAAATGTAGTTTAACATATTAACCTATTATTAAGTCTCAATAGGTTAATTAATCAAACAAGGTATAAAATCTAAAGTGAATTAACTCACACAATGTGCTAGTTCTCTTAGATCATGTAGGAGAGATGATAGAACGCCATACTATTTTCCTAGAGCAGTCGTAATTAGTTAAGGGTGTATTTCATAATTAATAATATGTATATTTTTATTTGTTAACTTTGTTTTATTAACCACTTATTGAGTTTAAATACATCTACCGGTTTTGAAAAATACCATTTCCTTCTTCAGGATGTCAATACTAACTAAAAACATATATTTTTGTTTCTTTACCAGAATCTATTTTTAAAAAAACAACAATTATTTAAAAAATAAATTTAGTACCTTATTCAAATTGTTACTTAATACAAATTTACTCGAATAATTTTGAGAAAAAAAATTTAGAATGGGACTCATTGTTAAATTTAGTTGGTTGTTTATAATTTTTTAGTTATTAGTTTTACACGCTTTTTTTATCTCAAACGATTCTAAATTATTTTATTTGTGACCAACGCCGTTTATATGCAAAATTGACAATCCCAATTTTTTAATCAAAACCATGACCATTTTCCATCAAATGATTAGAAAATTCTGAAAACCCACTATTGTTTATACATCTCAAATGCTCCTTTACTCTTATATTAAAATTTCTACCCGTTTTACAATATATAAAATACAGCACAATACTTGCAACTAAGTTTATAGACACCAGAATTATTAAATTTATCATTTAATTTCAAAAGTATTAGTAATATGTATTGTCAGTCACCTGCGACATTTTACAAATATTTTAATATCATAATTTGAAACGTTTACACTTGAATGCACTTAAATGTATCACAATCCGTATTAAAATTGTTTTTATTTTAAAATATGATGTATGGAATATCGACCCCTTAGAATAATAATGTTACAACTAACATTTTGGACTAATTTGAATTATTGCGTGAAAAGGGTTCCAAATTCATTACCATTTATTTATTCTATACACACCAACTCTATTTAATGGATATTAAAGGAAATGGCATGAGCTGAACGTTCCAACTGCATCAGTTATTTATTTCAATGTATGGATCATTATTGTTAATATTTTTATATTTTATTTACCTCATCTCACAGTGGTCATTGATAATACTGAAAATAAGTTAAGACCTTAAGATTGATCATATTTGCATACTCAAAACAAAATATACATGAATATATCGCACACCTAGATCAAAACTAAGACAACTTTAAAAAAAAAGAATTTTGAGTTATTATTGTGTTCGAATACTCTTGTCATGTACGCAACTAACTTAGCCCCAGTTCTCAAATAGTGTCATTTTAAAAATAGTCTCATTCTAAAATGTTATTTAGTTTCATAATTTTAGTAACATTAAATGGAGAAAAATGTATTTATGAGTTGTCTTAATTTTGATCTAGGTGTGAGATATATTGAAATTCAATCAACACTTTTGAGCACACTATCTCAAAACAGTGTTATTTTCAGATGGAACCTTATTATTATTCTGAGGGGTCAATATGCTAAAATAATTATCAGGAGAACACATTCTTATTATGAAGTTGCAATTATTCAGATCATAGGCCTGTGATATTTTAAATACTAATTTAATATTATTAGAAAAAATATACATATAAAATCTATTTTTTCGAAAAATATTGTTTTTGCACCAAAACAAAGTAGATGGCTTTCAAATAATGGAACGATAAATGTATTCATTCGAAAAAGCGTAACATATAGGTTCGAAAATTTGTCAACAAAAATAATGTCGCTGTAGCATAGTTTTATAATGCATCTTCCGCGGTTTGGAAAGAGATCCAGGTTCGAATACCGGTGGCGCAACAACAATATTTTTAGATTAAATTGATTTTGTATGTATATCTTTCTAATTAATACATTTAATTAGTAGCTAAAATAAATATCCATTATTTTTTTAAATATATGAATATTCTACAATATGTATTATGAAGATTGATATTTACGTATCTCTTCTCTTGTTTCTTACAATATGCTCTCTAAAGACATATTACATTGTCTTACATGGTTTCACCCTATGAAAAATAAATAAAATTTAGTTTCTTACGAGGCGTTGCAAAAACAACAAAGAATAATTCATTTCTTCCTTAGAACTTTACTAATGCACATGCGCACTGCGCGCGAGCCACTGACAGATGTCACCGAAATCGAGTATTTTTCAATTTTTGACACTGTAGTGTCGAAATGTACAATATTATGTCGGATAGCAGTGATATCACAGACTTTTTTGATGACAAACTAATTAAACAGTATATTTTTAACAGGAAAAGTAAAACTTGGACCTCGGCACATAATTTTTTGCGGGAAGAAATGGGTTTTAAAAAATCTTTTTCCGATAACGGATTGCATCCACTGGATTTGTCATCTAGGGCACATTTGCATTATGCGCATCCACTTGACATCCGTCATTAAAAGCATTCTTTTAAATTTTTCGACGTCGTATTATTGAAATGAACATTATTATGTCAGATAGCACTAATACCGATTCTTCTGACGATCAAATAATTGTTCAATACATCCTTAACAAGAGCAAAATCTTTTAGGCTACAAAGTGATCATTTTATATGGGAAGATATAGATTTTATTGTAAGATTCCGCCTGTCCAAAATTATGGTTAGGTAACTGGTCTTGCTTATTTCAGACAATATAATGTCATCTAAAGTTATCTACTTCATAGGTATATAATAATATTTTTGATAAAGATCAGAAATCACGCAGTTCGTCCTGTAAACCAGGTCTCGATAACTTTGCATTTCTATGCCACAGGATCAATGCAAAGATGCACGGGTGATATATCTGGTGTACACAAGAGCACTATTTCACGGATTGCGAATAAAGTGAGCAGAGTAATAGCCGCTCTCAGATCACAATTTATGTATACCTGTATCTACCAAAGAAATTCAGCAATATCTGAATCAATTCTTCAACATTATAAAATTTCCAAACACGATCGGTGCAATAGATTGCACTCATGTGGAAATCCTATTTCCAGGAGGAAATAATGCGAAATACTATCAAAATATAAAGGATTACTTCTCCATTAATGTGCAGGCAGTAATAGATGCCACAATGAAATACACAAATGTTGTTGCAAGGTAGCCAGGCTCAACACACGATAGTATTCTAGTCATTCTACATTAAAAGGGCAACTAGATGATGGTATTTTTAATGAGAAACATCTCATTGGTGACCGTGGTTATCTACTCAAACCATACTTACTTACTCCATTTACAAATCCAATATCTGTGGCAGAAAAACTATATAACGAGAGCCAAATCAGGACTGGGAATGTTGTAGAAAGAACATTTGGGGTGTGGAAAAGGCGTTTCCCCGCAATAGGTATGAAACTCAGGCGGAGTATTGAAAGAGTGGAAGCAGTCATTATAGCCACAGCAGTGCTGCATAATGTTACCGAGTCACCAGACTTTGTGACAATATTATATGAAATTGACTCTGAACCTGCACAGGATGGAAATAATGTAAGACGAGATCTAATAAATGGCTATTTTTCCCAATTATTAAACCAGCCATAGCATTTCATTTATTTATTCTTAATATTGTGCGTACAAATGTAAATATAAATAAGATCAAACTTATCTTACACATATTGGCTTAGTTTCATTTTGAATCTATGAAGTATCTTCATCTGGCATTTCATTAAAGATCTTCATCGCTCTGTACATCATTCATTTCTGAGATTTAGCCTAAATTGTTGTCACATTTATTTTACAATAATATTGGATCTATAATAAAACAATTCTTCCTCTGTAAAAACTCTTTTATTATATTTATATATATACCTTTTAACATAAATCACATACAGAAATTACCATCATAAATTGAGTAAAGTCAAGTAAGTAAAATTAAAGTCAATAATTAGAAACTGTAAAGCCATACGACATAACTACACATTATTATTTTAGTAAATAGAAAAACGGTTTATGTTAATACCTTAAAATGAAAGGGGGTGAAACCACATTAGCTAAACACAGCGCGAGGCAGTAAACATTTAAAAATAGAGAAATTGTTAATGTTTATAAAATTAAAGAAATAAATTATTTAATTAATTACATATTATTTTTTTCTTTGACTAATTTAAAATTTAGTTGGGCCAAATATCTCTCAGCTTGACTACATGCAGTTCTTGTGTATTGTCTATTTGTTCATTTGGGGTGATTGAATTCATTTTGCGTTTTGATTTATCTGCGAACAAAGAAAGGGTATATATTATAAATGAAATAATTAAACTAAATAAAAGCATTATCGATATCTAATATTTATATTTTATTACATTATGTAAGTGTGCATACACCAGAAAATTAATTAATTATATTGTGAATTATCATTCTGTGCATTTTTTTGAGGTGATGCCATGAGTTGGTATTTGAATGCAATGCCAAGATATTTAGACTTGAGGCCTGTGCTCAACATCTTCCACCTATGAACATACAAACATATTACATTTGTATAATTGATCTGCTTACAATTGGGGTGTGCATTATTTATTTGTTTTTAAAAGGTAGCATATTAAATGCAAAATGAGTGATAAGATTTGCATTGCAAGGCCTTGCAGAGTACTTACAGTTAGAATCTGTATCATCATCAAATACCCATTTAAAATGTTTAAAATATCTTCATTAAATTTTGAGGAATGTAGGTACAACGGTGCACGGACAACCCGGTGAGAGAATCAACATATTCACAGATATTATTTACAGTGTGCCGTAAATCAGTAAGTTTTGTTTAAAAATATATTTAATAATATTGTGTAACCTACTTGGCTTCTCAATGAACCTGATGGAAAAAAAATAGAGAGGATAGAACATTACATTTTGTGAAATATAAAAATCATAATTTGTTAAAAAAAACTCTTTTAAATACATAATACACAGTTTTGTAAATGATAAGCAGGTAAAACATATTTTAAATACTAATTAAGTGTATTAATTAGAACGATATACATATGAAATCAATTTTATCGAAAAATATTGTATTATAAATTGATTCGAACCTAGAGCTCTTTCCAAACCGGAAAATTTATCGTCAAAAGTACTGTCGCTGTAGCTTAGTTGGATAATGCACATTTATGAATAAATACAACTTCACAATAAGAATGTGTTCCCTTAATAAAACATATTTTTGCTAATATTACTCAAAAATATATGTGTGTATTTCAGTTTGGGTATTTATTTGAGTTTGTAGGAGGTCACTATATCGATTTTATACAGTATGGAAGAGCTGAAGTTAATTAATTAATTAGCTTTATCCATAAATATAATATTTAATTTTCACGAACTCACGGACAGGTTATATAAATTATACATTTATCCCTTGGATTAATTTTCCATCGCTTTAGGTCTAAACCGCAGAGTTAGCCTGATTCCGAAGCCTGTCTTTCAGCACTATACAATCAGCGAACATATTTCTTAGGAAGACAGAGACGTTGCGTTAGCATACTGATCAATCTTTACCATTAAATATACGAGGCTCGAGGGCTGGGACCAGTGTACGCGCCTCCGCAGTTTTTATCCGCATAATACTTTTTGTTGTACGTATTGTAAGTACCTACCTACAAAGATTGACAGATGAATTCTTTGATTAAAATGTAGGTACATATCGACCCCTCCTACATAAAGTATCGTAAATAAAAAATGACAAATGATTATTGTGTTTCGCATGTATTTGATGCATATTTACGTGGCAGATTTAAAAAATATATTTTTTAGGAGAACACATTCTTATTGTGAAGTTGTAATTATTCAGAACATAGGTCTGTGATATTTAAATATGAATTAAATATATTAATTAGAAAGATATACATATAAAATCAATTTTATCGAAAAATATTGTTGTTGCACCACCGGAATTCGAACCTGGATCTCTTTCCTAACTGGGATTCTGAAAAAATAAGGCAGATGGCTCATTCAAATAATGGAACGATTAAATGTATTAATATCAAAAAGGTAACATATAGGTTCGAAAATTGTCGCTAAAAACATTGTCGCTGTAGCATAGTTGAATAATGCACCTTCCCCGGTTAAGAAAGAGATCCAGGTTCGAATCCCGGTGGCGCAACAACAATATTTTTCGATAAAATTGATTTTATATGTATATCTTTCTAATTAATATTTAAAATATATATATATAATGTATTCTATGGTGTAAAAATAATATTAAAAAAATTATAACCATTTAAAAATCAAATACTTGCAAAATACTAGAATGATTAAAAATGTCATTTTTTACTTACGATACTTTACGCAGGATGGGTCGATATGTCACGTGTCAACATTCTCGAGTGACGTCAAACCCTCAAACAATCACGTCCGGAATATTCAGCTGAAAATATGTATTGTTTTAATATTGGTTTCCAGAAATATATTTAGGTACTTCATTATCAGCCAAACAAAAAAGCTTTGTATTTCTAGTCATTGGAATACTGACTTTCAACTATGCCTTCTCGGAATTTTATTTTGTAATTCAAAACGGTTTGTGAGCTCGACTCGTAATGATCGATTTATGACAGGGTTTACTGAAATAACGCATTGTACCTGAGAGTATATTTGCTTAGGCAAAAATTATACAAGCTCGATTTCGTGAGAAAAATTCTTGTGAATTTAAAAAAATGTTAATATTCTTGATAATTTTTTTTATTTCCTTAGATACCTATATCATAATCATTCTTATGACGATTTCTCTTTGTGCGAATGCACAAGGTAAAACATTAATTCTTAATCCTTCGTATATAATCTTCTTATGTCTGTCTGTCCGTTAGTTTCGCATGGCATTATAGAATATATAAAAACTACAGTCGATTCTATCGCGCCAAGGTAAATTATTAAGTTGTTTATTTTATATTAGCATTTTCAAGCACGTGCAGTCAGTTACATTGAAATAAGCTGTCCTTAATTATATATTTTGAGAAATAAAGCGAAATTAAATATTTTTCTGACAGAATACTACCATATATTAAAACATGAATAATATGAAAAATAATTGTAATAAAAATATTACGAGATTCATATTTTATTTAGATTTATTTCACAGAAATTCTAGTCAAGTACAGATTATTTCAATGTACTGACAGTACGCCGCTGAGCATTTTATTGTAATGTAAGTTGTTGGATATGGCAATAGGAAAAGAAAAAGAAGAAAAAGACGCAACGGTATTTTATCTATCATAATATAGAATTTTTAAAAACAGAAAAAGCTCTTAATTTAACATAGAAAAGCATCAAAAGTGGTGGGATAATTGTTACATATAAACATAAATATATCGCGAACTACCCCTAAATATTTTATTACCCAGGTACAGCGTCACATGATAGACGACACACATTTCTGACCTTTTAATCAAATTAATAATAATACAAATATGAATTAAATATATTAATTAGAAAGATATACATATAAAATCAATTTTATCGAAAAATATTGTTGTTGCGCCACCAGGATTCGAACCTGGATCTCTTTCCTAACCGGGGAAGGTGCATTATCCAACTATGCTACGGCGACAATATTTTTAGCGACAATTTTCGAACCTATATGTTACCTTTTTGATATAAATACATTTAATCGTTCCATTATTTGACAGAGCCATCTACCTTATTTTTACAGAATCTCAAATACCTTTGAGTAAACTGATAGCAGACGCCAGATAATAAATAATAATACAAATTAAATGAATTAATTAGAAATGCATACATATAAAATCAATTTTATCGAAAAATATTGTTGGTGGTACCGGGATTTGAATCTGGATCTCTTCCAATCCAGTATTCATATTCAGTTAAAACACGTTCCCCGATTATTAATTTAATTATTTTTCGATATAATTGATTATATATGCATTTAATTTGTATTAAAAACATCACGGACCTATGTTCTGAATAATTACAACTTCACAATTAGAATGTGTTCCCCTTAATATATGATGTTTTCTTTGATTTTTAAATACACGAAGATTATAAAAAATATTAATTTCTCGTCATTATTTGAGGGTTGTTTTCAATATACGTATAACAGACATCTTTGAAAAATTAATTCTCTCAGATTATTCAAAAATCAATTCAATACATTCTGGAAAGCAAAATATTTAGAATTATTTGAGAAGCGCTACGAACTTGAAACATAATTTAATAAAACGAATTTAAAACATAATTTATACTAAAGTTTTCCTACGCATCGATTGCGATGTGAGCAAGTAAATAAGTGCCTACCTGTCGATTTATACTTTTAATAATTCCGTCAGCAACGATATCTCAGAAACCGGTAAACATTATTCAATTTCAAAGCGAGTTATGCGAGCGGAGTGAATGCACGTATCACCCATAATATGATATAAATCAAACTTTAATTAGATACTCTCTTGGCAACATGTATTCACATTCATTACAATCTCCTCTGACTATTTATTTTTACATTATTTGTTTTACGTGACTAGAATATATCTGTGTATTCAAAAATATTAACAAGTTGAATTTAAATAATCCACACGAGACAAAGTATTATTAGTGGGTTTTGCAAGGAGTCCAGAGGCTAATTTTAAATCGCTGCGTTTGAAGTAATAATTATTTTTTGATTTACACACTACCGCGAGTATGCTTGTTTAAGAGCTGTTAACTGGAGACGAATCTTATTTTTGTTAATCGATCAAATCAACAACAATCATTATAAAGGCTGTCCCAACAAGAGCGGAAATATTTTTTTTAAATAAATCACAGTTTTTTTTGAGAAAATTTCGAAATTTTGGCTTAATCATAAAGTAGACATGTGTAATTTATGTGTGGCACAACACATCTGATAAATGCCCTCCTCGGCATAGTTGGCACATTTGCATTTTTTGACGAAATATTTAATCACGGTTTGGCATAACTGCGGCTGGATTTCAGTGATACAGCGTCTTATCTCCTCCTTCAAGACTTGGGTGGTCGTGAGCTTGTTGACATAAGAAGTCTAGGCTAAATCTAGACGGCCAATTCTGGTCACCCAAATGGGAGATTACACGATGACGAACTCTCTTCGCTGTGTATGGTCTGTAGGCTTGAGTTGTTGAGTCAGTTTGATTTTGTAGATATGAAGACGCAAATCTTTCGTGAGAATACGCTGCATAGTGTTTCTTGAAATGTTCGATTCTTGTGCACGATGCCGAATGGATATTCCCGGACTCTCGGCAACAATCTGGCGAACAGCCGTGATGTTTTCTGCTGAACGATATGGACGAACACGTGTCGATGGTAATGGAGTGGATGCCATCAGTAATGGAGCCAGTCTCCTCGAATTTTTTGATTATTCTCTTCTCAGTTGATGCGAATCGTGGCACTCAAACTTTCACCAATTTTGAAATAGTGGTCAACTATAAGAATGCGTTGTTGTATCGAATAGCGATCCATTTTTCATAATGGCGAACTGCCATAACGATTTGACTGTCAAAGAAAATCAAAAAAAATGGCGCCAAATTTAAATTACCCGCTCTTGTTGAGACATCCTTTATATATTAAATTAAATTTAGCTAAAGCATAAATGACTTATTATTTATTCGAGAAATCCATGAATACTTTTTTATTTGTTTACTAACATAAAAATACTTATTTTAAAATTAAAAGCTCGAGCGAGCCACTCCAGCGTTCAATACGCGTAATCTGTCCTCTGTATTATTTGTCCATCAATAAATGCCAACCTTTGTAAGTGCTCTTTCATTTAAATACCTTGCTCTAGACGCAACATAAATACTCACACTCGCACACGCACACAATATACACTGCGGCATACACTAAAACGCGTGAGACTAGGAGATAATTAGGGACTTTAGTCTCATATCCACAAAACATTCTGATACAATCTTAGTCTACAACCATAATCCCTACAGTAGTGTAAGTAAAATAATAATTTCCTTTGTATATATTTTTAAAAACGTTTTTTCAACGTTTCGCACATTTGTTGCGAGCGGACTAGACTATCACGTTTTCTCGCTGTTGAACTAAACAACCTGCCTTGTTAGCTGTCGAAGATGTTTTATTTCATCCAATGTTTACTCTTGTGCATCTCTCTCTGACAAGTTGTAATTTTAAGGGAGTGAAGGAGGCAAAAGTCGAGGCCTTTATAAGGTAAAATTGCTGTTTACTTTTTTTCGCCTTCCGACTATTTTGCCTCCCATAGCGTTTGTAAAAAAAATTCTTTTTGCTCTTGTAAAAAAGGTCCGCTTGGCAATTTTGTAGCATCACGAATTTTCGCGTAGAGTTCGGTCGTTGAAAAAGTTTACGCAGCGTTTAACAAGTTGAAATTTAAATAATTGTTAGATGTTTTATATTTAATATATAATACAATTATTTATAAAAAAAAAACGAAAAATATTTTCACTTCAGTATACAGGCGTAACAGACCTAGTCCACAATATTTTATGGATGGATATCTGACTATATTACGAGTCGAAAATGTTCAAGGAATATATGAAAATCTGCATTGTTACGGAAAATATTATTGTTTGAATTTTTTTACAAAATCGTGTTAAGCTTGCACTTCGCTATGCTACGTACTTCGAAATAAATGTTTTCTTAATTGTTATATTATTACTCTAAAAAAATATTATAGTCGCTCGAAATTCAATGACCTTTAATTATTTGTATTCAATATATAATTTGGAATCAATCAAATATTTCAATCAATCGAAATAATTGCATAATTATGATTTTTTTTTAAATGCTTATCACATTCTATAAAATGTCACATTACGATTTCTATGATTAAACACAAACGCATTGTCAAATTTATATCATTAGGTACATCTCTGAGTCGTTATTTCAGTTTCCGTTTAAGACATCGCAGAAAGTAACGCACCCATTCCAAACGCATTAACCGAAGTTATCTTAGCTACGAGTTTTATTTTATTTTATGTATTTATACAATTTCATATGTGTGTGTGTGTGTGGCATATACTAGGTATGTACGGCGAATAGTTAGCCATCAGCTCGAAGTCTTCTTAAATTTTCAGCGGTTCATAAATGATTTACACAACTTTTTCGACAAATAAATTGTATATTTTCGAAGCATGTTTGCATATAGCTTTTTTTTTACTAGTTCTCAGCCTCGCTCATACATCAAATCACTTAAGCACATATTCGGTTCCTCTGTTTTTTTACTTCAGAAAAAAGATACTGTTTAAAAGTCACAATCAAAAACTAACAATCGCCCGTGTGGCTCGACTTTTACAACGTCATAAGGAATAACGTATGATGAATATTTGTTTCGTCACAAGGTCAGAATAATAAATATTTCAGACCTTTTAGTTGAATTTTAAGTTAGATTAAATTTCAACTGTCACTGAGTTTTTTGTCATTTTTTTTTAAATATATTAATATCATCAACCATGGTTACCCCACTGTATAAAAGTCGCCCTCCGATGTTGTCACTGTATGCAGTCCTCGACCAATCTCCGACATATCACTGCCACTGCTCCTTTAATATCATCAACCCAAAAAGATTTTCGTATTTTATTTTATCTAGACTAACTAACATACCATCACACACACTTTTCTGTCCTGACACACAATGCTCGCCTCATCCACATTCATACAATAAAAAAAAATTCTTTATCGTTGTCTCCTCACTCATACAGGGATGTTTTTTTTGAGGTATAGAACTTTAAAATGAAATAAAACACATAAAATTCGTGATAATGGCCGCGATATTGGCTTTATTGAGAAGATAATTTTATGGCATTAGTATTTAAATATGATTTCGCGCATATGGGCGCCGTGGATGGCTTGAATAGAGCGCAATCCAATTTTCGGCCACTTTTTTGAGCAGTTGGGGGTCGAATATCGGCAATAACGCGACGAATGTTGGCTTCCATGTCGTCTATCTTTTCTCGTTTATCGATGTAGATTACCCACTTCACATATACCCACAGAAAATAATCCAAAAGTGTTAAATCACACGATATTGGAGGTTAATTCACAGGTCCATCACGTGAAATTATGCGCTCATCGAATGTTTCCTTCATTAAATTGAATGTGGCGTGAGCTGTATGGCATGTTGCCCCATGTTGTCCCGTTTTGTTGAAACCACAGCTCTTCTACAATAATGCCATTCAATTGGAGAACGAAGAAGTCAGTAATCATGGATCTATAGCGCTCTCCATTGACCGTAACGTTCTGGCCAGCATCATTTTTGAAGAAACAACAGCTTCTTCGCTGCTCACTGTACGACGTATCTGTGGACCATTTACGTTCCATACGCCAAACCATAATTATTTTAATTTTTAATTCTATCGACTTTGAAACAAAAGATATAGGTATCTTTTTTTATTTGTTTAAATTATTACTTTTTTTTTACCATATTTCGCAATTCAAAAAATGCGGGTGTGTATGTTAATAAATAAAAACCTAATCCTTTTTTTAATAGCAATCATATATGATTGCTACATAAAAATTCCAAGGCTTCAATAGAAATGTTTTAAAATGGTAAAGAAATTATATACACTATAGTAATAATTTATTAATTCGCCAAGTAAAGTATTTGTTGGATTTAAAAAATCAATCTGATCAACTCAACATATCAACGTCTAACTGTGTATTCATTAAAATTCTGTATTCGCTGTGTATATATATTATTATATACATTATACCTACTACTTGTTTATTATTTTCAAATATATTATATAAACATCTTTTCGTTTTTAATGTTTGGTATTAAAACCAGCGCTCAATTTTTTTCTCTATACCCCCCTCATACGTCAAAACAAATGTAAACTCGTCAATCAAAACGCAAGCTCGAGTTACATTTTACGTAATGCATTACGCTCGTGTGAAGGTGTTTAGATTTAATTCATCGAAAGGTGTCCGATAATTTACTAAATATTTAAACTGATAGTGCGTAAATATAAAAATAAACTTAATTGTTGTGTACCTTAGTAATTAGAATATTAACAAGAGTTGTGTAGCTAGAGGATAATGCAAACAAACAAAAATCGCTAGTCATCAAAATTAAAATCAGCGCCGAAAATATTTTAGATTTTTATAAATTATTATCATCTTTTACTGTCACATTAAAAACTTTGGTCCCATATACGTCTTTTGTACGTCTGCCACGGTCGTATGGACGCGTATTTTGAATTAAATAATAATATTAGCAATATTTGAATATGTCTAAGAACATAAACAATTACTGGATTTTTACCTACAAAGGCACTGTTATTAAACAAATATCAGATAACTCCTAGAGACAAAGCTATTTAAAAAAATTATATTTAATGGAATACATATATGGGGGTAATTACAGGGCTTACAACCTGTCTTCGACTGACTTCACTTTATATATATATATAGGTATATAGATCACCAATTCTCATTCCTAAATCTCAACATTTATCAATATATTCTAACATATATACAACTTTCAAAAATTTTATAAATGTGGAGATTGAGGGGTGGGGATTAGTGAACGTTATATATATATATTTATATGTCCTAATAATGTCCTTAGGGAAATTTGAAAGGAAATTGTTACACTACCTACGAATTAGGTGGATATGTGACCTTTTTGTTCTGAAGTTATATTTGAAAATTGAACTAATTCTGCCGTACTACAGCAGTGTATAATTTAAATAATTACCAACAGGTAAGTAATTGACGTGTTTAATTTTAATAAATTTAAATTATGTCCTACGCGCGTAGGCTGAAAATTAATTTTTCAATTATGTCGTGTGTCTTTCGCGTAAGACGGGTTTTAAGCACAGTACCTGTTAAATATATTATAATCAAAACGTTCATTATTATATCTGCATGAGCAATATTGCCATCATCATTAGTAAGATTGAAATGGAAATTTTACAAAAAAAAACTTATCTTCTGAAGATGAGTTCACACATTTTTTTACTGCTGTACAATAACTATTTATAATAACAATAATATATTTACTGCTATCATCTATGTATATTTATAATTTATTTTGTAGTATCTACGCTGATGCTAAAAACATATAAAATGTTTCCCTCGGCACGGGAATAGCCCAGTTATGTTATATTAATATTAATGATTTATCAATTTCAAGAAGTGGTAATGCTAAATATATATAAGCAGTATTAATACTAGTAATGAGCTTAAAATCACGAACCGTGAGTCAATCACTGATATCTTTGAGTCACACTCACTATCAGTGATTGAATATCTGGGAATATCGTGATTCATGATTAATTTTTTTAATATATTCATGTTTGGTTGTGATCCATGATGCGGCACATGTACATAAGAAATGAAAATATTCATGAACAAATGACTTTATAATTCGTGATAACCGCCATCTAGTTGATTCTGCCAAAAAGCTGAGAATTTGACCCGAAAAAAGAACACATTTTTTAAAAGGTTTTTATTA
Source organism: Eubasilissa splendida (assembly GCA_031772225.1). NCBI lineage: Eukaryota > Metazoa > Arthropoda > Insecta > Trichoptera > Phryganeidae > Eubasilissa > Eubasilissa splendida. The sequence continues at coordinate 5,737,902 of CM062854.1, read as the reverse complement.
TCTTTTTAATGATATAATTGTAAATTAGATATAAATGCTAGAATATATTTTTTATGCAAATGAAGTTTGAATAATATAAGTAAATATGTTAAAAAAAAATAAAAAATATTTCGTGTATCGTGCCGCGCATGCGTATTAGTAATGAAACTGTGATCACAGTCACAGATATGATCGAATATCAATCACAATCACTAATTAATACGAAAGATTAACTAATTACTAAAACCTTTTAAGTGAGTCAAACAATTTCTAAAATTCTTTAAAAGTTTGCGACTACTCGCAAACTTTCAAAAATTCTCAGAACCATACAACGATTGGCGTCCGAAGATATTAAAAAGAATTAAAATTCTCTAAAAACTTGAGGCCCTTTTGTTCTTGCAATGAAAAGCCCAACACGCCTCCTCGTTGGGAATATTATTTGTTTAGCAGACAGGAGTGTGTACAATAATGTATTCGAATTTTTGAGCGGCCCAGCGCCCGGGCACTAACCGGACCGGACGGGTTCCGAACGAATTCAAACGCAGTCTGACCGCAGCGGCGAGCGCGCGTCCGCGAGCTTCACGTCTTGAACATTTCGTTTTCGAATTTATTGGCGGGGATCTGACGTTTGTTATTTAATTTAGATTTATTCATTGATCCAGTATATAATAATACACGGATTATTTAAAGTGATTTGATGTTCATATGCCGTGTTAGTTTTGATATACTGTAATTTTCTTCGGTGATTGTGATTTTAACTGGATCAAAATGACGAAATGCAAACATTGTTCATTGCTGTTCTTTACGGTATATCTGCCGCTAATATTAGGTAAGTCAAAACATTATGATAATGATTTTATATTTATGAATTGTACATATTAACTTTGCATAATATAATCGAACGTATATTATTTTTACCATGGTGACAATAGATGATTGTGTCAAAATCACTTTTATTGCTAATATGTTGATCAATGTATATTATTAATACAGATTTGTGTTGATAATAATTAAACTTAAAAAGATGGGGATATCCCAATGTATTGGATGTCAACCTTTGTCTTCCTCGATTATCCTTTGTAATACATGTCATTTAAGCTATGATTTGTTAATTATTGATTATCGAAGATCATTTTTAAATATTATTTTAATTTATTTATTTGTTCAAAAGCGAAATATAACTAGGAACTGACACTTTTCTATTGATTTCAATATACATAATGTACGTTGGTTTTTAAATATTACAAAGGGATAGATAATTTTTTAATATCTAAGGGCAGACGCCCCTTGTCGCACCAAGATTTATACCCTACTTATTTTTTGTAATGTTTATATTATTTATAAGAGCATTAATATGCAACAGACATCCATGATAATAAAATATGAACCCCGCGCGAGGAACCCACGGGGGGTCAGTTGTCCCAAAGCAAACAAATAAAGCTTTAGATTTGAATTATGGATTCAGTTAATATCCAAGGACTACCTTTTTGGTGGGGTTAATGTTTTATGACAACAGTTCATATCTATGTCATTAATTCGGGTTAAGTAATAAAATATTCAAACTTTTAATATGATTATTTTAAGTAATAAGTTTTACTTAAAGTAATCGTACTAATTTAAATATATATATATATAAGTGACTTATTATATCGACATATTACGTTATCCAAAAAATTATTACAATACAATAAAAAATTGATTCTTAATTAAAATGTTCACAGATAGATGGTTGTGATGTTAATTAGTTTTGTGAAGCTTTTGAAATATATATACACATACATAACTATACTAGTAGACTGGGAAAAAGCTAGTTCTCGTAGGATTGGATTTAGATTCGTAAGAGCTACAGAATATTGTGATCTAGCCTTGTGATTGTGCTATTGTAATTCCTTTCCTCCTTACACACAGTGTTCTGATTAGTATATGTCATTTTAATCGTTTGAAGATATATATTTTTCTAAGCTAAGGGAAAAAATGTTTTCTCTCCTAGTCCGTATGCGATTATCATAAAGAACCGTTACCGTCAACGAACTTCCACGGTTTTTTCGAACAACTTTAATGTTAATTATTACTTTCAGTAGCTGACCATCTTCCATTATTTTAACATATGGCCTTTTCGAAGATACCTCAAAAAGACACGAAATATCTTCTTTATTTTTATTTTATTAAATTGCTTTCTCAAATAATACCACTCTAACAATGAAAATTTAAAGTGGTTATATACGCAATCAGTTCCTTACAGTTAAAAGTAAAAGCTCACCAAATATGATTAACTTGAAATTAAATCTTAAGGCAGTGCTTCGATGTTGAAATTTCAACATTTAGAATAAGTTTTGATGAATAACCTTAATATGTAAGTGTCACCCTTCCAGAGCAGGCTCCGAACCTCTCCATCACAACTCGCAGAGTAATTAATCATCGGAAAATATCTGATTCGCCGGACGGAAGAGGCACCGCGTCAGGTATCCGAAGGTTTCAAGTTCCCGCTGAGATCCGTCGGTGGATGGTTCGGTTTCGATTCACCATAAAAAGGCAAAGTCCCTCTAAGTTGCCGACTTGTCGCGAACATGATACCTCGCATGTCACATGTCAGGAGATATATTATATACGTTCAGGCAACCTTTGGTGCTCCTCTCGAAGGGCCACGCCTCACCGCTCTCGAGTTTTGGGCGAGGTCAGATACTAAATAAATATTATAGATAAACATGTTGTTGATTCGCGCGCGCCTGATTGCTCCTAATCCAAACAGAATCACAAACTGTGTCTTAAGATACGTATCTAGAACACGAAACCACAATATTTTTTTCGGATTTGTATTTCATTGAGCCGAGTGTGATGTTAGATGTCGGCAACAAATCGTGTCATAGAATCAGACGTTAATGGAAGTGAATACAAGAGCTGATCGAAGGCGTAATTGACGAAACAAAGCAACAAGAAAATAGGTGTTTTATTCCTGATTAATCGACAGACATACGTGAAGAGTTGTTTCAGAGAACAGACAATGTGGAGTTATATTCTCACCAATCGCCGCCGAACGATTGCGTGAAGGTATAATATTAATTTTAAATGGCGTGTAGTTTTACTTGACGACTTGTCAGTATACAATAAAGCAATTTTCTACCATCTTAGATGTATTCATGTGGACAAGGCGTGAGTTATGTATCACGACAGGAGAATGTCGCCTAGTGATCCAGTGGTCGGGGATACGAACCTTATTCCAGGAGAATAGCGCAGTTTGAAAATAGTAAAAATATTGGTATGTTAAATATGAATTAAATATATTAATTAGAAAGATATACATATAAAATCAATTTTATCGAAAAATATTGTTATTGCGCCATTGGGATTCGAACCTGGATCTCTTTCCTAACCGGGGAATGTGCATTATCCAATAAGCAGTCTTCCGCGGACACCTTTTACTTCTGGTGCCATCAAGACTTGCGTCATATATCTTTCTCACCATTCATCAGTTCCATATGACCAAACCGCCTAAGTGATATTTTCTTTCTATAAAGTAGGTACCAAAAATGATTCGGGTGGCATCTATCTGCAGTTACTCATTTAAATAAATATTATTTTAAAAGTGTTTATTTTATAAGTTAATTAAAATTATACGCATTCGTGCGCACTATGTAGTAAGCGCTTGCGCACATGCAATCTGCCAGAAATCCATTTAAAAACCTTTTATTCTGTCATCAATCATCTTTTTTAATGGTCTCCTTTGCAGAGTTTCTTCCAGGACCCGGTCCCGGGCGGCAGTGCCAGACCTTTTAACTTTTCTTCACCTTTTTTGTATTTCGCGTAAGGGATTATGGTATTAACGAAAATGGTTCTGAATACGCTATTACAAAATGTGGTTGGGATAATCTCTTAATCTTATCTTTCATTGCAAAGAGAATTTAACGCCGCGCAATACAATTCAAAATCTGCGTCGATTTTAATCGTTTAAAAAATAATCGAATGCAATATTATGATACCTTGTATATCTAATATCATATCGTATTGATATAAAATTGTATAGTTTTTAAAGTTAAAATTTATGTCGTAAAAAATCCATTTATCTGGAAGAAAAAAATTTTATAGATTGATGAATACAACTCTTAAAATAAATAAACACAAATTATAAACATAAAAAAATGTTCGATGAAATCGTGTGGCTTTCCATCAATTCTAACTGCCTCGTTGGGATTATATCTACCATCATAACCTCTGTCAGTATTGAATTGAATACGAATTTTAATTGCACATTTATTAAAAAATATATATTTAGTAATTCCTCTTCAATTTCTATTTTTTCCATATTCTAATGCAAAACACATCCCCACTCTCCGCCTATGTCCACACTAAATATCCTCAGATAGCGACCATTTTGACATTTTTATAGCTGTAAAATAAATAAATCCTTTTAGGTACTTCGCCTAATTTATGGTCTACCTTTTCTTCGGGAACCAGACGTGTGAAAGAGGAATCGAGTAAAAGGGCTCTTATTGCCATGGACATAAACGCCATTTTCGCATGCGTACGTTCACCGCTCATAGATTCCCAAATGGGCATGCAACCAATTATGTGAAAAATATGACAGCCCCTTGAAAAGCTCGTCTCTATTAGGTTTCTTTCATGTAAATTCCAGCGACACTTAAACAAAAAGAGCAGTAAATCGATTATCACGCTTTTCATAAGAGCTCTCCTTTTTACATTGTGACATAAAAATATTTTTGAATAACGAATTTCTTGTCGACGTGTAGTTTAGTCTGAAACTTCAGTACGACAAATGCCGTATGTTTTACGAGGGATCATATTTTAAAATACGTCTTCCGTTCTGAGGCATTTGAAATATTGCTTGACGTGGTATTAATTATTTAGTATACAAGAAAGCTATAATTAAACATAGTGCATATATACATACACGTCAGATGTTGAGAAATGTGATACTGACGATATTTTTCTTTGTAACAACTTTCATTCAATGATTCAGCTTCCATAAATAATCAGAAAAATTTTGAGATGAACAATAAAATATTCTCGAAGATGCATTCGTCGATCGATCTCTTCTTCATGAAAGCTGTCAAAAGTGTCAAAAATACGTCATAAACAACAATGACTTTCCAGCTTTTTCATGCTCCGCTACTATTCAGTTAAATGGTTTTGGAATAAACTGAAAATACGCTTTGCAAATTCTTTGTTCGCAAAATTGAAATGGCATTTTGCTTTGTGATCTGTGTCCACTCTTATCAAAAGCGACAATCTGTTTCAGGTGTGCATCGGTTTATTATTTCATCTCACAGGCAAATCTCCCGTAGTTATTCGCTCCACAGACATTTAATCTTAACACAAAAAAAAGAATCGTCGATACTCTTTTTGAATCTTTCAACAAAAACGATAAATTCATATATATATATATATTAAATGTGTATATCCAGATTATCAATAGATCTTTTTTTAATTCTGAGAGATATTCTTAGTATGACATTAAGGTAAATTGTATAAACATTTACAGATTAGAGGAATAACATCTTACAGAATATACTTTTTATAGTATTAAAATAGACGCACCAATTTTATAATATTAAGCAACTCATTATTGATGGTTGAATAGTGAATTTAATTTAATTAATTTTGGTTAACAACAAAAATATACTTTAGAATAATGGCTTAGTAGTCATTTATGTCATTTCCAAACAAAAAAGTCGTCACTGCAACATGCACTAGGGTGAGACGCCATTACTGTTCTATAAATAGGGATGGGGGATGGGAGATGTCTCATTAATAATGGGCCAAACATCATAAGTGATTGCAACATGAAGCCTAACGAGATAAGGCTTGAGGCCCGACATATTTATTTCAAAATAAACTCGCACTATATTCATTTGGATTACATGTAGTATTGTTACAATTTGTATTAATGAAATAGATTATTCTTGATAATTAAAAGACAAATTCTATAAGATTATTTATTACTAGTGTTTAAACGAAAAGAATGTGACATCATTGTTGGTCTAGTGGTTAAGACGCGGTCTAGTGATCTAGTGGTTGGGGATTCGCGCCTTATTCCAGGAGACCAGAAATTTAGTGCTATTTTCATAACACAAGCGTTTAACATAATAATAGTTACTAACCTGTAGTACACCAGAATTTAAATTTCCAAGAATGTTTCAGTAATAGAGTGGTCCCACAGACTTATATCTATTTTAGGAGAAAACATTCTTATTGTGAAATTGTAATTATTCAGAACATAGGTCTGTGATATTTTAAATATGAATTAAATATATTAATTAGAAAGTAAAATTTATCAATTCTATCGAAAATAAGAATGTGTTCTCTTAATAATAAAGTTGTATCAATGTGTCCAAAATTTAATAAAAATGAATTGATAATTCTGGCGTCTGCTATCAGTTTACTCAAAGGTATTTTCAAAGGTATTTCAAATAATGGAACAATTAAATGTATTAATATCAAAAAGGTAACACATATAGGTTCAAAAATATTGTCGCTGTAGCATAGTTGGATAATGCACGTTCCCCGGTTAGTAATAGGTCCAGGTTCGAATCCCGGTGGCGCAACAACAATATTTTTCGATAGAATTGATTTTATATGTATATCTTTCTAATTAATATATTTAATTCATATTTAAAATATCTATTTTGATGGTCTGTAAGTGTTCCATATTTCTGACAATAAAAATGTACCTAATTCATATATTTAAAAGGAACTCACTCTTCATTCTAATAGATTTATTTTCAAACTTCCTTAAGCGTGACACACAATATAAGAAATACATTGGAGTATTAAATCTATACATATGACTTTCCAATACAACTGTGTAGCATATATATAAAACACTTAATATTTTAATCACTAATTAAAATCAACCCAATAATGAAGTAAACGTGACTAAAATCTTGAATCGTACCATTATATTATACGAATAGCACGCAAATATCTCTGGAATCTAAAGGGCAAAAGATTCAACAGTTGTACTTATTTCAGGGATTTCAAATACCGTGTTATAACAATTCAACGTTAAAAATTTCATGAAAAATGAAAGCACTATCTATATTTGTGAATCAATACAAAATGCAGAATGCAATAGAATTAAATGAATCCGCGGATATATAGCATATCCGGGAAGAATACATTGGAAGGTGTCTCTCTGAGAAGCCTCAAAAATCAACGAGCTAGCATGAGAAGGTGTATGAATGTGAACAGTTGCGTGTATAACAGAGTGTGACGGCGTGATGGTAAGTTGTTTACATTGTTTGATTTATTGGTAACGTTGTGAAATTTTCTTTTTCTGGATAATTAGTCTATCAAATTTTATATTTATCATGTCATGTTATTATTTTTGTTTTTCAGCGATCATCTTCAGCGAGGGCTGTACCTTCAGACTCAACACGGCGTCGGGCGGGAGCGTAAGCCCTTGCGAGCAGGCGGTTCGAAGGGCGGCCGCCCTGGAGAAGGCTACCGTTGTTATAGACTCCCCGGACAACATTCACGGGAAGTGGGTTTCCGAAGGGTTAGTCATTTATTCATTTTATGAGGAGTAATAGCTGAAAATTATTTTCATTCAAACGACACATGGGCCGAAAGTGCCATATTTCGTTCCATTTAACATTGATTAAAAATAATATTATGTTAAAAAATACAAGAAATTATAAAATATTTTTAGCTTTCAATTTACTAATTTATTAAATATCTTCAGACCTTTAATTTTTGCGGAAAAAAATGCACGGTACGACTTGTAAGCCGTGTAATGTTACAAATATTAAAAAAAAAAAAAAATAGTTTTGCTATTCTTCGGTCAAATTTGACCCATCAGATACGCAAACTGGCGATTCTTTGAAATGAGGCCAAAGTGATTTCTTGAAGTAAACGAATTAAAGTGGAATTTTAAAATAAGTTTTGGTTTTGAAAATTTTTGATAAAAATTATCATTAAACAAATTTATATATTTTTTTCAAATCAAATATAAAAGAGCGCTTATACAGTGGCAGGTACTATAAAACATTGAATTATTTCGTATGTTTTAAATACTAGCTTTTTTTTTTCAATAATACGTGTTGTAATTAAAGTATCTACACTTAATTAATAGTTTATTAACTTTGTTTTATAAACTACGGCGAGTTATTTATTTATATTCAACTGGTTTTGGAAAAAGAACTCTTCCATCATTAGGTAGAAAAAACCGATAAATATAAATAACTTACAGAGGTTTATATAATAAAACAAAGTTAAACTATTCATTATTAAAAATGAACTACGATGTGATTGCTATATAAATATAAAGTAAAGTACTACTAATTCTCAAAGCGGAGAAAAATGTAATTCCAATTCTAGTAAAATATTAAAAATATTAAAATCATTAGGAGAACACATTCTTATTGTGAACATAGGTCTGTGATATTTTAAATATGAATTAATTATATTAATTCATATTTAATATATAATAATATATTTAATTCATATTTAAAATATCACAGACCTATGTTCTGAATAATTACAACTTCACAATAAGAATGTGTTCTCCTAATAATAAAGTTGTATCAATGTGTCCAAAATTTAATTAAAATGAATTGATAATTCTGGCGTCTGCTATCAGTTTACTCAAAGGTATGTGAGATTCTGTAAAAATAAGGTAGATGGCTCTTTCAAATGATGGTACGATTAAATGTATTAATATCAAAAAGGTAACATATAGGTTCGAAAATTGTCGCTAAAAATATTGTCACTGTAGCATAGTTGGATAATGCATCTTCCCCGGTTAGGAAAGAGATCCAGGTTCGAATCCCGGTGGCGCAACAACAATATTTTTCGATAAAGTTGATTTTATATGTATATCTTTCTAATTAATATATTTAATTCACATTTAAAATATTAAAATCGATCTGACTTTTTATTTTACAGTAATTTAAATAAATAAAGACGTCAAAAATGATTGTTAGATACTTATAATATTTAATCACTGACGTACACTGTGAAATATTATATTCCGCTATAATTGATACGATAATTTTAATCTTTTTAAATTATCTGCAGACCCGTCATTATTTACTAGCAGATTACCGTCAAGATCATCACAGAAGAAATCCATCGTATTTCTATGGATTTTAATGACTCTGTGATGGCCGTGATTAATGCTTTGAAAAATCCCGTTGATTCTTTCAATTCGATTGTCCGTGCATGTAAGGGGCCTCTTCCATCTGCGCCCGACCACATCTTCAGTTAAACGACATTTATTCTCTTCCCTGCTCGTCTCCTGGCGAAACCCGTAATATGAATTATTCATTTTCCTTAAAATCAATATAAATACTCGTATTATAAAACAAAAAGCCGGCCTGGCTCCATCGGATGAGCAACCCGCGGCGCGAACGTCGAGCGTCTGCTTGTTTTTACAGCGAATACCAAACTGGGTTCCGGGGAGTGATCACATACAATACATTGTACTTTTTTCACAATGTTATTTTTATTCCGGTCACACACATACTCACGTATTCGGCAGTCTTCTAGGGAGGACTTCAGTTTTGGTGAAGTATTAAGAATTTGAACCAATCGATTATATATTTATTTTATGAAACATGACAAGATATTTTATTCCTTAAAATATATATATAAATATAATGGAAACGCAAGCGGGATTTTGATATAATGTTGTTAAAATACTTGTTAGGAGACCTTAGCTTAATGTCGGTAAAATACGGTAAAAGACCATAGCTCAAGACATAGAGGCCAATAGGTCTGCTGTGGACAACGATGGAGTTGAAAGGATCTTAGAGCGAACTATAATAATATATTATAGTAGATACATATTCTATTTGCGAAGACCTCTTAAGTAATGGATACGCATATCATATCACATGATGATAAAAGAGTTTCTGCTGTGACTCCAACACATTTCGGTGGCCATCATCGGAGCTGATGTAATCCAGCATTTGCTAAAATATATGCCAAAATTCCTGCGATAAAATCAACCTACGTCGCAAGAAACTGTATTACTTAATTATTATTTTTGATTCATTTTTCATCGATGTGAAATATCACAAAATATTGATGTTTCGAGGAAATAACAAATATACGAATTAAGCGAGGATTGTCCGAATTCACGAGCAAGAACAATCTGTTTGACAATCACTGTGGGCCCTGGGTATCGTTTAGTTAGCAGGGCCGCTTTGACATTTCAAGTTTGATTAATAATATTGAGCATTACTGCCAAATGTGAGTATTTTTGTTACTCACATATATTTTTTTTATACAAGATGAGCATGACAACACAAAATTTAATTCGTACTTTATTAAAGTCAACTAAGGACTTGCGGTGTGAAAATTTCGATCTATCTAAATGTATTTTAATATTAATACAAATTAAATGTATCAATAAAAAAGATATACCATTTATTGAAAATATATTTTTGTTTCCACCTACTACACCACGTCAACGTTGTAAGTTAATGTAAATGTTAAAATATTCTGTTATTCCATTATATGAAAGCAATCTACTCTATATTTACGGAAAATCTCAAACACCTTGGAGTAAATAAAATCCGATAGTTATAGATATTTTAATATAAATAGAAATAAAAAATTTAACTGCAACTACACAATAATATGTTCTCCTTAATAATTATACTATTAGATATGTATAAATAGTCTTCTAAAAATTTTTTCGTTATGTATATCTATTAATAACTTCACAATTATTTAACTTATCAATTCGGATCGTAAATGTTTTTTTTTTGTATTATTTGTTATCACGTCTATGTAGGGCGCATCATTAAATTATCTAAATATTTTTTTGTAAATGCGTGAAACATCTACTGGAAATGACAGAATCTTTTGAACGTGTCGGTGTAGACTCAGCGCTACAATAATTAATTGATCATGCCTGCCCTAGCATAGATCTTCATTTTTCTAGACGTCGACGGTTAACAAATTAACCTTGAACAAAATGTTATAGATGAGGAATTAAATATATATTTGAAAGTCGATATTTTTCCTCGAAATTTTTTATCTCTCTGTTGATCTCGCATTGTTCGCATGTTTCCCCGATTCGCCCCTGTTGGCCCATCGATCGTCAATCCCCGTCGAGCGGTCGTGGCTTGATCCAGACGTCTCGAGTTAGATTTATATCGGCCCTCGACAATGGGAGAGCCTCTCGGCGACCGAGTGCCGACCGCCGACAGCCGAAAGCTCCGCCAGCACAATTCCAAGATTTGCATTCGCGGAGGGCCGAGAGCGCGGAATTCGTAATTCAAATGAGCGGAACAAAATGCGATCGGCCCTTTGACTATTTTTTGTTTTACCTTTTTACGCGAACGAAGGAACAATAGTGAGGTTTTGGTGGACCTGTTCGCCGTTGAACTGTTATGCAAGCCCTAACAAGCATTTCTACGCGACATATAAGGTATTTCGGGTAGGCATATCTTTACGTATTCAAATTTCTCGATATTCAGCCAGTTCTTTGAAATGCGATTCAAATTTATTTGCAGTGGCATCTTGTTATTTGTTTGTTATTTATTATTCACATCTATACGCTCTTCATCTAGTCCATGCTCAAGGGTACCATCCTTACCCCCTTTAGAATTTAAGACGTTAGACGTTTAAGAACCAACCAATCAATGATTGATCTAAGATAATCGTTGTCAAAGTTTGATCTGAGTACCAACAATTGTACCTTCTAGTGCGTGAAATATTATAATTCTCGATTAAGTATATTTTTTTTAACAAGTATAACCATTTTATAATAAGCGTTAATTTGCGTTTGTTCATTTCAGTCATACGTATTTATTTTGTATTATTTTTCGTCTAACTCTCGGTAAGCAGTCATGATCATGGAACTGCATCTAATGATTATTATGGATATTGGCATGGATGATTTGTCACCACCTATTTTGGTCTGTGGCATTTTAGCTGTGTATTCCAGGAGTGAAACTATTTAGGTTTTAACCGAGTTGGTCCATCGTGCTGATGACCTTCCTCGAGAACTAAATCCTTCCATTTATTTTAGATTTCTTAGATTTGTGTTTCTTGGATTTTTAGATTTATGTTTCTTGCAGTAGCTTTTCTAGTAGCAAAGTGCCTTTCTTAGATTTATGTTTCTTGCAGCTTGCAAGTGATTCCGTTTAGTTTATTATCATTTACATTGGCATCTCGTGTTCTCATATCTAGTAACATGACCAAAATATCTAAGGATACGTCTTAGGTACGTAGTCACCAACGTCCGGACCATCCACATGGTTCATTGAGATGCCCGTATTAATCGTAAGCATCGTTACTTTTAAACCTGCTATCATATTGTTTGTTAATCGTATTAAAATTAGTTTTAAAATATCGTTCCAGTAACTTTTCACATCCCTCAAACACCGATGGGCAGCCATCGAGATACACGTGACCGTTGAAGAATCCAGACTTGTGCCAACATAAATAATAGTAAAGTAAAAAGAATCACCTACAAGGTGCAAGATAAATAAATAGATGTGCAGACGATGTAGGTAGTGGGCATGCTATGTACACCAAACCTAAACGATGTATTTGATTCTAATTATATATGTGGGTTCTGTAATGTATTTTAACGAATCAAAAATAAACAAAGAACGTTTCTACACTACACGATGAATGTATTTCCGTTAACCACACATTGTAACCGGACAAATCAAGCGTGATTGGTTGAATTTGAAGCGCAGCTAGAAATTACAGCCAGATTTCGATCAATTTAACCCTCTCCGATCCATTCTCAATCTTTCTCCGCGTATTTTATTTCATTTGTTTAATGTTTTAGCTGCAATACTGTCTGCTATATTTATTTATTGAGTCGGCAATCGATTAGTATTTTCAGAAATGGGATTGATAAATAAGAATTACGTGTAATTTTTTTGCATTATTTCATCTTAGGCATCATAAATCTTGAACAGCACGCACCTTGGGATGGAGGAGTCACATTAAAATGAATAGTGCGGCGTTGGTTCGAAAAGTGTAGGGATGAAGACGTAAGTTTTAATGATGAAAAGGATCCAGCCACCATTGAAAACAATTAATTGAAAACTTTAGTGAAAGATACTACGCGACAAACAACCAACACTGATTAACTAGAGAGAAGGAGTCTTGCTTCATGACAACATTCGACTTTTCAAGAAAATTCAAAAAAATTTAATATAAAAGCAGGAGAAAATGTTATTAAAAAAATTATTAGAACATAAATGCTTATAATTCGTTGGCAAAAATGCGTTGCATAATATGGATGGGTCTTAGTTTGATTATTTTTAAAGTTTATTAATTCTATTGAATTGAATTTGAATTTGAAGGTCAAAATCGGGTATTATTTTCGAAATAACCTAATATTTTGTCCATTTTTGTTGATTTGAGACTTATTAAATGATATAAAAAAACAATTTTTTGCACATATTTAAAATTTTTGAGCGTTGCTTCAATTCCATATAATAATATCGAGAATACATAGCATCTGATCATCACAAGTCCAGCAATCTTATTGCGAGTTTCGCGCTGGCGACACACATCGCTGACGTGAGCGGCCCGAGTGAGCTATCCATTGTTGTATCGTATAAACTGTTTCGACTGCTCTCGAGTGTTATGTGTTAACAGATGTTTGCGATTCGAATTTTAATTTGATATTTACATGTATTTAAGCCTTACGGTTTTTCTTCTGCCAAGGACCTCGTTGTCAAGGATTTGATTGTCAGCACAGTCTATTTTTAGTATGTGTCTGTAATCCTACATACTTCAAGTGTAGCTTTTAATCGTGTACATTATATACATGTTGGTATTGCAATTATTGTCTTTCTGTTTTGCATTCTATGTGCAACAGTATTATTTCTTCTTCTTCGTCTTCAATGGTTTCACGAGACTCGGAAATCAATTACCGCAGTCGCAAGGGAGAATCACACAACCCTTGTCATCGCCTCCGTGTCGTCTGCCGGGCGCCTACCGCTTGCAGGTCTATCTTGACATTATCCGCTCATCTTCGCTTTGATATTATCCCCCTCAGTTTCGATCGTGTTAGTTTGTGTATGAGCGCTTTGTGCGTATTACGGGACTCGTCTGCTGACGCTGCATGTCCCGTTCACTACAGCCTCCTTCTTTCACATTTCTCAAGATATATGGGGCAGTGTATCATTTCGAAATTCCAAGTTCTATAATTTTCTCCATTCTCCGGTTAGGTTATCACGTTTTCGAAGACCTGCAACCTATTTTCTTGCGCTGAAGTGAGAGATCAAACTTCATACCCATATATAACGATCGGTTGTATCAATGTGGCATACACTTAACGTTATATTTTTAATTATAATAATAATACTTTATTTATATTATTAATTATCTACGTTCAACAGCGCTGACAAAAGGTCTATCTTGCTAAAATTGAGCCACTTGAGCTTTAATGCGTAAACGACTCTCGGATTACAAGCTCTAGGGTAGCTTTCACCGGCCGGAAATTAAGATTTTCAATTACCATCACGCCATTACCTTGCGGAGGTAGGCAGAGAAGATAGAGCGCCACACTCTTCTGTCCTGACACTCAATTCTCGCCTTATCCACATTTATACATCTTCTCATACAAGCTCGTCAATTATTGTTGCTTCTAACAGAACCATCTTCCAGTATCTAATTTACCTGGCAGTGCCAAATCTTCTGCGGACGTACTCTATTTCTGGTGCCATCAACACTTACCATTCTCTCCTCATTCATCCGTTCTATAAGACCAAACCTACCTAAGAGATCCTTTATTAATCTTACTTACTATAATAAGATCAGCTTTACATTATTTCCTTATTAATTTATTTACTCTGTCATAAATGGATTTATCACATATACGCCTAAGTGATTTCATTTCCACTGCATTCAGTCTACTTTCGTTCCTCTTATGCCAGCTCCAGGCTTCACTTCCATACATCAGTGTCATAATAGTGTCTTTAAAAAGTTTTATAAGAATTCCTTTCATCATGGATTCCTGAACAAATTCTGTTGCTGCTTCTGTTGCTCGGGTGGTGGAGGGTTAAAGCCGATGTTTCACCGCCCGAATTGACTGACAGATCTGAAAAACATCGCCCGCGGCCACAAATATAAAAACAAACTTGTATAACAAATAATGATTCAGTTAGGGTACTTTAACAGATTTTACGATCTGTCCGTCGAGATACGGACGGGTTTTTTCTACACGATTGGTTACAGTTAGTTATGAAAATAGTTTATGATTTTTGCGCCTAAATAAACTGTATTACCCATTTCTAAAATCAATAATCAGTTTACTTTAAGTTTTCAACGTAGCACAGGTCAAAAGATAAACAATTTACCGATTTATAATTATAGTCTTCTGTATATTATATATTAGCTGCAATTTTCTATCAATTAATTTCATATTTGCATTATTACACATAGGTTATTAAGAAGAACATATTCTTATTGTAAAATTGTAATTATTCAGAACACAGGTCTGTCATCTCTTTCCAATCCGGGGAAGGTGCATTAACAAACTATCCCGGTAGCAACAACAATATTTTTCAATTAAATTTGTTCTATAATATATATATTTTCTAATGAATACATTTAATTTGTATTTAAAATACAAGGTGCATAGAATTGTGTCTTTATATTTTGTCGTATAAAACAAAGACTTGAGAAAGTTGCGTTGCGCTATTCTGATTTTTTTTTGTTTGTTTCATAAAATTCTACGCTGTAATTGTGGGTTTTCATTAAAAAAAACTCTTTGATGTTTACCGAATGAGCAAGCCTGGTTTATTGCGGTTTTTATTACATTACTACTTTCGTCTGGATCACGACTCCGAAGAGATGCCAGATCCCATACAAGAGAGGCGTAATGTTGTGGCCTACTAAACTCCAGATGAAGTTGAGAGGAGAAAATCGTTTGGTTTAGTTGATTTCTAAAATTACGCGGATTGCTCACTTCGGGAGCATGTGATTGGCACGTCTTTAGACATCCTGAATTCGACGTCAGCACTGCCGTATGCGTAACAGGAACGGGTGTACGGAGAGCTACGGTTGACATTCCTCAACGGTGAGCTGGTCCACATCTTGAGAACCGCATTCGCAGCATCGCGCGACGAGATTTATTATAATCTATTTCAATGGTTTCAATATGACTGGAGGGTTTAACAAAGTTGAGTTTACACATTGAAATGTACCTACATATATACATATTTTAAATATTTATAAATATTCTAGAACGATACATTACATTTAAATGAATTAAAGTAGGAACTTAGATCTAGAGGTATTATAATATTAATTTCGGATAAGAAAGGACCGTTCAGATGCTTTGGTCATATGTAACGGATGAATGAGGAGAGAGTATTGATGACACCAGAAATAGAAGTCGTCCACGAAAGACTTGACACGATCAGGTAAACCAGATACTGGAGAATGGTCCTGTTAGAAGCCTCAATAATCGGCGAGCTTGTATGATAATATGTATGAATGTGGATGAGGCGAGAATTGTGTGTCAGGACACAAAAGTGTGGCGCTCTATTCTCTCTGCCTACACCTGCGGCAAACGGCATGATGGTAATTTTGTTAATACGTTAATTTCGGATATTATTTCTTCATTAGTATTAGTTGTGTAGTAGGTATAGTATTTCAACGTACAATATAGGCTAGCTCCAGTCTTCTCCGATAGACACGACCACATGTTCCTTAATAGTTTAATAATGTATTTTTCAGTATCCTAAAGCAGTTTCCACCAAGAAATACAAAGATTTATTTTTAGTTAGTAATAGGTTATATTAATTAAAAAACATTATTTAAAAAAATACTATTATAAAAAAGTTAACCGATATGGCGACACTGTGTCGACACACTTCGTGATGCTGTACCAACAACTACCGAGGAAAATAAAGAAAAGGCCATCTCCGGCACTATCTAAACACTCCTAACCAGAATTTAATTTGTTTATTTAGTTGTCCTTGTTTCAAAAAACAGAGGCGCCTCCCGCCTTTTCAAATATTTGACAAGTGTCTGACATTGTTTGGAACGCGCTCGGCGGTATTTGAATACCTCCCTTTGATTGGACAAGATTTTATCCGCGGTCGCCGGGCGGCGCGGTTGAAGTCCGGAGTTATCTAATTTGATTGTGCGGTCCGCGGACCCGAAGGCATTGTGGGTCCTGTTTGGTGTTTATTGCGCCGTGTTCTCTGTTTGTTTGACTTAATTGGCATTTAATCTGTGCCTCACTATTAGTAATTCTTTCCTCAGATAAAATCAACCATTTTCATTAGCATTTAATTAATTTTTATTGTATGATTGTAAAATAAAAACGTATCTTTAAAGAAAACTATTGCGGTACCTACACAAAAATATCAGATGACTAAAAGTCTCTCACAGAGACGAAAATGCGTCACGGAAGTAATTACATTATCCGCACTCCACTCAGACGTGTTTCCTAACTGGAATGTGACGCTTTATCATCTCGAGTTTTAATAAATGAAATGAATGTTTTAATGAAATTACATTTTGAAATAAATTTCAAAATCTAATGAGTTTTATTTACCGTCATACATATTTCGTAATGAAGCATATGTAATCGAAAGAGTAAAGGTAGAGAGGTAAAAGATCGAGCAATAATTACAAAGTATAATGTGGATGAGAGAAGAGTAGGTAGTAAGAAGGATGGTATCCTGCAACTTCTTAGTAAATCAGAACAAAATGAACTACGTGCAATAATATATGTACCCAATATTAATAAAGTGGTCTGAGTTAAGAAATTGAAATTAAATGAGTTTATCAATTATTTCGCGTCACATTGTTTTAAATTAACATAAAACGATGCAAATTGTAACAATTTTGAGCGTTATATTCAGTGTATTGTTACGATTTCAACCTTAACATGTTTTATTTTCTTATGTTACATGAAAAATTTGTATGTCGAAATAAATTATAAACTAGTAGACTAAAACGCAAATATTTAAATATCTCGAAACATGACTCTCTAGCTACTGCTCTTTCCGGCATCGTACATCCCAGCAATCCCCAGCGATAGACCCACACCCTAGTAAATACCCGGAAATGTCCGAGATTCCTTTAATTTCTTAATAGGTCATCGTTCCGGGGATCTGATGACCGAAACAATAATAAAATATCAACGTCTCCATACAAGAAACGATTTAGTATTCGGTAACAAATTGATTTCACACCCTATCATCATGGATTATCGCGCCGTTCCATAAGCACTGAACACGGACCGCGTCAACTACAGAGTCACGCTCAAATCCGTTCTCAACATACAAACCTTTATTCTGCATACTGTTTCGACGCTCAAACTTTCAATTCAAGTGCTCGTGCGGCTTGTTAACTTTTCGTCGAGGTCTGAACCCTCCAGTCCGAATAATGTGTTCTTGTTTGTTCGGGGATTATAAATTATTCGAAGGGAAGCCATTCGTTTCGATACTCACGAGAAGTATTTCTCTGTTTGTATCTTTTTGGAATATCAAGTTTTTAATGGTCTATAGCAGCTGCAAGTCAGTAGGTGGTGAACGTGGCTGTAATTTATAAGTTATAATATATGTGTGATGTTTTGAGTAAATAATCAGTTATAAATTAATACCATTTCTAAAAATTTGCTTTGGTTTTATTTTTTTATAATTTAACGCAAGACAGAACGCTACACGTTTCTTTATATATCACAATATATATTTAATTGCTCGATGGTCTAGTGGTTAAGACGCTGGCTTTGTGGTTTCGAGCTGAGTAAGAATATTGATGTGACATGTACTCCGTGTACGCAACTCTATTAAACAAATTCTTATTTTATATGTTACTTACTATTATTCATTAAATCATTAATTAAAAATATTTATCGTGATTTAAATCTGTAAAATATAGATATAAATGTATTTTAAACCGATTTTCACTAGGAATGGTGTTTCAAATTAATAATTTTGTCATTTTTATTTAAGTATCAAATACTATGAGTTGTATATGTCAAATTAATGTTTTTTAATTCAAAATAATGTACAGCTGACAGGGAAAAAACCGAATATATTATGTTGTCAGTTGAGTCCCTTCAAGAGTTGTCATGAACATGGCAGCAGCCCGTCGTAAGAAAAACATCAAGCATGACTGGCCATTTCGAAGTCGACGGGGGTCCTCAAATTGAAATTTCAAAATGCATAGTGCATTCTTCAACACAGCGTGTGTTCATCCAACATTCGTTGTTCGTCCTGTATTTGTTTACCTTCGTAAAACCATTTCGTCTTTTTTTTTTTTAACTTTTCGAAAAGTCAATAAGTGCAGAATCTGGTAGAATAGGTAGAGCATGCGTGTTTGTTTAGCGGGGACAATGGAAACTGTCCTTTGGAATTTTGTACGTTCTACGAATTTTGCTATCTGTGAATGCATCTGCCACTTCCGAAGGTCGTAAATATCACGCTAAACATGTGTTGAATAATCTGATTGAATTGCTTTGAATTTGAGTTTTTTTTTTTCATTTGTGTGGGGTCTGTGACAATTTCTATATACACTATTCGTGCGCAAATGGTGATAATTAAAACGAAATTGTTATTTCAGAACAAAAGTGTGTATCCAACAATTATTCATTTATGTATTTTAGCTGGATAATTAGTTTTAAAAATGTCATAATTACTATTAATAATATTGTTGAAGAATGTTATTGATTTATTGAATAATTAATTTGTTAGAAAGATACGCAGAAAAAATCTATGGCTACCACCGGAATACAAACTCGGGACTTTTGCAGGGGAACTGCGATAACAATTGAATTATGTTAAGCGTGTAAAAGAGATCCAGGTTCGACTCCCGGTGGCGCAACAATAATATTTTCGCGATTAAATTGATTTTATATGTATATCTTTCTAATTAATACATTTAATATGTATTTATGTAAATTTATTAAATTTTTAAATAGTTATCAACTTTATTATGCAATGTGTCCAAAACCTTTGAGTAATATAGGTATCTTTCTATTTGATTCATCCAATATGTTTTAAATATGTTCTAAAATTTAAAAAAAAGTGTTTTAATTAAATTAATTTGTTAGGAATAATCTCCTAATAATAAAGTTGTATCAATGTGTCCAAAATTTAATAAAAATGAATTGATAATTCTGGCGTCTGCTATTAGTTTACTCAAAGGTATGTGAGATTCTGTAAAAATAAGGTAGATGGCTCATTCAAATGATGGTACGATTAAATGTATTAATATCAAAAAGGTAACATATAGGTTCGAAAATTGTCGCTAAAAATATTGTCGCTGCGGCATAGTTGGATAATGCACCTTCCCCGGTTAGGAAAGAGATCCAGGTTCGAATCCCGGTGGCGCAACAATAATATTTTCGCGATTAAATTGATTTTATATGTATATCTTTCTAATTAATACATTTAATATGTATTTATGTAAATTTATTAAATTTTTAAATAGTTATCAACTTTATTATGCAATGTGTCCAAAACCTTTGAGTAATATAGGTATCTTTCTAATTGATTCATCCAATATGTTTTAAATATGTTCTAAAATTTAAAAAAAGTATTTTAATTAAATTAATTTGTTAGGAATAATCTCCTAATAATAAAGTTGTATCAATGTGTCCAAAATTTAATAAAAATGAATTGATAATTCTGGCGTCTGCTATCAGTTTACTCTAAGGTATGTGAGAGTCTGTAAAAATAAGGTAGATGGCTCTTTCAAATGATGGTACGATTAAATGTATTAATATCAAAAAGGTAACATATAGGTTCGAAAATTGTCGCTGCAGCATAGTTGGATAATGCACCTTCCCCGGTTAGGAAAGAAATCCAGGTTCGAATCCCGGTTGCGCAACAACAATATTTTTCGATAAAATTGATTTTATATGTATATATTTCTAATTAATATATTTAATTAATATTTTAAATTAATTTGTGATTCACATGACAATACAGAAGCATGAATGTGAATTGCAGCTGTATTTCTTTACATCTATACATTTTAATAAAAAAGAGAGGGACGCAGAATGCATTGTGTGCGATGCCATAAATCTTTTGAATTTATTTAAATACCAAAAAATTTAAAATCAACATTGAATAAAACGGACGACGCGACGCTATCCGACACGACCCGACACCTCGAAACAATAATATTTTCGGGGTGCATTCAGGCTTTAAAATAAATAAGCTGGTCTGCCACGCCTTTCAACTTGTATTCTGCATACGACTCCTTGTTTATTTTCAGAGGTCTGGTTTCATACGTTTTTAAACCTCTCGGTTTACTTTACACTTCACTCACGACGAAGTTTTCTTACTGTTCTCTAACCAAATAGGTTATGACATTTTTTTTGTTCACATACTACCAACGTAGGTCCTAAATCACTTGTCACTTTTTTGTTTTGACAAGGGACGCTATTTATCTTTACATTGACTTTTTTTAAATCTGGCATTTGGTCTGTCTCTTTCAGTATTTTTAATAATAATACTTTGGACATCTTTTAATATTTTAGGATTTGGTTCATTTGATGCTATCTTTCTGATCATCTGAAATATGTATACAAATTTTGGATTCTAACGGTTGACTTGTTGCAGTAGACGTTACTTAAAGATTAGTTTTATTGTAAAATATAATGGTTCCTATATAGTATCGTATACACATACCAGTAAATGAATAGACATGAAATTTAGTGTTATTAGAATTATTAGTTGCGAGACGAGAAGCATTCTACACACATTATTTATGGAAACATAAATCCAATAGTTTATGACACATTTATGCAACTTTAAAAATAATTATATTGTCAGCGTTTAAATTTTCATTCCAATCGAGTCATATTTTAAAAAAAAGTCGCGGAGCTATTTGATTGCGTAAATGGTATCAAAGTGATCACGTGGGTGACACCAAATAAAACATATTGAAACAAGGAATTTGCGTTAGTTCATGTCTATATATTTGGTAGTCTGTGATCGTGTATCTCTTTATATTACTTAATACAAATTTATTTTTAAGCAAAAAGCCGTATTACAGGGACGTACGCTGTATAACCTATTCTGAAAAAGATTACATTAATCGCTACTTATGTTGAACATTTATATTTTGTATAATATTATCAACAATATATATCTTCTCCTGCCTTCTTCTAAACACGTTTCCTCATCAGTCAAGTAGCACGTAAGTGATCTTTAACGCGTAGGTACCGATCCAATCAATTATATTTGTGTTTGGTTTGAAGGTCCACAATTTGACCTAAGGTGACGTGTGCTATTGAAAAGAATCGTTCATGTGTAAACACAGTAACAAAGGGGGTTAGGCTGTCCGTGTATTGTGTATTCGTGGTATTTTATGAGTTAACAAGAGTAGACGCCTGTCATTTCGATCAGTTAGCGCCGTATTAGCTTTACACAACAAAAAAAAAAAACCAAACGAGTTTCGTGTCCAGTTTTTATCAGTACAAAAAAGTCTAGACTCAACAATCAATAGGTACCTGAAAGGTTCAGAATAATAAAAGGCGTAAGTCGTTTTTTTTAAACATTAATTAAATTATTTTTATTTTTTGCATATTTTATTGTATTTTTCAACGCTACTCTTATAGTATTTTTGAAAAAATATTAATCTTATCTATCCTATACTACGTAAGTTAATTTAATAAATCGCGGATAGGGACAGATACATAAATAATAATTTAATTACAATTAAAATGTTGATGAATGGTGTATTAAACAATATGAGCAACATGATATTACATTTCATATCTTGGTTCACCGATTAATAGGCGGTAATACAATTTTTTTAAATTAAATTTATCAAAACTTTACTATGTTTAATCTACATACATTAAAATATCATACACTAGTAGTATGATTAGCAATTACTAAAAAATGGGATCTTATTTTACTTGATCCCCTATTTATCTAAATCATATCTGTGGCACTTTCTTGATTCATGTTAGACAACCTTATAGATATTTAGATTCAGTTCTCAAAATTTCAACTTGACTTTTCAATATCAGGTCGAATTTTTAATATTTATTCGGTGGTTGCATTTCCCTCCATGGTGTAAGATGTATGGCGTAAGTGTATCTGGTCTTATAAATACATCACAAACTACAACTCAAAATAAAGGTACTTACCTTATATTAGCGTACTGGCACAAAAGATTATCGAGATATATGAAAAATTGAAAAGACATACTGTCATAATTTAAAATGGCATTATAAACAAACTAGTGTTTGGATTTTCACCATCTCTGGACTGTCTCTCTTCAAATATTAATTGCTTTATAGCTTTCGGCATTGGAATCCAATTTCTAACATAATTAGGAGACAAAGATGTCAGGCGCGGTCTCTTCATACATGCTTTGGATGCTCCGCATCTCTCGTGTTCTAGAGTCAAAAATCTTTGTTCTTTTTGTGTCTAACCAAAAACAGCACTGCTGCAAATAAATTCGTCCTAAAACACACTACGACACGGAACGTGCACGGAGCGAGTCGAAATATATATGCATTCTCAACTTTCTAATATCTATGAATTGGGAAAACACACAATACCAGCAACGGTGGATTCTATCATTCGTTCCGTATCCACAAAGTTTGAAAATATTCGATTTTCGCACATACGCATTCAGTTCCGCCTATCAATGTCTTCGAATACGCATTCGTTAACAGTATCCAACATACAAAAAACGACTTTAATGCTTATGGGCATAGTACACAAAACAGCATACGTATTACGAAGCGAGCGGATTGTTTTGAGGAATTTGTTTGTGTGGCGCATTTTTGATAGTTTGGCTTGAATACCGTAAGCCAAAGTATTGAAACATTAAATATCCTTCGATTATCTGTTTAATTCATCATTTAAATAAATAAAAATGGATCTGTAATTGATGTTGCAGGGCGTATAGGAAAGGTATAGAGCTAATTTGACAGACTATTTTTGTCAGTAGTTATATCTAGTTCGCGGGCTAGTCAATAGATTTGTATAAACTTATTATTCAGCATCCCTTCTACAAAAAATCACTGACCGCCACTGATAGATGCACTTCCCCATGATAATGTTTTTTCTTCAGTTTGAGTGTAAAAGTATGTAATCGTATGTTCATTGGTATGTAAAAATCTTTCGAATACATAACTTAATTGTTTTAATTTCTCATCCATCAGGTGCGAGACCCGCCCGGGCCCAGAGTTCCTGCTGCGCTCGTACAGCTTCCACGCCAACTCCTCGTTCCGCCTGGTGCAGCACTACTACGCCGACGAGTCCTGCACCAGCCCCGTGTACACCGCCATAGCTCGCGGCAAGCTGCGGCAGGGCGGGCAGTACTCCCTCTCGAGGGTGAGCCTGGTGCCTCACACCGCCGAAGTAGCTCAGCAACTAGCATCCAAAATTTTCTCCACTTGCGCTGGTAAGATATCGACAAAAAACAAATTGTACATCTGACATAATAATATATTTATATTAAATTATCAAAGAAAGTAGACACGTTGTGGCTTGACATTATCATTAAATAATATAATGTTTAGTTTTAAACCACTTTATTATGTACATACACGTAAGTCAGCTAGTTTCAATTGATCCCAACTTTATTCAGGACAATATAGTAAAGCCTAACCTCTAAGTACAGATATTTACACGCAACCTTCTATGTAAATATCTGTACTTAGGTGTTCTAAACTATATTGTGCTGAAGAAAGTTGAGACCAATTGAAATTAGCTGACTTTTATAAAGTGGTTTATAACTAAACATTGATATTATTATTTTTAATATTTATTGTGGTTTTTATTCATTTTAATAAAAAATATATAAAACTTTGTTTTTAAACGTTTTATGAATTAAATTTAATCCACCGACTGGTTTGGGAAAATTATGTACATATTATTAAAAATAGAATTTTTAAAACATTAGAACAATTTGACATTATATGGTTTCAGCTAATTTATTTGACATCCTGATAAAGGAAATTGTATTTTCCGAAACTGGTTGGTGTATCAAATTTAACTCATAAATTGGTTAAAAACAAAGTTTTTAATATTTATATTAATTATTATATACAGTAAGTAAAATCCTACGAGGAAGTGATCCAAAGAGTGTTGTGAGAAGATGTTAATAATTATGTGATGAAATTTAATAATTATATTGAAACATCAGTTAATCAATTGTCTATTATTTTACAGGAATTTCCAGAAAGAGATGGATGCCATTTCGGGAATATTTCATTCTCAAACTGGGTGACGAACCGTCTACTGGAATTTTGCGGCCATATATTACTACATCGTCTAGCGGTCAAGATATTCCACCAAAGACATATAACAAAAAAGGATTTAAGTTGGTCCATCCCGAGAGTTTTAACTGTCTCAATTCTATCTCCCTAGTCTTCCACGAACTGCAACATTATAAGGTTCAAATACGACTGGGGACAGATGATCACTTCGTGGTCACCCACTACCGGCAAGAACTACTGTTGGGAGATATTCATTCGCGGCTTGAAAGCAGAGTGTCCTACAGACC
Organism: Eubasilissa splendida; assembly: GCA_031772225.1. Classification (NCBI taxonomy): domain Eukaryota; kingdom Metazoa; phylum Arthropoda; class Insecta; order Trichoptera; family Phryganeidae; genus Eubasilissa; species Eubasilissa splendida. The sequence continues at coordinate 5,712,486 of CM062854.1, read as the reverse complement.
TACAGCGTATCAAGTGCCATTACTTAAAGTTGATACTTCGATCACTGACACCCTCGGTCTAGAGAGTGATTCCCTTATCCAGAGCGATTCTCTACTCAACATTGATGCTAAAGGTGTGGAAGAAACGAGGGGTCGTGTTCGGGAAAAAAGTTTTGTCGGACATTTTGATGCGGGTAAAGTTGGAGACATTGATTCAATAGCTTCGTCAAAGGACGTGAAGGAGCAAATCAGTGAAAAGGTGCTAAAGAAAAACCTGGATATCTTTCATCACTGTCCTGTTTGTTCTACGATTGCCGCTGCAAATGAAAAATCTCCTCCTTATCTGATGACCAAGCCTATGCTGCCCCTCTATCTTGCAGGAGAATGGGTATCTTTGAATTGCGAAAACAGACCCATGGGTCTTTATTTGACCAGACATTTTAAATTTTATTCTGGCGATAACACTTGGATCGTTGAATATAAATTTTATTCGGATACAATCTGCTCCGGAACCAGCTTTTCTGTCACGGCTGCTGGACATTTTAAGAAAGGAAAAGCGAATCACCACATGCCCGGGGCATCGGAAGTAGACTTTCATCTTGAAAGAGCGTCTTTAACCGTGCTCGATCCTCACATGATGGAACACCTGGAAAGAGATCCCAGTTGCGGTTTGGGAGATTGGAAAATAGGAGTGCCACGAGAAATGTCCAGCACTCGCGGTTGCGCAACCTTGGGATTGGTCGTACCGAGTGTCGAATACGAGTTGATAAAGATGGAAATCGACTTTCAAGGATCTCCAATGCTGTACATGGGGCAAGCTGATACAGATAACAGAAGAAGGGGGCCTAAGGAGAGGCCGACTGCTTACCAACCAGCTCTAGTTCAGTGTCAAGAATTGCCTCTTTATTCAGAAAGTTTAAGGGACATATTGAATAGTCCATTATACAGTGACAAAGAGTACAGTCATTACGACATTAGAGTTCTAGCTATGGATATTGGTAGTGGGGGATCGACAATGTTTACTAATAAATTACTCCTAATAATTGTAACTTTTTATCATTTATTATAATGATGTGTGATTTAAATACATTTACAGATCTCTCAAGTATTAAAACATAAATATACTTATAATTTGTAAATATTGATTTCATCATAGAATTTAGTTTTAATTAACGTAAGTATATATGCATAAATATATTTTTAAATATGATAGATTGTACAAACATTATTTATAAATTTGGTATTATTTTGTGATTAAAAATATAAATTAGTAATTTTGTAAATAATATATGTACCTTAAAAAAAACTATAAAATGTTTTGGGAATTTTATGTATTCGAGCGTTTTTATTTAGCCAAACACGGAATTTATGTACAGAAATGCATTTCACTTATATACATGGTGTGTGTTTGGTACCTTCGCCATAAATACTTATTTTATATATCTGTAAATGTTTATTAATATATCTGTATTAATGTGCTGTCAAGACTAGATAAGATATTTAAAAATCCGTATTTTACTAAGCATGACTAATATATTTTTGAATATGAATTAAATATATTGATTAGAAAGATATACATATAAAATAAATTTTATCGAAAAATGTTGTTGCGCCACCGGGATTCGAACTTGGATCTCTTTCCTAATCGGGAAAGGTGCATTATCCAACTATGCTACAGCGACAAATTTTCGAACCTATATGTTACCTTTTTGATACGTTACGTTACATTTAATCGTTCCATTATTTTACCATCTCATTGCCAGAGGCATCTACCTTATTTTTACAGAATCTCAAATAAATAAAAATAAAAAAGTAATCTGATAGCAGACGCCAGAATTATCAATTCATTTTAATTCTCGTCTGCTATCAGTTTACTCAAAGGTATTTGAGATTCTGTAAAAATAAGGTAGATGGCTCTTTCAAATAATGGATAAATGTATTAATATAGAAAAGATAACATATAGCTTCGAAAATTTGTCGCTAAAAATATTGTAACTGTAGCATAGTTGGATAGTGCACCTTCCCCGGTTAGGAAAGAGATCCAGGTTCAAATCCCGGTGGTGCAACAACAATATCTTTCGATAAAATTGATTTTATATGTATATCTTTCTAATTAAAAAATTTAATTCGTATTTAAAATATCACAGACCTATATTCTGAATAATAACAACTTCACAATAAGAATGTGTTCTCCTAATAATATTATTTTTATTTCTAAGTAGTTTTCTCATAGTATGATCATATGTTAATAATGTTAAAAATGTATTTTTTATTATGTGTGTTTTATTATTTGAAATTTTTTTAGAAGTAAGTTTCTCAACCAATTGCCTTGCGTATTCAAATACAATCAAATTATAAAAAAAACATATTCATTTAAGAGATCGTCGTATTGAAATATTTTTATCAGATAAATTAATTTTATGCTTTGAGTCTTCAATGAAATGTTTTACAGACACATAATATTGAAAATGGCAAGCAAACCGTTTATAGTACAATTATTTAATGAAATAAAATGATATAAAAAGAATATACACGTACAGTTCTAATTACAAATGACTAATATTTCTGTAATATTTTTTTAAGCATCCATACATATATTATAAATTAAAGTATTTTGTTTTGTAAATTTGTGTAAATATATCTGTAAATTATGCTGCATACTTAAAAATTAGTTTTATGGAGATTAATTATATTTAAGATGAACGGCAAACATGTTCCAGTGATAAAAACATATATTAATGAAATATATATGAATAAGAATTTGTACAAAAATAATTTAATTATGATACTAGTTTATTGAATACTTTTATTCAGTTTGTGGTGAAATTATTCACGGATAATGATGTTTTTATGTTCCAAATTCTTTTATAATATTTTATATTTATACAAGTGCAAGTAGCTAAATTATTTTTTATAAAATTTGTACATAATAAACAAATGAAAAATTTAAATGTTATTTATTTCCATTTTGTTTTACCTTGGTTATAACATAATATTATGTACTATATACGTACATGTAGGTAGGTATTTAGCAGTGGCGTGCAGCAGCCACAAACATAGGTTATGCTGTTACCGACGATTCTTACTAACTATACCTACAATAGGAATAAAAAATAAAAATTTCATAACTATTCTATCAATTTAAATTTAGGATATAATTGTGAATTTATTATTTAAAAAAACGCAATTATTCCTTTATTCCTCGGTAATTTCTTCTTCCGTCAACGGATTTAAAATGTTTCATTGTCAGTGCACAAACACATTTATTTAAATAGCTAGCTTTACAAATTACCATAACCGAAATTATTAACATAAATAAATTTATTTCATTTAATAATCTAACTTATGTAATAATATCCCAAAAAATGCAAACTAGCTTGCTCGATAGTTAATAAATTATAACCTATGCAAACACCTTGACATGATGACGTTAGGCATGGTTGGAATACACCATGAAAACAAAACTTTTAGTCTGTTTGCAGTATCAAATCAAATATGTAAATATATAGAAGGTATCATTGCATGCAGTGAGGATTAATTCCTTTCAAAGACAACAACATTAGGCACAAATTGTTTGAAAAATGCTGAAAATTGGCAGACGTAAAGATGCCACTATAGGTTCAGTAAGAAAATATTGAGTTCAATATGATTGTCATACGCATTGAACAGATAACTTAAATGGATATGCAAATTGCGTATAAGCATCAACATGAAGTTCATAAATAAATAATACAATTTTTTCTGAATAACCGACGGCTAGACAAAAGTTGTGGGTTACGAAATAGAAAAGGTTATGCTAATCCGGGTAATAACGGTTAGTATTTTATAGGGTATTTTCATAAGATAAGGATTATTTCATTTATTTATATGTTGCAGAGTTGTCCACTGTGCACGCCCCTGGTACGTGGTGTTGTATTCAAATGTAAAGTGTCCACTGCATTATTGACGTATAGGGTAATGTCACTATTATCCAAAAAATAACCAAATTTAAATCCAGCGGTGGGTCTTAATTTTTTTAAAATCTTTAATATAATTTTGTTTTTTGTGTCCGGTTTCTCTGTTCAATGCATCTTCACATTTTGAGATCAAAGTAGCTACTGGATTTTTTTATATAGAAATAAGTGCACGTATTTTAAAAGGTGGATACAAAGAATTAAATGATTCGTGTAGGTTGCCACCTGTTGGTAAAATAAAATACTTGTGCTATATTGTCCAGTAAAGTGGCTTCAGAATTCATCTATGGTTTTCGTTTCTATGAGGTTTACATTCATCGGGACTTCACAAAGCAGAATAAAAGTCTAAATTTTATTTATTTCACCAAATTATAGAGTGCAACAGAACAGATAGAACAATAACTTTTTAGTGCGGCTTATTTAATGCTGTCAGTATAAAGTTGTATAATTTTTCAATAGATGGCAGTCATCTAAATAATGTCTTCCATCTTTGAATCATTTTAACAACTTAATTTCTAACTAACTAAATACACGAATGAACGATTTTAATAAGGGACAACAGATGGCGTCGGTGACATTTATATGCGAGAATTTTCTTAGCGAGCTTTCAAACTTTTAAATATTTTTCACAATATGGTTTAATCTAAACAACAATAATACATACATAATGTAAATTATTAATATTAATATACGAAAAAATAACCGACACTACTTCTTTCTTGTTTGAGAAATAAAAAAATTGACCAAATAAATATAGTAGAGCCTCGATTATTTGAGAAACTACTAGTTTAATGAGAAATCGCATTATGTGTGACCACGAAACAGTCGCAAAAGTGACTATTATATAGAAATATTTCATATCTGAATTTTTGAATTATATCACTAAATCGTATTTGTTATAATTATATGGAGCTTTGCGAAATCGGCGTAAATAATGAAGCAGAGAGCGTCTCTGATATAGCTTCGCCATAACGTCCGGCAGGTGTCAATCTGTAAACATTGACGTAAAGCTCACATCTGCAATTAACTCTGAAATAACTAAATGAAATGTCAAAAATGGTAGCGCACACATTTTTCTCTTATATGTACGTGATATTTAATATAATATTATTTCAAAGATAACGTTTTTGGTGTTTGTTTTTTTTATAGAATGATGGATAAGGAAAAGCACCCGACACAATCTGAAGTGAAAATGTTTTACAGTCTTAATGAGAGAGATGATTTATCGTGTAGGGAGGACCTTGAACACATTATCATTACCGACTCGCGCTCGCGCAAAACTTCGGCATAATAAATAATATAATTATACCTTAGATATAATTACTCTGTAACACCTATTTTCATTTATAATATATAATATATAATTATACCCAGTGGCGTGCAGTAGGCAAAGACTTGGGTTATGCTGTTATCATGATATTATATAATACAATATAGGTAATATACTATGTGCTACATTGTACATAGATTTATGAAGTTTCGTTTAGCTGACGTATTTAAGCTAAATAAATTCATCATAATAAAAATGCATTATCTTCAAACATAAAGAACAATCATAAAAACAATACGTTTAGTATGGTAGTATAATTTTCGAATTAGTAAATAAGGAAGTAGATGCTTCGATCAACTCTAAGCCAAGTTTAAAACCTTTCAAATGTCACTCTGTTAGGATAACAGCACAAGTAAGGACTCCGCACAACATAGATCGGCTAATCCATTTCTGACTCTGCTAAGAGGAATTTTAAATTCAGTATGTAGCAATTATATGGCTTGAATAGAACGATAGAACATGAATAGAACGATGAATAATAACCCAGTAGAGGACTACAGCGCGTTAGCATCCAGAACTACGTAACTAATGATTCTACTGATACAAGGTGGGCTCTAGCGTAATTATAACAAATTAATTATTTAATTTATATTTGCTTCCTAGAACTTTTTGTAATGCACAGCTTTTTTGCTTGTATGCAGTGCACGCCCCTGATTGTACCTCAGATCTACTTACTCTGAAACTCCTATTTTTATTTATAATATATAATTAATTAAAAAATTCTTGCGAATAAAGTGTAAATTTCATAATTTTTTAAACACCTGATGAGTTAATTAATTCGAATCTATTTCAGAGTCCACGGATAAGATATCCTTTGAGATTCTTAGGAGACAAGACTTTTGGTCTCAGAGATTCTGCTAGCTTGCACGCTTGCTGTACTTCAAATGTTAGTCCATTAACTATTTATATTCTATTCGTTAGTTGGGTGTATTTGAATCTACTCGGCAGCAGTTACAACGAAATAAATGTTTATAATTTAATGCCTCTGTTTATCTAACTTTCAGAATAAATTCCAATGAAATATTACAACAAATTTTTTGTGTAGAATAATGTTCAAGCGTTCCGAATAGCATTCTATTATCTGTGATTCTAGGTTTTGTATAATATATTAATAGTTAAGTTTTATTTACATAATGATATTAATATCTTAAGTTGCTTATTTACTTTTATTATTCACATACACACTATATGTCAGACCCACTGCATCTGCAATCCTACAATTGCTACAAAATACTGCACAACGATTGGTATACATTCGTACGTAGTCAGAGATAACGGAACATAGTTAATTTTCTGTTATTAATTTTGTATATTATTATTTATTTGTGATAGATCCTTTATAGTATGTATAAAATATGTATTTCAATTTTCCACGTATATAGAAATTGATACATTTAATTGGAGCAAAGTGTCAAATACCTTTAAAATGTGGATATGTGACCGTTTAGTTCCGGAGGTAAACTTTTAAAGATACAAAACCAAAAAATGTTTTCTGTTATAAAAAAATTGAAAATTTGAGTATGAACAATAGTGTTTATATTATGTACTCTATCTAAGCTTTTTTTTTTGAAATATCATTTTTTTCAAAGTTAAATCGTCAAACTATTTTTGTCAAGATTTCAAAACGATGATAATTAATAATAATAATAATAATAAAAAGTGTTTAATTTGCGATGTTGTGATGTTTCATCTATATGGAAGATCATCAGTTTCTGAGGTGGTACAAATTTGTCTACCGACTATTTTGACTTGTTCGCACCATCGTAGGCTCTATCCTCTCCTTGGAAGCTATAAATTAATACAGTGAAGCTTGAATTAAAACAGCAAAAAATGTAAATTGGTCAGAAAAGACGGTTATTATAATGATGAAAAAAAATCTCAATTAACTAAATTATCAATGTTTATTTTCGGTTAGCTTTACAAGCTTTGTACGTGTTAACGAGCTTATACATAATTGAGTTCAAACCTTCGGGTTGGGGAATCTTGAAAATATTTTAAATGTAATATACCCGTCATGTAATATTCACTTTACAATTTATATTTCAATGTACCGAAATTAATTTATTTTATGGGTAACTACGTATTTTAACTACTTTTTGAAGGGAAACATCTTTGCCGACACCTATATAAAAGTTTGACAGAATTAAAACACGTTTGCTCATAGGCGAAAATTCGTCACGGATGTTACTACGTCAATACTCTGTTCTTCTTTTTACTCTACTCTGATCTTAGTACCATATCTTTTCTATGGTTATTTTTATTGTTTCTCATATCTACTAATTTTTAACTATATTCATTATTTTTTACTCCATTTATTTAATATGCTCTTACTTTCATGTTATTTATACTCTGTTCGCTTAAATTTTATATGTCTGAATCTGTTTTAGTCTGAATCAAATTTTTTACTTTGTTCCGTTTACGTATTTTATACTTGCCTCTTTTTTTATTTTTCTGTTTTTTACTATTTAATTTGTTTAAATTAGTCCTACCTTACTTCTTATTTATACACATCAGTTTTCAGGAAAATTTATAACAATAATACTAATTTAATGTATTAATTATAAATATATACATATAAAATCAATTTTGTCGAAAAATATTGTTTTTGCGCTACCGGAATTCGAACCTGGATCTCTATTTCCAATCCGGGGAAGTACACTACCAATTATGTTATAGCCCCAGTATTTGTGTCTGCAGTCGGTTTACTCGAAGGTATTTGTGATTCTGTAAAAATAATGTAGATGGCTTTCAAAAATAATGGAACGACAGATGTATTAATTTGAAAAAGTGTAACATATAGGTTCGAAAATTTGTCATGAAAAATACTGTCGCTATAACACAATTGGTAGTGTACTTCCCCGGATTGGAAATAGAGATCCAGGTTCGAATTCCGGTAGCGCAAAATCAATATTTTTCGACAAAATTGATTTTATATGTATATATTTATAATTAATACATAAAATTAGTATTTAAAACATCACAGACTTATGTACTAAATAATTACAACTTCACAATAAGAATGCGTTCTCCTTAATAAAACAATAATAAATATCTAATTTAATCTAATGGCTACCTATCTCAGAACAGGTGCTTTATATATACCTAGCGAGATAGGAAGCGGCTAAAAGTCTTGTGTAAATAAAATGTACTATTTAATACTTATTGTACTTGCTAGTGTATTAATTATTTAAAAAATATTTATATTGATGCAAGCATCAAAAGAAAGTAAAGAAAACACGTAAAAAATATTTATCGGCACTGAAATCAAATCAAATAATGAGTGTATTTCATTATATTTTTTATGTTATTTTATTATTGTATGTTCACCTTTGACAAAAAATTTAAAAAATGTATAAATTCCTACCAATGTTTTATTTATCCTATTCACACTGTTTGCATCTTTCCGTGTGCTATTTATTCTAAAGGTTGTCCAACGGAAAAATTTCAAGTTTAATATTACATTTAAAAAAAACTACAATGTTATTCTCATATTTTATTTATACAAAATATTATTGTTTGAAAAATGTAAAAAAATATTTAGTTCAGTACAATTATTCAATGGATTGTAAAAACACGTTAGGCTCATTAAAGACCTAAGTGCTAGCAAATCGCGGAGCAAAATCCACATGTGGTTCGCAAATAACCCACGGCTAGACGTGGGTCACGTCATAGACAAGGTTACGCTAATACGGATAATAACGGCTAGAATTTTATAGGGTCTTTTCATAATATAAAGATTATTTATTTTATTTTTATTTCCCAGAATTTTTGGTAACGCACAGCTTTTTTGCTCGTATGCAATGCACGCCCTTGGTAGTAGGTAATAATTATAAATATTTAATTTTAGTTCAGAAAATGTAGGCTCAAATAGAGAAAGACACAATAAGTGACGATATTGAACAGATCGTGCAGGGGAAATGTGGATAGAATGGTAAACCATCAATTAAATCGCAATAACGAAGGTAACAAACGTGGACTAGGCATGTAGCTGACTTTCGTTCTCTACCACGTCAACCGTCCTATGTATGTTCTGGGTGCCCACCCTAGGACGACGTTTAACTACTCTTCTTTCTTTTTCCCATTTCCTCATTACTTTGGATTGAATCTTCTTGTATAAAAGCGGCGTGACGGTCTCCTGACTTATCCGCGAGTTCTTCATTTCTATATCGATGTTTGACCACCAGGTTGTTAACCCTTGTTGTCTTCTGCCAGTTCTAGAGGGTTTAAACACTAATTTAAAAATACCAAAGTAATACATTTATTAGGAGAACACATTCTGTGAAGTTGTAATTATTCAGAACATAGGTCTGTGATATTTTAAATATGAATTAAATATATTAATTATATATTCTGAATAATTACAACTTCACAACAAGAATGTGTTCTCCTAATAATAAAGTTGTATCAATGTGTCCAAAATTTAATAAAAATGAATTGATAATTCTGGCGTCTGCTATCAGTTTACTCAAAGGTATTTGAGATTCTGTAAAAATAAGGTAGATGGCTCTTTCAAATAATGGAACGATTAAATGTATTAATATCAAAAAGGTAACATATAGGTTCGAAAACTGTCGCTAAAAATATTGTCGCTGTAGCATAGTTGGATAATGCACCTTCCTCGGTTAGGAAAGAGATCCAGGTTCGAATCCCGGTGGCGCAACAACAATATTTTTCGATAAAATTGATTTTATATTTATATCTTTCTAATTAAAAGATTTAATTCATATTTATAATACATTTATGTGATCAAAAGTAAATTTTAACGATGGTCAGTTTTTATTGTAGTAACTTTTTACTATCGCTCGTGGTAAAAATCGTTTGCGGGTTGTTTGAACATCAAATTTACTATTGTTAAAGTATAGATGAGATGTCAATAGGCGCGGCAAATTATCATGAAATATGCTTTATTTGTGGATTTTTTCGCCTCTTCGATCGAAATCTGTCACTTTGGTGGGGAATTTTTTCGAATTTTAAACAACGAGATCATCATAGGACGAACTCTCATCACTAAAATAACGGGACATTGAATGATTAATTGTCGTATACTGCAATGTATTAATGTGTCAGATGATTTTTGGAACTGCTGTGAAGAGTCCGCCATATTTAACCATCGATTATTGTTTTTACGGACAGTATTATCAGACAGTAAAATGAGTTTACTACAGGTGTACTTTTGAGATGTAAATATTTTTTTACCAACGATCAAACAATCCGTTTTTGCCTAAAATGTTACTTCAGTAATTTTTTTTAAGTAAAGTAAAAAGTTTCTACTGATCACACAACCGACCCTAAATCGTATTCAGTTTGGTCTAGAATTAAAAAGTGTTATCTTGTCAAAACGGAGGCGCATGTCGGAAATTCATCTCAAATTCTTGAGTAAATACTCTCAATTAGGGCTTCCAACACCGACAAAAATTAATATCGAAAAACTTAGGCAACAGGAAATAGGTATATCCAGTATTTCAATATTTGTCCAATGTACCTTCTCCATTCATTTCGTATTTTTCTTAGAATATATTTTATCCGAACGAAAAGTTATCGTAAATTATGCTACAAAGTGTAATAAGGATTAAGTGTAATAAGGATTTAAAGTCAAATTTAATATTTAATGTAATCGATTTTTTAATAGATTTGATTGTCAGAAAGGATATCGAAAAAATCATTAGAAGCTATATTCAACATTTTAAATTAAATACAATATCCAGGGCTGTTTCTACCATTAGGCAAGACTAGGCGGCCGCCTGGTGCGGGAAAATTTTAGGGGCGGCAAAAGGCAGAAAAAAATAATAATTTCAAATCAAACAGCGAAATAATTGAACAAATTAGGAGAAAAAAGTAAATGGTATGATAGACTGCCCCCAGATTATTGGTCTGCTTGCTTCAACGCACCTCTGAGATTATCGAGACACAATTCATTGTTCTATTGCAGGGGTAATGTCAGAATGCATGCATTAAATCTATAAATTTCTATTCATATATATATATTGTGCATATACATGCTACTTATATAGCTGCTCATGTTTTTTTTTTTATACCAAACCTACTTTGTAAAAGCTCATAAGGGCGTTAATAAATAAAAATAAAAAATAGCAAACTCCGCAGTCCCCAGATTGCATTCTTTGGGAAATGAATTTTCGGAGGTAGTCGACATTTTTGCTGTAAATTTAATTCTTTATAGGACTACATTATTACAATTTTTTGTGTCTCAACTCAATGGACGGATAAATTCACATTTTTAATTTATTTTTACATTTAATTTTGATTATGAAAAAACATGATGATTTTAAATAATATTTTTCTTTGTGTATTTCCCTTCTGATAAGATTTTCTATTATTTGTTAGTGCCTGAATAGGGTGTGTATAATAATAAAAAATAAATTAAATTAAAACATCGAATTGTTTTCAAAATCATACGGAACAACCTCAAGATGAGAAGTTCCACAGAATTCATGGATTTGTGCATTAAATTGGACTAACAACTCTAATCATCTTTTCTAAAAGACATTGATGCGCAGCCTCCTACTTTGAACTTTCAGAAATAAGTTAACAAACACAAAAAAATGCAAAACCCGAATATGCTCTGAACTATTTATGCCAAAACAAATTATTAAATGGTTTTCCTAATTTGTTAATAGCTCTTTGTATCCTTTTGCGGAAGGAAGTTTCTCAAAACTTTAATTAATAAAAACCTATGTGCGTAGTTCAATGAGCCATAATTTCAATAGAAATTCATTTTAGAATTATATACAAGAATTTCGAGGTTATTGAGTTAACGTGTGTTTGAATGAATTGAATCAAAAGGATTAAGTATGTAAATAATAATCCGCTCCCGAGTCGGTTTATCATTCTTGGTTTTCTTGTGTGGGAAAATAGCGGAGCAGATTGAAACAAGCGGTACTTACTTGAGAAAGCACTGAGTTTATTTATTATATTTTATAATGATTATTAATACCATGCGGGTAATATTAATATAGTGGAAAGCTAAACGCTGTTGGCCGACTTAGGAGCGGGAGAAGTGTGATGGCTTAGCGAAAAGCGCGCGGCCGGCCGGTGACGCTAGCTGCGTTTAGTGCTGCACGTGTGGCAAAATCACCATTGTGATTGTGTTCCGTAGATGTTTAATACTGTTTTTAATTCACCTTACCAGTATACTCATATGTATATGTATATTTAATAGGAGCTTTGAGCTTATTGAATCGGTCCTGGGAATGTGGTGGGTCCGCTCTCGTCTTGTAGTGATGAGAAAAATTGCTATTCTTGACTCACTGATGTGATTGTGGTTGGTATTCGATAATGTTAGTGATTAAAAACTGTGACTGTGATCACAGTTTCTAATATCACTTTAAATAAATTTTAAAAACGTAATATTGAGCATATTAATTAATTTTATTAAACCTTCATTTGCGTATAAAACATATTGTAGCATAAATAATTAGTAGAAAATTACTATTAAATTACAAAATGTAAAATAAAAATACCAGAAAAAATAGATTCCATTAGATGGCGCTAGTTAAATTACGGAAAATCCGCTGATTCAAGTGAAAATCAATAGAATTAAAAAAAAAAATTGAATCACGATATTTCCAGATATTCAATCACCGATAGTGAGTGTGACTCAAAGATATCAATGATTGGATTCACGGTTCGTGATTTTGAGCTCATCACTAATATTTTATACTAACGGTCCGTGCCCGGCGTTACCAGATTCAGATTTAAATTAAACGCGTTTGAAGGTAAGAAAATGTGGCTGTAATTGATTTGGGCATGCCCTAAAAAAAGCCAACGTACGCAATATTCGGTACAGTGGTGGGTGCGTGTGAGAAGTCCGGGGGTGGGTGGACTTTATTTTCCTAAGGGTCCTAGAGTGCTATTGTATAAAATTTAGAATTATTGACATTTATATCGGTTGGTGGTGGCGGGGTAGCCAAGGGAAACGAGGGATATCTTTATTTTACGCAGGGTTTACTTTAACTTGCTTGAACACTGGAACCAATGAGAGCCATGCGAAATAGTAATCGAACTATCATTGAAACTAAAAACTTATTATTTTGCTTTACTATTTCGTTTTGAGTTATATATTAATAAATTAATAAATTGTTATTATTGTTAAATCCTCGATAATTCGGAACAATATGTATCATATAAATATATCTTAATATTTCAAACATTTAAAAAATCAAAGTTAATTAATTAAAATTAATTTTGCCAATATCAACAATACCGGTTTTGCAAATAGCGCTGTGCCATATAATAACGGTATAGAATCTCTTGTATTGAAAGCCCTGCTCTCGACGGAGTGAAATAGTCACCCACGCTACGGTTTCAGCGTAATTCAGATGTTCAGCAACAGACGTTGAAATCAACTGGAAGTGTTCAAATACAAGTATACAGCGACAATTCAAAAAGTGAAGTTCAATTAATAAACTCCAACGGTTTGATTGAAATAATATTTTTGTCCCGGAGAAACTGAGTGTTGTTGTAGTGTTATTACAAAGCTGAAAGTAAGATTTCTCATCATAACAAAGAAATTGCTGATTTTAGGTGTTATTTTAAATGATTATTATTCAGAACCCGGCAGGGAATAGGGCGATTTTGAAGTAATGGTGTTCGGATTTATTATGGGATATTATATTTTTCTTACGATGGTAGAAGTTAGTTCGCCAGATATGCATATAATATGAATAAAACTTTGTAATCAATGAAGTGACACATTATTCTCAAATTACTTGGTTTTCATATGATGGATTGCTGTTCAAACTGCCAGGATCTTTTTGAATGCCTTACAAGGATGCAGTGGCGTAACATTGCCAATGCGGTGCATTGGGGCACACGTTAGATAGGAGGCTGAAGCAGTTTGCACCTTACAATCCATGTGGCATCAATATATTTGCGAGAATCGATATTTTTTCAGTGTAATATGAACCGATAACGTCTAAAATCCACCACAGTAATAAATAGATTTATAACATTTTAAATTTGTTACCTATGTTTACTGCAAAAAAACATGTAAACATTGTGTGTAACGTCATTGTATACAATAGAACTACCCTGCTAAAGACCAGACCAAGCGGATAATCGCATTAAAGTGAACCAAGTATTTTCTAAATTGCAAGTGTATATAAATACCTAAAAACACTTAGGTATGTTTTTTTTTCGTAAACGTGTGAATATTGTATGAGACAAAATACTGTTTTTGTTCTTACTATTTGATGGATAAACCATGCAGTACTACTGTTCTTACACACAATACTTATTTAGTGAGCCTTTTTCTTTTGTAGTTACGCCACTGCAACGATGCGTATGTATTTTTTTCTGAAGAGTGTGGTATACGAACATAGTTCACAAGATATCGACACACTGAGGCAAATATTCTTCATGCAATTCATCCATTCGAATGGCTGCGCGCGAATTTAGGTCACTTGCGTCGTTCTCATCTTCAAAACTTAAATGGCAAAATATATTGTTTGAGATGTTGTACTCGAAAATTTGTTAATGAATATTCAAAAGTTAATAAGCTCCCGTTTCCCTGTCGGATATGTACAAGCTAAATAATTGTCTATTAGTATCCAAGAATATTATTACACAATTTATTATGTTCAAAATAATTTGAAATTAATAAATTATTTCAAATAAAAGCAAACCCATGAATTTAAAAAAAATTCTCGCATCTCTGATACGATTGATATAAAGGTGCTACTACTACTATTTTAATACATAGGTAATTTTTGATAACAATCAAATATTTCCATATACGTTAATATTTTCTATATTTGTTACTTCCACCGCCCGGCAATGCTGTCTAACTATTCCAAAACGTAGAATATAGTCATAAAGTGGCACCCAAATGTTGCCAGAGTCAACCAAAATATAAATGGATTCAATGGTAATGTGATTGACTACTTCATGAAGGTTTAAAAAAACAGGCAACATTGGGCAAGTTCTTTGTTAAATCGAGTGCTACTGAATAATCGGCAAACGAAAACCATCATCAGAATAAATATTACCTGATGATTAAATTGTCTCCTTTTAAATATTAGTAACTTTCCTCTTCTTCTGCTTCTACCATCATGTCTCATCAGCACAATAAAGATAAAGTTTTGACATAAAATTTATTTATTTGTGTACTATTTTGGGGGCTGGGAACGAATTAATTGAATTTCAGTTATTAGTTAGGGAAAAAAACTGTTTCAATATTCGTCAGGCCCTCGGGAACGGATTAATGACGAATATAGGGGTTCCACTGTATATCTAATATTTTTACGTATCACGACAAAATATCCACCGACTTTTAGCCCAATGACTGACTATACCTCCACGACAAAAGATCCAGCAGACAAAATTGTTTTTTCTATTTATTCAATAGCTAATTTCTAGTTGTCTAACAACTAAATATTTCAAGCGGTTATATCTCATTTAACTATCTTAATAACTTCTAAATTCATCACGATATATTCAATTTAAAAAAAAAAGTAATTTATTAATATCTCGTGTCTTGCTGACAGCATACCTGCAGACCTCTGTATTTTTAGAGACCGGCAGTAGTCAAGAAATCACCGTTTAAAATATCAAAGGCCCTCTTATCGCAAAACATTTCACTCCGATATTTACATAGTAAACAAAGTATAATAGATAAATTTTTTTTTATGTAAACATAGAATTTGCAGGAAAGTAAAGTAGATTATATAATTGTTAGTTCAAAAATAGATTGCACTGTGCTCCCATTTACGCAAAGTTGTCTATGAAACAGAGTTAACACCGGGGAGCCTGTACAGTGCAATAATGCATTAGTTATACGTTGGACGCGCGCCATATAATTTTAAATACCTATTCACTGGGTCTTCCAAAATATTTTTCAACTTCGTGAAAACGTTTTTAAGTTTAATTTTATTGCGAAACTACGCAAAAGTAAGCGATCGAGAGGTAGCGTGTAGTATATAGTTACAAATTAAATATTATCAATTTCGTAATACAAATTTAAATGTATTTACGATTTACTAATGTTCAGTAATTCAGAATGAAATACTGGAGACATCTATGATTTACAAAGCAGATATCTTTTATATATAATATTCAATTCTTTGTTGTATCATAGATGGAGATGAAATAATTTAACCCGTATATAAACTAGATTCATTGCTAAGGTATGTGCAGTATTAAAACAAAATTATAAGAATATGTGACTTCAAATATAATTGCAAGTAAAAAATGTAAAGGGACATTGGTCCATGGGCTATGAGTTATTATATTTATATGGCATAAATAGTATTTTTTCACATCTTTAATTAGAAACTGTATAAAATAGTGTTGATATTGATACATTTTTGAAAGTTCAGATTTGGATAGAAGTATTCAAAATAACATTACAATTAAATTATTGGTGAAGCTATAATATTTCAGAACACATCGTTCCTCGATAATTAAACTAAAATAAATACACTATTGAAAAAATACAAAAGACAACCTTTTTCAGTATATATATACACCTAGTTCACAATATTTTATGGGTGGATACCAGACAATATTACAAGTTTTGTTTTTAGTTATGCTTGCATTTTTAATTTTAATATACTCATGCATCGTTACCTGAAGAAGATGCCATAAGTATCGGAACATGTTGATTTATCAATAAATAGTGGTTTAAATAAAGTGTTATTTCTTATTATTTATGTAATATGTTGTCACAATTTTTTTTTTCTAATATTAAAGCAGTGAAATAAATTAAACTGTTTGTCTAATAAAAAGTTGCCTTATCTTTGCAAATGATTTATACGTTATGTTTTGCATCAATTTTATTAAATTATTATAATGTATTTTAAATGATCTTTTAATGTCATATACGAAGAACATTTAATTTTTTTTCAAATATCTGACTGAATGTGTTTTGTCTTTAATGTTAAATAACAATGTCCAAAACAGTTTTTTGGAGTTTTTAGATATCGGGTGTCTGAATTCTAAATTATATCGTAAAATCTATAATTAATTTGATAAAAAAATAATATTATCTGCATATAATAAAATTATTACATATATACATAATTAACATTACTTACCATGACAAAGCCACCGTAGGAGATATGATAAAAATCAATAATTATTAACCATTTAGTGACTTTGGCTACTTTGGTAAAAATCAACTGTTCTTCTTCTCAATTTCTTGATAAAAATCATCAATTCTTACATTACATATGTGTTACAAACATGTTAAATTTTTCAAATTGTTTTTTTCTTCTCTTTATATAATTTTTTAACAATTATTGGCAATTGCTTAAAAGTTGTTTGAATGTTTATTTATTATTTGTAAATTAAATGTTTTTTATGAAGTGTTTGTCGTGAGTTCCAATTTATCGCCCCGTTGTCTAATTCTAATCTAATCTAATTGTTTAGAAGATAACAATAAAACAAAGTTATATTTTAGTAGCACTTGAAATATTTTTAGCTGTTGATTTAAAGACAAAAAATATATATGAGTTATAAGGTGCCCGATATAAAGGATCACTTAATTTTATTACTTTATATTTTACAGTGATATTTTTGTAAAAAAAATCACCCCATGTGCGATGATCCAAGCTCCGCCGAAGAAATTAATATTCAAAACATTGAAGCTCAATATCTCAGTTTGATGTAAATGTCAGGTGGTACGATTCAGTTATAAAAATATGGTTAAAAGTCAAATTAGCTAAAGTTTGATCTTAAACAGAGGTTCTCGAAAAATATATAAACGTAAAATAAAAATAAAAAGTAATTTATAATATACACATAATTTATGCAACCGAACAAATAGATAAACTTTCTAGGTCAACAATTATATGAACATTTATTTCTAAGAATATTAAGTCAGAATTAGGGGTATGAAAAATGGTTAAATTTTGTTCTGAATTAAATATTATCATTTCGTCTGAGGTTCCAAGTGCGTGAGAAAGTTCTCATAATTCGAGCGTATCGTAGCGTCTCTGATCTTCACAATGATAACATTACACATACTAAACCACATTCGAATTGTCTGCTTCCTGTAGTCCAGCTGACATCACGACTTCAAAGGTGGCAAACCGAACACAAATGACAGTACCGAGCTCATATCGCGCAGCACATTGCCGGTTTTCCACATAGGCGAATCTAGGAGCAGTTTACTACTACTTGTGGTCATCTTTACGAGTAACGGTATGTTTAAATCCTTATTTATTCAAACCTAGATGGTGACGGTGAGGGGAGAGGGGGGGAGAGTGATTTTTTGTTTTACGCAAGCTCTAAAGCAGTGATGGCGAACCTATCAGACACCGACCCACGCGTTGATTTTTATAAACTTATTTTTTATATCATAAAAAAGAGAACAAACAATCAAAAATATTTCCAAGTGGACATTGGCCAGCTGATTTTCTATCGTATCACTGCACCTGTGTATGACGTACATGGTCGTAAATCGTCGTGTTTCATCATTTTGTCGCGAAGCGTGTACGACTCATGACAGTTAGACGTCTACCCGACAACAACGTTCAAATTTATTACTACATACATATTACATATGTATGTGAAAATAACAAATAATTGAATTGACATCAAATGAAATAATATAAGGGTGGAGGGGGGGATGACACGCCAGCAAAGTTAAGTTAGATTTTCAGAAATTTTGACACGCCGAGCCCAAAAGTTAAAAGGTTCGCCATCACTGCTCTAAAGAGTAACGATGTGCACGATTCCAGTCAAGAAGAGAGTGAGATATCTGGGGAAGTGGTATATTTTCTTCAGTGTCCTAGAGTGCAACTGAGCAAAATTTAAAATTGCACATTAATACTGTGCATAGCCGGGTATATAACTAGTTATGAACATTTTGTGTTATTGCCGCTCTGATGTCAAGACACGATATGCAGAGTAAAAATGTAATCATAAATTTTATTTGGTACGAATTATAATTCATAGTTTTGTACAATTGTATTAAATTGTGCGTAATAACTTAATATACCAACATTTTACCCGTATATGAGATACCAACTTTTTAGTTATTATTTAAATTATTTAAGATGCATCGTTTAATCTTTCAAGAACTTGTGTGATTAGAGGTGGTAAAATGAAACAATATATAAAAGATAAGAAAATATGATATCATCACTAATCATTGATTCTGTATGGGGAGTTTGTGGCGTGCGAAACAGAAATGTCTTCTCTCAGCTCATTAGGATTAATTGCTATGACATGGCCGCCCGAAACTGGTGGTTACCTATCCGGAAACCGTCTCCTCTTAACTTTGGTTAGCTTGAATTTTCAATTACGGGGGGTCCGTATTACCGAACCATTTAGAATCAAAATTATTCAATATATTTTATACGGCGGCGTACCTTCACCAATGCAGCCAATCATTTTCCGGTCAATGACGGTATTCTTTAGCTAGTAATAGTTATTTTTCTTTCATCGTTAAAATAAATTTAGGTTTCTTAGCTGGAGAAATAACGCATAATACATTTTTGGTTTGTTTTCAATTTAATCGATCAATAGGGACATAAAAAGTTCAAATATCAAAGAAAACACATAATTTTACTTTTACCAACGTGCTAAGTAATAAGTTTCACTTAATTTCGCTGCTACAATTTAAGCTGACACGTCGTCATACAGCCGGCAACCCGCAAACATTATAGACGATCGTTAATCATTCTCGATGTACCTTGTGTTACCGCCCGAACGGTACATAAACGGGAAATAAATAAATATAATGTTGTATTTGAGTTAATTGGTTTGTAGTTGTACTGTGGTGTATGACGTTTAGATGTTTGGTAATTATATAATATAATAATTATTTGCCGTAGCCGTGGGTGTATGACGGTAATGTCCGCCTGTAGAGCCTAAGAACAACCAATCTGCATAAGCCGATTATATCCTTCTAATTTAAGATAAATGCTAAAAAATATAAATGTTTTCAAAGATGCCTTATTTTATTTTAATGTTATATAAATGTTTTCAGTACCTACTAACCAGTGGCGTGCAGTAAGTATAGATTTATGTTATGCTGTTACCGATGATATTATACAACCATATATAATATGTACTACAATATATGTTGTACATAGGATTATGAACTTTCGTTTAACCAACGTCTTTAGACAAAATAAATCTGTCTTTTATACGACCCTACCATGTATTTATTTGTAATTTTAGAGTACCATTAACAGTGTTTTAATGTTTAAGTTTTAACGTAAAATAATACCTTCTTACCCATGTAAAAATCAATATAAAAATGTATGAACATTTTTTATGACTGAACATTCTTTTATTGTTTGGAAATCCTTCACGTATTAACTAAACGAAATAATTATTTGTAATAAAGGTAGGAAATAGTTGCATTTTGATTTTTCCAAAGCAAAAACATGCAAATTCATGCGCCAAATTCACCTCGAACGCAAAGAACGACCATGAAATCAACACGTTAAAAACAGAAAGATAATAAAATTCGCGAATTAGTAAAAGAGGAAATAAACACTTCAATGATTTTCACGCAGTTGTAAGCCTTTCTCATGTTCTGTTAAAAAAACAGCATAAGTAACGACTCCATACAAAACAAATCTACCGAAAGGAATGTTCAATTCAGTAAATAGCCAATTGTAAGACTTTAGTAATTCACTAGCTTAAAAATAGAAGAAAGTAATGTGAATAGCTACAATCGACGCATTGTAGCACGTCGATAATAGCGCTATGACTGCAGCGGTTGATTGTCGTGGTAGTTTTTAGAACTAAGCAATTAAAGTTTCTATTAGTACACAGATTGCGCTAATTGTAATAAATCGGTAAATAATCCATATAATTTATATTTGTTTATTTAATTTGTATTTGTTTTCCATAAATTTTTAGTGATGTACGGCTTTTTTTGCGTGTATGCACTGCACGCTCCTGCTACTAACACATACAATACTATTTTTTAGTAATCCAATATTTATTTATAATGATTTATTTTAGAGCAACCATGGACAGTCATACACTTCAACATAGAGGGACAAAGTTGGACTACCTGACCTTTACAGTTTACGACTATATCTTGTTTGTTGGAATGCTGGCAGTATCAGTTTTAATTGGAGTTTACTTTGGAATCTACAAGAAGCAAAATACTGCCAATGAATACCTTTTGGGAGGGAAAAGTATGGGAGTGTTTCCAATAGCTACTTCATTAGCAGCCAGGTAAACTGGCAAAATAGTTGTTTATTTAACAAATAATCTTATCTTCTCAAGTATCCTAAAGATGAAAAGACTTTTGTTTATATTTTTTAATAGTTACATATCGGCAATAACGCTTCTTGGAATGCCTGCTGAAGTGTACGCTTACGGAACACAGTATGCTGCTTCGTGTCTGGGCAGTCTTCTGGCAACTGTCGTAATTGGATACATGTTTTTACCAGGTTATAATTTAGTTTTATATTTGTGCCCTTGGTTCGTATCTTCATATAATTTCAAAATGTAACTAAAACAGAATAATATTTAATTTAATTATTGATTTATTATTATTATTATTATACACGCGCTATTCAGGAATTACGATAATTTGTAAAATAACAAAAAAATTCATCACAATGAAAAACATTACGTGTCAGCATATTTTTTCACAATCAAAATTAAAAATAAATATGAATTGTGAAGTAAAACACTTTTATTCGTCACCATTGAGTTGAGACACAAAAAAATTGGACATCTACCCTCCCCTTTTGGAGGTGTGTGATTTCTATAGTTTCTTTCTGGCTGCCTTTTGAATTTAATGTGACAACAAGTCTCTCATATTGTACAGGTATAGTTCTGGTACGACGTTACCGGAGCCAACCTATGATGGTATTATGATGATATGACTGAATGTAATAAAATAAATACGTAATTATGACGAATCGAAATGAGGGTAAACAACCCTCAAAACGATTCGGGATAGGGTGTAAATAAATAAACCTATTCTACCAGATCGTCGGCTCGAACCATTAGAATACCGATCGCGAACCATGTGTACGGTGAGAAAACGAGAGAGTGTGTTGTGCCACAAATATTTAATAAAATCAATAAAGACTTATGAAAAATAATGAGACCCCAGTGACAACCCTAAAATATAAACTGAAATAACATATTCTCGTCTAATTTGTGTTTCCTTTGTTGTATTTCATTTTTAAAAAAATGTTGTTGATAAAAACTCTTTAATCACCATGTAAAAGACAATTCTTGCCGTGAAACTGTTATGCAGTTTGGCATATCGACCCCTTAGAAAAACAAGGTCAAAAAATAACAAATTCCAACTAACATTTTGGGCTAATTTGAAATATTGCGTAAAATGGGTTCCAAATACATTATTCTTTATTTCTTCCATACACACCAACACCAACAACTAAATGTTCCAACTGCATCAGTTATTTATTTAAATTTATGTAACATTATTGTTAATTAACAATGTTTTTTTTTGATTTTTAATTTCCCTCATCTCACAGTAGTCATTGATAATACTGAAAGTAAGTTAAGACCTTAAAATGATCATAAGTATTTGCACACTCAAAACAAAATATACATGAATATATATATAAAACAGTGTCAGTGTCAGATGGGAACCTTGTTATTCTGAGGGGTAGATATATTAAAAATTATAATGTATGTAAGTAACGTTGAAAAAAAAAGAGTATATATCTGTTATTCAATTTTTCATATATGTACCAACTTTATTGTGAAATGAATCCCAAAAACCTTTGAATAATACCTACACGCTAGGCGACGTCAGGATAAATCAATCTATTTTATTTAATGTGGAATATCTTTGATAAAATTTATACTTATGTACATACAACACACATTTTGTAACATAGTTCTTTGATATTTAAAACAAATTAGATGAATCAATTAAAAAAAGAAAGAATTATAATTATTACATACGCATATGAAAATAACTTTCAATAGAATAATAAATGATGCATTTTTTTGTGGTTATTTTCAGTATTCTATGGACTCCAACTAACTTCCAGCTATGAGTATCTTGAGATGAGATTTTGCAGAAATGCCCGCCTTACCGCATCACTACTCTTTCTTTTGGACAGCATATTGTTCATTCCGATCGTCATGTATGTACCTGCTGTAGCATTTAACCTTGGTAAATATCGTTTAATTATTTATTTCATTAAATATAATATAGACAACATGTAATGTGGTCGGAGCGAGAAAATAAAAGTTCATATAATTGAAATTGAATTTATGAAACACGTCTCTACTTCCTTGTTTGACCGTTCGAATCTATCCGTAAATTTATATTTCAATTTTTTAACATCTCGTTAAGAACCAAGAAAATATTAAATTAGCTGTAAATATTTTAAGAGTATTTTATGAAAAAAATAACCAAAACAATTTTGGTCGTTTGATGTGGGTGTACTGAATTAGTATTAATAAAAGGCCTTTTTCATATTTTATGAATCTTATCCAGGTCGAGAGTATTTTGTTATTTCAAAAAAAAATATCTCCAAATGGGAAAGAAGACATTTAAGACACCTTTTTCGAATAACGAACGTATTCGCCTACAAAATGTAATACTAGAAAATAGTACAGATTTTTAAAAATTGAATATATGTTAAATTAATTTAAAAATTCTAATCTTAAAGCTTCCCTTTCAAAAATAATTAATATTTCGGCGTTTTTTACGAAAATGTAAGTTTTTATTAATCATTTATATCAGAAGTTATACACAAGATTAGACATTTTTAAAACTATTACTTAGATAAGATTTTTACACTAATGTTAAACTAATAAACTGGATTTTGTTTGCCATAATTAAGAAAATACAAGCATTATAAGAAAGACAAACCGCGACCATTCAATTTATTTTCCGCGTACCACAAAATTGCTTTAAATAAAAAGTTTTTGCATATACGAAATATATTTTGTATACATACGAAATATATCTTGAAGCCAAGATTACGGAGACAAATCTGCATTGAACAAAATTAGAAAAATGTTAAAAATCAATATAGTTATAAACAATTCAATTTGCAACACATATGAGCAATTTTCGACGTTTTTAAAACACTTTTTGTTAGTGAAAACAAATAATTTTAAATAATATATTATATTTAATTACATGCTTTGAGGCTTCAGCTATTATTTAAAATCAAGTTTCATATCAAAAACATAATGTTTTACTAAATAATATTTATATCGATCCTATTAATATGGGTTTATTATTGTTTTTTAATTAGCGATTTAAAATAAAAAAAAAACAATAAAAATACACACTTGTCTCGTAATGTTTAGTTACGAACTTAAAATAATCAAAGACGGCTCTTGTCATTATGCAGTCATATACAATATAATGTATTGTAATGAATATATTATGTTTTTTTTCAGTGACTGGTCTTGATATAAAAATTATCAGCCCGATTGTGTCCATGGTTTGCATATTTTACACTACTCTCGGCGGATTGAAAGCAGTTGTATGGACAGACACCATACAATTCATGACTATGAACGGAGCAATAATCTTAATAGTTATACTAGGAGTTTACGGTGAAGGTGGTTTGGAAAAAATTTGGACAATAGCTGGAAGAGAAGACAGGATACACTTTTTTGAGTAATTACTTACATAAGTAAATATAACACAACATAAAGCAATATTTTAATATGTCTCTAAACACACAATTACTGGATTTGTACCTACAAAGGTACAAATAACAGATATCTCATCATAGAGACGAAGTTATTTTTTATTATATTTAATGGAAAATATATGAAAGTATGAAAAATATTTATTTTTCAGTCGTATTCTAGTATAATTTTTACAGACAAATAATATTGCTTTAAATAATTTTTAAATAATCATATTCTCATTGTGATGACATATATGCTGTTTCAAGGGAAAAATGAATTATCAAATTTGGTCCACAAATGGCGATGGTGTAGTGGTACTCGAAGCGAGTCCACATATTAACATATACACAACTTTAAAATATTTTATACATGTAGAGATTGATGGGTGAGAATGGTGAACGTTATATTTATATAAAGTGATCACTTAAGCCAGCCGAAGACAGGTCGTAAGCTCCATATATTTTCCATTAAATATTATAAAAAATAGCTTCGTCTCTATGATGAGATATCTGTTATTTGTTTAATAATATAAAGGGTCCACCAATAGGTATTAACAGTTATTATTGTATGATTGCCAGTTTAGTAATATAAACTTGTACATTAAAATTAAATACGTATGCAATATACATTACGAAGTTTTCAAATATGCATGTCTTAATGACGTCATATAAATGTGCTGCTTCTTGTGTTTCGTTTTCTTGGAGCCTGCTGCGAAAAGCTTTCATAACACGGTGCAAAACTTAGGGGCCGATCGCTTTAATATTTCGTTAGTTATGTTGTTTCTTAACTCCCGTAATGGGTGGGGCCTGTCAACACTTTGGACTTAAAATATCCCCATAAGAAAAGATCGCCACAAGTCAAATTAGGAAATATTGCCGGCCAATTAACATCACCATTTCGAGATATCGTTGAATCTCGATTATGGACTCCGTTCGAATCAACATCGTAACATAAAAAAATTCTTTGCTAGATGGGCCAACAATTCATGGCTACTGATACTGCATAATATATCAAATTGTACTGTTCCCCACTCAGTGTCTGTTTTCCCACCACAGCGCTCACTAATGTGTCAATACCTATTACCGGACCCTGAACATACTTTCTAGAAATAATAAATAAAATCTTAGTATGGAATAGTGATGAGCTCAAAATCACGAACCGTGAGTCAATCACTGTTATTTTTGAGTCACATTCACTATCAGTGATTGAATATCGTGATTCATGATTTTTTATTTTATTTATATTTGGTTGTGAATCGTGATTTAGCACATTTACATATACAACGAAGATATTCATGAAGGAATGACGTTATAATTCGTGATAAGCGCCATCTAGTAGATTCTGCCAAAACATTTTACGCATTTGACCCGAAATGCCGAAAAATAAACTTACATTTTTTTAAAGGTTTTATGATATTAAACTAGGTTAGATATAAATTAATTATATAAGGTAGAATATATTTTTTACGCAAATAATAAACTTTGAATAATATAAGTACATACGCACAAAATTGTAATGAAACTGTATTCACAGTCACAGTTTTCAATCACTGATATTATTGAATATCAATCACAATCACACCAGTGAGTCAAAAGTACCATTTTTTCTCATCACTGGCATGGAACAGTGGCTGGGAAAAAAGGGACAACATTAAAAATAATAACTACGATTATAATAAATGCTATTATTTTTCTACGATGTTATTTTTTTAAATTATTTCAGTTTGGATTTGAACCCATTTAAACGGGTGACATTTTGGACTGTGACACTTGGTATGGGTTGCGGTTGGGTATCTTCTTTGGGAGTCAATCAAATATGCATTCAACGATTTCTCTCCGTCCCTTCATTAGCAGATGCCACCAAGTAGGTTAACTATTTATTATTTATATAACTTCCCTTTTCAGAACCATAAACTCAAGATAAATAATACAATATAAATCGGAGGGGAAACTTAAATTCTCCGTATACATAATAACAGTGCCGTGCAGTAGGTATAGATTTAGGTTATGCTGTTACCAATGATATTATACAATCATATATAATATATGTAATACAATATATGTACTTTCATTTAACCAACGTTTTTGGACAAAATAAATCCGTCGTTTGTATGACCCCATCATGTATTTATTAATTATTTTAGAGTACTGTTAATAGTGTTTTTAATGTTTAAGTTTTAACGTAAAATAATGCTTTCTTACTTATATAAAAAATGTATGGACATGTTTTAGAACACTTTCTATAACTAAACATGATTCATTTATTGTTTGAAAATACCTCACGTAGTAACTAAACGAAATAATATTTTTTATTAAACGTTAACGTAGGAAATAGTTATGCAATTGCTTTTTGTTTTTTCTCAAATCAAAAACTAATCCATGCAACAGTTTAAAGAACTATCATGAAATCAACAAGTTAAAAACAGTAAGATAGTAAAATTCGCGAATTAGTAAAAGAGGAAGTAGACAATTCAATGATTTGCACGCAGTTGTAATCCTTTCTAATGTTATTCTGTTAATAAACAGCATAGGTAACAACTCCATACAAAACGGATCAACTGAAAAGAATTTTCAATCCAGTAAATAGCCATTTATATGACTTGAATAATTCACTAGCTTAAAGATAGTAATGAGTAATGTAAATAGCAGAATTAAAAAAGAGCGCCACGAGTATAGCGGTGAGTTTTTAGAACTAAGCAATTAAAGTCTCTAATGGTACACAGATGGCACTATTTGCAAAATAAATTTTTCTTAACGTTAATCCAATTTTTTAATTTATATTTATCTTTTTTGCTTGTATGCACTGCACGCTCTTGCATAATAAATTGTTATTGTTTTTTGTATGTCTCAAGAATAAAATAATTATGTTAATAATATGAATTTACTCAGTAATATCATTTAAAGTGTTCTTTTTTATCGCATTAGACAGCCAGCAGATTTTCCTTTTAAATTAATTGGAGTGGTATTTCTCATTTTAATTTGAAAAGTTCAAGAACTCTGTCGGCAGTCACACCTTGCACCTTACACCTAAATTTGCTTTACATATTTTTACTCGAGAAATATAAAAAAATATTTATAACCAGATCTTTTATTAATGCGTAAGTTTATGTTAGTCTTGCAATATTTGAATATGTCCAAGAACACACAATTACTGGATTTTTACCTACAAAGGCACTGTTATTAAACAAATATTGCTTTAAAATAATTTGCAAAAAATTCAGATTCTCATAGTGATGACAGATTCTCGTAGTGTTGACAAACATAAACAAAAGAAAAAAATAATTATCAAATTTGGTCCATAGATGGCGATGGTACAGTAGTACTCGAAGCGAGTCCACATACTAACATATATACAACTTTCAAAAATTTGATAAATGTGGAGATTGAGGGGTGAGAATTGGTGAATTTCACTTTCACTTTAAATATATATATATAAATAATGTGATCACTTAAGCCAGCCGAAGACAGGTCGTAAGCCCTGTAATTACTCCATACTTCCATATATTTTCCATTAAATATAATAAAAAATAGTTTCGTCTCTATGAGATATCTGATATTTGTTTTGTGTTAGTCTGTTGCATTTAGAACGGAACAAAAAAAAACAGCGCTTTCAAATTGTTTGCAATGTTCATAAATGAAATGTGTTCAATAGGAATGAAAGAATTAAGCCTATTGACAAACAATATTCTTAAATTGGAGCAAAAGTAATTTTTGAAAAAAATGTTAGTTAAGGTGTTTTCGAAATGATCAGTTCAATTGAACTCCTTTGTTGTTCATTATAACATTTAAATTTGAGCAGCGGCACCGAGCGTTCTACTATACCGACTCAAGTGAACGCGGGGTCTGATTGGATGAAGGATGGACGAATGAGAAGGAGAGAACTTACGCGCGGAGAAAAATGGCGACGGCCAGGATCGGAGATGAAGTTTTATTTTCACGCGTATATCAGAAGGTGATTATGTCTTGATCATCCTGCGAAATGCAAGGAGACTCTGCGGAAACAAGCGGGAGGCTGCGAGCGAGCAACGGAAGTCCGAGGCGAGCACAACCCAAAAAGACGCCTGGAAAATCTCTCGAGGTCGAGGGATACATTTTGACAGGGACGCGGGACGGTCCGGAGTCCACGGCTGCTACATTACACCATGGAAGCAATATCTTAAGTAAATCTCAACCTTAAAGCCAACGATATCAGTGTCAAATCTGTAACTATGTGTACTCACCCAGCGGTAAAATCTACAGCAAGTGAAGAAGATTACTTACTGAAATCGCGCAATCATTATGTTGGGCTTTGATGTGGAATAAATTGTACAATGAGAATTGTTTGAGACCATTCCTATCCATCCGAGTCAGCCATACCGACACCACACACACATACCCCCACAGACTGAGCCTAGTCGGTGACGTTGCGATGGCGTTCGATTGCGACGTAATAACATAAGATTATCTGATTCTTGCATTTCGATTTTCAGGGTTTTATATATCTACAGTATTGTCGTTGCTACCATGAAGGCATTGTGCCTCTTTTCTGGCCTTATCATGTTCTCTAAATACTACGGATGCGATCCATTGACAGCTAATGTCATTTCAAAATCAGATCAAGTAAGTTTCAAGGTGTAAGAAAGGGTACCAAAATGTTGCTAAACACATTAATTAACGTAAAACTGGACTTAACAAAAATAAATTGTTTCTTCTTCTTCAAGAAATTTGATTCTTTTAGAATAAAAGAATCATTGCTCAGTATACATTACTGTTATTTTCAGTATAAAAATGATAAAAAAAAATCCTTGCAATAATTGTAGAACCAATAAAATAAATTCAAATACTAATTAAATGTATTAATTAGAAAGATATACATACAAAATCAATTTTATCGAAAAATATTGTTATTGCTACTGGGATTTGAACCTCGATCTTTTTCCAATCCGGGGAAGGTGCATTAACCAACTATGATACAGCACTCAGTACTTTGACGACAAATTTTTCTAACGTACATGTTACACTTTTCAAATTAATACATCATTTGAAAGCCATCTACTTTATTTTTACGGAATCTCAAAATTGGTTAATGCACTTTCCCCGGATTGGAAAGTTCGAATCCCGGTGGCGCAACAACAATATTTTTCGATAAAATTGATTTTATATGTATATATTTCTAATTAATACATTTAATTAGTATTTAAAATATCGCAGACCTATGTTCTGAATAATTACAACTTCACAGTAAAAGTGCTCTCCTTAATAAATAAATTCAATATACTATGCCAGGTAAATTTGCATGTTTTTGAGTATTATATACATAATATTATTTCTTAAAATTATTATTTAGTTAGTTCGAATAGTGATACACGTAAATTCGCATGATACTTCAAACATTACCATACCATTTTGAGGTTAAGACTATTTGAAACCTTAATACAGAAAATACGTTACTTTTAAAATTGGCAAAATTAACTTTGTGGTTAAAATTCATTAATTATTTATTTTTTATTTGTTAACTTTGTTTTATTAACTACTTATTGAGTTTAAATACATTTACCGGTTTCGAAAAATATCATTTTCTTCTTCAGGATGTCAATACTAATTAAAAACATATGTTATTGTTTCTTTAACAGAATGTAGTACCTAACTCAAATTGTTACTTGATACAAAATTACTCGAATATTTTTTAGGAAAAAATTTTAGAATAGGACTTGTAGTTAAATTTAGTTGGTTGTTTATAATTTTTTGATTAGTTTTACACGCTTTATTTATCTCGATATAAACGATTCCAAATTATTTAATTTATGACAACACCGTTTACATACAAAATTGACAATCCCAATTTTTTATCAAAACCATGACCATTTTCTATTAAATGATTAGGAAATCCTGAAAACCCACTATTGTTCAAACACATTAAATGCTCTTTTACTCTTATATTAAAATTTCGACCCGTTGTACCAATATAAAATGCAGCACAATACTTGCAACTAAGTTTATAGACACCAGAATTGTTAAATTTATCATCTTTGTCATTAAAATGTATGCCTATATTATCATTTATACAAAATGTAGGCCACTATTGACGTGGTGAAAGAAGTAGTTAAAGAATGTAGTTCAGTGAGCATTTTTAATATCCAAAATTATGATGACAATCTTGCATAGAATTAAATACTTATATTTATAACACCTATATTATACCATATCTCTTAGCCATTGTTTGATTTTCTAATAACTGGTAAGTAATGTTTGATAACTCTGTAATTATTCCGATCTTTAAAACATATAAAATGAATTTTATCATTTTAGCCATATGTATACATATATATGTATGTATATGTACTCCAGAATAGGTGGAAAGACCATACAACTTAAACAATAAAACATAATATTTATATTTATTATCTTTGTTTTATTAACCACTTAATTGAGTTTAAATACATCTACCAGTTTCTAAAAATACCATTTTCTTCTTCAGGATGTCATAACTAACTAAAACATGTATTATTGTTTCTTTACCATAATCTATTTAAAAAAAAAAATTGTTGTACCTAACTCAAATCGTTACTTAATACAAATTTACTCGAATAATAAATAGTGGTTAATAAATAAAGATAATAAATAAAAATATGAATTTTAACCACAAAGGTAATATTGCTAATTTTAAAAGTATAATAAAACATTTACGTTCGTGTAAATAAATACATTTTTCAGAAATGCATTAAAAGAATTATCAGAATTTTATTTTGAAACTTAATCAATATTTTAGATATTACCATACTACGTGATGGACATTGCCAAAAATATTCCTGGATTACCTGGACTGTTCCTCGTGGGCATTTTCAGTGCAGCACTAAGGTTTGATTTCTTCACATAACATGACAACTTTATTTTTTTAAACAATTGACCTTAATATTCATATACACAACTGTTCGCAAAGTATTGTTATTAACACGCGAGGTCAGGATCTTCAATTGATTAGAGTTCGTTATCAGAATAGTTTAAAATGCATTACATATTTATTAGAGAGATATTCTTAGTTTCAAATTTCTAGAAGTTGCCACTTCCATGTACCATTATATATACGTCTTATTATTAAATAAAAATAATTTAAAACTTCTTTTGATTTTTTTCAAAATAAGTTAACGTAATTGGTATAATAATGGCGATGAAATTGTTTTTTCCACAATTTAAAATTCCTATTTGGAAGCTCGGATAAAATAGGTTTGGCAATAAATAAAACAGTTTCAGTCATAATAACTATTAAATAAATCTTCATTTAACTTGTAAACAAGTTTTTATTTTTTTGAAAGAAAATCTGGAGCTAACAAAACATTTTTAAAATTAAAATGAACAAAATTATATTAAGCAAATTATGTAACAGGATAATATTTTTAATTTGCCCCTGCGGACTTAAACCAATGACCTTTGTATTAGTTATTGATATCTTGAGGCATTTTTTAAATATATCATCGTGAGTAACATTTTAACTCTTGTGGAAGCTTGAATTTTTCAAAGTTGTAATTATATTACTATTTTAAAATCAGGAATTTTTGCGTATTAACTGTTTTTATTTATAGTTGAATCAGAAAAACGGGAAATTAATATGAAGTGGCTAGGGAATTATGACTCGTAACGGGTTTAAAGCAACTTTGTTAATTAAATACGTTCTCAGATTTTCACGGTTCGGAAATAGCAAGAAAACTGCCTGAAAAATGGTTAATGTATTCTGTTTTAAAAGAATTGAAGCATAATTTTTCTCGAATATATTTAACAACAATTTCCCAGAAATATTGAAAAATAGGTGTTTGCACTTGGAGGGGATATGAACCAAATTGGATTGAATAATTCATCACCTGTTAGAAGGTAATAATATTTTCAGTTTTTAATTTGGCAGTACAATGTCGTCTATACTCAACGCTGCTTCCGGCATCATCTTTAAGGATTTCGTCTGCCTCTATCTACCAAAAGCTTCTATAGACGCAAGGGCCAGTGGTATCATGAAGCTGACTGTGATAGTGTTTGGCTTAGTGTGTATGATGCTGGTGTTTCTGGTGGAGCAGTTGGGGAGTATTCTTCAGTTAGCCATCAGTTTTTCCGGCGTCACCAACGGAGCTTTGCTCGGATGCTTTTTGATGGGAATGATATTTCCTAGGGCAAACTCAAAGGTTAGTAGTTTTTGTACGATCATTATCCGACTATTTGATTTACCGTTCTACATTTTTTTAGTTTAAATAATCAAAATATTCGATGAAAATAATTAAACAAGTTGTAATATATCCATATTACATATTAATTTTGTACCACTTGCCGCAGAGCTGGATTGCAGCCACTTGCGGTTTAATGCTCAAACTGACAGCGACGCCATTGACCGCGTTAATGTTCCAAACTTGCTCCCACATTGAATTGGAGGGTTGAACTTGCAATTCGTGATTCGTTATAAAATCAATTTAATCTTCAGTCGATCTTCGGCTGTAAAGTGTGTTAGATATTTAATGCTCTGCCCTGGTAAGCGATCGGTCTTATCTATCTGAATATATATTATTTCTTAAATGATTAGTTAACACAGTTACAGGTAACTTCCGTTCATCGCGACTTTGGCGAGTGCAGATTCGTTATATCACGATATTTAAAAAAAAAATTGTCTTTACACTTGTCTGGCTTTGACACATGTCAGGAATTGTCATAATGAGTGATCGCATGTGCATGCTATTTTTCTTGCTCACTCACATCATACACGTAAATATACGTAAAGTTGCGAGTGAGACAATATTCAGACTTTGTAAAAAAAACACACGGTGACCCCTAACTAATGGATGAAAGAAATGGACTGCTATACTATGTCCCAAAATAATAAAGTCTCGGAATCTGTTCCCGTGCGAAAGTGATGTGTCAAAATCATTGAAAAGTCCCTTTCTCTTCACAATCAATACATGACGTTGTAAGAAGAAAACGAAGAAGATTCAATCCGGTTATCAGTTAGGAGGTTCAGATAAGGTTATCAGTTAATTTTGCATAATAAACATAGAGATGCTAAACAAGGGAATTTAGATTCTTTATTGCAACGCGGAACAAAATAAATGAATTATGTTATGTTTGTCTTTTTTTTGTTGTTATTAATATTGTGTTTTTTTTGGATTTTAAAATGTTTTTTTTTAAATCCCCTGTTAAAACGCATCCCCTGCGATCAACGGGCGTTAACTATACTTATATTTTAATTATAAATGTAATTTCTACATTGACAAATATGTTTTCATTTCGAACTTTTTTTAATTGATTTAATAGTTTCGTTTGTGGTGAGTAAAGTCCAACACATTCTACAAATAAATACATGCTGTTATTTGAATGATGCGTTGCAATATGATTTTCGGTATATCTTCTAATTTTTTTTAAACTACATATCATTGATTGTCACAAATTATATGAGATTCTCTAGTTACGCCTTATGTGTTTCTAATTGAAAGAATATAATAATTTAAGATAGCAGTATTTTAATTATTTATCAATGTTTGCAATTCAAATGACATTATACTGAAATGGTTGCCAAAGCCAATTCGTAGATATTTAAGTTAGGTGTATTTTATATTTTAATTGATTGAAAATCATCGGCTATCTCTTGCATCCGAAAAAGACTGTCCTTGAAGATATTTGTTGGTTCTCTTTGAGAATATCCGACTGTGATGCAGATTTTCCCAGCTTGATGCAATTTAGATATCATTAAGGGATACGTTTAAATTAATTTATTATCACGGTGCAGATAAGAAATATGTCGCGCTAGTCGGAAAAAATCTTGCATGTATATTATATTGAACACGGTGTACACTCGTATATCAAAACATTGAAATATAGTGTTTTAGGATTTATTAGTTATACATAAAAGTTTGTGCAAACATACATACTAAACTATTAATTGATGTCTCACAAATGAATTTAAATGATTTGTCTCCACCCGGAATATCCACGGTTTCTGCTAGTTCAAAACGATGGAATCAATGTGAAATATCACGAATGAGTTCTTTATTTTCATTCAAAGATATAATAATTTGGCTACGCTACCCCGCAGTGCTAATTCTGAAGTGATAAATAATATATGAGGGTATGACGAATATAGAAACATTTTTTCCCATAACAAATAGCTGAAATTCAATTTATTCGTTTTACGTCAAAACTTTATCTGTGTTGTACTGAGGAGACGTGATGCTAGAAGCGGCAGAGAAGGAAAGGTACTAATATTTGTAAGAAGACAATTTAAACATTAGGTAACTCTAATTCTGATGATGGATTTCGTTTGCCGATGATTCAGTAGCACTCGATTTAACAAAGAACTTGCCCAATGTTGCCTGTTTTTTAAAACCTTCATGATATAGTCAATCACATTACCGTTGAATCCATTTATGTTTTGGTTGACTGTGGCAACATTTGGGTGCCACTTTTCGACTATATTCTGCGTTTTGGCCCAGTTAGACAGCATTGCCGGGCCGGTGGAAGTGACAAATATAAAAAAATATTAATATATGAATAAGGAAACATTTCATTGTTATCAAAATATGACGAATATCGAACCAAACGAATATAGGCGCTGACGAATGTAGAGGTCCCACTTTATTATCTTTTTCCAGGGAACAATAACCGGCGCTTTCGTGAGCGTTCTTTTGATAGGATGGATGTTGTATGGGAATTCAGTAGCAGTAAAGAGCGGTGCCATCAAATATCCTTTCAAATCATTTTTCGATTGATCAGTGTGACGCGTCTTCTAATGTCACCAATACATTATTTGTGACCGGGTAAGTTTCTCACTGTCAGTATATAGTGTTAACAAAATATATATTGTGTAAAATTTCACTAGGGTGTTTCAGAAATACAATCAAAAAGCAGTTTTTCTACAAATACAAATACAATTAAAAAGCAATCTTTCTATTAAGAAAGGAGTAATGCACAATTGATTAATTATATTTTTAAGGATAACAATGTTGTGAAGTTACACTTTAGGAACGCAGTTCTGTGGTAGGTATTTTTAATACAAATTAAATTAATCAACTAGAAAGATATACAGAAAATATCTATTTATCGAAAAAATATTTTGTTGCTATACGGGGAAAGCAAAACAATATTTTTTCGATAAATAGATTTTTTTTGTATATCTTTCTTGTTGATTAATTTAATTTTTATTAATTAATTGTATGTTAGATATGTTTAAATATAATTAATAGGTACAATAATGAATTAATCATAATTCCAATAACTCAATATTTAACTATCGGTCCGCGATTAATATTTTTGAATAGTTTTATAAGACATCTAAATGTGCCTCTATGTATATTTTAAAATTCTTTATTTTTAAATACATAAGTATTAATAGAAATTAAATATATTAATTAGAAAGATATACATGTTAAATTAATTTATCTAAAGAATATTGTTGTTGCTACCGGGATTAAAACCTGAATCTCTTCCTATCCGGGGAAATGCATTAACCGATTAATTAATACATTTAATTTGTATTAAAAATATCACAGATCTATGTTCTGTATAATTGCAATTTCACAATAAGAATGTGTTCTCCATAAAAATATAAATAAATATTAATAATATTACATTTTTTAAATTACGGTGAGTTTTCCACTAGACCGACATTTCGCTTTTTCTATAAAACTACACGCGTGCACAATGGTTTATGTTATTAGAGTCAATAATTTAAAGTAAAATTAAATTAACCCATTTGGATAGGTATTGTTTAAATGTTAAGAATTTTGTATTTCTTGTATATAACTGTATACATATTTGAAATATTAAGAAATTTAACCCTGGCAGAAGCTAGACCACCATACATTTGAATAATATAATATTCGCGGTTACACTGTTACATCGCACAAGCAAGTTCATAAAGTTCGACATTGTTGTAGAATATGGGAAACCATAATCGTGAAAAGTGTTAAGATAGAATTCTGCCATACATTTGAAACAATTTATATCATACTTCGTGCCTTCAAAATAATATAATTATTATCAGTTTTATGTGTCATACATTTAAAAGTGAGAAAGAAAATAAAATAAAATAATAAAATATACATTTTTCCGTTTAATATTCGCGATAACTTATAAATATAACCCTTTAGATGTATTATGTAATATATAATAATATATTAGGAACCTTCAGTTTCAAAACTTATTTCAAATGAATTTTAGATACCAATGCCTAGTTCGTATTGAGGTGGAAACTCTTACAGTGTCCAAGGATGACACTTCGATATATCAAACACACCGTAGAAAAATGTGGCCAGTCAAAGAAAAGTAAAAAATTCACAATGGAGCGAAAACAAAAATGAAGCAATTTTTTAAGTTCAATAATGGAATTGTTTAACCTTATTTTAATTTAATTAATAAATAGTGAATTGATATACTTAGTAATAGAATAGAGACATTTTACTTACTACTTTACTGCGTAGAATGATGGATGAAAAGACACGGGGCCGTTCGTAAAGAGGTAAAGAGCGTAGAGAATCATATTTATTTAACTATACCGAAATAAATCGTAAATTAGAAAAAAAATGATTGATTACGTTTTTCTATGGGTTGCGTGATAAATCAATATTTTACATAATTTTATTGTCTACTTCTCATTACTTTTACTTAATTAATAACAATAAATTAGTAGTAAATTCTAAAAAATATTTTAATACACAGAGGACTGTTTTATTCCCCGGTTTCTTTTTGTCTATAGGTCTGATGAAACTAGAGATGAAAACGATGTGTTTTTCTTATACCGGATATCCTTCATGTGGTACTCCTTCATCGGAACTCTGACCGTTCTTATCGTCGGTCTTCCAGTCAGCTACTTGACTCAACCCCCGGACGCGTCTCAAACCAAACTGGAGTACTTCAGTCCGGTAGTGAGAAGATTCCTCCCCAAGAAAATTAGGGATCAATCCAGGGCGCCAAAAGTTGACGAAGCGCAATATCAACACGTGGATGTCGCGTTGCAGACCATCAAGGAAGATGTTGGTGATTTGGTTAAAGATAGTGAAAATAAAATCTCACAGCAAGAAGCAAGAAGTCAATAACTATGTTCAAATAAATAATAAATTCATTTTTTTAAACATCTAATTGATTTACTATAAATATTATCTATAATAATAATACTCCAATAGCGTTTTTGTTTTAAAATATATTTAAGTAATGTCATTATTGCGTTGGTTATCTTCAGATTGACAGTATTAATTAAATATTTTAAAGAAGTTCGCCTCTGTTCACCAAAAGATGTATGATTGGCTATCTAGTTTAATTATCTATTGCCATTTATATGAATGGAACTTGCAATATCATAATTATTTTATAAAAGTCACTACTTAAAAGTATTGTAAATATTTAACGACATAAAAATATATTAATACATTTTTATGTTTACCTACACACGATTGTTTTTAATTATTTTCAATTTATATTTGCTAATTATTGGAGAACAAATAATAAACTGAATTATAAAATACTTCAGTCTAAATTAAGAATACTGATTATTATTTAATTGCATATTTGATTAGTTGGCTTTTAGTCGGAACAAATATCCCGAACCCGTATCTTGCAAAGGTACTTCAATTAATGCCTTTTCTTAGGGTTAAATTTAAAAATATGCTTTGATTATTTAAAACTTTGTTTTTAATGACTTTACGAGTTATATTTAACTCACCAACCATTTTCTGAAAATACCATTTCCTTCGTCAGGATGTCAAATAAATTAACTAAAACCATATATATCAAATTATTTTAACGTTTTAAAAGTTATGTTTAATAATAAATAATTGAAAAAATAATAGTTATTTAAAAAATGAATCTAGTACCTACCTAACTTAAAATGTTACGATGATGGAAGATGTGGAAATTGACTTAATGATACAAAATTATTGGAAATTTTTTGAAGAAACATTTTTAGGATTTGATTTAAATTGAGTTGGTTTATTATATTTTGATTAATTTTACTTTCTTTCTAATGATTCAAAATTATTCATTTGAAGACCAACATTGTTTAAATGTAAAACAAAAAATTCCAATTTTTTTGTAAAAGTATGATTATTTTCTAATAAATGATTGGAAAATTTTAAAAATTCATTACTATTTAAACATCTTAAATGCTCTTTGACTCTTGTGTTAAAATTTCGATCTATTTTTCCAATATAGAAAGCGGTACAATCTTTATAGCTAAATTTATAAATACCGGAATTATTAAGTTTATTATCTTTGTCTTTGGAATTTGTGAGTAATTTTCTTATATTATTATTTGTTTAAAATGCAGGTCTAATATTTTGTGGTAGGTGTTTAGATATTTGATTCAAAAATGTATTTATTAATAAAATTCTAAGTCAATAATTATTATTATTATTATTATATTTTTATCTGTGAGCTATACAAAAATTGTTTCAAATTATAACTCACAAAGTTTTAAAGTTTTAAATAATCTATATAAAAATGAATTAAAATCACAATGTAAAATTTTATACATTAAAAATATATATTCGCATTAAGGTCTTCTAAAATTATATATCTTTGTGTTAAGCAGCTCAGTAGATCATAAAAATATTCAAGACTCCTGCAGTATATAGTATTAAATCAATTTAAATAAGAGCAGTCAGTTGTAAATATTTATAGTATATTTAAAAACGTTTTTTATAAACATATTTTTTATTATTTGTCTATTAGTAAAATAAATATGCTATTAGAATTCGCTTAAATAAATAATTTTTATTCTAATTAATAGTTTCACTATGAGTAATTTATATTCAGCCGGTTTCAGAAAAATATCTTTTTCCTCATCAGGATGAAAAAAATAACTCACAATGGTTTATAAAACAAAGTTTATGAATTATTAATTATGAAAAATGAGTCACAATGTATATGCTTTAAATGATAAAAATATAATTTTATATTCCTGCATAAGTTGAATTTATATTTTCTTTGCTATACTTAATAATAAATTAAATTAAATAAAAACCAAAAGATAAACGAAAGAGAACTAAATTAAAAATCCGCATTGCAATAAAAATATAATAATTTTTTTGCACAATCCTATAGCTATATTTTTTGCAAATGGGTTATTTCATTTATTAGGTCATAAGTTTTACAATGGTTGGCGGCATATCTTAGGTACTTTGTAATCTTACGTTTTGATGATCAGACTTATTTATGTATTTCGGTAATACCTTTTTCATTTGATTTAAATTGTAAAAAATATTTAAAAACGTTAACATTAAGAGACTGTGTGTATAAGAACTCAACTATCAATCATGTAGGGCCCGAACCAAAGCGACCAATCAGTTGACGCATTAAAACTATATGAACCAGAGACGGATACTGCCCAAGCGACTAGCGACCACTCTTCCGCAGACCGTCCTTTCGTAGACATCTCCATTTAACAGCATCTCTAGCAAGCCACTCCAAAGTTAAACCGCGAATTTACCTGTATAATTCATCACATCAAAAAACGAAATCTTGTAAGTGCTCTTTCATTTCTATACCTTGTTTTAGTTACAACAGACACCCTACGCTGCGACATACAAACAACACGCGTGAGACCAGAAGACGTTAGGAGCTTCTATCTCACAGACACAATCACGAGTCAAGGATATTTAAATAACCTCAACATACACGCAGCCCAACTCCTACACTGGTGCTCTCGACGTGATTCAACTCCTACAAGACTATCAAATACTTGCGTAGATATTTTAGATTCTTTTGGATTTTTTTTAAGGGTAAAACAGCTGATAAGTAGATGCTTGACATGACAATACATAAATATCGGCACTGTTTTTCATTAATTTGGTCTATACTATTTAATAAATATGCATCATTGCCTAAGTCTAGAGTAGAACCCCAGCATCAGTATCAAATTGACTCTAATTTTACGTAAATATTTTGTCTACCTCTAAATCCGTAACTTAAATGCAAGAAAGTTAAAATGTTAATAACCAACATTTTTGAAGATCTAGAGATACTCGTACAAAAGTAGTTAAAACTCTACCCGAGATGTTTTCAAAACAACAATTTTCCATTTAAGTGGTTTTTACATCTAGCCCCTTAGCTCTAAAATGTTAACATTAGAACTTTAAATAACAGGCGAGTAACTTTATACTAAGTTATAACTGCTTTTAAAAGAACTGCTACTGCACTAAAGCCAACTGAATTGAGTAACGTTTTGTATCTTTTTGGTAAATAGTAACTTTTTTATGTATTATGCGCAATTTTTAACAGTTTGTTTTCAATGAATTCTTAATCGAAACATGTTAAACATCGTAAATTTTATTTTATAAACCCACATTTATTTTCTATTTGTTCAGTTACTTGATTGTCATAGAAACTTACGTTTCTGTTTTCACTCTCACAAGGACTACATCTTCTGTTTTGGTTATTCTATTTAAGACTCTCCGGGTCTCTTGGATTATTATTAGGGATGAAACAAAAGGCAATACATTAGAACAAATATTTTTTATACAAATCTACTAAAATTTCACGAATAGTAGGTGTGTGTTACATACGGAACAATGATTTTTTCCATGTTTTCGTAATCTTTACAGGTGATTATTTTTTCAATCTTCATATGATTTTAATTGATTGCTAATGATTGAAGGGAGACGCATGAATGTTAGGTATTAGAAGATTCAGGGTGTACTCCGTCAATAAAAACTCAGGTTGTTACACGCTCTTAAAATATTCACCGTATTTTTATATAGGTAGATCCACAGCTTAAGTGCTATTCACTCTTGTGGCGGACGTGACATAAATACCACATTATATCGTACCTAAGAATATGTTTTAGTGGGAATTCGGTCGCGAGTAGGTAGTTAGATGCATCGTGTACATGCATTCTTGGATAATTGTTATTTGTGTTCGTAACAGTATACATTATACAAAGAACATAATTTTTAGCGACTATTAAGCATTGTTAAAATAATATAACAATGCTTCTTTCCTATTAACCATATCTTCACTTCTAGCTCGACCTGACGTCGTATTCGATATTTCGGTCAATAATACGATGGTGAATATTTAATGGTTGACCGCAAGATGTCGCTACCGCACACGAGACGACCCCTGGGGGAGAGGAGGCTGCAACTGAATAGTTCACTTTTCGAGATGTGCAGTTAGCGATACGGCTGCAACACGAAATTCCGTTTAAGATATTAATGAATAATATATTTTATTAGAAGAACACATTCTTATTGTGAAGTTGTATTTAATCAGAACAGACGGTCTGTAATATTTTAAATATGAATTAAATATATTAATTATAAAGATATACATATAAAATCAATTTTATCGAAAAATATTGTTATTGCGCCACCGGGATTCGAACCTGGATCTATTTCCAAACCGAAGAAGGTGCATTATCCAACTATGCTACAGCGACGATATTTTTAGTGACAAATTTTCGAACCTATATGTTACCTTTTTGATGTTAATACATTTAATCGTTCCATTATTTTAAAGAGCTATCTACCTCATTTTTACGAAATTTCAACAACAATATGTTTCAATAAAATTGATTTTATATGTATATCTTTCTAATTAATATATTCAGTTCATATTAAAATATCCAATACCTGTGTTCTGAATAATTACAACTTGACAATAAGAATGTGTTCTCCTAATAATAAAGTTTTATTAATGTGTCCAAAATTTAATAAAAATGAATTAATAATTCTGGCGTCTACTATCAGATTACTCAAAAGTATTAATAAAATTAGATTTTAATGAGTTTTATCAATGTGGCAACCATTTCATTAAAAACCTTCTCCAGACATTATTAGTTTATTAATATAGTTTAAATAATATTATTAATTTATTTGAAATCATTTAAAATTCATCTTATACACATACATATGCATGTATGTTGATCATTTTACAATCTTTGTATACATTTTATTCCATGGCATAAATTTTAACTTTGATATTATTAGTTTCGGCTGCTATATTTTCGTGTTTAATGTGTCAATAGAATTGTTATTTTATAGTAAGGGTGGTCCTCCGGTACTGGACCTCTACGAGATGCAGATGATCTTGAGGCATGGGCATTTCATGAGTCAACTCTTCGACTTGGGACTTGTCCGTAAACCGTGGTGAGGCAGTTGCTGGGGATTGCTGGGGGGCTCTTACTTGCACCTCTTGCTATCTGGACAGGGTAAATTATTGCTGGACTATGACCGATCTCTGCGACTGTAACACATAAATGTGACGTCTACGCTCCCTTTTTGGGGGTGTATGATTTCTATAGCTTCTCTCTGGCTGTCTTCTGAATTTAATGTGATAACGAGTCCCACGTCAAATTGTACAGGTATGGCTCTGGTACGATGATACCGGAGCCAACCTAGGATGGTATTAAGATGTTAATAACTGAATGTAATATTGACGAATCGAAACGAGAGTAAACAACTCTCAAAACGATTCGGGATAGGGTGTAAATAAATAAATAAAAATGTAATTGAGTAATTAATATTACTTGTAAATGGATACTTGGAAGATTTTGATACATCTTCTTAGATTCGCAAAGCAACATAATTACGTATTTTTTATTACTCG
This sequence comes from Eubasilissa splendida, assembly GCA_031772225.1. NCBI lineage: Eukaryota > Metazoa > Arthropoda > Insecta > Trichoptera > Phryganeidae > Eubasilissa > Eubasilissa splendida. The sequence continues at coordinate 5,669,110 of CM062854.1, read as the reverse complement.
ATCGATTCAGTTCCCTCGGACCAGTCCGCCCAACCGATCGCAACAAATGGGATCTGAGACGGTGAAAATTTATTTCCCATTTCGATCGCAAAGCAAATGGAGCCGTTTAGTACCGTTCTAGATGAATGCACGCCTATACCTACTTTAAGTATCCGATCGTAAAGTATACGTTTCACTGCTCCTTCGGAAGACGAACTGGCTTAATTAGCGAGGGAGACCCAATTTATTCTGTTTGTTCTGTATAATTTATCCTATCACTTTGTTCCGTCTGGATCAGAGTAGAAAAACCATTTTACATAACTGCATACCTAATTATTATGTTAAATCATAACTATATCATCAAATTAATATAGAACACATGTCTTAATCAAGGAAGTTGACAAATCTTTATTTTTAAGGTGTACTGTAATGCGAACTAAATATACTGAATAGCAAAAAATGATTAGTAATATTTCAAAAACGGTACGTGATAGAGAAAAACGGCACTATCAAATTAGTACATAATATTTTTTTCGAGGAAGCAGAAAGAGTTAAAACTTGTTGGCCAGTGTTATTAGAAAACATAAATTAGCGTCTACAATCAACAGTTATTTTGGATACTAATATATTTAAACCTACACATACTATTAGAAATTCTCTTGAATTAGTAGATCATTTAAAAGTTTTGGATAACCCTAGTAATTTTTTATTAGTATCATTTGATATCGTTATCATATTTACAAGTGTTCCGCTTGAGGAAAGTAGAACTATTATTACAGAATTACTTAATTATTCTAATTCTGAAAGACTTGTCTAAACATTTAAATAATCTTTTTAATTAACTTAACTTTAAAAATAAAATTATTTTCGATTTGATAATACTATTTTTAAACAAAAGGATGGCTTAGCAATGGTTTCTAGTATTGGTCCTTTATTTGCTGATATATTTTTAAATAATTTAGACAATAAAATTTTTAATTGTTCTGCTTTACAATTATAATATATTCTCTTCTTGAAAAGATATGTAGATGATGTACTGGAACTGAAAGTCAACTTAATATATTTCTTAATTTCTTAAATAAACTCCATAAAAATTGTTATTTACCATAGAAATAGGTAAAAATTCCAGCATAATTTTTTTGGATTTAAACATTTCTATAATTAAAAATAAACTATAATTTAACATTTTTCGTAAAGATACTTACACTGACATAGTAATACATAATACTTCTAATCATCCGTTTTCTTAAAAATTATCAGATTTTCATTCCATGCTTAGTAGATTAGTTAATGTTCTTTTATCCATAAATAACTTCAACATAGAATTAAATATTATTAAACAATTAATTAGGAATGTTTATAATATTAAATTAATAAATAATTTGTTAAACAAAAAGTACAATTTTTTTTTATCAGATCATATGTTTATCCACCTATTATTGATGAGTGGGAAGCAGTGGAAAAAAATATTTTTAAATAATCTTACTTAAAAATTAAATTTAAAAAATATCCCTAATTCTATACAACCATCTTTTTACACAAATAACAGATTATATATTAAATAACGATATTTTAAATAATCCGGGGTCTACAAATTAATTTGCAATGATTGAGATAAATTTTATATAGGTAAAACTTGCAGAAATTTTGATATTAGAATTAAAGAGCATTTGAGATCTCTAAATAACAATAATTTTTCAGAATTTCCATTCACTTTTTGGAAACAAACCATTATTTTGATATTAACAAGGGTTTAGAAATTATACATGTTAGATAAATTTGAAATTTTAGAAATAAGAAAGAGTGTTAATAGTAAGCTTAATATTATAAATAATCAAATCCTCTTGCAAATAGTCACCTTTTAAATTTGTTTTCATATTAGTTCTTACTTATTCACTATTTTATAGTTTTGTTTTTATCTATGCTTGTATTTTTTTATTTCAGTGTACATTGTTTCCTAAAGACGATACCATAGATATCGAAACATGTAGAATAATTAATAAATAGTGGTTAAAACAAAGTATTTTATCTAATTATTAATATTAAATGTAGCACAGAGTAATTTTGCAAATATTGAAGAAGTTATTAGAAAAGCCTGTCACGACTAAGAACAATATTATTTTTCATTATTTACGAAATACTCTCTGTACCTACACATGTTGTGTTACTATGCTTTCTGTATATGTTGTATTGCTGATTTGTGGATGTATTTGCAGTTAGCTGTGTCATTGAGCCTACATCTATTGCAGGCGTAACACATTATCTAGGACAAGGACCCAAATATTTGAAGGTTTTTCCACTACCCTCTCCTTAAGCGCTAGCAGAGACATCATAGCATTTTATATATTTATTAGTCTTGTACAAAGTCGAACTTCATTATATTCGGTTTTCATTGTATTGAATTCATAAATTTCCATTCATAAAATATGACTTGTAATGAAGTCATCAATTTTAATTTAAAAAATATGATTTTATTAATCGAGTTCGAATTTCAATAAAATCTTCCAGTCTGTCATATATAATGAATAATATGTGTATAAAATAGATTTAAGATAGACCTCAATTTTGAGACTCAATGATTACCTTTGCTTTTAATGTACCTTCCTTATTAACATATTATTTTCAAATTTGCTCACGTAAGTCAGTTAACAACTATTAATACAAATGTAAATGCTCAGTTAATGGATCGATAGTTTTTTGATTTTTTTCTTTGCAATTTTTGTGTTGGCTATATTGTTACGTGCTACCCGAGCTGGCCTGGCGTCCTTCCATATCATGGATGGAACATCAGGTCCTCGAGCCTCATGATACCGGCTAGATTCCATCTATTACATATTTAAGTACCGATATTTAACAAAAAGTTTTGTAGTCTAACTAAGCAAATAAAATAAATAACCCTGTTTAATTCTGGCCGCAAGTGCATTACAAATGGAATTAGATTACTTAACGAAGTTAGCCGAGATATTTACCGGATTGATATTTTAGAAAAAATTCATTGAAATCAGATAAGAACTTCCAGAGTTATTGTGTCCACAAAAGTTCGTTAGCCAACCTGGTCCACTATCTTGTTTCGAAATGGCGGCTGTTAAATTTAAAAAAATATATATAACTTGATTAATGATCGATATAAAAATTGTCTACAATACAAATAAAATGAAATCTCGTCACTGAAGTGACATCACACCTCTCAACAATCTTGTTAAACAGTACAAACTGATCCCGCGTTCGTCCGACGGAGTGACTGTGAGTGTAATTCTAAAGGCACCATCGACCGACGTCGATTTTGTCGATATGCGCAAATAAACAAAAAAAAAAAAAAAAATTTTACAAATTTAATGTGTATTATTAATGTACGGCACTGCCCAGCGCCTACACTAAAAGACGGCTGAAATCAGGAGTTACATAGCTCTGATTCACCGCAGTGAATAAGTTCCGGTGCTTACTGAAAGTCCGCTGTAATAAATCCACTATGAAATCTGACCTGAATAAAAGAGCCTTGCATGGAGGAATTGTTGTAAATAGTTGATGCATCGCTGGATATGTCCAAAGCCTCGGTTTTAGACATATCCAGCGGTCAGCTCGTGGTTTCACCATTATGGCGACTTATAAAATCATCAACTTCATACTGTTTTATGTAACATATAACACCTATATCATTTATGTCTAAATACATACAACATTAATAACCATGTAATCTTCTTTAAATTGGAAATAATATGCTAACTAAAAAAAATCTATTTATCGAAAAAATATTTAGTTGCTACTGGATTCGAATCTGGACCTTTTCCTATCCGAGGAAACGTGTTAACACTACAGCAACTGATTACGATTACAAATTTTAAATTTATTCGATTACAATTGATACATTTTTAATAGCAATCAACTCTACATTGTATTGAATCTCAAATACTTTTAAATAAATTACGCTAGGAGGTGAAAGAATTAAATTATTATAATTGATCCATTTTATTAAATTTGGATAAACTTTGATACAACTTATATATTTAAAAAAAAAACACATTTTTATTGTAATGTTGCATTTACAGAACATATTTTTTAATACAAATTAAATATATCAACTACAAATATACGCAGAAATATTTATCGAAAAAATATTTAGTTGCTACTGGGATTCGAATCTGGACCTCTTCCTATCCGGGGAAACGTGTTAACTATATCATTTATTTGATAAATTATTTTTTTCTGTATATCTTTCTTACGTATTATGATTAATTTAACTTGTATTAAAAATACCACAGAACTATGTTCTGAAAATGAAACTTCACAATAAAAATGTGTTTTCCTTAAAAATAATACATTTACTCAGCAGCGAAAGGAATTAATCAGATTTTTACTCAAGTTTTCCTACCAGATAAGTGATATTTCGTCAATGAAGTCACCCGCGAATTACATTCTGATTCCGAATCGTATCGCTTAGTATGCTAAATTATTAACTATTATCATAAACTTCAACTATATTTCTTTAACTAAAAGCCGTTGAGTTGGTTACGTGAAATATTCAAATAAAAGACGGAACACTTTCAGCGTTTGTCGTTTGTCTTTTTGAGGTTGAAAAATTGCTGCAAGTTTTGAGAACAGATACGAGTTCGCAAAATCTTTATTCAAGTTTTGTTTACAGTTTAACGACAAAACTTTCTAACCAAATAAAATATCTCTGGGAATATTCAAAGCAAAGTTTGAAGAGCATAAATTAATCAGGCAAACAAAATCTGAATACCTTCCCGACTTCCGACGCTATTCTACGGAATCCAGTGGAAATAGTTGTGACAGAAAACGCCTTGACTACGTGCTCCGAAGGTTTATTACACAAGGATTTTGGGCTGTATTACAGAACCTGTCTCAAAATTGAAATGATTGAAAGGAAAGGACAAACACTTATGATTATTAACAACTATTTTGAAATTTTTCGTGCAGCGAGTTTTATAGGCATATCGAAAATGTACAGGGTGAATATTATGTTTCAGGCCGATGTAATTTTTGAATTACTAGAAAATAAAACACAAATTTTCAATTTAGTTTTTATTTATCATTTACATGGTTTATTACAATTATGTATAAAATATGATATTGGCCAAATAATTGCTTTTGATAGTGGAAAAAATACGTACAATGTTAACCATATTTTTCATAACATTCTCACACACTTCGCATGTTATTTCAGCAATTTCATTTCGAATATTGTCCTGAAGCATCGTGATTGTTGTTGGCTTATTAGCGTAGACCTTTCCTTTCAAGTACTTCTACAGAAAATAGTCAGGAGCCAACAAATCAGGTGATCATCGATACCACTAATTTTTAACAATGTGCGGTCCGGAAAAATTTCTCGCAAAATGTCATGCATAGCTCGGGTTGTGTGCGAAGTGGCACCGTTTTGTTGAAAATACATGTGAAAACAATCCACCCAATAAGTTTTCTAACATGTGACGATAGCGACCACCATTCATGTTTACAGCATTGCCATTATTATTTACGACTGCGAACTGACAAATGTCTGCCAAACAAAAACGGCCGGCAATATAATATTCACCCTGTATACGGTTCAGATACATGGCGTTAGAAAAAAAATAAACAGAGAGATATGAAAGGCGAGTGCGGATATGAACAAGGAGCAGAGAGCGATTACAAAAGACCAGACATGTACAAAAACAAGAGATTCTGAAAGAGAGAATCTGAAGCGCGTGTGCTGAGACTTATGTAACTTTTTATTCACTATATGGCAGCAGGTATGTCTGCAATCCGACAGAGGATTACTATAGTGAAGCCTTACACGTAATATGTCGAAACTATATCAATTTTTGAATAAGTATACAATTAAGTTAAGTACACAAATTCTCGATCAATTCATTATTTTCCGCTGTATGCAATTGTATGCAACATATACGTAGTTGAAAAAAATACTGTATGAGAAATCTTCGACGACATCGAAATGAATGGTGGCATTATGACATTTTATAGGAACTATACAGCATGTATCAAAAGTCAACATCATCCCTTGAAGGGCAAATAAGCCAATTATTATACACGCCCTATTTAGGCATTAACATAATTTGTAAAATAATAAAAAATTTCATCAGAAGTGCAATACACAAAAAAAAATGTTTTTACATAATCAAAATTAAAAATATATATAAAATTTGAAGTAAAGTAATTTATCCTATAATTTTAGTTTATTTAGCTTTATAAATAGTTAAATTTACGGCAAAAATTTCGACTATCTCCGCATATTCATTACCCAAAGAATGCAATCTGGGGACTGCGGAGTTAGCTAATGCATGTGTTCTGACATAACCCCTGTAATAGAACAATGAATTGTGTCTCGATCACCTTAATGGTGCGTGAAAATCAAGCAGACCAACAATTTGGGGTCAGCCTATCATACCATATCACATCAGAATATGACCTTGGTAAAAAATTATTAATTTTCGAGATATTGGCACTTTTATGTATTTCATGAAAATTGACACTTTATATCAATTATTTGAGTGCCACAGGTAATAAATTACATATTCTCATTTTTGTTAAGCAACCCTGCTATTGATCACAAATTTCCAAGGCCTCAAAGGATGTCGTTGACTTTTGGGACATTCTGTATATGAAAGCAGGTCTACCAAATATTATATTTCTTTTAGACATTATTGGGAATTTTGCATGAATAGTTTAAGTCGAAATGATATTCGAAAGGGTAAAAAACTTAGCAGATTACAATCAAAATGAATTAACCATGTTAACGAAATGACCACGGCTTTTCACATGATTGAAACAAGCAGTTGATGCAGTAGTAGACCACCACGGAATCGTGGTGCTCAGATGCGAGCTCATTGACTAAAGGAAGAGATTTACGTAGATCTTTTGACTATATTTCCCACATGAAGTATATTGAAATACACCACAATTATTAAATACCGTAAAATTAATTTTAAAATAAAGATTCACACAGGTCACATTCAGGAAGATTTGAAGCCAGGTTTTCAAAGTCCTTAAGACGCCCTTAATTGTATTTGGTAAAAGTAGAGTGCCAAAGAGACGAGTAGTTCAAATATTCCCAAATCTTGACGTGTATACTGATAACTAATCACCCAACCACCTTTTTACCCTAAATTGAATATACCGGTGTTGAAGTACCCCGAGCGCTGTTTTGTGATTCCGCCATAAGAGGCTGACACTGAGTGTGGTGCCGAAAGTTTTCCGAGTTAGTGTGTTGAGAAAAACACTCACAAAACTAAGTTGTGAAAGCTTCCAGCTAACACGGTGTTAAGTTTTATCTTGGGGTAATTTAAGCGCCTAACATTCCCGAAGATAATGTATTTCGGACGAAAAAGGTTAAATAGAGCCATGACACTGAATCTTTGATTCCAACCTTAGTCCTTATCCTTATCTTATTGAGTTTAATATATTTATACACCTCTTTAAACCTAACCAAACCTACGCTAATATTCAATAAACATTAAAATAAAATAATGATTATAAAAATATAGTGAACACTAAATTATTAATTAGTATTAATTAGAAAGATATACATATGAAATCAATTTTATCGAAAAATATTGTGGTTCTCACCGGGATTCGAACCTGGATTTATTTCCAATCCAGGGAAGGTGCATTAACCGACTATGCTACAGCACACAGTTCTATTGACGACAAGTTTTCGAACTCATATGTTACACTTTTCAAATTAATATATCTATCGTTCCATCATTTGAAAGCCATCTACTTTATTTTTAAGGAATCTCAAATACCTTTGAGTAGTCTGAAGAGACGCCAGAATTGACAACACATTTTTATTAAATTTTGGACACATTGATACAACTTATATATTATTAAGGAGAACACATTCTTATTGTGAAGTTGTAATTATTCAGAACGTAGGTCTGTGATATTTTAAATACTAATTAAATGTATTAATTAGAAACACCAAAAATTAATTTTATCGAAAATTGCTATCCCAGAAAGCAACAACAATATTTTTGGATAAAATTAATTTTATATGTATATCTTTCTAATTAATACATTTAATCAGTATTTAAAATATCACAGACCTATGTTTTGAATAATTACAACATCACAGAAAGAATGTGTTCTCCTTAATAAAAATATAGTAGCTTTATTCAAAAAACGTTAGAACGTTCAATAAACTCTCTCACGCTGTAATCTCCTTTAATTAGAAACCATTTATTATATTTATGTACGGCATAGTAAAAATATTTTTCAGTCTTGCCTTCAAAATACTCATTAATAAAATATTCATTAACAAAATACTCATTAACAAAATGCTAATTAACAAAATACTCATTAATCAGTGACATATTATCGCCAAATTTTCGTTTAAGATCCTTTTTCATTATAGTCAGCAAGTATCCGGGGGCCTTGTGAGGACTACAGGGTGGATCATTTAGTTGGATGACATAATTTTGTGAACCGGTGCATTAACATGTAGAAAGAGTTCATTTAGACTTCGTTTTCAACGAGTTTTTCATGATGTCAGTGATAGTGGCATATACACAGCTGTTTCAGCAGAGAACATGAGATTAAAAGTCACTTACTGCAGAACATTTACTCAACATATGTAAAAAAAAATCATTACTTGTGGAAATAAAATAAAACATTTATTGAATATAGGTACTCGTAAGTGTATAATTATAAATTTCAAAGTAATGTCCATTCAATGTAAACTTTTTAATGAACAAACAGATCTTATAAAATATTTTAAATATAATAATGTTAATGTTGATAGTAAAAATTATATGATTTAGTCTGATATAAATAGTAATAGTAAATATAAATATTATATTCTGCAAAATAAATTAGATTAGATGAGAAGAAATTAATGACGTTATACGTTATGACGTTAAAATGTGATATAATTACATAAATATTAGTTTACTATATCCATAATAGCTTAAATAGTTTACTAATTTACTTATTTACCTATTTACCTATATTACTTTTATTTCGACAATTTCCGGTCGCCATCTTTGATAATTATTTTTCCCATTTATTTGTTTTTTTTCAAATTGTTGCCCAGAATGACAAAATCACTATAGAAGACCGTATTCTGATTAAAAATTTGTGAATTGAAAAAAAGTTTTAAAACAATGCCTAAAGTTATAGCTAGACATTACAGCATAACTGGACATTACACCAGGATGTAGCTCCATCTCACACAGTCAGAAATACAATCAACTTTCTTCTTCGTGAAAATGTTAATTTCATCGAGCCAGGCATGTGGCCACCGAACACCCCAGATTTAAACCCAGTAGATTATACAATATGGGATGTTTTGACGATTTATGATTAGCTAAATATTGTGCAAAAAAATTACATTAAGGATAAAAATTTATTATATAGTTTATAGAGTTTTGAAATAACTCGTGTGTTACGAGATGTTCTCACTTTTTTTGGGGCCATATACGAGTATATAAAGTGATCACTTAAGCCGATTCATGAATCACAATAATTTATTTAAATTAAAAATACATTTTCTTTAAAAGTTATTTTTTTCATCCTGATGAAGGAAAAGGTATTTTTCTGAAACCGATTGAATATAGATAAATAACAGTGGTTATTAATTATTAAAATAGACCACAGCGTGTTTGCTTTAAATATTGAATTTATATTTTTTTTTATACTGATGTTATTTTATATTATATTATACTAGAAAGATATATAGTAAAAAAAATCTGAAATTTATAAATCAGTTACTGTTAGTTGCTCAACTAAATATTTTATCGATAAATATATTTTTTTAGTATATCTTTCTAGTTAATTCACTTAATTTGTATTTAAATACCACAGAACTATGCTGAAAATGCAACTTCAAAACAAAAATGTGTTCTCCTTAAAAAAATATATATGCTGTATCAAGGTGTATTCAAATTGAATAAAATGGATTAATTAATTAATTCTGGAGTCTTCAAGCGTAACATAAAGTTGATTGCTTTTAAAAATGGAATGATAAATACATCGATTGTAAAAATACCCAGATATAAATAATAAACTGTAGTATAATGGTTTAACGCGTTTCCCCGGATAGGAAGTGGTCTAGGTTCGAATCCCGGTAGTAACACTTTTTTTTTTTCTATAAACAGATTTTATCTGTGAATATTTCTAGTTAATTAATTTTAAGCTAGTTAGTTAATTTATAATAGAACAGATTGATTTAATTCTGGCATCTCTCAGAGTGTATTACTCAAAACTATTTGGAATTCATTACAATATAAGTTGATTGCTTTTAAAAATTGAATAATAGATGTATCAATTATAAAAAAAGACTACAGAATATAAGTTACAAATTTGTCGACAAAATAACCAGATGACATGGCAAAATTTTAAATTGTACTTCGCTAGTATCCCGGTAGCAAAAAAATATTTTTTCGATAGATAATTTTTTTTTTTGTATCTTTCTAATTTTTTATTTAATTTTTATTATTATGCGTATTTTTGTTTGTGGTCAATTAAGAAAATAGATTTTATGGAGCCTTAAGGTCCTATTGCGTATCTTGTATATTCTTCAGATTTCTACTCTTTAGGAAATTATATACTAATTATATACTCTTCAGATTATATACTATAATATTATATACTAATTATATACTCTTCAGAAAAAAATAATTACTTTAACAGTTTTAAAAACTCTTGTAAATTGAAAATTTGTTTTCAGTTATCTTTGTCGTATTAAGATATTCATAAATACAACCTTATAGTAATTTTTGTCATATTAAGATTTTAATGGCAGATTGTTAAAGTATGCAAATTTTAGTAACATATTTCGTCTTTTTTTGTGCAATAATCGTAGATTTTTTTATGTTTCCATTCATGTGTAAGGGAATTTAATCAATACACTTAATTCATGGTAATCATCAAAATACTACATTAAATCACTGAACAATGATGAGTATATTATGGTAATTATATAACTTACCATCACGCCGTTTCTTTACGGGAGTAGGCAGAGAGGATATAGCGCCACACTTGTCTGTCCTGAGACACAATTCTCACCTCATTCACATTTATACAACTTCTCCTGCAAGCTCGCCGGTTTTTATGACTTCTAACGAGACCATTTTCCAGTGTTTGGTTTACCTGGTCGTGTCAAGTCTTTCGCGGGCGTCTTCTATTTCTGATTCCATCAACACTTGCGTCATATATCTTTCTTACCATTAATTCGTTCCATATAACGAAACTACGTAAGTGATTCTTTATTAATCTTACTCACTATACTAATATCAGCTTTACATTATTTTCTCATTTCTTCATATACGCCTAGGTGATCTCATATCCACTGCATTCAGTCTATTTTCATTCCTCTTCTACCAGTTCCAAGCCTCACTTCCATATATCAGTATCAGTACCAGAACTTTTTTGTGAACTGCTAATCTTGCCGCGGTTGACAAAATCTCATTAGCTATAATTACATCCAAAGCTCCATTCACTGTATTCCCTGCAGTTTCTATCAAATGCACCTCCAAAAACACAAACTCATTTACTTGTTCCAAACATTCATTACATTACATTATTTCATACTGAGTCATTACATTTTCTACCACATCCTCTCGTATTAATGTGTACCTGTACCGAGAATTTTTTGAACTCCCTTATAGGATACATAACCTATCGCTAAAAATCAATGATCCAATAAAGCATTAAAAATATTATTTCAATGAAATCTATTTAAGATTACTAAGCTTTCAACATTTAGATACCTTCTTCTTGCATGATTTTCTGCGAGTAAACTAAAATGTGGTTGAAACATGGAAACACTGCTGACACATATTGTTTTTGGGATTTAAAAAAAAGTCTCAGGAGACAATGAAATTCTCAAGCAATATCTCAAATACACGCGCTCCTCTGAAACGTTTATTTTTTTATTACCTACTGCTACTTCCTTGAGCTGTTTTTTTCAGGAAGTGGTTAAATAGACCTCTATGGATTTTCATTCGATTTGACCTTTACCTGAAAATAATACCCGTCGGAAACGAATATAAAAATTTCTGATAAAAGCATTCACTTTTTGAAAAATGCATAATTTTGTTTTAGCCTTACGTACGAGGCGCATTTTTTTAAGTAAGTACCGTTGCCGGATATTCCTTGTTTAGCGCTGCGGTTGCGATGTTGCACATGCGCAATGGTTTCCGTCATCTGTTGACTCACCACATGCAACGTTAGAGACATTCACATAGTGTGGCCATTTTGTAGTGAGTGGTTGAGACAACATGAAACCAGCTGACATTCATCGCCAAGTGTGTTCTGTTTTATCCTGATTTGGCGTCAAGTGATTTCTATCTTTTCCTTTATCTGAAGCGGTTCCTTGGTAGCAAGCGTTTTTATGACGATGATGAACTCAAAGACGGAGTACATACATGGTTTTCATCTCAGACGGCGTGTGCCCCGTTATGACAAGTGCCTTAATAAAGGTGGCGACAATGTTAAGAATTAATTTAAGGTGTGTAGCGTCCGAAGAAAGTACTTATTTACTTAAAAAACGCGCCTCGTATATATTCTAATTAAAAAAATATTTAAAAAGTATAATTATTAAAAATAAATATGTATATCGAAATTCAAAATGCTGTAAATGTATGTAAAAGCTACTGATAAAAATATATTCTTCTTCTTTTTCTAGTGCGTGTCCGGTTATCGAATGATAGAATTATTTTATTTGCATTTGTGTTTATGGTAAAACAATCTACAGTTAAATCTCGATCAAACGTTCCTCGAATAATAGTTTTCCCGCATGTATCGTTTAATTCTTCCTTTCTTAAAACACCCAAAAATACATCGCACGGATCATTTATCATGGATCGTTTTACCATATTAATAGTTTAATTAACGCAATATACTTCGTTGCTAAATGCTTGCTTTTAATTACCGGCACACATAAACAATGAGAGAAACATTGGTTTCACTGTATATTTATTGTGATAGAATTTCATCTGATTTCATTATGCAATATATATGAATAAAAAATATATTAAAACTTTTAATTATTGTACAGTCAATTTAATTCTAAACTTATGTTACTTGCTTCCTTTTATATCCATAAGTTGCTTACTCGATGTCACCTCAAACTAAGCTACGGGTCCCATTGTGTAATTTTTATACTCAGCTTCCATTCCGCTTCATACATAATATAACGAAATAACTAACTAATTTACCATCGCACCGTTCTCCGCGGGGGGTAGGCAAAGAGGTTACAGGAAACAGTATATTCTTATACAAGCTCGCCGACTCATCTAATAGAACCATCTTCCCGTATCTGGCTGCCTGGTCATGCCAAATTATTTTTGGCCATCAACACTCGCACAACTAACCGAAAGGAATTTTCAATTCAGTAAATAGCCATTTATATGACTTGAGTAATTCACTAGTTAAAAAACAACTAAGTAATGTGAATAGCACGATGCGGTGGATAAAAAAGAGCGCCATGAGTACAGCGGTGAGAGTTCGTGAGTTTTTGGAACTAAGCAATTGAAGCCTCTGCTGGTACACAGATGGCGCTAATTGCAAAATAATGTTTTCGCATATCTTGATCCAATTTTTTAATTTATGTTTGTTTCCCAGAATTTTTAGTTATTCTCTCTTCGTTCATTCTTTCTACTTGATCAAACCAACTAAGAGGCTTTATTTTAATCTTATTCATACTATTTACTCCTTTTAACTGATACTGAATCTAATACACTCCTTGTAACTGATACTGAATGTAATACACCAAACTCTTTGAAAACGAATATTTAATTTCCATACATATTTCAGGTAAGTTATAAATTTTTCAAGATCAAATATTGGATTATATTTTGTTACTTACACTTTTTATTTTTGCCTTCTTTTTCTTCTTTCTTATTCTAAATTTTGAATTGAAAAACTATAATGTATAATATGACTGTTGATTAAAAATGTAAAATGTTTGCCTCAGCACGGGCAAAGAGCCCAGAGAGGCATATTTTAAAATACTAAATGTACTTAGAACATATGATATAAAATAAATAATAAATTATGTGATTCCCGATTTGTACATTGTTTTGTATATTATAAATAAATTTTCCACATCTACGCCTGAGTGGTCTATTTTATTATGCATTTAGTTTACTATCATTCCTCTTTTACCAGTTCCAGGCTTTACTTCCATAAATCTGTATTGGTACCATGACTCCATTGTGTACAGCTAGATATTATATTACGAAATCATACTCTTTATATATGTATAAACATTTATTATTATTTGGACACCTGACTGCTTTTTGACTGATATTAATTAACGGAGGTGAAAACGTGATTTAAAATCTGTGGAATCATCACTAAAAATATACAATGTAATTGTGTATTTAATATTATTATAAATAATAAAATAAATATCATTATACTATAAAGAAATATTAATAAAATAATAAATACAAATTTAAAATTATGACTACCTACCAAAAATACTACTGACAAAGGATACCTACGCATTTTTAATATAAAGAGAAAACTTTTCAACTAATTATATATCCCTAATAATAAATATGTTATTTTAGCGACGCCGTATCGAAGCACGGTAACTGCTCTAGAGATACGGTGTTTATAAAATTGTTTATTATTAAGTAAATTATAACAATATATAATGTGTAGGTATACAAATATCATCTTTGTAAGTACTCTTTGAAAGTAATGTTTAAATGAATGAAAAGTAATCAAGTTATGTTTGAATGTCATTCTGTTCTAATTCCTGCGTTGTGTAAAATATTCAGTTTAAAAAAAAATACACGGAATATATATCACATCGATGTTTATTTTTTTAATTTTCAAACATAGCAATACGGTTGTGCTATGAAAAATAGTAAACTAATTTAGTAGTCTCCCGAGACGAGGCTCGAACCCCCGACCACTTGTCTTACCGCTGGACCGAATAAGCACGAAACTTTCTAAACTATGGCGAGTAATAGGTATAATAAACTTGCTGATCTCCCGGGATACACTCAATCCCTCGACATCTTAGCAATACTTATAATAATAATAATAATATACTTCAAATATATTTTTCAATATTCCTACCCATATCCTTCTTACTTTAAAATATCTCAGTGAACTATTTCAATTTATTTATGTTATATTATAATGGTTAAAGTTTCTGAATATAAATTATATAGATTTTCCTTAATTTATTAATACATAAATGTTGAAGAAGCTATAAATATATAAAATTTTATGTTATTTATACAATCTTACACCCTTTGACCGATATAAACAAAATTTTGCAAAGTTACTTTTTAAAACAAATGCACAGCCTTACCACTAGCCACTCCACCCATTCTTCCGATATTAATATGAAATCAATTGAATGCCAAATTTTCTTAGTTGCATTCTAGGATACTGAATAAAATATAGTCACCTCACGTCCTTTGACATCGCACCCTCCACCAGCTTAGACTAAATGTTGTTATGATTAGCTATTTTATACTTTAAGGGCTGCGCAAAATAAAGATAGCCCCTTTCACCAACCCCGCACCATCCACCAGCTTAGACTAAATGTTGCTATAATTAGCTGCGCAAAATAAAGACAGCCCCTTTCACCAACCCCGTAACATGCCCTCAAATGATTTCAATTTACTATCCCTGCCTTGATGTAATTCTATTTTATATTATAATTAAATCTGAATCTTAGGCAACTCTAGTGTTTAATATATGTTTTAATACAAACCTACATTTTTAAAATGAATTACTTACTAAACAACGACGACTTTTTAATATAGGATAGCATGAGAGACAAAAATACACTTTTGTCAGTACTAAATATATAAAATGGAATGGAAAAAGTCGTCTTAAAGTGATGCGATTCGCCGCTAGAGCACCTGTTCCACTTTTAAATACTTCCAATACAGAATCATTTCCAAGGATTATGTTTTTTATAAGGACGAGATTTAAAATGGGAAAATGAAAGACGATTTGCATGTAACGCTAATAATACCTCCCAACTTCAATTATTGGTACCGGACCAAACACCTGTGTTCATGGGGTAGTCATGTATATACATATTTGTATGTATATCATTGAAAATATATTTCATTTTTATTTCTTCAATAAAATAAGCTGTGAGTTATAATTTCGTCACTACTATACTTTAGCGAGGTGCGATCTCTCTCATCATCAGGTGTAAATTATAACGTAAATGAGTGAGCAATGAAACTATAGTAGTTACAAAAGGAAAACTCAACGTGCGCGTAGTACAATGTTTAGTGTTGCACCGAGTAACTGCCGTGTCAAAACATTTTAAATTCGAATTTACTAATAGTAATAATATATTTTTATTTTGTAGAAAGACATATGTTTTATACTTTTAAAATTAGATTAAATTAACTCAATTTAGTGGTTAATAAAACAAAGATAATAAATAAAAATACATATGTTTTAGTACATATGTACAGTATAGTTTATGCCTGTCCCGATATCGTGATTATGATGCTCATCGGGTATTTAATATTGATGAAACTGGACTCTTCTGGAAAAAAATACCACCCGTAACTTACATTTCTTAAGAGGGAAGATGTGCTTCTGGGCATGAAGTCGGGAAAGAAAGACTGATCCTTTAACTTGGTGGCAACGCAGCCAGTGACTGTAAGCTCAAACGAGAAACGAAAATACGAGTGTATTCAAAGGAATGGTGAAGTTACAGCTTCCTGTTATCTGTAAATTCAAAGGCTTGGATGACAAACGAAATGTTTGAGGATTGGTTTAAGAATTGTTTTGTGGGGGAAATGAAAAGGTACTGAGCATCTAAAAATTTTTCTTTCAAAATATTATTGCTGCTTAATAATGCCTCTGGGTATCCACCCTGCCTCGATGCATTCAACGAAAGCATTAATGTTGTTTTTTTGCTCCCTGACACAACGTCTATTATTCAACCAATGGACAAAGGTGTAATATCCTCTAAGGCATGTTATCTGAGACGGACTATTTCTCAAGCATTGCTTTTATAAACAGAGAGGAGAAGAACTTGATAGATATCTGCAAGGCATACAGCATTCATAATGACGTGCAAAATACCTGAGGGGATGTAAAGGAAACAAACTTAAATGGGGTGTGAAAAAACTTGTGTTCTCAATTTATGAACAGTGCAAGTGATTTTGAGGAGCCATTAGAACCTTAGAACCTGTGAAATCGTTGAACTGGGAAATCAAATGGAACTTGAACTTCGGCTGATGTAAAAGAGTTGTTGGACTCGTATTCTGAGAAATTGATAGAAATATAAACAAATTTGATCAAGAAAAAAAAACAAATTTATTTGTTATGCTCAAATTATTTTTTATGAGATTGTATACATTTTTTTAAAATAGTTGTTAACAAGTTGCGTTGTGAACAAAAACAGAATACAGTAATACCTCGCATAGTCCGGTTACGCTAATTATCCTGGACTGAAAAATGATAATTGGATCCAAAACAATTTTTCTGTATTTCAATAAATAAAACGTAATAAAATAAATTCAAATATCTATATTAAAAGTACTTTTTATTTTTTTACGTAATTTATTTATTATTCTCTAAAAATTGCAATAACGAGGTCTGAAAATTTTTCTTCTTTAGCATTTTCTCTTTACACGTTACTGAACAAAAACAATAATTATCGTTCGTCGAATTGTAAAGCTATGTTCAATATCGAGATCAACTTCTATGGTATGCTCTGATAAGGTTTCAACTTTGGAAGTACAAGAAAAACATGACATTTCACATTCCAGAACATTTACGATGCAGACAATGGCTGCAGCTTTTAAGTTAATTTCTGAGCGATTGGTAATGTTTTAAATACAGGACTTGAATATGGAGAGAATTGCGAAAATGAAAAGAGGCGTTTATGACTGACATGTTATAATGAGATTTTAATGAAAAAAATAAACTAACTGTATAATCTTCCATCAAGTCATATTTTAAAAGAGTGGACGAACAAGCCGCAGGCGTTTCATTGAAAGTTAAACCATCTACCTCGAGTGCACAAAGTGACATGCATATGAAAATAACAAACACTGATGAAAATTTGGACATATAATATATTATGTACCTACTCACGTATATACATAACATACATAGTATATAATTTTGTTTTTAATTAAAATACATATCTTGTGTTCTCTTAATATTTTTTCAACTTACTTTACGTTCGTAGTGCATCGTTATAAAAAAACGTACACACTATGGCCAGAATAGAGTAGTAAAATAGAGTACATAGTTAAATATTTTTGTTTAAATTAATTATGTTGATTATTGTGCATTTGTATTATTTTCTCGCAGATTCTTGTAAATTAAATATATGTCGTAAAATTTTGAAAACGTATGTATAAACATGTATATAAATTAATGCTTATTATTTTTGATTTACACAATGAAACAAAGTAATGTTCCAGTATTAAAGGTTCTGTTTTTTTTTAGGTTTTATGTGGTTAAAGTTACTCGAAAAATAATAAAATACGAGTTTCTTATAAGATATTCATATGGATATTAAAATGAATAAAATAATAAGCAGAATTAATCTTGCATGAAAAAAAAAATCATATGTAAGCATAGTCAGTCTGTCGTATATTGTCTGTATATATTGTAGATTAATGCGGTGTCAAGTAATTATTGCATCGATTAGTGAGGTTTTAAAGATCCCGGCCATATTTTATTTAACAAGCCGTTGCAATTTTCATATTGAAGGTCAAACTATATTGAATTATTATCTATAGTAAGAGTATGTAGGAACTCTCCACATAAGTAATGTGGAAAGAAAATTGAATCAGGTGATTTTCACTAATTACGAGAGACAAAAGTTTCTTATTAATTATTAAGGAGAACACATTCTTATTATGAAGTTGTAATTATTCAGAACATAGGTTTGTGATATTTTTAAATACAGATTATATGTATTAATTAGAAAGATGTACATATAAAATCAATCTTATCGAAAAATATTGTTGTTGCTACCGGGATTCAAGCTTGGATCTCTTCCAATCCGAGGAACGTGCATTAACCGATTAATTGTATAAGTTGCATCAATGTATCCAAAATTTAATAAAAATGAATTATTAATTCTGACGTCTCTTATCGGATTACTCAAAGGTACTCGAACATTTGTCGTCAATGCATTGTGTTGGTACAGTAAACTGTTATATATGCATACTATAAAATTGAGTGCGGGATCGGTGCATGTATAAAAAGGATCTGCCTGATGAGTATCTACTTACTAAAAATTCAAATGTTTGTACGTGTTGAGTTTCGAAGAATTTAAAATCATTTAATACAATTAAATCTGCTCACAAATTGGTAATAACTACGCCAAAAAATTAGACTATGACTTATAGTGTACTGTTATGAAGTCACATGGCAGATTTTATTTAGGCTTCCATGTATAAAATAAAAAATAAGAAAAACTATTTTTTTAAAAGCTTATCTTAAAGCTTTTTGTAAATTAATAAGTACATTTGATTTTATGAAAAAATGACGCTTATTTGAAATCTCATTGAATACTGTTGAAATCCCCCGTGTACTGAAAAAACGATTTTTCTTAAAGATTTAAGCTATTCAAAAATGTTCGCTTTGGGAATAAAAGTTGATCAAGAGTCTTTGATTTGCGATTCATCGAAAATTCCAACTTTTCTAGAGAATATTTCAGTCCAAAAGGTTAAACTGTATTTTCTTTCTACGACGGCGAACTCCGTTCTCTCATTAGTTAATTAAATTGCTCGTTCGAAGCGCTGAGCAAAGTAAATTCTT
Organism: Eubasilissa splendida; assembly: GCA_031772225.1. Lineage (NCBI taxonomy): Eukaryota > Metazoa > Arthropoda > Insecta > Trichoptera > Phryganeidae > Eubasilissa > Eubasilissa splendida. The sequence goes on along the minus strand of CM062854.1, from coordinate 5,649,397 downwards.
TTCGCACGAATACATTTAACGAAAAGAGCCGACGAATAAATTAAAGTTTGATAAAAATTTCGTTTAATAAATTACCCGCCTGTATTTTTTGAGAGAAGAAAATAACACATTAGTATTTAAAAATGTTGAGTAATATTCCTTTTCGTTTTATATCAATTAGCATTATTTGTCTTAAAAAAATTTTTTCAGGGATATTAGTATAAGTGTAATCTGCTAGTGCATTATTTTTTTATTAATTTGTCATTTTTACAATTTTTTTATAATATGAGTTATTAATTAAGTATTGTACATTATTATAATTACATTTTTTTTATTCGCTTACCTCTCCAAAAAGGAGACTAGCTCTTGTGCTTGGAAAGGGAGAGATAGTTGATCAGTAAGATTTATGTTTCACGTATGTTTCATTATGTTTCAAGATAGTTGATCCAATGTGTGAGTGTGGTGCCGAGGAAGAAACCCTTGACCATGTTTTTTTTTGCCTGTTCATTGCGGATCACAGGTTTTTTTTTACAGTGGTCTAGTCAATGGGAATTTTCAGATCCCGGTTAACTTGAGTCATCTTCTTTCCCTTAACTCGCCACGTTTAATCTATATAATAGCAAGTCTTTTGAACGACAATGGTATTGACTTGTAATATAGTATTTTCTATTCTACAATATTATTGTACTTTTTTCTACAAAACAAAGTTTTTAACTTGAGTAATGGCAAAAATCACTCTTGAAGGGTGAATTGCCTATTTAAACGAAGAAGATGAAGATAGTTGATCAGTAAGAATTAAATAAAATTAATAAATTTCAAATAAATGAAAACATAATAAATATGAATTAAATATATTAATTAGAAAGATATACATATAAAATCAATTTTATCGAAAAATATTGTTGTTGCGCCACCGGGATTCGAACCTGAATCTCTTTCCTATCCTGGGATATATCTTTCTAATTAATATATTTAATTCATATTTAAAATATCACAGACCTATGTTTTGAATAATTACAACTTCACTATAAGAATGTGTTCTCCTAATAAGAAAAAATAATAGACAATCACAAATTTGTACAAAGAAAATAATATGATACAACAATGATGAATTCCTATTATTTTAGTTTTATAGTTTTGACCGTTATATTTTCTAATAATTGTCATTATTATTATTATTGCTTAATAAAATTAATTTGTTTTATGAATTTAAGAAAAACTTTTATTTAACTATATCTACGCGTATCTCAATATAAGGATAAGTCTTGCAGGTATATGAGGCGTTATATATTTCTTTAGAATGAATGCGTATTTGTATTTACAGAGGACACGGTTCATTATTTTAAAATTTCATTATTCTGCTGAGATACATGTAAGACAATTACTCGGAAGAATAAGAAACAATTGTTCAGATTATAATAATTAGATCAAATTTATTAGAGTTCGTAAGCAGTATTACCAGAATATTAACGATGTATAACCCTAAAGAAATCTGTCATTTTTTGCTGCAACTAATTAATATACATATATATATGGAATCCGTAATTTGTATTGTAACTTTGTATAATTTTAGTAGATTATGTAAATGTAAAATACATAAAATAAAATATAATAATTAAATAATATACAAATTCCCGATGTATATGTTTTATTGTATATTTCAAAGAGAATTACACATGATTTATAAAAATGTGTTACAGTGTAATTTTCTTTTGAGAATGTGTAGAAAATTTAAATCTAAATTACACCAAGAATGTATTTTAAACGAAGAGTTGAACGATGATATCTTTCGATATATTAAAACCAGAGTTCACAAGGATAAAATGATATCAGGAAGGCTGAAATGAACCATGTCTCCAAAGAACCAATCTATACAATTAATTAGTGAGAGAAACCGATGGCCGACTACTGATGAAATTAGATCAATAAATAATTAGTCAAATAAACCTCAAAAAAGTGTACTTAGATGAATATATTAATTATAAAGATATACATATAAAATCAATTTTACCTAAAAATATTTTTTTTGATATTTTGATTATAATTTGAGATTCTGTAAAAATAAGGTAGATGGCTCTTTCAAATAATGGAACGATTAAATTTATTAATATCAAAAAGGTAACATATAGGTTCAAAAATTTGTCGCTAAAAATATCGTCGCGGTAGCATAGTTGGATAATATATCTTCCCCGGTAGAGATCCAGGTTCGAATCCCGGTGGCGCAATAACAATGTTTTTCGATAAAATTGATTTCATATGTATATCTTTCGAATTAATATATTTAATTCATATTTAAATGTATTGTGATTATTCTTATTGTAAAGTTGTTATTGTTCAGAACATAGGTCTGCGATATTTTAAATACTAATGAAATGTAATAATTAGAAAGATTTACATATGTTGTTGCTACGTCAATGCACTGTAGAATAATCGGTTAATGCACGTTCTCCGAATTGAAAGAGATCCTGGTTCAAATCCCTGTAGCAACAATAATATTTTTATACTTTGGTACTTAAAATGGTCATGGTTTTGATAAAAAATTGGGATTGTCAATTTTACATATAAACGGTGTTGGTCACAAATTAAATAATTTGAAATCGTTAGAGATAAATAAAGCGTGTAAAACTAATCAAAAAATTATAAACATCCAACTAAATTTAACTACGAGTCCCATTTTAAAATTTTTTCCTAAAAATTATTCGAGTAAATTTGTATTAAGTAACAATTTGAGTTAGGTACTAAATTTTTTTTTTAAATAGATTCTGGTAAAGAAACAATAATATATGTTTTAGTTATTTATGACATCCTGAAGAAAAAAATTGTATTTTTCGAAATCGGTAGATGTATTTAAACTCAATTAAGTGGTTAATAAAACAAAGGTAATAAATAAAAATAACAATATTTTTCAATAAAATTGATTTTACATGTATATATTTCTTAATAATACATATAATTTGTATTTAAAAGTATTATTGACTAATATATTTAAATTTCAGTTAAAAATGAGAATTTATATACGACGCTGAGATTTTTTAATATGTGGTGAAGATTCTATTATAGTATGAGTAGGATAAAACTGAAGAAGGCACTGATCCATTAAAAGATTTGTAAAAAAACAATTTTACGCATGATCGCTGTGCCATTTAGGTTATGGAACAAGTTTTATCCAAATGCAAGATACCTTCTACGAAATTGTTATTATGATAGCATTAAAGAGAAATAAGAAGAATCATTTTACAAAAAATGGATCGGAGAACTCACTCTCTGGATTTATAATGAATTATTGGAGAAGCGGAAAAAGAGTACTGAAAAAGTGAGTAAGGGTGAGGGTTAGGAAAATTATATGGAATAAGATATATGATATGAAATATTCAAAAGCTGATAAAATAAAGTATAGCGATAACATTTGAAACATTCAGAGAGTATTGTTATTGTTAAAGACCAGTGTGTTTATTGATTTTATAAATTTTAAAATATACAAAATCATTTTTAAATCAGGGAATAAAGAAAATGTGAAATTATAATCTCCAATAATGAATATAGTGTATTGTGAAGATATGTGTTTAATATAATACCACTGGCCAGATATTGGAACACATTTTACGGAACTAATTGAAACCGCCCACGAGGCTCGCTGCGCGGCCGATAACGACCCCAACAGCTAAACGACTCATTACGATATTCCGCAAGGAGTCGTTATCCGCTGTGAGTTGTTTTACTATTCAATTAAACTTGTATTTCCTGCTAGGATTAATTATGCGGTTAGAGTCTCCTAACAACATGTTAAATTATAGTAATTATTATCCCAATATTCAGGTGTCATGAAATTTAATCACGTGCGAATGACTTTCTTACATATTTAATATATGGTGTCGAGTAGACGTTTCATAATTTTACACTTTTTAATACACTGATACGATTGTGTATAATACACAGAGTGTATCAGTGTATTAGTAGCTATGCTTGCTGTGGTTGGTTGACGACGCGGGTCAGTACGCAACTGACTTTCGTGGTGGGGTTACGCTTATTTGTTTATTGAAAAATACCATGTATTTATTTATTAGACTTTATTGACATACGTGTTTTTGTTGTACCAGAGGTGGATATATTATAATAAAACATGATAAACATAAGATATAATTATATTGCAAATAAATACTTGTAGTTTGTGTGGGATGGAGTAGACTCCACCTCTAATATACATAATTTTGTCCTGGCTACTTTGCTAGACTGAAGTCTGTATTAAAGTAGCTAGTATTTTTCGTGCTGTTGTGTATATACCATACCATACCATTATATCTGAAGTTATGAGGTTAGAACAAGGAAAAGCATATCACAATAAGATTATTAATCCTGCACCGATATCGAATCCCAGGAAGGTCGATATAATTGAATGGCTAATTCAGAGGGGTATTCCTTTACCAAAAGAAATGCTTAGGCTAGAATTATATCGGCTAATAGTAATGCACAAAGATGTGTTCAAGAAATACGTTTGAAACATTATTTAAAGATTACAGACACGATGTTTTACGACTTCCATTGTGTATTCAGACCTTAAGCCGATAGAAAATTTTTGGGCTACTATTAAGGTATAAGTGGGTTCTAGGAATATTGATCAGACATCGATTTTTTTTGAAACTTTGATCAACAAGAAAATCTCTTTAATTACGAGCAATGAGTGGAGTAACGTTTGCCAATATGTACACGTAACGGGATCACAATACTGGTAAAAATAAGTCTCTGTTGATAATATATATATATAAACGGCTTCCTCATGAGCATCAATTCAAGCAATTTCTTATTTCTTTTCACCACGATCAGTACACCGAGACACCCGTTAAAAAGTTTATCAATGTATGGCATGGAACGGATTTTTAGGAGAACACATTCTTAATAAATTAATATTAACAAATTAATAAATTAATAAAATAAAATGAATAAATTAAGAATGTGTTCTCCTAATAATAAAATTGTATCAATGTGTCCAAAATGTAAGAATTGATAATTCTGACGTCTGCTATCAGATTACTCAAAGGTATTTGAGATTCTGTAAAAATAAGGTAGATGGCTCTTTCAAATGATGGAACGATTAAATGTATTAATATCAAAAAGGTAACATATAGGTTCGAAAATTGTCGCTAAAAATATTGTCGCTGCAGCATAGTTGGATAATGCACCTTCCCCGGTTAGGAAAGAGATCCAGTTTCGAATCCTGGTGGCGCAACAACAATATTTTTCGATAAAATTGATTTTATATGTATATCTTTCTAATTAATATATTTAATTCATATTTAGAACGAATTTTGTTGACAAAAATAAAAACCTTACAAATATCTCGGTTTCTTGTTTCATAATCACGTTTCCAAATGGCGGCTGTTTAAAAAATTTAAAAAAACGTAACTTTAAAGCTTTTAAAAGAAAATAAAACGATTCGAAAGAAATGATAGTGCACCTTAGAATGGTAAATATTATTTCCTTTCACATATAAATGAAATCTAACAAGATTCCTGCATATAGTGCTGGAGGGGATTTTTTTTATCTCGGAGAAAATATTTTCCTTGTATATAATCAGTGCGTAATATTTACGGTAATTTTCATAAAATTTTCACGGATTTATTACATTAACGGTTTAATCAGAGATCATTAACGGTAAGGTACAATTTTATGTGAAATTCATTATTTTTCTAAATGTTTTTTGAGCAAAAGAAATTAAATTTTTGAGTTACAAGCAAAGAAATATCAGAAATAGTAATATAAAAACGATAGTAATAAATTATACAGGGTGGCGCAAAATTAATCATCCAATTTTGTTTTTGAATATTTTTTTTACTAAATAAAAAAATAATATTTTGAGTGATGGAAATCAGATCAGATGATATCCGTCAAGTGGCTGCCGCCAAAGCTCTTTTCCACTTAACAGAAAAAAATTTAATGTCCAAATAAAGATTTCCATAACTCAAAATATTATTTTTTTATTTAGTAAAAAAGTTATTCAAAAACAAAATTGGATGATTAATTTTGCACCATTCTGTATATGCAGTATACAGAAAAAATGTATCGGTCACAAAATAAGAAAAACAGATACATAATAATTAAAGGGACAGTGACATCGCCCAAATAATAAGAAAGGTCAATTGCGGTCTCTCACCACTATCAAGATTTCAGTCATAATACAAGATAGAAATTTATTAGGAGAACACATTCTAATTGTGAAGTTGTTATTATTCAGAACGTAGGACTGTGATATTGAATAATAATGGAACGATTAAATGTATTAATATCAAAAAAAGGAAACATATAGATTAGAAAATTTGTTGCTAAAAATATTGTCGCTGTAGCATAGTTGGATAATGCACCTTCCCCGGTTAGGAATGAGATCCGGGTTCGAATCCTGGTGGCGCAACAACAATATTTTTCGATAGAATTGATTTTATATGTATATCTTTCTAATTAATATATTTAATTCATATTTAGAAATAAATTTGTATAGAATTGTAGATCAATTACAGAAATTAGTATTTTCATTGAGATGAATATACTAATTATTCTATTAGGTATTCAAAGTATCTAAATTATTTTAAATAAAATTGACTTAATAAGCTATTTCTTTAAAGAATAAATTTTAAGAGAATAAACGTATTTTAGACTGAATAAATTTTGTGATTTTTAGGCCTTCGGAATATCTAATAAAAATACTTTTCAATTTGGTGAAACCTAAGCCTCGAAGACGCCGCGAACGTTGGGAAATGGGCATTTCCTGCCAGCGAGGCTGTGTTGCAGAGACAGATCTATATGTACACGTATTATCCCACAGATATGGTAAATTCTATTCTCCTTTTATTCTTAAGATTTCGGTATTCCGTAATGCTCTTTGAGAAAGATTGAATGTCAGATTATTTCCGATTCTGCGGAGGGTTAAAATCTGCTGTGAAGCAGAGTGAAAAATGTCAAGATTATCTCAATAAGTAATAATTTATATTATATAGAAACCCCGTTGCCTAATTTTGATATGGGTAATATTAATCTATATGCTATCTATTCAATTGGATTATGCAATTTATTCGTATATATATGAATAAAAGAATTACACTTATTACACAATTTCTATGATAGTACGTAGCAATTTTTGCATTAATACTAGTAAAAAAATATTTTTTCGTGGACATTGATAAATGTTATTTAAAAAAATATTATGATTGTCATTGTATGTATATATTCATTATATATCAAATTTATATCAAAACATTTTAAACGTCATAGTAAATATAGATAAAATTATTATATAATATTATAAAAAAATAATCTAGCTCCAGCAACTAACCTCTGATGTTTATAATTTGAGTATTATATGAATTTTATTATTATTATTAGATTTTTTTTAACAAATGTAATATTTTTGAGACAGCAAAGAATAGAGATAACAATACCAAATACATTCAAATGATGAAATTCATTAAAAACCATCAAGAAAACTATAATGGAAAAAGATATAAATTAAAAGTGGTTCGAATGTTACAATGAACTTCTAAATTAAGAGTTTCCAAGAAACAGATTAGAGAGTTAACTTGGAACCTGTTCAGGCAATAAGTATAGCGGAATCAAGACTAGCTTTAACCAAAATAAAAAAGCAAGCCGACCCGATACAGTACCATCAGAACTAAACAAATTGAGGAAAAATGTAACCCAGGATCTTGGAGAAAAATCTTTTATTGAAATAAAGGTATTGTTGATGTTTGTAGTGTTAACTTTGCGGTTAGATATATAATTTCAAATAGTATCTTTATTTAACTTAGTGTAGACCACTGTGTAATTATTTATACACCGACCGGTTTCTAAATAAAGTTAAATATAGATTCAATTTGAAATAAAGGTGACTATTCCTAAAATAATGATATTATATGTAATGGGCATATGGTGTAAAGGGAGAAAGATCACATAATTCATAACACTACAAACCTTGACCAAAAATTCAGTCCATGAAAGAACAAAACGGATCAGAATGATTCGAGTAGCTAACCACAGACGTTTCGTTTTTATTTTTCTTGAGTTGCAGCGATCTTTCTATTCTGGTTAGACGATTTTAGCGATTTTTATACCCCACTTTATCTTCGCTTTTCATTCCCTTGCATTGCTGGTGGTCGATCTTAAATCTATAAAGTTGTGCTCCTATTTGTAAGACCATTTCCCACATTTGTTTCATTATTTCTGCTGGACGTAGTTTTTAAAAGATTTTAAGTGTCTACAAGTCTTTAAAAGCTACTCGCCAATCCTTAATCAAATAATATACTTATTAATATGATGTAATTATTACGACACACAATTTTTTCTTATTTTGTTATAATTTGTAAAACCTACCAAAGCATCTGCTACATCGAAGAGTACTTTATAAAACAGTCATTACAATGATTGTTGTTTTACTCCTGCTTCTGTCCGGCTAAAATGAAGGTAAATATTCAAGGGACACAAATATGCCAGCTTTATGATTTTTCAAAATACAGAACGGTGGCTTCCTTCTCTTCCGGGATTAAAGTTGTGTCGAATTAACAACAAATAACGATGTTTATCCATCATTCGTGTGTGTACTCTGTTTAGGGAATATTTGTTAACGTAAATCAAACCGAAAATAATCCCATTTTGGAACATTGAATAATATTTGATGTTGAATCTCTCGTCGAACTCGTCCCACTGCTAAAAACACACCGAACATGACCCCGTATGTAAAGTATGCAATATGAGATAATAATGAATGTACATTATTTTATTTTTTGAATAAAAACAGTGTTCATTTTATAGAACTCCATTGTTAATCAACACAAAAATTCAAGCACGAATTTTTTGGTTTTATATTAAAATTTTGTTACAAAGTTGGGCATTACATATTCGGGTATTAACAATACACCATTCCCTTAGTTCTGAAATTGACAATGTTGGAATTACCAACGATATTATCTTTACTTATATGTCACTGTTGTCACTAAAAGAATGTTGTATGTTTAATCACCTAACATGTAATACCCAACGTTGTAACAAAAAGTTTGTATAATCTCATCACACCGTGATAATAAAAATGAATTAATAATTCTGGCGTCTGCTATCAGATTACTCAAAGGTATTTGAGATTCTGTAAAAATAAGGTAGATGCCTCTTTCAAATAATGGAACGATTAAATGTATTAATATCAAAAAGGTAACATATAGGTTCGAAAATTTGTCGCTAAAAATATTGTCGCTATAGTATAGTTGGATAATGCACCTTCCCCGGTTAAGAAAGAGATCCAGGTTCGAATCCCGGTAGCACAACAACGATATTTTTCGATAAAATTGATTTTATATGTATATCTTTCTAATTAATATATTTAATTCATATTTAACACTGTTTTATGTTTTATCCCTAGACAGCTGAAACGAACGTCCAATTATTTGGAAAAATTAAATACAGAACTAAAAAAATCGTGTTTGATTTATTGTATACATTAATTAATGTACATCCCCTTGGTGAATTTAAATGTTAACATTTCGTCCCCATCCGTATACTATTTCACGCTTCTAACTGGTGTTGGGTTACGCAAATTTAATATTTACTATTTTATTGTATTGCACATATTTATTTAACGTATTTTTGTTTACTTAAAGTAATATCTTTACGAAAACTATTTAAAACGGAAAATGATGGGCAGCAAGATATTGGAAGATAATCACGACATAAATAAATATAAATTTTTGCTTTGATGCCTCAACAACACGTATTTCAACTACAATGGAGAATTATTTGTGTCACAAGTGAGTGAGTAAAATACCGAGTGTAAAATTTTCGTCAGTTAATAGATTTTATTTTCGAGATTCATTAACATAAAATTAAAACATGTTTGAAAACGATATTTCCAATATATCAATAATTGTAAAATATATAAATAATTATATAGAGGATGTTTTTTAGAGGTATGTTTTTCGAATTGGCAACACTTTTTCCAGCGACAGCCAATTTGACCGCTGAAAGCTGATTTGTGCTCAGTATTGTTTACCATTTCACATTTACGCCAGAACAACGCTTTCAAATTGTGCAAATTTATTTCGAAAATCGTGGTTCACATCGCGAAACTTACCGTGCGCTACGTTTATTTTACGGTCGACATATTCGTTCATCCGAGCAATTAATTCGAATAACCATTAATTGTTTTCGCACTATGCATACATTAATTGATAATACGCATCCGTAGAGATGTACAGTGCGCACTGAAGAAGCTGTGAAGCGTTGTATTGAGGAGGACTCGTATGAGTCAATTCGCATGTTATGGACAAGTTTTCAACATTTCAAAGCATATATATTTTAGAAGTGTGATTTTATTAGACTAGACAATGGATTGACTACGTGCGACATCAGAATAAGATATCCTTGCCTCTCACCGCGTTAAAAATCTTTCATTCCCATCATCTAACGGTCTTACTGGTAACCAAATTTTACCAACAAGATTTTAAGATCATTTATCACCCATGATATAGCCGATAAATAGTATGAAAACTGTTTGTACTAGTGATGAGCTCAAAATCAGAAACTGTGAATCAATCACTGATATGTATAAGTCACAATCACTATCAGTGTTATGTAACTGAAAAAATATTAATTCGTGATTCTTGTCTAAAAAAACTAAAATACATATTTATTGTATAAAAATGTAGTTGGTTCATAGTTCGTTGTATTTTAATTTAATTTTTATTAACTTACTAGCTGTTGTTATCCGGCGACTCCCAGAATTTCCTTTATTTCATTTCAGACGACGTGTATTGGGGGAGGAGGAGTTGAGTAGTTTGAAATATTTAGTTTTGTATATAAGTGTACACGAATAAATAAATATAAATAAATTGATGAAGAAAAACATGTGCTATTTACGGGTTTTAATTTTTTGTTCATTTTCTTTGTGATATTATCATAAAACGATGATCACAGCTTTCAATCACTGATATCATCCAATACCAATACGTGATTCTAGCTAGAGTACCAATTTGTCTCTTCACTAGTTTATGCCTCTTGCTCCGGGAATTGTCTCATTAGGTGATGTCAGCGTGCTCGCCCGTTCCCGCCCCATGCTGCACACAATGCGGGACTTGGTTATATCGCATTAAAGCTCTTAAATTGAGAAAGTTTTCATCGTTCTGGTTTAGGAGACGTCGACATCCCCCCGCCTCCAACAGCCCCCACCAACCGTAGTAACGGGTATTAATCTAACCCATTCGTTAACCTAACTTTAAAATGTATAAAACATTAAGGTGCATTATGCATACTTCAATTATATATACTATATGTCTTAATATTTATTTTCAATTTTCTCAAAGAATTTTCAAAAACTTAAGAGAAGAGAAGACTTTTCTCCAACTTAAAATAAATAAATTTCTTCGAATAATAATCATATGATGTTATATTTAAACTAGTAAACTACTTGTTGCTACGGAACTAAAACAAATTATTGTGAAATGTGTGTCGAACGCAATAATAGCCCACAGGTATTATTTTAGTCATAAAGATAGTTTCGCAACAAAGGCAGTTGGTAGAAGGGGGAAAGTCTTCCAAAGATGGATCCAGAATATTTTTTTAGTGTTAACGGGCACCTAATCTCATATTAATTGAAAAACTTTCATCTCTCTCTTTATTTATCTTTTGTTATTCTATTTACATTCACATGACAAAACACGCTGTTGTTAGGGTTATTCGGAGGTATTACGATGAAGTGTGAGGTTTTGATGGAGCGAGTGAATCACCATTTTAAAGGTTATGAAATGTATGAAGTAAGTATAGACCCTGTAATATCGGGTTCCCATTCGATATTCGATATGTAAGTATTCATACATACAGGTAAATAAAAAATAATGTGAGTATTCACAATATACACTGAATTTATTCAAGGTCAAGTTACAATGTTCAAGCTACCATAAAGAAACGCGCGAGCCTGCTAAAGACGCGGGAGCCAAGAAAAGTGTGCTGTGCGCGGATCCGTGCAAGGCTATGAACGACTGTTTGCGCATGAGTTATGCGCCCACTGGGTGCGTTCAGATGCGTTTTACGGTGCATGCTTGCCGTGTGATAATAAATAAAATAAATTAAGTAATAGCATGACCAGCTAAGTTTACAATTTATAACAAATGTATTTTTCAATATTTTCTAGTCGTTTCAGATTTGCAACTGGAATTCAGTTCCGTGTGAAACGGGCGTTATATTCCGTATCCTGTGTCGGCCGCCTGACTGGAATAATGATCAAGGGCCTAAAATAAAACGATGTGATGCCGCTCGTTTATCATCTGTGATACTCTTATGAAATATCACTCGCGACGTCGCCGACATTTTAAAGGGAGAATCCTCCTTGGAATGCTTAATGCGACAACTGGACGGTGACTTCGATTCGTTTTGTCTTTGACATGTTAACACGAAAGGGTTATTCGAAGCGTTCAGGGGGAAAATGGGACATTTTATTTTATTTTGTTCAGAAACTAATTTATTCTCCAACCTACAGTTTTTATCACTAACATCTAATAATATGATTGCACTTCGTCATCATCGCTATTGGATCTGTATTTGGATATGTAAGTGTCAATGCCAGTTAAAAAAAATACCAAAGTAGTGAATATGTCGAAGGTGTTTTTAATATCTTTAGGATTGCTTAAATTTTTTATATTCAACAGTACGCAAATATATATACAATATATTCGATTTAAAATGAAGTGCATATTGTCTTTATTACGAATAAGAAAATACATATATTAACAAAATCGTATGAATTTTTTCTACTGGCGAGTATATTAACCATCTGTCATCTCGCATAGTCAATCATCTGTCAAATATATGTTCGTAATGTTTACGTTTGTTCAGTAATTATTTATTGTAAACATGATCTCAGTTTTTTCAGAAGAGAAATGACAAAGAATAATTAATTAGATATATATAATTTAAAATGGATACTTAAGAATACCGCTTGTACAACTCCAGGAAGGGTAATATATAATCTACCAGCAGAAAAGCTATCGCTAGGCCCTGCGCGCGGCAATAGTGGGCGCTACGTGGCCAGAGCTTCAGTAGAATCTATATTTCATTTAAAACAATATAGTAAGAGTGCATAATACTCCATTGTTAGAGCAATATAATAAGAGATTTGCGCATTGAAATATAGATTCTATGGAAACCCTAGCCGCGCAGCGCTTACGATTGGCCGCGTAACGGCCTCTATCGGCCGCGTAACGGCCATAATAGCCGATTGCAAGCAGGCTGTTGCCGATTGCTTGCTGCTAGGCTTTTCTCCAAGTACTTTTTAATTTAACTAAATATATAGGAATACAAAAAATTTTTAAAAGTGATACTTTTGAAATGAGTAATTAAAATTTATGTAATTTCAACAAACTTAGCCGATATGTCAGTCAAGGTCAGGTTTTAGAAAAGTTTGATCAAAATCTGATAAACACTAGGAGATATCTGTCCACAGAATACGTATACTATACTATGGACAGATAACTATCTTATTAATGAGAACAATGCAGCAATCAATAGTTGCAATTTTTGCAGAATACTAAAATAGAAATACTAAAATAATTATAGCAGTTAATCTATCACATCTTAATTTCAAACATTACGTGGAATTTTTGACAGAGGCTTTTAAAACTAGATACATTATTCAATAGAAAACTAGACGACAAATGTTTTTTAATTAAATGTATTATGTTTAAAATTTGTCTTTGAATGGCGTTTACATATATTTTTATTATGAAACTAGACGACAACTTATTTGGTATTCCTACAAAATATATTTAAATTTATGTTATAAAATAACATATTTAGTATGAATTTTGCATTCCCTTTCGAGATCTTCCAGCATTCACACTCACCTTTTCTGACTTACTATTCTGTATTTAATGATATAATTTACATTTACTGGAAGAAGAGTAAAATAAGCCACCGACGAAGACTTATCTTCAATCTATAAAATATTCTTACCTCAGCATTATTACGTTCTTTATCTCTTCAAGGACCTTTCACCCTTTTTTAGTGCTCAGAAAGTTAATGTCTGTCCTGCAGTCTGCTCTTGTTCTTATTCTTGTCGCTATTGAGATTACTAAGACCATTTTGAAATCTTTAATGTAACCACAGTAAAACATGAAAATAAAAAGAAAATTATTGAAATATTTCTTACTGTAATTAAGTTAGCACCAGGGCGAAGGGTTTTTGCTAAAAAGTTTGTTGTTTTCTCGACTTCAAGATGATTATCCGATTGTATTTGTATCTTAATTATAAAGGGAGGCTGACTCCAGGATTGTCTGACTCTTTTTAAAAAATAACCAACGATTAGTGAACTAAATAATAAATTAAGTATATCGTTTTGTAATATTGTATACCCCTGACCTAAGGCGTAACATATAATTCTGTGATCACACGGTGCGATGAAGCAGGTTGTCATCTTAGATAAATTGATATTGAGCTCCATCCCGCGTATAGATTAATCATGGAAAAATAATACTTAACTACGTAGTAAAAGTGCGATCGTATGAAACCAAGGAATGCAAATAGCGTCAGAACTATTTCCTAGAAGATTAAAAAAGAGAGGAATCCATGTTGAGGCACACCCGGATTACCTAATTGTAGCCATTTTTAAGGGATAAATATTCAACTCAGGTATTCTCTCTTTCCCTTACTTCTCTCTGTTCAGTTTCAAATCAACGAGTTTCACCTCGTCTACATTGATAAACAGTGTTTCCCAAGTTAACTCTTGCACACATCACATTCAAAACACGTCCCGAAAGTAAGCCCACAATATTTGTTTTTTCTTTAATTCCCTTACGCTACAGGGAGTTCCCTAAGGTCGAAATATCTTCTTTATTATTGAGAGTGTTGACTCTCATAACTTTAGTTATTTGAAGGTGTTAATGAACAACGTCAAATATAATTTTTCGTATTGCCTTTTGTTTACCTACTTGAATATTAAAAACTGGTCCAGCTCGTTTTTTATGCAAGAAAACATTTTTGACATCGAAATTTAACAATATTCAGATATATCTGATCATTTATTTATTTATTATTTGTATTTTAACTAAAGATAAATTAAAAATCTTTAGATTTTATTTGCGTTGATGAATATTGCATTTGTGGTACTGTTGCTATCAATACTCACATTGATGCATCTTGCCATTATAGTAATGCTGATCGATATGTATTAAAAAAATCATAAGACAGATTACGGAGATTGATTAGATTTTTTTGACAAAAATCAATCGAACAGGACTGACGTTGAAGGAGAGAGTAAAATTTGTGAGTATTATCTGGAGAACGGCCGTGAACTTGAATGACAAATGATGATAATAAAGATGCGACACGATCAGTTGCGTTTAAAAATAATTTATGTATAGTATGAAGTATAGTGTTCCAAGGCCTATAGAATTCTAGGATTCACACTTCAAACTTGAAAGTTCATATTGCTTCAAAATACTGTATTACGCATTCGTTCGCAGTCGGTTAGAGTATATGGCAGATTACATACGTTGCGAGATTAGAACGAATACAAAATAGCTTTTATCGACATCTTAATGTATGATCTAATTTATCATTCAACTCCTATTTAGATGCAGCAAACTTCAACAACATAAAAATTATAGAATATCGAAGAACACGTGCTGACCGAATAATTTTCTTTAAACTAACTGCAACGCCATATTGACTGCCCCAGCCAATTAGAAATAAAATCCTTCCACATACCATCTAGATCGATCCGGCAGTCCGCACTCTTCCACATTCCTAGAAGTAGAACATCTTACACATAAAACTAATTTATTCACCGTTCAAGCAAAAACCATAATGAGAAGATAACAGAAATTGACTTTTTCAACTACCTCACTAAGCTAAAATAGTTTTTTTATGAACCACTACATTGGATTTTTATAATTAGTTTTATATGCTATATATTATGCTACTCGTATTATGATTTTAAAATCATTTAATTAATTAATTATCAATATTTGAATATGTTCGAGAATACACAATTACTGGATTTTTATCTACAAAGGCACTGTAATTAAACAAATATTAGATATCTCATAGAGACAAAGCTATTTTTTATTATATTTAATGGAAAATATATGGAAGTTCGGGGTAATTACAGGGCTAACAACCTGTCTTCGGCTGGAATTAAGTGATCAATTTATATATATATATATATAACGTTCAACAATTCTCACCCACATTTTTCAGTAAATTTGATGATAAATGTGAATATTGAGGGGTGAGAATTGGTGAACGCTATATATATAAAGTGATCACTCAAACCAACCGAAAACAGGTCATAAGCCATGTGATTACCCTATATATCCATATATTTTCAATTAAATATAATAAAAAAATAGCTTTGTCTCTATAAGATATCTAATATTTGTTTAATTGATTAATTAAACTTATTAGAACACATTCTTATTGTGAAGTCGTAATTATTCAGAACATAGGTCTGTGATATTTTAAATATGAATTAAACATATTAATTAGAAAGATATACATATAAAATCAATTTTATTGAAAAATATTGCTCGGGAACGTACAGCGACGATATTTTAAAATATAAAGTGATTTTATATGTATATCTTTCTAATTAATATATTTAATTCATATTTGATTAATTTAATTAATTAATATGAACGTTTATAGGCACATTGTACAAAACAATACTTTCCGGAGTTTCCCCTCATTAATTCCATGCTCCGATGTATGACAGTCAATATGGTAAAAAAACGTATGAATTTTATATGGACTGCACAATAGATGGATTCAAATAATCATAAGGGTAATCGGCTTAAAATAATTCAGTCTCCAAAAGAACAATATCAAATATCTCTAGAATGAGAATTGGGCATTGCCAGGTAGCCTCACATTTATTCAGATTGAACTTAATAGATTCCCCAATGTGTGAGTGTGGTGCCGAGGAGGAGACCCTTGACCATATTTTTTTTGCCTGTCCATTGCGAATCGCAGGTTTTTTTTTACAGTAATCTCGTCAATGGTAATTTTCAATTCTCGGTTAACTTGTGTCATCTTCATTACCTTAATTCGCCATATTAATCTATATAATTACATTTTTTTTAACGACAATGGCATTGACTTGTAATGTAATATTATTGTACTTTTTTCTATAAAATAAAGTTTTAACTTGATTAATGGCACAAATCACTCTTGAAGGGTGGATTGTCTATTTAAAAGAAGAAGAAGAATAGCTAGGTTCTTGTGTTGGTCACAAAACTTCATGTACATGATACTTGAAACCGGCAGAACAATGTAGAAACTCCAGTCAAATGTTCAAAACATAAGTGAACAATATTTTGTTTGTAGATTAAGAACATTTTGTGAAAACATCATATCGTAAAGTGAGTGACGTTGAAAAATTTCTCGCCAGTTTGCTTTTCGTATTTTGTCATTATGATAATAAATTTTCTTTTATCTTTCTATATTACTAAATTTTCCCTGTACAACTTTCACAAAAGACGCACGATGCGTTTTCAGTTTGGTAAAAACCTAACTGAAAAAATATGGGAAACATATCCAGGTAAATGAAGTATATTATTGTAATTAAATCCGATCCTTCGTTATTTCGAATAAACACTACGATTGGAGGCTACTCATAAGAAGTACCAAATACCAAAAATAATACTAATGATAATATTTTATTTTCTAACAGTAATTAGCAACTCGTAAAATAGAAACACAAGAGTTTAGCCATTTTATTAATTTATAAATATTGTTTCTAAAAAAAACATGAAAATTACTGTTCAATAAGTCAATTTAAAAGCCATTCCTTAAATCTTCTAAGAGAAGCATTGCGATCGAAGAAAACTTTTATTAACTTCACTGTAACTGAGTGTAAAAAGAGCAGACCATCTTTCGGTCCATAGCCGAGGAAGATAAATTAAAAGATAACTACATCCCAAGTTCCTGACTCGACCGGACGGGAGTTCCCCGCGGACTGAGCGTGGAATTGTTTTAATCCCAAATTAAAGTTTTCAGTTTTAAGTTTAAGCCACTTCAGGGGTCTGAGGTCACACGGCTCGCTTCCTTCCCCCAGATGAATGCAGATTAACCCCCAAGAATGCCTTTCCTCTCACTCTACCGTTGTGATAACACTGGATTCTCGAAAAACTTTTCTTTAAATCCCAAATATCTGTGAAACAAGATAATCTCCAAAGTGTTGAAGGATGTGACAGATTCTAGCGTGACCATTTTTTGCGCAACTACTTAAATCATAATTTATTAAGTACATGAAAAATTTAATTATTTCACATAACACATGTTTTTGACCTAAAATGATTTAATAGAATTTAACGTAATTTTATAAATCGCTGGTGAAATACAATATGTACTACGACTCCAATGTAAATCAAAAAAAAAATTATTACGTATTTGAGCTATTAATTTTCGACAAATATATTTTAATAATAACATAAATTCAACGAGAGTGAATAAAATATGAGATCACCTGAAGTTATATTATACGAGTACAATTTAAGATCGAAAGAGGAAATCTTTCAACAAACTGGACTAAAACTTTTTGGATCAGTTTGAAACGAAAAAAAATTACACACTTTTATTTATATTATTCACAACCTTTATGATTCAAGTTAACGCCTAATAGCCTTTGTTAACATTTCAACGATAAGTTCTCCCTTATTCCCGGAATAACCGTGCACCCCGTCAACTAAACAGCTTTTGTATTTTTTGTTTGAGCATTTTTACACATATAGTGAAATTTTGCGACTGTATGCTGTAATATATTTTTTAATGTAATTTATTAAATAACTCGAAGATAAAGGACTTAGTTCAATGGACCATTTGTTTCATAAACGATTAATGAACTCTTTAGTTTTCAGTTAGCCAACTGAGTTGGCTAATCTGACGGAGAGAGAGGGTCATAACTTTATGTTATGTTATTTTTGAATAAATATTTCCATGTATTCGAAATGTTCAATCTTTTATAATATATTAAGTGACAAATTTATTAATAGAAATGAAATATACAGTATTAATAATTAGATAAAGTACTTTGTATAAACCACTTTTTATTGATTATTCTGTATGTTTCTATACCTATGGTATATTCTTCGGGAGACAATGTAAACTGAAATTAAAAAATACAAGCATAAATAAAAACAAAATTATAAAGTGGTGAATAAGTAAGAACTAATATGAAAATAAATTAAAAAGGTGACTATTTGCAAAGTGGATTTAGTTACTTATAATATTTAGCTTGCTATTAACACTTTTTCTTATTTCGATTGTAAAATTTCATATTTATCTAACTGTAAACCCCTAGTATGTGTATGTATAATTTCTAAATTTAGAATGGTTTCTTTCCAAAAGGTGATTGGAAAATTCTTCTGATGTTAACACGTGTTTATAAATACATTTTGCAAATAATCATCTTTTTAATTTGTTTTCATATTAGTTCTTACTTATTCACTACTTAATAGTTTTGTTTTTATCTATGCCTGTATTTTTTAATTTCACTATACATTGTTTCCTGAAGAAGATACCATATGTATCGAAACATGTAGAATAATCAATAAATAGTTATTTAAACAAAGTATTTTGTCTTATTATTAATATAAAATAAGGTCACAAAGTAATTTTGCAAATATTGAAGAAGTAAATATTCAGTATTTGAAATAATTAACTTACAGGATGTTTTTTACCAAATTTTTATTCAATAGTAAATACATATAACAATTGACCAAAAGGTTATTCTGTTTCCCGCTTACCTCTAGCAATAAAATGGTAGAATAATGAGATGAAATCTGCTTTGTATGTATCTGGCGATAATATTATCTTTATTGCGTAGTTTAATATCGCAGAGTCATGAGCCCCTGTCTCGTATATGGAAATTTCTCTGATAGAAATGCGATAAAAAGTATCGAATTGAGACAGTTAACCCTAACTGCAAATAAAGTACGTCATTAATTAACCAGAACTACACAAACTCAATTTAAAAATGTTACGTGCTTGAACGGCAGTTGTATCGGGCCTCGTCCCACTAGCGGTCATCAAGTTGGACGTTTTCTCAATAATTGCTTTTTTTTAGACATAAACCTACACAACGAATCCACCCCGCGTCGGAGTAGAACCTAGGTGAGGCGGGTAGTATGGTGTAGGAGGAGAGGATGCAGACTGATTTCAAAAAAGGGACGATTTATAAAAGTCGGGTCTCTCTACATTTGAGCAGTCGCACGTACGAACGGCCCAGATGAATGTTTTTTTTTTATATTAAACCGAAGTAAAAGTTATTCAGTATAAAACGAGTTCAACTTTATAACATAATAAATAAGACATAGTAATCGCTGTAATCAAATGTATTGTGCTCCGACGTTTAGAGAGATTAGAGAATTACGATGATCAGTACTGGTCACACTTTGAAAAAGAAATAAGAGGTGGTAAGTTTATTTTGAAAATAACTTTTGATGGGTGAACGAAATTTGTATTATCGCGGGAAATATAACATACTTTTCCTTTCTACCTATTCTAAGATCCAAAAATGTTCACAATAAACCTAAGGCATTTAAACTAACTCATAATTATTCAGATTGAACTTAATAGATTCCCCAATGTGTGAGTGTGGTGCCGAGAAGGGAACCCTTGACCATATATTTTTTGCCTATCCATTGCGGATACCAGGTTTTTTTTACAGTTATCTCGTCAATGGTAATTTTCAACTCCCGGTTAACTTGGGTCATCTTTTCTCCCGTAACTCGCCACATTTAATATATATAATAGCAAATTTTTGAACGACAATGGTGTTGACTTGTAATATAATATTTTCTATTCTATAATATTATTGTACTTTAATCTGTAAAATAAAGTTTTAACTTGATTAATAACACAAATCACTCTTGAAGGATGGATTGCCTACTTAAAAGAAGAAGAAGAATTAAACTTACTAAAAACTAACACGCTGTTTTCTCACGGGGGTAGGCAAAGAGGATAAGGTGTTTCTCGCCTTATCCACATTCATACATCTTCTCATACAAGTTTACCGATTATTGAGGCTTCTAATAGAACCATCCTTCAGTAAGTGTTATACCTGTTAAATGAATAGTCGCAGAAAATATAGCAAACTTCTCCTTTCTATCGATTCAAAAACCTTTAGTTTACTGTGTATAAAATAATTTTTCGTACAGTGGTGTCTCGTAGAAGTGAATTCTGTAGTATATCGTGAAGAATTTAAATGATGGAGAAGTGTGAAGAATCCGGAACAATTTTACAGTCTACACAATAAGTCTAGACTGAAGTGAACGAGGTTGTAATGGATGAATGATTCACGGGTCTTAAAAAGGACACTCGATGAAAATCTAGGTGGAAAAAAGGCTCCGCTGGGACATCATGTGAAGACGAATGCTAAGGACCTGCTGCTGGTGAATAATCGGAAACAGACAACAGAAGAGAGATTATCATGGAGACAGAATATTTAAGTGGCTCAGGCTCAGTTTGGGCTATAGCTCTATTGAAGAAGAAGAATACGTAAAATTCAAAAATATGATTATATCCTTAACCCGGCAACGACAGCTGCAAACAATGGTGTCTTCTCGTGTGCGGGGAATTCAGGTAGTCAAGAACAATACAGTTTATTACATATCTCACAGGTATTATTAATATAAGATATGTCATTCTTACCAACATGCACGCGTCATACAATCGCTACATCATAATACTATACAAATATAATCTAAATGTCACCTAATCAGTACGCTAGAATTTCCCTTCACCCCTCAACCCTTTCTACGCTCAACCTCTCACACACTGGGAGAGAAATCATTAAATCATCGGAACCCCCGACCGAAACCAATTACAAAACTTTACCGTCTGGCTTACTAATATAGGCGGGGCCGGCAGTTAAAGGGTTAACTCGGCTCTTCAAGATCACGTGGTAAAAGCCTGCGTCGAGCCACGTTCTCACGCCAAAACCGGACGCACTTAAACGCAGTGTTCAACGCAGCACAAAATACTATTGATTTTTTCTGAAGATAATATTTTATTTTAAATAAATATACAGTATAATACAGTAATTTTGTACTTAACCACATCAGCTTTATATTATGAATGAACCAATCAATTTTACTATTTATTATTTATTTTACAATTTTACTAGACTTATATTTATTTAATTTTCTAATATTTATTCATAATCATATGTAAAACTCTTGTGGTTAAATATAAAGTTACTGTATAATTCTGTAGAAGTTGAGGTGTGTATTGAAGTTATTCAAATAATGATTGACTAAAGACTGTGGCAGAAGGTTATGATGCTGTGAGACAGAAACTTCTAACCTCTTCTTGTCTCACGCGTGTTGGTTGTATGTCGCAGTGTAGTGTGCCTGTTGTAACTAGAGCAGGGTATATAATTGAAAGATCACTTACAAGGTTTCGTTTATTGAGGTGATGAATTAATATAATATAAATACGCGGTTGAACTCTGGAGTTATTTTTAATATTGTATTTAGAGGAAATAAATAAATATACAACTATTGATTTATTATTAAAATGAAAATTCTTCTTACTTTAAGTAACTAAAAATAGACTCTCGTGTTTTTAATTAAAAATCTTCCACTTAAGACAGAGATCAAAATAAGACTTTGATTAATTTAAAGCACTGATGAATCTACTATAATATGCTATAATTTTGGTATAACAATGATTATTCAGTCATCATTAAAGTGACAATTTTCGGCCCGCACACACTTTATGTACGCGCTACTCGAACGCGAACTCGCTGCGGACTGCAATAGGAGCGACAAATTTACCGCTAGTCTATGACGCGAAGCTACTCAGTAGCGCAACGCGGTAAATTTCATATTTCAAAAAATATCGACAGTTCTTCAAAGTGGAGGGTCTGACAAACCCTACCAGACATGCCAAGGATTAATATAAAATTATATTTTATAATTGTTTACACTATATTTTAAGTTGATTATATTAAAATGCAAATAAAATTATAATTAGGAGAACACATTCTCATTGTGAAGTTGTAATTATTCAAAACATAGGTCTGTGATATTTTAAATATGAATTAAATATATTAATTAGAAAGATATACATATAAAATCATTATAATTGTTGCGCCATCGGGATTCGAACCTGGATCTCTTTCCAAACCGGGGAAGGTGCATTATCCAACTATTCTAAAGCGATGATATTTTGGAAAGAGATCGAAGTTCGAATCCCAGTGGCGCAACAACAATATTTTTCGATAAAATTATAATTTGAGATTCTGTAAAAATAAGGTAGATGGCTCTATCAAATAATGTAACGATTAAATGCATAAATATCAAAAAAAGTAGCATATAGGTTCGAAAATTTGTCTCTAAAAATATTGTCGCTGTATCATAGTTGGAAAATGCACCTTCCCCGGTTTGGAAAGAGATCCAGGTTTGAATCCCGATAGCGCAAGATCAATATTTTTCGATAAAATTGATTTTATATGTATATCTTTCTAATTAATATATTTAATTCATATTTAAAATTAAAATTATGAACTGAACTAAAATGTTAAAACAATAAATTAAAAATGGTTTATCACAATTTGTAAAAGTAATTATATTTAACATAAAAACGATTTATTGTAAATTTGAAACCATTCTTAATTATCTGGCATCATATGTAATTTCATACGAGTATTTGAAATCGAATAAAAATAAGATAAAAACAAAATATTTAAAAATACACAAAAATTATTCCAATCGCTATAGCCATGCCGAATATATGATGACGAGCATACTAAATTCTATTGTGGTAATGACTGCCACGGTTGAAGTATGAGAACTCGGCGCTAGGTGGCCAGGTGGGGGATGTTTTACATTTTTATTGGTTCTGGAAGAGGCAGAACTTCAGAATATCTACTGCGTAATGGAGGTGAACCGGGACACCGGCCGAAAATCGAATCCGTTAAATATTCGCGATGTGATGGGAATTACAAACTAAATGGATTGAACATATTATGTTGTTTCACAGATAGGAACATAATTTAACTGTTCTAATTAATTATCTTCCTAAAGCAGAATTTTTTTCGTTATTGAAAACTGGTTATATTTTTATGTTTACTTCTTTATCGGTTAATAATAATTTATTAAAGAGTACTTGAAAGAAAAGGTCTACACCAATAAGTCAACAACAATTCCGATGCTACAGTACAATTTTCGAATTGAAACTGCTGAATTTTATGAAAAATATGGTTAAAAGAGCACGCATTTGTGCCACTGCCAGAGGCGGCCACTTGGCCAATGTCATGTTCCGTGCATAATTTATAAATAAAAACCAAATTAAAAAATTGTGCTTCATTTCTTAGTTATTCAAAAATAACATCGGCGTGGAACATAATATTCACCCTGTACCTATACAATTCTAATACTGTTCCACATGTAAACTAGTGCAGCAGCCTTTTATTCTCGACTAGTAGATAATAAATGCAACAAAATATGAAGAAGTACTTCAAAATAAAGCTAGAAGAATAATATTCAGAGAAAATAGATTTACCTGGATCAGTACGATGTTGAAAGATATTAATATGACGTAAACAGAAATATATTTCAATATTATGGTTATTTATTCGTAAAACCTCACTGGAAAATATACGTTATGATCATGGTACTTATTCAAAAAATCCTCACTAGAAAAATAGATGAAAGTAAACATGACATAAGAGGAAGAAAAATAATGAGATTGCCATTCAGGCAGAAGGCATAACTTCAGAAATCACTGATGCAATTAAGATTTGCTAGAGGACGTAACAAAAGAGGAAATTTATAATTAAACTTAATAAATATGTTCTTTATAAGTTAATTCTAGATTTTAAAAATGTATGTATTATATGTTTATATTACAGTATATATGTTTATACGTAGAGTAAAATATAATAATAAAAATAAACTTCACTAGGGGTAACTTTTTTTCAGATAAAATTAAATATTATAAATGTACATGGCGGTTACTTTGTGGTGTAACACGATTATTTTAATTTCCGTTGGGTTATTGTCACTACTATATACTACAATACTGTTTTTAGTTTAGTCATCACTTGATGATGAGAGGGACTGCACCTCTCGAAACTATTGTAGTCACAATAACCCAACATGTGTGTAGTACAAAGTTTAGTTATGATTTATTTTAAATAATTAAATATCAGCATTAAAATTTAATGTTAAGAATGCTTAAAAAAAAAAAAATATCAAAAATAATATTAATATCAGAATTATATATTTATGTACATGTGTGATAATTTGACACCACAGTCCATTAAAGGATTGGTTAACTTTATAGAGAAGTACACACAAAAAAAAGTGAGAGGACATGGAAATTATTCGAAACTTTCTAACGCCTTTTCTAATGGATTTTTGGTGATTAATTTTAGTGAAGTACCACATAAATAAACATATTTAATTTTCTGACAATACTTCAAAATAATTTCTTCTAAATAAATAATACCTTCACGTTGTTCAATAAAATTTCTTAGCTCTAAAATATTTCAATCATTAATATCATTTTACATAAATAGATATTTTCTTTAAGTATTTTCCGTAGGAGTCGGTAATCAAATTACTTAGAAATATATTATTGTAAAATTGTTAATTCTTTCAAAAGATATATTATTAATTAATTAAGGAGCTTATTTGAAGAAGGCTATTTTCATACATTGAAATACGTAGCTCTTTACGAGGCTAATGGACCAAAAAAAAAAAAAAAAATATATATATATATTTATAGACTTCTGGTTATATTCCACGCTGCAGTCATCGCTTTTGCCTTTGGACAAGTCGGTCAGATATTTAGCCCCAACAGTCTCATCTTCGGAAATGTGCCTGTGGCTAACAGGAGGTCTTACCTCTGATTCTTTCGCCAATTCAGCACGCCTCTAGATCTACCGGGCAAACTTGGACTTTGCCGACCTCTCTTGCGTCGTCATGGAATTGTAAAAAAATTAAAAAGAATAATTTGGACGCGTGCGTTGAAACTGAGACTATTATGATGTATGCCAGAAAGTGTGAAACAATCGTAAGTAAAGATATTTTGAAGATTCAGTTGATTTTACGTATTGTTGCGTACAAAGCATAGGTGCTGGAACAATGTCAGTACAGGAATGAGCTTGACATTCACCACAATCCGAATTCAGCTGGTATCTCTAAAGATGTGGACTGTATATTTTCAAGCACTTCATTAGCACAGTACACATATAACCGTACTGGCTCAAGGTCGCCAATCGACTGTAAGGGTTGTAAGGGACGGTAAGAAGGGGGGGGGGGAGGCACAGTGCATTATTTTCGTTCAATAATTAATATTTATACACCAAATAAATATATGTACCAAACACGTATAATTAACTATAAATACAACATAGGTAGCAACCAAATATTTCAGTATATTTTTCTAGTTGATTAATTTAATTTGTATTATATAAGTAATCTATATGTATGTGCATACGTATATACTCGTAAAACCGGATGTCTGTCTATTATATACATTTTGTCCAATCTAAACCAAATTTATAACAGTTACTCTACAGATTCCCGCACAAAACATCGGTATCCCCCCTAACCCTGGCCATACCAGCCCTTCTATTTATAAATACGTTTTAAATTGAATGCCATACAGATTTTTTACGGAAAAACTCGTTCTATTAAAAAATATTGTTGACTTAATACAATGTAAAATTCGTGTTTGTATTTAACGTATATATTTTAATACTCTTTTTATAAAAGAAATCTTCGTTAGCACAAGAGATCTTTTTTATAATTTGTTAAATTATTATAAATGTATGTTCAATTGTTGATACAAAAAGTACATTGGTGGGTCGGTGTTTACGTGTACAGCTAGAGCAGGTAGATTATGATGTGACTGTACTTACAATCGATCATTATAAATTGTAGTACAATTAAATTTAAACTGTGTGTTACATTATACAAAGTTTAAGATAAATGAATAAGATGATGAAGGCGGTGCCGAGAAGCGTGTGAGATGTGTCCGAGGAGATGGCCAGGAGAAGAATAAGCGGTTCTGGTGTTTTTTCGGACTGGTTTGATCGCGGTGTATTGTTGTCTGTAAATTTGCGGGCACTAGGTGGACTGTATGGCTATTGAGTGTTTATTTATGTGGATCTGTGAGGCGGTGCAGGGTCTCAACAGTATTAATACAATGTGTTCCAAAAGTCTTTTTCATAATAAAAATTATGTAATAAAATAATGGATGGGTTTAATAACGGCGTTTAAATTTCATTTATTTTCCATTTAAGTACCGTCCTTTTATCCGGGATTTATTTCTTAAAAATTATGTTTTATAAATGTGATCTGTTATTTCACTGGCACTCTTCTAAACGGGAGACAAAACTTTTGAGAACTGCTCGGCACGTATTCTACGTGATCGCTGTCATTTATTTTCGGATATTTTCTTTTAAATGATCCAGAGAGGGACAATTGTTACTGTATGCCTTTGATTTAAGGTAGCTCCATAGAAAAATGTTAATTGGTGTCAAGGCGTGGCTATGTGGAAGTCAGTTTATGTCACCTCGTCGGGATATCAATTTTCCACGGAAAACTTCACGTGCAAACTAATAAGGACACGCTCCATAGCGACTGAATTACCAAGGACGCAACTAGCGATCGGCATACCCCACGCCCCTCTCCTGCACGTTGCGTTGGTGCAGCGAATGAACTAAAATGAAAAAGACTTTTAGGACACGCTGTATATAAAAATAATAAAAAGTTACAATAAATACATAACACTATTAAAAATACAAAATTAAAAACAAAATATAAATAAAGGTTAAGATGTATTAGTGTTTGCGATACATTGCGGTGCAAAATATCCGGTATACAAAGTTGTACAAATTTTAAAGTTTTATTATGAATGAAAAAACTTATTCAAATTTATAGTTAAGTTTATATATAACAAATATCGATATAGATATTTATGTATATATTTTCAATGACTGAAGCCTAGTAAAAAACAAACAAGTAAAATTGTAAATCAAATTCGACAGAATCCTTGAAAGAGCCTCCCAAAATATAAACGAATCACCCACTCCACGCATGGCTCAGAAAAGTACATATACAACATATCTCACGAATTGAAGTCAAACAATTTCGTTTCAATCAATTTTATCCCGCGGCAGAGTAAGACGGCAAAGGTTGGGTTTTCCATTCCAGTACCGGTGCATCTAATTTTTCCCTTCGAGCTATAAAAGTCACCTTAACTTTGAAAAGGGACAAAGTAGAAGCTTTTTGGCAGAAAGGTGAAACCGCACAACTCAAGTGGTTCAAAAGGCACATAATAAAGAAGTCGAGAGAATTTATTGCGTGTCCTTAAGTGGGTGAGTAAAGGGAAAAAGAGTATATTATTTTTCTTAAATCACTTAAAAACTGTGGAGGTTATTTTTTATCATTTACGCGTGTAGTTTTAATAAAATATATTATGTTTCAGGCCAATGCTGTTTTCAAATAACTAGGAAAAACGAAACACAATTTTTTTAATTTGAATTATATTTCATTTCGAATATTGTTTTGCAGCATCGAAATTATTGATAACCATTTGGCGTACCTTTCTCTCTAGTTTCCTTTTCCACAGAAAATAGTCGGGAGCCGTCAAATCAGGTGGTCGAGGAGGCCAGTCGATATCATCACTTTTTGACATTATGCGGCCGGGAAAAATTTATCGCAAAACTTCAAGCGTAGCTTGGGCTGTATATGAGGTGGCACCGTCCTGTTGAAACCACATGTAGTGCAAGCCCAATATACCTAGTTTTTCAATGTGTGACGATAGCGATCACCATTAATGGTTACAGCATTGTCATTATTATTTAAATAAAATGTTTTAATGACTTCAACACGTTATTGATACTTTAGACGCTATAATATAATAAATTGTAATCAACTACTCTCTACGTCTACTAAACACGAATTGACAAATATTCGAATATAATATTCACTCTGTATCTGAAGGATAAATCGTTTAAACAATATTTTCAGATAGATGCACATGTCATTGGCTTAATTTGGACAAAATATCATTTATTTAGATATGTGAACATCTCTTCGGTTTTCAGTTTTGAGACGCTTACTGACAAAATTAGTGGAATAAGGCAACGGACGCAATAGCACCTGATGACCGCTGTAGCCATGTTGAGGCTGGAACAAGTTTTGCGGATGTAGGTTGTACTCGGCGGAATTACTAGACACGAGATTGGCATGGGAAGGGCTAGCGGCGGATCGCAGCTAATGTACGACTTTAGTGGCAGAACAACATCCCTTCTTCCGGTAATCAGATAACTGTACACAGGGCAACTACGCACACGGCAACTGCACACAAAGTTCTCGAATTAATATACGTAAGTTACCTCACGATTGCTTACATTACTTTAAGATACATTAAGTTAGGTTAAGTAATGTTAATAACAAAGTCACCGCAGTACAGTAATAAGCTAACTGTGTGCAGTTATATATGTATGCATCTGTCTTGTGTGCAGTTATCATGCAATACACTTCTTTCAACAAAGCTCTCCACCTCTCGGGATCTCGTTACTCACATAGTAAAATAATTAATATGTATTTCAAGCGAACAGAGGAATATTAATTATTTAGAGTATAGTAAAGTATAGTACAAAAATATGTTTTTTTGTAGGCAGTATACACGTAGAATTACACGCGATATTTCTGAATCATTTAGCCCGTACGATAGATGATACTATACGGACATTTGGAGAGCTGGACGAACTTTATTTTTATTAAGATTATCTTTCTTTACCATGAAATCATCCTCATTTGACTATTAACGGTGTGATAGTCGACATGACTACAATCCAAAGAGTAGACAAATGACATATAGTAGCGATCGTCGAGATCGTTTGCACAAGGTGCCTATATACTAAACATTTTTTCGACTGTTACGGGACGTATTTAAAGGTCAAGGATAGGGGTTGTATATTACTAGGATAGTTCCTGATAAGGGGTTGAAGGAAAAGGGGAATCATTTACATTTTATTACTATTTCAAACATCTATTACGGTCGGCCAACCGCGCGAGCTATCCATGACTTCTGATTTTATTGCGAGATCCAACAAAACTCAGTGACAGAATAGTCAAAGATTATTTCGTAATTAAAAAAAAATAACTTCAACCCATAACTACAAGGAATATATGTTATGTATAATATTTATACAATATTTTAAGCTCATTTTTATTACATTAATGTTATAATATTTATTATTTTTATAAATACTTATGTTACGTTTAAGTTTTCTCAAGTATACACGCTTTTTTCAATCCGTAGCAAATATTTTTACACATTAAGTGGTCTTTTTAGACGATATTTCATTTTCATTATTTCCACTCATAAAGCCGCCTTTCTTACACTTTTATGCACAATTATTTTTAAACATATTGATTATTTTTCCCACTGTTTAGTCAGAGCAATTTAAAATGCACCGGAAAATAAAATATTTTCCTTTAAAAAAATTCATCATCTTACTGTTTTTCAAACTCTGCTGGATGGAGATAAAAACCCCAACCAGTTGGATATTACGCGAGCGTCTTACTTGAAATTAGTCAAAATATTACCCCTAGACCTATCAAACACGTTTAATTTAATAATACAGCGGTTAAAAAATAATATATTAAATAAATAGTCAATTTTGTTTTTAAAAAATCCTATGCTATACTGGTAGAAAATCAAGTAGACTTCGTCAGTGTGCGATCGTGGGATTTTACTTTTTTGTCTAAGTCTAACGTTACGAATTTTTGAAAAGTCACTTTTTTCTAAAATAGACAGCGGATTAAACTGGTTAACAAACTTAGCTGAGATATTTATCAGTTCAATTTTTCTGAAAAGTTTAATCGAAATCTGATAAGGTCTACAGGAAAAAATTATTTGTATATACATAAGATAAACATTTTACCGGAGGTAGTTTCGATTTTTTTAAATAGAGAATATTACATAGGACTTGGTGGTATCCTGGATTGAGACGCGTACCCTCGACCACTAGATCACTAGGCCAGCGTCTTAACCACAAGACCAAAAAGCTACTCTAATTACGTCGCAAAACCATCTGAAATTATAAAATATATATATAACGTATTAAACGTATAAAAAATATTATTTATCAAATTTCAATATATATTTTTTAAATTAGTTTTGAGAAAGATGTAATCTGAATAAATAAAAAGATAAATATCAGGATTTATTTTACTATTTTCTCGTATTCGAAGAACTACTTCCATCTTACATGAAGCCACTTAAATACGAATTTCGAGAACATTCACATAATAGTCGGAGTAATAAATTATTTCATATTGGTTACTATCTATTTTAGAAAAATATTTTATTTTAAAAAATCTCCTAAGTATTCCGTTGGACCAACGTCACGGCATAATATAGACTCGTGAGTTAATATGGGTGTACACCACTTTATTCTCAGTGGAAGAATAAATACGACCCAAGTTACTTAGCAAAACCAATAATTTTTAAAAGCTTCGCGAATAAACCTCTGATTCATGCTCTTTATGGAAGATTTCTGATCGACGACTAAAGGAACAACGTTAAAGTATTGTATGTCATCGAAATATTGAGTGGTTTTTATAATAATCGCAGAGGGACAACCTATACAATAAACATTTACTAAGCTCTAAATAATATATTATGAGACTTTGATATCTGTATATTATTGGGTCAAAATTTTATTTCTTTATTATAAAAACTTCAAGCTTTAAACATACTGTGTGTAATATTAGCAAAATTACTTAAAACACTTTGTTTAAATCATTATTTATTGATAAATCAACATGTTTCCAATATATATGGTGTCAATACAATGTATACTAAAATTAAAAATACAAGCATAGATAAAAACAAAACTATAAAAATATAAGTGATGGGTAACTAAGTAGGAACTACTATGAAAGGATTTGGTTATTTATAATATTTAACTTGCTATTAACTTTTTTATTTTTCTTATTTCTATAATTTCAAATTTATCTAACTGTAAACCCCTTAGTATTTGTGTGTGTAATTTCTAAACCCCTGTTTATGTCATTAACAAGGGTTTAGAAAATATTTGTATTTTTAATTTTAGTATACATTTTTCTTGTAAAAGATACCATAGGTATCGAAACAACATCAACGACATCTAAATTTTGAATTTTGAAAAAGCAAATCGGTCTAAACTTGTTATAATACATTTTTTGTTAGTTAACCGTCAGTTAACCACCATTTAACCGTGCATTATTATTACCATTTAGTATTATTACCATTTAGTACCATTTAGTATTACCATTTAGTAGTGCAGTAGTCTGTGAAAAAATTGGGGATACCTATTTTAAGATGTAGTAGAAGAAGAAAGCTAGCTCGATGTTTTGGATTCATTATTAGTTGTGTTCCGGGTTACACAAAAGGAACAGAAAACTAAACAGCGTGTATTTGTTCAGATTAGGTGGTAGAAACATGATCGAGATTGTGCAGATGTAAAATAAGATTTCATTCAACAATTCCCATGTATTTAGCTACCATTGAAGCAAGCTAACGATAAATAAAATTACAGGTTCTAGAAGATAGGTTCAGTAGCTGATTTACCATGCTGTGGCCGCACATAATTGATAATCACTGAAGACAATACGCAGATAGGTTCCGTCACCCAAGAAATCATCAAGAAGTGATTCTATACATTTTTGATAGAAGTTTACAAATATACACAGCATCAAAGCCTAAAGAATTATCCAGACTGAAGATTTTGTGTAGAACATTGTGGATATTTTGAAAAAACCATTTTTGTTACTATGACGTTAACTGATATACGCCGCATCCTGTATTGTACGATTTAAATTTTTGCCTGTCTCAACACAGATTTCTCTAATGAGACGGGCACAGTACAAATACAAGTAAACATATATATTATATAGATAATTAAATAAATAAATTACAATCATAAAATGTTAATTTAGATAATATTTTATATAAGATAGCCGTTAATTAAATTACTTAAATATTTTAATATAAATAAATTAATTTAATATTTGAAAAGTTTCAACTGTCTGGAAAATGTACGACAACCCAGTGGTTACTTAGGAAGAGCGACATGAAAATCAAACATTAAATATTATTTTTAATACAGCTATAAGCATGCCCGTTCGCCAACCGCTGTCTATCTTGTACGTGTGCATTTGAGACCGCACCAATATTTACACAAAGTTCCGCGTAAAATGAGCGAGCCTGCCAACACATGTGATTGAAATTCATGTCAAATATTTGTAAGTAAATACACGAGGATACAGAATTATCCCCGTGTACTACACTGCCACACTTTTTAATCTCCGTGCTGGAAGATACGGATAGATGTTTATTTTAGTTCAGGTTGCACTGTTCTCAATAAGGGATCGGTGTGATATAAAATATTGTATGAAACAATCCTGTCGGCCTTTGCAAAATGTATCAACGAATGGGTGGATGCCATGTGGACGCGCGCAAAAAACATTATACGTGTATTTTATTGGAGTTAAAAACTTTTTGTTTTTCGAATAAAGCTTTTCTTTTTGGATACGGCTGCGTGGAGCCGTCGCGCATCGCCTCGCAGGGGACGGACGACAGCGTGAAAGGGTAGGAAAGGCTCGGGGAGGGAGGAAGTGGGGGGGCGAGTGCTATCTCAGGTGTCCTACTCAAATTGGACAACATAGGCGAAAAATATTTCTTAAATCCATGCGGGTCGTAGTGTTCAGGTGCGTTTTAATACAGTTTTCTAGAAAATTTCCAAGGCTGATTTTATTTGAATAGTAACAAAAAGTTACAGTAACAATTTTGATCCAGTCACAATTTTAATTATGATCTTGAATTAATTTATGCTTTCTCATGCGTACGAACCTTTCAGAGTAGACACCAACCCTGTTCATCCCTGTTCATAGTGAATGTGTGATATCTATATTAAAACCTAATTACTTAAGTACACAGAATATGTCTTGAAATTACTATCTCTGCATTAGGAAAAAATCTTAGTTGTAGAAAAATTCTGTTTGTAACGGTTGGGTTAAATAGTAAAAAATTTCAGTTGTATAAAATTGTGTTAGTAACGGTTAGGTTAAATTTTTGTACGTAAACTTCATAAATTGACTTTGTGTTCAGTTATAGACTTTCCAAAATTACATTTACATTATTAGAAAGACCTACAATATTTATAACTTTGTATAATACGGACGGATTTGTTTTACAAGCCTGAATCTAGAAACTAGGAAGTTGAATACTTAATTAGCTTAATTGTAGGAAAGAAAATTAATATTTAGTTTACAACTCAATTTAGAAATTCCAAATGCTGTAAGGGCACTTATTAATAGGGGAAGAAAAATAGCTTTTTACCTATTGGTCGGAGCTCAAACATTTTGATGCATTTACTTTATTATTTAAATATTTTTATGGTTGAACATTGTTGTTAGTATTTAAAATCGAAAAGTGCGCACATCACTAAAAAAAATTAGTGCAACTGCTGCATGTGACATCTGTCTATTATTAATTGGTTATTATTTAGTAAAGTATTGAGTTAGTATTTAGGAAATATTTTAAAATTGATTATATGTAGTTAGTTAACTTGATTAATTTAAATTAACCTTAAAATTAAAACGTTTTCGATGCTTATTGCATCATCTTCACTAATAAACGGATTTATCAAAACACATTTATTAAAATGATTTATTTTGCTACCTATCATAATTTAAAAAATAAATTATTACCTCAAAATCGTTGATATCTTTATTCAACTTTAAACTATGTGCTTTATCATAAAATATACATTCATCATCGAATTATCTCACACAAATAAGAGATAAAGACGGAGAAAAAAGATTTTCGAAAGAGAACTGTTGTGAATCATTTTTGCATGATTTTAATAATCAACGAAGCACCTTCTTCAGAACTGAAAGGGTTAGACTAAGGGTATTCCTACGTGACGTGCAGGCAAAAGGGATGTTGGATAATAGTGTCCATTTTATCCAGTCAAATCTTGACGTTTTTGGTAAATTGCTTCACAAAAAACCACTTTGCATTCGCTTTCATCTAACAGATGTCCCTTGCTTCGCACGGGACTTTATTTAATTTACATATTTTTCAGTTTATTGAAGGAGCAGTAAAGCTTTTAATTTAGTTTATATGTAGCTATCTCTAATACTTATAGTCTTAATAACGAATGAATTTAAATAATAAAAATATGTGTACTAAATTAATGTAGTTAAAAATACGATTACGAGTATGAATATTTTATTCATTCAAATTTAGACTAGCAGATAAGCAATCGGCGAATGGGCAATGGCAATGGGAATGGGGATGACTATTGTGGTTGCTTCGCGGCAAATAGTGGTCGCTACGCAGACATTGGTGACTGTTGCGCGGCAGGGTCTCAATAGAATCTATATTTCAATGATAGAGCTTTCCCCAAAACAATCTACACGTAAGCAAAATCCCGGTGTAATTAAAATTATTCTCATAGAATCTAGCTTAGCCTAAAACAAACCACACTCCACATTTATTGGCGTATAGACAATAATAAACACAAAAATGCTATTTGGAATCGAATGAAAAACATATCCAAAAATCGTTATTTTGACATTTCGAAAAGCTTTCTTCTTACTCGCAATAAAGACAATATAAACTTAACTTCAAATTGTATATATATTTATGAACCGTTATTTAATATATAAAAGAGAAAGTCATTGAAGTAATCTTAACCTAGAGATATTAAAAACACTTTTGTTTTTGCCGTGCTCATAGTTCTGTCCGTTTAATTAAGTACTATACAGCCATAATGATACTTCGTTCAAGACGTGCAGAAAATCAAAGAAATAAACGGAGAAACGTAATTATGGATATATAGTTTTAAAAACTTCTCGAACTACTTGAACTTGTAGCTATCAATTACAATGATTTCTTCAGTGACATTAACATCTTTTCTATTTCTAACATCTAATTAACAACATTCTTTGATGCAACACGTAAATGATTTTTCCTTGTTTTTGATTTTATATTCATAATTTTTTTTACATATTACTATGCTTTTTTTTCGCTTCCATGTGGAATATGATAGTATATAAGTTATTTGTCATCATTTATTTGTCTATGTCCAATACTAATAATATACTTCCAATAAATAAATAAAAAAAATTATATTAATAATTAAGGTGCAAATTTATCAATTTAACTTGCTTAAATTTTTCTCATAATTTGAATTAATTTAGTAATAATTTCAAGAATCAAAAATATTTGCTCATATAAATAATTTTATAGCTCTTCTTACATGAGAAATATTTGTTCGTTTCGTTACCCTAATAAAATATATATAATTACTCATGAGTATTTATACGCAATTATACTAAGAGCTTCTCATTAATTTTTAAAAACTTATTATAAGAAATATTTGTTTTCAATATAGTTTCTAATTTTTAAATAAAGCCGAATTTAAAAATACTTCGCCACCTTGGATACATAGTATACATTAAAATGCTTGGCCAAACAGTCTAGTCGAATGGTACAATTTTACGATAGAATATAATATATTATTTATAACTGAGTACAACAAATATTATATATAAAGAAATCTATTTTAGCTACATATTTCGATTCCATGTTTCGTTGCTACAACCTTCACTATTAGAAACCTTGATAAATAATTGATAAAAATGAATTACCTCGATTTACACGTTTTAAACTTAAATTAAATTCATGGGTCCTTTGGCAAATATGGCTAAAATTATTATAGATAAATTTTTCTTCGATATTTAATTAATTCCAACGTTACTTAGATCGTCGATAACTGAAAATCTTGAAATGCCGATGCTTTTGTGTGTACAGTTCGAGATTTTCAGTTGCACATGAATCAGCTGATTGTTAAATCAATTTGGGTTTTCTAATATATCTTGCGTGCCAACCTTATTCTGGCATTTATTTCGTTTTCCTTTTTTTTATTTATTAATATTTTCCATGGTTTTCTTTTTCATTGCGTTATATTTATATCGTAACTTTAATGTATAACATAATATGTATTATTTTTATGGAAAACCGTGTTAAAAAAAAATCTGATCACGCTGGAATAAACACATTATTATTATTATTATTTCATGACGGACATTCCCCTGTAATAAACAGCGGCTGACCACCCTAAGATGTCCAAACCTAATTTACAGACACCTTCCCTGACTCTACCGTTCTCCTAGGCCCACCATCAATTTTTACCGTACCACCCCACCACTTTATCATTTCTCACTCTTCAGAAAAACTCGAATCTTGCCTGAATATGTAATGCCAAGTACAAGCAAAACTACTGGATTAAAAATTAATATAAAAAAATCTCAGGTCATGAAAAATAGTTAAAAAAATATTAGATGTGGTGTTCTCATAATATACATACTACTAACCATAATATATCACGGGCAAGTCATCTCCTTAAACGGAGGAAGAAAATACTGAGCTAAACTACAGAAAATTAAATATAATCTTTAAAAGTGGGATACCACTGTATTATAAAAGAGTAACTAATAGATTCCACGCGTGAAAATGAAATACATGTTTTTGATTCTACTCGTTTAATTTACTTGAGACGCGTTTCGCCTTGTAAGGACATTATCAATCTAACAATTTAACTCAACAACTTGTATTTATAACTATAAAAGGGGGACAGCTAAACTATTTTATTTGCATTAAAGGAGTAGAGTAAGAAACAAATGATTTACTTTTACACATGTGATTATGGAGTTCTACAAACTTACCTCGGAAACAGTAAAAAAAACAAAAACCTAATGGATTCTTCCAATCCTTACATGTGGTAGTGAAACTTGGACTCTGAATGCTAAGTTACTTCAGAATCATCAGAAGAAATAGCGTAGTATGGTAGAAGTATGCTGGGAATCACTAGAAGAAACAGAAAAGGTAACACATGGATTAGAGCGTTGACTAAAGTAAGGTATATATATACATCATATATACCTCACATACATTTATCTCTTTAGGCCTTTGTAGCTCTTTGAAATATATACAAAGGCCTGTATACATTTTACATTTACTGAGAAAGGTTTTCATTTTAAATAGGCTCCCATGCTATGCCGCATGCCGGTTAGCTCCGCCGCATTCAAAGGCTCGACCCGTTAACGCTTTTCTGGGTATTTAACCATTTTTGCAAAATTCATCTCCATAAGATGGTCGAAAATTTATGTATAGATGATTGCAAGATTCATTTGAATTTTCCTTTCTCATTGAACCTAGTATTCTTGTGAACATACAATAGTTAACATTATATTTAATTAAATAAAACTGTACAAGATACCTCTCAATTCTTTTGATTATTATATTGTTTATAGAAATGATTATCCACTGAGTTTAAATTATAAAATAAGACACGTTTTTCAAAATAATATAAAAATTGTATATTTACGCGGACGTAATAGGTTATAATTCACATTAAAGAATATGTATATATATATATATAAAAAAGCCTGATTTCAAATACTTATGAGTAAGTAAAATAATGATTATTCTAAACATGTTTCCATTTTTATTACGCTTGATCGATAAAAGGATGATAATTAGTAAAGAATAACTGTTTATTCCCTTGCAAGCCATATGTCAGAGGTGCAGTCTCCTCCAGGGTATCTGAAAAATAGACAATGATCAATATCAAAGTTATAGGTATGTGTCTTGATGATAGATCTGACATTCTAAAACCGGTTGGCATTAAAATATAATACAATGGTGGCAATATATAAAGTTTATTATATTTCAGTTAAATAGTTAAAATTCCACAAAGTTACTATTTTAAACATTAAAAATACTATCCTCTACTAACTGTAAGGTTTCAATAGATATCTTTTTGACATCCATTTGCCGTCGATATTGCATGCTTGTGTGCAAAAGGCACGTACAATTATTATCTTGTATATTAAATTTCTTTCGCATTTAATCCTATATTTTATATAAATTGCTTATTCTAAATGTTATTGTTGTGCAGATATACATATATAAGTATGCAAAAATATGCGTGTTGGTAAGAAGCATGACTACTGGTAAGAAATAAACAATCTTAATAAATTAATATTATTTATATGCTACTGTATTTCGCTGTAACTTTGTGGTAATTCATTGTAAATATAATCAAAATCAATTCACTTTGTTACAACACAACATTTAACAGTAAGTTAGTATCTAAAGAGAACACATTATTATTGTGAAGTTGTAGTTTTTTCAGAACATAGTTCTGTAGTATTTTAATACAAATCAAAAAATATTTTTTCTATATGTCTTACTAATTGTATTAAAATATTATGGAGTTTAAATTTAAAAAAGTATTTTTACATCCGCAATTTAATAAGTAGGTACATGTAAATATAATTTAATTGATAAAAACATTGTTAATATTGTAGGTATTATACATTATAAATATTTAATACTTTAATTGTCTTATTATTTTCAACCTTTTTTGTCAAACTAATTACGTACATTGTATGTTGAAATGACTTAAAAAGTATATGGCAGAATGATACCCAGCAAAGCTATTATTGTTTATTTTTTTATTTCAAGGAGATTGGTTATAAATATGTATATTATTAACCTTTTAACCGCCAACCGTATTTGAAATGAATGATACCTCATAGGGTAAATGTAGGCTCTGAGAGTCTTGATTTAAAAGTACCTATCAAAAGCTGATAACTGTCGTCCACAGAATATGGCAAATAGATTTTTAAAATATGACTTTATGCATGAGACTTTAGTATCTGCAATGTCAAAAAGTGTGTGTTATCACGCTCATGCTTGGTTATAATGTGCAAATTTTGACGTGTTAACGCGCTCGTAGCATTTAAAAGATACAGTTCTTCAAATCCCTTTTTTAAGTACGATGTGAAGATAGAAATGTTATAAATTGGCAACAGTCATATTAATACAGTTAAGAGAATAAAATATCACATATATTATAGAACAAATTATTTAGTATCATTGTGTGTCTTCATAAACTCAGTATAATTTGAATGTATAACTAGTAATTTAAAAACAAATAATAAATCAAAATGAATATGAATTAAGTATTTCTACTACTAATTTCTAAAGAAACCTTATAATTTGTTTTAAAAACTTAGGGTCCGAAGAAATTCACATAAATTTCTTCTTCTTTCAACTTATTTTGTAAAGAAATGAACTAAACAATAAGGTTTCGGCCAACTTTTATCGGTTGTTAAAGTATCGATTCAATAAAGACGTCCCAGATAACTTATATTTCCGCTTCTTCAGAATACTATAGTTAATTAAATTAGTTTATTCTCAAATTTCTTAGGCTGAATTTTCTTTCACTCGGGTAATATTATCGCTGGAATATATATTTTTTGTAATTATTCAAGTAGATACGTACAACAATACTCTCCTAATTTTATTAGAGGTTCTATTATACAATGTAATATTTCCAAACAATATGTTTGGAATTTTAGAATGTACATTTTACAAAATAATGTTTTTAGGAAACCACATTCTTATTGTAAAGTTGTAATTATTCCGAACATAATGTTCTGAATAATTACGTGTTTTCCTAATAATAAAGATGTATCAATGTGTCCAAAATTTAATAAAAATGAATTGATAATTCTGTCATCTGCTATCAGATTACTCAAAGGTATTTGAGATACTGTAAAAATAAGGTAGATGGCTCTTTCAAATAATGGAACGATTAAATGTATTATTATCAAAACATATAGGTTCAAAAATTGGTCGCTAAAAATATTGTGTCAAGTCGGGCCCTTAAGGGATCGAACCAAACTAAAGTGTTATATTTATTGGAAACACTCTTTAAATATGGTTGGTAGTAAAATACAGTAGGTTATTTTTGAAATCTTATTTTTGAAATAGAAGATATGAACCTACAGACAATACATTTTAATTTGTATTATAAATTAAATTTAAAAAAATCTAAATCCACAAAGTATTATAAATCAAATAAATAAGTATTTTTTTTAGCTGTTTCAGCTTTGCTGTGCACAATTATCAATTAGAAAAATATAAATTAGATGTAAAAGTAACAATTTATGAATATTCATATATAAATGAATTAGTTTATAAATACTAATTAAATGTATTAATTAGAAATATATACATATAAAATCAACCTTCTTTCAAAAGTACTGTCGCTGTAGCATAGTTGGATAATGCACCTTCCCCGGTTAGGAAAGAGATCCCGGTGGCGCAACAACAATATTTTTCGATAAAATTGATTTTATATGTATATCTTTCTAATTAATATATTTAATTCATATTTAAAATAATATTTTTCTAACGAGGATCTAACCCACAGACTACTATATAGACATGAACTAACGGAAATTCCTTGTTTCAATATTTTCATTTTGGCGTTACTCACTCTGGTACCACTTAGCAATCAAATAGCTCCGCGACTTTTTTTAAATATATGACTCGATTGTAACTAAAATTTAAACGCTGACAATATAATATGCATTTGTCATTTGTCATTTGTCATCATTTGTCAAATGTGTCATAAACTATCGGATTTATATTTCGACCAAGAATGTGTGTAGAATGCTCCTCGTCCCGCTACTAATGTTCCGAACCCCTTTCCAATACATTCATATTATATCATGTCTATTCATTTACTGGTTTGTGGTCTGACCTTATTAGGTAAGTTGAGAACGATTTATTTGGTACCATAAAAAAATGATAGAATTTTTCTGACTATATTTCTAGTTGATTTATTAAATTTTTATTATTATTATTAAATGCTTTTAAATAATTTATCCGTCAATCTTCTTTTTTCTGTCAAGGAAATTAGATTATGTTTCGGCAAATCGTTTGAACCCATCCACTGAAATTCACCAGATAATCATATTCTTCCCTCGGGCTGTTCCAGGGTGCGAAATGTAAACTCGGCGCTATCCCGGCCCTATCCCGGCGCTATCCCGGCGCAACCCCGGCGCCAGCGGAGCACAGCTTGTATGGCAGGAAGGAAACCGAATGAAAAATGACACATCATTTATTTTCAAGGTGAATTTAACGTGGAAAAGTGCCAACGAACACAATATCCGGACGTCTCGACGCCATTTGTCATTTCCGGCACTGGATTGCTTATGACATCTCGCGGTGTCGTCTCGTTACTGTTACCGTAGTCGTGGGGTATTTTTCGAAACTGCTAAATATTACATTTTAATGTTTTTTATTGCTAACAATATATGATATCGGATGTAGTAAAAAAAAAAGTAATTTAATTAATAATTTTAAGAAGGACATTTCTCTAGTTACACGGTTTTCACTCTTATTAACTTTATTATAGTTAAAACTTGAAAATCCAAGTACATTTTGTCTAGATATTTTTATACACGATTGAAATAGAAGATGAAAAATGAAACTAGAAAAGTTTTTTATATGAAAATGTTTTGTTTTTGGGAACGTTAAAATGTTTAAATTTTAAAACATTTTTAAATTAACCCTTCAGACGGAAAACCACAGTAGCCAGATAATTGTGTGGTATATAATGAACACGCGCCGAGTCAGCTATTTTTTGGTACAACCAAATTTATTACGACCATTGCGGTATAACTAAATAAATACCAATGTACTCTTGTTAGGTATATCTAAAAATCTTTGTACAAAATGATTATAAAACGTTAAAATGATAGCTTTTACGCGTTAAAATGTTTTAATTTTATTATGGAATTAATAAAATATCTTAAATATATTAATTAGAAAGATATACATATAAAATCAATTTTATCGAAAAATATTGTTGTTGCGCCACCGAAATTCGAAACTGGATCTCTTTCCAAACCGGGGAAGGTGCATTATCCAACTATGCTACAGCGACGATATTTTAGCGACAAATTTTCGAACCTATATGTTACCTTTTTGATATTAATATATTTACCATGATGATCTATTTATATAATATAGTATAAAGCGTCTAGGTAAGTAATTCATTCGAGGATCCTGGTATTCCTGGTACCGACACTGATGTATGGAAGTGAGGCCTGGAGCTGGCAGAAGAGGAATGAAAGTACACTGCATGCAGTGGAAACGAGATCACGTGTATGTGGCAGATCCATTTATGACAGAGTAAAGAATGAAGAAATAAGGAAAGAATTTAAAACTGATCTTAGTATAGTAAGTAAGATTAAGAAAGGATCGCTTAGGTGGTTTAGTCATATAGAATAAATGAATGAGGAGAAAATTGTAAAAAATATGTATGACGCAAGTGTTGATGGCACCAGAAGCAGAGAACGTCCGCGGAAGATTCGGCACGAACAAGTAAATCGGATACTGGAAGATGACTGGTCAGAAGCCTCAATAATTGTCGAGCTTGTATGAGGCGATAATTGTGTGTCAAGACAGAAGAGTATGACGCTCTATCCTCTCTGCCCACCTCCGCGGGCAAACGGCGTGATAGTAAGTAAGTAAATATAAATAATGTTATTTTAGTTTTACCTCATTTCGTGAGCCAAAACTGGGCCATCAGGTCCTTGGTTAAATTCTACCAAGAAGTCTCGGTTCAACTTCAGGCCACCTTTGTCAGTGTCAACATCCAGCATCACCATCCACGAACCCTTAAAAAAAACAAAAATAAGCTATTTAATATTCACATTTCAAGGAACCAGGTATGAAGGAATGTGGATATAACCTGGTCATTCGGATCTGGTCACTAGAGTACAGTTTATTCAGAGTATTATGTTGTTTGTATTCGCCAGATTTCATGTCCGTGGATGTTTATTAAATCTTACATATTGGGGGTGAGATTAATATTTTTCAGGCCATTATGGCAAACAACACGATGAAGGAGCAAGGGTTCCGAAGTGACCCGATACTCCGTAGGCCAATAAACCAAAGTCCAAAAAAAAGAGACGAAGCTACTTTTTATTAATGGAAAAATATATGTAATATAT
Source organism: Eubasilissa splendida (assembly GCA_031772225.1). Lineage (NCBI taxonomy): Eukaryota > Metazoa > Arthropoda > Insecta > Trichoptera > Phryganeidae > Eubasilissa > Eubasilissa splendida. Next base: position 5,605,499 of record CM062854.1, on the reverse strand, counting down.
AATATAAAATATAAATAGTATGTGTAATTACAGGGCTTACTTCCTGTCTTCGGCTGGCTCAAGACAGATCATAAGCCCTGTGATAACCAATAATTCCAATTGTTGACTTTGTAGGTGAAAATCCAGTAATTGTGTATTCTTGGACATATTCAATTATAGTTAATAATATACTGGTAAAAATAATAAAATATATAAAAATTTAGGAGAACACATTCGTATTGTGAAGTTGTAATTATTCAGAACATAGGTCTGTGATATTTTAAATATGAATTAAATATATTAATTAGAAAGATATACATATAAAATCAATTTTATCGAAAAATATTGTTGTTGCGCCACCGGGATTCGAACCTGGATCTCTTTCCTAACCGGGGAAGGTGCATTATACAACTATACTACAGCGACAATATTTTTATCGACAATTTTCGAACCGATATGTTTTTTTTTTTGATATCAATACATTTAATTGTTCCATTATTTGAAAAAGCCATCTACCTTATTCTTTCTAATTAATATATTTAATTCATATTTATATAAAAATTGAAAAATATTGATTTTTCAAGCGTATTCTAGTATAATAAATAATTTCAAAAAATAATTAGATTCTCATTGTGACATATGCTGTTTCAGGGATAGGAATATCAAATTTAGTTCATAGATGGCGATAGTGTAGTGGTATTCGAAGTGTTTCCACATATTAACATATATACAACTTTCAATAGTTTGATAGATATGGAGGTTGATTGCGTGTAATGGTGAACGTTGCATTGTGTAAAGTGATCACTCAAGCCAGCCGAAGACAAGTAGTAAGCCCTGTAATTACCCATACTTTTTTTATTTTTACATTAATAAAAAATAGGTTCGTCTCTCTATGAAATATCTATTATTTGTTTAACTAACTTACAATTCTGTCGTCTCTCCGCAGGAGTGGGCTTGACCCTAGGATAGTACTTCGCACTTTTCAGTTCTTACTCACTCTTATAACTTCAAATTAACGTTAGTCAATTGTTGAAATTGCTAACAAAGCCGCCCTTCAACATCTGGTCTAGGTGAACATGCCAGGTCTTTCGCGAACGCTCTCTTTTTTCGTATTAACTTCAATAATTTTCTTTCAATTTCCCTACAATCATCCTCTATTCGCTCGTTCGCTACACATGTCCAAACCATGTCAGCAACTATTTTTTAATTATTTTAACTATGCCATATTTACATTTATTCGTAATTTGTTCATTAATCCCTCTATCTTACACTGATTTAACCCCCGCGTACACCTGAGTGACCGTATTTCCATCCCCTTTTTCCCAATTCTAGGCTTCACATTCATACATTATTATTAGTACTGGAACATCATTGTACACCGCTAAATTCCTTTAATCGATAATTACGTTCAGAGGACCATTAACTTTATTTTCTGCAATCACCCTCCTTTCTATATTTTTTAAACCTCACCTTCCATAGTGAACATACTTCAAAGATACATAACCTTATTAATTTAATGTAAGCATTCATTATTAACCATTTGTGTAGCTGGTCTACAATGCGAAATTTATTAATTTAGTTCTACGAGTACAATGTTAAATTAAACAGATTATGTTATTATTTATCATCTACAATATTTATAAAAAACAATCCTGCTTATCAATAAATTAATACATTGAGTTGATGATGTTTACAATGTTTGAATGCACCCTCTAAGAGTCTGGCATATTCATTAGTATAAAATGTCTTACTCCACCTTGTATCTAATGTTGCTGGCTTCTTCATAAAGGAAAACTTAAACAAGCATAGCTATTATAATTTCCAGCGCATTACCAATGAGTGCAAAGACGCTTTATTGTTTAAAATAACTGTTGTTCTCGAAGGGTAAGAGTTACAAAATAACTGTTTTCCACCCTTCATTTGCGCTTTGAAAATATAAGAAACCCCTGTACAATTGAATCTGTTTGTTTCGTTGAGTTGGTGACTGCCTTAGTCAGCACAGTGGAGTTAATTTTAGATAGATTTCAATATAAATACTACCTAGTACAGAGGGTGTCATGACGCAACTTCTGGTAGTCTAATTTTAACTCAAAATAACGGCAGTCCAAATACAAATTTTTTTATTATCATAACACATTCTTATTGTGAAGATGTAATTATTCAGAACATAGGTCAGTGATATTTTAAATACTAATTAAATGTATTAATTAGAAACATATAAAATCAATTTTATCGAAAAATATTGTTGTTGCTATCCGAGATAGGAATTTTCGATAAAATTGATTTTTATCTTACTAATTACTACATTTAATTAGTATTTAAAATATCATAGACCTATGTTCTGAATAATTACAACTTCACAATAAGAATGTGTTCTTCTAATAATATATAAGTTGTATTAATGTGTCCAAAATTTAACAAAAATGAATTGTTAATTAATCGGTTTACTCAAAGATATTTGAGATTCTGTAAAATCAATGTAGTGGCTTTCAAATAATGGAACGATATATGTATTAGTTTGAAAAGTATGACATATGGGTTCAAAAATTTGTCGTTAAAAGTATTGTTTGCTGTAGCGTAGTTGGGTAATGCACCTTCCCCGGATTAGAAAAGAAGTTCCAGGTTCAAATCCCGGTAGCGCAACAACAATGTTTTCCATAAAATTGATTTTATATGTATATCTTTATAATGAATACATTTAATTAGTTCTTAAAACAGCACAGACCTATGTTCTGAATAATTACAAGTTCACAATAAGAAGAACCTTATAATTTGTTGATAATAATTGCGGCGATCGCCGGCTACAACAAAAATTGAGTCACGATATATATGTATTTAATAATGATAATTTGAACAGCTCTTTCGGAATGTATGCTACGAAGAAAACATCGTGTGGAATAATTTCAGTACAAACATATTTAGAGCGAAAAATTCGGGTTGAGCAGTCATTGTAAACACATAAGTTATTTGAATAAAATATAACTTTTGTCGAATAATTTTATCGTATTTTTAGCGTAATTTTTTAAATGAAGCGTTATGCTGAATAATAATTTGAAATCGTAACGTGTTTTTCAGTAACGGACAACATTGGCGAGTGTTTGCTATGCCGGACAGCAATTTGTGTAATTCCCCATTCATCCCGCTTGTAGGGACATCAGATAGCCAGTGTGATTACGGGATGCAAATGAGAAGAGTGAGGGATGTACTCCTGCTGAATCTGTTCATCTAAACCCGAAGGCCTGAGCCGAAGCGACCCAGGGAACAAATTTATCAAAAGACCAAGAATCAAATGTCAAAGGGACATACGAAACAGCGTTGATTGCTATTTGAAAAGGGATTTCCGTGTTTAGTGACCTTTTTAATTATATTTTCTTTTAGGTATGACGATTAAGTTTCATTCGTATAATTATGTATGGTCAGCGCCGGCGCTAGACTTTTTACCGCCCTTGTAACTTTGTCGTAACACACACGTTATACGGTATTTTGTTTCTCCGGCATTTAGAAACTTGCTCAAGGGCAGCTTTTTACCAAAAGACGTTCTAGATACTAATGTTGACTACAAATTACTACTTTATTAGGAAATAATAATGTTATTTATTAGATTTGCTTTCTTGGATTATACATACAAGGATTATTTTTATTACACACTATTATCGTTTTGTAACTTAGGATTTTTTTTTTTTAATATTTATATATTTTTCGGCTACTCCCTTGATTTAGACGCCACAGGCACGCGCCTGCTTTACCTGTGCGTAACGCCGACGCTGTGTATGGTACAATCCACTAAGACTAGCAGATAAGCAATCGGCTGTTGCCGATTTCCTACTACTAGGCCTTGCGGGCGACTATTTTGGCCGCTACGCGATAATTAGTGATAGTTGCGCAGTCTGGGTCTCAATAGAATCTATATTTCAATGATAGATCTTTCCCCAAAACAAACCGCAAGTAAATAAAATTTCGATATAATTAAAATTATTCCATCTTTGTAAGTTAACTACCAAAATCGTGGATAGACAATTTATATGGTAAGATTTTTCCCTTATCATAGACAGAAGAAAAGATGACAGATGTCGATGTACGATTTCGCTAAAATATGTTTTCATTTCAAATTGTATATATATTTACGTTCTGTTATTGAATATATAAAAGATAAAAAATTTAAGTAATTTAGTAGTTTCATTAGTAGAGGTATTACAAACACGTTCGTTTCTACAAACCTGTACGTTTGATCAAGCACTATACAGCCATGATAACATTACTGAAGCCGGCATCCAAAAGTCACATATATAGACGGGAAAGCGTAATATTATTATTGGAAAATCTAAATCATCACTGCAAATTAAATGATATTCTATTACAGTTTAAAAGTATTAAAATATTTTTTTTACTGAAACTGTTCTATATTAAAATGTATACCAAGTAATGATATGAATACCCACCCACCCTAAATACTAAACAACCTACACCTAAAGAGATTTAGGCCAGGAATTATGTTTGTCCTCGTGGCAGTTACAAACCTGTCAATATTTGCTTTAAATTACAATGTTTGTCGGAACAATCCCGCGTTGGGGCCATAAATAATAACAGGCATTAACATTTATTTTTCATACCCAGGCACTTGTAAATACACTGTTCAATTAAATTATTTTAGTCACCCAGCTCGTTTTGGAAAATCACCTTTATTTAGTGATTCAATAAGCTTACGTTTCATATTATATTCATGATGACAAAAGTATTATGCTCATGGGAAACACTTAACAATAGAGTACATCCTGGTTACAAAGAATGGAGGTAGTTTTTATTTATTTTATAAATAGCGCGTTCGTATTTAAATCCATAAAGAGGCCTAAAAATTCACTCATTTTTATAGTAGGTATGTATGCTTTTATAAAAAAAACACGGTATATGTAGTTAATAAATGTCATGTTTTTTCACAATTGCAACAATTTAATTTAAAACAATGTGTCGCGAAATAATTAATAAACTCACTTTTATTCAATTTCTTAGACCACTTTCATAATCAAATCAACTAATAATGCAGAAGCGTTTTGTTTTTAGCTAATAAAGAAGAAATGCAACAATTGTCAGTGTTGCAAAATAAAGCTTTGAGAATAATACTGAGAAAAAATAGATATACTCGGATCAGTGCAATGCTGAAAGAGCTGAATATGATGACTTTTAAGCAGAAAATATATTTTAATATAATGGTATTTATTTATAAAATCCTCAATAAGAAAATATCGGCGGAATTTATACGAAAAATTGAGACAAATCAACATGAGCACGAGCATCATACAAGAGGAAGGGATAGACTGGGACTGCCATTCAGGAAGAAGAGCAAATCTCATAAATTGATGATATATAGTGCGATGAAGATTTTGAATGAAATGCCAGAAAATATATGAAAAGTGGAAAAATTGAAAAGATTTAAAGTGAAACTGACCAGATATGTAAAATATAAGTTTTAGTAAAAGAAAAGAATTTAACTTACTTACTTACTTACCATCACGCCGTTTCCCCGCGGGGGTAGGCAGAGAGGATACAGCGCCACACTTTTCTGTCCTGACACACAATTCTCGCCTGATCCACATTCATACAACTTCTCATACAAGCTCGCCGATTGTTGAGGCTTCTAACACAACCATCCTCCATTAACTAGTTTACCTGGTTGTGCCAAGTCTTCCGCGGACGTCCTCTATTTCTGGTGCCATCAACACTTGCGTCATTTATCTTTCTTACCATTCTCTCCTCATTCATCCGTTCCATATGACCAAACCACCTAAGTGATCCTTTCTTAATTTTACTCACTATACTAACATCAGCTTTACATTCTTTCCTTATTTCTTCATTCCTTACTGTCATAAATAGATTTGCCACATATACGCCTAAGTGATCTCATTTCCACTGCATTTGTCTACTTTCGTTCCTTTTCTGCCAGCTCTAGGCCTCACTTCCATATATCAGTATCGGTACCAGAATTCTATTGTGCAGACTTTAATATTGTTTATATTAGAGTATATATAGGAGTGCTTATGTATGCATTATTTTAAGAATTAAATAAATAATAATGGACACAAATTTCATTAAATTAAAAACCTTAATCATAAGAAAAATATACATTAAGATATTTTTTTAAAAACAATGGAATCGCTACAATGTATGATGCTAGGTAAACCGGATACTAGAAGATAGTTCTGCCAGAAGGCATAATAATCTACGAACATCTATGAGGAGATTTATGAGTGTAGATGGGCGAGAGTTGTGTGATAGGACAGAAGAGTGTGGCGCTCTATCCTTCCTGCTTATCTTCACTGTGAAATGGCGCGATGGTAAGTAAGCAAGTGTTATATACATATTTTTGCGTGTTTGGACTGGCTATACGACACTCGCCTATTGATCAAACGGTCGGATTCGAATATAAAAGATGTAAATATTAAATTAATTTATCGAAAAAATATGCAACATATAAGTTCGAAAATTTGTCTTCAACTTACTATGTTAGTGTGCCATAATCAGTTAATGCATTTACTCATATAATAAAAGATCCAGATTCGAATCCCGCTAGCAACAAAATTATTTTTCGATAAATTTATTTTACATTTATGTCGTTCTAATTTATACATTTAATTTCAATTAAAAATATCACAGTCCCATGTTCTGAAAAATTGCAACTTCGCAATAAGAATGTGTTCTCCTTAAAAGTTTAAATATGACATTTATGCGACATGTATTCTGGAAATTACTATACACGAAAGAATAATACAAAGATTTGTAAATTTATTTGACATCCTAATAAAACAGTTGGAGTTTTTCGATAAATTTCAGATTGCCTTTATAATCCAAAACGCATACTAATGTATACTTTGTATAAAATACCTTCTGCACCATCTCGGGATAGAACTGTTTATCCCACGGGGAGTATAGAGACGACGAGACGTAAAGTCTTTTCCCATCCAGAGACAGCTGGAGCATCTGCGGGGCTCCATCCAGCCTCCTCCCCTTCACGAGGACGGGAGCCGGTTGCTCCTGAAAAATAAAGAAAAAAGAGAAGATAAAATGGTTGCTTGGTTAAATATTTAATGGAACAAAAATGATTTAAGTTAATCTTATTTTTATTCATAAAACCATCTTAACTATTTAAAAAAGCGTACTAATCATTAAAAAACTAGATTTTACTTAAAATAGAATTTCTGTGTAGATAAATTTTTATATTATACTAGCTGAAGTATCCGGCGTTGCCCGGGCTTTACATAAAGTAAAGAGGCTTTATTTAGGGGGATGGGGGTAGTTTTTATTTCGAAATCAGATGTAGTCAATAATTTTCCACTTATTTTGAACATCAAGTGTGCAAAATTTCATTAGAAAGTACTAATATTCTGCTTTAAGAGGTGGGAAATGGGGATAGGAGTGGTTTCTCAAAAACTTGTGTAGGCAGTGACCTTCATCTTATTTTGAAAGTCACGTGTGCAAAATTTCACCAAGCTCGGAATAAAACTGTAGATTTGTATAAAAAACATACTTACAGACACTCTTCTTTATATGTATTTAAATAAACATAAAAAAATCATTTTGGAGAAACTAATGCTATTTCTGTGTCAAATGGTAAAAAATAAATGAATCCTCTATGAAGAGTGGATATAATAAAATAAATATGGTTTACGATTTTTTCTAAATTTATTCGTTGCTTTTTTTTTGTAATTAAAACAAGACCCACAAAACGTTTTGCTAAACGTTTGTCTGTAGATGCATTTATATAAATGTTATTACATTTAATATAATCAAAACATAACAACTAATCAGTGTCACAGTTTAAACAATTCATTTCATGCTTAAAAGTAAGACATATTATTTTTATTAATAATTCACATTATTTGACTCAAATTATCCGAAATCCGTTTTAAGGGATTTTTTAATTAGGCGCTATATATATTACAACACACAGACCTATATACAGCTTTAAAAATAGTTTGGTCCTGACACTTAGCTTGGATTTCTTATAACTAACGATTAGTACGTGGTGGAAATATGAGGAAGAAAGGAAGGCACTTACTTTTCGTCTACCGGATGCTGGTTCATTTGTTGATTCCTCTACACCACAAATACAAGCATCGCGAGGTGTATACTAACACTCGCGAAAATGATTATTATATATAAGAGGGATTAAAGTAAGATTAATTATAAGCATTAGCGGAGTAAAGCGAAGTGAAGCGACGGTAGTTACTCAAACAATAATTTCAAGCGCACTGAACATGCTGCAGTTGGAAGACTTTAATCACTGCGACATCTTCTTTCTTCTTTGTGCTTAAGGATAGGTGAGGAAAAAAAAGGAAAGGATATACGCAGGTTAAAATTTGGTAAACCGCGAATTGAATGTATGCATGAGTCAAGCGCCGAAAAACTTAATAGAATTTAATTAATTTTAAGCGGCGCTAACAGAACGAAAACAATTTTTCTTACATAAAAATAATACATTTCCCAGTGATTAATATTTTACTAATATAAAAAACATTTTTTTTATATGCATAAAAATTTCAGTTACACATTTGTAATACATCCTAGAGGATTGCTTATTATTTCTGAAAAAATTTACAGTAAAATATCAAACAGACTGATGAAATGTATGGAATATCAGGAACAAGAATAGATAAATGACACTCAAATCAATCTCGAGAATATAAAAATGGCTTTCCATTCTTTGATTGTGTCTGTACTTCTGCACACATACAAGTTTGTTCTTGAGTTTACTTGGCTTAGATATTGATTTTCCATACATAATTAAACACGGAGAACGAAATGTTGATCACGGATGTCAGGAAGAACATAACTTGACGATACAATAATTAACGATGAGTAATTTTAAATAATATCACTAAACATCTATATTTTAAAAGGAATGTAATTAATTTCCAAATAAATTCATATTTTGTTCATATATACATAGGTATATTTTATACTATTTTAAATCCATTAAAACTTATTATGGGATTTTCTTATATCAAAAATATTATTCTACGTATCATAATATTACATAAAAATAAAATATTTATCAAAATACACGAAAATTTATATTTCAATTTCTTCTTGAGGAAAGGTGAGTATGGTAGTATTCTTTATTCAAATAATAATGCTAATTATTTATTTATATACATTGCTATTAGTAATTACCTTAATGACATTGTTGTTCAGAACCTTCAACTGATCGCTTATGATTTTTCCACCGAGGAAGATCTGTCCTGTGAGCTTTGGATTCCTTGTATCCGTAATGTCATACTGTCTGACATCACCGTGTAGCCAGTTGGTGAAGTACAAGTACTTGTCATCAAGAGATATTATGATGTCACTCATCATCCCTGTGGGAACAAACAAAAACGTAACAAAAAAAAAATATATTTTCCAAGACAGACAATGTACAATAATTTCTTGCCACAATCGTATTATTATGTATAGGTACCTAAGAAAACCTAAACTCTGATCAAGTAGGAACAATTTTGTAGAAACAAAAGACAAAATTTAATTAATTAATTTTTATTTTATTAATAATATTTGTTTGTGAAACCTATTAAATTAATTTTAGAAGATATGTTCTAAAACAAATTTGTTTGGCAGACATTTGTCAGTGTGCGAGAATGTTATCAAAAATATGGTTAAAAGAGCACGCATTTGTGCCGCTGCCAGAGGCGGCCACATGGCCGATGCCATGTTTAGTAATAATAAATAAATATAATAAACCAAATTAAAAATTTGTAATAATTAATTTCATAATTTGTTTTTAATGTTCATGTTAGGTTTTGTATTTTTTCATTGAATATATAGCGACATTTAAATAAAACTTTATCATAAATATCTGTTTAACAAACTGAACTTGCTATAATACACGTCTTTCTAATATTTATATCTTAATGGATATTACTTATGCAATAAAGCATTAAAAGTTACGTAATTATGTTTTGGTAATAAAAAATGGATTGTTAGTCCTGATTTTCTACCTCTTTCGTCTCAGATATAACATTTATCAGCCCATCGATTTTACCCATGAGAGAGTAACACATAGTTGTTGGTTATTAAATATAAGTTGTAGAAATCTCTCGTTTCATCAAAAGTTCATTCCAGTGCCTTTGTTGATAGTTATTGAAGCTAATTGGATATGATACCGTTTTCTTTTATATATAAACAAACTTATTTGTTTCAGGTGAGATGAGAGGTAATTATATGAGAAAAACGTAGTACATCTATCTATCTGATTAATCTCTATGATGCCTTTGTAGACAGCAGTCATATTCTCTTCCGTTACAAAATCCTCGTGATATATTAAGAGGGTATTCCTATGTTATAAACGGTTTCCTCTCCGGACTAATCAGGATCGGAAAACTAAGATAAGACTTTTTTGCTAAGGATGACTTTTTTTTTGAGTTGCTAAGCTTACATTGTTGGAGTCAATGTCACCATATGGTTTTTGAAGATATCTTGGAGAAGCTTGTTGTGGTGGGCCGCGTCGTCGATAAACGAAGACGAAGAGGAAGATCCCACACCCGTTGGACCGATCAAGTGGAAATAGAAACAGGCACTTCTCTGGTGATAGTCTTAAGATCTGCAGGATGCCGAGAAAAGTGGAGGAGCGTAGTCTAGAAGACGGGAGTTTATGGAGATCGCGATCCTCAGTCACGAGGGATCGATGTGGATGTGCATAAAATTCATTACGTAGTCTGTTTTTTTTTAAGAGTGGCAACAATTAGAGATATGTCTAACATTCAGTGAAGTCTCCACCTACTAATACCATCAAAAGACTTTTATACAGAGTGAATATTTTATTCCGGGCTGATTTTGGTTTGGCAGATATTTATCAGATCGTATTTGGTAGTCTTAGAGAGTAGTTGATTAAATTTATTATGGAGCATCTAAGTTGAAGTCATTAAAACATTTTATCTAAATAATATAATAATGGCAACGCTGTAACCATGAATGGTGATCGCTATCGTCACATGTTGGAAAATTTATTGGTGGACGAATTGGGTCGATTGGACCTGCAACACATGTAGTTTCAATTCGACAGTGTCCCTCACACACAACCTGAGTTACGCTTGGAATTTTGCGAGAAATTTTTCCCGATCGTCTCGATCACCTGATTTGACGGTTCCCGGCAATTTTATGTGGAGGTACTTGAAAGTAAAAGTCTACGCCAATAAGCCAATAATAATTTCGATGCTACAGGACAATATTCAAAATGTAATTGCTGAAATGACACGCGAAGTGTGCGAGAATGTTATTAAAAATATAGGTAAAAGAGCACACATTTGTGCTGCTGCCAGAGGCGGTCACTTAGCCAATGTCATATTTTATACATAATTGAAATAAATTATATAATTGATAAATAAAAATCAAATTTAAAAATTGTATTTTATTTTTTAGTTATTGAAAAACATCATCGGCCTGGAATATAATATTCACCTGTATAATCTTGTCAAATAGGTTCTGTGTGCTCCTTGAAATCAAATAGTGTATTTATTTAGTGTGTTTAACTAGAATATTTTACGCAGTATCGTACATTATAAAATCAGAATTATAATGATATTTCATACGTCATGAATTTCTTCTCTAAAAGTTCCCATTTCGTTTACGAAGTACGTAGTATAAATGTTATATTTCAATTGCATATCTTCTACCATTTCTAAATGTTCTATCTGACACAGTTCATTATTATAAATATTAAACCTAATAATGAGTTATTACGAAAAATAAAAATTAAAGTCAAATATATTTTACGTAGTGTCTATCTAAATAAGTATCTAGATCTAAAGAAAATTTAAATATTTAAAATTTGGGAAACACATTTATAAAAAAATCTTATCTAGATTCTAGGCGCGGTCGCTTCATACATGATTCGGATGCACCGCATCCCTTGTGTTTTAGAGTCAGAAAGCTTTGGACTTTTTGTTTCTGGCCGAAAACAGCACTGCTGCTTATAAATTTATCGTCTCTTTAGATACCAGTCATAACACACACTACGACACGGAGCTCGCACGTAGCGAGTCGAAATACATATACATTTTCAACTTTCGAACATCTATGAATCGCGTAAATACACCGATACCAGCAACAGTGGATTCTATAATTCGTTCCGTATCCACAAAATTTGGAAGTATTCAACTTTCGCGTATGCGTATTCAGTCCGCCTATCAAGGTCTTCGCATACTGTATACGCGATCAGTTTGGGGAAATATCCTTGGATTACATGTTATGTTTGTTTATTTGATAATAGGTATAAACTTATTATCCAACATCTCTTCAACAAAAAGTCACCGACCGCCACTGCTAAATTCCCAATTTGTTTAATTTTATATGTATTAGGTATGGAAATATAAAACACAAGGCGTAATTTTAAAATTAAAGATTAATCTATGCCGGCTTAATAGAGCTCTGATTTAATAATAAGACCTGTCTTTTTGACATAAGAAATCAAATAATTCACCTTGCTTATCAGAACTGTCCAAATTTTATTACAAAAGTTGAATGAGTTAAGAAATATGCCTCGAAGGGCTTGGAAGAATATAAGTCAGTCTCTGACGAGAATTACCGACTTTTCAAACTTTACAGATTTGTTAAGCCGTTTTATTAATAATCAGAAAAAAACTTTGGTAAAAAATTCAAAAGTGAAATTCACTCGGGAGCGGCACCGCCATAATATTCGCTATTCTATTGTTTATATAATGTGAGTCTTTTGTTTTACTTTCTGTTTCGTCACAATTTTAACCATATAAAAATATAAAGATTTTCAAATTATAACCTCCTTGGAAAGGTTGCTTTTTTCTCTCTTCTTTATCATGATGTTAAAATATAACGTAATATCTTCGATAATTACACACCGAGCACTTTTATGGTTCAAAGATATTATGAAGGAATACTAATTTTTAAAAAGAAGACCAGAAAAATAACAAGAAAAGTATTACGATAATAATCACTTTAAAGAATTCGCGCGAATACGGAATTCTGAACGCCGCCATAGCATCCCAAACCATTCCACATCGGAATTAATTCGAAAATGAAAGTTTTAAGGACTTCTAAAAGTTTCTAGCAAATAACGCTATGGCCAATAAAAGACAACCGAAGCATCTAGAAAACCGTAAATTTGCTTATGGTTTTCATGAAGCTCCGAAATAAAAAGGCAGATATGCGACGCGCTTCAAATGTTAATAGAAAAGCGTGCGCGGAGGGTGAACCTGCTCAACTCTTCGGAAATAGTTTTACCACTGCAGCCTAGTCAGTTTCTGTAGCGAACTGGTAGCGATTCAAAACTGATTGTGATCAGGATTACTTCAGAGTATAAAGAAATAATGGCGACTGCAAATAATTATTAATATACAATAAACACACGAAATTGACACCATTGTAAAATTACCCAATCAGTAATTATTAAACAAATATCAGATATCTCCTAGTGAAAAAGCTATTTTTTATTATATTTAATGAAAATATATTGAAGTATGGGGTAATTACCTGTTTGTTATCTGTTTAATAACAGTGCCTTTGTAAGTAAAAATCTAGTAATTGTGTGTTCTTGGACATATTCAAATATTGTTAATATAATATACTAATCAAAATAAGAAAATATATGAAAAATTTAAAAATATTGATTCTTTAGGCGTATTGTAGTATAATATGTTAAAAAACATTTTACAGATAAAGAATATTGCTTTAAAATAATTTCAAAAAATCTGATTCTCATAGTATAACATATATGCTGTTTAATAAAAAAAAAAGAAGGGAAAAACGAATGGTCAAATTTGGTCCATTGATGGCGATGGTGTAGTGGTACTCAAAGCGAATCCAAATACTAAAATTCAAAAATTTGATAAATCTGGAGATTGAAGGGTGTGAATTGGTATATATATAAAGTGATCTCTTAAGCCAGCCGAATGCAGGTCGTAAGCCCTGAATTACCCAATACTTCCATACTTCCATATATTTTCCATTAAATATAATAAATAGCTTTGTCTCTATGAGATATCTGATATTTGTTTAATAACAGTGCCTTTATAGGTAAACATCCAGTAATCGTGTGTTCTTGGACATGTTCAAATATTACTAATAGTAATTATTAGTATTTTTTTCAATTGATTTGGATTAGATTAATATGTTTATTTAACCTGGTAGTTCGGGAGTACGCCAGCCTTCCACTGTAATACAGGGAACGTCGACTACCTTCTCCACCCCCCACGATCCGTCTTCTTTCTTCCAAAATCTGAAAATAGACATTAAATTCAGCGAAAAACAGAACTCAACAAAAATAGTATAACAATCTTTAGCGGTCCCTCGTAACGAGAATGAGGTGTATCATGGTTTCTTGGATTGGTCACGGCAGAGGCCTGTGCGTGGGATTGTTTAAGGTGTAGGTGGTATTGCACTGTACCAGCCACACGTACTCTTGAAATAATGGAGAGCTTGGTCCAATGGCAAGGGTAATCCGAGACTGGACTGTTATTTTGTAGCCTTTTTCATCTATGCACAGGCCTTTGTACAAACAACAGAGATAATGCATCATTTAAGAATAAAACTAATTTCACACCAGTCACTTGTCACACAAATTTATCAATTTCTGTATGTAGGTTCAACAAAATACGGTTATGACAACACCATTGCGGCTCCTAATTGGTTACAACGAAGATTTATACTTGACTCCTATTGGTTGTAGAATTCACCTACCTCACTTGTGGTCAGTGGGACATGTGTGTTCAGCTGTAAATTGACTTGATATTTGTCGAATATCAATAACCATCCTACGGTCAGCAAGCAAAGCCAAAGGTTCAATTTTCTGCCTCCTCAATAAATTTAGCCCCATTCATATAAACATCAAAATCCTCATCTACAAATCCCTCCTCCGCCCACTCCTCACCTACGCCTGCCCCATCTGGGCAACATCCAAACACTTGAATAAAATCACCACGTTTCAAAACAAAACACTCCGCACCATCCTCCAAGCCCCGTGGTTTGTGAGAAACACAATCATACATCGGGACACCAACACACCTAACATAAAAACCCACATACTGGACCTAGCCACCAGATTTTACAAAAAACTCCAAACCATCCCCAACCCCTCCATCTCCTCCCTTGGTAGAAACTCCCCCGATGCAGACCCCGACAGACTCCTCCCCATTTCCCTTCTCTATCCTCCTGCTCCCGTCCCTTGAAGAATGGCGAAAAAAATACATGCAAAAAAATTAGCAAAATAATTACTATGTAAAAAAAAAAAAAAATTATTTACACATTTTACAAATTTTACAATCTATTTACATTATTTACAAATTATAAAAAAAAGCCATAGTGCCTCGCAAGCACCCCATTCTTCAGGGACAAAAAACCATCCAAACCGCCAAACCCCAGATTACGAAGACAAGGGGGCGCTGCCCCTATCACTTCATAACGCCATCCAAAGCTACGTTACGAATATCAATGAAAACTAGCATATTTAATTGATTTAAATCTACTCGCGATAAGCAATAAATGCACAATATCTGCACTTGGTTCACCATGTAAACAACAAGTACCAGAACTTCATTACTTCGCGCCTCATCTCGCGTCTTATCTCGCGCTTAGGATACTCAATGAATGACACTAAAAATAATACCCAAAAAAAAGACAGTAAAAATAAAACTGAATAAAAACAGTAAATATTGTACTAAATAAATCTGCCTTTCTTTGTACTGCATATACACTAGTGATGACAAAAAAAATGCTACTTTTAATTCACAGGTGTGATTATGATTAGTATTCGATAATATCAGTGATTGAAAACTGTGACTGTGATCACTACTTCATTACTAATGTCCATGCGCTGCATAATATAACAATACATTAGATAAATAAAGAAACAAAAAAAAAGACCGAGCGTAATTTTAAAGCTTCAATTGCGTTAAAAACATATTCTAAAATAATTAATAAATAAAAAACTAATTTAAATATCATCACGAAGAGATTGAAATCATTTGAAAGCATTTGCTGTTTTACGCATTTATGCGAAAAACTTTTTGACAGTCAAATTCCCACAAACATGCGGAATTTTATTTAGTAGAATTTAGCCTAGTGATGATGACTGATATACTAGAAATTAAATCGCCGACAGTTAAATCTTAGCTACCAATTATCGTTAGATCTCAGTCACTAATTATCTACATAATCACAGTCACGTAACGATTTATAATCACTAGAATTTACTTGACGGCGTTGGTCATGATTACGACGTCATTCCTCCATAATCACAAATTGATGAAATTATTGTCGGAAAGTTAAAAAAATATAATATTATGAATTACAATGTTTTCACATACTCAATCACTGATAGTGAGTGTGATTTAAAGATATCAGTGATTGACTCACAGTTCGTGACTTTGTGCTCGTTACATGTTTATTTTGTTTCTTAAATAATTTAGGGATTTAGTGTCTGGTTACAATAACACGTCATATCTGTAATAGTAAAATAATTTGTCTCTTAAAACACACAGCTCGGCAACTTGAATATTTATACCATGCTGAGAATGTATATTCTGAGAATATTGTAAAATATGAATTCTTTTGAGATAAGAAAGATGATGAAATGTCACTGTACTTCGTGCCAGAATAATAAAGTTTATTTCCGCTGTTGAAGGCAAGTAAAAAGTGTGCGTAATTTGCGTTCCGACGCTCAGTATGCGGATGGTTTCGATGTTAAATATTTATAACGTTGGTATCCCTACAATTGCTACCAAATTTCGACTCTAAAAATAAAAAAATGTGTAGGTTAGAATTGAAATTGAAATATTACAAAAAGAAATAACGTATCATCTGGGATATTCTGTCGTGCGTCGGTTTTTGTCGTAGCCGAGGTCTAAGTGGTCGAGATAAAAAGCGACACACAACGATAATAAATCTTCATTGCACTAATAGACAAGGTAAACTTTCATACAAAAAAATATTAATGTTTATTACACAAGGGGTGGGGAATCATTATGTAGGAAGGGTGATAGGAATTTGTTATAAGGACAGAATAATAAGGGCTCAAGAAACAACCAGAAAGAACACAACTTACCTGGATTTTCTCAGCTGTAGTCATACCTCTCCTGAACTTCACGAATAATTTTGCCGATCCACACGAAGCACTCTGAACATAATGGTATTTTCGGCACGTGTCGCAAAAAAACCAAAACGCACAATAGCTATAGTAACTATTCACAATGACGTTGACACTTCTTGACAGTTAAAAAGCTAAAGACAATACACAGAAGAGGTCGTGCTCTGAGGTATAGGGTATGGGAGGGGGGGGGGGGGGAGAATGATAGGTATAGTAAACATAATTGAACATCTACACGAGAACAGCCATCGGCGATCAGTGGATCTGTCACAAATAATATAACAAGATTTTCAACTAGACCCCAAAATCAAAATCACTACCACGGTCTGTAAATATTAGAAATACTCGTAAATATATGAGAGGAGTATAGAAACAAAATCGCCTATATCCGATTGACGAAAATAGAGAGTGACGTGTTTGAAAATGATTTTCTTACAATAGTGGCAGTTTTACAATAGATAACTTGAAAACATATATGTATGTTTGTGTTTTATTAAAAAACATAAATTTAAAAATTCGCTTCTGACTATAAAATCAGATACAAATACGTTCATCTTGATTTTGTTAGTTGGGTCGTGGCGGTTTTGTTTTTGTACCCCTTTTATTTTTTATTGCGTTATATTGCTACACCTATTTTATAAACAACTGTCAAATGTAAAGTCAATTGACTAAGCAGTTTTTTGTAAAAGTTATTCAAATAAAGTGTTCCATAGTACGAGATGATTGCGATGAAATTGAATTTCGCGCTGTGACAAAAGCTTTTTGTTCAAAAACGGTCTAATGCTAATGATATTTTTAAATGAGATATAGAAAATGTTTGGTGATTCTTCTCTTTCATTTACAAATGTATAAATAGGGGATGCAAAATTTAAACATAGTCATACGAGCTTAGAAGACGATCCCTATTGTGGGCGCCCTAAAAACGCCGGGATACAAGAAATCATTAATAAAGTACACCGTACTATTTTACTGTATCGCCAATTATTGGTATCCCAATTCGCTAAAGATATGTGTGTCTTATAAAAATTAACATCTTGTACTCTAATTTAAGAAAGCTGTCAGAAAGATGAGTGCCGTATTTGTTAATAACAATCACAAGCGCGGTCGAATGCAAATTTTTCAAGACTGTTTTAAGATCTTTTAAGAAAGTCTTATACATTGATAAAGCCTGGATCCATTAAACTCAAAATAATGGAAACAGCTTTTCTCTAACACTAACGAAGGTCAAGTTCATTTTTTCTGCAGGAAAGATAATTGCTTCCATTTTTGGGATATTGCTCTTGATTATCTTTCAAAGGATCAAATGATATATGGCAAGTACAATGCTAACCTTTTGAACCAAAATTAAAAAAAAACAGGTTTAACAAAAGAGACAACATAATTGCCAAATTTAAGTACACTTTGCAACCCCATTCACCTTATTTTACCATCACCTGCCATTTTTCTGTTACTAAACCTGAAAAAATTATTTGGTGACAAGCAGATTTCTTTAAATATTGAGGTGGAAATGGCAAAAAATTGCTATTTTGAGGGGTTTGATGAATCGTACTTTCAAGAAGGGACAATGAAACTAAAAATTCGCTTTGATAAAGTGTTTTGAAATTCAGAATGATTAAAAAACAAGAGTAATCTCAACAAGAGAAATTACATTCTTTCACTATCATGTCGCGAGCATTACAAATAACCCACATTGATCGTTTAAAGGGTCAAAATATACAAATTTAGATATCGTTGTTACAATTTTAGTCAAATAATGTGACACAACTGGGACGATGCGGAAACCTCGTATTTTCTGTCCAAAAAATACAATATATATTGTGCTGTTGGACGATATTTCTGAGGCGTATAACTTGTGCGCGTTCACGTACTTGAAAGTACGTGGACGATGTGTACATGTACAATCGTACACACTACAATTCATTTTTTTTTCTCCACAAGTAAGCGAAACTCGGTAGCCAGAGCAATTTTTGTATCTCTCGGATAAAGCGTAACCCTCGCAAGAAATGATAACTTTCGCTTAGTAATTTAAACTCTCAGAGCAGAAAGGATCTGATCATTTCGCCTGGTTGGTGGTACTTTACTCTTCGTTTTTTATGAAGAATGATTGTTGAATTGATTGATTGAATATCCATCAAATAGCGGAAAATAATTTTTAAGCTTATTTTCTAAATCTTATTTAAAGATATTTAACATCTAAAATTAAATATATTTTTAAGAAAACTCATCTGATACTTGGTAGTGACTAAACTTATGAGACTGGGGCGGAAATATTAATTTATTACCCTCCCCATAAATGTGCTCAGCCTATTCAGTTTTCAAATATTTGTATTAACCGTACTATCATTATTTTCTCTATTCAAAAATTCAATATGATATATATTTTATATTATATCTAACTTAATATAAATAAATAAAATGGTTGCAATGCAACACCTCTAAACTATTAGTTGACTGAGTGATAACAGTTATTGTAGTCGTTATCCGCGTATATGAGCATTCAAAATCTTTGATCAATATTACATTTTTTAATTTATATCTTATCACTAATTTCCGATTAAAATAATAATACGGCTCATCTTCAAAAGATCACAGATTTTTCTATATAAATATCATTACAATCTGACTGAGAATGAAGATGATATCTTAAATACTAATTTTAATGTATTAATTATAAATATAAAATCAATTTTGTCGAAAAATATTGTTTTTGCGCAAATGGGATTCGAACCTGGATCTCTATTTCCAATCCGGGGAAGTACACTATCAATTATGTTATAGCGCCAGTATTTTTCATGACAAATTTTCGAACCTATGTTATACTTTTTCAAATTAATACATCTGTCGTTCCATTATTTTTGAAAGCCATCTACATTATTTTTACGGAATCACAAATACCTTTGAGTAAACAGACTGCAGACGCCAGAATTATTAATTCATTTTTATTAAATTTTTGATTTTTACACACTGATACAACTTATATTATTAAGGAGAACACATTCTTATTGTGAAATTGTAATTATTCATAACATAGGTTCGAACCCCGACAAAATTGATTTTATATGTATATATTTATAATTAGTACATTAAAATTAGTATTTAATTCATCACAGACCGTCTGTTCTGAATAATTACAACTTCACAATAAGAATGTGTTCTCCTTAATAAGATGATATCGCTTATACAGAATTATTTCATTAGTGGTAGAATATAGGTTCTTATATATTATGATACCTTATTTATCCGTGCACAGGCAGAGTGGGGTACAAGATACCCTTTATACATAGTAATGAATCCAAACAATACTCTACTGTCATACACAATACAAAGTAAGCCTTATTTAATCACCCTCAAACTATTATTCCCACCACATTCGCCTTCTTGAATCTCTGACTATCCTTAGATCTGATAATCGCCGAATTTGTCTAACCTTTTTACAATTTCTTCTATTCTCATTTCTTCTTCTAGGATATTTTATATTTAACCCTATCCACGTTTCAATAAAATTAATGTTACTAAATAATAAAATCTTTTTTTGTTTCCTATAATGGAATAAAACGTACCATCTGTAAAAAACAATCAACTCTCAGTATAATTTTCTATCCTATACGTTTCCGAGATAAATCAGCGCTCCGAAAATACCTTAAACTATTTCCATTTTATATCTTTGAATACAACACAAATGTATTAATTTAAAAGATGATACAACAAATTTCGTATTTCCTTAATGTTCAATACAGCTAAGGAATACTTGTGTCATAAAGAAATGTTGAAAGGACGGAATAAGAGATAGAAAAGGAATGAGTCAAGGCATCTGTACACAGATATAGGCGAGAAAACGTTATTTTTCTAGGCTATATTTTACGGCTGCCGGCATATTTTCTATTAACATTCTAAGACAGGCAAAGGGTGAAATATACGTCTACCATACGAGAATCTTTCTTTGAATTCTCGAGATATATTTCACGCAACACAAGCAATTGTATAAAAGATATTCCTTTGAGATGAATTATTTTTCACATTTATAATTACATACATTTATTCTGTGAATGTACAACGTATGATGAAAAAATTGACGTACGATGAAAAAATGAAATTAGGTACACAATCGTTTTAAACGAAAATCAAATATTGATTATGTCAACAGGATTTCTTCAAATCGCTGGAAAAGAAATACTTTCGATTCTGGTTAATATTTTAAATCTATCCCTTAAGACCTTTTTCTATTACTTGAGTCGTAAAAGTAATGCGTCTCTCAGTGACAGTTAATACAATCGTACGATAGTGAATAACAATTGTTTAAATGGTTATGTTTGTAACGATATTTTATCATATATTATAAAAGAAAAGACAAAACCGTTATATTTTGTATAATTTTTAAGTAGACATGTTAAATAAATCTTGTGGCATATATTAAATTAAACAAACTATGTAGGAAGATATGATAGATATAAAGGAATTCTGTTTCACTTTTTTGGGAAAATTTTTGACTTTAAAAAATACATAAAATATAAATTAAATGTATCAATTAAAAAGATATACAATTTATCGAATAAATATTTTTGTTGCCATCTGGACACGAACCAGGAATCCTTCCTATCCGGGGAAGTGCGCCGATTTATTACACCACGGCACCATAGTAAGTAAGATAACAACAATTTTTCAAACTTAAATGTTGCATTTTCAAAATTGATACATGTGTCATATTTTGATTATATTAATTTTATTGTATATCTTTCTAATTAATATATTTAATTTGTATTAAAAATATCACAGAACTATGTTCCGAAAAACTACAATTTAACAATAATAATGTGTTCTCCTTAAAAATAAAATATAAATATATTCAGTAATATACGATGTATAAAAAATATAAACAATTTTTATTGTGATTATCATTCAGGCTGTTTCGGAAATTTAAAACATTTTTATCAACACAAATAAAATAACATTATTTAAAACTTTTTTATGTTAAATCGATTATTTTAAAATTCTATTCATTAAAGATATTTTAACGAATCTATCTGTTTTTACAAAAATAATGTTTTCAGTGAAATGAAAATGTAATTTTTTTTCATATAATTACTTAGTTAAAAATAAAATTAGAAGTATGAAGTTATTCTTAGAAATTTTATAATTATTATTTTCGGGAGATAATAATTAATAATACTAAAGATAACTAAATCGCATATTACAATGTGTTATTCTATGGATATATTTATTTTAGGTATACCTTTATATAATATATTTTAGGTATACCTGTATATAAAGTATATTTCGTACCAATTATTTTTTTGGAATTGAACCAACCGCTGTCTGACAAAAAAGAATAGAGAAAACACTATTTTTCTCCACCAAGACAATACATTCTGTTACGCTACCTCCCCATAATTCCACAATACAACTTCCTTAAGAAAATCCGATCCCCTACATCATTCTCTTAACCGCCCAACATCCGGTGCGAGGCTCCGCTCGCATCCCCTGGCAGTTCCAGCAGCGTTTAAATTAGATAAGTCAGCAAAATGTACGGACCGAGGTTTCGTAGCTTTTTTACTTTGGGGTGTATATTATTAGTTTGATTTAAAAATTTAACTCATCGAATGTGAAATAATCCAAACAGGTTTCGATGATATTACATTTAGCTTGTGCTAGCGCACATAAATAATTTGTTAGCGTTAGATAAATAATTATTGTACCTGTTAATAGTTATTACCCATATTTTCATCCCCGGTACAAAATTATATGTTTTAAATATAACTCTCTTTTTGTTACTGTGTACTTGTGTGCAGTAGTTGTAAATATATTGTTCACGCACCTCAATAACTATTCATATGAAATATTGCCTTAATTGTCTTAAAATGTTTTATTTGACTTAAACTGAATCTTAATGTCACTTTATATATATATATATCAGGGTTTATTACCGACCTGTTGATAACCTGTAAATTAAATATAAAAATAAAATAAAACTACAAAATTAAACCAAAAATAAGTTACGTTACCGTAACGATTTTAAATACTTATAAAAATGTATTATCTCGCCCCTTAAACCTTATATTAGGTAAAATTGTACAGGCGCATTTAAATGCAATAATATCTCAAATCTTAGTATTGTGAAATCAAACATGTAAACTATATACATAAAATAATTTAGTGATTTTGATGCTCTGAATAATGTGTAATAGAAGGAAATCTATAAAATTAAATGTTCAAGGCATTATCTTGGTTCGACAGATACAGCGCAGTCTAAAATTATGTTTTAATATAATTAAATGTATCAATTAGAAATATATATATAGATTAAATGAATTTATCAAAAAAATATTTTTGTTGCTACCCGGACTCGAACCAGGAACCCTTCCTATCCAGGAAAGTGTGCTGACTGATTACATTACAATATCATAGTAAGATAACGCCAATTTTTTGAACTTATACGTTGCACTTTTAAATTGATACATCTGTCATTCCATTATACAATTAACTAACTAACATTCGACCTCTCCTACGTAAAGTATCATAACTAATGAATATGTCATCCTAGAGTTCACTATTCCTAAAAAACAAATTACTTTTATACAATGCAATCATCCGTCCTATACTCACATACGCGAGCTGCATTCGGGGTCCAAGTAAAACGAACATTTTGGAAAGCAAACAAAATTATAACTTTGAAGAATCATCAACTCACTCTGGTTCGTCAGAAACACATTAATTAGCAGAGATTCAAATATATCCTCACTTAAAAGACAGGGTCGTATATATATGACTTATCATCTAAATTGATTTCCATCCCAAACCTAATCATCAACTCCCTCGGCCTTTACGATCCCTCATCTGATCCCCTCCATCTTCGCCTCATTTCACTTTTTTACCCTGTACATGACTATATTGAACATTTTTTGTAAAAATATTGATTATTTTGATAAATATTACAAAATCTAACAAAAAAGAAATAAAAATAACGATATTTTAAAATATACATATTTTTGCTCCTTAAACAATTACATACAAAGTAAAAAATACTACGCCATTATTGATACTTCAGAAGTCGGAGACTAGAAGGCGCAGCCCTTATCGCTCCCCCCTTTAACAATCAAATAGGTAATTTTTAGTGGTTCTAGTATTTTTTGTTATATATTGTGTTCATAATAGAATAAAAAATACAAAAATAATACATTCTGCCACATAAAATATATACCAAATATGTATATGCGAAATACTAGAACAAGTATATTATATTTGTTAGTAACGGTGGTTTACGTAGGAGAGATCGATATTAATTTTATTATTCTAATCCGATTTTTTTAAGCCTTTGTTTAATATTTATTCACCACTACTATGCATGATTTTGTATAAAATAGTTAGTGCCATATTTATTTGTAAGAGTATAATATTTTAGATATAAACGAATTTTAGAAGTGTTTTAAATTAACTGTTGTATGACTAATACCAAGTAACTTATAATAATAGTAGATAGGTACATACGATTACGTAAATAGGTGCATAATATATTTACGCAAAAATATTTATTATTGATACACTTGTATATTATATGGATATACGTGGGTTGATAGACAGATTACATAAATGTTAAATATTAAACTAATATTCTCACAAATTAAGTGAGCATTAATACAGCATATTATTATTCTGATATATGTATAATTTTAACCCGACGCATATATAACGACTGTTAAATACTTTTTAAATGAAAATAATATTATAAAAATTAGTAACTTTAAATTAATTGATTTAAATGATTGTTTAATGATTAAAACTCATTTTTTATCAGTTTAATAACCCCTTTTTATAATGATTTGAATATAAACTTGAACACCGCGTAAAAGCGCTCATTTGGTTTAAAAAACGTCTTTCTGTAGGGCATCGTAGGATGACAGCCGAATGAACTGACCCTTTCATGACGTCCATCTTGAACGCTACCTCCTCATGTCATTTTTTATCGTATGGTACAATTGTGCCATATTTTCTGAATCAAATCACTCTTATACTCATAATATAAAGACAATGGGGAAATATGTTGAGTCACTTGACTAACCAGTACTGGTTGTGCAACTAGAAACTTTGCAGACTGCACAACTGGAGATTTAATAAAACTTCCCCGCAAAAAGTTCTGTATCGTGTGGTGCATTTTTCAACGTGTTTGAGAAATGAATTTCCATCTCGCCACGTCACAGCTGTCCGTGTATACATTATATTATATTTCCTAAATAAATATTCTATTCATGTGTCAACATTTATATTATTAAAATTTTATAAAATCATGCAAACAAACCAGTTATTTTAAATTGTGAGTTATGAACTAAAACATGTTAATATTCAAATAATAGAGTACGGGTACACCACGCAGTTCCTTATTATCGGATATATCATATTCACTCATTATAGTAATAATTATTTGATGAACTATACATGTGAAATAATATACAGTAGAACCTCGATTATCCGAGACAAATCTAACTAACTAACTTACCATCACGCCGTTTCACCGCCAGGGGAGGCAGAGAGGATAGAGCGCCACACTCTTCGGTACTGACGCACAATTCTCGCCTCATCCACATTCATACATCGTCTCAAACAAGCTCGCCGAATATTGAGGCTACTAATAGGATCATTCTCCAGTATCTGGTTTATGTCCTCTGTTTCTGGTGCCATCAACACTTGCGTAATTTGCCATTCTCTCCTCATTCATCCGTTCTATATGACCAAACCATCTAAGCGGTCATTTTTTAATCTTACTCACTATACTATAATATCAGCTTTACATTATTTACTTATTTCTTCATTCTTCACTCTGTTATAAACATTGTAGATCTGCCATATGCACGCCTAAGTGATCTCATTTCCACTGCATTCAGTCTGCATTCGATCCTTTTTTGCCAACTCCAGGCCTCACTTCCATACGCCAGTGTCGGTATCGAGACAAATCTAATTTTCAAATTGTGAAATATTGCGTCAGGGAGGTGAGGAAAAATTACGAAATAAAAAAATATGAAAGACTTTCCTAACAAATAAAATGTATTTTTTTTTTACTAATTTTAAATAAGTGTAAATATTTGAAAAAAATGTCGAGTCTTCGAGTCTCGGCCATTCTACTATAATTAATTTGTGTGGTTTCATGAATGAACGTTGGGTATTACTTATTATTCGATTATTTGTAAACTATCATTTCTCGTAGATCCTGAAGAGGTTGTTTATTAAAATAAAGAAGGAATATGGTCAAGAGAAAATATTATATTCATACATCAAATTGAGCAAAAAATTTGTGAAAATCGCATAATGACATGACGTACCCATGTTTATGTGTATTCTTGGTTGCACACGATAATTATAGATCGTATTTTAAGTTGTTCACTTGCACCAAACTCTAAAATGGTTGTAACTCGTTATTCATAAATAGTTTGACCCCTGGCTGGATGATAAATTGTTCTTGAACATTCTTTCTGAGTACTCTACACACGCCGGAACACCTTATATTAATACATTTTCCCTAGCCTGCGTTTTCATAAATCCACGAAACCTGGAAGATATATATTAGGTACCTATACACGCCACCATGATATTTCTTTCAAAATGAAGTGTCTCACGCAATTTTAGAATCTGCCTCTTATATCAGGCTTTGCGTTTTAAATTAAAGCGTCACCTGTGAGCGAAGCCTCACACAAGATAAATATATTCCTTAACAGCCTCCCTGACATCATTTTTCACTCTGTCATACAGTTAAAGAAGATGTCCCCTCAAACAAAGAGTAAAACACACAATTAGGATGAACAGACGCCGGAAGGTGAAACAAAAGGACAAAAGAAACATATCTTGCAGCCTCTCTGATTATAAACAGTATCGACATTAAATGATGTCTCGTTCATTTCATTGTTAACTTTTTGAGATAATCAGTAGATACAGTTTTCTTGAACTCTTACTCTCAAAAACACCCTTTTAAGATCTATGAAACCTGATAATGTTAATATTATACCAAGTAAACACCTTCCCTTAATAAAATGGTGATTCTGTTTGAGCGCATCTTACTTTTTGCGAAATCGAAAGTAGAAAGATTTCTAATGTTGGTCAATATAATCGAAATTATAAAAAATGTATACAAATTATAAAAAACTGCATTTTTTTACTTTATTAAAATAATAAAAAATGTCCAGTTATGTACAAATGACGATGATTAATTAACAATCAAGTTAATAATGATTAAAAAGTTACCCGTTTAATTTCCGATTGTGTAAAAAATAGTACCTTAGAAGAGCTAAAAATAAACAAAATTTAATATGCGTAGAGAAAGCTATATAAATCTTGCAGCAAAGCAGTACATCTAATAAAATATTTTCCACTCAGAGTGCGCTATCCAGAAATTATTTCTGAAACTATTTCCGAACATTGCTATCTTATTTATATCAATCTTAATTTTACAAGGCTAATAATTATAACTAGTGTTACATTTAATAATAATCATTTTAAAAATGTATTTTATAATTATTATTGAGCAATTCTTTGGACACAAGTTTAACACGAAGTAGCTGGTATAAACATTATTATGTTTTTGAGTTTGCTCTCATTTCTGAAGATTTAAGACATTTGAGAAAAATATATATATTATAATTTGAATAAATAAAAAATCACTCGAGGAAAACTCTTGAGAAGGCCACCAGAGGCTGTAGAGATATCAGTAATGATGACAGGCAATAAATATCGCATCGATAATTTTACTATTTGCTTACTTTACCAACTTAGTAGTCTACAGGGATGGTTCCCGAACCCCCGACCACTCAGTCTTCAGTCGAGCGTTTTAAATTGTTAAGATTTCATGTAATAAAAATAATTTGAAAACGTAAATAATCTAAAATAAATTACGGCGTATTAACAAAAAATGAAAAATTATATATTTTTGCTATGTCAGCAATTTCATTTTTATCATGTGTTTGACCTAAACCGTTTGAAGGTAGAGGGCGTACAATTTATGTTTACTTTTAGATCGTTATGGTATTTAAATGTTAAATTTGAACATTTTAATTCCGTATTCAAAATGATGTTGATCTTTATTTCACTTTTTGCTTAAGGGGCAACAATGTTAATTGTATTTTTGATAATCTTACATAGCCTTGTACATAAAACCTAAAACATATTTTTGAATTTAATATATGTAAATGAAATCAAAAAAATAAATTAAGCCCGAATTATTTCGTGCAACATTAATATACTGAATATTGAAATGTTACCACACAATTCTATATTTTATACATAAATTAACTTCTTAACTTAAATTATTCAAAAAATATTTTATGTCTTACATAATTTTTTTTTTTTAAATAAAAATAATTCAGAGTATGTTAAGCAGTAATAAGATTTTATTCGGTTCAATATTTAAAACTATTTAAATTTAATTATTAATTGTTTTAGTCTTACAAATTCAGTCACACTTTTCTAACACTTTTAATTATTGTAAACGTTATGAAAAACATTCAAGGAATCAAATAGTAATTAAAAAAATTATACATATGAATTAAATATATTAATTAGAAAGATATACATATAAAATCAATTTTATCGAAAAATATTGTTGTTGCGCCACCGGAATTCGAACCTGGATCTCTTTCCTAACCGGGGAAGGTGCATTATCCAACTATTGATTTAATTAAAATTGACAATACAACTTCACAATAAGAATGTGTTCTCCTAATAAAAAAATTATAACTGCATCAAAATAAACAAATGACATAGGTCAAAGCTTAAAAAAAACATATTCCACAAAAATTAAAGATGTTTTTATTAGAGGTCTAGAACTTTAAAATGAGATAAAACACATAAAAATCGCGGTATTGGCCATGGTATTGGCTTTATTGGAAAGATAATGTTACGCCATTAGTGTTTGAATATGATTTCGTGCATATAGGCACCGCGAATAAAGCGCAAAATGAAAGTCCAATTTTCGACCACTTTTTAGAGCAGCTGGGGACATATATCGGCAATAACGCTGCGAATTTTGGCTTCCAAATCGTGTATCATCTCTGGCTTATCGGCGTACACTAACCACTTCACATATTCATACAGAAAATAATCCAAAGGTGTTAAATCACACGATATAGATTGTGGCGCGAGCTATGTCACATGTTGCGCAGTCTTCTTGAAACCATAGCTCTTTCCCATTAATGCCACATAAATAAGGGAATGAAAAAATCAGTAATCGTTGATCTATTAGCGCTCTCCATTGACTGCAATATTCTGGCCGGCATTATTTTTGAAGAAACAACAGCTTCTTTGGTGCGCATTGTACGACATCTCTACGATTGCGTTTTATCATTAGAGTGTGCGTGGCACGAAAACGATCAATGGTTATTCGAATTACTTGCTCGGATGGACGATTAAGTCGACCATAAAATGGACGTAGCGCACGGTGAGTTTCGCGAACTGAACCACGATTTTCTAAATAAATTTGCACAATTTGCGATCGTTGTTCTGGCGTAAGTCTATTCATGGTGAAATGGCAGACCAAATTGAGCACAAATCAGCTGTCAGCTGTCAGATTGGCTGTAGCTGAAAAAAATATTGCTAATTCGAAAAACAAACCTCAAAAAAAAACATTATTTATATAACTAATAAATACATAGTGATACATTACGTACATATCGTTTTCATCTTGCCTCCAGACGGTTCGGTCGGCGTCGTTGAATGCAAAACATGATATAACCATTCTTTAAATGAATATCAAATTATAGTTTTGCTGAATAAACTTCTTGGCTATCAAAAATATAATATGAAGCTTGTTTGCTGTAATATCATGTTCAATATAATATAGAGCCTTAATGTAAGGCATATAATAACACCCCAAATATAATATATGACTTTGGAATGCGAGATTCATTAAATGAAAAATAGATGAAAGTCAATACAAAACTCGTGCGAATAAGACAGGTTATTCTTTACTAAGCATTTAATATATTTATTACAAAACGCTTTATATAGGATTCATACTTCGAACCTGCAAACACTACTGAATATACAAAATACTGTATTACGCATTCGTTCGTAGTCACTCAAATCTGGAACCCATGGCTGATTACATATATTGCGAGATTAGAAGGAATACAAAATAGGTTTATTCTAAAATTCTAAATCTAAATGTTAGATCTAATGTATCATTCAACTCCTATTTAGATGCAGCAAACATCCACAATATGAAAACCCTAGAACATAGACGAACACGTGCTGACCAAATACTTCTCTTTAAACTACTGCAAGGCCATATTGATTGTCCCAGCCAATTAGAATTAATATCTCTCCATGTACCATCTAGATCAACCCGGCAATCCGTACTCTTCCACATTCCCAGAAGTAGAACATCTTACATAGAAAATTCATTCATTCACCGGTCATGCAAATACCTTAATGAGAAATTTACAGAAATTGACTTGTTCAACATTAGCCTTACTACACTCAAAGGGTTCTTCTTATGAACCACCACAATATCAATTATGGCCATTCGCTCTACCTATAAAAACACATGTTGCTCTCTCTTTACCGCAACAATAGTTGCAACCTCCCCACCCTTCTCCTTCTTTTTTTCTTCTTATCATTAATTTTCTGCATCTAAACATACTTATGTATCTAAATATTTTTGTGGATTTTCATTATTAGTATCACATGTTAAATAGTTATTATGTTTATTACAATATGTTTACACTGTCGAAATCCCTTAATAAAATACAAATATTTTATCATACATAATTCTTTAAATTATCGTAATTAAATGTTTGTGCGTTAAAGAATGGCTTACGTATGTGTGTAAAATAATAATAAATATGTTTCAATTGTCAATACCAAAACGATAGATATGTTGGTAAATAGATTTTACTGAATTCTTTTAATGAAACCAGTTAGCAACATAATCGGCAATGTGAATGTGAATTCATACAAACACAAAAATTGGATACAGTTTAATATTGAAAATCTATCACATAAAAGACGGTTAAGTTGGCCTACAAAAAAAAATGTAATTTATTAAAAATATATATATTTTTTTTAATACTAATTAAATATATTAATTAGAAAGATATACATATAAAATCAATTTTATCGAAAAATATTGCTGTTGCGCTACCAAGAGTCGAACCTGGATCTCTTTCCAAACCGGGGAAGGTGCATTATCCGAGTATGGACAAATTTTCGAACCTGTATGTTATACTTTTTCAAATTAATACATCTATCGTTCCATTATTTGAAAGCCATCTACTTTGTTTTTACGGAATCTCAAATATTTTTGAGTAAACCGATATCAGACGCCAGAATTAACAACTATTTTTTATTAAACTTTGGACACATTGATCAACTTATATATTATTATGGAGAACACATTTTTATTGTGAAGTTGAATAGTATTTATTCAGAACATAGTTTGTCGTCAAAAGTGCTATCGCTGTAGAATAGTTGGATAATGCACCTTCCCCGGTTTGGAAAGATGTCCAGGCTCTAATCCCGGTAGCGCAACAGCAATATTTTTCGATAAAATTGATTTTATATGTATATCGTTCTAATTAATACATTTAAATAGTATGTAAAATAGTAATAGTTCTCAATAATTACAACTTCACAATAAAAATGTGTTCTACTTAATAAATTAATAATTAATAACCAATATCATTTGAGAAAGGTCAATATACAATTTCGAAATTTATGACGCCACTGTAAGTCTTTACGGCCCTTTTAGGTTTAGTTTTATTATTTAAACTATTTTAACTACCATCCTCTACGTGGTGAGCAACTTCGTCGCCAGAGGTAACATCGTCGATTACGATCATTGCGCAATTCCTCGGCGTCCCGGCGGGGCCGTGAAAACTTTTCGGTGAGCTTTTCGCAAAGTAACATATTATTAACAAAGTAAAATAAAAACCTGACAAGTAGACTTTTGCGAGTCGTATTGTCTGTTGTCCGGCCCCTACCTGCCGCCCTAATGGCTGTCACGTGACTTGTGTATTCCGTGTGGCCCGCCTTGTTAAACCCGACACGGGATTAGGCCGTGTCGTGTAGCGCGATCCCGCGTTGTTGAAATTTAACAAAAATACACATGTTTTTGAAAGAATGTATAAAATCTGAAAAGCTAGCTATTAATTTGAGGCGCAATGGACGTAACAAAAGCTGATAGGTTGTAACACATATACGTCTAATTTCTCCGCTTGTTGGCCGAACATTACTTTTTCGTATAGTTTTAACTTCATACACGCATATATTCTTTAATTTAAAAAATAACATTATTTTAATTCAATTTTATTATAATCAGAGAGGACTAGTGTTTATTTTTTACGAAATATTAAATATGTCAGAAAATAAAGAACATTTTCGTAATACTATGCATTTTTTACTCTCAAAATTGAGTGTAATTTGTACTGTATATGGAGACAATATTGTGGATGATTCATCGTGTGGAAAGTGGAAAATTTTGATGTCAAAGATGCATCTCGTGCCGGACGGATTAAAATTAGGAACATTATTAATGACGACCTCCATTTGACCTCACGTGAGATTAGTCAGGTACTTAACAACACTGTTACTACTATTTTAAAATAGGCTAGGGATGGTCAAAAATCCCGATACTTGGGTACATCAATTGAGCGATAAAAATGTAGTGAATTAAATTTGCTATTCGTTACTTGTACGCAATTAATACGAGTTTTTTTCTTAAACAATTCATCACAAGCGATGAAAAGTGTATTCAATACAATAACGTTAGTCAAAAAATATGATACCGTGGCCACAGCAGGGTGAACCAACACATGCTATGGCAGAGGCTTATTTAATACCATTAATTAACATGTCGGGTACTTTGTGGTGTAACATGATTATTTTAATTTTCATAACTAAACTTTGTACTACACACTCTTATAGTTATATATTAGTTATTGTCACCACTTAGTGTGTGTAGTACAAACTATAGTTGTGAAAATAGAGATAATAAAATAAAATGCTTATTTACATTATTACAAAATTTGTTTTTTCTATTTTATTATTACACTGTGTAATTTTTTTATTTTATTATAATTTTAATAATTAATAATATAAATGAAAATTTTGAGAATACTGAATTGCATACGAGTAGACGATTTATAGGTGCTGGGATAAAGTATGTATAATTTAGCTAACATTGACATATCATTCATATATCAATGTCAAACAGATCAAAACCTAAGAATGCCATGACATAGCGGTCCACCGAGAATCCTGAATTTAAGCGGATCAACATATGTCAACACTTTTTCCTTCAAGCATGTGGGAACCAATATTAGGAACAAAACTGACGTGACAGAAGAAGTTGTCACAAGATTACTTTGCTCTAGGAATACTATTGAGGTGTAAACAACTGTCAAGACAGACAAAATTCCGCATCTGTAACGTAGCCATTAAGCCTAATCTAATATTATATAGATGCAAAATTAGAAATATTAAAAAAATATTCACGTACCTATTCCGAAATAAAATTATCCAAAGGACACTTGGACCAGTCACGCAAACTCATCGATGGAATGATTATATGGGAGTGATTATATCATATGCATTACTAAAAATAAATTAAATAATCCATATGTTATAATTACGCCGGCGTCCACAATGTATCATTGGTTGCGTAGTTCTGGATGCCACTCAGAGACGCCACCGGAGCGCTGTAGTCCTCTAATTGGTTATTATTCATTTATTGCTACTAAAATTGTTAGCCACTGTTTTAATCAATCGTTCAATTTGAGCCATACAATTACTACCTTCTGAATTGAAAATTCCACTCGGCAGAGTTAGAAATGGATCAGCTGTTTCCTAAAGAATGACTTTTGAACTTGGCTTAGACCTGATAGAAGCATCTACTTCCTCATTTACTAATTCGCAAATTTTACTACCTTACTAAACGCGTTGTTTTCATGATTGTTCTTTGCATTCGAGGATAATGCATTTTTATTATGATGGAGTCATTTTTCTTAAAGACGTCGTTTAAATAAAAGTTAATAAACCAATGTATAGTATAGTATTCATAATATCATGGTAACAGCATAACCTAAGTCAACTCATATTTTTAATTAATTATGCTTACGAATGTAAGAATCAGATCCACATGTATCTTTTTAAAAACTTACAATAGTTATTACACATGAGATTAAATAATTTTGAGCTACGAACAAAAATCCAAATACCCTGTAGATTTCTTCGTAGGGCAGTTTTCTTTGCGAAGTTCTCCCGAAATAAGCCATAAAGTGTGGGAGAACGGAAAAATCCGAAGGTCAGGGGGACTATGTAGGGATTATACCTACATCCGCCCTGAGGGTAGGACCTTACATTCTACTTATCGTGCTCAATATAGTAAGGGAGACTGGGGTTGCTTGAAGCACTTTCAATACTTTAGCGAGACATGGATTCATAAAATAAAACTTCATACGTCAATTAGTATCTATGTTATTGATGTAACTTTGTGGTTAGACATAATTAAAAATTGTATCTATATTTAACTTTGTATAAACCACTGTGAGTTATATTTACGTCAACCGGTTTCAATACTGACGTATTTTTGTCAGGACTGGCGTACAACTAAACTATTCCTTAAAAATAATACATTAAAATGACATCATTTACGTAGGGGGAAGGGAAGAGGGTGGAGAATTGGAAGGATATACTTAGTTTTGAGGGATTTTTTAATTTATAGAAATTCTAAATTATCGATCCGATAATTTAATAATAAAATTGTGAACAGTTCAGTATTAATTTGTTGTGGTATTAGCTTTTCTCAACACAGTTAGGTTTTCCTTCTTCATAACAATTTTATAATTCAATCATTTAGTTTTAATACAGTTAATATCTAATTTCAAGGTAGCAATTTATTTTTATTAAATTTTATATAAATTATGGTATATGCTTTACTGCTTTGCAAAATTATAAACTTGTACCAAACTAAAACTTCTTTGTTCGTATGAGGTGCGTTAAAAAATGGAGAAAATTTAAAAAAATTACATATTACTTTTAACGTGAAAATAGAAGGTACTGAAAGTAGACAACTCATCTTCTAGCTATAGTACCCTCCATTATAAGATAGAATTAAATTTTAAGTTTGTGTCTATTATAAAATTTATTATTAAATCGAAGATAGCTCATAATCTAAATAGGTTATAATTTCAGTATATATACTAAGTAATTGTGGTTTAGACATACCTCTTAAGTAACCTAACAAAGGATAATTTTTTACATTCTGTTATGTGTAATACAATAGTCTGTATATAAAATCACACGCGCAATAGTTATGTAGTTAATTAAGATTGCAAGTGATGTTGAAAACATTGAGATTAATACATGGGGTGATTTTATTATGTAACGATATTTTTGTACGGAAGCTTACCAAATCACCATCTGACTCCATTTTCCCCTATCTACTCCATATTTTTTATACGCGATGTTGTAGTTTGGGCACCGAGTTGGGTTTTCGTAATTCATAAAAGTGTCGCATTTTACATAGCCGGTTGGTCTTTTAAAGCCCTGCCTAATAATAAGTACATGAATAAACGCAACTAAGTATCTACAACATATTAAAATAGAGATCTTTCGTTTAAAATAAAGTATCTTTTAATATAGAAAATATGTACGTCTCAAAAACACCTTAGTAGATTTCTTAGCTGGTTAAATGTATGCCAACATTATTCTGAAGGTCGCACATTCAAATATGTATATATATATAATATATGCCCATTTCTCTAAATTACATTTCAAAAATAAATTTACCATTGCATTTAATTTCTGTAAATTCAAGCAGAGATGATGGAATACTACATAATTCTACGTTGATACACATCTATCGCTTCTTTTGCCCACATTATCTGCTTTACTCTCCTTTGTGTTTGTTAATGGTCCCATATCTTCGTATTATTTTCATTTTATCAATAACATTCACGTTCTTACTCAATCATTCAGATATTATTTCTTCTCTTACTCACCCGTTTAAAATCACCATTTACACCTTATTCTTAATAATAGCATTTCCATTGCTTTCGCTGCTATTTGGAAGTTATATTTTGTGTACAAGTGTCGGAAACATGTAGACGTACTTCACTTTTCTTCAAAGTTACACATCCAAAACGTTGTTTACTACGGTTGCAGAAGTTACTTATATCTCATATTCTCCACTAATTTGTCCTCCTTATCTAATTAGTAAAATTCCAATAATTACAAAGAGAAAAAAAATTACTCTTGTAAACCTATTTTGCGCATAACGAGATGCTTTCACGAATACATTTCAACACCAATATCCTTAATATTTCCAAATAAAACTAAAGATACGAAAACGTTAATAATTTGGTGGTCTTCCGATACGTGACTCATAACCCTGACCACTTGATCACTGAGCAAGTGTCTTACCGCTAGAAGACCAAACAAGTGTGTCATCTAAAATTACTACGGACACTTCTTCGGGAATCTTCATATGCTAACTTTAAGATTTAAAATCTCTTGCATATGAACGGGTAATTAGATTTTTGGAGGAATAAACTTTTTTTTATTAAAAATATAACTTGTGTATATATACATAACGAAGGTTGGATACGAAAGTTTAAATTCAGATGGCGCGCGCCACCAACCGTTAGTTTTATGTAATAAGCATTTTATTTGAACAAATCTTAAAATAGCCTTATTTTTACATTTTTATAGTAAAGTTATGTTAAAAAGTGATCTGCGGAAGGTCGTATTTATTCAATATTTTTTATTCAAAATTAACCTTAACATACAGTACAAATATTTTATATTTTTTCATATTTCACATTTCATATTTATTCATATTGACTAAGTCAAAAATGTTCAAGGAATATGTGCCTAATCTCAACCGTAATTACGCGATTAATTTAAATATTTTATTAATTTCAAATTATTATATATTATTATAAAAATTAAAGGTCATCGAATTTCGAGCGGCCGGTCTATTTTTTGGTTAGATGATTTAAGGCCTGAAGTAAACATATAGATTAATTTTGCATATATTTATTTCGAAGTATGCAGGTATACTTAAAGCTTAACATGACTATGTAAAAATTTCAAACAATAATAATTACCGTAACGGTGCAAAATTTGCACATATTCCTTGAACATATTCGACTGGTAATTTAGTCGGAATTATTGTGAACTAGATCTGTTACACCCTGTATATATAAAAGTATATTTTTTTCCAAAAGATTATAAATTATTTTCATTCAAAATAAACGTTTCCGAAATTCAACGTTTATTCAGCACACAAAAGCTCTTCCACCCACGCCATTCGCGGTGTGCAAAAGCAACAATTGAAAATAGAACCTGTGGTTGTTAACCTATTATTTTAAAATTTTATAAATAATAATTAAATGTTTATTTAAACAAGAGATATAACAAATCTGTAGATACTAAAATTTCTTCTATAAAAATAAAAAAAATATTACAATTATTCATTATATCACCCAAGAAGGGTGGAACATACGAATGTATACGAAGGGCGGAACATACGAATGTATCCATCTAAAAAATAATCAACCTTTCAGTTTTACATTATTCGGCCGCGTGATTTTTTACTTTTGTATCTTTCTTCTTCTTCGTCATGCTCTCAGTGAGAGCAGTCATCATAGCATTTGAAGTTGAAATTTTAACAGTTTGGTTCATTGTGTTGGTGTCCTTCCACGAGATCTGGTTTCTTCCAATCTTTCAGTCTCCTCGTGTCAGGAGCGTCTATCCTCTTGCGCTCCCGTTCTCTCAGTTGTTCCCAACAGAGAAAGATTGAGAAGACAAGGTTTTGATCAGTCTCATCTTTGTTTTCCTGGTTTTTTCGGTTTTATCAAATATTTTTGAGAATGTCCATTGCTAGCCGGGTTTCTTCTCTCCATTTCTACCTCGCAATCTACCCCAAGATTCTACCACTTAGTGACACAGACAACTAGTAATGAGTGTAACATTTTATTAATTCCAAATTATATTACCTATTGAATGCAAAAAAATAAAGGTCAATGAATTTCGAGCGATTAGATTATTTTTTGTTAAATGATTTAAGGCCTGAAGCAAAGATATATACATACTTTTTTTTTAAATGTATTTATCTATTAATCTAATATAAGTACAATGATTTTTGATTCGATTTAATAAAATAAAATATTATAAATTTATAGCAATGCGATATAAAAATATTATATGTTTCGGGGTACATGTTTATCTTTAAAGTGTTTTTTAATAACATCGATTATTTCTTTATTATTAATAATTTTCCTGATATTTTCGGGTAAGCCGTTAATTTTTTATAGTGATGTTATTAATAATGGATAAATTTCGCAAATATTTATTTTAAAATACGCATACATAAGACTTTACGTGATTTTGTAAAAATTTCAAACAATAATATTTTCCGTAACAGTGCACAGTTTGCAAATATCTGTTGAACATTTTTGACTCGTAATTAAGTCTGGTATCCTCCCATAAAATATTGTGGACTAGGTATGTTACAACCTCTTAATGTACAACTGTTTTCGACTTTGTATTTACCGATTTTTGTTAATTCAACAATATTGTTGAACATCATAATTGTTTTTTATTTTGTGGCCCATTTTGTTACTTACTTTTTCTAGGATGCTTGTAACTTTAAAGCATGCAAATGTTATAATTAATAAATTAAAAACGTTTTGCATTTATCTATTCTTCTCACTTTCTAGCCCAAATGACACACTATATTTTAACAAGCGCTCACCATATAATTCTATACTTCGTACCGCTGACTGTAAAATAATTTTAATAAAAAATAAAAACTATTCCTAGAGGGATTTTCGTCTCTAACTATTTTGCGCGATGTAGATAGGTGACATAGAACGGACCATAGCCCGAACCATTCTGCTACGTGGATTATTCAAAATAGGACAAATCCTATTTGAATTCCATTTTCAAATTCGAAAATTTAAACATTGATTTGAGGATTTTAAGGCTGCCGCGCTGCGTCATATTTTATTAACGCTTTGGCCAGACAGTGGTTATTTTGTATCAGAATTTTACTGAGCTATTCTCAACTCCAAATATTTCTTCATACAATATTTACCATCTTGCTAAGAATTAAGAGTATGGATTTTTAAAATACTCGGATATAAAATATATTTTGAAAATTCACTTTTTGTATTTGATTTTTTTTTATTAATTATTTTAAATTACATCAAGTCTTTATAACTATAACATTTATATAATATATATATATATATATAGCTGGAACTTAAGGATGCTTTTCATAATTAAATTTTATTTACAAATACCACGTGATAGATATTAAATAAAAATAATTAGTCCCAGCTACTCAAAATGCTTGTTATAGATCAAAGAGCCGTGGGCAACATCGCGTATAGTTTATGACTATACGACTGTAATGAATAGTCATTATGGTCGACAATTCTTTTCATAATGCACATGTACGTGTACAGAATAAAATCAAACAAAGACACAAAGCCGCGTACTGTTTCACTTGTCGCAAGATTTGTTCGTTTTCTAAACTCGCTAAATGTACCGGCATGAGTCTGATGTAACCGTTAGCGAACATACCAATGCAATATTTATTGTCTGTATCAATTGTCAAACATACAACATACCCACATATAATAAATAAAACACGTAGACTGGTCGAACTCTTCTATCACAATTTTTAGTTTGGTTGGTTTAACTAAAAAATGCTTTTCAGCGGTAAAATACAACTTAAACTGCTCATAATTCTGAAATCTTAGCAAAACTTAAACATTATATTATTTACCTTAATCAAAAATTTAAAAGCTTACTGGATGATTTATTGCAATTAGTAAATTGAGTCAAGTGATAATAAATATAATGAAGATTTTAATGAACACTTTCTTGTTTTTAAAAATTAGTATTTTTTTTTAGAAATGAATGGGCAGATAACAACAGTATTGCAATACTGCTTTAACTATAAAATTAATTCACAATTTATTTTCCATTTCATTTGATTTGGGTATTAAATACGCTAATTGACACTAATGCGCTTATCATCTGAATGCTTTTTATAACAATGCACAATAAATTTATCACATAAATAAGCAATAAATAAATATTATAGAACCTAGTACATAATATTCAATTAACGTAAAACTTTTATTAGGACCTTCAATTGTGCCCATTATTATAAAAGTGGTCTAAGTCATGTTTCTTTCGTTTCGAGATATTTAAAGGTTTGCGTTTGAATTGATTAAAAATATTTTTATATTACACAATACAATGTTTCAAAATTTATTCAGTCTTCTAGATTTATAATTTATTTGGACATATAAATTTTACATGTAGCTTATAAGAAAATAAAATTTTTAAGATTGAATTACTATTATCAAAATAAACACTAGCGGAATACCGTTGAACGTCGTAACAATACACTGAATACAAGGCTTCAAATTTTTCACAATTTTTACAATTTGCATCATATTATATTAATTTACAACAGTGTGATGCGAAATAATTGTCCAATTTGATATACATACGAAATATTCGATATTAGCTAATATTTATCAGAATTTTTTTAAATATTATTAGCGGCTGTGTGTGTGAATATAAAGTGACGATAAAACAATAAAATGAGGAAAAATTCAACCCGTTAAGTAAACGCTATTCGTTATCCTTTGCACACTGATATGTAAATATATGTCCCTGGGCAAAGTCTACACATTTTCCGCTGTAAATGTTTTTCTTTTATTTCCTACCTTCACTATTATTTGTCTAGTGGGATTCTACGATTCTCACTAAGACTGGATAGATTTCAAAACAAGTTGCGGTGGCTCTGAAATAGGAATAAACAAAGCCACTTCCACCTCTATTTCGATAGATATCAAAACAAGGCAGAACTAAGATTTCGATAAATAAATTCGGATTTCGACATCATATTGAAAATGAGAAATACTTTTCTCTATTTCGATACCCGTACTGAAATATTTCTAAGAACTATATTTATATCTAAGCGGGAATATTGTATGGAAGATGCAATTAAATATCTGGCTTTGCTACTTATACATATTTATATAAACTTACAAAGGATACGAGAAAGTAAGACGTAGTTGTACTTTAAAATGATCTACTGAAGAAATATTTATTTTTTAAGGGAACACATTATTATTGTAAAGTTATAGTTTTTTCCAAACATAGTTCTGTGATATTTAGAATGCATCAATCAGAAAGATATACACATATATAAAATCAATTTAGAACTACTTCACAATAATAATGTGTTATCTTTGAAATATATATAAATTGTATTAAAGCTAATTCAAAAATTTCATAAAATGAAATTGAAAAATCTTTGGCGT
Source organism: Eubasilissa splendida (assembly GCA_031772225.1). Classification (NCBI taxonomy): domain Eukaryota; kingdom Metazoa; phylum Arthropoda; class Insecta; order Trichoptera; family Phryganeidae; genus Eubasilissa; species Eubasilissa splendida. The sequence goes on along the minus strand of CM062854.1, from coordinate 5,564,096 downwards.
CTCCTAACGTATATTATTTAAAGGTATTCACAATAAAAGATGATAGTTAAAAAAAAATGGAATAATAGATGTATGAGCATATATGTTCGAAAATTTGTCGTCAGTTTACTACGCTGACATGGTGTAATTAGTCAGCGCACTTCCCCGTATAGGAAGCGTTCCTAGTTCATATTCCGGTGGCAATTAAAATGTTTTTCGATGTATATTTATTTTTTATTGAGTGGTACAGGTATACGTGGGTTACTAAATGTACGTTCAGGTAGAAAATTATCTATAAAAATAGACGAATTATATAAGTAGTTGGTAAATATGTAATCTGATACACTTATACAATGCCTTAATATACTGCAGTCCATATACGTACGAGTAGATCGACCTTTATAATTACGTGATTTAAATTTAATGTGTTTTGATCTTGCATATTTCCCTTTATATTATATGTGATTACATTTACATATCATATTGCACATTGGTATTTTTTTCTCTCTTTTTTATATTTTCACATTTGTATGTTACATATTCTAATTGATTGTGTTTTGCCTTCAATGAGTTATTTGGTTTTATAAAATGTAATTTGTTTTAATGTGGAAAAAAACACTGCTTTTATAATAGTTTTTGATATATTTAATGAATGGGGAAATTATAAACATTTTTTTTTTAGGATAACACATTCTTATTGTGAAGTTAATTACAACTGTCTTGATATTAATACATTTAATCGTTCCATCATTTGAATAATAAAGTTGTATCAATGTGTCCAAAATTTAATAAAAATGAATTGATAATTCTGGCGTCTGCTATCAGTTTACTCAAAGGTATTTGAGATTCTGTAAAAATAAGGTTGATGGCTCTGTCAAATGATGGAACGATTAAATGTATTAATATCAAAAAGGTAACATATAGGGTCGAAAATTGTCGCTAAAAATAATGTCGCTGTAGCTTAGTTGGATAAAGCACCTTCCCCGGTTAGGAAAGAGATCCAGGTTCGAATCCCGGTGGCGCAACAACAATATATTTCGATAAAATTGATTTTATATGTATATCTTTATAATTAATATATTTAATTCATATTTAAAATTAGAAACATATTTATCTTATGGTAATATCGATTATTCGATCAAAAAATGCTATCTGAAGGATACAAGAAATTGTAGATTCCTTATGAAAACGTACCTTTTTCAAGTGAATAAGATATTGTTAAAGAAAATCGAGTACATATTTAGTATTTTACCCGTTTCTATTTCGTGGTCCATTTTCATCTTTCAAGTCAGCAGTTAATCATTATTGGGTTATCCTTCGCCTAAATATTTTAATTATGTTTGTGAAATTTGTGTTTGATTGTAATGATTATTCGTAATTCGGCAAACTAGTTAGTTAGCTCATCGCTACTTATTAGTATTCAAGAAACAAATGATTTAATGAACACAGGACGATCTTCACAAAACCACTTAGCATCATGGGATACACATTAATACACTGCATAGTTAGTTACATGTTTTTAACTACAGAAACATACTTAAACCATTCACGAGAGACGCTATTCCCTGTAAACATAAAACTCTTCTGAACTTTCAGCAAACAGCCAGTAGTTATCTCGCGTGTTCCGGGAGACGTCCCCCGCGCCTAACGACTGAACAAGCGTCGGGACGCCGGCGCCGCATGTCTTATTTCATATCAGATATTCGCGTTCAGTTGAGCGGAAAACAAATTCTAGAAACCATCGGATTTTACTAACAATAGTCAATCCTGTTCATACTAGAAACTCTATATGTCAGTGGATACTGACCGATAGCTCTTAAGCTAGTTAGGGTTGAAAATAGCTATTCAAACGGCACTTACCGAGATAACTAAGAAATTTTAACATAATGTTGAGTCAGGAGCTCTGAATATTAGTTGCAAAAAATATTACAATTTTTATATGACTGAAAAAAACCCAGTTTTAATATAGAAAATGTATATTATATGAATATAATATTGACGCGTTGTTACGGGTATTTTTCAGGATACCACCGAAAAATAAATATGCAGGGAATAAAAACACATGTCCGAAATATTTTACATAGGAATGTAATATTATTCTGATAAAACACATTTATCTAATCACCTAAGAGACCCAACTCGTTTTCCGATATCTTTAAATTTACCGAGAAACGTCCCGTGAAATTCGAAGTTTTCTCGGGTTCAGTAAGTTATACAAAAGTTAATTAGTGTGAAACAAGCCTTTTTAGAACAGATTAAGATGTCCAATTAAAGAAAAGAGACCATCATTGTTAACAATCTGGAATTTTCGTGGACCAATCACGATAGGTATGGTAAATATAGGTGAAAACAGCTAAACAACAGACGTATAAAGAGATTTAATTACTCAAGTAATATTGTTTTTAGAACGCACGGATGTCACTTTTATAACCAGTGATTTGAAAACGATCTAGAAACCTTTTCCATTATATATATAGTATTTTTTAAAGTTTACACAAATAAAATAATAACAATAAAGTCATGGATGTCTTATTACATGTTCTAGATTTTAATTGTTGAAATACCTACTTATTTTTCTTTATTCATCCAAATCATAACATCTTCATTCGTAATTATATACATTCAGCGTATATTGGACATCTCAAATCTTTCAAGTCGCCTTGTCATTTCTTTGCCATGTTTCTATTCCATAAAATAATACCGACAATACACAGCATCTAACTATTCGCATTCGTAATCAAAGATTTCGATTATGACCGCAGAACATCTAGAAATCTAGCTGAATCTAGGAATGAAAACATTCGAATAAAGGTTGTACGAGCTTGCTCAATGCGGTATTTTATTTCAATCGAAGGATCCCATCGTTCATTTATATTGTAACATAGTTCTCCAATTTTGTTCCAGCAATATAAAGACTTTCTTTGTCAACTGTGTTCTGTTTGTTAATGAGCATAGTTTTGTTTTAGTTGCATTAAGTTCTAAGCAGAAAGTCTCATACGCCTTCATTACTTCGTTCAGCAGAAGTTCTTTGCTAGAAGTACCGTATCATCGGTATAACACAGGTTATACAAAATGTTACTTATCACTTAAATTAAACTTTTCCTTTGCTAAAAATTGCTATAGCTTGATGCTTAATTGAGTAAGTTTTAAAAATAAATAATGTACGTGCGAGAAAACATTTCAGAATGTCAAACGTTTAGTCATTTTGTATGATAGATACCGGTATTATTATTATTTTTTGTTTATTATATTCATTATACAAGCATACACATTTTTTAAAAATAATAGATGATCTCATCAGAAGCGCAATACACAAATAATAAAATTATATAATATTAGCATGTTTACTCATAATCAAAAATATAAAATAAAAAATGTAAAGTAGAGCAATTTGTCTGTAGCCATTGAGCTGAGACACAAAAAGTAATAATGTAGTCCTATAAAGAGTTAAATTCACAGCAAAAATTTCGAGTACCTTCGCATATTCATTCCCCAAAGAATGCAATCTAGGGACTACGAAGTTAGCTAATGCATGTGTTCTGAAATTACCACTGTAATAGATCAATGAATTGTGTCTCAATGGTGCGTGAAAGTCAAGAATACCAACAATCTGGGGACAGTATATCATACCATTGATGATACTATACAGCAATATAAGGTCGGACATCGTACGTCTCACTGATAATTTTAACAATTTCAGACAGCTAAGGAGATAATCATAATTGATATTCTCAGAGCGTATATTTAATTTAAAATTAATGAATCTTAAAAACATTCTCTGGATTCATTCAACCGCCGTCGAGTGAACAATGTAGTAAGGCAACCATATAACCGAATCATATTCTACCTGAGGTCTAACTAGAGAAGTGTAGAATCTGAAAAGTTTATCAATGTGAGGAATGAATGATAATTATATACGTTTTTCAATGATTATGAATGAATATGAGATATTTAAAGATCTTTTATAGTAGGAAAATTACATCACGGCGCATCCGTATCAATGCTGAATTTTTTGAGATTTTCAAGCGGCCAAACATTACAGCTTCTCTGAAGTTGAGAAGGTTGAAATGGGCAAGACATGTTGCCAGATATGATTCAGAACACTTCGAAGGAAACCCGGTGGGAACACGGTCCCTGAGACACGCAAGAATGAGATAGGCAGATATTATACACAAAGGCACAGTGTGGCTGCAATTCCCTCGCTGGAGGACCGCAACTCAAAATGCCTGGAGAATTGTGCGGTCGACCATGGACCAGAATAATAATTTAGAGCCAGTAAAAGTTAGTTGTTAGCTGGTAATGATGAAAACGTTAATAATCTGTAATATCAGCTCAATTACTGAAAAATATGTTAGAAATATTTAATTTATAAACACTATCTCAAAATAAATATAATTTATATACAAATGTATTAATTAATTGTGAAAATATAAATTAATTCATTATTAAAAAGAACACATTCTTATTGTGAAGTTGTAGTTATTTAGAACATCGCTGTGATATTTTAAATACTAATTAAATTTATTAATTGGAAAGATATACATATAATATCAATTTTTTCGAAAAATACTGTTGTTGCGCTACCGGGATTCGAACCTGGATCTCTTTCCGAACCGAAATCTCCTTCCGGGGAAGGTGCATTATCCAACTATGCTACAGCGATAGTACTTTTGAAAGAAGATTGATTTTATATGTATATATTTCTAATTAATCATTTAATTAGTATTTATAAACTAATTCATTTATATATGAATATGGATAAATTGTTGCTTTTACAACAAATTTATATTTTTTTAATTGATAATTGTGCACAGCAAAGCAGAAACAGCTAAAAAAATACTTATTTATTTGATTTATATTACATTGTGGATTTAAATTTTTTTTAAATTTAATTTATAATACAAAATAAAATGTATTGTTTGTAGGTTCATCTCTTCTATAAAATTACAAAGATTTCAAAAATAGCCAACTGTATTTTACTACCAACCATATTCAAAGAAAGTTTCCAATAAATATAACACTTTACTTTGGTTCGACCCTTAAGGCCCGACTTGACACTAATATATATTTTTTACACCAGGAACTTAAACATTGCAGATTTTTTTATTTAATCTTGAGATAATCAATGAAAGCGAACACATAATTAATTATATATGAATTAAATATATTAATTAAAAATATATACATATAAAATCAATTTTATCGAAAAATATTGTTGTTGCTCCACCGGAATTCGAACCTGGATCTCTTTTCTAACCGGGGAAGGTGCATTATCCTATGCAATGTGCATTATCCAATCCAAGGTACATTATCCAACTATGCTTAGTTGGATAATGTACCTTCCCCGGTTAGGAAAGAGATCTAGGTTCGAATTCCAGTGGCGCAACAACAATATTTTTCGATAAAATTGATTTTATATGTATATCTTTTTAATTAATATATTTAATTCATATTTAAAATATCACAAACCTATGTTCTGAATAATTACAACTTCACAATAAGAATGTGTTCTCCTAACATAATTATTTATTTCGTGTAGAGTTTTCTAGATTATTCTCTCGTGTGTGTATTTGACTATTTAGTTGAGAACTTTCTGAATACTGACTACAATTTTACATTTGAGCCGAAGTTCTAGTAAAGCCTAGGAGTCATCACGCACATCTTATCAAGGAGGTACTAACTCTAAATCTATAAACATCCGGTGAACTTTAATGATACATTCCTAATTTATTAATTGTTTATTCTACTATGCATAGATTTTACATTCATACTCAACCAGTGATGAAGTCACATCCAAGAAATTTAAATAACTTAACTACCGGTAAACATATTCAATGTTATTTAACTTTGAAAATGGATAAACCTGAACGTATTATTTCATTCAATTATTATAAACTTATTTTTATATTTATTTAACCAGAGCTCTAGCGTCCATGTTTTCGCAGCGCTCTCAAAGAAAACACAAATTGAAAACCTACCAGATAAATATAAAATATTACGTTTCTTTTTATAAGTTACCAAACAAGGTAAAGTTTTTCAGCAATTATGTCGGCTTGCCAAATAAAGTAAGTTATTATTTCTGAGAACCGAAAAGAACCAAAACTTACATTAATTTTATCTCTGTATTCTAGGTAAATACGAATCCGCGGCGTTCGCCGAGAATACATTTGTTAGTCTGCCGACTGACAATAAATAATAATTTTCGGCAAAGCGGTGTCTTTTATTTTTCAATTACTTGAATACAAGCAAACTGGTTGTTTTCTATGAGGTTTTCTGCAATTCCAGGTTGACTGACAGAAGAGATGTATCAAATATTTTGAATGTATTTGGTTTATTTTTGAAATATATATTTATTTAATGTTAACCCTCTGTTCGAGCTCGTCTTACTCGCAGTAAATCGTTAAAATGTGAGATTGTTTCAAAATACTGTTTGGAAATTAAATAAAGTTTGAATTAATCTTATTATTTCAGGATAAAGTAATATGATTCGGCAGTTTTTTTGTTCAATTGAATGAAAATATTAAACATTTAAGTCAATTATTTTAGCGCATGAATCAGCTATTTTCCAATGTTTTGTACATAAATAGGTTTCGTAAACAAATTATTAGTCATTTTGTTCATTGCACGGATCATTCAATAATTTATCAACATAAACAATGTAATATGTAGGCTCGGAAACAGGTAGGTGCACAAGAAATTTAATTGTATAATTATTTGGAGAACACATTCTAACATAGGTCTGTGATATTTTAAATACTAATTTAATATATTAATTAGAAAGATATACTAAAATTAAGTTCATCGAAAAATATTGTTGTTGCGTTACCGGAATTCGAACCTGGATCTCTTTCCAAACCAGGGAAGGTGCATAGTTTACAAATTTTCGAACCTATATGTTACATTTTTTTAAATTAATACATCCATCATTCCCCGGTTAGGAAAGAGATCCAGGTTCGAATCCCAGTGGCGCAACAACAATATTTTTTGATGAAATATATTTTTTGTGTATATCTTTCTAATTAATACATTTAATTAGTATTTAATTGTATAATTATATACTAGCGTTTTAGCTTCAGGCATGATGGTCATATAATATCCGTAATAATAATATATTCAACATCGGATGCAGAGAGTTAGAATAACAATATTAAAAAGTGAAAAAGTACGTTAGAATGATCCTAAATGCGCAATAATAAAACTTTCGTGGCTTAAAAATCAAGACTAACACTGTACACCCGTCTTAGTAGGTATACTACGTTTAAATTGATTTACCTCAGTAAATCATTTTGGATTATTGGTAGAAAAATTTACGACTTTAACATTTTAATAGCTGTTTATAATAATAATTGATACTTATGACTAAATATATTAAAAAGATTTTTGGTATTTCAGTAGATTATTTGATAGAAGACAGGGAACATTGAGAAAGAAAAGCTATTTATCAAACAAAGTTCTCTAAACAGAAAACTTTTTTCTCTTTCATTCTTGAGTTTCGTTCTCAGTTTTCATCCCTTTAGAAGCACGAAACAAAAAAATGAAGTGGTTGCAAGTGGAATTCACGTGAACATCCTTTCTTCGTCATCTCTTGAATGCAGGATGGCCTGAAAAGGACTTCTTTACTGTAAAGGCGAGCTTTCTTCACGGTAAAGTGAATCCCGGCATACAAAGGACCTGCTTACAGAAGCTTCCCATTGTACTTTCACAGAAATCTGAAGTAAAAGATGCAAATATGAGAATCTCTAATATTAATAATCCAAACAAATCTTAAAATTAAAATTGTCTTATTATTTTGGAAAATATACGAAGACATTTTAATAAAACTGATATAAATGTACATTTATTTAATAAACAATAGATAGAAGTGAAAAGTGGAAACTGATGCATTAATCAATCGATACTTCTACATTGTGTTTAATGGATTCTGAAGTTTTATAGTTGACTTTCTAAAAACTTAGCTCGGGAGTTAACAAAAAATACTCTAATATGAAAAATATTAAATAAAATTAATAAATTGATTGTATTAAATAAAATAACAATCACTAAATTTATTATACTCAACCGGTTTCACTTATCTCAAGCTTCATCAGGACGTACTTGAAACTAATCGTGAATACAAAGAGAGTGCATATTTATATATATATATATACATAAAGAGGAAGATAGAATATAATATTACATGTGAAAAAGACAGATAGAATACATATATAGTTAAAAAGAACATTAAGGAAGACAGAATATAAAATTATATGCGAAATAGAGAGACAGAATACATATACAAACAGACGAAGCTTGAGATAAGTGAAACCGTTTGACGTATAATAAATTTCATGGTTTCATACAAAGTGATATAATATGTCAAACCAGAAAGTAATTGCTTTCTACGGAAAAAAAAGTTGTCTCTAAATAAAATGATTTTGTTTTAAAAAAGTTAAATAGTGTAATTATCCGAAACATGCCAACATTATACGATCAAGCCTCTAAAATATATTTTTCCAGGCTTTTTATAACAGACCTGTATATTCCAAACAAAAAAAAGAAACAAAATGGCAAGCGAATGGATTGAAATTCTAACTGGAATGGTTCTCTTCAGATACATTAAGGCTCTGTTTTGTTTACGTGGGAAAACGCGGGGATGATATATAAACAAGGTGAAATCCACGTGTGTCGCTGAAAAGTACTTTCAATGTTATAATATTATCAAATTCAAAAATATGAATAACAATTCACACAGAAGACTTAATCTGTGTTTTTAACTAAGTATTTTTTTAGTCATTGGAATTAAATATTTTTTAGATGAAAACACAGATATTTTCAGTATATTTTTCTTATTTCTGTTTTATTTTAAATATCATAGAACTATTTTCTATAATTACAACTTTACTGTAAAACGTGGTATCTTCGGCAAAGAAAAATTCCGGGTTCATATACCGGTGGTAACTAAATACTGTTTCGGCAGATAGTCTTTTTCTGCATATCTTTGTATTTCATTCACCTTTTTTTATTATTATTGTTCCTTTTATTTCTCTGTCATCTTTAATTCATTATTTATATAAATGTGAATTAATCAGCATGAAAAAAGTTTAACGAATTGTTTGATAAATTTTTTAGAGGTAATTTCCCAAGAAAGTTGTGCAATCTTTTACGATGCCTTACGATATTCAACCCTCGAAGAACCCATTCAACTTTCAAAACTTCCATTCAACCTTTAAAAGTATTTGAGAATATTCTAAAACTTGTGTTAATATTATATATAAAAAAATTCGTACGGAATGTTTTAATAATAACACAATGCATAAAAAAACTTTTTTTCCCAATCATTATTAGTACTTAAGCTAAGCTATGAATAAAAGTTAAAACTTGCTGATCTCCCGAGTCGAGAATTGAACTTAATAATGAACTGCACGAGTTGAATATACAATTCTATGGAATTCTTGACAGAATCCAAAGTGTATCGTTATCGAATTTTCTAAAGATGTTATAATTTATTTTGAAAGTATTCTTTGAAACTCTCCTTTAACGTCTTAGGATGGTTTTTTAAACATTAAATAATTAAATGCGATTTATTCTTCTACAAATTTAACCATGTTGAATGAATTTGTCTGAGAAATATTATACTCAAAATTCGTCAAAGAGCATTTCAATAAGAGTCTATGCATTTAAAATACACTTTGATAAATAGATAACTACCGCAAATAATATTTTTTTAATGAGAAAATTCATAACCATTCATTATTATTTTAAATTATTCACAACTGTCAATCATACCAAATCTTGGACTGAATGATCTCCTGATTCTTACATATGCATTACTTTCTTCGTACATGGATGCGATAATATGTATAAATTTAATATTAAACCTAACCTAACATTACTGTATGTAACAAATATTACTTATGCATAATTTATGCCTACATAATTTAATTTATTTTATAATATTTTAGAGAACATTTTTTTATACGTTATTAAATTCTAAAGTCGTTGTAAATTTAGTTTTTTTATCATATCAAAAACATTCTTCCTATAATTTCAAGAAATTTTGCAAAGCTTTAATTTAATATCTACAAAACTTTGATGGATTTTTCTCAATATTTAATTAGATTTCCGTATACAGAGAAACGCCCATTGATCAGTTTACTCAGAATTGAATTTTAGCACCCGCACTAGGCACAGCATTATCAATGTGGGCGAACGTTTTCTATGGCATAATAAAAGAGAGTACACTAAAGATGAAAATAAAAGGCTCACTGGAGAGAGAACAGGTCATTTAGGGGAGAAAATACTAATAGAACCTTATCGGGTCGGATGCACCCCAGGGAAAGAAATAAGTGAACACTCTCGGATGAGAAATATAAGAAGAATTGCGTGACTCGGTATAATATAAGGTAAGGTTTGTAATAGCGCGTGGAATAGGCACTCGGGGTCAATTACTAAAAGATCTAGGTTGTAGGGGGCAGAGCTGAGAAGCGTGAAAATGATTGTAGTTTCAATAGTAACCCTTATGCAAGCAATGGTCACTTTTATAACGTTTTAGCCAAAGCGAATTGTGAATATTTATATACATATATATGCAACTGGCGTCTCTTCTGGATTAGATTAGATTAGATATTACTGTATATATATGTGTATACATATATATATAGTAATACCCCAAAGTTACGCGATAGGTGGGACCGACGAAAATCGGTTAACTCGAATTCACCTAAGTCGGGGTACAACTTTGCATATAAATACATACAATTTTGTTTAATTGGGACCAACGACTAACAAAAACACTTGTTTAGAAGAAAAATATTTAATAAAATTGCAGTTCTTCATACATATTAATACAAAATATTAAAAAATAAACGATTTACGTAAAAAAGTCATTTCAATGTCGATGGCTTCATAAAATCTAACAAATTCGTCTGACGACACAATGTCTTATTTTTTCATGCAGAATTTCTTCGTAGCAAGTTAATATTTTTTTTATTCCTTGCTTTGTTACTATAGCGAATTCATTGTTGGTGTCGATATTTTCTAAAATTTTTAAGCCATTTTCAATTGAGCTGAGACCTTCTGTCAAGCTTGCAATTGTCATGTGCTTTTCTGGTAGAATTGGGTCTCAAGTGTCTTCATTGTCGTTTTGCTTACGCATCTCCATGAGCTCATCGATCGTTAGCTCCTGACTAAGTAAATCCAACAGCTCGTTGACATCGTTAGCATTGACTTCCAAATCTAATTGCCCGCCAATATTAATAACTTCTTCTACCACATGAGCGATATCACAGTAAAAGAAACACTGAATATAACCGCGTAACTCTGAGTTCGCGTAAGTCGGGGTATTTCTGTATATATATATATATATATGGGAAAGTCTCATAGTAGCTGCCGTATCGGTATCCGGCAGTATCGGCCAGATGCTATTATCGATCCATATTTCTACTGGAGGACACTTTTCTGTAGGCTAATCATCTTATGTTGTGCAATTTTGGAAATAAAACTATTTTTATCAAAGAGTTATTGTGATTTTGTTCAAGTAGCTAAGAAGTTCTTATATTTCAATTTAATTCCAAATTCCACGTAGAAAATCTGCCCTAATATTTATAATTATACAGTGATTGTTTCCCTAATGTTTTTTAACCTGACAATTACATTTCTCATTTCTCTTATTTGTTTTCATTAATAATAACGTAATAATAATATTAATACTACTAGTACTAATGAGGAGAGAATTGTAAGAAAGATATATGACGCAAGTGTTGATGGCCCCAGAAATAGAGGACGTCCGCGGAAGACTTGGCACGACCAGGTAAACCAGATAATGAAGGATGGTTCTGTTAGAAGCCTCAACAATCGGCGACCTTGTATGAGAAGACGTATGAATGTGGATGAGGCGAGAATTGTGTGTCAGGACAGAAGAGTGTGGCGCTCTATCCTCTCTTCCTACCCCCGCGGGGAAACGGCGTAATGGTAAATAAGTAAGTACTACGAGTACATATAAATGTATATTTTTACAAAATTCGTCATTTATTTGGGATTCTGAAAACAGTTAGAGCATCTATATATATATATATACAATGGTTTTAGCTTTATCATTAAGCATCTTTTTGCTAGCAAGTACCTTTTCATGTTTCCATAAAGTCGTGGATAAAAGCTGAGCCAGGGACTCCCGATCAATGGCTTGTGTAAAAGTATCATAGTTTACGTAGTATCATTAATTTACGTATGCAGTGTTATATAAAGCACGCTATAGATACATTCATGAGTCCATGTTATCAAAAATCTTGTATCCTATCACAAAATCTGAGACAATAAATGATTAAACCTAATGATAATCAAAATTAGTATCTTATATACCTAAATAATATTAAACATCATATTTGATGCTTCAATATTGAAATGCATTATTACATTGTTAATATCTTAAGGTTTTAGAGGTTACTCAAGATATAATATTTATACTACACAATACCTGAATAGCTTGGAATACAGAGCACATCCCACAAATCCCACAGGACTCATCGGGTTGTGGAGGAACCTGACCTCCAGTGGAGTAATGCCCTCAGTTCCTAGGTCTATCGTCTGCAGCAGCTCCTGCTTGGACCAGCTGTAGAAGTTCAACGACTGGCCGTAGGCCGTAGCGCTTTCAGGATCATCAGAATTGAAACCCCTTAAATTAATAAACAAACACGAGTATATTAAAAACATTCATTTGTATATCTATCATCAACTTAGTCCTATTTTTATAGTACAAGCGTTTAGCTTAGTTTGAAAATAGTAAGAATATTGATGTGACACATATTCCGTGTGCGCCTCTCTTTTTTTTCAATGATATTTTTAAGGATAGTCTGTTATCTTCCCAAGATGATCTCTCATTTTTTATTGCTGTTAATAACTATATTAATAAATATATTACTATTATAATTTGTGTTTTCATTTGTGAATATTAATAAAAACTTGCTACGTCTTTTAAATTTATAATGAAGCATTTATATAAAAATGTGTAAAATTTTGCATCAACATGGGCATAGTTACAATGTAACCACTACTAAATGAGCAATCTTCTGCCAAAATCTACCGATTGAATAGCTAATGCTATTCATATATAAATATCAGTATTTTGTATAAATGTATATTAGTCTGTTTTTACTTATTTGTGGTTCAAACTAGTGCGCAATTTTATATAACTATCACATACATAATACCTTAGATTAAATAAAATACCATGACTAATATGTCAAACTACAAAGTGATTGCTTTCTACGAAAATATAATATCACAGAAATTACATTAACACCCTACAACACATAAATTTCTGATGAGAAAGAAGTAAAAATCGTAGAAATGTAGCTTTTCCATCATAAATCAATTTTCTCCAATGTCTACTCCACAAAACCGAGAAATATGAATATAATTTGACGCAAATTGTATCACAATTAAGCGGAATGAATTGTGTTTTGTTGATGCGTTCACATCCCGCTGGAGCCGAGAGCCGAGAGCCGAGAATGTCGGTCGTACGCTCGGAAATGGCTGAGTAAATTCGTTAGTATCTTCTTGGGGTTTCCGTCTCAGGAATTATTATTCCCTGCGGTTTTCTCGTCGGAATGTGACGTGTAATCAACGTCGCTTTCGACGTCACAAAACCGACGAGGAGGATGTGCAAAATGGCTGATTGTCGTGACCTTAATTAATGCGAATGTCACGCAAGTATTTCACTCGTACTTGTACGGTGAAAGCAATTCTTCAACTTAAATACAAACTGTTGTCTAAGTGAAGTTTGTGTTAATTAAATGTTCGCTCAAATGAATGTTTATATTTACGCCTGTATTGCTCTCAAGTGTCAACAACAAGCTGTCACTCCCGAAAGTCCAAAACTCTTACTTTGTTCGTAAATGAGAGAGTACATTTATATTCATGCAGCTGTAGCCCAGTAGATTAAATGTGTTTCTCAAATTCTTTAATGCTTTTTAAAACGATTTTTTCAATACAAATCAATTATTTAAATCGTTTAAATAATTCGGGTGGAGAATAAAATTTTGAATATGGCAACAGTCTCGCACATGCGCGGTAGGTTGTCGCGTTAGACCGCGCACCTGACCCGCGCGCGTGGCGCGGAGAGCTTTCGCATAGAGACAACGCTAACGGTGACTACGCTAATCGCGGGTAGGTTTTAACCGACCGTCAGGATGGCGCTGGACGGCGGCGCTGCCTATCGTAGGACGAGTTAATTTAAATTCATAAATCCGTAAAATAATAAATACGTAAGAGAAATAGTCACAATTACTAGTACATCAACTTTCTACTAATCTGGTGATAAATCCTAATTTACATTGTATTCATATTTTCTGCAGAAATATTTTATTTCCCGCTTGGGTGCGGGATGAAGAACTCTGAAACTAATAATGCACGATGTCGCAAACGGGTTGTGGATGGGTATCCGATCGCTGGCCACGATATACCGATGACGGTAGCGGATGACCCGAGCCTATAAGCCAATTAATTCCACATCAGTACGTAGCGACAATGGATTATAAGTAACGAGTTCGAAACGTGGAGGAGGCACGTCCCAAACCCAAGGATATTTATTAATATTATTGTTCCATTTTCCAGTCTGTGCTGGATTGTGAATCTATCGCAATGGCGGTTCTACATCTTCAACTTCGGACATTTTGCATAGACTATATTTGTTTAGGATTACTCTAGCTTGCATTTATAATGATCGCTATGTTTCTTGTTATAAACCACTGTGTTTAATAGTAACATCTTTGAATAATGTAGAGTAGATTCCTGTCCATCCGAATTACACAAGTTGTTATAAATGTATCACAAGTGAAGAGAAAAGTCGTCAGCAAGGTGAGTTCCGAGATCCGTAACCACATTTTATGTTTTCTCCGCTGATCTGGCCGGTGACCGCCAGGTTACACCTCAACAATATATATATAATGAGACGTATTGGTTTGGATAGACGGTTGGGGAACATTTGGGAAGCTGAAGTATATCCTCAAAGCCACAATCTCTAAAGATAATCACAAACAGTGCATGCTCCTAGTACTTATATACGGAACAGTGGCGTAACCACGCCATTGCAACCGATGCTGTGCGTTGGGGCGCATGTTGGGATAGGGGCCTAAAAGGTCCGCTCCTATAATACTTTTGTTATGAATAATTTTGCGAGTATCGGTGCTTTTCCCGTCGCTAAAGTCTCCACAGCAAAAAATAAAATAATAAAAGTGATGAAATCATCAATCTATACAGTATCCTCCGCTAATACTTTGTTTAGCGAAGTGAATTTTTTTTTTTTCAGTTGTGAGAGTATATAAATGCTTGAAAACAGACTTTTTTCTATTTATAGTATATAAACCGCATAGTACTTAATATTATTATATCTTATAATAAACAATACATTTACAGGAGGCCCTTTTTACGTTTTGCGATGGGGCCCAATTTATTTAGTTACGTCACTATTACGGAACTGAGACGTGGACCCTCGCCGTCAATACATACACAAATTGAAAGTTGCCTAAAAGAATGAAAATTGCTATGTTTATAATATCACTGAGAAATCAAGTATCTACTTAACATACAAAGTCGCTAAAGAACCAAGGTGACAGATGTAGCCCAAAAAAAGTGCAAGCTCAAGCGGCAATGGACTGAACAATGGGGAATGGAAATGTCGCACTGGTAGAAGTGTTGGCCGTTCTCAAACTCAACAGAGCGATGACATCATATAAGTGGCGGGCAACAGATGTATGATGTTGTTGATATCTGTTACGCCGGGTTTAACTAGGGTCTATTTAATTTACGTACTTTTTAAAAATTAACATCTTAATTACTTTGCATTATGTCCATCTAAAAAATATATAACTCATACAAGTGCTTAATATTATTGGTATGAAAGGTAGGTTTTGTAAGAATTGCAATAAATTTACAAAAGACTTTATTTCTTCACACTATTTTTAATTTAAAAAAATTATTATATATTAGTTTATGAATGGAGGGGATCAGTACATTTTTATTATTGCCTTTGTTATATTTTATCATCTTGTCAATCATTTCTGTAATTAATTAATTAATTAAAAAGTAATTATTGTATAACAAGAGGTGAACAGCATATATAATAATAATTTGCTTTAAAAAAGTCCTACAGGGCTCAATAATATAAAAGTAAATTAAAAAGTACTCATGACAGAGAGGAATGGAATAGTTAGATTGAACAAAGTGCGAGTTCGGTTTAAAACTATAAATTATATCCATGTAATCTGAAAAACTTAATTATGTTACGTAATTATATAAATATACTCACTTTTTAAACACTCTTGGAGTTCCCCATTCAGACGCAACCATAATATCGTGATAAGGTTGATACCAGAAATCGTAGCCAAATTTGGCTTTAGGTCCGTTGGTCCAGGATTCTGGAAATGATAAAAATGTTAATGACCATTTAAAAAAATAATAATTTATTTAAAAAAAACTCTTAAAGGCCAAAAGCATCGGCATTGATGCGTTTAACTTTGTCTAGACTAATTTATGATATACTTTCTGTGAATCTAAAAAGATATAAATATATATTTTAATAATGATTTATATAATGTACTAACAGAACAGCATAGTATAAATAAAGCGATTTCTATTTAATTTTAGTTTATATAATTTATGCTAATTTATTTTATGAAAAACAATAGTTAAGGCTTTCTTTTCAAAAATAATTGATATTTCTACGTTTTTTACGAAAATGTGGGTTTTTAGTATTAATTTATACACTAGATTTTACTTTTTATTTATATATTTATTATAATATATTATTTAAAATAATTTGTATTCACTAACACAAAGCGTTTTAAAAACGTGGAAAATTGATCATATGAATTGCAAATTTTTAACATTTTACTAATTTGGTTCAATGCAGATTTGTACCCGTAATCTTGGATTTAAGTTTGTAAGAAAATATATTTCATATATGCAAGAATTTTCTACATTAAAACAATTTTGTTGCATCGAAAAATAAACATAATGGTCGTGATCTTTCTTATAATGCTTGTATTTTATTATTTTTACATTAGCGTAAAGATTGTATCTACGTAATAGTTTAAAAAAAGGTCAAATTTATTGTATAACTTCTGATATAAATTAATAATAAAAACCCACATTCTTGTAAAAACCACAAAATAATGAATTATTTTTGAAAGCATGGCGTTAACGTTAGATTCCTACGCACTCTACTACGCTAATCTAATTTAGAATAATTTACTCCATGAAATACAAGTAGTTTATAAATTTCCACATAAATTTTATTTAAGTTCAATTAACATAAGATTAAACCGTGGTAATATTAGAACACCAATTCTGTTTTAGAGTTATCTTGTCTCAATTAATTTCATAGACGCGTTTTATTCACAAAAAGCCAACATTATATTTTTTTCATAGTTTACATCTGATTTATTAAACAATGGAAAAATATATTCGAGTTCCACACCTCGACGCTAACTGATTATTTTGAAAATACAAAGTTTAACATTTGCTACAGTAATTCAGAATGTACAGTACAGGCACTGACAATATTTTATGTTTAATTTCAGTATTATACATATCTTTTATTTGATAAATAATTAAATACAGTGCTATGGTAAGGCAGTACTTTAAAAGATGAAAATAAGAGTAATAAATTATTTGATAAATCTGCAGTCTTACAAATTAAAAAAATGTTATTAAATTGAGGCTTTGTATTTGATTGATATTACTATTGATTATATATATATTATGATATTGATTATTTGCAAATCTTCGAAAAATGTAAAAAAAATACATTCAGTATGGATTTCAGAATAATAATTTTGATCACAATTATTAAATTAATAATGAAATACATTTAAAAATATAACTTAAAAACGCAATTTTATTGAAAATCGTAAGAAATGATAAAATACATCTATATTTTTCTCCAAACTGACAGTACAAAGCTAATGCGGAGCGAGTTGTCATTCATGCAAACTGTAATATTGAGTATTGTAGAATATTTTGAACGCAGAACAGATTAGCAACTGGCTACCGACTTTTATCGTTAAATATCTGAGACGCCAAACTAAAATCTCATTCGTGTGTACTCACCTAAATTTTTTTTTTTTAATTAATTATTTGTTCTATACAATACGATTAGTTCAATAAATTGTAAACAATTTATGTATCGCCTCTTGTAGCTCAGAGTGTGACACAATTAGAAAAATTAATATAATTTGCAAAGATGAACTGAAGGTAAACATTTGAATTTATTTTTTGCAAATAGTCACCCATTAGTTTGTTTGTATCTATGCTTGTATTTATAATTTCAGTACACATTGTTTTCTGAAGAAGATACCATAGGCATCGGAACATGTTGATTTATCAATAAATAGTGGTTTAAACTAAGTGTTTTATCTTATTATTTATACAATATGTGGCCACAAAGTAATTTTGCTAATATTGAAAAAGTATATCTTTATAGAGTTGATAAATTAAAATTGTTTTAAAATACCACAGAACTATGTTCTGGAAGAAAAACCACAACTTCACAATAATAATGTGTGCTCCTTAACAACATGTAAGTACATTTATTTGAAATTACCTAATAAATGAATCAATACAATATTTTTTACACGAGTAAATTTAACGCTCTTAAGTATTTTAATATAGGACAATATAGTGTAATATAAATTATTTACAAGAATTATATTTATTTGATATGAACGTATGTTCTTGACCATGTCATAGGTATATTTTTATGACGTAAGTTCTCTCCTAAGCAATTGTTACATAAAGAGGTTCCCGTCGTTTCCATAGGCAGAAACCGTTTAGATCCCGTACAGGCCGGATCGTTCCTCTGTCATATGTAAGTTTTATCTCGCCAATCTCGAAATCAAGAGTTGTGCGAAGATCTAGTGACGTTAAAATCTGTGTTAGTAACTGTACTACGCGCTCGTGTATTTATCACTTTAAATCTCGCGAGCCGTTGGAATCCCAAGCGTTCCCAGAATCGCAATTTTTGTACCGTGCCTCGTACACGCAATCTGCAATAATCTAACTATATGTGCCGCCTCGCATATTATACGATGGTCCCTGGGCTGAATTATCATTCTGTCAGCCAGATGATTTTTCGATTCACCATAATTTGTCCTCCGCGCTGAGACCACGCGCCGGATCAACAGACGCGTCCGATAGCATCCAATTGTTTCCATCGTATTCTGCCTTTATCGTGACTCGTCCACTCCTGCTGTTTCTTCCCGACACCTCGCCACATCCACTACGCTGACTCCGCGCCGCCACCATCTCGACCAGACCTTGTGCAGATCAGCTCCAACCATCTTGTGAATAATTGTGTGTGTTTAATCTGAGGTATCTATTCTGTTGCCATTTCACTTGTGTTTCTTTGGCCCAGATTCGCTCAGCGAAATTCAGTGTCATCTTTGAGATACAACCCTTCTCTGGAAGAGCAACTTTTTATCAATTGTGTATTTCTATTAAGATTTATCCGAAAGAACTATATCGCTCTTGTACTGTCATAATTATTACTTGTATTACATCATCTTATCCACACATAAAGTCTTGTTATATACTGTTCGGTTGATTTTACAATAAACCTTTGTCTTGGCATAACTTCCAGTCTTTTTATTGAAGTGCTTTCCATTAATCACGCTCTGGTGACCAAAGACCCAATTACAGGAGGAGAATCACATGCCGATAGAGCTAGCTGTGCATAGATTCGAGGTAATATGTATTCGGAGAACACATTCTTATTGTGAAATTGTAATTATTCAGAACATAGGTCTGTGATATTTCAAATATGAACTTTCAAATAATGGAACGATTAAATGTATTGATATAAAAAGGTAACATATAGGTTCGAAAATAGTCGCTAAAAATATTGTCGCTGTAGAATAGTTGGATAATGCACCTTCCCCAGTTAGGAAAGAGATCCAGGTTCGAATCTCGGTGGCGCAACAACAATATTTTACGATAAAATTGATTATATATGTATATCTTTCTAATTAATATATTTAATATTTATTCACCTAACCTCAAAATATCTTTATTTTACACCTCAATGAAACCCCACTTTTACAACCTATCTAAGTAAGTTTAATGAAAAATATTTTATTAATAGGTTATCCGAATAGGATCCCTTTGTAAATCATTTTTAAATATTTTTTTTCTACTGAATTTACCATTCACGTAAATCATATACATACATTGTTATCAATAGTGATGTAATTAAATGACACCATGTTCATAATATTGAATGGCGGTCTAGTAAACAAAGAAGATAGAAAAAATATAAATCCTGAAAAGGAAGCAATGTATCATCTACCTTCTCCACACATCACAATCCCGTCTCTCATTTCTTACGGGCTCTGCGATATCCGATATCAATTTCTCTTCGCTGTCAGCAATAAACTTACAAAAGTCAATTCACAGGACATTATTGCGTCGATATTACGATCAATCTGCGCGATACCGAAATTTGTATTCAGTATCTTGACACTTAGTCTAGAAGACCATTCTATCTCATGAAATTGTTAAAAATGTATATTTATTCTTCGGTTTTTTCTACTCGAGTTGCCATTTTTGATACTCCGTGAACGTAGAATCTCATGTGACTGCGTTTATATTACGATCAATCCCGACGGCGTCAAATGTATTCAGTCGTTCAGCACTAAACAGAAAATGTTTTTAATTGTTATTAGATATTCAAGCAGAATCGTGAATGATTAGTTGCTTTTTATAAAATTGCTTGGATTTGCAGTTGAATAATTGAGAAATTAGAGACAAAATGAAAGAATTCTTACAAATTGCCTTTAAAATCGTTGTATAAATTTTACAAATTATATCTGTGAGTTAATATTGATTCCATACCAACATATTCAAATATGTATATTAACAAATTGTGTATAAAGGATACCAACATGTTTATTAGAATGTTAATTTTCTTTGGAATATTTTGAATAAAATAGATTCTTTGAAGCAATAAATAAAGTAAAGGGTGTCTAGCGGAAAATTTTCAAGTTTAATATTAAATTTAAAAAAAACTACAATGTTATTCTCATATTTTATTTATACAAAATGGAGTTTAACGATACTTATTTAACGTTTTATAAATAATATCGTCTAAATACCGTCCATTTCTCTCAAAAAACTCTTGCAATCGGACTCTTAAATTTGTGAACACGCGAGAACAAAGCGTTGGTTCAATGGCAACAACTTCACAGCAGATATTTGCCTGAATTGTTCGAAGATTGTTGCTGTAAACTTTCGACTTAAGGTATCCCCACAAAAAAGTCACACGGTGTAAGGTCTAGTAACCGAAGTGCCCAGGGTATGTCTCCGTACTTGCTGATTAATTTATTGAGAAAAATTCCCCTCAGCTTCTCAATTGAAACTCTAGCTGTGTGTGGAGTAGCCCTGTCTTGCTAAAATTGTGTTTTGTTGTTGAACCCGGAAAACAGCTGCAGTTGCGATACCAAAAACTCATCGATCATTCGGCAATACAGGTTAAAAATATAAGGGTCAATTATCCCTCGGGCATAAATTGCACACCACACTGTCGTTTTTGGACAATGCAAATATTTCTGATGGCATTCCCTTGAGTTGTCGGGGCACCAATATCTCATGTTCTGTTTATTAACATAGCCATCGATATAAAAATGTGCTTTGTTTGTAAACAATATGTTTCTATTTTCGTTGAGAATCTGTACGATTTGCAGTCTGTATGGGTGAAACTATAGTTTATTTTTCAAAATAACGTGCACTATTGATTTTTTTATTTCAGTACAAGCTGCAATCTTCCTTATGTAGATTGAGCATAATTTCACGTCAAATTTGAGCCACATGTTCTGGCGTCGCTACTGACATTGATGGTCCGGGAGGAGTTTGGTTAATCATTATCCCTTTTTGTCTGAACTTTTGAACCCAACACCAAATAAGTTGCGGGCTCGGACCATCACTTACTCGTCGAATTTAAAATGAGTACAAAAAGCGTGACACACACGAAGCAATGAATCAGCGTACTTTAAATATCGCTCAAGCGCGAACGCGCGATGCGCTCCCGACCAGTGACTCATTGCAACTGGCAAATCAGCATATCGCGCGCGTCGAACAATATCTCTCCTACTTACTTCACCCTCGTTGTTTACGAGCAATTTCAATTTTATCTTGAAATTTTTTCTCTGAACACGCCATACCAAGAAAAAATGTTATTAATATACTAAATTATTCCTGAAATAAGATTATACTAATGTGTTATATAGCTGCAACCTAAAGTCCTTCGAGAAGAATCACAACAGATGCTTGAGGATGATCTTAAATATAATATGGAAAGAACGCAGAACAAACTTGAGTGTCCTGAAAGAAGCTAACATCCCTAGTATAGAAACGATCCTGAAGCAGCAACTACAATGGGTAGGTCATTGTGTACGTATGGATGACATACGGCTTTCCAAGTAAGTTGCGCTTGCGCATTGCTACCTCACGGCAAAAGAAGACAGGGTGGATCGAGGAAAAGGCGAATCTGAGTAGATGTGGCATAGACCCTAAACACTGGGAAACCTCGACTCAGGACCGACGACAATGGCGTCAAAAAATACATTATAGAAAATATAATTAATTATTAGGAGAACACGTTCTTATTGTGAAGTTGTAATTATTCAGAACATAGGTCTGTGATATTTTAAATATGTATTAAATATATTAATTAGAAAGATATACATATAAAATCAATTTTATATAAAAATATTGTTGTTGCGCCACCGGGATTCGAACCTGGATCTCTTTCCTAACCGGGGAAGGTGCATTATGCAACTATGCTACAGCGACAATATTTTTAGCGACAATTTTCGAAATTAGGTTAGGAAAGAGATCCAGGTTCGAATCCCGGTGGCGCAACAACAATATTTATAGATAAAATTGATTTTATATATGTATCTTTCTAATTAATATATTTAATACATATTTATAATTAATTGACGTTCTAGCTATCAAAAATTTCATTGAGGAACCATAACATTTATCGCTATAATATTGAAATATGTTTTCTGTTTAAAGATCATCACATTAAGATCTTTTAGCATTATATATAGGTACTGATCCGGGAATATCTATTTTTCTCAATTTTATCGCATGAGAATAGCTAGATAATATGTAAGTGAAATATGATATTCGTGCAATATTGTGTACATATATCATATTTCACGTACATGATGCCACGTATTGTACTGCTTGTACTCTTAAAGGGATATTTGTTTTGCCGTACATTTTCTTTGTAATAGTATTAGAAATTTTAACGTGTTAGTATGCTTAATACTTATATTGTTGGTATTTCAGTATGCAGGAGAATACGTTTCAAGTAACCGCTGGGTCTAGGCTCTCTCCAGAGAGAAAATTCCTTAAGAAAATAAGACTCATATTATGGAATCCGCGAGAACTTAAGATTTAACAATTACACTTCTAGTGATCTCGTTCAAGCCTCATTTTCATAGCATAAGTATAGTAATAATATTTATGCGATACGTATTCCATGTACGCATCTCTATTTGAAATAGATAAAAAATAAACGGATAAAAATAGTAATTAAGAACATATGTATGCATCAACATTCTATGATGTATCGGAAGATAACCAATTAAGTGAAACCATATATGACTCCTAAACTTTTCAAATATTTCTTTATTTATACACTGAAAATATCATTTTGTTTAATACTGTTTGCATAGAATATTATCATAATTAATTAAAGAGAACACATTATTATTGTGAAGTTTGCAGTTTTTCAGAACATAGTTCTATGATATTCTAATACAAATTAAATGTATATCTTTCAAATTGATACATTCAATTTGTAGTAAAATAGTATCACAGTAAAACGGTCTCAAATCAAATAATATGTAATTATGATGTCCTTGAGATCGAATATGTGTGTGTGTGTCAGAGCGCCGCACCGCCGGGGTGGAATGTATATATGCGTGTGTGTGAGCGGAGATAAAAGGGGAGACCATACTTTTGCGTTATACACTTTGTACCTTAATTGTATTATTCGTGTAATAAAGATATGTCACATAAGAGTTAATCTCGGACCACCAACAACAAAGACAACTGAGACGAACCTATTACGCAAGTACGTAATAGTAATATTATTATTTTCTTATTATATAGGTGCAAGCCTTATCGATTACGTATATAAAACTGGTTTAGGCAGTGGTGTAATCGAGGATAGCTATATTTATTTGTAAGGAAATTGAGGGACAAACATTACGGAGTCCGCTCCAATGGGCAGTTCCCGCCGAATTATGATAAGAAAAAGTGCGAAGATAAAATCGCAAGAGGTTTGTTTTTATAGAAAAGGGAAAATATAAGGCACGGAAACCATAAAAGATGTACCGAGAACATCATTTAACACTTTATTAAGAAAATATTTTTAGAAAGAAAAGCAACGGCGCCACTTTTGGCGAAAAGAGAAAAAATTCGAGGCTGAAAATTTAGTTTTCGATTTTTATTATTACATTTATCACAAACTGACAAAAATATATTTCACAACATAAAATAATAATAGTTACATTTAACAAATAGCTGTATATGATTCTATGTACATATAAGTATATATTCTTCTTCTTCTTCTTTCAAACAGGCAATCCACCTTTCAAGAGTGATTTGTGCCATTAAAGTTTAAACATTATTTCATAGAAAGCAGTACAACAATATTTTAGAATAGGGAATATTGCATTACAAGTTAATACCATTGACATTCAAGAAATTTGCTATTATATAGCTTAAATGTGGCGAGATGAGGGAAAGAAGATGACACAAGTTAACCGGGAGTTGAAAATTACCATTGACAAGGTTATTGTAAAAAAAACCTGTGATCCGCAATGGACAGGCAAAAAAGACATGGTCAAGGGTTTCCTCCTCGGCACCACACTCACACATTGGGGAGTCTATTATGTTCATTCTGAACAAATGTGAGGCCACCTGGCAATGCCCAATTCTCATTCTAGAGATATTTGCTACTGTTCTTTTAGATACTTTCCTGTTGGAGAATAAGTATATATTAATATGCGATAACTTTTAGGGATGTTGATTTTATTTTTAATAAATAATGCAATTTATATTACAATACAGATTCAGTATCAATTAATGAACGTATTGAAATTTTAATGAAATTAAAAATATTTAAAGCGTAAGGTGTCCCAAAATTCTTTATCATAATAAAAATACTGTAATAAAATAATGGATAGGTTTAATAAAAAAATGTTTATTTTGCATTTAAATACGGTCCCCGAGAATTCATTTCTAAGAATTATATTTTCTAAATAAGATCCGTTATTTCGCAGGCACTCTTTGAAAAGGGAGACAACATTTCTGAGAACTGCTCGATACGTGTTCTTCGTGATCGCTGCCATCTCTTCCTGGATATTTTCTTTTAATTAGTCCAGAGAGGAAGAATTGTTACTGTATACCCTTGATTTATAGTAACTTCATAGGAAAAAGTCAATTGATATCAAGTATGGGCTACGTAAAGGCCAGCTTATGTCAATATCAATTTTCCAGGGAACATTTCACGAACAACTGGTAAGGACACGCTCCATGGCGACTGAATTCCCGAGGACGCGGCTTGCGACCGGCATATCCCCCCCCCCCCCCTCCCCCGTGCGTTGCGTTGGTGAAGCTAATGAACCGAAATTAAAAGACTTTTGGGACACATTGTATTAAAAAATATTTAAGATTGGAGTATCTAAGTAAATATTTTACTTCTCTGATAGTCGGGACTGAGATAAACTATTTGACTTAAAAATAAATCTTCATACTTCTACTTCTTACAACGAAGTCTCTTGTTTAACAAGTAAACACAAAAATATATATTTTTAAATTGAATTCCTTATTGGCAGGAATTTTCATATCGCCTACCTATATCAAAACTAAGACAACATTTTTCAGTAGACAAAAAAATAAATACGTTTTTCTCCATTTTTTGTTACTAAAGTTATGAAACTAAATAACATTTTAGGTCATAAATGTATCCTTAAATGGCACTATTCGAGAACTGGGGCTAAGTTAGTTGCGAATATGACAGAGTATCCAATCATAACTTAAAAAACTTGTTTTTTTGAGTTGTCTTAGTTTTGGTCTTGATGTGCGATATCTTAAATCTTTTTTGTTTTAAAGTAGGTAATAGTTGCTTTTGTGGAAATCGATATTTAAATATTGTCCAAAAAATATTTATATTTTACTGTTTTTTTAGAAAATATTACATATTAACATTTAAAAATATATGTAATAATAAAATATATGTAAGATGATATTGATGTTTTTAAATCAAACAAAATAGTACGTCACTCGGTGGTCTCCCAGGGCGAGTATTGATCTCCTGATTAAGTCAAGAACTTCGTTGAGAATAAACATATTTAGTTTTATAGTATTATCAAAGAAATTAATGAAATTATTTCTTCAAATTAAAAATAAATAAATCATAAAATTACATTCCCAAAAAATTGAAAATTTATTTGTGAATGTAATTTTTTAAATAATTCAAAAAAATGTATAAATATTCAATTAAATTTAAAAAATATGCAAAATATTTATTTTAACTAGTTTTATCTTTCTCTTCTTTTTATATTTTCCTATTTTTTTATTCTTGATTTAAAATAAGTAAATCAATTTTTTTTTAATAATATAATACGAATATACCGAATAAGATAAAGGTGGGTAACGTAATGTGATTTGAGGTAATATTGCAAAAGTGATAATTTATCGGATAAATCAACGAAATATAAAATATCTAAAGAAAACTATACAATACACACATTCAGACAAACTTTAATTGATTTACCAAACTGTATGAAATCTGAATTTGGGTAAGTGCCTTGGGTAATCCGTTTTCGTCAATTCTCGGAAAATATAACACAAATAATAATGTGACACCTGAAACCCCCAACCCATTATTGTACAATACGCCTTCATATCGCCTCCAGATCATTTCTGTACGCCGACAATAAACAGCAGATAAGTGCGTTACTCAGAAAAGCGACGAGAGACGAAAGTTGTCGAGAGTACGCCGAGAGAACCAATAAAGGTTTCCTTAAAGCTCCGATAAAAAAAGTTCTATCTCGAGTTTTCCCTTAGAAAAGTAATTTTCCGTAATAAACTTTTATCTCCGGCGGCCTTCAGGGATCTGTCACCACTATTACCGCGGGACACATCGGTCAAGCGAAGTGCTAGAAGCGTAATAACTGTTTGGAAAGGGCGGACGGTATGTCTTCATGTGAGATATGCCTTTCTCTAGAGGGCTCTTTAAAATAATGTACATTTTCTTGAATGAGCTGTAATAAAGCTTCTTTTAAAATTATATTCAACCCTTATTTACTTATAAACTAGCTGTGTGTTCTGGAAACATCTTGCGTTAATTAAATATTGCATACTACTCTATTTTTATCCTAACATCCAGATACCACATTTAATCTAAGAACATGATGTATGTAAGTACTTAAAATTTTTAAGTAAGCGAAATTTTTTTATTGACATTTGATCTTTATAAAATTAATTTTAACACTGAATTATCCAACTTTTGTTATATTTTTTTGTTATTATAAAGTCAATACATGCGCTATTATGATCATAAATATTTACAATAATATTTATTTACTTGATAATTATTTAAAAATATTACTTGATAAAATTTAAAAAAATAAAGGATTCACAAAACACTAACACTCCTACGCGAGCTAGATAAATACATCTAAAATAGATTTAGAATATTTACTAGACTAAACAATTGTACAAACTGATCCGATCAGAACACACGAGGGTCTCGGGTATAAATAACCCGGTCTATGTTTGAGTTGCTGTAGCCACTGTTCTTAATTAACATACTTCCTATTGGTTTCAAGTTTCACAAAGGAATTGATTAACAAAGTATCTGTAAACCAACTTCCTACATAATACTAGTATATATTGATAATAATATTCCAAGCTACCAGAGTTGGTAACACCCGATCCAATAGCTGCAATATTGTGTTTGTTCTAGAAAATATCTGCATACAATCACACTGATTTGAACTCATAAAAATAAAGTTTTTTTCCATAGCTCGCTGTCTTGTCTCAAAACTACACACACACATATATATATTTATAATACCCCATGTAAGGATACCATATTATGTCTCGAAGCGATTTATTTCGTTTGTTTAGTAGCCGTGTAGGATAAAGGCAGAGACAAAGTTGTAAAAATGTTTAAATGGCTGTATTACATATTTATTCTCTGCATATTATGGTTAAATCATCATAAATCTTGTTTGTAATTATAAATTAAGCTCATTAAGTAAAAATTGGAATAAACGATAACGAAGAATAATTACATCATAAATCAATTCAAATGCATACTGTTAAAGAGTTTTTTTTTTTAAATAGAGTTGCGTACACGGAATACATGTCATATAAATATTTTTAAGCTAAGCTAAACGCTTGTACTAAGAAATTAGGACTAACTTGCTGGTGTCCTAGAACGAGGCGCGAACCCCTGATCACTAGATCACAAGTCCAGCGTCTTAATCACTATACCAACAAACTACTCAATCTATGGTCTCAAATTAAAATTTAAATACATAGATCAAGTCTTGTAAAATAGTATAGAACTCTGTTATTATTCCTCATATCAACTATTGCAGCAGCATTTTATTTTTAACTAACAAGGAATAAATGGAACAATTTTCAGTGTGGCAAAATAAAGCTATGAGAATAATACTCTGAAAAAATAGATGTAGACGGACCAGTGCAATGCTGAAAGTTCTGAATATACCTTTAAGTAGAAAATATATTTTAATATAGTGGTATTTATTTACAAAATTCTCAATAAGAAAATATCAACGGAATTTACACAAAAAATTGATGCAAATCAACAAGAGCACGAGCATCGTACAAGGGGAAGGGATAGACTGAGACTGCCATTCAGGAAGAAGGCCAAATTTTAAAAATCGATGATGTATAGTGCGATGAAATTTTTTAATGAAATGTCAGAAATCATAAGAAAGGAGGAAAAATAGAATAGATTTAAAATTAAACTGACCAAATATGTAAAATATAAGTTTTAGTAAAAGAAAATACTTTAATCTTGTTTATATTAGACCATATATAGAAGTATTGGAAGTACATATTCTTATTGTGAAGTTGTAATTATTCAGAACATAGGTCTTTCAAATAATAGAACGATTAAATGTATTAATATCAAAAAGGTAACATATAGATTCGAAAATTTGTCGCTAAAAATATTGTCGCTGTAGCATAGTTGGATAATGCACCTTCCCCGGTTAGGAAAGAGATTCAGGTTCGAATCCCGGTGGCGCAACAATAATATTTTTCGATAAAATTGATTTTATATGTATATCTTTTTAAATAATATATTTAATATATAGGAGTGCTTATGTATGCACTATGTTAAGAATTAAATAAATAAATAAACACCTAAAACATTTGGAGGATACATACAATAAACTGTCTAATAATTGGTTAGAATACATATAATATTCTGACTAATTTATTTGTAGTATGGTTGCGCGCTCTTTGAAAATTCATATTCGTTCTACAGCCTTTTTATCGATCGACATCGACGCCTGTGATGACGCCGCGCCGCGACGCGTCGAGAAATATGTTTTAATAAGGGAGTGAAGCTTCGCAGAATTGATTAACATTATTATACACGTGTATTGAAGCATCATAAGATTAATTGTATTTTGTGTACATATAATCGTTTACATTTGTAATTAAGAACAGTTATTAAATAATGTATCTGATAAGTATCCTATCACGGTAGCAACCAAAATATTTTTTACTTTTAAAATTAGCAAGAAGAAGAAAATTGTATTTTTCGAAACCGGTAGATGTATTTAAACTTAATCAAGTGGTTAATAAAACAAAGATAATAAATAAAAATATATAATATTTTTTGTATATCTTTCTAATTGATTAATTTAATTTGTTTTATAAAATATAGTTTTTAATTTAAATTAGACTTATTGTATATACAAGCAGGTTTATGAGTGCTATCGATTTATTTTAATGTAAATACATATAATACAATATGTTGACATAAAAAGAAGTTTCGATTAATTTTTAAATTTGAATAATATTAATTGCTTTATAATTTCACAAAGTAATTCAGGAAACACGTTTTGATATTAGTGAGTAGCAGTTTGTAAATCCGCTTTATAATGTTGCTTTGTTAAGTTATACTGTTCTATTTTTCACTTTAGAAACAGGAGTTATGATTTTACCTTTACCTTCTAAATCGAGATTAATATCGAGAAAATAACTTTCGTTTAGTCGAACGACGCAGGCGGTAAAGGGTTAATAAAAATAGGCATCTTATTTATTCTTGTAAATTTCCGTTTAAAGCAGATTTAAGGTACACATATACGAAGTCATATCATAAAATCTCAGGATTTATAGGTGTCGTAGATCTGCGAGCATCAACATAATATTGTAACGAAACACGAACTCTGTACCTTACAAATAATTAATAATTAATAACTTAAAAATAAAAAATAATTTCAATTTGAAGAAAATACTATATTATATATTATTTATTTTTTATTTCAACTTTATTACATACATATTACATTACAATTTTTAATATTTTCCAAACTGCAGAACAGTTTTACGGAGAGGATTGCCCTTCACATAATAATTAAAGAGTTTGTGTAAATATGCGTGGGAATGTCCGTCATGAGAGTCGAGTGTGAGTGTGCGGGGGGCGAACCTTTATAAGCCGCCGCGCCTGTGGGAAGCGCTCTCTCATCTAAGCGACTTCAAATTGTAAATATTATTTCTGAAGAGTAAATTTTGTATAAATTCATGTAAGAATATTGACGTGACACGTTTTCATGATCGCATTTCTATTGTCTAAAAGAAAATTACTTCACCCTACTGTCCATATTCCCATCAATCACAGAAATCACCCCTTTCTTCCATAGTTCACACTTCCGGTTAGCAATAAACTGTGTTTAGATTTATTTCTTGATGATGAGAGGGACTACACCTCTCGACACCACAGTAGTGAATAAATAACTCAATGTGTGTAGTGCAAAGTCTAGTTTATTAAAATAATAAAATATATATTATACATTTTAATTTCTGCTTAATTATTTGTTTTATCACGAGAACAAAACTTTGCAAACATTTTTAAATAATATGGTGTGCACTTTGATCACGTTTCAGCCAAAGCATGGCGGAAGATAGTTGGAAGTTGGGTAATTTAAAGGATTTGAGGCGGGAGAGACTTGGCTCGGAACTATGGACTTAAATCACCATTAAATAATATATTTGGCTACGTTCCATAGGTTAATTACTACATATATTATATAACTAAATTAATACTAAAATCTCGGATGTCTATACTAAATGTCATTAGTTTTTTTTTAAATTTGAAATTATTATGGCTCTGTTTTAAATAAAGTAGGTCAATAAACTATGAAATAAATTAATAAAAGGTCGGATGTTCTATTCATGTCCCGTGAGATAAGTAACTTTGATATTTTTTATCACTTAATTTAGAATGTAAAAAAGTTGAAATCTCAACCTGTGAATCTTCTTTCAAGATAGTCGTACCTATATAAGAAAATTTATTTATTTTTTAGATTTTATTTTCATGCATGCTTCTGCTGTAACAGAGGTGAAAATATTATAATATAACATGAAAAACATAAGATACAATTATATTGCAAGTATAATACTCGTAGTTTATTGTATGGGATGGAATGGACTCCACCTCTGATATATACAGCATAGTTCTGCCTACTTTGCTAGACTGCCGTCTGTGTCAAAGTGGCCAGTTTTTTGTGCTGCTGTGGTCTTTTTTAATTCAAGAAAGATAAAGATTCGACAGGACAAATAATAATAAAATAGAGGGAAAAAAATGTAATGAAAGTGCTCTAAAACTAGTGAATTATTAGTATAGGTATTGTATTATGATTATTAGGATATAATCTAATAATAAAGTTGTATCAATGTGTCCAAAATTTAATAAAAATGAATTGATAATTCTGGCGTCTGCTATCAGATTACTCAAGGGTATTTGAGATTCCGTAAAATAAGATAGATGGCTCTTTCAAATAATGGAACGATTAAATGTATTAATATCAAAAAGGTAACATATAGATTCGAAAATTTGTCGCTAAAAATATCGTCGCTGTAGCATAGTTGTATAATGCATCTTCCCCGGTTTGGAAAGAGATCCAAGTTCGAATCCCGGTGGCGCAATAACAATGTTATTCAATAAAATTTATTTTATATGTATATCTTTCTAATTAATATATTTTATCATGATTGTGTTAGAATATTGGACAGCGATGCTTTCGATTGATCTCTACCCATTTGAATCATATATTTGTGTAATCTTATTGGAAATGAACGATTTCCAGTTGGTGTTGAGTGTGTTGTACAGTTTTTGAGCTAAGAACATGTAGAATCGTTGATGAAATGTCGTTGTTGCTCTTGGAACTAGTGTGTAGATTAAAAAATTTCATTGTATTCTTACATCTTTATTTACTTCTATTCTACTCTAAATGTATCAAAAATTGTATTTTATATAAATAATCATTTGATAAACTTCATTTCTCAAAAGGTCACTTACTACCTTTTTGAAAAATCACGTGACATTGCTGATACGTCACCATGTGTGCATCTTATATAATAAATATAAAACGCAAATAGTTAGTCAATGCCTGTAAGTAATGTAAGTAGGTTCCCAAAAAACGGTTTAACCGACTTTTCAGAATAGTTCTATATTACATGTAATCATCGACTGATATATAACTCGCTAAGAAGAGATATTAGAAATATTAATCAATGCGAACTCATTTGCCTATATTACTTATATTTATAGATCGTTTTGTCAACTTTTCAAATGAATACTCACTCACAGCCCTGGCAATATCATCATACTTTGGCAGAGAACCTTTACTGGAAACCACCTTTAATTTTAAAAGAGGTTATCCTTGTGAAGCTAATGAAGGTTAATGAGGTTTAGAAGGAGTTTATTCTAGCGTCACGTGTTCGAGGTGATGAAAACGAATAAACTGAACTTGTTGCTTGACTCATCCTTGGCCCACTCGCTGCTCCTGTACTCCTTGCTTATTATCGTTGGTATCCTCTCCATTTTCCGACCGATTTTTTTAAAAATAAATAAATATCAGATATCTCATAGAGACGAAGCTATTTTTATTATATTTAAGGGAAAATATATAGAAGTATGGGGTAATTCCAGGGCTTATTACCTGTCATCGGCTGGCTTAAGTGATCACTTTATATAAATATAACGTTCACCATTTTCACCCCATCAATCTCCACATCTTTTAAATTTTTTAATGTTCTATATATGTTAATATGTGGACTCGCTTCGAATACTGCTACACCATCGATTATTTTATGTTTACTTAAACAGTTATTTTAAACCAGCTGATGTACCGACCCTCTTAATACCAAACGTCGCCGTAATGGGAGGGAGCAGGGAACTATGATACTGCTTACTTAAAAATGAAAATATATATTCTTCATCTTGAAATCTGTCTTTTCTTCCATTAATCGGCGGAGATTGACCGTCAGTTACAAAACCATATTTTAGGTAGTTTAACTATTGGTTGTCTGCCGTCGGACTCTGTTGTGTGCCACCTGTTAATTATAAAGTATATATACTTATAAAAGTAAATAATTTTATTGTTAAATAAGTAGCAGCCTAGACCTTTCGCGAAATGGCGGTGATGGGTTATAACGGTTCAGACAGGTTTCTAAACAATCATCTTTGGGGTTGCCTTGTGGGCGTTTCAAATGCCCCCGGAGGATACGTAGAATTGGCATATAATATGATACATGATATTATATTCTACACACATCACATATCTGTTATAAACCTCATATAAAACACGATAAAGCCTCTTTTCGAAAACTGTACCTGTTTTTAATTATTATGGAGTAATTACAGTAATAGATTTTCATTCATTAGTAACATTTTATTATTATTATTTTCAAGCCCTCAAGCACCCTATGATTTATACATAGTAGCTATTAAATTAACACTGTGTTCATAAATGTAGCTATATATATATATTAAAATTGTACATTGTACATTGGAGACCTGATACCGATACCGATGTATGG
Organism: Eubasilissa splendida; assembly: GCA_031772225.1. NCBI lineage: Eukaryota > Metazoa > Arthropoda > Insecta > Trichoptera > Phryganeidae > Eubasilissa > Eubasilissa splendida. Next base: position 5,529,977 of record CM062854.1, on the reverse strand, counting down.
AAGTGAGGCATGGAGCTGGAAGAGAAAGGAAAATAAAGTAGACTGAATGCGGTGGAAATGAGATCACTTAGGCGTATATGTGGCAGATCCATGACATAGTGAAGAATGAAGAAATAAAGAAAGAATGTAAAGTTGATCTTAGTATAGTGAGTAAGATTAAGAAAGATTCGCTTAGATTATTTGGTCATATGAATGAGGAGAAAATGGTAAGAAAGATATATGACGTAAGTATTGATGGCACCAGAAATAGAGGACGTCTGCAGAAAACTCGGCACCATCAGGTAAACCAGATACTGGAAGATGGTCCTGTTAGAAGCCATAATAATCGGCGAGCTTGTATGAGAAGATGTATGTAAGAGTGTGACGCTCTATCCTCTGACTACTCCAGCGGGTATCGGCGTGATGGTAAGAATGTAAGTAAGTTGAAACTGTAATTATTTTTTGTATGACGTGTGAAAACCAACATTTTATGAACAAATCAGTAAATTTTATAAAAAGACCCAATGTATTTATGTAGGTAGGTACCAGTGGCGTGCACTAGTCATGGATTTAGGTTATGCTGCAAATATCGATGCTATAAAAATTGAGCTATAATGTCACTAAAGGTTTCTTGTATTAATTTAAATGAAATACATTAAATTGAAAGTACGCCTTTGTTAAAAAATATTTATATTTTCACTTCTTCAATATTAACAAAATTACTTTGTAGCCTCATTTTATATAAATAATTAGACAAAATACTTTGTTTAAACCACTATTTACTGATTATTCTACATGTTTCGTTACCTATGGTATCTTCTTTAGGAAACAATGTAAACTGAAATTAAAAATACAAGCATAGATAAAAAACAAAATAATAAAGTGGTGAATAAGTAAGAACTAATATGAAAACAATTTTTTTTTTGTCTAATTATGAATATTTATATTATTTGTAAGTACCTATTATTCTTGGAAAATTTTTAGTGTTACTAAGTGATAGGTTAAACATAATTTTATTTATAATATTAAATTATACCACATTTATAATGTATTGGAACGTAAACATTCAAGTTTGCTTCAAACATTCATTCGCGCTGTTTTGCAACACATCTGTTCAAACGAAGACACGTATTTAGAACACCATGCGGTACGTGACACACAAGTATTACGTTTAGTTGGTATACATTTGTGAGAGATTTTTGCGAAAAATTATGCAAAGCACATGCGCAGCTTTATTTATTATTTCTAAGTTCTACTGCTAGATGGCTTTAGTTAAAATATATTTACTTGTATTTAATGCCACAATATATCAAGTGAATAAGTCATTTAGATTTTTTTCGCAATTTTTTTAGTTATGCACAACTTTTAGATTATACTAAGTGCACGCCTTTGGTAGGTAACTACATAGAGAATAAAATAAAAGTGTTCTTACACAAAGAATTTGATATATTCTATTTTTTTACAGTAATCTCGTCAATGGTAGTTTTCAACTCCCGGTTAACTTGTGTCATCTTCTTTCTCCCTTAACTCGCCACATTTAATCTATATAATAGCAAATTTTTTGAACGACAATGGTATTGACATGTAATACAATATTTCCTATTCTATAATATTATTGTACTTTTATACATAACATAAAGTTTAAACTTGATTAATGGCACAAATCACTCTTGAAGGGTATACATATAAAATCAATTTTATCGAAAAATATTATTGTTGCTATCAAGATTTGAACCTGAATCTTTTCCAATCCGGGAAACGTGCTTTAACCGATTATGCTACAGCACACAGTACTTTGACGCCAAATTTTCGAACCTATATGTTACACTTTTAAAATTAATACATCTATTGTTCCATTGTTTGAAAATCATCTACTTTATTTTTACGGAATCTCAAACATCTTTAAGTAGTCCGATAGAAGACGCCAGAATTAACAATTCATTTTTATTAAATTTTAAACACATTCATACAACTTGTATATTATCAAGGAGAACATATTCTTATTGTGAAGTTGTGATTGTTCAGAACATGGGTCTGTGATATTTTAAATTCCAAGTAAATGTATTAATTATTATTATCGGTTAATGCACGTTCCCCGGATTGGAAGAAATCCAGATTCGAATCCCGGTAGCGCAACAACAATATTTTTCGATATAATTGATTTCATGTGTGTATTGTATATCTAATTAATACATTTAATTAGTGTTTAAAATATCATAGATCTGTATTCAGAATAATTACAACTTCACAATTAGAATATGTTCTTCTTAATAATATAATTATATTTCATATAAGGTTTTGGTGCTATTTTATTATTTTTCATAAAAAACTTATTACTAACTAATCTAAATATATGATTAAATATGACTCAAATTCACCCAGAAAAATAGCGGTTCTTTTACTAGCCAGGGCATAATAATAGTTTGGTCACGTCGTTGTTGGACTTAGCGCGTCATCTTGCGGAAATTGATGGCTCCTCATATAACTTGAATGAAACTTGCTAAGACCAGGCGGAACATGGTGGAAATTTCGTCAACTTCCGAAGACTTTTCTCAAAATTATCATTCTACTCAAACAGTTCCCTTAATTACAATTTTATGGGTTCCTTGCGAAAGTGGGTAAGTCATAGTATATTTCAATTAAGGGCAGAAATTTTAAGGCTGTTATACAGCTAGTCACGAAATGTTTTCGACATGTCCACGAGGATCCGCAAAGTCTCGAAAAGATTTATTCGTGCGGGTCAGCAAAGCAAGTGCGGTGGTTGCAATGAAGTGAAGCACTATAGGATTCTTGAAAACTGGTTGATTATCAAATTAGTTATGCTAATTTATTTAATTGTTAAGATCATTGAGACATCTTAAAAACTGAGAAAATCTTAGAAACCATAGTTACTATAAAAAATTATTTACTATAAAAAATGTCATAGCCAGCTTATTTCTCGCAAGAGGATTAATAACATGATCGGAAATAATAATCAAATCAAGAAGATTATATAATACTAAAGGTGTCCCAATAAGAGCGCGAAATTTATTTTTTAAATAAAACACACTTTTTTTAAGAAAATACTGAAATTTTAATTTAATCATAAAGGGAATTATGCATGGAACAACATATCTAATAAATGCCTTCCTCGGCTTTATAGCCACATTTGCGTTCTTTTAACGAAATTTCCAATCACAGTTCGACATAACTTTGGCTGAATTTTCGTGATATAGCGTGTAATCTCCTCCTTCAAGGCTTAGGTGATCGTGAGCTTGTTGACATAAACTTTTGACTTAAAAAAACACCAGACAAAGAAGTCCAAAGGCGTTACATCGCACGATGTAGGCGGCCAATTATGATCACCTAGACGGAAGATTACACAATGACGAACTCTCTTCACTGTGTATGGTCTGTAGGCTTGAGTTGTTGAATCAGTTGGATTTTGTAGACATGAAGATGCAAATCTTTCCAGAGAATACGCTGCATAGTGCTTCTTGAAATGTTAAACTCTTGAGCACGATGCCGAATGGATGTTCCCGGACTCTCGGCCACATTCTGTAAAATAGCTGTGATGTTTTCTGCTGAACGGCCTGGAGAAACACGTGTAGATGGTCTGACATCAATAATCGACCCAACCTTCTTAAATGCATCGATTATTCTCTAAACAGTTGGAATTTGAGCATTTGGCAGTCAAACTTTTACCATTTTTATTAATAGTGGACTTCCTACCGTCGAACTGTCATAATTCCGCTCTATTTTCCGCTCTTGTCGAAACACCTTTATAATCGTATAAAACAAGATACTGAAATGTATTTAAAAAATTTAATTGTTATTAGAATCATATTTTAAAAAATTCAGAAAATTTTAATTAATTGACAGTATTGTGTTAGCGAACCATTGATAATTTTATTGAGGGACATCACTGGGTGGCCGTCAATTTAATTTCAAAAGTCAGAAATTTCATAATGGCGCGACTCTAGACTATATACAATGTTAAAGCGGGTAATCCTTCGCTGACACCGATTTTACAGATATTGGTCGGTTTAACAACGGCCACTTCTGCTAACTGGGATCAGTGTGTAAATCTAACGCCTCTCCATGTTAGTAAAGTTTCGACACTTTGTTCCGGTAGAGATGAACAGTTCCTCAATAAATATCTAGTTAGTCAAATATGAAAACTTGTAATATCATTAAACTTTTTTGTGCGAGATATATGATGGAGAAAGTAGTTTCAGTTTTGGATGCAATAAACAAAACCAATGATGTAAATCAAAATGTAAAAAGCTCTTTTGTTTTTGACCTAATGTAATATTTGCCATGGAACACTACTATATCGACTAAACCAGTGTTCGGCAAACTCATTAGTCAAAAGAGGCAAATATCAGAAGAAGAAAATATGCAGACGATACTCAAATTTATTTTTTCTGTAAGCCGGGTGAGACAGAGGTATTAAAAGAAAAAAATGCAAGATGCGTACAAAAAATAGGCGAGTTGTTGGCACAAAATAGACTAACGTTAAATCCGTCCAAAACAGAATTACTATGAACAGCAACACCTAGAAGGCAAAACTTAATGCAGGAATCAATGTCTGCGAATGCTAAATCTGCAGTTAAGTTGTTGGGCGTGCACATTGATTCAGATCTTTCAATGAGTACACAAATCACCAAAACTGTCAGTGCATGTTTTTATCAACTGAAACAGATTAAAAGTATTCGGAGACATCTTCCTCTTGAGGCAGCCCGTCTACTTATAAATGTATTTGTGGTGTCACGTGTGGACTATTGTAACAGCATCTATGCTGGCCTGCTAATGTTTCAGCTGGATTGATTACAATCCATTCTAAATGCGGCAGCACGGATAATATATGGAGTTTCCAAATTCTCTTACATAACATCAATTTTACATCAGCTACATTGGCTTCGATTCCCGGAAAGAATTAAATTTAAATTGTGCTGGTTGATGTACAAGGCGACACAATATGGCCCCTATGTATCTTCAAGAACTTTGTATCTCAGACAATTTGAATGGTAGACGTCAAACTCTCAGGTCAGCCTTCACCACAGCCGCAGGAAAGGTTGTAGAACCGACTAACCATTTCCAGAAGTCTAAATTTAGTAAACGGACATTTGCGGTGGCAGGCCCAAAACCGTGAAACTCTTTGCTCTCCGTTATAAGAAACAGTGCATCAGAGATTTTATTTAAGAAGAAACTAAAAATGTACCTTTTCAAAAAATCATTCGTTAAGTGAAAATAACAATTTTTAATTTAAAAAAACAAAGATAATGTAACTATAAACAGTTTATGTGTAAAGTGCCCTTAAGGTAAATGTTTTTACAAAAATGGCGCTCTTCAAATTATCCAATATTATTATTATTATTATTATTATTACAACGATTTAGATTTATTTTTAGAGCCAAATTTCTTTCCAAGAACCCAATTTTTAGAAGTCCGTTAAAGTATACTGAATAAAATTATATAATAATCTGATTTATTGATAAAAATTACATTTTTATTATTCAATTTAAAACATTGCCATGTTTAATGTGAACAATGCCCTTGTATTTCTTTAAAAAGTTTAGATAAGTTAGGTTTGTACATTATTTTTAATTTCAGAGACGATTCCAGGTTCTCATCAATAAGACGATTTGTCAATAAACATTTAATAAGGTTAATGCTTGAAAAAGATTTTTCACATGAATAGGTAGAGCCGAATAGTGAAAGAACAAGAAATGCTAGTTTTTTTAAATAATCATATTATTCAGGAATATTATTAAATCATCATCTCTTCATCGGCTAGTTCTGGATAATGAACATCTTTTCATGGAGAAATGTTTTAAGAGAGATGAAGAGCCGCACTCAAGTAGCCAATGAACCGAATGTGGCTCGCGAGCTGCATTTTGCGACCACTGGACTAAACTAACCTGATGGCAATGCATGTTAGTATGTGTGAACAAGATATGTCACTACCGGTTATTTGTCACTACTTGAATTAATATAGTTTCAATTTATTGAGAAATTGAATACCGAATATACATATATTTCGGCAAAGCGGACCAACACGAGGAACACATATTTGCACATATCACTCTGATTTTCCAATAAAAAAGTAGATGAAACAGAACATCACACATTCTTATCATGAAAATAATATCTTTCGAACTTTCTAGATCAATAGCAATATTTTTTTTTCTTCTCTTTTTTTATTCACTTTTGTATGTATATATATTTTTTTTAAATATTTTCACATTATATGCTATGTATGTATTCGATCTTACTGTGTTTTGCCTTCGATGAGTTTTGGTTTTATAAAATATATTAGTTTATCAATTTTCCCTAAAACAGGCTTGCCTAGTTGGGCAATGTATTTAAATGTGTATAAATATGTAAATAATATACCTTTTGACTATATTCACCTCTGTTAGAACAAAAATATGTATGTCATGTAATAAAAAAATAAAATAAAGTCTTATCACACGATACGTATTTAGTCGTGCCAGATTTTTTTCGATCGCGTTTGATTTCTGTCTATATTTAGGAATTGGGATCGTAATACTGCTGTGTTTCATACAAAAAAGAAAAAATACCTTAAAATTTTTAAGTTGAACAAGACGTATTTATTGGTTTAGCAGTAAAATATTCGCCTAGTGATCAAGTGGCGAGAGTTTGAGTCCCATTCGGGGAATTCCTTACAGTCTAAATCCATGTTGCTGCGTTAAAAGAGGATTCTTTTACTACTTTATTTGGTTTATCCATATTGTAGAAGACCTTCCTCTTGCTCGTTTGCTCTCAACTGTCACTACGATCAAAACTTTTTCAAGATTCTCATCGTTTCGGACATGTCCAAAATATGAAAGAATTCTAAAACTGTTTGTAATTTAATGCTATAGGAGCTGTGGTTGTATGACTGTTATTGACTAGTGAGGATCTTAATTGTGTGACCGATATGTCTACTGAAACTGAGGCCCTAATTCTCTTCTAGTTTCACTCGTGTCGGTGCATGTCGCAGTATATTTGTGCTGCGTCTAGAGCAAGGTATTTAAATAAAAACAGTACTTATAAAAGTTGGCGTTTATTTCGGGATAATTTACGGTGACAGAGTATAGAGTTAAATACGTGAATAAATTTAAAGATTGGAGTGGCTCGCTTGAGATGTTGATGAAAGAACTAGCTAGCTTCTAGAACTCGTCCGTTACGATGTATCGGTATCTGCTTATTAGTCGGTTTATATCGGCCCTATATGGCTGTCAGGTGACTCTTTACACGGCCATGTCTGTGGGGCGCGTGCAGGATCACCACAACACTTTCTACTTGTCTTTCTTTGAACAAAAAATAGTTGTATATATTTATGTTTCTATATGACGTTTGTACCCTCATGTCGAGCTCGTTATCAAATCGAACAATTTGCACACGGGTGTAATTTTTGTCTCAATCTCAGAGTTTATCTGATCGCGGTGCTAATATTTATCTCATTCCGTCGACATGGATTATTAGATACAAGGTATTTATTACTAAACTGGGATTATAAAAGAATTAAACTACTTAAATAGATAGGCAGATTAAAAAAAATTACTTCAATCGCTTTTCTCTGTAAAAGATGATTTAGTAAAAAAAAATATGTCATTACTTAATCAATTCAAGCACATTAACAACTTTTCGACAAGTTGGTAACCTACAACAATTGATGAAAAATGTGATGGCAGCGTTATAAAATTTTCATTTCCTGTATCCGTTTTTCTCAATATAGAGATTGCTATTAACAAAATGCTTACAAGAACTCTTTGTTGTCCGGACCGCTCCCGGTGGCCGATACTGACAAAATATATTTTCCTGGCATTAATACTTCCCAGACCGCAATGCTTTCCGGAATATTCCCGAGGAAGACGCGCCACAAATAAACTATTGCACAATCTCGAAATGAATTAAAGGTATCATAAAAAATACTAAGACTATTTTTTCAAAAACTAAGTGTTTCAATTAATGTTATTGTAATGTTTTAAACTGAAAGATTTACATATTTAAAATATGTTTTATTAAAGAGAACACATTCTTATTGTGAATTTGTAATTATTCAGAACGTAACGTTTTTAATACAAATTAAATGTATTAATTAGAAATATATATATATAAAATTAATTTTACTAATAAACATTGTTGTTGCTATCGGGATTCGAACTAAATAAATATAGAAGATGGCTTTCAAATAATGGAACGATAGATTTATTAATTTGAAAAATGTAACATATAAGTTCGAAAATTTGTCGTCAGTCCACTGTGTTGGAATAGCATAATCGGCTAATGCACGTTCACCGGATTGGAAAAGATCCAAGTTTGAATCTCGGTAGCAACAACAATATTTTTCGATAAAGAGATAAGGAGAACACATTCTTATTGTGAAATTGTAATTATTCAGAACATATGTTTGTGATGTTTTAAATACTAATTAAATGTATTAATTATAAATATACACATATAAAATCAATTTAATCGAAAAATATTGCTGTTGCGCTACCAGGATTCGAACATGGATCTCTTCCAATCCAGTGATAGAAGTATATAGTATCGATTAGTAAGATATACAGAAAAATTCAATTTAACTAAAAAAATTATTTCTAATTGATACATTTAATTTGTATTAAAATACCACAGAACTATGCTCTGAAAACTAATGTCAAAAAGTGGTGATATCGAATGGATTCGTCGATCACCTGATTCGACGGCTTCCGATTATTTTCTGTTAGTGTAATTGAAAGAAAAGGTCTACACCAATAAGCCGACAACAATTTCGATGCTACAGGATGCCCGAAATGAAATTGCTGACATAACACGCGAAATGTGCGAGAATGTTATGAAAAATATGGTTATATGATTTGTGCCACTTGGCCAATGTCATATTCTATACATAATTGTAGTAAACCAAGTAACCGAAAAATAAAAACAAAATTAAAAATTTGTGTTTTATTTCTTAGTTATTCAAAAATAACGTCGGCCTGGAACATAATGTTCATGCACCAATAAGTACTCAATATAATAATATATGTAGAGTAATACAATATAATATTATTATAAATTATTCCATAAAATATACGTAAAGTAGATCGAAATGAAACGGTAATGTGGGGAGAGATCTGCAGGCGTTCCACGTTCCTGTCTCCCATTGAAATGATATGGGCCACGATGAAGACGCGGGCGAAGGCTTTCAGTGGATCTTGAAACCATGGAGCGGTGGTGGCAAGATTTACGGGCCAATACGTGATAAGCGGAGAATGGAGGAGATTAAAGATCCTGCAACTTCGGGAACGGTGTGACACTCCAGATATCCGGAGGAAGATAAAAGCATAGAGATTGCACTTATAGATGTGTCCCGTAACATCAACAAAGCCTTCGTATACAAGCCAACATGAACATAACCGAGGGCGAGGAGAAGGAATAAGAAGATGATGTCAAGATAAATCTGCAAGACGTGTGTCCAACTCGCCCAGACTGGACCACAACGGTGAGAGATACGAAAGATGGCGCTCTATAGTGAGTAGGGTCATAGACTTTTGAATTCTATAAGGCCGTGAAAAAAATAAGAAAATAATTATATACAAAAATATATTAATTATGAAAGAAAACTTGTTATAAAGGTTGTTTTTTAAAGGTTTGTTTTTCGAAATAGCATCACTTTTTCCAGAGACAGCCAATTTGACAGCTGACAGCTGATTTGTGCTCAGTTTGGTTTACTATTTCACCATGAATAGACCTACGCCAGAACAACGCTTGCAAATTGTTCAAATTTATTTCAAAAGTCGTTGTTCAGTTCGCGAAATTTACCGTTCGCTACGTTCATTTTACGGTCGACATAATCGTCCATCCGAGCAAGTAATTCGAATGATTATGGATCGTTTTCACACAACGCATACTCTAATTGTTAATATGCATTCGCAGAGATGTCGTACAGTGCGCACCAAAGAATTTGTCGTTTCTTCAAAAATGATACCGGCCAGAACGTTACAGTCAATGAAGAGCGCTATAAATCCATGATTACTGACTTTTTCGTTCTCTAATGCTATTCATGCCACACAGCGCGTGCCATAATCAATTTATCGAAGGAAACATTCGATGAGCGCATAATTTCGCTTAATGGACCTGTGAATTGGCCTCCAAGATAGTGTGATTTAACACTTTTGGATTGTTTCCTGTGGGAATATATTATAGTAGTCTTTAGTCTACTCCGATAAACGAATTAGAATAATACTTACTTACTTACTTACTTGCTTACCATCACGCCGTTTCCCCGCGGGGGTAGGCAGAGAAGATAGAACGCCACACTCTTCTGTCCTGACACACGATTCTCGCCTCATCCACATTCATACATCTTCTCATACAAGTTCGCCGATTGTTGAGGCGTCTAACAGAACCATCCTCCATTATATGGTTTACCTGGTCGTGCCAAGTCTTCCGCGGACGTCCTCTATTTCTGGTGCCATCAACACTTGCGTCATATATCTTTCTTAATATTCTCTCCTCATTTATCCGTTTAATATGACCAAACCACCTAAGTGATCCTTTCTTAATCTTACTCACTATACTAACATCAGCTTTACATTATTTCCTTATTTCTTCATTATTTACTCTGTCATTAATATATTTGCTACAAATACGCCTAAGTGATCTCATTTCCACTGCATTCAGTCTACTTTCGTTCCTTTTCTGCCAGCTCCAGGCCTCACTTCCATACATCAGTGTCGGTACCAGGATTCCATTGTGCACCGCTAGTCTTGCCTCGGTTGACAAATTCCTGTTAGATATAATTCCATTCAAAGCGCCGTTCACTTTATTTCCTGCAGTCACTCTCCTTTCGATATCATTCTCAGCCTTTCCGTTTCTATCAAACATACTTCCCAAATATACAAACTCGTCTACTTGTTCCAAACATTCATTACCTACAAGTTTTTTGCACGGTATCTTGCTTTCCTCTTTCTTGAATACCATCACATTCGACTTGTTAACATTCATCATGAGGTCATTTTCCTTGCATATATCGTACATTCTACTCACCAGATTCTGTAGTTCTTGTTCATTATTCGCCATTAGTACTGCATCATTAGCGTATAATAAACAGCATACAATCAAATTTCCCATTTTTGCTCCTACATTCTACATTCCAGTTCTTTCACACATTTATCCATATACAAGTTGAACAGCCATGGAGACATTACACAACCCTGCTTGACACCCTTTGTAATGTCAAACCATTGATTCTTACACATGCAGAACTTCATTCGTATAAGGATGCAATTGCGTGTATAAGCTCACTATTTACCCCGTAATCAGAGAGTATATTCCATAACCTTTCTCTTATAACTCTATAATATGCTTTCTGTAGATCTACAAAGGCTCAAAAAAGTTTTTGGTTTTTCGCCAAAAACTTTTCTGACATAACTCGTAGAGAAAAGATCTGATCCATGCATCCTCTTCCACCCACATACTTTTTTTTTCGTCACCATACTTGTTCTTTCTATTAAAATTATTCCATACAGTTTACCGACAGAGCTCAGTAGACTAATAGCCCTATAGTTACCACATTCCATTTTCGACCCTTTGCCTTTGTAAAGAGGTATAATGACAGCCCTCCTCCAATCTAACGGGGTGTGGTTCTCTTCCAAACATTGATTGAAGAGCATATGAAGCCACAAGATAACTAATGGGGCACCAGCCTTGATATACTCTGCAGCAACGTTATCATACCCCACAGCCTTACCATTCTTCATATGTTTTATTGCACACTTTATTTCTTCCATACTTATTGCATTATATCGTTTTCCTCATTCATACTTACCCCAGAGAGCCTCTCAGGTGCTTCCTCATTTACATTCTCTATACTCTCATACGTTTCCTGGAAATATTTCATCCATCTATCTTTTATTTCATCCTCATTCGTTAACATCTCTCCATTTACTGACTTAATAGCTTTCATACTATTGCTTTCAGCACCACATCGAGATTTTTTGACCGCCTTCTAAAAGAATTTTATATTATCCTGAAAATTCTCAGTCATTTTCACCCCTTTTTCTCTTTTCAGCCGCTCTTTTTTTTCTTTCACACCAGATTTAACTTTTTTCTTACAGGCATTGTACAGGTCTTTTGCACTCATGTATTCATCCTTATTTACTGTCAACAGATATCGTCACGCATTCTTCTTTCCAACATTCGTCGCGTTATTGCCGATATACGGTCCTAGCTGCTCCAAAAAGTGGTCGAAAATTTGACTTCCAGATTGCGCATTATTCGAGTCAGTTGCGGCGAAATCATATTTAAACACTAATGGCATAAAATTATCTTTCTAATAAAGCCAATACCGTGGCCATTATCACGATTTTAATGTGTTTTATTTCATTTTAAAGATTTATACCTCTAAAAAAACACTCTTTACATTCAAATTATTAGTAAAATTATAATACAACAATTATTGAATAAATAAATAATAGGAGATTTGTAAATGGGCGGCGGAAATACCGCAATGTCTATAGATTTGTAATTTATATAAAGAGTGCGATGAAAATCTCGGTCGAAAACACGCATCACCGGTGGTCGTATTTTTAACCTCAGTAAGATATTGTCCCTTTCCAAAATAAACCTGCCACGGTTTTAAAGTATAACCCGGTGGCTGAAGTTTGTACATTAGGAACTCTTCCCTTAACCTAGAGCGGACAATTTACGCGAGAACTTCAGTAATTGGTTCTGGTTCGGTTTCCGGTGGACACTTGGTGGGAAAATGGAAAACTTCCGGTGCGGCGCGGATAGGATATAAGATTAGGTCCTTTTCTGCGGCGTGGCAAGTTAGTTGCGACGATGGTTGGAAGCGGTAAATATGGACATTTACGGTGTCTTTTTTACATCCAGTAAACAATGACAATTTTTAATTTTGCATCAATGAATAATCCTCGAACAAGTAGCATCTCGCTGAATTTTACATCCATCCATTCAATTAATCAATAGTCATTTTATACAAAATATATAAATCATGAACTAGCTTAGTTTCATACGAATATATATATATATATATATTCTCATGAACTTACTATCGGTAGTAAAAAAGTAGTGCCTGCGTATCAACTATTATATGTGCCCATTATTATGAAAGTGGCCTAAGTTATTTCGCATCACATTGTTACAATATTTATACAATATGATGCCAATTGTAACAATTGTGAAAAATTTTAAGCCTTGTATTCAGTGTATTGTTACAATTTTCAACGGTATTCCGCTAGTGTTTATTTTGATAATAGATTAAGTCATTTATAAAAATAAAAATCTAATTATTAAGGAGAACACATTCTTATTGTGAAGTTGTAATTATTCAGAACATAGGTCTATAATGTTTTAAATATTAATTTAATGTATTAATTATAAATATATACATATAAAATCAATTTTGTCGAAACATATTGTTTTTGCGCTACCGAAATTCGAACCTGGATCTCTATTTCCAATCCGGGGAAGTACACTACCAATTATGTTATAACGCCAGTATTTTTTCATGACAAATTTTCGAACCTATATGTTACACTTTTTCTAATTAACCGGTAGCGCAAAAACAATATTTTTCGACAATTAATTTTAAATCTAATTGACTAAATAAATTTTAAAACATTTTGTTGTGTTATATAAAAATATTTTTAAATAGATAAAACTACTTGCATTATTTTTAAAATTCTTCAAAATACAATACTCACTCAGTAGATTTGTTCATGCTGGATTGTTTGGTATACGACCTGTATAGTGTACGTGCAGAATTTCTAAAGTTTTTTTTTGCCCTGAATTTTATTTATAATACAGATAATATATCTTAAGATAAACATGTAAACACCAAATGGTCAAAACAAACAAATTAAACAAGTTATACATATATATACCATCAAGAAAATAAGATGATGTAAAATTACCTAAATTTGAACGTCTTTTCAGTACGTATACCATCACATTCATTGACATGGAAATATTACTCGTACATCTAAGCAATCATGTTTTCACTAAATTGGTTACAATCGACTATCTGAATAATTTTGGGGTCTGGTACATTACATATGTTCAACATTCTTAGACACCTCAAAAGCGTGCGCCCAAATACACTCACACAAACGCACGCACTCACAAACATCAAATACATATACATACGGACCTTCAGTTAATTTACTTAACATGTTTGTTTCATACAATAATATTTCTCATGTTTAATTGGTCGCATATTTTGTTTATTTTTTTAAACATTCATTTTTGGTATATGATTTTTAATTTTTTTATTTATTTATTAAATTACATACATATTTTTGTTCTAACAGAGGTAAATATATTATAACATAATAATCATAAGTCACAATTAATACTCGTAGTTTATTATGTGGGATGGAGTAGACTTCACCTCTGATATATACAGCGTTGTCCTGGCTACTTTGCTACACTGAAGTCTGTGTTAAAGTAGCCAGTTTTTTTTCGTGCTGTTGTGGTGTTATTTAAATCATCGACAGGAGTAAAAAGATAAATAAAAAAAATATGTAGTGGGAGTGTTGTAGGACTGTTAATGTTGTAATATAGTTTAAATTAATAACTTTTTTTGCAATTTTGATATTTACCTACACAAATAATAATACTGTTCTAATTCACATAAAAGGTAAATATGTGAATTACTACAATATTTTTACTATTTTTTAAACCACTTATATTGTCCTTAAGATGGAGTGGTCGTATCCAAGCTTTTTCTACATAAATTAATATATATATAAGTAATATTTGAATATGTCTAAGAACACACAATTACTGGATTTTTATCTACAAAGGCACTGTTATTAAAACACATGTTTGTTTAATATATATCGGCTCAAAATAAAAAACGATATTTTTTTCATTTATAATTTTTTATTTTCATCATTGATTATTAAAAACATGATCGAGGATAAATCTATGCCATTATTTGATGCAAATTTTTAATTCGTATCTTACGTAAAATCCGATATAACCACAGTCTAGTAAATGAATATATATATATAGAAGAGTGATTTGGAACACTATTTGTGAAGCGAGAGGCATTCTACACACATATATATCCAACAAAACATAAGTCTGATAGATTATGCAGCCGTAAAAGTATTTTATTTTCGAAAATTAAATCTTTGTGTAAACAAGACGTATTTTTTACATTAATGCATACTATATTGTCAGCGTTTAAATTTTAATTCCAATCGAGTCAGATTTAAAGTCGCGGAGCTCTTTGATTGCGTGAGTGGCACCGAAGTGATCACGTGGGCGCGACCAAAATGATAATTTTATGACAAGTATTTTGCGTTCATGTCTATTTATTTAGTATCAATGGATATGACTAACTATTTTGTCTGTTACATTCTACATTCTACATTCTACCTTTGACGAATAATGAAAGATGATCGCAAATGAGTAGAATATTGTTACACTTGACTGATACAAAAATTATAACTAAAATATATATATATTTAATATTATATTTACGATAATTTTAAACCAATCGAAAAATATTTCAGTACCTTGAAACCAAAAATAGGTGGACCAATAAATTACAATATATTTTGAGACTAGGTAGTTCAATTTAGTAGAAGTTTTACGTCTGTAATCAGATATTATAGGCAAAGTTTAAGTTTCTTTATATCGAAATACAGCCGCAGGATATCCGGCACCTTCCGGAAGTTTCCAAAGTTTAGTTACTATTAGTTTGTAAAATAAAAATATCGATTCAAAGTGGGATTTTCGAAATATTGAATAAATTTTACACCGGGACGTCGTTTGTGGAAAATTTTTAAATCTCGTCTGAAACGAACTTTATAATTTTTTTCACCTTTCTGTTAAGTGATAGCTAACGGATATTATTATTTACCGCTGAACCACTCAAATATACGTTCGCTCATTTAAATGCGCTTTTCCTTGGATATCATCTCAGCGCTGTTATATGGAGTAGATTCTACTATCATGCTTAATAAACATGCTTAAATGGAGCCTTAAATTAATTAATTAATTAATAATTAATAAATAATGTCATCATCATTCATAAATTTATTTATTGATTGACTTTTTCCAATGCAATTTAAACATCCTCTATTAAACAAGAATTTTAATTCAATTCTTACATACCATCATGCCGTTTCTCCGCGGGTGTAGGCAGAGAAAATAAAGCGCCACACTCTTCTGTCATGATACAATCCTCGCCTCATCCACATTTATACATATTCTTATACAGGCTCGCCGATTATTGTGGCATCTAAAAGGACCATCTTTTAGTATCCGGTTTATCTGGTCGTGCCAAGACTTCCGCGGGCGTCCTATATTTCTGGTGCCATCAGCACTTGTGTCGTATGTTTTTCTTTGTGATCCATTCTCAATCATACTCACTATACTACAATCATATTTACATCATTTATTGCATTTAATCCAATTTCCACTGCATTTAATCTACTTTCATTTCTCTTCTGCCAGCTGCAGGCCTTTCTTCTATACATCAGTGTCGATACCAGGACTTGTCTGGCCTCGGTTGACAAGTTCCTATTAGCTATAATTTCATACAAAGCGCCGCTCACTTTGTTCTCTGTAGCCACCATCTTTTCTATATCTTTCTCAGTCTTTCCGTTTCTATCAAACATACTTCTTAAATACACAAACTCATCTACTTTATTTATTTATTGTAACTATACAATACAAATGTAAAAATATGTTTGGACTGTGCCCGTCTCACTAGAGAAATTCTGTGTTGAAACGGGCATTCATTACTTACAAGTATTTAGCGCGTTGTCTCGCTTTCCTCCTTCCCGAATACCATCACTTTCGACTTGTTCACAATCATACTAAGGTCGCTTTCCTTGCAAACATCGTGAATTCTACTTACTAGAATTCTTACCCATTATTCGCCATTCATCGGCATACAATAAACAGCATTCAAATCGCCCCTTTTCGCTCCTACATTCATACATTCCAATTATTTCACCCAATTATCCATATGCAAGTTGAACAGCCTTGGTGACATTACACAACCCTGCTGGACACCCATTGTAATTCGATTCAATTATCAAAATTTATCGTCATGCATTAGGAAATAATTATTTATTTTTATAATAACCCTAATGAAACTGTGATTACACTGATAACCAAACAATTTATAAATTATTAGTTGTATATTTGAATTAATTAAACTTAAACTTACAATAGATTTATAAATTGAATTATAAAATAAATTGTAAATCCTACATCCGTATCGAGATTATATTCGCCAATGCATAATTTAAATAATTTGACGCATACTCAAGGCTTAACATTTTTTTTAAATCCTTTTGGAAGCATGTATCACTAATAAATTAACTACATGAATATCAAGTAATTAAAGTAGTCCATTTTTTGTGTTTTATGATTATCTCAAATTATGAAATAGTTTCAGAAATGTACAGTTCTCAAATTTTAATCACGGTTTTTAATTTTTTTTAATTAAGGCTTTCACGGACACATTCAAAAGCACATGTGGCGTTAGTTATAGGTTTTAGAAAACAAAAAGTATTAAATGTGACAATAGATTCTAACGAAAAGTATGAAATTACTATTCAATGCGCTAACTAGTCTAAAGCGTAAGATGATTTACAATCGTTACATCAATACCAATGATGTTCGCAATTGCATATCTCTAGTCACACCGGAGTACTCAGCTTCATTTGGTCACTCAACTATGAAATTCATTTGTTTTTTTATTTATTTTTACAAATTACGAAGTTCGACTAACTCTTTTCAAACTTTCAAATCCCTCCAATATAAAACAAATATAGAACCTAAAATAAAATTATGAAATGGAAAATAGATTCCTCAGATTCAGGAACAGAAAATAGATTCCGAAGAAACAACGCCCCCGTTGTCAGAGAATAATTACAAATCTGATACGACGCTATAAATAATTCAAATGAATACACCGGTAGATAGATTTACAAAAATACAATTTCGCAGCTCCTGGCCAACACCTGGATACATTTAAAATTTATTTAATTTAAACTGAACTTAATAGTCGATACACGAGTCAATCTAAAAGGTATATCTTGTTAAAAAAATAATTAAAATCAATACAGGATTGTCACAAATCAACTGTTTAAAAAAACTTTCTAGGTTGGTATATACGTCTTACTTAATATGATTAGATATGACCCTCCGCTACAACCTTCCTTCCCTCCGTCTTCTGATGCCATTATACAATCAATGGTCAGGTAATTAGACAGAGTTGCCAACTGATACCGCGTAGTTTACGAAGGCAGAGGTTTAAGGATACCGTGGTTAACGGTTATAGATCCTTCCTCGCTTTGGTTTAGATAATCAGGGAAACTTTGTTTCTCCCCTACTTAGGTAAAAGGGTTCATTTACAATTTCAAAACTGGATCCACATTTTCCCGTCAGAGTTATGAGTAAGATAGAAATTCAGAATTTATTCACCATATATTCCACGCGAAGATATTGAGAATACTTGTTTCATATAATCTTTTACATAAGATTTAATTATATAATCGTGATTTGATATTTATATTTATATAAATACCTATCGACATCATATAACTATCAGAAAATGTTTCAGGTGGATCTATGAATTCAATTCGAATCAGAAATATTCAATAACTAACTTGTTTTTAATATAACATTAATGAAACGAGATATTTCACTTTATCTCAATTTCCAACAATCATAAGTAGACTTCAGATTTATTAGGAAAGAAAAAACTTCTCCAAGTATTATTTATTAACTGCGGCTAACATATGATACAACTATTTTGACCAAACGACGGCTTGAGATTTGAATTAAAAATGAAAGGTTACGTACTTTTCATGGTTAGTGTCTTTCCATCAATGAGCACGAAGTCTCCCTTGGCGTTTCCCTCAGCATCGCCCATGGTGGATATCATGATGTCGCCATTGGCCAGGCAGTGGCTCGTGTGGGGGGTGGAACAGTTCAGAGCCTTCATCTCTTTCCCCTCAATTACCTAACAACAATAAATATATCATTAATAAGTACAACTATTTTGAAGAAAGATATGTGGCGCGATTGTTGATGGCACCTAGAACAGAGTCCGTGGAAAACCAGATATTGATAGATGGTCTTATTAGAAGTCGAAGAGCTTGCATGAAAAGCTGTATATGGGTATGGATGAAAATATATATTTACAGTTTTTCAAATAATCCGCCCAGAACATACATACCTTTACCGACTCCCAGAGATCAAAGTCCCATTGAGAGATCACCGTGGATACAGGTCATAAGAACTGATTATTGAATCAACGCTTAAATATTATATCACATTGCCATGGCACGTCAGTGGCATGATTACCCAACATATTACAATATTTTACAAATTTCAAATTATAAAATACAGTATTGAATGTGATGTTTATTAACAAAACTATTTTCTATATTTTAGGAAATCAATGGAACTATATCTGATCTAAACATTTTTTTTGATAGAGATGCGTACGCGGAATATGTGTCACATCAATATTTTTATTATTTTCAAAATGAGCTAAACGCTTGTGCAATGATAATAGGCCTAAATTTATGGCCTTCTGGAATGATGCTCGAACCCCCGAACACAAGATCACTAGGCGAGTTTCGTAACCACTAGACCACAAGCACGCCAAATGTCACGAAATAACATTTGAAACTTGATATTTGTTTTCTTATCTTTTTGTATCACATCTTATTCATTGATTGAAATCGGTATAGTCAACATTATTTTTCAAGTAAAATTTTACTTTCTTTCCTTCACACCGTCTCCACGCGGGGGTAGGCAGAGAAGATAGAGCGCCACATTCCTCTGTCCTGGCGCACAGTTCTCGTCTCATCCACATTCATACACCTTCTCATACAAGCTCGCCGATTGTTGAGGCTTTTAACATAATCATCCTCCATTTTCTGGTTTACCTGGTCGTACCAAGTTTTCCGCGGACGTCCTCTATTTCTGGTGCCATCAACACTTGCGTCATATATATTTCTTACCATTCTCTCCTCATTCATCCGTTCCATATGACCAAACCTCTTAAGTTATTCTTTCTGATGACTAACATCAGCTTTATATTCTTTCCTTATTTCTTCATTCTTTACTCTGTCATAAATAGATTTTCCAAATATACGCCTAAGTGATCTCATTTCCACTGCATTAAATCTACTTTCGTTCCTCTTCTTGCTCCAGACATCACTTCCATACATCAGTGTCGGTACCAGGATTCCATTGTGTACCGTTAGTCTTGCCTCGGTTGACAAATTCCCGTTAGATATAATTCCATTCAAAGCACCTTTCACTTTATTCCCTGCAGTCATCCTCCTAAAATGAATTAATTAGTTAAACTTTAATAACGTTTTTTTCGTAAGGATAATAAATAAGTGGTGACATTAATTTTATTTATATACAAAATATTATCTAGTTGTCGGTTTTTATTTTGTAAAAAATTGTTACCTGTAAAAAATTGTTACGTTGTTAAATTAATTTACCCTAAACATATAAATGAAGATATTGAGTCAATAGTGACAATACAGTGTTGATGAATTTAAATTGATATTTTCCGCTCCCTTAATATTCCGTATATCTGTATATGTATTCTGTCTCTCTCTATCGCATATAATTTTATATTTTGGGTCCCTTGATGTTCTAATTAACTATATATGTATTCTGTCTCTCTCTTTCACATATAATTTTATATTCTATCTCCCCCTTTATGTATATATAAATGCACCATTTTTGTATTTATGATTAGTTTCAAATACGTCCTGATGATGCTTGAGATAAGCAAAACCGGTTGACGTATAATAAATTTCGTAGTTTCATACAAAGTGATTGTTATTTTAATGTATCAAGCCTAAGACTAAAATACTCTTAAATAATGTTTCACACTGCCATTAATTCACGAAGGAGAAAATATTTATTTAATAAACAAGTTGGACGTCAACTTTCCGCTGGAATAAGATGGATTACCGATATAAATTAACTTCTACTGATTTGTCTATGTCACTACTTGAACAATGTTGGTATATCCAATATGAAAGCCGTATTATGACATTGTGAAGCCTTTAAACCCTACCACACAGAACTGATTTCACATCAATCAATCAGGTCCCATTTATCCCTCAAAGGAAAGGCACCTGCCAATCACCGTTATGGAAAAATCAACCGTCTTTACCTTTGAGTCTGCGAATCTATCAAAACACGACACACGCATTATACCGTTGCGGAGGCTTCGCGGCCATATATTGAAATATTTTTGCAGCCTTGAATATTCGTTTGAAAAATTGACAGATTTTTGATTAATGATGACAATATTTTAAAATTGTCTCTGGATTTTATCCTCTATAAAATAACGTAATTAGTTAATGGATTACAGAGATTTCTTTACCAAAAATAAAATTACTCAAAATGTTAATTATATCTTACCCAAATATTTATCTTGACGTTTCGAGATACGCTTATTTCATTTTTATCTACTAAATAGTGCTGCATTTTAATCTACATAATAGTGCTCTATTTTAAGCTACATAATAGTGCTCCATTTTAATCTAAAAAAATAGTGCTCCACTTTAATCTACCAATATAATTTTATAAAATCAACTCTTATGAACTTGATACCTATCTTTTTTTATCTATCTGGCCATAAAATAAAAAGCGAACGCCATCTTTACTCGGAGATGTTTATTTTATAAACAAGAGACATTCAATATATTGAGTCAAATTTTAGCTGTTTTTCTACGTAGGTAATGTTTCCACAATGATTACAACAGGTAGGTACCCAAGTATAGAAAATTATTAAATAAGCTGCCCAAATTTTATATATTTTTTTACATCTGAATTTATGACAGTGATAGTTTATTAATTACTATGTGTATTTGTTATATTTGAGCAAATGAAAATATCTCATTTTGAAATATATATCTTCAAAGTAAAAACTGTATAGATAGAAATAAAGGTGAGTATTAATTTCGTTTATGTTTTATAAG
Organism: Eubasilissa splendida; assembly: GCA_031772225.1. Taxonomy (NCBI): domain Eukaryota; kingdom Metazoa; phylum Arthropoda; class Insecta; order Trichoptera; family Phryganeidae; genus Eubasilissa; species Eubasilissa splendida. The sequence continues at coordinate 5,508,012 of CM062854.1, read as the reverse complement.
GTACTCGTGGCTTTTTCTACACACAATAATTAATAATGAACACAATAAATAAAACAAGTTTTTTGGTTTTATATTTAATTTTTCCTAATAATTGAACGATCGTTTGGGCTGTCTATTCTAGGCCATTATCAACAGATAAAACATAGAACAGTGTGGTGAGCGTATACACAAATTTTGTTACAAAATCGGGTATCACATATTAGCTGATTAGCAATACAATATTCTCTTAATGCTGAAATAGACTATGTTGCTAATACCGAGAATAATATCTTCAGTTACATGTCATTATTATCATACATTAATGTTGGGGAAAAACAAAATTGTATATGTTTAACTATCACTAGCATAATTATATATTAATATTATCTATTATACCTATGTACATCTAATACAAATTCAAGTGAAAACAAATAAAATAATATGTTTTTTTTTTATAAACATCGACATAAACCTTCTTATGTAGAGTTAATAAGTTATATTTAATAAAGGAGAACTGCATATATTAATTTGTTCATTGATGGTATTTTTATTTAAATTTTTTTTTGTTTTCAACTGCTATTACTAGTATATTGAGTTTTCATCGTTTATTGCAAAATTGTAATGGAATTGGTTTATTGGTACAAGATAAATTGTAGTTATGTAGTAGGGATGATTCTGATTTTTTGTGTAATAAAACGTGTATAGTCAAATTATTTTGAGAAATTAAATATAGAACCAAACAATCGTGTTTGATTTGTTGTGTTGATTAACAATTAAGTTGTTCACAGAATCACCTTCCCATCCCAGCCAGGCGATATTTCCATCATGCGGGTGAATTGGGGTCCAAAATTTCTCGATTCCCCGCATCCAAAGTACCTTTCCGAGATTCCGCCACTGCACACCCGTGACCGACCTAATCAAAAGTGTATGTTCTCATCTTCTCCACCAGGGGACCGCTCCTCGCGCTCTGATTGGCGCAGAGGATTCCAAAGCAGCATTCATACGATTACCGTGCGCTTCAATTTGAAACGTAAGGCGGTATCCACAGCGACGATTCTGTTACGTGATAACATGTTATACTTATACTTATATTTATTTCTAATTAAACATCAAAAGACCTGTGGGTAATATTCAAAATGCACAATTTACAGCCCAATACGTTATAACCTAATCGTAGAACGTAGAAAATTATAAAACTTAGAACTTCTTGGAGCCGCGAAAGGTACACCGCACCAGATATTCTGAGGGTGGAGAAATCAAGAGGGCAGCAGTGCGCGGGATATAGAGAGTCCTGTCACAAGCACAACGCTGTCAACAGGATCGAGGCAGAGAAGAAAACCGTAACTTCGCTGGGGGGATCTTGTCCAGACAAACCTACAAGAGATAGGCGAGTGATCGGCGGACTGAACTACGGAGGAATGTATGGCGGTCTGTTGTGACTGCGTTGTCATGAGGCCGTTGAAGTAGAAAAATAAGAAGAAAAAACATTAAAGAATACACCAAATATCTGTAGAATAAATTGTATGGTTTGGATACTGCGCAGGCAGTTCTCAGGAGTACAGGATGTTTCAACAGATTAAAACCATAAGAAATGCCTCTTCACATATTAAAACTAAAAGTAGGTGCTGTAGTTATGAAACTACGCGTATTTTATTAATGCAATGATATTAATTATTATCCGTCTACAAAGACATCGTAAGGTTTTCGTAATAGATTCAATTTAGGTACTATTCTTGTAGCACGCAAATTCTATATTTCATCCAATACAAATATCAAACTGAAAAAAACTGTCAAGCAAACTGACAAACTGAAAAACAAAAAAGCCTTAATAATTAATTACTAATAAAACACTTTTCGGGCTTTATAAAGTTGACTAGTTAGAACGGTGACCTTGCATGCTACGTCCGGCAAGTGACTACTTGTTCAATTTTAGGCTTGGTTTTTTTTTTCCCACCCTATCCCGGAATCGTTTTGAGAGTTGTTTACTCTCGTTTCGATTGCAAGAGGTGAGCGAAAGAGCCAGTAGAATACTTTGTTAGGTCTCTCTATCCACTGCTCTTCTCAGTATCGTCTATCCCAGCAACCCCCAGCGGAAGACCCACACCCTAATAAATTCCCGGAAATGTCTGAGATTCTTTTAATTTCATAATAATTCATCATTCATGATCTCACGTGCATCTTTCATAATCACACAGTCTTAGAGTCTTTAGGCATGATTGTAAATTATCATCCGTTAATTTGCATCCAAACTTATTTTTTATTTGATTTATGAAAGAGAATGTTTGTTCGCATAAATAGGTAGAGCCAAAGATTGTGAGAATGGCAAATGCTAGTTCTCGTATTGTGTCACATGTTGCAGGAAAACTATTTCGTGTATGAAATATGATTGTAGATGAAAATATGAGCTGGAGTTGAAGAGTCGTAAATGCCTATGAAAAGAGCCGCATGCGGCTCGCGAGCCGCGGTCTGCCGACCCCTGGTTTATACTATTCAAAAACAAAAAAATATTCCATGTACCTAATAACCGTCAAGGTTTACCACAACTATAATAAGGGTTAAAGAATAATCATAATGGATCAAATATTTAATCAGATTTAACCCGTAATTTGATGTGACAGGATCAAAAGATATTCCTGCTCGGTACTTACATATTATACAAGTAATGGAACCAAAAATATGTACAAATCAAATTTACCCTTGAAAATTTCCCTTGCCCGTGTTTTAAGAAAATAATATTTCATTTTGTTTGAGGTGATTGAATTGATAATTGATGTAGTTACGAAAAAACCAGCCACAGAAAACTCAAACTGAGTTAAAAGCACTTTTTTGAAAAGAGCGAATAATCAAATGTACACAACTTGAATGTTATTATTTACATTAATAAGATATAGGTACCAAATTTTATATGACAAATTTTTTTGAATTTTAAAAGACATTTTAGAGATTTTGATGTTTTTACATATTATAAATTATTTAAATTGGTTTTAACGAAATTTGGAACAATTTTCAAAAGGCGATTTTTCTATAAAAGTGATCTAACTGACTTTAAAATTTACCTTACTATGTCCGATAAAAAAGATATAATTTTTTTCAAAATTATGAATTGGTTGTTCTGAATATATGAATTGTTTATCATAATTATTGTTTTACTAAAAGTGCAAATATATTTTGAGTTTGCACGTTATATGATTATTATTGGTTGAAATAGAATGTGGCGTTTTGTATATATTTTGATAATTCAGAAATAAATATATTAGTAGAATCACTCACAGATAATCACTAAATTAAAAGGGTTATTTCAACTCTATATCGATAATAAAATCACGACTTAATATGATGCCCTTTTTATCATTTTTAAAATCACCAACCAACTCAAAAACTCGCAAGCATACACACATAGACGTACTTAGGATTCTTTTTTTAACTCATTAATTAGTATTTGTCAATAAATAGTTTTTTTTTTGTGGGATATGCCAGCGACGTTATCTGGAACCTTATAACATAACATAATCTTAACCCAGATAAATTAAAAATGAAATTCTCTATCTAAATTATTCGAAACAAAGTGTATGATAGAATATTTTAATGAAATTTTAATTTATTTTATTAATTTAACACATTGTGATATTTTAAATACTAATTATTTTATTAATTTGTCACTTTCGACCCAAAGTAAATTTAATTATTTATGGAAAAGCATTAAACTATTCGATATCTTTAGAAAATTGATGAAGTTGCAGACCAGAAGGTATGAAATTTATATGATACTGTACTTATTGTTGGATTCATAAATTTGTCATCTTACACGTGCACAATATACAAATCATTAAAGGAAGGAAGGAAGGAAGTAAAATGTTATTATTTAATAGTTATACACGCAGACCACCAAATACATAGACATGAACTAATGCAAATTCCTTGTTTCAATATTTTGGTGTCACCCACGTGATCACTTTGGTATCACTTACGCAATCCAATATATCCGCGACTATTTTTTTTAAATATAACTCTGTTGGAACGAACACTTAAACGCTGACAATATAATATGCAATAATGTAAAAAATACGCCTTGTTTACACAAAGATTTAATTTTCGAAGAGTAAATACTTTTATTGTTGCATAAATGTCTCATAAACTATCGGATTTATGTTTCTACCAAGAATGTGTGTAGAATATCCCTCGTCCCGCAGCTAATGTTCTAAACCCGTCTCCTATACGTAAACTTTATTTCATGTCTATTTATTTATTGGTCTGTGGTTTTACAGTAAAAAAAATATAAACCATACATGAAATATAACTCTAATGGCAAAAAAATATAAACCTCGATGTGAGAACTATCACTTTGGACATGTATGTGTGTCAGATGAGTGGTGGGGGACAATGCTTATAAGAGGCCGTCTCTAGGAGATCGGGTCTTTTTCCGTCGCCACTTCTCCATAATTACTAGTCTATCTCTGAATTGTATTATTATTAATTACTGTAAAAACGTCTTATAATAAACGTGTAATTGTTACCTGGACATATTATTACAAGGAACTGAACCAAAGTAACTCGACATAAAGAGAGGATAGAACACTGAGGGAATCTGGAGGTACTTGCAAAGTTACCACACTTATATAAAGTATAACCTTCATGGCCCGTGTCCACGGATGAGAGATGAGATAGGGATGATGCTCTCATGAGATTCTATGGAAACAACTTTCGACTTTCGTAGTCCACCATGTTCATACCAAGTTCATTCAAGCACATACTTAGAACAAATTTATAGTCAAGCGGTGATATTAGAGTTTACCTCCAGATCAAAATCTTAACTCATGTATGCGGTACTAAGATTTATCTTAACTAAATCTCTGAAACTGATCTTGCCCCGTTTTATTTCCACTACCCGTAATAAATATTTAAAACTGATGCATTTAGTTAGAGCCAATTGCAGTGGCTTGTACGTATAATTAGACGGTCCCGGCTAGTGGGCTGTTTAAGAAGGAATTGGCGCACTCGATCGGAGCAGATGTGCGCCCAGAGGCTGACCCACGAGAATGAGGAGTCTTTATAATAAAAGTTATAAGAACAAAAGTTTTGTTAGTATTGAAGCGTGCGTGGTTTAATTATTAAAAATCTAAATCTAAAAAAAATCACTGCAAAAATGAATTTACTTGTAAATAAATATAAAGACAATGAAAATATTTTGAAAAAATTTTGAAACCATTGAATCACACAATATTTAATTTTAGAGCACTTTTATATAAAATACATATTTAAGAAATATTCACAACTCACAGCAAATTGCGAATGCAATATGGAAGTAATAAGTTTTAACACGTGGCTAGCAAAATTCGAAACTCTTTCATAATGAATTATTCCCATTCATTTATAATCAGATGTACATTTAACACTTTGTCAAATTTTAAAGCTTACATTTGATTATTTTCTTTACGAAATCACGAAGATTTCTAATCGAATAAAGCAGCAAAAATAACCACTCCACCCAAATGGATTACCAAATATTTAAACTATTTTTATAGTATTTCGGGTTGGTTTTCAACCTTCTACCGCACCGCAGCGAAAATTTATTCTCAATTATCTCTGAAAGTCATGGCGAAATCACCGTCACGACTAATAAAAGAGCAAGTCACCACGTTAATTCTCTCAACATTAGTTTAGCCGTGAGTCGGGAATCTGACGTAGTATTCGAAATTCATAAATACATTGTAAAATATACACCTTAAAAATTTAATTAATAATTGTGTTATAATACTCATAAATAAAATTAAATACCATCCTACTATTTATAAATAACAAGTACGACGTCATAAACTACTCCCATATACCTACCTTTTTTCGTATATATTAGCTCTATAAACTACCGAAAAGGAAACCCTTGACCATGTCTTTTTTGCCTGTTCATTGCGGATCACAGGTTATTTTACAATAATCTTGTCAATGGTAATTTTCAACACCCAGTTAACTTGTGTCATCTTCTTTCCCTCAACTCGCCACATTTAAGCTATACAATAGCAAATTTCTTGAATGTCAATGGTATTAACTTGTAATGCAATATTCTCTATTCAATAATATTGTTGTACTGCTTTCTACGAAATAATGTTTGAACTTGTTTAATGGCACAAATCACTCTTGAAAGGTGGATTGCCTATTTGAAAGAAGAAGAAGAAGCTCTATAAACGACCGTCGTATCTATACTTTAAATTAATTTTGATTTACTCCGATATTGGTATATGTATATAGAAAACAATCTTATTTCATCTCAATATCGTCAAACACGTTCATGAACTGAGAATTATAGTTATACAATTTAAAACAAATAAAAAAAAATATGCTAACACAATGAATTAATACAGTTTATATATAATACAAATCGATATTCATTTGGTTCATATTAAAGACATATTCTCTAATTTAACCATCTTATATTTTAAATTTTTTTAAATTTAATTTTACACCACGAAGTAACTGCAAAATCAATCAATGATAGAAAATAGCTAGTTCTGTTAATTTAATCCAGGAATCCATCATCAGATCGAGGTATGTAGGATCTGAATGCGGTAGAAATTCGAATATCTTCCTAATATTCAGAGTGGGTGCAATATAATTAAATCTGCCCGTGGCCGCTGTGAATACTGAGATTAATATGACGTAATCAAGGAGTAATCAATCAATGGTCTATTCGCAATGTATTACCAAACGCAAGCTGATTAAACGCGACTAATACATCGGGCATCTCCGTTTAGCGACGACCCAGCATTCCATATTTGATGATGTCTCCCACTCACCCCCAATGAATTAATTAATTACTAAACTGACCAGGTCATTAGCATTGATTCAGCTAGGAAGGGTAATAATTTAGAAATGCAATATTGTCAAGTAGGCCAAGGGATGATTATGAGAAGATTAATTCAAGACCAGATGAAGCCTGCCCATTGCACAATTAAAATAAATTAATATGTTTAATAAATTTTAGCGATTACATATTATTATTTTTTTTTAATACATACGGTATTCATTTTATTAAACTCCATTGTTAATCAATACGATTTTTGTGGTTCTATATTTAATATTTCCAAATAATTGTTCAATCGTTTCGGCTATCTAGGCCATTATTATATCATATTTTTAAGATTGGAAAAATTAACTTTGAGGTTAAAATTAATTATTTTAATTTGTTAACTTTATTTTATTAACCACTTATTAAATTAAAATTCATGGCATTCAGGATGTCAATAACTAATCAAAAACATATGCTATTGTTTCTTTAACATAATCTAGTTATAAAAAAACAATAATTATTTCAAAAATAAATTTAGCACCTAACTTAAATTGTTACTTGAAGATACAAAATTACTAGAATAGGATTTCGAACGATTCTAAATTATTTAATTTATGACCCACACCGTTTATATGCAAAATTGACAATAATATTTTTCTTAACCGGTATATATGAATATTCAATGTATTTTAATTCAATGAGTGATTAACCCTTCCCAAACCATGCAGTAACACAGGTCTACCATCATAATTAAACCTGTAATATTTTGGTAAATATATGCAACATAAAATTCATATTTTAGATAATCCTAAAGAAAATATTAGCGCTTAAGAATGACTAGTGACAAACCAGTTATGAAAAGGGAGCCGTACAAAAACAATTATTTTTTCCATTCAACTCGTTGTAATGTTAATACGTTGGTAAAAATACAATTTGTTATATAAAAGACAGAGATCACACACTATTTTCACAGTGAAAAGAACAAATATACAAATATTATTGTCTCTTTCTCACTAATTAAATTTAAAAAAGATAAGAAGGAAGGACACATTGTATAGGACTTAATAAATGCTCTAAATTATGTTATTAATCATTTTTTCAAAATTTAATGCTCAATATTGAGAGTAAATTCGTGTCATTAAAGCCATTTAAGCTAATAAAAACATTTCTTCTAACTGTTATTTACGGTAACACGAGTTGACAGCATGGCAGCATTCGGGTATTTTATGTCATGGTATGGTAAAGGTTAATAAAACGAAGTTAACAAAATTAATATATCAACTGATAAACATAGAGTAGTATGGTGAGCTTATATACAAATTTTGTCACAAAGTTGGGTATAACATTAGGTTATTAAGGAAAACACATTCTTATTGTGTAGATGTAATTATTCAGAACATAGGTCTGTGCTGTTTTAAATACAATATTTTTCGACAAAATTGATTTTATATCTATATATTTATAATTAATACATTAAATTAATATTTATAACATTGAATGATTAACAATACAACATTGAAAATATTAGAAAAACCAAGGATAATATCTTTAGTTACATGTCATTAAGATACATTAATTTTTGTTGGGAAAAAATAAAATTTTATATGTTTAATTATCAAGAGCGCAAAATATCACATTTTCTATTATACCTACATCTAATACAAATAATATAACATGTTTTTTTTTATACATAGACTTCAACCTATGTATGCAGAGTTAAATATATTTAATAATATATTATTAATTATTTTGGAGTTAAAAAAATATTCGTTCACGCAAACCTAGAAAACAAATTTCGAGGATCGAAATTTAAAATAAAATTGGGACAGTAGTGGAGACATCATTTTCCCAGAGCCCGCATTCTTTAACTCCTTGTGGGTGGAAGAGGGATTAAAGAGAAAATTCTTAAGAGAAAAGGCCTCAGAAATGTTTAACACAAAGATTAATTTATCACAGAGGCATCATATTTACACATTTCAACGTTTTTAGATTATGACGTAATTATATCAATTTCTATATATAATTTTATAATTATATCAATTTGTTAACAACACTGTGCGATCTTACCTCGTGTGTTAATTTCCGATGTTCCGTATAATTTTTTGACTATAAAAATCTTATGTACAATTTTAAGGTGTGTGTTGAAAAAGAAATTAAGAAAAACATTATCAGTACTAATTTACAAGGATAGTTATTCGAGTTTACGTACACATAAGCAAAGAATTAAAAATATGTGTGCATGCCATATTTTTTTGTATGCGTTAATTGGCGCATAAAAAACACATCCTGCATCGTGAGGTAATTTCATCTATTTTTAGATCAATGAATTCAAAATATTTTAATGTCTTGTTAAAATTTGTGTGCAAGCTATATTTTTTTATATGCGTTAATTGGCGCACACAGCTACGAGAAAACATTATTCATAATTCTATCCTTATTCAAAAATCATATATTCATAACCCAATTTGAATAAAACTTTGTTGCTTTATAAGTCTATCTTTCCTATTTTTTTGATCATAATCTTGTTTAAATAACGATCACTTTCATATCTTATACATATAATAAAATCTCTTTTATGTATCTTTTATCTTAAAATTATTTTCTGGGATCATACAAAATAATTTAAAATCATCTACTTCAACATAATCCGCAGCAAAATAAATGAAAGAGTCATCTTGAATTTTTATATTTTAATGTTTAACTTGAGATTCATATATAAACCTTTTGAATGAACTGTATCATTTTGACAAAACCAACCCTTAACACACTAACAAGTAATTGTTTAAAATAAACGAATTTTAACAGTTTCTCAACCAGAAAAAATAAGCGAATTAGATAACATATTTTACTAAAAAAGTTAAAAATTACACACGCTAGCTACCTGGAGAGTTGGTTATCTTGAAAAAAATTAATGTAAAACCGGGAAAAAAAAATTTCAAGAACGCAAAAAATGCTTTCACCGAAAGGGGAAAATAAACCAAGCGAGTTTTTATCTACATATATCTACCAACATGTAATCACCCAAATGGAAAAATGATAAAAGATTTTTTTTCATAAAATGATATCTCATCAAATCCTCAGGCATCCCTGTGAGAATTCCTTTAAACATAAAATGAAAGGTAACACGCTTTTAATTACATTAAACATGGGTCGGATTATAATAGTATGCAGTATACTAATGTTATTTCGTTTATTCCCATCTCAGTGGCTCGCAGGCGTAATGTTAAGCGTTCAAAAATGTTTAAATATAAATAAAACCACTTTTTTTTTACAATTTAATTGTTGAATACTCTTTGGTTTTATCGCAAAGATGTTCCCGAATAAAGACGTCCTGAAAGCTTTTATGATTTTCGGTGGCAGATTAAGGATTTTAATCGCCTTACAATTCATAACGAAATGTCCCATTAAGTGCCACTTTCCTTTGTCCTGATTGTCTGCAGTGGTATTTTGGCTTTTATAGTTTCATTGTCTTTCCAGCGTTCATTCTCTCGGACATGCCCTTATCAAAGGGAAGGAATTTTAACCTCTATGTCAAGCTACCCTCACAATTAAACTTCTGATGTTAAGCAAAGTGGAAAGCCTTAAAATGCCTAAATAATATCATTAACGTATATTTTACTTTATCTTCTCATATTATTTTCATTTCAAACGCTTTCAGGGTATTAATATATTCAATCAATAATAATATTATATATTTAATCTTTTCTACGAATAAAATAATTAACCATTTTTGTTTTAAAAATTATATATAATAATCGGTTCGATAAAAGAATGGCTAAGTTTAAAGGAGAATTATTTAATTAATTCGATAACAAAAAAATGAAATAGGGGTTTCTCGCTAAGAAAATAGTACGTACGTCATTTTTACAAATTTAATTATATTTAAAAATATGTATATAATAATCATAAAAAAGACAATTTTTTTAATGGATGGGTAGCAAGTTCAAAGCCTTAAAAATTGATCAAGCAGTATCAAACGTCCGTCCCTTCGTATCACCCCAAAGTTATTTCTTAGGATGTTTACAATACATAACTTTATTTCGTTACCCCAATACTGGTGGAAAGAGATATCATGGTTCGGTGACTTGATACTAGGGGTTGGTTTATTCAATAATGGAAAAAATATTTGTTTGAAGTTTTTTACCCTTACACCGTAATGTAATGAAAATCGTATAGGTACTGGTACAAATCAAGAAACGAAAACCTTTTATTTAAAATTTCAGTCCATTATTTATAAAATTCCATTATTTATAAATATGGTAAGTCAAATTTAAACACACTGAATATTATTAGAAATAAGTGTTTTATTTTATCAGTTTGAATGGAAGCAATTGGATCCGATCCATCTGCATTGCGGGATTAGAGTATATTAAGTACTCACTGAGCTAAGTAACGCTTTAAATAGTCAAGAAATGACACTATATGAATCTTGTTTCAGAAATACAGATATAATAAGAATAAAAATAACAGAGATTTATTTACCATCACTAAAATATTGACTCTATTAACTTTTTTAAAATAGACTTTTGAACACGTGCATCTACTTAGTTAAAAATTATAGTAGTATTTATGTAAATATGTAAAATCACTTGTCTACGCCGATAAACCAGAGACAATAGATGACTTGGAAGTCAACATTCGTCGCGTTATTGCCGATATACGTCCCCAGCTGCTCCATAAAGTGGCTTCTAGATTGCGCTTTATTTGTGCCAGCCGCGGCGCCCATATGCGCGAAATCATATTAAAAAAAAATGGCATCATGCCATTATAATGATTATTATGTGTTTTATTTCATTTTAAAGTTCTATACCTCTAAACAAACACCCTCTAGAATAATAATTGTGAATCTCATTATATTTGTATAATGAAATCGACTTCAAATGACTAATTTCCCATACCACCGAATGCAGGTGAACTTAACAATGGATGAAGGTCAGTCATTTTGTCACGTGAACAGTAGCTACGTATACCGTTTGTCACAGATACAAGATACCTTGAATATTTCACATTATTGTTTTTAAATATTTTTTATATCGACTCATGCAGAATAACCATTTATTTACAAGCAATATTTCAACTAAACCAACCGTCTTTTAAGACATTGTTTAATCACTGTTCAAAGGTTTTTGGTGAAACATTGTGGAATTCCATGATTATTATGTAAATTGAGTTAAAACAATTCCACTTTAATTTTTATTACGTTTAACGTTAGAACGTTTTCGGAAACATCTTTCCATTATCAATATTATAATTAATTAATAACAGAGCGAAAGAAGAATAAGAAAATGATTGGAAGAACATGAGAAAGCTATAAAAACTTCAGTCTAAACTCCGAAATGGCTGAGCACGCAACAATGGAGGGCCATTCATTTGATAATAGTCATTTACAACTTATACATAGTTGCGCCAAAGAACGAAAGTTAGACATTCTAGAAAATTTGGAAATACTTAATAATAAAAATAACAATAAAAACATAATAAATATTCAAACACCGCCCATCACACCCCTTTTCTAATCCATTTTAACTCCACCCCCACCCCCACCTCCGTTCACTCCAAACATACCATATATTACTGTCTGAAAATGTTTTTAATTATAGTTGAATTATAATATTGATAATGGGCAGATGTTCCCGAAAGCATTCTAACGTTTAACACAATAAAAAATATAATGGAATAAAACAGTGTTTTAACTTTTAAATATGAATTAAATGTATTAATTATAAAGATATACATACAAAATCAATATTATCGAAAAATAAAAACATTGTTGTTGCGCTACCGGGATTCGAACCTGGATCTCTTCCCTAACCGGGGGAGGTGCTTTATCCAACTAAGCTACAGCGGCACTATTTTTATCGACAATTTTTCGACCTTATATGTTACCTTTTAGTTGGATAAAGCACCTCCCCCGGTTAGGGAAGAGATCCAGGTTCGAATCCCGGTAGCGCAACAACAATGTTTTTATTTTTCGATAATATTGATTTTGTATGTATATCTTTATAATTAATACATTTAATTCATATTTAAATTATCACAGAACTATGTTCTGAATAATTACAACTTCACAATAAGAATGTGTTCTCCTAAAAAAAAAAAAAAAACTTTTAACTTTTAACTCAATCTACAAAATAATTATTTAATCAATTAGGCTGCGATCCAGATCTGTGACACGGTATATATTTACATTTATTTAATTACAGTTATTATTTTCTTACTTTTTAATTATAGTTTCATATACATACCCCACTCGTTGCATTTAATGCTTCACGTTCTATCTAGTTGAATCTTCTCCATTCTGTTAAAGGTTAGAGCTTTTAATTTCGTCGAGTTGTGTATAAGGAATTTATTCGGGTATGGGTGACTCGTGAAGCTCCTTAGGTGAGTAGTTAGGCAGGCCTGCATGGGTGCGACTCCACCTACGCACCTACCTCTCACTCTCCATATCTCGTGTTTTGCAACTCCGTTAGTCTGTCCATGTAAGTGTGACTCAATCCATGTTGTGTCTCGTCCACTGTCCCTCTTTTGGGAGTGTCTTTTGATGAATGGATCCCTGAGTGTCTGACTTGAATTACTGCACCTTAATTTGCCGTTAATTTTCCATCTATATGTTGTTGGATTTATGTTATATGACTTTTATGAATAAAGACAGCACTTAAGGGACGCTGGAGGGTCTAAATCCTTAAATCTTTGCGATAATTGCTAATAACCACATTCGTCTATTCACCTCTTTATTAGTTTTGCATATATTTAAATATATTATTGAATTAAAGTCGCGTGTTTTTATTGGTTTTAATGAGTGGGACCGACAAGGAAACCCTAGCTTCTAAACCGATCTCGGGAAAGGGTGGGTCTCTTCCAGCTGTACTTGAAAAAAAAAGTTCTAGTGATGTTGGTATTTTCCGAAGAGAAACATTGACATTTATTCATTTTAAAATAATAAAAGAAAAAGAATTAAAAAAAAATTAAAACTACAACACGTATTTCATATGTGTTTTTTTTCATTATACAGTACGAATTTTTCTATTTTTTTTAACCAGAGACAAACTGTCACTTCTGAGGTTTATTGCCATATTATTGATGAGCTTTTGGTGCCGCAATTGCAATTTTTTTCCGGATACAAAAACAGAACGCAGTTTCAATAAGACGCAGCAACTCCACACACTGCTAGGGTCTCGATGGAGAAGCTGAGTGCAATTTTCCCAAAAAAATTAATAAAGTGCGGAGACATACCTTGGCCACCTCGGTCGCCAAATTTAACGCCTTGTAATTTTTGTGGGGTATACCTGAAATCTAAAGTGTACAGTAATAATCCAAGTCGTAAAGGAAAACAACCCAGCATTTTTTTCTCGCGTTTTTGACAACATGAGGGTTCGGTTAAAAGAGTTCATTGCGAGAAATGGACGTCACTTAGATGACACAATAGCGCGCACGGAGCGAGTCGAAATACATATACAACTATTTCAACTTTCGAACATTTAAAAATCGCGTAAATACACAGATACCAGCAACAGTGGATTCTATAATTCGTTCCGTATTCACAAAGTTTAGTTTCACCTGTCAAGGTATTTGAATATTGTACACGCATTTGTTAACAGCATCCAACGTACAAAAAACGACTTTATTGCTTGTGGGTATAATGCACAGAATAGCATACATATTATGCATGCATATATATTTGTGTGACATATTTTTTACAGTTTGGCTTGAATACCTGAAGTAGAGATATTGAAGCATTGAAAATCCTTCGATTATATGTTATTTTTAATAATAGGCATCTAGCATCCTTTCTACAAAAAGTCACCGACCACCATTGGGATCTATATTATGTTCAGATATCTTTTATTCAGTACGGTTAATTCATACCTGTTAACTTATTCAAGTTTTGTAAAATGTATGATATTTAAATTTCTTTATTTTTTTAATTTTTCAAATGATAAAATGGCGGACGTGGATACCTTGAATATTTTAGGTGCTCTCGGATCGGTAGCAGTGTCTAGTATGTACACCGTGCTCGAGTGCAGGCTGGGCAGCACGAGACGGTCCCTGCTGGCGGCGGCGTCTCCATAGCAACTGGAGCAGGCGTTCCAGCCGCTGTGGTGCAGCTCGTCACCGATACCCTCAACGTACGTGCGGTAGATTATCTAGACATAATAAATACAAAGTAATCAATGTGAGGTTATTTATAATATCTAACATAACTTGACTTTCTTAAGAATTTAATTAATTAATAAGTTAATTTTCAAATTCTATTTATTGTTACAAATTGCGCACGACTGAAAAATTTATGGTTAAAGAATTTAAATTTCATATACCAATTGCAAGCTGTAGAAATGACTGCATTTAAATTTGTATTTAAATAAAAACAGTAAGGAGATTAATGGTGTCACAGAACATAGTAAAATTTTCTTATAAATTTTTGTATTAATAAAGTCATGTATTTAATGTAAAATAATCTAATCTGTCTAATTTCAAAACCCCCGAAAACAACTTGATATATTTTTAGTTATTGACGAAAACAAATGTATTTATGTATTTTTTTTAAAGAGACAATTCTGTAATTTTTTTTCTGTATTTATCGTTCTAGCAGCCATGCTAGATTTTAGATCACATAATCATCAACGAGCGTTGTGATTAGCTGATTTCATTTTAGGCGGATTAGCAACCTATACTCTGTCTGCTTTGAGGAATTTTGGAATTAACCCTAATTTTGAACATCAACGGATTTAAGTGGCTTTTACGAGAAATAATGTGTTCTGCATTTAGCTGACAAAAAAATCTACATAACTGCACATTTAACTCACATTACCCGTAATCCGTTTTAGGATTATTTGGATTGGGCGCTACACATGATAAATATATAGGCTTTATGAGAAATAACTATTGTAACATAACTCTTTGTAATGGCAACCGGAAAACGACAAGACTGTTAATTTTTATCTATGGAGTACCGGGCAGTCCTGTCGGCATGCACGCGAACATAGCGGTTCGGTGTTGTAAAAATTAATATGCAATAATGTAACGTGGTTAGTTTATCGGGGAAGTGTGTACTTGGGATATTTGGATTTGCTTTCCCTGTCTTTAGTTAGTCAGTTGCATCATGAATAATTTCCGCATTCCAGGACCCCTGGAGGTCCCTTCCATACTGGTAGGGTAGTATTGTGACCAATACGTCATGGGATGATACCGTGAGTCCATCTACCATTCTTAACTTTGGTTGAAGTATTCCATCAATATCCTTATTTTTTTGATTTGAACTAAATGGACGACGATGGCCACGTGACGGAAAGAGAGGCGTATGGTGGCGTTTTGAGGTTAGAATGCCGATGTGACTTTGGGAGCCGCAACTCGTGCTAAGCTGGACGTTCGGCGGAGATGCCCGACTGATGGATGACCACAATGCAGCCCACTAAATGAACCCATGATCACGCATCATGTCGGAATCAAAGATAACCAAGGAAGTCGGTAATCAGCATCTTACCAGTATCACCACCGTATTGATTCTACGCACTTGTCATTATCAGATCCAGAGGTTTCTTCATTATATGGTTTAGTTTATTATTATTCATTAACGTCAGCAATCTTCTGTGTCGACCTAGGATGTTTCACGTCTAACTTTCAGTGATTTTTTTTGTTATAATGTCCATAATTTTTCCGCAGTCAGTTAACCTCCCTGCTTCACAATATATTATCCTGTTGCAACCAACATTATTTTAATATTTAGCACATTGTCCTATAAATTATATTAAATGATCTGCATGATTTTTATTTTTTTCCAAAATGGTAAGCCGAGCATTGAACCATAATAACCATAGGTAAGTTCAGAACGATGGATTCACATTTTCATGTACCTCCGCAGACTAGTCGTTGAGTGTAGGCCGCCAGGCCATACTATACAGTACAATTTACTTGTTTCGGTGAGTACATATGAAACTTTTATATTACTAATTTTTTATTATATAATGAAAAGCTTTATTTTAAATATGTTATAAGTTGATACTTACATTACGATCTGAAATAAATGGGTTTTTTTAAGTTTGGTTACCACCAAACCAGCTCTAGGACGCATTCTCGAGTATCCATTTCATAAATGATATTATTAAATTATTCATTTACATTAAACAAAATAACAATCACTTTATATGAAACCACAAAATTTATTATACGCCAACCGGTTTCGATTATCTCAAGTTTCATCAGGACGTATTTGAAACTAATTATAAATACAAAAAGAGTTCACTTATATATATATATATATAAAGAGAGAAATATAATATATAATTACACGTGAAAGAAATAGACAGAATACATATACGGATAGACAGAACAATAAGAGAGGGAAAAATACAGCGTTGAATACAAGTGATTGTTATTTTATTTAATATAACATGTCAAACCACATGATTGCTTTCTACGAAAATATATTTATTTACAACTTTTCGTCAACGGCTATACCGAATTCTATTATTTAAATACGGTAGTTGTTTTAAAAGCTCGAACTCGTTAGTAGATCGAATCAGAATTTTGGCAACCTCGCCTCTGGCAGAGTTCCTGCCCTGGATAATCTGGTGGGAAAAGTAAACAGCCGACGTTGCTTTTGGCTACGTCGCCAAATAAACAGAAAATATTTACGTTGGACCTGCCATTTTACAAGATCAAATGTTATATTTTAGTCGGTTGGAAAAAAATCAGGAACAATAATTTTCGGATCGGAATTGGGTAGGCGTCGGCAACTTTTTTTGGATGCGAATGGTGGGATCCTTGTGCTGAAATCAAATGCCTTATTGAGCAAACTCGTGCAACCTTTATCCGTATATTAAAAATGTATTCTGTTGCAATGATCTTAACCTTATATTACGAACGTAAATGGTCAGATAAATGTGTTCTCGATATTATTTTATAGAATGTAAACATGGGCACATACCGCCGCAGAAATGATAAGGCGACTTGAAGCATTCGAGATGTGGATCTACAAGAAGAATATTTATAATAAGCTGAATGGGTAAGTTACATATGAAAATGTTATAAAGTAAAATAAATATTTTAAACAATAAAAGACAGAGACATCCGGAAAAGTATGAAATCTTGCACCTAAAATTGTAGGGGAAGATTGCTGGAAGTAAGCGCCCTGGAAGAAAAAGAACAGGTGTTTGGCCAGTCTACTGTAGAGCTTTTCCGAGTCGCGGTGAACAAAGTAATAATAGCCAACGTCCATTGAACGGATAGGGCACGAGAAGAATAAGATGTTAGAGAAATTATATCTTGGTTCGGTTATTAAGCGTCATATTTTGCGACCATTAAAACTGTTATGCAGTTTGGCAAATAATAAATATTATACAGTGGAACCTCGATTTTACATGCCCGGAATTCACATTTTCCCTCCATTTACGTGTTATTTTTGCAGTCTTTCCCGCAATTTACGTCAAAAATTTATTGATATTCGTCCGGCCAGTTCGTTATTCGCCATAGAACCAAGAATGTGTTGGTTATTTGCTTGTCGTATACATGCATTTTTCATTTTCATACCTACGCAATTGTTTCGTTGTTTAAAATTGGTAAAAGATAGTATAGACAACATTGATGACTGGGAAAGAATTTATGAATAACCATTGCAGATTTACTTAGACGTTGACTCCAACGTAATAACATAGGAATCGATGAAACACTGGACAGTCACATAAACGAAAACATAACAGAAGAAGAACCTCCTTACAAAGAAAAAGTGTCTGCTAATCCCATTAACCCAGTTCCTACAAAGAATGATGCCATAAGGCATATTGAAGACCTCAAATCATATTTGACTAGTGTTAGCAATGTATCAGAAACCTTTAATTTTATTTATAATATTTAAAAAAACTATTTAAAAATAACAAAAAAGTGTACTGCATAAAACATTGTTTGATTTTTTCAATAAAAAAATTTTTTTTTTTATACCCCCAATTATTATTTTTTTGTTGGTCCCTTCAAAAACTTAAAATAGGGGTTCCATTGTATGTAATAAATTTGAAATTAAAAAAATCTACTTACGTATTTTTTAGTGGACGTATAGGATTAAAGTTTGTACAGAAAATAATTAATTAAAAAAATATATAATTTTTATATTGACTTTGTACTACACAAACACAATTTTTGAGTTAATATCACTATTAGTTTCGGGAAGAGCAGTCCTTCCCATCTATAGGTTTAAATTGAACTAAATTAAATACAGTTGGTTATGGGGTTAATGTAGTTGTTAATTATTTTAAAAATTAAAATTGGTATTGGGCAGGCGTCGGCAACCTTTTTTGGATGCGGGTCAAAATCAACCAAAATGAGACTATAAGAAGACGATTCCGGTCAATAAGTATTTTCATTTTAAATACATTTTAATAATAAAACTATTACAATGTACTTTTAAACTAAACATAAAAAACAAAATTTTAGTTGTAATTATTATAAAATATATTCGTCAACTTTATTCATGAGCATTCTCTTGCGCCACAGGCTCTTTCTCATTGGTCCACGCCTGATGGATGCGCGCGCCTTTTAAATAACGCAAAGGATTCAAACCACATCTCCATCAACGTTTATCATCGTTCATTATCTCACATGTTTATGTTTAATAATTTATTATGATACTTTATTTATTTTAACTCAAGTGGGTCACTTGAATTTATCAAACGGGTCACTTGGTAACCCGCGGCTCATTGGTTGCCGATGACTGGTATAGGGTATACGCAGATGACACATAAACAATACCTATAATTCAAACTCTACGTAATTTTTATTTTTAATATTTACAATTATTGTTTTTGAATATTTTTCAGCAACAACGGCTGTCATATCTCAAAAGTAATAGTTTCAGTTTACTTGAAGATTCTCAATTATAGTTGAATGGAATATATAGGATTCAAAATTAGAATGTTGAAACAGAATAGTTTTAACAACAACCCAAATAATCCAATCTGAAATGTTTATATTAATTCTACATAGTACCGTTATTTTCATTAAAAATATCATTCTTCACATAATTCATCTTTCAATCAATGTTCTTGATAATTTTTAGAAAAAAATTGTTGAAATAACTCAAATATCCACTTTTTTTGCTGATTGCTTCCTTATTATATACTGTCATCCAACTATTCTTCTAAAATAGGCAACTTGAAGAAATTGAAGCAAAAATAGATAAGAAAACAAAAAAAAAAAAATTGAGGAGAACACATTCTTATTGTGAAGTTGTAATTATTCAGAACATAGGTCTGTGATATTTAATTCATATTTAAAAAAATTAAACATTTATTTACAAATTATTAAAATAGTTTTAAACAATGCAATGTAAGAGACCCTATTTTTCATGTTAGATTGATGTGAAATATCCCGCTGGTCCATGTGTGGTGCGGGATGCAGGAACTATATATGATGTAGGTGATAAACTATTCATATTCAAGGTTGATGTCGTGAGTGACTGTGGCTAAGAAATAAAGACGAGATCTTTGACTTGCTAGCGCCAATTAAAGGAGGAAAAAAATATTTTACATTTTTTTTTCTCTCTCGTGGAGTTGAGGCAGACGAGTTGAATGCATTGAATATTATTGACGATGGTGCGTTTGACCGTCCCACCCAAGTCACTCCGTCGGACGACCGTGCGCTTGGGGCTTGGCGAGTGATCTGATGTCACTTCCGTAACAAGATTCCATTTCATTTGTAGGTATTCAATCATTTGCTCTACCTGGTGAGTCCAAGGATGTAAATAGTGTAAACTATAAAATAACAATAAATCACCCACATGTTTTGTACGGGTATGATAAAAAGCATATTGTTCGCTGAAAAGGTTTTTAATATCTACATACCAGGGGCGTACAGTGCATTCAAGAAAAATGCTAAAAATTCTTGGAAACAAATATAAATTAAAAAATTGGATTAACATAAACGAAAACATTATTTTGCAATTAGCGCCATCTGTGTACCAGTAGAGACTTTAATTGGTTAGTTCTGAAAACTCACGAACTCTCACTGCTGTACTCATGGTGTTCTTTTTTATTCACCGCATCTTGCTATTTTCATTACTCAGTTTCGTCTTTAAGCTAGTGAATTACTCAAGTCATATAAATGGCTATTTACTGAATTGAAAATTCTGTTTGGTTGATCCGTTTTGTATGGAGTCGTTATCTATGCTGTTTTTTAATAGAATAACATTAAAAAGGGTTACAACTGCGTGCAAATCATTGAAGTGTCTACTTCCTCTTTTACTAATTTGCGAATTTTACTATCTTACTGTTTTTAACCTGTTGATTTTATGATTGTTCTTTAAATTTGGTGCATGGATTGGTTTTTGATTTGAGAAAAACGAAAAGCAATTTGCATAACTATTTTTTACGTTAATCTTTAATAAAAATAATTATTTCCTATAGTTATTACGTTAACAATAAATTAATCATGTTCAGTCATAAAAAGTGTTCTTAAGAACATCCATACATTTTTTATATGGATAAGAAAGTATTATTTCACGATAAAACTTAAACTTTAAAAACACTATTAATAGTACTCTAAAATTATAAATAAATACATGGTAGGATCGTATAAACGACGAATTTATTTTGTCCAAAGACGTTGGTTAAACGAAATTACATATATTATATATGATTGTATAATATAATTGGTAACAGCATAACCTAAATCTATACCTACTGCACGCCACTACTTCATACATAGTGTCTTTGTCAGTATGTCCTGGCAACTAATTGAACACACATGTGACGTACAAAATACTTTCTAAAGAAGGTGGAGAAATGCTTGAGACATGAGAAACTACCCTGTATAGTGATGAACGTTGGAACAATGGAATATATGAGAACAATATCGCGAGTGTGGAAGTGCGACGAAAACACGGTGCGATGAAGAATCCCCAGGATGACTTTTGAGTTTCTATTGAAAGATCAGAAAAAAATGTAAAATTGTAAATATTTCGGACAACGATAACATGTTAATAGTGAACAAAAACGTAATAAATCTATACTACACACAGGCATAGCTGCACAACCAAGCCAACTGGTTATAATTATTATAAACGTTTAGATTTTATTCAGCGAACCGAATTAGTGTATTCAGGGTATTTAAATTAAACTTCGCCGACGGTCCAGTATATTAAAATACACCGATATACATTTAATCCAACGATCGCAAACAAATATTTACGGCCGCGTTAAATTGAATATTTAATATATGTTGGACCGGGGCATGTTGACTAGAAAATAAGGGAAGTAGATATTTGAATCGAGACTGCCTCCAGTATTGGTTTTATGGTAAGCGAGAGGGAGGGGGTTATTTTCAATTTTAAACCATGCTCCATAACCGAACAACGACTACGATGTAGTGATTTTATGGAACGACCACACTTTAGGGTTAGAAAATATCGCAGTTTTTCGGATAAATATATATCGTAGTCATGATAAAAAATAGTTTTGACATCTTTTACGGAATACTTATTTATTATGTATTTACAGCTCACTAGTACCTTTCGTGTAAATAATGTACTGTGCTGTATTGTGCGGGTGCTATATTTGTTTTTTTGCTTACGTAAAGCCATAAATCGCTTTAAGAGTAAAAGTCTAGATAAAACGTTATCGCAAAGAAGGGTATGTAGTTGGAGGTAAATTGCGGTAGAGAATTTTTAGAACGATCACATACAATTAATCAATATACCTTTCGGTAATTATTATTCGGTTAGACTTATTTTAATTAGTTTTTTTCTGTCACTTTCTTCAATCGTCACATCATTGTATTTTCTAGTTCGTAATGAAAAAAATATATATTATTCATATCAAAGCCGCATCATTCCCATAATCTAATTCAATATTTTTCATAATTGGCAACGCTTACAATAATATAGTTCAAAATGTTTGTTGTCAACTACTGAAGTATTAATGTTATTAAACTGTTTAGAGATTCAACAAAAACATAAATACAAGTCAAGTCAATAAAACAATAATTGGAAAATCCATTTAATTTTACTCTATATAATGAAATAAGTATAAAATTAGTTACATTTTATCAATATACAACAATCAAATTGTTTTTGATCTGTGACTATTGAAGATGGAGCCAAAGACGACAATAATATAATCTACAAAGCATACAGAATACTTCTCTCTGATTATATACCGATGGCGGTCTGATTATTCCGCTCAAAACAGATTAACGAGAATTAGCAACGATTACTAATCAAAGCACTTAAAGTTTCATACAACTTACATTAATAAACACTCGCTAAAATAACTTATGACCTTGCATCTGAATTAAAGGCATTTGCAATCGAACAATGACAATGACAAATGAAGAACAAATGACAATTAATCGATAAAAATTGACGTTGCAATCAGCGCCGGCATTAGGAGGAGCAGGCGCCTGCCGGTGGCGGCCAAATCAAAGGGGCGGCCGAAAAATATATAAAAATTAAAAAACAAATCCCCAAGTCACAATACGATAATAATGTGAATAAAAATAATCCATGTATAAACAATCTAAGAAAACAAATCCAATAAATAACATTATAGTTATTTACTAATAAAGCAATAAATTGTAGTCAACACTAGTGTCCAGAACGTCTTTTGGTAAAAAATCTACCTTGGTAAGTATCAAAATACAGGCCTAACAAAATACAGCCCCTAATGTGTGTGGCACGCGGGCGACCGATTTAGGAGGTGGCCAATTTATGGGGATGATTTTACAAAAATTGAAAACATCTTCAAGTGATTAAGTTACTAGGGCGGAAAAAAACAACCTTGCATGTGGCGGCAAAAAATCTAGCGCCGGCGCTGATTACAATACTCACTTGACAGACAAGACGAGACAGACGGAATGCTTCATGAGAACAGACAGACAGATATTCAAAACTGAATGTCTGATCTCTATACAATTTTACAATATTGTACTCATCTAAACCAAATTTTTCAGTTACTATTTGGAATCCAGTGCAAAACGTGGGAACACTCTCCGTCACTCACATGACCATCTCATCTTCTTCCCCCTTATCTGTCCACCCCAACCCCACCGCTTTCCACCGAGGTAAATGTATAACATAACGAATGCTACCCATTCATTTTTATTTTGTTACTTACTTTATAGAATCTGTTTTGAACCGTTCCTAATTTTGCATAGTTACTTTTAAGGATTTATGTTTGACCTATTTTTTGTGTGAAGTATCGGCACTATAACCTCTCCCCAAGGCCACATTGCCCCCCTTCCCTCGATATAAAAATTGTATGAACACCATCCAAATTAATAATAACTAAATCTGATTCCTGTGCAACGCCGAATAGGGAGAGCTAATATATAACAATACCTTGAATTATCCGTAAAAAGATGAGTTTACAATAAAAAATGTTTTGTATTTAGATTGTTTTAAGCTTGATTTACTCAAGATAATTTGTACTCCATAAAAAGTTCACGTTCCGTTTAAGAAATAATATGTACATAAATTAAAAACAAGATTATTAAATCACCAGCACCTTGTAAAATGTTCGCTGTTTTACAGAAGATTGCGTTAATGGTAATTTGCACTTTAAGAAAACAATGTAAACTTTTATTAAAATTTTACATACTTACCTAGTTTATTTTAAAATTTAGATATCTAAGTAATCCGGGCAATGAACAGCTTGTATTGTTAATGAGGGCCGAGGTTGAGCATGGGCTTAAGTTCTTAGAAAATTGAATTATTCATCAGCAATCATGACAGTTGTTCTGTATGGCTTGAATAATATATCTGACAAGGAATCTATTGACCAAACTCAAGGCAGAAACATTTCAAATACTTTTAGATACGTGACTATAGTCCGTACTGTTTGAATATCAGTTCGGAAAGACGCTTGCAACCAACAATTCTGGTGCTAGGGATTTTTATACGTTTACACATTGGTTTACGCATTATCTTAAATAACTAACTAACTTACCATCACGCCGTTTCTTCGCGGGGGTAGTATTATGTCCTGATACACAATTATCGCCTCATCCACATTAATACAGCTTCTCATTCAAGTTCGCCGATTATTGAGGCTTCTAACAAGATCATCTTCCAGTATCTGGTTTACCTGGTCATGCCAAGTCTTTCGCGGACATCGTCCTCTACTTCTGGTGCCATCAATAATTGCGTCATATATATTTCTTACTGTTCTCTCCTCATTTAAGGATCCTTTCTTAATCTTACTCACTATACTAAGATCTTCTTTATATTCTTTCCTTATTTCTTCATTCATTACTCTGTCATAAATGGATCTGCCACATACAAGTGATCTCATTTCCACTGCATGCAGTCTACTTTCATTCCTCTTCTGCCAGCTCCAGGTCTCATTTCCATACATCAGTGTCGGTACCAGGAATACCAGAACCCTCGAATGAACTACTTACCTAGACGCTGTACATTATGTATAATAAATAAAACAAATGCAATTTTGGAACTGTTCGGTGATAAAGCGAAATACAGATATTCCTTAAAAGGGGTGAATAAAAAATAATATATCCATATATGTCTTTTAAATGAAAACAATTTTTGCTATTAAGTTAATATTTAATATTTCAGCACGTAGTTCTGTGGTATTTTTAATACAAATTAAATTTATCAATTAGAAAGATATATATTGTCGGCCGTAATTGACATAATTCTTGGTCTATTTTCATTTAATTTTATCTATTTCCACTTTATCTACTTCTTATCAGATATTTTATTATTAATTAATATAATGTTCTAGAACAGGCTCACCCTTATACATAATAGAATTAAATATCAATTGGATTCTAATAGATAGACACAATGGCTTATTTTTTATAAGAATAAATAAGTTGGGTAAAAAACCCTGCTTTAAAATGACATTATTAATAAAATAAATTGATGGCAGAGGCATAGTTAATTCAATTAACCGAATATCCTGACTTGTAAATTGCGGATGCGACAGAAATACCAACATAATAATATTAGTATCGACCCACTTTAATTAAATTATCGAAGAGACTTCCGAAATTCAACGCGATGTTGTCACTGAGCATTCAATATTTAAACCACATTGCACGGTGCTCTTCCTGTTTACCTAGGCAATCGATTTGTCACTGTTCACTGCTTCTGTTACTGGTACTAATCCATTATCGAGTAGAGAAATAAAAAATATTAGTTATAATTAGAAGAACACATTCTTATTGTGAAGTTGTAACTATTCAGAACACAGGTTTCTGATGTTGTCGTTGCGCTGCCGGGATTCGAACCTGGATCTCTTTTCCAATCCGGGAAAGGTACATTACTAACTATGCTACAGCTACAGCACTTTTGACGACAAATTTTCGAACCCATATGTTACACTTTTCAAATTAATACAAAGTAGATGGCTTTCAAATAATGGAACGATAGATGTGATATTATATCAATTACAAAGATATACAGACAAAATAAATTTATCGAAAAAATATTTAACAGGTTCGAATCCGGGCAGCAACAAAAATATTTTTTGTAATTGATACATTTAATTTGTATTAGATATTATTTCATATTATAAAATATGTTAATTCATTCATGTGTTTGAGATAGTATATTTCTTTCATATGAATGCAATCTCTAGTT
Source organism: Eubasilissa splendida (assembly GCA_031772225.1). NCBI lineage: Eukaryota > Metazoa > Arthropoda > Insecta > Trichoptera > Phryganeidae > Eubasilissa > Eubasilissa splendida. Next base: position 5,481,670 of record CM062854.1, on the reverse strand, counting down.
GTCACTATCACATGCAGCCTATCGTACTTTTATAGCATCGATATTTCCACTGCCACAAGTTTACATCAAATTTTAACTTCACAATGCGACATTTATACATTGAAAGGAAGTTAGTTTTTCAACTAGAAATTATCAAACTTAGGAAAAATCGAAAAAGAGTTCAGTCATAAAGCGTCACAAAAACCGCATGTTTAAAATATTTTATAATTCTAATAAAAAAAAAGAGAAAAAGACCAAGATGCCTGCCTTGTAATTATTGCTACAATTAAAAATATATTAAATCATATTATAAGAGCTCATTTTCAAAAACAAAATTATCAAGTTATTTATTTATTACGCACAAAAATTTTATTTGTAAGGAAAAAATGAAAATGTCTGGAACAACCAGTAGTACATGTAGCAAAAAATAAAACACGTTCCAAACGTGTTTATGAAAGGCAACACAATCTCCAAATAATACTCTCGTATACTAAAATGCAGTATTTCGTGCAAGTTTTATAATTTTATAGCAGGTTTATAAATTTAAGCGCAAACATTTAGAGTTTAAGCTCTAATAACTTACTTTAATGCTTAACGAACGCATCTGCATACTGTCGACGAGCGAAGCAAAGTACTTTATGTTATAAAATATACAATTTATTATGCAAAAGTATTATTTAGAAATAGTTTGTAATCTTGTGTGAGTTTTACCCTCATCTATATTTTGAGTAGATCCTTAATTAATTTACACAAAATACAATGTAATTTCAGAGATCTTTCCCATTTTGAAGCAATTTTTCCTCTCGACTAAGAGTAATATTTAAAAAAATATTATTAATAAGTCTATGTACGTGTTGATTTTTGATTGTTCTAAAAAACTGTTAATGTATTTTTTTCTTCCAACGGAGCTTACAGCCAAATACACTGCCGTCAAGACCGACATCCATTTTAGACTAGCCACCCTTGCGTCGAGAGGGCATGAATTCATCCCCTGCATTAACTTATAGGTGCAGACTAGCGCGAGGGAAGTACTTAAGGGGTTGTAGGTGGATACTCTTTGAACAAAGAAAGCAGCAGACGTCTGCTTCGTGTCTGTTCATTGTCTTCCTACCTTAATTGCTAGGCTTGGAGGTAAATTAGACCCCTGTTCTTGAACTTTTACAAGGAAATGCGACGAAAGAACAAGAATGTAAAATGACAGTGTTTTTGGATAATTTTAATTAAATTCAAGAATGAAGTCTGTATATGTAAAATGTATGTAATTAAATAAAGATCTTAGTCAACTTTAAGTAATTATTAATTTTATTACAATAAATATTATAAAAATGTTTATATGTAAAAATAATGTGATATGTTAACAGTGTTATAATTTTAAGACTAAGTTTTTGGTTAATATCCATTATGAAAAAGGTTAATTTATATATTTTAAATATGATAAAGGAATCCTATTTTATAAAGAAAACGAAAGATAGCGCATTAAAATATATACAAAATTAAATATATAGTAAAGACCACGCTTACAAATTGATAGTAATCTGTAAATGTTCTAATAGTGATTGGAAGATTGTTAAAAAATTTGATGCCTCAATAAATATAGTGATTTTGGGTTGCGGTATATTTTAGTTTTGGAATATCAATTTGGTCTCTAAATCTTGTACATCTAAATTCGCTTCTAAAGTTTAATTGATTTAATAACAGTACGTAAATATATATCCGCGAAATCTTATTAAATTAATTGATTATTTAATCTTATTGATTTAATTGATTCAATAATATTACGTAAATATATATCCGCAAAATCGTATTACGGCTGGCAAATATATTGAGCATCTGTCATCCTGTCATCTCATCTATGTCTCATGGTCATATCTCGTCGCACTCTATGGTCACAGTTTCTATCTATAGTAGAACTGTCAAATTATAACGTTTTGTTCGTGTTTTTAAGCGGATATATATAATTCAAAGTTTGTACAATTCCAGGCACAGTAATACAGAATGCTACATAATATCGTCTATCGCCAATTGCTTTCCTGTTAGCGCAAAACGCAGAATGCAATCGGCTACACTATTAATTATTATTATCAATGTGTTTAATTTACTTTTATTCCGTAGGTATATATGAAAGTTTCTATTCCACTGCGCGCGGTGTACACAACCGATACCATGCGCCAGCTGACGTCAAGTACGTTACTGTCAAGCGTGAAGCGGTCATATAACTGTGTCTCTTTCCCGCTTAGCTTACGCACAGAACACTTCAGAAGCACAAAAATAGACAATAAATAATTATAGACTACAAACGTATAACTCTCTATATAAAATTATTACAGTGTTAATCTTTCTCCAAGCACAAGAGCTAGTCTTTTTTTTGAAGAGGTAAGCGAATAAAAAACATGTAATTTTAACAATACTTAATTAATAACTCATATTATAAAAAAATTGTAAAAATTACAAATAAATAAAAAAATTGTTATGGTGGATAGAGACATGCACAACGCGTTTTTTTTTTTAATATTAGCCATAATTATTTTATTAATAGAATCGGCGTCAACTTTGTAGAGTTTCATAATAATTTAATACTTCACCTGTCGATGAGAGTTACTGTTTCTCTCGAGTAGTGCTAATTAACTCAAGTAGAGTAATAACATTGTTTCATTTACATCCATCCATTAGCCATAATGGTTGTCATTATTCAGTGAAAACTTTTTCGATAACTTCCTCTTTTGATAATGCCTCCAATTTAAAATAAACAGAGTATAGGCATGTTTATGTATAGTATGATCGTAATAACTAGCCAAAGGGCAATGCCATTCCACCGAGTATTACATACTCGTATGTCGCTAATAGCTCTAGAATAGTGAATAACTAAACTATTGTGAATTAGTATACAACTTACAACGAATAATAAATTGGCAACTTAATACTACACCCTCTTCGTCCCGCTTAAAGTTTAATAATAATGTGTTCTCCTTAAAAATATAAATTAATTATTTAATACTTAGGCGTTACTGGATTTTAAAAATGTTTATGTATTTATTTTCAGAAGAGAATTTTCATTTATTTTTTCACACATTACACCCGCATCTGAAATATACGTTTGAGATACTATACTAATATTAGCTATTTTTTCTGCGCCCCATGTTCGTCAGACCATATTGTAAACTAAGCTATATTATTAGCCCTGCCAGACGGTTCTAAGTAAACAAAATAAAGGCTGTAGTGAGAAGTCTATTCAGCTCTTTGATAACACCCCCGTGGTCCGGACATTAATGCAGTGGATGAAATATGGACCACTCATGAGGAAGCCGGTACATAGCATACAGGACCGAAGTTGTTTATTGTGGTATGTGATTACAAGGGTAGTGAGTTATGAAGGTAGTCAGCATCTATGATATTCAAATAAATATTTATAAAACATATTTTTTTCTCAAATCCATGATATTGTAGGAGTTGTGGTTGTGGACTATTATCAACTCGTGAGGATCTTAATTGTGTGGTGGATATATGTGATCGTATCAGAAGGTTTTGTGCGTGGTGATACTAAATCCCGTGAACTCTTCTAGTCTCACGCGTGTTGTTACATATCGCAGTGTATATATTATGTGAGCACTGCCGGCCCTAGCCTCTGTAGCGCCCTCGAGCGAAATTTTTCTGGGCGCCCCCATTCCTGATTTAAAAAAAAAGGGTAGATCTGTTGAACCATTCACTCAGACTCTCAGGTTTCGCAGCTACAACATCCTCCTGTGATCAGACCCTCTTTTTCGTGATTCAATCTTGCGCTGATGATAAGATGGATAGTATTGTATTACATATGTCTCTCAAGTTTCGTTTCACATGGGCAAAATATTCCAACTTCCAAATCTTTATTGATTTCTTAGATCATTTCTCAGTTATTATTAAGATTACAGCCCTGGTGAGTTTTTCGGTCAGTCTTTTTTACGGCACCCCATAAGCTATAATTATTGTGATACTGGAAAATTAGCTGCCATTATCGAGAATAACACGGTTGCCCCGGTTTGCTCGGCGCCCTAGTGCGGGGCCCGAGCTCGCCCCCCCCTCGAGCCGCCCCTTCGTGTGAGTGTTTATGTAAGGTATTTAAATAAAACAAAACTTACGTTTATTGCGGAATAATTAACAATGAAGGTTCGATGAGTATAAAGTTAATTGCGCAAATAAATTTGAAGGTTGGAGTGGCTCGTTTTAGATATTGACGAAAGAACGGTCTGCGGAGAAGTGGTTGGCTAGCTCCTAGGATTCATCCGTCACGATGTATTAATATCTGCTCATTGATCAGTTCGTTTTGACTCTATATGGCTATCAGGTGCTTCCTTACACGGCCATGTCTGTGTATATATTATACAATTATATAATCACTTCGATAACTAAATTATATATATTTCTAGTAATATTAAATTAACGTATTTATGAAATCAAATACAGTCTCTAGTTTGTAGTTAACTATAATTTAGTACCAACAATCACTCTGTTTAGCCCCATCCCCTCTCAATTTTCCGAGAAAAATTAAAAAGATGAAAACATAATTTTATTTATAATAAATCCAAAAATATCTTCATACATTTTATATACAAAAAATATATTTTTAATAACGAATGATAACGAGATTTAAAATTAAAATTGTTATAGAGATTACGTTTGTAATTTCTAATAAATCTACTTAATGACGTTCCCAAAAAGCAGTCGTACTCAATCTTCAAGAAGATTCCCCCGTATGTAAATTACTATGAACTACTATGAATAGAATAAAAAACAGTTGAGGTACAGTGTACTTTTTCGTTTCCGCTCACATGCGCAGAAGTTCAAAAATCTCTCACTATTCAAATTATAAAAGGAAACGTCAAAACCATTCAAAAGTAGCTGACTTTTAATATTTTTTTATAACAAAACGAATACCGCTTGTTTTAGTTATTTTTACAAAAAGATATTTGTTAAATTTTCAATTAATGATTCTCAGTTTTCCAAAACAATCGTAAGAAAATTACTATTGTTATTCAATTAAACGTGCGCTACAACATCGATCGGGGTATGGTTCGTATGTTAAATATGCTAATTTTAATAGTAAATATTTACAAATTTACTACCGCAAGGACTATTGAAAAAATTTCTACGTATAAAAGACACTCATAAGTATGTGTATTCAAAGTTTCAAAATGATTGTAAGAAAAGTTATTTTTTTGGGAACGTCCTTAAAAGAAAGAGTTAGATGAAATAAAATTAGGTTGAAAATAAAACATGTAGAAGAAGCGAAAAATATGTGCAATAATGGAGAAGAATAACGTTGTATCCTACCTCTACAGAAAAACCGTATCATTGGTAGGTATTTATGTACTTTTGCAAAAAAGAGTATTAGCTATGTTAAGTAAAAAAAGGCGACATTTGTCACACTATGTATATATATTCATTTTAATAGAAGCAATAAAGGTTTGACATGAGAAACATCCTTTTTAATTCCTTTTATTCTGTGTACCAAAGGAGAAGTATCCTCTGTAAGTATCAACTGACCGAAACAATCGTCCAATTATTTGGAAAAATTATACATAGAACCATAAAAATTGTGTTTGATTTATTGTGTTGATTAGCAATGGAAATCAAAAAAGAAAATAATCGCCATTCACTTACTTTTCACAATTTTTCGGCGTTTATGCATACGCGCTGTAAATCAATTTAATTTGAATCCAAATAATTTTAGTTACTTGATAAATATGAAGATAATATACGCGTGTTTGGTCCAGCGGTAAGACATTCACCTTGTGATCAAGTGGTCGAGGGTTTGAGACTCGATATGGGAAACCACTTATTTTAAAGAATTTAGCTTAGTTTGAAAATCTAAAGTTAGTTAGACTGTTAAAAAATAATTTCCTGAGAAACAATTAAACAATTAATATTTCCAACACCACCTCTGGTGCGAGGGTGCATCCATTCTGTTCTGGGATTTATGTCCGAAATGCACAAGCTGTGCACTTTATTAATATGCATTTTACGCTTTAACGTTTTATTTTAATTTTTCACTAGTCTCAACAGGAAATGACACATTATAAATTGGTTGTCGGCTGCGACTGAGGTACAAAGAAGCGGGATAAAACAGAGTTTTTAATTAAAATATCCATCTTTTATTTAGACAGAAAATGAAACGAGATTTTATAGATCATTTTTAAATTTACGATTATAATATTTCGTGTTACAATTTGTGTTCTAAAAAAAATACCGTCTGCATCAAAGCAGTGCTGTTTCAAAGGAATTTTATTATAAATTTCTTAAATGTTTTGATGTTGATTTATTCTTATTTTATTTATGTTTCTGGGCCACGTGTGACAATAAGTTTACCTTTACAAATTAATATTTTTAAAGATATTTAAACATAGTAAAGTTATGAAAACAAAGTTTTAAAGAACATAAAGTTATTCATGTAAAAATCCCATAAAAAAGTTAAAAACTCACTTATTTTACATTGGTACATATTTTTTTTGAAGATTTTACAAAATAAATCTACACCTGAAACAATTTTACTGCAATCACTGTATCCTACATACACAAACATACGTATTCTATATAAATGAAACGTTCGCAGGAATATCATAAAAAAAAATTAAAAATTTGGTCTAAAATGCTCAGGTATGCAGAAAATGAAGGGGCATGCTATTCTCGTCACCTTAGCTGCCAACCATTGAGATTTGGAGATTACAACTATCTTAAACGTCTTCATGTTTATGATCAGAAAAGGACACCAAGCTTCTGGCGGGAATGAGTGTTCAGTAGTCAAAAATAAAACATTCGACAAAAATAAATTAACCTGAGGACCATGTCACTCTTTCCCGAAAGATTTTAGGGTCAATGCGACCCTCCTATAGCGAGATGCTGGGCATGTTTATCAGGCCCCTGTTTATGGAGTGGCTCCGGGTAGGCAAAAGAGGTTCCAGCAAGACTCTGCTCCATCTAACACTTCCTGCATGATCGAAAAGTGGTTGCTTCATCTTACGCAGCTTGCACGACTTAGGAGTAGCTGGGCGAATATTTTTACGATAATTTTACACCTAACATCACCTAGATTGCCTGATTTAAACCCTTTAGATAACTACGTCTGGGACAACATTGAGGGGGAGACTATCAAACTTACCCCCAATACCAAAAACACTACGGCTAACATAAATAAGAAGCCATTATCGAGGCTGATTACGATTTTATTGAATATCCTTTTGCTATGTACCATGCATGAGAATATATGTATCAAATTCTATGAATGTATTGGTATTTCTACTAAAAAAAATTGATTTCTTCATAGTCAAATTGTGTTTTCAAATAGCTGGTGCGCCCATATATATATACTTTCAACTGTGGGAGATTTACATCTCCCGTTACCATTACTTTTGAGGCGAAACCTTGACAATGGCACGTCTTACCGTACCGAAACGTCGGTCTAGATTTTTTTTTTATATAGTTTCCGTGAGGAAAGCACATACAAAAAACTCAATTTAACCAAGAAGAGACATATATATATATATATGTATATATATATATATATATATATATATTAATAAAAAATTAAACATGGTTATAAAATCTAGTCCCATAAAACAGATTATTATTTTCAACACCAAATTTTTTTTTCTTTAACAACATTATTCTGATATCTTTTTAAGGCACTTACATTTTATAAACGCCGGTTTTACAAAGTACACAAGGGCGACATTGTAATTAAAAAGGCGCCCGAAGGTAGGTGCGTATTAAAAAAGAGGCTGCCGTCTTTATTTGAACCTTAAATTTAACAATTCGATTATTGTTCAGTGCGAAGGTAAAATTATGTGTAAACCCAAAGGAATGGCTGGAATCGTGTTAACTATAAAACTCGGAAACCATTTTCAATTTGTTGGTAATTTAATTTGTCTTTTAAGCTCTAGGACGGACTTTCAGTAATTCCGAAAACTACTTCATAAACAAATTAATATATTTCAGGAATTTGAAGGATTTGTGAAACTATTACAAAGATTATTTTCAATATTTTTACATATTAAAAACACCAATAAGTTATTTATTATTTTAGTTATTTAATTAAATTTAACTATTGGCATTGAATAACTCACTTCACCCTTTTAATTCTATATTTTCCTCAAGACAAATTAAATTAAAATATATAATACTATATAAATGAATATACAAATTCTGATAAAATTAGCAAGCGACTAATCACTTGGAAGAAAATGTCTGTTCATTAGCTGATATTGAAAATGATAAGTCTCTGAAAAAATACATAAAAGATTTTATTCTAATATAGCAAATTAAAATAAAATTATGAAACTTAAAAGTAAATGTTATCAAAATCTTTTCAATTTAAAAGGTTTTAGATTAAGAACTTATTGATGTGTTTTTTTTTATTTCTAAGTATAAATGAATCTTAAATATGAATTAAATATATTAATTATAAAGATATACATATAAAATCAATTTTATCGAAAAATATTGTTGTTGCGCTACCGGGATTCGAACCTGGATCTCTTCCCTAACCGGGGGAGGTGCTTTATCCAACTAAGCTACAGCGGCATTATTTTTAGCGACAATTTTTCGACCCTATATGTTACCTTTTTGAAATCAATACATTTAATCGTTCCATCATTTGACAGAGCCATCTACCTTATTTTTACAGAATCTCAAAACCTTTAAGTAAATCTGATAGTAGACGCCAGAATTATCAATTCATTTTTATTAAATAATTTTTTATTTAATAAATGAATCTCGTTCTTAAAAAAATATTCAATATTTTTCTTCATTTACATTTTTAATTTTTGTGTAACGTCTGTCTTAACAGATTTCTTTCTATAAAAAATAATTTCGTAACAAGGAATGAAAATAAAGATATTTGATTAGTTCCACATTTAATTATCCATATTTAACATACTTATTTTCTCAAATAGTTTAATAAATTCTCAATTTTTGTTCATGGACATAAATTCATATAAAGGTGTTGGTAGAGTTATAAAGGTATATTCTATAGGTAATTCAGAATGTGACAAAGGAATGGTGCATTCCAATATCACTTTGAGATTTCAATAGCGGAATTCATGAAGCGGAATCTGAATTAGTTTGTAGGATGAATCTCAATTCATGTCGTGACTAGACCACTAGTCAGATTTATCTAGTCATCAGTATTATAACTAAACATTTAATACACTCACGTGCCAAAGACACATATATGCAATTACTACTAAAATACTAATGTCACTTTTCCTAAAATTTCAATTTATTAGACAACAATTAATTTTCCGAGTCATTTAATCAGGATATTATGTCTCATTTATACACTGTAGAAATATGATATATATTTATTTTTTACTTGTTTTTTTTTTACTTAATACATGATACACTGCATTGATTACATAAAATGTTTTAAAAACATTTTTTACAAAACACGACAAGCCCCTACTACTATTATAGAACATCCGCGTCGGTCTCTCAACTGAGGATCGCGATTTCTATGAACTCCTGCTCTCTTGACTATGCTTCTCCAATTTTCTCGGCATCCTGCAGATCTTAGGGCTATCACTAGAGAAGTAGATACCTATTGCCGTCCTTCGTCGTGACCCACCACAACAAACTTCTCCAAGCTAGACCACCCCACCATTTACGCGGATTTGTTGCTATTAATGCAATCACAAATAATATATAATAAACTGTAAACCTTAAAGCTGTTCGAATTCTAATGAATATAAAATAAATAAATAAAAATACTGTAACGTATAAATATAATTACGTGTATATATATTACATATGTATGTATATGTTTGTATAATAACGCGCTGAATGTCTTAACTGAGCATATAAACTATACTATTATATTGTTAAACATTAAAATATAAAGTTAACATATCGGTTTATTGATAAACACAATTTTAAAATCTGCCATGAAATGAAGGGGTCGAAAACATTTTTTTTTTAGAATAGAAAATTTGAAAAATAAGGAAAACACTTTTATAATAAGAAATATAATTAATGGAATGGGTGTTAGCTATTATCAGAAGAGTGGCGGGCGAGAGATGGATGATAAAATCTGAAAACAGCGATGATTGGTGATGCTTCGTGAGGTCTGTATCCAGCAGGCTGATGATGAATATGACAAATGGTGTTAAAATGACTGGAATATCGTTTTGTATCAACTCTGATATTTGTTTTTGACTATTTCATAGCCCGCGATGATTGGAATAAATATGTAAATCTAACATTAAAAATACTCGATAATAGCAAAAATATTCCATTGGTATGAAACGCCAAAATATTTTTATTGTATTCTCCTTTTTTTATAAATATTTTTTTACAGTTATTAATAATAATGCCCCCTTACTAGGATGATCCTGAGGTGGGCTCGCGTTTAAAGGTTATTCATCAAGTGTTTATTAATATTTCAAAGAATAATTCATGACTTATTTTCTTTATATTAAACCGTGTTCGTCCTTAGTAGGTACCTATTTTAACAGTTTGTCTAATTCCTTAATCTATTTTATAATTAGTTTCTTAAATATTGTTCCCTCAGTTATATATTTTATTTCCATTGACAGTTTGTTGTATAATTTTGTGGAGTAATATATTTAATAGTTTTCTGCCCATATATAGTTTTTGCAAACAGTATTTAACCACACCATGATATAAAATACCCGATCGCAGCCATGCTGTCAACTCGTGTTACCGTAAATAACTACTAGAAAAAATGTTTTTAGTAGGTTAAATGGCTTTAATAGCACGAATTTATTCTAAATATTGAGCATTCAATTTTGAAATAATGATTGATAACATAATTTAGAGCATTCATTAAATCGTATACAATGTGTCCTCCCTTCTTATCTCTCTTCATTTAATTAGTGAGAAAATACAATTATATTTGTATGTTTGTTGTTCTTTACACTGTGAAAATAATGTGTGATCTCTGTCTTTCATATCACAAATCGTATTTTTACCAACGTATTAATTTTACAACGGATTGAATAGAAAAAATAATTGTTTTTGTACTATTCCCTTTTCATAATTGATTTTCCACTAGTCATTCCTAAGCGCTAATATTTTCTTTAGGATTATCTAAAATATAAATTTTATGTTGCATATATTTACCAAAATATTACAGGTTTAATTATGATGGTAGACCTGTGTTACTGCATGGTTTGGGAAGGGTTAATCACTCATTGAATTAAAATACATTGAATATACATATATACCGGTTAAGAAAAATATTATTGTCAATTTTGCATGTAAACGGTGTGGGTCATAAATTAAATAATTTAGAATCGTTCGAAATCCCATTCTAGTAATTTTGTATCTTCAAGTAACAATTTAAGTTAGGTACTAAATTTATTTTTGAAATAATTATCGTTTTTTTAAAATTAGATTATGTTAAAGAAACAATAGCATATGTTGCATATATTTACCGAAATATTATAGGTTTAATTATGATGATAGTCCTGTGTTACTGCTTGGTTTGGGAAGGGTTAACAGGAAGAAGAATCAAGATGTTTAAGTAAATAGTATATTAAATAATGTATATACTTTAATTCATCGAGTTATATAACATGGTGGCTACATTTCTCAATTTTGTCGAATCTGCGTGACTTCAGAAGTTCTACATATTTGTCTTAGGGTAAATTCCAGATCTTAAAACTTTCCCAATCTTCCATCAATTATTCAAAGAAACTTTATAACTAGAAAATACTTCACACATCCCACCGTGCGGATCTCATTGGGTACGGAATAATCCTTCTGAGTATATCGAAATTTGCGCCGAATTCTTGTAAACTACCCCACAAATGCGCCCGAAATTCCACCCTTGAAAGCCAAAAGGTACATTAGGGAAGTTATTTTCAACTGAAGGGTTGTTCCGAACTCGACGTGGAAGAGAGAGGCAACAGGTCTCACGACGAATCCGTGAGAACAATTGAAACGCGTCAAAAACAAAGTCGTAACAAGACGGGAAACACTCACTCCAGTTCGCGACAATGGCAAAGTAAACCGAGTATCTCCATTCTTGTTTGCATTTCACGAAACTTTTCCGAGAAGTTACCGAGTACCGAGCACTCTCGGTGCTTAGACCTCTATGGTCTTAATAAATACCTAATATCATTAATCATCCCTCATTAACTATGGACGGTACATCCTAATGTTAAGAAATGATAATTTGTAGTTTTTGGAAGAGTCTGACTATTATTATTTATTTTTAATAAAGTGCATATATAAGTATTTTTATATATGCTCTAATAAAATCGTTTATTTTTACTACACCTTATCTTTCAAATATTTGCTTAGTTTCATTTTGAATCTATTCAGTTTCTTCTCCTTTCTTATGTTTTGTGGCATTGCATTAAAAATATTCATCGCACTGTACATCATCGATTTTTGAGATTTAACCTTCTTCCTGAATGGCAGCCTCAGTCTATCTTTTCCCCTTGTATGGTGTTCGTGCTTATGTTGATTTGCATCAATTTTTCGTATAAATTGGGCCAATATTTTGTTGTGAGAATTTCATAAATAAATTCTATTACATTGAAATATATTTTCTGCTTAAACGTCATCATATTCAGATCTTCCAGCATTGCATTGATTCTAATATTAATATTTTTTCTGAGTATTATTCTCAAAGCATTATTTTGCAACACTGACAATTGTTGCATTAACATCAACACCAACATATTAACATTTAAAAAAAATTATGTACAACCATCAATAACTAAATATTATTTGTAATAATTAATATCGGTTAGTTATTTATAATAAAATTATGCAATAAAGTTTGTAGTTAACTAAGTGAGTTTTACATATAAAAAAAAACCAACCGGTTTCGGTCAATTCTTTTTTTTCATCAGGGTGACCAAAGCTGAACCTAAACGTCAAAACTCACATCTTTCAACATCATACTTATTTTATAATACATTCAGTCAAGTGTTAACATTACATATTATATAAATAGTTTTTAATATATATTTTTTTCAAACAATACACGTTTGGATTACCCTGATGAAGGAAACAGATTTTACCAAAACCGGTGGTTATTATTCCATATAAAATTCACGTGGTTAAACACAAAATTTATTGTATTATATTAAGTATCAAATATATAAAATGTTGTAGAAAATAAAGTAAATGGTATAAATAGGTGACACGAGCGAATATGTTTGTAATGAATGTGAAATGATGAAGAATTGATTTCGTTAATGGTTATTGAGATGAAGTTAGAATTATTAATTGATTAATTTTTAACAGTGTTTTACACTAAGGATTTCCCAATACTGTGCCTATATTAAATTTCTACTTGTTTTTTCATAGTAATTTTAGTATTCAAAAATATAGGAAACGTATATACTGAACAAAACCAATTACTATTATTAATACAAATTAAATGTATTAATTAGAAAAATATACATATAAAATTAATTTTATCGAAAAATATTATTGTTGCTACTGGGATTCGAACCAAGATCTCTTTCCAATACGGGAAAGGTGCATTAACCGATTATGCTATATCAACACAGTGCTTTGACGACAAATTTTCGAACCAATATGTTACACTTTTCAAATTAATTCATCTATCGTTCCATTATTTGAAAGCCATCTTCTTTATTTTTTAATTTATTTGGTTCGAATCCCGACAGCAACAGCAATATTTTTCGATAATATTGATTTTATTTGCTAATTAATACATTTCATTTGTATTAAAAATATCACAGACCTATGTTCTGAATAATTACAACTTCACATTAAGAATGTGTTCCCTTTAATAATTACTATTATTGTCAAAACAAACCTCTTCATTAAATTTTCATATCGGTTTCCGCCAACATTTTTTTTGATTTTAAATGTACGGTGTACTTCATGAAATAATTAGTTTTTAAAAGTATCGTATGCCTAGACCATTAAAATATGAAATTACCCAAATCGTGTCCGTTTCCGTTTATTCTGCATAGCAAACTGACGCAATATTATCGGAGTAATCATTAATACATTCCATTATAAAAGGCATGACGAAACGCTGAACTTCACCCTTTCATCCCTCGTTCGGAAATAATTGCCAATCCTTTACTATAACGACTCGAAATGGTGAGATTTGCGAATTAACAGATTATTTCCACAATTCATTCAAATACATTATAATGAACGTTTTATAATCTAGCGCTTAATATGAACCAGTTCGAAGTAATAAGCAGACTCTGGTAAATTATGTAATTATTGTAATCTTACTTAACGTCTGTTATTCAAATGTAATTCGATTCGTGAAAACAATTTTATTTTTCCGGATGAATTTTCAAACATAAATTTAACTTTGTGAGAAGTCAGCGAGTTGTGAAATTGAAAACCATTATTGATTTGAAAATAAAGAAAAAATTGCAAAACATCTTGTTTGAATAAAGCGTAAACGTAATAAATGTACAACTAATTCCATTTCCAATAATGTATAATCACAATTCCTACCTTTGAATTCATGTCGGTATCTTATTTCTTAACATTGTTTATTTATTACTCGCTAATAATTGACGAATTACGAAAATAAATTTGTATTCTAATTGCGGAATTAGCGAGTAAATTAATACCAAATTTTTTAAGCAAATAATTGTTTTTTTCATTTGCAGTCGCGATCTGCGTTAGGGTTTTAAAATAAGCTGCCATAAAACTCTTTTCACTCTTCACGTCCGATATATTTACATATTATACACTACATATTGCTTATTACTTATCATATATGCAGGGTGAATGTTATGTTCCAGGCCGATTTTGTTTGGCCGCCATTTTGGTTTAGCAGTCATTTGATAGTTTGCATTTATTAGTCGTAGATAGCATCTGATTACAACGGAGCATCTAATGCCCCAACAACGTGTTGAAGTCATTAAAACATTTTATCTCAATAATAATGCCAATGCTGTAATCATCGGTGATGGCTATCGTCACATGTTGGATAACTTCTAGCCTAATTGGATCAATTGGTCCTGAAACACACTTTATTTCAATAGAACGGTGTCACCTAATACACAGCCCGAGCTACACTAAATTTTGTGAGAAATTTTTGCCGGACGCATAATGTAAAAAAGTGATGATATCGACTGGTTTCCTCGATCACCCGATTTGACGGCTCCCGACTATTTTCTGTAGAAGTACTTGAAAGAAAAGATTTACGCCAATAAGCCAATAATAATTCCGATGCTACAAGACAATATTCTAAATAAAATTGCTGAAATAACATGCGATATGTGCGAGAATATTATGAATAATATAGTTAAAATACCACGCATTTGTGCCACTGCCAGTGACTGTCACTTGGCCAAATTCACATTTCATACATAATTGAAATAAATTAAGTAATCTATAAATAAAAATAAAATTACAAAATTGTATTTCAAATCTTAGTTATTCAAAAACAACATCGACCTGGAACATAATATTCACCCTGTACGTTATAGACAGATTGTAATTAATTAACCACACACAAACCACGGCTTAGAAATAACAATCACTCCTTATATATATAATACATATATGAACATAAAATACGTTTACTATGTAGAGACTAATAGATGCTAGTGGAATCTGTCAGTGGTCACTACTCAGCCAAGGCCAGTGTTTCCAAAATTGATATAACAAAAGATTAATTTGTTCAAAGTCCCGTGAAAAATAAAAAAGCTTCAAATTATGAGTTTTATGAATTTAATAATTAATAAAACCTGTTTTTCAATGTTGAAAATATAGTTAACGCAAACAAATTTTAAAGGTACAAATAAAAACTATTCACTTTGTTTAAACACCACTTTATTTTTACTAACACTAACCGGTTTCGAAACCACGGGACCAAAACTTCGATAAAAATACAGTATTAATATTCTCCACATTGATAATACAGGTAAACGCTTAGATAACTTAGAGGCCCTAAAAATCCATAAATAATAATGAATGCATAACAAGCAAAAAAATCTAACCTATTGTCCTATCTTAAATATGTTCCCTTTCACCACATCATCTGTCTTTTTTTCTTCTCCTCGTCAAGAGGAACCAGGAACCAGGAATGGTGGTTTCGAAATCGGTTAGTGTTAGCAAAAATAATGTGGTGTTTAAACAAGCTGATTTTTATAACTTTTAATTACATTTATAATGAGTTACCACAAAGTTATAGTGAAATTCAACCGTATAAATTTTAGATTTTTTAAATTTGTATTGAATGCTTTGACTCATAATTTAATAAAATATTGTGGACTAGATCCGTTATACATATGTACTCAAGTAATCCAGGCGCTCACCTTTGATAGTGAGGCTTATAGTTATAAGCAATCATTTAATTATTTAAAAAATATTTACACTTCTTAAGTAGAATTCTGTACATCCTTGTTGGCTTTAACAAGTCTGAAACTTTTTCTAAGATTGCGCTCCAATGAAGTTTCGCCCTACGAAAGCCGAAAGCTATCACCGTTATGGAGCTCAGCGAATTGAAATGCCCTCTTCAACGAGATCTATGAAGCTTTCTGGCGAACAGTTGTTGGGACACAATAGGAGAACATTAAACGGAAGAGTCTGGACCGCGAAAGAAATAATATAATATCCCAAATCTATTTTACTGATTGTTAATCTATGATTGGATTCATAAAAAATTTAAAATCAATAAAATAATTTGTTGCGATAGAAAATTCCCGATTCGGAAAAAATATTTGAAAAAAAAATTTTTTTAGTGACATATTTACAATTTGACAATTCTCATTTTTCTTTGAAATTACAGGGTGAATACTATGTCCCAGGCCAATGTTGTGTCTGAATAACTAGGAAATGAAAGATAATTTTTAAATTTGGTTTATATTTACCGATCACTTTGTTTATTACAAAGTGGCCGCTTCTAGCAACGGCGCAAATACGTGCTCTTTCAACCATATTTTTCATAACATTCTCGCACACTTCGCGTGTTATTTTAAAAATTTCATTTCGAATATTGCCCTGTAGCATTAACGATAATTTGGTGAATGACAATTTTGAGAATTGTTTACAATAAATTATCCGTGACTCCGAAACAATTAGTGATTTTTTTTCAATGACAAAAAAAGTGACAGTAAAAAATTCTTAAAAAATCTTGAAAGTATAATTTGTCAAATATGAATTAAATATATTAATTATAAAGATACACATATAAAATCAATTTTATCGAAAAATATTGTTGTTGCGCTACCGGGATTCGAACCTGGATCTCTTCCCTAACCGGGGGAGGTGCTTTATCCAACTAAGCTACAGCGGCATTATTTTTAGCGACAATTTTTCGACCTTATATGTTACCTTTTTTGAAATCAATACATTTAATCGTTCCATCATTTGATAGAGCCATCTACCTTATTTTTACAGAATCTCAAATACCTTTAAGTAAATCTGATAGTAGACGCCAGAATTATCAATTCATTTTTATGAAATTTTGGACACATTGATACAACTTTATTATTTTTTTAGGAGAACACATTCTTATTGTGAAGTTGTAATTATTCAGAACATAGGTCTGTGATATTTTAAATATGAATTAAATATATTAATTATAAAGATACACATATAAAATCAATTTTATCGAAAAATATTGTTGTTGCGCTACCGGGATTCGAAAGAAAAAAATAAAAAATAATAATAATTTGTCTATAAAATCTGATATACAGAGGTATCTAATATCTATAAAATGAAATTTATAACTTCCTCTCTTTCTCTCTCTTTTTCTCTGTGTATATCTCTCTCTCTCTTTATCCCTCGGTACCTGTAAAGGTATATTTTTCCGTCAAATTAAATTATAATTGTATTTAAATTCTCATTAACTGGGCGAAACAAACGTTATACAATTTCATATATTTTTTCTCGCTGATTCGCTCAACCCTTCTCCAGGGGTTGGTTTATAATATTTAGCTGCTAAATTGAAACCATTTACCCCACTTTAAAGGGTCAACCGCAGGTTTGCAAAGTGTTAAATGAGTTTCACATGGACTTTTAAGTGTAAGTGAGATTTTTATTTCAGTCAAAAATTCAAACCCTCGTTATTAAAATATGATTATTTTGTTATGTCTAATTACTGTCAGTGTAATAGATAAAATAATGCTAATGCCACTGTAATAAAATTTTATATGCAAAACATACATTTATGTGACAAATAATGAGTTATACCCGTTTTATTTTTTATTTTGCGAGTTTAAAGTTGCACAGTACGATTTCGTAGCGTGTTGACAGTGAACAACACAACGGCGTTCCCGGGGGAAAATGTAATAAAAAATGGGGCGATTTTTTGTTCCAGCTCGGGGAAATTGTATTTATTTTCTCTGCCGGTAGAGCCTCACGACAACCAGGCAGTCAGGCAGCCAAATCGAATAATAGTGCGGAGACGTGGTAACATATTTTTTATGTATCTATTCCCATCTCTGTGTTTCTGCCCCGTTTCTTTGAGCATGAATTGTATGATAAGAACGTGAACATAATGGCCGCTGGGAAGATGCGTTATGATCTTTTAATATTTATAAAGCTACGGTCACGAAAAACATAAACGTGAAAAGAAACGATTTCATTTCAAATAACAAAGAAAAGTCAAAATTTATCTTTGAAATTTATAACGTTATCTTTTATAACGATTTTATATTTTTATTTATTTATACCCTATCCCGAATCGTTTTGAAAGTTATTTATTCTCGTTTCGATTCGCCATAATTACATATATTTTTATTTTATTACAATCAGTCATTATTAATATCATAATACCATCATAGGTTGGCTCCGGTATCGTCGTACCAGAGCCATGCCTGTACAATTTGACGTGAGACTCGTTATCACATTAAATTCAGAAGGCAGCCAGAAAGAATCTATATAAATCATACACCACCAAAAGGGGAGGGTAGACGTCACATTTATGTGTTGCAGTCGCAGAACTCGGTCACAGTCCGGCAGAAATTCGCCCTGTCCAGGTCTCAAGAGGTGCGAGGTAGAGCCAGTGGAATGCTCCGTTAGGCGTTAGGCTAGCCCTCTTCCCGGCATCGCCGATTATAACGTTTATAAAACTTACTTACTTTCTGCTCTTCTGTCCTGATACATAATTCTCGCCTCATCCACATTAATACATCTTCTCATATAAGCTCGCCGATTATTGAGACTTCTGATAGGACCATCCTTCAGCATCTGGTTTACCTGGTCGTGCCAAGTCTTCCGCAGACGTCCTCTACTTCTGGTGCCATCAACACTTGTGTCACATATCTTTCTTACCATTCTCTCCTCATCCATTCGTTCCATATGACCAAACCACCACCACACCACCTAACGTACTATGTACCTAACGCATGTGTGCAAGCGTATACTCGTATACAGGGTGACCTAACAAAAATGCAAGATTCAAATTGTGTGCCATTTTTGTTTTCTAGTTTATGCGGCGCTGAAAATTTCGCAGGTGACATGTAGTCAGACGTACTTGTTGTCTAGTGGTTAAGACACTTGCATAGTAATATAATGGTCGGGGGTTTGAGCCTCGTTCCAGGGGGCCATCAAGTTTGTTTTATTTTCATAGCACAAGCGTTGAATATTGATGTGACATGTATTCCGTGTACGCATCTTACTTAAAAAAGACATTGCTTTTAGTAGTCATTGAATGTTACACGAACAAACATTTGACAATTTGAACATTGGATGTAAGAAAACCAAGAAGTATACGACAATTTTTCGAATAAAATAATGTTTGACAAAGAGGCGCACCGAGATACGTAAACAAACAAAATTATTGTATTTGGGGCGAAGAGAATACTCAAATGATTCTTGAGAAGCCAACGTATACACCACGAGCCACTGTTCGGTATGAATTTTTATCTGACACGAGTGATTAGGCCGTTCTTCTTCAAAAATGCGACCGGCAAGGCACGAAGTATTTGTGGCCTGATTGGGTCACACTGCGTACGAAACAATTGGGTTGTTGCAAAAAAAAAATTGGCCGTGTCACCTCATACAATTACGCAATGGCGACCATCATTGGCCACCCCTCCTTGTAACCTTTTGTTTGGAATTCTATGAAGTCTAACGTACCTTCAACAAATTTTGATCTCACGAAGAAGATTCAATGCGGTACTGAAATTGAACCGCTATTACGCAAGGATGTGATCGAAAATTTTGTAAAAATGAAAATAGTCTATGAGAAAAGTCTTAGGGTTCTGACAGTTGTCGGATAATGTGTTTTTATACTAAAATAAAAAAAACGTAATATATCAGATTCGTTTTATTAAAAAAAAAATCTTGCATTTTTGTTGAGACATCTTCTGTACACCATCAACATAAACAAAACTAATGAAGAAATAAAAAATCACATAATGAGTGGTAATCATTGCTACATTAGCCAAACACTCGAAATTAAACATGATATCTAGAAAAACAAAGATAATTATATATTAAACTCTGATAAGAATAGTCCTTACCTATGCTTCAATAACCTGAACTCTTAAACAAACAAATTAAGCATCATAAATATATTTGAAAGAAGGATCCTCAGGAAAATTTTCAGGAGGTTACAACCAGGAACTTTTACATCCTGTATAATGTGCTGAAAGTCACAACATGTAAACGCGTAAGTTATAATGTGATCAACATTTAACATCTCATTTGATTGTGTCCAAATTTCATGAAATTTCAACAATGTTTTCATTATAACACTTTGTTAACAGATTTTGGGTTTCATTTGTTTTATCGTAAATAAAAGAGAAAATAAGGGATTTCTTCGAGCATTCAATTTATAGAAAAAACCTTTTTGTACAAAGAAAAACCTTTCATTAAATTAACAAGTGAATTTCTCCACATCGTTCGATTTTGAATGAAAAAGCACTGTTTTATTTTGAAAATCCCTTTCAGCAAAAATTCAAATCATTTCGGCCGCAATTCCATTTGTTAAAAAGGGCGGGAAAGTGTGAAAATACCCAATCCCATCTAAGCAAATGGCGGCCGTTGTTTCGCTTTGATAAACGTATTCAGCGCGTTCACGCTATATTGCCAATAAGTGGGGATTGAACGTGTGATCACAATAAAACTGCCTGTGATTCCCGAATGGAAATGCATTCCTGATTTATTTGGGAACAAGAGACTCGGCATCAGAAAATACTGTTAACCCTTTCTCATTTCGGGCGTACCTTACGGCACCTTTTCCGTCAATTCCCCGAAAGATTTAATTATTTTACGTAGGCGGAATGGCGTTATTTTAATTATCCATAAATAACTGTCAAACTATAAAACATACATGGTGTGATAAATCTTGAATTTCTACCAGATTCTCTTGGGGTTCTATCCTCTGATTACTGTCTAATTACTTGGGTCCCAACTCCTTGTAAGTGAAACTCAGTCTTTCCAGGTAACAATATTATACGTTTATTACAACACGTTATACAGTAACATAAATTATACATTCAGAGATAGACTAGTTTTTTAGAAGAAGCTGTGATGGAAGAGACCTGTTCCCCCAGAGACGGCTTTTTATAACATTAATCCCCCACCACTCATCTACTCACTTTCATGACACACACACACACACACACACATTTACAAAGTGACAGTTCTCACACATAGTTTTTGAAATCCATATATAAATGATTTTATATTGTGAAACCAATTATATCTGTTAAATTTATACATGAAAATTGAGTATACTGATAAATATCTCAAAAATATATGAACATCCCCTTAATATAAAAAAAATTAAATGATTATCGTAACAGTTTGTACTAATAAATACTATACTACATAATATACTAATAAATTTTATTCTCAGATAACGTTATCTTATTTGTTAACAGTATAAATTCAATCCAAGATGTACGTCTCAAAAAATTGAGACGACAAATAGAACTCAGTGCATATATTAATAGATGGACTTAGTGCAGATGTTGAACATTTTTGTGCTTATCGCGAGTGCATTTAAACCAATTAAATGTGACAGTTTTTAATTGTTATTCAACAAATAACAACAATATTCAAAAATTGACAGCCGACCAAATATGCCGCATCGTGCACAAGTGAGGTTGGGAAATTCTACAGCCAATAAGAGTCAAGTAAAGATTTATGCTTCAACCATTTAAGAGACCCAATAGTGTTGTCATAACCGTATTTTGTTCAACCGATTACCACCTACATACAGAAATTGACAAATTTATGTGATAAGTGCGACTATTCAAAGGTATTTGAGATTCCGTAAAAATAAAGTAGACGGTTTTCAAATAATGTAACGATAAATGTATTTATTTGAAAAGTATAATATATAGGTTCGAAAATTTGTCGTCAAAAGTACTGTCTCCTGTAGCATAGTTGGTTAAAGCACCTTCCCCGGATTGGAAAGAGATCCAGGTTCGAATCCTACAAATCGAACAATATTTTTCGATAAAATCAGTTTTATATGTATATCTTTATAATTAATGCATTAAATTAGTATTTAAAATATCACAGACCTATGTTCTGAATAATTACAACTTCACAATAAGAATGTGTTTTCCTTAATAATTCTATTCATGTTTCAATTTACATCAAACCTTTTGACAGATAGGTGGTTCCATTGTTTTTAACTGTCGAGTATTTATACAGATGTCGCTGTTCCCATACGGCTATTTAAATCATGACAAATTTTAACTTAAATATGTGTAGCTATCTATAGTACTGTGACCAACTGATAATGATGGATTAATAGCTTCCGAGTAGTTATCAACACTTTTCAGCCACACCGATAATTTCATTACTTTTCAGCCTTGATCACGTAAAACATTAAATTCTTTAATATTAATGTTGCGTTGTCTATACTAATTACATTCATTAAATATTTTAGTGTAAACGTGCACACAAAGCTCAGCACTTTGAGATTATTAATGATAAAATAATAAGTTATATATCTAAGTAAGTGCAGGGTAGGTCAACGGGACTTGTGTACATTTTATTAATTTTGTTATATTACCTAGCTTGCTTATTATGAATTAGGTCAGGTTTAATAAAAACTGAAGAAATACGTGATTAAAAAATAGTAAACAGAATCATAATACACTTTTTCCATAGCTTCACGACCCATTTAGAGCTTTCGCCTGATACATAACTCGGCACTAGGAGTTTTGTCCCGAGCCAATATAATGTAGTCCACTCGGAGACAGGAATACAAAATGCCTCCAGGTCTCACCTCACATCGAAGCTCGATTTCAACATGGGTCCCGTTTATTTGGAATTCCTCGATGAATACGGCTCACAGCACGTTATGTGTATCCTACCATTTTATCCATTGCTATTTTACTACACCAACTAAAACAGGATTTTAATAAATATCTTTTAGTTTATAATTGTTGCGAATACGCCACTGATATAACTGAATATTTATCTCTCAGCGGTGCATAGATTTTTTTGAAGAATTTTTCTTTAAAAAACAATCACCTTTTTATCCGATGTATTTAGACAGGTAATATTAAAATTATATAACTTCGTTGATTTATTTTACTTCCGTTTAAAATCAACCCTAATAAAAGTTTCTACGAAGTGATTTTATTTATTTACTTCACTAAATTAATTTCACTTTAAAAGCTTCGAAAATAAAATAAAATTTTATAGAATTGAATCAAAATATTAATTGGTATTAATAGAATGGATTTAATTTTGAATAACTGTATTATTATTTCATATCGACTATTATTATGTGAATTAGCATTGAATTCATTTAAAATCTAACGGCTGAAGCTGACTGAATTGAGATATGCTTATAGTTTCTAAACGGAATAATTAAGCCAAGGCGCAAGAAAATTAAAGACATTTTCCTTTATTGAAAATGAAGATGAGTCCTTTGTGATCAAATTCTGTGAAAATTTCTACAAGATTAATTCAACTGATGTGTGCAAAATCTGAAATAACAACACTAAAGACATTAAAAGTCTCGTCAGATTGTGTTTTGGCTCCACAAAATTTAGTATTTAATACTCGAGGAACCTAATTTGGAATTTCATGTCATTGCCGAGGTAAGTATCCCATTATATCACCTTGAAACTCAACTCAGAAAAAGCTTAAGATAAAATTCGCTCAGAATTTTAAGCTACAAAAAGGCGGCTGAACATAAAATGAAATTATTCAAACTCGTGAAAACTAATTCACTAATGGCTGTTGCCAGACGTAATCCAGGTTTATTTGTAAACTTAATTTCTTTATGGGAGGATAAATCTCAGGCCTTTACTGCTTCAGGTGCGTTGATTAAAATTACCAAAGGACTTTGTTTGATATTGAAAAATTAACCCCGGGAATATGAAAGGGCGGGAACAGAATGAAAACAATGGAATGAAATGAATTCCAAGGGCTTCTGACCCTTTGGAATAATTATTACTCCCTAACAACATTGTCCTAGAACAGCTATTCATAATTAGTTTGGACAATTAGTATTGTTGTAAAATTAAGGCACGCGGGATAATCAAATTTGGTACAACGAAAGCATTTGTTTTAACACGTACAAGTATTAGATACTCTTCGCAATACTTATATTCAATTTATTATCAACCAAATTTCTATGGGTGAATTGTATCAGGATAAACCAGTCAAATGGTATTCTACTTACATACACAAAAACTGTGATGTAATCCAAGACATTAAATACTTTCTCTTAAAGTCGCTTTACAGTAATTCGTCGTTTATATTACTCCAAAAGAACAGCTAAATTTATGAGCGGGCGGACAGTCAAGGATAATGTGAGGGTACTTACTTCTTTCAATTTGCACACCCATTCAGTTATCAGAAAAAAACTAAAATTCGAAGTCAATTTTTTGTAACTACCAAAACTTGTCAGACTTCGGATATATTTTAAAATATTTTATTTAACAATATGCTTCATTTAACCTTAACTATACCGTGATATAAAATACTCGTACGCAACCATGCTGAAATTAAGAGTCTTTGAAATTTGAAAAATGTTTTTGAAAAAAATGATTAATACCATAAATTTACTATAAATATTAAGCATTAAATATAAAAAAATATATACAATATTATAATTCTTAGCATTCATCAATTTGTGTATAGGAGGTTGCATTATATAATACAATTTTCTTTTTTATCTCTCTTTAATTAGTGAGAAAGAGACACCATTATATTCGTATGTTTGTTATTCTTTTCACTATGAAATTAATATGTGATTTCTTTCTGTCTTGACACAAATGGTATTTTTGACAATGTATTATTTTTACAACGGATTGAATTGAAACTTAATTATTTTTGTAGAATTCGTCTTAAATACTTGACATTTCACTAGTTATTTCTAAGCGTAAATATTTTCCTTCAATTTAACTAAAATATGAACTGCATATTGCATGTATTTACTGAAATATTACAGAATTAATTAGAGAAGTAGACCGGTGTTACTGCATGATTTGGGAAAGGTTAAATTAATAAATAAAATATTATATATGGTTAATAATTATTTCATTAACATAACTCAATTTTTTCATGCCTACGCTCTTTGTATCATTTATAGACCAAAATATTGAAAGCAATTGAAGTACGTTCATAGTTTCATTATACTCAGTGTAGTACAGTGGAACCTCGTTTTACGAATTGACTTATTTCCTTAAAACTGTTCGAAAACCTAGTTGTTCGTAAACTGAAACAATTATTTCAGTAAGAATCAATGTAAAATGTATTATATTTAAGACTTCAGGAAAATGACCTTTTATCTGTATTTTTTTCTTACTTGAAATCCTATAAAAGCAATTAAAATATATGTCAAAGGAAATTGAAAATAACAAATCAAAAATAATTAATGTATAAATAAACCTTATTATAACTTATCTTACAAAATATGTAGTAAATTGATATGGTTTGGAAAAGGACTCTCCTTCCATGAAAACATCTTGTGATTAAAGTACATCGTAGTGAGTTCTGAGACTACCTGCCTGTTCGTATACCGAAATTCTGTTCGCAAAATGAAACATTTTTTCATCGGGATTTTTGTTCGTAAACAGAGTCGGTCGTAAACCGAGGTTCCAATGTATTTGAATATTAAGTGAATTTGAATATACAAAAAACATTTATTTTCAAACTATTTTTCGAATAACAGCAGTTAGTAATATGCATCGTCACACATTAAAATATAGTTTTAAAAGTAATAGATTTTATAAAACATAAGATGCAATATAATGCCCGATGATTTATAATGGAAGAGTTTAATTAGATTTTCGACTCTAGATAATCTGAGATATAGATTTTGCTCTCACGAGATCTTTGGAAATAACTCTCGGCTTTCGTAGTCTACGTGTGCGCGTATACGTTTTGCGCCTGACTTCACGCTTGTTATAGGTACATTAAACGTCAAATGTCAGTCCATTGTTTCATTCGTTAGTTGAGTGAATTTGAATCTCCCCGCGTTAGCAACAATTAGAATATTTGTAATTTAATTAATTCTGCTTGTCTAACTTCAGAATAAATAGCTGTAGATATTCATAGTTTTAGTTTTTAGATATAGTTTTACAATGCATAAAAGAAAATCATAACACGAATAAAATAATAAATTATTTTATAAATTGAGTTAAAACACTGTTTTATTCCACTACATTTTTTATTGTGTTAAACGTTAGAACGTTTTCAGGAACATCTTCTCATTATTAATATTATAATTCAACTAAAATTAAATACACTTTCATATGTGCTGAAAACGTTATAACGTTAAACAATAAAAAATATAGTGGAATAAAACAAGGTTTTAACTCAATTTACAAAATGATCATGGAATTCCATAAAGTTTTACCAAAAATCTTTGAACAGTTAAATAATAAATATTATGTTAAAATGTTTAATATTAATGGAAAGTATAAAAACTTATTATACAAAAAAATCGCGGTGTTAATGAGGTTTAAAATATTGATAAAAATTGTATGCTTAATAAAATTATTGAATTTTTCTTGTCTCTTACGCCACATTTACTTCCATCCGAGTTAATGGATAACAAGATCTGTTAAAGGAACCCCTTAAAGGCTAAGTTTCATGTCTTCAACCTTGGAAATCCACAAGATTAAATGAATAAGAAATTTGGAGATAAATTTATTTCCTTGCTGTTGTCTATGCTAATGTGGACCATTACATTTTAAGAGATACGAAATCATTTAAGAGAAAGTAATTTTAGTAACAGATGAGGTTAAATATTTATAAACTACTAGGCAAATAAAATAACGTACCTACATTAAATTAATGTTTTTTTAATACAACTGAATTATGAGAAAAATTATATTGTTTACCGATGTTCACGTCAGTGGATCTATAAAAACATATATTATACCGCATTTGAGATATAAAGAAATCTCAACTTCATTTATTTACTCTGACTTTTTGAATGAATGTCTGTCTACGAGGCGTTAGTTATAGAGAGAGGAATGATAGAATTGTAAAAAAACACTCTACATTATATATAATGTAATGCCTACATATATTTAATCAGCAAAAAAAAAATTATATGTTAAAAATTTCAAAAATGTAACTTGTACCAAAAGTACAAGACAGGTGGATATGGCTTTCTGGCAAGCAAGTAATAGTAATAATAATAATATTGTCTTAGGATGGTGGCCTACAAGGATGTCCGACTGTCGGTAATTCGGTCGTTAATTCTCGACAGTGGTTTTCACATTTTCAAAAAGAAACATTAATATAAAAAATATAAATTTGCATACGTACGCTATCAAATTCCTGAACTGAATAATATGTAGGTATTAATGTTGCAAAATATAGCCAAAGGCATGTATTTTTTAATAAACGTAAAGACGCGTTCCGCCGATCAACACGAATTCGAACGAAAATGTAGTTTTTACGAACACGCCAATATTGAGTTAATTTAAGATTATTCTCTGCTGTAGCTAGACAGGACCCCAATAAATAAATGTATTATTTTCTCGGCCGACTATTACCTAAAAATTGACGGGCCCTGCCATATTGTTTCGACAGGGGTCACAAAAGAGCGGTTTGCAAACCCTCTCCCGGGAGTCCTGTATATTACTATTGTGTTGATATTTCTATTACCGAAAACACGGGGAAAATATTTTCCTTGGAAATAATTCTACTGTTATTCTGGATGTAGAAAGATCCCTTTATTGGCGAGAGCTGAATACAAATTACGCAATTCTGTATAATTTTTCAATAACGAAATTACTGTGGGAAATTTCCGCTCGTATAATTTAATTGATTCGGTTGTGTATTCTCGCTCCTGGGGTAAAAATAAAATGATTTAGGGATTGTCTCGCCATTAGGACAAATAACAATTGTACGCGCTGCTATATTTCATTGTTCATACAAACTTGCCCCAAACTTAATTAATATAATAAACACCCAGAATGTCCAGAACGCTCCCATGTTCGTCCGAAGTAAAAACGAATATTGCAGACATCGCCCCGATAGCGCATTATTGTCGACAACAATTTAGACAGTTGTAATCAAAACTATCTAAATTATAATTCATTACAGTTTTAAGAAAAATATATGTGGTATTATTTTTACTTCGATGAATAAAATGAGGCGCGCGCAATAATAATTATTTTATAACAGTTTTGAAACGTTGTGAAAAAAACTGTAAATCGTGCATGCTGTGGTTTAACTGTTGATAATATTAGTAAACTTACAGAATTGATCTGAAATTTTACTAAGATCGCAGCGCAGGAAGAGAACTTATTTTTAATATCGTTATAGAACGTCGATAAGATTAAGAAACAAATTGATTATATTAAAAATAATATTTATGGTAATAAATATGGTATACAGTGATAAATTACTATTATATTATAATATATTTTTTACATACCCGGAATTCACGTCTTCCCAGTTTATATTTCTGTATATATATAACATTTTAATATATTTAAATCCGTGTTTTACGTTTATCTTTCCCACGATTTACGACTAAATTTTATTCAAATTTTGACAAAAATTTAATACACCCAACGTAATAACATTAGACGGAATGGAAATTGATGAAATAGTAGATAGTCGTATAAACGATAGCTTGACAGAAGAAGAACCTTCCAACTAAGAAGAAGGGTCTACTCATCCCATCAATCCAGTTCCTACAAAGAAGATCTTATGAGGCATATTGAAGGCCTCAAAGCATATATTACTAGTATTAGTAATTTACCACCAGAAACCTTTAATTTAATTTACAATATTGAAAGAACTATTTAAAAAAAAATGCAGCAAAAAACAATGTTTTTCAATTTTTTAAGTAAAAAATAACTTTTATTTTTCTGTTTACATTTTACATTTTCCCTCTATTTACATTTTTTTTTTGTTGATCCGTTCAAAAACTTAAAATCGTGGATTCGCTTTATTACAAAAAAAAAAAAAATTAATTTACTTAATTAAAAGTACAAAAAAATAAGTTCATTTTATACATTTTCAATCATATTTATTAGAAATCTTCGATTTATACTTATATAACTTTAATGAAAATAAAAGTAGATCGCAGACAACAACAATAACCCGAGAGTCCTTATATCTAGTTATATATAAGGTTCTATTAAGCTTTGTCAAAGCGGCAATCATCCCCTATCCCCCCAACAACACCCAATATCTCCGTCCGCACCTCGCTCCTGTAATCCTATTTCGGAACACTTGGTTCTCTTTAGCGGAACAATTACAGTGCAATAAGACCCGTCTACATGACACGAATACTCTCCGCAGAAACGTCTCAATAGATGAAAAGAATCTGAACAAGAGTCAACTAAGATTCAGTTAGACACGTCATTTCAAATTTATCTCTTAAATCGAATAAGGTAAATAAGTAATATACCTGTTTGGTCCAGCTAAGACGCTAGTTTGGGGGTTTGATTCTCGACCCGGAAGATTTTGATGATAAACATTTGGTAGCAAATAAACGACAAACTAGAATCTTCTTTTTTTCGTACGTAAGAAAACTTGTAAAATGCATAAAACGCCAGTAAAATTAGGATACAACGCCTACTAATGACAACAAAAGGAATTGCTCATTATTACACTGGTTTAACCTAGAACTTAACCTAATCAGCATCAGACCGCTTTTTCAAAATAGCACATCTTAATTTATCTCAGTTTGAATTTACTTAATTAATAATATTTAATTTGAGTTATCATACTTGCTACGATTTTACAATTTAATACTTTTAACTATAATACAATTTTCACCGTTGACTTGAGTTCAATTTAATGACTTACCTTCTGAAATAACCTTCTGTAGATATTTACGTATACACTGCATACAATTTTTGCAGTCATAATAACTGCATAGAACGCCTGCAAGCGTTAAAAAATATATTTAGAGTTTAATAAAAATATAAATTACACTGCAACAAAGTTATAATAAAACATCAGTAAAATACGTATTAATTAATGGTTAAAAATGTGCAAAATAGTGAACTATTATGGCAAAAAAGGAGCTATAAAGTCATTATAAGTTTTTTTATTATTTCTTTAACGTCAAAATAATAAACGAATTTCTTCATAAATAGTAATTCCAGCCCCTAATTGATTATCGAAAAATATTTCAGGTCATTACGGC
This sequence comes from Eubasilissa splendida, assembly GCA_031772225.1. NCBI lineage: Eukaryota > Metazoa > Arthropoda > Insecta > Trichoptera > Phryganeidae > Eubasilissa > Eubasilissa splendida. The sequence continues at coordinate 5,451,189 of CM062854.1, read as the reverse complement.
TCTCTTGACTTCAGACTTGGCTGCTTTAATTAAAGTGATTAAGACTTTTCCAAAGAAGATTAAACTTTGGTGACTAGGTTTGATTCTCAAACAGGTTGTAAAGAAAACACTTAAATACGCTAAAAGTTTCGAAATCAATCAATTTTAATTAAACCGCATTCAATTCATAAGTATTAAATTGTACCTATTTCCATCTAAAGACCCGATTGGTTTACATTTAACATAACAAATATGTACATAATCGACCTTTTTATATATTTCATGATTTTTTTAGCGATTATGGTGCTTGCTGAATTCAGGTGCAATGTTCCAATCAGTTCAATATTTAGAGGTATTCTTAATAAAAAAAAAACGAATGTTCTCGCAACATATTCAATTTTTCATAATTTTGTTGATTAGTAGTACCTTTAAATTTTATATTACTTAGTTAATATTTTTTGTATCTATATTAACCTTTATATTTGTACTTGTTTACAATTGGATACTATACATAATATTATATATCATATAATTTTCAATGCACTATATCACACAAATAAGAAAATTATCTCTGTATAATGTGCTGTATGTATTCAGTTTTCATGTTTCTATTTATACAGAAACAACATTTTTTATATAATATGAATGTAAAATACCTTTTCTTTTGACTAATATAATATTAACTAAATCTTTATACCATTTTTTACCTAATCTATCATCAAAACAATAAAAATGGATACATAAGTATTTTATGTATTATAAAAATCGACAATACAATTATCAACATTCATCGCATGATTACAGTCAATAGTCAAAATGATATTTTGATAATTCCAAAAACACAATGAGTAATAAAAATTGCATTCTAAAATTCTTATTAACGAATTACGAGCGCATTTAATATTAAACACTGTACCTAAAGGCATCCGGAAAGCAAATTCCTAAAGTAGAGAATTTAGAAGGGTTGTGGCACCCCTATTGTCTGCTACCCCTAACCCGGCGTTACATTAATTAGGATGGGTTTTCATTCGTATTACGGAGCCCCTTCGTGACTTTTGACTGTAGGAAACTCCTAATGAATTGTTACAGAAATATTCATACCTACCTCGTTTTACATCTAGTTGCAATTAAAACAGGGTTTTATGTATTAATTTATTTTAATTTATTGCGTCTAAGGGATGATTTATGACCCAATTTTGATCTGTATTGAAAGATAGACTAAAACATCCATCATAATCATAATCTTCTATTTTCTGGAGTGTGATTTCATATATTTATTTGGCCAATTCGGTACTCTTATTCTTAACAGTTATCTTTATAATGATTACAGACATAGCAAACTTTTTCGGGGTAACTTATCATACTCTGTTTACTTAGCAATAACTTTTTTTATAACTAACCGTGTTTGTTAAATAATCATTCCTTAAGAATATTAATGGACAAGGTATTATAAGACAATGCACTCAGCCTTCATCTTCTTTTCGATATACTAATTTTAATAATGCTTCAATTTTATTGCATGTTTGCCGTCTCAAAATAAATTATTGTTCAATCATTCTTTAATTTAAATAATTCATAGTCTATTTTAAAACACGTTATAGTAAAAATATCACGTTTTTGGATAGACGTAAATACGTTGTATTCATAACATTATCAAACATGATTGAAATATTAATTTATGTGTAGATTTTTAATAGATATTGCGCACTAAACAATTTTAAACAAATTTTCAAATAACTAATAAGTTAAACGTTCAGAGATTAGAAAAATAAAATTTTTCACTTGATTAATATTTTTGTATTGTGATTTACAAATAAATACACGGCAAGTTTGTACATACCAAAGTTAACTATAAGTAGTTAACATGCAATGCTCAGATTTGCGAGTAATTTATTTGAGTTACCTTACAAGAATTATTTATTTATTTATTATTATTATTATTATACACGCCCTATTCAAGCATTAACATAATTTGTAAAATAACAGAAAATTTTATCAGAAGTACAATACATATAGAAAAAAAATTACATAATGTCAGCATGTCCTTAAAATCATCAAAATTACGAATAAATACAAAATGTGAAATAAAGCAATCTAACAATAAATAATATAATAAGCTAGAATAAGGCGGCACTGTACGCAAAGTGTCGCCTTTGTCGTTTTTTATCAGAATCTTTTACCCCTTCAGTGCATGTATTAATATGAAACATGTTTATTACAATAAGGTAGTTGGTATTAGTAAAAGCGTCAAAGCGATCAGCGCTGATGCACTTAGCCGCATGTAGAGTACTCAGAGTATCGTAGACTATAAGGAATTGGAGGGAAAAAAAAACAGTTTAGCAGAATACGCTAGATCTTTAAGTTCGTGATATGTGGATACGTATATAGTTCAGTGTGCAGTTTACCTTCGTTTTGTGTACGGATACTAAGATTGTATTATCCTTAAGCAGTATTTTCACATAAAGGAGGAATATTTTAGAACTTCGTTTTCAGACAACACCGCCTTGGTATGTTTCCAAGAAGCCTGTATTTGTTTGATCTGCAAAAGTATTAAGATTTCTCTTTGTTTCGATTTTGGGGCAGAAAATTTCATGCAAATATTAATTATTCTTCTATTTATTTTACGCGAAATATGTTGAAAAGTATGAAAGCGGAAGTTCCGTAGTTAGAAATGAATACATAATATTTATGTTATTTCAATTTTATATATTTATTTATTTCACATTTGTTTGACATAATTTTTTATACATCAATACAATATAACATACAATAATATATTATATAATAATATTTAGGAGAACACATTCTTATTGTGAAGTTGTAACTATCCACAATAAGAATGTGCTCTCCTAAATAATAAAGTTATATCAATGTTTGTTTCCAAAATTTAATAAAAATTAATTAATAATTCTGGCGTCTGCTGTCAGTTTACTCAAAGGTATTTGAGATTCTGTAAAAATAAGGTAGATGGCTCTTTCAAAAATAATGGAACGATTAAATGTATTAATATCAAAAAGATAACATATAGGTTCGAAAATTGTCGCTAAAAATATTGTCGCTGTGGCATAGTTGCACCTTCCCCGGTTAGGAAAGAGATCCAGGTTCGAATCCCGGTGGAGCAACAACAATATTTTTTGATAAAATTGATTTTATATGTATATCTTTCTAATTAACATATTTAATAATATAATACACTTATTATTTGAATGTATGGAATTAATGCAGGAAGTATCCACCTCTGATATATAAAGCATTGTTCTGGCTACTTTGCTAGACTACCGTCTGTGTTAAAGTTGACAATATTTCCGTGTTGTTGCGGTGTTATTTATTTAAATTAAAAAGAAAAAGTAAGATTCAATAGAGATATATAAAAAATAGAGACAATAAAAAGTGTAGTGAATGTTTTATAAATGTAAAGTGAATCATTCGTGTATCGTATTGTAATTTAGCTGGAATATTGAACAGTGATGCTTCTGACTGATCTCTACCCAATTGAAAAACGTACTGAGTCCATATTTGCGTAATAACTTTTTTTGTAAGTGAATTAAATATAAGCATACCTTAAATATAGTTAATGTTGTTCAAGACATTTAACACGTGTATTTAGTTTCTGAAGGTCACGCACTGTTTCCTATAAATTAAAAAGCCCTAACATATACATATTTTAAAAATATAAATAATTTTGTTAATAATTTTTAATTAAATGAATTGTGAATAAGCCATGACCATACATAGTATTTGTTTGATAGAAAACTTTGATTATTAAGGAGAACACATTCACAATAAGAATGTGTTCTCCTTAATAATATAAGTTGTATCAATGTGTCCAAAATTTAATAAAAATGAATTGATAATTCTGGCGTCTGCAGTCGGTTTACTCAAAGGTATTTGTGATTCCGTAAAAATAATGTAAATGGCTTTCAAAAAATAATGGAACGATAGATGTATTAATTTGAAAAAGTGTAACTTATAGGTTCGAAAATTTGTCATGAAAAATACTGGCGATATAACACTATTGGTAGTGTCCTTCCACAGATTGTAAATAGAGATCCAGGTTCGTATTCCGGTAGCGCAAAAACAATATTTTTCGACAACATTGATTTTATATGTATATATTTATAATTAATACATTAAATTAGTATTTAAAACTTTGATTATATTTGTTTTTTTAACACTATATTTTAATTTTAGATTTCACATAAACGCCCGGATTTGGGACACTTTTAGATAGAAAAACGTATACATTTTATTTAAATATACCTATAAAATAAATTATAAATACACGTTTATAATACTTATTTTTATTGAAATAATATTTATTAAATAATGGAACTTAACTACTGTGAAATTGTGAATGATTTATTTTAAATTTGTTGACATAATATAACAGTTAATGTCAAATATATATGGGAATTTATACGAGAAGTAAATTATTTTTACGTAATACCATCCACCCAATCAACGCTGGCTTTTGAATATATTTAACATTTATTTATATATTAATAAATAATTTATCTACTGGGCAGAATGGGATTTATTAACTCGTATTTTGAAATGAATGATAAAGGCTTTAACCTGAAGAGCATAGATTAAAGCAACACAAAGAGTAGCTTGTTGGTGTAGTGGTCAAGACGTTGGCCTAATGATCTAATGGTCTGAGGTTTGCGCCTCGTGCCAGGACACCAGCTCGTTAGTTCTATTTTCATAGCACAAGCGTTTAGCTTAGTTTGAAAATAGTAAGAATATTGATGTGACATGTATTCCGTGTACGCATATCTATTTATATTTTTTTAATTAAAAATTAAAAAGCTATTTCCAGTATCTGTTTTATCTAATCATGCTTAGTCTTCTATATTTCTAATTCATCATAATTTTTTATAAATAACAAACTATAAAATCATCCATAAATTACCCATTTTTATTTTATATTGATATATCAACTGGAAATTGCCATATAAAACAGCTCCGAACATTTTTCACTTCATTTTTCCGACCCCAACTGGACTATATGGATGCGCTTAATTGTGCGGCGGATGTTTCCATAGCAACCAGGGGATGAAAAGTCAACGTAGACCGTTGAGGGGTAGTTTTCAGCGAACTTCCAAACATTGAAAACTATGCAGGGAAAACTAATTTCAACTAATCGAAGTGTTTTACACGAAAGCCTTGTCTTCGAGTTAAATGGAGCGAGTCATTTGGAAAATTAGTTGAAATCAGTTGCGTTTCTCGCGCACTTGTAACCGAGTAATAATTTTACAAAGAGAATTTAATCAAAATAATTTTCTGATTTATGTTTGTTAAACACTCGCCTAGCGGACGAGTAGTTGGAGATTCGAACATATTTCTGGAAGAAATCCGAGTTAGCCGTAACAAAAATAAAAAAATATTATTAAAACGTTTATTTCCTGCAGGGATCTCTGTTTTTTAAAACAATTCTAATTCCCCTATGATTGGAATATTTGTTAAAAATAAACTCTCATAATTGTTGTACTACATTTGAAAAAAATCATCGCTATTTACAATTTTCATTTCATATGCAAATAACATGAACAGTTCAGAATTAATTAAATCCAGCAGATAACAGGGGTGTATTTGTAAAATCATTTTAAGTATGAAAATGTTTCGAGAATTTTGAGTAATTTGAATAGGAGGATTTTATTTTCTAGTGTAAATGACATGACTAGTAAATATATATATATATATGTATAAGAAAGGGGTTTGAAACATTATTTGCGAGACGAGGGACATTCTACACACATTTATCTAACAAAACACAAATCGGATAGATCAGAAAAGATTACTCACTTTTTCTGACCTATAAATATTTCAGAAAGGTTTATAGCTCTCGTATCTCGCTAATTAATTCACACGATAATTTTTAAATATATATATCAGCGGGAAAATCAATAAATAAACTATGCGTAATGTTTATTCTTAGTAATATTTTAAAATACACACAAGTTTTTTCACATTGGTAAAAAATAGAGTGGATTATTAAAAGCAAAAGTTTGTGAAACGCCGTGTCTGAAGTTTTTCGTCTGATCGGAGAAAGAAGAGTAGTCGACTCAATGATGGGGTTGATTTTTTTTCTTTTAGAAGAGCCATTTCAAGAGGAAGGAAAAAATATTGAAAAGTTGTTCAATATAGTAGAAAACAAAGATCTAAACTAAATGTATATTCTATATTGTTTTCGCAAGAATATAGTACCTACTTGAATAATTATGATACGCACATTTTTTAAAATGAACTTGAAAAACTCATTCATTTATATGTATTTTTTAAATTAATGTCTCCAATAGTGCCTTTTATTACAGTAATACATAAAGTAAAATAAAAACGAAAATGTTTAGGATAAAAACCATAAGTAGGCACATGAGAAAATATTAAAACATTGCAAAAAATAATATACAGTAAAAAAAATGTAGGAAATAAAAATTATATAAAGTTTACGAAGTATAGAAATGTTGCCAAACACCACCTTTAATATTATGTTAAAATTTGTATTTCTTATGAATATACATCATCATTAAATATGTATAAGAAAAATTCGACAATTTTTTTATTTATAAATTGTAAATATTAATTAACACGCTTTGTAGCTTGTGTTAGTCTCAAATCAGTCCGTACGATCTGTCAGTCATAAGCAAATGTGTTGGAATTTATATGTATGTATTTCTGTAATGCTAGCAGCAGCAGCATCTGCATACTCGTTACCCAAGTTTTGAATTATGTGCAATGGATAATTAAACTGAGCAACCGAATCAATATTCTTACAGTAATAAGGTAAAATGATTCTAGCATTTCTGACAGATACACGAAAGTTACAGCCACAATAAATCATTTTAATTATGCAAATTTTTAAATAAAAATACTAGATCAAAAATAATTTTTCTTTCGCTTAGCTTTAATAAATTCATTGAACATAATTGAAAATCAAAATTAATGGCTCTTGTGGTATATTCAGTTTATGATTGACAAATCTCAGAAATTTAGTTTGTACTACTGTAACGATGTATACAAAAGTTTTAATGTGTTGAGGTTCTTAAAATCTTTTGCCACTCTCAATATGTATCCTAATATTTTTAGAGCCTTCTAGAAATTTAATCAAAATAAGACATAAAACTAAGTGTGCGATATTAATGACATATCGCCGATAGCTTTGCACGTGTGGATGCTCCATTATGATTACTTTATCTATCTGTCCCTTCCCCCTGCACCCTACCCCTCAGAGCACGACTTTTTTTGTGTATTTATCTATGACTTTTGAACTGTCAAGGAGAGTGGATGATCTGATTTGTGCTCGTCACTAATTCACAGTTTTTGGTAAAGTTACTTGTTGCTAGTGTATTCGGTTCCTCGCGTGTGCATGTCGAAACCCATATTGTGCATCAAAGTGTTGAAGCAGGTTCCTGAAGTTCAGGAGCTGTGATTATTGTGGAGAAGATCCAGGTAAATTATACTCTTTCCTAGTTGATCCTCGAATGTTTATTGTCCTGTCCCTCTCCCGAATTCTTACCACCCTTTCTCCATCCCGTTTCCCCAACCCTTATCTAAACACTAAGTTTAATGTCAAAAGTGACGCCTAGATCGTCTATAACGAAAATTAATACTAGACTCGGATTGTTCATTAAGTAGTAAAAGAAAATAGGGTTCTTTATTTTGATAGTTCTCATAATTTAGCACTTATTTATATTAAGATTAAGCTTGTTTTCAGTGTGCTTAAGTAATTTACACAAGTTTATTGAAAGAGTATAACAATCATCAATATATCGAATTGTTCAAAACAATTGCAGATAGTTATCGATATCCTTAAAAATATTGATCATGTCGTTAATAAAGAAAACAAAAAGAACTGGACCGAGATGAAAGCCTTAAGGTACGCCACTGGATCCAACAAAGTCATACGAGGACATTTAATTTAACAGTGAGTTTTATATTTGTAAATATTTGTAAGATAACTCTTAAACCAATATAAGAAGTTCCCACTGACTCCAGCCTTGAACAATTTATTTATTAGAATTGTGTGACATACTTTATCGGAGGATTTACTAAAGTCAGTATAGATCGAGTCTTCTTTGAGTTTAACAACAAAAGCTTCGGATATAAAATGTTGGTACAATAAATGTTGATTTGAAAGGATAAATTATTTTTCCAAAATCAATTTTTCAAAAAGTTAGATAACATACAAATAGTAGATAACATGCATATTGGTCTATAGTTTGATACAACAAAAATAATATACTTATTAATTTAATGAAATTAGTATTTTTAAATATTTATCTACGAATTTTCATAGGTCAACTTGTCACAGAGCGATTCCGCTGAAAGCTACATAGAAACATATTATACGTAAAACTGACTAATTAAATAAATCAATTGGAAAGATATACAGAATAAATCTATATATCGAAAAAATAATTTTGGTTGTGATGCATTATGTCTTCTGATGGTATAACCAGACATATAATGTCTCGTGTAAATTGATCGGGTGGTATAACAATTAACCTCGATCTCGTTATATAATTCAAGGTTTAACAATATAATAATAGTTACACAGATTATACAAGTTGAAGCCGCGTAGATAAAAAAGTGCAGTTAAGGGCGCGTCGCCTTATAACGGCTCTCCTCTCTCACGCTCTCATGTCGGACCTACAAAGAGTAAAAAAAATATTTTTTCTGAGTATCTTTCTAATTGATTATTTTAATTTTAATGGTATATTATTGGTATTCTTATAGATTATATAATGGTAGTCTCTATTCTGTAGTTTAGTTTAGCATAACAATCTCATATATATTAATATTTACCCTCATATGAAGGTTAGTTTTGCCACTATGTTAGTAAATGCTCTCTCTGTGTGGACTTCGTATTAAATGGAGAACGTCAAACATGTATATTATTTCCATTTGACCCAACGCTAGAATGCATCAAGAATTCGCGATTATTACCGATGAAAAATAACTCCTACTGAAGTACTGAAGAACCGTAAGCATACTTGTTCAAAAAATTGTTTTAAAACTCTTTGATGTTTTTGATGTCTTAATAATCGAATTGCTCATGTAAGAGACATGAAACAATCACAGTAACTATGTTGTTATTTTATAATATAATGCTACTAATATAATGCAATAGATATGTAAGCGATACATAAATATGGTAAATGAAAAAAAATTTATTGTAATTAATAATTTTTGAGGAATTACATATGTATCTATTCTTTATTGATAAATGATGCTGGCCAAGTCAATGATGAAAATTACGCCGTAAAGTCATTATGTAATCACTAAAATAATATTATAATTATTTAATTTTTTTCCACAACAATTTTCATAATACTTTACAAAATTATTTATTTAAACTCATAATTTCGAGAATTCAGAAACAAAATTAATATTTATATTTACAATCAATAGAGTTGATTACTAAATCTGTGTATTAAAAAATGTTATATTTGATAGATATTTATTTTAAAGTCATTGACAAAATTAATTTTAAAAAATAAATTAAATTGCCAACATTGTACAGAAAACTTCCGTTGTAAAGTACCCGCGACAATTCGGTTCAACGCGAAGGTGGTGGCGCCGTTCTACCCGTGACGTATCTTGACAACACGCAGTCACATACCAGGGCGCTGATTACATCGTGTGTACTCAGCCGCCCCACGCTTCAATAACTGGGACGTATTAAGCCAATACGTCAAACTGTCATCACCACATCGGGCGGTTCAAGTTAATACGCTCTTATTGAACAAAGGAAATTCACAAGAGGGGTCTGGTTAAAAGAGACATTCTAATATGTTGATAGTTTTGAACCTAACATCGATATTTATACCAATAATCAAATCGCCTGTCAGACGAAATTCACATTAATGAGATCAAAAACAATGTTTACTTATCTTGTAAAACTTAATCGCTTTGTATGAAACCACTAATTATATTACGCTTCGCTTAGCTCAAGCTTCGTCAGGGCGTATTTAAAACTAACAATAAATACAAAAAGAGTGCAAATACAAAAAGAGAGAGAGACAGAATACATATACAGTTTGACAATATATCAAGGGAAGGGAAAGTACTATGTTGATGGATATAAAATTGATTTAAAAGGAAAAATATATAATATGGCGCCAATGGATAAATACATTTGGTTATTAAGAATTGCACTACCACTAAATTGTCCAACCAGATATCAAAGTCGTTTTTATAAAGGGTACCGACCCATGTGCCATTATTAAATTAATGATCTTTCTCAATAATATGGTTGGCAAAGTTTTTTTGTATTTTTGTTAGTTTTAAATACGACCTGACGAAGCTTGGGATAAGTGACACAGATTGGCGTGTAATAAAATTAGTGGTTTTATACAAAGTGATTGTGTTTCATTTAATCTAATATGTCAAACTAATGAAAATACTGTTAATAATTTGTCTCCGCATAACTCGGAAATTGGAAATTGAATTTGGAACACACCAACTATACATGTCATGCATTCCAAATGATCCGGCTCAAAGAGATCACAAAATGATGTACGAATGATATATTATAAAATATGAAAAAGAACGCTTGAAGATATTTCTATTGAAGAATACATTTAAATAGTGACAAACTAACATATTGGCGAATTCCTTAGCCTTAGCTTTACGATACCCCGCCCCGTAACCCCCTCACTGAATACCGATCAACACCGCGTATGAACTGGTCGTTTTTAATATAAGCTCAGGAAAACTAGCATTTTTGCGAGCTAGAGTCCGCAAAATGATGCAAAAAAATAAAACAATACTCATTAATAGGACCGATAAAAATACTATTTAGTATTGAATTATTTTGTTATTGATACAAAAATAATTTTAAATAGTAGTTGAAGCTATAGAGCGAGTGAGTAAATACAATATACATAATAAAATTGCTTTTTTATACTTATACGAAGCATTTTAAAACCAACAAAAAATAAATATTGTCAAGCAAATTTAACGATTTATAAACATTTTGTAATTTCATAAAAACTTACTAATTAATTTTCGTAAACTTGGCCTCGGACCAATAAGAAAGCATATTCTATATATGTATGAAGTTTCCGTAACTAGAAATTTTTCTGGTACATTGTACACGAATTTTATGGTTGCGGTCATTCAATTAATGTATATACATAGTGAATATTATGTTCCAGGCCGATTTTGTTTGACCACCATTTTGGTTTGGCAAATATTTGTAAGTTTGAATTTAGTAATCGTAGAGAATTGATAATTACAGATTTTTTTTGAAATTTAATGTCTCAACAACGTTTGAATTTATTAAAATAATTATTAAAATAATAATAGCAATACTGTAACCATTAATGGTGATTATTAAGGAGAACACATTCTTATTGTGAAGTTTTAATTATTCAGAACATAGATCTGTGATGTTTAAAATACTAATTTATTAACGTATTAATTATAAATATAAATATATATGTATATATTTATAATTAATACATTAAATTAGTATTAATGGTGATCGTTATCATCACACGTTGGAAAACTTATTGGTAGCCGAATTAGGTCAATTAAATCTGCAACACATGTGGTTTCAACAGGACGGTGCCACCTCGTACACAGCCAGAGCTACGTTTAAAATTAACATTTAAACAGAAAAATTACTAATAGAGCTTCAAAGTGATACCAACCGTGACGAGTTAACTCAACGGGAGCTGGTGACACACTGGTTTCAAAGTAACGCAATAACGAAAAAAAAAGTAGAACTACGTATGTATAAGAATATTAATACAGTAGAAGTTCACATAAGTAAAGAAAAAAAAATTAAGCCAAAATTTTTTTTTATCAATTTTATCATCATCTCAATACAGCAACAAAAACTTCTCCCTTATATTTATGCATTGAAAATCGGAATGTATCGTAATGTATACAAAAATACCAAAATCGTAATAATAATTTGTATTTGAAGCATTCACTTGAAATAATATCAGCGATCTGGTACTTCGTGCAGGAACATGGTACGATATCAATTCAGGACGTCAAACTTGCGACTTACTAAGTATTTTTAATAAAACTAATAAATCAATCAAAGTTCTTCTACACGACAAGTAATTTAAATTACGAAAGCTCATTAGAAAATCATAATTCAATTATTCAACGCGTGTATATACATAGTTTGAAGTTAAAATACCTTAAAAATTTATATTGAACCTTTTTTTGTTATAACTGATAATCTTTATAGAATGGATACTAAATTATCAAGTTATTTTCTCAGCTACAACAAACAATTTAACAGAATTCTTTCACTTTTTTAACGCAAATCCGAGACATTTCCTAACTTTATTTTTAATTTCATTAATATGTGGAACGAATGAAAGCTTTTCATCAAATAGGATACCAAAATCTTTGATTTGAGACACTTTTTTAAGCATAATGCTATAAAATAATGGGTTTTGATTCTACAAATATATTATTATTTCATAAACTGGCATTTCTGAATATTTAAATAAAGTCGAGACTCGAGATACAACGAAAAAATATATACATAACATAAACTACAGAAATTATTAAAAAGGAGAAAAATTAAACAACACATTAAATATCTAAAAATATTATAATTCATACTTATAAAAATAAATTTATTTGAAATAACTTCTTAAAAATTCAAATATGTTTAAATTATAATCTGAAAGTCTATTTCTAGATTTAGTTTTATAGTCAGCAGGGAAGCGAATTTAAAAAAAAAATATTTTGTGATCTCTCCTGCTGACTAATATGCTTTCACTCCTTTTTTAAAGCCTAGATTATTTAATTCCAGCATGTTATTCTCTCTGTTAATTCATTTTTGTCCGAATCTAAAACGATTTTTTTCAGTAATAAAATCATTAATAGATGTACGGAAAGGATACAATCACTTTATAATATCAGATTCTCATTGAGTTGACATATATGCTGTTTCAAGGAAAAATAAATTATCAAATTTGGTCCATATATTTCGATGGTGTAGTGGTACTCGAAGTGAGTCTACATATTAACATATATACAACTTTCAAAAATTTGATAGATGTGGAAATTGATGGGGTGAGAATGGTGAACGTTATATTTATATCAAGTGATCACTTAAGTCAGCTGATGACAGGTCGTAAGCTCTGTAATTATCCCATACTTCTAAATTCCATTAAATATAATAAAAATAGCTTTGCCTCTATGAGATATCTGATATTTATTTAATAACAGTACCTTTATAGGTCAAAATCCAGTAATTTTGTATTCTTGGATATATTCAAATATTGCTTTATAATAGCTTCACTGTTAGATATACATTCGCCTTTAGTGCAACTTTTGAAAAACATATTATTTAACCCTATATTTTTACACCTATAAAATATACAATGCCCGGGACTCGAGATAAGTACTACCGGGACTCGAGACATGAAAAACTCCGGGTATTCCCGGGTCAGAAACACTAGTGTACACCTATTTGACTGAAGAATAAAACAATCATTTATCGACGCATTGTTCTGGACATTTCTTCTACGTGATGAAAAGGTATTTATTAATTTTCGCGATTAAAAAATACCTATTGCAATACATTTTTACACGCGAAACTATTTTCAAATTCCCTTTCAAATATTATAAACGAAATTTGAACTTTATCGGCGTGTCACTAATCACAAGATCGTCATCGCTACCTTAGGTCAATATGTGAATTACTTCATCACGTCAGAAAAAAGTAAAATAAATGGAGAAATGGTTCTCGTATTTTTCTTGCATTAAAGATATATTATTTCTTGCCTCTTTGGGTACCAAATATAATAAAGCCATTACAAAGATATACTGAAATGTAATCTTACAGAGTAATTCGGTGATACCTTTCACTCTGGGCAATGAATTTGTTAATATACGCGTCTGTAGTCGTTTGTGTCTACACCCGATAACAATAATTAACTAGTGAGAAAGAATAGTTAATTAGGGAGAAAGAATAAAGCGCCAAATTTCGCTCTCTAATCCAATACCTACTGTTAACCTATTTTAAACCATACATAATGTATATGGATATAATATCAATGTCATGAATAATTGTAAATACGTGCAATACTTTATTTTTATTTTTTATTTTTAAAGAAACAAACAGTGTAACAATAATAACTAATAACATAATATGTAAAAAAACATCAGTGAAGATTCTTAAGAATTAAAACTAAACAATAGTATACTCAAACAAACTGATAAACAAAAAGACTAACAAATAAACATAGTAAACTAAAAAATAGTATAAATTTTAAAAAAAAACTGAAAAAAGAAAGAATGGAATGTTTTTAAACTGAACATACAAAGTGAAAAGGGTAAGGAGGGGAGGGAAATGGGATACAATATATACAATTTATTTTAATAGTTATTAAAAATTTGGCGTATTTTAATTTTAAAGGGAAGCAATTTATCGTTTAAAATGTCTAAGTTATTAGAAGAATTTACGGCATTATATTTTGACTTAGAGCTGATCACAAAACAATTAAACAACCCTTCAGGTGTGCGATAATCAAGGGATACAATGACGGCAAGAATAATTTCTTATTCAGGCGGTCCTGTCAACTATTTTAGCGAATCACTATACCAGGATGTAGGTACTATATATAATATAAGAGGCGGTAATATGAAAGTTTCATTAATTATATTAACAGTAGCAGGAGAAGATCGAGATGTATGAAAATGTTTATTTTCAGCGATAATACCCCAACTAATTTAAGAATAAGATGAAAACGATAAATTAATGAATGAATGATAATAATCAGATATAAATAATACGTAGATCAAGACTTTTACAACTGGGGGTATTTTAGCTTGAAAAATAATATAAAATATATATTTCGTATAATTTAAGAATATTTCGTTCCCTTCCAATCTTCAAAGTTTGCTCCTGATAAATATGTAAATGTAATAACTAAATTCATATTCATACCGTTATGTTGTCTATTTTTCACGTATAATGGGCTCATATAACCGAGGGGATATTTCACTTCTTTGAACCGCTAAGGAGAGATGTTTGTAAGCCCTGGCATCTGTCAACGCCAAGCAGTGTATTTACTTAAAATAATACTTTTACTTTGTTGATTTTTACGTCTCTCCTCTGCTAAAATATCATTTTTTTTGTTATAAAAAATATGAAATGAAATATTATACATATCGACTCTTCATCAACTCACCATTTGATAATTTAGCTAAATATGCAATTCAAATAATAAATAATACTATTATATTTTAATACCTGGATTGTAATTGGATAAATATTGACTTTAATTATTTTTTGCAATCAATATTTTTCCTAGTTAATAATATTAATTATTATAAATTTGTTTTAGATCACCCATTCGAAATTATTATCAAGTGTTGATTATTTTCCGCACAGCGATTAATAGCTGAAAGGATGCAGTCTTTCCGGTATCGTTTTGAAGAGTTATGCAACTCCCTTGTCGGTTCCACTAGGCAAAAAACACCCGTGTCTTTAATTTAATCCAATAAAAAATGATATGCTAATAAATAATATCAATTATTTCAATAATATAAATTTATCCCTTTTCGCGCCCTTTAGTTACATAAACATTTACATTATAATTAATTAAAATACATTTATATAAAATAATAATAATAACATATTGTAACGTTGCACTTTGGTACTCGCCCCGTTAACTAAATTCATGTATTATGTATATGAGATTTTTATTCAATAATGATGATATCAATATATAAAATTAAAAATCTATGTCTGGTCGCCCTATTCTGTCAGACGTCGATCGGGGCCCGACCGAGAGAGGCAGAAGTTATGGCTACCACTCGGTCGCGGCGAGAATATTTTTAATCTGTAGAAAGAGTTCGTTACACGCAGATACCATTACTCCAAGCCGGTAAACGGAGCCAATACTACATGGCGACACGATGGGTTATCTACCATCGATCCTGGCAGAAGAGAAATTTCTGCCGGGGTCTTCTTCACCTTGGGATGGGCGCGTGACTGAAAATGGAACTATTGTCTGTGTTCCGGATCCGTAACACACATTTTTGGCGCGTTTTGCGAATTGACCGCGACCCATGTTATTGACACCTTTTCCCCAACCATACCTTTTTAATGCTCGTCTTTAGTGTGAAATGTGACCTTGACGTCAGCAGACGTCAACGTGACCAATATTTGTTCGATCGCGACATCGCGATAGCATTCGCGGTATGGATTTGTTAGCTCCAGAGCACCAGTACTGTAATTTGCGATATTTATATTATATATTATATTGTTTGTAGTTTTGTGTGTGCGCGGGTGAAGTTGAGATGCCGTCTTCAATTGGAAACGGAGAGCTGCCCATCCGCGTGGCGTTTGTGTGATCTCGGCAGCGACTGCAGGGATGACGTAGGCATCATATACAATAGATCCTATCGGCGAAAGATTTACGTCTCCTTTTCAGTCTGGCTGGGCAGAGGGTTTCAGTCCTACTCGGCAAGACTCTGATGCTTCTAGATGGGAGAGGATGTAGCCCTGTCAAGCTCTATTTGAGGCAGAACTATACTATGGATGCTGCGGAGTCTGGCGCACTGAGTTCTATATCTCGGTGCGGCCTCGAAGGATGAAGATACAAACATACAATAAGAAACGGAAAAATATTTGGTCTGTAAATATTGTTGTCCACGTTTTCTTTATTTAAGCTACCGTAAATGTAAATTATGATATGAAATTGGTCACAATTTCATAGTTGTTGCCAAGTAGAATTCAATGTAATAAAAAAATTTCATTTGACAATCTAATTTTTATTTATTATGAAAGAACCACCTTTGTCAATTTGTTATTTAAAATTACTCTTCTTTTGCCTCGAGGGACGAATACAGATTTGGGAAATCGTTGGTGAGGTAAGGAGTTCTTATAGGTTCAGCCCGGCTACTGAACTAGCCGGTGGAGGTGTGACGCTCCCGGCTCCATAGCTCACAATATATATTAATATAGTGCAGCATACTAAGAAAATTAACAGAATTTAAGTGTATTGGTATTACATGCTATTCTGAGGTGCACATGACAAACAAATACTAGTATTATTCCATTGCACCGTAGTAGAGACAAATACCACATCCAATGAGCCACCTGAAGTAGGGCGTTGAGAAAATACATAAGTTAATAAAAATATGATTCGGAACTAACTAAGAATGAAAGAAAAATTCCCAAATCAATCAACAATCGGGAAATGTTTTATTCTGCTATCCTGGAAATAATTATGGCGTATGAAAAATCATAAAAAAAGTATCCGTACTATATTTTCCATTCGTATATTTTACAATAGACAATGTCAACTTTTTTTTAAAATCCATACTATTCCACAAACGCACACGTAAAATCTATCTATATATAAATTAATTTTAAATATGAATTAAATATATTAATTAGAAATATATACATATAAAATCAATTTTTTGAAAAATATTGTTGTTGCGCCACCGGGATTCGAACCTGGATCTCTTTCCTAACCGGAGAAGGTGCATTATCCAACTATGCTACAGCGACAATATTTTTAGCGACAATTTTCGAACCTATATGTTACATTTTTGATATTAATACATTTAATCGTTCCATTATTTGAAAGAGCCATCTACCTTATTTTTACAGAATCTCAAATACCTTTGAATACGGATGAATAATTACAACTTCACAATAAAAATGTGTTCTTCTAATATATAAATTAATATTTGTTTATTTGTCCCGTATGCGTTCATACAAATGTGTGTATTTCGTATAGCTTATTGCCACTTGAAACTTTGGTGAGTTGCTGTGCGCACGCCCGCGAAGGTTTCTGAATTAGTACAACCATTTTACAATGAGAAAATAATGAACAATGTCATCGAAGCTACAATTTTAAATGGAATATTTAAAGGTGATGATGTACTGTTGCCACGCATCCCAATGATTCCGACAGATATGCCATTCGAATTTAAACGTCTGCAGTTTCCGGTGCGACTTGCATTTACAATGACTATCAACAAAGTACAGGGACAATCGCTACAAGTGTGTGAACTAAATTTGTAAAATCCATGCTTCTCACACGGACAGCTGTATATAGCCTGCTCACGCGTTGGAAAACCTTCTGATTTATTCGTATACACACCAGACGGAAAAACAAAAAATATTGTGTATCCAAAAGCACTTCAATAATCAGAATTAAAATACAAACATTTTTTTTCTTTGAGTGGCATTGCAACGCATGCCGGGTACTCGCTAATATACAATAAAAATACAGGAGTGAAATATTTTTATGAATTAAAAATGTCTATATTTTATGTCGAACATTTTCCCTGATGATGAATCGGTTAGGTAAAACTAGGTGGTTATGTTATGTACATAATGATAATATATAATTTCAGACAAAATCTAAGGGGGTACTATGATGTTTTTTTATGTAAACTTTTTTTTTTTTTAAATTACAGAATATAATAAATAGTTGTATAAATAATGAATTAGTCGGAGAACACATTCTTATTGTGAAGTTGTAATTATTCAGAACAGACGGTCTGTGATAATTATTATTAACGTTTTGAATAATTACAACTTCACAATAAGAATGTGTTCTCCTAATAATAAAGTTGTATCAATGTGTCCAAAATTTAATAAAAATGAATTGATAATTCTGGCGTCTGCTATCAGTTTACTCAAAGATATTTGAGATTCTGTAAAAATAAGGTAGATGGCTCTTTCAAATAATGGAACGATTAAATGTATTAATATCAAAAAGGTAACATATAGGTTCGAAAATTGTCGCTAAAAATATTGTCGCTGTAGCATAGTTGGATAATGCACCTTCTTCGGTTAGGAAAGAGATCCAGGTTCGAATCCCGGTGGCGCAACAACAATATTTTTCGATAAAATTGATTTTATATGTATATCTTTCTAATTAATATATTTAATTCATATTTAATGAATTAGTCTTTTATAGTTGATTAGAAAATGTTGAAAATTGTATAACTTAATGTAGAATTATTGATATTGTAAGATTCCGATTAAACTTGAAGCCTCTTTACAATGAGTTTCCGAACCAACATAATTATTTTCAACCGCTATTCAAAACACACCTTAGCTTATTTGAAAGCTCTGCGGGTGAAAATCATTAGCATTTCGTAATTGCTCTCTCATTCAATCAACTGAGTCCTTCTTGTGATCTTAGGTTAAATCCCCAAATTTTGAGAGTACGTATATTTAATTGACAAAATTAAAGACAATTATTTTAATTTGCAATGGATTAGCTCGAAAAAATATTGCAAGGATGGAAGATGGCGTGCTTGATTTAATACGTCTCACCAAGATTCTATAAATTAATTAATAAATATAATATAACATTCTTTTAGTAAATAGCTCAGAGGAAATCAAAACAAAGTATCTTTTAAAACTCCTAATAAATTAGTATACTTGTGCGACCTAGTAAGTAACATTGCATTTATTTTTTATATTGCGTTACTAATCATTTTTGATACATTAAATGCAATATTTTATTTATATTATTAACCATTATTTACATAATATCTATTTCTATTTTAGCCGTTGGATAACTTTTTAAAAAATGCACATTTTTTTTCTGAATTAACTTTTATTGAAGGTTATTTAGAAATATATATTTTTAATAATTATTAAGTAATACATATTATTATAGTGAAGTTGCAGATTTTCAGAACATAATTCTGTGGTATTTAAATACAAATTAAATGTATCAATTTAAAAGATATACAGGAAAATTCAATATATCGAAAATATATTTCATTTATAATAATATCTAAATTATGGCAAATAATATTCAGTTTATTAGTTTTAAATTAGTATTAAGATCTTAATAATAAAAAACCCACATTTTCGTAAAAAACGCGAAAAATTGAATTATTAAGTTTTAGATCTAAATATAAAATCCCGAATTGAAATTAATTTTATGAGTATTTTTTATTACATTTCAAGTAGAATATCTATCAAATAATAATAATACATTTATTAGGTTTACTTTTTACATGTATTATGTACTTACATTGATAAATAATGTCTAACGATCACCTAGTTAATTACTGAGTGTTGCGTAATATTTCAAATATCTTAAATACTAATTTAATGTATTAATTATAAATATATACATATAAAATCAATATTGTCGAAAAATATTGTTTTTGCGCTACCGGGATTCGAACCTGGATCTCTATTTCCAATCCGGGGAAGTACACTACCAATTGCGTTATAGCGCCAGTATTTTATTTGATGACAAATTTTCGATCCTATATGTTACACTTTTTCAAATTAATACATCGGTCATATAAAATTTATTTTATATGTATATATTTATAATTAATATATTAAATTAGTATTTAAAACATCACAGACCTATGTTCTGAATAATTACAACTTCACAATAAAAATGTGTTTTCCTTAATTTTAAATATCAAACAAATGTACCGAGGGTATGCATATAAAATTTGGCAAAGTATATACAACATATCAGTAAGAAAGTAAGATATATGTTTGGGTACCCTACCTGCTACACTAATAATAGCAGACAGTGTTCCTCCGGTATAACAGTAAGCAAAGTGTAATGATCAATGTACAAAAAAAATATATATAAAAAGTTAAACAAGAGATACAATTAGGTAATTCAATATACTGTTGTAGCAGTTTTATTCTCAGATTTGGACCTTTAAAAGATCTTGGGCATAATTACTCCCCATTTTGTGGAGCCAGATGTGCACTTTTCGTGAAAAATACAAATACACCATTGCCGTTTTTAGATTTTATATACTTAATCATACATTACAACAATGATGGCGAATGGACACGGAAGCTTGTTTCAATTTGGCATGACATAAAAGTTTTAGGGATTTGCGAAAAAATGTTTTTACCATAGATCAGTATTGAAAGGTTTTTTAATCAATTTTTATTTCCAAAATATACAAATGAATTTTAAAGTACTATATTTAATCATATTGTATGCGAAATATGCATACGTTTTACAATTTTTCTGAAAAGTCAATATTTTGATCAATAGTATCATTTATGCGTTGGATTCGCAAATACAGAATATATTGTTTATTC
Source organism: Eubasilissa splendida (assembly GCA_031772225.1). Lineage (NCBI taxonomy): Eukaryota > Metazoa > Arthropoda > Insecta > Trichoptera > Phryganeidae > Eubasilissa > Eubasilissa splendida. The sequence goes on along the minus strand of CM062854.1, from coordinate 5,430,158 downwards.
TGTACATGTAATAATACTGCATCGTTATGAAGTTTTGTGGCACACTAAAAATAAATTTCCCTGTGATTTATATTTGAACATCCCGATTTTTTTAATTAATAAAAAATTTGTAACTTTATTTTACGATGGTCATTTTGTTTATTAGTATCATAATAGAACATGGCAATGGCGTGCACGAGACATAAGTTAATGCTCAGGTTATACTAATCTGAGAGAAATATCTTTATTGACATATTATATTAAATAAAATAACAATCACTTTGTGTGAATCCACGAAATTTATTATACGTCAACCGGTTTCGCTTATCTCAAGCTTCATCAGGACGTATTTAAAACTGATCATATATATATATGTAAATATATAGAATATAAAATTACATGTAAAAGACAGAGAGAATACATATGTAGTTAAATAGAACGTAAAGGGAGTTCATGTTATTTTATTGAAAAATCTTTACGTAAAAAGTCTACTTGATGAGTTTGTCCGTTCATGAAATATATATATTACTTTTATTTTTAAGAATTCCTTCAAATTATTAGCTGTATAATAAAAATATTCTGTAATATAAAATATATATAGAACGTAACATGTATTGCAACGCATCCACTAAAGTCCGTTTCAAATATCAATTTGCGCTATTTCGCAACTCTCGTATGTTTCGTCTGTTCAAGCGAAGACGTGTATTCAGAATTCTTTCCGATGCCAAGTATTGCATTTAGTTACTTACATATGTTAAGGGCAGATTTTACGAAAAATTATGCGAAGTTCTTTCGCCGTAATTTGTAATTTTAAAATTCTTTCGCTAGATGGTGCTTGTTAAAACATTAATATGAGAACTGTAAATTATTTGCGCGTAAACTTACAAATTTAATATATAATATGATATATAAAATTAATATGTCATTTTGATTAATTTCACATAAATTACATCTTTTTTAAAAGTATAGAGTGCATGTCCCCCGGATGTAGGTACTATGTAATTAAAAATTATTAATATAGACCTAAACAAAATTAAATTGACAAGTTTCGAAAACAGGGCGATGCTGAACGTACCTACCGCTCTGTTTTTGATATCTTGTTATCGTTGTTGGCAATCATCTTTCTCAATTATACGTATCAACTGAACGATCTAGGCCTACCAGAGATGAAAGAAAATGAACGTACCGAGATCCCTATCGATTAAAATTTCTTCTCGGCAAGGCTGCGGCCTGGCAGGACAGAATAATAAATGAGCCTTTGATATTCTCTAAACATTTAATAGGACGTGACACGTTTTTGGGTGACCTTTTGCTTCCTATCCCATCACGTGGTCGAGACGTGCCTGCCCCCAACCTAACGTAAACCGTCGATTCAAGACAAATGTGACCATTAATAAATTATTCCTAATATTTCTGATTAATTAACAATAACGAATAGAACCATTGACCGTTACTAATCCGTTACAATTTGAATCTCCCTTGGAGCAGATGAAACAGAATAAAGGTTTGTAATTTAATGCCGTATATTTGTCTAACTTTCAATTTAACTTTGTGGATATTTACGATTTTATGTGATGTTTATGCGCACGTGTTGAGTCCAATGTCGCACTGTCAAATCAAATACCTATAGTTGGTCAATCTTAAGCAATTTCTGAAACATATCTTAAGCGGTGATCTCTGAGTTTATCTCAAATCAAAATCTTCACATGGTGCTGTGATTTTTCTCAACAAAATCTTTGAGACTTATCTCACTGTATCTCATTACGTGAACCATAACGGTTAAAATAAATACTGACTTTACATAGATATGTGTTTTTTTAGTAACAAAGAGATTTAGTTACAAATAGAGTTTAAACTACATAAATATAATTAATGACAATTCGCTTTGTTCAAAACACCATTTTATTTTTAATATCATCAACCGGTTTCGGAACCACCATTACCAGATAATATCTTGTATATCCAGAAGACGGAACGGTGGTTCCGAAACTGGTTGATGATAGCAAAAATAAAGTGGTGTTTAAACAAATTGTTTTAAATTATATTTATAATGAATTATACCACAAAGTTATAGCAGAATATAATAGTATAAATTTGAAAGATCTTTAAATTAAACAGTTTATACTGCATATCCACAATTGAAGAAATATAAATAAATATCTCGCATATTAATTATCATTTGTTTTTATTATCAAATGAATTTTTATAAATGAAAATGTTATGAATATGAATTAAATATATTAATAAGAAAGATATACATATAAAATCAATTTTATCGAAAACCACCGGGATTCGAACCTAGATCACTTCCCTAACCGGGGAACGTGCATTATCCAACTATGCTACAGCGACAATGTTTTACAATATTTACAAATTTACAAATTTGTCGCTAAAAATATTGTCGCTGCAGCATAGTTGGAGATCCAGGTTCGATCCCGGTGGCGCAACAACAATGTTTTTCGATAAAATTGATTTTATATGTATATCTTTCTAGTCAATATATTTAATTCATATTTAAAATATCACAAACCTATGTTCCGAATAATTACAACTTCATAATAAGAATGTGTTCTCCTGAAAATTGTATGATTTCAAAATTTTCGGTATAAAGATCAGCGTTAGTTTATAGTGAATTGCATTAGCGTGCGTTCTATCAAATGATTATGTCGATTTCCAATTGAATAATGAAACAGAATTTCAACACTTCTTATTGAATGAAAAAACTATTCCACTATTAAAATCAATAGAACATAGAATCCCGATACCTTAAAGAACATTCGAGGCCATTAACTCTCTATCTATTTCCACCGAGACGGACAAATTTCAATTAATTTAATTTTAATTTAATTTAATTCAAATTTCTCACCAGTGGATCTACGTAAGTCCACGTCACACAAGTGCGAACCCAAAATAAAGTTGCAGGATATACAGCGTGCCCGCTGGCAGGTTAAGATTCGGAGATGATAAATTTAATGCCAATAGAGTGGGGTCGAGTAGCAGCCACCAAACGCTGTTCCCCTCATGGTCCACATCTGGGAATGCTCAGGCGATTTCTGGCATCGCGATTGCATCATTGGAATGTAATATTATGACATATTTTTTTATAAAATCACATTTTTATTGTGAATAAACTTTCCTCTCCGATGATGCAAACTGAGATGACATTGCCTCTAATTATGTGAATATATCTGTAAATATACCAAATACAGAGTTCATATTTTAAGCATTCCTCCATAATATATTTATGTATTGGATAAAATAATGACTTTGTATATATAAGTATTTACCATACGCAACAATATAAAATGTTCTCTCGAAGAACCTGACGTGAAATTGTCAATATATGTATTTGTACGTGCGGAGAGCCGGATGCCGATCGTCACTTAGTCAGACGCGTCTTATGCGTCTTTATGCTGTCGTTCATGATGACCAATTTTTTTTTAATTTATAGCACTTTTACACAATAATGGATACATGTATTTACTTATATATATCAACTATTATTTGAATGATTAATATAAGTAAAATATTCATATTTATCCGACTTAAAAATCGCAAAAGTCTACATATACACTGAGTTTTCAGCACCGGAATACACGTTTTTACATAAGTAACATTAAAAGGTTAAATTCGTCGCAAACTTAAATGGTTAACGTAGCGGTAAAGTTCCGGGATCGTATCTCGGTAGTACCTAAATCTTTTTGAATTATGTTAGCGCCGTTTAATTTTGTCACGCACATACACACGCACACCGTGTTAGATTATAAAAAATATATCATATACAATATTTTATAACTAACGAATACATATTTTATAAAAACAGTATATTGTCAACTTGTGCCAATAATATCAGACCGCCGCGCCGTCGATCTCCGCATTCATATACTCATACAGTTTGATTGACAGCTGCATTACGAGTCTGCATGTGTGAGTTGCATACAGCGCTAACAGCTCAAACGCCAAAAACAAAATAACTTTTAAATAAATTTAATCAATTAATTACAAGAAAAATAATTTTGTTTTCAAACTTTAATTAAATTAAGTACCCGCTATTTTAGTTCTTATCTCATACGCCGTAACGCTTACAATTCTTAATTTCAAGGGTAAGCAATTTCCCTCGCAAAACGCTTTAGATATGTTCCTCGAACAGTTCTACACTGCACACCCTGCTTTGAATTAACTCAAGATAGATGACTTAGCTGATTTCATATTCACTCATCTCGCCTTATCAAAACTAGACAGAGAAACCGTTGCGCTTTTTGAACAATCACAACGCAATGAGAAGATACCTACTTTTGGATCCTTGATTACATTTGTAAAGGATATTTGACAATGTATGTAGTTAGACAACTCGCAGAAGACGAACGGTCACGCTGGCCTCCAGCGGCCTGGGTTCTTTCATCATTTTATATGGATAACTACGTGTCATCTGTTAACTCGGTTGATGAATCTTACCAGCTTCACCGCGATCTTCTACAGCTGTTCGAATCTGGTGGCTTCAATCTCGTCAAATGGCTGTCAAATAGTTCCGAACTGATGAATCAAATTCCCGCTAGTCTTAAGTCGCCTAACGTCATTCAATTCGATAAAGACGCTAACACAAAAATCGTAAGCCTCCAATGAGAGCCTATCGATGACGCTTTTCTTTTTGAAACTAATTCTGACTTATATCAATCAGATCGATCGATCAATCAGATAGTCTTTTGTAACAGTATGCGGACGGGCATTATCATGCTGAAAAATCACTTAATGCCGTCTTTCTGGTCGTTTTTCTTGAATCACGCCTACAATGCCTTACTGTTCGATTAAACTCAAACAAAAGGATATGTCAGAAATTGACTTACACTATAGTTAATAATTCAACACAACACAAACATTCTACAAATATAAAAATTCAAAACGTGTTTAATAACCATAACATAGCCAATAGCGCAATACTATGGCATTAAAAATGACTGACGTATGTCAAAAAAATCTTTCCAAAGCCCTCTTGTCTCGGAAAACAATAATGCTACGAACCAAATAACGATATATCCAATGGAAGCCTATCGGTGACGCTTTTCTTTTTGAAATTAATTCTGACTTGTATCAATCAGATCGATGTACAAAACGCGTAATTCTATCTGTGACCGCGAGATTATTCGACCCTCTTTCGTTATTAAGACCGGTCACGGTTTTACTAAAACTATTTGTCCAAGAATGCTGGAAACAGAACCTGGACTGGGATAACGACGTCTCCGCTTATATTGAAAAACAGTGGCAACAATTCAAAAACGAACTCCATTTACTCGGACAATTAAAACTACCGCGCCATGTAGGTATTTCGCGATCTCACCCGAATATAACACTCGTTTATTTCGCTAACGCCAGTGAAAACTGTTATGACACTCTCCTGTATATTCGAGTTAATGACGACAATGACGAAGATCATGTCATGCTGATACTCTTGACTACTAAAGCGCTACATTTGGAGCTAATATCAGACTTGAGTTCTGATTTTTTTAAGCGCGTTCAAGCGCTTTAATCTTATCTTTATCTTAAGTGATGGTGGTACAAACTTCATCGGTTCAAGTCGAAAGCTCGATGAACTTTACACATCTCTTCAAAGCAGACAGAAGTGGAACTCTCCTTTGAATCCTGTCGAGAAAGGCTGTATCGTCCTTATACGAGAAGACAATTCTCCACCACATAGTCGGCCTCTCGCAATTATCGAAGAACTCTACCCCGGTAGAGACGAAATTGTACGTACCGCTAAAGTTAAGATACAAACGGGTAGCTATGTGAGACCTGTTGTACGACTCTGCCCTTTGCCACTTCAATAATTCTTCCATTCTCTACATGTACTTTCTTTTCTAATAATCTACTTATTATTTATACTAAACTTAATATTTCTTTAACGTTATCTTAAGTTCGCTTGAATTCTACATTTTAGATCTTTTATTGAGTTTCCTAAAGGCGTCCCTTCAGCCCGGGCGGCAATGTTAGCGCCGTTTAATGTACTCAAACACATACACACACACACCGTGTTAGATTATCAAAAATATATCCTTTCCTTTTCTCTTTCCCAACCTATTCCTTAGGCACGAGGAAGAAAGAAGACATCGCTACAATTAACACACTCGAACGACTTCAGTGTGTTTTTGGAACTGAACACGGCACTCTGCCGTCGCTGTAAATCCACTTTACTACCGCTAATATTAGTTAATAAATAAATATTTTGATCCCGCTAATATAAACAAACAATTCCTTTAACGCGAGTGTCAACAGTGTTTTGTTACATAATTCTGCGTCGCGAGTCTTGTGGTGGGAAGAGAGACAATAGAACCAGCCTCCAGATCGGCAGACCATCAAGTAAGTGCTATCCTTTCTCTATCTTCCGTTATCTCCGCCGCATTCCAAATTATCTAAATCGTTTTAATAATATTATTATTTTTTATTCAAGTAAGATAATTTTTAGTTTTTTTTAAATATATTGAAATAAAATGATATTATCTTATTTTAAAGGACAGATATCTTCTCTTTTTTGCAACTGGAGTATCGTACACAATAAAGTTTAGGATTCTTACTTCAGTACCATTAATAATATATATACATTTAAAATATCCTCATATCAATAAAAAATCACACTCATCATTAAATATGAGAGGAATACAGTATACTTGAAAAATATATATAAAAAGTAGTTTATAAAACAATATAATTTTAAAAAAACTATTTTTTAAATTAATTTAAATATTATATTTAGCAAAATATTGCAATATAATATAAGGAAGCAGAAAATAATAAAGTTATAAGAATAATATTATTACAAAATTTCAAAATAATCTCTAAACTCCATAAAGTAAGTAGTCCTAAAAGTAGACACCATATAAGTTATTAAGGAGAACACATTCTTATTGTAAGATGTAATTATTCAGAACATAGCTCTGTGATGTTTTAAATACTGGCACTATAACACAATTGGTAGTGTACTTCCCAGGATTGGAAATAGAGATCCAGGTTCGAATCCCGGTAGCGCAAAAACAATATTTTTCGACAAAATTGATTTTATATGTATATAATTATAATTAATACATTAAATTAGTATTTTGAATTATATAAGGTATTTATGTATACTTTTGAAATCATCATACTTTCTATTTTTATACCAGCGGGTAGTTAATCAAAAATGTTTAAGGGGTGTGCTGGGGTAACGATATTGTAATGCAGTCTTGTTTAATTTTGTAATTATTGTTTCCGGATGTTTCGTTCTACTGATACATTCAGGGAGAAATTACAATTACATTTTTTGTATTCGAAATAAATATATTTTTTTATAGATCTTGTACACATCAAGTGATTTAAATTCACATAAATGATCAATAATAAGTTAATCAATCAATATTATTTAAGTGTCTATTCTAGAAAGACGTAATTCTCCGAACAAAACTCTTTAAGGGTGTAATCTTAACCAAACTTTGTCATAAACAGATGCGGTCGTGAAAACCAGTTGTTCGGTTTCAGTTTCACCCAAGTTTAGGCCTACGTGGGTAAGTATTACACCGAAAACATCGAAAATCACGGTAATATCGGAAAGTCTTATTTACTTATTGATCTGACGAATAGGGTATTAGAAAGAGCCAACCAAAAATTCTTAATACCAAAGAACAGTCTGAAAACTGTTATCAATGTTTCAAACATATTATTTTCTGTCATAACAGTCTTAAAAGCTAAAATTAAATCAAGACTATTTATCTATAAATTATTCTAACATAAATACATAATATTTAATATGTTAAGAGTGTGATTTCATTATCCCAGTTTGAAATTCGAGAAATTCTATGCGATTTACGCGTACATTCAAGATGAAACTAATAGTTAAATTCTTATTAGTGTCACATATGACGTAGATTTGTGATGACGTAGATGATAATAAAATTATTTATTTTCTCACATTCGATACATGTGTCGAAAATAACTTTTTTTAAATCGTCAAAAATTGGTATGTCCTACAAATTTAACGATTTATATTTTTATTAATTTTTAATATTTTGTTAATTTTTCTCAATCTAGATTTGTCTCCATAATCTTGGCTATAATTACATATTCCGTATATGCAATAAATTTCCATATTAACGCAATTTTGTGGCACGCGGAAAATGATTGCGGTCTTTCTTATAATGCTTGTGTTGTCTTAATTATGAAAAATAACATTAATTTTATTATTTTTAAATGAGTGTAAAGGTCCTATCTAATTAACTGTTTAAAAAAGTCAAATATAGTGTTTAACTCCTAATATAAATGAATAATAAAAACTCACATTTTCTTAAAAAAACGCTGAAAATTTGAATTATTATTGAATGTGGCGTCTTAATCAAAAACACATATATCGGGCTTATATATTTGGAGTATTTCAGGATAGACAACATAATACCCCTAATAATATTCACAGATAATCAAAATAGCTACAACCACATCATCCTTTTGTATATTTATGAATTGTATTATTGTTGTTGCAATGCTCGCCGCGCGTCCATCCTGGACACCATCCAGAAATTGTCTGTTGATGTCTGCATTCGCCTTGTTCATTATTTGGTGTAGTTATTTTGGTCTAGGGCTTGCTCTCTATCTTATTCTCTCAATTACATTTCTGAAATATGTATTGTGTTCTAGGAACATGCTTTAATTTGTGTTTATTGTGTTACTTTTTTCTTGCACTCACCGCAGTACATCGTCATTTGTAATAATTTCAGCCCAATTTATTCTTTCCATTCTTCTACAATACCACACCTTTAATTGTTCAAACTTATTTATGTCTCTCTGATTAATTGTCCAGGCTTTGCTTGAAACACCGACGTTAATTTTAATAAATTATTTTTAAATTAATAAATAACTCGGAAAAGTATAACTATAAAAAAAAACAGTCGCCAGTAAAAAGTTCCAATGGATGCTGTGCCGTCAAGATAATACCAAATTATGTGTTATTGCCAATCGCGAAGAGCAGACAACTTTACCAGAGCCACTCTGGAAGATTATGACATATTTTAGGAGAACACATTCTTATTGTGAAGTTGTAATTATTCAGAACATAGTTCTGTGATATTTTAAATAATTACAACTTCACAATAAGAATGTGATCTCCTAAAAAAAATAATAATAAAGTTGTATCAATGTGTCCAAAATTTAATAAAAATGAATTAATAACTCTAGCGTCTGCTATCAGATTCACTCAAAGGTATTTGAGATTCTGTAAAAATAAGGTAGATGGCTCTGTCAAATGATGGAATGATTAAATGTATTGATATCAAAAAGGTAACATATAAGGTCGAAAAATTGTCGATAAAAATAGTGCCGCTGTAGCTTAGTTGGATAAAGCACCTCCCCCGGTTAGGGAAGAGATCCAGGTTCGAATCCCGGTAGCGCAACAACAATGTTTTTATTTTTCGATAATATTGATTTTGTATGTATATCTTTATAATTAATACATTTAATTCATATTAAGATTATGACATATTTTTTATTTATGTTTTATTAAGAAAACATACAGTTTATCTGTAAATACAAAAAACATAATGAAAGCGAAACAATAATTTAATCAGTTAAGCATTTTTTCAGAAAATATAATAAACTTTAAACAGTGAGGACATTTTAAAAAGCACTATAATGTACTTTCTCCTCTAATGAAAAAAAAAAGTGAGAGAAAAAGTTGAAAATATAAACAGAAAAGAGATAAAAGATATAAAAAAGAAAATATTCCAGGGGAACGGAAGGGTGAGGAGAAAGGAAAAGGAAAATGGGATAGGGAATAAAATCTGTGTGATAAAAATAAAATGAAGGCCATTAAAGTTTATGTATTGAATTTAGTCATAACTGTTTGGCATTGGTGTTGCAATGTGGAAGGTTAAATGTAATTTGTTCTGGTTGACTCGGCTGGCACGTGAATGTATATGCGTCTGAGTAAATCAGGACAGTCTACTTTAGTATTGACTATTTTGTGAAGGAAAATAACACCGCCCATGTCTCTTCGAATTTGTAATGATGGAACTTTAAAAATGGTAGGTGACTCGGCATTACTGGTTAAGGTTCGATAACTATGAAAGTGAAAATATTTCAAGAAGCTATTCTGTATTTTTTCGATTCCATTGATGCATGTGGTATATCTTGAATTCCAGACTTGTAAGGCATATTCGATGATACTTTGGACATATATCATAATTTAGAATCGAACACAGTGTTATGATATTTTTAAAAGGGTTTGTTAATTTAAAGAAAATGATTTAATTTAATTTTTTTTTCTTTTTAGCACAAATTTAAAAGACAAGTATATTGATCAAAATAAAATATATATGCGACAACAGGCCCATGGCGGCCTATGGTTACGAGTTCAGAACGTATTACATAGCCTGCATTAGACATCGCATCCTCACATTTATAAAATATTATAAAAATTGATTCAATCTAACTATCATTTTTAAAATTTATGAACGACAACCTGTGTGCTTTGAAGGACCACGTTTCAGAATAATTGTACGATTAAAGATCCAGTAAAAATACTTGAATATTTGTGCACTGTAATTGCCTATTAAACTCAAGAAGGCGGTGTAGAGTCTAAAAAAGGTTTTAAAACGTAAAAAATATGAATAAGAAATTTGTCTCGGACGACTCGACGAATCAAAGCGATTATACTTTTAAATTTTATATTTTAGCATGTAAATTGAGATTCCTTTATTCTGATTCTAAATTTTGTGGCAGAACTTTCTGAGATAAAATCTCTCGCCGAATTTGCGCTGCATTTTAGGAGCGTCTTCGAATTTCGCCCTCCACCGAGCGGAGCAAACAGCTTTGATTTGTGATAGTCAGACGAAAGCACCGCCACATTATAGACTTCGGGTGACAGAAAACTGTGGGAAGATATTTTTGATTTGTATGTAATCTTGAAAGCTAGCGCCGGTTCAAAAACATGGGGGGGGGTATAATATGTATGAACGATGTTCCCTCGTACCGATGCGAGGAAATAGAGTAATGGTCTGGATTTGCTTGAAACATTTTTCACTTTCAAATATAGGATCCCGCGAATCATAAAAATAATAAAACTTATAAATGTATTCAAAAAGTTTAGAATTATCTTAACTCAACTCAATAAATAAAACGGAAACCAAAATTGTGTATCTTTTTGTACTGCCGTGCTTTACAAAGAACTTCTCAACATTTTTAGCTTAAATTCTTTACGAAAGCAGTGCTATTTTTGTGTTAAAATTTAAAGGAATGAAGCAATAATTTATTTTAAAATTGAATTGTTAGCGGATAGATTCAGAGAAAAACGAAGATACAGAAAATTACAGATGGATTTTCTGGTCATGGCACTTAAAGAATGTGTTTAAGAGTCATTATTATTATTAAGATTGTTTTATTAATTTACAATATACTAAGTACATATATTTGTTTAATGTTTAGTTATTTTATGGATAGGGAATAAAATAATATTCATTACATTTAAAACACTCTAAAAATGGCATGACCAAAAAATCGACGTATAGCTGTCTTCGAAAACCAGTACATGCATGACAGGTAAAGATGAAGACATTTTTTTATTTTTTATTTAATCTTTGTTACAGTGTGTTTTTTGTTATATAATTTTACTAATAAAACTGTTCCATAGCATATTAAAAATATGTAATCTTATATCTAGGTACACGTTTAATCAGTTTATCTAATAACGCTGCTCAACTAGGTGACGCCTGTATCAGAGAAGCCTAATCATATTTACTTAATTTTATTATAATTATTAAAGTGTACACATTATTATTTGAAGTTGTAATTATTCAGAATATAGATCTGTGATTTTTGAAAATACTAATTAAATATATTAATTAGAAAGATATACATATATAATCAACTTTATCGAAACATATATTATTGCTGCTACCGGGATTCGAACCTGGATCTCTATCCAATCCGGGGAAGATACAACGTCATTGATATTGATAAAAACACGCTATACATAAGAATAATTAAAGATACCTATTTTATATAATTCAAATAAATTATCAGTCACGTGACTTTTGGACAGTCTTATAAAGCTAAACTCATTCTTTTGATTTCCAAACTTGTAAAAAATATTAGTATATGTTAGCGCTTACATTTTTACTGCGAAAACTGACCATAATCTTCTCCCCGATTCGCAACCGCTGAAGTATGACGCTATTAATCCACAACACTTTATCACCTGTGAAACTGTACGGGGTGGAGGCGATCCCTGCTCAGATCTACACGGGCCGTTAGGGGCGGTGATCGCTTATAGCGCTCGCGACAATACGAACAAGCGGAGCGTCCCCGAGGATTTGTTGACCAGATAGAAATTTATGTCATCAAACGAACCTTCAAAATACCCCAGCCCGAATGCATCGCATCCAAAATTTGGTGCTATTTTTAGGTTTTGTATCGATTACGTATCCTCTAATAAATTTATAAATAAAAAATTTATTCAAATTAATTCACATTAGAGTTGTATTAATGTTTCCAAAATTTAAAAAAATAATTTATCAATTAAATCTAGCGTCTCCTATTAAATTAATAACGGGACGACAGATGTATCAATTTGAAAGTGCAACATATAAGTTCGAAAAGTGTTGGTGTAGCATAATCGGTTAATGCATTTCCCCGGACAGGAAGAGATCCAGGTTCGAATCTCGGTAGTAACAACAATATTTTTTTCGATAAATTGATTTTATATCTTTTTAATTAATACATTTAATTTGTATTAAAAATATCACAGACCTATGTTCTGTAAAATTGCAACATCACAATAAGAATGTGTTCTCCTTAAAAATATATAAATATTCAGCATTTTGGTCTTTGATGTTTATCTATTTGTGCTACATTATTGGATATATGTAAATGTCAAACGAGAGATTTATAAATTGTTTTTTAAAACATTTACGTTATATTATTGTACATTACAATGTGGGACCACACACAATACACTTTTCAAAATTCTAGGTAAATCATACCAATGTACGTTTTATTCTATTACATGATTGCACTTCATCGCTATCGCTATTAGATTTGCTATTGTATCTGTACATAATCTATATTTGGATATGTAAGTATCATTGCCAGTAAGAAAAATTCGACATATTCGTCAAGTAGCGAATATGTCGAACGTGTTTATAATATCTCTAGATTAAAAATATTTTCTCTTCTATATATTCACTAACAGTACACAAATATAATTTCAATTTGAAATGAAGTGTACATTGTCCTTATTACGAGTAAGAAAAAACATACATTAGTAAAATCTTACGAATTTTTCCGACTGGCAAGTATATTGACCGTATGTCATCTCGCTTAGTCAATTGTCTGTCAAATATGTTCATAATGTTTACGGTTTGTTCAATGATTATTTATTATAAACATGAACACAGTTTTTTGTGAATGTCTTTAAATTAAATTAAATTTATTTTTATTTATTAGACTTTATTGACATACATGTTTTTGTTGTAACAGCGGTGAATATATAATAATATAATATGATAAATATAAAATACAATTATATTGCAATTAAGTATACCTAATACTCGTATTTTACTGTGTGGGATGGAGTAGACTCCTCCTCTGATATATACAGCATCCTGTCCTGGCTACTTTGCTAGACTGCCGTCTGTGTTAAAGTAGCCAGTTTTTTTCATGCTGTCGTGGTGTTATTTAATTCAAGAAAGATAAAGATTCGACAGGAATAAAAAATATAATATGTAGTGAGAGTGTTGTAAAACTAGTGAATTATTAGTGTAGTGATTATGTTGGAATGTAATACAGCGATTTGACGAAGAATAATTAATTAGATTTATAATATATAAAGTTGATACGTAAGAACACCATTTGTACAATTCCAGTGAGGGCAATACAAAATGCACTAGTGGCTTTTGTGGGCGCTTCGCGACCGATGGTGGCCGCTACGCGACTCGCGGTGATCGCTGCATGGCCACGCCTTCATATTTAATCTAAAGCAATATAATAATAGTGCACAATACACTATTGTTAAAGTAATATAATGAAGGATTTTCGCATTGAAATATAGATTGTATGGAAGCTCTGGCCAAGCAGCGGTCACTATCGGCCGCGAGGCGGCCATAATTGCCGCCTGCAGGGCCTGGCACCAGTCGGCTATCACCAATTGCTTTTTGCTAGTTGTTATATAATACATAAAGCAAATGTTTATTTTCAAATTTTGAATTCGATCGGTGAATTTGTTTACCCAAAATCCGCTCCCTTTGTGGACATGGGTCAACGTTCAATTAAAATTGTTTGTATTGCAATATAATATTATGTACTCTATTGAAAGCGACCGCGATTACTGTCCCATTATTGCTATCAACAGTATATTGTCGGTAAAAATTGTACTTCATAAATAATGAAGAGATTTATTTTGAATAATAAATCGAACATTCGTGTATATACACGTATATTCGTTCGTCTACTAAATAAAAAATGCTCAAAATAAACCACTAATAGTCTAGTGACCTAAAATGTTCAATTACACTTCTGTGAATTATATATCTGTTACTTTTTAACAAAAATCTAATCGTTATTTCTTTCTTGATGTCTGAGAATAATTTGGGTACGCCAAAAAAAGCAAATAATTGATCCGAGATTCAAATCCGCTGTTATAAACCATACACCGATATATACAGCAATTGTACAACTACTATTTGTGCCCTATCTCAATTATTGCTTTTAGCATTTCTATACAGCAGTCCAGGAAATTTTATAAGAGAACTCGATACTTGAAATAAACATAAGCAAAACATAAAAACTCATAAAAGATCATGTTGACAAAAGAAGATGAGACTTAATGACTACGAATAATACGAATAATAATTATATTTGCCTGGAATCTTAAGATTCAAGAAATGGAAGGTACGATGCTTTTGTCCGAAGAAGAATTGGTTTAATCGAGTCTGTTACGTCGAAACTAACCAAAATTTGGATGAACCACTCTTTCTAGAAAGTGAAAGTCCGACTAGTTAAAGCCTTGGTATTCAGCTGTGTCGAAACAGTCGAACCATGGACTCAGAGATGCTATGTGTTTTCGATATTATTTTATGGAATGCAAGCATGGACACTTTCCGAAAAAATTATGAGTTACTATATCTACAGAACAAGCTGAATAAGCTGGATGGATAGTTACGAATGAAGAAGTTATGGTTCGGACAAAACTATTTAAAATAATAAAAATTCAAAAACTTTAATATCTCGAAAATGTGATGAAACATTCGGAGAAATGTGAGATTTTGCAGAGAAAAATTTCTAGAAGTCAAGACCCTGGATGAAGGAGAACATCACAGCTGAATAACCTAAGGCAATGGTTTGGCCTGTTTACTGTAGAGCTTTTCCGGGCCGCAGTAAACAAAATGATGATTGCTAGTGGTGAGTTCAAAATCACGAACCGTGAATCAATCACTGATATCTTTGAGTCACGCTCACTATCGATGATAAAATATTTGGAAATATCGTGATTCGTGAATTAAATTATTTTTGTTAAAAATTCTATTGATTTTTTGACGCCGCCGTTTAAATTGATTATCGCTTGAATCAGCGCCATCTAACGGATTTTCCGTAATTTCATTAGAGCCATCTATTGGAATCTATTTTTATTGGTCATATTTTTGCTAACTTGTTGGCATTTTGTTTGTTTTTTTTTTACATTTTGTTATGTGCAATAATTTTCTACAAATTTTTTATGCTAGAATATATTTTTTTACGTAAATTAAGTTTTAATAATATAAATAAATACACTAAAATTATGTTTTTTTAAAAATGTATTTCGTGTATTGTGATATCAGAAACTGATCACAGTCACAGTTTTCAATCACTGATATTATCGAATACCAATCACAATCACACCAGTGAGTCGAGAGTAGCATTTTTTCTCATCACTAATGATAGCCAACTTTCGTTGAACGGATAAGGCATAAGAAGAAGAAAAAGATACTTACAAGATTATATCGATATAAAAAGATTTCAATGAAGGAATTGCAGCAACAAATAATATACTAATTATTTAAACTAGTTTAAAAAGCGAGATTCATTTTTGTTGCAGTAAAAAATGTTAAAAGAATTGTTAATAATTTAATAAATTATTGCCCGTACAGAAGTCTGCTGACAAAAGATTTATTTTCCTAAAGAAACTCCTATCTTAGATTGTGTAGATGCTAAATATTTAGATAATCTAGTGGGTATATATATTATTAAAGTCACACTGTAAGAAGATAGATCACGTTGAACACAAAATTATTTCTTCTTCAATTATGCAAAATTACTTTGTGGCCTCATTTTATATTAATAATTATACAAAATACTTTCTTTAAACCCCTATTTATTAATAGTAGATTAGTTAATGTTTCTTTATCCATAAATAACTTCAACATATAATTAAACAAATTACAATTAATATTGGTTATAATATTAAATAAATGTATGTATAATTTTTTAAACAAAAAGTACAAGAAAATTTATATCAGATCATATGTTTAGCCACCTATTATTAATAGTGGAAAGCAGTGAAGAAAAATTGCGTTTTTAAATAATCTTACTTAAATTCAATTATAAAAAATATCCCAAATTCTATACAACCAGCTTTTTACACTAATAACAAATTAAAGAATTATATATTAAATAACAAGGATAAGGACGATATTTTAAAAAAATCGTGCGGCTACAAATTAATTTGCAATGATTGCAATTATTTTTATATAGGTAAAACGTGCCAAAATTTTGATATTCGAATAAAGGAGCATTTGAGATGCTTAAATAACAATAACTATTCAGAATTTTCCAATCATCTTTTGGAAATAAACCATTCTTTTGATATTGATAAGGGCTTAAAAATTATACATACAAATACTAGGGGTTTACAGAAAGATAAATTTTAGAAATAAGAAAAAGTATTAATCCCAAGCTTAATATTACAAATAAAAAAATATTCTTAGCAAATAGTCACCTTTTAAATGTATCTTCATATTAGTTCTTACTTATTCACCATTTTATAGTTTTGTTTTTATCTATGCTTGTATTTTTAATTTCAATAAACATTGTTTCCTGAAAAAGAAACCATAGGCATCGAAACATATAGAATAATTAATAAATAGTGGTATAAACAAAATATTTTGTATAATTATTAATACAAAATTATTTGATTATTACGAATAAAATATATTATATAACAGAACATGTGTATGGTGACATAGCATTTTTCATGATATATAATACATTTTACATAATACAATGTATTTAATTCTCTCGACCATTGCATGCCTAAAATAGACCATTGAAATGAATACACGAGTATATATATAATATTATATCTGGCGTACATAACACTGAGGAACAAAAATTAACTTTTGTTTTGGCACAGAGCATAGAATATGTGATTCTAATAGTAAATATGAATTAAATATATTAATTAGAAAGATATACATATAAAATCAATTTTATCGAAAAATATTGTTGTTGTTACTGATCTCTTCTTATCCAGGGAACAAGCATTAACCGATTATGCTACACCAACACTGTACATTGACGACAAATTTTCGAACTTATATGTCACACTTTCAAAATTTGTTACCGTTGTGCAAAAGTACTGCCTTTTTAGACTAGTTTTCGAAGAATCAACAAACAGTCTCCACTCTGTAGATTTATATTCATGATGAAGTACATCCATGACAGCAAAAATGTTGTTACAGTACACTAAACTATATTTTTGAGAAAATAAATCTTGAAACTCTTCCTGACGATTACGAAAGAAACACTATTGTGTCGGTATATAGAAGACACCAAAATGCTAGACCACAAAAGCTCAGATTGTTTCTTTGCCAACTGCAAATCTCAAAGAAGGTCGTTTAATTCTCCCTGTGTTATCAGATGTGGTTCACGGTCAAAGGAATCTGCTTCAAATTCAGAATCATTTTGCTCTTCTTTAGTTGCACTACAGTGGCTATCTCATTTCTGATTCATCTTCTAAAGTTATATGTGTCGCAGGTTGCGTTACAGGCAGTGGCGTGCAGTAAGTATAGATTTAGGTTATGCTGTAACCAATGATACAATCATATATGATATATGTAATTCAATATATGTACTTTCGTTTAACCAACGTCTTGGGACAAAAAAAATCCGTCGTTTATACAACCCTATGATGTATCTATTTATAATTTGAGAGTACTGTTAATAATGTTTTTAAAGTTTTAACGTAAAATAATATATTCTTACCCATATAAAAAAAGTATGGACGTTTTTAAGAACACTTTCTATGACTAAATATGATTCATTTATTGTTTGAAAATACTTTACATAATAACTAAAGTAAATAACTATTTTTATTAAAGATTAACGTAGGAAATAGTTCTGCCAATTGCTTTTTGTTTTTCTTCAAATCAAAAACCAATCTATGCACCAAATTTAAATAACAATCGTGAATCAACAAGTTAAAAACAGTAAGACAGTAAAATTCACGAATTAGTACAAGAGGAAGTAGACACTTCAATGATTTGCACGCAGTTGTAACCCTTTCTAATGTTATTCTGTTAATAAACAGCATAGGTAACGAGTCCATACAAAACAGATCAACCGAAAGGAATTTTCAATTCAGTAAATAGCAATTTATATAAATTGAGTGATTCACTAGTTTAAAGACTGAACTGAGTAATATAAATAGCACGATGCAGCGAATAAAAAAAGAGCGCCATGAGTACAGCGATAAGTTTTTAGAACTAAACAAATAAAGTCTCTACTGATACACAGATGGCACTAATTGCAAAATAATGTTTTCGTTAATGTTAATCCAATTTTTTAAATTTATATTTGTTTCCCAGAATTTTTAGTTATGCACAGATTTTTTGATTGTATGCACTGCACGCCCCTGGATACAGGTAAGTCATCTCCATGAGGCATCGACCTTATAGTAGACGGTAAATTTGGGTACTGCACTGTGTGTTTCGATTTACTACTTATTCCTTTTATATTTGTAGTACAAAAATAACAATCTGACAAAATGGTCTCGTGGTTCATGCCACACCATCGGTATGGCAAAGAACCTGCAGTGAATGAATCATCACACGTAAACACATGTTTAAAATGATGTATTATTTAACTGTATATGCCGCTTACTGCGAATTAAGAGTTGAACTGCTCACATCTAACACTAAAACGAATTCTGATGGTATATATCTGAGTTAAGCGTGAAAAGTTACTCTAGAAACACAATTAAACTGTTATGTGCCAAAAATTGTGTTTATTTGTCATTTCACATAACTGTTATATTTTTTAACATGATTTCGTTAAATAAATTCCGGAGTCACCAAACATTCTAGCTACAAGGTTAAGCGGAAAAATTCACAGCCTCGAAAAAAAACCCAACCATCAAAGAAGTCTTAGAATGCACTTTTTCAATGATGCTTCATGATGATTTGTCAAGATTTTCAAAATATTGGTCCTTATTTGTTTCAGTAAAACTTTTCATGTGTACTTAGTATTTTTTTGAGATTAAAGAAGAGGAAGTCTGACGGTGCCATTAGAGGTGAGTAAGTCGGGTGGTTGTCAATTGGAAACCATTGGCATGCGCCGTGGCCTGCGTATTATCCTGGTGAAAGAAAACGTTTTTTATTCAGTATTCCGGTTCTATCTTCTCGCAATTGGGTTATGTACACCCTACGTCTCGTATAAATCGTGCCAATATAGCCAATTATTTCGTGCAGTTCGGACATGAATACGTTTTTCTTCCACCTTAAAAGCCTTGGCATCCACCGAGCAGTTTCTATAAGTGCAATTCCGAAGTCAAAATGTATTCCACTCATTCAGTTAAGATCTTTAGAAGTTTTGCTTTCTAATTACTAGTAATTCGACGATCCACTAAATTAAGTTCATGGTCGTATTGATGTTTTCTGGAATTACCGCGATTGGTGACCTTTCACCTATGAGAATCGTTTTCAACGTCTGACTGTTCACTTTCAAAGTCGGCTGCCCACTTTTTAATCTATTCATATGGCAAATTAGGCTCTGACATTTCTTTAAATATTTCTATAAAATCATATATAATCATTATTTATATTAATAAAAACAGTATTCAAATAGCGATCAAAAGTTAACGAAATTATCAAGTGATTCAAAATATTGCCAATAGATGTAAAAAAGAAAAAATTATTGATAAAAACAATAAATTGAGACCGGCTGAGGTGTATTTTCGAAGCTGCAAATTTTTTACCTCACGAAAATAAATTTAAATAAATTTTTTCGAATGCAAGTTAAATCATGATTTCCTTTTGTGAACTATGTCATTTCAATAAAAAACATTTATACACTAATTAATTTTGTAAAAGTTTTTTGCAAAAAAATGTGTTCTTGTATATACTTTACACCATTTTTAATTTAATAACTGTTGTAATTCAAGTACGTCAAATTTAATTTTTAATAACGTTAGTCAGGAAAATAAATTCTTAAGCCAATATTTTATCAAAGTAATCTAGAATTCAAAGAATAAAAGGAAAATAAATATTTACCTACTGGGATTAAAAAATACATTATTACATTAAAAATATTTTTTATTAATAAACGGAATTTTAATATCAAACAGTAACAATTATTGTCCGTGAAAATTATAAATCTAATAATTCTACTTATTATGAAATAATAATTTATAAATAATACGCAAATATCAGATTTACTTTTCAAATTACACTAAAAACATGTTATAGCGATCAAATTAAATTCATATTATTATTTTTAAAAAACCGCAATTTCCAGTCATCAAAGCTTCAATCAAACGGAACGTTCACTCGTCGAACGAAGGTAAATCAATTAACTGGTTAAAATATGTTGCGCGCCGTAAAAAGCAAACGGAAAAATATTACAAAACGTAAAAGGTTTTACGGGCTCAGAACTACCTAGGGAAAACTCACGTTAAAATACACATATACACTCTGTATCAGTTTACGTGTATGCTTTGTTCTCTGACTTTACCAAATTGACGCCGAAATAAATTTAAGAAGGCTTTCAAAAATAATTTGTTGACTCCATCAAACGTTAATTTTCCTCTCCCGGCTGCCTAAAAGGTTTTTGCATCGCTGATAATATAGCGAATATGTTTTCCAATAATTTGTTTAATTAAAACGAAATATGGATGTATGGAAGTGAGGCCTGAAGCTGGCAGAGGAGGAACGAAAGTATATCTGGCAAATCTATTTATGATAGAGTGAAGAATGAAGAAATAAGGAAAGAATATAACGCTCAGAAAGAATCACTTAGGTGGTTTGGTCATATGGAACGGATGAATGAGGAGAGAATGGTAAGAAAGATATATGACGCAAGTGTTGATGACTTGACACGACCAGGTAAATTAGATAATGGACGATGGTTCTGTTAGAAGCCTCAACTATCGGCGAGCTTGTATGAGAATATGTATGAATGTGAATGAGGCGAGAATTGTGTGTCAGGACAGAAGAGTGTGGCGCTCTATCCTCTCTGCTTATCCCCGCGGGGAAACGGCATGATGATAAGTAAGTAAGTAAATAAAATGAAACAATTTGACCTATCTGTTAGTTCTGATGTCGAAGAAGCTGTGTCTAGATTTTTTTGCTGAGCGATAGCGATTTTTTGGTATAATTATTGGCAAAACTTTTTGGTATAATTTTTGTTTAATATCCCAAAATATGAGTCACGGTACTAGTTAGTAAAAATAATTAATAAACCGCCACAACCAAATATTTAAATTAATAATTATTATTATTATATTTATAATATTTAACGCAAACACGTCGTAGTTAAATTGAATATAAATATATTTAACCCTTGACATATCTGTTGGATGGAAACACCATATTCCTAGTACGTCTGATGTACCCGTAATTGAATATAATTTTTTTTATATGAATTAATGTGCTTGGAATGTTAGATATCACATTTTCTATTATTTTTAATTGTCGTATACTGCAACTTTGAAAGTATCAATGTGACAGATGTGAAGAGTCCGCCATATTTAACAATCGATTTTCAGTTTTTAGTTCAAAATTAGTTTACCATTGGATTTTTTACCAACGATGGAACAACCCGTTTTCACAAAAAAATTTACTTTAGTACCTTTTTTTACCATAGTAAAAAGTTACCACTTATCAACCCTTTAATAAAGTATGTTAAAAAAATTACATGGAACTTTAACTACGGATATGCGTCATTGAATTCTAAATAAAAAAGATTATCTAACAACGTTATTTCATGTAACACGATTTTTTTATGAACAAAGACACACGTTTTAATATTATCAATACATGTTATCAAGTGATCAAGACGCTCGCTTAGTGATCTAGTGGTCGGGGGTTCGAGCTTCATTCCAGTATCTTAGTTATATTTTTATAGCACAAGCGTTTAGCTTAGTTTTAAAAAAGTACAAATATTGAAGTGACATGTATTCCGAGTACGAATTTAAAAATTAAATGAAATTTTGGATCAGAAAAATATAAGTAAATTTGTATTTATGTTAAAATAACATTAGTTATATAAATAAATATTATATTATTAATTAACTTCTACAAAATTAACAAATAAAAATCTTAAAATTTTCATAAATGTTTCATCGAGTGATATTTTGAAACGGAATCCTTGTAACAAGGCAGTAATGAATTTTTATTTATTTATTTATTTTGACCGATGCTACTTCATTTCTATAATATACGACACAAAAATTTCTTATTTCGCATTGCATGCCACCCGAGCGCTGAATGCGCGAGATATAAACTTGGAAAGCCACCCCTTTTTAAAAATGCGTAAAAATGTAAAAGGACGAGGGTAGAGACATTGAGAAGCTAAACAGAGCATCGATGCTATCCGAGTCACCCCAGTTGCCGGGGGTTGATTCGATTTGGAAAGACGACAAAGAAATACGAACAGGGGTGAAAAATGGCGAGAACTTCGTTCAAGACTGAGTCTTCACGTTTCAAAATGTCGTCGCAAGCAGCGCTCATGGGGTAGGTGCGGAGTCAGGAAGTCGTGAAATTCTATAATATATTCTACATCTCTCTTGACTTGGCTAAGTATTTAGTTTGTAAAGTTAGATATTCTGGATCGCATTCAGTAAAGAAAGTACTAAAATTGATATTTATTTTTTGTAGCATAAATAGTGCATATGAAAAAATAAAGATAATTACTTTACTAGACGTGATCTGTTCTACAGTAATTACCTGTTACAGTTCTTAAAAGTTGTAATTGTTTAGAGGTAAATAAGTTTAATGTTAAGTAAGTTATAAAAAGTTATGTGAAAATAGTACAATCTAAAGTCATAAAATAATATTGAAAAAAAGTTTAAAATATTATTGTCTGTAATATACAATAATTGGAGACAAAAATGTGTAGGTAGTTAGGTTATCACAAATGACAAATTAAATTCATTTTTCTTTCTACCCACATCAAGAAACCACTATGTTATTTTTGGTTTAAAGTCGCTAATCACTATAGACCCTTTAAGGTCTAGTGGCAATTTGTTAAATATTCGCGGAGCTCAAAATAACAAAGTTCGTTGAGCGAATTTGGTATTAAATTTTGGCACTGAAAAGTATCCTTAGGCTCTGCTCCCAGTTTCCTTTGGATCGGATCGTGGAATTAAAGATAATTTTTTTATTTAATTAGTTTTAAGATTGCTCTGGTTGACTTATATCCAAAACATGGAAAGATTTAAAGAGTTCTTCAAAGTTATGTCTAAATGGCATCTTGTTTATTATTCTGATGATCTATTTCTGAGCCTTAATTAGATAATCCATTGAAGTAAGAGCTGCACCACCCCATGCACATATTGCGTAACTGATGAGACTCTGACAAAGTGAATAGTATACAATTTTTAATAAAGTAATATTCATGAAGCTGCGTAAAATTTTGAAAATATAAATTAATAAACGCAAGATGCACATTAAAAGTAAAATTGTAATTAGTTTAGTTTATAAAAGCGAATTAATAAAGTTTTTTTTAAATATTTAACTCAAATACGCAAATAGTTTTTTATCACCCTGATATATATTTTTTTCGAAAAACCGGTTTCGACCGGTTGGTGAATATAATAAGCTCGCGGTGATTAAAAACACAATTAATGAATTATGTATTTATTTATAAACTAATTAAACTAAAACTAAACTAAAACAGTTTTTTTTAAAAGGAGAACACATTATTATTGTGAAGTTGAATTTATTCAGATCATAGTTCTGTGGTGTTTTTAATTCAAATTAAATTAATCAACTAGAAAAAGATTTTTTCTATATATCTTTCTAGTTGATTATTTTAATTTTTATTAATATAATTTTTTTTTCCAGTCTCAGAACATTTATTTGAATATCTATGTAATATTTATTACCTTTCGCAGATCAGATACTGAAATAACTCGTATGAATAAATCTAGCAGCTTAAACAGACGCATGTAGGTGTTTTATTTTTATATGATTGACTCGTCCGTTACGATGTATTGATATATGGCTGTAAAGTGTTAATTTTAGGTAGCCAGGTCTATGAAGCGTGAGCAGGCCTCCACAAAGTTTTATGTTAAGCATTGTTGACTGATTGAGTAAATGTTTTATTTTAACATTTTTATAATATTTTCCATTTAAATACAATCGTAGATTTTCACGACTATCAAACGGAATATTATTTTTTTTAAATATTTTACTGTTTTCTATTTCTATTCCATTATAAACACTGTTGATATTTATTTTGCTGATAAATGACGTCATTATTACTTTTATTAAACAATTTACAGAGATAATATTTGACATAATGCGAGAATGGCTCGTGTGCGCATATGTGTGCAGCTTTCAATATTGTTATACGTATTCTATCAGAAACAGGAGAAAATATATTCAGTATATTGTAAGATGACGAATTTGCGAGTAGATGTATAATAATTGCACGTATTTATAGAATGTTTGTACGTACATTTTCTAAACCTACTTCTGTTTGGCGTTAAGCTTACGCGGCGTCAGTGTTTAAAAGCTTTCGTTGATAGGGTATTTACTTCCTGTAGAAAGCTCGGGCCCGGACGGTATTTCTTATACGTTGGACCGTTAAGCCGATAAACATAAGCTGAGAGTAAGGAGCGAGCTACTAGCAGCCCTGAATAGGGAGGTATCCACTGATAAATGCCGGGATGAGTAAACAATATACTATTTTTAGAGAAATATTTATTAAATGTGTGCATTTATGATACACAATAACTTATACATAATATTATAAAATAACTTTAAGTAAATATTAGGAAACTGACAGCAAAATTGTGCTAAATAATTCTGTAGGAAGATGACAATATAAGAATCTGCTCCTAAAAATGAAGAAATTTTGTGTAGCATGGCTAGAACTATAGTTAGAGAAAATACTAGTAGTGAAAAATAATTAATGAGAAACGTTGTGTTACCATTAAAGCCATAACCATCCGTTCAAGAAAACGATCCAAAAGATACTTCATTAAAAATCACTTTTACATAATAGTATGTAAAACAAAACAAGTATTGAAGAAAACACGCTCTGTATTATTATTTTATTATACTTGTGTAGAAAAAATATTAAGTAACAAAAAATTCGGAATACTTTTTCCCGGGATTAAAACGTTATCTAAGAACCGGGCAACCCTGGCTTAAGCCTAACGTAAATATAATATCGTGCAAGGCAGAGCTTTTCAATCTAGCCTTATCACAGAATTCTTTACGTTGGGTGTTTAGAACGGATTAAAAGTCACTTATCTTACAGTAAAATAAATAAAGATTAATTCACGAAAAATAAATACAGCGTAATCGAAAAATAAATAGAATGATTGAGCAGAAAAATGGGTTTCGTCGTTAAACCTTTCAATTTTTTTTCGTTACTGAAACGTGATTTAATTGATATATTTATTTAATTAAATTATATATTGTGTATTAATTTATTTTTGGAGTGTAAATCTTACGTGGGTAAAAAAATTACCGAATTTTTTTATTTTATAAGAGACAATTTTTAGTCTTGCGAACCATTGTAGTCCGTGTCCACCGAAGAGATTTATTCTAAAATTTTATGAGATAGAGATTATGCATCTTCGGAGACATCTCTCGACGTTTGTAGTACACCAAGTCTCAGAGATTCGCTGTCTCACTTCAAATGTCAATATGTTGATCATTGATGTTCCGTTTGTCGGTACACACACGATTCGAATTCGAATTGAGCCTCGAATTGTCAAATGGAACGTTGTATACACGGGT
Organism: Eubasilissa splendida; assembly: GCA_031772225.1. Lineage (NCBI taxonomy): Eukaryota > Metazoa > Arthropoda > Insecta > Trichoptera > Phryganeidae > Eubasilissa > Eubasilissa splendida. The sequence continues at coordinate 5,403,951 of CM062854.1, read as the reverse complement.
TTAGGTTTTTGTGTAGAAAGTTGAGACCGCGCCTGCAACAACACTGTATATTGTTTTGAGTGTATATTAATCATCTAAAATTAATAAAAATACTATTATATACAATTTATGAGTGATCCTATCTGCAATGTACCTGTATATCATTCAAGATGGCCGTCACTCCGTCTGTTTATCTATCAACATTTGTAAAAACCAATATACAGTGTTTTTACAGGGTAGGTCTCAGTTTTTTAATAGAAAGGTTTCGGATTCAAATTCTGACGGCAACTCAGTTCGCTTTTGGAAAACAATTTGTATTTTGCAGATTTTCAGTGAATTACTTTGAAAAATTTGAACATTTATGGTGTAATCGTATTGGTTTTCTAATCGTTATTCTCCAATTTCATCAGAAATTGGGGAATCTTCTCGCCAATAAATTATGATAACAAGAAGTAGTAATACAATTTATGAGCCCAGAGTAAAGATGTGCTTATACCAATAATGAATCATTAAATTCTGCAAAAGAGCCTTCACTAAGGTTACATGGTCTAAATGATCGGATTGCAGAGCTTTAGGCTATAATGGTGTTCAAAGTCGAGGAACGATAAATAAACCACTTTTAAGTAGAGCAGTATCAACGATGAAGAATGTATTAGAAAAACGCCTTTAACTCTCAACATACCGTGATAGAAAATACCCGTACGCAGCCATAATGTCAACATGTATTACCGTGAGGAACGTGAAATATTTAAACATTTTAAATGAGAAAAAAAATATTTTACTAGTTTTATAAGTATATAATAGTTAAATAATCGTACTTTTACTCTAAATATTGTGTACCTATCTGAAGTGAAATATTGATAAATATGATAATACAACGTAGCATTCGCCACACGCAATCTAACGCAAGTAATTGAGCAGTACACCTGTGTTACTGCATGGCTACGGAAAGGTTAAAGCCTAAATTAATATGAAGTGGTAAAAGAAATATATATTTCCCTATCACATATATTCGTTCATCATGTGCCCGACATATAGTACATATGTATAGATGTGAATAAAGCTAAAGTTGTAAAGTCAGTGTTACTCAACCCTCCCTAAAACGAACTGTGTACATGAATGTAATAATCCAGAACAATCAGCTCTGATTTTGTATCTAAAAATTATTATTAATCGTTAATAAAATGAAATTTATACGATCAAACCAAGATGTACAACAAACAACTTTATCGTTTCACACCCCTTCCAGGGTGCGTCGCCACGAAATTGAAATAAACATGTTGTGACGTCACGCAGGTACTCTCACTTATTTTTAGTGCACGTCAGTCCATCCACGTATGGTATACCCAGAATTTGCGCCTACGTAATGAGAAAGTTCCGGTTTTCGGGAGTCGTGTGTTCCGTTCTAGCATCAAAATGTAAATCCTCGATCATACGGCCTTGTAAAAAGGGTAAATATACTTAATATAAATATATTCTTGTGACCCTGTGTGTGATATATGCGTTTCTGATTTGCATTGTGAAATTCTTCTGTTCTAGAAACGTGCAGTTTCCTTTCTCCAAATGAGATATTAGGGCATATCGTATATAAAGGCATTGGTTTATTGATGTCCATCACATTGAGTCTTGTCATGATGTAAAGGATGCAGGAATTATTCTCATATGTTTCCCAGCCTGAATTTTAAAGGACAACGGATTTATTCTACATATTCTCTTTAAACACCGAGGTCACTGCCCGAATCTATATAATGTCAAACGTTAATAAAAATAATTGAAATTATCATCATGTCCTGTCTTTATTGTCATATTATTCGTTATGATACGAAGAATTCTCTTTCTTCAAGATCAATCATAGTGTAGGTATATGATTCTGGACTTTTTTTATATTTTTATTTCAAGAAACCCAATATTGATTCTAATCTTACGTCTATATTTTATCCTAACAAATTCCTTGTTATACTTATACATTATATTACACACGTATTTTGATCTTTGTAAAGAATATTCTAGAAAGTATTTACTCTATATTTAATTTGACAATGTAATCTGGCCAATGCAATTAAAATCCTAAGATTATTATTTGTAAAGTAAATTTTGAGATATTCCCATGAGGAATCATAATATTGTAAATGGAATTAATCTTAGATACATCATATAATTCGGGGATGTTTTATTATAAATTCATTTCTTGCAACCATTTTCTTGTATTGAAAACTGATTTTATTAACTACAGAATAAGAAAAAAGTTAATTATAATCTATCTTATATATTCAATTTTTTTTTTTAGGTGATAGAAGATTTTTTTTACAAAAGGTGAGAAAGCGAATCACAAATCTGATGCTCACGGCTGAAATTGTAGATGGAGGTATGACACCGTATTATATTATATTTGCAGAACGAGGCCTAAGGGGATCGCATCTCAACTAATATCAAGCTTTTAAAAAGTCATTACTAAAGTGTTTAAATAATCTGGAACTTGTTTAAGTTGAACATTCACAAGTATAACATTTATAAACTACTTTATATAATGATTAAATATTGCATATTTTAAATAAATACTACCTGTAAAGGTTGAGGAGAATAGGATAGAAAGTAGCACGCGGTGTGATGATGTCACGAAGCCGCGCGAGGAGGATATTAACTTTCCTTATTATTGAAGTCTTAATAATAATGCTGATGTACTCGTACATAATTCGCTGCTCCTACATTTTTACGGAAAATGTGCCTTTGTGTCAGAACTGAAAACACAATGTACATAGTATGTAGACATATTTCGTTAAACCTGTAGTAGCTGTAACTTGTTAAAAAATATTTCTAAGATGATAATTATACATTTTAAACAAATAATAGATATCTCATAGAGACTAAGCTATTTTTTATTAATGGAAGTAAGGGTAATTACAAGGCTTACGACCTGTCTTCGGCTGGCTTAAGTGATCACTTTCCACAATGTAACGTTCACCATTCCACCCAATCAACCTCCATATCTATCAAATTTTTTAAAGTTGTATATATGTGGAAATACTTCGTATACCACTACACTATCGCCATCATAAACTAAATTTGTAATTGCCAATACTTCCATATTTTCCAATAAAAAAAATAACTTCATCTCTATGAGATATCTATTATTTGTTTAATCCAGTAATTGTGTGTTCTTGGGCATATTCAAATATTGCTATTTAATTTTAAGTTAAAACCCGGTGACCAAGAGTATTTAATAAACTGAACATGAGATACTGGTGCCCCGACAATCCAAGGGAACACCATGAAAAACGTTTGTATTGTCCAAAAACGACAGTGTGGTGTGCAATTTCTGCCCGAGGGATAATTGTCCCTTATTTTTTTAACCAGCGAGAGACAGTCACTGCTGACGTGTATTGCCGAAGCGAGACGGGGCCACTTCACACATAGCTAGAGTTTTAATGGAGAAACCGAGGACAATTTTGCAAGTACGGAGACATACCCTGGGCACGTCGGTCACCGGACCTTACACCGTGCGACTTTTTTGTGAGGATACCTTATGTCGAGAGTTTACAGCAACAATGTTGGAACAATTCAGGCCCTACAAGAAAATATCCACCGTGAAGTTGCTGCCATTGAACCGACGCTTTGCTATCGCGTGTTCGCAAATTTTAGAGTCCGATTGCAAGAGTGTCTTGAGAGAAATGAACGGCATTTAGACGATATTGTTTATAAAACGTAAAATTCGCATCGTTAAACTCCATTTTGTATAAATAAAATATGAGAATAACATTGTAATTTTTTTATTTATTTAATATTAACAATCTTGTATTGAATATTTAACCACTTAACCGTTCTTCCCCTTCTAATGACCATGTACTTATCTAATTAACTCATCCTGAGGAAAAGAACATTGTTCTGGAAGCATGTAGATTGTATATCTAATAAAGTGCCGTAAACAAAGTTATTTGACTTTAATTCAGTATTAAATTGTCACCCTGGAGACCAGCACGTTAGGACTGTTGTTATAGTTAAAACATTAATGTGACATACACATATTTCACTGTATAATCTATATATAATATACATTTTTTAAATGTCGTTCGGAAAAATTCTAATAATACTTTAAATAAGCCACGATCGAACGCTATTTTGTCGGCGTCATAAACACGTAATAACTTTGCGACATGTTATTTCAATGAGGCATTGTCCAAAGAACGCAGCCGGTTGCAACGTCACGTAGTGCATTTTGTAACAGCTGCCTCGTGCAAACGTTAATCCACCAGGGTTGGGTTTTACCTTAGAGTGATGATGAAATATGGGTAATGAATGAATTTAGTACGCTACATAAATTTTGCCAATAATATTTACGTTATTGACTTTTAAGAAAGATACACAGAAAAAATCTATCGCTCGAAATAATATAGTTACCACCTGAACTCGAACCCGGAATTTTCTCATGCCATAAGAGTGAGTTATCAACTACTACTACACTCTTTTTAACTATTCACTTTCATGTCGAGTTTTCGAATTTATAAGTGCTCCTTCTATTTTTAGTGAGACTTCTATTATTTCCTATTTAATATTATCATCTAGATGATGCTAGGATATGTACTACATTTTTTATTAAAAAAAAAAATTATACACCGCTAAGCAGTGTTTAACCTTTCCCAAACCATGCAGTAACACAGATCTACCGTCATAATTTAACCTGTAATATTTCGGTAAATACATGCAACATAAAATTCATATTTTAGATAATCCTAAAGAAAAACCAATTATGAAAAAAGAATCGTACAAAAATAATTATTTTTTCTAATTAATTTTTTATAAAATTAATACGTTGATAAAAATACTATTTGTGATATGAAAGACAGAGATCATACACTATTTTCACAGTGAAAAGAGCAACAAACATACATATATAATTATCTCTTTGTCTCTAATTAAACGAAGAGCGATTAGAAGGAAGGACACATTTACAGGACTTAACAAATGTTTTAAATTATGTTATTAATCATTTTTTCAAAATTTAATGCTCAATATTTAGAGTCATAATGTCATTAAAACCATTTAAGTTAATAAATTTTTTTTTCGAACTGTTATTTACGATAACACGTGTTGACAGCATGGCTGCGTTCGGGTATTTTATATCATGGTATGGTAAAGGTATACAAAACGTATACAAAATTGAATAGTAGATCTCTTTAAAAATAATTGACCATTTAAACAGGTAAAGTACAACAAAAAATGTAACATTTTTTTTATAACTTGCTATAAAAAATCTTTCTATAATCTGTTTTAAGACAAAAGTTATCAATATATATTTAATGGAATGAAAGGGTAATTCTTCTTATACTTTGTGAATTAATAGATAAAATATTTAAGGTAAAACATTAAATGAGTTAAAAATATTTTTATTTAAAGTGAAATATTTACTACGTTTTCTTAGTAACGTAGTAATGGGTAGTTATATATAATGCACACAATTGTTTATGTATCTTTCAGTAAAGTATTTACATTTTGTTTAAAGGATTAAATAGTTTTCTATCATAAATTTGTGCGTAATTAAGGTGCGTGAAATCTTTGAAGAATCATCTTTGTTTTATTCGTGTTCTAATCATAATGTATTTTTGTAACAATAGGTAAAACAAAAACTGAACATTACACAAATAATATTTAAAATTGAGGACTTACACTAATCCACAATCACATGCTTCCCGTACTTTACCTTCCTCTATGCTGATAATTATAATTATCGATGTCATCCGTATTTTTTATTATTTTCTGTTAAATATAAGTATAGTTTAAAATTGAATTTCTATTTTAAAATTTGATGAAATATAGACAGCTACCTAGTCCATCAGCAACCAATCAGTAATATTTTGTAAAATGCACGAATAAAATGAGCACAAAAATTTTAATGTGTAGGTAATTATAAAAAAAGATTTAGACATATTTTTCCTAGCACAAATGAATATATTTAGAATAAATTAAGTTTGATTTAGAGTTCACTTGAAAAGGCTGTTATCTTCTTTATAACCTTAATCTATTTTTATGGCTTTCCGCACCTGAAATTTCGTGGAAAGACGATTGTCAAAGTCGAAGATACTTATTCGTTTTTCTCCAACCACCTCGTTATTCTTATTCTTTTTGATCTTTGGTTCAAAATTATGAATTGAATACACGATTCATCACCAGCCGCAAATCGTAAAAGAAATTCATATCTTAAACATTTTTGTTTTAATAAATTCATTTGAGTACATCACACTTATAAATTCATTTGAGTACATCACACTTATAAATTCATTTGAGTACATCACACTTATAAATTCATTTGAGTACATTATTTGTATCTGTTCAAGTCATATTTAGCTTATTATGATTTTTTAAATTGCCCCGTTTCAAAATAATAATATTAAATGAATATATCTACTTACAGTATAAAATAATTACAACAGAAGTATAATAATAAACTACTGGGTGAATATTATGTACCAGACCGATGTTATTTTTGAATAACTAAGAAATAAAACATATTTTTTAAATTTTATTTTTATTCATCGATAGTTTGATTTATTATTACAATTATGAATAAAATATGATATAAGCCAAATGGCCGCTTCTGATAGTAGTACAAATGAGTGCTCTTTTAAACATATTTTTCATAACATTCTCGGGTGTTATTTTAACAATTTTATTTTGAATATTGTCCTGTAGCATCGAAATTGTTGTTGGTTTATTAGCGTAGACTTTTCCTTTTAGATTATCTCACAGAAAAAAGTCGGGAGCCATCAAATCGGGTGATGGAGGAGGCCAGGCGATATCACAACTTTTTTGACATTTTGCGGACGGGAAAAATTTCTCGCAAAATTATCTGTGAGGTGGCACCGTCGTTTTGAAACCAAATGTGTTGCAGGCCCAATCGACCCAATTCAGCTACCGAGAAGTTTTCTCCAACATTTGATGATAGCGATCAACATTGAAGGTTACAGTATATTTTGTAATGTAATGTTTTTATAATTTCAATTTTTTTTAAGGCGTAAGATGCTTTATAACAAATTGTAATCAATTTTTCTTTATGGCTACAAAAAATACACCGACAAATATTTTCCAAACCAAAATGGCGGCTAAACAAAATCGGCCTATGACATAATATTCACTTTGTACGTTTATCGTAAATGATTAAAACCCGAAAAGTATTTTAATTATGATTAAATATGGGCTGACTACAAATGGTTTAATCTTAAATTGTTTTGTTCCGCACTTGGGTATTTTGTTAAAGAAACATATTAAAAATATTTTTGAAATTAAATTTTAGCCCTAGTACTCACCAGCCTGTCTGTTAAGTGAAGAAATGATACGCCGATTCATTAAGATGGCAGTCAAGATATATATTATCTTTCAGAAGGTTTGATATCAAAGCGTGCTTATAAATTAATTAAAATAATTACAGCGTAATTTTTCTTCAAAGTGTATGAATAATCTTTTCAGCTGTTATTTGAAATGGTTACAATAGTTTCAACATTTCTATTTTCATATCTCTTTGTGAGTATATTCGTATATTTTTTTGGATATATGTATATTAATTATCATGTGAATTAATTAAGAAAGGATCATTTAGGTGGCTTGGTCATAATTGGTCATATGAATGAGAGAATGCTAAAAAAGTATATGACACCTGCGACAGACTTGGCACGACCAGGTAAATCAAATATCTGAAAAGGGTCATGTTAGAAGCCTCAATAATCGACGAGCTTGTATGAGAAGATGTATGCATGTGAATGAAGCGAGAATTGTGCATCAGGACAGAAGAGTGTGGCACTCTATCTTCTCTGCCTACCCCCGCGACGAAACGGCGTGATGATAAGTTAGTTAGTTAATAATCGTCTTAAAATATCGGTGACTGAAACAAAGAAAACAGTTGTACAATATATGTTGAAATCTAACCATCCATAATATTTCTGACACATCATTGATTCAAAATTTGATTGAATATACACAAAAATAGAATACTAGAAAGCACAGTATTGATCCAATTTAATTTGATCACAATCAATGTCACACCCTCCGAATGTCATAAATAATTTCATGTAAAATAAAACCCAATCGAATTCAATCAGCTTAGAGCTTATTTGTAATATCGTTGGTGAGCCCAAAATCCTTCATATTTATCGTATTTGTACAGTTCTCGTGAAATCATTGTCTTTTTCATCCGAGTAGCTTATGAAAACCGAAGAAAAATATACAATAAAACCATTTCCAAAAGAAAAACAAAGCATCAATCTTCCCTCTCGAGTAAAGCGGAAAGGTGAACCGGGCCAGAAGAGGGCGCGGGGTGAGAAAGACAACGGTCGGAAAAATACAATTCTTCGTTTCAAATTCTGCAGATTCAAATGCGTTTAATGTCTTGAAAGACAAATGATTTCTTTACGAGTGAAGGGGGGTAAGAAGTGGCGCGACGCGGTGTGGCAGTTCCTCGGGTCGCGGTAACGGTGCACACGCTGACGGTAATGCATTTAACTTACTATTCCAGGATCGAGATTTCTAAATTGAAAAGCAGTGTTTATTCTCTGTGAAATTTTAACAATAAATATCTTTTTTGATTTCATTCGAGCTCCAAAGTTTGAAATATAATTTGTTCTCGTATATTATAAGTAGATATGCATATAAAATGAATAACGAAAATAACAGTCATAATTAAACAAGCCGTTGGAGAAATAAGGGATGCAGCAAGGGTGGAAGGAATTCAGGGGAGGGACAGGAAAAGGAAACAGGGGGTGGCTAAAGGACCACCCAGAACCAGAAAACACGACCCACCTGTGAAACGCTCCTTTATGTATCTGGATCTTCTTCCACTGGATCCACAAGACTTCCAGCTCCGAGACACGTATAACGCTGAACAGTGCAAAGTACACCTGAACAAACACTTTCAGTGATCGCGCGAAAGTGTCAAATAACACCTTACATAAAAGCAAAATGTACATAACTAAATCGATTCGCACGGTAGCGAGAAACCGATTACAGACACACAACAGGACGATAATTCTCAGCAGTCAATACACCCAAAATGGTAAACGCTACTTTCAGTTCGAAGGTACAACTTTAACTGCTCAACCATGAGAACGCACCACAGAAAGATCGTGTTCTGGTTATAGGAGGAAGGGGGTAGTGGATAGGTAATAGACAGGAAACATTCTATGTCGCGTCGTTCATATCGCGCGCACACGGCGATCGGCGATTGTTGGATAGTCGTAACGATCGAACACAAGCATTCATAGCTATTAAATAAATTTTAAAAATGAATATATTATAGACTTATGTAGTTGAATCATAGCACTATATAGATATGAAAGCTAGAACCTGAAAAAAGAGACGAGAGACATGAAACCTTCGCGGTGCTGAAGAAAAATGATGAAAATTAGTTGTACATAAAGGAAACGAAATAACGACATTTTGAAAAAAATAGAGGAAATTAAATTTATCCTGAGAACGATAGTGAGCAAATGTGGAAATTGTTTGAGATCCACAACCTCCTACGTTGAGAAGCAAGAAACCTTTCAAAGAATAAGAATCGATGGAAAGAGGAACAGCGACAAGGAAATGTCCCTTAAGAAGAAGAAAAATATCGCAAACAACACGACCAACCGTATATTCAAGATACTCTCAAGACTTATGTTTCTTACATTTATGTACATTTTAAAGAAGTTCAAAGAAAGATTTATATGTAAAAATCACATAATAGTGGAAGTATATTGTAAGTACCTACCTACACGTTTGTTAAATTTCAATTTTGTAATTAGTTTACGTATAAAAATAGATATACTCGGATCTTAAGTGGTTTTTTTTTTTTTTTGGAGAGTCAATTTAGTGTAAAGTTTTCAAATCTTTTTACAAAAACTACAGCATTACGTGCTTTTAATCAATTTTAAAGCATTTCTTTAAAAAATAACGTCGGCATCTATTTATGTTATGACTGCCGAAAAAATTTGGTCAGCTTTTTTATTCTCGTTTCTAGTAATTACTTAAAATATACGCGTATAAGGTATAATTATTATTTTTTTTAAATACTATAAAATTTTCCAGGTACCTTTATAAATTTTAATGAAATAATTTAATGTTTTTATACTTTTTTGAATATTGATATATAAGAGACCGATATATTTAATAATCAATACAAAAATATTTATTTGTGAAAGACAATAATTGCTGTTTGAACTTAGGAGAACACACAGGTTCGAATCCCGGTGGCGCAACAATAATATTTTTCGATTAAATTGATTTTATATGTATATCTTTCTAATTAATATATTTAATTCATATTTTAACATTAACTATCAATTTATGAAAATAATGTATGGTTTTTATATAAAAATATTTCGAAATTAAGTGTACCAAAGATAATTCTATTGTAAAAAAGATTAAATAGGGTTCCTCCATTATATTTTTTGGGTAATATTCACAATATATTTAGACATTATTTTTTAAATACATACTTTAAGATTGAATGGATCTTTTGTAATAAAATTGATTGAAACCATTTTTTGCTATAGTTTATACAAAATTGACAAAAAAAACCACGTGGATCTTGTCCTATCACCACTTAATACGATGTTCTTTAAGCAGAAAATATATTTCAGTGTTATTGTATTTATTTTTAAAATCCTCACTAAAAAAAAATCGGCAGAATTCATAAGAAAAAATAATGTAAATCAATATGAGCAGTAACATCAAACGAGAGGAAGAGATAGACCGAGACTGCCATTCAGAAAGAAGACTAAATCTCAGAAATCGGTGATGTACAGTTCGATAAATATTATATTTTCAATGAAATGCCAGATGATATAAGAAAGGAGGAGAAACGACATAGATTCATAATGAAACTAAGCAAATATGTGCAAGATAAGTTATAATTAAAAGGAACATTTTATCTGGTTTATATTAAAGCATATGTATATATATATACACAGGATGTTAAAGACCTAGTCCACAATATTTTATAGGTGGATACCTGACTGAATTACGAGTCAAAAATGTTCAAATGTTCAATGCAAATTCTGCACCGTTACGTAAAATATGTTTGAAATTTTTACAAAATTTAGAAAACTTAGAAATAAATATTTGCGAAATTTATTCATTATTAATCTATAGCATTGCATCAAATCTAAAACTATCTAACAAAATAACCTGCCCACTCGAAATTCAATGATCATTATTTTTTTGTATTCAATATTTAATTTGGATTTAATAAAATATTACAATTATTCGAAATAATCGCATTATTACTATTTTTTTCAAATGCTTATATCTCTGACACGGTTTAGATTTAGCACATATGCCTTGAACATTTTCAACTCGTTATTTAATTAGGTATCCACCCATTGAAGATTGTGTACTAGGTTTATCACATTCTGTATATACTTTTGTATGCAATATATTAAAAATAAATAACTAAATAATACACGACCATTATTTTCATTAGTTCTTTTGCTCGCCATATTTATACAGTAAACGACATTTTTGCGAAAATAAAAAATGTCAGACTAAACAAAAAAATCCGACCTCCGTTTTTCTTTAATAATATTTCATTTCAGTCTGTGTCCAGCACCCCTGACGATGGCGTCACGTCGAGGAGAAAGAGATTTAATGGCGGGCAGGGGCGCAATCGGCCGGTAAATACATTCAAGAGTCGCCTCCCGATCTAATGGATTTCCTCGGGACGAGATACCGGATTCTTCTTTTAACACGATATGCCACTTCTGAAGCGTTTATGAGAGAGACATTTATAAGTGCACGTGGATATGATGGAATTAGGGCGAGAGATATAAAGCAAATTTGACACCTAATATCCCCAGTATTTTGCGAATTAATTAACACTTTAAATATGAATTAAATATATTAATTATAAAGATACACATATAAAATCAATTTTATCGAAAAATATTATTGTTGCGCTACCGGGATTCGAACCTGGATCTCTTCCCTAACCGGTGGAGGTGCTTTATCCAACTAAGCTACAGCGGCATTATTTTTAGCGACAATTTTTCGACCTTATATGTTACCTTTTTTGAAATCAATACATTTAATCGTTCCATTATTTGATAGAGCCATCTACCTTATTTTTACAGAATCTCAAATACCTTTAAGTAAATCTGATAGTAGACGCCAGAATTATCAATTCATTTTTATTAAATTTTGGACACATTGATACAACATTATTATTTTTTAGGAGAACACATTCTTATTGTGAAGTTGTAATTATTCAGAACATAGGTCTGTGATATTTAATTCAAAGTTCTGAATAATTACAACTTCACAATAAGAATGTGTTCTCCTAAAAAATAATTAACACTTCACTAAAATCATGCGATTTATTCTAGTTCTTTCATAATAACTACTGTCCACCCTATATATAAAAATTGAAGGCATGATAAAGTCGGCAACTACAGACCCATTTCTATTTTATCAGTAGTTAATAAAATCTTGTAAAAATACATTATTATTCACTTAAAAACTGTAACGATGTAGTAATGTAAAAACAGTATAAGATTCATGCCGACAATGGGATCGTGATGTTTTCAAATCGCCGCGGAGACGATTCCTTCTCTCCGTGACCAAATCATTGACACAATTAAAAATATTCAAAATTATTATTAATAATAATTACATTTGGCGATTTATATAGAGCGACATTTTTCGTAAAAACCTTCAGGGCGTTTTACGCTAAACTGCCTAGTGCTACACTATTATTTAAAATTTAAAATTGTTATTCCAACTTATGGATATTGAATTGTGTAATCTCCGCTTACACGTCCCGCGGAATGGATTACGACAATTCCGGTTGTAAATCGGAATCACCGCAGGGTAGGGGAGGAAGTAAGAAAACGTGGTACAGGACGAGGTCGGTGAGGAGATAGGGGTTCTAGTCAAAGGACCAGTAATCTCAAAAACCGGGATTTGGAAAAACTACTCGCCTTTCCTTGTATATGACGCCTTCGATCCTATACTACTTATGACGCACGATCTAGTCTAAGGAAAAATTTGTCAAAAATAATTTAAAAAAAAACTGAAATAGAGGAATAAAATTTTACAAAGACGTTTTAATGTCATCTAACAGAACAAAACTAGTCCATTTTTCATATCGTCATTAGCCGTTAACTATTTACTGCTGGACTTAGACTTGTCTTTTCAATCGTCCGCCAATCTTCACCATATCTCTTCCATTGCTCCGATAATTTCTAACGAGACTTTGCAAGCCGTCTTGATTTTTTGTCTACTTTACACTATTCAAGAATATTCTATGTCTATCATTATCTGTGCGCTTGAAATATGTCCCGCCCATTGCCATTTATACTCATTGGTGACAATGGCATCGTTACCTGGGTTCGGTCTCTTTTAACATACTTTTTCTATACTACACTTTCACATACGGCTTCTTCATCAGCTTTGTACGAGGCGCGAATATTCCCGATGTAGCGCTGCGGTTACGATGTTACTCATTCACAATGGTTTCCTTCATCTATTGACACACCACAGTAACGTTAGAGACATTCATATAATGTGGCCATCTTGCAGTGAGCGGTTGAAATGTTCAAAACAATAAATCAGTCCGCCGACTGTGATCCGTGATTCGTTTCTTGAATGCACAAAATATGAAACCAGCTGAAAAACTGGTGCCCCGTTATGACAAATGCCTTTATAATGGTGGCGACTATGTCGAGAGGTAGTTTAAGGTGTGTAGCGTCCGAAGAAAGTAAAGTGTTGTAAAAATGATTTTGCGTATCTTTAAAAAAAATCCGGAACTTTCTTAAAAAACGCGACTAGATAGTTCAGATTTCACTACCATATGTAGGGATTATAAGAAGATACTGGTATAAGTGTCCCTTATATTTATATCCAATTTACAATCATCTGACGTGCTTGTTAAGACTCTCACCCGATGTAGTCAGGGTTCGTGCCTCATTTCAAGAGACCATCAAGTTAGTCGTATTTTCATAGCACAAGCGTTTAGCTTAGTTTTAAAATAGATAGAATATTGATTTGACTATGAACTTTATGTATGCATATGTATTTATCAAAATAAATGTAATTGTTTTAATGTTTAAAGTTATACTACCAAGTCTATATCTTGTTAAGTGGTTATATGTACAACTAAAATACATTTTAAATTTATCAATTCATCGCTTTACTGCCACCCCTGCTGGTTCAAAATATATTTTAGATAGATCAAAATTCATGGAGTTTGCCAAAGTGCTATAAATTTACAAAGCGTTTTTGAATATCCCTTCATTAAAATAATTTATCTTAATGTATACCCGATTCATTGGATTTTTCAATCATTAACGATTCGATCATTAAGTTTTTATGATATGTAATAAATTGATACCGATTTGGAACAAAAGTATTGTATGTTTGTTTAAGTAAAACAGTATTCGATTACATCATTTGGGTATGAAAAGGTATCAAGAAACTAAGACTTTATATTAATTTATATCAGAAGTTATACACTTGATTTGACTTTTTTTAATATTACTTAGATAGGACCTTTATACTCATTTAAACCAATAAACTGAATGTAATTTGCCATAATTAAGACAATACAAGTATTATAAGAAAGTCCGCGACCATCATATGCATTTCCCGCATGCTACAAAATAACGAAATGTATTTTCTTATAATCTTGAAGCCAATATTACGGAGACAAATCTTAATTGAGACAAATTAACAAAATGTTAAAAATCGATAGTATTATAAACCATTTAATTAGCAGGACCAATTTACGACGTTTTTAAAATACTTTGTTTTAGTAGTTAATATATTATATTTACTCACATGCTTTGAGGTTTTAGTTAATATTTATAACTAAGTTTTATATCAAAAATATAATAATATGTTTTTAAATAATATATTTTCTGTCTTATAAAATACAATAATTTTAATTAATCCGCGCTCTCATTATTTTCGTTTAAAAATACCGAAAATATATAACTTCACGCATATTTTACCCACGGTATGAATTAATATTGAATTTATTCACAACATTAGTAGTAAATTTCACAAATTACTTGGTCTTTTTACTGTTCATAAGGGAAAACAATGTTTTCTTGAACAAAGCAAACATTTTATGTACGTTATTTTTATGTATATCGCAATTAAATATTTCATTTACACATTTGCAATTGAAACACAAGTTATCTGTTTTTTAAATAATATGTAATTATGAAACAGACATGTCACTAAAATACCAACGTGGCGTTTTAAATCAATAATATTAATCATACATTTGATGGTATTTTTTAAATCTGTTAAATATGTCTCCAAACATTTACGCTATACTGTATTATTAAAATTAATTGGAAATTATTTTGAATGTACTGATTAAAAATGTTTGTGCATTTGTCTTTCGACCTAAACTGCATTTATATTTTATAATACTCAATTTGTATTATTTACTTTTTACTTTGAAGTCTAGAATTATAACATTTAACATAACAAGATTTTGGGTAATTGTAATGGAATTTTGGGTGGGTTTGAAATAGATTTTTTTTTTTTATTCATATTAATTTGGTGCGTTGAGACAAAAGTGCCTTAAAATTATTTGATCGACGATAGCGGAGTGCATACTTATGTAATATGCAAAGTAGTACGGATTTGTGTGCATGAGTATATATGTACATGCATAATATATAACATTTTTTCTCGAGATATGTTTCAGTTAGTACCTACCGCCTTATTGTTAAAAACATCAAAGAATTCTTAAAATTGTTGTCAAACAGGTTCTGGAAGAAATAAAAAAAAATGGCAAAGAAAAGGGAAATGCTTTGTAAATTGTTTATGATTTAATTTTCGTAAAAGTTTCCAAATTTCTAGCGTCGTAAAAAGAAGATTTTTTCATTCCTCAGGGGAATAGCATCAGGCCGTAAAAAGGTTTTCTCGAAAAGCGGAAAAATCATTTTCGGCTCTAAAGACTGTTTTGGAAGAAGAAGGTAATAATTATAATTTAAATTATATCATTTTGATGACTTAATAAATTGGATAGCAAAATTCATTATAAACCTTCTGTATATAGTTTTCTGGGCTAATCTGCCGTGTATATCTGACCTTTCTGGCCGACGTCTCGGATTAGATTACAGGATCTATCATCAGAGATGAATGAGACCCTGCAATTGGATCCGAAACGGCGGCGCCAGAAAGGTCAGATCTACACGGCAGATTAGCCCAGAAAACTATACACAGAAAATTCTGAACGGCCGTGAAAACCTAAGAATATTTTCATTATAAACTATTTGATCGAAGATGCAATTTATGCGTTGTGGAGAGAAAATGTGAATTTTTAATATAAAGATTTTTATTTTTAGGAGAACACATTCTTATTGTGAAGTTGTAATTATTCAGAACATAGTTCTGTTATATTTTAAATATGAATTAAATGTATTAATTATAAAGATATACATACAAAATCAATATTATCGAAAAATAAAAACATTGTTGTTGCGCTACCGGGATTCGAACCTAGATCTCTTCCCTAACCGGGGGAGGTGCTTTATCCAACTAAGCTACAGTGGCACTATTTTTAAATGCAAATGATGGAACGATTAAATGTATTGATATCAAAAAGGTAACATATAAGGTCGAAAAATTGTCGATAAAAATAGTGCCGCTGTAGCTTAGTTGGATAAAGCACCTCCCCCGGTTAGGGAAGAGATCCAGGTTCGAATCCCGGTAGCGCAACAACAATGTTTTTATTTTTCGATAATATTGATTTTGTATGTATATCTTTATAATTAATACATTTAATTCATATTTAAAGATTTTTACTTTTTTCTCCATTATGACCGTCAAATAATGACATTCACTTATGGTAAACTTTCAAAAAATCTAATAGCGTTTATGAGGGATATATGTGCATTTAAAATAACTTTTCTGAAATACTAAGTATCACGTAGAAAATCTATCCTACCAAGAGAATCTTATGTTCTTCTGTATTAGGAGAACATAAAATACTCCGAAAAACCTCTGGACATTTTGATGGCAAATAGGAGGAAGGAAAACTGTGCCTCAACTTCACTTTAGACCGGAACATATTTCGTTTTTGCGCAGTACTTTCAACTTTTTAACGGTTTCTTTGCGCGTTTACTCTCCACTCCGCATAAACAGTGCTTTGCTTTGTGCTGTTAATCTCCCATGGCCAAGTTTAAATATTATTACCCGTAATTGTGCTGGAAGATTATGTATCGAACGATGCCACGTGTCACTGTCCTTAAGCATCTGTGTAGGTTTCCTCAAGGAGACTGTCTATAAACGCGATCTAACCTAGAAGAGATATCAAATCCGCACACCAATGTTGCTAATAACGAATAATCAAATTTGTAAAACCTCATTTCAACATCTTCAGGTTCTCAGTGGTTGTGTACCCCTATAAATACTGATATCCGTATACAGATGGAATTTGTCATATGAAGTCGAGTTGTTTTCCTTTGAGTTAATATATAAAAAGCTACAGTATCTTCTCGATATGCATAATAAAGAATAAAAACTATATTTTCTATTAATACAATATAATCCACCAAATATCAACATTACTACAGAATCAAAATTTTGGAATATATAGGATTAAATTGTAATCGCTCGTAAACCACCAGCGTGAGGTAAGCGGGAAAGGTATTGTTCGACGCGCGTAATTTTCTGATTTTCCAGTCGCAATGAGTCACTGGACGGGAGCGCACCGCTCGTTCGCGGTTGAGCAATATTTAAAGTGCGGTGACTCATTGGTTCGTACGCGTCGCGCTTTTTGTACTCACTTTAATATTCGACTACTAAGTGATGGGCCGAGTACGCAACTAATCTGATGTTGGGTTCAAAAGTTCAGACAAGAAGGGACAATGGTTAACCAAACTCCTCCGGGACCATCAATGTCAGCGGCGACGCCAGAACATGTGGCTCAGGTTCGACGTGAAATTATGCGCAATCCGCATAAATCGATAAGGAAGATTGCAGCCTGTACAGGAATAAAAAAATCAACAGTGTACGTTATTTTGAAAAATAAATTACAGTTTCACCAATACAAACTGCTAATCGTGCAGTTTCTCAACAAAAATGACTACTTGACTTACGTGAAACCTTAGCGAGAACGATGCTGGAACGTTTTGGAACAGCACGAACGCTTGAAAACATATTGTTTACTGACAAAGCACATTTTCATATCAATAAACAGAACATGAGATACTGGTACCTCAACACCCCAAAGGGACGCCATCAAAAACGTTTGCATTTTCTAAAAACGACAGTGTGGTGCCCGAGAGATAATTGTCCCTTATTTTTTTAATCAGCGAGAAACAGTCACTGTTGACTTGTATTGCCAAATGATTGACAAGTTTTTGGTACCGCAACTGCAGCTGTTCCCTGGATTTTATAACAGAACACAATTTCAGCAAGACGAGGCCACTTCCCAAGCTGAGGGAAATTTTTCCCAATAAATTAATTAACAAGTACGGAGACATACCCTGGGCACCTCGGTCACCTGACCTTACACCGTGCGTTTTTTTTTGTGGGAATACCTTAAGTCAAGAGTTTACAGCAACAATCTTTGAACAATTCAGACCCTATCAGAAAATATCCGCCGTGAAGTTGCTGCTATTGAACCAATGCTTTGCTCTCGCGTGTTCTCAAATTTAAGAGTCCGATTGCAAGAGTGTCTTGAGAGAAATGGACGGCATTTAGACGATATTGTTTATAAAACATAAAATCCGCGTCGTTAAACTCAATTTTGTATAAATAAAATATGAGAATAACATTGTAGTTTTATTTTTTATTTTTTTTAATATTAAACTTGAAAATTTTCCGCTAGACCTCTTTTATTATTTAAACACGGCGAAAAAGAGATGTAATTTTTTTATTTTATTTATATGACTTTGTTTTCATTTTATTTCATTTATATTAATTATTTTAAGTATTTATCTCATTTCTTGATATTATTTACTAATTTAAGTATTTATTATTGTTATTATAAAATTCATTATTAGAAAATAATCTCAAAATTTTCATTTCTACGGTTAATGTATTTTTACCAGATATCCCCCATACACTTGAGCCTTCTACATAATATGCGTTATTAATGTAAGTCTAGCGTTCATACCGCATTACTTCGAAGAATCTATCATACACATATTTTATTCAATATGGTTGTCTCACATTTTTATTATCTTAATGTTTTCGACTAAATCAGAGAAAAATAACATCCCAATAAAAATACCTATCTTCGTTAGTATACTCTACAAAATTATTTCAATTGAATGTAAACCCCCATGTAAAAATACGCAATGCATTAAAGCATGTAGGGTCGTCACCGCCTCGTGTCATGGTAGGCTCGTCACCTGCCGGGCGATATCATTAGAATCCTAAATTCAATACATAGTATGTATATTATATACGAATTTAAAGACAACTACTATAATGACAAATCACTAAAGTTCAGATTTCAGGTAGAATATAATTCAGTCATATGGTCTCCACACTTTATTGTACACTCGACGGTTTATTAATTTTAAATTAAATAGAATATCAATTATGATTATCTCCTTAGCTGTCTAAAATTGTTAAACTCATCAGTGAGACGTTCGATGACCGACCTTATATTTATATACAGGATCGTCAATGGTATGATTGACTGCCCGCAGATTGTCGGTCTGCTTGACTTTCACGCACCATTGAGGTCATTGAGACGCAATTCATTGTTTTATCACAGTGGTAATGTCAGAACTCATGCACTAGCTAACTCCGCAGTCCGCAGAATGCATTCTTTGGGGACTGAATACGCGGAGGTAGTCGACATTTTTGCTGTTAATTTAAATCTTTATAGGACTACACTATTACAATTTGTTGTGTCTCAACTCAATGGTGAGGGATAAATTGCTACTTCAAATTGAACATTCATTTTAAATGTTGGTTATGTAAAAAAATGCTGATGCTATGATTTTTTTTTTCTTTGTGTATTGTACTTCTGTTGTAATTTTCTATTATTTTACAAATTCTGTTAATGCCTGAATAGGGCCGTGTATAATAATAAACAAATAAAATAAACATTAAAACTTGAAAAGCGTCATTTCTGTAATGTATTACTATTTATTAAATGTTAATAATTAAAAAAAACACTTCGATAACTATGGTGTCTTCTTCAGGAAACGATGTATACTAAATATTAAAAATACAAACAAAATGTTGATATTAACAAGGGTTTCGAAAATTATACATTTGAAATTTTAGAAATAAAAGAATGTTAATAGCAAATTAAGTATTATGAATAACCAAAACCTTTTTGCATATAGTCATCTTTTAAATTTATAATTCCTAATTAGTGACCGGCCACTTTTACTTTTGTTTTTATCTGTCTATGCTTGTAATTTTAATTTTAGTATACATTGTTTCCCGAAGAAGATACCACAGGTGTCTAAATATGTTGATGTTTTAATAAATAGTGGTTTTAAACAAAGTTTTTTTTCGTATTATTTTTTTATTTGTAATTTTGCAAATATTTAAGAAATTTATCAAATATTTAAGAAATTTATGAAATGAATCAACATTCGTTTCTCATGTTTTGATATTTCTAAATCATAAATAAAAACATATATTATTTTAGTACTATATCAGATTAATCTCCTTTATAATAATAATAATAATGGATAATTTGTATAGCGCCATTTTCGTAAAAACGTTCACCTCAAGGGCGCTTTAGACATATGTAATATGTTTTTTAAAATTTAATAAAAATTATTTTCACTTATGGAAATGATTTTTTGAAAAAGAAAGTTTTTAGTTTCTTCTTAAATAAAGTCACTGATGCACTGTTTCTAATAACGGAGGGCAAAGAGTTCCACGCTTTTGGGCCTGCCGCTGCGAATGCCCGTTCACTAAATTTAGACTTCTGGCAACGGCTGATCGGTTCTACAACCCTTCCTGCAGCTGAAGTAGAGGCTGACCTGAGAGTTTGACGTCTACCATTCAAATTGTCTGGGATACAAAGTTCTTGAAGATATAGAGGCGCCATGTTGTGTACATCAACCAGCACAATTTAAATTCAACTCTTTCAGGGAATCGGAGCCAATGTAGCTGATGTACTCTGGTATTCATTCATATTTACTTTAATACGGGGTTGAATCATCTTTATTTGCTTTCTGTATTTTTTTACAAATTATTTTTCTTTAAAAAATGCATTCAATCTATAATATTTAATAGGTTTTGGCTTGAGAGTTTTACACTTTTTTATCCTCATTTATATTTGATTAATAGTCTAGACGGATTGTGAATTCACGTATTAAAAATCAACGATAATCGAGCGTAATAAATAATATTCGTGTTGTAAAATTTTAATTTAAAAAAATATATAATTTTTATATTGACTTTGTACTACACACACACCACACACACTTTTTGAGTTAAAATCACTATTTTTTCGAGAGAAGCAGTCATTCCCGAAACTAGTAGTGATATTAATTTGATTTTAGTTATATTTTCATCTGTAGATATGTCAATATAAAAATTATATATTTTATGAAGTAATAAATAATATTTGATAAATTAATAATTTAATGTGTTTTAAACTAATAATAGATATGTCATAGAGACGAAGCTATTATAAGCTATATTACAGGGCTTACAACCTGTTTTCGGTTAGCTTAAGTGATCACATTATACAAATGTAATATTCACCATTCTCACCCATTAATCAATCTCCATGTCTATCAAATTTTTAAGCCCTATAATTACCCATACTTCAATTTATTTCCATTAATATAATAAAAACAGCTTCATCTCTATGAGATATCTATTATTTGTTTAATGACAGTGCTTTTGTAGGTGAAAATTTAGTAATTGTGTATTCTTGGACATATTCAAATATTGCTGATATTTTTGAATTTACATGTAATATTTAAATAGAATCTCACCTGATTATAGGTCTCGGAGTGCGGATCAACGTCAATCGTAGCCAGAAAATCTGATCTGCCGGTTTCGAGGTTGGGTTGCACACACACCACGTACATCAGCTTCTCTCTTGAAGCTGACTTGAAGGCATCAAGAGGTGTAGCATATCCTGGACCGCAACACTTATCTAGAAAGTTTGAAAAATAATAATACAAATTAATATTTTGACATAATTGCTTAAAAAAAAGAACTTTATAGTCATGATCAGAGACCATTCATGTCGTAACAACAGTACAATAGTGTCGCAGTAAAGTTTGGTAGTATGGAACGGATGAATAAGGAGTTGTAAGAATGATATATGACGGAAATGTTGATGGCACCAGAAATAGAAGACGTCCGCGGAAGACTTGGCACGACCAGGTAAACCAGATACTGGAGAAAGGTTCTGTTAGAAGCCTCAACAATAAATAAGCTTGTATGAGAAGATGTATGAATGTGGATGTTGTTGTGAAGTTGCATTTTCATAACATAGTTCTGTAGTATTTTAATTCAAATTAAATTAATGAACTAAAAAGATATTCAGAAAAAATCTATTTAACAAAAAAATATTTAGTTGCTACCGGGATTCGAACTAGGACCTCTACCTATCCGGAGAAGCGCGTTCACCGTTTTCGCTATACATTTTCGACACATTTTGAACTTATAGCGAAAATGTTGATCGCGCTATATATATATTATAATTAATCTGAAATTATGTATAATTTAGTAACGCTATTTACAATATTTAGTGTAGTATTTATACTTTACATACGTAAGTTTGGAATTGAAAAAGTTTAATAAATAAATCATTCCAGCATAATAGCACAATAAACCAAATAATTGGATTATTTAGAAAATTCCAATTATTTAAAAAAATTAAACAGAACCAAAAAAATTGTGTTAATTAACAATGGAGTTAGATAAAATGAATAAAAAAAATTTAAAAAATGAATACCGTCTGTATTAAAAAAATAAAAGATTCATTCCAGCATATAGGTGCAACGAAGAAAAGATCAAGCTCTATGATATATGGGTGTAGAAATGATTGTAGAACTGTCGTAAAGAGGGTATAATAATTATGAACATAAGAGTGATTTAGTACATCACAACCATCGATACGTACCTATACTTAAAATTATACAGGGACCCGCTACGCAGCCGACGTTCCTCATCCCCTTAGAATCTGACTTGATGGGTTTTTTTTTCAAATTGAAACAGCTTTAACACATTAAACCGGAAAGCGCTCGAGTGAATGGTGGGGATTAGGGTTGTAAAATTAATTAAATTTTTATCGTGTCGGAGATCGACGACTGTTATTGTTTTGTGAACGTGTGGAAAGGCTTGTACCGCGGTACATTTCAGATTTCAGGCGTTATCTGCGCAACTCAACGGCCATTTCGTACATCCATTAAAGTGGACTCACGTATGCCATACCAGCGATTCTCATATTTCCAAAAACGTTTTTAATCATATTGCATTTTTTATTTATGCAAAAAAAAAATTTTAACACTCGTTTAAAAACCATAATTTATCCTTTTTCAGTAATTAAGAAAAATTTGAGGTGTTCTGCATATATTTTGTACAGTTTCAAGATGAGATTTAACAAACGATATCAACGTAATTTTATAGTATATTTATTATATAAATATTTCACAAAAAAGGTAATGAAAAAATAATTATTGTTTGTTCACATTCGGTCTAGTTTAGTATTTTAGAATAAGAAGAACATTTAAAATGATTTACTGATGTATCTATGTGGTAGCTATTATATATAACGTAATATTTGTACATACACATTATTTCATATTATCACATACATTATATATACATACAGGATGTAACAAACCTAGACCACAATATTTTATTGGTAGATAGATACCTGACTAAATGTTCTAGGAATATATATATATATTGAAATTATGTTACTTCATTATATTATTTCAATTTCTTACTATATAGTAAAGATGCAAATAATTAATTCAGTAATAATCTGTTGAGCTATCAATAGAGAAATAGTATAAAATATTATATTTTTAATTTCCCCCGACTTATTCATGAGACCTTGATGAAATATTTTCAGAATATTGGTAGATTTTAAAGCTGGCACTTTTCTTAAGAGAAATAAACATTTAATATATAAATAGTCATGATTATTAAAATTGAATGAATGCAAATAGTACTCTCACAGATATATGCGAACAGTTCATTAAGAAGGAAGGAAGTAATGAAAGGTAATAACATTCATTTTTTGACATATTAAAATTGTATTTGTTTATAAAACGATTGCGTAGCATTTGTGTCATAAATAGATATAATACTTTCTTTTTTTTTTAGAACACATTCTTATTGTGAAGTTGTAATTATTCAGAACATAGGTCTGTGATATTTTAAATATGAATTAAATATATATAGGTTCGAATCCCGGTGGCGCAACAACAATATTTTTCGATAAAATTGATTTTATATGTATATCTTTCTAATTAATATATTTAATTCATATTTATAATATTTTCTGTACATTTAGATACTGAATTCACAAAAATGTTCTCTACCTACCTACCGGAACGTAAAAGAATACATTTTAATTTATTGAACATGTGAGTGATGTGGCTCTTCGAACATGTGAATTTCTAAAAAGTGTCCAATTTTTTACATTTATGGGTACTGAATAAATATATAGTCACCACGATAACGAAAATGATGTTTATTCACATATTTTTTGAGCCCAAAAAATCTCTTTTATGAATTTTTTTGGGGGGCGGCGCGAGCTAAAATGTTGACACATCAAAAAACAACGTTTATCCGAAAATCATCCTTCAAATAAAATAGTCATTTTGGAGGCAACCTACGCGGTCAGAAAAATGAATGTCAAAAATAAATTATCATTGTAATAAAAAATAAAAATTATATTTTAGCTGTTAATTAGTCTAATTAAATACTTTAACTTTAAATGTGTAGATAGTAGGTACCTACTTTGTTATTTCAAAATTATTACACATTCGTGTTGCATTTTCTTAAAAATGATTCATTATTTTTTCTGATTTGTATAATAGTGTCAAAGTCAAAGAAACTTGATACAAGATGATTATAATAATTTTCTGGGTGTATGTACTTTACCATATTATTTGTAAATTTGTTTATTTAGTACATAGTACGTCATTGAGCGATGAGTTCGAGAGAAGTCTCTTAATGTTTTTTAATAAATATATATAAGTAAATCCCTCGTAAGTCATATCTTTCTTCCTGTATCATTTGTACAGGTCCAACATTTAAAATTATTTTGTAAATTGAGTTGAAACACAAATAATTATATTACGGGAACATCTTCCCATTATCAATAATACAACTCATCTACCGTTTAATATAATAAAACATATTGGAATAAAATAGTGTTTCAACTCAAATTACTAAATAATCATTCCAAAAAGTTTCACCTTCTACATTTATTTAATAAATTTCACAAATTTTTAGAAAAGATTTTTAATCTAATATGTAATAAAAATATATAAGTTTTTTTTCGTTTGATCACTATTTATTGCTATCATTATTTATTATCGTACCATTATTATTTCTTGCTAATATAGTTTGTATTAATTCCGAAAAGAGGGTTATTTATTTAACTAACTCAGAGGAGTTAACTGAATATTGTAACTCATTATGGGTCGGAAATACTTTTAAAGTTCACTACGTTTATTGACAAATAGGTCAATCTTTTTTTTATATCTAGTTAAAAGTTTTGGTATTCTGGTTGGACTTATAATAAGTATCCCCAAATAATCAAACCCAAATCAAACACCCTTCCAGGAATTTCTTTAATATTTGTAAATACGCAATTCTGTGAGTCGAATTATTTACGACTGTGGCTCTGCCGTTTATTCGGATAACGGAATGAATTTTTTTTAAATATCATTTATTATTAAAAGAGTTTTAAGTTTACAATTAGAAGCTGTTGTTTATATGATAATTATCTATTAATTGCAACAGATAGAGTTTTAGGTAACATTACTAGATGTTAGCCAAGACTCACACCAGCTATTATATATATGTTAATAATTTTCATTTCAATCCTCGCATAACAATTAATATTGCAATTACTACAATTGCTACTGACACAGCGTGCATATCGTTTTACAATATTTATATCTTATTGCTCGTCTATTCTTTTCTCGTTTTTCGATTATCAGAAATAATACAAAAAAATTATCACTGTTTTAAAAACATTATTCAAACCGCGAAGTTGGAGAGAAATGTTAGCCAAAAATCCGAACAAAGTCGAAGATACTGAAAATAAACATTTATAAAGAAATCTAAAATATTCAGGACTCGTTTAAAAAGAAATCAATAAAAATATTAACATTTGTCAGGAAGTGAATTCACCTACATGCAGCGTGTACATAATGCCAAAAATTCATTTAATATTGTCGTATATGTAAATATAATATTTTCAATTACCGTTTTAAGTAGTTACATCATTAATCGAAAAACTAACGAAAATGTTATCTAACGTTCTAAGATTTAAACGATAGCTTTTGAACTCATAAAGCATGTAGTATTAACGAGAATTACGTTTAAAACTAGGTTCTATTCAACTTTTTAGAAGTACTTACGTGGGTAATCGTAAATCAATTTACTACCTATTACTGAGATACGCGCACGCTGAGAATCCGAGCACTGGCAACTGGTCCGCTAAGCCGTCCACATCATCCCTTATCAGATTTTGGGTATTTCTTGATTAATAGCCCTTCGCTGTTTGTATTCTGAGCAATTTGGGGTTGGGGTGGACGCAGGGGCGTATGCGTGGGTGGATAGGCATTCAAAATAGCAACAAATGTGGTATTTGTGGATTCAACTGTTACGTATTTTAGGTACAATTTTCAGTACTCGTAAAAAGTTGTACTTTAATACAAATAATAGTCTATCAATGTAGACACGACAATAATCTATAAAGAAATTTTAATTTAAAAGTTCAATCATTAATAGCTACTTCGTGTGAACAATATTTTAATATACGATATCTTTTCTTATATGAAATTATTTGTTTTAAAATATTCAAAATTACGTCCGTTTGATCGCTGTTGAAAAAAAAAATATGCGTACCTACACATAATGTGTGTCAAAATAATTGTAACTTTTTTCAAATCTATGGCTTCATAATGCTATCGATATAACTATTTAACTGTATATAACTTTTAACATTCCTTGGATTTATATATCGAACCCGATCGGTTTCGAAAAAATCTTCCTCTCTCCGTTTGGTACATATATTTATTTGTATAAATACATATTTATTATTGAATGAAAATAATGCACTGTGCCTTCCCCCCCCTTCCCTTTCTCACCCGGCCTCACCTACGACCAGTCGATTGGCGACCTTGAACCAGTACGGTTATAACGTGTACGGAACAGTGTACAATATTATACAATCTCGAGACTTCGCGTCTATACTGTGTCGGAACCTTTGACGAAATAATGAGTAAAATATACAGTTCGCATCTTTGGAGATGCCAGCAGAATCTGGCTGGATATTCCTGCATTACCGACAATAGTAAAACTGCGTCTAATTCTTAATATCTTTTTTTTTTAAATCTTGTCGCGTCGATCAATGCTTAAAAGGTGCACATACAATTTATGCTAGTCACACATATTAATTTAAAATACATAATACTAGGTTAAGTTATGTTAGGTTAGGTTGTATTAGGTTATATAAAGATATGTTAGGTTAGGTTTGATTAAATTTTACTACATGGTGTAGCGGACGGGCTGTGAGTTTGTTTAAATAGTATTCAGCTTCAACGCGGGAATTATAAATGTGTCCAGAATGACAAAATATATTTATTTTTAAATGCGTCATTGAATTTACAAATAACTTCATTCTTTACAGGAAAATTGTTTGTCTCCCATCACATTTGTGTTTATAGCTTTTCTCAGTCATTAAAAGCTCAATATTTAAATATACAAGTTATGGTGATAGATTAACGTGTAACGTATAAAGATTTTCATCTTTCACTCTTCTTCTTCTTCTTATTTTCCTATCAAAATACTTTTTATGATTTTATCAAAGTGCGATAGCTGCTGCGGACAGGCTAGTATTAAATAACTTGTATAATTAAAAACGGTTACGACATATTTTATAATCGATTTTCAAAATACTGTCTCGCGAATAGTACGCGCACTGAGTCCATAGAACTTCTTTCCCTGTCAAACTTGCTCTGGAGAATAGGACTTATGTCGCTACTAAACTAGACGATCTTCTCCCTGCTCTAATTTACAATAATTATTTCGTCGCACCAACGTAACTTGTCTTCTTTTTCTTCAGCGGTCCCTCATTACGAGGATGACGTCTGCCATGGTTCGCAATCGTGACTCCGACTTCGAGGAGTCCTATTCTCGAATCGCATGCCCGTTCACACGTAGTGCACGCGCGTCCGCCGGGCAGGGCAGTTCTGAGCGACGGATCTTCCTCCATCATTTTGTGATCATTGCCGCTCGGCTTATTGGCTTGGCCATGGCATAGGCCTGTGCATGGAATTGTTTAAGACGTAGGTGATATTACACAGTACCATCCACACACACACAATCCATTTTGCGTTTCGTCCACTGCCCCTCTGTTGGGAGAGTTTTTTGATGAATGGATCCCTGAGTGTCTGCCTTGAACTACTGCACCTTAATTTTCCATTATTTTTCCATCCGTATGTAAAATTATGTTCTATGGATTTATGTTATACGATTTTTATGAATAAAGACAGCACTCAGGGGACGCTGGAGGGTCTAAATTTTAAATATTAATTGGTAATAACCACATTGAATTTCTTCTCCTTTTTTCGTTTTGCTTATACTTAAATATGTGATTGAATTAAAGTCGCGTATTTCTATTAGCTTTTATGAGTGGAACCGACAAGGAAGCCCTAGCTTCTAAATCGGCCCCGGGAAAGGGTGGGTCTTCCCCCCTTCTAGCTCTCATTTAATTAATTAGAATCACACACACTCTTAAAATAATGGATGGCTTGGTCCAGTGGCAAGGGTGGTCCGATGCACTTGTATGCATTTGTATTGTATTAGGCTTGGAAAAGAGGATAGAACGCTACAAACATTTATGTATCAACGCTCGCCATTGCTTGGACTTACTACCTAAAACTTATTCAGAATTTATTGTGATAAGTTTATTAGCGAATTATCCCCGAATTAGTGCACGTACTCAATAACTCATCTTTAAAATAATATTATGAAATCGTCGTCTGCCTCTTCCTTTAGAAGAGCTAAATGAGAATAATCTCCTTCAACTGGAAGAACAGCGCAAGTATGACGAAAAAGAAGATAAGGAGTGTGAGTAAGAACATGAAGAGATTATTAAGAAATCAACTACAAAAGAACTCGAATGATGACATCGAGCGCACAAAGGAAATTTTATTTGATGCTGACCCGGGTATAAAAAAAGCGCTTTGTCCAAATTTGGCGAATATAGATTCGAAAATTACTTCCCGAAATTATAAAGTTCATCTCTGTTCAAATATCATAGCTGTAATTACCATTTATACAAATTATGCATTCATTAAATAAATGGTCTATCAAATTTTATCCACATATTTGAGTATGTCCAAGAACATACAATTACTGAATTTTTACATCCAAAGGCATTGTTATTAAACAAATTATAGATATCTCATAGAGACGAAATTATTAATATTATATTTTCTTATTTAATATAATATAAATAGCTTCGTTCTAATTGTGTGTTCTTGGATACACTCAAATATTATTAATATTATAATGGTCTAAATAAGAAATATGTAAAAATTGAAAATTGACTTTCCAGGCGTATTCTAGGCGTGTTAATCATTTGTCATATAAACAGATAAAGAATATTGCTCTCATATTTATAATAAAAATTTGATTCTCATTAGTGACATCTATGCTGTTTACGGAAATGAATATCAAATTTCAGACCATAGATGGCGACAGTGAAGTTATAGCTTATATTAGTGTTTCTACATAGTGACATCTATACAACTTCCAAATATTATTTTGATATGGAGGTTGATTAATGGGTGGAATGGTGAACGTTACATTGTGTAAGATGATAATTTAAGCCAGCCGAAGGCAAGTCGTTAGCCCTGTGATTACCCACACTTCTATATATTCCCATTTAACATAATATTAATAGTCTCTATGAGGCATCTATAATTTGTTTAATAACTTTAAAGGATATCGTGGAGATAACATTATAATTAATCCTGTCTGAATTAGTCGCTTTAAACGAGATATAACTGTAATCCAATACACAACCTTACTTCATCGCCATCAAACACGTACACAAATATTAAACATCGTGTACGATTTGCAGGATACGATAATGAGTTGCGAGATGGTTTGCATCTTGGCTAACATAATTCTGTCGAGTTTTATTTTTGTCTTTTACAAAAATGTGAAGGGACGTAATATATTATAATCATTTTTGTACAGGATTTACAACAGCAGTGCGCCCCTGCCGACAATCCTCGAGGAAAATGTGCGGGGCGTTGACTGCTCCTCATCCGATATATAAACACCCATACGTACCGACTACATACATATTTATACATACACACATCATACATAATTCCACGTTCATGGGGCGCCCAATCTTCCTCATGAATTATTACCAACTCGTGTTATCGTAACGTCAAATATTTATTAGATAGTTTTGTAAGGAATTTAATATTAATACGTCAACGTGATTTCAAAGAACGAACGAAATATCGAAGAATCTGGAAATTGTCTCTATATATTAATTTTGTATTAACTATACACTGTTTTTTATTTGTGTACCTCGTGGAAGACTTGAATTTATTTACGTGTGTAAAAATAAAACAAATGTAAATGAGTTTGAAAACATCAAGAAAGTTTGAACCAAAGACATTAATTCTCGAAAAAATATTTTTTACCAAAAATATATCAAAAACATTCACAGTATTATGTTTCCCTGTTATGTTAAGAATCGATTTAATTATATGTAGTATTGAAGACGTCTTCTTCGCAAGCTTTGTATGAAAATACCAACTTCTGTCTAAACCGTCAAAACCAAAACACGTCTCTTCTCTATTTCAGTCTGTCGTGTTTTTCAATAATTTGTACTGATAGCGTTATGAGACTCCAGTCATCTCGAAAGACTACGGGAAATATTGAAGGTAGAAGAGACAAAGGTGGTGGTGGAGGAAAGTTGCACGAGGCTTGAAAGAGTGCAGAGATACTTATATATATGCAATATTGTAAACGTGTTATATTCCGGCTACCTGCCTTCTTATACGTCATACTTTTACTTATATTACTATTACTATCTACTTACTTTGCAGCTTTTATCAAAGTAGATGCAATTTATACAAGTTAAATTCATACAAAGCCCACTTGTTTAGGTTAATGAACCCATAAAATTATTGGGACTAAAATCTTCCCTTAAAACAAAAAATGTTTATATTAATCAAGAACAAAGGATTATAAACAATGAAAGGCCCGAAGCCGTAGCTTGCAGATCACTGTGTTTTGGGTACCGGTTATGGGAAGTTCTGCTTAAATAAATGCATTAATTTATCTTCATAGTGTACAAAGGATGTACTTCTCTTTTAAATTCGGCACTACGCTGGTGCGAAAAATATAATTAGCAGACACGGTGTTCAGGACTAACGAATCCAATTCCGGGATCGGTCTCTGGATTAGAAAAGGCTCATTTGCTTATTAATAATACATTTATTAAAAAGGCTAAAAATATTTTTGTAATGTATGAGTAGCTTGTTTGCATAGTGGTTACGATGCTGCCTTGGTGATCTAGTGGTCGGGGGTTCAAGCCTCGTTTCAGGAGACTAGCAAGCTATTTTCATAGTAATAATATTGATGCGACATGTGTTCCATGTACGCATCTCTACTTTAAAAAATAAATTTTTAAAATAAGAAAAAACCATTAAACAAATATAAATGCATAAAATTATTATGCAAGATTAACAAAGAACAATTTTATTGTTATAAATATTATGCCTGAAACTTGATCTAATTTCGGTAACCTAAAATCAATCCAAAATATTAATCCCGATTAGGATTAGCCGGGATTCGTCAATATGTATGACTAGGCTGGGATCCAGACCCAGCCCGTGTGTTAACAATCCAATTCCAGGATTCCAAAATACGTAATCCAAGGATTTAATTCCCTACTCGGAAATAAGAGAACGACTGGGAAGAACTTATACCTAGTATTTTATATATTAAATACTGATTTTAATCATAATAATTAAAATTGATTAAATGACAAATTGATAAACCCATTTACGTATATAATATAAGTATTTTAATTAGTTTGTAGATAAATTTCCCATTTCAATTTCCAGAAACCGATCTAAAATGTTGCTATAATAATATTAAGTAAGTGAAAACATCTGTTATAAATTAATACAGAACAAATTTCTACATTTTTTCACTAAAGTGAGTAAAAATGATATATTATTTACCTAGGCAAAATGCTATAAATGAAAGTTATGTAAAGTATTATGTTGGTGCATAATCATCCGTTGTTTTTTCTTAAAATTATATTGTAACATAAATTATATTGTAAATATGAATTAAATATATATTAATTATAAAGATATACATATAAAATCAATTTTATCGAAAAATATTGTTGTTGCGCCACCGGGATTCGAACCTGGATCTCTTTCCTAACCGGGGAAGGTGCTTTATCCAACTAAGCTACAGCGACATTATTTTTAGCGACAATTTTCGACCTTACCTTATGTTACCTTTTTTTTGTTGTTGATATTAATACATTTAGGAAAGAGATCCAGATCCAGAGATCTCCGGTTAGGAAAGAGATCCAGGTTCGAATCCCGGTGGCGCAACAACAATATTTTTCGATAAAATTGATTTTATATGTATATCTTTATAATGAATATACATTTAATTCATATTTAAAATATCACAGACCGTCTGTTCTGAATAATTACAACTTCACAATAAGAATGTGTTCTCCTAAAAATATATTAGACGCACAGACGTCCACGACGAGCAAAGGAGTGGGAGGCCATCGGTGTCGGACGAAGTCGTGGCGAAGATTGAGCGCATTCTCCTCGAAGATCGGAGAGTAACGCTTCGGGAGCTTGCTGTCCAGGTTCCTGAGGTTTGTGAAAAAACCATCGACAACATTTTGACCGATAAACTTGGTTATCGCAAGGTGTGCGCGCGGTGGGTCCCACACATGCTTTCAGAAACCCACAAAGACAATCGTGTCAAGTGTGCCGAGGGGTTTCTTCGAGAATGCGCCGAGAATACCGAAGAATTCTTGGACTCCATTATTACGGGAGATGAAACGTGGTGTCACTACGTCACTCCAGAAACAAAAGAACAGTCCAAACAATGGCGCCATCCTGAATCGCCTAGGCCGAAAAAGTTTAAGCAGACGCTTTCCGCAGGGAAAGTGATGGCTACGGTGTTTTGGGACCGAAAAGGCGTCTTGCTGACCGAGTTTATATGCCTAAAGGGACCACCATATTGTAATATAAACAAAATCAAAACTTATTGTGTACAATTATCAATGCGCGGCGTGGTCACCATCAACGCCAATCACTGATTCCCATTTGCTTGGAAGACGGTCGATTCAGAGGACGAAGAAGCGCTAGTTTATTGAGGCAATCCACGATTTGACATCCTAAATCAACTCCTCCAAATCGTCATAGACTTTGCCAACCTGCCAATTTTTCAGAGAGCCGTTGATGTGATAGTCCGTGGGGGCCTCGGTGGGTGAGTAGGGCAGACAGTGGAGCAAATCTCATATTTTGCTAGCGATGGATTCGATCTCACGACGTTCGACATGAGAGCGAGTGTTATCATGATGGAAAACGATTTAGTTATTTATGCGGCATAAAGGCGATCAAGCTGGGCTGGGTACACATCGTCGTTGATGTTGCACTGCCTTTGACCATTTATGTCTAGGATTCGCCACTCCTCACTGTCATTCCAGGTAAATTCAAAGAACATGACATGCCAAAAAATTAACCTAATAGTATGATGAATATATTATAATATATATATATATGAATTATGGAATGTTAGGAAGAAATAGTGTGTTATTTGTGCATAATTTAGAAATACGACATGAGCTGTGAAATATAGCACCAATTCTAAATAAAAAAAGACCCACAGAAATTATTGGGAACTCAAACAGAAATATACAAAGTTAATATTGAAGATTAGCAATTATTAAAAAATTCATGAAAAGTAAAAACATATGCGTACACCTTGAACTATTTATTATTTAATAATTGTAAAAAAAAACTTAATTTAAATATTTGATTCTAAAGCCGAAATATTTTATTAGCATTTTTCAAAATAAATTTGTCAGAAAAGAATCATTTCAGACGTTTTTATATAAAATATTTTTCATTTCATTAACATTACATTTACACGTAAATTCGTTTACATTATACAGTCAGGTATTAACAAATAATGCTGTATACCTCAACGTATTTCGTTTCCCGTCTCACTTTTTCTTCCTATTCTGCCCCACAACAATATAAAACTAATACAAGCATTTTGTATTTATTTTTTTACTTGTCTTTATGAGTCTTCTGGGTGATTATAAAAAAATTTAAAATAATTTAAAAAATGAAAATTTTTAATTGTTAAACAGAGTATCACATTTCAAAAATCTACTTTGATGTTCCGTCTCCGCTGAACGTGGTTGAGTAGCAACATAATATTTCTCGAGTACTAGATAAATTTTCATATAAAATTATGTCAAAATAAGCCTTTAATATGTTTTGCTTCTAAGGTATTTTACCCCAGCCGAGACACTTTTGCATTAATATTCATGATAGATATCTACCGTAAACACAGGTATTACATTTATTAAATTTAATGAGTTCATGTGTTACTCGTCTTCGTATTAAATGTAAATTGTAAGCCACCCTCTTAGAATGCCGTGATACAAGATACGGCTTCGCAAAATATTGTGAATATATCAAGTATTATTCGTTATTGTGTGACTTCTCAAGCTACACAGGGAAAATAACGATAACTCAAGATAAAATAATTAATTATAACCTACAAATTTATTTGCAATCATTGCAATCATTTTTACATAGGCGAAACATGCAGAAATGATATTAGAATTAAGGAGCACTTGAGATGTCTCAATAGCAACAACTTTTCAGAATTTTCCAATCGCTTATTGGAAACTAAATCATTCGTTTGATATTAACAAAAGTTTAGAAATTATACATACTAATATTAAATTTGATAAATTTTAAATTTTTTAAATTAGAAAAAGTGTTATTAGC
Organism: Eubasilissa splendida; assembly: GCA_031772225.1. Taxonomy (NCBI): domain Eukaryota; kingdom Metazoa; phylum Arthropoda; class Insecta; order Trichoptera; family Phryganeidae; genus Eubasilissa; species Eubasilissa splendida. The sequence goes on along the minus strand of CM062854.1, from coordinate 5,368,756 downwards.
AAATAAAATATTATAAATAACCAAATCCTTTTTGTAAATGGTCACCTTTTAAATTTGTTTTCACAGTAGTGTCCCACCACCACTTATACTTTTATACTTTTGTTTTTAGCTATGCTTACATTTTTAATTTCAGTATACATGCAGACGATATCTATCAATAAATAGTGATTTAAACAAAGTTTAATTGAGTTGGATGCGTCAACTTAAAGTGAAGAAATGTCACATTGAAAAAAAAAATCTACCTCACACTAATTTTAATTCATCCAACAAAAAAATCACACTATTGAACCATAATAGCAAAACACATGTAAAAAAAATATTATATTATTTTGTGATATTCTCAACAGAAATCCGCTTTAACGTGTAATATTTTACAAATGATCTAAAAATTTACTCTTTAATATGAAAAAATATGTTATCTCAAATTAAATAAATAATTTAACAAAAAAAATTTTCCATACAAAAATAATATGACCACGAAATTTAAAACAAAAAAATTATAGAAATTTTACTTTACACCATTTACAGATACCAAAAAAATATAGATTAGTAGATTCCTGTTCATTAGAATTACACAAGTTGTTATAAATGTATAACAAGTGAAGAGAAAAATCGTCGGCAAGGTGAGTTCCGAAACCCGTGCTCACATTTCATGTTTTCTTCTTTGATCGCCAGGTCACACCTCAACATTGGCATAACATTGTAACTACTATTACTACTAACTACATTGTAACTACAAACTCTTAAGATCGGTGTACTTTACACTCTGCTACTTCTTAATTAATTATGCTATTTTAGTTTTGGGAGGAGCAGCAAATCAATATTAGAGTCAGTTAAAAGAGTACAAAAGACAAATTTTAGGGTAATAAATAGTCGTCTCTTTAGATATCCATCAAATCTTATAATTAAAGAGAAGACAAATCTGTATGTTGAGACTCGTCCAATATTTCCATGTTGACAACAATTCACCCCAAGCAATAAATCATGGTCACAACACAAGACAAACAGCGAACATCTACAGACCAATTCCGAGAGCAACAACGACATTTTATCAAAGATTCTACATGTTCTTAGCTCCGAAACTGTACAACATACTCAACACCAACTGGAAATCGTTCACATCCAATGAGATTACACAAATATAGATCCAATATATGATGTTGTGTTGGGTAGAGATCCATCAGAAGCATCGCTATCCAACATTATAATATAATCATTATACAGTGCCTACACTAATAATTCACTAGTTCTACAACACTCACTACATATTTTGTTTTCTTTTTCTCTATTTTTATTTTTATCTTTCTTGAATTAAATAACACCACAATAGCACGAAGAAAACTGGCTACTTTAACACAGACGGCAGTCTAGCAAAGTAGCCAGGACAGGATGCTGTATATATCAGAGGAGGAGTCTACTCCATCCCACACAATAAGCTACGAGTATTATACTTAATTGCAATATAATTATATCTTATGTTTATCATGTTATATTATAAAATATTCACCTCTGTTACAACAAAAACATATATGTCAATAAAGTTTAATAAATAAAATATCTTATTATTTATATGAGATGTGGCCACAAAGAAATTTTGCTAATATTTGAGAAGTGAAAAGAATTTTTAATAAAAACTCCAAACAAACAAACAAAAAAAAAAAGATTTGATAACTTTTGAAATCTGGCGTCATTACATTTATTTAAAGGTAAATATTTAAGCTGGGTTAATATAACATAATTTTATTATTAGATATCCTTAAAATGATTCTATGAAAGCAGAAAATGTACGTGCTAAGTCATATAGGATAGTGGTAGGTGTCATATATTGAAAATAATTATTTTAGTTAAATCAAACCAATGAGAGAAAAACTCAGAAGCCACCGGGAGATGAATCTGAAATCTTTATATTGCCGGTACGTAATAAATGTTGACAATAGAAATTTACCATCTTTATTAACGCAATATATCTCAGATTTACTTTAACATTTTATGGGAAAAAATGTATTACAACGAATGCATAGTACAAATCTGTCAATAATTAACTACGTTGATATAGCAATCTACAGGCGATAGAAAAGTCTTGAAATAGATTTTTTTTTGTTCATCTTTTATGTAAGTTTTTCATTAAATTTATTTTAAATATCAAATAACTATCTTAAATATGAATTAAATATATTAATTAGAAAGATATACATATAAAATCAATTTTATCAAAAAATATTGTTGTTGCGGCACCGGGATTCGAACCTGGATCTCTTTCCTAACCGGGGAAGGTGCATTATCCAACTATGCTACAGCAACAATTTTCGAACCTATATGTTACCTTTTTGATATTAATACATTTAATCGTTCCATAATTTGAAATATTAATATATTTAATTCATATTTAAAATATCACAGACCTATGTTCTGAATAATTACAACTTCACAATAAGAATTTTTTCTCCTAAAAATAAGTATCTATGTTCTAAAATTTTAACTTCACAGCAAAAATTTTATTTAAAAAATCATTAATTGATTATTTTACTGACATTGTGTATTTAAAGTATCTATATTGTGAAATTGCTTATTTTATTTTCGGTAGTTAATAAAGCATTGATTTTTGACTATTCGCATTTAGAATCTACAGTGATGCGTGACGAATGGTCGAGTACAAAATAATATGTAAACTGTACTAATGCTTACTCTCGAGCGGTTACTGAATTACTGTATTATTAATATTATTATTATTAATTACTGAATTACTGTTAACTACATACATTTCTATAACATTGTAAGTATTGTAACGGATCAAAATGTGAATAAGCAGATTTATCATCGGGTTCTCGGGTAGTTGTAAGACAGGCGTGGGATAAACAAAGGCAGAGGTGAGTTTTCACGGTTTTTTACTATGGGGGTTATATCGTGTTTTTTTTTTTTAATAATTCTTCCGTAGTCTTTTACCGCGGCAAAAAAAATTGAAATTTCATATCCCACAAGACGAGACGACAAGGTCACAGACGACATAAATATGTTGCGGGATCTCAAAGGAGACACGTACCTGGCGCATGATAGAGATGAGTGAAGAAGAAAGGGAGAAGTCTGTGTCCAACACTGACGTTGATGATCTGATTGAAAAGTGTATTATTATTGTAGTATTAATTAAATGTATAAATTAGAAAGAAATAAAATCAATTTTATCGAAAAACATTGTTGTTGCGCCACCGGGATCTTTTTGCAAACCAGGGAAAGGTGCATTATCCAACTATGCTACAGCGACATTATTTTTGATGATAAATTTTTGAACCTATATATTACAGCTTATATTATATGTATATCTTTCTAGTTAATAAATTGAATTAATATATAAAATATCTTAATAATATATAAGTTGTATCAATGTATTTGTTTGTAAAATTTTTAAATCCTTATTTATGGCAAATTTATTTAGTTGATTTATCAATAAATGGTGGTATAAACAAAGTATTTTTTAAAATTGGCAAAATTAACTTTGTGGTTAAAATTCATTATTTTTGTTTGTTAACTTTGTTTTATTAACCAATTATTGAGTTTAACTACATCTACCGGTTTCGAAAAATGTCATTTTTTTCTTCAGGATATCAATACTAATCGAAAACATATGTTTTTGTTTCTTTAACACAATCTATTTTTAAAAAACAATAATTATCTAGAAAATCAATTTAGTACCTAACTCAAATATTAAAATTGGACACGTAGTTAAATTTAGTTGGTTGTTTATAATTTTTTGATTACTAAGTTGTGAGAAAATGGTCAAGGTTTTGATAAAAAATAGGGATTGTCAATTTTCCATGTAAACGGCGTTGGTCATAAATTAAATAATTTGGAATCGTTGGAGATAAATAAAGCGTGTAAAACTAATCAAAAAAATTATAAACAACCAACTAAATTTAACTACGAGTCCCATTCTAAAATGTTTTCCTAAAAATTATTCGAGTAATTTTGTATCAAGTTAACAATTTGAGTTAGGTACTAAATTTATTAAATACTAATTTAATGTATTAATTATAAATATATACATATAAAATCAATTTTGTCGAAAAATATTGTTTTTGCGCTTCCGGGATACGAACCTGGATCTCTATTTCCAATCCGGGGAAATTGGGGATTACGGGGATTGTGTTATAGCGCAAGTATTTTTCATGTCAAATTTTCGAACCAATATGTTACACTTTTTTCAAATTAATACATCTGTCGTTCCATTATTTGAAAGCCATCTACATTGTTTTTACGGAATCTCAAATACCTTTGAGTAAACCGACTGCAGACGCCAGAATTATCAATTCATTTTTATTAAATTTTGTACACATTGATACAACTTATATTATTAGAACACAATTGGTAGTGTACTTCCCCGGATTGGAAATAGAGATTCAGGTTCGAATCCCGGTAGCGCAAAAAGAATATTTTTCGACAAAATTAATTTCATATGTATATATTTATAATTAATACATTAAATTAGTATTTAAAACATCACAGACCTATGTTCTGAATAATTGCAACTTCATAATAAGAATGTATTATTCTTAATACTAATTTTATTCTTTAAATAATTATTGTTTTTTTAAAATAGATTCTGTTAAAGAAACAATAACATATGTTTTTGATTAGTATTGACATCCTGAAGACGAAAATTGTATTTTTCGAAACCGGTGGATCTATTTAAATTCAATAAGGGTTTAATAAAACAATGTTAACAAATAAAATAAAAATTCCTATTATTTACACAATATTTAATTATTTTTAAATATTCAATTATTTATTGTAACTATAATTCGTATATTCGAATAACCGTAATGAATATAATCGAATTTCCTAAAAATATCACACACAGAACACAATTCCCGGCGAGCGTAAACAAATTTAATGAATGTACTTTTAAAATGTGCTTAAAATTCGCTATGTTAAATCGCATTTTATGGAATAAAGTCCGTTAACTCTTCGGGGTGAAGTATGTAAATTCCGTGTTCCTTTGTGATATTCCTACGTTTTAAATCATTTTGGAAAACACCGTAAAATTGCAATTTTATGGGAAGAATTTTACGACCGTGAGTAAAATTTTGCCTCATTTAAGTTGGAAGGATTTCACCCATAAACCAGGATAAGTTAAATCATATTTTAGCGTATAATGTTTGAATGGCAGGTTTTGACATTTAAGCGTTACGACGCACTAAATCGAAGGTTATTGTGTGTATGGGATATTGAAGATTACTTCAGTCGTTGCCTGGTGCGTTTATTATAAACTAGTGCCACACCTCATCAAACACGTAAAAAGGACGATTTTATGACGGTGGTGCCTTAATTCTAGACCTTTGCATTGATATGAGAAAATAATTTAAGCAGAATTTTATAATTTTTATTTAAATAAACGTACGTATAATTTTTTGATAGATGTCTGTATAGCGTTGTCCCATCAACATTGTTACTGTTTAACTTTGTTATACACTGGTCGCTCTCCGTATATGATATGAAAGGATTGTGAACTAAACTTCATATAGAATATAAATCATGTAGTTTAATCGCAGATAATGTCGCAATTCTAAAATTATTGCACTAAAAATTGAGGCAGCTTCTTAAAAAAATATACACTATTTAGAAATGAAAATAGTGTAATACGAATGAGTTACATGCTTTTCGGTATTTATGATATATCCACAGGTTGCCGAGATCGTTTACTATACTCACTCTATACCCTACGACTGTTTCTGTGTGTGTTGTCTATGACTTTTGAACTGTCAAGAAGTGTGAACGTCCTGCTATGTGCTCGTTACACTGATCTTTTTTATTGTTCAGTTACAGTTACTATTGTGTATTCGGCTTCTCACACTGCGTGCCGAAGATTTACAATTGCAATTGGGTAATACAGAGTGCTTTTCCTGAAGTTCGGGAGAGCTGCGAGTACAGTAAGAAAATTCAGGTAAGTCGTGTTTCCTGGTTGGTTTTTGAGACTTTACTGTCGGTCCCTATACCAAATTCCATCCACCCATACTGTACTTTTTACTACCCCCTTGTGCAAACACATGGTAATATTCAATAATTACATTAGCACCAGGTATGTGAAGCAACGAAATATGAAGATAAAAACATTTCTGATCATTCGAAGCAACCGTGTATATGTGAGGTAGTATTTCTTGCGCGTCTGATCCATTTACCTCGATTAAATACATAATGCTATAAGATCCACGCAAAAAAATCAGACAAGGGTGTATATTGTTTCCACACCTTTTTTACACATTAAAATTAAATCAAAACAGTAAAATATAGTTTTATTAAAAAAAATATACTTTATGCTACAAAGTAATGGCCACATAAATAAATGCAAGTATAATACAAATTAAATTAATTTGTTTTTTCTTCAATATTAGCAAAATTACGTTGTGGCCACATATTATATGAATAATAAGACAAAAGACCACTGTTTAAACCACTATTTATTGATAAAACATTCTTCAGGAAACAATGTATACTAAAATTAAAAATACAAGCATAGATAAAAACAGAACTATAAAAATATAAGTGGTGGATAACTAAGTAGGAACTTCTATAAAAACAAATTTGAAAGGTGGATATTTGCAAAAAGGATTTGGTTATTTATAATATCTAGCTTGCTACTTACACTTTTTCTTATTTCAAAAATTTCAATTTTATCTAACTCTAAACCCCTAGAATTTGTATGTATAATTTCTAAGCCCTTGTTAATGTCAACATAATAGTTTGTTTCCAAAATGTGATTGGCGAATTCAGAATAGTTGCTATTTTATTACAAGAAATGACATTTTATTCGGGCCATTCAACAAGTTGAGAAAAACGAACATTTTCGACAAATACTCATTTTTGCCTTTAATAAAGGTTAATATGATCACCCAGAAGCTCAACTGGGAAATTATGCCGCGTTTACCGTACAGTCCTAACCTTGCTTCGTCAGAATATCACATTTTTCGGTCGCTCTCCAATCAAATGCGTGGCGTTACGTTCAACAACGACGATGACGTTTTATGGAAACAAATAATCATTATGAAAAAATAATTATTTCCTACCTACCTATCTACAATTTTAAATATCGATTTAATTATACCTACCCAATATAATTTACCTTACAACATCGTTAAAATTTTACAATTTTCAAATATCTGATGGTAGATTTCTTTGCTTACTATTTTGAAAAAAAGAACTTTCAGAAAAAAAATATCGTATAAATCGATTTAACACTTCTCTTTATCAATGATTGACATGGTGGTTACTTTGTGGTGTAACATGATTATTTTAATTTTAACAATAAATTTTGTACTGCACACGCGCGATTAAAGCTTTTCCACTCGGTGCCTTATAAAGGATTAATAATTAACAATTTGGAAACCGTTGAAATACAAAAGAATATAAATTCGGAGAAAACATAATTAACAACATAATATTTCCTAACACTTCGCCTTTATTGTCCACATTCCCGTTAACAACCGAAACCTCCCTCCTCTTTTCAAGCTACGCCCCATTGCCTGAATAGACTATAATTCTGTATTTAGTTTAGTTATCAACTGATGATGAGAAGAACTGCACCTATCGAAATTAGTAGTGAAAATAACCCAACGTGTGTATTTACGCCCCTTGTTACTTCGATTGGCACCACTGGGTTTCGTGGTTTATAATAATGTACATGTGTGTGTGTGTGTGCGTATGAGTATTGCCGCCCTTTTTTCAAAAAGCTAAAAAGACGGTAACCTACAGGCGTCATTCTTATTACATTCCGTGCTTCGACCAGTCCAGCGGTCCAAATAAACCACCAGTGCGCGCTTCGGTCGGTCGAACTCTTAAGAAGACAACCCAGCTAAAAAAAACAACAACATCGGACCAGAAAGACAGCAATAATAGAAGGTTAGTGCAGTTCATATGTCATACGTGGGATTATTGTTGATCGGAATCCTGGGAACCAGCTATCGAAGGCATTTACATAAACAGTGTGTAGTAAGTATAATGTTGTATTGTGAAAATTAAAATCGAATTGAGCAAGTTTGGATATAACTTCTCGGCGTTGCGAATCTCAATATTTGTGTCTGAACAACTTTTTAACTATCAACTCGAATTCAATTGCAAATCTCTAATAGAATGGAACCATTTCATATGCATGTACACAACATAAAATGATTGACGATGATGATGATGACGATTGAGAGAATTTTAAATCGTCAGCTCTCTGGAACGATCTGTGAGATGAGGTTAACCGTTTTCGTTTCATCTCGATTATTTCGTGAGAAACGCAAATAGCGGGCAGCTGGCCGAAAGCAGATCAGTATAGTCCCGAGATCCTGAGATTTAGTTATTTTTATTCGGAATAACTTAAAATTAAGTAATTACCATATTAGCTATAGGATATTATGCGATCTACGATTAAACATAATCGAGGAATTAATAAAAATGTTAAGCGCACTTTCGCGTAAATTTATTAAACATGAATATTTCAAAAAAAATTATATCGATTAAAAATATATATCTATGCATGATTATTCGTTCAGAATAATCTGAATTTTCACTGTTTGATTATATCTCAGAATCTTCACTGCTTAATGACGTCTCCGAATTTTCAATCACTTGGTTTATCGGCCCTCACGAAAAGGCCGTCCGCAATCCCATTCAAATTGTTGGGTTCTAAGATCTATTTTAGAAAATTGATTGAAAAGATCTCGATGTATTCGGGTTAATACGGCATGGGATGTTTCCTGTTAGCAATTTTGTTATCTTCCCGGCATTGTCTACTAACTAAGTTTGCACTGATATTTTTTGTTCTTATTCTAATATTATCGATTTATTGTTTATATACAAATTATTATTTTCGTACATTTGTCATGTAGTACAGATATTTTGTTTAGCCATTTCGATGTCATAGAAGAGAGTTGACCGTCCATACCAATTATATAGATGCTCTTAGCACTTAACACATCCTCTGCGGTGGTGGGTCAGATCTGACCCGAGTGTTTGTAAAAATATGAATTACGCTACAAATGTTCATTTAATGCTGTTTTCATTCTAGCAAATTTTTTATTAAATGTTTCCAAATAATTTGAGATACAAATAAATGTGATTGGGCAAGATTCAAATGCGTTATTGAAAAAAAATTGAAAAAACACTCAAAAACTGACATAAGACAGTCGCTTTTACGGGATTGAATCTCAACGCTTACACCGAAATATATATTGTCAACACTTTAAGTATATCTTTTACGACGGGTTGACAAAGGGTAGCAGGTATGCGTCCATATATTGAGAGCCAGTCCAATTATTGTACAGATTTATATTGTTTACTACAATGCCAGCAATATAACTATTTGAAGGGTTTTATGACGCGGTTCCGACACAGTTAGAAGCGGGTCGGCCATGGGGCAATTGTTATTTATATTTTTGACAATTATATTCTTAGGAGAAGATAGCAGACGCCAGAATTATCAATTCATTTTTATTAAATTTTGGACACATTGATACAACTTTATTATTACAACTTGAACAACTTCACAATAAGAATGTGTTCTCCTAATAATAAAGTTGTATCAATGTGTCCAAAATTTAATAAAAATGAATTGATAATTCTAGCGTCTGCTATCAGTTTACTCAAAGGTATTTGAGATTCTGTAAGAATAAGGTATATGGCTCTTTCAAAAATAATGGAACGATTAAATGTATTAATATCAAAAAGGTAACATATAGGTTCGAAAATTGTCGCTAAAAATATTGTCGCTGTAGCATAGTTGGATAATGCACCTTCCCCGGTTAGGAAAGAGATCCAAGTTTGAATCCCAGTAGCGCAACAACAATATTTTTCGATAAAATTGATTTTATATGTATATCTTTCTAATTAATATATTTAATTAATATTTAAAATTATATTCTGATGATAACAAATAATTTACTGAACAGAATTCACAGAACACAATCAATATTATATCTATTTTGAGTATAAGTTGTCTATTGTTATACTTATTTGTTTTAATTATGACAATTACATTTGCTTATGCTTATAATATTGTTGATAGCGTTTCGTATGAAAAGGATGTAATTTTTAAATTATTTTATTTATAATATATTTATTTCACTTCTTTAAATATTTTGTTTAAATTATTTTCATCCAATTTGCCTGTAAAAAATACTAATATACAAAAAATGAATAAAACATTTGAATTGTTTATAACCACTGTTACACTCAAGCATGTAGAAACAATCCCCAACTGACGAGAAGATCACATGCTCAGTGGATGTTTGTATTTTGTCTGTGTAGAGCAAAACGGTCGAAAAATTGAAAACTTGAGATGGGTCTAAAATGACCCACCAGCGCCGGACGTGTTTTGTTTTACCCGGGTAGTAAGTGTTAATCATTCACAAGACTAGCAGCGGAGATTGAATGTGAATGAAGCCGCTTTGGAGGGTGGATTACATATTTAAAAGAAGAAAAGAAAGAATGTGAAGGGAGGGGGAGATGATGGTGATAGAAAAATCGTTCGCTATCAGTAAATTCGTTATATTATTATAGTTATAAATACAAGCTGTTAAGTTGAATTGTTGATTGTTGATAATGCCCTTGCAAGGCAAAACGCATCTCAAGTAAATTAATGTAGTAGAATAAGAAAACAAGTGTTTTATTTTCACATATGTGATTATAGAGTTCTTCAAACTTACCTCGGAAACAGTAAATATGTTAAATATGAATTAAATGTATTAATTATAAAGATATACATACAAAATCAATATTATCGAAAAATAAAAACATTGTTGTTGCGCTACCGGGATTCGAACCTGGATCTCTTCCCTAACCGGGGGAGGTGCTTTCCCGGTAGCGCAACAACAATGTTTTTATTTTTCGATAATATTGATTTTGTATGTATATCTTTATAATTAATACATTTAATTCATATTTAAAATATCACAGAACTATGTTCTGAATAATTACAACTTCACAATAAGAATGTGTTCTCCTAAAAAAGTAAATATGTACCTATAAAACAAATAACAAAAATAGTGTTTTCATAATTACACAACTTATAATCGTAACTACAACATAAAGTTAAAAAAATATAAATGATACTTATATAAATTTACTTATATATTATTTATTTATAATAAATTACGAGATAATAAGATATACTCAAAGATATTCAACGACAAGGACCAATTTCATGGCCGGCTCGTTGGCCTGTTCCACTTGACAAAAATACATCTAAAAAGTAAAGTCTACGAAAGGGTTATTCACAACAAAAGAATACTTGATAAACATGATTAAAATTTCGTATGATGAAATAAAGTTTGATAAAGAAAAACTCTCGAAATTGTTGAACGTTGCAAAAAATGTGTCAAAGTAACAGAACATCATTATGTGAATTTAATTTAATATGAATTAAATATATTAATTAGAAACATATACATATAAAATCAATTTTATCGAAAAATATTGTTGTTGCGTCACCGGGATTCGAACCTGTATCTCTTTCCAAACCGGGGAAGGTGCATTATCCAACTATGCTACAGCGACGATATTTTTAGCGACAAATTTTCGAATCTATATATTACTTTTTTGATATATTTAATCGTTCCATTATTTGAAAGAGCCATCTACCTTATTTAAAATATCGCAGACCAATGTTCTGAATAATTACAACTTCACAATAAGAATGTGTTCTCCTAAGTATAAATATTTATTAATTATATATTTTTGCGTTATACTTATAATCAAAGGCCCGTTTAGTTTAGAACATCCTACATATAATGCATGCATGCAAATATGAGCCTGAACATCATACAAGAGGAAAAGATAGACTGAGACTGCCATTCAGAAAGAAGGCTATATCTCTGAAATCGACGATGTACAGTGCAATGGAGATTTTAATGAAATGCCAGAAAAGATAAAAAAAATAAAAAATAAAATGAAACTAAGCAAATATGAATAAATATTTGAGCATATATAAAAATACTTATGTAAACACCATATTAAGAATATATAAATAAAACTTGTTTAGTTTCATTAACTCATTAAATCAGGTGTAAATTATTATAGGGTGAATAAAATAAACATTAATTTGTGTAAAAATATCATTCTCTTCTCATTAATAGGTTGATTATTAACTAAAGTTATTGCAACATAGGCATATGTGCTACCACGCCATGTTTTCACAGGTAAAGGTGAAAGATACAGTTCCATACACTTTATTTTCTGACAGATTATACAGTTTTACTTAGACGCTCCATAAATACTCACATTCTTCTCCGTATCTATTTAATAAATTAAAGGTATCTAATATAATGTCCAGATTTAATGAACTTCTGAAAATTCCTTTTAAAATAAATTAATTTTCCAGTCTAGCAATTTTCTAATTATTTATTGATATAATTCTCCCGAAGACTGAATAAAAAAAGGCAATATAATTTAAAAGCGGATTGGTATTTAATATTAATTCTATCTATAATGTATTTTTTAAATTAAAACTTACAATGTAAATCGACGACCGACAGTATGAATTTTCGACTTTTAAGAGGTCTTATTTATGAACTGATTCGAAATGCGGCGCCCATACTGCATCACTCAGAATCACTCACAACTGACGCGAAATGACTGCATGGCGGCGCGAGCACTCTAGCAGTCGTTTGCGCAATTATGAGCAGTCTAGCGGTGGGATTCAAAACTTTTGGATCTTCTCTATCAATTGCTATGTAGATAATTCACATGCAACGTATAATTCAGGAAATATAGCAGTATGAAATAGAGTCTATCATTGTGATTAACACAATTATACGATTCACTTATAGAGTGGTAATCTTTATAAAATCTATAGTTTTAATTAAATTTTATCTCTAGTGTTATCGCTATACTCTACATCTATATATACATGTTTTAGTAAATACTCATGTATGAATAATATATAACAATACATCATTGTTTACAAGCAAATGGTAGAATTATTGTTTTGAGGCCTGGAGGCAGATATTTCATTGTTCGCTGCGTGACTTGAAAACCTATTTATTTATTTTACGTCACTTCCATACTTCAATGAATATTTTTTATTTTAGCAGTGATTGAAAATATTTTGAGAAATGTTAAATATTTATATAATCTTCATTTACAAACGGCGCTCACAAGGACTGCTCCAGGAATACAATAGGAAGAAGGCAATATATAATATATGTGGGCAAATCGGAGAACCTACATCGTAAATGAGAAACTTCAAAAACAGATCATCTCTAGAATTTAAAGAAAATAACTAATTTTTATTGTAAATGGTTATCGGCAATACTTTTGAATTATTTTTTGTAAAAATATTTCGCGTTAAACAATTTAAAAAGTATATAAATAACTTAATTGAAATGGCGGTTACTTTGTGGTGTAACATGATTATATTAAATTTTCACAATAAAACTTTGTACTGCACACACGTTGCGTTATTTTCACCACTAGTTTCGAAGGGTGCAGTCCCTCTCATCATCGGGTGATAACCTGCACCTCTCGAAACTAGTAGTGAAAATAAATCAAAAGTTTATTGTGAAAATTAAAATATAAATAACCCATCTATAATTACGAGAAATTAATATTTTTTATAAACTTAAGTTTTTTGAAAAATAACAACGATAGCTAAATAATATTACGTTTTACACGATAACATTTATAGAATGTCTCTTTGTATTGTATTTCAGAGCTGTCAATATTTATTTGTTTTATGTTGCTACGCGATACGGACGGACAAATAGACGGACAGTGCGTTTAGCAATGTACAAGTGTAAGCTACCATTAAAGCATGAGTTCTATAAATATACCGATATTATATAAATAGATGTGAGATCTTTATATTTCTGTCCTCGATATCTTTTCACCATGATCTGTCTTCACAATTAGTAATAAACTTATATGCTTTCTTTAATAATAATACTACAATTTAAAGTAATACGTTTAATAAAAAAAATGATATTAATATCGTGTGTACTATATAAACGTGCATTAGTCATGATTTAGACGTGCTTATTGGTCATGTAGTTAAGACACTTGCCTAGTGATCTAGTGGTCAGGGGTTCGAGGCTCATTCCTTCAACTTAGTCCTATTTTCATAGTACAAGCGTTTAGCTTAGTTTGTAAATAGTAAAAATATTGATGTAATACGTATTGCGTGTACGGATCTCTATTTTTCTTTCAAATAATCAAAAAATTAAAAAACGCTCTTTAACATTTAATTAGATGCCGTCTAATATTTAGAGCATAACATAATTGAAAATATTCCCCAAAGTATACCGATTCTGTCTCAGTTTTTTAGTTTATAAATCTTATATAGCAATCTCATATTTAAATGTTACATTTCACATAATGTTTTCATATAGATAAATCTCTTACGCCTTAAAAGTGTTAACCCACTAAATTATAATAAACCCGTAAAGTAAAATCTAAAACAATTTTCATTATTTGAAAAACGATACAATAATTTAAGAGTGATTTTCCATAAAGTCAAAAATTTGATTTGAGATAATAGATATTAATTGAAAAACTTATTTTTAATAGATGTATTAAAATGCTTCTAATTTAATTATTTATGTTTCAAACAGGAGTTGGGGTAATATTTAAAAAACTATACTATATTCAATAAATTACACGATTAAAATAGCATTTTCAAATAAGGAACAGTACAAGGGATAATATACTTTTTTGGTAGATCGACGATTCGGTGTGATTTGTTTTAGTGCATTTTTATTCCAGACTTTGGTGACAAATATTATACTTTTAGTGAATTCGATTAATGTTTTCAATTAATAATTTCTTTGAATTGAAGAAAAAAAATGTGTAGATCCACGATGGTGCATTAATCTCCATATCTGTAGTACTGATAGTTTTTCCAGGTATCTTTCTATCTTAGAACCGAAAAATAAGGACAGAAATCGATCCATCCTGCATAAAGAATCATAACTAGCAAATAGGTAATTGTTAATTGTTGTAGAATTTCCCATATGAGAGATATAGACTCAATATAAGGCATATCCAGTTTTTACGATTTTTGAGTTAGGTATGTATAAATATAAACTAATGTCTACAAAACTAGCCTAGCCTATTGAAATTTGACAAATATTACCAAATTTTGTATAAAAACGCAATTAATATTCCCTTGTTTATTCAATTGCATTCAAACCCAGACAAATATGTTTACAGCCAATAAAACGACAGTGTTTGGTCATGTGACCTGTGGTTACTGGTCATTTTCAACATGATTTAAAATTTGACAGTGTGGTACGATGGTTATTTGCATTTTATTTGAAAATAGCTTGTAATTGGTGGACATGTCTGCTTTTGATTTTGAACCTCACCTATATTTGATACATATTTTAATTCAAGACAAATAAATATTTACGTGTTCAAAAATCTTTACTTTAAATTTGGAGCTTTATATCACAAAAACAGCTGCTAATTACACTTATTTTTATTTATTTCTTCATATACATGCATTTGCATATAAATACAATTTATGTTTTTTTATTTCATATAATCACATGTTCACTTTACAGACCGATTGCATATTTTCGACTGGTAATTTAGTCAGGCATCCACCCATAAAGTATTGTGGACTAGGTATGTTACACCCTGTATATACAAGTATAAACATATACGTTATTAATCGATACGAATGTTACGTGTGTAAGAATCAGAAGGTTATGTGTGTGAGAGCTTGATACTCACAATATTTCACCCAGCACTCACGTTTCTTTTGAAAATGATCGAGTAGTGTATATTTAAGTGTGTGTGTACAGTTGATAGAAGTTTATTGTTGCTTGAGGAGAGTTTCAGATATAAAATATCGACTAGTGTTTGCTAAAGATATTGACGGAAAGGTAGCTTAAGAACCGGCATTCCGGAGGACTGCCGGCGCATGTTGTTGGCATGTGGTTTGGCGTCGGTAGTGGATATGTTTTAGCGGCTGATGGGAGACTAGTTTTACGCACGTTTTGCGTTCAGGAGTCGTCGGCGGTGTTGATGATTCTGGAGGCGATAAACCTCCATAAGACATTTGAGAATTCACTTATTGGATCGGTGAAAAAAAGTCAAAGATTGTGTAATAATAATTAAGTTGAACATAAATAAGAATATGTCTTGTTGCCTATTTGTTTACAATAATTAGACAGGTTGTACTGTGGTAGACTAATTATATATGTTTGATATTTAAAATTACAATTTTCATATTATTATTTAATTTTATGTTTGATTGCGTAAATTTCGGCGAAGCTACGACGTAGCCGCCTCATGCCGTCCGCACAGCTGTTGTGGCTGGTGGAGTTAATAGTTAATATAAAATGTTTGTTCTCAATGTGTGAGTGTTGTGCTGATGAGAAAACCCTTGACCATGTCTTTTTTGCCTGTCCATTGCGGATCACAGGTTTTTTTACAGTAATCTTGTCAACTTAACTTGTGTCATCTTCTTTCCCTTAACTCGCCACATTTAATCTATATAATAGCCAATTTCTTGAACGACAGTGGTATTAACTTGTATTTTAATATTCCCTATTCTATAATATTGTTGAACTTCTTTCTATGAAATAATGTTTTAACTTGATTAATGGCACAAATCACTCTTGAAGTGTGGATTGCCTGTTTAAAAGAAGAAGAAGAAGAAAATGTTTATTTTGTACTAAAAAAACATTTTCATAGTTTATTTAAACATATAATCTTTTATTATTTTAGTACTATCGATGTACTAATATTTTGAAGTTTCCATAAACAATAACGTTAACAGATAATTAGATAAGACAGACATTTGTATCCTTCTATGATCCGAGCTGGCAGTGAGAAGACTACAATATACAATAATATGTGATGAAACTAGGATGTATCGTTTCCACGGCAAAGCAATTAAGTACTTGTAATTACCTGCCTCTAGTGTACACGGAAACAGGAAAAAATCCAATGAATAATAAATGTATACTAACCCACTTTCACGACGGATACGCAAGAAATGTAGAGGGAAAATCCAGTGGTGTCATTAAAAAATGAAAACAACGACATGTTTACTAGAATCGCTCAAAGATCTACCTCAGGCAGAAAATTTGTTTTTTTTTTTTGTTTTCTCAGTTGTAACAAGTAAAAGAAAGTTTTAATAATATAAAGATAGATAATTATATCAAAACTTTTATTTTTAAACCTTAAATAATGATGTGTACACGTCATATCAATAGTACTACTATCTTCAAATTAAACTAAATGATTGTAAGTATAATGAGAATAGAATAGATTGGACGAGGCTCCAACCCCCGAACACTACTTTATTAAGCGAACGTCTTACCGTTAGACCACACAATCACATCGGTCAAGGCAGCCAGTCGAATGAATGAAACTATTTAATCAAAAGTAGACTATCCAACCTTAAATGTTATTTCAATATTTTATAATTATATGTATAGAATTCGGAATTAATAATTTTTTATAATATAAAATACTGAACACATTTATTGGTAACATGTTACATTTTTTTACTGCTCTATGAACAATGGAAATTATTGTCCATATACATGGAATACATATATTTTTTCAAAAAAATGTCTATAGCAATATTTGATATCACTTTTGGATATTTAAATGCATCCTAACATAGTACATACTAACAGATCTACAATTATTTTTATGATCAATAATGAAATCACGATTTGTATGACTTTTCTATAAGACTATTAGTTAAGGATGGCGGAACATTTTAATGTGGGAAATTGTAAGAAACAGAGCCAAACTCTTATTGTTGCGATTTGAACATGAAATGGCCAATTACTTAATATATAGCACGGCCAATAGGCAATATTACAAGACAATTAGACAAATATCTGTACAATTACATGACAAACCGTGTATTGTTATTAATCGTACAATGATAAGTTCTATAAAGGGTTGCATTTTTAAACACGATCAAATAAGTATTATGTGTGGTGCCAAAAATGAGGTCATCAGATTTAGGTGTTTTGATGTTTTGTGTGTTGATGTGGAACTGGGGACCTATATCTCCCAGTTCTCCACTATGTTTGAGTGATCGCGGAGTGTGAGAAATATGTACGACGACGGACTAGAGCAGATTTTAAGAAGAGAACCTACTTACGGTTGACACTTGATTTATTCAACGCTGTTTTACAAGCTGAAAGCTGATCTTGTAGAAACTTGTGGTCGGTAAGACGATAAGTAGGTGAGTGAGTTCCCGATAGTTGCCGATTGATATTATTGTGGCATATCACCTGACTTCGGTATCAGGAGTGTTTATGGCTGTTGAGTGCCTGGCTTAACACCCAGGTAACTGTAAGGCTCGTGCAGGTCCTTTACACTTCCTTCTTTTCCTTAATATAACCTTTATAATTCTCAATTTCTTCCCGTTACAATCACAATACGCTAATATTGATGATCGTCATCCTTCCACGGTGGATTACAGAATTTCTTCATCTTCAGTTTTCACCGAAAAATTTCAAAACTATCACAAGAAAAAATATTTCCCAGCCCCCGGGATACGAAGCTAAAACATTTCCTTGCCGGGGAAATGCATTACCAATACGTTTAAAATATCACAAAATTATATTCCAAAATAGCAATTCTTCCTATTACTTGAAGTCAAAACCATAAAATGTGTTTATATTTTAATAATACATATATATGGAATAAATGTAATAATAAGATTTTCCAATATGTATAAAAATTCAATTTACGACACGACTGCAATAGTTTCGTCTGTATATATATATATTAACTTGTACGTTATACGTACGCAAAGATTTAATCATTTAGGAATAGTATGAAATTCAAGTGTTAGCTACTAGTTTTTATTTTTTTATTTCAGCATTCGCGAATTTTTTTCGTTGAAACGAGGTCGCCCCGCTGAAAGATGGCTTTTTGTTCTCAAGACGGATGTGACGCTCGCTGGAATTCAGCCCGCAATGATTTCGAATTATGCAGAATTTTAACTAAGACTTAAAAAGCAATTAAAAAATGCCGAGTGCCGGCAAAACCGTCGTTTGAGAAAAATCCAACAAAGACTGTCGCTTACAGACATGTTGTCGAGCTTATTTTCTATCAGACCACAAAGCCAAATAAAACTGGAAATTTATTTAACATTAAATAAATGATTAGCAATTGAAGTGCGAGTAAATACACATAATTATGTTTTAAATACTAATTTAATGTATTCATTATAAATATATACATAAAAAATCAATTTTGTCAAAAAATATTGTTTTTGCGCTACCGGGATTCGAGCCTGGATCTCTATTTCCAATCCGGCGAAGTACACTACCAATTGTATTACAGCGCCAGTATTTTTCATTACAAATTTTTGAACCTATATGTTACACTTTCTCAAATTAATACATCTGTCGTTCCATTATACTACATTATACATTCAATTAGTATTTAAAACATCACAGACCTATGTCCTGAATAATTACAACTTCACAATAAGAATGTGTTTTTCTTAATAACATAATTATGTTATTCAAACAATCTTAAATATATGTAGGTATTTTCATCAATACAATAAAATTTTGCGGGGTATAATGTTATATATTAAGAATTAAATTCATAATGTATTATTGATCTTTAATGTAAACATAAAAAACATCAGAGTTTAAAAATTTTGTTTGGGTGTAACTTTAAATTATAAATAAATAATTTCTGATGAAGAAAACTTAAAGCTCAATTATATGTAAAGTATTTGAAACGGATTATAATAAACGAGTTATAGAATTATATTATAATTTGAGTCGTGAAAACTATATTTTTTTTTTTTTTTTATATTTTACGCCCTTGTATATATATTATATCTAACGAGAGCTTGTTGACCCGAGCAAGACTAGCGGTACACAATGTAGTCCTGGTACCGACTCTGATTTATGGAAGTGAAAGTAAGATTAAGAAAGGATCACTTATGTGGTTTGGTCACATGGAACGGATGAATGAGGAGAGAATGGTGAGAAAGATATATGACGCAAATGTTGATGACACCAGAAATATAGGACGTCCGCGGAAGACTTGGCACGACCAGGTAAACCAGATACTAGAAGATGGTTCTGTTAGAAGCCTCAACAATCGGTGAGCTTGTATGAATGTGTATGAAGCGAGAATTGTGTTTCAGTACAGAAGGGTGTGGCGCTCTATCCTCTCTGCCTACCATCGCGTGAAAACGGTGTGGCGGTAGATTAATTAGTTACGCTCCTATGGGCTTTTACAAATAATTAATAAAAACATGTGCAGCTTGTATAAAATTAAATAGATTTTAAATACAACACAATAAAAGTAAAAACAGGAATAACAATTTAAGTATATATATATATATATTTAAAGTACAGTAAAAGTACATATATATATATCTAAATTCATACTGTTAAAAATTGATAAATTCTATTTTGCAGAAGCACACATAAATAAGAAGAGAAAATAAAAAACACTTACAAATCGTAAAAAATATAACAAAAAATGAAAACAGTGGTTCAATTATACCCTTGTCTCAATACAGCATCAAAAACATCATTCTTATATTTAATCATTAAATAAAAAGGTATCTGTACTTAAAATACAGACGGATTAATTAATAATTAAGATTTCCTATTTTCATAAAGTTTTTTAAATTCCTAGTATTTTGTTAAAATACATTAAAATATTAGTTGATAAAATTGGATTATGTTGTTACTTATTTATTGTTTTAATGATTATAACTTTAAATAAATTTAAATTATTAATCTTAGTTTATAGCTATTTGATTTCACGCATTTTTGCCAAGATTATAAGCTTAATTACAAAAGTATCCAAGAATTCTTATAAAGCCTATTCTGCTGCGTATCTGTTATTTATTTTTTGAACTCTTTAAAGGCATTTTCTGCTACTATTTTTAATTGTCGTAAATGGTTATCGAGGTACTTGAAGAGATTAAAGTTGTCGTGAAGCAAAAAAATTACAGGATTTATATTTCAAACCTATTTCTGATGAATTAAAAAAATGAAAATGAATTGCTTAACTCAATAAATAAATAATATCTGATTCCCATCTATCGAAAATAAATAAATTAATTAATATTTCCTAGCAAATAACGTACAAAATGATATGATGTAGTTTTCCTCTTTATTAATTATGTTCTTAAACACTAATTAAATGTATTAATTAGAAAGATATACATATAAAATCAATTTTATCGGAAAATATTGTTGTGCTACCGGAATAATGAAACGATAGATGTATTAATTTGAAAAGTGTGTGTAACATATAGGTTCGAAAATTTGTCGTCAAAAATACTGTCTCTGTAGCATAGTTGGGTAATGCACATTCCCCGGATTGGAAGAAATCCAGGTTCGAATCCCGGCAGCAACAACAATATTCTTCGATAAAATTGTTTTTACACTTATATATTTCTAATTAATACATTTAATTAGTATTTAAAATATCACAGACCGTCTGTTCTGAATAATTACATCTTCACAATAAGAATGGGTTCTCCTTAATAATTATGTTCTTAATCATACACTTACTCATAGATAATGATAACAATTAGTTTAATATTTTTTCTTCATATTCAACCAGCTCTCATCACAAAACAAACTGTCCCTATAATTTGACTTTCTATTTCTCTATTTTGAAATCACTCGAGGTTTGAGAGTACTCCACCCCAGTGCGACTACAAATAACAAGATGACATCTCAGATCACTTCCTTTCACAGTCTTCGGACCACAGATTTAGAAACCCACCCCTATTTTTCGCAGACAGAGAAAGAAGGGAGATATAATACTACAGACTTACTTGGAAGGGGAAGAAAAGAACATAATTTTTCTCAAGAAATAAGTTGCTTCCAGTAATGAAGTCTTAGCTAAGAAATTTGCAGATCCACGGGATCCAGTTCTTTACATATTTTTTGGTATAGAGATTTATTTTATTCTTTTACGTAATCAGACATACGACGGAAGAATTACATGCAAAGAATTATAAATATTAAACCCAGAATAGGTATTTATAAAACTCTCAATTTCGCAGGAAATACCATATTTCGCAAAACGTATCATAATACAACTTACGTAAAATGTCATTGCACTTTGTTTGATCATGAATTTAATCGGTACACCCATGCATCGCTTTACGGACTTTCTAACAAACAATTCAAATCATAATTGAAAATGTCTACTTTCAAATATTTCATTTAATGAAAAATAAATTATTTCAAATAAAAATATAAATAATTGGTTATACGAAATTTCGATGTACGGACAACTTTTCAAGAATGCATCTCTTCCATAAAGCAAGAAATGAGTATGGGTTTGTGGACACGATAATTCTAGGAGTTCAACTCAGATTATAATAAAACTTGAAAAATTTACCTTTGCTTTAATCTGTCATTTTATTTCAAAATGGCGGTTGTAAAAAATAACGTAATTCCTTTAATATTAGTCCTAGAGAAAATAGTTCAAAAACACATTTTCATAAATAGACATACAATGTATAATATTGGTTCAAAACTTAATTAACACGCAACCATTGTACCACTGTTCTGGATAGACTATACACAATAGGGAAATTTAATTTCGCTGAGAATAAAAGTTAGTGATTTATATTCTTAAATGTATTTACATATTTTTTTCATGTGACACATCTTATTATTGGATTTATAAAAATTATATTTCAATACATTTACTACGATTTAATTTTGATGATCTAATCTATAAATAATAAATAAAAGCAACACAATATTTATAAATGTCAATATAAATATTATAAATCACGTTATATATAAGCAACTCATCTCCGAAATATAGTTCTAGGCAAATCTAATATACCTCAGTATTAGGTATGGTGAATATTCATTATTTTTGGAGGGCTGTTGCAAGAAACAAGTAATTATTCTGTATATTACTTAATAAGCCATTCACGAATAGAATTTTAGTTATTTGATATTGAGATTTAAAAATAATGAATGTAGTTGTAGAATCATAGTAAATGCATTTCTGCGTTGAGATCATCCTTTTATATATTTACTATGTTAATCATCGATGTTTATAAATAGATGTAGATTTACTTACTGCAAATAAAATGTGCGCTATAATGTGGTTCTTAAATGGCCAGAGGGCAAGGATTTATTGCACCCATCTCGCCCAAAACTATGTACATGGGTCCGGTAAAATAAGGGCTGGAATGGATTGGGGTAGGTAAGCAGCCAGATTTCATCCTGTTGAGTGATTTCGAGCAATATCGCGTTCATCTATATTTATTTTCATCACGAAACTGCGTATTTGCTTTTACGGTTGATATTTCTTACGTTTCTATTTTCTCGGACCGGGCGTTAAATTAATGAAATAAAGGAATTATCTAGAATGAATTTTCTTTGTTCACAACTAAGAAATAATTCAAATAATAATTGTAATACAGAAAGTTTTGTAATGGTTTATGGTGTAAATAATCATTTTTTTGGGAGAACACATTCTTATTGTGAAGTTGTAATTATTCAGAACAGACGGTCTGTGATATTTTAAATATGAATTAAATATATTAATTAGAAAGATATACATATAAAATCAATTTAATCGAAAAATATTATTGTTGCGCCACCGAGATTCTCTTTATAATTACAACTTCACAATAAGACTGTGTTCTCCTAAAATAATAAAGTTGTATCAATGTGTCCAAAATTTAATAAAAATGAATTGATAATTCTGGCGTCTGCTATCAGTTTACTCAAAGGTAGATGGCTCTGTCAAATGATGGAACGATTAAATGTATTAATATCAAAAAGGTAACATATAGGGTCGAAAATTGTCGCTAAAAATATTGTCGCTGTAGCTTAGTTGGATAAAGCACCTTCCCCGATTAGGAAAGAGATCCAGGTTCGAATCCCGGTGGCGCAACAATAATATTTTTCGATTAAATTGATTTTATATGTATATCTTTCTAATTAATATATTTAATTCATATTTAAAATAATCATTTATCTGTTTTTTTTATATGTCTATGAAAATCGGATACATACATATATTGTATATACAGTTTACGTATGATCTTAGCACGTTCCATTGTGTGACGTATGGAGTATTAATTTTGTAAATAGTTACATTATAATCATTGAGAAGATTCAATGTAAGTCCAGTTATCCTACTAGCAAGAATAGAATTCTCAAGGGCCATGGATCCGCCTATAAAAACGCATTATTATATACTCGTATGTCGTAATATACCTATTGATTATTTCGCTTGATCGATGTATCTGCTTTATTATTTATTTTATTTGATATACCGCCAAAACAAATTAATAACTAAAATTATACAAATGTAATATTTGTAATGCGCTGTCAGCTGTTTGAATTACAACTTGTGATTGAATAAACATATTTACATATTTTTTTTAATGTAATTTTGACTAGTTTCAGGAAGAGTAGTCCTTCCCGTTTACAGGTGTAAATTGAAATAAAATTAAATGCAGTTGGCTATGGGGTGGTGGGGTGCGTAATTGTTTCCAGGAAACATTGATAATAACGGCGAAGAATTTAAAAATGTGATATTGTTCATTAATATAGATGGGAAGGACTGCTCTTCTCGAAACTAGTCGTTATATTACTCAAAAAGTTGTGGGTGTGTGCAGTCCAAAGTGAAAATAAAAATTATATATTTTTTAAAATTAAATTGTTACTCCACAAAGTAACTGCCAAATCAACCAATAATATATTTAATTATTAGGAGAACACATTCTTATTACGAACGATTAAATTTATTAATATCAAAAAGGTAACATATAGGTTCGAAAGTTTGTCGCTAAAATTATTGTCGCTGTAGCATAGTTGAATAATGCACTTCCCGGTTAGGAAAGAGATCCAGGTTCGAATCCCGGTGGCGCAACAACAATATTTTTCGATAAAATTGATTTTATATGTATATCTTTCTAACTAATATATTTAATTTATATTTTAATATATTTAATGTTCAATCAAATCATACAGTTTCTGGGCAAAGCTTAACCTTACAATGTACGTGAAAAACAGTGAAATTATCCTCAATATTTTCTGAACCCCAGCTAAATATACTACCTTCTTACACCACTCTCACGTGCCACTTTCTGAAGATACATCTGCTTATATGCGTAATCATTATTATGTATAGAAAATATTCTTGCCCGAGGTGAGATAAACTTGATCATGACAGAGGTATTGTATATTTCTTTTCACTTCTAATAAGAAAGGCTCAGTGATATTGAACAGCCTATTTCATATTTTCAGATCTTTAAATAAATATTTATTATTAAGAGAACACATTCTTATTGCGAAGTTGTAATCATTCAGAACATAGGTCTGTGATATTTTAAACAAGAATTAAATATATATTTTTATTTATTATCTTTGTTTTATTAACCACTAAAATGAGTTTAAATACATCTACCGGTTTCGAAAAATACCATTTTCTTCTTCAGGATGGCATAACTAACTAAAACATATATTGTTTCTTTGACAGAATCTATTTTTAAAAAATCTATTTAAAAAAAATAAAAAAAATTAAACTCATTTTAGTGGTTAATAAAACAAAGATAATAAATAAAAATATGAATCTTAACCACAAAGATAACATTGCTGATTTTAAAAGTATAAGAATTAAATATATTAATTAGAAAGATATACATATAAAATCAATTTTATCGAAAAATATTGTTGTTGCGCCACCGGGATTCGAACCTGAATCTCTTTCCTAACCGGGAAGGTGTGTCTGTGGACCCCTGGTGAAAAATATTTTTGTTTCCCAAAACATCATCATATAAGATTAAAGTAACGTTTTAAATAAAATTATTAAAATTCTTACCACGCCATCGAGTTCAAATAAAATAACATGAGTTGATATTTTCAGTTTTGAAATATCTCTATTTATGTGACCAGCAAATTTAAGCACAGTGCAATCTCGGATCCATGCAGAGTTTCCTGAGAGATTCATCTCCCGACCTCATATTTCCAGTGCGGTGGCTGCAGGGATGCCGTGTGATTTCCCAGCTGACAGGAGCATCAATATCAACGCCACAACACAGAACCGTCTCGAAATATTATTATCAACCCCTTGTTTGCTGCAACAGGGGTTATAAGGGCATATGTAATAATTGGTGTTATGTATGTTTAGCAAGAAAATATTCCTAATGATTATATATTTACATTTCACGTATCTTCCTTAAATAATAATAATTATGAATAATACTTTCAATAACAGTGGAAAATTTGCACATATTTCTTAAACATTTTCGACTCGTAATTTAGTCAGGATCCACCCATAAAATATTGTGGACTCGGTGTGTTACTCCCTATATATACTATACATAAAATGATGATGTTTCTACTCAAATAATATTATTTTACGTATTAAAAAATTTTATTAGTAATTTTTTAACATAAATTATAACATTTGCACTACTCTACTTTACTGAACAAATAAAAAGGTTACGTAATAAATTAATTTAATTTAATTTAATACTAATTGGTAGGTTTTTCAATTGCCTGTTTATTTATATTATTTATTTTGTTATTATAAAGAGAAAAGATATATCCCGAAGATCATGTAAAATTATTAGCAAATATGGAAACACACTTTACGAAGAATATTCATAAATCTCTAGAATATTATTTGATATTTAATGATTCCCGGTTCACTTACGACTTCTATAAATATTTACTCAAGAATTTCAAGAATAACAAAAATTGCTTCCTGCCCAAATAAATAAAAAAATACAACAAAAACTCTTACATAATATTTTTTTAAATATTTAAACATATTTGGGAGAACTGTCACCTTGTATGTATGTATGTGTGTGTGTGTGTGTTAGAAGAGTGAGTAGATGAGTGGTGGAGGTAAAACATTATAAGAGGCCGTCTCTAGGGGAACGAGTCTCTTCCATCACAGATCCTCCTTAGTAACTAGTCTATCACTGAAGTGTGTAATTTATAATACTGTAAATACGTTGTTGTAATAAACTGATAATTGTTACCCGAACATACTGAGTTTCACTACAAGAAATCGGGACCAAGAAATTAGTCCTTAAGCTGAGGATAGAATACCTGAAGTATTCCCAAAATTACTAAAATATTATATTTATGTTATATTAATTTTGTGATTGGATAAAATTATTAATTTTAAAAACTAGCGTACATTGCATAAACTACTTGTTTATAGTCAACTCGTTTCGATATTATCGTATCATAGCCAGGACGGACGCGCGCTAACACTGATCTATAAATTAATATATGCAAAGAAATCAAATGTTAAACGGAGGCTTCATTGTCCCACTACGATTGAGGCCATGAGTGTTTTTGACTTTTTCCAAGTCCAGTTAGTTACAATTTTTTAAATTTTTAAATAACCGCCAATTTGAAACAAGATATGACATCGAATATATATCTCTTGAACAATATTAGAAGTTAACGTATTATTATTATTTTATTTTAAATCCTTTAGTAAGTTGAATCTGTGTCTTTTTACACAGTTAGTTTTACGTGTAAAAGAATTAATACAAATTAAATGTATTTATTAAAAAGATATACATATATAATCAATTTATCGAAAAAATATTAAGAGAACACATTCTAATTGTGAAGTTGTAATTGTTGATTGTTGATAAGTTGAAGGTAGATGGCTCTTTCAAATAATGGAACGATTAAATGTATTAATATCAGAGAGGTAACATATAGGTTCGAAAATTTGTCGCTAAAAATATTTTCGCTGTAGCATAGTTGGATAATGCAGCTTCCCCGGTTAGAAAAGAGATCCAGGTTCAAATTCAGGTGGCGCAACAACAGTATTTTTCTATAAAATTGATTTTAAATGTATATCTTTCTAATTAATAAATTTAATTCATATTGAAAAAATATTGTTGTTGTTTCTTCCTATCCGGGAATATGCATCAATCGATTATGCTGCACCAACACAGTGAGTTGACAACAAATTTTCGAACTCACATGTTGTACTTTCAAATTGATACAATTAATTTGTATTAAAAATATCACAAATCTATATTCTGAAAAATTGCAACTTCACAATAAATGTATGTTCTCTTTAAAAATAAAAAATAAATGTAAAAGAATTTGCGATACACGTGTGTATGAACAAAGTTCATTTTCACAACATTTCCTACATAAATATCAACGAATTCGGGTTTTTTGATTCAACAAATATTACGGATGCGAACAGGAAAACGAACTGCGTAATATGATCATTAAACTAAAATGGTGAATAATTAATTTTCGCAATAACATTCGAATCTGGTGGAATATAAATACAGATTGTTATAAAAAATGTAAATTAAATAATTATCGGTATCTGATCTCATTTACTGAGATATTAAATGAACCACGTAAAATTCTATCGGTGGAAGAAAATAAAAATACATATTTTCTTCCAACGATAAAATTTTCATCCATTTCGCGGCTTCACGGAAGTGGCTTCGTTGACCCAGATAGCGTTGCTGCTAGGCCCACATGCATGCACAGTGAGTGAACTAAGAGGTAAAAGCTTCGCAATCATCATAATTATTATCTCGGTTATGAACTCATTCTCCTACCTCACATCGAACTCAAATCCACTCTCCAGACCTGAACGCACTAAACCTTCTGAATATTTCGTATCAAAAACACGCTGACGTCATGTTAATTAAATTATCATTATACAGCTTCTCTGAAGGAGTAGAAATAGAGGAGAGAATGCCACACTCTTATGTCTTGGCATACCACTCTTGCAGTGGCGCGCAGTAGGTATAGATTTAGGTTATGCTGTTACCAATGATATTATACAATCATATATAATATATGTATTTTCGTTTAACCAACGTCTTTGGACAAAATAAATCCGTCGTTTATACGAACCTAAAATGTATTTATTTATAATTTTAAAGTAACATTAACAGTGTTTTTAAAGTTTATGTTTTATCGTGAAATAATACCTTTTTATCCATATAAAAAATGTATGGACGTTTTTAAGAACACTTTCTATGACCGAACATGATTAATTAATTATTTGAAAATCCTTAACTAATTAACTATAGGAAATAATTATTTTTATTAAAAATTGTCTCATGCATATTTTTCGATTGTTGAAGATTCCAATATCAATTTTTTACATTTTTTTAGCGATATTGCTTTTTATTGCAATGCTTTGGCTATTGTTTAGTATAATTATTATTTATTTTATTATATTCAATTTCGTATACAGTCCCTCATTACTGAGATTTGTGACCCCCGGGTTGTGACCTGGTGACCTGTCGATAATCTCGACGATTCTCCTTTACTATCAGCAGCCGGACAGCCGTAGCAATACGATAGCCAGTAGCTCTTTGATCCGGTTGGTCTGTTAAGTTGAAGATCGCCCTCTTTCTTTCTGACCTTTCAACATTCCAGTCGCCACCAGCTATAGTCCGTATCATTCTCCCATCATTATTTTTCTAAATTAAAATGTATTATTTGACAACGCTGTACAAAGATTGAATTAATATTATATGTTAGTATTTAATATATCACAGACCCATGTTCTGAATAATTACAACTTCACAATAAGAATGTGTTCTCCTTAATATTTTTTTATATTTATCTTTTAAGTTGATTAATTCAATTTGTATTATTAACAGTATAAATTACCGTGAATACAAAGCTTAATGCTCGTACAACAAACACTAGTGGTACAAGTAGGTACTTACAGTACACAGAAGTAGTTTCGCATACCGCTACCGCTGTTGCGCGCTGCGGGGCTGGCGGTGATGGTAGCAATTACTGATTGCTGACTTTGCTACATGTCCGAACGGTTTTAGTCCGGTTGTAGTTGTCAACTGCGGTCTTCCATATAGCCAATTTGCTGACAGTTAGCGGTGCTTTTGCAATATGTTTCGATATCAATATGTTATCGGTGAACATGCTAATGATTTGGGACGTTATTTGACACGGCTTCTCGATATCTGGATAGACAGCCTTTTAATTAAAGAGTTTTCTGTGATATAGTGAGTATCTGATCTCTTTGAATCAGAAAAGAGGAGTAGAAAAGGATTTTATTCATTGGAATAAATCAGTGTCTAGTCTTTCAATATAAATATTATACTAACTGTTCCCAATTCAAATTTCAGAATCCACGAATTCAAACATCAATTTTTTTGATCAGTACCAAGAGACTTCAAAACTCTCTATTTATATATACACACAGACACCCATACACACACACAGACACATATATATATCTCCATCAAACCACCATTAACGCGCTACCGACCAACTTATTCTGTTATTCCTGAGCCGGCCAACAACATTTCGCTCCGACCCCTGTATTAGCATTCAATCGTATAAATATTACAAACCTATCTGATTCTTGTCGATAGAATAGTTTTATTATAACATGCATTTGATGGGAAAACACGAGTATTTATTTGTACTTTATCTCAACAGAAGAAATCTAAATTTTAAGGCCTATAACACACATGTCAATGAAAACGTCTATGAAAAAGTTGAAAGGAAAAAAAGGAAACAAATTTCTTTTATTTTTACTATCAACTTCTCCGAGGCCAGGAAAACTTTTACAAGAAGGAACGGAACGACTTTAAAAAGTATTATCTAACAATTTATGTTTGACACTAGAATTAATATTTAAATATATATTTTTTTAAATGGAATAACGTGATATATATATATGGTTTTGGTTGGTTAATTGTCATCCTGACGAAGTCAATTATATTTACTGAAACGATAAATGGAACGACAGATGTATCAATTTGAAAGTGCAACATATAATTTCGAAAATTTGTCGCTAACTTACTATGTTGGTGTAGCATAATCGGTTAATGCATTTCCCCGGATAGGAAGAGATCCAGGTTCGAATCCAAGTAGCAACAAAATTATTTTATCGATAAATTATAATATATATCTTTCTAATTAATATATTTAATTCATATTTATTATTTTTTCATTTATTTGAAATTTGTTAAAATTATATTAATTTTATTTAATTCTTACTAATCAACTATCTTCTTCTTCTTCTTCTTCTTTTAAATAGGCAATCCACCCCTTCAAGAGTGATTTTTGCCATTAATCAAGTTAAAAACTTTGTTTTATAGAAAAAATAACAATAATGTTGTAGAATAGGAAATACTATATTACAAGTCAATACCATTGTCGTTCAAAAGATACAATTAATTTATACTAATTAAATGGTTAAAAACAAAGTTTCTATATAGATTATTCAGACAATTGAAGTAAAAGTAACTATTTTTAAACCTTTGGGAATTTGTTTTCAAATAACAAAGCGACCTGTCTTTCATCATGGCAGAACGGGAAGAGCTGTTACGGTTTCAATCAACGTCGACTTATAAATAAAATAATAAAATACGATTTTGTTTTTAGATTCATTGTTTCAAATATTAACTGTGAAAATGTTTAATTTATTAATTTAACTAACAACTTTTACTCTATTCCTATTTGACTAAATTAATATGTCTTATAAATTGTTTAACGACAATGAATAGTGAATGCATTTTGTATAAATATTTTAGTAACCTACTTCTCTTCATGAATTCCCCATTGGATCAAAAAAATCAATCGGTATACATTTATTTATGTATGGAGAATACGTATTTTCAAACAGCCACAGAATAATAAAATAAACGATACCATCTACAAGACTTGTAAAAGTTATCCATATTTGTTTACTGGAACAGTTCAAAAGAAACGGTTGTGTTTCTAAGGCAATCACATAATAACGTGTTTTTATTGCCTTCGGAAAATTATTGTAATTTAAGGAAACCATGACTTACGTGTTCGGGTAATACAAAGATCGATGACAGCTCGCTCGTTGTAACGGGGTCAAGCAATTTGTTTACGTACCTTTATCACTTACAAGGCAGGAAATTCACAAAAATTCAGAATTATATACCCGTTATTATACATACCTACATATCATTTACATAAATACGATACAATATCTTTAAAGATAGTGGAGAAGAAAAATATGACGAAAATATAAGAACGTCACGTCACGAAATTAAACATGCGAACTTTCAAACAATGAAAATATATATTTTTTTAAAATATAATTTTGAAAAAACAAAACTTTTTAATCAAATATCAAATATCTCATAGAGACAAAGCTATTTTTTAAATTATATTTAATATAGAAGTATGGGCTAATTACAGGGTTTACCACCTGTCTTCAGTTGGCTTAAGTAATTACTTTATATATATGTACAAATACTATATACGTATCGAAACACTATCCTAAAATTATTGTAATTAAATGTGTATTTTAATATAATGTAAATTCATTAATGTTTTTATAACGAGTTTGTTTGTCGATAACATATAAATATAATAAAACATTAAAAATATGTGAATTTCATCAAACATTTTAAAAATTTGTCTTTGTATACTTTCATATGTTATTAAGAGCATATTCTTATTGTAAAGTTGTAATTATTCAAAACATAGGTCTGTGATATTTTTTTAAATACAAATTAAATGTATCAATTAGAAAAATATGCATATAAAATCGATATTTTCGAAAACGAGATTCGAACCTGGATCTCTTCCAATCCGGGGAAATTGCTTTAACTGATTATGTTACGGCAACACAGTGCATTGACGAGAAATTTTCGAATTTATATGTTACACTTTTCAAATTGATACATCTATCGATCCATTATTTGAAACCCATCTTCTTTCACATGTTCTTTGCAAACGGTATTTTTGTTAATCTGTATTAAAAAAATTCACATATTATATCACTAAGATAACTAAATAAATACCAAAAAAACTCACAATTTTAATGGTTTATGGAGTTCTATTAACATAAAACCACACGACGAGCCGTTACATTAAATTGCTATAAAATTACTAAGATCAAATAATAGTACATGACTCGTCATTAATTACATTAGCAATCACCCATGAATCGAATTTACCAGACGTTTTGATAAATTTTCAATAAAAATGTTTCTACGTGGAATATTCTCAAATTGCGTCAATCACCGATCAGTACGTAATTAGGTAGCAGTGTTCCTTTATGCATATGATATTATGATTTGCTTGAATAGCTCGCATCGATCCGACCAACCGGAGGAGACGACTAGCTACCAGCCAGCAGTCAACAGCTAGCAACTACCATTGCACCGACTAATAAAATTAGACTCCAGGCAGAAAGATAAATTGAAATATTAGCGATCGTTTCAGACGCAAAGCATGAAGTAGGTATTTTTTTTATACAGCGTTATACAAAAGTGCGACAGTAAAAGTAGTATATTATGTTTTCTTGAAGTTCTCTAAAAGAATACTCTTTATATGTTTTTCTTTATTGCTAAATCTGCCCACTTTTAGGATGATCTGTGGGAGAATACAATAAATAATAAAGTTTTCTCAACAATTGATGAGTGACTTTTCATATGGCCTAAGTTAACAAAATTTTATTTTAATGCTGATGTTTTGCCAAGTTAAAGCTCTACATTTTATATTTAAAAAATATTCAACGGCAATATAAGCCCTTTCATTTATATTCTCTTAAATACAATCAAACAGTTAACATTTCAGCACAAAAGCTAACGTTTTTTTGTAAGTGATATATTATAATATTTAATAATTCCCTGAAAATTGAATTTGAAAATACGGAACACTCAATAAAACATGAATTCTAAAAATTTTCCCGATAAATCTGTACTTTGAAAATGATTAATTAAAATATTTTCAATTAATCCCCACTATAGCTGATGGAATATGGTACAGATAGAGTATGCTCAGTAGCATGCAGTAGGTATAGATTTAGGTTATGCTGTAACCAATGATATTATACAATCATATATAATATATGTACTACAATATATGTTGTACATAGGATTATGAACTTTCGTTTAACCAACGTCTTTAGACAAAATGAATCCGTCGTTTATACGACCCTACCATGTATTTATTTGTAATTTTAGAGTACTGTTAAAAGTCTTTTTAAAGTTTAAATTCTAACGTAAAATAATACCTTCTTACCCATTTAAAAATTAATATAAATAATTTATGGACGTTTTTAAGAAAACATTTTATGACTGAACATGATTCTTTTATTGTTTGAAAATCCTTCACGTAATAACTAAACGATTTTTTTTTACTATTTGACTGTCTACGGGGAGACAGCGTGATGGTAAGTAAGTAATAAGTAGTAAGTTAAAAAAATTTAATAAAATTTGTTGGGTTAGTAGAATGAATATGGTGTAATCTTCACAATTCGGGAATTCAAAAGATACTTAATAGAAACTACTCGAATATTTTTGACACAATAATAACAAACTATATTATTATATATTACGATTTTATGGATTGTTGTGCATTATTCTTGGTTTATCAAAGGAGAATGCAACAAACAAAGGTATCTCCATTACTCCCCTAGAATATATCGGACATACATGAGCTGTATTAAGTACATCAACCGTAAATGCTCGCTACATCTCCCCCGTATAAATCCAGTGAATACACGGAAATAATTTGAATAAAACATATATCTAACTAAATTGCTTGAAGCTTGTGGTTGGGAAGACAACGGCGAGTAGAGTAAAGTCTTACTCGGTTGCGGGCGCATGTTATTGGCACATGGTTATTGCGTCGGTACCGAGCGTGTTTTTGCGATTATCAGGAGCCCTAATTCACGCACTGGTAATTGTGAGATGCGTTCAGGGTTCGTCGGTGGTAAACAGTAGGTATCTGGAGGCGATAGACCTCCACAAGCTTAAACATTTTGTAATCATTGTCTTCTGAGTTATGAGATTAATTCTCCTACATCACATACAAACACAAAATAAAACTTTTATCTTGATACACCACTCTTGCCTCGTTCACTTTCGTACGTCGTCTAATGTAATATCTGGTTTATCTGATCATATAGACGCCCTCTGCCTCTGTTGTCTTCAACACTCGCCTCGTACACATTCTCTACCATTCTCTTTTCGTTCATACGTTTCACAAAACAAAACCATCTCAGTAGCCCTTTCTTTATTATATTAACATTATTACATTCTTTACATTCTTCATGATAAACTCGCCTTATTATTTGACCTTTTAACTGCCAACCCTTTGAAATGGAACACAGCATATACGTAAAGGGGTTTTGATTAAAATTATCTATCAAAGACTGTCGTCCACATATAATATTAATACCTGCAGGGGACTTTAGTATCTGCAAGGTTAAAAAGTGCGTATTATCACGCTTATGGCTCGACGTAACATGTAAAGTTTGGAGTGATAACGCGCTCATGGCATTTAAAAGGTAAACCAAATTGTCAAAAAATGACAACAAATAAATAATAAATGTAACCATACATTGTCTGACTTTATATTCAATATAAAAAATCATATAAATTTTACCTACAATAAATAAATGTGTAATAAATCATTTACCTGTACAAAAATAATTTATTAAAAGATATTTTTTGTGGTTCAAAACATATATTTTTAAGTAATTTAAAATTTACGAGTTGGTATTAACATCGGGATACTTTAATGAACCCGCTAAAATAATAATTATGAAAAGTTATTCGTTTGTGAAATTCATACCCCGTGCAGCAATTTATTTAACTAAGCAGAAGCTGCGTAAAGTTTGTTGGGTTCATTAAATTATTTTTTTAATTAAACTAAAATGCGAGTTAATGGGTGCCTATTTACACGTTAATTTATTAATTTATAAAGAACAATGTTGATCATTCGGAAACAGTATAATGTTTTGAACCAGTTTTGAAAAATATTTAATATTTTAAAGAACACATTTTTGTTGTTGCATTTTCAGAATACAGTTCTGTGGTGTTTTTAATACTAATTAAGTGAATCAACTAGAAAAATTGAAACCTGGACCTCTTCTCATCCGGGGAAACGTGTTAACCAATCCACGACGCCAATCGATTACGGTTACACTGGATGTAGGATGGATTGGTAGCCTAGGTTTTATGTATGTTGGTATTGTATATCTGTTTTATTGGGTACTGGCGGAGCCCTGCTACTTGTGACTGTTGTATCGGTCCACCATTAAAAAATGCTCTACAAAGTTTTTCAAGTTAGAGGAATTTGCGGAGACCGGCCAAGAGAACATACATTAGGAATCAGCAGAGGATCAGCCAGCAGTCCGGATTGCATCTGGGAGATCAGCTGACTGTCCGAGTTAGTGGTGATATGTCTTACTAGAGTGACACGATCATATACTATAAATATGAAGAAACCCCCCTATCTTGGAATCGTTTTGAGAGTTGTTTACTCTCGCTTCGATTTGACTCAATAAAGCAACGCGTGCAATATTTTACAAAACCTTCAAAGCTTTATTGGAATATATTTTAAAGTTAAAACAGTTAGTTACGTTCCAGCATTTAGTTACTATAACCTAAAACCTTGTGGCTTTCCTTCATAGTTAACTTATTTCTTTTCCATTATTATATAGCGCAATTATTACATTTGGTTATATATTATAAATAGAAAACCCAGGATTAGAATTTATCGCTATCGTGAATAGATTTTCGAGATTAGCCGTAAATAATTGAATGAGATCTTATCACCTTACCGGAGACCTTTCTTGATAGGGAATCTATAAGATTAATGGATTCTGTGGCATTATTATATACATTACTGATTATGTTTACATATCGTTTAGTAATACCTTGATTGATGAGGGTATCTACAATCGAGACTTTTTTCAATCGAATATCGAATGCTTTTTCATAGTCGATAAATCCGATACGCGGTAGCATTCCGTACTATGATTTTTTGAACAACCTGTAATGTGATCCATAGTGCTGAAACCTCACATAAATGTGAAAGTTTATAACACAGACAAAATGATTTATGACTATATTCGCAGAGGTAAAATGCTGGTCATATGGTATAATGGCTTTTACACATTTGTTGGCATTAAAAATGCAATTTATTTATTTGCTTTATTTTTTAATTTGAGAGAGTCTCTTTTTCGCAATCACAATTTTGTATGTAAAATAGAACATAGCAGGGGTAGTAAAAAATTATAGAATGCCACAAGCCACATTCTGGCGTACCATTCTTGCCTCGTTCACTTTCATGCATATTCGTCAAATGTTGAAGTTTCTCATTGTTAAATATTCAAGATCCATGTTCTTTTTAAACTATGTTAGAGAAATTATGTTCCTAAACTCGGTATAGATCCCTTCCAACTTTCAGACACACACTTGTTCTACGTACTTGTCCATCAATGCGGGAATCAGTGTTAATTTGTCTTTCTAATTAATACATCAAATTTATATTAAAAATAGTCCAAAGTTTATCACGCGCTACTGCATTAGTTAATTACTTAAAATATATACATATAAAAATAATCTTTCGTTAATGTAGTTCTCGGAAAGAATAAATTACGTAATTAAGGTTATTTAAGCGAGAAATTTCCTATATCAATTTTCTTAGATACTCGTAGGTAGGCAGACTCGGAATTCGTTTAATGATAAAATCGATTGGGCTATTACTCGTATCCCCTTCCTCCTCCCATTCAATGAACAGCGTGCCCCTAGTTGCAGATATCTCTGTATGCGGTCCATGTTGCACCCAATATGGTAGAAAAGAGGCATTTATCATTTAAGACGATGCTACCAGTTAATGGAAGATGCTCTCGCAGTACCTCAATATTTTCTCAATTAAATGATTTTTTTTTTGTATAAGTAGAAAATTATTCCGATCTTGCTACTACATATATTGAAGCACCATTTTGATATGAAATTCTGGATGTGAACCAGGGTAATACAGAATTATTTACCATACCAGAAATGTAGTAGACATCTATTCGTATTTAAATTCACGTACAATTCAACATAGTCAAGCGCTAATTGAATTATATTACATTATTTCAGTTAGTTGTATCCATTATGATTAAACCGAGACCCAACCAGGAAATTATAATATACGGATCAATATAAAACAAGTCAAAAATCGTTTAAAAATAATGGAAATAATATTGGTGTTAATGTGAAAATATGACACGAGTCAAAACCGTCCGACATTTGAGAGTACTAATCAATGGTCTACTTAAATGGTAAGAGCATATTATTACGTAACTGCTACTCCTTAAATATCTATGCTATACTAGTTTGGGGAGGAGTTACAAAAACATTATTAGAGTAAATATCAATTAAATATATTAATTAGAAAGATATACATATAAAATCAATTTTATTGAAAAATATTGTTGTTGCGCCACCGGGGTTCGAACCTGGATCTCTTTCCTAACCGGGGAAGGTGCATTATCCAACTATGCTACAGCGACAATTTTCGAAACTATATGTTATCTTTTTGATATTAATACATTTAATCGTTCCATTATTTGACAGAGCCATCTACCTTATTTTTACAGAATCTCAAATACCTTTGAGTAAACTGATAGCAGACGCCAGAATTATCAATTCATTTTTATTAAATTTTGGACACATTGATACTATTATTGATATTATTAGAGTAGACTAAAGAGCAAAAAAGGACATTTTTAAGATTATTAATAGTCGTCCTAATAGGTATTCATCGAATCTCCTTTTTGGAGAATAAAATATTATATTTGTAAGAAAATCTGTATACTAAGACTTGTTGAATATTTTTACACATACATACAAATACTCACCCAGTAATAAATCACTATCTCAACACAAGGTGTTTATATAAACGCCTTCGATAGCTGGTTCCCAGGTTTCCGATTAACAATAAGTACACATATGATACATGAATTGCACTAACCTTTTAACTTTGTTATCTTTAGATTTCGACCGACTGAAGCGCGCACTGGTGATTTATTAGGAGTGCTGGACTGGTCGAAGCACGGGATGTAATGAAATTGACGCCTCGGTTACCGTCTTTTTAGATTCCGAAAAAAGGCGGCAATACTCACACACACACACATGCACATTATTATCAATTGTTAACAAGGCGCGTAAAAACATGGCAACGAGTAAACTACTTCACACCAGTATTGAAAGTACGCCTATCTATCAACGCTTCTTTATGTTCTTACCTCTGTAACTATGCAATACTCTAAACACTAATCTGAAATCAGCCATGAATTCGATATAAATAGGTAGAGATTAGCCGGAAGTCATGCTGTCTAATATTCCTGGTTAAATTAAATAAATCACATCAATAATCCATTTTTAGATATTCAACACATTTATTACATTATTTATTTATAAATGTATATTTAAAATAATACATAACATAAGCGTCACGACAAATCTGACTACTTCAATACAGGCAGAAGTAGTCTAGTAAAGTATCCAGGGCAAGGCTGAATGAGAGGTAACACCTACTAGATCCCACAAAAAAAAAATATAATCTAATTTCTAATAGATATGTTATTTTAATATACTATTAATATTAATAATAATAATAATTGTTATTATTTATTTATTTGATTCTTAGTATAGTGTGTTATTTAGTGTTATATTATAATCAGATAAACATTTCAGAAAATTATGAAATATATTTGGGTACCCTGCCTGCTACACTAGTATTTTACTGTATTATGGCAGACAGTGTTCTTCCGGTATAGTAGTAAACAAAGTGCAATGATCAGTGTACAAAAATATATATATATATATAAAGAGTTAAACAAGATGTCATTAGATAAGATACATACTTTATAAAAATTAACGTAAATGCATTGTTCAATGTATAAGATATAATATATGGTATATGTAATGAGTAAAGCAAGATGCAATTAAATAACATATAATTACAATGTAAAACTTAAAGTAATTCCAATGTTCAGTGTATAAAAAAATATATATAAAGAGTAGAATAAGATACAATTAGATAGCATATAAAAAAGATATATAAAGTTTAAAACAAGATGCAATTAGGTAATTCAATATACTGTTGTAGCAGTTTTATTCTCAGGTTTGGACCTTTAATAGTTCTTGAGCGTAATTTCTCCCCATTTTGTGGAGCCAGAACTGCACTTTTTGTAAAAAATATGCAAGACTATAGTTGCAATTTTTAGCGTTTGCATTTAAACTGTTGTATATTTTTGGTGCTAGAAACAAATGAAATCTTCGTGCAAAAGTTTTGTTTAGTTTTGGCACAAGATATTGGTTAGGTTAGGTTAGGTTAGGTTATACCTTTCACGTAAAATATTGTAAAAAATTATGAATACATTTATCTTATCTTATTTTCTTTACATAGATAATTCGCTGTGCACATCCCTAAACATTTATTACAAAATCGCTTAATAAATCTCGGTTAAGGTTTCAAATTTGTGTTTCGTGGTGCTATTCTTTTACGGAATTTACGTAATGCCTTTGAATTTACCGAGCCATTTTTACAGTAAATCAATCAAGTAAGACAGACAGTTCCTTACTGATTGACATGAAATTAATTATTTTAATGTTTAGTTTCTGAGCGAACAACACATTTTATTATTTAAATTTTCCTCGAGCATTATTAAACTTTTCCAGGTATTCTAATATTTCAAGACGATACTAACATTTAATTTATAAACACTGCCAACAAAACATTTAAGTGAGTTATTTTTTAAGTTAGTTTTGCTAGAGAGAAAGATTTCAATAGAGAGACGAGGACAAAATGGTTTGTTTTCTTACATTTGAGATAAGCTGTCAGAAAAAACTAATTTCTCAAGCTTTTATATACGTGTGATATCATTCGAATTAATATATTTAAACATAAATCATTTATTAACATACCTAAAACTATTTTTCTTATTTATTTCGTCAAGTCGACTCAAAAACTGTTTTTGTATATATGTTATTTTTGTTTTGCTTATTTTTTATTATATTAATCCAACTAGTCTCTATACGAATTAATTTTTCTCATGTATGAATATTTTTGTTAATAAAAATAATAAATTATCTACTTACCTAATATGAAGTCGATAAAGAACGTTCTACATTCAAAATCATTATGACAGACCATTGTATGCACTTTTCCTGTCATTAGTCCGTTTCATGAATTGTCCTGTCCTCGTTTTCCAAACAGTGTTTCAGGAGAAAACATTACATATATATTCATTTATGGTAACGATACTATTTACGCACTTTTTGTTCCTTCGATTGGCACTTCTTATTTTCTTGTTGTTGGTATGATTAATTTGTGTAGTGTGAATTTTGCCACTTTTGGAGACCAAAGGACCGCTGTCAAACCACGGTCGGAGCAAAATTGCGGTTGGTATCTCGTCAAATAAACGTATCCTAATAAGTCGGACCAACCCACGACAGGCAGAGACAGCTACTATCAATCCAGGTTAGTGGTAATTTTCATTCTGTATACGTGATCATATTATCAATAAGAAACCCGAGAATATCGAGCTGTCGAAGGTAGATACACTTAATTAAAGTAAATACAATACAATGACAAAGTACAATATATAAATATGTTAAATAGAACTTGTCAATTTCTTAAACAATGTAAAGACATTTGTTTAACATATTTGACTGCAGTCGGAATTTCCACACGGGCTTGCACAATTCAATGCTCTAATCTACTCTATTCCTACCAGCATCGATCACGTTGGACGGTACCAGACTGATATTTATTTTGAGGTTTTTTTCAATTATTTTTTGATTTGTATAATTTAAAATTCCTCGCAACTATTAATTGCTGCAACTTTAAATCTTTCATGTACATTATAATTCTGAGAATGTAAATAGGTACCTCTTATTCAAGTAATCAAACATAAATATTGTGTTAAAATATAAAAACACACAGTTAAAAAATATTTAACAAGTAAGCCAATGATATTAGAATATAGAATTATATAATATAGAATTTATATAATATAGAATTTATACAGCACAATGCCCAAAAGTAAACACGTCAACGATATTGCCTTAATAGATTGATTGGAAACATATTTGAAAACATAAACATCTCTAAATTTCAGATTCATCGATTCATTAAGGTTTCTACATCTATTATGAGTTTAACCTTTCATCTCCAATGATGCAAACTGAGTTGATATTACCTCTAATTATGTGAATATCTCTGTAAATATACTTAATACAGATTTCATATTTTAGGCATTCTTCCGTAATATATTTATGTACAGGATAAAATAATTACAATATATAAGTATTTACCATACGCAACAACAAAAAAATGTTCTTTCGAAGAACCTGGCGTGAATTTGTCAAAACGTGCGGATAGAAGCCGATCGTCACATTAATGGCGGAGTGTGCGCCGGCCGAGTCAGATGTGTCTTAGGCGTCTTTATGCTAATGATGACTAATAGTTTTTTCCTCATGTTTAGCACTTTTACGCAATAATTGATATATAAGTATGTTTGCTTATGTATAATAATAATTATTATTATTTATTTATTTGATTCTTAGTACACTATATTATATTATAATCGGATAAACATTTGAGCAAATTAAGACATATATTTGGGTACCCTGCCTGCTACACTAGTATTTGACTGTTATAGCAGACAGTGTTCATCAGGTATATAGTAGTAAACAAAGTGCAATGATCAATGTACAAAATTATATATATAAAGGGTTAAACAAAATGTCATTAGATTGAGTAAATACTTTGTAAAACTTAACGTAAATACATTGTTCAATGTATGAGACATAATATTTGGTATATGTAAAGAGTAAACCAAGATGGAATTAAATAACATATAATTCAAACGTAAAACTTAAAGTAAGTCCAATGTTCAATGTATAAAAAAAATTATATATATATAAAGAGTAGAACAAGATACGATTAGGTAATTCAATATACTGTTGTAGCAGTTTTAATCTTAAATTTGGACCTTTAAAAGTTCTTGGGCGTAATTTCTCCCTATTTCGTGGAGCCTGAACTGCACTTTTCGTGAAAAATATGCAAGAATATGGATGCAATTTTTCACGTTTGCATTTAGACTGTTGTATATTTTTGGTGCTAGAAACAAATGGAATAAAGATTCCACTTGGTGAATTCATAATCCAATGGGAATCTCAATCATCCAATTTGAGATTCTGTAAAAATAAGGTAGATGGCTCTTTCAAATAATGGAACGATTAAATGTATTAATATCAAAAAGGTAACATATAGGTTCGAAAATTGTCGCTGTAGCATAGTTGGATAATGCACCTTCCCCGGTTAGGATAGAGATCCAGGTTCGAATCCCGGTGGCGCAACAACAATATTTTTCGATAAAATTGATTTTATATGTATATCTTTCTAATTAATATATTTAATTCATATTTAATAGTTCTTTGTTACATTTTACTA
This sequence comes from Eubasilissa splendida, assembly GCA_031772225.1. Classification (NCBI taxonomy): domain Eukaryota; kingdom Metazoa; phylum Arthropoda; class Insecta; order Trichoptera; family Phryganeidae; genus Eubasilissa; species Eubasilissa splendida. Next base: position 5,325,563 of record CM062854.1, on the reverse strand, counting down.
TTTTTGCTGTCACCTCGTCATTTCCAGGGGCGCTGTGGACTTTTAAGTTATTTATAATAGCATTGATTTTTTAATCAGATCTTAGAGCTACAAAGAATAATGTCGAACTTGAAATATTTGTATTGAAATAATTTGTAAGGTTCATTCATTTCATTTCATTCATTCAATTCAGTAGTTTTAAGCCGTGATAAAATATTTTATGCTACGTCTTTGGCAAGAAAAACAAAATGTGCATTTATATTATCTAGTGCTTCAGTAATTGTCTCCTCATCATCAGAACTATTTGTGTTTGTAAGAAGCATATTGCATGTGTTGTTGTTTTTATTTTTTTTGTATTGAAGTCATTTCTCTGATGATATCCCAAGCTTTCTTGGCATCATGACGGTTTGCTTCTATAATATTTTTGTAATATACGTATTTTGCTGATTTGACCGCTCTATTACAAATATTTGTATATTTTTTGTAATATGTTAGCACGTCGACATTAACCGGATTTAGTTTAGTCTGCTTGTGCCGCTTATCTTTCTTTTTTATACAATTTATTAACCGTTCTGTTAGCCATAGTTTAATAATGTTCTTCTTTGATTGGTTAGAAAAGATTTAGAAATAAATGTAAATGTAAAATATTCATAAATATGAATTAAATATATTAATTAGAAAGATATATATTTAAAATCAATTTTATCGAAAAATATTGTTGTTACGCCACCGGGATTCGAACCTCGATCTCTTTGCAAACCGGGGAAGCAATAACAATATTTTTCGAAAAAATTAATTTTATTTGTATATCTTTCTAATTCATATTAAAAATATCACAGACCTATCTTCTGAATAATTACAACTTCACAATAAGAATGCGTTCTCCTAATAAAATATTTATATTTATCCGACTTGAAAATCACTAAAGTCTACATGTGCACTGAATTTACAGCACCGGAATGCGCGTTTTTACTTTAGCCACGGTAAGGTTATAAACAAGTAAAATGAAGGCTGATCAACGATTATTATTTTATTGTATTTGGTTCTATAAAATGACTTTAAAATATATATTTTACAGTACAACAACGTGTCAACTTCATTACTGAATACAATCTAAGCATTTGTTAAATAAATTAAAATCTTTTCTTTTATGTGCCCATTATTCATTATTAACGTCACCCGGGGTATATACACGAAAATTTCGTGACAAATTTCAAGCGTGTTCGGTAAATCGGTCTGCTCCTTATAAATTGAGCCGAGCACAATACACTGAGAAGTAAATAGTGTGCTGTCAACTTAATGGGGTAATGTTGTAAACCAACCTCGTCGTATTTTTCAATTCTCGTTTTCCTCTACTATTATTTGTTAACAATGCCTTTGGCCTTTTTCGCGCCATTTTTCAGACGGCCGTCGATATTTCTCCGTCAGCTCAACTTTTGTACCACGCATTCATGAAACGAAGGAAAAATATCGCTCTTTGCAGTAATTGATTTCTCGTCTCGGACGAACAGCAGTAAGTTGGTATACATATGACAGTAACATATCGATTCGTTCGGTATGTGATATTTATAGACATTTTAGACTACCTCTACTTACGTACTTCGGTTGGCATCCCTGGGTTTTTGTGTGTTGGTACGATTTGCCGCTTTCTACGACGGGTGATTGCAGTCAGTACATCGTCCGGAAAAGATCACTCAATAATCGGCGCTCTGGAGTTTCGCTCGGTCGAAATGATACGTGGAGGCCGGCGGCATACAACATTCAACATCTAAGATACAGAACAATAATTCCGACCAGCGAATTGCCGTGTTCAGAGGGGGAACACAACAATTGTCAGTTCAGGTAGTGGTGATTTTTATTACCGTGTGGATGGTCATATTATCAGTGGAAACCCGGGAACCACAAGCAGTCTAAGGAACTTACTAGAACATACACTGTATATCGGTTTTTACAAATGTTGCTAGATAAACGGAGCGTCTGCCATCTTGGATGATATACAGTGTTGTTGCAGGTAAGCTCACTTATAAATTATTTTTAATAATATTTTAATTTATTTGATATCCAAGCAGATATACAACATTATGGCGTTCATAAAACAGATCTGCCCGAAACTGATATCTAATGTTGTTGCAGGAATGATCTCAATTATTGGAATGAAAATTATTTTATTATTCAATCATAGATATATGATATCTGGTCACCGTTTTGATTAGTATATCAGTGTATTAGTACCTCGTTCAGCAAAAAAAAAATTAAACTTACCGTAATAAAATATTTCTATATCAGACAAATTTATGTGGCTACGTAAAATAGCGAACAATAATAAAGCTTTTGAAATTAATCCAAATATTTCGCTGCTTTGTCCAAAATAGTTAATAATACTGCCCTGAATCATTAAACCATTGCTTTGTAGTCCGTTTTACAAATAAAATGAATCTAGCTGTCGAAACTAAATATAAGAAAGAGTTAGAGATATCTCGAGTTCTAATCTTGTTTGCAAGTTGCGATATTCTCACCGCAACCGATAAACTTTGTTAGGTGACCAGATCCGATTTCCTCTTCTCGAAGATCTAATCTCAATATAGATCTTTTCACTGGTAGAAATTTTACCTTTATTTGTAATCGTAATTCATGACGAATCAGTCAATATGAAAGACGAAAGATAAAATACTACTGAAAAGATATCCACAGACATGCTTCTGATGATCAAGTTATGCGAGCTGAAATTTAATATGTAATTATGTTTCAAAACTCTAAATTAGGACGTAAAAAACTTCTAAAGGGTGTTTTTTTTAGAGGTTTGCTCTTCGAATTGGCAACACATTTTCCGGCGACAGCCAATTTGACAGCTGACAGCTGATTTGTGCTCAGTTTGGTTAACCATTTCACCATAAATAGACTTGCGCCAGAACAATACTTGCAAATTTATTTCGAAAATCGTGGTTCAGTTCGCGAAACTTACCGTGCGCCACATCCATATCACGGCTGACATAATCGTCCATCCGAACAAGTAATTCGTATAACCACGGATCGTTCTCGCATCACGCATACTCTAATTGATAATACGCATCCGCAGAGATGTCGTACAGTGCGCACCGAAGAAGAATGATTCCGGTCAGAACGTTATAGTTAATGGAGAGCGCTATAGATACATGATTATTGACTTTTTCTTTCCCCAATTGAATGGCATCAATATGGAAGAGCTGTGGTTTCAACAAGATGGCGCATCATACCACACAGTGCTCGCAACAATCAATTTATTGAAGGAAACATTCGATGAGCGCATAATTTCGCGCAATGACCTGAATTGGCCTTCAAGATCGTGTGATTTAACACCTTTGTATTATTTTCTGTGAAGATATATAAAGTCATTAGTCTACTCCGATAAATCGGAGATGATAGACAACTTGGAAGCCAACATTCCACGCGTTATTTTCGATGTGGTCGAAAAAAGTGGTCGAAAATTGGACTTCCAGATTGCGCTTTATTCGAGTCAGCCGCGGCGCCTATATGCAAGAAATCATATTTAAACACCAATAGTATAAAGTTATCTTTACAATAAAGCCAATAGCATGGCAATTACCACGATATTTACGTATTTTATTTCATTTTAAAGTTCTGTACCTTTAAAAAAAACATCCTTATTGTCAACGTAATGAATTAACACTGTTCGTTTGGTCTTGCGGTAGACATTTGACTAATGATTAAGAAGTTGAAGGTTCGAGACTTGACCCAAGTCCTCCAAGTTAATTTTATTTTCAAAGCAAAAGAATCTGGTTTAGTATACAAATAGTGGGAATACGTGTATTCGCTTCTCTATTTTCTTTAAAAAATATATAAATATTTTAAACAAAAGCGCAAAAATAATTGAATTTTAAACCCTGCCGAGTTTTGGTAAAATAAAACCACATTACTATTATTACATTTTTCTTTTAATACTTACGGGCAAAAAATACTCCTATAATACCAATCTCCAGAGATAATCAACCTTCCGAGAAATTTACAACAGAATTGTAAAATGGAAGAAGAGAATGGAGAATTTTCTTGTGCCTGGCTTTATTTAGTTTACTCATGTAGTTAAATATTTTTTCATTTTCTAGATAAGTGGGTTTTTTTGTCAATTTTTCATTTTCTAATTGGGTTACTATGTCAAGAAAATACGTACGTAGATACACATTACACGTGATACTCTAAAATGGCTGAACACATTTAAAATAGATTGTAAACCTTAAACCGTAAGTCTCCACATAATGCAAGAATATTTTTAATTAAAAATGTAAATTCCAGTACAACTTTAATTAAAAATTATGTGCAAATTTTAAATAAGTTTTCAATAATCACAAATGTGAATAAAATAATCGTTTCGGAGATAAATTAAACTTAGTCCCAGACTACCATAACCAAAAATGGACTCTTCGAAATGTGTCCTATAGCACCATAAAACAAATAAAATATGCTGCCAATTATATAGCGTGAAAGCGTACGGCGACAAAGTAAATCACGTTTCTATTGTATTTTCTTGTTTTTTTTTAAACTAAAAATTATTAATTTTTCGTAATTATTGACAGATTGTAATAAATAATATGTGAGATTAATGAATAACCTTTCAACTATGAAAGAAAAATCATTTTAAGAGCCAAAGAGCAATGTCAAATTACATCTATCTATAAAAATATAGTAAAATATTTTTTTTTACAAATATAAAACATGCCCATAAAATTTTATGCATATTAAATTAATATTTTTTGACATTATTACTTTAAAAATTTGATATACAGTGTTTAATAATAAATTTAAAATTTATCCGACAGATTCATATTCTGCTTTTGTTTAAAATAAGCAGTTCCAGACAGTGTTTGTCCTGTGTTGCAGTGCCACCCCCTCTTGTGTTGCAGTGCGCTATTGTCCCATCGACACAATAATTCTGAACTGTCAAAATGAAAAATTCATAATGCATATTCAATGCTGTTAACGTATCGCGAAAATATTATTTTCCTTAAATCCGTTAAGATGACGAAATCATCTAGTTATCAATTTATAAAACATGCTTCGAAATATATATGCACAATATACATTTTTTTTTATTTTTGATCACATAAACAAAATTTTGAATAATAATTGAAGCCTAAAATTAAGCGAAAAAATACAAATATTTGTATTTACTATGTAATAAATAGATACAAATACAAACGAACGTTTAAAACACAGTTAATATATTTTTTAATTATTTTAAAAGAATCTTTGTATGTTAAAATTTTTCTTTGTTTGTAAGTTTTATGGTACACTGGTATTTCAAAAAATTCAGTGTTATTTTACAGAATTTTTTTAGTATTATATATGTATGTATGTAGATTTTTTTCTAATGAAAATTTTTTTATAAGTATACTTACTTACCGTGAACCGCTAGTATCTCATATTTACATAATTGTAAATTTTACAGGAGGAAGATAAAACCTTCTCATTTTTCTATGGTGTACGAACTTGTTAGATATTTCCACAAACGATATTTAAATATATAAAGCTAAGGTTTACTTTTTTGATCTTTTGTCGCTTGGTGTATTTCAACAACGGTTGAAAGATGGCGTTAAAAACACTGTTTCATGAAGAATGCGAGTTAGGAGGTATTGGCAATTTACGTTCGATACATACCAACGTTTTTGAATTAATCGTACAAGTTGTATGTACGTTCTTCTTAAGCAATAAAGTATATATTAATATACCTGTCAATTTAATCAAGCACTTTATAGCCATAATGATACTACATCCAACTAAGGATACTGACAAATGACACTACATCCAATACGATCAGAAAGTCATAGAAATAGAAACATTATGGAATTAATTCATTTAAAACCGAAATCATAATATTAATTCAATACTATGTGTGTATATATTTATGAATATTTATATATATTTATAATATATATGATCTAGTGAGTGGGCAGGGAATAAATGAGAATTTATTTTTTTTGCCTCGAATTCAAACCATAATCCGCCGAGAGCGGAGAGTGATGCTCAACAGATAATACCACAATCGATACACAAAGGGAGCACTCAGTAAATTAAATATGATATATATCTATTCTATGAAAAGCAAATAACTCCCTCCGAGCTTTATATTTTGGAAATTCTTGCTTATTTTACGGAGCGGAGATAAATGTGTAAATACCAAAAATATTGTAATAGTACATTTTCAACTCGTTCCTTTGATACAAGAATCAATACCAAATACGCTATTTTGTTGCGTAAATTTTTACGCAAAAGCGAAAAGTTCTCGAATCAACAGTAAAGTAAGTAAGTATATTACGATCGTGTAACGGTGAGACTGTAAATAGACAAATACTCCCTTCTGTATTATATTATACTATAATAGTATTGAATATTGAAAGTGTTCAGAACAGATGACAGGTCTCGTGACGTGAAGTATTAAGTTGAAAACGTCTATAAATTGTGGTTACCCTTTTAAAAGTGTTTAACATTTAATAAGCAATTCACTAATATAGTTCAGTGTAATTTGAGATTATATTCCAAAAACATAACAGTAGAGAGACAGAAATACATGCTGTGTTGTTACGATTTAGTGTGGGATTTGACAATGTCCGAATTGTTATCCCACTGACGAAGGATAATAGTTCATCTTTTTCGAGAAGCTATGATTTAAACCATGATGATAGCCAACGTTATGGAACTAATAGAAAATGATTTTTATACATGTTATAAAATACATTTTTTTTAAGATAGAGAAATTAGACTGAAATAACACTGTTGAAAGAACATATTACTAATCTTACAAACAAAATAAGGAAAACTGCCTACATATTTCTAAGACTCAGAAACATCTTATCACTTACAAATCTGAAATAACACATTACGCGTTTGTAGAGTCACATTTTCATTACGATATTATTGGATGGGGAGGAGCATATAAAATTTCAATGTCACAATTAGAAATCACTCAAAAAATGATATAAAAGTTATTAAAAAAAAAAAAGACTATCCAAGTTATACAACTTTTCACATATTTCAAAATACTAAAAATAAGAGACATACAAAAAAAAATTCATTAATCCAAATTTTCAGAATTAAAAATCAATTGATCTTTAGAAGCGAATTCCGATCTACAAGATTTAGAGACCAAATTGATATTTCAAAAGTAAAGTATACCGCAACCCAAAATCACCATATTTATCAAGGCATCAAATTTTTTAACAATCAACCCATCACAATTAGAACAATTATAGACTACTATCAATTTGTATCTGAAGTAAAAAAAATTATACACAGACTAAATGAAACATAAATTATCTGTATATATATATTATTAAATAATAATTCCAAAATGAATTATATTAAAATTAAAATTTTAAATATTTAAAAAAGTGGTGTTATAAATTAACAATTACGAAATATTAAGAACACAAAAATGCGTGGGTTCCAAGGTCAACGAAGTTTAATCGCATGACATGCGACTATCTTCGGCGTTCCAAAGCAAAACAATGAAAATATGACTTATGGTAGCGACTAGCTTTACATCTATATATTTTATAATGGCTATATAATGTACTCATGATCTGATTATTTCAATTAGTTACATATCCGCTACATTATGTTGTCTATCTTCATGTGGATAGCTTTGGTATACCTATGGTACGAAAATGCTTAAGACAGTTCAAAAGTCATCCACAGTTTTCGATGTAATTCACGATCAATTGATGTCGCTGTACCTTGTTGAAATAAATTTGCTTATATCAAAAATTCTATCATCATCCTAGATGTCGTATGTAGAAGTGTTCAGAATGATCTAGAACTAGTGGCTGTATTCCAACTAACTACAAATTGCGGGCTTTAGAATTTGTGAAACATTGGAGAAACCTTCAATTCCTACACTGAAATTACCTGGGTTTAATTTTTGCGGTAGGTCAACAATAAACTGGGCGTGCATAAAAACTTTAAGCATCATAAAATATCTCTTACATATTAAATACTTAATTGTTTCTAAACAAAATCTATTTCTCTTTACCTGTAGGTGCAATATATATATATATATATATTGTACAGAATGAAATATCTGACATTTTTTAATAATTATTATTTTTAAGATTCTTTAAAATGATACTCAAAATTTCAATTTTCGTTATAATTCAAACGAACATGTGAGTAAATGGGTGAAATAAAATAAGGCATTCATTTACTTACGCTAAAGCACATTTTTATAATCTATCAACATACATACCGATATACATAAGATCGATTTACAATTTTATTAGTCAAAAGTATCTTGGTTTAGATAGTAATATCTTTAAAATTTCTCTTACGGTGCTAAAATTAAAACGTGCATTCCAGGACTGTAACTCAGTGTACATGTTGACTTTTGCAATTTTTAAGTCGGATAAATTTGAATATTTAATATTTATTACCTATATTAATCATTAAATTATATATATATATCAATTATTATGTAAAAGTGCTAAAAATGAGAAAAAACAATGATCATCACGAACGATAGCATAAAGACACATAAGACACGTCTAACTCGGCCAGCGCACGCTCTGCTACTAAAGTGCAGATCGGTATCCGGCATTCCGCACGTACACATACGCGTATTGACAAATTCACGTCAGGTTCGTCGAAAAAACATTTTTTATTGTTGCGTATGGTAAATATTTATATATTGTAATTATTTTATCCAATACATAAATATATTACGGAGGAATACCTAATATACGAACTCTGTATTTAGTATATTTACAGAGATATTCACATAATTAGAGGCAATGTCAACTCAGTTTACATCATCGGAGTAGAAAGGTTAAATTATGATTTATTAAAATCTCTCACATTATTGTGCTTGATATTAACTAATATATCATTAAAGTCGCCTTTTCTGTATAAACGATATTTTTTCACAACCCTTTTGAACTACCCCGATAAAATTGTCACGTAGCAGGTGGGTACACGCATTCATTCTAACATCCAAAGCACCCCTAAAATATATTCTTAATTCTGAGCTTATTTTCTTCACAGCGACGTAAAAAGAAGTTATGTGGTCACTCATAATAATATCTGGGGTACCGTGTTCGCTGGGAAAACCCTTGCGACATTTATTGGACCCAAAGCCTCCCTTGTCTAGCGGGATGTGATCATTCTATCTAGCGGAGTGCGATTATTCTGTCGAATCTGAGGCGTAATCTCATTCTAAGTCTTATACAATGAAATCTTAGGTTGTTTTAATAGAAAATAAGTGAGGGAATTTTCATAGACATGTCAAGGTTTATTAGCATTCATCCCTTATTAATTAACGATATACAGGGTGTGACATACCTAGTCCACAATATTTTATACCTGACTAAATTACGAGCCGAAAATGTTCAAGGAATATGTGCAAATTCTACACTGTTATGTTTGAAATTTTTACAAAATCGTGTTAAACTTGATATGTACGTACTTCCAAATAAATATTATTTGCGAAATTATTCCATTATTAATCTATATCATTACTTCAGGCCCTAAATCATATAACAAAAGATAGGTTAACCGCTTAAAATTCAATGAAAATTATTTTTTTATATTCATTATATAATTTGGGATCAATGAAATATTTCAATTAATCGAAAAATCACATAATTACGATTGTTTTGAAATGCTCATATCTCTGATATCGTTGATCATTTTTGACTCGTAATTTAGTTAGGTATCCACCCATAAAGTATTGTGGACTAGGTCTGTTACACCATGTACACGTTCATTATTTTTGCTACTCTTGAAAATCTGTTCAGGCAGTTAGATTGAGAGTAGAACTTCATTTGCATAAATGGCGAGAATGTCAAACGTCCATATTACACAGATTATATTGTGATCTTTCCAAACAATATAGACGACCTTTAAAATAGAATGCAGATCAGGATTGAAGATGATCTCAAAAACTAAAAGTAATAATTAACTATTTCGTTGATCCGAAATGGAACTTGAACAGGACGATAAGTATGTCTACCAAGATAACAACAAATTTCCATAGAAGGAGACATATCCGAAGAAATCGTTCAGTCTATTGTTGGGCTGCATTCAGACATTTTAATATGATTTTCAAAAGTGCTCATCCACTGAGTCTAAAACAAAGATTTCAATCAATGCACAAATTGTAAAATGTACCTTCATACGTATGTTTCGAAAAATTTTAACACTTCATTGAAATGAACGTACTCGTATCAGATTCATTTCAAATTCTCAAAACACATCACAAACCAACAAGTATACCTTAAACAAACTTTTAAAAAGTGTTTGAAATTAATTTTCAATTTGTAATTGTTTTTAGTGCACAAAACTCACGCTCTACTGTATTAATTGGCATAAAACCAGTGAATATTTTTTTTTTAATTGTCAATTAGTAATTTATTTATTTATTATTAGGTTGATTATTTTAATAAATAACGTAATGTATTGTAAGTAATAATGTAATAACGCGATGTACTGTCCTTTACACCGTCACTGCCACGGCAGTAATGTTACAGATTCCCTGAAGGTTCGGTGAGATGTCAGTATTAGGAGTAAGAGTCCAACATCGTGAAAATTAACAATTTATTACTACAACAATATAATATATATGTACACAATAAGATATGTTATCTTGAGAATCGAAGAGCTCCCAGCTCTCCACTCCGCGCGCCCACTTAGTACCAGTCAGCTTTCTCATATACTCTCCCATCAGTCACCAAGCTGCCACACACACATACATACAACTTTGACAGATCTCACACAAAATATATTATTTTAACTACTATCATTTGTGGTCAAAATTACTAGCGCTATAGCATAGTTGGTAATTCACCTTCCCCGGATTGGAAAAAGATATCCAGGTTCGAATCCCGGTAGCGCAGTAACAATATTTTTCTATAAAATTGATTTTATATGTATATCTTTATAATTAATACATTTAATTAGTATTTAAAACATCTTCTTAACAAGATGTTGTCAAATAATTAAAATGGTAAAAGACATTAATGCTAATGGTGATACACTATGTAAAACCATTGTTAACGTTGTAAACCGTTGTTAACGTTGTAAACAGTTAACGTAATTGAATGAACTGTACATAGCGATTTTCCTAAGCCTCTGTGAGGCTCGCAACCGATCAAGGTCAATTATGTTTTAATTACAACATTATTTATTCATCATACTACCCTTCCTTACAACATACATGCCGTAGTTGGAATTGGTGATGGAGGTCTGTTACTAACACTTACGTACTGAAGAATTAAAATAGACTAAATTACGATCGCATTAGACATACTGTGTTGGGAAAATCTACACAAAAGCAAATGTAAATCTGAGTTCGGGGTAGTCGACCAGGATTAAGAAAGGGTAGCTAAAATACTGTGAGATGGGTAGTTCCTTAGTCTACTTGAGTGGATAAATAATAATAATGAATTCTCTATTAACAGCTGTGAATTGTATTCTATCCAAAAACGCTATTATTAAGGAGAATACATTCTTATTCTGAAGTTGTAATTATTGTGATGTTTTAAATACTAATTAAATGTATTAATTATAAAGATATAGATATAAAATCAATTTTATCGAAAACTATTATTATTGCGCTATCAGGATTCAAACCTGGATATCTTTTTAGAATCCTGGGAAGGTGCATTACCAACTATGCTACAGCGCTAGTAATTTTGACCATAAATGTTAGTAATTAAAATAATATATTTTGTGTGAGATATTTGACATCTGTCAAAGTTGTATGTGTGTGGCAGCTTGGTGACTGATGGGAGAGTATATGAGAAGACTGACTGATACTAAGTGGGCGCGCAGAGTGGAGAGCCGGGAGGCGTTAAAAGACGCCGAAAGCGCAATTGCGCTCTCTTTCAATACTCTTCGATTCTCAAGATAACATATCTTATTGTGTACATATATATTATATTGTTGTAGTAATAAATTGTTAACTTTCACGATGTTGGACTCTTACTCCTAATACTGACATCTCACCGATCCTTCAGGGAATCTGTAACATTATTGCCGTGGCAGTGACGGTGTAAAGGACAATACATCGCGTTATTACATTATTATTTACAATACATTTATTTATTTAAATAATCAATAATAAACATTATTATTTACAATACATAGATTATTTAAATAATGAACCTAATTTAACCACACTTTAAGCGCAGGCGCTTCTTTACATATAAACAAATGTTGGTAGTAAAATAATCTAACCAACTCAAAATATTCCGATAATTATTCATTATCGGTTTAGTAAATAAAAGTAGTCGCCTTCATCCCTCGAAGCGACGTAATATAAATAAGTATGAGTATTGAGTTGACATTTATGAAATTGCAATATGCACTTTGGCCTTCGCCAGGGGCGCGTTTAGGCTGAAAGCTATTTCCGGGGTGCTTTTTCAGGGGATGGTTTTGGCAGTGGCGTCTAGAATTTCCGGTTGGCTGGCATGAAATATCCGGATATTTTTTGCACCCATCAAAATACGGAAACAACGCAGTTTAAGCCAATGTTTTTCATAGAACATGTACCTACGCCGCATTGATTATTTTCTCGAGCGGAAATTTAATTTTATACTAATCAAGATGAAGAAAAATGCACTGTCATGTCGTTTATACTGAACAAATTATTTAGCGTTTACGTTAGCAATAAAATCGTTTTTATATTATGAAGTTAAAATGAACCCAATTAAGAGATGTTTGATCAGACTGGTAGTAATAATGGAATCGTGGTGGTATATTGAAAACTTTATATAATAGTCATCCAAGTATATAATCGAATAATAACGCTTAGGTACTCTTTAAATTTTCCTTTTTCAACTAAACATATTGAACTTTTTTTTTGTGCATAAAAAATTGTTTTATTTTAATTCCTAATAGAACCATAAATAATCTGATCTACATTAATCTTGATATTGATTTAATGTTTATATTTATTTTGAATTCTAGGAGCCTTTTTAATTGAGAAAAAATAAAAAATATGATGCTTTTGGTACTAGAATTTTTGAACTGTTATGTAATAATCAAATATATTTCAGTGTTAAGGTTATGTAATTTTTTTTACAATATTTTATCTTTAGTTGCATGAAAAATGTATTATTGTAAAAAAAGATAAAATGTGAAGAATTTTAAATGAGGTAAAAGCTCCAACTCACATCTGAAAAATAGGGTGCTAAGTTATATTGAATTTTTATGATTACAATGGTGGTAAAGTGCCCTCCGATAATTATAAAAATGGGGTTCTTAAAATAACATTTCCACCACTGCGCTCCGTGGGATGATTTAAGGGGTGTATTTCCTGGGGGTGTATATTGCAGCGAGTAGGGGCGGCTAATTGCGTTATTTGAAGGTCAATAAATAGTGGTATTACCTTCGGCAGGCACGTGACCATAGTGAGGGGTGAGGAGAATAAAATCACATCCGGGGTTGTTAGGCCGCCATTGTTATGTTTGAGTTTCGATGGTAAATTAGATCAAGGAAGACGATTGGTGTTTTCATAAGGTGTCGTAGAAGTTGTTTTTTCATGGATTTTAAGCTTTTGTAGCCCAGACTTCATTTTTTCTTCCATCTGACACTGTATAACAGATCAACACACTACCCAAAAGACAAAAAAGGATAGTCTAGAAATATAAAATTACGAGTATTATAATACGTCTTCTATAATAAGTTCGCATAAGGTTCAGACCATTACGAACAGATCTGAGTGTTATTATATTAATTATTTCTCTCTGTAATGTTATTTGCAATGATATTTTTAAGAAAGATAGGATTATACAAAACTGGCAATGTGAAAGAATTTTACAATATAGCTTTTCAGTATACTGTTAAGTTGTCTGTGTCTATGAATTTTTTCTGATGGCTGGCACCACAGGCCCAGAAACTCAAAAGGAACAGAGTCAATCCAGTCAAGGGCCGTAGTTTTTGCGCAAGTGGGACCAGCTGAACAAAGTAGATGACCCTCCAAAAAAAAAAAAATATCTGCGCTGATTAAAACGAATTGTGTTCTAATGTCATGAATATTCCAATTTTCAACTCTCTTGTAAAACATTCAAATAATTAAGATGATCATTAAGAAATAATACAGAATTTATGAAATGTGAGATTTATTACGTGAAAATTATTTGAAATATGAAATCGGTGCGAATAAAGCCACGACATAATCAAATAAATCAGATTTGTTTATTATGTTCAAAAATACATTTAAATTTATTTATAGTAAATTGGTTGCTTGGATGATAATTATCTTCAGATTATAAAAATCTACAATGTTTCTAAAAAAAGTTTGTTTCAATTCACGTAAAAAAAATTTCCAGCATTATAAAATCTATAATCAACATGTTATTTACCCATTTCTGCTTCTTGGCTTAGTACGTTGTACCAGTCTTCTCCAGGAGTTTGTTCCGGGTGGTTAATGTTGAGCCCCGTAACGCTTTACCGTCTCCAGTGATGTATCTCGAGTTCTACCAAACTGACTACTCCTATGATGTTTAAATATGTAGTATAATAATAGTTTTTTTCTCAATTCATATGTTTATTTTTTAATTTTATAACATATAAAGTAAAGTCCAGCATTGCATCTAACAGTTTCTTTTTGTAAACAAATTTGAAAGAAAACTGATATTGAAGAATCAATTCCCTTGGAAATATGAATTAGAAGTACATTTCATATACTGTCATTGTTTCAAAATTGTACAACCTCATGTTATGATCATTGAAAGTGAAGTGAAATTTTTATATTTATTTAGTACATTAACATTATAAATTATCAAGTTTAGTGTGTCAACGATAAAAGATTATCAATACCAACAAAATATTTTTTGATGATAAACTTCAGGCACCTCCTACAGAGATTAAATCGCTTCCTTAGACAAGCGTATTACGTTAATCCTGATTTAAAAGCTCTAAATAAAATATTGTGTTTTTAATCTTCTGATTTCAATCTGTGATATTCAATTCCTTTTTGCAAGCAACGAAGCCGCCCTTTTTTACTGCTTTTCATTTCTACTATTTCCTGTCCCTTCCAATTTTGCCCGACAACTTGTTACTATAGATGACTGACGTTATCTGACCATCACGTGTTAAGACAGATGAAATACTAGTACAATATATAGATATATTATGTATGCATATACTGTAATCTGAGGTAATTAGAGACAGGCTTCAGTATTTCCATTACTATAAATCGAAACATCATGTAAGAAATCATTATATTTTTTAATGTTTTTTTATTTTGTCAACAATTTCTCTGTGTGTTTGTATTCACCTAAATTTTATTCGATCATGAACTACAGTGAAAATTCCATAAATGACCTCTATCCTTATCAACATTACGACTGAGATCAATAGGGACAGTATAATTATTCTTTGTGTTTACTGCTGTTTCGTGGAATAAAATAAAACAAATTATTTACTAAACTAGTTCTGATACTTATTGTACAACAATATAATAAATTTATTTTTTTTACGAG
The DNA here is from genome assembly GCA_031772225.1 of Eubasilissa splendida. NCBI lineage: Eukaryota > Metazoa > Arthropoda > Insecta > Trichoptera > Phryganeidae > Eubasilissa > Eubasilissa splendida. Next base: position 5,310,117 of record CM062854.1, on the reverse strand, counting down.
AGAAAAATAGACTTATTTATGTAAAAATATCACGTAAAATTAAATTTAACTAAAGAGAAAAACATTTTTAATCGACGCTTAACTGTGGTACATACATAGATTTCATTGCAGGACTCACAAATACACTTCTTCAAATGACTCGCAATTGAAACCTGTATTGGTGTATTGCTTTATTTAAATTTTGGCTAGATGGAAAGATCCTTTCAGGGATGGCAGCATCTTCTCTGCCTTCATTATTTTTCCAACAGTTTTCTAAACATCTTCTTCATTGTATTTCAAATATCTGTCTCCTTTGATAAGATGTATAAGTTGTCGACTTTGTCTACTTGTCTACTGATAAGATAATAATGTATCTGGAAGTACAATGTCAATACTCAAATAGTGTAACCTATACTATGTATCTCTATTCATCCCATAACGTATCCCTTTTCACCGTGCGACTTATCCCTATTCACCCCACGACTTGTCTCTATTAATCCCGAAACTAAGTTATAAGCGACACTTGACAGTGAAACCAGTATAAAATGTTTATTAATGGGAAAATTTACTAGCAAAAAAACAGTAGCCTACAGCATAAAATTCTTCTTTGTGAAATATTAAGAATAACCGAAAAACCTAATTATTTAATGGTTTTACAAGTAATGTTTTACGGTGTAAAAATTCTTCCCTTAACTTGCAAAAACTTTTAAATTTAATAATTCTAAATATTATTATGTGACATTATGGTCACAGTGCTACTGGTAGATAAAAAAAAAATCAAAAAATAATGTCAACCAAAATGGCGAAAAAATAACTTTAAACATTTTTCTGACGATTGTCCTCATTCCCCCCAAATTAATTTTTTTTGTTTAAAATATGTAAAATAATTGTATTAATTAATTCAATTTCTTACACCACTAAACATTATACATCCAAATTATATTAATAATTTATTATTTTACAATTGTTATTTGAAATTGCTGTTTTCAATTCTTTAATCTCGGACGAAATCAATTGCTCTAAATGCATTTCTACTTTCCGTTCTTTGTTCAATTTCCTTTCCTATGAACAGACGGATTCAATAGAACAGAGAGACTCCGCATGAAGCGAAAAAGAACCATCACAAAATCATTTTTATTTTTTAACGATGAAGGCGTACGAACAAAATGTAATTACGTCGGCATTGACGGTAATAATTGAATTACTCTCGTAATTTACTGAAAAGAGTTCAAATTAATTCACAGATATTAGAATTTTGAATTATCAATTTATTTATTTGTTAACCTAAGATCTACATCACACACAAGACCTCCGTGGTCGTCCTATATTTATGGTACCATTAACCCGTCATATGTTGCCACCTTTCCTTTATTATTATAACAGAACCAACTAAGCGACCTTTTCTTAATCCTATTCAGAATCAGAATATTCACCTAAGATCAGCTCTACATTCTCTCCCAATTTGTTCATTAATCTCTGTATTATAAATGGATTTCCTAAATATGTACCATTTTCACTGTATCCAGTCTACTTTAGTTCCTATTTTGCCAACCACAGCTTTGATAAACCAAATAAATTAGATATATTTCAGAGATAGACGGTACATAACTTGTGACTTCAGTAGTTTGTAAAATATAAGTTAAATTTTGTAATCATTTCAATATTACGTTATTTTATTCAGTGCTTCCATACATATTATTATACGCGTAGAAAGTCAAAGTCAAGTTTATTTTAAATATTCGGACCCACCCCATTTAAAATTCCTTTGCTTACCCCAAACGAGGAACTATAAAATTTAGACTAAAAATCTTCAATATTTCTCAGGCTTTTTATATTAGTTAGTTATGTCTAAATCTATTGTATTATTTTAATATAATCACAAAACCTCGCTCCAAATATTAAAACTACTCCATTAGTAGCGCTGTATTTTAGTTTAAATATCCGGCGGAAGCTCGCCGAATACTCAATAACAAGTTTCCTGTATGCTTATTAATAAAAGCAGAATGGGCACCTTTATCATCTAAAATTTACAAATAGTTAAATACGAGTATAATAGAAGTAAATATATATACCTACACTTTTAGCAGTTAATGAATTTGTAAACGTTTTGTGTACATACATATAAAATATGCTGTTTATGTTTATGCCTTCGATAGCTGGTTCCCATGTTTCCAATTAACAATCTGCTCTAACATTTTTAATTTTGCTGTCTTTCTGGTCCAATGTTGTTGTTCTTTTAGCTGGTGTTGTCTTCTTTAGATTTCGACCGACCGAAGCGCGCACTGGTGGTTTTTTTGAACCGCTGGACTGGTCGAAACACGGGATGTAATTTAATGACGCCTGTCGGTTACCGTCTTCTTAGCTTTTCGAAAAAAAGAGCGGCAATACTCACACACATACGTGTACATTATTATAAACCAAGAAACCCAGAGGTGTCAATCGAAGTAACAAGGCGCGTAAACATATACCACAGTGCTATATTTGCATATACCTACCTAACATAATGTAAACAATTAAGTAAGTAAATCAATGTATTTTATGACAACTTAACACGAAAAATTTATGCAAATCAACATGAGCACGAGCATCGTACAAAAGGAAAGGATAGACTGAGACTGCCATTCAGGAAGAAGGCCAAATCTCAGAAATCGATGATGTATAGTGCGATGAAATTTTTTAATGAAACGCCAGAAAACATAAGAAAGGAGGAGAAATTGAATAGATTTAAAATAAAACTGACAAAATATGTAAAAGATAAGTTTCAGTAAAATAAAATACTTTAATCTTGTTTATACATATTAGAGCATATAAGGAGTACTTATGTATGCACTATGTTAAGAATTAAATAAATAAAATATATTAGCCAAGTGCACACGCTTAGCATGTGAAAAGCACCAGGATCGATATTCAGCGCCTCAAACTGTTTTTTTCATTTGAATAGGGTTTTGAACGCGCCTGGTACCGATCAAGGTAAAAGTGAGAGAATATAAAAAGGAATTCTAAAGCAGTTTGCGTGACCATTTTCACTGTGTATTATATTCTAGACTAAAAACGTTTTCTTAAAATTTCATCACAACATCGTCGAAATTAATACATTTTTAGAAACTACATGTTTTGATACGACAATTCAGTCCCAATACAATCGTGTCATATTGATTTATTTAGTTAAAATCATTGATCGTTGCCAATTTCATTATTTAATTTCGAACTTACTGACGAATTTATTATACAGTAAGATGCACGAATACACTGAGATAAAACGGATGAATGTCGTGTCGGCATACGTAGTAAATCCAATCCCTGGACTTCAATTCTAACAATGTTAAATTTTTTTTATAAAGTTAAAAAATTCAATTTATATACGATATTTACATTTAAGTGACACGTACACACAGACCGCCAGCTAGATACTCTTCATATGACAGAACTGATAACATGCAAGTACTTGTTTGTGATACAAGGCTGTATGCGGTATTTCACGACATGCGAATTGTTGGTCAATTTGAAGACTTTCCTTAAGAAAATAGTTAACAAGTGTATATACCTAGATACGCTCATTTAAAAATATGAAAGATATGAAGTAGAAATCCGAAGATAAATTGGAATCACAAAATGAGGAGAAATCGCTTCATCCTAAAAAGAACCAAAATCCGCCTGTTGAGACCTCTGGTATTCTCCATAGCACTGTATGAAATGGAAACATGGATATTAAAACAGAAGGAAAAGCTTAGCTTAGTTTTAAAATAGTAAGAATATTGATGTGACATGTAATCCGTAAATGTATCTCTATTTAAATGAAAAATATAGGTTAAAGGGGTCCTCTTTAAAACACCGCGATCAACATGGCTCATGACCGAAAGGAATAGAGACGTATTGTGCACTAAATTACAGACATTTTAACGACACTTAGCCTGGGTACGCGATAAAGAAGAGAATTGAGAATCGTTGGTCATAAATTTTTTATACTCATACGTACAAATTTACCGCTGTTCGTCTATATTTTCGTCATCCTGCCATCATTCACGTCAGTTAAGCAATTATATTAAAATATAAATATTTTTTTATTTGCTAACTTTGTTTTATTAACCACTTATTGAGTTTAAATACATCTACCGGTTTCAAAAAAATACAATTTTCTTCTTCAGGATGTCAATACTAACTAAAAACATATATTATCGTTTCTTTACCAGAATCTATTTTTAAAAAAACAACAATTATTTTTAAATAAATTTAGTACCTAACTCAAATTGTTACTTAATACAAATTTACTCGAATAATTTTAGAATGGGACTCGTAGTTAAATTGAGTTGGTTGTTTATAAATTTTTGATTAGTTTTACACGCTTTATTTATCTCCAACGATTCCAAATTATTTCATTTGTGACCAACACCGTTTATATACAAAATTGACAATCCTAATCCATGACCATTTTCTATCAAACGATTAGAAAATTCTGAAAACCTATTATTGTTTAAACATCTAAAATGCTCCTTTACTCTTATATTAACATTTCTATCCGTTTTAACAATATAAAATGCAGCACAATCCTTGCAACTAAGTTTATAGACACTAGAATTATGAATTTTAACCACAAAGTTAATTTTGCTAATTTCAAAAGTATTCAAATATAAATTTTCATTTTTCACATGTACATATATTTCTATGAAATATAAACATTAAAACATCTGTAAAACTTCACGGGCCACACTTGATAAAACACTCGAAATATAATATTCTACAGATGAAGTTTAATATTTTATCTTAAAACAAAGGGTTGGCAATATGCGGTGAGAATTCCAACTGAGCAAATACGGGTTTCCGTATCAATGGGCTCTTAAACAACAGATAGAATAATATTATTTACTTATCTATATAACTTCTCACATTTTTCTATCTTGATAAAGTTCATAATTGTAAAATTAATTTTATTAATCCTAATAATTAAAATAGTCGCGCTAACGCCTACAGCATTGTGGAATGATTTGAATTTACTATCTGTAAATCACTTCTGCACTTGTCGAAATAATTAACAATCTAATAATTCATTACTATTTATCTTTAAGTTTTCCTAACAATGAGTAGATACTTGCTTTGTAAATAAATCTCATTGGATATGCTTATCCTATTCACTCGATCTGTGAACTTTAATGTTTTAGAGACACGTGACAATTCCAGGGCCAGGGTCTTCATTTTTTACGCAACAAATCAGCTACTGTTCTCTCGGTTTCTTGGCACGAGTGGATTTTCATGTCTCTTCACATTTTTCTAAACAATCTAGAACATTATATGTTATTCCTTACTAATTATAATTATTATCAGGTCAATTGATCGGGAGAATTGCAAGGAATCTGACTTCTACATCATCACTGGTTCAATATTTGTAATTATATTTAACAAAATAATGTTTATAGATATAGTTTAAAAAAAATTACAATTACATCATTTTCACAAAAGTTATTACAATATTTAAATGAATGAAGGAGATAATCTCAGAGATTTAGTTGAGATACATCTTAATACCACATACACGTGATGAGATTTTGTTCTAGAGATAAACTCGGAATCCAGCTTAAGATTGTTAGAAAAAGACAGAAACTCAAAACATTGTACACGACGTACGTTCTGACAGCGAGATTTGATACGTGCACGTAAACGTCACCTAAAACTACCATAAATCCCTACAACTATCTATTCTGTAAGATAGATACGACATTAAACATTAACATTAAATACTAATTTAATGCATTAATTATAAATATATACATATAAAATCAACTTTGTCAAAAAATATTGTTTTTGCGCTATCGGGATTCGAACCTGGATCTCTATTTCAAATTTTTGAACCTATATGTTACTCTTTTTCAAATGAATACATCGGTCGTTTCATTATTTGAAAGCCATCTACATTGTTTCTACGGAATCTCAAATACGCCAGAATTATCAATTAATTTTTATTAAATTTTGGACACATTGATGCAATATTTATAATTAATACATTAAATTAGTATTTAAAACATCACAGACCGTCTGTTCTGAATAATTACAACTTCACAATAAGAATGTGTTCTCCTTAATAATTAACATTAATATGAGGCGTTAAATTACAAACATTTATAGCATTTTAACTGCTACTGGGGAGATTCATAATCACACAAATGATTAGCATGACAATGATATTTGACGTTTAATATACGAACGTGGTGTAAGGCGCAAGACAGCGTATCTCTGAGACACAGTGAACACAAAATCCGAGAGATGTCTCCAAAGCATCTCAAAAGCAAAATCTTTACATCAAAGAATGTCTCGAGACGAAAATCTCATAAAAATCTCTTCCGTAGATGCGGACCGTAAATCCAATTTAACAGAAGTTTTGCTACGAATCATTTGAAGTATGCCCTATTAATATCATGAATTCAAACTTTGAGGCCACAGCGTGTATTTGGTGTTTGGTGAATCTTAGACTTTAATTAAACAAACTGAAATGAGTCTTGAAAGAAAGTATTTCGTGAATAAAGGCGCGATTGACGATGATAGTACCTGGCATAGACATTATAAGGCAGAGCCCTGTGTGCCGTACGATCAGCGTGGTCTAATAGATCAAAGTTTGTAGACTACACTATTTAAGTCATGGAACAGTGCAAGGAAAACTAGGAATCATCAAAGATGATATTATCTACCAACCCAGGAGGAAAAGCAGACGGAAACTATACCACCAGTAAGGTAACGTAGTGAACTTCATTTACAAAGTAAATATAAACTAGCGACCAGCCACGATGGACAGAAATCAGTGGAGAAGAATTTTGCTGGCATGACTTTCCCCGGATTGTTAGATTTAACATGAAATATATATTTAAATAATAAGACAAAACTTTATTTATTGATAAATCAACATGAATCTATTTATGGATAAGGAAACATTAATTAATCTACTAATCATAAATAACTTAAACATACAATTAAACATGATTAAACAACTTGGAATTAATAATGGTTATAATATTAAATTAATAGATAATTTGTTAAGTAAAAAGTATACGAAAAACTTTATCAGATCATATGTTTACCCATCAATAATTGATGGTGGAAAGCAGTGGAGAAAAATCGTGTTTTTGAATAATCATACTTCGAATTCAATTATAAAAAATATCCCAAATTCTATACAACCAGATTTATTTTTAAAAAAATCGGGGATCTAAAAAATAATTTGCAATGATTGCAATCAATTTTATATATGTAAAACTTTGATACTAGAATTAAGGAGCACTTGAGATTCAACTATTTACCAATCACATTTTGGAAATAAACCATTATTTTGACATTAAAAAGGGTTTAGAAATTATACATACAAATATTTGAAATTTTATAAATAAGAAAAAGTGTGACTAAATATTATAAATAACCAAATCCTTTTGGAAAATAATCACTTTTTTATTTTGTTTTTATAGTATTTACTACTTAGTTACCCACTACATATACTTAATAGTTTTGTTTTTATGTATGCTTGTATTTTTAATATAAGTATGATATATTGTTTCCTGAAGAAGATACCATACGTATCGAAACATGTTGATTTATCAATGAATAGTGGTTTGAACAAAGTGTTTTGTCTTATTATTTGAATAATATGTGGCCACAAAGTAATTTTGCTAATATTGAAGAAATGTGTATTTGGTGTTCATGTTAAAAAAATTGTTTAGAAAATAATAAAAGTTTTAGCATATATAAATACGTGGCATGTAATGTATTCGTCAGTTTATGCAAAGTAAGTTTTGATGTCTACTCATTTTTGGAATTCATGATTGTCATTGTACTTATATAAACGCGGAGAGGATTCGGTACGATACGTACATTTTGTATTGTTATAAATTTTAAATTAAATTCTAATCCTTCACTATACATTTACATGTATTATTATTCCAGTTCCACGAACCGAATAAATGAGAGACGTAGCACGTAGGTACCCACATTTACCGCAATGGAGTTCGGTTTTAACGTAAACAAAACTTCTGGCAAATTCTAGAAACGTCCTTAGCTGAGCAAATAATAATTGGCTTTGGAGTGTGTCACTCAAAAATTCATGGAGACCAACCCGTTGACACAACTGAAAGGGAAAACCTTTTTCTCTCGTACTTGACTTATTCAGAGGGTACCTCGTTAATACGGCAAAGGACAGTGTGTATTTAGCCGGGTCACTTCGTTTAACCTTACTTTGTAAATTGGCACTGAGACATCGGTTGACACTCTTGTGCATTTATGTTTTATTAAATTATCAACATACTTGAAACTATAATATATTTTATTATGTAGAGTCGATTTAACGTAGGTATGTAATTGGTTATGTGTGAGTAACACCCATTCCAAAAACTTTAATAAATAATAATATAAGCTGTCGGAATTCTCGTAAAAGATAGAGGTCAAATTTCGTTTTTTTGTGATATATATATTAATAGATAAAAATGTATGTATTGCTTTTAGTGATACGATGAAATTCGGATATTATAATCACGGATAATGTTATCGTTCGGTTATTGTTTTCAGTATAATCAGTCGGTCCCAAAACCCTGTGTATAATTTTTTTTTTAAATAATCCGCCTATTACGTGGATACACGATACAAAGTGGGTAGAAAGCAAAATGAATCTAATTTGTCATTTGTGCTAACCTAACTACCTACACATTTTTGTCTCCAACTATTGTGTATTACAGACAATAATATTTTTATAACTTTTGTTACTTGATGTACTTTTCACACATAACTTTTTATAACTTTCTTTACATTATATTGACTTACCTTACTTTATAACGATTGTACCTTAACATTTATAACTTTTAAAAACTGTACAGGTAATTGTTTTAGAACAGACCACGTCTAGTAAAGTAATTACCTTTATTTTCATATGTACTATTTATGCTACAAAAAAATAAATACAAAAGACGTAAATTTTTAGGAAATTCTTTTCTTCGAACCTTTCTAAACATAAGTGCCCGAAAATAGTATGTTTATAATGATATTGAAGTAGTAGCTACAATGACTTTACACAGAAATAAGTAAAGAAGTTACTGATGATGAAAAAGGGAGTGAAAGTAACATGTACACAGAAGTAGAAATTTTGAAAAACACTATGAAAAAAAAGGATTACATTTAAGAGTTAAAAAACTCAAACAAACGACAGACAACAAAAAAAATGTTAATAAGAAATATAGTTCCAGATAAATAGTTTTAATAGTTGATAATTTAATTGTATTATTTTTCAATAAATTGTGTTCAATAATTACATTTTTAATCTTCTGGTTAGTTATTTGCCGGATATTGTTATCAAAAATTACAGATCCCATAGTGAATACAATAAGCAGATTGCACTATACCTGCTTAATATTTAACAAAAATTTTGATATAGAATTATTTTTAACTCAGTTTTTAACCGCTTTATGAATTACTACACCAACCGATTTCGGAAAATACCTTTTCCTTTATCAGGGTGTCAAATAAACTAGTTAAAACCATATGTCAAATTGTTATAATGGTTTCAAATTCAATTTTAATCAATGTAAAGAATTTGATATATGGTTTTAGTTAGTTTATTAGAGATACTGATGAGAGAAAATATCTTAAAAATTATTTAGTAATAATTAATACTCCACAGATGCCTGGGGATCTGTTCGGGAATATTCCTCCACCTTAAGTCGGACCACGTGTATTCGCGCAAATATCTGTAGGTAGTCTAAGATACGTGACAAATGTACGAATAAAGACATGAAATGTGAAGATATGAAAACCTATCGAAAATCTTTTGCCCGGCATAGTACGAATATAAATATTACGCACATACAGGTAAACATTCATTACTTTGAGATAAAGAGGGGATATTTAAATAAATATAAATTGTATCATTTAATATCACTTAAATTGTTGGTTCCTCCTCTAAAATGCAAATTACAACCAAAAAGTCAGAACACAAAATGTGATTGAATAAAAATATTGTTTGTTGATTCATTGCTATTCGATACTGCAAATGACTATAATATTTCTGAAATCGCGCCCTGAATATATAATAAGAGAACGGCTGGTATCATATACAATAAAAGCAAGACACTCTCATCTAAATCTCCATTCAATTGTGGATTCCCCTGCTTGATCTAATTTTTCGCTCTTCGGTGAAAAACCATTTGGACGTGACCAAAATATTCAAAATTTTGATTTTTACCACCGCGGGTGTTTCAGAATTCATTTTTCATCGTTTCTTCCCGTTGAATATTTATCAGGGTAGGATTCGGTATGCCTTTCAATGTATATTGTTCATTAAATTATTTAAATTTATGAAATGGAAGATTCTGGCTATCTCAAAGGCTTACAGATTTAATCCTGTATTACTAAGATGAAATTCAAAAATCACATTATGTAATTATAGCTAGTACTATACTAAAATGATGTAAAAATATGTAGTTTATCTAATAATGTATAATGTATATATATACAAAACTATATAAAGAAACAGGACAGCTTTGCCCGACGGGTTTAGTCCCATGAGCGTAGGCGGGCGTAAACTCTAGCGCGTTTAAGCGACATAGGGAGCTGGAAAGGTTCCTTGGGTAAGCTTTTAGAAAACAAACCGTCGTCCAAAGCGTACTTTGGTCTTTAAATAATATTTGAAGAACTTTCTAAATAAAATTTTTGACAATGTTTTTTTAAATTTGCAGGGAATATCTAACAATAAAACGATTTTTATAATTCTAATATATCTGTGTATCTAAGAAATATAAAATATTTATTAACTACTTATTAGCAGAAAATTATTACGTGATACTTTGTGCATACTAGAAGTAGAAAACTTTTTTAAATTCTTAATTTTGTTATTTTCGTGTTTATTTTCTGTCGGTACACACTGTAATAAAATAAATACATGAACACATATATGTCAGGTATAAAATCGAAATCAGACATGTCCAAATTTTATGATTTTCATGTTAGGTATATACAAATACAAAGCAAATTAATGTCTACAAGACTAGCCTATCGAAATTAGACAAATATCACCGAATTTTACATAAAATGCATTATAACTTTGCTTATTACTTCAATCGCAAACATGTCAAAAAGTAATTAATTCAAACCCAGACAAATATGTTTTCAGACAATAAAACGACAGTATTTGGTCATGTGACCTGAGGTTACTGATCATTTTTAATGAGATTCCAAATGTAACAGTTGTAGTAGGGTGGCTTTTTGCATTTTACTCGAAAACAATTATTATTACGTGTACTTCGTGCATGCCTGAAGTAGAAAACTTTTTTCAATTTTTAATTTTGTCATTTTCATGTTTATTTTCTGTCGGTACATACTGTATTAAAATAAATACAGGAATACATATACCGACATCTAAGAAGCAGCATGACATTACTCATTTTTCAAGAAAAATTGAGTTATGACATGGTTGGATTCAAATTTTCGTGCCGGTTCGATCTGCCAAACTAGTTTCACGATTCAGTCGACTGCAGAGCGATTGTATCCACTTTTGTCATCACTGCATAACTAAAATCTTATTGCATCATGACACAACTCACACAGTTACCATGGACCGTGTATGGGAGGATGTTGTTAAGATGAGTGTTGCACTGTTTTATAGTTATTTTTTGTGTATTTAAATCAAAATCATGATAATCCTCAGACACTCCATTCCTTTTCCGTACATCATAATCACTTGGAATAGTTTATAAAGGATATTCCCAAATTGTCATCACGTTATTGTCGCCATTTAACAAGGAGATTGTACCTTCAAACTGATATAAGGCTCAACGCTATAACATTTACACAAAACAAATGCAATGAAGAAAAACTTACCCCTTTATGCAGATTCGTGTTTAATAAAAAGTGTATATCAAAAAGAATCAGTATTTTCACCCCTCGTAAAGATCAGTGCGATTTGTGTTACAAGTACAAATTGAAGAACGTAATAAGTGGAGGGTATAGAGCTCACCGCATTCACAAAAAGCTAGCACAAGACGAGAAAGCAAAAGATAAGCTGTTAGCTGAAGAAGGAAAAAAATTGCCTTTTGTAGTGACCTTATGGCGGTCAAACTCTTACCCCAAATACTAGCAAACTCATCGTATTACAAAATGAAATTAGCTATTCATAATTATACCATCTATAACGTGACGTCCTTTGCTGAATCTCACTGAATGTCACTGAATCCGAGGGCAACATAGTTGATTCAACATTCTCATCTTGTTTTGTCAAAGAAATAGAAAATTACCTTGAAAAAGAAAAAAAGGAGGTTGTAATTTACACTGATAGTTGTACAAATCAGAATCGCTATAGTGTCCTATCAAATGTTTTATTAAGTTTGAGCATGAAGAGGCAAGTTAACTAAATAGGGCCATACTTATATGGAGGTAGACAGTTGCCACAGTGTCATTGAAAACACCATAAGAGGGAAAAAAAAATGTTTACCTTATGATTTTGTAAGGTTGTCAAAAGAAATAAGGAAGAAACCTTCTACATATCGGGCGACTCTACTACATCATGATAACTTTAAAAACTTTGCAGTTTAATAAAAAATGAGGTATGAGTATGGTATAACTTCATAATAAATTACAGCAACATCACAATATTAATTAAAAATATCGCAGACCTATGTTCTGAATAATTACAACTTCACAATAATAATGTGTTCTCCTAATAATATATAATTTGTATCAATGTGTGCAAAATTTAATAAAAATGAATTGTTAATTCTGGCGTCTGCTATCGGTTTACTCAAAAGTATTTGAGATTCCTGTAAAATACTGTCGCTGTAACATAGTTGGTAATGCACCTTCCCCGGATTGGGAAAAAGATCCAGTTTCTAATCTCGATAACGCAACAACAATATTTTTATACTTTTAAAATTAGCAATATTAACTTTGTGGTTAAAATTCATATTTTTATTTATTATCTTTGTTTTATTAACCACTTAATTAAGTTAAAATACATCTACCGGTTTCGAAAAATACCATTTTCTTCTTCAGGATGTCATAACTAACTAAAAGATATATTATTGTTTTTTACCAGAATATATATTTAAAAAATCTATTTTTATAAAAAAAAAAAAAAAATTTTTTAGTATCTAACTCAAATCATTACTTAATTCAAATTTACTCGAATAATTTTTAGGAAAAAAATTTAGAATGGGACTCGAAGTTAAATTTAGTTGGTTGTTTATAATTTTTTGATTAGTTTTACACGCTTTATTTATCTTCAACGATTCCAAATTATTTCATTTGTGACCAACACCGTTTATATGCAAAATTGTCAATCCCAATTTTTATCAAAACCATGACCATTTTCTGTCAAATGATTAGAAAATTCTGAAAACCCACTATTGTTCAAACATCTCAAATGCTCCCTTACTCTTATATTTGTTAAAAAAAAAATATATTTTTTTAAAAATAGATTCTGGTAAAAAACAATAATATATGTTTTAGTTAGTTATGACATCCTGAAGAAGAAGATGATATTTTTCGAAATCGGTAGATGTATTTAAACTCAATTAAGTGGTTAATAAAACAAATATAATAAATAAACAATATTTTTTGATAGAATTGATTTTATATTCTTTATAATTAATACATTTAATTAGTATTTAAAAATATCACAGAATAATTACAACTTCACAATAAGAATGTTTTCTCCTTAATAATAGCATAACTTATTTAAATATTTGTCTTTAACTTAAAATACATTGGTAACAATCTGAAAAAAAAAGTTGAAATATTGAAATTCAGGTGAAAACGTTGACTAAGTTAAAATAAAATAGTATCTTCTGAAAAATTATCAAAAATTAGTTACGTCATAATGCTTCTTAGACGTCGATGTGTGATATTTATTTGTATTTCATTAAATTTTATTGTAATTGCATTTTATGTTAGTCTGAGTCAGAAAAAAATCGTCATAATAAATAGTAGGTAGGAACGTAAAATATTTCTTAAAAATACATAATAAATATATAATTTACGTATTCACACTAATACTTCTACATTTTATAAATGAATGAAGGACGAGCCGTCTTAGCAACTCCAGAAGAAAGGCGGTTGGATAGTCGCCCCAGAAACAGCAACAAATACTTAATGAATATCTAGATTATATTAGACCTTGATTGGTATGTGCAACCAAAACGTGCCTTGTCAAAACTTTAGATCCCCGACCCTCCTAGGATATTTTAATGATGGTTAGGTTAAGTTAAATCTTTACTTACATTCTTACAGTTTCTTATTTTTTACTTGAGCAATAAATTAAAAAGACATGCTATACCAACGTATTTTTTGCAACAATAAAACAAGTACATCGCAGACGCGTGCATTAGAATATATTTCTGTATGCGCATGGTCACATTCTAGGCTATTCGCATATTTGTATACCAGTTCGGTGAGTACTCTATATAGTTCTAGTATTTGCTTCCATGGTTAATTTTCAGCTACAGAAAGCGAACTGAAAGAACTCCTAATCATTTATCGGCTTGCTTTATAATAATTCACGAGCCTTTAAATTTTCCCTATGTAGTTTTCATCGATCGTTTATACAAGCAACTCCTACGATCGCGATCGCTATAAATCTCAAAACACCGGTGACGGGGTCACCGTCGCTACTGTTGATTATAATTCGTATTTCACTCAAATATCGTAGATAACAAGAAATTAATAACGACCATAAAATATACAGTGTATGTTGATATTTAAAAATAGAACAACAAACACGGGGTATTCAAAAAGTTGCTGGATAATTCAAAAAAATTAATAAAATATCCAATCTGCCAAACTGGTAGATCCTAGTTTTATTAAATTTATATAAGATGTTAAGAGCACAGTCAGTACACAACGCTACATGATCCCTTTTTCTTACTGGCAATGACACAATACGGATCAAATAACAAATCAAATAGTTATAGCGACGAAGAGCAATCATATAATTGGATTACAGATATCAACAAGTTTACATTCATGTTTTCAAACGTGGGCTAAAACCACTTTCCGGAAATTTTTTGAACTACCCCAAATGTTTAATGCCTAATATTTAGTTATATATTGATATTTATATCATCACTTTCCTATTCTACACTGATACACTGACTTTGCATTTAAGATTGCGGAACCGTGGAAATGAAAATAAAGATTTTATAATATTTTGAGTATGTCCAAATTTTTGCAGGAACTAATTACTAGGATTTTATCCCCTGGGGGATTGTCATCAAGATACAGATGAGACATCTATAGAAGTTTTATCTTTTTTTTGCTCGCTTTAAAAATATTGTAAATGTCAAACTTCAAGCACCACACTTTCAAAATCTAATTTTTGAAGTAATTTTTGGTAGTTTTGCGATATTGTTAATGAATTATGAAAATATGCTCCAACACAATTAAATTTATGAACACGCGGGGGGTCCACGTATTGCTATAAAAGGTTAATACAGAACCCTTCCCAAAAACACATATACTATATGTACACAAAAAGTGTAAATCATGTTCACTTTCAATAAGATTACACAAATATGGACCCAATATATGATCCAATTGGGTAAAGATCAATCAGTAGCATCGCTATCCAACATTGTAACACAATCATTATACAATGCCCACACTAATAATTCACTAGTTCTACAACACTCTCACTACATATTTTGTTTTATTTTTCTCTATTTTTGTATTTATCGTTCTTGAATTAAATAACACCACAACAGCACGAAGAAAACTGGCTACTTTAACACAGACGACAGTCTAGCAAAGTAGCCAGAACAATGCTGATGATGCTGAGATGGAGTCTAAATCCATCCCACATAATAAACTACGAGTATTATACTTACCTGCAATATAATTGTATTTTATGTTTATCATGTTATATTATAATATATTCACCTCTAATAAACATAAACATGTATGTCAATAAAGTCTAATAAATAAAAATAAAAAATAAAAATTAGAAATATAATACAATTTGAATACAATAACATTTGTTTCTTCTCTATGAGAGTAAGACTCGCGTATAGAGAAGGAGTATATACGAGTTAATTAATGTTTCAGTTAGTCTGTGTACATATTTTTTTTACTTCAGTTACAAATTTATGATAGTCCGTAATTATTCTAATTGTGATGGGGAGATTGTTAAAAAAAATGATACATTGATAAATATATTGATTTTGAGTTGCGGTATATTTTAGTTTTGGGATATCAATTTGATCTCTATATCTTGTAGATCGGAATTCGCTTCTAAAATTTAATTGATTTTTAATTTTGAAAATTTGAATTATTGTTGCTAGTGCACTTTTCAGAATAATCATAATACAACATATGCGTTACCCATTCAATAGTGCATCGGAGGTCGATTAGATTTAAAGTTTGTACAATTTTACAGGCCTAGTGAAACATGAACTGATTTGATACAGGATCATTCACCGGTGAGTTGGTCTTTTTTTAATGCTAAAAGGCAACGTGCCCAGCTAGGTGATATATGCATGGCTACCAGACAAAATACACCCTTCACTGTCCACCGTCAATAAATTTCGTCATTATTTAGCACATTACTACAACATATGTTAAGTGGAGAAACACCAAATAAATCGGCAATGAATGAGTACACATCTGTCATTACATACAACAAATAGAAATTATGTTCCGGGTCCACGCGATGATAATGTGATGCGTGGTGGGCACAATCTAGGATGGCCGGAGATTAAATGCCGGAATTCGCTTCTAAAATTTCATTGATTTATTTATTTTTTATTTATTTATTTTTTTGCTGATTTTAAAAGTATAATTGATTTTTAATTTTGAAAATATTAATTATTGAATTTTTTTGTATATGTCTACTAAATAAATTATAATTATAAGTAATATAAACACAATATAAATAGATGCACGGCAATGATTTCCAAAGAGTGGGCAGCAGCCATTAAGTAAAATAAACTCATTAAAAGCTTTATCTTGAAAAGCCTCAAGGCAGTGGCATGTCCATTGTAATCTACAGCGCGTCGTTTTTTCGAACATTATGTTATTTTAATATTACCCAATGATGGCGTTTCAACTTTTACGGCGGACCCGTGAAATTTTATTTCAAATGTCTGCACCTATCTTGACGATAAAAAGTTCAACTGGTGACACCCAGTTATAATCTAGACATATTTCAGAGTTGTTTTCGCCATTTACGAAATGAATTTATCAAATTTGCGATAATTTTTTACCGTCGGTCTTTACTTGCGAAAACGGACATCTGCGAATGAAATTTCATTATCTTTTTAGACATTATTTCCTTACGTTTTGTACATCTTCTAATATTCGATGATTCGGTTTGACATTTTATGTAAATCTGGATTTCGTCTGATAATGCCTTTTAATAAATTTCTTCCCCTTCAAGATCCTTCGCACTGAGTCCTTCCAAGTGGTAAATAAAGCTACGCGCTAATTAGCGCTTCCTGTGTGGGAACTTTGTTTAAATATTATTTAATTAATGCTAATATTTAACAAATTTTCGAAGAAATAATTTATTTTTCACGTCTGTAACTAAAGTTATGAAACAAAAATTTTAATACTTTGGTTCGGTTATTTATAATATAATATTTCAGCACAAAACACAGGCCTTCAGTCCAAAACTTCAAAAAGCCTAGAACATACAAAATTCATGTTCAATAGGAAAATATATACGTAAATAATAAAATTAATTTTCAAAGTATTTTAATGAAATGTGTGAACTTTTTTGACGATGATAATGATATTACCTCATCATTATCAGCCTGTCTTTCCACTGCTGGATCCTGGAAATTCTCCTCCAAAGATCGTTAGTTCTCCCTTTCTCCTGTTGAATCTCATATATTTGTATTCCGCCATCTATGCGCCACATTTCATACCATTGGTCACGAAATGTGGCACACGTGTGTCTTGTTACCGCCAGAATGGTTAAATAATTATAAGAATGTCTGATAGTGTATTGATTTGGGCTATGTGATTAAGCTAGATTGGACTGAGTTAGACCACATCACTTTAATTCACTTGATTTATCAAAATTTAATTTTCAATTATTTTCAAACACAATTAAATAATATACTAAATCGCATTTCATTTCCGTAGATCCTACAACATTCAGATTGCATAGAGGCAGCTATGTATTGAGCTGTACTTGCACTGACAATATGGGATAAACTAGGCCAGTTCAATCATACAAGGAAGCTGTTGCTTTCTTCGTAGTCGGGCGTATAAAACTGGCTTCATAGACAGTCGTGTGCAAAAGCACCGAGGCATGAATACAATAAAAAGTTCCTAAACGTTGTGATGTTTGAATCTGCGCGCCGACGCCTGAGCAGCCTGTTTTAACGTGGTTGGCTGTCCAAAAGGACGAATCAGAGACGAGAATCTGTCTCTGGCGAACGGATGTGCAAAACGTCACTTATGAGAGGACGCTAGGAGAGGAAGTAGCGAGTACGAAATTCGTTCTCATACATAACGGGTGTCTCAGAATATTTTTCGTTTTTGGTTTGACCGTTGCGCGCTAAACACAGATAGCGGGGTGCGCACGTTTGAAGAGGCTGGGAACACAATGCCGGATAAATCAACTGGACGCAAAAGGACATCGAGAACGACCATGAATGTCTACCGCGTTAGCCAGTCTGTTATAGACGACCCACGATAGACACTATGATTGCGCGCAGCTTCTCTAAATTTAAACAAATCCAGCATTATTAGCAAAGATTTACATTTTCACCCGTATTAAATTGTAATTGTTCAAGAGATGAAGCCCGATCATCCTGATAAACGAATCGAATTCTGCAGGACAATGAATTGGATGGTGCGCATTTACAAACTGTGATTTTTCATAAATAAAATTCAAAAACTGCTCTTTAATTTAACAGTAAATAAAATGAGTTTGAACTAATTCTGATGATTTTTTTTAAAATATAAAAAACGAAAAATAATCTGAGACACCCTTTATAATTAAGAATTCTGAAAATTTAAATTATATATATTTAAAAATAAAATATTGGTTCGATCAACTAACGGCTAAACAATGAGTAATCGTATAACAATAGGGGTATTTCAAAGAGATCGTTCTTAGAAATGCTAGAAAGATTTAATCAGCTAATAAACTATGTTAGAAAGGTATTAATATTTATATTCAAGATGCTGAAATTTTGTCGATCAACAATACTACTTCTCTCAGTGAAGCTCAATATTGCCTCCCTTGTTGAGAGAATGCATATCTTCTTTCAGATGATGCGGCATTATTTTTTATGCTTGAGAATTTGTAATCTGATGAGCTCTCACTAAAGTTGAAGTACAATTAATCATCACAGCTTAATTTCGAAAATTAAATCCGAAATAAAATTGGTGTTCAAGGAAAAATTTTAGAATCCGTATACTCGTTGATTTTGATTCTATAAATGATTCCACAATTGCAGGCAACTTTTGTACAAAATTTGGATGGAGACTAAAGGTCGTGGCTGTTAGTGATCCCTGCTTCTTCAAAACATATTTTGGCAACAAAACAATAATTTATTTTAATAATTGAATTTCAAAATTATATTTTTGTACATTCATTATTTTCCATATTATTAAAAAAAATACAATAAATAATAGTGAATTTATTATCTTAAATAATCTGTTTTTTTAATTAACTAAAAAAAATATACTTTTTTTTCGAAATTCAACAAATTCGAATTTCGATCAATTTATATTCGATTTACGAATATTTCATCCCAGCATTTGTTGCGACTTAACCCCTTGACAAGCGATAACATTCTGTATCCTCACTAAGAGGAATGTTTAACTAGAAGAAAGAAGATTTCAAAGACTATTATCGTGCTGATTTACATCCACCCGAGGTATCAAACGACACACGAACACCCACACACTCACTGAACCCAGACTGAGCTAGATCGGTGGCGACATCTCTGGCATCCTATCCTCTAGGGCCAAACGGTACCGAACAACGTATTGGCATAAATAAAAATGTAATTGGTGATGATTTTATTTTGGTGCTCCGATGATACGGTGAATTTAATGCCTGGCATAACGACAATCTATAATAAATTTCCATTATCGTGAAACTTTTGACAACAGATGCTCACTTTAGCTTTTAGCCAAACATTTGACCTGTTTCAGATAAGTTTCTAAAGGAAAGTGGACCAATTAAAATAGTTTGTGTAATCGGATGGTCAAGGTGCCCCCACACCACAAATAAAGGACGAAACAGTCTCAAGATTGTTTCTTGCCGTCTGTTCGATACTGTGACGTGCGAATATTTCTATCGTTTTTACAGTTTTCAACTTTTCGGAAAAATTTATCAATATGTAACTTTACTACACTATTACACATATATATATAATGGATTATTTTATATTATAGTTCTAAAAGGAATTTTATTCTCCCAACGTTTCGAGTAAATATCATTACTTATTCTCAAGGGCATTTATCCTAAATCCTGCTCTAAACTGACGAGAAAATTCGACCATTCAATGCAAGAACCAAAATAAAATGAAAGTGAGTTAAAATCTTAGTAGTTGACGTCGCAATTAACTGTATCTAATGGTAACGAAATGTGACTTGTAATTTAGTTATTTGTTTAATAGCCGGCTTTGTGCACGCGTAATTACCTTGCTAAGTGGTTTTTTGATTAATATGAGAAGATTTTGTTGGTTTATTATTAGTTTGTTTTTTGAATTGATGTATTTCCGTTCACGGCTATGTCTAAGATATTTGTCCAGGTGTGTGGAATTCTATTAGATTATTTGACGCGGGTTCCCATAGAAAATAAAATATATATAATACTTTGGACTTTTGTCGTTATTTTTTGAATGATATTGATTCCAAAAAAAATTTCATGAAGCGAGTATTTCATAGCTACATATTTTATTGAAGGGAAAATATATATATATATATATAAATAGGCAGGTATTAAGAAGTTAAAATTAATGATTATCTAAACTATGATAAAATGATTTTCAAACATTTATATTTTCAAGTTCTCCGAATTTCTAAATAGAGTCAATAAATTATATATTTGCACTGTTCAGGAGTCTGACGTCATATCATCGATATGTTTTATTTATTGCATAGACACCACCCAATAGTCGTCCCTTTAGATATCCATCAGATCTTACATTTAAAAAGTACAATGCCCTAGACATAAGGCAAATCTTTATGTTGATTTTCGTCCAATTTTTTCATGCTAACAACAACTCACCCCAAGCAATAAATCATGGACAAACAACGAGCATTACACACCAGTTTCGAGTGCAACAACGACATTTTATCAAAGATTCTACATGTTCTTAGCTCCGAAACTGTACAACACACTCAGTACCAAATGGAAATCGTTCAACTCCAATAAGATTACACAAATATGGACCCAATATATGATCCAATCGGGTAGAGAGCAATCAGAAGCATGGCTATCCAACATTCTAACATAATACATACAATACAGTGTAATACATATAATACAGTGCCTACACTAATAATTCACTAGTTCTGTAACACTCCCACTACATTTTTATTTAAAAATTATTATTTCTTTTTCTTTTTTTTATCTCTATTTTTATTTCTGTCGAATCTTAATTAAATAACACCACAACAGCACGAAAAAAACTAGCTACTTTAACACAGACTTCAGTTTAGCAAAGTAGTCAGGACAACGCTGTATATATCAGAGGTGGTGTCTACTCCATCCCACACAATAAATAATGAGTATTTAATTGTATATGCGTCCGAGAAGCTGGCTAAAAGAAGAGTGTAGTCGGTTCTCGGTTTCTTCGGACTGGTTGCGGCGCGACGTATTGTTGTCTACAATTTGGCGGATACCAAATATGGCTAATTAAATGATTTCTTAAACTAAACACAGCCATAAAATACATAAAGAAGAGAGCTAATGGTGAAAAAAAAGCGTGATTGTTATTGACCGTGTACTGAATCGGTTAATTTTCTCTCTTAAACGATTACAAGAATTTTTACTACCACAATCCTGTGTTTTTGATAGGGTAATTTATCAAGAATTTAAATAATCTAAGCACCATTGTAAATTCACACATAATCCTGTGTCCGTAATTTTTCTTATTTAATTCTTAAATCCTTAAATGTTAAATTTTCCATAAACTTCTTGGGGCGCGCCTAGGGGTGCTGTTGGGAAGGGCGAGAAGGTTCTAAACTTTGCCCTTCATTAAAACTTGAAAATAGATGACTCGAAAGCTATGAAATACTCGCTTCACAAAATATTTTTTTGGAATCAATATCATTAAATCAATAACGATAAAAGTCTAAATTATTTTCTTTATTATTAATTAACCCTGATTACAAACAAGTTTTAAAATTATTATATTTTAAAATAATAGATCTACGCGGTATGAAACCAGAAAAGTCTGACATAAGATTATTAACCAAAATGAGACATTAAATTAAATCTTTTAGATTTATCACAAAATCAGTTAACATTCTACCTAGTATCATTTAATGTGTCTTAAATCTATTTTAATATCGCTATTATATAATAAAACCACGACGTATAGATTTATATTAATAAATCAAAATAAAATTCTAAATAAATGAAGTGTACCAAAACTTTTCCTACTTACTGTGTACAACTGTTACAGAAAATATATTCTGGTCTAGAAAATTTTCGTACCTATTTAAATGACATGTAGAAGACATTTGCTCTTTTCTCAGAAATCTTATGAACTCGGAAAACTGATTTCTCTTTGTCGCCACTGTGTGGGTAAGGTATCTTTCAAAAAATTGTTAAAGCTAAATTATTATTTGAATGTACTATACAATAATCATTCATAAACCATAACAATAAAAAATATTTAATATGATATATTTTCTTTGACATTTATATTCTGTATAAATCAATAAATATATAGTATCAGCAAACATATCAATATTTGTGTATTAGAATAATTTTTAATTAATTAATATCGTTGGTAGCTGATGATTCGCTTCACATTTCAGTGATCACAAAAACCAATGAAGGTGAAAATCTATGAGAAAATCAGACTTATATCACTTATCCCTGTATTACGAATGACAATATATAATTAGGTGATGAAATAGATGATGATCTTGATCTGTATGAACTAGAAAGATATATGGAAAAAATCAACTTATTCGAACCTGGATCTTTTCCTATCCGGGAGAATGCGTTACCAGTTACGCAAATCGACAAATTTTCGACTTATATTCTGCAGCACTTTTAAATTGATATATCTGTTATTCAATTGTTAACATCTATCAACACATTTAATTTAAGTTGTATAAAAATATCACAGAACTATGTTCTAAAAAAAACTGCAAATAATGTGTTCCCCTTAAAAATAAAAAGTTATTTAATGTTCTGTTTCTAATTATGTGTATAATATATTTGTGTGTTTTATTTAACTACGTCCATATTTGAAACATTTATTTATACTTTTCAGGCATGTACAAATCCTACTGTATACTTTGGCCAATATATGATTGTAATGTAAAATTATATTGGTAGTTTAGACGATTATTTATTTATTTTTGATGCTATTTATTTTATTTATATATTCGACAATAAAAAAACAATAGTAGAGTTATGCACCCCCAAATAAGAAATATCTTGAGCTATGAGGGTGGCTTTCAACATTTATATAATACAAGATCAATATAAACTGGATGCAAGAATTTGTTTGCAATAATTGAAAAAAGATAAAAAAAATATATATACTCGTACATCTATAATAATACAATATAAAAATTAACAACATATAAAAATGTAGAGAAATTGATCAGATTATAAAAAGGGAAAGATATCAAATACATTGTTTAATAATTTTGAAGACCTTTAATCCATTTTATAACTTTTTTTTTAAACATTTATATTTGCTGCTAATTTAATTGATATTGGCAGTTGGTTATACAGTTTAGGAGCAATGTATGATGCATGTCTTTGTCCTATTCCTAATTAGAATATTTTTTAAATTATATGTTCATTATTTTTGCTTTTAGTCTGAATTTTTATTATATCCTCTTTAAAATAATAAAATAAGACAGTTTTTTTTTATATAAAGATGATAAATTCAATACAGGAAAATCTTTAAAAACTTGCTTGGTTGGGTAACCTTTTTTAATGTTATTTTTATTATTATCTTTTGAGTTGTAATTATTAGTTTGAGATGTATGGGACAAGTTCCGCCCCAACCTAGTATTCCGTATTGTAATATTGATTCAACCAACGCATAGTATATCATTTTAAGAGTTTGCAATTTACAATATTGTACAATTTACAGTATTGTATATAAAAGTAGTATAAAAATATCAAAATATCAAGAATAATTATTAAACATATGGTAAATATTTATCCTGTCTATCGTGGGCGTAGGTACTGCGATAGGTCTATTTCATAGTAAACAAATATATCTGTATTTGTAAGTGGACTGATTACATTATTAATAAATAGTATCATTTTATTATCAATTATCGATGTGTAAATATTTAAATTGATTAAAAAAAAACTACCATCAATAAATATTACTATAGATATATTATTATTATTATTATCATGTTTAAAATACGGATTTGTTGTATTAAAATTGACGTCAAGAAAATAAATTATATTTTCTAGTCTATTCTAAAACTTACGGTATGGTTTATGGTTGTGATCCAAATGTTAAAAAATAAAACGACGATGAAATCCATGTGTAGTGATAATTTTTTAATATTTAGTGATATAAATATTGATAATTTACTTTTCGTATTATACGTACAGCACATTTATATACAAACGTTTTTTTTTAAGATACGCGATAATCTACAAATACCATTACGACCTCTAGGTCTCCTAGAAGATAAATGTAACCTACCATGCCCTGACAATTTTTCAAATAATTTTACTATTTTACTGGCTGGCATACATCCTCATTCGAAATCTCAAAAATCGAAAGCGTCAATAGTATTAAATAATTCAGCTCCATTGAAACTGTATACAATAGTTTATTAATTTGCTTACCTTTCGGCATTGTTGTCTAGAAGTTTTTCGCTCCAAATAAACACTTATAGTTAGTTATGATAGTAAAATGAAATATTATTAAAACCTGAAAAACTATAATATAAAAGTTACATTAATAAGATTTTTTTTAAAACAATCGCGTACAATTTTTAATCAAACTAACGAAACTTATTTATTAATTAAAGTTAGAGGATTTTTTTTAATGCAGCAGACTAACTAAAGAATCAACAACTGAGTAAATTTAAATAAAGTAAAGAATTTTGAGCAACGGCACTGTAATTGGCCTTGCACTTGAACTATCGCGACCATCTTGAGTTGAACGCGCATTGAGCATGCAATAAATAACTATTGTAATATAAGTACACTGTATATTTTTAAAACTATATTCTGGATTATTTATAAATGAATCTTTAGATGCACGTTAACATTGCATTGAAGGCCGCGGAATAAGTATGCATACGACTTTTTATAATATTATATAATACGACGACACTCGCCTATTAGCGAACCGGTACCGGCTCGACTGACGCGGTGACGCGGCACAGACAACAATAATCACAGTAATGTTAACATGCTGCTCGCGGTGTTGCCATTCAAAAATGATAGCAGTGTGCAAAGGTCAAATGCGAGATAAATTTAATAATACTTTAAATATGAATTAAATACAATTATTAGAAAGATATACATATAAAATCAATTATAAAGAAAAATATTGTTGTCAATTCATATTTAAAACATCACAGACCGTCTGTTCTGAATAATATATGTTTAGTTTTAATTGATTTATTATTTGAAATGCACGTTATTACGACAGTATACTATCACTTGCCCGTCCTAAGACGTGACGGTCAAATAACAATTAAATAACAAATAAAATTGGAAGTAAAGCGAAAGAGACAAGGAGTTGTAGAAAGAAAAAACAGAAGAGCTATAGTCAACACCGAAGGTAGATTGTCAGAAGAAAAAGATTAAAAAGTGAAAGAGTACTTTAGAATAATTTTAAATTCACGATCACAAAAATGGAAAAATTATGTAAAATTATGGGGAAACAATTGTGGTTTGAATAATTGTGGTTTGAACAACTGGGGGCGAACCATGTTCCTAGACGCGTTGTAACTTTAGAGTATAGAATAATATTAATATAATAAAATTAAATATTAGAATACTTTTCTTCTTTATATTTGGATTCCTATAAATAATCAATATATAATATAATACATGCATAGTGCTCACGTATTTTCTATGAGATATGGTAAAATACAGGTGGAATTATGGGTGTTTATTAGTTACATTTTTTTTTTTACATTGATACTGTTTATATGTTCTTTTAAAAATTTATTTAAAATATCGGCTTTCTATTTTTATCCAGATTACAATTTTACGACATTAACGTATTGATCAGTGATGATATAAAACTATCAACAGGTTCGAAAAATATAAAAGCATTTTTTTTTATTACATCAGCTTATGTTTCCATAGTATATAGTTAATACCTATATTTAGGCGTAAAAATAGGCATTAATTTGATGCTATGTATATGGAAAAATATAAATATACATCACCATTTACGAATTCTAAACATCGAAGATTAGAATCCAGAAATATATTAACGTGTGCAATATTTTGCCATATATTTGATGTGTGAATTGGAAATCCTACTACATAATATCAGAACGAACTGAAATAGACGCAATCTATTAAGTGAGATGCAAAATGATTTTTTATAGTATGTACTAATTGTTATAGAAATTTTTAAAAACAAAATTGGTCCAACGTAACATTGTTGTATCAATCAATTGTATCTTTGATTTATATCAACTTTTAATAATTATTTATTTGTAACTATATAATACAATGTAAAAATCTGTTTGGACTGTGCCCGTCTCACTAGAGAAATTCTGTGTCGAGATTAGATGTGACTTAGTCAGTTTTAACAATCTGTTCATACCCACGAGTTTATCATTCTTGCGATGTTAAATTAAAGGGTGTAAATTGTTATTGTTATAAATCCTATCCATATATTTATCATCATTGTGAATTGTTATTTTTAAGTTGGACGCTAATAATAGATAAATAGAGAAATAATGTCCCGAATTACCATTATTATCATAAAATAATGAACGCTATTTCTACGTCTTCCGCTAACTCGCGATGTAGACAGTCTAATCCCTACAGAGATATATATTCACGCTATGTCTATTACTACGTGTCATATGAACGAATACTCCTGCCCCAACTGCATTGCACCAACTGCTAACGCTACGACCGATTGCTATTTGGTGAATGATCCGGGCGACAAATTCACGACTGCTTAAAATTTTCAACTAAATTCACTTGTGCGACAACGATTAATGCAATCTACCGTACGACATATTAGAGCTGAGCTATTGTAACTAATTATTTCAAATTGTTTTAGCACAAACAGAACCTAAATATGGACAATTGACTGCCCTTAACATCCCATTGATACTCGTGAAGCGGTTGGTGCGTGTTCGATAACGTTCGTGATGTTATTAATATTTTGATTATGTAGCTACTTTTAATTTCATAAAAAATGTATACAAAATAAATGTAAGTTCTCACTTCACTGGCTTTGACGCTTATCAATATGGGCAATTTTATATTTTGTGGACTTTTATTTATAAAATGTAAAAGCTAATTAAGTGATCTGATGGCTTCAAGACTTGGCGAACACCTTTGTCCTGACCTCTTCCAACATATAATAGACTGTGACATTACAACTTGGTGTCACTTTCGAAATTGCCCAGTCACATGTTTTAATGCCAAGTACCTTGTAATCATAAATAATTACCCTTACGTTGGTATCGCAATCTGCTTTGAAGGTTATAAAAACAGTCACCATCTGTGGTTTTTTTTTTAATTCATCGAATAGAGCTGTCAAAATTGCGCGGTTCATTGCTACGTCCAGCAGAACTAAGATTTAACCGTGAGCATCCAACATAACCAAAGGGTAAATACTTTTATGTTATTCAATCACTAGTGCATAATTTACTATAACCTTTAAAGTAAACAAGACGTTTCACTTTTGGTTTCACGTGGTTACTTTTATTACTTCGGTTTTGGTGTCATTATTACCACAGGCTACTTTTCATCTTGTTTCTACAATTCTCCATACAAATCCTATTAAGTCGGCTTGGATGCTGAGAATCAACTATGATGATGGGCTATGGAAATGGGATGCTCGAACGAGCATGGACCGGAGTAATGCCATCTATTATAACATCTGTTTGTCACCTGCCTGCATGAAGAATGTTAAACTCGCGCCCAATCCGACAAAATTAAGATTTTTTAAAATGAATTGTATTTTGATTTTATCTTAATTTATGTTCTTTTTTTATGATTAAATGCAATTTAATAACGAATAACACCTTTTCATTTATCTCCTTCAGGTATTATTAATACATTTTTCCCAATTTAGGATGAAGGCAGAATGTGACAAATTAAGGTGGGTCTGCGTTTCTAAGGTGAAGAACCCGCGGAACTTGTGTTCACCACTGACTAGCCGGTGAAAGGGTAGAACGCCGACCTTCACCCTCATAATACATAATTAAAAATTATATTGCATAATTATTAAATACAAGATACCAACGACAATAATAATATTATACCTATATTTAAAAATATTTATAGATACATAAAATAATAATTTAAAAAAACCACAATTTTCAATTTGCATATATTAAAAATATCTTAATGTTTGACAAAAAATGTACGAGATCTTAAACAGAACCAACTAATGTTCAACTAAGATGCAAACTTCCAATACTCACGTATGGACTTTCAATTAAAGAGTGGTCTAAAAGCTAAACGCTAAGGAGAATAGAAAAATGGTGAACATCATATGAAAAGATAGGAAAAGATACATATGGATAAGAGAATGAACAAGAGTTGTCTGTATAATTTAATACACCAAGTAAATTAAAAAGCAATGGGCAAACCTAGACATCTAATGATATCTAAGGGGATCAAGAGGCCGAAAGACTGCCGTAAAATCATCAAACTCTGTTTGCCAAACGTTAAAAAAATACGCGGTAGCAAATAACAATGGGTATAGAAAAGCGGCAGACACTTGATGAACCCTTCACCAACAACGAAAAGAGAACTTTATTTTTTACATATTTCTTTAAAGAAATTTATATTTCTACACGTTTGTAGCTTTAAATAATAATACTATATTATTAAGTGTTTTTTTATATTTTCAATTAGTTAGTCCTAGAGACGGTGTTTAGTTGTATACTAAATTATTTCATTCTTAACATGCAATATAAATTAGAATGAATAGATAATAGAGTAACTATTAATTATTTAACATTAAATAATACAAGGCAGTAAATATTATTTAAACCTGTAATAAAGAATGTCAGTTTAAAAAAAAAATAATATATACAAGATACGTAGGAAACATTATACATAATATATATATAATTACAACCCAATATTCAATCATTTTTAGTACAGTGAGATGCAGTAATATTTACGAAAAATGTTACCTACATTTTTTATGCCACCTACAGTCAAAAAATATTACAAAATCTTACATCTGTTTCCTCCCTACTTTTCCTAATCTAGCTGGCTGGTTAATTTAAGTCCATGTAGTCGCGAGTGCATTAAATAAATACCCCAATAAATTGTGAACCAAACCGTTCTTACACAGGAACCTGTTTGCCAGTCTTGCAGATTTCGCAATATTTTCACATTATTATGAAATCACATACAACACACAACTTTATTATTAACACAGTATATTTCACGCTGTGAGGAGCCTCGCTTGTCTTCGACCCGCAATGCGTGCGTTCGCGAAGAATATATTTTTAGTAAAGAGTATTAGAATTATTAGAATATGTAGTGATTTGTGTGTGAAATATTTCGAAGTGAGTGAAAATTTTATTAGATTTACTTGGATAATGTACATGCACAAAACTTACGATGCTGAAATTATATTACGTGAATTTTATTTTTGACATACCAACGATTAAGTGGATTCATATGTGTATTTTTTTGAAGGATTAGTTCAATTCATTTCCGAAAGTATAGCAAACTGCCCACCAGTAGTCTGCTTTATGTGTGGTTCCAGAGCATGACGCGGGCAACCCTCATTTGAATATGTAAGTCTTAACCGTTTTACTTTACATACTGATAAATTTAATATAACAAAAAGTCCATATTACGATTTCTTTACTTACTTACATACCGTCACGCCGTTTTTCCGTTAAAACAATATTTAGGAGAACACATTCTTATTGTGAAGTTGTAATTATTCAGAACATAGGTCTGTGATATTTTAAATATGAATTAAATATATTAATTATAAAGATATACATATAAAATCAATTCTATCGAAAAATATTGTTGTTGCGCCACCGGGATTCGAACCTGGATCTCATTCCTAACCGGGGAAGGTGCTTTATCCAACTAAGCTACAGCGACATTATTTTTAGCGACAATTTTCGACCCTATATGATAATAAACAAAATTTCATAAAAATGAATTGATAATTCTGGCGTCTGCTATCAGTTTACTCAAAGGTATTTGAGATTCTGTAAAAATAAGGTAGATGGCTCTGTCGAATGATGGAACGATTAAATGTATTAATATCAAAAAGGTAACATATAGGGTCGAAAATTGTCGCTAAAAATAATGTCGCTGTAGCTTAGTTGGATAAAGCACCTTCCCCGGTTAGGAAAGAGATCCAGGTTCGAATCCCGGTGGCGCAACAACAATATTTTTCGATAGAATTGATTTTATATGTATATCTTTATAATTAATATATTTAATTCATATTTAAAACAATATATTTAATTATTTTCTGGTATATGTTCCTTCAATAATGCTAAGTAGGTTTACTTATAAAATAACACTATATCCGTATAGATTACTAATTACTAACTAACTAACTTACCATCACGCCGTTTCCCCACGGGGGAGGCAATGATGATAGAGCGCCACGCACTTCTGTCCTGACACACAAATCTCGTCTCATCCACATTCATACATCTTCTCATACAAGCTCGTCGATTATTGAGGCTTCTAATGTGACCTTCTTCAAGTATCTGATTTACCTGGTCGTTTCAAGTCTTCCGCGGATTTCCGATATTAAATAAATATTCAACCAAGAAGCTAAAATAATAATAACATAAACAAATAAGACAATTTAAAATAAAAAATAAAAAACTCTGCTGCAAATTTCATAACTTTATCTTATAATATATCTTTGTAATTTATATCGAATTCTAAATATAAAAATATCAATTTTCTTTAATCGACATTTGAACTGGAGTTGGAAGACCCGAAGATTATATAAATATCGGTTTACAATTGAAACTGAGAATTTTGAATCAAAAGTAGCATATTAATTTTATATTGTCGTCGTTTATGTGAATCAAATAAATATCACTAAGTCGATTAGTTTAATTAAGACATCATTCCATTTTTGTATTTATTAATTATTTTTGTATGATCTATATGTACCTACTCTGAATCTGCTTTTACATTAGGCTCAACAAGAAATTTTATTATAGGTTACTATAAAATCATAGCATTTCACGAAAATATGTTACCGACCCATGTACTAGGGTAGGTATTATCTAATTCTCCTTATGTATCATTTGCAGAGTCATTCGATACTTCTATTTTTAAACGGATTTAACACTGTCGTGATAATTAACGGTGGTAAAGAATACCGATAATAGAAATCGGTTTAATTGTTAGACAACCGATTCAAAAAAAAAGTTATATTTTTAACATTTTAGTTACATGTTTATATTGTTTTGATTATCGAGAAAAAATTTAAATCATGAGAGAAAATATTATCTTGCATAATATATTGGAATAAAATTATTCCTTATTTTACGTAATATAAAACTTCTAATTAATTTCAGTAAAAACGATACGTATGGCAGATTATATTATTTTGCGTATAAAGTAAGCGAGGTTTCTTTCATGTTTACTTGTAACAATTCATCAATAGAAGTGTATAATTATTTTGAGAAAATTAATGACCAATAATAATTTCGCGTGGCACCGTTCATTTAAAATTTTGAAAATAAATGTAATATTTTACCAAAATAAATTTAAGAAATAAAATTATTTTTGGCGGTTACATAAGTATAGAATTTTTTACAGATTTTTATCAATTGTTTCGAAAAATCTAATGTGGTCAACAAAGGAAACAAATATTTACGAAAAAAACGTCAATAAAAATATTTAATTTTAAATAAATTGTAATGTTCTCATTGATCTTGTATTTTATTTTTATTATCATTAGTAAGGTTGTTTTTAGATCTATTTATTTTATGTCATATTAATGGTCGGCGAATTCAAATAGATGGTTAGAGGGTGAGGGGTAACTTTGTTTTACGCAGGCTCTAAGTTTAAAACAATGTGTACAAAATTTGGTCAAGGCATGGCTATTTTTTCAGGTACCAGGGCAAAACTTTTAAAAAATTGCATTCAATATAATACGCATTTATACTGAAGGGGGCGGCGCGATTCTAAGATCAATTTTACCTTCAATCAATTTTTTTTTCAATCTTTACTCTATCATAAATATAGGAGTAAACTTCTGAGCGAGCTCATTTGCACTGCATAATTCCACTATTATTTTCTTTGTTTTAATTTTGTTTTTTTCTTATTTTAATACTTTCTGTTTATGTAAATATTCTGTGTTTTTTAATTATTTAGTGTCTTACTTACTGAAAATGATCTATATTTAATCGGGATATCTATCATCTATAAAAAAATTATTGCGTGTTAAGGTTAAATCTTATTCCGGTGAACTGTAAATTTAATAATATTTATAGTGCTTTTTTACAAATTTTCTTCATAATAAAATATTGAATCGGGAGATTTACTTGACCCATCATACTTGTGAATTACCCAATTAAGGTTTTCTTTGATCCACTTTCCCTCTGTGTTAACACAATGCGGACGAGATGTCTCATAGAACTTTCTGGAAAGCATCATTATAAATAATTCGGGATCTTTGTATAACAGGGTGGTCAAAAGACTCCAAATACTTATTTGCGTGTTTTTTAAAAATTAATATTTACAATTTTTGAGCGAAATTAATTTTTTTCGTCAACGTTAAAGATGTAATAAATGTTATGTTATTATGTGTGAATATACTTTTAAATAAAATACACAAATGAATTGTAAAATATTGTACTTCGTTTATTATTTTTCATGATTACCTACTGCTTGGGACTTATATTTATTAGTTAATTACAGTGTATTCGAAAGAACCCTACACGAAGATAGTGATAAATTTACAGTCCACCTTGCACGTGTCTGAAGAACTGAATTGTGGTGAGTGCAAACCTCCTTCCTGTTTTCTTCCGGCATCTATGCTTTTACGCAACACCTACTGTGTATGGTCAAGAATTTAGAGAAACATTTGAATAAGGAAAATAAAAAACATATTAAACAAAAACCACAATAAAATTAATATTTTAAATATTATAACTAGTCTCGTCACGTCTTTACTTCAACTCGCTGCAATGTTCAATGTGTTTTTTTTTAAAGTAAGACATTTTAATTTATTTATTTTTTAATGTAATCTTAACCTTTTTTCGTAACCCCATGCCATTTCTATAAAATAGACGACACAACTTAGAAACAATGCGCGATATTAAAAAGCCAATAATGAATACTAAGAGCTTCACAATTTGCAATTTATAACTAAATGCACCAAACTGTCGAAAGGAGAATGAATTAATAAATAATAAGATAAGTTAGTCTGTTCAGAATGGCAAATAGCAAACTGCGCCACTAAACCACTTGAAAGTGAATTCCTCAGTAAGAGCTCATGATGGAACAATTCCAAAGGCTGCAGTATGTGTACGTCAGGGCTTGTACTTTGCCATACTTGTCACTCGGCCCGACATGGCAGGCGAGCATCCTGTCCGAACGCGACTCCAGCAAACTTACTTGTTATATAATAATACACCCTTCTCCGTTGTGCTGAGCGCCCTCTGTTTATCTATACTATATTCTGAAAGATAAAATACTAAATGTAAGCAAACTTGAATGTGTCTGCTATGTAAATTAAGTCATATTCATACAGCTTAATTTTATGATACGCCTAAGAAATTGTGTACATGTCATTTATGATTTTAATACTAAAATTTATTGAAAATTTGAAAGCAACGTGGATATTAAACATTTTAATCAAAAAAATTGTGTTGACGCAAGTCGAGTACATACTTCCTGCGCATTTTGTCTCCTTTCAATATAAACCTTAATATATACCTGTTCCGCTCTGGCCAACTAATGACTTTCGCCGACGTGGAAACAGATTGCCTTCCGACCCCGAACTATCAAGATCTGTGTTTTTTTTTCCGTCCGAAAGCAGCACCGTGCGTAACGTTAGACCGCGAAAAGGCGGTGTTCTAAACAGTTCCGGAAGTGCAGTGATATCTCGGTTCTTCACTAAAAAGATGCAAGTCAACTGGAGGTGAAAACGACGTCTAACCCATAACTTTAGAGCAAAGTAGGCCAGATCCACCTGCCATTATTTTCTTTCCTGAATCCAATTCGGGTTGTGTCAACTAATCATTATTGTAATCGATACAGTCCACAGTATCTTATCCCGCCAATTAAATTATAAAATTCAACTTTTAAAACATGTATTTCTTTAAAAACTACATGAAAAAAATATTCAACAGTATATATACTCATATTACAAAACAGAAAATAATGATACGTGCAATATTTGTTGTTACAAATATGTAGAATTGATATAATACTTTACATCACAGTTTTCATACATTTATAGGTAAAGTGTACCAGTACACGTATCCTTTGGCATAAACTAAAAAAATTATCTAGTCGCCTATTTGAGATATTTGACGTTTTATGATATTTTGAAACTTGGATGCCAAAAAAGGGCAGCATGGGTTCCCAATCTAAACTTTAATTTTTTATAGCTGGGAACTCTACTAGCTATAATTATAACAAAAAAATATCCATCATGTGATTCCAACCCCCGGTCACCTTTAAAGGTCATCAACACTGGTGATTATGGTTCCAAATTTTTCAAAAACATTTATGTCATGGGTTATATATAATTTTCTATAACCCTATTGTGTCTTCTTTATGATAGTTGTTAGAAATAAACAATTATTATTATCGATCAAGTGGCCAAGATTGATGTTTTGAATTGGCGCGCATGCGCAACATAAACGCTTCTACGTTCACTTCGGACTGATTTGGTTTATTAGCGATTATCAAGCGTGTGTTATTATTATTTACCTGTTATATTTTAACTTACCATATAATTATCTGTCAATAGTGAAAACCAGAATCTTTTATTTTTTATGAGAGGAGAACAATATATATTTTTCAAAACCTCTGGTAAACCCCGTTTTTGCCTGTCGCTAGGAATAAAATTGAACCTAGATCCAATATCACTCTATGAGTGATATTGGATCTAGGCTCAAATTAAGGTAAGGTAACTATTTATTTTAAAATTTGTTGATTTCACATGGAATGACTCTTTTACTAAAAATGCTGTGTTGACGTGCTATGAAAAATTATTAATGTGCTCTCGTAACATATATTTTGTATCACTTTAAAGACTCTATGATATAGATGAAGAATTTGGTATCAAAATCTAATTTTCCAAAATACATATTCATTTCGTTTCAAAGTAGCTTAAATCCACAATCAACCAATGTTACTGTATTTATCCGCCGTGACACATTGAAGCTTGTAATTGTCCCTGAGTTAATTTTGAGTCTGTTAATTTTCAAAATATTTCACATTCTTGTATATACAGACTACCAAGTATATAGACATTCCTTGTTTCAATATTTTAATGTTGGTATCACCCACGTGATTACTTTGGTACGACTTAAGCAATCAAATAGCTCCGCGACATTTTTTAAATATATGACCCGATTGGAACGAAAATTTAAACGCTGACAATATAATATGCATTAATGTAAAAATACGTCTTGTTTAAACAAAAATTTATACTTTTACTGTTGCATAAATGTGTCATAAACCATCAGATTTATGTTTCCATAAATAATGTGTGTAGAATGCCCCTCGTCCTGCAACTAATGTTCCAAACCCCTCTCCTATATGTATACTTTTTTTCATGTCTATTCATTTACTGATCTGTGGTAATATAATATAAAAATATATTTTAAAACATTCCTAATGATTTATATAAATATTATGAATATATTCATAATTACCTGGAAAAAAACTGGATGTTGGAAGTATTGATACCAAACTACACTCTTGTTGCTCGTTTAAATGTTGTCTCGTATTACAACGAACCGGGAATAGTTTCGTATGGAGAGAGTTTATTGTCCAACACTGCGATTGTGTGGCTTAGTAATTTCGCAACAGCAGTCCGAAACGTACGGCAAATCCTGAAAACTTTGCAATAATGGCCGTGAAAATCTAATATCACGTCCGATCGATCTGTTAGTGTGATCAATTTCTTTGTATTACATAAGTAAGTCTAACTCATCTAAATTGTGATACACACGGTATACTGATTCCGAGGGTTAAATCTGCCGACAGTGGTGCGTGAGATGAGTCTCCTTTCCTTACATGTATTTCTTTTTGTGCCATATTTTTCCCCGAGTGTTTCCTAACAAGTCTTCTGCTCCCGGGTCTTAAGGTTTGTCGGTTACTATAATTTCATTATTATTTGTGTGATCTTATTTGTATAATGTTACTCATATATAGTATATATATTATTATAATAAAAATAAAACAGTCGGGTACGATGAGAACAAATTTCGTATAGAAGGCTGCGCGGTATCGCTCTATCACTGTGTGCAGGCGCTATCGATCAGCCTCCTTTGTAGCATTAAAAAATTTGCCAACCAGACGGCGTAAGAGTAGGACCGAAATAGGAGCCATGAGCTTTATTAAATCGGCCCTGGGAATGTGGCGGGGGCCGCTCTCATTATATAAGTTTTTGAAGTGCTCTTTACTCTTGGAACACAGTGTGAATATGAATTTTTAATGTCAGAATTGGGTTCAAAGTCAAGTAAAATTAGCCCGCGTGTTTAAATGACATGAATATTGGACAAAAAGTCGAATATTAAGTCAAGTTCTCCATTGTTCGGCTAATCGTTAAAATTTCAAAATTCTGTCATTTTATTGTTAATGATTGTAAAATGGCCGTTGATAAAACTCGCGTCGCGCAACTTTTTGAACATAAAAATATACCTAATAGGATTTTCTAAAAATTTAAAAAGCGAGGGGAAAAAATGGTATTAAATTTGGGTCTTTTTTGACTGCTTTCATTTTACGTGTAAATAATATTTGTTTTATATTACGTTATAAATAGCATTAACGGCAGATTGTGGATTTCTTTATTGCAATTGACGGCCGAGCTTGGGATGAAATTGAGGGAAATATCGCCGTCCGCGCCGTTATGCGCGTTAGACTTTATGATATTATACGGAGTATTTTTGCGCGCCAAACGTCACTGAATTCTCTACCTTTTTAAATATAAATTCACAAAACCCTATTTACGTCAATACGCAATCTTTTTTAATATGTCAAGTTATTCGAAAACAGTACGATATTAGATAGATTTCGATAAAAACACTATTAATATACTTAAAAACAATTCACTTTAAACAAATATCAGATATCTCGTAGAAACAAAACTATTTTTTATTATATTTAATGGAAAATATATCGAAGTATTACAAGACTTACAATCTGTCTTCGGCTGACTTAAGTGATCACTCTATATATATATAACGTTCTTCAATTCTCACCCTTCAATCTCCACATTTATCAAATTTTTGAAAGTTGTATATATGATAGTATGTGGATTCGCTTCGAATACCACTACACCATCGCTGTCTATGGACCAAATTTGATAATTAAGTTTTCCTTTTTTTAAACAGCATATAAGTCATCACTATGAGAATCAGATTTTTTTTTTTAATTAATCGTATACCCTGTAATCAACCAATACTTCCATATATTTTCCATTAAATATAATAAAAAAATAGCTTTGTCTCTGTGAGATATCTGATATTTGTTTAATAACTGTGCCTTTGTTGGTAAAATTTCAGTAATTGTGTATTATTGTACATATTAAAATGTTGCTAACAATTTACTGTGTTTAAACACCACTTTACTTTTACTAAAACCAACCGGTTACGGAACCACAGTTCCTTACTCAGGATGTACAACATATGAACTTAGTGTTACAAAATAGGGGCAATTATAGATTAGTGTCAGGTGTTAAAGTGGGGGTGGTTTACTGGAGGTGATTACGAAACCGGTTGGTGTTAGTAAAAAATAAATTGGTGTTTAAACAAAGTAAATTGTTTTTAATTAAATTTATAATGAATTCCCATAAGGTTATAGCGGAATAAAATATTATAATACACTATTTGTTGAAGGTCTCATGACACAACTATTCAACGCATTTTCTTCACTTCCAATTCAAGGAGAT
The DNA here is from genome assembly GCA_031772225.1 of Eubasilissa splendida. NCBI lineage: Eukaryota > Metazoa > Arthropoda > Insecta > Trichoptera > Phryganeidae > Eubasilissa > Eubasilissa splendida. The sequence continues at coordinate 5,271,700 of CM062854.1, read as the reverse complement.
TCCAAAACTATCCTCTGTTAAAAAGTATATCTGAATATATACATGTGTATGGAATATAACTGATTTTATAGAAACGATAACTCTCATCAGATTTTGATCTAACTTTTCTGAAAAATTGACCATATCTCGGCAAAATTCGTAAATTTCATATGCCTTCTCGTGTTAATATAGCGGCTGTTACATACTTTAAAAATTCTCAACTCCGTTAGTATTAGACCTTGAGATAAAAGTATAAATCACATATTCACATAAAGACGAAATTTACCTACGGCCAGTGTCGGAAGAATTTTTTTTCGGAACTTCCATGTGAAAAATATTTTTCCGCATTTTCGCGATTAGATATTTTAATAAAATAAACTAAACTGAACCAATAAATATTAGTATTTTGGTGTTTAATTATCTTTATTATTTATACTACAAACATAATTAAATCCTAATTCATAAAAATTGTTTCAGTAGGTTTTTTAAAGAAGAACCCAGCTTTATTCGTCGTATATTAACCAGTGGTGTATTTAATGCATAACAAACTAGAAATTATTTTCTCATAGGTTCGCGACCTTTTCAAAATGTCTTAATATTATCATATATTTTATGAGAGAAGTACCAGCAGATCGTGCATGGCACTCACCACCCTCCCTTATTTTTATTCGTTTGTAACCATGTGGAGTCAACATCGTTCTGGCCCTCGTAATCATCCTCCACAAGACAGATGAGAGCAGATCTGCTGTGAATATATAAACATTATTTTTCTTCGTCGTCTTGCTCTCAATAAGAGTTCTCGAGGTCGTGGAACTGCAGTTAGTTATTATGGATGATCTATCGCCACTCATTGCGATTTTAGTTCGGGGAGGAGCAGCAAAAACAATATTCTAAATCGTTCACTTACAATTAAAAAAATACGCAAATATATACTTAATACTTGATTTAATTAGGTAGAGATCAGTCAAAAGCATCGCTGTTCAACATTCCAGCTTAATCACAATACAATACACTAATGAAACACTTTAGATTTACAACACATTCACCACACATCTTTATTGTATCTATTTTTTTATATATCTCTGTCGAATATTACTCTTTCTTTTTAATTTCATTTAAATAACACCGCAACAACACGGAAAAAACTGTCTACTTTAACACAGACGGCAGTCTAGAAAGTATCCAGGACAATGTTTTATATATATATTTGGATACCTACTGCAGCCCACACAGTCAATTATTAAGTGTAATTAGTTATTACATGTTCACTTCTGATGTATAAAAAATGTATGTCAAACAAATATCAAATAAATATTCCATTAAATAAAATACAATCACTTTGTATAAAACCACTAATTTTATTACGCGCCAACCGGTTTTGCTTAGCTCAAGCTTCATCAGGGCGTATTTAAAACTAACAATAATAATAAATATTCCGGTGCATATGCATCGAAGTTTTAACCGGGGTACGCCGTGTTGGTGACGTTCCGTGACTTCTGGCTTCTTTCTTTCTTTTTTACATCACCAATGTTGCCATGGTGTCCTCATGTCTACTAACATGGCCAAAATAGCTGAGGATTCATCTATATCTCTGTGATTGAGGTATTCGTTCTGTGGGTTGGCGTACGGTTGACTAGCAATTCATCATCAATATCGAAACAATTTACACAGATAGATATCCAAACCGTCAAGAAATTGTCATTAATAATTTAATTTTTAAAGTGTTATGTTTAGTGCTAATATCTATAATTTAAAAGTGAGTAAAAAACCAAGAAGATAACAATCTTTTATTTTCGTTTCCATGGTTCTGTAAGGGTTGTTGTTGTAGAATATTGGATAAGGATCTTAATTGTGTGTTAAATGCGCGTACGAAGCTGAAGACTGGAGTGACTCACTTGGGATGTTGGCGAAAGAACGGTCTACGTAAACGTCGGCTAGCTGTTCATATAAGTCTATCACGATGTATTGGCATATGCTTATTGGTCAGTTCGTTTCTGTCCTATATGGCTGTCAGATAAGTCCTTACACGGCCATGTCTGTGGGGCGCGTGAAGGACCACCACACTTCAGTCATTTTAAATGCAAAATCAGTCTATACAAATATAATATTATACATAGTAGTTTATTGTGCACTTTAGTAGTTTCGCTTTGCAAATAATACTTTGGGAAAATGTTAATATAACATACACACATACAACAAAATTTTATCGCTTTCTTAACTGGATTTAGCTCTGTTAAAAGAATTATGTTAGATTATTCACTCAAAATAGGCTTTAAAACTCGTACGTCTGCAAACTTTACTTTTATTTGCAATAAATTATACAATTTACGAAATCATTTTAGTGTATTTTATTAAACAAACTAAATTAAACATTTGACATAAATTCTAAACCAGTCAATATTTTTTTATGATATACAGGGTGTAGTCAACAATATTTTATGGGTGGATACCAGACTAAATTATGAGTCAAAAATATACGAGGGATTGTGTCTAATCTCAATTATGTCTGAGATATAATTATTTTTAAAAAAGTCGTAATTATGCTATTATTTCGATTAATTGAAATATTTTATTAATTCCAAATTATATATTGAATACAAAAAGTAAAGGTCATCGAATTTCGTGTGGCTAGACTATTTTTTATTAAGCATGAAGCAAAGATATACATTACTAATGGAACAATTTCGCAAATAATTATTTCGAAGAACGTACGTAGATTTGTAAAAAAATCAGACAATAATATTTTCCGTAACAGTGCAGAATTTGAACATTTTCAACTCGTAATTTAGTCAAGTATCCACTTATAAAATATTATGGACTAGGTCTATTACACCCATTATAATATTTTAAAATTAATAATAAAGTGTCATTGGAATCTTTAACAGAAATATAAATCGGAGATAGCACATGAAGTATACAGATAGATGATTTATGTTTATTGCATTCAGTTTTATGAGTACAAAGATTAATTGTATATTAATTAATTTATCTCATTATTTTTAAGCTATGTAAAAGTAAAAACAAGTAGATCATGGGCAATATTTGTAAAATACCAACTGTTTGAAGTCGGTAATTAATAACTGCGGTTAGATATTTTAAATAATTATAATAAAATAACATTGTAAATAATTGCTCCGGTTTAATTATTTAACGCCAACCATTTTGAAAGCGTTTTGGCTCTTTCATCAGAGCAGAATAAAACTAATTCTAAATACCTTATTAAATACTACCATTGTTTCGCTAATCATCTAGAAATTCATATTTATATAATATAAATCAACACTGGAACCCTGAGGTCCTGTTACACGTAGAAAAAAAAAAATTATATTGTTGTCAGGTTGGTGGGATGTGGGCCGAGGGATATTCTTATGATGAGACTTTGATCTCTCGTCTCAGAGATTTGTAGGTAAAAGTCGATATGTATCTATTACCTTATTCTACTCTGCATGTATGCGAACATATGCGGTTATGAATCTCGCTTTGTACTTTACGCAGAGATGGGTTTCCGAGACAAGCTGTTAAATATGAAACAGGTCGGAGACGAATAATGAAATAATTTACGAAATCATTTTAGTTTAATTATTATCGAGTCTTTATTTATAAAATTCGATTGTTTTATCAGTACTTATGAATGCATATAAAGGAATGGCTTCAAAATTAGAAGATATCAGCTGGAAGGGGTCCTTAAATTATCAAAGCTACTCGTTCTATGTAATTATTTTCTGTCCTTGTATCCTACCTCATACTTATCATGTTTTGTTTGCACCCTGCTGGTTCTATTATAATCCTGCTTTCTACCTTATTTTTACTCTGTTCTTCTTTTTACTCTATTCCAATCTTTCTACCATATACCAGGGGCGTGCAGTGCATACAAGCAAAATCCTGTGCATTACTAAAATTTCTGGGAAACAAATACAAATTAAACAATTGGATTTACATAAATGGAAACATTATTTTACAATTAGTGCCATCTGTGTACCAGTAGAGACTTAAATAACTGGTCCTAAAAACTACTACGACAATTCACCTCTGTACTCAAAGCGTTCTTGTGTATTCGCCGCATCGAGTTATTCACATTACTCTGTTCTCTTTAAGCTAGTGAATTACCCAAGTCATATAATTGGCAATTTAGTGAATTGAAAATTCCTTTCGATTGATCTGTTTTTAACAGAATAACATTAGAGAACTTTACAACTGCATGCAAATCATTGAAGTGTCTACTTCCTCTTTTACTAATTCGCGAATTTTACTTTCTTACTATTTTTAACATGTTTATTTCATGATTGTTCTTTAAATTTAGTGCAAGAAATGGTTTTTGATCAGGAAAAAATTTTCAAACAATAAATTAATCATATTCAATCATAGTGTTCTTAAAAACGTCCATACATTTTTTATACGGGTTAGAAGGTATTATTTTATGTTAAAATTTAAACTTTAAAAACACTATTAATAGTACTCTAAAATTACAAATAAATACATGGTAGGGTCGTATAAACGGTGAATTTATTTTGTCTAAAGGCGTTGGTTAAACGAAAGTACATATATTGTATTACATATACATATTATATATGATTGTATAATATCATTGGTAACAGCATAACCTAAATCTACTTCACGCCGTTGATCTTTACTATGCTATTTTTTTACTTATTTCTCATGTCTACTTATTTTAACCAGTTATTATTTTTTTACTCCGTTCCTTTAATATGCTCTTACTTTAATGTTATTTATACTCTGTTGTTTACTTTTTATATGTATTGAGTCCGTATCAAAAATTTTACTTTGTTCTTTTTACTTATTCTCTTGTCACCTTTTTTATATTTCTGTTATTTACTATTTAATTTGCTTAATGTAGTCCTACCTTACTTCCTACTTATATACATATACAGTTTTCAGGAATATTAAAAACAATAATAAATAGCTAATGGAACTAGTGATGAGAAAAAATACTATTCTTCTGATTGTGATTGATATTCAATAATATCAGTGATTAAAAACTGTGACTGTGATCACAGTTTCATTACTAATACGCATGCGCCGCACAATATTACAATACACGAAATAAATTAAAAAAACATAATTTTGAGCGTATTTACTTATATTATTTCAATTTCATTTGCGTAAAAAATATATTTTAGCATATATAATTAATATATATTTAATCTAATTTAATATCAAAATGAAAAATTTTTAAAAATGTGAGTTTATTTTTCGAGTCAAATTAAACGCTTTTTTCGCAGAATCTATTTGATCTATCACGAATTATAACGTCATTTATTCCTGAATATTTTCGTTTTATATGTACATGCGCTAAATCACGATTCACAACTAAATATAAATATAATAAACACGTATCACGATATTCCCAGATATTCAATCGCTGATAGTGAGTGTGACTCAAAGATTTCAGTGATTCTCACGGTTCGTGATTTTGAGCTCATCACTAAATGGAACCTAATGGCTACTTATCAAATTGTATTTAATACGTATCATACTTACTAGTGTATTAATTACGAAAGAAATATTTATATCGATGCAAGCTTAAAAAAAAGTTATTTTGCAGAAAAAACACCGATTTGTCGGCACTGAAATCATATATTTATTTTATATATATATGTCCATGCAGCGCAGAGCACGGTATGAACTGCTGCCGTATTATTAAACACATAAAAAAATGCTATTAGTCATAACTACACGTATTTCTAGCGAAGCGTATCAAATAATATTTCCAATTTTGTTATTTAAAATTCTGAAATACTAGAAACTCTTTTCGATTTTCTTTGAAATAATTCCAATTAAAATAGATTATTTTCTATAAACAATCTTTTAAAAATTCACATTCACAAAACTTTTGTTCATTGTGCTGAATTTACTTTATAATTTGTTCCGACTTTCTAAAGTAAGCAAGTTTCGGCCTTGTCTGCTGACTTACAAGGCCGTTAATCAAACGCAACTTCCCCTACGATTTCACTAAATTTAAAATGTATTTTTAATATTTACTGAAAAAACATTATCATGACATTATATTTAACTACGTGAACGGTATATTAATGGTAATATTTTATATACGGTTTAGGATAATTTATTTTCCTTTATTAGGGTAGTAAAACTTAAAACTATATATTAAAATATTTTCTGTTGTATATTTCTTTAATTAAGTAGGTTTATCACTAAAATAGCAGTATATTCGTATATATTACAAATTGTACAAGGCGACACACAACATGGCGCCTCTGTATCTTCAAGAACTTTGTATTCCAGACAATTTGAATGGTAGACGTCATGTCATACTCTCAGATCAGCCTCTACTTCAGCCGCAGGAAGGGTTGTAGAATTGACCAACCATTGCCAGAAGTCTAAATTAAGTGAACAGGCATTTGCGGTGGCAGGTCCAAAAGCGTGGAACATGAACTGACATAAGAAATAGTACATAAGAGATTTTATTTAATAAAAAACTAAATACTCACCTTTTCCAAAAGTCATTTCCATAAGTAAAAATAACAATTTTAAATCTTAAAAACAATGATAATTGTAGAACTATAAACAGTATATGTATAAAGCGCCTCTGAAGTGAAAGTTTTTACGAAAGTGGTGCTATACAAATTATCCAATATTATTTTTATTATTATTATGATAAAGGTACTCTAGTCAAATCACTTATATAATATTAAGTATCTCTCTGCGTTAGCTGTTCTTTGTTATGTATTGTATATTTATTATTTTATATAAATTTGTTATTTTAATAATCATTTATTATCTCATTATTGCAGTTTTTAAAATTCAAAATAAATTGAAATAATTACTATTTTCGTACATATTACCAAAGTACAACAGCAATTATAGCAATTCTCCGTCAATAGCAATTTACTATTAATTTAACTCTTATTTTACTTCACATTTTATTTTTAATTTTGATTATGTATAAACATGCTGACAATGTGTAATTTTTTTCTTTGTGTATTGCACTTCTGATGAAATTTCTGTTATTTTACATTGTTAATGTCTGAATAGGGCGTGTATAATAATAATAATAAATATAGAATACACGTTCTTCTTCTTCTGACTTCTTTATTCTATTTTAAAAACGTATCTACAGAACAAAATAACACACTATACGTCTCAGTTACATCTAGCATACCATACAAAGATACTAAACTACTACTACTAGTCTTCAAAGATACTAAATATCAGTAATGATATTCTTTCATATTATTACAGTCCAACCGCGAACCTCCTGTACAATTTTATATTTCATACACGCTATTTATATCATTTTATTTTTAATGTTCAAAGAAAGTCTACGATGAAACATATTTTTTATTAAAAGATAAACACATTTATTATTTCATAATATTATTTATTAATAATTAATAATTTAACACAAATTAAATGTATTAATTAGAAATATATACATTCAAAATCAATATTGTTATTGCTACCGGGATTCGTGTTTCAAATTAATACATTTAGTTTATATTAAAAACATCACAGACCTATGTTCTGAATAATTACAACTTCACAATAAGAATGTGTTCTCAATTCACGACAGTAAAAATCATTATATTCTTATTAATAATGAATTTATTTAATGATTCATGAGTCATTCGCACTATATTTTTTCATGAATTATTGACACAGAAACCATCTAGTGGGCGTAGCTAAGTTGGCAGATTGCTCGCTTAGCATTCGAGAAGTTATCGGCATCGATACCAGGCTCCTCCAAAATTCTTTTGATTTCACAAATGTTTTGGAATCAAAAATAAAGGTGCTTGGTATCGACCCCGATACTGGCTATGGTAAAAAATAAAGCACAAGGTAAAAATGAGTACATACATATATAAAAAAATTATGTAATTTTCCAACGCGCAGTTTTCGTAAAGAAATTTTACTAGGATACCCCCCGAATAAACATTATATGTCACAAAAAAGATCGCATGTCCACTTGATTCATATATTTCAACGAAAATTGACACTTTAATGTAATCTGTCAGTTTCCTTTCAAATTTCCCTTCACATGATACACAAAAGAACTAGAGTATATAAAATACAAAAATACTAGGTGCTAGACCCGTCTATCTCATGTCCGAATCAGGTACTGCTTAAAAATCTTCAGAATCACGATTATTGCGTGGTGTTTTAAATTCTTGAAAAATAGGTCAGTCACGTTATTCCATGAAGCTACATCAGAAAAACATGTCAAAAATATTTATTTTAACAGGATATGAAAATGACGTCTACATCATGCACTATTTTAATATTTGCAGTATGGTCACTGTAGACTTGGAACTATATCACTATAGAATTGCCAATTATTGTGTATTTTAACAATTAAGTTCAATACATTTATCACTTTTGTTTGTCTGTACTAACGAAAGGGTAGTTAAAATATTTATTTTTACGTGTATACATCTTGGCATTACAATACACGACAATTTGCATTGATATGTATATAAATTATAATAGATAGATCGGTAAAACAATTTCATAACAAAGTATATAAAGAAAATTGAATAAGGTAGACCAAGGTAAAATTTAATGTACTAATTGTTGGAGTGGACTCTGTACATGGAGTTAAAAGAGCTGGTTCAATGGTGAACGCTACACGCTATAGCGACAAATAAAGCATCCCCTAAATTTAAGATAGAATAAATGCCGAGTGTGAAAATATGACCATTTAAAAAAAAGAATCGTATATAAATAGTTCAGTAGTAAGTTATGCGTATGAGCGTGTTCGATTTAAATATACTTACTCACTTAGCATCACGCCGTCTCTCCGCGGAGGTAGGCAGAGAGGATAGAGCGCCACACTCTTCTGCCCTGACACACAATTCTCGCCTCATCCACATTCATACATCTTCTCATACAAGCTCGCCGAATGTTGAGGCTTTTAACAGAACCATCCTCCATTATCTGGTTTACCTGGTCGTGCCAAGTCTTCCGCGGACGTCCTCTATTTCTGGTGCCATCAACACTTGTGTCATATATCTATCTTACCATTCTCTCCTCATTCATCCGTTTCATATGACCAAACCATCTATGTGATCCTTTCTTAATCTCACTCACTATACTAACATCAGCTTTACATTCTTTACTCTGTCATAAATAGATTTGCCACAAATACGCCTAAGTGATCTCATTTCCACTGGATTCAGTCTACTTTCGTTCCTTTTTTGCCAGCTCCAGGCCTCACTTCTATACATCAGTGTCGGTACCAGGATTCCATTGTGCACCGCTAGTCTTGCCTCGGTTGACAAATTCCCGTTAGATATAATTCCATTCAAAGCGCCGTTCACTTTATTTCCTGCAGTCACTCTCCTTTAAATATTATATAATAAAACAGTTTTATTTTATTTAGAACAATTTAGTTCCAAAAATGGATAAAACAATATTTATTAAGGAGAACACATTCTTATTGTGAAGTCGTAATTATTCAGAACATAGGTCTGTGATATTTTTTAAAATACTAATTTAATGTATTAATTAGAAAGATATACATATATAATCCATTCTATCGAAAAATATATTGTTTTTGCTACCGGAATTCGAACCAGGATGTGTTCTCTTTAATAATATATAAGTTGTATCAATGTGTCCAAAATTTAATAAAAATGAATGGTCAATTCTGGCGTCTGCTATCGGTTTACTCAAAGGTATTTGAGATTCCGTTAAAACAAAGTAGACGGCTTTCAAATAACGGAACGGTAGATTTATTAATTTGAAAAATGTAATATATGAGTTAGAAAAATTTGTCGACAAAGGTACTGTCTGCTGTAGTATAGTTGGATAATGCACCTTCCCCAGATTGGAAAGAGATCCAGGTTCGAATCTCAGTAGCAACAACAATATATTTTTGAATAAAATTGATTATACATGTATATCTTTCTAATCAATACATTTATTTAGTATTTAAAAAACAATATTTATTTTTCTGCAGAAAACAATAGCAGAAAGGAATTATATGTAACTTTTATAATAAAAGTGAGGATGTCAGAATGTTGCAGAAATTTCAGATGAGGAATTATTGTGCAGTGTGTATCGTGGAATGAATGCTCTGATAATCTAAACTAATCCAACCTAATTACCTCTCAGGAATTCTTCTGATCATTCTACTAAATATAAGCCAATAAATTAAACTAAATTAAGAAAAGTGTTAATAGCAAGCTAAATAGTCACCTTTTTAATTTGTTTTCATATTAGTTCTTACTTATTCACCATTTAATAGTTTTGTTTTTATATATGCTTGTATTTTTAATTTAAGTATACATTGTTTCTTGAAGAAGATACCATAGGTATCGAAACATTTTGAATAATCAATAAATAGTGGTTTAATCAAAGTAATTTTGCTAATATTGAAGAAGTAAATTTTTGAGTTCTGCCTGAATTATCAGAACCCAATCCTGAAAGTATTGCTGCTTTTATAATAGACCTTCTTATCAAAGTTCTATATTTGGTTCAAATTATTACTAGAGACGAGAAATGGGTTTCATACACCGATATTCATCGAGAAAGATCTTTAGTAAATACGTGAAATCCCTCATCATTACATCCGGAATACTAATATTATGCATGTGATGAAATGTGTGTGAAATAAATATTTAGGCAATATACATAGTCTGGTAGCATTCTCGAATCTGCAAGAAAGCATAAATGCCTACATGTTTTGCGAACAATTACACTACTGCATCGTGTGTTGTTGTTGTTAGGACAACATTAGAGAATTAGTATTAAACACATTATATCACAATACAGAGTTTTTCAAAATAATGAGCAAAGAACTTGGACTACCTCAACTAACTGTGTGGCGTGTTTCAAGGTATCCTTTACTATTCATGTCACACCACCTACAACTCGTGCGGGCTAACGACAAACTAAAATGTGTTAAATTATGTCAACAAATGTTTGTAAACATGAAAGATGTCAAAATTCTCCTGCATTTAATTTTTAATAATTAATCTACGTTCCACCTCAGCGGGAAAGTAAACAGACACAACGTTCGCATAAGGGGTCTACAAAATCCCCGTGAAACATTGCAACATGAGAGAAACTCACCGAAGGTTAATGATTTGTACTGAATCACAAACAAAGGTTTATGGACCATTCTTTTTTGCGGAAAACACGATTACTGTATCTCGGCATGCTGGAAAACTGGCTTCCTCCGCAATCAAATGAAGATTCAGAAGTCTTCATATTTCAACAAGATGGAGCTCCACCTCATTGGATGTTAGAGGTTTTCTGAATGAAACTCTACCTCAACGATGGATAGGTCGCATTGGGAATGAAGAGCTGGCTCTTCAGTTCTGGCCCCCGAGATCTCCTGATCTCACGCCCTGTGACTTTTTTTTGTGGGAGTTCATAAAAGAAACAGTTTATCTACCACCTCTACCAACAACTCTGGCCGACCTGCGGAACCGTATCACAGCTGCGATGAACTCAGTAACACAAGACGTGCTTCACCGGGTGTGGAACGAATTCAGCTACCGATTAGATGTTTGCCGTTATTATATTGCGTTATTATCAAATATAATTTACTAACATTTGTCACTCGTTCGCAGTTTGGAATATAGAGTTACGAAATTGATTCCTTCATTTAAAATAACCCTGTACATTGTATTTAAAGAAGTTTCTTTAGTTTATAAATAAAAAAATATTTTTTTACTTCCCGTTGATTCGATCGATCCTGTCAGTCTTTTATTATTTAGTACGTTTATTTGTTTCATCAATTCAATTTTTTATTTTTTTTATTGATGACTTAGTATTTTTAATGTTAATATGAATAACTACTTAGTGTGACATTCTCGCATGAGCATACACAGTTTTAGTGTCAAATATTAGATATTTTATGATAGCGGTACATCACAATGTCAATTATTTATTATGTAGTTGACATTTGTATATAATAAACAATTTTATTTGACAGATGCCCATTATTTCAAAGATCTTTCGAATGAAAAAGTTGAATATTATTCTTTCCTCCGATAAATGTACGAATGTGACCATTTTGATCAGGGCTCAATACAGCACAACACGCTGTCGCAGACCCTGGTAACAGCAAACGGCGATAGCCAATCGTTTTTTGCTAGTAAATAATATAGTAGTGAATTTCAAACGCAAACATTTGTAAGTTTTTTACACAAACGAATACCTAACGCAATAATAACTTGATCTATTTTAGACACAACTAATTAAATTAATATTATTCTCAGATTTTATTCGATTAGGTGTTTTATAAACTTATTTTTCATTCGACAAAGAATAGTGAACTTGATTAGTGCACATTATTCGCAATTTTTCAATTAATGAGATTGATTTTATTCGGTTCTCTTTTAATTTTAATTAATATAGTAGACAAACTGCCTGCAAAATAAATGTAATATATATGTTTTTTAAACGTAGGTTTTTTTTTAAATTTCTTATGATACGAATAAGCTTCGTATTTTAAATCGAGAGCCTTCATGGAAGTGTAGTATAAAAAAATTTAAATCTTTGAAGTCATTTGCACGGATTCCGTTATAACGACACCTTGCAGAAAAACGTTATGAAACAACCCAATATAAAATGTTTAATATTTTCGTGTCAGTATTTTAAAATATACAGCCTTATAGCACATTATGATATTTGAAAAAGACACCTCCAATGCGGAATTCCGCAGCAAAGCAAACTTGCAAACTTGCAGTGGTTGCTCGGTTTTGTATGCAGAAGTCGGTTTCGATATGCAGAAGGATTTCCCACGTGTATTCACTTTATCTAAATATATATAGGAAGTTCATTTTTTGCAGTAATGTTTCCGTGTGAGGAAATATACGACTCTCGGGATATTTGGGATGCAATATAGTTCATTGGAAATACGTTGAGAATTCCAGATTTTAGAAGCGTGCCACGCGACGCTACCAACATTGCTCCGTGGGTTGAGCATAAAAACAATATACGTTACGTGTTTGAGTGATAATACGTCAATAAAAAAATAATATAATTTTTTTTGCCATGTTTAAAGAACGACTGCCTCACCAACTCCGGATAACATAAACAATGGGCATTTAAAAATCTATCGACAAATACAGAAAACAGGTAGCGTGCATGTGGCGTCTAATTCCAAAAGCCCCTAAAATGAATTTCGAATAATTTGAGTTAAATATGCAGTTTTGTTGATTTTTTTGTCAGTTTCATGCAGAATACATTGTTTCTCGCAAAAACCACCTAAATACATTGTGTTTGGGACATATATTTATTCGGTGTGTAAATATTAATTATTGAACGAAAATAATGCATTGTGCCTTCCTCCCCCACTTCCCGGCCGCGCCAGTCGATTGGCGACCTTGAGCCAGTGCGGGTTACACGTGTATGGAAATGATTACAATATTTTACTAATTCGAGACTTCGCGTCTATACTGTGTCGGAACTTTTGACGAAAGAGTGAATTAAAATATATAGTCCACGTCTTTGGAGATGCCAGCAGAATCCGAATTGTGGTGAGTGCCAAATACCTTCCTGTCCTGACATATTTTGTACGCAACATCTCCATATGTTCAAAATCAGGGTTAGTTCTAAAATACCCTAAACAGACAGAGTATAAATTGCTATTTCCTCTTCAACGCTTGTTGATGATCTAAAATCCAGTATGGCTGTCAGAACGATATATACAAACAAACATTTTGTACATTTGTTTTCAAAATATACATTTTCATTCACGACTCAACAGTTTTAGGAGGTTTTGGAATTAGGCGCTACATATGTCCCGCAGATAGTTATTTTGTAGTTTATCCGAAGATCGTGAAAATAGCCTTCTGCTTACCCAAATACCAAATATCATATTTTATTTCCTTTTCCGTATTGCGTATTTTTTTTTACTTAACTCTTTATTGAGAGTCTAAAACTATCCAGGCCCGGTTGGGTGACAATAATTCTTTTTAAATACGCAACCGTTTCAACTTTCTAAATAGTGGAAAAAATCGAACGGATATAACTAAGCCCTAATGTAATATTTTAAGCTGCAAGTAATCAAATTATTTTTGGTAAATCAAAAGTATTTGAACCCATTTACTTTCTGTTTCAAATCAAGAATAATTATTTGAAATAATTTTAACTTCGAAGCTATGTGATGTTATAAAATGCACATTATTCAATACGTTCAGGTATGGAATACACTCCACCAAAAACCAATTAGCCTTTGATGCGCACCTACTAAAAATATAGCATTGAATAATTTTGATCCACTGATGGCTGCATGATCAAAATACACGTTTCATAGATATCCAAACTAATAAAATTAAAGGCAATAAAGTGAATAAATAATTACCAATATGTGTCAAATAACATTTACGTGTTTTAGCACTTACAAAACTGTGTGCAATACTTAAACACTTATAGTAATATATAAGTTATGATAAATTAAAGATTAGAAAGATATACGTATAAAATCAATTTTATCGAAAAATATTGTTGTTGCGCCACCGGGATTCGAACCTTCGATTCGAAAGAATGTGTTCTCCTAATAATAAAGTTGTATCAATGCGTCCAAAATTTAATAAAAATGAATTGATAATTCTGGCGTCTGCTATCAGTTTACTCAAAGGTATTTGAGATTCCATTAAAACAAATTAGACGGCTTTCAAATAATGGAACGGTAGATTTATTAATTTGAAAAAATTTATTGTGAAAATAGTATGTGATCTCTGTCTTTCATATCACAAATTGTATTTTTACCAACGTATTAATTTTACAACGGATTGAATGGAAAAAATAATTGTTTTTGTACGATTCCCTTTTCATAATTAGTTTTAGTCATTCCTGAGCGCTAATATTTTCTTTAGGATTATCTAAAATATGAATTTTATGTTGCATGTATTTACTGAAATATTACAGGTTTAACTATGATGATTGACCTATGTTACTGCATGGTTTGGAAAGAGTTAAAGAAAAATAAACGATTATTTTTTTAAATATATTAATTATAAAGATATACATATAAAATCAATTTTATCGAAAAATATTGTTGTTGCGCTACCGGGATTCGAACCTGGATCTCTTCCCTAACCGGGGGAGGTGCTTTATCCAACTAAGCTACAGCGGCATTATTTTTAGCGACAATTTTTCGACCCTATATGTTACCTTTTTGAAATCAATACATTTAATCGTTCCATCATTTGACAGAGCCATCTACCTTATTTTTACAAAATCTCAAAATACCTTTAAGTAAATCTGATAGTAGACGCCAGAATTATCAATTCATTTTTATTAAATTTTGGACACATTGATACAACTTTATTATTTTTTATGAGAATACATTCTTAAGAATGTGTTCTCCTAAAAAAAAAAAAAAAAAAGATTATTTTTTTACTTTAACACGGGTTAAAAATCTAAACAGTAGGTAAATAACAAGTACCTATAAAAAAAGTGCTTTTATTAATTACGTTCGGAATGGTTAATAGTAGATAATGATAGAGCTGTGTTACTGCATGGTTTGGGAAGGGTTAACCCTGTATTGCTGACATTGAATAAAGATTACGCACCATCTAAAAACCCAGAATGACGTAGACTTTTGGTGAATGGGTGAGCCTAAGTGATAAAGAAAGCCATCATCTGTTTAAAATGATCTTAATTCATTTCCCGCTGTAGTATTTTAATGACTACGTTGGCATATATTTTTTACTCGGTGTTGCATTACATATATCGAACATTGAAGGCGATCGATTTCGATTTTCTTTAAAATAATTTGTAATTTACCGGTTATACTATATATTTTTTAATGTTTTAATTTTGTAAATACATAAACGAGTTTATACAGGGTATAACAGACCTAGTCCACAATATTTTATTGGTGAATGCCTGACTAAATATTTGTAAAAAAATTGTGTTTATTCGATTATTTTGATAAATTGAAATATTTTATTGAATACAAAAAATTAAAGGTCATCGAATTTTGAGGGTCCAAACTATTTTGCATTAGATGATTTAGGACCTGAAGCAAATATATAATTAATACTGGATAAATTTAGCAAATATTTACTTCAAAGTGATTTAAAACTTAACTTTTAATAATAATATTTTCTAAATACTGATTTAATGTATTAATTATAAATATATACACATAATTAAAACATTAAATTAGTATTTAAAACATCACAGACCTATGTTCTGAATAATTACAACTTCGCAATAATAATGTGTTCTCCTTAATAATAATATTTTCCTTAACGGTGCAGAATTTGCACATATTCCTTGAATATTTTTAACTCGTAATTTAGTCAGAAAATATTGTTGTCTAGGTCTGTCATAACCTGTATATATACTATTTACTATGTTTTCTCGAAAAAATAATAACTTGTAGCGTACGTTTATTTTTATTCACTGTTGATAATAAATGCTTCAATAATAATGTTTGTAATACAGGGTTAAAACAAAATATTTAGTGTTTTGTAGATTTTTTATTCTATAAAATAGTAGATTATGATATAATATTTTATCATATTAAAAAAATCGTAAAAGAAAACTTCAGTAAAATAATTAACAAATTAGGAGTAAATAAAAAAGGGTCGCTGAGAAGGTTAGGGCATATGGAATGTATGAACGAGGTCCGCGAAAGACCTGGCATGACCAGATAAACCAAATATTGGAGAATGGTCCTGTCAAAAGCTTTAACAGCTGCAGAGCATGCGTGATAGTAGACAAAGCAATAGTGGTGTACTAAGACAGAAGTGTTGCATTCTCTGATTACCTCTGTGGGAAAACGGCGTAATGGTAAACATGTAAGGAAGTAAGTAATTAATAGAGAAACTCCTCAATAAATAAATAAATAATTTTATTGCTAACTTACTTAATAACCTACTATGAATATATCGTTAGGTAGGTATATTTATTTCCTTTCATTGTAATATTTTTACAATTTCACAATAATTTATTTTCGCTGACCAAAAATGTTATTATTAGTAAATTCGTTATGTCACATTACATTTTCTATGAATCTGAAGTTTTTCATTTTTAATGATACATCACTTCTGTTCTGTATTTACGATACATATATGAAGATTATTAATAAAATATATTAATTACATAAGTAAATGAAGAAAATGGGTATGATAAAAAACTAGAAAAGATAAATCCAACGACATTTTTAAAAAAAATATAGGTTATTAATTAGTTACGGCTTACTTCAAATATGTACTAACTAACAAAAACTATAACATTTGATAGAATATGACGTTTAGAATGTCAGATGTAAAAAAATTGAGAATCCGCTGTAGCGACGTTCATAAAAACGAGAATTTACGAAGATATAATGCCGACAAAACGAAAATCTCCTTAGTTAGACCAATATACAAAAAAGGTCACGTACGAATTATCAGAATTTCAGACCCACATCATATTATCATCAATCAACAAAATAATGGGAAAATATATTGGAAGACAAAAATAATATGTCCACTAAAAATAATATCATTTGAGAACGCCAATGTAAGTCTTATTTAATGACATTTGGAAAAAAAAACACCGAGAGACAATCCTCATTTTAAAAGTGAGAAAAAAAATTGTCGATGATTTAAGATAGTAGATAGATGCTGTTAATGAAGTTGATGAAAGTCTGATATTAATGAAATGGAAATAGTTAAAATCAATAATATACATTAAATTATAATGGCATTAAAAATATATATATATATATACACATTTTTTTTTAAACTAATCATTCACAATAACTTTAATAATAAACCCTACTTTATAAATTCTTTCACGTAAAACAACAATATCAAATATAATAAAATTAATTTAATATTAATGTACGAAATCTTCAATTCAATTCCTCGAAAAAATCTTACCTTCTTGTAATAGAAAATTTAACCGAAAAGCACATTAAAAATATATCCAAAGTTCTCCTGCTGCCAGAATCAAAGAAAAAACACACGACACCTGAAGACATACGACATGCCTGTGGCAGATTTATAATATAACAACTTTGTTAAAGATATAGGAACACATCAAAAGTTTCACATATATAGAAATAACATTTGTAAAATGAAAATTGCCTACCAAAAAGATAAAAACCATCTACCACTTCGTAGAAATTCTAAATAATTACTTAGAATTTTTTTAAATCTACTTCTATGAAAAACCTATTTTTCTTAGTCTACCAAGAATGTAAATATGAAACCGGAATTTGCCCATAGATAACCTTAGCTGTCAATGTAGTTACCGTCAAACTGCGTCATTGGCGCCATTTTCTTGTTTTGACATCTGACAAAGATTTTCAACTCATAACAATACAAGTTTCATACAACAGCATAGTTTTTAATGGCGTTGAACATGTCGAATGTTGTACCTGGAAACTACGATTTGCGGACAGCATTGATTTTCTGTTGCCATTTGAAGAAAATTGCTACAAAATCGCATCGAATGCTTGTATATGCTTACGGTGAATATGCTGTTGGTAAATCACAGCACTTTAAGTGGTTTAAAAGATTCAAAAGTGGCGATGTTGACGTGAGAAACGAACAACGTGGGAGACTACAGAAAAAGTTTGGCAAATGCAACAACAACTCACGGATCAATTAAATGTGACACGAGAAGCAATTTCCATACGTTTGAAAGTCATGGAAAAGATCCAGATGATGGGAAAATGGGTTCCACATGAACTGAATGAAAGACAGCAGGACAACCGAAAAATCACTTGCGAAATGCTGCTCGCCAGGTACAAAAGAAAGTCATTTCTCCATCGAATTGTGACTGGCGATGAAAAGTGAATATTTTTTTAGGAGAACACATTCTTATTGTGAAGTTGTAATTATTCAGAACATAGGTCTGTGAAATTTTAAATATGAATTAAATATATTAATTATAAAGATATACATATAAAATCAATTTTATCGAAAAATATTGTTGTTGCGCTACCGGGATTCGAACCTGGATCTCTTCCCTAACCGGGATGGAACGATTAAATGTATTGATTTCAAAAAGGTAACATATAGGGTGGAAAAATTGTCGCTAAAAATAATGCCGCTGTAGCTTAGTTGGATAAAGCACCTCCCCCGGTTAGGGAAGAGATCCAGGTTCGAATCCCGGTAGCGCAACAACAATATTTTTCGATAAAATTGATTTTATATGTATACCTTTATAATTAATATATTTCATTCATATTTAAAAGTGAATATATTTCAAGAATCCTAAGCACCACCACACACAGCAAAACCGGTCAAAGAAACGATTGAGGTGTTTAGTTGGGAAATACTTTCGCATACGGCTTACTTACCAGACTGGGCTCCGTCCGATTATTACCTATTTGCATCGATGGTACACGCACTTGCTGAGCAGCGCTTCACTTCTTACGAAAATGGCTCGATGATTGGTTTGCCTCAAAAGAGCAACATTTTTTTTTGGGCGTGACATCCACAAATTGTCAGAGAGATGGGAAAAATGTATAGCTAGCCATGGGCAATACTTCTAATAAAATATTTTATTTCATTTTCATACAATAAACATGTATTTTCCATACATAAATTCCGGTTTCATATTTACATACCCAAGTATATACATATAATAAAAACATTAGTTTAAATGTCTATTCTTCTTTCATCCTCAGTCAGATGATAAATGATATTTGTACGGAAATATTCGCATTTTTTTAAATGTGAACACGGATATTATTATTATTATTTTAATATGGAGAATTCATGATACATTAATAAATATATTTTAATACTTCTTGCAAATCAAAATCTTTAATAAGATTTTCCGATATTTTGATTCACACCATTATCCGACGGCAATTTTTTAGACTTCGACTGGACTTTTTACGGGGGTTAATGGAAATAACTGTTCTTTTTTCCGTTTTATCGATTCTGGAAACACTGGCAGTGGCCGCGTACAGGCAATTACGCCCCGCATGGCTTAGCTACAAGTAAACACTGTTCACAAATTACTATCTATTCTAGCAACAAGCAAATTGGCTCATGCCAACTGCTTTCTACTAGTTCTTAATAAAATTCACAATAACATTAATAAATATATATTCTGAATAATCTGGCAAATGACACACATATTAATAATAATTATAACACAAGGAATATATTATTATTAATTTATATGATACAATAAATAATAAAATACTATCTGTAAAATATTAATAATTATCGATTACTAGCGATGCGGGTAATCCAGAAAGAAAAGACTTTTTTTATACATACTACATACTTTAATTTACTTTTTCACATAATTACCTCCTTCATTTAAATATTTATCATTTATATTCACAAGTTTTGAAGTTTCTGTATTCTAATCGTCCACTGTGCAGTTAACCGATTGTTAACTGGAAGCTGCAATTTGTCGTCACTTCTAAAAAGGAATTCACCAAGTACTCTTTAAGCTTAGAAAAAGGGTGAAACGATAGATGATCGAAAATCTTCCACCCAAATTTACCCAACATTTTTCTGGGCAGTTTTGGGAATGTTCTTTACCACTTCTTTGGAATAAATATACATTTTTTAAAAAGCACTCGTTCGGAGATATTTTAATAATTCATAGCAAAATTTGAGAAGGCACGGGAGTAAAAAGACTTTTATCAATAACCATCTAATTAATTTGTTACGATGCTGCGAGAAAGAGAAGGGGAGGGAAATATAATAATGTAGAAGAGAGGATAAAGGGAAAATCAACTAACTGCTTTAGCAATGTTTTTCTTGACCTGATAACGCCGCGGCATGATGACCAACTTTTTATATTCATGGTCTCCTTTTAATAATCATGTTCTTTCCGTAACATTCCTAGTCACTTTTTTTAATCATGCACGTCCTCTAACATCAAAGTCTCTTTTAAATAATCATGCTCCTTCTTTAGCATCAAAGTCTCCTTTAAATAATCATGCTCATTCTCTAACATCAAAGTCTCTTTTAAATAATCATGCTCATTCTCCAACATAAAAATCTCCTTCAAATGATCATGCTCATTCTCTAACATCAAATTCTCCTTTAAATAATCATGCTCCTTCTCTAACATCAAAGTCTTCTTCAAATAATCATGCTCATTCTCTAACATCAAAGTCTCTTTTAAATAATCATGCTCATTCTCTAACATCAAAGTCTCCTTTAAATAATCATGCTCATTCTCTAACATGAAAGTCACCTTAAAATAATCATTCTCATTCTCTAACATCAAAGTCGCCAGTATTTTAATACACACATTAAGAAACTAGACTATTTCACTGCCTCGACTACTATATTCAAATCTAATTTTGTCATTTTCTTTATTATTATCCTCATCCCATCTTACTTCCCGTTTTCTCTGCAATTATTTAAATGTTCAAAAAAAAAAAAAATTTTCCCATCTGTAAATACTTTTCCTGTCTTTCTTCATTCATCTCATACACTGTGTCACCATTGCATTCCAAAGAAAATATGTAATTGGCTGAATTTATTGGTTGTATTCTTTATATTTTTTTGTTAATTACTGTAATAAAATAAAATAAATATTCATGGTCGCTCTCTAAAATTCATGTCTCACATGTTCATGTTCGTTTTCTAACATGAAAGTCGCCTTTAAATAATCATGCTTGTTTTCTAACACTCATAATCACCTTTTATCATTTGTGCTCCTTTTCTAACATTTATGCACACCTATTGCCTTATTCTCATCATTATAATTGGACAACCTGTCCAAATTTTAAAATACATTTTATCGGCCAGATAAGTATGTCTGTGGATTACCACTGAACATGAAATAATCGTGCCTATGTGTAGATTATTGATTTAAACGAATATTTTAGCGAATTTTTTCACATAAACACAAAGATTTCTAAACACTTAACTGATATACTATTTATTTTGCCGAATATCAATTTGAATTGAAAATTATTTGATAAAATTTATTAAATAATAATAAAAAAATGTTCACCTTTTAAGTCCAAATCATAGTTGATATTCTTTCTTCTGCCTTCCTCTTGTTAAGGGTATTATTGTATTCTAGGAAATGAAACATCATATTTCCGAAACAATTCAATTTATTGCGTTAATGCAATGGAAACATAGAATATGTCCAAATTTGGCACATTGAAAACATTTATAGTTATGTATATACAAACACCTTTTACTTAAACACTTTATAATAAATATTTCACAATAATAATTATAGACTTACGGTGTCTAATAATATAATATACTATATAGAACTTTTTAAATACAAAATTTTTAGATAAAAATATTATTTAAATTGTTTGTATTATCAAGAAGTAAAACTAATTTTTATACATAGATATACACAAATATAACGTTAGTGTTGGTCCGATATCACGCGTTCACTGTCAGTTTACGTAGTGGAATTTTCGAAATCGTCATTTCCGAATAAATTGTCATTTCCCACGTCATACTTAGATCCGTAGTTGGAGTGCCTCTCCCTGTGCGCCTTCTTACCGTCCTCCATAATTCTCCTCAGGCTGGAATGTTCGTGGAACTCGTGTCGGATCACGACGTTCCTGCTGATGTTCTTGAATAAGATCTTCCACAAGGCTTTATCCTTGTTCTTCCACAGCAAACTCCTGGTCCTTTCTCTCACTCTTCTAATGTTGTCTTCCAGCCTTCTCGCTCTGATCTCCATAGCTATCAGAGTCCGGGTGGCGTTGGACAACAAGTTGTAGACCACCTCGTTATTTCTGACTTTATGCTTTTTAGGGGAGTGCGAGTGGTTCTTCTTGGCCACTTCGTCTCTGGTCAGAGTGTTGGTCCGTATTCGGTTAATGATCTCCGCGTGAGTCTGCGAGGGGTAGTAAATGGGGTGTTTCACGGAGAGGAGGATGCATATTGTGACCGCCAAAGCCAGCAACAGGGGGATGAACATCAACTTATAATTCGGATTGAAGTGAGAAGGGATGAAAGTCATGTCACTTTTTTTAATAATCCTTTCACATATGTTTAAGATGGATCGTTTGGCGATCCGTTGTTGCACTGTTTTGGTTCCGCGTTACTTTCGATATCATGTTTCGAACTTTTCTACCCGCTCAGCGACACGTCCGTCTGGAGCGAGTCCGGCTTTCCAACTGGAGAGGGTGGCTTTTCCACCACGCGGCTTTTTCCACCCCCCGCAGCTCATCCTCCCCGCCGCCCGGCGTCCGACCCCCGCGCCACCGTCCCCATCGTGTCTGTCTCCGCTCGAGGGCTAGCAATCTACCCGAGTGTATATTGATTCCCTTCAGGAAAAACATTTCGGGTCCCTTTTACTTTTTTTTACGTTTATTTACTTTAGGCAACCGCGCTTTATTTAAGCAACCACCTTTACAGTAATTGCGTATAACGGGTAAACAGCGGTAGGCCGAAATTCGAATATAAAACGAAAACATTTGTCTTTTCTTCGATGAAACTTTTATTTATTTTTTGCTCTACTTTTAATGAATTTGGAAATCGATCAATCTCTTCGTTACTGATTAATCTTTATCTCTCAACGTTCTGTAAATTTGCTTAAATGAGGCCGGTAGTCCTAAGCTCATTAAATTAAATACTTAATTACAAATTCAGGTCGTTAATTATTTTCTGGTGACAACGATGTGTCCCCGATAATAAATTGGTCTTTGTGCTTTCTTCCCAGCATCAGCGCCACTCTGGCAGTTCTCATATAAATTGTTCTCCTTTCCGCTGTTCTGCACCTGTTGCGTAGCTCCGTTTGTTATTCATTTGATCGAAGACATTTTAATTTAGAAATCGTCTAAATAAAATGTTTATCCAGCCCCTGTTTACCAGGGGCGTGCACTGTATACAAGCAAAAAAGCTGTACATTATTATAGATTCTAGGGATATAAATAAATAATTAAATAATCCTCATCTTATGAAAAGACCCTATAAAATTCTAGCCGTTATTATCCGGATTAGCGTAATCCATGGCTAGATTTTATTCCAAAAAATTGTGAATTATTTGTGAAAAACTTCATGGCCATACTGATATGCAATTTGCCAGTGCGTACGCGACTAACTTGTTTGTTCAATCCGTATGAGAATCCTGCTTAAATAAATATTTTCTTACTCAACCTATGTCTTTATGTCTATGAAACAGATTTTTAGTATTATTTTTTTAACATTTAAATATAATCACGCTGTTTGCGTATAACAATTTTTTCATGCTCTAAGGAAAACTTGTAATTTTGTTTGTATTTATATTTCACAAAATTCCAAAATTATATCTAATATAAATATTCATTTTTCAGTCTACTTCATCAAACCGACCTCTGATATATATATTACGCCTAAATGGTGGTTTAAATGACCTGTTTTCTAAATGGGAGATAACTCAGGCGAGATGTTGCGATATAATTATCTTAAATTAAATGGCTAGCTTAATATTTCTTGTTCGACATGTTAGAAATTTTTGAGTGACTACAAAAATTTATGTCGAGTGCGCACTGTTATTGACTTATTGCTTTAAAATATAGTCAAGATTTAGTTATTTATATATGATATATTATTATGTTTCTTTTATAATTTTTTAACTATATTTGTTGTATCAATGTGTCCAAAATTTAATAAAAATTAATTGATAGTTCTGGCGTCTGCTATCAGATTACTCAAAGGTATTTGAGATTCTGTAAAAATAAGGTAGATGGCTCTTTCAAATAATGGAACGATTAAATGTATTAATATCAAAAAGGTAACATATGGGTTCGAAAATTTGTCGCTAAATATATTGTCGCTGTAGCATAGTTGGATAATGCACCTTCCCCGGTTAGGAAAGAGATTCCGATTCAAATTCCGGTGGCGCAATAACAGTATTTTTCGATAAAATTGATTTCACATGTATATCTTTCTAATTAATATATTTAAAATATCACAGACCTATGTTCTGAATAATTACAACTTCACAATAATAAAGTGTTCTCCTAATGTTCCTATTTATTTATCTATCGATAAAAGTATATGTTTTTTTGTTATTATGTCGTTATAACAATTATAAAAATATTTCTTTATTTAAGGACGCGGGTGTAGACTCTATACTAAAATAAATATGTATATATATATAAATAAAGTTAGTGTTATGAAACAAGAAAACACGGATTATGCTTTAAGATTTTATTTGTAAATATTAAATTACTATTCCATTATCTAGAATAAACCTCTAACTTTTATATTTGTACACATTAAGCTAAAAAAGTACGCTAAATTATCATTGCTCGAGTTAGCTACAATTCTGACCAAAAGTTTTAATATCTCCACGTGGCGGGACGAATGGAGATTTATCCCTTCACCCACGAGTATTCACAGACCAACCTGACGAAGCTAGAGACTCCAATTACTCGATATCATCAACTATTCGAGTATCGAGCAGTAAAATCTCAAAATACTCGAGTAGTTTCCAATGCACCAAAATAGCTATGAATAATTCAAATTCGTTCAAACATAATAAATAAATATAAAATAAACTAAAGAGTAAACTTTATTAACACATTTATTTTAATTTTAAAAACAATAACGAATTAATGTCTCATGTTTCATATTTGTGGGTAGTTTTATTATAATAATTCCCGGTGTTGACCAAGCTCTCTCGGTTGACTCCGATCTTATTATTAACAGTGAGTCAAATAATAAATCTAATTTATCCGTCCGCTTGGTAAACGTATCTGTCCAATTTTTGTTTTGGTTTATAATGTCCACTGACGGATTAGTATAAATATAATTTCCTGGTTTTATACCACAGCTGCATTCAAAATTGTAATAAACATAATAACTATTTAACATGTGATACTAATAATGAAAATCCACAAAAATATTTGGATACATAAGTATGTTTAGATGCAGAAAATTAAAGAAAAGAAGAAGAAAAAAAAAAGAGGGAGGAGAGTGGGGAGGTTGCAACTATTGTTGCGGTAAAGGGAGAGCAACATGGTAGGTAATGAATGGCCAAAATTAAGATTGTGGTGGTTCATAAGAAGAACCCTTTGAGTGTAGTAAGGCTAATGTTGAACAAGTCAATTTCTGTAAATTTCTCATTAAGGTATTTGCATGACCGGTGAATGAATGAATTTTGTATCTAAGATGTTCTACTTCTGGGAATGTGGAAGAGTGCGGATTGCCGGGTTGATCTAGATGGTACCTGAAGAGATATTAATTCTAATTGGCTGGGACAATCAATATGGCCTTGGAGTAGTTTAAAGAGAAGTATTTGGTCAGCACGTGTTCGTCGATGTTCTAGGGTTTTCATATTGTGGAAGTTTGCTGCATCTAAATAGGAGTTGAATGATAGATTAGATCTAACATTCAGATGTCGAATAAACCTATTTTGTATTCCTTCTAATCTCACAATATATGTCATCTGCCATGGGTTCCAGATTTGAGAAGCGTACTCTAAGTGACTAAGAACGCGTAATACAGTATTTTGAAGCAGTATGGATTTTGGAAGTGTTTGCAAGTTTGAAGTATGAACCCTAGCATTCTATAGGCCTTGGAGGTAATTTGGTCAACGTGATTTTTGAAAGTAAATTTACTATCGAGGATTATTCCTAGATCTTTAACATCGCTTTTATTTTCTAGCTGAGTGCTGTCTATTGTGTAAGTAAAATTACTGAAAGAGAATGTTATTTAAAAACACTTTTTAGCATTCAGGATGAGTTTTTTCACCTTACAGTAGGCTGCAACGCGGGTGATATCATTTTGCATTTTATGGCAGTCATCTAGGGAGCTCACTTTGGCAAAGATCTTCATATCATCCGCATAAAGAAGAAAGTTGACAAATTGTAAGTATGTGTATACATCGTTAATATAGATTATGAATAGCAATGGACCTAGAAAACTCCCTTGAGGAACTCCGGAACTATATTTTATATTGTATATTGCCATTGGTTAGAAAAGTCAGGAGGACACGAAGACGCAAAAGAAATTGTCCCGTCGTACCGCATTAGCATAGCCGACGACAGTAACCACTCTAACATGTAACATTTTTTTATTTTTTATATTTCATCATTTAAAAAATGGACGAGTATGCACTCAAGTGTCGAGTACTCGAATTAGAGACTTACAGCTTCTAGCCGAGAGCTCTTCGACTAGGTCCTGTGATATGATGCTGATGCATCGCTTAATAAGTATTATCTGTACTTTAAGTGAATACAACCTAAAAATAAATTTAATTTCCTTTTTGCTTTCGTCTTGTATTGAATCGATTGGTATTATTGATTTCTAACATGGCCCACGTGTGATAATCATCTGAATGTATGAACTAGTGCATGAATTAAAATTAGAAACGATTCAACATCAATTTTTAAGGTTTACTAACTTCAAACTGTGTATAGCCGTTGAACGATTGAATGATGATTTTCTAATGAGCTTATTATTTTTATTAAAAATACTAAATAGCATGCTGGACGCCTTTAATTTAACTGAACTGATTTTATACCACGTTCCTGCGCGGAGTACCAAGTGTTTTTCCATGAAAATGTATCATATACTAATTTTTATAGGAATACACCCACACAAAGTCTTCACAGGTTTGGGAATGATTTTGGTTTTGTGAATATATTCCAATGTTCAATGTTTTAATATTAGAGTAATGTTTTTGATGCTGTATTGAGTCAAAGACATAATTGATTTTGTTACTCAGCTGTTTAACATAATTTTTTTTTTCTATCTTGAACCTTAATTTTTATTGTTTGTTTTACTTATTTTTCAATTTTTTTTAAAGCTATGTATGTATATTCTATCAATTTCTATTTATATATTTTCCATGCTACTTGAGTAGCTGCTCATGTATTTTTATACCTAATCAATTTTGTTAAAGCTCGTATGGGTTTAAATAAAAATATATATATCTATGTTGTATTTGTAGATATTTAGTGTACCATGAGAATACACATTACACAAATATGTCAAAAGTCCAAAAAAAGCAAACAATGGCCCCAATTTATGTTAAAAATATAAAAGATGTTTAAAAAATTATATTCATCTCTTTGAATGTATACTAGACCCAACCCTTCTCACATTTTCAACCCCCTCTTCAATATTCTTGTCATATAATTTGACTTATCGCGAGCCGAACTTCGGTCCGTCATCTGAGATAGCGCCTTATCAATCTTTGATTAGGTCCGAAGGGAAAATAACGAGAAAATATGACGGTGTTCCGAGACTTGGGTGAGCTGTCAGAAACATACCGTGACTAGGGAACATATCGCTGAAATCCCAGCAAAATAATTTGAATGACGAAAATTATGGAGAAATGTAAAAAAGTATTCGCATTTGTATTCTTCGATTTAATTTCTAGTTTGGTAAACATTCACCGTTTATAAAGAGAATACAATTTGCCTCCTATTTTCAACAATTCCTAAAATTAGATTAGGTATTTTTAATAAGCTATTCGAACGTGAATGAATTAAATTACTAAGATTGAAGTTAAGTTGTGTTAATTAAATATATCCAAGAGTAAATAATTATTTAAAATGCAAAGTAATCATAATAAATGCATTACGGAAATATTACGGAAGCAATGTTAAAAAATATTCCCTCCCCGATTCTTACCCAAAGCAACATACTAATTTAGTTTTGGTTAAATGTGTATTGCTGGACAAATGAAAATTAAATTGTATTTTCAACAAAACTAAGTACAGAATAATTAAAATAAGTAAAACAAATTAAATAAATATGGTTGATTTTAAATCTCTATATTTAGATTTACGATACTACCTCATAGATAGGATTACTCTTAAGGTCATTAACCTTTACCATACCATGATATAAAATACCCGAACGCAGCCATGCTGTCAACTCGTGTTACTGTAAATAACTATTAGAAAAAATGTTTTTATTAGCTTAAATGGCTTTAATGGCACGAATTTACTCTAAATATTGGGCATTCAATTTTGAAAAAATGATTAATAACATAATTTAGACCATTTCTTAAGTCGTATACAATGTGTCCTTCCTTCTTACTTTTCTTCATTTAATCAGTGAGAAAGAGACAATTATATTTGTTGTTCTTTTCACTGTGAAAATAGTGTGTAATCTCTGTTTTTCATATCACAAATTGTATTTTTATCAACGTATTAATTTTACAACGGATTTAATGAAAAAAATAATTGTGTTTGTACGATTCCCTTTTCATAATTGGT
Organism: Eubasilissa splendida; assembly: GCA_031772225.1. Taxonomy (NCBI): domain Eukaryota; kingdom Metazoa; phylum Arthropoda; class Insecta; order Trichoptera; family Phryganeidae; genus Eubasilissa; species Eubasilissa splendida. The sequence continues at coordinate 5,242,671 of CM062854.1, read as the reverse complement.
TTTTCACTGGTTATTCCTAAGCGCTAATATTTTTATTAGAATTATCTAAAATATGAATTTTTTGTTGCATGTATTTACCGAAATATTACAGGTTTAATTATGATGGTAGACCTGTGTTACTGCACGGTTTGGGAAGGGTTAAATATAACGATGCGACAAATTAGCTATCCATCACAATTATAGAGTAGATAGTTAGTTAGTATTGGTTAATTAAAAAAGTAATTGCATTATTTCTTCCTTTCACACTATTTCACGAATCATCATATTTATACGTCATATTTTTTATCTATCTTACGGAAATCGCTACCCTTAGCGTTTGATTGATTGATGCCATCATTGCTATGTTCATTTGGGAGCGAATTATTACATATTAGAAGCTCGTTTATTTTACGATACCATTACGTAAGAAATAAAACTCCAACCAGCAGTGAAATTGGAATTATATTATATTAAGATTCAATTTATCATCAGAAAGGGCATTCAGCGCAAACATGACTCGGAAAATCTATTTTTTATATAAACATGTAAAAACATCTTCAGTGGCGTAACTATGATAATGAAGCCAATGCGGTGCATACAAACCCATGATAGATAATAGCACAAAAAAGTACGCGTCCTTTAATATTATATACGTATTTGATATGGATATTATTCTCAGCGCTAATATAGTTAAATAATTTTTAAAACCTTCAACAACAAAAAATATAATTTTAAAATTTAAAGAATCATTTTCACACATAGTATGAAAATATTATTATTAATGTATGCATACAGAAGTAGTATACCGCTAGAGACCAGACTATTTCCGCTCAATCAACCAAAACGCACCCATAGGTAATTACCGGTAAATTGGGAAATTTACCGGAAATTACCGGAAATTATTTCACTGTTATTCAGAGAGAACTGTCATATTGGGAACTCGAGAAAAATCGTGGTAAATATTTGAACATTGTATTGCAAAATCGGATGACTCTCCGACCAACAAGTATTAAATCAGAATGAGCCTTTTCATCCGCGGGACAAATATGTACAAAATTTAGGACAAGTCTAAAAGATCAAAGTATTGATAGCATATTTTAATTCTGAAAAATTTTATACTCAAAAAATTAATCTTTTTTTTGAATAAATTCAATAACAACATTCAGTTGTAATATTATTTTAATTACAAATTTATATTAGGTGTATACAAAGTATATATTCATACACCTAATGTATGGTTTACATACATCAATAAGTTAATGGATAAACTAATAAGTTAATAATATTAACTCCTCACAGACAGGTAAACCAAATATTATACAGTCGTAATTCAAATTAACCAAGCTCGATGTGGCATATACATAAGTGATTATCTGATCTCCCATTACCATATCTCAGTAAATACAAAAAGGACATCAAGTACATATGTATGTATTTATGTATGACATTTTTCCCCTGAAACGTATTTGAAATTATTTCAGTTTTAATCTAGGATACCGTTTTTAGTAATGGTAGCCACATACATATATATATACATTAATTATCTAATCTAAGACTATTTTTTTTCATTTACCGGTAAATAACTTTTAAACCGGTAATGAGAAGAATTATTTACCGTTTACCGGTAATTGCAATTTGATGATAAACTGCAAGTTCTAGTCCAATGCCTTTTTTAGTTATGCCTCTGGGCATATTATTTCATTGAGTATCCAGCGGAAAATTTTCAAGTTTAATATTAAATTTAAAAAAAACTACACAAAATTGATTTTAACGATGCTAATTTAACGTTTTATAAACAATATCGTCTAAATGCCGTCCACTTCTCTCAAGACACTCTTGCAATCGGACTCTTAAATTTGCAAACACGCGAGAGCAAAACGTTGGTTCAATGGCAGCAACTTCAAGGCGGATATTATTCGAGTAAACTCTTGACTTAAGGTATCCCTACAAAAAAAAGTTGCACTGTGTAAGGTCCGGTGACCGAAGTGCCCAGGGTATGTTTCCGTACTAGCTGACTAATTTATTGGGAAAAATTCCCCTCAGCCCTCCATTGAAACTCTAGCTATGTGACTCCGTCTTGCTAAAATTGTGTTCTGTTGTTAAACTCGGAAAATAGCTGCAGTTTCACTACCAAAAACTCGTCGATCATTCGGCAATACACGTCAGCAGTGACTGTCTCTCGCTGGTTAAAAAAATAAAGGCCAATCGTTCCTCGGGCAGAAATTGCACACCACACTGTCGTTTTTGGACAATGCAAACGTTTTTGATGGCGTTCCCTTGAGTTGTTTGCTTTGCTCTGTAGTATCCTTTGCGCGCTTACGAGACGAATTTCCGAAATCTCATTCATGTACACACTCTAATAAATATTTACGTATCCATAACATAATTTAAATACTTGTTTGTTGATTGAATTAGAAAATATTGTTTGTTAGCAATAATAAATGTAAACAATGGCTGGAATTGTAGAATATATAATTGAAAAGATAAATGGTATATTATTGGAGAATGTTAACAAAAGCTAAGTGCGAAGGCACCTAAAACATTAATAAAGGGGATCAATGATTTGGGTATAATGTTTGACAGTAAATTATCATTCATTCCCCACATTCATTAGATAACTAATAAAAGTCTCAATATGTTGGCATTTGTTTTGCGGACTGCAAAAATCTTTTCAGACCTGCACACTTATAAAGTCCTCTACACTTCTCTAGTCAAACCTCAGGTAGAATATAATTCGGTAATATGGTCGCCACACAACGTTATTCACTCGACGGCGGTTGAAAGAATCTAGAGAAAGTTTTTTAGTTTCATTAATTTTAAATTAAATATACGCTCTGAGGATATCAATTATGATTATCTCCTTAGCCGTCTCCAATTGTTAAAATTATCAGTGAGATGTACGATGACCGACCTTATATTTTCTGTACAGGATGATAGACTGCCCTCAGATTGTTGGTCTGCTTGACTTTCACAAACCATTGAGGTCATCGAGACACAACTCATTGTACTATTACAGTGGTAATGTCAGAACTCATGCATCAGCTAATTTCGTAGTCCCCAGATTGCATTCTTTGCGGAATGAATATGCGGAGGTAGTCGATATTTTTGCTGTAAATTTAACTTTTTATAGGACTACATTATTACAATTTTTTCTGTCTCAACTCAATGGTGACGGATAAATTGCTTTTCTTCACATTTTATATTTATTATTATTTTGATTATGAAAAAATATGCTGATATTACATAATAATTTTTTTGTGTGTATTGCACTTCTAATGAAATTTTCTATTATTTTACAGTGATGTTATCGCCATTGAGAGAGATATTTATCAAAAAGGAACCAAAGTTAAAAGAAAATACTGCTGTATTATATGCCTGAACATGTGTTATACACCATATTTGTTTTATTATGTTTATTTACACCGTTAAAATCCCCAAATTAATTAAATAACTCCCCTGTTTCGTGGAATGCTTAATTACTCATCCTAAAATTAGATTAACGGAATGAAATTGATTAAAAATAGCGAGTCCACATATTAACATATGTACAACTTTCAAAAAATTTGATAAATATAGAGATTGATGGGTGAGATTGGTGAACGTTGTATTTATATAAAGTGATCACTTAAGCCAGCCGAAGATAAGTAGTAAGCGCCGTAATTATAATTTAAAAAATAGCTTCGTCTCAAGGAGATATCTATTATTTCTTTGAAAAAAGGGTCACTCTACACTTAAATTAGTTTTCATAGAATAACGCATCGATCCAGTTTGCGTTAATTTGTTTAATTAGGTTGTGCTTTGTTCGACCATTTTCCATTTTATGAAAATAAATCACGTTTTCCAATTTGAAAAATATGTTTTACTGATTAGTAGATTAGATTAGTAATCTCAGCCTGGATATTATGACCGTTAAAGCTGGCACAACGTTATACTATACTTTGCAATCTATGTTGGTGTTACTTTAATAATAACTTTTCATAAACTACAAAATATGAACCAACTCAGACAAATTATTCTTCTTATCAAGGAGAACACATTCTTATTGTGAAGTTGTAATTATTCAGAACATAGGTGATATTTTAAATACTAATTAAATGTATTCATTATAAAGATATACATATAAAATCAAAAAATATCGTTGTTGCTACCGGGATTCGCACCTGGATCTCTTCCAATCCGGGGAACGTGCATTAACCGATTGTGCTACAGCATACAGTACATCGACGACATATTTTCGAACCTATATGTTACACTTTTCAAATTAATACATCTGTCGTTCCATTATTTGAAATCGTTAATGTGTATTTAATTATTCTTCTGTTTTATTATTCCGCAAACTGGCTTAGCCGCACAGTAACCACCATTGGTCGCGAATGATGATGAGCAATCGGTGGTATTCGAAATTTTATAATTGCATGTATAAATTGTAGTAATCAATTTTTTATTAAAATTCGAATATTCATACGTGCGTTAGCTCAAATACATGTATAAGCATATGGCAATTAACAATATGTCCCAAACCTTTTTTTTTTTAGTAAATAGAAGATGTATTTTACGCCCGCGTTTAAATTTTAATCTATATAATTCATTTCAGAAATCTGTCATTTTATAAATCCATTAGGTCGCGCTGCACTCTCGTCTGCAGGACTGATGAATTGAAAAACCATTTTGAAAAATTCGTTTGATGGAATTGCAGAGCTTACGTGAGATTGACAGGTTTTACCTCCCCCGGCATCATCAGATCATAACTCATTCCTCCCGGTATACGGCGCTGACAGCTACATGAAAATACACAGTCATCGCGAACGCGTCGATGGCCTAATGCAGAATTCATTAATTTTATTACGTATTTGTTTCCCTTTGATGGCTCATTTTGGAAGGCCGATAGATTAGGAGTCGACGTGTATTAAATAATTGTATATCGAACGTAACAGCATAAGCAAAGCTTGTGAGACGTGAACGAGCCGAACAGTTTGTTCGTGACTCGAATAGTTTGAAAACCGAGAAAATATGTTATTATAATTGAAGGGCTTACTGGATATTGCGTTATTAGTATTGAAGTAAAAAATATACATTTTTAAAATATTGTTACGTAATGCGCTGGCACCGGTGGATCGAACTCCAGCTCATCACGCCACCGGCTGGACTCGGTCTGTGGGTAATGTGTGCGTGGTGTCCGTACGCCTGACTTGGACGGATGGTAATGGTCTCAAACAATTACAACCCTGTTTTACACATTAATTACACTTTAATAACGTGAAAAGCATGATAATAGTATTAACAACTTCTTTCTTCTAGTTTAACTCTGCTCTTAGTGAGTACACACACTAGGCCGTCGCCATTTTTCGATTCTCTCTCTGGCGGTGCGGCGTCTCCCGCGCGCAAGTCCCCCCTTCTCTTTCCGCCTTCTCTCTCTTTCCACCCGCCATCACTCGGATCGGAAATGTAGCGCTCGGTCTGCCGCACAATTTTAAAATGTCACACTATATAAGAACATGGTAGTGCACATTTTCGTATATAGTATAATCGTGCCTCAATCCGATGAAACATGACTATTAATGCACCTCCATAAGTCTCGATCGTGGATCGTTTTCGCAGTAGACTCTCGGGTCACTCTAGCCAGATACATTCATCCACCGTCGTTCATGAGTGCGTAGCACGCAGATCTTCTCCGTCCTTAAGTTGTGCCCAGAATAGTTTTCTTTTCTAGGCTATCATATTGACGTTGCAGGAAAATTGGAAGAAGCTTTTGTTTACTTCCATCGATAGATGAAGCTTGCTGTAATTGGATTTGCTGCAGGGCTGTCCACAGAATTCGTAACATCTTTCTCCAGCAGTTCACTTTAAAGGCGCCTATTTTGCGCTTATCGCTATTGCCGACTGTCCATATCTCTGGTGCATACATGATGACTGTTGTTGTGGTATTTTTGGAAGTACCACCAGATTCTCTTGGGATTCTATCCTCTCTTTGTACTCTCGAGTTGCTTTGGAGTGAAACTTAGTAGATTCGTGTAATAATATTAATTTATTACAACAACCTATTTACAGTAATGAACAATGATATATTTCAGATGTAGATTAATTACTATTGCGAAGTGGCGATGGGAAAGAGACCCGTTCCCCCAGTGACGACCTCTTATAACCATTGTCCCCCACCACTCATATAATACGCGCACACACACACACACACATGTCCAAAGTGACAATTCTCACAGTTGTGAACCGATATTATTTTAGTTGCTTGTTTAAAGTCATTGTCTTTCCATATTCTCGTAAGTTTGTTCATAGCAATATTATTTAGATAGATATCTTATTTGGATGCGTCATTGAATTTTCTGTCCACTGTTGCCAATATACTTGGAAAAAAACATTTATAATAATGACTTATTTTAATTCCACTTTGGGTATTACAGCACTGTCCCAATGAAGATGATTTTTTTTATATTAGTGATATTGCGCATAAACACAGACTACCAAATATATAGACATGAATTAACGCAAATTTTTTGGTTCAATATTTACAATTTGGTGTCACCCACGTGATAATTTTGGAATCACTTACGCAATCAAATAGCTCTGCGCCTTTTTTTTAAATATATGACTCGTTTGGAACTAAAATACGTCTTGTATTGTCTTTGTCTCTCTCCTATATATTTACACTTTATTTCATGTCTAAAAACGATAACATTTTAAAAATCAGCGAATACATAGTACTATGTTTTAATAATACATACTGAAATTCGAATTATAAATCCCGGGCGCTATTATATATACTTACGTAACCTACATCCTAGTATCGTTCATCCGTACTCGTAATAAATTTTTTGTGGAACATATTTTTTACGGATGCTAAATGTGTGCATGTGTGGGCCGTCTGCTGGAGGATAAAGTGGGTGCCAGTCCTGAAGCGACCGCAACTCCTACGTGAATAATGAACACAGAAAAATCCACTGGAAAATAATTTTGAGAACAACGTAATGAACAAAAACGTTTACAGCTTCGGTACAACTAGAAGTAATCTCCTACCGCAAATGCGCACACAAAAGAATTTTTATTCAATTACTCTGTGTGAGCAAATTCTCACGAATGCATAAAAAAAAAAGCATGGAAAAAATAAGATTATAATATTATGTTCAGACAGTTTTCGATTTACGAACAGTCGCTTTAACGAACGTCACACTTTTAAGATTTTTTTATTTACATAACGCACGAAGTTGTTGAACTCGAACTTGGCTCGACTGATATAAAACTGTTGTCGTGTGACAACTGATGAGTTTATAGAAATAGACACAACTTTAAACACAGAAGAAGTACAAGAAAAATTTGAAATTTCACATTCCAAAACATTTACGACGCAGAAATGGCTGCAGTTTTTAAGTTAATTTCTTAGGGTTTGGCAATGTTTAAAGAACGGGACTCAAATGTTGAGAGAATTACAAAATGTATACATGTATATTATTTAATATTTTTTATTAAAATCAACTATTACTGTACATACCTTATAATAAAACATATCTATACATTATATATTTAATACAATACTTTACATATGTAAAAATGGTCGCTTACTTATATAATTGCATCATATACCCAAAAAATGCATAACGAAAAAAATATATAACGAACGACTTCAAAGAACGAAACTCGTCTGTAAATCGAGAACTGTGTAACTTAAAATATTTTTAATATTACCATAATTAACTTTTTGGTTAAAATTCATTTTTAGATTATTTATTTTCAATTTTTTTTTTTGTTTTAAAAGTTAAATAATCTAAAATTCAAAATAATACGCTAAAAAATTAAATAGTGCTTTTCTTTTTGTTTGTAAAATACGATTATAATGTAAAATACCAGGTGTAACAATTAAATTTCCGGAATGTACCTTTAAAAAATATATGTATTCAACTGTACATTTGTGGCACTGTCGCTTTCAAGAGCTCCCTTTGTACATCGGCGTTTTTATTTCGTGAAGCAGGCCTGTTTATGTCTTCGATCGCTGGTTCCCAGGTTTTAGATTAATAATAAGTACACATATGATACATGAACTGCACTAACCTGTTAACTTTGCTGTCGTTAGATTTCGGCCGGCTGAAGCGCGCACTGGTGGTTTTAGTACTGCTGGACTGGTCGAAGCACCGGAGTAAAAGAGAATCACGCCTTCTTTCCGTCTTCTCCGATTCCGACAAGGCGGTAATAATTACGCACACACATACACATCATTATCAACCATGAAACCCAGTGGTGGCAACCAAAGTAATAAGGTATATCGAGTACCAATTACATTATAAAATCTCAATCGTCTCCATAAGCGCACTTTTTAATTTTAGAACCGCCAAAAATCACAGAGAGTTATGCAGGATGATCTATTTGAATAATCTGTTATTTGTCCAGAAAACCTCTCCCAGCGAGTGCACTTTGTGCATCATTTATATTATCATGCACGCAGATATATATTATTTTCCCAATAGGTAACTGTTCATAAGTAATAAATTTATTTTTTTTATAGGTGAATACATATACTTTCATACTTACTCATTCATATTATTGTTATATATTGTCACCAGTTTTTTAGTATGTTCATACCCCCTTAGCCTATTCCCAAACCTGTACATATTATTCCTTTGGCTTCTCTGGTTGTCTTTTTGAAGTCGAGGAAAGGAAGTGTTCTCAAGTGATTGTTCGTGTTATATCACTACTTCGGAGCACACCGCTGTGATTTTGTTTTATTGTGAACGTGAAACTCATCAGAGTTTTTGTGCTGTGTCATTTATTACATTGGGTGAACGTGACGGCGTCATCAACCAGGTGAGTCGAGCTGTTCATTGTTTCCGTGAGTCCATCCTGGTCCGCTATTGAAGGTCCCCCTTATCCCTTTATCTCTCATTCTGATTTTCTACTTCATATCTAATCCATCTCTTCAGATTCCATCATCCAACCACCACTTGGTGGTTTTTGGTCCTTCGAGCTGATATATTATATCTGGTCCTATATGGTGACGTTTTTCGTAATTCATTGATAACATTCATTATTTAACAATTAGCTCTATCAACTTAAAATTTATGCACGTATTAGTTCAAACAAGCTCAAATACAAATAATGATATGAGTTTGATACAATCACACTACAGGCGACACCGGCGAATACTAGCGATTTTTTAAATTCAAAATTCTCCGGAATCGAGACTATGAGTTTTATTTAATTAAAAAGAACATATATTTTAATATATATTCATATGTATGATTTACAGTAGCTATTAAGGATACTATCTATGTAAAAAATCACACGTTAATATTAATTTAATAAACAAATAAAAACTGTTTGATGAAATATTTATTTATAATGTGGTAATAGTTTTTTAAAATTAAATTAAGCTTATATATGTATTTAACACAAAAACACACATCTATAGAAATTACAATACACAAAGATTTTTTAAAAATAAAAAAAACAAATTTAAACATTTAGAATAAAATAACAAATAATAATAAAAACACATCAGAATACAATAACGTTTGCCGGAGTCAACTTAAGTCCCCTAATAATTAAATCCCATTAAAATTTTATTTTAAACTAAAACATGAATTTATCTTAAATATAAAACGTCATATTTTACAAGGAAACATAATCCCCTATTTGAACAAACCAAAAAAATAATTTATTTCAGTTTTTTTGTCAGTAGTTAATTCTATTTTCCGATGATTTTCCGTAAATATAATAAGTATATAATTCATACAAAATAAACGCAATTTGGTATTATTAAGTGTTTCTTTACACAAGCTTGCTCGAGTCAAGCATTCAAGCAATAACACGCAATGTAGCTTCTGAAAAAGTCAATTCTCAACAACCATCAGTGAGTATACGTTCTTATTTTAATGCAGGTAGCTAAATTTGTATTCTATTCCAATAAGGTAATTTCCAAAATTCTACGTTCTATCCGACACTACTCCCTTACCAGCTGTTTAGACTGAACTGAAATTAAATATACTGCCTTTTGTTCTTATCCCCATCGAGTTTAAGCTTTGCACTGAAAATCTTTGGAATTCTCTTAAAGCTGTGCTTTGTTCAGTTTCCAGCTCTTATCTCAACAGCGCACATCTCACGCAGGCCGTAGTAATACTATTTCATTAAAATAAAATACGTTAAGAAAGATGGGGTCGACAAATGAAATAATTGTGAATTGAAATAAATGTATTAGGAGAACACATTATTATTGTGAAGTTGTAATTATTCAGAACATAGGTCTGTGATATTTTGAATATAAATTTAAATATATTAATTAGAAAGATATACATATAAGAACAAATATATCGAAAAATATTGCGCTGTAAAGTGTTGCGCCACCGGGATTCGAACCAAAATTTATCCAAAATTTTAATATAAATTAAATGGCGTCTGCTATCAAATTACTCAAAGGTATTTGAGATTCCGTAAAAATAAGGTAGATGGCTCTCTCAAATAATGGAACGATTAAATATATTAATATCAAAAAGGTAACATATAGGTTTGAAAATTTGTCGCTAAAAATATCGTCGCTGTAGCATAGTTGAATAATGCACCTTCCCCGTAAGTTCGAATCCCGGTGGCGCAACAACAATATTTTTGGATAAAATTGATTTTATATGTATATCTTTCTAATTAATGTATTTAATTCATATTTTAAATAAATGTATTATTTTAATTTCATTATTTATAGTCTTTAATGATTTAAGGGTATTTTCAAATTTCTACGTAGAATTAATTATTCAAACAAACCTTCTAGCAATATTTCGATTATCCGAGTCCTTAGAGAAACTTTGTATATGTATATAAAAAAGGAATAGCTATAAATACGTACTAGTACAATTTATTTAAATTATCTCTTTTACTGTAGTAGTAAAATGTTTCGTGGATTTTTTGTTAGATTTTTTACCCTTTCAATTCGGGGATTAATATTAAATACGCAAGATATTATTTATAGCTACAAAGTTATCTTAAAGTGGATAGGGCTTATGCACAAGTTGAAGTAAATACGTAAAATACTCAGAATGTAGTAGACTAATGAAATAAGATAGAAAATTATTTCAAGAGTCCAATTACTGTGGAGACTTGCGTGGACTAGCGAGTGTCCAGTGTATCAATATTACGATTGTCTAAGAATACGTTGAGAATAAATAGTAATTATTATTGTGTTAGTGTTATTTTATATTTGAATTGTTTGGATTATATCGCCTTTAGTGGCAATATTATTATGATTTACAACGTGTTTATACTTGTTTGTAAAGGAGACACTCTGTAGTTAGTGATGGAAGTAATAAGATTGTAATCTTGACATTCAAATAGTCACGTAAGATATTAAATCAAGTCACTGTTTCCCCTTCTGTTGAGCAAACACGCAAAGTTGCTGTGAGGGTAGACAAACATTCCCCCGATACCGGAATACGGCGATTAAAAATAAATTACACTTAGATCTATTTATTTTAATCTTCCCTAAATACCTAAATAAATAACCCTTTGTTAATTGATGGGTTCAAATCTTTTATGATATGCGTCAAATTATTTTTGATTACATTTACTGTAGTGTACTGATAAACTAGATCAATGATTATTAACTTTTAATGAAAACACATTTTAAACTAATAATTGACATATCAAGAGACGAAGCTATTTTTTATTATATTTAATGGAAAATATATAGAATTATGGATAATTACAGGGCTTACGACCTGTCTTCGGATGGCTTAAGTGATCACTTTATATAAATATAACGTTCACCATTCTCACCCATCAATCTCCATATATATCAAATTTTTAAAAGTAGTACATATGTTAATTTGTGAACTAACTTCGAGTACCACTACACTATCGCCATCTATGGACTAAATTTGAATCTAATTATTTTATTGAAATTATTAAAGCAATATTCTTCATGTGTAAAATGTTAACACATTTTACTAGAATACGCTTAAAAAATCAATATTTTTCAATTTTATATTTTCTTATTTTGACCAGTATATTATTAGAAGTATTTGAATATGTCCAAAAACACTCAATATTTCATATATTTTCCATCAAATATAATAAAAAATAGCTTCGTCTCTATGAGATATCTACTATTTGTTTAATAACAGTGCCTTTGCAGGTGAAAATCCGGTAATTGTGTGTTCTTGGACATATTCAAATATTTCTAAAACACATTGTTGTTGTTAATTTGCAATTTCAGAACATAGTTCTATGTTATTTATAATACAAATTAAATAAATCAATTAGAAAGATATACAGAAAAAATCTATCGAAAAAATATTAGATTGCTTCCGGGATATATAGAATTATCTGTATATCTTTCTAATTGATTCATTTAATTTGTATAATGACTTTAAATTTATTTCTTCGCTTAAAATCATTCAATACACTGAAAATCGCGCCAGGCTTTATATGTAGTAAGTGTAGTAATATAGTATGTGTGTTCTCTAATGGACGATCTGATGGGAAAGCTTATTATTTCTAGAAAGAGAAAAATAAACTGCTTAAAATAAAATAACGAACAAAAATACACTTTATTAAGTCGTCAACGAGTGGCAACTTCAATTAGGTCGTCAAGCGCCACAATCGCTGGTAATCTGCTGCACTTTTCATCACGCAACAATTTGTTTTGAATCCCGGTAGTGTCTACACACGCACCCGGGTCGATACCCTCCCCCCGGCTGGCCGCCCCCAGACGCGACCCTAATGGAGGTAGGCGCGGCTACCGAGCTCCGTTGCACCGTTGCACAGTGGTGGCGTCTGTACCATTCAAAATAATAGGGAAATAACATAAAAACAATATTGAGGTTTTCCCGTAAGATTTTATTTATTAAATTTACACCAGATTAAAATAAGAGATGTGCACTGGATAAAGCTTTTCTATACATTAGAAATCTATGAGGCGTACTTTTAATCCGGTTAGAAACTGAACACGCTGAACACGCAAATACGGAACACTCGCACAATTAGCAGCCCCTATATTGGTAACTTTTCATATATGTACGTAAGAAGTGAAGAGGTGTAGGACTCTCAATTCTCACCGTCTCATAATCTCATTACACTAAAATCAACTAAAAATGTATTAGTACAAAAGTATACATTTTAAACACCAAATTTACCGCCAGATAAATTGATTCGATGCTCATTATTCGGTCAATCTGTCTTATGTGTATGAATTAATAATTGGTGGGATAAAATCTCGTGGACTGTATCAAGTATAATGTTGATCAGTGAACGCAACCCGAATAGGAATTATGAAGGAAAATAAGGCAGATGGATATGGCCTACCTAAAGTCATGGGTTGGGCGTTCACCTCCAATTGACTGGCACATATATATATCAAAAACATCAAATTTATTAAAAATTTCGTCAGTGCTCGTTGTGATTGGAGTTTGGAGGATAACTTTTAAAATAATTTTCTGAGCTGTGGGATTAATTGCAGACATCACTCCACCTCAAGCAATTATACCATGCTCTATGATTTATTGACAGATTGCGTAGTACATTTTGTGAAGCTTTATATTAAGGAAACTCTTAATATTTCTAAAATAGTATACGCTTTTTTTTATTTTATTTGTAATGAGTTGTGTATGATGACTCCATTTGAGATAAGGATCAAAAATAATTCCTTAATATTTGATTTGGTCGGTACGTTCTATATAATTGCATCGACATGTGTCGTCGTATGAGTTGGAACAATTGTGAACTTTTATTTTGTAAACATACGAGAGTTTCCCATTTTCTTTTATGCTCGAAGTTAGGTATTTAGTTTTATTGGTATTAAGTGTTAAGGTGTTCAGGTCGAACCATTTTTTAACAATATTATATCAAGTTATTAAACTGAATAGTCTGGCAGGTGATGGCGGGATACCTATCATTTCTTCTCCGATCTTCTATGCTCTACAGAATGTGGTATACGGTGCTCGCGATACTCTTTCACTCGTCCCCGGCGCGAACTGTTTCATTCCGTAATATCCTCTTCCATCCGCTACTAATCGTGAGAAAAGGAGAGAATATGTTGGGCGAATAATAATTAACAAAATCAATAAAGACCTATTATCCATTTAAAAAAATTGACCACCTTAAAATACAAAGTAAAAGAACATATTCTTATCTAATTTTTTATTTCCTTGTTATATTATATTATATACCCATAAAATACTATCTGTAATAGGTCTATTACACAATGTAAAAATTGTATATTTTTTCGAAAGATTGATTTTTTCTTTATATATATTTTATTCTTTATATCTTTCTAAGTAATTCATCTAACATCCCTTTATCTATTTTTCTCCCTTGTTATATTTTAGTTATATAAAAAAATGTTTAACTATGTAAAAGGCAATCCTTGCTGTAAAACTGCCATGTAATAAAGAAGAAATAAATTTAAAAAAAGGTAGGTTTTATATAATATAAACGCGTACATAGATACACATGATTTATTGCGGAATGCAACAGTTCGCGCCCAAGCGGCCGTATACCACACTGATAATAATTGTGAAAAATTCTGAAAAAGAAAATTTGTGAACTGCTTTTATATATTTATTTTTTAACGAGGCCTCCGCTCGCTCTGTATTCAATTCCAATCGTATTCAAGGTTTCATTTGGAAAAGTATTTGAAAAATTCCCAGTTTCAGTACCTCAACATTTGTTTGTGGCTAACCGGAACATGCGCGCACGCACAGACACTCTATTTTATAAATGTAGATTAGGTACGCTAAGGAAATATAAAAACCTTCATCAAAGTTGAAAAAAGCTCTGTCGATCATCCTGAAGTTCCCCTCTAAATACCTCACCTAAACCGAATCTCTAAAGCTGTAGCAAAAAAAAAAAACATTGAAAAAAGCCGACACTTTCTCTTAAATTCACATTTAAATCACAGCGGAAAATCCTTATCAAGCTGACGTTTACCGCGCGCCCATGTCAGTGTGGCCATACACGCGAGATACTCTCTGTCTGTGTGAAGGGTTTAGGGAAAATTGTGTGCTGCCTACCTCCCTTCCCATTGTGCCAACATCTGTGTGGCTATTGAGCAAACATTCTATCGGAACTCTTTCTATGGCTCGCTGAAGTGGCGGGCGGTAGGTGTGCGCCAAGACGACAGATTGAAAAGTTCGCGCAGCATTTTCTCGCCCAGTAAATAAATAAGAGGGTAGATTTATGGTTCAATAAACTAATAATGTAATTGAAAACTGATTCGTCTAGGAGCAGTCCGCGTATTTTTTGGAAATTTATTTTACATTGATATAATTAAACTTATATATTGATTTTTCTGCAGGTGGGGATTGTGAAAATTAATTATTCTAAACACTAAAGTGCGCTGGCATGAAATACCTTTTATAGTAGAGTTTATTTTGTAGTACCGTTACCATTATTGAGGTGCGTATCTACGAGTCTCTACTCACTAGAATAAAAATCAAAGTCATTCAGTTAGTTCAATATTCTCTCCACATAGAATCCACAGACAGCATTCGTGGACGTACGGGGCCAGTGGACGCGAGAATTCCACTCGCAGGCAGTGGAGGGTGTAACCGGTTGTTCCGGGCTCCGACTCAAAGTCCCAGGGCCCCAACACTCAATTACTACCCTCATCCGCAATCTCGACTCATATGAACACGATATTAGTCTGATACCTTTCAGGTACAAACATCAACTGTCCAGACATAATTTCCTTAAACATTGTTTAGAGGGTGTTGTATTATTAGACTTTTTTTCCCTTCCAATTCATGTATCAATATAAAACACTTATTATATTTACAATTATAAGGTACTTTGTAAAACTGTTAAAGTAAATAGCGCTGATGCAGCAGTTGTAGTACAATCGTAGAATGAATTGGGAAAAAAAAATCCCACGTTCACCAAAATCTGGACGCATCAGGTAACCTCCCGGAAGCCGCACTTGATTATTTCCGTTCAATATATTATATATAGTTAGAGAGGGCTGGCAGCAAGTTTATTTAAATAGTATTCAGCTTTAATACAGGCATTACACATAGGTACCTATATTCAGAATAACACAATTGATATATTTTAAATACGTCATTCAATTCACTTGTTTTTTTTTAAATATAGATGCGTACACGGAATACATGTCACATCAATATTTTAACTATTTTCAAACTAAACTAAACGCTTGTGCTATGAAAATAGGATTAATTTTCTGGTGTCCTGGAACGAGGCGCGAACCTCCGACCACTAGATCACTAGGCCAACGTCTTGACCACTACACCAACATAACTTCTCATAATAACTATATTACTTACAGGAAAATGATTTGTCTATCATAATATTTGTTTTTTAAACTTTTCTCAGTCGGTTTAAGTGAAATATTTCATTTGATATTTTTTGGAGATACATAAAAGTATAACGCGTGTAAATTTGTATCTTTCTCTTTTCTTCTTTTTCTGTCACATCACTTTTTATGCTTTTTTTCAATGAGTTTTAGCACAATGTCTGTTTTGATATGATATGGAAATTAACAAAAGTGTACTGCCTCTTACAAGTCTTCTTCATCATACCCTCTTCGTCTTCTTTATATGGAAAAACAGTTTTCATTTAAGCGCCATTTCTTACTTGTAAAATTAATATTCTTAGTTTACATCGTCATTTAACGTATTTGCTCCCGTGGGAGAATGGCGGGCAGGCTAGTATATTATTATTTATACTATAATTTTAGTGCAATAAACAGCAAGCCAAAGTGTATTCAAGTAAGTATCCAAAGGTTTTTTTGCTTTACTGCCTTAATTCCATCTTATATTACACTTTTATTACACAGGAATCGGCCTAAAAGGCCTGTGGGAGATGCTACCGACAGTAGTAACACATCCCACTGTATTTTTAATTAGGAACAGGATTCTTAAACATAAAAAAGCAGATGTGTACACCGAAATCTTACATAAATGCATACATTGGTTAATTAATAAATATATTACCAATTTTTTAATTTATCTCTTCTTGTATAATTGATTTTGTGTAATAATTATTACACATTCTTATTGTAAAGTTGTAATTATTCAGAATATATATTAGATATTTTAAATACAAATTAAATGTATCAATTAGAAAGATATACATATAAAATCAATTTTATCGAAAAATATTGTTGTTGCTACTGGGATTCGAACCTGGATCTCTTTCCAATCCGGGGAAGGTGCATTAACCAACTATGCTACAGTAGACAGTATTTTTAACGACGATAGATGTATTCATTTGAAAAGTGTAACATATGGGTTTGAAAATTTGTTGTTAATTCACTGTGGTGCTATAGCATGTATTGGATTGGAAGAGATCCAGGTTCGAATCCCGGTAGCAACAATAATATATTTCGATAAAATTGATTTTATATGTATATCATTCTAAACAATACATTTAATTTGTATTAAATAATTATTCCATTAAAATAAATTATACAATATCACCTGTCGCTCAATTACTGTATTCGGTATTATGTTCGCGGCCCCAGCGCATCCCCCATTGTTATAAAAATGTAAAGATATCATTTTGATTTGTGACGAGCCTCTTTTATACCTTTTTGGAATTTTTTCCCATTTTCGTTACAATTTGTTCCTATCACCGATCCTTTGATCAATTTTAAAACTCATAAATGCCAAATGACACCCTTTGTTGAAAGTACAATTGTGAAAATTATAGGATTTTAAAAACGAGTCTCGTCCATAATTTACATAGCGAACAAAAGCTCATAAATGAGATTCCACATTTTATCACTTGCTGAAAAGGCTTTCGTCGCGGGAAGAAAAACGAATTTCTAATAAAATGACCATTTTATATTTTTATAATAACATCGATAAGACTTCACTGAAATGATTTGGGTAGATTGTGTCAAATATTCAGACTTTTGATTTGTATTCCTTTATTTCTGTTTCTCAAATCAAGACAATAATAATGAATTATCTCAAAATTTACATGAATAGAGTTAGTAACATTTTGCACGAATATATATATTTATTTTTTTCATATTTCAATGCACCTTCCCCGGTTTGGAAAGAGATCCAAGTTCGAATCCCGGTGGTGCAACAACAATATTTTTCGATAAAATTTATTTTATATGTATATCTTTCTAATTAATATATTTAATTTATTTTTTCATATTTGTTTCTTTGTGTGTTTTTGAACATCTATTATTTGGTTTGTGTGGTATATTTTTGATTATTTACTGGTTAAATATTGTACGAACAGGTAATACAGGTGACCCTTTTACCTTTTTGATAACTCTTTTTTATTAATGTATATATATAAGCGGCATATTGGTTATTAATATATTTTGCTGCAAATTAAAGATATTCCTTTTTTAGTTAAATTATTTAAATTTTATTCTACCATATTCTGTAAACAATGTCGAAAAAATACGACCCACGAGCGGCTACCCAATTTACAAGACAAATAAGAACATATTTATCGTTTATTATTGTAATTATGTCGTGATATTGGTTCGATTTCATTAGAAATTTTATCTTTAAATTATTCCCTTGTTTTCTACTTATTCATATACACCCTTTCTTCAAACGCTCCCTTTAAAAATCTGGTTCAGCCAGATCAGAAAATCTTGGTGGATATTTAAAATCACCAAAATATGAAATTGTGCAGCACGTCGCCGAGTTGATGCTTCAAGAGAGGCACAAAAATGTTTTTGTCGACATGTAAATTGAATTGCAAGAATCGTCTTTCTATTTTCACTTAACATTTAAACAATATAAGTACGTCCTATTATACGTATATATTTGTTATTATTTACACGTCTTTTAATCAAACTGAAATAAATGTCAAAATAAAAAAATGGCACATGAAATCAGAACATGAAAAATTATATCTTCTAAATTACTTATTTAAATACATAAGTTATTAAATTTTTCAATATTCTTGAATAGTAAAGTGTATTTTGATCCACTCTGTATAATAATATTTTAGTATTACGTTTCATTTATAAAATATAATCGTTCATTTGTGTGCTTCTAATTCCGATTTCCCACTTGATAATGATATTGAAGCCAGATTATATCACAAGAACAATTTATCTGTGAATAACTTAGTTAAAAAGTAAAACGCCAATACCTGGCAGGGGTGCCTGGTATTGGAATTTCATAATAGTTTGAGAACCAATAACCGGCACCTACATAACTTCCAAATTAACACATGTATTTTTTGATTTTGTTACCAAAAAATCTTCATTTAAGAAGCAAATAATTAAATAAATATGTATTCATTTATAAACAGTTTACACAGTTAAAAAAATAATTTATTAATAATAAAAACATGACATGCTTACGCTATTTATTAAGATTTAACTAAAATGCAATCACTATTTTAAAAAATTGCTGCTATATTAAATTTACTGCTTGGACTATTTTAACTTGTAGATATAATATGGTGCCACTAAGTCCATTGTACAAATTAAGACAGTATTATGGAAAAAAAATGTAATATGGAGGCTTATTAGACGGTTTTTATAGATACCCTGCCAGTTATTGGGGGCCTGCTAGGTATTGGAACCCTGCCAGGTATTTGGGCCTTGCCAGGTATTGGGGACCTGCCAGGTATTGGGTCCCTACCAGGTATTGAGGCCCTGCTAGGTATTGAGTCCTTCACCTTCAAAATGAAATATTTCCACATTGACTCGAGATTTTAATTCGCGTTTTTTTCTGACGGTGTTACCCAATAACCTGTGTTAAACCTAAAGTTGTATTGTTTTAATTTTTATTTTAAATTAATTATTTTCATTTCTGTTATATATATTCCATGCTATCTGCGTAGCTGCATATGTTTTATTATAATTAATTTTGTAAAAGCCCATAAGGGCGTGATACAATATAAATAAATAAATAAATCAAATCTGTGATGTTGTACAATGGCGGTGAGCCTAGCAAAAATCAATATCAAAGACATTTTACTAGTTATAAATTAAACTGCTTTTAATATTAACGAAAATTTTTCAAAAAAAGCTTGTCGAAAAGTTGATAAGACTTTTCCCTAGTTAAAATGTCTTAAGAATTTTCCGAGCCGTTGAAATAACTTCTCATAAAAATAACCTATTGTTTTTATTACACGACAAGTCCAAATTGGTTTAACTTTACAATTAACATGTTTCCAATTGTTTCATATTCTCAGTATAAAGCTACCGTATAATAACATGGCGGCAGAACTCCAATAACAATTTTACAAGTTACGCATCTAGAAAATGTTAATGTTACCGTAACAAAAACAATGATCAGGGCTCTGGAGAGAACGAAACATGAAATAGCAATTTTTCTAAGTAAATTTCTGTTTACTTTAGCTTCGTACAAATATTAATTAACTAAGATATTATTAAGAACAAACACATTGAAAACTTGTTAAGTATAAAAATATTAAGATTAATGAAAATTGAATAAGAACTGTAGGGATAGGCTTAATTCAATAATAAGTTGAAAGAAAGGAGAAATTAATATATTCAAGTATCATGTATTCAAATATTAATTATTCATGCACTATATTACTTATTTTTAGTATTTTTTTTAAGTATAGCACGCTTTAATTTATTTGCATAATAAATCAACGTAGACCATTAAATCCGATACGAGTATCCCAGTGGGAGAGGCAAAAAATAAAAAAAAATGTAAAATAAATCAATAAATGATAACATTACAAATCCTATTACTAAACAGAATACGAAAGACAAAAACACTATAATTTATTTTGTATTTACTACAAAAGTCCAGTTTTGGAGCCAGAATATTTTCGGAACTCAAGGAAATAAAATATTTTTTAAAAATTATTGCGAAATCATAAAAACGCGTTGCAAGTCTCAGACACATGTATCGTAATTATATTTTAATACAGGCTTCTCGTAAAGCACAACAGGGGGTATCATTTTTTTTAAATAAAAAAAAAATATTATTAATAAAATTTGATGTAAAGATTTTTTAAGGTACAAAAAATCAACATTCTAATATAAATATTTGATACCACTACCTTAATTAGGATAGCAGAGCACTGGCTTAGTATATGAAAAGTACGAGAGGATACTTGTCGCCTTTTTTTAAATTGGAAGCGCCTGTTTCTGATACTAGTAAAGGTGAATTTAAAACACAAAATAAAACTGTTATTTTTTTTACACACTATTTCTAAAGCAGTGATAAAAATATTGGGGCAAATCGCAGAACAAACATATTCTCTATTAAAATATTTACTTTGAGATATCAAATTTTTTAAATGTATTTACTCTTGCTAACATTAAATATTTAGAAAACATATACTTAATTAAAATCAATCTATTATTATAAAACACAATCTTATTGTGAAGTTGTAATTATTCAGAACATAGATCTGTGATATTTTAAATATGAATTAAATATATTAATTTGAAAGATATACATATGAAATCAATTTTATAGAAAGATATTATTGTTGCGCCACCGGGATTCGAACATCTTTCCTTTTTTTGGATCTCTTTCCAAACCAGGGAAGGTGCATTATCCGACTATGCCACAGCGACGATATTTTTAGCGACAAATTTTTGAACCTATATGTTACATTTAATCGTTCCATTATTTGAAAGAGCCATCCTTTCAATTTTTCAACCTTTCGTATTATGTTTAAATAAAAAATTTATTATGACACACGTTTCGTACGTGAAAACAAAAATTATGGTTTATATAAAAGAAGTATTAATTAATTTATAACATACGATTAGGATATTCTTGTCATCCTATTCAAACGATCTTTAACTGAAATAATATTTTAAACCTTTTTCGTGAATTTTCTGTGAACGACATAAAAATAATTAAAATATTGATTCTATAAAAGTTACCATTTTTCAGAATTAATAGATACTTTAAAATAATGTAGACAGCTGATACAATTTATAAAATAAATTTTCGATATAGAAACGTCATTGTTACGTACTTGTCTTCTAAGTACGTCTTCAGTGTATACCTCGTAATGTAAAGGTCCAAGAAATAGACGTTGTAACAATTATATATTTATTACAATACGATACAATTTAGTACTATGTATATCACTAGTATAGGTCAAACGATTAAGCCTATAAACACGCAGAGAAAGAGGCCGCGCCCTGCCGCGCGCCCCCCTTTATAGCCTCGCACGCACGCATGCACGCCGGCGGTGCGGCACTCACACATACTCACACACACAACTGATGTGGATGGGAGATGATATGGTGAATTCTGTGTATCAGGACCACGCATCTCATGCTTTCCCTTGAGCGAAACTGAAGGATGAAGACGTCACATTTTGACACGTTCAACTTGGGACAAGATCTCATCACAACATGTAAATAAATAGTATGCCTAAGAAGTGAAAAGGAATCATTATTTTAAAGTACCCATACTTAATAATATTTCTAAGAGATTAAATCACTAATAATAATCTTATAATTACACAGTATCGACGAAACAGATATTATCCATGATTCCTTCTAAAAAATTACAGATATTCCAATAATAATAATTAATTCCAGTGTTAAAATTACATTATTTTATTATTTCATAGGAAAACTTGCCAACATCAATTCTCAGATATACTAATCTATCTACCTAATAACTTAATCAACTTCAAACTAATCTAACCGAATAGATTCTGGGAGACGCTGCTGTTAGAAGTAAAGAGCTTCAAACGATCGAAGAAGTGTATATGGACGACGCGAAATTATATACATTTGTCCGAACAGAAAATATTGAGTTCTTTTCTCCCTCGTCATCAGCAGCGGATAACTCAACAGAAAAATAGTCTGCTAGTATATGGCCCTCACAAAAATCTTACTTCCGCGTCCTCCCTCGTTAGTTCCGTAGTTCCTAGTGCAACCTATGCTGGGTACAAGTTTCTCGCAGACATCCGCAAAATGAGCCGCAAAATCTATGTGTAGCTTCTCTTTTTCAAATTCAAAATCGAAGTCCATCGTTGCGTCCGTTCTCTTATTTAAGCGCTACTCGTGAAGTCAAACCAATACACACATTCCACGAACTCCCTTAACTAAGTGCGATAAATATCCAATAGAATATCTAAAAATTACAACCATATAGCGGTTAATAATAGTTTTTGGAAAGCATTCTAATGTTGTTTGCTGTGCAACAAAATGTATAACTGAGACGGGCCACCTCCGATCCACCTGATCGTGAATCTCTTGCCAAGAAGCTGTAAGTAATAGTTGTTCCATCATCTAATAACGTCGTGAAAAAATAATTACCCAATAATATAAGTAAATATATCGGCAGCATTATACAATATCTTAATACGCTTTTGTGACCAATGTTCATTAATTTTAAAAAAAGACTGTAAAAGACCTAGGCATCATATCATAATAAAATACGGAAAACTGCCTACATATTTTTAAGACTCGGAAACATCTTATCACTTACAAATCTGAAAATAACATATTACGCGTTTGTGCAGTCATATTTGCAATACGATATTATTGGACGGGGAGGAGCGTATAAAACATCAATATCACAATTAGAAATCATTCAAAAAATTATAATAAAAATTATTTTTAAAAAAAAAAGATTATCCAAGTATACAAGTCTTCACAGATTTCAAAGTACCGAAAATAATAGACGTATACAAAAAAAAATTGAATAATCCAAATTTTCAAAATTATAAATTAATTCAATATTAGATGCAAATTCCGATCTACAAGATTTAGAGATAAAATTGATATTCCAAAACTAAAATATACCGCAACCCAAAATCACTATATTTATCAAGGCATCAATTTTTTTAACAATCTCCCCATCACAATTAAAAAAATAACACACTACTATAAATTTGTATCTGAATTTTAAAAAATATGTACGCAGACT
The DNA here is from genome assembly GCA_031772225.1 of Eubasilissa splendida. Lineage (NCBI taxonomy): Eukaryota > Metazoa > Arthropoda > Insecta > Trichoptera > Phryganeidae > Eubasilissa > Eubasilissa splendida. Next base: position 5,218,882 of record CM062854.1, on the reverse strand, counting down.
AACTGAAACATAAACTCTTGTATATACTCCTACTCTATACACGAATCTTACTCTCATAGAGAAGAAATAAATGTTAAAAGAAATATATATATATATATATCCTACTGATTATTTTAAAAATGTATTATGTGCTATTTGTGTCTCTTTAAAATATATACATTGGTAACTTAATTATTACCTAGTGTTGCGTAAAAGCATAGATGCCGAAAAAAACAGGATATTCGGAAGGAAGTTCCACTCACCACAGTCCCGTTCTTCTGGCACCTCCAAGGTGGACTGTAACTTTAGGTTTTGTAACACTATCTCCGTTCAGGGTCTTGATTCCTTCAGATTGCACAGGATAGACCAGAGGTTCCCAAACTTTTTTGTGTCGTAGACCCCTAGCCATGTTTTTCGGTTTTTGGCATACCCACTACTTACCTGATATTGATTTTTTGTAAATTTCTAATTGTAGTGAAGTTTAGTGTTAAAAACTTAAACCACAAAGCGAATGCCTACATCCTACAACTTACACAATTTTATAAACATATATAATAAAATTTTTACTTCATAGGTACTTTTATAAATAATGTATATGTCTTTGTATTATAAGATTATAATGTAAGTAAATAGGTACTATCAGTGTATGTTGAGATCCACTATCGTGGACCCCCATTTTCATTTCATGGACTCCCAAATTTTTTTTTCGCTGACGTAGACCCCTTGCAGGTTATCATAGACCCCTGGGGGTCGACATAGACCACTTTGGGAATCACTGGGATAGACACTTAGACACACGTCTCACTCGTTTGTTATACTGCGAAATTTACTTTTTACCGCTCCGGTTCAGGGTCGCCGATCGACTGACTCGGTGAGGAAGGGGGGGGAGGTGGAAGGCACAGTAAATTATTTTCGTTCAAGCATAAATATATGTCCCAAACACCTAGAAACATCAAAGATCTGCGTTTGTACTATACAGGTATTACAGTTATAAAGACATGCGCTAAATAAATAAACCGAAATAATTTGACTGATATCAATGTAATAAATTTTATTACGATGCTAATTAAATAAAGTTTCTCACTTCAAAATGGTCCGCTAAATGTGGGTGGGGGCGCTGCGCGCAATGCTGGGTCTGTTTAATAATTTCACCCTTCCCTGCATTTCCCGCTTGCAATGTGCGGTTGCTATAAAGACTGTCGCCCGTAAACAGTCAAATATCATGCGCTAACTTTATGTTTGCTTTTTTGGCCACACCGGCTGCTGGACGGGAAACGTATTCAGTCCGCGCTGCTCAACGTTGTTTACCGCCAAGTGTTTTTTTTTGTTCCGAATTTAAAACGCGGACAAAGATGGCACCAAAAGAATTACATTTTCGTTTATATTGTGTCATTTTTTTAATTCGGGATTCGATTTTGATTAACCCGGGATCAATTCCAGAATTAAAAAGATCTTATATTTAAATATTGATGCTGAATCTTTGATCAAATATAACGTAAATAATAATAATATAAAACATGTTTGCAAGAATCTTTTCCTGCATGTTGTCGATAGTATTTCGGTAATAATGAATTCTTGGAGGATATATACATCTGTGCGTCTTGTAATCCATGGAATACATAGTAACGCCTCCAGCATCACGTCTCGAAGATATCCAGCATGCTAATTTTGAAGCTCAAAAATTAATACAAATTATAATCACAAAATTTCTGAATCGTGGAATCACATCCTGGAACTCATAGATACTGTAAATTAGGCGAGAATGGTATAGGTTACCATAATGTAAATAATTGAAGCACTTTGCCTACAAAAGAACGTTCTTTGTTCGGATTTCAGTGGCATTTATATTTATTTGAAAGGTAGGATTGTTCTGTGTATCTTTCTAAGTAATATTAGAATATTAGATAGAACTAGAGTTTCTTTCAATTTTTGTGTTGTTTCAATGTCGTTTTAACCTTTATCAAGAAAATATCCGCCGTGAAGTTACTGCCATTGAACCAACGCTTTCCTCTCGCGTGTTCGCAAATTTAAGAGTCCGATTGCAAAAGTGTCTTGAAAAAAATGGACGGCATTTAGACGATATTGTTTAGAAAACATAAAATCCGCATCGTTAAACTCCATTTTGTATAAATAAAATAACATTGTAGTTTTTTTTTTATTTAATATTAAACTTGAAAATTTTCCGCTGGACATCCTTTGTATGTACATATGTGATTATATGATATGATTTACAAAAAAATGTATGTCATTAAGGGTTTAAATAAAATAAAATATTTGACAGTAAATTATCATTCATTTTCTACATTGATTCGATAACTAATAAAGTTCTCAAAATGTTGGGATCTGTTTTGTGAACTGCAAAAAAATTTTCAAACCTGCACACTTATAAAGTCCTCTACACTTCTCTAGTCAGACCTCAGGTAGAATATAATTCAGTCATATGGTCTCCATACTTCATTGTACACTCGACGGAGAAAGTTTCTTAGATTTATTAATTTTAAATTAAATATACGCTCTGAGGATATTAATTATGATTATCTCCTTAGCCGTTTGAAATTGTTAAAATTATCAGAGACGTGATCAATGATATGATAGACTGCCCCCAGATTGTTGGTCTGCTTAACTTTCACGTACCGTTGAGGTCATCGAGACACAATTCATTGTTTTATTACAGTGGTAATGTCAGAACACGTGCACTAGCTAACTACGCAGTCGCATTCTTTGGGGAATGAATATACGGAGGTAGTCGACATTTATGCTATTAATTTAACTCTTTATAGGACTAAATTGTTACAATTTTTTATGCCTCAACTCAATGGTGACGGTTAAATTGCTTTACTTCACATTTTATATTTATTTTTAATTTTGATTATGGAAAAACATGCCGACAACTGTGTATTACACTTCTGGTGTAATTTTCTGTTATTTTACAAATTATATTAATGCCTGAATAAAGCGTGTATAATAATAATAAATAAATTTTTATAAATTTAATAATCTCAGGAATAACCATTATGTATATTTATAAAACAAACATTTTTTCATGTGTTCTTTTTCGTACCATTTAATTTATATGTATTATGCGAATACTTAAAATAAGAAATGTTCAAGATAAAACTAGGATACATGGGACTGACAAACGTTACCTATTCAGTGCATGAAACACGAACTGAGCACAAATAGGTCAACCTCCCAAAACATGGTAAAATGCTTGTTTCGTCTAATATTTCCACACGGGCATATACGTGTATGTGGCACGCGTATGTATGTGAAACTATTGCGGTATCACTTTGACTCGAGACTGATTTAAAGTTTTGCGGATGGCTTTTTTCTGTTTGATTCGAACGTAAAACGAAACTGGTTCCTCGGTAAGTGTTTAACGTCGTTAACGGGGAAAGCTGCTCGCTCGCGGGACGTGTCTTGAAATCACAGAGAGCTGCCAACGCGCGAAAGTCCTAGAAGCTTTTACGCAAGCCCCGGGCCCCGAGTAAACCGGAAGTAATACAGTTGATGCTTAAGTAATAGATAGATTCCACAATAAACTAAAATAAAAATTTGTTATATTTTTTCTAATCTATAATTCTTATATAATTCAGATACGAGGATTAACGTGCACGTATGAAATTTAATGTATCTCGGTCTTATCCTATGCCCTAGCTCCTAGTGATGAACTCAAAATCACGAACCGTGAGTCAATCACTGATATCTTTGAGTCACACTCACTATCAGTGATTGAATATCTGGAAATATCGTGATTGATGATTAATTTTTTAATTTTATTTATTGATTTATGATTCGGCGCATGTGCAAATGAAATGAAAATATTCACGAAGGAATGACGTTATAATTTCACAAATCACTCTTAAAGGGTGGATTGCCTATTTGAAAGAAAGAAAAGAAAGACGTTATAATTCGTGATAAGCGCCATCTAGTAGATTTTTCCAAAACGTTTTACGCATTTGACCCGAAAAATAAACTCACATATTTTAAGGGTCTTCATTCTCTTTGCGACGATATTAAATAAGATATATATTAATTATACATGCTAAAATATGTTTTTTTACGTAAATAAAGTTTGAAAAATTAAGTTTTTTTTAAAATTATTTCGTGTATTGTGATATCGAGCGGCGCACGCGTATTAGTAATGAAAATGTGATCACAGTCACAGTTTCCAATCACTGATGTTATCAAATATCAATCACAATCACTTCAGTGAGTCAAGAGTAGAATTTTTTCTCATCACTACTAGCTACTCTCTAGGACCCTGCACAAAATATAGGCACCCTTACCCTTCCTATAGGACCTTGAGGAAAATATGGAAAATTTATCCCGCGACCATCCCCCTTGTCTGTACGGACTCTCACCCTTCTTGTCTGAACCAAATATTGCATAGGTACTTTTTAGAGATTGCGTAAAATAAAAGAATCTCCCTCCCTGAATTAGGACAATTTCGGCTACGGATCACTAGTAAGTTATGTTATAAAATTATCATTAAACATTAAGTCCAATAAAACTAAACCATAAAAGATATCGTTATGTTGCGTTCTGGCTCCGGTTGATCGAACGCCAGGCAACGCCACCAGCTATACAGTGATTGACATGAATTTGTGGGTCCACGACGCCATGAATGCATACTAACCTTCTGCTACCGTACTCTGCCTCCATCCTTGACTGATGAACATTTATAATTGACACAGAGAGAAACAAATTAAAGAGGTTATGCTTTTAATTAACAATCTAATTCAAGTATTCTACAAATACAAATATAATCGGGTATGGCCTGAATGTAACACGATCTGGATACAACTCCGTCTAGGTATACACAGTAGGTAGCTAACAAGACTTCCCACATGAGATTTCATCTATTGACAGGCAGTGGTTCATAACCTCCAAATATTATGTTACATCTACAAAATTACCCCCCTTGCAGGTCTCAAATCTCAATCATAACACTCAAATAATAGGTAAGAGATCAATCCTTCACGGATTGTCCTGATAACAATGGATTTTACGTTATTTCAAACATGAAAATAAGTCAATAAAACTGTACTAAGTTACGTTGTAATGTGCCTTGTTCTTCTGAGATACCCCCAGAATTTGATATCATTATTCTTCTTCTTCTTCCTCGACACTACATCCCAGGGTAGGATTTGGCCTCCTCCACAAGTGCTCTCTACCGACTTCTATCCCTGGTCTTTCTTGTCCAGTTCCCAGACTGTCCCATCCTGCTCCAGTCCTCTTTCACAGTCAACCCACCTCTTCCTTGGTCTGCCTCCAGATCGCTTCCAATTAGGTATCCACATGCTCATGATCTTTGGCATCCTGTCATCTGGCATTCTTTCAACATGACCAGCCTATCGCAGTCTTTGAGACCTACAGAATTTTACTTTTTTTTTTGCTCAATTAAATTTTCGAGCTTATGATTCAATTTTATTCTGTAAGTTCCATTTTCCAGTGTAGGTGCATAAATTTTTCCTAATATTTTACGTTCAAAAACTGCAAATTTGTTTTCTTCTTACGTATAATAAATATTAGTGTTCTCTATAGACCTGAATGAAGTTGAAAAATAGACCTTGAGAAAGATAGAAAGAAATATTTCCAACGCAGCGAGATGTGATGGTGGCGTCGTATAGAATATCTGTATTCTTCAGAAACTCCATACTGAAAACAGCCTCTTCACAACACGATGAAAAATAATTGTTGCGTACTTTAGACATACTTCTAGAAGAAATAGGCGATCCTGGAAATATATAAGGTTGAAAAGCGACGCACTAAATAAGACCCACGATTATGAAAAATAGAGTCAAGCAATTCGCGCTGTAGAGGCCGCCTAAAGAATCACGCCAAAATCGCTTCAAAAATCCGCTTACTTGGGTCCCTAAACTGACGATTCAATACCCAAAGTGAAAATACGATGTACGTGAACGGATATTTGAATTATTCTATATTGTACGCTTTGAAGCATTTATGTGTTCGGTCCGTGTTCAGTCTAACTCCGGCTTAATACTTGACTGAGCGTTGAGTGTTAAGTTGTCCAGTTTGTAGTCATATTATTGTTTCACAACTTCCATTTGAAATTGAATAGCTTTTTGCATTGAAATTAATGAGTTTATACTGTAGCTAGTGCACTTACTGGACGGGTGATCACCTCACATACTGAATGGGTTATTAGGAGAGGGAAACAAACTTGCGTGCCAAGGCGAGAGGTAAATAAATTGTTCAATATCGAACAAGCGTGATATTTTATGATATAAATTAAACAATTTAGTATGCTTGTTCAATATTTGCAAAATTACTTTGTGGCAACATATTGTTTAATTAATATGAATAAGCACTTTATTTAAAACCACTATTTATTAATACGAGGCGCATTTTTTAGTAAGTACCTGAATTTTTTTTCAAAAAGACAATATCAGTTTAACAACACTTTACTTTCTTCGGACGCTACACACCTTAAACTACTTATCAACATTCTCGCCATCAGTATTAAGGCACTTTTCATAATGAGGGCACCAATTTTTGTACGCCTTCGTCATAGAACGACGTTATATGGGATGAAAACCATGCCTACACTCCGTCTTCGAGTTCATCAAAATGCTTGCCATCAAGGAACCGCTTCAGATGAAGGACAATATGGAAATCAAATCTGAACAAAACTTGGCGATGAATGTCAACTGGTTTCATGTTTCGTGCATTCAGAAACAAAACAAGGACCGTATCTCACAGTCGGTGGGCTGATCTATTGTCTTGACCATTTCAATCACTCACTACAGGATAGCCACACTATTTGAATGTCTCTAACCTTGCATGTGGTGAGTCAACAGATGAAGGAAACCATTGCGCATACGCAACGGCACTTATTTAAAAAACGCGCCTCTTACATCAACATGTTTCGATACCTATGGTATCTTCATCAGAAAACAATGTGTAATATATTTAACCTCAATTAAGTTTATATTGTTTATCGTAATTATGGAAATCATTTCTATAATTTATTAGGTTTACTACGTCTGGAATTAGTTCAGATTGTTCAGAACTATAATTTATTGCACATTTATATCATGGAGAGGGGATGGGTGAAGGGAGATGGATGATACCTTTGTTTTGCGCAGGATACTAAAGAGTAAGAATGAAAAATTTGGTTTAGATCTGTGAAATGGTGTAGAATTGTAGTGCAGAGATTAGACAAACAGAGAGACAGACAGACAGACAGACGTTCAGTTCATTTATAGCTATCTTGATTATCCTTGTCATGTCTGAAACTCACAAGTACGTTGACAGAATCTATGGAATCCAATTTCGCTTTCAATAAGATTTAATTCGTCAGTAACTTCAATAGCTTAAATAACTTAAAACGCTATTTTTTCATTTTTATACAAATGTCCTCTTCAATATACACTATTTTATAATATAGAATAACTGTTCTTTATCAGTTGCCTTGCTTTTCAATAAAATAGCTCTAGGTAAAATTTCTTTTTTAAACACTTTATATTAAAGAGACTACGTATTAAAAAAATTAAATAAATAAATAACATTAAGTAATTTAAACCTTTTTTATTAAAAAAATTATATTCATAAATCATTTGTTTTATTTCAAGTTTATTTTTTAAATACATAACGACACACGTAATCTGTAAGCCTTTTGTAACCGAAATGTCATGAAATATATATTTTTTTTTAAAACATGTTGGTAAATAATTAACCATTAAGTTAATAACTAACATTTCAATATCTAAATGTAATTAGTAATGAAACAATTCCCTAACGCATTTCCGCAACCTTTTATAAAACAAAATTTTAAAATATATTAATAATAAGAATGATATTACAACTTCGCAACAAAAATTTGTCTTTAAATAAAAAAATATTATTTAACTGAACTGATCAGCGTACTGTTTATGCCGGTTGAGTAGTTAACATTTTATTTATATACTTTTTCGAATAGTAATAGTATTTTATTTAATACAGAATGGATTATTTTATAAATTTATAATATTTTAGTATTACATAAAGAAAATTAGGAAATAGAGTTTCATTATGCATGAAAAATTATGTCTTGCAAATGGCGTCCATTTTCAGCCTCACACGTGTTTTTTTTAAAGCGTTTTTCATGGCAGTACTTAGCGTTTCAGGTTCCAGTGCCCTGATTTCTGCACAAATGTTATCCTTCAGCTGCTGAAGTATTTGAGGCTTGCTAGCATAAACATTTTCCTTGGGGTATTATTCTTATTCTAATTACTATTACTTATACTACTTATACTAATTATTCTTTGATCGAAAATTTGTCTCGTAAGTTGGATTGCTGTGTGAGCTATGTCACCGTCCTGTTGGAACCATATGTCAGGTTGATCTCGAACTGCATGATACACTGGAGCGACGTCCGGGAAACCCCAACGTATCCAGAACGCCTTCGCGCCTTCGGTCTTCTTCAACACTTTCCCTTACACACTAACGGAGCGAGTTCTGCCAATAAGTGGAAGGTCACCAACTGAATCTTGTGTCTCAAAATGACTAATCAAATTCCTAATCATCGATTCGCTTATGCACGTTGAGTTAAAATTATGCATTACTGATTTGATAATAAAATTTCACTATTTCCGTTCGCTGTTTGATCGAGTACTATGCCATGGTTAATCTCCAAGACCTTCTTTATAAAAATTTGCAACAAATTTTAAAAATTATTTATTTTAAAAAATATATTAAATATTGTAATTTTAGCCTATCCCGTATAATATTATATTAGAAGACATCTAACACTATATACAAAGTGTGTATCTAATATTGCACATACTCACATGATAATATCACCTTCTTTATGTTAGTTGTCATACCAATTTCACATATAAGTACCTATATCTGCATGTACAAAAATAAATAAACCTTTAACTGAAAGAAATTACATAGATAATACGGTAACTTTTAATCTTCTGTATTTTTCTTTCAATTAAGTGTAAATTTGGTTTCACAGGGATTAAAATTAATTTAACTATTAGAGTGCTGGGGATATTCAAAGTTTTTTAGGGTGTAAGTAAACTTACCTTCCAGTAATTCAAAAGGGTCCATAATCCTACAACATTCCTCAATTATCCTAAATAGCTATCTGCGTATGTACACATGTAGACATCTTGCATATAAATACGTACCCTTATAAGCTATTCACTAAATCTACGCTAAAGTCGCATAAATACCAAAAACGCTTTTAACTGTTATTTTATTACGTAGTTGTATAATAATTTAATTACTCGCGTATCTTGTACTTCTGAAGGATTTCATTAATATTGCGAGAAATCGGGAAATTGTTTTTCAATTAACTTTCAAATGATTTTAATCAAATTGAACGTGGCGCGGAAAATTTTGGGTAAATTAGCTGGTAACATCATTATCAACATTGTTAATTGTGTAAACATTAAATATAATTAGTTTACTTTATGTATTTATTTACACGTATTTAAGTCAATAATGATACAATTCATTCGTACACAAATTTCAGGTAGCGATAATGATGACACAAAATAGTTTTATTTATTTATAAATAGCAAAAAGGAATTGATGTCTCAATTGTTCACTTTTTTCAGTTGTTAACTCGATAGTCATATTATTGTTATTATTTTTAATGCTTAAAAATTCAATTCGATTTCAATTTCGTTCGATTCATACTGCTTTATCATAAAATTAATTACAATTATACTCATTCTATCTCGATACAAACAATTATGTAAAAAGAATTATCGCCGTGTCACACGTTAGTTATAGGGTGATGATGGCTTACAGTGCCGTTTTGATTGATTTTCAGAAGATTGCTGAAACTTTTATAAAACTACAGATTCTGTTTTGCAGGATCTGTTTTATTATAACTATTTTGTTAAAATTATTAAAATGTTATCAGAGGTCCCGATATATGGAACGAAATAATATGAATTTAATGTATATCTTTCTAATTAATACATTTAATTTGTTTTAATAAATACTAATTAAATGTATTAATTATAAAGATATACATATAAAATCAATTCTATCGAAAAATATTGTTGTTGCTACCGGGATTCGACGTTTTCAATCCGGGGAAGGTGCAATACCAACTATGCTACAGCGATAGTATTTTTGACGACAAATTTTCGAACCTATATGTTACACTTTTTCAAATTAATACATCTATCGTTCCATTATTTGAAAGCCGTCTACATTGTTTTTACGGAATCTCAAATACCTTTGCTATGAGTTTACTCAAATTTAATTAATATTTAAAACATCACAGATCTATGTTCTGAATAATAACAACTTCACAATAAGCATGTGTTCTCTTTAAAAATTAGAATAATATATTAAATAAGAATTAAATATATTAATTATAAAGATATACATATAAAATCAATTTCATCGAAAAATAAAAACATTGTTGTTGCGCTACCGGGATTCAAACCTGGATCTCTTCCCTAACCGGGGGAGGTGCTTTATCCAACTAAGCTACAGCGGCACTATTTTTATCGACAATTTTTCGGCCTTATATGTTACCTTTTTGATATCAATACATTTAATCTTTCCATCCTTTGACAGAGCCATCTACCTTATTTTTACAGAATCTCAAATACCTTTGAGTGAATCTGATAGTAGAAGCTAGAATTATTATTATTATTTATAAAATAAAAAAAATAATAAAAATAATAATATATGTCTGAGTATATGTGTATGTCTAATATATGTAGAATAACATATACATAGAAAATTAGTGAAGGGAATCCATCAAAATAGTGTTTGGCCGAAATACATAGACGGTGAATTTTATATTTATAATAAATAAAGTCGATAAACGATCCATTATTTTTAATTATTAGAACAGATTCGAGCAGAGGGGAAGCCAAGAGAATGATAGATTTTCCTGCGAACATTTACTCAAATCGAAATTCTGCCAATATTATATGTATGCTTTAATTATTTTTCAAAATGTTTTTTTATTAATCATCATTTTGTTTTATCTGCACCTTCTATCATCGCAGTGAAGATTTTTTGTGATTTTAATAAAAAAATATATTATAATGAATAATTCTCAGTGAAAAATCATTGTATTCTGTATTTTGATTTATATTTCAAATAATAGTTAGGTTTTTTTTAACATTAATCGATTTTTTTTTTAAATAAATTAAATGATTATTTAAAAATACCATAATTAAAAAAACAGCACAGGATTGGAACAGGCAGACAACGTAATAACTTTGCTACATTCACGAATGTGTTTAAGTCGTATAAGAATTGTATGCAAGTAGTTGTATATATGTATGTATACTTCAAAAATATACCTACTTTTATTTATTTCAGCAAGAATACAAAATAACGCTTCTAACTCAATGATTATTTTATTTGTTTATTCAAAACAATAAGACTGCACGAATTATATCAATAAAATATTAATATAAATTATTTATTACTTTGTACCAACCACTCTTAGGAGTTAAATTTAATACCGGTTTCAGAAAATACATTTTCCTTCATCAAGATGTCAAATAAACTAACTTAAACCGTATGACAAATTGTTCTAATGTTTTAAAATACGATTTTTTTAAATATATATTTTCTTAAATAAATTTAGTACTTTACTTAAATTGTTTAAATATTAATTAAATTATTGATGATGATTCAAAATATTTATAAAAATTTTTAGGATAGGACTTGTAGTTGGTTATTTATAATATTTTGGTTAATTTTACACAATTATTCTTTATTACTTACTTTATAAAATTAATTTATTTTCTGTTCTTTCTTCAAATCTGATTTCATTCTCTGATAATTTAAACGTAAACCGAAAAATTTTAATTGTTGTAAGTTTTATAGATACATACAATTTCTATCTATCCTCTATAGAATCCAATACTCTTTGGTCTATTTAAATATAATTTTACGTACAGATTTTTAGGACCCTGCGTAAAATATAGATACTCTCTCCCTAGACAACCCACCTCCTCCTCTCGAAATAAATATGTATAATATTATACCAATCCATAAAATCAATTTAAAATTTTTCTCAGCTGCACTTTAGGACCTTTAGGTAAATATTATCACCGTATCTCAAACATTTCAACTTCTGCATGCCTAGACCAAATTATCAAATATTGAACCATACATGACGCTCCCTCCTCCTAAACCCAGTCCAGCCTTCATTATAATATTTGCCTCTTATTATATCGACAAACTGATTTATAGAACATATTATATAGTATTATCTATAAGGTTTACTGCCTCAGATATATTGCACACTCGACTAACAAAGTAATCCAATTGAAATCCAGGTATGTTTGCAAAGAAGACAACTCCACTGGAGCTCGTGAAGCGAAAATTTCCATGCTGTTCCAGCCCTCCCACCAGGACCGGATTTCGATTTAAGTTCTAGTCACCTACTACAAAAATACGATTCAATACATAGGCTACCAGAAAACATATTCTATCCCTTCACTTTAAAATCCCAAGTGAACTGGATATAAGATAGAACTACATGTGTTCTAGTCATCATTCTGATCGTACCTATTACACGCATTATTCAGACACCTTGAATGACAACGAAGGTTAGAAGTTCAAACATGTTAGCGGTCAACCAAGTTCGTCTTATATTCATAGCAAAAGCTTTCACTTAGCTAAAAAATTTCACTAATTTCAATAATTACTGAAAACAGTAGCGAACTTCTTCCCTATTTATATTTTATATTATACTAGCAAACGTTAATTGTCGTTTCTAGCTTTTCCCCATCTATTGACCGCTTCGCATCCAACGTGTTAAATGTATATTTGGCGTTAAATGGAATCTACTTGCATCAATAACTACGTGAGCTTCAATAATTAATAATAATTCATTAATAATTAAATTAATAATAACGAAAAAAATTCATTAATTCACTTAATATATTGGCGATTTCCCAGATAGGATCCAGGTAGCAACTAAAATATTTTTTCGATAAATAGATTTATTCTGTACATCTTTCTAGTTGATTCGTTTACTTTGTATTACTTTTTTTTTATGTTGCTATGCAACTCAATATATATGGATAACGTTGTTAAAATTGTAGAACACCAGAAAGAAGCAATTTATATTTTCATGAACTTAATAAGCACCTACTAAGAAAATTAACGTGCTGTAAAGTAACATAGTAATAATATTCTGTAGAGACTGATATTCAACTTTTTATACAAAATAGAAAACTTTTTTTTTTGGTTAGTTATTCAATTATTTTTTACCGTAACTTATTATTCATCTTTACTGATTCAGTAACACCAATTACCGTATTACAAAAGCAAAAAAATAATCTTGTGGATTGTATAGTATCCTAATAAGAGCGCCTTTTTAATATTTTAATATTTTTTTCTTAAACATATTATTTATTCGCAAGGTTAACAAATGTAAAGTATTACATTTTTTGAATGGGCTACTTTGTAAAAAAAATGGCGTGAAATTTAAAAAAAGGCGCTTTTATTGAAATTATTTATAAAAATAACAACACTTGTTCTTTAGTTCCACTCGTATAATTTCCGTGAGACGCGTTTCACCTTACGAGAGTATTATCAATCTAACCATTTTAAATTCAACAACTTGTACTTATATGAAATCTATTGAAAACGGGCAGCTTTATAATTTGAATTACTAAGGTAATAATGGTAATTTTGAGTTTTTATATTTTGCACGATTCGAAGAAACAATTCTGTTTAAACACTAATTACACAAAAAAATAAATATTAAAAACAAAGGAGTAGAATTAAATAACAAGTGTTTTTATTTTCATATATGTGACTATGGAGTTCTACAACCTTACCTCTGAAATGCTTAGAATTGCATACCACCGCATATACCGTGTAATATACTACATAGATTAAAAAAATATATAAAAATATTACACATAGGCCCACGCAGAAAACATTTCCCGATACATATACGTTATACATTGGGCATTAAATGACTAGATTATTCATAAAAATTAAAAATAATTTTTAAGAAGAACACATTCTTTATTGTGAAGTTTTATTTTTTCAGAACATAGGTATGTGATATTTTTGATACAAATTAAATGTATCAATTAGAAAGATACACATATAAAATCAATTTATCGAAAAAATATTGTCGTCGCTACCGGGATTCGAACCGGTATTTCTTCCTATCCGGGGATATGCTTTTAACGGATTATGCTACGCCAACACAGTAAGTTGACGACAAATTTTTGAAATTATATGTTACACTTTCAAATTGATACACCTGTCATTCCATTATATAGATAGATATTATATAGAGATCTAGGTTCGTTTTCGACAATGTTTTTTCGATAAATTATATGTATATCTTGGTAATTAATACATTTAATTTGTATTAAAATTAATTGTTTAACTCTCCACCTGGAATCTGTTTAAGATAAAACCTAACCCAGATTATTTCAAAGAGGAAACACTTTAGTAGGCAAGTCATTATACATTCGAAAAGGTAAATTCTAGTATAATTCGTGTACACCAATTCCACGCGGGCCATTCGGAGCCTTAATACGGTTCTGTGTCGAGTGGGAGATAGAAACTATATTTACTCAGTGATATCCGATGTCATTTTTGTCAAAACACGATCTGTGTTGCATCATCCAAGTTTTAACGAGGATGATCCCTCGTGTCTTGACTTCGTGTAAGGCGATATTTTGTTTCATTTCTAATTGTTTCAACGTCTATTTTCAAAGCTCCACAAGTGTTTATGGTCTCCAATTCACAGAATTTTACGCCATAGAATATATTGTACTCATACGCATGAATAATATGTATCTAACCACCTTGCATATTTTTCGATGTTTATGACAATTGGATCGCCGTCTCATGCGCACGTGAACGCGTCGATATAAGTCTTGGTCTATTACCTATCGATCTTTTCTATGGTGTCTTCTCTATGGTTCTGCAGTTGAAGTTGAAACTTCTGACTGTTAGGATAGCGTTCACCATTTGGGTGCTTTGACTGCTATGAATGATCGTTTTGCTATGTGGGGTTGTTATATGTTTGTGTATAATCGGTTTCTCAATACCATGCGAACCGATTTAGTGTTATAATAATAATGGATAATTTGTATAGCGCCATTTTCGTAAAAACTTTCACCTCAAGGGTTATACATTTTGCTATTGTGTAAGATGTTGTTTAACACTTTCACGCGATCATCAAAAGAATATGTCCAAGTGTACTTTGCGCTGAACAACGTTTTACGTGTCTAATAGAAGAATATACAGAAATGAGCACTTCACAGGTGGGTTGTGTTTTCTGGTTCTGAGTGGTTCTTCTGCCGTCCCCTGTTGCTTATACCTATCCCTCTCTCGAATTCCTTCCATCCCTCTCACATCCCTTATTTCCCCACCTCTTTTTGCAAACACATATTATTGATAATAATTAATTAATCACGTCTCGGAGAAATATGAGTACCTCGTTAAACTATTGGTAACGTAAAATAAAAGTGATTAAATTATGTTTACATTATACAATGAATAGTTTATTTACATATCATTTAATAGTCTCTGAAATACGCCACGAAGCGTTGGCCGATCAATGCAGAAAAAACTTATCATATAACATGGATGCCTTAAGCCATAAGCTTAGTTTGAAAAATTCGTATAAAATTTAAGTGATATGTATCACGCGTACGTTTTTATATTCATATTCATTTTATATATTTTTTTAAATATGAGCTTGTGAACCCGTGTTTAAAATAGTTAAACGCATTTTAATAGAATCTATCATATAAGTTAAATGTGGAAAATTCAGTATATTATTTAGTATAACCAATGTCCTTAATAGATTCGTAATATAGAGATCAGCGTGTTTAGTTGGGAGAAATGTGGTTGCAAATTCGTTTTTCGTTTCGCTCCACCCGAGGTAGACTTGACATCTGAAGATGTCACATGACTTTACGACCTTTGGGAGTGTATACAATGTTGTAAATTCCATACAAGGATCATGAGAAAACACATTATTTTTCAATACATTTAAAAAATGTATATATATATTTAATTAATATAAATTAAATGTGATGTACAGATAAAATTAATATAACGAAAAAATATTATGAGAACACATTCTTGTTGTGAAGTTGTAATTATTCAGAATATAGGTCTGTGATATTTTAAATATGAATTAAATATATTAATTAGAAAGATTTACGTATAAAATCGTATTTTAATCGAAAAATATTGTTGTTGCGCCACCGGGAATCGAACCTGGATCGCTTTCCTAACAGGGTTCTCCTAATAATAAAGTTGTATCAATGTGTCCAAAATTTAATAAAAATGAATTGATAATTCTGGCGTCTGCTATCAGTTTACTCAAAGGTATTTGATATTCTGTAAAAATAATGTAGATGGTTCTTTCAAATAATGGAACGATTAAATGTATTAATATAAAAAAAGGCAACATATAGGTTCGGAAATTGTCGCTAAAAATATTGACGCTGTTGCATAGTTGGATAATACACCTTCCCTGGTTAGAAAAGAGTTCCAGGTTCGAATCCCGGCGGCGCAACAACAATATTTTTCGATAAAATTGATTTTATATGTATATCTTTCTAATTAATATATTTAATTCATATTTGAAAAAATATTATTACTGCCATCCGGACTCGATCCAGAAACCCTTCCTATCCTAGGAACTGCGCTTACCTATTACACCACAGCACCATAGTAATACAACGATATTTTTTCTAACTTACATGTTGCACTTTCAAATTGATACATCTGTCATTCAATTATTTGAAAGTAATCTACTTTATATGAACGGAATCTCAAACGCTGTTCAGTAAAATCCGATAGGAGACGTCAGAATCAATTAATTTTTATTAAATTTTTGGAAACATTAATACAATTTATATATTATTAAGGAGAACACTTGATAAGTTCTCATTAATAACATATTCTATTATTTTTATTCTAAAAAAATTCTTCAAATTATTGAGTAATTGGATAAAAATGTTTATTATAATATAATTTAGGTACAAACGTTTATAATACATTTTAAGAAAGATTTTACAAAAAGTTAAGCAGCTTTATTTTATATTATTAAATGTTAACGTACATACTTAATACAAAAAAACATGTAATTCAAATTTATTTCTCAGTATATAGAGTTTGTATAATATTTTATAAAAACGTTTTTTATCAAAAGGGTTAGCGCGACTGACTAATATCGTATTGGGATGAAATATCTAAATAAAAATGTACCAAAGTCACCTAATTAGACCGCACATTTCTTTAAACGTACCTACCTTAATTGAGGATTTATAAAAAAGTATTTTTAACTTTTAAGTGCAATAAAAGTATACTGAATGGCTCATTTCTTTGCCAATTTATTTTTCCTGTAAGCCCCTATTAAATCTTCTCTACCTACCCGCCTTTCCGCCCTTCCCAGCCCCGTTCCGTAGCACGATCTGCCCTACGGAAAATGAATGGAAAACGCTTCCACTGTGACGCGTCCTTTTATACCGCCCTTGCGTGCGTTCAACCCCCAGCAACCAAGGTAGTGGGAGGTCAAAAAAATAATTTACTTATTTCTTATTAAAACATAGATTCAATATCTGAGAGTCAAAGAATTTTTTTTTTGTAGAATTACATGTAATTGTTGACAATGCCGTTGATACATTTTTTTTGTAACCAACATCAAATACGTCACCTTAGTTCTAAAAAAATTCTATTTTTAGAAGTCCAATCAATATCTTAGGGTAAATTGATTTTGTATCTAAGTTTATTAGTATTAATAATTAAGATATTCGCATAATAATATTTATTTGTACATTAACCTAGTTTAAAATCAGCATCGTAAATTATAAAAATTACCAGTTATTAAATCATGGATGTCATTCCTTAACACAATTAACTTGAAAATATGCTAGGTTTTATTAGTAATAAATATGCATAATACAGGAATACAATTTTTTGTGTAAAAATATGGTTAATTGGGGAGTGTTAAAGCGGATTTGATCAACAGACATAAAATCTCAATGATATAACTGGCCATCCGTATTGCAGAACGACATTTTACAAATATTATTTTTCCTTCAAGGCATTCTCAAAATATGTAATGACATATAAATATGTAAGAACTAAACTTAGCAGCGAGTATTATTTAAGTGAAGATAGAAAAAAAATACTTCAATGGTTGATTGTATTGCTTTTTTTAAATACAAACATTCAATATTCAGACATGTGATGAAAAAATCCTGAGTCTCTATACAGCCAGCAAATTTATAATCTTAATGAGTGACAGCTAGCTACAGATACACCAGCATCACTTTATATAACAGATATTTTTGTTACTTAACTCTTTGGGGTTTCAATATATTTATAAAGATACATTATTACATTTTACAAGGGATACATTTATATTGAATCATTATAAAAATGCATTGAAACTATGTTCCAAGTTATTTAAATCGTATCCAACAGCATTATAAACTCAATTTTATATACTTGTACTTTTAACCTATAATCACGACAGCTTTTTTCACAACATCCTATGCGATAAAATACCTACCTCTGTGGTCTAAACGATACTATGAAAATATTCAAAGGTCTCGGAACATTAGCTCAGGGGGTGATGTGACGTGCATCAATTACACTTGCCATTCAACGACCCTTAAGATTGATTCGAATTCGTCTAGACATTTCCTAGTGGCTGGAAAAATTTGGGACAAATTGAGCTTTCGAGGTTCTTATGTTCAAAATATTATTTTTATATAGCTATATAATTTAGGTACTGTAACATAACATATAACATAATGTAACATAACATATAACATTTAGGTACTGTAGAAGGCAGCACAATATGTACACGGCACCTTCAGGCTTTTAGGTAACTAAATAGTTTTTGGAGATTATATTATTGATAGATTTGGCGTTAACTTTGTAGAGTTTCATCATCAAAATGGATGGATATAAATTAAACAATTTTATAACTCTACTTGAGTTTATTAGCACTACTCGAGTTTATTAATTTGTTAAAGAATATTACATTTTCCAACTCATCTCCTCTCCTCTCAATATTCCCGTTACAACCACCCTTCTACCTTCCACCAGTAATTCCGCCACCTCACCATCCTTCTATCAGTACCTAATTACTTATATGTCTACCATCTAAGCTTTGTCTCCTATATTTGTGTGTATTTAATTTAATACTTCACCTGTCGATGAGAGTTACTGTTTCTCTCGAAACTCCAGTAGTGCAAATAAACTCAAGTAGAGTTATAACATTGTTTTATTTATATCCATTCATTTTTAATTTTTTAAGAGTTTACTAATTGCTTTTATAGCAATTTTTTAATATTTCTCGCTCATTGTAAACGTTTTCTACAATCCATACTTTCTACTATCTACGCAGTACTAACTATGTAGTTGTTTTTAAAATTAGTTGATCTTGATGTAACTCATGACTCCGGTAACTAAACAAGCAATGTTTGAGGATCGCTGTATTAGTGCGGAATACGAAATAGCACCCCAACTTGATAAAATAAATATTATTATTTTATATATTATTTAAATTTGTTTATAATTAACGATTAAAAAGTTTTATGAAAAAATTTTCTAATGATTTTGTATCATGGGGTCAATTCCCATATCGTAACAATTTAAGTTAAGAATAGTAAATTTATTTGTTTTTGAAATAATTATTTTTTAAGACATATGTTTTTGGTCAGTTCATTTTACATCCTGAAGAAAAAAATGTGTTTTTAGAATTTAAAAATTACTCATTAAGTGGTTAATTTATTATAAACAAAAAGTTAAATAATCTATAACATAATAAATCACAAAGCTCGTATTTAAAAAATTCTTCAGAGGGTAAAATAGTATTTATTTAAGTATTTTACACCTTTAATAATTTAAACAAACTAATAATTTTGTATTAATAAATAGATACAAAAACGAAATACATATGTACGTATAATATTCTTGCTATTTTCAAACTAAACTAAATACTTGTGCTGTGAAGATAGGACTAACATGGTCTCCCAGGACGAGTCCCGAACCCCCGACCACTTGACTACTAGGCGAGTGTCTTACCGATAGACGTACCGCTATATGTTTGTCAGAATAAACACACTTTGTGAGTAGTAATTTGAATTTACTGTAACATTAAATGTGTGAACTGTTACGTAATTGTAATACCTTTATAAACACGTGGTACTGATAAAATATGCAAATATGCAAACAAGAGTCGCATGCAAACATACCTAACGACTGATGTAGTATGTACATGAACGTATAATATTATATTATATACTGCCTATGTACAATTACACTAATCCTCAAGTCATTTAATCCCTTTCCACTCTGGGTGAAATTGATATCCATTGTACTACAAACAATGCCTCCCCTAGTACGTGAAAGGGATGAAAAGATATCAAAGGGTTTTAATTATAAATGCAACATTTTATCTATTTTTTTATTGTCCCTATAAATAGTATCTTTTTTTAGACATGGAGAAAATTGTATCATCGAATTAATTCAACTTTTAAAATTATGTAAGGCGAAGAAAATGATTATTTAGTATAGTGAACAAAAAATCAATAACAATGTATTTTAAGAGAACACATTCTTATTGTAAAGTTGTAATTATTCAGAACATAGCTCTGTGATATTTAAAATATGAATTTAATATATTAATTAGAAAGATATACATATAAAATCAATTTTATCGAAAAATATTGTTGTTGCGCCACCGAGATTTGAATCTGGATCTCTTTCCATCCGGGAAAGGTGTATTATACAGCGACGATATTTATAGCGATAAATTTTCGAACCTATATGTTACCTTTTTGATGTTAATACATTTAATCGTTCCATTATTTGAAAGAGCCATCTACCTTATTTTTACAGAATCTCAAATACCTTTGAGTAATCTGATAGCAGACGCCAGAATAATAAATTCATTTTTATTAAATTTTGGACACACTGATACAATTTTATTATTAGGAAAACACATTCTTATTGTGGAATTGTAATTATTCAAAACATATAAAATATCAGACAGATAAATGCTGATCAGCTACATGCATAACACGTTGTTTCTCACAAAAGCCACTTAAATCCATTGATATTGCATGTTCAAAATCAGGATTAGTTCCGAAATACCCCAAAGCAGACTGAGTATAAATTTATATTCCCCCCAAAATGAAATCAGCCAATCACAACGCTTGTTTATGATCACATGATCTAAAATCCAGTATAGCTGCCAGAACGATATATATACAGAGAAAAAAAATTACATTACAGAATAGTCTCTTTAAAAAATGCTGATGAAAAATTTTTTTTACATTTACTTTCAAAATATACGTTTTCATTCATAACTCAAAAACACAAAGTCGTTTTAGGGGGTTTTAGAATTAGGCGCTACATATGTCACTAGCACAAGTGTTCTACAAATTGCAAAAATAAATAATAATAAACGCCGGTCATTTATACGTAATAAACTACTATGTGTATTGCATCCGTACAGAATGACTTTGCGTTTAAGATTACGAAACCACATGTCTTCTTTATTTTTTTGCTGATTAATAAAATTCTGACACGACACTATCTAAATTAAAATCTTCTTGTTTTGTCAGTTTCGATGTTGTTGATGATTTTTTTAGTGTTTATGAAGATATCTTCTAAAACAGTTAATTTTATATACACATGAGTTCCGCGGGTTAGCTCGTACGTAATCTTATATGTACATAAAATTGTAATATCATTTTGTTCGTCAAAAATTTTAATTAAATGTAAATCCACTTAATTTATTGGAGAGAAGCGCCAAATCCTTCCGAGTATGACCTTTAGGTTCTGAGTATATTTTTATCAAAAGAGTAAACAAAGAAATCTAATATCAGATATTTGAAAATATAAATAATGTTTCATTTGACGCTGGATATTAAAAAGTGTTTAGTTTATGACGTGTCTTGGATACGTATATAGTCCATCCTAGGGCGGAGTTCAAACACTAATACACGATAAATAGATGAAACTCGAAATATATCAAATTCATTTAGGAAACATTCAATGAAAAACACATTATGAAAGCATGCACACATATAATCAAAATTACAAATTTCATATAATACCTATTGCATCGTGTGCCTTTTCTGTAGACATTCCCAGAGGTAGGCGTCCCCCAGGTCATTAGCTGGCTGGGGAGCAGGGTGCCTATTTATTCGCTTACATAGGTATATTGCATTGCACATTAACAAAGGGACAATTAACGATCATCCCTGGAAGAAATTGTAGGCTGAGTAGACAATTTATAGGCAAACTGGCGTACGACCGCCTATATTTGTCGGGGGTAGTTCAGATTAAGTATCATATTTGTTTTACATCGTTCAATATGCATTTTTAATTATAATTATTAATATTATTAAGTTATGACCTGCATCGAGAAGTATATCCGGAGTCTGTACAACTAACTAACTCTTCTTCTTCATGTCATCGGATCCCCCGAAACGATGTTCTATTAAAAAATTAAAGGAATCTCTAACTTTTCCGGGATTTATTAGAGTGTGGGTATCCAGCTGGGGATTGCTGGGATGGATGATGTCGGAAAGAGCGGTGGATAGGTAGACCTAACGGAGCATTGCAATGGCTCTCCTTGTGACCTGGACAGGGTGTATTTGTGCCGGACTGTGACCGAGTTTTGCGACTTCAACACATAAATGTGACGTTTACCCTTCGTCTTTTGGGGATTTGTGACTTCTATAGCTTCTCTCTGGCTGCCTTCTGAATTTATTATGATAACGAGTCTCATGTCAAATTGATAAATATTGTATAGGTATGGCTTTGATACGATGATACCGGAACCAACTTATAACAGTTAATGAATGAATGTAATAATGACCAAATATAACAATTGTGCCATATAATAAGGGAAAAGAAAAAAGTTAACTATGAAAGGAAGCCACAAGCTTTTAGTAACTAAATCTAAAATATATTCTAAAAAAGCTTTGAAGATTTTGTAAGATATTGCATGCGTTACTTTGTTGAGTGGAATCGAAGCAAGACTAAACTACTCTCAAAACGATTCTGGGATAGGGTGGGACCCTTTGAGGTTTCCTTCATATTCTTCTTCTTTAGCGGTCTCAGGTGACTCGAAAGTTCATGACCGTAGTGGTCCAGTCCGCTCCCGCTCAGTAGGCATTGGCCTACCTCTCGCAAGTTCATCTTGACTTTCTCCACCCATCTGAGTCTCGGCCATCCTTTCGATCCTAATCCTTTTGTCCCTGCACGTTCCGCCCACTGTATCCTTCTCGATTCCTTCACTTACTTCATTCTCTGGCTAGGATATCACAATTGGGCCATAAAGACCTGCAACCTGGTTTTTTCACACCTATAATTATTTGGTTATATCAGGGTCCACAATATGTTTAAAAAATGTTTCATCGTTATTATTTCGCATTACTAAAAATATTGAAATCGTGTAATATCAACAGGAAAACTAATTCAGCAGTATATAAAACTATAATCACGGTTTTAGATATAAGACAACTATAAGTCAAGACAACTGTCATTTTTTAAATAAAATAAACTGTACTTAACAAGTCATGTCAACACAATATTAGATATAGACTACTTCACTTAGATGAAATACCCAAAACAAAGACTACATACGTACAGAACAACAATGTGCATGGTACATAGCTCCTAAATTGTTCAATTACGTAAAAAAAAAAATATCCATACGATCACCAACTGGTTAATAAAAAAAGACAGAAAAGTAACTGAAAATTTACTCTATTAGAACATAAAATATTTTAAATTTAAAAATGAAATGAATTATTGACAATAACAGAAAATACTACTTTTTAAACGATACGCAAAATTAGTCTTCCGAAATGGACTCACTCTAGAATTGCTCTTCTAAAGGGTCCGGCGGAAAATTTTCAAGATTAATATTAAATAAATAAAAAAACTACAAAGTTATTCTCATATTTTATTTAAACAAAATAGAGTTTAACGATGCGGATTTTACGTTTTATAAACAATATTTTCTAAATGCCGTCCATTTCTCTCAAGACACTCTTGCAATCGGACTTTTAATTTGCGAACACATGAGACCAAAGCGTTGGTTCAATGGCAGCAACTTCATGGCGGATATTTCTTGAAGAGCCTGAATTGTTCGAGGATTGTTACTGTAAACTCTCGATTTAATCTAAGGTATCTCCGCAAAAAAAGTTGCACGGTATAAGGTCCGGTGACCCAGGGTATGTCTCCGTACTTGCTGATTAATTTATTGGGAAAAATTCCCCTCAGCTTCCCCATTGAAGCTCTAGCTGTGTGTGAAATTGAAAAAAAAGTATTTAAACTGAAATTGTGTTTAGTTGTTGAACCCGGGAAACAGCTGCAGTTGCGGTACCAAAAACTCGTCGATCATTCGGCAGTACATATCAGCAATGACTGTCTCTCGCTGGTTAAAAAAATAAAAACCAATTATCCCTCGGGCAGAAATTATACACCACACTGTCGTTTTTGGACAATGCAAATGTTTTTGATGGTGTTCCCTTGGATTTTTGGGGCATAAGTTTCTCATGTTCTATTAATTAACATAGCCATCGATATGAAAATATGCTTCGTCAGTAAACAATATGTTTCCAAGCGTTCGTGCTGTTCCAAAACGTTCCAGCATCGTTCTCGCTAAGATTTCAGGTAAATAATAGTCATTTTCGTTGAGAAACTGCACAATTAGCATTTTTTATGGATGAAACTGTAGTTTCTTTTTCAAAATAACGTTCACTGTTGATTTTTTTATTCCAGTGCAGGCTGCAATCTTCCTTATCGATTTACGCGAATTGCGCATAATTTCACGTCGAACTTGAGCCACATGTTCCGGCGTCGCTGCTGACGTTGATGGTCCCGGAAGAGTTGGTTAACCATTGTCCCTTCTTGTCTGAACTTTTGAACCCAACACCAGATAAGTTGCGTGCTCGGCCCATCACTTACTCGTCGAATATTTAAGTGAGTACAAAAAGCGCGACGCGCACGAACCAATGAATCACCGCACTTTAAATATTGCTCAACCGCGAACGCGCGGTGCGCTCCCGACCAGTGACTCATTGTGACTGGCAAATGAGTAAATCACGCGCGTCGAACAATACCTCTCTCACTTACCTCACTTTGATGGTTTACAAGCAATTATTATTTAATCTTGTAATGTTTCCGCTGGACACCCTTTATTTTATGTTTACTACCTACACACCAATATTCTCTTTTTTTCTTATGTATAACGTTTTTTTATCAATGTGAATGACCAATTATAATGAAATAAAGCAAATATAATTAGACTGCTCATCCAATAACCTGATTAAAAGTGTACCTCGATTTAAGGTTATATATTTTTAAATATTAAATAAATAAATAAAATAAAAATATTATCCCTTCTAGATATGTGAAGTGTGGACAATCCCCGTCAAGGAATTGTGGTAGAAATGTTGGACAGTGTTGAGAATAAAGTGCAACGGAGGATTTATAAACCTGTTCAGTTCAGTATTGGGAAGTTTGGAGAATAAGGTACAATTAAGAGTTAAATAACATTTATCTAAACTTCAGACTCTTCATCCACATGAAACTATAACGTATTATATCCCAAATAAGGTAGGAAGGGCGGATCCCAAAAGAATCCATAATGAAAACTGCACTTAATAACTTCTCGCTTTTACATCCATTCTTGAAGTAAAATTTTTTTAACATATTTTGTAATATCACACCATGTTAAGTGACCGATCATTACATTCAAAAATTGTCGACACTGGCAACTCTTGGCATTATCACAAAATTATATAATTATAATATTAAACGCTAATAACAATAACCTATAAATTATCATTAATAAGGAGAACACATTCTTATTGTGAAGTTGTAATTATTCAGAACATAGGTCTGTGATATTTTAAATACTAATTAAATGTATTAATTAGAAAGATATACATATAAAATCAATTTTATCAAAAAATATTGTTGTTGCGCTACCGGGATTCGAACCTGAATTTCTTCCAATCCGGGGAACGTGCATTATCCGATTATTACATAAATATAAATTTGTCGTCAATCCACTGTGTTGGTATAACATACCATGGTGTTGATTTTACATTTATATCTTTCTAATTAATACATTTAATTTGTATTTTAATAAATTATCTTTTAAAAAACACCTTTCAAAACCGGCATATGAAAATACATATGATGAAAATGAAAGTAGTTTACCGATTGTCATAATAATTATTTATGTTTAGCTACGCCGGGAACTCCAGTTGGAACCTTTTTGATTTCAGTTTTTTTACAAAATTATTAATAATTATTATTATTATTATAGTTATTTTGAAGATTGCATCAATATTATGAGAACTGTCACTTTAGAAATGTGTGTGTGTGTCAGGAGAGTGAGTAGATGAGTGGTGGGGGACAAATATAAACATTGTTTAAGTAATTAATACACTAACAAGTACAATAATTATTCAATATTGCACTTTAATTATATGTAAGCCTATTACCCGCTTCCTACCTCGCTAGGTACATATAAAGCACGTGTTCTGAGACAGGTAGCCATTAAGTGCAATTAGCTATTTATTATAGTTTTTAATATTCCTGAAAATTTATATGAGTATAAGTTGAAAGTGAGGTAGGACTAATTTAAACCAATTAAATAGTAAAAAACAGAAAAATCAAAAAAGTGACAAGTAGAGAATAAGTAAAAGGAACAAAGTAAAAATATTGATACACACTAAAAATATGTAAGAAGTAAGGAACAGAGTATAAAGAACATTAAATAAATAGCATATTAAAGAAACGAAGTAAAAAAATAATAAGTAAATATGAGAAACAAGTAAAAAAAATCATAGTAAAGATATGGTAGAAAAATTAGAGAATAGTTTAAAGAAGAACATAGTAAAAACAAGGTAAAAAGCAGGATCAAAATAGGAATAAGCAAGGAGCAAACAAAATATGATAAGTACGAGATATAATGCAAGGAGAGAAAAGAATTACATAGAACATCTTTGATCATTTATGGACCTTTTCCAGTTGACTTCTTCCAATTTTGAAAAGCCATTCCTTTATAAGCATCAAAAATTTAGGATACGACACAGTCGCCATCTCTAGTGTAGCTTATTGTACATCCGCGGTCCTATAAAACATGCATGTCATTGTGCAAATGAGGGTTTTATTAACCTAGGACAGCTTTTTTTTATAAAGACCAAAAGGTAGTTAAATTAAACGGGTCACTTAGAGTTAGATACTGGTGTACTCTTGGTTATATGATAAAGTCCGTTAACAATAATGGTTCAGCTTCCGCTGGCATCAGCGGGGTTCTAGTTCATGATAAAATAATCTGGTTACTTGACCGTCTAGCGCCCTTCTCTGCCTGCCTGCATGGCTATCTGGATAACCTGAGGTACTCTAATCCACGGTAGATGTCGTTCACTGTTCTTATCCACCACAAATGTGCCCATTGTTATGAAAGTGGTCTAAGTCAAGAAATTGAAAAATAATAGTTGATCAGTTATTTCGCTTCACATTGTTTTAAATTAATAAATATATGACACAAATTTTAACAATTGTGAAGTTTATTTTTGCGACATTCAACGGTATTCCGCTAGTCATTTCAACATAAATAGTCATTTTTTATTTCTTTATAAGCTACATGGAAAATTGATATATCCATAGATGGCGTTACTTTAAATTATAAATCTAGCATACTAAATAAATTTTGAAACATTGTCTTGCGTAATAGAAAAATATTTCTTAATCAATTCAAACGCAAACTTTTAAATACCTCAGATATATTTTTTAAATAATATAATTTGGAAGACATTTTTCGAGTCTTATTAAGTATTATTTTAATAAATTACTACCGTAGTGGCTACTGGACGATTAACTGAAATTATGTTGAATTTTTTTTTCTGAGATGTTCATAATCAAAATAAAATCGCGACGTTGCGTCATGAGGCCCTCTGCAGAAGGTTGTATTTTAATCGAAAGACTCCAATCGAATAAAATTCGTAATATACACTCGATTTTGCAGATCGCATCGATATCAATCGTGTGGTATCGAGTTTTATTTCATTTTTTCCAATGATACGTGTAACCAAAACGGTTTCAAATTCAAATTTTTCTCAATTTAGTGAGAACAAAGGAAAGCGTCCACTTCAACCGTATATACCATCCTGGTGGGGACTCGCACCGCTAACTGTGACACTTTTATGTGTTAATATTTCGCCATCAATCGCTATACCCCTGCGCTCACAGTGCAGGGCTGAACTAGGTACAGGATGTTTAAAAGTATAAACATACAATCATCGTCGTCTTCTTTGTTCTCGTTTTAGGATTGACAATTTTTTATCACTCAACCATTTAGTTTTATGTCAAAAGGCATATTATCGACAGGGTAGTTGCTCGATAAAAAAACGTAAAACTTCATCGATCGTCTTTTGACTAAACAGTTGAACACTATCGGTCGACATCTATGTACACTTCCGCAACCGTTCGGTTGTATGGAGCACAGACATAAATATTGTGTTTAATCTTGCGATTCCACCCCCCTCCCTCCCTCCCATCAAAGCTATATGCATCTAGATGTATAAAATAAAATTACAATTTAAAAATTCTCTCATTTTGATGATGATTACGATGGTGAGGTCATCACGCGTCAAACCTATGAACTTAACATCCTTTACGGAAAACAAGTAATAATAAATATGAATTAAATATATTAATTAGAAAGATATACATATAAAATCAATTTTATCCAAAAATATTGTTGTTGCGCCACCGGTATTTGAATCTGGATCATTTTCCATCCGGGGAAGGTGTATTATTCAACTATGCTACAGCGACGATATTTTTAGCTACAAATTTTCGAACCTATATGTTACCTTTTATGATATTAATACATTTAATCGTTTCATTATTTGAAAGAGTCATCTACCTTATTTTTACGGAATCTCAAATACCTTTGAGTAATCTGATAGCAGACGCCAGAATTATCAATTCATTTTTATTAAATTTTGGACACATTGATACAACTTCATTCTTAGGAGACCACATTCTTATTGTGAATTAATTAATTACAACTTCACAATAAAAATGTGTTCTCCTAATAAGTAATAATACTTTAAATATTGATAAAGATCGTTTATAAGAAAATTGATGTCTCTAAATTGACAGGCAATCTCAAAAATAAACTGAAATTACAACTCTACCTTGAATACAGTATAAGATGACATTAATTAAAAACCCCGTTTTTAAGCGTAATTTGTCAGTAGCGGTATTATCCAATGTTCAGCGCTCTGGGCCACGTCTCAAATAAGATCAGTCATCAGCCAGTATAATCCGGACCTGCCTCTCACTTCCACACCAAACACCGAGTGTTGGCGTTACTCAGCCTTTGGCGCCACCGTACAATACCCGCGAATTAACCGGTTTGCAGGGAGCATCAAGTCAACAGAGCCACGTGGTAAAAAGAGAAACGCATATCTTTACACAATTTTAAACATTTGGTACAATTGAAATGGCCTCTTTGATAACGGCGAGTACTAAATGAAAATTCACACACGCGAGTATTCGGAGCGTAAACAAAAATTATGATTGCATGACAATCTCAATCGGAAATATTAGGAAAACGGAGGGATAAAACACTTTGGCGGTGAAAATTTAAACTCACGCCTGCTGATGCATAAAATTTCATACTAGACTCTGTTGGAGCCAGAGCGGGAAATTTATTTGATATTTGAGGCATAAAATTAATGTCAATTACACATAAAAAAATATTTTTAACTTTTCCCATGAAAGACTATTCAGGCTGACGCCACGTCCGAAGGAACTGGCTCCCGTGCCGATTGTTTTTGCTAGGTACACTACTATCCATAACGACAACTGCAACAAAATTACCTTTTATCATGTACATACTTAAGCCCAAAAAATAAATCAAATTTCTCGGTGTAATTATTGTTCAACATTTAATATGGCACAGTCACATTAGCGAATTAGTGAAAAGAATAAGAAAATATATTTATATATTCATAAGATTAAGAAACATTTTATGTATAAATAATTTCAAAAAGGTATATTTTGCTATTGTTCACTCACTACTCCCGTATGGAATAATTGGGTGGGGAGGAGCATACAATAATATAATGAACTCGGTAAAAATAATACAGAGAACAATCATCAAAGTAATATTAAAAAAAGATCAACTTTTTCAACACAAACACTTTTTGCGAAATTCCCAGTTCCCAAAATAGAAAACATTTACAAAAAAATCTCAATTAATCAATTACTTAATGAAAATAACACTGTAAAATTTAAAACAAGCACATCATTAAGGTTTAAGAAAAACTTAAAAATCCTAAACCAAACACTATCAGTAAAATTTTATATACTTATAAAAATAAATAAAACTTAAAAAACTTCAATAGCCTTCCTACACAAATTAAAGAAAAAAATATATAAAAGTGCTTAGAAAGAAATTAAATTAACACTTCAGAAGTACATAATTAGAAAATAAATAATATTACAGAACACTTCAGAAGAACACAAATAGACAATAAATAATTATAAACTACAAATATATAACTCTCTATAACACTGGTCGCTTTGAGGGGCCAATGTTAACCGCTGGGCAGCCACGGCTGTTTTTCGTCGTTGTGTTGAAAATTTAATTTATTACCAAAAAAATATCAATAATATAACAAATGTCCAATCAAACATTCTCTTATTTACGTAACTTAAGATTCCACGATTTCCAGTGTCATATTATTTTTGATCAGGATTAATGACGTATGATCATTACTTAATGATTACATAATAATTAATAAGCAGATACGAAAATCAAGACAACAAATTTGTGTATTAACCTTAATAGACTAATCTTACCTTAGTACTAGACCTTAAAAGACCTTGTAATTAAATTAGTCGACAAAATACATCACATTTGTTAATATTGTAGACGGATAAGACTTTAGGGAGTGTAGGTATTAGAGAAAAGTCGAACTCGGACAAAAGACAAAAGTAATTTGCCAGTCTTAATAACCACCTATTAAAAGATACGCTTCAATCTCTAGAATAAAGACAAAAGGTGTGTAGGTACTCTGTCTGAATGTGTCCTTAAAAGATGTTTGAAGAAACCTTGTTACTTATTCCTTTAGTAGGAAAACACCCTTAAATGGCAAAACCTTACGCATGAGATCGAATCGTTTTATTGATTCTAGTTATAGCCTTACTATTTTGAAAAGTACGATTCCTGACTATATATATTTTTTTAAATATTTGTTGCAAATTGAACTTTGTGGTTTGTATTCATTTTATATACAGATGAATATTATGTTCCAGGCCCATTTTGTTTGACTACCATTTTTGTTTGGCATATATTTGTCAGTTTGCATTCAGTAGTTATAGAAAGTAGTTGATTACAATTTGTTATGAAGTATTTAATGCCTCAAAAAAGTCTTAAAGTTATTAAAACATTTTATCAAAATAATAATGGCAGCGCAATATCCCTTTATGGTGATCGCTATCGTCGCATATTGGAAAACTCTTGGTGGCCGAATTGGGTCGATTGGACCTGCAATATATATAGTTTCAATAAGACTGTATCACCTCATACACAGCCTGAGCTACGTTGGAATTTTGCGAGAATTTTTTTTCTGGCCGCACAGTGTCAAAAAGCGGTGATGTCGACTGGTCTTCTAAATCACATGATTTAACGGCTCCCGACTATTTTCTGTAAAGGCACTTGAAAGGAAAGGTCTACACAAACAAACCAACAATAATTCTGATGCTACAGGACAATATTCGAAATTAAATTTCTGAAATAACACGCCAAGTGTGCGAGAATGCTATGAAAAA
Organism: Eubasilissa splendida; assembly: GCA_031772225.1. Taxonomy (NCBI): domain Eukaryota; kingdom Metazoa; phylum Arthropoda; class Insecta; order Trichoptera; family Phryganeidae; genus Eubasilissa; species Eubasilissa splendida. Next base: position 5,187,064 of record CM062854.1, on the reverse strand, counting down.
TATGGTTAAAAATAGTGATGAGAAAAAATGCTACTCTTGACTCACTGGTGTGATTGTGATTGATATTCGATAATATCAGTGATTGAAAACTGTGACTGTGATCACAGTTTCATCACTAATACGCGTACAACGCACGATATCACAATACAAGAAATAAATAAATAAAACATAATTGTATTATTCAAATTTCATTTGCGTAAAAAAAACATATTCTAGCATATATAATTAATATATATATCTAATTTAATATCATCACAAAAAGAATGAAAACCTTTAAAAAATGTGGGTTTATTTTTCGGGTCAAATTCTCTGCATTTCCGGTCAAATGCGTAAAACGTTTTGGCAAGATAACGTCATTCCTTCATGAATATTATCATTTAATATACACATGCGCCGAATCACGGTTCAAAACGAAATATAAATAAAATAAAAAAATTACTCACGAATTACGATATTCCCATATATTCAATCACTGATCGTGAGCGCGACTCAAAATATCAGTGATTGACTCACGGTTCGTGATTTTGAGCTCATCACTAGTTAAAAGAGTACGCATTTGTGCCACTGCTAGAGGCGGCTACTTGGCCAACATTATATTTTATGCATAATTGTAATAAACCGTCAATTTTGGTACTCTCCACTCTTGCAATCTATGATAGGTAAATACATTTACTAATATTACAGTTTACGGTATAAATGTAATATTCGATTGCTTTAATAATTATTGCGTATAATTGTATAAAAGTGATAAAAAAATCCGCCCCTTCCCCGGAACACCGCGAATAGTTCTGAAATTAAGCGACCCCTTGGCAGCCCTCCGCTGCCAAGATTCACAACCACATATTTGGACCTGATCGACTAAACGTATAAGTTAAATTATGTACTTTTTTAGTGCATAGTGAAAAATAGCGCCATCTATGAGCAGGGACCAATAGTGAATGGACGCCCCAGCAGTGACAAATAAATATCGGATCATCATACGTTGATTGGTCATCTGACACTTGGTGACCAAATAATAAGTGGCCAAATTATTAAAAATGGTGACTTGTTTTGTTAAATATTGTTCACCAAACTCTTAACTTGACTGTTTTCCTCGCCGACCTTCACAACCAACTTTATTGGTTTACTATATCAGAAAGATGAATTCATCTCTAGTTTTATAACCTCTTCGGTTTTCCATATTTCTCTTACACTCAAAACTATATTTCATATATGTGCCCATTATTATGAAAGTGGTCTAAGTCATGTTTCTTTCGTTTCGAGATATTTAAAAGTTTGCGTTTGAATTGATTAAAAAACATTTTTAAATTACACAACACAATGTTTCAAAATTTATTTAGTCTACTGGATTTATAATTTATTTCGACATATAAATTTTGCATGCAGCTAATAAAAAAATGAAAAATGTTACCGTTGAAATGACTAGTGAAATAACGTTGAATGTCGCAACAATACACTTCATATAACGCTTCAAATTTTTCACAATTGTTACAATTTGCATCATATTACATGTATTAATTTAAAACAATGTGAAGCGAAGTAATTGATCAGCTCATTTTTTTCAATTTCTTGACTTAGACCATTTTCATAATAATGAACACATTTGTGGTGAATAAGAACAGTGAGCGACATCTACCGTGGACTAAGGTACCTCAGGTCATCCAGATAGCCACGCAGGCAGGCAGAGAAGGGCGCTAGACGGTCAAGGAACCAGAAAATTTTGTCATGAACTAGAATCCCGCTGATGCCAGCAGAAGCTAAATCATTATTGTTAATGGACTTTATCATATAACCAAGAATACACCAGCGTCTAACTCTAAGTGACCCGTTTAATTTAACTACCTTTTGGTCTTTATAAAAAAAAAATCAAAGAAAACTAGCTGTCCCGTTAATAAAAACCTCATTTCCACAAAGACATACATGTTTTATAGGACTGCAGATATACAATAAGTTAACACAAGAGATAGCAACTCTATCACATCTTAAATTTTGAGTGCCTATAAAGGAATGACTTTTCAAAATTGGAAAAAGTAATAATAGTAATAAATGACCAACGATGTTCTATGTAATTCTTTTCTGTCCTTTCTACTTCATACTTATTTTTTTTTTTTTTTGCTCCCTGCTTATTTCTATTCCAATCCTGCTCTTTACCTTGTTTTTACTCTGTTCTTCTTCTAACACTACTCTGATCTTGCATATTATCTTATTATCAAAATAAACACTAGCGGAATGTCATTGAACGTCGTAACAACACACTGAATACAACGCTTCGAATTTTTCACAAGTATTACAATTTACATCATATTATATTAATATTAATTAATTATTAAATTTAATGTGACGCGGAATAATTGATAAACTATTTTTATTTTATTTATTGACTTATACTACTTTCATAAAAATGGGCACATGTTAGGTTTTCTTTGTATTCATTTTGAACCGAGCAGTTTTGCTTGCTCTAGCCAATTTATTTAAGCTCGATCCATGCCGTGTTCATCTAGACAGTTGGAAACGGAAAATGACATCATCTGTAAATCTGAATCATAACTGAGAAAATATTATGCGTAATTTATTTAGAATGTTTACTTTAAATATGGTTTCTACACTCTAAAAACACGCTACATAAATGTAAAATAATTATTTATTAATAATAGTGAGAATGCTCTCAAATACAAAATCCCATATTGTATGAGTAAGTACAGATGTCCCAAAAGTATTTTTCATTGTGGGTCATTCGCTGCACCAGCACAACGAGCGAGAGAGGGGCGGGGGAAATGCCGATCGCTAGTCGCGTCCTTGAAAATTCAGTCGCTATAGAGCTATGGAAAATTGATATCCTGACGAGGTGACATAAACTGGCCTCCGCGTAGCTCCGGCTTGACACCAATGGACTTTTTCCTATAGGGTTACCTAAAATTAAAGGTAAACAGTAATAATCCTCTATCTCTGGAGCAATTAAACGAAAATATCTGAGAAGAAATGGCAGCGATCACGGATAATACGTGCCGAGCAGTTCTCAGAAATTTTGCCTCTCGTTTAGAAGAGTACCAACGAAATAACGAATCACATTTAGAAAACATAATTTTTAAGAAATAATTTCCTAGAGACTACTTAAATGCAAAATAAACATATTTTTATTAATCTCATCTATTATTTTATTACAGATTTTTTTTTATGAAAAATACTTTTGAAGCAAATCGTGCAACAGATAGGTGAATCCGCTATCTTAAGACTCATTGCTTTTGTGGGAAATGCAAATACTTAATAGATAAATTGAATATAGCACCGATGCTAGGATTTCAGCTCTAATCTTATGTTATCGACCCAAGTATGAGAAGTCAAAATTAAAAGTTTATACTCACTGAATCTTGTCCTTTACAGGGACGTTCCGTGAGCGTAGGCAGGTAAGGCGGTGCATATGAGCAACTACTTGGCGGCGGAATGTAAATATTATATCTATTATAAATATTTATACTACATACTGTCTCGTACAAAAAAAAAACTCGAAAATAAATTTGAAACAGAATTGTGCGAAAACAATCCTATAAGTACATCCAACATAAGTTACACATGTTTAGAAAATATCAAAGGGCCAAATGCCATAAATCAGCAAAGGGCCGCAGTATTACTCGGGTCATAAAACAATACAATTTCAAAGGACAACATGCATTTAAAAAATACATGGTATGTATTTAATTTGATAATTTTTGTAATCATAATAAAATGATATAGGATCTATATCACATTCTTTACAATAGTAGGGGCGGCATTTTAAAACTCGCCTACAGGCGGCATTTTACCTAAATACGTCACTGATCCTGAGTATAATTTTCATCTTCTGTGACTTTCTTACGCGGTCTTCAGCGGTGTCATTACGTCAGTAGCTAGCAGCCGGCGACAGCTGATGAGACCTTGACCGCACAGGGCCCTCGGGACCTAACAGTAAGCGATTGACGAGACCCTGATAGCACACTATCGCCCCAATAGCCGCCCGGCTAGTTTAAGATAAATACATTACAAAGATTAAACGAATTCAAGATTAATCGAATACGCAGTGTAGAATGCAGACTCCGGCTTGCCATGAAACACATCTGCTGTCCAAGATTTGTGATGAAAAAAATGTGAAGATGGATCGTCCGGGATGATCACCGCCACTGGACACGATTCTGGCTGCGTTTTGCGTGTGCACTCGTCGCTAGATAATGGCATGTACCACCACATTTTATTGATCTAGTAAAATTATATAACATAAAAAATACGTAATATTCATTGTTTATCTTAGCTTTAGATAATAAAAATCTTAAATTGATAGTCAATATTGTCCGTAAAAATCGCGAGACGCGAACGGTCCGCGAAGCATTAAAACTGAGCAAGCCGAGCGGAGTTTAACTTTTGTAATGTTAAGTGGAACGACAAACATTTTATTACCGGAAATAAAACGGGAGTTCTCCGGCGAAGTGCAGCGGATTGCTCGAAGATTGCATTCTGCGTCTGCGTCGCGTGGGCGCAAAAACAAATACCAGTTGAATTAAATGAGAATTGCCGCTCGCTTTAAGAATGCGCGTTGTCTTCTAAAGATTTATTGCACACCCCTTGGGTGCCAGAGAGAAGGAAAATGATTAAAAAATGTTTTAACTTAGCATAAAAGAAACCCAGATTTGACGACTCTGAAGCGTTCGTATACATCGTTTATTACGTTAGATTAGCATACTACGTACTTACTTAGGAGATAGGCAGAGAGGATAGAGCACCACACTCCTCTGTCCTGGTACACAATTCTCGCCTCATCCACGTTCATACAAGCTCGCCAATCTAACAGAACCATCCTCCATTATCTGGTTTACATGGTCGTGCCAAGTCTTACGCGGCTATATTTGCCACATATACACCTAAGTGATCTCATTTCCACTGCATTCAGTCTACTTTCGTTCCTCTTCACTTCCATACATCAGTGTCGGTACTAGGACTCCATTGTGCACCGCTAGTCTTGCCTCGGTTGATAAATTCCCGTTGGATATAATTCCATTCAAAGCGCCGTTCACTTTATTTCCTTGCAGTCACCCTTCTTTCGATATCATTCTCAGCCTTTCCGTTTCTATCAAACATACTTCCCAAATACACAAACTCGACTACTTGCTCCAAGCATTCATTACCTACAAGTATTTAGCACAATGTCTCGCTTTCCTCCTTCTCGAATACCAACGCTTTCGACTTGTTAACATTCATTATGAGGTCGCTTTCCTTGCATACATCGTACATTGTACTCACTAGACTCTGTAGTACTTGTTCATTATTCGCCATTAGTACTGCATCATCGGCGTACAATAAACAGCATACAAGCAAATCGCCCATTTTTGCTCCAGTATACATTCCAGTTCTTTCACACAATTATCCATGTACAAGTTGAACAGCCATGGAGATATTACACAACCCTGCTTGACACCCTTTGTAATGTCAAACCATATTAGAGTCGACTCATTTTATTTAATTTGTGATTTGCCTAATTTAAACCACCTCAACTCGACTTCGTATTGCGTCTTGAAAGAAACGGAAAATAATAAAAATAAATTATAAATAAAAATAAATTAATAATTAATATTATTTTTTACAATATTGAAAACAATCAGATTTGTCTAGAAGGCTTTGAATACAGGGTGTAACAAACCTAGTCCATAATATTTTATGGCTATGTCTAAATTACGAGTAATTAGGAAATATGTGCAAACTTCGCACTGTTACGAAAATAGTATTGTTTGAAATTTTTAACGTATTAATAATTTTACGTATTAATTATTAATCTATACTTTTGCCCAAAGCCCTAAATCCTCTAAAAAAAAGTCTGACCGCTCGAAATTGCATGACTTTTTATTTTTTGTATATTATATTCCTTGAACATTTTCGACTCGTAATTTAGTCAGTTATCCATCCATAAAATATTGTGGACTAAGTCTGATGTACCCTGTATATTGCAAAACCTGAAAACAGATGTCGCCCCAATAGATAATTATTGCCGATAATAATTTAAATAGTTCTCTAGATAGTAATTGTAATTTTTCGTTTTTGAAAATACTTTTTTTTCACATTTTTGTCCGCTAGCACATACATAACAGTTTTATAACAATTCAGAAATGATGTTTAATAAACTGAAACTGTGCATGGCACGGGTTAATCATATAGTTAATAGTAAATCGTTGTACCGGAGATGGCACGTAGTAGAGATACTTAGAGGTGTATTATCGAGGCTTTAAAATCCTAAACCCCTAAAGACAAAGAGAGAGAGAGAAAAATGAAAATAGTCTAGAAAAATAAAGTATTTTTTATTGAATTCCGACCTCAGAAGTATGTAATATTTTTTTATAAAATTAAAAAAATTGTTTAATAAAAAAAATAGGTATAGATAATTTATTTATTTTTCACCCCTGCATAGAATATCTTTATCTGGTTCGAAAAAAATATTCATAAATTAAATTAAATAAATAAAATTATAGTTAAAATCTCCCTGGTGAGGTACCAAGCTCTACGTAATAGGCGGGAGGATGTACGAGTATAGCACCGTACTGCCGAGGAATTAAATATTACCCATGCAAATAAGACGTGAAAATAGCCACATACAAAATATCTTACGCGATTTTTTTGAAGTAACTTCGTACAAAGTTTACGAAGGGTGGCTATTTTAAAAATAAAAACTATATATTAGTATTAAAATTTGATGTTAGATAAATAAAAAATTAAATCAATACATAATAAATGTTTACAATATTAGAAATATTCTGAATAAAAAGAGGATAAAAACTGTGTACTAATCCATCTTGAACTATGATATTGATAGTTGGGGTAGCTCATCAGGTGTATACAAGGGCGTGCAGTGCATACAAGCAAAAAAGCTGTGCATTACTAAAAATTCTGGGAAACAAATATAAATTAAATAATTGGATTAACATAAACGGAAACATTATTTTACAATTAGCGTCATCTGTGTACTACTAGAGACTTTAATTGCTTAGTTCTAAAAACTACTACGACAACTCACCGCTATACCCATGGCAGTCTTGTGTATTCGCCACATTGAGCTATTCACATTACTCTGTTCTGTTTTTAAGCTAGTGAATTACTCAAATCATATAATTGGCTATTTACTAAGTAGAAAATTCCTTTCGGTTGATCCGTTTTGTATGGAGTCGTTACCTATGCTGTTTTTTAACAGAATAACATTAGAAAGGCTTACAACTGCGTGCAAATCATTGAAGTGTTACTTTACCTTTTACTAATTCGCAAATTTTACTATCTTACTGTTTTTAACTTGTTGATTTCATGTTTGTTATTTAAATTTGGTGCAGGAATTGGTTTTTGATTTGGGAAAAACAAAAAGTAAAAGGCAGAACTATTATATTTTCTGCGTTAACTTTTAATATTAATAATTATTTTCTTTGGTTATTACGTGAATGATTTTCAAACAATAAATTAATCATGTTCAGTCTTAGAAAGTATTCTTATACACCTACATACATTTTTATATGGGTAAGAATGTAGTATTTTACGTTAAAACTTAAACTGTAAAAACACTATTAATAGTACTTTAAAGTTATAAATAAATACATCGTAGGGTCGTATAAACGACGAATTTATTTTGTCTAAAGACGTTGGTTAAAGGAAAGTATATATATTATATATGATTGTATAATATCATTGGTAACTTAAATCTATACCTATTGCACGCCACTGGGTGTACATATATATCAAGTAAGCATTGCTCAGAAGGCTATTTTACTCAGAGCAATACACCGCCATGACTTTTCGTATCCTTCAGAGCCACTTTTTAGGGAATTTCAGGTTTTGAATATAATATAATTAATTATATGTGCTAAATATACTAACTAGCTTTCATAGAAAAACAAGCACTCCGTCTGTGAGGACTGAAAAATATTATCCCACAAGAGCAAATAATCTTAAAATCATTCCAAGAATGAAAACTACCTTTGGTCAAAGAATATTCATCTTTGAGGCTACCGAAATATACATTCAAACTTTAAGTGACATTAAAGCTGTTTAAAATTATATTTTAAATTGGTTGATAAAATTAGATAGGGCAAATACTAAGAGTAAACTCAAAACACAAAAACTATTTGAGTAAACTCAAACTAAAAAGTAAGATACTGAGAAAACAAAAATCGCCATCTATAGACTAAACTTGATATTCATTCCCTGAAATAGCATATATGCCACAATGAGAATCTAATTATTTTTTGAAAAAATATATGTATATTTGTTATAGATATGGAGATTGATTAATGGGCGAGAATGGTGGACGTTATATTTGTATAAAGTGATCACTTAAGCTAGTCGAAGACAGGTTGTAAACCCTGTAATTATCTTAACTTAACCTTAACTATTTCCATTAAATATAATAAAAAATAGCTTCGTCTTTATGAGATATCTATTGTTTGTTTAATAACAGTGCCTTTGTAGGTGAAAATCCAGTAATTGTGTTTTTTGGACACATTCATATATTGCTTATGTAATTTCACTTAGCTTTACCTTATATGTGCTTACATTTTATTTATACATATAGTATTGCACATTAGTATTTTTATTCTATGATTTTATATATTTTCACTTACTTTTAGTATTTAATTATGTTTTGCCTCGTATTCAATGAGTAATATTGGTTTGTGAAATGTGCTTTGTTTGCCAATTTGCACTAAAACAGGCTTGCCTAGTCGGGCAATACATTTTAAAAATCTGTTTTTATAAATCTATATATAAGAAACTGTTTTTTTAGATATATAATATATACAAAAAATCAGCATTGTACACTTGTATGATAGTTTAATACTACCGTTTATTGGGGAGGTTGCTAAAATGGTAGAGCGCTCGCTCAGCATGTAAGATGTACCGGGATCGATATATAGCGTCTATAATTATTTTTTTGTCATTGAGGTTTTTAGGCTTTTAGGTAATATTGTAAATAGCGCCATTTCTTGTTTCATACAATTTTCGTGACAAATTTTACAGGAGTACCCCTGAATTAACATGTTCTGTGTTAAAACATTAAATACAATTTAATAACTATTGTAAACTAATAATATATAATAAAAAAGTAAATATAAGAAAACTCAATTTTCCTGGATTACTTAAATGATTTATTTCAGGATTTGAGATTCCAGGTAGAGTAGATTACAAGCCAGTTATCGGAATCGTCATAACATCCCTAGATTATATATTTTTGTTACGTAATTTTATAAAATTCCTGAGCTTAAAATTTCATCAGTGTTTAGGCATTTAGACGACGATCTAAACCAGTGGTCGGCAACCTTTTGAGAGACTGGGTAAAAAAATTCATTTGATAAGTGGGTAAAAGTTTAAAAAAAAATTACAAATTTTTAAAGATAAATTTTATTTTCTTAAAATAAAATATATACGTGTGTGTGTTATTGCAAATTTATTTTATAAAACAAACATTTATAAAAAAATACTTTTATCAGTGGCTACCTTGGTTTTGAATTTTCTTAGAAAGATTTAGGAAGAATATGTGGTTAACTTTAGTCGAGATTTTCTAGCGTCAGTCTATTCCGCAGCGCATTCTGGACACATTTCATTTGGGAAAATATTTACTCACAAGAATACGTGGAACCAAATGCTGATAATAGAACAAATGCAATTTTTTTTAAGCATAAATTTTTTTGTGGTAATGTTGCCCAGCATGATGATATTGCATCCATGTGATCATTTTCTGTGTTTTAGAGAGATACTGGCGAAGATTATTAACGATTATTTGTCCATAGAACTGAACATTTGAATTCAATGAATTCTAATTCTAGATTATTTATTCCAAGATATTCAAATTATTTAATCTCAAGCTTGTTTAAATCCATCTCATCCGGTTTTAGAAACATTGGACCATACGTCTTTAAATCCTCAAATCTCGCGTCAAATTCCGTTTTTATAGCGCGGATATATTCCAAAATTATTTTCATATCTATATTTCAATCCCTTAGTGTAGTTTTATTGATGGAAAATATTAAAATATTTTACGTTTGATATCATTTTCAAATACAGCTAATTTTAAACAAAAACCTTTCCAACATACAAATGATTTTAGAACAGTGTGTTTTTTTACACTGAAGCTGTAAATTCAAGCTATTAAGTTAAAAATTTAAATTTAAGTAACCAAGATTTGTCTTCTAATTGAGGAGAGTTTTCTTTAATTTCGATCAAAAATATCCTAATTGCTTCTATACAGACTAAAAAGTTGATTGAACTTGTCCTCTACTTAGCCAGCAAATGTCTGTATGCATTAATAAGTCTCCATATTCCGATTCAATTTCCTCCAAAAAACACTTAAACTGCCTATGATGCAAAGCTGAACGTCCTAGAAATTTATTGACGAATTTAATAACAATATCCATCACTCCACTGCTTTGACGATGCCTTCGCGCATAAATTTTCTTCATGAATTATACAATGTTCCCAGTTCTTCTTCTAATAATTTCACAAAACCAATGTTTTTCCCTAGCATAGATGGAGCGCCGTCTGTTCTTACAGAAAATATTTTTTTCTTCAAATCGAAATTATTTTGCAGTTTGGCAAATTCCAAGACCTTATTTAATATATCAACTCCCCTTGTGTTACCTAACATAGATGTTAAAGCACATAACTCCTCACGAACTGTTGAGGAATTAATATTTTCGTAGCGTGCAAAAATAGAAAGTATTGCAATATCGTTGATATTGTTGCTTTCATCAATTGCTATACTAATTACGTCACTGCATAATAAATCATTCTGCATTTGCTCGTCAACATCTTTAGACATAACTTCGATGCGGCATTTCACTGTTCTGGCAGACAGTGGCATTTCCTTGATTTTATTCAATATTTGAGTTTTATTGATATTTCCTCGGAACATTTTAAAAATAAATCTTTCAAGTATTCTCCATCAGTAAAGGGTTTTACATATTTCACTATTCGCAATGATGCAACAAAACTTCCGACTGTATCTGGGCGTTCCTTACTTACAAATTTATAGATAGACCCTCTTTGGTTTTTGCATTTTGTAATGCACCTTTTAATAAATTCATTTTTTTCTGCCGACGCCATTTTGCTTAGTGGTGTGCTAAGTTTGGATGAATAATGTCGCTCAATATTGTAAGTCACATTTAACACATCGATATTTTTGTTCCCAAATGGACTCAATGTTTTTCGTTTTATTTATTATCTTCGACATGGGTAAACAGCAGTTATTGAGAGAGAAAAATAATTATTTGACAGACGCCACACAACCGACCAGTGAGTGTTAGCGGGAGAACTGTCAGTGTCACAGTAAGGGAGTGTTGCCACTTCACGTTCGATGATAATAGTGTAAAAAATTGACCTTTAGTTATTTACTTAAAATTATTCAGTGATAAAAAAACATTATCACTTATTCACCTTACTTTTGTAATTGTTGTTACTTTCAATGAATAAATAATTTTCTAAAAGAATAAAAATAAATATCATCATCATATTTTCTTGGTGGGTAATTCGAAATGTCGTAGTGGGTAATTCAATTACGCGCGGGTAGTAGGTTGCCGATCACTGATCTAGACTAACGATGATAATCCATAAACGGCTTACGGTTTTTTTTTTCTTTTATCCTAAACGAACCTTTTTAATCCTAACTTGTTCAGGTGGAAACGAATCGTTGGGTAATACGTACATAGATACGTAATCCTGTTTTTCTATTCAACTACTTTCGCATGCTCCATAGTTTGTAAATTTAGCTAACGTATAGGGCGTATTGTTCGAGTTTCAGAATGACCGTCTGCCGCCCGGCGCCATCTGGTTAAGAAAGAAAATTAGAGAAATTATCTTCGTTAGGAGCTTAAAACAACTACCCCTTGGTGGAATAAATAATTTCCCACCCGAAACCACAACAGTCTCCTACCACGAAGCACTCATTCTAATGGCCCGTTTCCACGATGATCTCTCAATGAGACTGATATCTGAGAGTTTGTAAAAGTACGTGTGTTTTGGTTACGATATTCTAATCCGCGAACAAAATATCACTCCTTTTCATTTAGAATGATTCAATGTGCATATTACGTATACTCACATATTACTCACACTAATACTATACGTAATATGCACATTGGTCAGTGGGCGGGGTTGTCGTTTAATATTAATTATAAACACGGTGACCACAAAATGTACGTACGGAATATTGTAAATAATAAAAGTTTAAATTTATGTTCATAACTATTAATTTTTTTAATGTGTTAATTGTATTTTTGAATTTCTATATTATTTTCAACATTTGTCCTAATCGAATGCATTTATTGGTTTTTTCATTGTTATTATATGTTCCGATAAACCATTTTTTCTCTGTACATAAATATACTTAATATAATCCTATTTCCATCAAATATATACGGCGATTGGAAACATAAAATGGATATATATCGCAAAAATAAACTGTGTACATGAAAATTTGAGCTCTGTGTTATTTGTTGTCATGAGTTTTCCGGCACTATGTTTAACATTTTAAAAATTCACCCTAAGGACGTAATACGAGTAGTTGGTGTCCCACTACACCACCACACAGTACAAGGATCTGATTACCGAGAATGAATACAAAAATAATTTAAATTATTCACTCATAAAAAATATATCCATCGAAGAAATTATATAGTTACCACTGGGACTCGAGCCCGATACATTTTCATGCCGAGAGAATGAATCCATCTATTATTACCTATTAAAAGCTTTCATATTTTTATTTGCAATGAATCTCAAAAACATTTAAGTAATATATACCAGATGGCGCCAAGACCATTCACAAATTCATATTTATTTAGAAAATTAAAACGATTACGAATTTTAGGTAAGCATAGAAGATTGAACACTACATTTATATAATTTGTCACGCTTAACTGGAACTATATCTTGTGCATGTGACCTGAACTGAATGTCAAATCTCCCAAAATCTAAAAAAAAAATTAAGTTTACGAAAGAGTTGAAGAATATACGTCAGAATAGGTATGTGTTTTATCGTAGAACCTGTTTACCTTCAATACCAGAAATTCTAAATAAAATATATTCATTAAGTTTTCAACCCATCCACAATAATTTTTCAATAAAAATTAAGCCGTTTTTCAATAGCCTGTGCTTTGATTGGTTAGATAAACTAACTAAATATAAATAAAAATATATACATATACTTATACAATTCAAGTTCTAATTTTGCGCCGCAATTTTTCCTTAACCTTTACCATACCGTGATAGAAATATCCGTAAGCTACCATGCTGTCAACTCGTGTTACCGTTAAGTATTTATAGTTTTTTAACATTTTTAATGAGAAAAAATGTTTTTACGAGCTTAAATAGCTTTTAAATAGTTAATGCCGTACATTTACTCTAAATATTGAGCAATAAAAATGAAAAAATATATTTTATTCGTAGCATTTTTTCACACAGGTTCTATACAATACGACATTCCATCTTATTATTATTCATTTAATTAGTGAAAAAGATACATAATTATATTCGTACGTTTGTTTGTCTTTTCACTGTGAAATGAAATTTGATCTTTTTCCGTCTAACTGCAAATACTAATTTTACATGGTATTGAATTGAAAAATAATTATTTTAACTTGGTCAAAAATTATTAGTCATTTAAAATATTATTTTGTGTAGACCTGTGCTACCGCATGGCTAGGGAAGGGTTAAAAATGACACTGCATTAAATTTACGAATATATTTTTCTGACCATTATTCAATTACTGAAATCAATTGTAAACTCTATCATCATGATGTTTACGATGGAATAGCTCAGAAAATTCTACCGGAGAAATTCTGAACAGGATTTTAAAAACCTGAAAACTTCAGGTACCTACCGTGTCTGTATTTTAATTATTACGGCGTCACGTGTACTCATAAACGTTTATATTTCTTGCTAAAGTAATTTTTATTTTTCTTGCATATGTACGTCAAAAACGAGTAAAGATTTTTCCCTCAGTCGTCCTTCGATAGAAACTTTTCCCTCGAGAGTCATCAATGCTCGGTCCGCTCGAAATAAAAATAGCGAGCAATTTGAGACCACATCACCAAACGTCCCAAACTACAGTGTTCGTGATTTCAAAAGACAGTTGTTCAAATTAAGCCACTTTGCTTAGAAGCGATCGATTATTCTACTCGATGGTGTTGAACCCAGATGGGTGTTGTAACAACGAGTTGAGTTTTTAGAATGTTCTCTAATATCTTTTTTAATGTTTCCCTGAATGGGAAGGGCAAAGTTTGTACGTCTTAATATCTACACAACATTTTCCTCTAGCAACAAGTTAAATATTCGTTAAGCGGAGATACCTACGTGTAAAATTATGGACGGGATATGAAACTGAATGCATTTCGATTCGTTACGAATCTTATAATATGTAATTTTTATTATTGTTATGTCGCAGCTTGTCGGCAACTATCAATATTCACTCCGTTATATCGCATATAATTAATAAGTAGATTCAAAACTTCGTAATTTAAATTATATATCCTAAAGTATGAATTTCAATACTTTACTTCAATTCTTTTCTATTTATTTATAGATTAAATAAAATACAATTATTTGTTATTCGTGGTTCGTGAAATTCGTGAATTTATACGAAATGATTGTGTTTTACTTAATCTAATATTTCTTCTACGAAAATAATGGAACAACAGATGTATCAATTTGAAAGTGCAACATGTAAGTTCGAAAATTTGTCGTCAACCCACTGTGTTTGTGTAGCATAATCGGTTAATGCATTTCCCCGGATAGTAAAAGATCCAGGCTCGAATCCCGGTAGCAATAACATTTTATATGTATATCTTTCTAATCAATACATTTAATTTGTATTAATATTGAATTCAAAACGTGGATCGAAATGAACAAATTGCATAAATCTCCGGGTCTCCTCCCGCGGAATGGAACATGACAATTCCAGTCGTAAATCGGAATCACCGCCTGGTAGAGAAAGGAAGTAGGGAAACCTTAGACAGGATGAGGTCGATGAGGGGATAGGGGTTCCAGTCGAAGGACCAGTGATCTCGGGAACTGGGATTCCGAAGGACTGCTCGCCTTACCTTGTATATGATGGCTCCGTCACTCCTGCAGTCGCCGCCGAGATCACACAAATGGCACGCGGATGAGCAGATCTCCGCTTCCAATTGAAGATGGCGACATCACAATTTCACCCACGGCACAAACAACAAACAATACGTGATCAACACACAATATCACCAAATACAGTGCTGGTGCACTGGAGCTGGAATATCCACACCGCGAATACTATCGCGATGTCGAGATCGAACAAATATTGGTCGTCTGCTGACAAGTATGAAGAAATCTATGAATAGGAATTTGGACTGGGAAATGTATCAATAACATGCCAACAAACGCGCCAAAAAGGTGTTTACGAATTCGGAACATATATATTTATTTATATATTCTGTCATTACTATCTGAAATCATATAGGGTCGAAAAATTGTCGCTAAAAATAGTGTCGCTATAGCTTAGTTGGATAAAGCACCTTCCCCGGTTAGGAAAGAGATCCAGGTTCGAATCCCGGTAGCGCAACAACAATATTTTTTGATAAAATTGATTTGATGTATATCTTTATAATTAATATATTTAATTCATATTTAAAATATCACAGACCTATGTTCTGAATAATTACAACTTCACAATAAGAATGTGTTCTCCTAAAAAAAATTACGTAATATTTTGTATTTATGGTATTCCAGTCTCACTTACAAATTATACTAGTATCGCTATTTATGTCTTATTTATACATTATCACAAGTGTAATTTGAAATGTGGCATAATCAGATCAGAAACTTTACTAAACTTAATAGGCATTTATAGATCATATGGAGCAGATGAATGAGGATAGAATGGTAAGAAAGATATATGATGCAAGTGTTGATGACACCAGAAATAGAAAACGTCCGCCAAAGACTTGGCACGACCAGGTAAACCAGATACTGAAGGATGGTTTTGTTAGAAGCTTCAACAATCGGCGAGCTTGTATGAGAAGAT
The DNA here is from genome assembly GCA_031772225.1 of Eubasilissa splendida. Lineage (NCBI taxonomy): Eukaryota > Metazoa > Arthropoda > Insecta > Trichoptera > Phryganeidae > Eubasilissa > Eubasilissa splendida. The sequence goes on along the minus strand of CM062854.1, from coordinate 5,171,021 downwards.
GTATGAATGTGGATGAGGCGAGAATTGTGTGTCGAGACAGAGGAGCGTGACGCTCTATCCTTTCTGCCTACACCCGCGAGAAAACGACGTTATGGTAAGTTAATATTAAACATTAACATTAATGTTGACGTGAAGATATCCTCAGTGACAATTACTAATGTTTTCTGACTGAAGTAGTTGCGAAAATGCCAAATGCTAATGTCACTCCCATCTAGTCTCTAACTTAAGGAGACTTAAGTTCTTAGATGCAGTGAACGGTATGCGGTGGATGGAACAATCTCTGACCTTAAAATGTCACACTGTCTACCACACCATCACGCTTGCATTAACAACTTTGATTCTGTAGATTAAATAACGGGCGTAAGCAACTTAATTATTTTTACCACTCACCGCAGGATAGGGAAAGGAAGTAGGGAAACCTTGGTACAGGATGAGGTCGGTGGGGGATTCGGTGTTTGAATTATGAAAAATATTAATTCTAATTTCAATTGTTGATTAATAATTATACAGAATACTTTGTTTAAACCACTATTTATTAATGACTCCACTTGTTTCGATACCTATGGTATCTTCTTCAGCAAACAATGTATACAGAAATAATAATACAAAAAATACAAGCATAGATAAAAACAAAACTATAAAATGGTGAATAAGTAAGAACTAATATGAAAACAAATTTAAAAGGTGACTATTTGCAAAGAGGATTTGGTTATTTATAACATTAAGCTTGCTATTAATACTTTTTCATATTTTTAAACTTTCAAATATAATTTCTAAACCCTTATTAATACCAAAAAAACGGTTTGTTTCCAAACAGTGATTGACTTAGTTCTTAGTTATTGTTATTTAGGCATCTCAAATGCTCCTTAATTCTAACATCAAAATTTCTACAAGTTTTACCTATATAAAAATAATTGCAATCATAGCAAATTAATTTGTAGACCTCTGATTTTTTTAAATATCGTCCTTACCCTTGTTATTTAATATATAATTCTTTAATTTGTTATTAGTGTAAAAAGCTGGTTGTATAGAATTTGATATATTTAAGTGAATTTGAAGTAAGATTATTTAAAAACACAATTTTTCCCGAGGTTCTAAAGAAACATACAGCATCTAAAACAACATACAACATCGGACCATTGAAAGACAGCAAACATAAAAAGGTTTGTGCAGTTCATATATCATATGTGTACTTATTGTTAATCGGAAGCCTGGGAACCAGCAAACGAAGCCATTTACACAAACATATATCTCACTAATAATCGAAAAACGTTGAAATGTTACGAGAAAAATTTTAGTATCCTATCACTCCTACAATGATGCTATCCGGGTCCCCAGTTGACAAAACTTTCCCGAAGAACTTTTCCGAAAATACTTTTTTAGTGATTTGTCTTGTCTGTAACAACCACAATCCCGACCCTGGGTGAGGATGTTAATAATGGATATCTAAAAGTAAACAGTGACAAAAATGATCGATATTATAAAATTCTTTAAATTGACTCGAGGCGTGATAGTATACAACTATTTTTAATATTTTAAAAACGCAAACGCATTATGGCTCATTTTAATAATTAATAGTTATTTTTTAAAATCAATTTTCACATTTTTCGACATCGTATCAATTTAAGTTAGGTATATACTAGATTAAATATGAATTAAATATATTAATTAGAAAGATATACATATAAAATCAATTTTATCGAAAAATATTGTTGTTGCGCCACCGGGATTTGAACCTGGATCTCTTTCCTAACCGGGAATGGTGCACTATCCAACTATGGTACAGCGACAATTTTCGAACCTATATGTTACCTTTTTGATATTAATACATTTAACCGTTCCATTATTTGAAAGAGCCATCTACCTTATTTTTACAGAATCTTAAATACCTTTGAGTAAACTGATAGCAGACGCCAGAATTATCAATTCATTTTTATTAAATTTTGGACACCTTGATACAACTTTATTATTTAGGAGAACACATTCTTATTGTGAAGTTGTAATTATTCGGAACATAGGTCTGTGATATTATAAATATGTCATATTTAAAATATCACAGACCGTCTGTTCTGAATAATTACAACTTCACAATAAGAATGTGTTCTCCTAAAATATACTAGATTAATTTATATACATATATATTGAATAATGTCCAAATTTTGTTTAGTTGCAGTCTAGGATCCTAAGAAAAATCGAATAACTCCATCCAACATCTCACTCTTCCTCTGCCTACACCAAATATTGTATATATCGAGACCTGTTCACCCCATCGCCACCCTCCGATGCCATCCAGATTTTGCTCACATGCACTTAAGGAACCTGAGGAAAATATTCCCACCTCATCTCTTCGAATATCTTACCCCCGCCCTCAAATTTTGCGTACGTCGTTACTATTTAGCGCCTGCGCAAAACAAAAGCACCCTTACCACCTAACTGCCTCCCCCGCCGCTGGGCCAAGACCGGGCACCCGCTAGTATACTATTTTATAACTAATTAATATTTTTGTTATTATACACGATGTCCAGCGAAAAATTTTCAAGTATAATATAAAATAATAAAAAAACTACAATATTGTTCTCATGTTTTATTTAACAAAATGGAGTTTAACAATGCGGATTTTACGTTTTATATACAATATTGTCTAAATGCCGTGTATTTCTCTCAAAACACTCTTGCAATCGGACTCTTAAATTTGGAAACAGGTAAGAGTAAAGCGTTGATTCAATGGCAGCAACTTCACGGCGGATATTTTCTTATGGGGCCTGAATTGTTCAAGAATTGTTGCTGTAAACTCTCGACTTAAGGTATTCTTACAAAAAAAAGTTGCACAGTGTAAGGTCCGGTGACCGAGGTGCCCAGGGTATGTCTCCGTGCTTGCTGATTAATTTATTGGGAAAAATTTCCCTCAGCTTCTCCATTGAAGCTCTAGCTGTGTGTGGAGTGGCCCCGTCTTGCTGAAATTATGTTCTGTTATTGAACCCGGGAAATAACTGCAGTTGCGGTGCCAAAAACTCGTCGATCATTCGGCAATACACATCACCAGTGACTGTCTCTCGCTAGTTTAAAAAATAATCCCAATTCACTCTGTCATTTTTGGACAATGCAATCGATTTGAATGGCGTTCCCTTGAGTTGTCAGGGCACCAGTATCTCATGTTCTGTTTATTAACATAACGATCGATATGAAAATGTGCTTCGGCAGTAAACAATATATTTCCAAGCGTTCGTGTTATTTCAAAACATTCCAGCATCGTACTCGCTAAGGTTTCACGTAAAGAATAGTTATTTTTGTTGAGAAAGTGCACGATTTGCAGTTTCTATGGGTGAAACTGTAGTTTATTTTTCAAAATAACGCACATTGTTAATTTTCTTATTCTAGTACATTTATTCTTCCTTATGATTTTCGCAGATTGCGCATAATTTCACGTCGAACTTGAACCACATGTTCTGGCGTCGCTGCTGACGTTGATGGTCCCGGAGGAGTTTGATTAACTATTATCCTTTCTACCAGATAAGTTGAGTGTTCGGCCCATCACATACTCGTTAAATATTATAATGAGTACAAAAATCGCGACGCGCACGAACTAATGAATCACCGCACTTTAAATATTGCTCAACCGCAAACGCGCGGTGCGCTGCCAACCAGTGACTCATTGCGACTGTCAAATCCGCAAATCACGCGCGTCGATCAATACCCCTCCCACTTACCTCACCCTGATGGTTTGCGAGCAATTACAATTTAATCTTGAAATTTTTCCACGTGACACCTTTATTATGACTCATAGATACAGTACTTTCCTACTTAGTACATATTGATCTGGGGTCGGAGAGAGACATGATTGAATAATTTAACAAATAGTTTTCAAAGCTTTTAGCACTTTTGGACTATTTAGGTGAGTTCTTAGTTTTAATTAGTTTGTGAAGAGTTTATTAATGTAATTTTATTAATTAACATCACAACTTAAGTACAATACATGGTTAACTGAACATCTAACGTAATATAATTTTTCTTTGCGATCTTTCCAGAAGGGTTTACGCAATTTATTTTGGACATCCGTAATAATATTGCGCTTCCCCATCTTTTATCTATGACTTTCTGGATGTATTGGATTCGGACGTAGTATCATTTGGTGTTTGGTCTAACGGTAAGCCACGTCCTTATTTATGTAAAATAATAAATATCCTTACATATAAATTTAGAATAGAATAGAATTCATCAGTTAATTAACTACGTTTCTAACCTTTATACAATTCTTCTCACAACTTAAATCATTTAAATTAAATGTGGGCAGTTTTCTCGATGTGTTGCAAACTGGTAAACTTGGACCGGATGCTGTCTACTGTATTGATGGAGATCTCGTGCTGAGTGAGTGTCCCATTTTTGCAAGCATATTCTAGATAACTAGATATTATACGTACGTACAATACAATTTTAGGGTTAAATATAGTGGAATGATTTATAGACTTTTGTATGAAACTGAACACTGTTTTGTATGCTATGTTGTAACATATATATGTAGGTATTATACAATACTCCACAGTATTATTTGAGGTATATATCAAATTACATAACCAAACTCTCTAGTAGTTGTAATATATATTTTCGTGGAAAGAAATTACTTCTTATTAAGTTTTAAATACGTCCTGACGAATCTTAAGTTAACAGAAACCGGTTAGCGAGTAATAAAATTCGTGGCTTCATGGATTCGTTCCGCTTCTGAGACATCGAGTTGCGGGCGTAAAGCTGCGGCTGGAGCTCAGCACCGACTCTCTGGTGCAAGCGACGCTCTCATGGAAAGCTGGTTCCCTGACCAGAGAATGATAACGCCTTCAGAATAGTTGCATATACAATAATGGCCGTGACTGAAGTAGTTATATATGTAATATTTATATTTTGTGTGTATATATGTGTGAACTTTTTACTTTTTATTAACTTTTTTTAAATTTATTAATATTTTCCTTGGTTTTATTTTTCATACCACTATATTTATTACATAACTTTAATGTATAACATAATATGTATTATTTCTATTGTAAATCAGGTTAAAAAAAAAAACTGATAATGCTGGAATAAACACATTATTATTATTATTATACAAAGTGATTGTATTTTATTTAATCTAGATGTAATGATATGTCTTGACTTATCTATCAAAAACTGGGACCTGTCATCCACGGATGGCAAAATAATTTTAAATTACAACTTTAATCCCTACAAGTTTACAACGTCCAAAAGTGCGTGTTAACACGCTCATAGCTTATAGCCATCGTCTTAGAATTTTATCATTTTAAATTAGTTATGTGAGTGCTTATATTTTTATATATTTTTTGATTTTCATGATGCCATCAATTTTTATGTTAAAAAGTCATTTTATTTTGTACAAAATTATAAAGTTCTCAATATTTCAGTTCTTGATTGTAAAAAACAGTTCTTGCATCACTGAAGAAAAATGTATTAACAAAATTGCTCACAATTTTGTAAAGAATCTGAAATTTTACGACTGGGGAATTAAATCTTTGGAATTTATCATAAGTACCAATCGATACGCCCAAAATTTCGCTTATTCCTCAAATCGCACGCCTAGATCAAAACTAAGACAACTTAAAAAGTCATTTTTCAATAGACAAAAAAAAAATTGTTACTAAAGTTATGAAATTCCATTGTGTTCGTTAATGTTAAACTTTTTTTATAAGGGGTCTTTCAATAGGGACGCTTGAAATTTGTTAAGTTATAGCAGACATGTTAAAGTGACATCTGTCAAATTTGTTGTTGATTGTTTAATGGTGTACGGCAAATCAACATGGAAGGTTATAGCGTTGAACATGATGTGCAAATCATCAAATTTTATTATCAAAGTCACTGCTCCATTCGAGAAGCGCTCCGCGCAATACGTGATTTTTATCCTCGCCACAACCGTCCTGCCGAGTCGACTATTCTACGTTTGGTGGCCAAATTGGAGTAAATAATCGGCCAACACCAGTATGTCACTGAAACGCAAGATCTGCTGAAAACATCGCTGCTGTGCGTGAGAAAATATGGGAATACCCAAGGCAGTCAATTTTTCGTTGTTCACAAGGACTTGGCCTTTCTTTGACTTCAACTTGGCGAATTTTATGTCGGGACTTGGGTCTGCACCCGTATAAAATCCAACTTACCTAGGTACTTAAGGTAAACGACCATAGACAACGCCGTGTATTTATTTACGAATTCTTCTGGATTGAAATATATGTTACAAATCTAGGTATTCCTAGATCTCTTTAATCCAACATTCTCAAGAATTGTGGTATTTAAAAAGTATTCTAGAAAATAATTTGAATTTAAAAGATTACAACTTTATTAAATAATATATTACGTCAGTTTATATTTAACTTATGTGTTTTCAGATATTACTGTAATTTGTGAATTCTTGATGTACCTACTATCAATAATGTACCATGCACTGATTGAATAACACTAAATGATACGTTGGGGAGGACACATCCCACACATCTTAAACCTATTAAATTACAAAACAATAATACAAATATATTTACTAAAGATTATAAATTACCAAACCAGTCTAATTTTTAATAATGTTTCTGTTTTAAATTTATTTTTCCTATATATATATTATATGCAGCATTGAATTGTAATTTTAAAAAGTTTTATGTAAACATAAGCGTAAGCGTGATATATAAATTGTGTATAATTTTCAACCACATTTTACTCTACGGTGACGTCTATCCGTGACATGTTTATTATATTACGCAAGTATTGTTCGAAAAACTGTATTAATAAAAAACCTAACGACGGTTTCAATTTTGAAAGTTTCGAAGCAACGTTGGAACTTGTCCCGGTGTCACGTGGTCGCGTGTGATTTTATTTTTCGTTGGAAAACTTTGCAAATACAAATCCGAACCAACCCGCGTTTTCGGGCGCTGATTTACTGCCCTGCAGCCGCGTGCTTTATTGGAAAACAACCCTTAAAGGAAGGAAACAGAAATACGAGCGTTATCGACAACCGATCGTGAAAAACGAGCGCCAGTTTTAACGCGAAGCGGGGGTTGGAAATTACAGTGAGGGATGAAAGCGTACATATGTATTTTAAACAAAATGAAATGCATGTTAAGATATACACATTTTCCTTGTGTCAATTTTTAACTTGTTTATATAATAAAACATCTATAATATGGATACGTTAAATATATGTTTTCCTAGTCGCATGATAAATGTGTGAATTTTCAGTGTTCATCCTTCTGAAAATTTTCAGTTAATAGATAATGACTTGTGGTTAAAACAGCAAAACACTAATTAAGAAAGAAATAACAGTAGTGAGATGTTAAGCAATGTGAACAGATCAAGGTAACAGTGGTGGTTGGTGACTTTTTGTAGAAGGATTGCTGGAAAATAAGTTTATACCTACTATCAAATATAACATATAATCGAAGGATATTCAGTGTTTCAAGTATTCAAACCAAACTGTCAAAAATGCGTCACACAAACAAACTTCTCAAAACAATCCGCTCGCTTCGTAATGTTTATGCTATTTTGTGCATTATACCCATAAGCAATAAAGTCGGTTTTTGTTCGTTGGATGCTGTTAACGAATACGTATACAGTATTCAAAGGCGTTTACAGGCGAAACTGAATACGCATTCGCGAAAGTCGAATACTTTCAATCTTTGTGGATACGGAACGAATGATAGAATCCACTGTTGCTGGTATGTATATGTATGCTGTTGTGAATGTATACGTATTTCGACTCGCTCCGTGTCGTAGTGTGTGTTATGATTGGTCTCTAATGGACAGGACGAATTTATTTTCGGCGGTGCAGTGTGTTCGGCTAGAAACAAAAAGTTCAAAGCATTTTTGACTCCAGAACACAAGGGATGTGGAGCATCCAAAGCATGTATGAAGCGACCGTGCCTACAAGGTAAGTAAACATCTGAGTTGTAATTAACGGTGTTGTCAACAAAACCATATTTTTAGAAACTCTCAGATTTACGACTTTATCTACTATATATTTCATTGTTATATTTTTTATTATTCACAATGCTGTGCATTATCTATTCTATAATATGCTAAATTCACATGTATGTACATATGTGAATACTTTCGAATCATTTCGACTTTTAAAATTTATTTTAGCGCATGAATTGTTTATCAAATTTAATTTAGATAAGCGTTTATTTTTATATAACGATACACCAATACCAGTGGCGTACACTCTGTATTATTATATCATACAGTTCAGATAAATTCTATAACATTAATATAATATACGTATATGTATGTAGTGATAAAAGGGTTTAATCTCACCACAACGTGGTTTTTAGGTGCTTTAATTTAAATTGTTTAGATTTGTTCCTCCAATTTACTTAAATCATTCTAAAGATATTCTGTTGTGTGTAGTGAGGACAGGGGTGAATCAAATATAGAGATATTATTAATTTTAAATATATTAAATTTAACATGCAATGTACTTCTTCAACACTGCCAGTACTTTCGATGTAGGTAATTCAATTAAGTGGAACTAAAGTTCTAATTTTACTGGCGTGAAAACCGACCGGATTTGCACCTTAAAACTTTGCGTTATTCTAGTAAGAAATTAAACAATACAGATTATATAACTAATATTTTTTATAAATAACAAATATAAAATAGTAATATAGACACAATGTGTACACATTACAATGCGATCGATCTAAAAATGAAACGTAACTGTATCGAACTAATTTGAATAGTGCAATGTAAATTCTATGCCCCTCACATATACAGTCACATTTGTAATACGGTATTATTGGATGGGGAGGAGCATATAAAACTTCGATATCACAATTATAAATCACTCAAAAATTATAATAAAAATTATTCAAAAAAGACTATCCAAGTATATAACTCTTCACAGACTTCAAAGTACCAAAAATAATAGACATATACAAAAAAAAACAATAATACATATTTTCAAAAATTTTAATTAATTAAATATTAGAGGTGAATTCCGATCTTCAAGATTTAGAGACCAAATTGATATTCCAAAACTAAAATATACCGCAACCCAAAATCACTATATTTATCAAGGCATCAGATTTTTTAACAATCTCCCCATCACAATTAGAAAAATTACAGACCACTATAAATTTATATCTGAAGTAAAAAAATATGTGCACTGACTAACTAAAATATAAATTCCCGTATATACTCATCTATACACGAGTCTTACTCTCATAGAGGAGAAATAAATGTCAAAAGAAATGATATATATATATATCTTACTGATTATTTTTTAAATGTATTATATTTTCTAATATTAAATAAATGTTATATGCCGTATATTGCCTTCATCAAAATAAGAATTCTTCAAAAATTCATAAATATCGTGAGTTTTTCAATTATTTTTTAATCATAGAAGATCAAAAGAACTGACCGACTGTCGAAATCAGTTTCATTAATTAAATAAAGTCTATGAAAAATCTGGTAGCAATCAAATCAGATCATTATCCTCCAGAGACTTACAGGCCTGTCTTAAATGGACAAATTAAATGAAATTTTATTTAATTTAATAATTTTGTAGTAGAAAAGAATTTCTAGCAATCAATAAAATAGTTGATATTTACTACTGGATATTTTTAAAAACGTAATAACAGGAGTTCAATTCTCGTCTCGGGAGACCAGCAAGATAAACCCATTTTTGACAACACAAAATTTGATAAGATATCGATGCGAAATGCATTTCTTTTTGTTAAAGTTAATATTTTTAAATCAAGCAAATTTGTTAATTAATTAAGTAATTAACATGCTAATATGTTATATAGATAGGAGACAAGTTAATCTGCAGTTTAATTCTTAATTAATATTATTTTTTTAATCTCTACATATAAGCATAATCCTACGTGATCGAATATTCGATAACTGGACAAGAACTAGAAGCCGTTAGCCAAACATTTCGGTAAGCTGATGAAAATAAACACCCAATCTATAAATATTTAAATAATGGTCGACATCAGCAAATTGCTAGTACAGTATGATGAATATATAAATAGTATTACTTCGATAACTAACAACTAGAACCGAAGGACTGTTGCCCACCTACCCCTAATGGAAATGTAAGACAGTATGAAAGTCTCGACTTTTAAGATAAGTCACCCCGATGTGCCAGTTTGTTAAATAAATTATTGAACTTCGCGAGTTCCTTCCGGCAGCCATGATTAAAAAACTTGTTTGCGCGCAAAACCGGATATTATAATGTAACACCGAACGAGAAATTTATCGATGAATCTGAATTGCTTATTTCAATATCTCAAATTTTAAAATTCTGACAAGTGACTATTGTTTATAGATTAGATTTTATTTCCAATGATTTACATAGATACATCTGCATTCGATAGAGAGAAATAAAGATGTTCAGCGAAAAATTTTCAAATATGAATTAAATATATTAATTAGAAAGATATACATATAAAATCAATTGTATCGAAAAATATTGTTGTTGCGCCACCGGGATTCGAACCTGGATCTCTTTCCTAACCGGGGAAGGTGCATTATCCAACTATGCTACAGCGACAATATTTTTAGCGACAATTTTCGAACCTATATGTTACCTTTTTGATATTAATACATTTAATCGTTCCATTATTTGACAAAGCCATCTACCTTATTTTTACAGAATCTCAAATACCTTTGAGTAAACTGATAGCAGACGCCAGAATTATCAATTCATTTTTATTAAATTTTGGACACATTGATACAACTTTATTATTTAGGAGAACACATTCTTATTGTGAAGTTGTAATTATTCAGAACATAGGTCTGTGATGTTTTAAATATGAATTAAATATATTAATTAGAAAGATTGTGTTCTCCTAAAGAAAATTTTCAAGTTTAATATTAAATAAATAAAAAAACTGCAATGTTATTCTCATATTTTATTTATACACAATGGAGTTTAACGATGCTGATTTTACGTTTTATAAACAATATCGTCTAAATGTCGTTCATTTCTCTCAAGACACTCTTGCAATCGGACTCTAAAATTTGCGAACACGCGATAGCAAAGCGTCGGTTCAATGGCAGCAACTTCACGGCGGATATTTTCTTATAGGGCCTAAATCGTTCAAGGATTGTTGCTGTAAACTCTCGAATTAAGGTATCCTCACAAAAAAAGTCGCACGGTGTAAGGTCCGGTGACCGAGGTGCCCAGGGTATGTCTCCGTACGTGCTGATTAATTTATTGGGAAAAATTCCCCTCAGCTTTTTCATTAAAACTCTAGCTGTGTATAGAGTGGCTACGTCATGCTAAAATTGTGTTCTGTTGTTGAATCCGGGAAACAGCTGCAGTTGCGGTATTAAAAACTCGTCGGTTATTTGGCAATACACGTCAGCAGTAACTGTCTCTCGCTGGTTAAAAAAATAAGCGCCAATTATCCCTCGGGCAGAAATTGCACACCACACTGTCGTTTTGGACAATACAAACGTTTTTGATGGCGTTCCCTTGAGTTTTCAGGGCACCAGTATCTCATGTTCTGTTTATTAACATAGCCATCGATATGAAAATGTCTTTCCTCATTAAACAATATGTTTCCAAAACGTTCCAGCATCGTTCTCGCTAAGGTTTCACGTAAATAATAGTCATTTTCGTTGAGAAACTGCTCGATTCGCAGCTTGTATGGATGAAACTGTAGTTTTTTTTCAAAATAACGTGCACTGTTGATTTTTTTATTCCAGTAAATGCTACAATCTTCCTTATCGATTTACGAGGATTGCGCATAATTTCACGTCGAACTTGAGCCACATGTTCTGGCGGCGCTACTGACGATGATGGTCCCGGAGGAGTTTCGTTAACCACTGTCTCTTTTGAACCCAACACCAGATAAGTTGCGTGCTCGGTCCATCACTCACTCGTCGAATATTAAAGTGAGCACAAAAAGCCCGACGCACACGAACTAATGAATCACCGCACTTTAAAAATTGCTCAACCGCGAACGCGCGGTATGCTCCTGACCAGTGACTCATTGCGAAAATCCTCAAATCACGCGCGTCGAACAATACCCCTCCCACTTACCTCACCCTGATGGTTTACGGGCAAATACAATTTAATCTTGAATTTTTTTCGCTGGACATTATTTGCTTGTAATCATATTCTTATCTACTGCTTCTTCAACACCCTCATTAAAAATTGTAACATTATTCTGCGTTAAATTTGATCTTTTCAAGTTTTATGCGGTTGTCTCCGTTTCTGGGACACTATCCCATTGGTCCATACTAACTTCAAGATCGAAGCTAACTAGGCGGACCCAAAGAACGTGAGAATCCCAAATCTAAAATCGATATTTTCATTACATCGGGCGCGTAGTTATTTTTGTTTAATTAGTTTCACATCAATCCTAAAATAATTATAGATATAGCCAAGAATATTTTCACTTATAAATAGATATTAGACATTAGCGACACTAAATATAGTGTACCATTATCCATTTGACTGTATGTATACTAATTTTATTATTTTTAAATAATTATAGACTAACTTAGCGTCAAGTGTTTTTTTTTTCAAATAGTCATATTTTTTTTTATAGTTAAAAAATTAATTTTAATAGTAAAAAAGTTGTTAAAGTAAAAAAAAATTGCGAAATCGGGTTGTTTGATGTTGATTGATAAAAAAATATTTACTTCTCGAAAGTACATCCCGTAGTAAACTCATTTTACTCGCCGATATCCGACAGTAAAAACGAGAATCGATTGTTAAATATGGCGGACTTTTCACAGCTGATCCAAAAGTCATGTGACACATTGATACTTTGAAAGTTGCATTATACGACAATTAATCATTCAAAATCTCGCTATTTTAGTGATGAGAATTCGTCCAATGATGATCTCGTTGTTTAATATACATTAGTACATATACGAAAACATTTCACCACCAAAGTTCGAACGCCTAGGCGTAAAAATGCATGATTATTTGTCACACCTATAGACATCTCCATCTATGCTTTGACAATAGTAAATTTGACGTTCGAACAACCCCCAAGCGATTTTAACCACGAGCGTTAGTAAAAGGACACTATTATAAAAAGTTACTACTGATTACACAACCGGCCCTAAGTGTATCAATAAAAAAAAATTTGGTTGTTACAGGGATAAAAATTTTGTTTCGATACATAGAGTTTTTCTGTACATCTTTCTAATTGATTAATTAAATTTAAATTAAAAAATACTATGAAAATTAATTCTGAAATTGCAACTTCACAACAAAAATGTATTTTTATAAAAAATACAAAGTAACCGTACAATTTATTAAAATGCAATATTTTTTCGTTAAATGTTAAAAATATATTTATTTTTATGTATATTTTTGAACTTCTTAATTTTGTAACAAATGTTGCTAAATATCTGTAGTCATTTTCTATATATAAATACATGTAATTAATATGAAATGTATTAAATTATAATATTATTTATCATAATTAACACCCAGATCTGTCCGAAACGTCCTGAACTCCGTCCGAAATAAAAACAAATACCCACTGAAAAATAGCACATTATTGTCGATAATACTTTAGATAGTTCTGATTGATAAAAATACCACATTTCGCACTATTTTCACTTTTGCATTATAAATAATAATTTTATAATATTTCGGATATCTTATTCAAAAGAACCTGAATTCGTGCGTGGCACGGGTTAATCGTCTAGTATATTACTAATTTCTTAACAAATAGTCGTGAGTACATTGTCAGCCTTCAACTTTAATGCGCGGTCAGGGTCTCAATACAATCTGTATTCCAATGATAGAGCTATCTATAAAAATGACATATAAGAATCGTAGATAGACAATTTCTATGGTAAAATTTCTCCCTTACCATAAACAGAAGGAAAGATGACAGATGTCAATATATGATTTCGCTAAACTGGCCATTTAGCCGGCATCCAAAAGTCACAGACGCAGAGAGGGAAACCTAATATATATTAAGGATAGTGGATTATCTGTGAGGACGGCACATTTCAAGGTCAGAAGTAACCCAGAACATAATGCTACCCTTAATATCTATCTGACTACCCTTTTGCAGAACATTCACTCCATGTTTCCACCATTTATATAACAGTATACAAAAAGTTTTGTGCTATTCTCCTTATACATGCTTTAATATCAAGGTTTATTTTCACTCTTTTGAAATTCTATCCGAATTAATCACCACCCCAAATCTCTTGCGACACTTGCGTTTGCGTAATTGTAATTAAAAAATTTAAAAAACACCCTTATCAAATAACTTCTTTTTTTTAGTCTTTTTTTCTCCTTATTTATCACATACAATTCATTTTATTTTATAAAGTTTTTGTCATATTACACCAATTAATTTCAAAAAATTTAAAACATCGCCGTCTCAAAATTTTCAAGTCGTATCAATTTCTATTTCGCGAAATATCATTTACTCTTTAATTTATAGCCCAGTAGGGGAAATAATTTCCCAAAATTCCAATTACTTCTTAATAAATGGCCCAGACGGGGGACGATGTTTATCGAGTGTCTTAAAACAAATCCAGCCAAATTAATTTGTGGATATTTCTTAACCATTTTGAGAAAACTTCATTAAAGTATTTTATCGTATGTCTTTACATCTATAAAATAATGAATAAACAAAAATAAATAAAAATTTCACACAGATTTTTCAGATATTTGTTAATTTCATACTTCTTCAATTTTAATTTGCCCGGCCCTTGTAAGATTTTAAATACTTTGGTACTTTGAAACGTGATACTGATTTGATTTAAAACGTGCCATCAATGATTACTTTTCTTAATTAATTCATATTACGAGTATTGCATACCTTTTAGATATTTTATGTTAAATCTAATGGAACTTTGCTTGTTTTAGATATTACGGTTGGCACTTTTCTATAATAAATTTCAAGTGAAAAATTATACCAAATAGGGGTTGCCTTCCAGCTGAAGGGCCCATTGAAAGGTATAACGCTATTTTGTTTCGCCCTTTTCCTAAACTGGGACGTGGCTACCAATAGGTAATGAATAATTTATTTTTCTCTTTTTACTCGGAAAAAATCCCGGATACGAACAAATACAATTCTCTCAAATGTTTTCTCTTCAAGTGATGATTAAAGTGTATAAATATATTATTTTGAAAAACACTTTTAAGTCAGGAACTTCGATTAAAAAATATATTGATTTGCGATACATAAGTAATGTACATTTTTTATTGCAGCATAATTCCACCCCTCTTACCTGTGCTAAGGGATAAAATATAATCAAGCACTTTTGTTCCGTACAGGAAACAAGAACTGTATGCAGGGGTGGTTCGCCGGTTCGCTCTGGTAGCTCGGATGTTGATTATCTGCAGCGTGGTGCAGCGGTCCAGGGGGGTCCAAAATCGTATCCAGTGTAGCAGCCAATTCGTGATATTTTCCGGGTCCGTGTCCAAAGTCGTAGCAAAGTCAGGAAGCCAGAAGATTCGGTAGTAGTAATGATAGCAGGGGTCCAATGGTGCGATAAATGAGAGACGAATTTGCTTTTTTCCAAGTCCAGCGGTGCAAGAAGCGAGGGTAGAAACGAGAGTGCTCTTTGCAGCCGCTGGACCATTATTTATTTAACATCAGGAAATATTACGAGCGCCACAGGCTCCAGGAGATCTCCTCCAGTCACAATGCCGGATCCGTCCCCCTGCCGCCCCGCTGCGGTCCAGCGCAGCCACCCCCTGGCGGCGAGATCTTGAAACTTGGTTCATTTATCTCGCCGCTAGATTGGAGACGGCAGACTTCGGATTTCTCCGGCATTTCCTCTCTCCTCTTTACAATTCTGCTTTTTCAGGCACCGCGAGTATTTTATCTTATAGTCTTTATTTCTCCTCGCGATGCCTGATAAGTCTTACCCGGGGCGATGGCCCGGGGATTTAATTATCGCACCTTAAACTTAGAAAACTCATTTATACTATCTGAACGATTTTTAAGGTGCGTAATATTATCTCCGGGCGATCGCCCCTCTCATTCTCTTTTTATTTATATAACATATATATGGGAAATAATTTTCTACGACTAGTTATGCTAACTTAAAATAATGCTTTTCTTCCTGCGCGCTGGCGGGGGCGGAGTCACGCGGCGGCCGCTTCCCCCTCCACTCGGCGGTCCGTTGGCGCAGCGGCGTGGGGATTCCAGAGGCGTAGGGTGCCGGGCGGAATGTTCCCGTGACATGGAAAAGTGGCCCCTTTCTGTTTGTTTATTTTCGGGCCACTTTCTATCGCGTCCGTAGCTCGCAAAGCTGTGCGGAACAACTTTGCTGATTAACTATTCAAGGTGAGAATATTACGAGAGTTTGTTAAACAAATTATATTTGTTGGAAAACATTTAATATTATATTTTCAATATACTTAAAATCATCGGATAAAATGAGATTACATTTGAATAATTTGTTGTGCAATGCCCGCGAAAAAACTAAAAATTTGACTAGACAAACATTAAAAAATCAGGTGTCCACCAAATAATGATGACAAAAAACTTCATGTTCCCGACTAGAGGATAGACAGCAGTGGCAAAACTTCTACATTTATGTTTACACATTCACCTACTCGTAATCTATAATAATAAAAAAAACTACTGTAAGAAATATTTGAAATGGTCGGAATTTTACGACATACATGATAAATTGCACTAATTAAATCATTTAAATGCATGTCACTCTTATGAAATTTACAAAATGAACTAAAATGTATTTCTTACAAAATATTGATCTTTGATTATAGCTTATTAAGCAGTGCATTAGATGAGAGTAATATGGCTAATATTAAAATTTTACAAAAGTTTAATATATAAGTAACAGAGGCACATAACATACTATAGTTAAACCAGCGATTTATCGATTAACCATAGGCTTATAATAATAATAATAATGTGTTTATTCCAGCGTGATCAGGTTTTTTTTAACCCGATTCGCCATAAAGATAATTCATATTATGTTATGCATTGAGGTTATGAAATAAATATAACGCTATGAAAAAGAAAACCAAGGAAAATATTAATAAATAAAAAATATAAAAAGTTAATAAAAAGTAAAAAGTTCACACATATATACACACAAATTGTAAATATTACATATATAACTACTTCAGTCACGGCCATTGTTGTATATGTAGCTATTCTGTAGGCGTTGCCATTCTCTGGTCAGGGAACCAGCTTTCCATGAGAGCGCCGCTTGCACCAGAGAGTTGGTGCTGAGCTCCAGCCGCAGCTTTACGCCCGCAACTCGATGTCTCAGAAGCGGAACGAATCCATGTATACGGCCTTCGGTAAACATTGTAGATGCGCTGCAATAACGCGCCAATCCGAACAGTATTCTGTATGAGTTGTTGTACTGAATTCGGAGACGGTTATACGTCACTTTCTTGTATTTCGACCAGAGTTCACAGGTATACATGCTGGTGAAGAACGATTTAAACAGGATGCTCTTCACCTCCTTACTGCATCGGTAGAAACGCCGTGACAGCATATTTGCATTTGCACGAACGCTCAGCTGTTTCCTCTGCCGTTCTATATCATCATCGTCTTATTATGCTTGCACTAGTTATTATTAATAGCTAGTTGGTTGAGTAGTGATAAGACACTCGCCTAGTGATCAAGTAAGTCGTATTTTCATAACACATTGAGCTTAGTTTGAAAATAGTCATAATATTGATATGACACGTATGCCCTGTATGCATGTCTATTTTTTGTTAATCAAAAAATATAATAAGTAAGTGTATATTAAACTAGCTTTGCCCGGGATTCAGATTTGGTTATAATTTAAAATAGGAATTTAGGGGGAGAGGAAGCGAAGTACAAAGTTTGAATGGCGTTCAATATAATACACATACATTATATAGCTACCACATATGTGAAAAAAAAATACTTGTTTTTTTATTCTACTCGTTTAATATACGTGAGACGCATTTCGCTTTGTAAGGGCATTATCAAACTAACAATTTAACTCAACAACTTGAATTTATACCTATAATGTTATTTACATGAGTTTAAAAAAGACAACATTATTCATTAGAATTCTGAGGATTTTCATACATGTTTCTAATTATTTAAAGTTGAATAATCAGAAGCATTCAAAATATATGGAAATCCTCAGAATCCCAATAAATAATGTTGTCCCTTTACATCTCATGCAAATTAAATTGTATAGCTGTCCCCCCATTATAATTGTACAAACAAGTTGTTAGATTGATAATGCCCTTGCAAGGCGAAACGCGTCTCATCTCAAGTAAATTAAATGTGTAGAATCAAAAAACAAGTGTTTTATTTTCAGATACCTATGTGATTATGGTGTTCCACAAACTTACCTCGGAAACAGTAAAGACATGTTTATCTTGGGAAGGAGGTATTGAGCGGCCAGAGATAAAGAAAAGAGTGCCTTTTGTGTTTTGCAGTCCTAAAAATCAAGTGTTTTGAGGGTCCTAGATTGTAACTACGCAAAATTTGATTTAGATCGCTTAAAGGTCAAAAAGGTATAGATCGGTTTGTTGGGGATTAGGATTGTATATAGAACAGATGGACAAATATTCAGTTTTAAATATGTAGAAGATGATTTAGGGGGGCGAGATGCATGCGAGACGTAAACCATGTCGTGCCTGACTCGTTCTGTCAAACACGAATACCTGCTGATAAAGATTCCGGCCGACGCCGTCTCTGTGGGCAATCTAAAACAGGAAGTTCGAAAGCCGGATGCAAAGACGGAAGTAGTCACCAGCACTAATAGAGGGGTGAAGTAACTCCGTTTGGACATTTAAACTTTAGACATTTGGTCATCGGTGATATTTTAAAGATAAATGTATATTTGAAGTAACTAAAAATCTGCCTTCTGCGATCTTCCTGCGATATACAAAGCACATAAATATAATTTTCGATAAATCTTGTATAAGTTAGATTAGCTCTATAAATCAATTCAATATTTTCCATAAAAAAACTGTCTAAAGTATGAATATTGAATCGTTAAAACTTCCCCGATTTAACATCTACCCTTGTTTGAATATTTCTTAAAGTCTTATTTTATAAAAAGATTTTTTCTTCATTCTTTCAAAGTCAGGTAGCCTACAGGGGAAGTAAACACAACCTGCCATTTAAATTAGAATTTATTGCGAGACCGAAACCTCTGAGATATGCTAAGTGAATTTTAAAATTACTTTCCCTAGAAGATCTACCTGCTTTCGCGGAGAGAAAAAATGTATTTCTTACATCTGAGCATATTTCACAATTTATGCTTAGACCATCGTCTTACATACTGCCTCATCAGCTGTTTCCAAAGTAGGAACTGAAATCTTAGACTAGCGAGATGACAATAACTGTTGCTATGGCAACACCGCGTCTTATTTATTGTCCTTTCGATGTATACATTGTATGTTAATTGTATATAAAGGGTGTCCAGTGGAAAATTTTCAAGTTTAATATTAAATAATAATAAAAACAACAATGTTATTTAACGATGCGGATTTTACGTTTTATAAACAATATTTCTCTCAAGACACTCTTGCAATCGGACTCAAATTTGCGAACACGCGAGAGCAAAGCGTTGGTTCAATGGCAGCAACTTCACGGCGGATATTTTCTTGTAGGCCTTGAATTGTTCGAGGATTGTAGCTGTAAACACTCGACTTAAGGTATCGCCATAAAAAACGTTTTTGATGGCGTTCTCTTGGATTGTCGAGGTACCAGTAGCATGTTCTGTTTATTAACATAGCCATCGATACGAAAATGTGCTTCGTCAGTAAACAATATGTTTCCAAGCGTTAGTGCTGTTCTTTGCTTACTTGTCGAATATTAAAGTGAGTACAAAAAGCGCGACGCGCACGAACCAATGAATCACTGCACTTTAAATATTGCTCAACCGCGAACGCGTGGCGCGCTCCCAATCAATGACTCATTGCGAGTGGCAAATCAGCAAATCACGCATGTCGAACAATACCCCTCACACTTGCCTCACCCTGATGGTTTACGACCAATTACAATTAATCTTGAAATTTTTGCGCTGGACACTCTACACACACCTAAACTGAATTTAAAATACACATTTTTTAAAGGTATCTTAAGTTTTTATTGTATTTTTAATGAAACGTTTAAAATTCAAAATAAATCAATTCAGAAATGTACATAATAGATTCTATCGATAAGCTTTAATATTTAAAGTGTGATTTTTTTATCGTAGATATCCATTTTTTTTTCTACTCCAGATACAAAGGTCAAAGGACTATTTCCCATTGCTAGAAATATCTTTGTTATTTTTCTTGCGACAAAATGTTTGTGTATTTTGGTCTGTTTATCAATAAATTTCAATATTTTTATCTTGAATAATTGAAACAGTGAGTGTAACTAACATATAACACAAATACAAAGCAAAATAGATAACACGAAATGAGTGTTACTCTCATACATACGTATAGCGGCGTCACTACGCCAATGCGGCTCGCGTTGGGGACCAAAAACTCCGCGCCCCACGAAACTTTTGGTATCGGAACGTTTGCGAGTAATCTATACTTCCCACAGCATCGATATGAACCTCTAATTTCTAAATCAGCCACGTCGAGAAATGAAATTATAAAATTTGATAAATTATTTCTAATATGCCATACAACATTAACATTATCGATTAATATAGTGGTACCCCGCTTGGGTTAGGGACCAGACCATCACCGTAAAGTGAAAATACCTGTGAAGAGAAGCAAAGCCTTTTTCAGTCGTTACCAGGGGTCGGCAGACCGAGGTTCGCGAGCCGCATGCGGCTCTTTCATAAGCATTTGCGAATCGTCAACTTCAGCTCATATTTTCATCAGCCTAATTAAATAATTTAAATACTAATTAAATGTATTAATTAAAAGATATACATATAAAATCAATTTTATCGAAAAATATTATTGTTACGCTACTGGGATTCGAACGTGGATCTCTTTCCAAACCGAGGGAGGTGCATTATCTAACTATGCTACAGCGACAGTACTTTTGACGACAAATTGTCGAACCTGTTACACTTTTCAAATTAATACATCTATCGTTCCATTATTTGAAAGCCATCTACTTTGTTTTTACGGAATCTCAAATACCTTTGAGTAATCCGATAGGGGACAATATTTTACGAAAAAATTGATTTTATATGTATATCTTTCTAATTAATACATTTAATTAGTATTTAAAATATCACAGACCTATGTTCTGAATAATTACAACTTCACAATAAGAATGTGTTCTCCTTAATAATTGAATAGTTTGCCTGAAACATATAACGCAATAAAAGAACTAATAAACTAATTATTTACAATCATGTCTAAAATTGAGAACAAGTAGTTACATGCAAGACAGCAAAGCTTTTACAAGCGATGCAAGTTAGTTCTGACTTTAAACTTTACAAAGACCAAAAAGTGTATACTTTGTTTATAGTTTTCTTTTTATTTATGCTTGTCTACCTATATCTATTTTAGTATGCATTGTTTCCTGAAGAAGATACCATAGGTATCGAAACGTGTTGATGTATCAATAAATAGTGGTTTAAACAAAGTGTTTTATCTTTTTATTTAAACAATTTGTGGCCACAAAGTCATTTTGCTAATATTGAAGAAGTTTAGATATTCTTGTATTGTTCGTTTGTTGTATCTTGTGCACTAAGCTACTGAAGCTTATAACTCCCATATATTATATTCTTCTTAGTAACTTACCACTGTATTGTGAATTCGAGTTTTAAATAAAAATAAAAAAAAATCTCGTATTTTTCGTAATAAAAATGTATATAGCTATAGTGAAAATTTATGTTGCGACTCTATCAAAATTTAGAGATTCTGTTTACTTAATATTTGGCTCTTCTTCTTTCTAGAAAATCTACCGACCCCTGCGCTAGACCATTAACACCGCTGAAAAGTAAAGTTATTTAGTAAATGAACACTGTACATATTAAAAATCCTAGACCGTTAAAAGCAAAATACAAGAAGACAAATATATATATATATATATTACTCGTACATATTATAGGGGGCTCTTTCTCTCAATTCATATTGTGGATAAAGTTTTTTAGTTAGCTTATATATTAGTGGTGGAAGTAATGGAAGATAGGAGCACTTACTTTCTCGGTCTGTTTGATACTGGATGCTGATTCGATTATTTTTCTCCTTTCCAACCACAAGACAAGCGACGCAGAATATGTAAACACTGTTAACACTAGCGTAATAAGGATTGTTTGTATATATTAGCGGAAATAAATAGATATTTAGATTTAAAGCGTTAGCGGTTAATTATTATGCGACAGCAGTTAATCCGTAAGGTTCCAAACGTACACAGTTCTAAACGCACACTGAACTCATTGCAGTTCGAGAGTGTTGATTGTGGCGACCTCTTTCCTTCTTCCTTGTGCTCAAGTACAAGTTAGGTAAAAGAAAGGGAAGGAGATACGTACTAGGTTTAAATTTCGATAATCGCAAATATAGAATATATGCTTGTGAGTGAGTACGTTAAACGGCGCTAACAATTAGTATGTCGGATACCAAAACATTGTCTGATTTTGATTTGTGTATAATGTAGGTACTAAACCAAATTAAAAACAAGATTTTATTATTTTGATGAATATATCGGCGAGCCTATATTTATTATTTTGTATGATGTAAGTGTACAAAGAAAACTTTGATGGTGATGCATATATCAAGAAAATAAGATGCTCTGTTAACTTTTATACGTACGTATTCGCATTTCCCTACGGGAAGTATGGTTTGTTAACGTATGTGAGCAAAATTTAGCAAGATGAATATTATGTTCCGGGCCGATGTTGTTTTTTAATAACTAAGAAATAAAATACATTTTCTTCATTTTAGTTTTATATATAAATTACTTAGTTTATTACAATTATTTATAAAATATGCATGTGACATAAATACGTGCTCTTTTAAACATATTTTTCATAACATTCTGTCCTGTATCATCAAAAATCTTATTGGCTTATTGTCGTAAACCTTTCCTTTCAAACACCCTCACAGAAAATAGCTCGAAGCCGTCAAATCAGGTGATCGAAGAGGCCAGTCGATAAATTTCAAGCGTAGCTCGGGCTGTGTATAAGGTGGCACCACCCTGTTAAAACCACATGTGTTGCAGGCTCAATCGACCCAGTTCAGCCACCAAGAAGTTTTCCAACATCTGACGATAGCGATCACCATTAAAGGTTACAGCATTGCCATTATTATTTAAATTAAAAGTTTTAGTAATTTCAATACTCATTTTAATACGTTGTTGAGGCGTAAGATATTTCATAATAAATTGTAATCAATTATTCTCTACAACTACTACATGCGAACTGACAAATATTTGTCAAACCAAGATGGCGGCTAAACAAAATTGGCCTGGAACATAGTGTTCACCCTGTACTCATATTCAACCACGTATTGCTACTATTATTGTTGACTTATCCATCATCGATCAAACACCATTGTCTCAATATTCTCCATTCATTAATAATTACCCTTATAACCTTTGACAGACGGTGGCACACACACACACTTCAGGTATAGGGGTAGCTTAAGCATGTTTAACCATCGCAGTGCAGCCATGTTAACGGCTAAATAAAGAGAATCCTGGACCCTGCTAACACTCGTGGGTTTTAACCTCAAACAACGGTAAACCAACTGTCTAATAAAAGTAAATCAAAATGAATAACGAGCATCTTTAGACGTTACCCCGTATTTTTAAGTGAAATACTCTCAGCGGCGTGAAACACCAGAAAATCGAATGTGTTATGTATACAGTTCCCTGGGAAAAAAGAAAGGAATGAAGTTTTATTACATTTACATTTTATGGATCATTTAACTTTGTTTATTAAAACCACTTAATGGGTCATTTAAAACATCTACCGATTTCGGAAAATATCATTTCTGTTAACTTGACATCCTGAAGAAGAAAATGATTTTTTACGTAACTGGTTGATGTTTTAAATGGCTCATTAAGCGATTTAATAAACAAAGTTAAATAATCTATAAAAATGAACATTAGCAAATATTAAAAATATGATACTTTAATATTTAATTTGTTAAAAAATGGTTGCAGATAGAACTATCATAATTGAATCACTGTTAAAATTTTGACAGGAAAATCATTACAAAATATTAAAGTTTTTTAATACTATTCTTTTTTTTCTTTCGTCTCGCTTTAAATAAAGAATGTGATTTATCGGAGACTCCCCAAGAACATCACAGTTTAAAATAGCCGTAGAAAATTTTGGAACATTTTATTGGAGATACTAGGGTGGACTGCAGCGCCGGCGTTACGCACAGGCGGAGCAGGCGCCTACCTGTAGCGGCCAAATCAAGGGGGCGACCGAAAAAAATGTAAAAATTGAAAATCAAAATCCCAACTTGCAAAACAATAGTGTGCAATAAAAATAATCCAATAAATAACATTATACTTATTTCCTAATACAGTAGTAATTTGTAGTCAACACTAGTGTCCAGAACGTCTTTTGATAAAAAGCCGCCCTTGGACAAGTTTCAAAACGCTGGCGTAACAAAATACCGGATTAAGGGGGCGGCCAATTTATGGGAATGATTTTACAAAAATTTTGTACATTTTCACTTAAATTATTAGGGCGGAAAAAAAACAATCTCGCCTGTGACGGCAAAAAGTCTAGCGTCGGCGCTGGTGGACTGTAACATATTTTAATGTTGTTACGGGTATTTTGTATTTTTGAAGACACCAACGAAAAATAAATGTGTAGAAAAAAATATACATATAACATGCAAGAGTGGTATGATACATGCGTCTGAGATATATATATTTTTTTTTTATCTTTATCTGCTCTCCTAGACCGCACACGTCACGCCACCATGGTTTGTCAAGTCTCAAGGTTTAGGGTCATGGTCGTTAAAAGTTGCTTACGTCGTTAACGGTCTTTCACGGCTCCTTCGACCAACTTTAATGTTTAGTGGTACAATTATATTCCGCTTACAACTTTTTAAAATATTTTCTGCATTATTTCTTTAATTGTTTTCTTGTACGTTCTGCTATGATCTCGCTATTATTATTGGCTATAGTATTTATAGGCGATATATTTACTAGTGTATCTTGAATAATATTAACATCTTGTGTTTTTTTACTAATGTATTTACATTACTAGTGTATTTGTACGCGATATATTTACTAGTGTATCTTGAATAATATTAACATCTTGTGTTTTTTTACTAGTGTATTTACATTACTAGTGTATTTTCACTACTAGTGTATTTGTACGCGATATATTTACTTGTGTATCTTGAATAATATTAACATCTTGTGTTTTTTACTAGTGTATTTATATTACTAGTATATTTATAAGCTATTATATTACTAGTTTATTTATAGGCGATATATAAACTAGTGTATCTTGAATAATATTAACATCTTGTGTTTTCTTCATCGATATTGAATGCGAATTCTGTTATCAGACGCGTAAAACAATCCTTGTCTTTCGATACTTATGATAAAATTGTATATATGTTTATTTATTTTTTTAGTCATACTTAAGTATACATAGTTTTTCGTACAAAAAAATTACAATAATTTCTACTACAGTATGACGCAATATTTTTTAATGCTTATATTTTATTTCATATGTCCCTCTGTCCATCGGGATCCAATATTGCGATTGTAATTTCACCCACTTCCCGTCTATTTATAATAATAATAATGGATAATTTGTATAGTGCCGTTTTCGTAAGAAAAACTTTCACCTCAAGGGCGCTATCGCTCTGAAACTTTCAGAATATGTTTTTCCCGATGAGTAAAAATAATCAATAATTTCCGATATGATTAAAGCAGTTAATCTTTGAAAAATAATTTAATTTCAATTTCAAATGTAGAAAACAAAGGGCAATTTCTAATTTGATTTTTTTTTAAATTTGTTTCGCTCAGTGGGTATGTTGATCAAAAGACACCGGAGCAACGCAAAGTTCGCCTGAATCGAGATCAAATTTAGAATTAATCATTCCGAATGTAATTAATAAAAGCACTTTTTTTAAAGTTACTTGTTATTTACCTACTATTTAGATTTTTAACCCGTGTTAAAGTGAAAAAATAATCGTTTATTTTTCTTTAACCCTTCCCAAACCATGCAGTAACACAGGTCTACCATCATAATTAAACCTGTAATATTTCGGTAAATACATGCAACATAAAATTCATATTTTAGATGACTAATTAAAAACCAATTATGAAAAGTGAATCGTACAAAAACAATTATTTTTTCCATTCAATCCGTTGTAAAATTAATACGTTGGTAAAAATACAATTTGTGATATGAAAGACAGAGATCACACACTATTTTCACAGTGAAAATAACAACAAACATACAAATATAATTATCTCTTTCTTACTATATAAATGAATAGAGATAAGAAGGAAGGAACATTGTATAGGACCTAATTAATACTCTAAATTATGTTATTAATCATTTTTTCAAGACACATTTAGAGTTAGTTCACGCCATTAAATCCATTTAAGTTAATAAAAACATTTTTTCTAACTGTTATTTACTGTAACACGAGTTGACAGCATGGCTGCGTTCGGGTATTTTATATCACGATATGCTAAAGGTTAACAGTGTTATTTAAATAAGATTCAAAAAAACCTTTCAAAAAAAGAATCAGGTATATATTGAAATATTTTTATCTAGCGACACACAATATTCTTAAAAATCTATATACTTTTGGTATTCATGTAACCGCATATTTATTATTTTACTTGTACATAATTGTAATTAAAAATATATATGTAACATTTCTTACATATCTCATTTCATAATTATTTATTAAACAGAATTTGGTATTTGGTATTTGTTCGTTTATCTTATTCTTTTTCATACAGAATCCGTAATCTTATCTTCGCAATTGCGCCATTGTTTTATTTATAAAAAATAATTAAGGTTGTGTTACAAAATATAAATAAATGAATTTTAATACATAGACAGACCAAGAAATTAGCTGTTCGTTTACGACTTGATGCCGATTTTACAATTTATTCAGTTATATAATTTGGACATTCAACAAGTCGAAAGTGATGGTATTCGAGATAGAGGAAAGCAAGACAACGTGCAAAATACTTGAAGGTAATGAATGTTTGGAACAAGTAGATGAGTTTGTGTATTTGGGAAGTATGTTCGATAGAAACGGAACGACAGAGAAAGATATCGAAAGGAGGGTGACTGCAGGGAATAAAGTGAACGGCGCTTTGAATTGAATCATAGGTAATGGGAACTTGTCGACTGTGGCAAGACTAGCGGTTCACAATGGAGTCCTGGTACCGACACTGTTGTATGTAAGTGAGGCCTGAAGCTGACAGAAGAGGAACTAAAGGAGACTGAATGCAGTGAAAATGAGATCACTTAAGCGTATATGTGGCAGATCCATTTATGACAGAGTAAAGAATGAAAGAATGTAAAGGTGATATAATTATAGTGAGTAAGATTAAGAAAGGATCACTTAGGTCGTTTAGTCATGTGGAATGGATGAATGAGGGGAGATTGGTGAGAAAGATATATGACGCGAGTGTTGATGGCAGTAGAAGTAGAGAACGTCCGCAGAAGACTTGGCACGACAAGGTAAACAAGATACTGGAGGATAGCCCTGTTAGAAGCCTCAATAATCGTCGAGCTTGTATGAGAAGATTTATGAATGTGGATGAGGCAATAATTGTGTGTCAGGATAGAAGAGTGTGGCGCTCTATCCTTTCTTCCTACCCCCGCGAGGAAAATTTTTGATCGTAAGTAAGTATAATTTGGATTTCCAAATTATCTACACATCAAAACATTGATTTATCGGCAGGTATTTTCTAATCATTTTCAAATTATTCCTATAATTAATGCATTTGTAAATGATGTCTAACGCCATCTATGAATCGCCAAGCAATGCATGCTATACCTACACAATATGCTGGCTTCATGGGCCGTCGCCACCTAATGACAGCCAGCTTCACCCTTGACTTCATCTTCGGTTCCCGCCTCGATTACACGAACGATTCGATACGAACTCCTCATGTACCGCGGAAAATCTCACAGTTGGCTCCAACCTAACATTGTAATTTAACGTAAATAAATTCAGTTCGCGTAAAGCGTAGGTATTTATTTAAATTATATTTGTGAGGTTTAGAATCAAAATCAGACATGTCCAGTTTTTATAGTTTTTGAGTTAAGTATGCACAAATATAAAGAAAATTAATGTCTACAAGAACTAGCCTATCGAAATTAGTCAAATATTGCTAAATTTCGTTTAAAAATGCATTTAAAATTTGCTTGTTACTTCAATTGTAAACATGTCCTATAAACAATGAATTCAAACCCAGACAAATATGTTTTCAGCCAATAAAAGACGACAGTGTTTGGTCATATGACTTGTGGTTACTGGTCATGTTCAATATGATCCCAAATGTGACTGTTGTGGTACGATGGTGTTTTTGCATTTTACTCGAAACCAAGTAAAGTGGACATGTCTCCTTTTGATTCTATCCCCTACACTGTACAATAAACGATCTTAGATAAACCCACGCGTTTTATTCCATCACCAAGCCACTACGCGACTATGAAAGTGGATATTCAAATCTGAACCCTTTCATCCCACACATACAACATACCCTTATAACCTCCATTCGTTGTACACTTTATGGGATAGATATTTTCTAACCGTTCCCAAATTATCCGGCTAATCAAAATATTGACACCACTTTCTGGGACAAGTATGCAAAGATTTATATTTTATTTGTTTTATGAGGTTGTTTTGTTCTAGAAATATTTTTCTTTTCTTGGAATTAAGACCGAGGCAAATGTTTATTTCTATTCTACAATGTATGTTCTGTGTTTATATTTGCGGGAAAATGGATTCATTAGTGTTCGGCAGTTTTTCTTACCTTGTGAGACGTTTCTTTTTATTACTCTTTCACGTTAACTACCAAGTCAACATAAATGCGATGTTTAAGTGCTTTCTTAATGTTTTTCTTCATATACCCTCTATATATATATATATATATATATAAATATAACATTGTTTTCACTTATCTATTCCGCAAAATTGTTCTAGCGTTTCGGTATTTAAATGTAAAAGTGTAAAATAAATAATTGTTGAAACAAATATAAATATAAACATATTTTTATTTATTATCTTTGTTTTATTAACCACTAAATTGAGTTTAAATACATCTACCGGTTTCGAAAAATACCATTTTCTTCTTCAAGATGTCATAAGTAACTAAAACAAATACTATTGTTTTTTTTCCAGAATCTATTTTAAATAAAAATAAAAATAAATTTAGTACCTAACTCAAATCATTACTTAATACAAATTTACTCGAATAATTTTTAGGAAAAAAATTTAGAATGGGGGGAAATTAAATAATTTGGAATCGTTGATGGTATTTTTCGAAACCGGTAGATGTATTTTAACTCAATTTAGTGGTTAATAAAACAAAGATAATAAATCAAAATATGAATTTTAACCACAAAGTTAATATTGCTAATTTTAAAAGTATATATATAATCAATATATTTGGTTACCATCATGATACGAACCCGGAACTTTTCCATGCTTCAAAAAATCATTACTATTATGCAGCGTTAACCATTTAAGTTAATTATTAAGGAGAACACATTTTTATTGTGAACTTGTAATTATTATATTTTAAATATTAATTAAATGTTCTGAATAATTATTAATAATTCAAAGTAAAGAATGAAGAAATAAAGAAAGAATGTAAAGCTGATATTAGTATAGTGTGTAAGATTAAGAAAGGATCACTTAGGTGGTTTGGTCATATGTAACGGATGAATGAGGAGAGAATGGTGAGAAAGACACATGTTGATGGCACCAGAAATAGAGGACATCCGCAGAAGACTTGGCACGACCAGGTAAACCAGATAATGGAGGATGGTTGAACAATCGGCGAGTCTGTATGAGAAGATGTATGAATATAGATGAGGCGAGAATTGTGTGTCAGGACAGAGGAGTGTGGCGCTCTATCCTCTCTGTCTACCCCCGCGGAGAAACGTCGTGATGGTGAGTAAGTAAGTAAGTATGTTCTGAATAATTCACAACTTCACAATAAGAATGTGTTCTCTTTAATAATAATATATCAATGAGTCCAAAATTTTATAAAAATGAATTGTTAATTCTGGCGTTTGCTATCGGTTTACTCAAAGGTATTTGAGATTCCGTATAAACAATGTAGATTACTTTCAAATTATGGAACGATAGATATGTATTCATTTGAAAAAGTGTAACATATAGATTCGAAAATTTGTCGTCAAAAATACTGTCGCTGTAACATAGTTGGTAATGCGCCTTCCCCGGATTGGAAAAGAGATCCAGGTTCGAATCCCGGTAGCGCAACAATAATATTTTTTGATATAGTTGATTTTATATGTTTATCTTTATAATGAATACATTTAATTAGCATTTAAGTTTACGATAAACTTGTGACTATGTATTTATTTATAAATGATAAATTTTCATATTTGCAAAAAAAAACCAAAAAATTTTGTTAAATACACACTAGGCTAAGGTTAACCAATCCATTTATTTAAACTGGAAACTCTTCAATACAACGTACAAAGCTTTTTCCTATAGTATTTCTTCTGCGTTCATTTGTTATGGGTCGACCACAACAATATTTGAACCAGATAAAATTATGTTATGTCATCAAACGAATTCCATGGCGAATTCGTATCACGTGATTTTTCTCAACAGGAAACATTTTAGCAAAATGCGAATTAATAATGTATTTTGTAATTGCTGCATCCTCAAGTGGGGAATGTTTTACATTTTGGGTGGTTGCTCTCCGTATAATATTATAAAATGAGTCTGTCTTTTAAGACGTTTAATGTGTTTAATGGTTCGTTTCTGTACAGTTAAATTACATGAATAATTTCCAAATTATTACTTTTACAATCTGGAAAAATAAATAAAATAATATACCAAAAAGTTATTAGATTTTTAAATCCCTTCATAATTTATAACCCTCCCTGTATGAGTGCTCATTTTTTATACTGAAATGTGTGAAAAAATTAATGGTTATTATATTTTATAAATTCATCAGTAGTAACTTTTTACTGACGTCCGTAGTAAAAATTCTTTACGAATTGTTAATACATAAAATTTACTCCTGTCAAAGCATACACGGAGATGTCAATATGCGCGACAAATAATCATGAAATATACTTTATTTTATGCATTATCTATGGATTTTTTTCACCTAGGCGTTCGAATTCTGTCACTTTGGTGCTCAAATTTGTTCGTATTATGTGCTAATTTATATTAAACAACGATATCATCATCGGAAGAACTCTCATCACTAAAATAACGGGATATTGAATGATTCATTGTCGTATACGGCAACTTTTAAAGTATCAATGTGTCACATGACTTTTGGAACAGCTGTGAAAAGTCCGCCATAATTAACTATCTATTATCGTTATTCCTATCGGATATCGGTGAGTGAAATGAGTTTACTACGTGTGTACTTTCAAGAAGTAAATATTTTTTTACTAACTATCAAACAACCCGTTTTCGCAAAAATGTTTACTATAGTATAAAGTTACTACTGATCACACAACCGGTCGTAACAGACTACTGACTGTGTCAGTTTCATAGTACAGTAAAACCTCGATATAACGGACTAATTGGGGGGAGGGGGTGTCCGTTAAGCCGAAAGTCCGTTATATAAAAATAGGTTTAAAATAAAAGGAAATTTTTTTTTTGAAAATATGTACACTGTATTTAGATATAAATAAACAATACAAAACACAAACAAAATTATATTTATTGTCTTCGGACACTCGTCGTGAAGTGACGTTGCTGTTTGATATCGACGCGCTTGCTTTCGGTAATCCTGCTTTGAAAAAGGAATCATTCACTTGGAGTTAACCTTTACCATACCGTGATATAAAATACCCGAACGCAGCCATGCTGTCAACTCGTGTTACCGTAAATAACTGTTAGAAAAAACGTTTTTATTAACTTAAATGGATTTAATGGCGTGAACTAACTCTAAATGTGTCTTGAAAAAATGATTAATAACATCATTTAAAGCATTCATTAAGTCCTATACAATGTGTCCTTCCTTCTTATCTCTCTTCATTTAATTAGTGAGAAAGAGACAATTATGTTTGTATGTTTGTTGTTCTTTTCACTGTGAAAATAGTTTGTGATCTCTGTCTTTCATATCACAAACGGTATTTTTACTAACGTATTAATTTTACAACAGTTTGAATGGAAAAAATAATTGTTATTGTACGATTTCCTTTTCATAATCGGTTTTTCACTAGTCATTACTAAGCGCTAATATTTTCTTTAGGATTATCTAAAATATGAATTTTATGTTGCATGTATTTACCAAAATATTACAAGTTTAATTATGATGGTTTGGGAAGGGTTAACAAGTTAAACAGCTATAGAGTTGCGTGAATCCCCCCGGCCAGCGTGGCAAACAACAGCGTGCTGCGTCGAAACCTACGCGTTCTTATATCAGGGAATCCCCTAATATACTGTCGCTCCGGCTAGGTGCAGTCCACGAGCAGGACGGCATTACGTCTCAAATTTTAGTGCTGGACGTATGACGTGATTATCATGGCCGCTAGCAATTGTTTACACACGGCGACACTTGAATTTAAGGACGTTTTTAATTTTGTCCGTTATATCCGAAGTTCGTTAAATGGAGGTTCGTTATATCGAAGCTTTACTGTATATAATATTTAGATTCTCATGATGTATGTAGATTGACGCTCAACACAATCAATCTAATAAATTTTGACTTTAATCTAATAAAATGATAATCATCCTCCCATCTGATCCTGGATCTGCCCTCTGAGTTAATGAGGAATTTACATTTTGGTTCGATTGCTCTTGACTCCACACTCGAGCCTCGAGTCTCGATCTCCACTAATCCCCTGGATTTCCATCAATTAAGCCCTCCTTAGAATATTCTGAAATGTTTGGCACGAATATATCCTCCGCATAATTATGTGAATGCTACCTCCGACATAAACTTAAATTAAATCAAATTTTAATTGATCAACGGTACAGCATCTTAACAGTAAAATTATGACATTTAAACATTTGGAACTGCATATAATCCACCAGGCTTTGGTGAACTCCGTCGGTTCAAGGATTAAACGTTATGTATATTTTCTTAATCAACACAATAAATCAAACACGATTTTTTTTTAAAGAAAGCGAACACATTATGGCTTGACATTATAATTAAATAATGGAATGTTTTAGTTTTAAACCGTTTTATTATGCACATATACAAAGTCAACCTTCTTCAGGACAATATAGTATATCATCTATGTAAATTCAATACCGTGTATCAGCCAATCAATCAAATTATCCTCACTAAAGTTGTAAGCTATTTTTCGTCCCTCTTGAACATTTTAACAAATGGTTCTACCGCGATGTTGGACTCACACTGACGATATAGTCTATATATACTATATCGTTCTGAAGTAGGTTGAGTCCAACTGAAACTAGTTGACTTTAGTATATGTGCACAACAAAGTGATTTAAAACTAATACATTATATTATTTAATTACGATTTTTTTTTATATATAATAATTTTTTTTAAATATTGAACGATCGTTTCGGCTGTCTAGGTCATTATCAACTAATAAAACATAGAACAGTGTAGTGAGCTTATATACGAATGTTATTACAAAGTTGGGTATTACATATTAGATGACTAACAATACAACATACCCTTAACCATGCAGTAACACAGGTCTACCATCATCATTAAACCTGTAATATTTCGGTAAATACATGCAACATAAAATTCTTATTTTAGATAATCTTAAAGAAAATATTAGCGCTTAGGAATGACTAGTGAAAAATCAATTATAAAAGAGGAATTGTAAAAAAACAATTATTTTTTTCCATTCAAACTGTTGTAAAATTAATACGTTGGTAAAAATACAATTTGTGATATGAAAGACAGAGATCACACACTATTTTCACAGTGAAAAGAACAACAAACATACAAATATTATTGTCTCTTTCATACTAATTAAATGAATGTTTAATATTTAAATTAAAGCCATTTAAGCTAAAAAAACATTTTTTCTAACTGTTATTTACGGTAACACGAGTTGACAGCATGGATGCGTTCGGGTATTTTATATCATGGTATGGTAAAGGTTATTGCTAAAATTGACAATGTTGTAAATACCAAGGATAATATCTTAGTTACATGTCATTATTACCATACATCAATGTTGAAAAAAACAAAATTTTATATGTTGAACAAAATATCATTAGCACAAAATATCTTAACATTATCTATTATATAGGGTGTCCAGCGGAAAAATATCAAGATTAAATTGTAATTGCTCGTAAGCTATTAAGGTGAGGTAAATGGGAGGAGTATCGTTCGACGCACGCAATTTGCGGATTTGTCAATCGCAATGAGTCACTGGTCGGGAGCGCAATATTTAAAGTGACGATTCGACGTAATTCGACGAGTAAATGATGAGCCGAGCACGTAACTTATCTGGTGATGGGTTTAAATGTTCAGACAAGAAGGGGCAATGGTTAACCAAACTCGTTCGGTACCATCAACGTCAGCAGCGACGCCAGAACATGTAGCTCAAGTTCGACGTTAAATTATGCGCAATCCGCGTAAATTGATAAGGAAGATTACAGCCTGTACTGGAATAAAAAAATCAACAGTGCACGTTATTTTGAAAAAGACACTGCAGTTTCACCCATACAAACTGAAAATCGTGCAGTTTTTCAACGAAAATGACTATTATTTACGTGAAACCCTAGCGTGAACGATGCTGGAACGTTTTCTGAAACTGAAAAAAAAGTTGCACGGCGTAACTTGCAACTTTTTTTGTGGGGATACCTTAAGTCGAAAGTTTGCGGCAACAATCCTCGAACAATTCAGACCCTACAAGAAAACGTCCACCGTGAAGTTGCTGCCATTGAACCAACCCTTTGCTTTCGCGTGTTCACAAATTTATGAGTGCGATCGCAAGAGTGTCTTGAGAGAAGTGGACGGCATTTAAGCGATATTGTTTATAAAACGTAAAATCCGCATCGTTAAACTCCATTTTGTATAAATAAAATATGAGATTAAACTTGAAAATTTTCCGCTGGACAC
Organism: Eubasilissa splendida; assembly: GCA_031772225.1. Lineage (NCBI taxonomy): Eukaryota > Metazoa > Arthropoda > Insecta > Trichoptera > Phryganeidae > Eubasilissa > Eubasilissa splendida. The sequence goes on along the minus strand of CM062854.1, from coordinate 5,135,924 downwards.
CCTTTACTTACATCTAATACAAGTGAAGACAAATAATACAATATATTTCTTTTGTATACGTATACATCAACCTACTTATATACCTAGACAGCCGAAACGATCGTTCAATTTAAAAATATATATATATAGAATCAAAAAAAATAGTATACGATTTATTGTGGAGTTCTATAAAATGTATATCGTGTGTATTCAAAATATAAATGAAACATATTTTCTTAGTTTGGTCTACGTGAGTGGCAAACCTTCCTACCAACTCTCAAATATAGAGAGATCGATCCTCTCACTGACGGGTATATTTATTCTGTTCGTGTTCTTAATATACGTACATATTATACATTATAAACATTCTTATAAATATACAAAGGTGAACAAGCCTCCATCTTCATATCATACACACACATGTATCATAATATTCAGCTATTTTCTATCCATTTTTCTTAATTCATTGTTATTCGTTATCACGTATTTCAGCAGAATTTGGTGATTTCGTCAGTCCAGCGGGTTTCAGGGTGGTCTATAACGTGAATAGAGAAAAATGGGTAAAAAATAGCTGAATATTCCCTTCATACCACTGGATGACTGCAGCCTGCCTATTGCCATTTCATGTTCTTAGCGTATTTAATTATATCAACTACTCTTATCTGTTCTACAGATTTAAAGATATCTCCCTTTAATATCTTCCCTTGGCTATTTGCTGCGTGTATCGTATTTCAAATTCATTAGGAAGCTCGAGCTATACTCTTCCGTACAAAGAAAGTATTGTGCAGTCAAGACTAAAATTAAATATTTGCGAATGAGAATGATTCGATGCTTTGTGCTCCCTGCTCTCTTATACGGAATTAAATTATAACTTCACTGAAATAATACTATATTATACTATTACTAAAATATTTGATATGCCAACAACAATGTGAAGGGAAAAAGAAATTCTCGATACAATAAAAACCTGAAAATTACAGTATTTCAGCCATATCATGAAACATCCAAAAAAAATATCAGATCATGTATCTCATCATTTAAGGAAAAATTGACAGCAGAAGAGGTTCTGGAGAACATCCTGTGCCCGTCTCGACACAGAATTTCTCTAGTGAGACGGGCACAATCCAAACAGATTTTACATTGTATTATATAGTTACAAATAAAATAAATAAATAAAAGAATCTAAGCCAATGGTAGGAGTAGTTGGACATCTTTCTGCAGTTGCGGCACGTGCTTAAATTTTTTAATTAAATGAAGTTTTTTTTAAATGAAAATGCGTAAACGAAATACGTGTCACAACAATATTCTTACTATTAAGAAGAATACACTCTTATTGTGATGTTGTAATTATTCAGAACAGACGGCCTGTGATGTTTTAAATACTAATTTAATGTATTAATTATAAATATATACATATAAAATCAATTTTGTCGAAAAATATTGTTTTTGCCCTACCGGGATTCGAACCTGGATCTCTATTTCCAATCCGGGAAAGTACACTACCAATTGTGTTATAACGCCAGTATTTTTCATGACAAATTTTCGAACCTATATGTTACACTTTTTCAAATTAATACATTTTGGTTTACAAAAATAATGGAACGAAAGATGTATTAATTTGAAAAAGTGTAACTTATAAGTTCGAAAATTTGTCATGAAAAATACTGGCGTTATAACACAATTGGTAGTATACTTCCCCGGATTGTAAATAGAGATCCAGGTTCGAATCCCGGTAGCGCAAAAACAATATTGTTCGAAAAAATTGATTTTATATGTACATATTTATAATTAATACATTAAATTAGTATTTAATATTCTTACTATTTTCAAACTAAGCAAAAGTGTTATAAAAATAGGACTAACTTGATAGTCTCCTGAAACGAGACTCAAACCCCCTACCACTTGATCACTAGGCGAGTATCGTAATCACTAGACCACAAAGTTGAAGTTTAAGTATTCAGAATTTCGCGGCCTTCTTGAATTGAGAGTTTTTGTGATTTTTATAGCGGGTTAGCTTCTTCTGATAAATCTTTATGGGCACATTTTAACGTTTTTACAATTTAAAAAATCCGTTCGCAAATACCTAACATATTTAACTCTTTGACATTATTTGGAATCGTGTTTGACGCACGCTTAAACTGAGATAGAAATCAAAACGAAAGGTAACCAAAAAGGGTCGAGATTGCCTAGAAAGAAAGTCACTTTAACCGAAAAGGGTATTTGAATAAAAAAATGTCGTGAGATCTTTCAGCCGTGAGTGATTCAATTATCTTCTTTTACTTTTTGGCATTACGAATCGTGAGAGACATCATCTATCGATATTCACGTTCAAATAATCCAACCCACAGCCTTCGGCAATATTTACCCTTATTGTCTCGCTTTCTACTGTGGGGCTGTCAAGTTACACTACCCGATAAACAGTATTCTTTGTTACCCCAGACTCACGTGTCCGGGGCAGATGGATCGCTATTCTCACTGCTGATTGGACGTGGCAAAAATATTCGCCAACAATAAATTGACTAAGGAATATCAAGATCGTACGTAGTGCTTGAGAATATGATATGTGCGAAGTAATTGTTAGTTCGTTGGCTTGGATTAATATACAAAAAAATGTATAAAGCGCGTTTTTTAAGAACCGTTGCCGGATATTCCCGGTGTTGCGCAGCGGTCGCGATGTTTTCTTCATCTTTTGACTTACCACATGCAACGTTAGAGACATTCACATAGTATAGTGAGCGGTTGAAATGTTCGAGACAATATATCAGCCCGCCGACTGTGAGATACAGTCCGTGATTCGTTTATGAATGCACGAAACATGTAACCTGCTGATATCCAACGCAAATTTTTAATTTGGCGCCACGTGATTTCCATATTTTCCTTCATCTGGAGTGACGAGAAAAAATGCTACTCTTGACTCACTGGTGTGATTGTGATTGGTATTCGATAATATCAGTGATTGGAAACTGTGACTGTGATCACAGTTTTATTCAATACACGAAATAAATTAATAAATAAAAAAAGTAATTTTGACCGTTATATTACTTATATTATTCAAATTTCACATGCGTAAAAAATACATTCTAGCATACGTTTTGGTAGAATCTACTAGATGGCGCTTATCACGAGTTATAACGTCATTCCTTCATGAATATTTTCGTTTCATATGCACATTCGCCGAATCACGGTTCACAACTGAATATAAATAAAATAACAAAATGAATCACAAATCACGATATTCCCACATATTCAATCACTGATAGTGAGTGTGACTCAAAGATATCAGTGATTGACCCACTGTTCGTGATTTTTAGTTCATCACTAGTTCCTTGGTGGTAAGCGTTTTAATAACGATGGTGAACTCAAAGACGGAGTACAAACATGCTTTTCATCCCAGGCGACGTCGTTCTATGACGAAGGTATATAAAAAGAGAACTGCATTTAACACGGGACGCTGTAAGTAATGAAGGAAAAAAACAAGACATGAATATATTAGATGTACGTATGAGAAAATATTAGCGGTCCGTGCCAGGCGTTGCCTAGAATTAAGGGAGGGTTAATGGGGTGTGGTGCCTTTGTTTGCGCAGACCCTAAAAGGTAAAGATATTGGAAAAATTTAGTTCAAACAGGATATGTCCAAAGAGTGAGATGGGATGACTGTATTTTCCTTAGAGTCTTAGAATGCAAATGAAATTTTTGCATGCAAAAAAAATTGCATCCTTGCATATTTTAGATTGGGCCCACCACATCGAGCTTCTCTAAGCTATTTTCCCTTCTCGCAAGATGTCTAAAAAATTTAAAAATTCACCTCAGTCAAATGATAGAGAGTATGTCCTTGATCTTCAGTTCCTGCAAAATACATATATAATTTCCTTATGTCTAGCCGTCAGTTATAAAGCAACATTAAAATATAAGTAGATATATATCGACACTTGTGCGTGTCGCATGGAAATATAAAACAAACTTTTGTTGTCATCTGGCATCATTTTAAAATGTGCAAAATAACAATAAAACGGCAATCAATAATTTTTGCAATTGAATTTAATTTATATATTTTTAAATAAAACACAATCACTTTGTATGAAACCACGATTTTTATTACACCCCAACTGGTTTCGCTTAGCTCAAGCTTCGTCAGGTTCCGTTCCGTCTCTCTCTTTCTCATATAATTTTATATTATTTCTATCTTAATGTTCTATCTATCTGTATATGTATTCTGTCTCTATTTTTCACGTTTTATATTATATCATTCTTTATGTATAATATATGTATAAGTGCAATCTTTTTGTATTTATTGTTAGTTTTAAATACGCTCTGACGAAGCTTGAGCAAAGCGGAACCGGTTGGCGTGTAATAAAATACGCGGTTTCATACAAAGTGATTGTGTTTTATTTAATCAAATTAAATTTATTTAAATAATCAACCAATTTTTTTTTAAATATATTAACTAATAAATATGGATTACTCGTCATTATTTATAAACCAATCTTTATGGCATTGAGGAAGTTGTATTTTATTATTAACGAATTTTCTATAAATACTCATTTAATGTATATATTTATAATAAATACATTAAATTAGTATTTAAAACATCACATACCATCTGTTCTGAATAATTACAAATTCACAATAAGAATTCTCCTTAAGAATTTTCTATAGACTGTTGCGTCCCGAGGTGAAGGTTTAGATTGTTACTACCCTAATTATGATGACAAACGTATGTAAGATGAACTTTCTAGTGATAATAAAATGGACATCTTATAATGATAATTTTTTTAAAGTGTATAAAAAACTCTTCTCAGATCACACATTTGCAGTTCCAGAGTTGTTAAAAGTAATGATAATTTATTATAATCGCTTATTGCCGAATATACTTTTAGAGCAGGCCTAAAATTTCAGCTTTGTAAGGGATCGTGTAATCAGGTGATTCTGGGGAAATGGATAATTACACGAGACCATTGGGAATTTCTAAAGGCGAGATAATCCCATCGATTCTTGACGCGACTTGGAAAACGTCCTGTTAAATACATAATATAGGACAATCATTTTTTAAATTATCTTATTAATCTTTATATTCATTTTACACAAAAATGTATATGTAACATATTATATAACATTGAAATAGTGTAGTTGTATGTATGAAATAGTATCCACACGGTTGTGAACAACTATGCGAATTTTCAAAAAGTTTGTTTTGAATGTAATTTTTTCTGTCAATCATGTTTCAAAAAGTTTTCTCTATGGAAACAAAAGTTCCAAATCACGTAAAATAAAAACACATTTAGTAATTTAGCAAATGTCACCCGTTCAATCGATATTTGTAAGGGTATTGAATTAATGTTTGTTTTTTGTTAATTAAAATTATATGTAATTATTTTGTATGTTTTGGTGTAGATTCATAAATACGTAGAAAGCACTATTATATCTGTAATTAACATATAGTTTTATTCAACACACGCACGTATAAATTTTATATATATATTAATTTAAAACAGTAAAAACAATTCATAAAATATGGAGGTCTTCTAAATGGCTGGAGACTGGACAACAAATATACTCCCAAACGTCTATAATAATTATAGTCTAATTACTTTTAAAGCTAATATGAGTAAATACGCGCTGTAAAGGAGTAATTAGATTCATTAAATGATGCATTTTCTCGAGTACGCTATCGGTGCCGGTGCTGTGTAGTATGCACAAAGCCTTGTGTATAGACGGAAAAGGCTCCAAAATAACGGAAAGCTCCAGTCGTCTCGGACCATCCTTGCCATTGGACCAAACTCTCCATTATTCCAAGAGTGCGTGTGGGTGGTACTATGCAACACCACCTACACCCTAAACAATCCCACGCACAGCCCTCTGCCGTGGCCAACCCATGAGACCATTGGAGACGTCATTCTCGTAATGAGGGTCCGCCATAGATTCTGCAAGACACACTGAGATACTAAGAAGGCACAAGGAATCCATTATACTTTTGTTTTACACGAGAATTACATTAGTCTTTTGTTTTAGCGACTACACCTTTTATAATTTTAAAAGGAATTTTAAATTATGCAATGCATGATTCTTAAATAAATGGATATCAATGTCCAATCAAGTCGATTGGCACATAATACTTAAGTATTTTATAACAAACTATAACTTTAACTGCCAATTCTTTTCGTCCTTAATAAATTTTCATTTCCCATCGCGAGTATCACGATCTAAAACTCTCTTCAGCATTCCTGCAAGTCGAACCAATTCTGGATGACTCTCCGATAATAAAAATGTGCCGAGCTTACGATGATTTGTTCACTGACATTGATATATTTTCTAAATACAAATGTAATAATTTGAAAGATATACATATAAAATCAATTTTATCGAAAAATATTGTTGTTATTGATTCGAACCTGGTTTTCTTTCCAATCCAGGGAAGTTGCATTAACCGACTATGCTACAGCAGACAGTACTTATAACGACATATGTTACACTTTTCAAATGAATACATTTATATTTAAAATATCACATTCCTACGTCCTGAATAATAACAACTTCACAATAAAAATGTGTTCTCCTTAATAATATATATTTTCTATTTCGTTACCAATATTAATTAGTACAATATTCTTCGATGCAACATTAACTCAATTCAATGTGACGAAAAAATATATAATGGCTGCCATAGAAAAAAAATAAAGACGTATTATGTTGCGCTATTCGCATGCGCGCCAACTTAAAGCTACAAAAGAAATATATTCAAACGTTGGCACTTGTTCGATTATTAATTATTATCGAATTTTAACAAGGCTATTTATCAATCTAACAATTTAAACAGAACAATTTATATTTATTTTAATGTTTATCTATAGAAGAGGACACCTGTATAATATTATGTGTATAAGATATAACTATATTTAATGTGTATAAAATTAAATGTATTAATTAGAAAGATATACATATAAAATCAATTTTATCGAAAAATATTGTTGTTGCGCCACCGGTATTCGAACCTGGATCTCTATCAATCAGGGGGACGTGCATTAACCGATTATGCTACAGCACACAGTGCATTGACGACAAATTCTTGAACCTATATGTTACACATTTCAAATTGATACATTTATCGTTCTATTATTTGAAATCCATCTATCTTCAAATTTCAGGTACCTTTGAGTATTCCGATAGGAGACGCCTGAATTAACAATTCATTTTTATTAAATTTTTGACACATTGATTCAACATATATATTATTAAGGAGAACATATTCTTATTGTGAAGTTGTAATTATTCAGAACATAGGTCTGTGCTATTTTAAATACTAATTAAATGTATTAATTAGAAAGATATACATATAAAATCAATTTTATCAAAAAATATTGTTGTTGCTACAGGGATTCGAACCTGGATATCTTCACAGTAAGAATCTATTATTCTTAATATTATATAAAATCAATAGGCATGACGGAAAATTTCTAAACAGTATAAATTATATATTATGAACGAGTATATTTTCAGCCGTAGCAATCTAATCTGCATACCAAGGTACATACCCTATTTTATCTTTAAAACAAAAGAGGCCACCCCAAACAACAGTAGGCACAATTACGACATCGTTTCTGATTCCCAACATCTGAGAAATTTTTAAAAAGTGCCTGATAATATTTCCGGCCATCGATTTAGCGCCATTTTTCCGCCTGGCGACACTTCTCTGAAGTTAACGTACCCCATTTGGCGGAACTCGGGTGAAAACAAACTGCCAACAGTTGCCAAATGTTCGGTAATTCTTTGAATTGACATATTTTTAGACAAAAACGTGGTAACTTTCAACACCCACTACGTAGGATATTTGTTTTTTGGCTGTAGCTTTCCTTTGTATAATAAAATAATAAAAATTATTATTATTTTTAAAGTAAATGGGATTAAGATAATTAAAAATGTGTATTGTTGTATAATTTATTAAAAAAAACTAGCATTGCTAGCAAATATGACAACGAATGAAGTATGTATTCATATTTACCACATAAATATTTTATTACCACCAGGATATTATTTATCATACTTTTAAAATTAGCAATATTAACTTTGTGGTTAAAATTCATATTTCTTTTATTTATTTTCTTTGTGTTATTAACCACTAAATTGAGTTTAAATACATCTGTTTTATGACATCCTGAAGAAGAAAATGGTATTTTTCGAAACCGGTAGATGTATTTAAACTCAATTTAGCGGTTAATAAAACAAAGATAATAAATAAAAAATATATAAATTTAAAAAAAATAAGAAAATAAAATATACATTATTTATCATCTATTTGAATCAATAATTAATTTATGTCGTTCTGGAGTATTTTAAAATTGTATTTACAAGTTTGAGGATTTCAAAATTATTCGTTAATTAAATAATTAAAATTCAATACCTTAGTTATAACATTAACCGCTGCTTGCATTCATCCTAATAATGTTGATTATGAGAGTATTCTCAATATGTTAGCGAGTGCCCAATATATATATATTATTTTAACAAACAAACAGCTTACGGAAATAGCAAATGACAAAGATGTTGGGTATATACATTATACATTGCGAAAATATGAAACATTAATTCTTAATTATTGACTTATCCAAAACAAGAAACTTCTCGATTTACCCGAAAAATCACCAATCATTAGAATGAAGATAAAATAGTATTATTATAAATTTAAAAATGTATTTTAACTATTTGAAACACGAGACGACGATACTATATAGGAAAAATGTCTATTCGCTTCGGCATCGGCGAACCAGTACCTAAAGATAGGACAATAATTTTTATTTTTATTTCAACGAAATCCAAATAAAGACAATGAAATAATTAACATAAAAATATATCATTAAAAAGAACACATTATTATTGTGAAGTTGTAATTATTCAGAACACACGGTCTGTGATGTTTTATATACTAATTTAATAAAAATGAATTGATAATTCTGGCGTCTGCAATCGGTTTACTCGAAGGCATTTGAGATTCCGTAAAAACAGTGTAGATGGCTTTCAAATAATGGAACGACAGATGTATTAATTTGTAAAAGTGTAACATATAGGTTCGAAAATTTGTCATGAAAAATACTGGCGCTATAACACAATTGGTAGTGCACTTCCCCGCATTGGAAATAGAGATCTAGGTTCCTATCCCGGTAGCGCAAAAACCATATTTTTCGACAAAATTTATTTTATATGTATACATTTATAATTTATACATTAAATTAGTATTTAAAAATATATCAATTTATTCACTATTTTAATTTGGAATGCTAAATTACTAATAATAAAATCAATATAATCACAGCCATAATGTATGAAAAATAGATATTAGTTAGAATTTTTTTATTTTCTTAAATTAAGTCATCAATCGGCTGTAATTATATTATTTATTAGATTAATTATTTAGTTCTCCAAATTAAAATATGTAAAGGAAGACAAAAATGAGAACTACTAAAAATACCAGGTTATTCATATATGTATCGCATAAGCCCTAATATAATATAAGAAAGTCGCGAATATAACGCGACCCTTTATTTCACCAATAATAGAATAAATGAAAATATATTAACAACATTCAAACCATTATTTAGGAATTCAAGTTTTAAAAAATCCCTTTTATCCGCCGGGACCACGCGTGTTATTATTATTTTGGGGGAATTTTTTACAAAATCACACTCCAACAGCCGCATAAAAAAAAATCCGTTACGTTCAAATTTACTGCGCTCTAGAAAAGTTTGTTTTTCAAACTGAACGAAATTTTGACAGTCAAACACGAGGACTGTTATAAATATTTATGTTTGAAAACCGTCCTCGGGCGAACGCGAATAACGTACACATGGCAGATTCATTATAAAAAAAAAAGTTCCAAAGATATTTACATAATTAAATTATCTGTTAATGACGGAAACAATGATAATAATCTAAACATAATATTTGCTGTGAAAAATTTAATTTAAATAATTATCTACATTCACTGCGGCAGCACTGCAGATTTCAATTTTAATAATACTGACAATAAAGATGGACTTATTTTAAATCCGAAAAATGTTCATTAACAGCCGAAGATATCCATTTAATTTGTAACTCATAAGAAATCAATCATATAAAATGTGTCAATTTTTTTTCAAATTTGTGTTATATCAAATAGTAAATTGTTTTTTTTTTAATTTTTTATATAAACTAAATAATATATTGTAACAATAATGTAGTAAATATGTCGCATTTCCCCCGTCTAAGCAATCATAGAAAAAAAAATTTGAAACTCAGTACATTATACACGTCATTAAAGGATCAAAATGATTCATTCATATTGTCATTAAACAGATCAGTAAAGACATTTGCATTATTTTAATAATTTGTCAGAAATGACTCTCTTACACCAAATTTGTGGTAAATGCATCTACTAGTCCAATTTTCATAAAATGCTTTCAATGTCAGCTATCCTAAAAAGTTACATACCGATTTTTAAAAACTTGAATTAAGAAATGGTCAATGATTCAAACGCAGACCATAGTTTTATGAAGTTTGAAAACAGTTAAAAATTCATGTCGATGATTTATATGTCGCACTTACCCCGATTCACCCTACAATTAATTTATAACCAGACCGTCGGTAAAATAATCCCTTTTTACAAAAAAATGTACCTAAACACAGAGCTGGTAGGTTCTGTAAGACGACCAAGACAGCACAATTTACGTCTGACAATCGTACCTGGTTATAACGAGCACACTTAAAACGAGATCACAGTTGTAGCGAGCAAAAAGCTCAAATTATTTCATTTTGCGCGTATTTCCATCGAATCGCTGACGGTTATAACGAATGTGATGCCCAGCGGAACACTGCAAACATTCGTAAGTGCAAAGGTAGTTCTCAATTCTTAGAATAATAGAGAAACATAACCTAATGTTAATAATTGAATCAGATCGATACTTATCTTTCAGTGATGGATTGCTTTATGTTCGGTATTTATGATAGGACCAGATCGCCGATCGCCGTGAGCGTGTGTGGATGCTCCTTTACTATACATATCTGTACCCCCCTCCCTCCTCCCTTATCTCAGAGCACAACTTTTTATGTGTGTCATCTATGACTTTTGTACTGTTAAAAAATATAAACTTGCTGTATGCTCGTTACACTAGTCTGATTGTACAGTTACTTTTGCTATTATGTGTTTCGGTTTTCTCGCGACGCGTGCCGAAACTACTATTGTATTCAGAGTGCTTCGTGCGAATCGGCGACGTTCAGAAGAGCTGTGACTACAGCAGAAAAAATCTTGGTAAGTCGTGCTTCCTGGTTGGTCTTGAACCCTTATTCTTCTATCCCTATACAAAATTCCTATTGACCTTCCTACATCCCATTTCCTCATCCCTTGTGTAAAAACCTTCTATTCGTCATAAATTAATTTTTCCCAGCACTCTTGAAACGATAACTTGCGATGCAATTAATTTATTGACTTTAATATATAACATATAAATTCGAAAATTTATCATCAACTTACAATGTTAGTGTAGTGTAATCGGTTAATGCATTTCTCCGAATAGGAAAAGATCCAGACTCGAATCTCGGTAGCAACAAAAATATTTTTTCGATAAAATTGATTTTATATGTACATCTTTCTAATTGATACATTTAATTTGTATTTACAATTTAATTATTTACAAAAATTGATATTGTAGATGTACCTATTGACGGAGGTGATGATAAGCCAAGTAAATGAAACTCAATGCCAACAATCTTGCAAACTCAAGGTGCAATGAATACATTGGTGAAGTTTTTTGAAGCGATAGATAAGATAAGAAGAAAAAAGGAGATCTAATCATCATGGATAAAACAGAAATTTTATTGGTCTAGTTCAGAGGTTCCCAAACTTTTTTGTGTCATAGACCCCTTGCCATGTTTTTCGGTTTTTGGTAGACCCACTACTTACCTGATATTGATTTTTTGTAAATTTCTAATTGTAGTGAAGTTTAGTGTTAAAAACTTAAACCACAAAGCGAATGCCTACATCCTACAACTTACACAATTTTATAAACATATATAATATTTTTTTTACTTCGTAGGTACTTTTATAAATAATGTATATGTCTTTATATTATAAGATTATAATGTAAGTAAATAGGTACTATCAGTGTATGTTGAGATCCACTATCGTGGACCCCCATTTTCATTTCATGGACCCCCAAAATTTTTTTTCGCTGACGTAGACCCCTTGCAGGTTATCATAGACCCCTGGGGGTCGATATAGACCACTTTGGGAATCACTGGTCTAGTTTCTAAAACCTCAAAAAATGGAAATAACCTCGCCTAAAAGTATTCGGGCTAACGCCCAATACATTATATCTTATTAAGGAGAACACATTCTTATTATGAAGTTGTAATTATTCAGAAACAATATTTTTCAACAAAATTAATTTTATATGTATATATTTATAATTAATACATTAAATTAGTATTTAAAACATTATATCTTGTTTTTTGATTTTTTCTGTAGGTATTACATGAACATTAAATGCCATTATCAGTCTTAAATATTAATGTAAACGCTAAAAATTTCCGCCCAGGTAAATATTAAGCAGAGCGTTGCTAATTCCTGAATATTTTATTATATCTTGAAATTTAATTATCGAAGTAAATTTTGAAGGCTTTGAATTCATCAAGCGCCATAAACGTCTGTAATCCCGTGCACATCTTAAATATTTAACCGTTCTCTCGCGAAATCAAATTACCAGCGGAGAAGAACATGAATATTAACTCGCAAACAGACGTCCCACCGCGGCGCACGATATTAGCATGAAGCAAATGTGCCTCATTTGAGATGCAAATATTATTTGGTCACAACCGTTCCACGATAAGTTAGCAACTCCGCGCACCAGGGTTGCTCCGACACTGTTTCTCTTCTATTTTTTTAGAGGTTTGTATTTCGAGAATTGGCAACACTTCATCCAACGACGGCCAATTTGACAGCTGATAGCTGATTTGCGCTCAGGTTAGTTTGCCATTTCATCACGAATAGACTTGCGCCAGAACGACGCTTGCAAATTGTGCAATTTTTTTTTCGAAAATTGTGGTTCACTTTGAGAAACTTACAATGTGTAATTCGAATAACCATGGATACTCTAATTGATAATACACGCCCGTAGAGACATCGTACGGTGCGCACCGAAGAAGCTGTTGCTGTAGTGGAGCGTAGTATTGAAGAGGACCCGAATGAGTTGATTTGCCATCGTGCACAGCAATTGGAGCTGTGTCTATCCGCTTTATGGAAGATTTTTCAGAAAAATCTTGTTTTACGAGCTTACTAGATCCACCTCGTGTACATAATGCGTGCCACAATCAATTTATTAAAGGAATCACTCGATGAGCGCATAATTTCGCGCAGTGGACTCGTAAATTGGCCACCAAAATCGTGTGATTTGTGTGATGATGTGACATTTGGATTATTTTCTGTGGGGATATATGAAGTTACTAGTCTACGTCGATAAACCAGAGACGATAGATGACTTGGAATCCAACATTCGTCGCGTTATTGCCGATATAGGTCCCCAGCTGCTCTAAAAGTGATCTAAAATTGGACTTCCAGATTGCGCTGTATTCGAACCAGCCGCGGTGCCCATATGCGCGATATCATATTTAAACACTAATGGCATAAAATTATCTTTTCAATAAAGCCAATAAAAAAACATCCTTTATATGTAAGAAACAGGTCTATTGTAAGTGCGATTTATATGTTAAAGTTATGCGGCTCTCGGACCACACTGTACTCACTCCACTTTGCGATAGTCGACTCGGTTACCAATTATGGAGCGAGTAGCTATGGACTAACTTATAAAACATATACTGATAAAATTAAACAGTTACAATTAAGATTTTTAAAACTTATAGTAGAAAAAAAAAAGAAGTGTTTATTATAAATTATCAGCTGACAAAAAAGTAACATATAGTACGATAAACAATGTAAATATGTATACCGACCCTCACCACGGCTATTCTATCAAATAGTCGTATTGAACCATGAGAGTGTACCGATCGAGATTAATATGTACAGTGAGAGAACAATATAATGTGTTGTGCCACGAATATTTAATAAAATCAATGAGGACTTATTAAATATCATAAAAAAAGATACCCCAAGACGACCCTAAAATATAAAATGAAAAAACACTAATCATGTAATTATTTGTTTCCTTTGTTGTATTTCATTTTAAAAAATACATATTATTGTTGATAAAAACTCTTTAATAACTAAGTTAAACTGTTTTGCAATTTGTCAAATATTGAAAATTAGAATGTATATGTATGTAATAAAATTAAAATAAAATATCTACAGCACCAAAAAAACAGTTTTTTTACTAACTGAAATCTAGATTAAATACGTTTTTAATAAATCAGTTGTCTTAGTCATATCAGAGTATGAGTAGATCCCAACTGGCGTGCTGCGACACACCAGTGTGCCGCCAGCAATTGGGAAGTGTGTCGTAAATTCAACTCAAGTCTACTGATTAAAAACTATTCTGCTCTATATAAATGATGTTTTTCTTTACTTCTGAAATAATCTATTAAATGTTAAGAAACGTGTCTGTCGTTTGTTTGGTTTATATATTCTATATTACATTGTGCTATTACGATAAACCGTTATTACAAATAAATTCATCTGATTATTTTTTCAGATTACACAAATCATTTCATTTAAGAGATATTAAAAATTAACAGGTAATTTAAATTTAAATGGTGGACCATGACGCAAAAAATTTTGGAAACACTTGATAATTGATCATTGATTATGATAATAATAGCCATCGGTCTAGTGGTTATAACACTCACCGAACGATCTAGTGGTCGGGAGTTCACTTTATTTTCTAGCTAGTCTTAGCACAAGCTTTAAACTTAGTTTAAAAGTAATTTGTCACGTATTCCATGCACGCCATATTTAAAAAACAATATGTGTTTATCATTTGAAATACAATTGAATTTTATTAAATTTCTAAGCATTCAAGGAAGTCATAAAAAATATATATTTTAATATAAAATACCAATTTGAGTAATAAAACAAAACGAATAATCTATAAAAAATACGAGCGCAAATATAAAAGAAAATAATTAATGTAATGAGTTAGTATAACAATAGAAGAAATATGATACATAATTCTGCCGACGGTGGGTTTTTGTCGTAGCCAACAATGCAGACCACATTTAATAGCCATTAATCTATAAAAAAATATCTCGATATGACAAAAACTAACCCATTGCAGAATAAGAATTTATAATCGTGCATATAATAAAAACGTTAATTTGTTTGTCTGTAATAATGTCTATATTTTGGTACCGAGCCATTATGTGTTAAACCAAAAAAAAATTATTTTTTTCTGTATTGAACCTAATCTTTTTTTTTTTTGCATAATTTTGGCATATCAATTTTTTGCGTCTATGGCGTAACAGCCCACACAGGCCTGTTAGGCCATTGATAGGTCATGTAAATAATATATGTTTTTCTCAGTTTTTTGTATAGCAATGCTCGTGAGGCGGGTTTTGAAATATATTATATAGATAAATCAAGAGATTATTTACATCATTAGGCAAAACGTTGTATGCTTCGGGCGCCAAAATCGAACGGGGGAATCTTGTCCTCATTTGGGGCTTAATGACGTGTCTGCATCCTTAGCTCTCGTGAGGTACTCTTCACATAGATATTGATGAAACTCTATGTTAATAAAAATAAATATATATCATTTTATTTTACATAGAGCTACCAGTCAGCTTTCTGCCAGTGGCCTGCATTAGACACAGACTTAGGTCATGTTAATTCCGACGTACTATATACATAGGCTGCATGAACTTTCGTATAACCGGTGTCGTTTACCCTACCATTTATTTATGAACGCAATTGCATTTTCACAATGTACAGAACGCGTATCGCACAGAATTGCGAGGTCGCAACAGAGGCGCGAATCAATTGATATGACAAGACGCGTGTCAGTAATTTAAAGGTGTAATCATCGGCGTGGCGCCAAAAAACCCGTGGGATAGATTTCGGGAAAACAAAGACTATCATTCTTAGTAAAACGTCACAGCGGCGACCTGTCGCTGTGTAGATACATGCAGATATGGCTGTATTTGTCGTTATGTATCTGAATAAAAACAGGGTGTTCTGCAGGCGAGAAGCCATTCTCGATTGTCATCGCCATTTCGATTGAGAGAATCTGAGATCGGCGAACTACCCTTGTCAACATTCTTGTTTCCTGTACGGAACAATACGGTCCATTGACGTTGTAGCTATAAGACTCGGTATATATGTTTTACTGACTTGTAATACGAGAAGATTTATTTTCTATAAATTATTATAATTCATTTCATACTTAAAAGTGTGAATATGAAAATCAAACCATCAAGTATCTGGATTGGAAGATCGAAATCTTAACAACTGCATCGGTAGCGTAATTTGCACCCATTCAAAGACCAAACCTATCGAAGACGTGTTCATACTCGTATACGCTTGCGATATGTTTTGATCTATATACAGGGTGGCCCAAAAAAAGTGAAAACATCTCGTAACACACGAGTTATTTCAAAACATAATATACTTAATTATAATTCTTAATGTAATTTTTTTTGCACAATATTTCGTTAATCAAAAATCATTAAAACACCCCATATTGCATAATATTCTGGATTTAAATCTGGGCTGTTCGGTGGCCACATGCCTGGATCGATGAAATTAACATTCTCATGACGAAGAAAGTTGATTGTATTTCTGGCTGTGTGAGATGGAGCTCCGTCCTGCTGTAATGTCTAGCTATACTCCAGGCTTTGTTTTGAAACTCTTTGATCATTTTCCTAGCACCCCAACGTTTTTCAATTCGCAAATTTTTGATCAGAATACGGTCTTCTCCAGTGATTTTTGTCATTTTGGGCAAAACAATTTGAAAACATCAAATATAAACAATGGTAAAATTAATAATCAAAGATGGCGACCGGAAATTGTCGAAATAAAACGTAATATAGGTAAATAGGTACAAATTAAGTAAATTAGTAAACTATTTAAGCTATTGTTGATATAGTTAAACTAATTTTGATGTAATTACATCACATTTTACGAAATGTTCTCACTTTTTTTGAGCCCCCCTGTACATACCTTATTTACAAATTAGATGACTGACGTCTACTCTGTTCTTCCAAAATTGATGTCAGTACGCAGTTATAGAATACTGTTAATCGTCCTAAGGCGTACAAAATTAGACACAAAGCGCAAAAGACAATGAGATTTAGAGAGGAAAATCTGTAAAAAAGCTATAAAATAGGAATGTTTTTATTCAACACTTGATGCAGATCAGTAGATGAATAAGATTAAAATGCGAAAATTAGTAAACAGAATGATTTAAATGCACAATAACAATACTTTTGTAACATAAAATCAGTATTAACACAGCACGTCCGTTTTAGGGTGGCTTAAGCTTAAGTGATGAAATAATTATCATAAAGCTATATAAATTCGACATATTAAATGCCCAAAAATACTATCAAAATATGTTTTTATGCGATCTTACCAGTCAAAGTCAAAAGTCAGATGTAGGTAAACTTGTTACCGTATGTACTCTTCGATAGTTAGTCCTGGGTTTTCCATTGGTAATGTTGAATACATTCATTCAAGTCATGCGAATCTAAAATACACCAACATTTGTGAAACTGGGCTGGTAGACGCCGATGGTCGCTCTCTCTGCACTCTTGAAACTTCTAAACTCAGCTGGCCAGCGTTCGAAATTTTATCACAACCGATAATCCGAAAAAATACAATATAAAATGTTTTTATATCACCGCCGTAAATATATCCGATCGAACCGAAAATTGTATCTCAACAGAAGCAGTTTCGCTTTTGTTTGCTGTTTTTAAATCCACACAAATAGAATGCACATATTCAAAATTTATCGAAGTATAAAAACGCGTAAACAAAACTACATCGTTTCATTTTCGAAAAATGTACCATGTGACATTTCTTCTTCAGAATAACATATCAACCTGATTCCTAGTTTAAATGAAACTGACACATCACTCCAATTCAACGTCATTTATTGATCAGACTTCGTAGAAAATCCATCCGCTTTTTTAACGTGCAACAAATGCAAGATATATATGCACTTCTTAGGCAAAATCAAATTGTTAATTGAATGTGAATATATTCGTAATTAATCTCAAACATCTATCGTGCTGGAGCCACGGCGAATATTGTATATTTTCCGCACTCTCAAAATTTGCTAAATTTGCTAAACTATATAGAGGAACTCCATAAAGCCGAGGCGACATACCGTCACTTAAGTCGGCCCAAATATCCGGGTAGGCTACACAAGACATCACTTGACCCGAATAATCTATGGCAGATGATAGAAGTTTCGGTAGGCGAACATTCTGCCGTCACGTCGCCCTTGTTAAAGGCAAGTTGAGCATACTTAAGATATTGGAGCATTCCGCACAATGCAAACTCGCAGGCAAGAAAAATTTAAATATTGAAATTGAAATTGAATGTATTTTTTATAACTACTCGGTGTGACTAACATAAATAATCTTTACTAAAAAATAATGATCATATGTAAATGGATTTCTCGAAAAAATATACATATATTTTAATATCCTTCTTATCAATGCTGAAAAAAATGTGTATACCTTTTTTTCAGACGGTTTTCTCGTTATTAAGGCTCGTGATACAAAGTATACGACTAGTTATCCTTTTAAGCCACTGACACACACACACGATCTCAAGGACATTATGTATATATATATCTCACGTTTAATTTAAGGTTTTCACGAGCACTAGTGTATGGAACTGATGTCTCTTCTAGGTTAAATCATATCGGCTCTGTAACACGTGCTATAGTCAAGGCTTTGCCTCAAAACTTGCAAAATAGTCGTATTTGTGTAGGGAATATAAATATCCCACAGTTGAGTGAAAGTGTGTGTACATGTATGCCAGCGGCGTGTAGTTAATACTTTGAAATAAGCTGTACTAAATTTGAATTTATGTGAAATAATGGTTAAATTAATAATCAAAGATGGCGACCGGAAATTGTCGAAATAAAACGTAATCTGGGTAAATAGGTAAGTAAGTAAATTAGTAAACTATTTAAGCTATTGTTGATATAATTAAACGAATTTTGATGTAATTATATCACATTTTACGGAATTTTCTCACTTTTTTTGGGCCAACGTGTACATACATGTATACACATTTATTTTTTTATTTGGAAACTCACTTAAAAGTCACCCACTATCCACTCAAATGTTCCCACAACAATGTCTATCTATCTGTTCTCTATACAATACATTAACCGTTCAAGGTACCAAATTTAGCATACATCGTTACTCTTTGGAGCCTGCGCTAAATAAAAGAACCTCCTTCCCCCCCAATCCGCAACCCCTTTTGATGTAAATCTCAACACTGGGTAACTCCGAGCACAGGTAATATTATAAACGATATCATATTATGTAGCAGAAGAAAACAATTAATAATTTGAATCGTTCCTCGGATACCATCCTACTATCATGCGATGAAATATTTTCAAAACTGTAAAATGTTAAAAATATATATATTTACTTTAAATGATATTTAAAAACTCAGGTTTTGGAGTACCAGTGGACTTTATAAATTATGTGTTTTGATTATATCCCATCCCATATAAATTTACGTATACATGCAAATCATTTTGACATCGATATGTATGATGAATAAGAAAGATATAAGGTACGATTATTTTAGTGTCAAATCATAAATACAATTAAAATAGTCATCTGCTTGAGCCCTAGTAATATCAATACTCCGTCATTATGTAAAATAGTATTACTTTATTGAAACATCGAGGAAGACACAATATGTACTTCCTTAATTTGTCTTAAGTCACATCGACCAAAATAATGTATTGCTGTGTTTTTTTAATTATTTATTAATTATAACAATCGATAAACTGCATTGTTAACAAAATGATCTTACCTTCGACTAAGCGCGGAGGAAAGTACCGCAAATTGACCTGTTATAACCACAAAAAACAATTTACAATAAATACAATTAACAGTACCTACATATTATAATATGGATGAATAGAATAATATTTTTATAGACTACAATTTACTCAATTAGCATATTATATGTTAATAAAGTCAGAGACGACAATGAGACAACTCAATATTTTGTTTTGGTACCTGCCTACTTACGTCAACATTTTGTATTACCAGATACAAAATAATAAATAATTCAATTATTCTGTTGGTACTGCGCCGCAAATATTAAGAAATGATTCACCGAATGTCCGCCAGGCGGACGGAAACGGGCTTAGTTGTGGCCGTTTGGTTTTGGGATCATTCATTTCGTTCTTCCGGCTTGTCCTGCCAGGTTCAGTCGTAAATATATATTCGGGACGTTGGGGTAATCCGATGTCATCTTATATACAGAGGTGATTATTAATCTGATTTATTCTTTCTGTACATTTTATGAGCTTTTGCCCTCGCTGCTCGGTAAATATTTTTAGCATTTGTACATCCCAACGCGGAGAAATCCCGTCTATATTTATTATTTTCCAACATGCCGCCCCAGTCTGAAGCATGAATATTCAGAATTAACTGATTTGTTCCAGCTACGTATGTGTGTCTAATGTCTTGTTTTTTTCCTTAATTACAGTTTGCAGAAGATGCTATCGTCCGCCACGAACCTACGCACGTGTAGAAAGAAACCCCCCGCTGGTTCCAATGCTCGGTGAAATGTTTCTGAAAAATGACGGGAATAAAACAAAGTGAGTATTTGTTACAATTGCCCATGTTTTATCGCAATAACTACCGCCTCGTTCGAATTTGGAGGTTAGATTTACCGCCGCACGTGTATGTCCTTTATTGATCTTCATAGGGCGAGTACAGTCAGTCACCATGTGATATGATTCTCATAAACCGTGGAGTCCAGATGTACCTATTAGATTTTAGAATTTTGTTCAATATGAAGGAACACAAGCATCTCAGAGTACCTTTTCCATGTAATTTGGCCGTTAATGTTAGAACTTTGTATGAGTAATTTCACTAGCAAATGTCTAATAAGTTTTGATAGTATCATAAATTTCCATGATGAGAGAAATACCGCCCCAGTCTGATGCTAATGACGAGTGGTTTTAAATCTGACCATTAAATTTATTCCACGCGTTTTTATGGTTTAAAATAAATTTTATAATTGATTTATTTTGTACTTTTACAGGTATGGCACGATGGATATAAAGATAAATCTATTTGGAAGCTGAAATCGGCTAAAGGTAAATACTCTTTTAATCCAACCGTAAAATGCGTAATACTTATCACTATTTAAAATTACTAGGAATGATCTAATAATTGTACATGGCAATACCTTTATGCTATTTGAAAAACAATGTTCAGTAATAGATGAAAGTGGGGTTCTAAAATTTTGTCTTTTTGGTTTCATGTAATATGGGATTACAAAGAATTAAAACAATGTATTTATTTTAGAAATAACACCAGATAGACCAAATTGAATTGTTACATTCATTCCAATCATTGAAATGCTTTTATTCGTAGTTGATATTCTTCCTGTTCCTTTTTGATGTAGTTAATGCTATTTTAACCATTTTCTTACACCGACTGGTTTTGCCCATGAGTAAAACACGTGTGGAATTATTAGTCCTAGCCAATTTTGAAAAATTGTTTCGGTTTTCTTTTCTCAAGTAATCTGCTGTGATTTAATTTCATTACCGCTGTTTTACTTTTTGTGCATTTTTAATCAGTAGGCACGTAAGAGTGAAATTTAAGTATCAACATACATTATTTTTTAAAAAAACATGTTCACATGCCTGTGTGCGTAGTATGTAGTAATAGTTTGGGTGTATATTCGCACAAATCTAATTTCTCATCTACTCTAATATAAATCATACAACTCTTTTTCCATTCCATGATGAGAGAAATACCGCCCCAGTCTGAAGCTAATGACGAGTGGTTTTAAATCTGACAATTAAATTTATTCCAGACATTTCTTGTAGTGAATATTGCATTTTATAATTTTGATTTTTTTACTTTTTCAGGCATGACATGACATGATAGGACATATTTATTAAGAACTGAAATCAACTAAAGGTAAAAAAAACATTTATTGAATCTATGCTAATCTTTTTCATTGTGGAAATGAACTCAAAATTGTACGCCACAATATCGCCTTTCCCATTCCATGATGAGAGAAATACCGCCCCAGTCTGATGCTAATGACGAGTGGTTTTTAAATCTGACATTAAATATTTATTTTTAATGTTTTTCATTTTGTGTAAGCATTTACTAATTAAATGTTATTTATTTTCAGAACTCACAAATGGAAGTTAAATTTCTGAAATGTAAAAGGATTTCAAATAAATAAAAGGTACAGTTTTTCATTTTTATATATTATATTCTTATAGTGGATTATTATGATGATTTATTTTTAACAAGCATATGCCTGATGTCTCATGTTGAAAATTCTAACTGACAATTACCTTTTCCCTTTATTATTATTTTCACTTTTTGTAACAAATTATAACAATCGCCTTTTATCTTTTAGGTCTGACACACTTCAGTGGACCTTCAGGTCTTGCCTACAGACAACTAAACTGGAATAAGAAAACTATTCATCAGGTTAGCAACCTTTTTCCACAGAAGTATTTGCATGATTTGATGCTATTTTTTCAATGTGAATTCCCACTAAAAGAGCAAGAATATATATCTTGAGCTTTCATTTTTCAGTTTGATAAATTATACACAAATTAGATATGCTTTCAAGACGAGGTTAATAGTTAAATTCGTATAAGTTCCAGAGAAATAATTAATGGCATTATTTATTACGTAAATTATGCAGAGAGGAAAGTTTGAATGGAAAGAAAGATACTATGATTAATTTTTAACATTTTGTTAAATTGTCCCTGTAATCTTGGCTTCAAGATTATAAGAAAATATATTTAATTTATTCAATAATTTTGTAGCGCGCGGAATATGCATCTAATGGTTGTGGTCTTTCTTATAGTGCTCGTATTCTTTTAATTATGGCAAACATTCAGTTTTAAATGAGTATAAAGGTCCTATTTATGTAATAATTTTAAAAAAGTCAAATCTAATATAATTGAAAAATAATAATAAGCCATATTTTCATAAAAAAACACGAAAATTTGAATATTGTTGAAAGAAGCGTGCAGTGTAGTTTATTTCAATTATGAATTTTATCTAATGTTTGCCCAGCTGTCTTTTGCCACACCCCACTGATTATAAGCCGGCCTTCGTAGTGTCTCATGACTGCGAGGGTGGCTATGCAGTGGGAACATTAACCCTGGAATTGTAAGAGATCAGTCACCCCACAACTGATATCTAAGGGCTTCAGAAACAAAATCTATTTTCTATCACCGCCTTGTGCCTATATAGCTGCCTTGATCCTGATGTTAATTTTCTCTTTCTGTTGGAATAGATTTCCTAGATAAATCCATGGAATACTGGTGAAATCAACTCCCGGATAAGATCAAAGATGCCACATTTGTTGCAGCAAAGTTCTACTACAGTGCATTGTTATTGTTTATAGGTAAGATATTTTTAGTGATTTGTTATTTAAATTTGGAAATAATTTCAATGATGATCAATAGTTATCCCTGTCTCACAAAACCGTGGGGATAAAAAAACTATGGTAACCAACTGAAGAATGCCTTAATTATAAAAAATATTGATTCTTAGCTTTTACAATTAGATGCTAATCCAATTCTCTTTTTCCAATAGGAATTTGTGAAACCTGATCTGCAGAAGATGATGGAATATAATTGATTGCTCAATATTTCTCCCGACAAAAATACAGGTAAAAAAGGTTCCATGTATATTAATTTTTGTTAGACAACAATATACTTGTTTCTATGATGATTAATAGTTATCCCTGTCTCACAAAACCGTGGGGATAAAAAAACTATGGTAACCAACTGAAGTGTTTGTGAAATAAATTTTATTTATTTGTGTAATATGGGATTTTAATTATTTCCTTATTTATTTTCCAGAAATGCAGTGGCCCCCTGATGAATTATGGAAAATGTTTTGTATTTAATGAATAAAAAGACTTGAAAATATATTTTACTTTGATTTCATTCAAAAATTGTAGGTATTACAAACATCCTATCCCCAAGTGAAACTTCCGCTATTTGCTCTTGAAAACATCAGAAGCGTAATGATTTTTCAATCTCTGGCTAAATTTAATGTGAATATGCACCTAGCAATAAATCATGTTAAACCATGATTTATATTGCTAGTTAAGTTATCTTTCGAATCAAAATATTATTCAAATCATAGATTTGTCTTACATTTAGAACTGTCTTGTTCATTCCGATGTCGATTTTTATAAACCTATTCCATCATGAAACCATAACATCATAGAGGTCCTGGAGGAAACTGGACATATCATTTTCGTGATGTTAATATAAAAAATTTGTGGAGATCTCAAGTCTGTTCGTGGCGACCGTAGAACAGAAATTTCGACAACTGCCAGTGCTTCCAACCTTGCTGACAGTTTCACAAACAAAGTGACTGCTATTCGTGCCTCGGCGAGCTCAGCTTCGAAACCTGTAATCTAGGAAGAAACTACATCGTGATTGCATAATTTCACGCTGATGACTGTCGCCGAAATTACGCAAATAGTCAAAAGGCTTATAAACATCAAGTGTTCCAGACTTCATGAAAATGGCCCACGTGACTCGACTACTGAAAAATGCTACACTAGATCCCGAAGACCTCATGAATTATCGCCCGGTCTCTTTATCTACCACTCCTTTCAAAAATAATAGAAAAGGTTGTATCATGTCTTAATATGTATTTAACAGAGAATGCTTTATTTCCCAAAATGCAATCTGCATACAGACATAGTCATTCTACAGAAACAAGGGTGGTTCGAGTCCTGTCTGACATTATAACACTTACTGACTCGGGCCACCTAATGTCCTACTTATAAATGCATTTGTGGTGTCACGTGTGGACTATTGTAACAGCATCTATGCTGGCCTACCAATGTTCCAGCTGGATAGATTACAATCTATTCTAAATGCGGCTACACGGATAATATATTGAGTTTCCAAATTCTCTCATATAACATCCCTTTTACATCAGCTACATTGGCTCCGATTCCCTGAAAGAGTTGAATTTAAATTGTGCTGGTTAATGTACAAGGCGACACACAACATGGCGCCTCTATATCTTCGAGAACTTTGTATCACAGACAATTTGAATGGTAGACGTCAAACTCTCAGGTCAGCCTCTACTTCAGCTGCAGGAAGGGTTGTAGAACCGATCAGCCGTTGCCAGAAGTCTAAATTTAATGAACGGGCATTCGCAGTGGCAGGCCCAAAAGTGTGGAACTCTTTGCCCTCCGTTATTAGAAACAGTTCATCAGAGACTTTATTTAAGAAGCTAAAAACGCACTTTTTTAAAAAATCATTTCCATAAGTGAAAATAAAGTTTTTTTAATTTTAAAAAACATGTGTAAAGCGCCCTTAAGGTGAAAGTTTTTATAAAAATCGCGTTATACAAATTATCCATTATTATTATTATTAGAACATTGTACTCTTCAAATAGGTATATAAAAAGATAACAATTTGCCATGAGATTTTTTCAAAATGCCAATATGTTTTAAAGGGAAAAAATTCTAACAATATTTCCTTTGTTATGGGCAAAGGTAGAGGGGAATGTTATATAATGGAGAAGCATTGAAACCTGCACCCATCCAGTAAAAATCTTATAGGCTCTTAAAACCTATTAACCCATACAGAAAAATCCGAGCACCCTCTTGCAATTTTAAATACCATTGTAGATTTACCTCTATTAGTGAGTAGGTCTAATCGGTGAGATGTTTCCTTATAGAATAAAGCTGTTTCATTGTTAATAATTTGGGAAAGCTCTTTATTAAACGTTAGCACTTGGTGAATTTTTTATATTGTCTTAACAAATATGGGTCAAACATACTAATTTTAAATATGGTATGAAGTTGGGAAATATTATAATTTTAATGCAAATTAATATTAAACAAAGTTATCTAAGAAAATTCTGAATTTTTGAGGCATAACACAACCCAAATTTAATGGCCTCCGAATAAAGTATAATTATTTATACCTGAATACACGCATAAATATTATAAAAACTAGAATTCATTATATAATAAGAAATAGAGTTTTGAGAGAAATTAACTCATCGACAGGTGAAGTATTAAACTAACTACACATAAATATAGGAGACGAGACTTAGGTGGTAGACATATAAGTAATTAGGTACTGACTGAGAGAGGGTGGAGTTACTGGTGTTTCATTTATACCCTTCCATTATAATGAAACTACATAGTTAACGCCGATTCTATCAATAAGAAATGTTATGATTTTAACTTTTCTGCTAATCAAAAAAGTTGGGGTTTCACATTTGGACTACAGGTACTCCTCACTTAACAACTGAGTTTCGTTTCTACAACTAGGTTGTAAAGCGAATTGGCATTCACTTTGGAGATCAGACTAGCTAACTCCTTTACTGTGCTTCTTTCATACTTCCATTCTTTGTATTCTGACTATTAGCATATTCCACTAATTCAATTTATTCCACTTCAACATCTAAATTAAGCACATTGGCAAGTCAATGTTTGATGTATAACATCAATTTGCTCAACATTGTCAAAATTATTCACGAAATGTTTTAGGCATTTTTCCATATGCCTTGCATAAACTTTTCTGTAACTCCCTCCCAAGCTGTGTAAAATGATGTATAATTTCCAAAAAGCACAAAGGGTTACTTCATCACGATATGTTGCTGCTATAACTTTGTAAAAAGTTGTGCGCGAATAGTATGCTTTGAACGTAGGTACACCCCGCCAGATACACTACCTTTACATCTTGATGCAGATCATTGAGATCCTGTGGGTGGCTCTGGGCATTATCAAGCAGGAAGATTATTTTAAAGAGAACACCTTTTCCAGATAATAATGGTTGACCGAGGGTATAAAGCAGTCGATGAACCGATCTTCAAATAAAACTTGCATCATCCGTGCCTTCTTATTTGCACAACAGTAAACGGCAGTGTGTTCTTACCAACCTTCTTCAATGTGCATGGGTTCTCAGAACAATATATGAGGAAAGACTTTTACTTGAACCCAGCGACATTTCTTTCCAACAACAACCTGAGATCTTTAAAAGCCTGAAAACGGGCATTACTTTAGCTTTGTGTATATAGGACCATTTAGACATTTTTATCCAACAATGTCCAGTTTTGTCCACATTGAAGATCTTTTCCTAGCTGCCTTTGTTGACAATTCCATCAAATTAACAAATTTTTCCACTGCCTATACCTCTGCGCTTGCCACCTAACCACTGGTACTCCAATTATTTATTTAATTCTTAACATAGTGCATACATAAGCACAGCCTATGTATGCTATAGTATAAACAAGATTAAAGTCTTTTCTTTTACTAAAACTTATCTTTTACATATTTAGTTAATTTTACTTTAAATCTGTTCAGTTTCTCCTCCTTTTTTATGTTTTCTGTCATTTCATTAAAAATCTTCATCGCACTATACATCATTGATTTCTGAGATTTGGTCTTTTTCCTAAATGGCAGTCTCAGTCTATCCCTTTCTCTTGTACAATGCTCATGTTGATTTGCATCAATTTTTCTCATAAATTCTGCCGATATTTAATTATTGAGGATTTTATAAATAAATACCATTATATTAAAATATATTTTCTACTTAAACGTCATCATATTCAGATTTTTCAGCATTGCACTAATCAGAGAAGATTTTTTTTTTTAAAGCTTTATTTTGCAACACTGACAATTATTACATTTTTTCTTCATTAGCCAAAAACAAAATACCGAAACCGTAGAAATCATCCATGGCTTGGTGTAAATGATTCTGTCAATTCTTCGCCTTTGCGTGCCTTCAAAGATACTGTGTGCTTACTGTTTCCAAGGTAAGTTTGTAGAACTCCATATGTGATACTGCCTGCCTTGGCTTGAATTATTAAAAGATTTATCTGCTTTCCCTTTTGCATCTGGTTGTCAAACTAGATCGCCAATAATTTCATGAATGAGGTCTTCCGCTGCCTAGTTATTATGGCTTTAAATCCTGTTGATGCTGTCACTGCCTCTTTCACTTTAACTATCCATCAAATACACCAGCTCCAAGTCAAGTTTAATACCAGCTTCATAATCATTAATCTTCATTTTCATCTCGAGATCGATAGCTTTCCTTTGATTTTTGAGCTTCCTCCAGATGAAATACTCTTTCTTTTCACCGACATCTAGTATTATAGGATGCACAATAAAGTACATACAAATAAAGTAAACACTCTTGGAGATTGTAAACACTTTGTGTAGTGAATAATAACTGACCGAAAAGGATTCAGAAACTCAGGCTGAGAAAGGGGATTCTAGAGACTCAAACTGAGAAAAGGCATTCGCCGTCATTTCCAGCTGGAACTCAGCTGATTACCGAATCAACCAGAATTTGACGTTTACGCTTTGACCAGAAAATTTGACCTGTTCAGTGCATTTCCTTGCTCGAGAGGTGGTCGTAAGTCCAAACGGTCATTAAACTGGAAGGTCGTTAAGTGAGGAGTATCTGTATTATTGTTTATAGTATTCTATCATTCTTTTAGTAGATGTTATGAACTTGTATGAGATCATATATTTACAAGGAATCTTTAGAGCCTTGGGATTATCTGCAGTAATCTTTTATAGTCAAGGTAATTATGCAGAGAAATTCCTTCTACCCGTATTGACATTAGTTCTGCATCGATGCATTATGTTTAATTTCATTGCTTCATTAATGTGCCACCATGGACCCTAAATCTCTGTATATTATATTGGTTCAATACAATCACAAAACTTTGTCTGCCGACCACAATTATGAATATTATTATATTTTGAGACATTATCACACATTAGCTGAAACAATAATTAAAAAATAAAGAATGAATAGATGAAATTATTTATACAATGAATTTTACATTCAATACAATCATTCAGTCTGATCATTAAGATCTTATAGTATTGTAACTAATAAATGGAACGCTCGGCTCAATCCTTCATTATCATTATTCTGCAACAAATAAGATAAATCACATAGTATAGAAATGAGGAAAGTATTAATTACAGGAATTATATCTTTGAATTTGAAGTTTAGCCTGCTTATTGACGAATCCGTAATGTTAAGCAACAAATTGACTCTTATAATTTATGTAAAGGCCTCTAGAGAAAGAAAATTCTGTGTATATTTTTCTTGATTTGTGCGAATTACAATCAAAAGATTCGGAAAATGTTGAAAATCAACTTTTGCAAACTTTATATATACATGGTTTTCACGAAGGATACTTGAAAAAAAATTGATTGCTATTGCCACTGATGGAGCTAATTTAATGGTGGGCAAATACTTTGGTGTAATAATGCGACTTCGACAAAGGTATCCAAATATTTTTGCATGGCATTATGTCAATCATAGACTTGAATAATCTGTGGAGAAGTTATCTGAGAAGTATATGTATTGTGTGGGATTAATTATTTTAAATCATTTTTTAACAAGTCATATATTTTATACAGCCAATCTTCTAAAAATGCATGTGCTTTGGAAAGGCTTCCATGAATTGGGGTTGAGATTCACTAAAATAGGTCAAATTCTTGGAACACGCTGGGTTTCCAGTAGTTTCAAAACAATGAAGGCTGTATGGGAACCGTATAAATCGTAACATCATCTCTTTAAAACACGGCTGATAAAGCATCGATCATCAACTGACACCAGGTCGAGATTATGTAAATATAACACACAGATTTGTCTCGTCATTCTTTATGAAACGTTTTCATATAATAATATAGCAATGTTTTATTAAAAATTTAATTTTGAATAATTTATGTTTTTCATAAAATTATAAAAATATTTGTAATCTTTATTTATACTTCATCTTCATTTAATTTCATTTTCAAAGTAAAGTACAATATGGGAATAATATGTATATTATGGATTTAATTTATACCGTATAAATATGGGTATACGTATAAGGTATACGTTATCACACATTAACATATACTCTTTGTGAAGTTTACAACTACAGCACTGATCAGAAAGAATGTTTCCCTTTTTATTTATTTTTTTAATTCAGTTTGAATGTTAAGTAGTAAGTCGTTGTGAGTTCATTGATAAGTTGCTGACGTGTAACTAACATTTCAATAATTGAAAATTCTTCTTAGCAGTATTCTACATTTCATTTAATTATATGATAGAGGAATAAGGTCCTGCTACTGTTTCTTGAGGAATTCCGAATTTTTGTTGTTAGCGGGTTACTTAGTCTACAATTTATTTATACTAATTGCTATCTGACTATCTAACTTGGTACCTGTAGTATGTAGATAACTGTAGAATCATTTCACCGTCACTAAACGTCATTATTTCTAATAAAAATAACTATGAATTTGTTTCTCTTGTTGTTGGTTGTGTAATTTAAGGTGACCAACTATTTTTGGTACAAAAAAAGTACGAATGAAAGAAAAATTTGAATTATACAATTTTTTAAATAATTTAGTAATACAGTCCATACAGTATTTTAGGAGAACAGGTTTTAAATGGAGTATGGTTCATAAAAAAGGAGTACAAAACTCCCTAAAGGAGTACGTTTGGTCACCTTATGTGATTACATCTTTACTAGCTGGTTTTAAAAAATACTGTACCTAATATGCAACACCAAATCTTCTTAAAATATATCTTACAGAATATCACCAGCTCTTATTTATTAAAAATTTTGTTGCTTCTGATGTACTACAATGTAAGACCACATCCCCTTCTTTTAAACACCAGAATTAATTCCTTAAAATTTAATACATTAAATATGTAGGGATCAGATTTCAAATTCACCGCCATCTCGGCCGGCATCGATACTAGCATCATTGCTGCCACTACAGGTCTGGCCTGATCCTACAGTGAAGTTCTCTCTCTCCTGTGTCATTGCTTCGCAACAGCAGTCTCTCCTGTTTCATCGCTCCGCAGCGGCGGTCTTGCTGGCCCACGAGCGCCGAGCGAGCCGCTTCATTTCAGAATTCACGCGGACCTTCTGCATCTCCACTCACTCATTTCCTTCATTCTATCCGTCATCCAACTTAATAAACACCAACACGCCAATCACCTTTCTTTCATTTAACCACCGACCTAACCCCCAAAAATACTTTAATTTTAATAGTTTATACTTTTATGTACAATGTAAAAAATAAATTAAAAACATCAAATCAATAAATAAAATACTTTTGTACTTTGTAAATCATTCTTCTGTGTCCAAAAATGTTAGAAGAAAATTTAAGAATAAGATTTTTTAGTACCGACATCTGTACGCAGAACGTATCATTAATACAACTTCGGATTTATGAAGATAAGATGTTAGTAAAGCAGACATTATTTTGATCTAATTCATTTGTTTTAATGTTTTTCAAGAGATGTCGCTTTAGGCTTTTTCATTTTTCACCAACCGTTATCAAATTGATATTATCTCGAAATATTACTTTAGATGTCAATGCTTTATTCTAAACGCAATACAAATATTTTTTTTTTAAATATTGTACTAATATCACAACGTCATCCGTCTATATAATATAATTTAATCTCTTTTAAACACAAAATAACGTGAATTGTAAACGCGGTCAGAAGTCAGAACCGCGACTGTTATCACTTCAACAAATATATTTACCTACATAATATGTAGATAATATGACCTCGTCGTATGGTCTGCTGTCAGAATATTTTTTTATTTTTTTTGACAACTCATATTATCCCATTTCCCCATAATGCATAATTTTAAAGTTAATTTAGGCAACTTAGCCAAAGCGATTATTTCACAACGGCACGAAATCGTGCAAATACTCACCATCGTCAAAACAATGGCATAACTGAACAGTATCCTCACACGGTTTCTTTGATTTTCACACCAAATCAACTCATGATTATCAATCACAATCGACTGTATAGCGGCGCAGTTCTTTATCAACACGCGATTGGCGGAAAATTCTTGACTTTTATTGTGAAATACTTGAAGCCATGTCTAAAGAGAAATCTTTACAAATTACGGTCATTTGTGTGAATAAGAACAGTTTCGAAGTGTATTTACTGCGACTAAGAAATCGGGTAAGCATTTTTGATTAGCGATATGAAGCGACTTCTTTTCCAGATCGAAGTTGGTGTAATACGAGTATATGACGATTCTTCTCGAAGTTCGAGATGAATCTAGTGTACGTGTTTGTTTGATCTAGCGGAAAGTGGTCGGAGGTCAGGCCTCGTCCTTGGGTGACCGCAAAGTTAGTCATATTTTTCATGGCACATGCGCTTAGCTTGCTTTGAAAAATCAGTAATATTCACATAACATGAATTCCGTGTACGCATTTCAATTTAGAAGTCAAATTTATATGCATTTAGTAGATATGTATATATATATATAGGGTATTGTTTATCATACTTTAAGAATATTTATTTGTTTTTCTACATTTACAGCTTAAATAATATAGATATTACTCACTGCATAATATCATTTTATTTATTATTGTTAGTAGGTTAATGGTTATAGAATACATATTTTTTTAGGTTAGGATATAATCACTCGCCTACCAATTTGACCCTAGTGTATGTTCGCTTTTGTAATCTTAAGATGAGAAAATTTAAGTAATACAAATTAATGAATCAATCAGAAAGATGTACACAAAAAATCTGTATATCGAAAAAAATATTTCGGTGGCTACCGGGTTTTAATTTGTGTTTTAAATACCACAGAACTATGTTCCGAAATTGCAACTTCACAACAAAAATGTGTTTTCATTAAATATTAAAGTAAATCAAAAGTACGTTCATGACTGCTTATGACAATAATATTAAGTATTAATTTGTCTATGCCCGTCGTTTGATATTCAGTATAATGCAATATTTTATCATGGCGATGATTGTGACCTTTTCAGACAAATGTAACTGATGTATCGTTGAGGTGGTGTAGAAAAATCTGCCATAATAGTGAGCATAGACAAGCCGTGCAATAATAATTCAATATAAACTGTATAATTTACACATATTGATATCTAAATGATTCGAATCCTTTAACTCCCGTCCCAGGCGCAATCAATTTATTTTTGGTCTTGGTTCAATTGGATTGTGAACATATTACTGCACAATATCACACACCTGTGTTCTGAATAATTACAACTTCACAATAAGAATGTGGTCTCATTAATAATATATACCACTATTGTATATTTTATATACGAAAGACATAGAATACATAATGATATCGTCAGGATTATGGCCCCACTGTTATGCAGACGAAACGCAAATTTATTTTTTCTGCAAGCCGGGTGAGACAGAGGTATTAAAAAGAAAAATTTCAAGATGCGTGAATAAAATAGGCGAGTGGATGACACAGAATAGACTTACATTGAATCCATCCAAAAGGCAAAACTTAATACAGGAATCAATGTCTACGAATGCTAAATCTGCAGTTAAGTTGTTGGGCGTGCACATTGATTCAGATCTTTCAATGAATACACAAATCAGTAAAACTGTCAGTGCATGCTGACATCAACTGAGACAGATTAAAAGTATTCGGAGACATCTTCCTCTTGAGGCAGCCCGTCTACTTATAAATGCATTTGTGGTGTCACGTGTGGATTATTGTAACAGCATCAGCATGTTTCAGCTGGATAGATTACAAACTATTCTAAATGCGGCTGCACGGTTAATATATGGAGTTTCCAAATTCTCTCATATTACATCCTTTTTACATCAGCTACATTGGCTTCGATTTCCTGAAAGAGTTGAATTTAAATTGTGCTGGTTGATGTACAAGGCGACACACAACATGGCGCCTCTATATCTTCAAAAACTTTGTATCCCAGACAATTTGAATGGTAGACGTCAAACTCTCAGGTCAGCCTCTACTTCAGCTGCAGGAAGGGTTGTAGAACCGCACAACCGTTGCCAGAAGTCTAAATTTAGTGAACGGGCATTCGCAGTGGCAGGCTCAAAAGCGTGGAACGTTTTTAAAAACAGTGCATCAAATACTTTATTTAAGAAGAAACTAAAAACGCACTTTTTCAAAAAATCATTTCCATAAGTGAAAATAACGATTTTTTAATTTTAAAAAACATAGATAATTGTAGAACTATAAACAGTTTACGTGTAAAGCGTCCTTGAGGTGAAAGTTTTTACGAAAATGGCGCTATACAAATTATCCATTATTATTATTAATATAACTGCTGTCAACTTTAACGCGCGTCACGGCGAAACAAAAAGACCAACGCGTCTCGCATCTTGCATGCAAGACGGGCATCTACCCGAAGACATCCACGGCAAGCTTTGCAATGTCATGAGGTTTCACGGTAATCAGGGCTTAAAGGATGTACTAATGTAAAAACGTTAAGATATTCCACATTACTTAGGGCAGTGGACAAAGAAACGCACTATGATTCAGTATGAAAATAAGTTGACAGCGAGCAAAGTAGTAGCTGTCTTTACCGCGGAAAGTGCGGTCGGCGAGCAAAATAAGTGTTGCTCACCTCCCAGTAAATTGTTTAGAGGGTTTTTTATCAGATTTTTTTACCCTTCCAATTCATGTATTAATATAAAACACGTATGATCTTTATTACGATAAGGTAGTTAGTAAAAGTGTCAAAGCGATTAGCGCTGATGCACTTGTAGTAGTAGATTTGGCGGTCTAGCCGCATGTAGAGTACTCAGAGTATCGTAGACTCTAAGGAAATGGAAAAAAATACCATTATCAACTAGTGATGGTAAAATCGTTATTTAAACCGTTATTGTGACTGCGATTGTGTTCGATTGTAACAGTGATTGATAACTGATTAACGCAGTTCTTCGAGCAACGACTGGTATGCTAGAAAGTAAGCCTTCGACAGTTAAATCGCAGTTATCAATCATCGACGCAATCGCAGCCACGTAACGATTTAGCATCACTATTATCAACCCGACTGCTGCATCTTCATCGTCTCACGTAGGCGGAAGGGTGCCAGCAATCGCTACGGAACTCGTGAAAATGCTAGATCGGAAGTTGATAAATTTAATAAAATATATTCTTTTACAATCGTTTTGAAATAGAGGATGCTGTAATAACTATCAGAGTGTAATCTAGATTACGCGAACAAAAGCAAACAATGAACTATTTGCGTACTTCCACAATGTGGGAAAAATCTCGTCATTTGAAAAGGAAAGTTGGGAGAATTGTTGTATTTGATTAACAATTCCGGAATACATAAACATGGACAATTTTTAATTGCCAGACCGGCAGATTATTTATATAATCAACTGTAAAACAATGCATCAGTTCTTTGGAAAATACGCTTTCATCTTAGAAATGTCGTTTTTTAATAGCGTGATACTATTTGTACACAAAAATTTGTAATTGTCGGAAGGAGTGCACAGATATCATTATTTTGACGAAAAATTCACATCAAACTAACATTATAACCTTATCTAAGATTTTTAATAAGTTGAACTCATACATTTTCACATGCGTGGCGTCAATCAATCACAACAAGTTAAGAGTGTACAAATAATTAATAAAAACTTAATATAAACTTTTCGTTTTTCCTGTTTTATCAGTTCTGAAAACACTGGCCGTGGCTGCTCAACAGCCATCATTTACCGCAATGCTGCCCCTATCACGCTGTTTACATTCTGCTAGTAAGTATTAATTTTATAAGTTATCTCTGACATAAAATAATTTTACTTCTTTCGGATGACAAATTCATTTATAAACGTCCTTTAACGTTAGGTTGATGCATAATTATCCGACGTTTTGTTTTTTGAATTTGACGTTTAATTGACATTTCTCATAATATAAATCTTTAATATGGTCGGGAAATAAAAATGCGCATCGAAAATCAAACACAAGTACGCCAGTGGCATACCTACTATCAAATGTTTTAAAAAAATAATGTTTCAATAATTCGGCTTTCAAGTATTGAGCAAATCTGTCAAAAATGCGTCACGCAAACAAATTTCTTAAAACAATCCGTTCGTTTAGTAATGTTTTTTGTTTTGTGCATTATACCCACAAGCATTAAAGTCGTTTTTTGTACGTTGGATGCTGTTAACGAATACGTATACAGTATTCGAAGACGTTGACATGCGAATACTTTCAAACTTTGTGGATACGGAACTAATGATAGAATCCACTGTCGCTGGTATGTATATGTATGCTGTTAAGAATGTATATGTATTTTGTTGTTTGTTTTATGACTGGTCTCTAAAGAACAGGACGAATTTATTTGCAACCGCACAGTTTTCGGCTAGAAACAAAACTTCTTAGCTTTTTGACACTAGAACACAAGGAATGCGGAGCATCCAAATTATGTATAAGGCGACCGCGCCCGATATACGCCACATTATACTGTACCACTTGGAGAAAGGGTGGAAAGCTGCTGAGTCATTTCGCGATCTCAACGATCTTTTCGGCGAAGGAATGATTAGCGAAAGGGCATGCCGAGAGTGGTTTGTTGACCGGGCCGTTCCAGGGGACGAAAGTTGCACCGGTAGGACACTGGCTGAGAACTTCAACATCAATCAGTCCACGATTGTTCGTCATCTCTTGCAAGTACATTGGATGCAGTAATTGACGTTGGTGGTAACTACGCCCCCGAGTGATAATTATATATGTTTTGAGTTTTTGATTATGTTATGATATAACAATAGATACAATATAATTTTTTATAAACGGCGGATAATTATGGGTCAACCTACTAATCGACCTTATAATAATTTATCTTATCAATTATCTTACATTGGATTTGAGTCACCAAGGTATAAATAATTAATATGACAATATTCGTTGGTGATTTTAAGAATATTAGTTTTTAATTTGACAGCTTTGTTTCTTAATTAAACGGACTCTGGTTTGTTCTGCCGTGCGTTAAAAAAAACTATTATTATTATTGGCCGCTTGAGGTACTAAAAATAATATTCGTTTATTACTCGCTTATGATTTGCGTCCATATTGTTAGCAATTAGTAACGGAATATTATTGGCCAGTCGAGTCAAATTGAAGTCTACGCATTATGTAATACAACATTAACTTGATTTATTTCGGTTTAATAATATAATAATAATTAGTGATGGTAAAATCGATATTTAAACCGTTATTTAAATCGTTATTTAAACCGTTATTTTAACTGTTATTGCGACTGATTTTATTCGATTGTAACGATGATTGATAATTAATTAACGTAATTCTTCGAGCAAACGTTTCGTACACACTAGAAAGTAAGTCAGTTACCAATCATCGACATAACGGTTACCATTACTAACGGTAACGGTTTACCATTACTAATAATTATTATGACAACTGAACGCCGTTGAAGCTTTCACAATTTAATCAATTTTCTTTTATCCTAGGATGATTTAATGAAGGTAGTTTTAAGCGACAACGTTAGAGAAAGCTATTTTTTAATTCAAATTTAATAGGTGGATTGATATATAATAGTGTTTTCCTAGTACATACTTTAAAACTCTATTTAGTATTGGAATATATAAAAGGTCTATTAATTTATTTATTTCATTTTTAACATAGTGCATACACAAGCACTCCTATATATGCTCTAATATAAACAAGATTAAAGTATTTTCTTTTACTAAAACTTATCTTTTACATATTTGGTCAGTTTCATTTTAAATCTATTCAATTTCTCCTCCTTTCTTATGTTTTCTGGCATTTCATTAAAAAATTACATCGCACTATACATCATCGATTTCTGAGTGGCAATCTGTCTGTCTATCCCTTTAATTAATAATTAATGCAATGTTTAAAACCAATGTAACACTTCAGGATTAAATTAGAATGTTCTATAATTGTGTATGTGCGAGAATTACATATTTTATTATTTCTGAAAAAATTCAAATAAATCTTTGATACTATTTATCGTTCAAAATACGTGTTGGGATATTATGAAATTCATATTATATACGCGTTTTAATTGCGGTTTATAATCTATGTGGTAACCATAAATATAGCTAATAGCATCGTGAAACAATTCCTGTGAAGATAACGTGATATAATCGCCGACTTCTTATGTAATTACTCAAATAAATATAAATTACGTAATCTCGAAAGCAAATCGTTTTCTTTTTTCAATTAATTTTTGCGATCGTTTAAAGAACAGTTTAATGCCTACTAAATAAGCAGATACTTCAAACAAAAGGCTTGCGATGAATTTTAAATATATCCTAGCGTTTATTTGTTATTTGGGGGCTCAGTGGGTTAGTTGCTTGTGGAAAACTTCAACAACTTGTGTAATCGGCCTGGAAATTTTGTAATTAGCGAAGAATTTTAAAGCCTTTCACGAGTGTGGAAGAATGTTGTATTCAGGACAGAAATATTTTTTATTTTCCTCAACTACTGCTTACCACGTTGGTAGACTTACTTATCGAAGTAATTTAGAAGTGTGCTTATAAGTATTTATGTACGAAAAGTATGACATTTAAAAAATAAATTATAAAATATTTTATATAAATTAAATCCAATACATGAGAAGTACGTACATAACTTATAATTACTAAGAATTTACAAAAATATTATGCACAAAATTAAAATTAATTTTTAAGTTAAACATACCTTGACCAGCAGGGCCCGCACTTGGGGCGGACAACACGAACATTTGTCCGGGCGGCATTTTGGTTGTGAATATGACAAAATATTAATAAGTTAAATTTTTAAGGAGAATACTTTCTTATTGTGAAGTTGTAATTTTTCAAAACATAGGTCAGGTTATTTTAATATATTTAATATATATATATGGTTTTGGTTAGTTAATTTGATATCCTGACGAAGTCAATGATATTTTCTGAAATCGATTAGTGTATTAAAATAACTAAGTTTTTTTTAAGAACACATTCTTATTGTGAAGTTGCAATTTTTCAGAACATATATGATATCTTTAACACAAATTAAATTTATTAATTAGAAAGATGTACATATAAAATCTATTTATCAAAAAAATATTTTTGTTTCTACCGAGATACGAACCTGGATCTCTTCCTATTTGGGAAAATGCATTAACCGATTACTACACCGACATAGTAAGTTGACGACAAATTTTAGAACTTATATGTTGCACTTTCAAATTGATACATCTGTTATTTGAAAGCCATCTTCTTTATATTTACGAAATCTCAAACACGTTTAAGTAAAATCCAATAGGAGACACCAGAATTAATTAATAATTTATTTTTATTATATTTTGAAAACATTAATAAAACTCATATATTTTTAAGGAGAACATAGGTCTGTGATTTTTAATACAAATTAATTGTATATCTTTCCAATTAATACATTTAATTTGTATTGATAATTTAAATATCCAATTAATCAAAATTCACGTTCCGTGTAGTAGCGACTGTCTCAATTTAGCTGTTAATGATATGGCAAAAGCATCCTTGGAAGCGGCTAATTTCTTCAATATGGTACAAAAAAAATATTTTTCGGCATAAAATATATTTCGATGGTCAATTCTTTTAAAACATGTCAAGGGGCTGCAATTCGTATTTTTTTTCGCAGAGATGTATAAGTATGTGAAACCTAGGGCAGGCCCTGTGATCAGTTATATCATGGATGGCATTTTATGTGTATTTAAAATGATATATTTAATAAAGTACACGGCTATTATTGGGGGTTGGTGAATGACATCGTATCACGTGTATCATTGTCAACATCCTTGGCTCTACAATCTTTGAAAAATAAATGTAAATTAAATATATATATATATAGATTGAGTATGTAAATCTACCCGAAAATAATTCAGTTCTCACGTTAATGTATTAACTAAAACCGTATAACCAGCAGAAGAATTTAAAATTGACAAATAAAGCTGCGCATGTATTTTTTTTGCAAAATCTATCCCTGACGTATACGAACTAAACGCAAGTCTCACACCGCGCGGTGGTCTGAATACAACACGTCTTCGCTTTAACAGGCGTGTTGTAAAACGCCACAAGTATGTCGAAATTCATGTCAATGTCGTTTTTTAAAACTAGATTCCAAATTAATTTAATTTATTGAAATAATCTTCAAAAAGATGTACCTTGTAAAAGATTGCGTGTAGTATTAAAATGAACTTAATAAATATTGAGGTTTGACTGTCCGGAGAATTAAATTTTCAGTCGGGTTATTCTTGATCGAGCATGAAAAATTAGTTTTTCAGATAAACATTTGACTATGAAAATTTTTCGCCAGGATTTCTGTACCCATGTAAATATATGGATAAAATACAAATTAAATTAATCAACTAGAAAGAAGTACAAAAAAATGTGTATCTATCGAATAAATACGAATTAAATATATTAATTAGAAAGATATACATATAAAATCAATTTTATGGAAAAATATTGTTGTTACGCCACTGGGATCCGAATCTGGATCTCTTTCCAAACCGGAGAAGGTGCATTATCCAACTATACTACAGCGACGATATTTTATATGTTACCTTTTTGATATTAATACATTTAATCGTTCTATTATTTGAAAGAGCCATTTTACGGAATCTCAAATACCTTTGAGTAATCTGATAGCAGACGCCAGAATTATCAATTCATTTTTATTAAATTTTGGACACATTGATACAACTTTATTATTAGGAGAACACATTCTTATTGTGAAGTTGTAATTATTCAGAACGTAGGTCTGTGATATTTTAAATATAAATTAAATATAATAATTAGAAAGATTTATATATATATATATATATATATATAAAATCAATTTTATTGAAATATATTTAGTTACCACCGGGATTCGAACCTGGACGTCTTCCTATTCGGAGAAGCGCGTTCTCCATTTTCACTATAGCGATCGAATACATTTGCGACAAATTTTGAACTTATATTCTGCAATAATTGATACATCAACTATTAAATTTTTAAAAGCAATCAACTATATATTACGGCACTATTGAGCACGCCCAGGATTTAAAAGATTGTTTGAATAAGCCTGACCATTTTTATTACCTCCAGTCGAGTGAGTCCTATTGTGAGAATAATGCAATAAGTTTCAAATTTGAA
Organism: Eubasilissa splendida; assembly: GCA_031772225.1. Classification (NCBI taxonomy): domain Eukaryota; kingdom Metazoa; phylum Arthropoda; class Insecta; order Trichoptera; family Phryganeidae; genus Eubasilissa; species Eubasilissa splendida. Next base: position 5,094,876 of record CM062854.1, on the reverse strand, counting down.
TGCACGCTTTATTTTTGTAACAAGCGTGAGAACGGCGTCATTTCCCTGGCCGTGGGGAAAACTCACGCGAAAATCGCCATTAACGGTATTTCTTTGTGTATTGACAAGAAAGGCATTTTGAATGGTTTTTGTCAGCTTAACCGTTCACCTTTCCATTGATTGGAATTATTTTAATTTTGTATATACAAAACATTATTGTCGCTTTGACTTCGCAGTCATTTTCTTAATTTCTCTTCTCTCGGCGGAGGAATAAAGCAGACTTAATACAATCACTGAATAATCATTAGAATATCAATTTACCAAATAATATTTCAATATTTAATTAATTAATTTTTATTATGATAATACATTATTTTTGTGAATTTATATCAGAACATAGGTCTGTGATATTTTAAATATGAATGAAATATATGAATTAGAAAATGCACCTTCACCGGTTAGGAAAGACATCCAGATTCGAATCCCAGTGGCGTAACAACAATATTTTTCCATAAAATTGATTTTATATATATATCTTTCTAATTAATATATTTAATTATTTTTTCTCGGTAAGTGTTCTCACATGATTTTTTTTTCTGTGCGTATATAGGTACGCGTATATATGATGCAACTCGTCTTGTTTATTGCAAACGTCTTTTGTTCCCGAAGCCTCCAACAATTACGTCATATATTTTCTTTACCACCCATTTCCCCTCTTACCTTCAACATCTCTAAAGAATTTTAATTAAATTAACCAATATTTTAAACTGAGATACTATCTTAATACAAATTAAATGCATCAATTAGAAAGATATACATACAGATAAACTCAATTTATAGAAAAACTAATTTAACTGCCGCCGGGATTTGAACCAGGATCTCTGTCGGATTTTACCCAAATGTGTTTGAGACTCCGTAAATATAAAGAAGATTGCTTTTAAAATGATGGAACGGCAGATGTATTCATTTGAAAGTGCAACATAGTAGTGTAGTGTAATTGATGAATGCATTTCCCCGGATAGAAAATGATCCAGGTTCGAATCCCTGTAGCAACAAAAAAAATTTATACATCAATTTTGCCTGTATCACTTATGTATGTATTTTTATTTATTAACCACTTAATTGAGTTTAAATACATCTACCGGTTTCGAAAAATACAATTTTCTCCTTCAGGATGTCATAACTAACTAAAACATATATTATTGTTTTTTTACCAGAATCTATTTAAAAAAAAAAAAATTTTTTTTTTTAGTTCCTAACTCAAATCGTTACTTAATACAAATTTACTCGAATAATTTTTAGGAAAAAATTTTAGAATGAGACTCATAGTTAAATTTAGTTGGTTGTTTATAATTTTTTGATTAGTTTTACATGCTTTATTTATATCCAACGATTCCAAATTATTTAATTTGTGACCATCACCGTTTATATGCAAAATTGACAATCCCAATTTTTTATCAAAACCATGACCATTTTCTATCAAATGATTAGAAAATTCTGAAAACCGAGAGCCCGTGTAGCCCAGTATGCCATAGATAAAGATGGGAAAGCGCAATATTATTTATTTAATAATGATATCTGAATGCAATGGATGTAAAATATTTCAAAATCATTACGTGAAAAAAATATTGAAATACACAGGTCCTCCGCCGTTTCCAGGAATAAGTGCGTCTAGCAACGTCAGTACACGTTGCATACAAATTCTCATTTGCTATTCATAGGTCGTGAATACTCCAGTTGGGCTGGTCGGGCTACAGCCAACAATCACGCCATCAGCGGGGGTGAAATGAATTCAAAGGGTTGCTTCCCTCCAAATGCAGCTAACAGTGCTGGGGTTGGTGGCCTTATCTGCTTTGAAAAGCCAATTTACTACGCTCCGGCGAAATACATTAACCGACATGTTCATATGCTACCTGCCCGCTATATAAGCACGAGTTATGTCAGTATATTCAGTGAGATTATTGGCAGTACTAGAACTAGCGTTCGTTACGGAAGTTTACCGTAACATAATATACATTTTGAATGTATAGTGACGTTAGAAAAATGTAGAATTTTGAGTCAATATTTATATTATTTTTAATATAAGGTGTCCAGCGGAAAAATTTCAAAATTAAATTGTAATTGTTCGTAAACCATCAGGGTGAGGTAAGTGGGAGGGGTATTGTTCAACGCGTGTGATGTGCGGATTTGCCGGTCGCAATGAATTACTGGTCGGGAGCGCACCGCGCGTTCGCGGTTGAGCAATATTTAAAGTGCGGCGATTCATTGGTTCGCGCGCGTCGCGCTTTTTGTACTCACTTTAATATCAACTTATCTGTTGTTGTGTTCAAAAGTTCAAACAAGACGGGACAATTGTTAAACAAGCTACTCCGGGACCATCAACGTCATCAGCGACGCCAAAACATATGCAGAATCAACGCTTTGCTCTCGCCTGTTCGCAAATTTAAGAGTCCAATTGCAAAAGTGTCTTGAGAGAAATGGACAGCATTTAGACGATATTGTTTATAAAACGTAAAATACGCATTGTTAAACTTCATTTTGTATAAATAAAATATGAAAATAACGTTGTAGTTTTTTTATTTTATTTAATATTAAACATAAAAATTTTCCGCTAGACACCCTTTATTTAAAGCAATTTTAATATTGAAACATGTATTAACTTTGTTTTTATACCACTTTTATGAGTTACACCAGAGTACACCGACCGGATTCGGAAAATACCTTTGGAAAATACATATGGTTTTACTTAGACTGTTGACATACTAATGATAGAAAAGGTTTAAAAACCGGTTTAAAAACGAAGTTAATAAATGATTCAATATTCATTTCTTTCTAATTATTTAAAAATTATGTCGAAGAATGACGACACAAGGACGGCTATTCGTCAAGCGCGTCAAGGAATGGGATCGCGATTTCATTTGTCGAGTTTTTAAATTTCATCTCTATACGCTCATTTGTTAGAAGTATTAAACACACTCTTGCGTCAAATTACTTTGTGTATGACTTGTCATCATGTTTCTACTACAGAGCTGCAATACGGGTCCATTGTTCAGCGATTCAGTCATCGCCTGAAAGCGAAAATATTACCAATATCACGTATCATGTTGTATTTTTAATTCCGTCAATGCTTTAAAATACAAAAAATCACAAATTGAAATGCGAAAAATAAGATTTTTTTAATTATAAAAATATATTAATTATAAAGATACACAGTAATACTCCGACTTACGCGAACTCAGAGTTACACGGTTCGTTTGGCGACACTGTTTTGGACTAGATTTGGAAGTCAATGCTAACGATGTCAACGGGCTGTTGGATTCACTTAGTTAGGAGCTAACAATCGATGAGCATAACGTTAATGAAGACACTTCAGACCCAATTCCACCAGAAAAGCACATGACAATTGCAAGCTTGACAGAAGGTCTCAGCTCAATTGAAAATGGCTTAAAAATTTCAGAAAACATAGAATCCAACGAAGAATGCGTTATAACTACAAAGCAAGGAATAAAAAATTGTTGAAGAAGAAGATATAAAAATTAACATGCTTATAAAATAGGTATCATAACTCTATTCTCGTGTTTTTTGTTACATTCATGGATTCCTTTAATTTTTTCCTTTTATAAAACTGTTACTATTAAACTTCTCATGTCTTCTTTTTCTTCTTCTTCTTCAACTTGATATGAAGAAATTCTACGTGGCATTGTGTCGTCAGACGAATTTGTTAGATTTTATGAAGCCATCTCCATCGAAATGACTTTATAACTTGAATCGTTTATTTTTTTAATATTTTGTATAAAGAACTGCAATTTTATTAAATATTTGTCTTCTAAACAAGAGTTTTTGTTAGTCTTTGGTCCCAATTAAACAAAATTGTATGTATTTATATGCAAAGTTGTACCCCGTGAGATTCCGTAAAAATAAAACAGATGGCTTTCAAGTAATGGAACGATAGATGTATCAATTTGAAAAGTGTGACACATAAGTTCGAAAATTTGTCGTCAACGCACTGTGTTGGTGTAGCATAATCGGTTAATGCATGTTCACAACAATATTTTTCGATAAAATTGATTTTATATGCATATATTTCTAATCAATACATTTTATATGTATTTAAAAAATATTATATACCTATGTTCTGAGTAATTACAACTTTACAATAAGAATGTGTTCTTTTTAATAAGATTTTTTTTAATTAAATTAAAACTATTCTCAAAGGTATCGTTTAAAAGTACTCAAATATTTATTAGTTTTCATTTATAAGTCCCCATAAATACATTTACAACCTAGATAAGAATTAGATTTAGTATCAAAATGAACAATATTCATTATATTCTATCGACGTTTATGATACGGGTTCGGGGGCAGGCCTTCCATTAAAATCAATGACCGAAAAATAAAAAATAAATAAAAAAGGGTCGTTAGAATAATAGGTAAGGTCGAGATTATATGATACGCCACTGTGTTACGGTCGGAAGGGGGAAATAAATTAATATTCCTAATTTATGTAATACAAATACTCGACGTTCAACCTCAGTAGGGGTTCACGTCAGTATTTTTTCCTCTCTTGGTTACAATTTGTTGAATCATTATTTATGTCACTCAGTGCCTTAATCGTTTTAAAGAGTTAGTTATTTATTATTATTATTATTATTGTGAAACACAGTATTTTTTAACATTAACCTGAACCACGCAATCAGATGGTATCTCAACAGAATATCGGCGTCGTGAGATCAATATTTGATATCCATAATTTTAAACTGATTAGATGAATCGCTTAGTAAGATTTGTACACAGAAAAAATCTATCTATTGAAAAAATATAACTATATCGCCAGTAAATAGCTTTAACCAATTAGGCTATATAGCGACACTATACAATGTCGGCAGATTCCATCTACAAATATTATACTTTTTCGATAGATGTATTTTTCTCGATGAATCTATTACAATGTTTTAATGATAGATAATTATTGTGTGTTAAAAATGTAATTTTACAAAAAAATTACTAATTAAATTGGATCTCTTTCCTAACCGGGGAAGGTGCATTATCCAACTATGCTACAGTGACATCATTTCTGACGAAAAATTTTCGAACCTATATGTTACACTTTTTAAAATGAATACATCTATCGTTCCATTATTTGAAAGCCATTTATTAAATTGATTTTGTATGTATATCTTTCTAATTAATATATTTAATTAGTATTTAAAATATAATATCACTTCACAATAAGAATGTGTTCTCCTAATAAAATTAATATCACTAATTATTTTAGCTTTTAAGTAAATTTTAATGAAATCACATTTATGGAGATGCAAATTTTAGAACATGTTAGATGAATCACAAGTATATTTAAGTAAAAAAAATATTGCAATAGATCTGGGAAATTTATAAATTTGCTTAAATATATTGTAAGTTCTATCGGTGTACTAACTCGTAGTACAAGATTACTTTTTTTCGTATTAATACATTGTGAACTAATGATTATATTAATTCACCTGACCAAAGATTATAATGGCTACTAGAAAACGACTTAATTTTATAATCTTATCAGTGATATAAGAGCGATTTCGCCCTCATCCTTAGGCAGATTATGATGATATTTTTACAGATGATAATAAAAACATAATAAATATGAATTAAATATATTAATTAGAAAGATATACATATAAAATCAATTTTATCGAAAAATATTGTTGTTGCGCCACCGGGATTCGAACCTGGATCTCTTTCCTAACCGGGGAAGGTGCATTATCTAACTATGCTACAGCGACAATATTTTTAGCGACAATTTTCGAACCTATATGTTACCTTTTTGATATTAATACATTTAATCGTTCCATTATTTGAAAGAGCCATCTATCTTATTTTTACGGAATCTCAAATATCCTTGAGTAATCTGATAGCAGACGCCAGAATTATCAATTCATTTTTATTAAATTTTGGACACATTGATACAATTTGAGATTCAAATTATGGAACGATTAAATGTATTAATATCAAAAAGGTAACATATAGGTTCGAAAATTGTCGCTAAAAATATTGTCGCTGTAGCATAGTTGGATAATGCACCTTCCCCGGTTAGGAAAGAGATCCAGGTGGCGCAACAACAATATTTTTCGATAAAATTGATTTTATATGTATATCTTTCTAATTAATATATTTAATTCATATTTAAAACATCACAGACCGTCTGTTCTGAATAATTACAACTTCACAATAAGAATGTGTTCTCCTAATAATAACATAATAATATTGGATAATTTATAAGACGTCACAAGACGGACGTAATCGCACATTTTCACGTGCAGCACTGGCAACGGCAGCAGCAATGACGGCCATGATAATCACTCAGCCAATAACTAACAAGTTTAGAAATGTGATACGGCATTTTATTTGTTTATTTTGACAAAATATTATCGTAATAATTTGACGATAAGCCGGTGTAAATCGAGAGTTGTATAAAATACTTGTATCTCTCTCTCGATCTTTCAGACGGTGAAAATTGCGATAATACATAGCTAATTAAGCTAATTAAGGTTCACACAAACATTTAATAATAACTAAACACAGTGTACATTACGTGAATAGTGTGATTCGTTGTTAGTGCTAGACAGATTTGAAATTTACTAAATGAAATCTTATCTGCACATTATTTTTTAATATAATTTGTTTGCTATTGTTTATAACAATTATTTTTTCCACAGGAAATATGGCCACATCAGATTGGCAATGGCAATGATCATTACTTGACCTTGGAACAACAAGGTATCACTTGAAATTATGGGCAAAATTGACTTTTTTACTATAAGTTATATTTTAATAGGTCTAGGAACTAAGGATTTGAATACAAATAAAATGTCTGAGTTATAAAATAAGTATATTAAAAAATTAATAATTTTCACGGCGGCCACATTTTGTAACATAGTATCTTCATCTACTTATCTACCTATCTTATATGTACATATACATGTATATACTATACATATCGTCGTATGATAACAATGATACGAGTCACGATAAGACTTCGTGTTCCTTTTTACAACAACTCGTCGATTTTTAAAACAAAAAAAATATTTTTTATTGTTTTATTTTATTTATTTATTTCAAAAGTTATAAGTACATGTAAGTATTCTAATATCTGTCTCATTAGATTTCGCCCGAGCCGAGGCAAACATTTTACATAGTTACTCAATAATTAGAAAATATGAATTGAAAATAAATAATAGTTACTTTTAAACATGAAAAATTTCTCTTTTCTGCATATGCTTACAATAGAAGTGTAGCATGAAAAAATATTATTCTATTGTACTTATATCAGATTAATAAATAAATAAAACAAATATGCAAGAACGATAAAACATTAAATTTGTTTATACGTGTTCTTTTAAACTGTGTCAAAGGGTGTAATAAAATGCTTTTATAATCTATATGTCTATTAAGGGTGGTGTTAAAACAGCGTTGACATTTTCCAATAATTAAGATAAAAATTTCAAAAAGTTAAAATAATACAAGTTCCAATATACAAAAAAAACCAAATCAATTCTATAAATGGAAAGTTTTAAAGGTCGGTGCACACACACACACACACACATTCAGGCTAATCTTGTGTCATCTGTATAATTTATTAGAACACATTCTTATTGTGAAGTTGTATCAATGTGTCCAAAATTTAATAAAAATGAATTGATAATTCTGGCTTCTGCTATCAGATTACTCAAAGGTATTTGAGATTCTGTAAAAATAAGGTAGATGGCTCTTTCAAATAATGGAACGATTAAATGCATAAATATTAAAAAAGTAACATATAGGTTCGAAAATTTGTCGCTAAAAATATCGTCGCTGTAGCATAGTTGGATAATGCACCTTCTCCGGTTTGGAAAGAGACCCAGGTTCAACAACAATATTTTACGTATATCTTTCTAATTAATATATTTAATTCATATTTGAGTATAATTTATCTGGCCATACTAAGTTTTACAGATTTTCTGTATTTATGCGGATCAAAGTTGTGCAAACGTTGGTCAGGCGAGGCTTTTGTTCTGTAATAAAACAGCAACTAATGGTTCGGTGCAGCGCAGGGACAGCCTCCACAAGGACAGCAAAAAAAAAATGGAACAAAACAGCCTACCTTGGAACATAAACCCTACAATTATGAGAGAATTCTGTTTTTTTTTTTTGTTTTTCTCGTGATGTTTTCATGTTTTTTAAAATTTAATCTTGACCCGCTGAATTGCAGTAAATTAAAGTACACCATGAAAAGGTTTATATTGTATTTATTTTTTTACGTTTAATACCTACAATTATTGCGCGGTATGGCTTTATACGAAGCGGTACTTGCTTCATCGACCGATGTGAGAACAGTGGACACCATCTTTTATCGCAGTTTGTCTTCTTTAGCATTAGTAATGATATTATATAAAATACTTTTATTAGGAGAACACATTCTTATTGTGAAGTTGTAATTATTCAGAACAGACGGTCTGTGATATTGTAATATTAATTAAATATATTAATTAGAAAGATATACATATTAAATCAATTTTATCGAAAAATATTGTTGTTGCGCCACCGGGATTAGATGGATAATGCACCTTCCCCGGTCAGAAAAGAGATCCAGGTTCGAATTCCGGTAGCGCATCAACAATATTTTTCGATAAAATTGATTTTATATGTATATCTTTCTAATTAATATATTTAATTCATATTACAATACTTTTAGCTGTCAGTAACAATGTTCACCGGTCAGCAAGCGTCTAAACGAAAATCAGGTTAATTGCTTAAAGTTTACAGATTTAGAAGTCAGTTGAAATATCTACTCGAAATTTCCCACGTTCGTGCAGAAATTTCCCTTTTTCTGTAAAATATCCCACGGAACAAATGTACACATTGAACACGTCTGATTGACACATTGTCTGTTTATGCACACTATTGAGTTCTAACTTACCGTATCTACAGAATTTACATCAGAAACTAGTTACTTAGAAAGATATCAAATAATTTGTTTATTGAAGACAATAGGACCAACGTAGCAAGCAACGTAGAACGTAGCGTGCACAACCACAGCGGACGTAACAAAACAATGCACAAAACAATTGTACCGTTGCATATCTAATACCCAACAGCCAGGACGATGTCATTCCTTGATCCTAGCAGTCTATCTCCTATTCTGGCAGTCGTATGTCTCATAATACTCGTCACTCAACACATGCTAGATTCGAAGTTTGATATATCGATAAGTGGCCGTTAAGTCTTATATGTTATCATGCGTACGATAATCTCCGTTGTAAATCGTAACCGTATATTTAAAAATATCGTTAGAAGCAGCTACTTTTGTATTTAAGTAGCTGTTACCAACTGTTACTTGTAAATGTTGATACGATATCACCGATATCGACATATCGCTCATCTATAGTGCACATAGACCGAGCTGCGGAGGAGCTCCCACCGACCGACGGGAGTGCAGTAGTCAAAGTAACAATGTACATTTCGGGAGTGCGACATTTAGTTTTACCTAGAACTAAAACTATCTTTAGGCACCTTTAAAAATACAAACTGAGTCGCCCGGGCGGATCTGAACACCAAGTATGTAATATACAAAGTGCATTTTTTTTAAAAGAACCGTTGCTGGACATTCCCGGTGTAGCACTGCGGTTACGATTATGCACATGCGCAATGGTTTCCTTCGTCTGTTGCTCAGTGAGTTGCAGTGAGTGGTTGAAATGTTTAAGACAATAGACTCTGAGATACGGTCCGTGATTCATTTCTTGAATGCACGAAACATGAAACCAGCTGACATTCATTGGCAAGTGTGTCCTGTTTCGTCCTGATTTGGCGGCATTTCCTTAATCTGAAATGGTTCCTTGGTGGCAGCGTTTTGATGATGATAATGAACTCAAAGACGGATGACCGACATGGTTTTCATGCTAGGCGACGTCGTTCTATGACTAATGTATACAAAAATTGGTGCCCCGTTATGATAAGTGCCTTAATAACGGTGGCGATTTTGTTGAGAAGTAGTTTAAGGTGTGTAGCGTCCGAAGAAAGAAAAAATGATGTTGTTTCTTTCAAAAAAAATCCGGTACTTAGAAAACACGCCTCGTATATAGTAGTATTAAATAATTAAAACTTCATAGACCTATATTCCGCAATATCTTATCTCTGAGAAACTATGTATGATGTTAGTATTATGTATTCGTATCAAGTTATTCATTTTTGGAGGCAATTCGACATAAATAATACATACATAATATGATGCAAATCTATAATATTTTCTATGCATATGAACTTCTACTTCGTATGCCTAGGAATACAGGAAGAAGAACAGAGGCCCAACATCCATGCATGGTATTCATCAGTTCATGAGAAGTGTGACTATTCTCGTCGAACCAATTGTTCTAGAACAAACGTTAATCTACCACTTATCACGAATCAAGTGGTTTCACTAGAATTGTTGTTTGATTTTGTTTACAGGCCGTTCATTTCATCAGATATGATTATTAAAATACTAATAATTATTATTTATTAATTATAAAGATATACATATAAACTCAATATTATCGAAAACTATTGTTGTTGCGCTACCGGGATTCGAACCTGGATCTCTTCCCTAACCGGGGGAGGTGCTTTATCCAACTAAGCTACAGCGGCAAAATAAATTGTCGCTAAAAATAATGTCACTGTAGCTTAGTTGGATAAAGCACCTCCCCCGGTTAGGGAAGAGATCCAGGTTCGAATCCCAGTAGCGCAACAACAATATTTTTCGATAAAATTGATTTTATATGTATATCTTTATAATTAATATATTTAATTCATATTTAAAATATCACAGACCTATGTTCTGAATAATTACAACTTCACAATAAGAATGTGTTCTCCTAAAAAATAATAATTATTATTTATTTTTTGAATTATAGTACAGTGTGTTATATTGTTATAATAGGATAAACATTGCAACAAAGTAAGATATATATTTTGGTACCCTGTCTGCTACACTAGTATTTTACTGTATTATAGCAGACAGTTCTTTTTCGGTATAATAGTAAACAAAGTTCAATGTACATGAAATTAGATAACATATAAATACATTGTAAAACTTAAATCAAATTCAATGTTTAATATATTTAAAAAAGTATGTAAAGTTAAGAGTAAATAATATAGAAATATGAAGTAAGCTTATATAAAATGTAATGTTTAATGCACAAAAAAAAGAGTGTGTAAAATAATTAAATAACATACAAATATGAAGTAAACTTATGTAAAATTGTAATTTTCTATGTAAAAAGATTGAAAAAAGTTAACCAGTTAAATAACACGCCAACAGAGAAAAGTTTAAAAAAATGCAATATTCAATATATAGTTACTGTTGTAGCAGTTTTAATCTCAAGCTTGGACTTTTAAATGTTCTTGGGTGTAATTTGTCCTCATTTCGTGGGGCCGGAACTGCACTTTTCTTGAAATATATGCAAGACTATGATTGCAATTTTTCCACGTTTGCTTTTAGAATGTTGTATATTTTTGGCGCTAGAAACAAATGGAAGCTTTGTGCAAAAGTTTTGTTTAATTCTGACAGTGACAGTTGGGTTGTTCTTATTCCTGCATATTGAAGTCCTAAGTTTTACATTCTTATCTTAGTCCGATAAGTATCTTCAAGTTCATATGCATATGCATGATTGAAGTATTATTTTGGCTTCCAGGAGTCAACCAGGATATCCTAATACTTTTTTTTTTTTTATTATTTCATCCATTGTATTATGTCTTTTATTAAAAAATTCCAAAATGTTTCATAGCATACCTTCGAAAAGGGCAGCATTTTTACGGCATTCAAAACTAATCGCTTCATAACAGTCAGGAATCTGTCTCTGGGCCGAAGCGCTTATCACCTAAATTCCTGACCCTTTTCTAGAAATCTTCTCCACTCTTTCATGGTTCGCGATTAGATAGGCTACCGGATTCCATTGTGCGCCGTATTATGTCACACGGTATATTATGCTGTGAGTTATTTATTAATAATTGAAATAAATCGATCGACTTCAGTTAGGTCGTAATTTTATAATATTCAAGTATTTTATTTATTTATAAAACAAACTTACGAAAAAATTAAATATTAATTGAACACAGTGGACTAAAATAAATCATCTTATAAATACGACAAAACACTTTGTTTAAACCATGGTATCTTATTCAGGAAACAATCTCACTTCTGGGAAGGATCAGAAGATTTATTAGTACCTTGTAGTCTTGTAAAATAGTTTACAACTCTGTTATTATTCCTCATATCAACTACTGCAGCAGCATTTTGTTTTTGGGCAACGAAGAAGAAATGCAATAATTGTCAATGTTGCAAAATAAAGCTATGAGAATAATACTCAGAAAAAATAGACATACTCGGATCAGTGCAATGCTGAAAGATCTGAATATGATGACCTTTAAGCAGAAAATATATTTTAATACAATTGTATTTATTTACAAAATCATCAATAAGAAAATATCAGCGGAATTCACACGAAAAATTGATGCAAATCAACATGAGCACGAGCATCGTACAAGAAGAAGGGATAGACTGAGACTGCCATTCAGAAAGAAGGCCAAATCTCAGAAATCGATGATGTATAGTGCGATGAAATTTTTTAATGAAATGCCAGAAAACATAAGAAAGGAAGAGAAATTGAATAGATTTAAAATCAAACTGACTAAATATATAAAAGATAAGTTTTAGTACAAGAAAATATTTTAATCTTGTTTATATTAGAGCATATATAAGGAGTGATTATGTATGCACTATGTTAAGAATTAAATAAATAAATGTATACTAAAATTAAAAATACAAGCACAGATAAAAAACAAAACTATAAAGTATACGTGGTGGGTAACTAAGTGGGAGCTACTATGTTAATAAATGTTAAAAAGTTACTATTTGCAAAAAGCCAGATTTTTACGCTAATAACAAATTAAAAAATTATATATTGAATAACAAGGATAAAAAGGAAAAAAAATTATGGGTCTACAAATTAATTTACAATGATTGCAATCTTTTTTACATAGGTAAAACTTTCTTTGAATTATTAGAAATTTTAATATTAGAATTACGGAGCACTTGAGATGCGTAAATAGCAACAACTATTCTGAATTTTCCAAACACCTTTTGGAAACAAACCATTATTTGACATTAACAAGGGTTTAGATATTAAACATACAAATACTATGGGTTTACAGTTAAATAAATTTAAAAAGTGTTAATAGCAAGCTAATATTATAAATAACCAAATCCTTTTTGCATCCTTCGCCCGTGCTGAGGCAAACATTTTACATTGTTAATCAATAATTATATTATACATAATTAGTTTAGCAAATATAAATATAGAATAATTAAAGAAAGAAAAAATAAGGAAAATAAAAATTGTAATTAACACAATAAAAATGAAAATGATGCAATATTTGGGCATGTGAAATATATTATATAAGATAGTATCTACGTGAAATTTGCAAAGATAAATAATACATTATTAAGGAGAACACATTCTTATTGTGAAGTTGTAATTATTCAGAACATAGGTCCGTGATGTCTTTAAATAATAATTATTATTAATAATAATAATAAATAATAATGATGTATTCCGGTAGCGCAAAAACAATATTTTTTCGACAAAATTGATTTTATATGTATATATTTATAATTAATACATTAAATTAGTATTTATAAATAATACAGTTCGTTTTCAACAAGTTTAAATAATACAGTTTTTTTCAATTTTCATTTCAATTTGAACAATTCAGTTATGGCTGCTTACTCACTGGTGTTAGGGCTGAAGTCTTGACTCTGCGTGTGTTCATATTGAAGTGGTGACCATGATACAAATATAGTGCGATCTGAGTTTTTTAACTAGAATTTTATTGCAACTTTAAACTGTCAGTGTTGCTCAATATTTTTTATATATTTAGGGAGAGAATTATACAATTTAGGTGCTACAAAAACATAGCTTTTTTGCCCGTATGTGATGCACGTCCTAGGCATTGCTAAATTGTTCTCCACTAAGGTTCTGGTATTTTTGGCATTTCCATGGAAACCCCAGATGTCCTTATTGATGACTATGCAGTTTAGAATGTTTTTAGCGTAGATCTGGATAATGTCCAGTATCCCCAGGCTGTTGAAAAATATATTCGAACTTGTTCTCACTCAGTGGCGTAACTATGCCAATGTAGCCAATGTGGTGCATTGGGGACCACGTTAGTGGGGGTCCCAAAAAGTTCGCGCCGTACAATCCATTTAAAAAATATATTTTAGCGAGTATCCATACTTTTCTCAGCGTTAAAAGGAAGAAGAAATGGAAGTATAAAGATTAAAAAATCTTTGCACACGAGAATTACAAAAACACATGATATGTCGGGCTATAGACCAGTTCATCGCAGTAAAGTGAAATATTTTAAAAAAATGCATAAGCCTTACAGACTGTAAATATTATATCAAACGAAAGACTTGGTATTTACTGGATAAACCACGCAGAACTTAATACGATTTTTTTTAAGAGGGGCATTTTTTCCAATCTGTATTGGAATTTTTGTAATTTACGCTACTGTTTTCACTGGTAATTCGAACATAACTTTAAGTAATATATTTTGTGCTGAAACCAGAGGTTTTAGGGCAGTTTTTGTAGTGTATCCCCAACCTACTATTCCATATTGAATGATGATTGAGCTAGGGCGCAGTATACCGTTATTAGAAGCTGATTAGTCATAATGTTCCTTATGTTTTTGAACATCCAAATCAGTTTTTTGATCATTTTGGTCGTCATTTCTATATACGTAAGACACATTAATGTGGTAGGTATCACATAGGTACAGGCTTAATTCGTATGCCAACCAAGCAGACGCCTTCTGCGAGGGATTTGTATAATGCTCAGAAGGGATTAATTAATTACTTGGTCCATGTTTTGAAAAATATAAGGAGAAGTCATTTCATAACCAAGCCATAAAATGGGAGCGGTAATGGATACGATATAGCTACCTATGATTAATTAATTTGGACGTGACAAACTTTACAGCGTACTGGTACTATTTTGAATAAAAAAAGTATAATATTTTTTTTTGTAAAATGATTTATTTAATAGTTGTTTTATGACTTCGTAATTAGCAGGGGTGTGCAGTGCATGCAAACAAAAAAGCTGTGCATGACTAAAAATTCTGGGAAATAAATATAAATTAAAACATTGAATTAACATTAACGAAAACATTATTTTGCAATTAGTGCCATCTGTGTACCAGTAGAGGCTTTAATTGCTTAGTTCTAAAAACTCACCGCTGTACTCATGGCGCTCTTTTTTTATTCGCCGCATCGTGCTATTTACATTACTCAGTTCTGTCTTTAAGCTATTGAATTACTCAAGTCATATAAATGGCTATTTAGTGAATTGAAAATTCCTTTCGGTTGATCCGTTTTGTATGGAGTCGTTACTTATGATCTTTATTAACAGAATAACATTAGAAAGGGTTAAAACTGCGTGCAAATCATTGAAGTGTCTACATGCTCTTCTACTAATTCGCGAATTTTACTATCTTCCTGTTTTTAACCAGTTGATTTCATGATTGTTCTTTAAGTTTGGTACATGGATTAGTTCTTTATTTGAGAAAAACAAAAAGCAATTGGCATAACTATTTCCTACGTTAACCTTTAATAATAAAAATAATTATTTTCATTAGTTATTACATGAAGTATTTTAAAACAATAAATTAATCATCTTCAGTCATAGAAAGTGTTCTTAAAAACGTCCATACATTTTTTATATGGGTAAGAAAATATTAGTTTACGTTAAAACTTAAACTTTAAAAACACTATTAACAGTAATCTAAAATTATAAATAAATACATGATATCATATAAACGACGGATTTATTTTGACCAAAACGTTGGTTAAACTAATATACATATATTATATATGATTGTATAATATCATTGGTAACAGCATAACCTAAATCTATACCTACTGCACGCCACTGGTAATTAGGTAATCAAAATAGGTATTTCAATACTCAATTTATCGTCTCATATACCCTCCTATAGTAATATATTTCACACTTTCATTCTTCAATCCCACAAATTATCTTCTTTTTCACATTTCTATCCCATCCTCCCACACCATTACTGGTCGGGGTGCACGGATAAGACTTTGATCTCTGGTCTTAGAGATTTGTCGACAAAGGTTGACATTCGGCATGTATCGGTTATGTCATACTACTCTGCGTGCACAGCTCGCTTCACGTTCTACTCCACGTGGTTTTGAGACAAGTCTCCGAGACAAATCTCATCCCAATACACTCATCCCTATCTCTTCGAAAATTGTACCTCTCCCTTCCACCCTGGCTACCTTGTCCCCATCCAGCGATATAATCGACATACATTTCAAATTAAAGTGAATACAATAAATTCCAAATTTTGCGTAGATGCTCTTTAGGACCCTGTGTAATACACATATAATATAATATAATACCCTCCCCCTGGTAATGGTGTTAATGTGTATTAAATTGAGTGGCACCCGTTCTACGATTTGTTTAGTGGCACTCTAAGATGCTTAGAAAAATATAGTCACTCCAGCCATCAGGTATCTCACCATTCCACTGCCTGGACCAAATTTTGAATCCCGGGCAACGCCGGGTTGAGTCCACTAATCCATAATATTTTAAAATATACTATCACATTAATATAAACAATGCCATATCACGCGCGGTTATACAATATGAACAAATCAAATATTATAGTATTGTTTTCACAAATACTATTTGGTTTATTGGTTTTCGAGAAAACTCGCATTATTTGACGTGAAACAATAACTTAATAAAAATATTATATGGTTACATCGTGTACCATAATATTGCAATTGACAGGTACGGTGTCCTATCACGTACCTAATCTTATAAAACTCATTGATAATTCAGTGTCGATAATCCGACCGCAGTCAATCCACCTTCGACTTGGGGTGACGCCTGAGATAATAATTTCCCTTGTAATGCATTATCCCAATTCGCATGAAAGCCTATTTTGAAATCAATTATAACAAAACCCAAATGCGAAAGAAACAAAACGATACAGCACATCCAGAAATCCACGAGTTGGAGCGAGAGCAACGGTGCATGTGACAGGTAGCGCCGCACTCGCGGCCGCCAGAGAAAGCTTTCATTTCAAATATAGAATATAGAACCGAATCAAGTGACTAGTTCTCGTTACCAAAATAGGATGCTAATATTTCTACTAACGAGTAAAAATGCTGAGCATCGGTATCACGGATACAATCGCTGTAAATGAATAGTGAATACTTTTTGGTATAGTGGTGTATTCATACACGCTCGATTTGTGACGCGCATACTCAACGAAGCTGCGACGAGAACGAGCGATCTTCACTGCTTCACTTCAGTCCGGTTTCGGCCGCCGTTGGAGTGGTTCTCGGCACGTTCACGCCAGGTTGTTTTTCAAAACATGACTGATTCTGTGCCCGTTTTTTGAATTTGCATCTTCTGTTTGTCGGATTATTCGGCTGGGCCGTATCGATTTGCGCGCGGCTATCGAGTGTCCTAATCTAATACTGAGTTCGATCATTCGGTGTGTTGTTGCCGAAATTACATGGTGCTAAATATTATTTTGGGCTCGGCGGACGAAACCAAAATAAAATAAAGGTGTTTGATTTGATTTTTACAATGACGTAATGTCTGTTTGGTTTTTCGGATTCCCGTGAGGCGGTGTGTCAAAGGCGTTATGTCAAAACGGCGAAAAACAAATACTTGTTTCTTTTAATCAATACCTGACCTCGGTTGCTATAAACATTGGCTAAATACACATTTCTTTGGGCTATTTTTACCGCTGGTAAAGCCGTACCACCGAGTAGCTATTGTGACATGTAATGTGACTTTAACCCTTTATTTTTATTGATACTCTTGTGATTTGCGAGAAATCACAACATTACTTTATCAATTTTTGAGTGTTTTATTACGATTAACGAATTGTGTTTTTGTGACAGTTGCGAATTAGTGTTTGGTTAAATCGAATAAGCTTTTGATGTCACACATTCAGCTTTGAGGATCAAATCCTAGAACAGTTCCCTGGACATCTCATCAAAAAAGGTATTCACATTTACAAATTTCTATAAATGATTCATTTAGTTATTTAAATTAAATATACTACGAAACAATAGACATATGTTTAAATATAGAAAGAAAAAAAATACAATTGTGTCAGTCGACAAAATGTTGGGATAGGGCTTGGAGAATGATCGTTTTATGTTAACCCACACACCTTTTGTTGAGATGCAATCTGTATTTTGATATCGTGTGGGAGAGCAAGAGATGGAAGAAGAAAGGAATATGAAATGTAATTATATATATAATTAATATTGCATTTATGTATTACGCTCTATTGTTATGACATTATAATTAATGTTATTTTGTCAGTATTTAGTGATAAGTGATTATCTTGCAGTGAGATCTTTTATTATCTGTACTGCATTTTATTAGAGGGGCATTCGAGGATATGACGCCATCACGTTGTTTTGTTTTAAATGGTTCAAGTGAACAATTGCTCAGTATGCCATGCCAGATACAAAACTTTCGGTTCACATACATAATGCATGATTTTATTATATTAAGTTGTTATTTTGATACAAATAATAATCAAAGTGTTCTCGTACATATTTTAATGTGGTTATTTTAATATTATGCTCGTGTCCTTCGCCGAGGTATGATGATATTTGTATTTTATATAAAAAATGCGTGGCACGTGCGAGAGATGTTTTATGTGAAGCAGTTCTGCGGAATAAAAATTTTTGAAATTAAAAATATATATTTTTAAATGTAATTTATATCATGCTAGATATCATTAATTGTATTGCGGTTATATAAGCGTCATTCCGTAATATTTGTTGATGCCGGTTAGTCACTCCACATTGAAGCTGTACCAGGCGGATACTGATACAACCGATTCGGTGATGGTGGGCAATGAAGTGTATGTACTGTATCAGTATAGTATATTAAATATGGTGGTGAGATATCGAGTATCGTCCGTCTTCAAATCTGAATCCTCAGATGTCACTAGATCGGTGGTCCAAGATAGTGGGGAAGAAACCAGATGTCGTGGAAGGTCGCCAACACTGGTCGCCGGCCTGGTTAGAACTTCGTTAGATTAATCCATGGACCGGAATAGATGGCGATCGTCCACGCCGCATCCAGTAATATCCAGTCGCATAGAATTAAAGTCCAATCGAATCTTCGGTTTCGGCCACCTTCGGCTTCGGCTAAAATCTGCCGAAGGTTTGGCCGAAGCCGAAGCTTTGTATTTAGCCGCCGAAATGTGCCGAAAACACACGAACTTATTACGAATGAAATAAAATTCAGTTTATCATTTCTGGAAAACTGCAATTTATTTATTTAATGGATATATTTACAATTATTATCAACACCATAAGGCAGAAAACAAAGTAACAGTTTAGAAGTATGTAACGGTGTTCTAAGATCTCTAAGTACGATTGAACCTTCGGCCGAAGCCGAAGGTTATGGCAAGAGCCGAACAATCGGCTTCGGCCAAAAACTGACCTTCGGCCGAACACTACATAGATTCATAGGTCGAAAATTATATCAGGCATTAGGGACAAAACGCTGTATTTTGAAGACATGTTTATACAACTCCATAATAACACATATGAAAAAATAAAACACTTGTTATTTTTTTGTTTTTCGCCTTGTGATAATGCCCTTACAAGGCGAAACGCGTCTCAAGTAAATTAAACGAATAGAATAAAAAACGAGTGTTTTATTTTTCTTTTCTAACTAATAGTTACCCTATTGTAGTAATATTTCCATTAGTTTATAAACTAGTGTAAATTTTCATATTTAGCTTGAAAGTTTTCGGCTCGTATTTGGATGGCCATCAAATTCTTTGGACCGATTATGTCCCTTTACGGTCGCTTTCATACGTGCGAGATGCGTATACGGAATACATGTCGCATCAATATTCTTACTATTTTCAAACTGAGCTAAACGCTTGTACTACTATGCACATAGGATTAACTTGCTCGTCTTCTGGAACGAGGCGCCAACTCCCGATCACTAGATCACTAGGCCAGCGTCTTAACCACTAGACAACATTATTGCTTGATGTTATCAATGGTATAAACACATTGTTTCCTCTCTTTTTCCAAACGAATGACATTGATCGCACCTTGATATTAGATACCGTTACCTTTTAGGAATGCAATAAAAAAAAAATACAAATATTTCCATCTTTAATAGCTTTTTTAAAGTTTTTTCTTCATTTTGTCACCCTTTTTGTCATCTGATAATCAGGCCTATTCTCAAAATTGCAATATTGAAATGAAGGTGATTGTTACACCAACCCTCAAAAATAGTGTTATATTTGAATGAGAGAGAGGGAGAGAGAGTGAGGGAGATAAACGTACCATAATCTGTCAAAACTATCTGTCTATTTTTGAGGGTTGGTGTAACAATCACCTTCATTTCAATATTGCAATTTTGAGAATAGGCCTGATTCTCATACATTCTTAATGCTGCCTCTGCTTTAGCCAGTGCGCTATTTTTATTTTATTTATATTTAGTTAAGTAATAGATTTATATATTTTTGTTAGTTAAACTTATTTATAAAATTGACAATTCGACATGTTAAGCCACTCCGATGCGTATTAAATTATAAAATAATTCATCGAAATTTTTCGCAGTTCTTGGCTGCCCAGTGGACGTTTCAGGCATTTTTTATATTCTTCAAGGTTTATCAATTGCTGGTCCGATTTCTAACTCTAACCCCCACCTTGAGTTGTTTTTAATGATAAACATAGATTAAAAAAACAGTGGATTACTATTTTATCACCTGCTTAGTCAATCAAGGTAAATATATGTCTATCCTGTACTGCAGCTTAATGTTATATCTTCAACTCGCGATGTGCGGGGTTGCGCCGTCAGAATAATGCCCGTTCGTGGTAACAGAAGTATTTATGCTTTAAAAATTAGCAATATAAACTTTGTGGTTAAAATTCATATTTTTATTTATTATCTTTGTTTTATTAACCACCTAATTGAGTTTAATTAAATTAGTTTTGATAAAAAATTGCGATTCACAATTTTGCATGTAAACGGTGTTGGTCACAAATGAAATAATTTGGAATCGTTGGAGATAAATAAAGCGTGTAAAACTAATCAAAAAATTATAAACAACTAACTAAATTTAATTACGAGTCGCATTCTAAAATTTTTTCCTAAAAATTATTCGAGTAAATTTGTATTAAGTAACGATTTGAGTTAGGTACTAAAAATTTTTTATTTTTTTTAAAAGTAGATTCTGGTAAAGAAACAATAATATATGTTTTAGTTAGTTATGACATCCTGAAGAAGAAAATTGTATTTTTCGAAAACGGTAGATGTATTTAAACCCAATTAAGTGGTTAGTAAAACAAAGATAATAAATAAAAATATATATTTATCCTTGATATCAAGAGTGGCAACGTGACTGAGCTCTGCGACAGTCGGGTATGGCACTGCTAGAGTGGGGCTGGCGTCAGAATTGGCAAGTGGGCAGAGCAAATGCTTTTGTTTGAACAACACGTCAAATTTACGTACGACTAGGATTAAAATCGAACTTACTTTACTACTCTGATTCGATTGTTAAAGGGGGGAGGGGTAAGGGCTGAGCCCTCTTGTCTCCGGCATGATAGGTAACAACAATGTTGTAAGATTTTTTGGGAGACCCTTTTCGGGGAACATAGTGAAATTGTTTTTTTTTTTAATATAAGGTAATTTTAATTTTATATATAATTGTATAAAGTAGTAGCAATTTTTTTTTGTATAATACATTTTATTTTATCTTTTGTTAATTTTTATATTTTTAGTGATAGTTTTTATAGAACCTTTTTATAAAGTTTGTTACAGGGTAAAGAAGTAAAATGGGACGAAGAAGATGGGGATCGGATGAGGGATCGTACAGGCCGAGGGAGTTTATGGAAGGGTTTGGGAGATTAATTCAAACGATAAATCGTGTATGTGTCGTTTGAGTGAGGGTATGTTTGAGTCTCTGTGAATGATTGTGTTTCTGACAAACCAGGGTGAGTTTTGTGATTTTTCCTAAGGATGTAGTTTTGTTTGGATTCTAATATTTTTGTGTTAGTTGAACCCCAGATGGGGCTCGCGTATGCGAGTATAGGACGGATGATTGCTTTGTACAAGAGTAATTTGTTTTGTCGGGATAGTGAACTGCAGGAGTTTAGGAGGGGGTATAGTCGGTTGTGAACTTTACTACTAAAATATACGCTCAAACTATGATGTACCTTACACACAAATATTATTCTTCCTAGTTGCCGTTAACTAAACAGTAATTGCCGAACATCACACATACGTGGTGACATTGAACTCAATTTCTCGCCAATCATACTTTGTACCGCGGAGCTTGTGACACACTTATTTGAGCAATGTCCAGTTTGTATCTGGTACCGAGTGGACGGTTGGAGATCGACGAACCTAATTATTATTTTCAAGTATGTATTTATTTTATCACATCGTTTGGTTTCGAGTTGGAGATGTATCTCGAGGATTGGAATCTTTACAAGAACGATTCAATGTAATTGCTTTGAGTGAGGAGTGCAGCATCTCGGGTATCACTTTCGTTTTTGTTTATTTATCCTCTGCAGCTAGAGACCGAGATAAATTTGCAAAAAATAACATATAACACGGGTGTACGTGCTTTATATCATGTTCTTAATATTTTCAGTTTCAGCCACGAAGGAGTAACGTTTAATATAACAATTCTTCAAGATTGACAACATTACTGTTAACCTAGTCTTTTTCTCCACTTTTATTAACGCATTACGGTAAATGTACATTAGGAGAACACATTCTTATTGTGAAGTTGTAATTTTCAGAACATAGGTCTGTGATATTTTAAATATAAATTAAATATATTAATTAGAAAGATATACATACAAAATGAATTTTATCGAAAAATATTGTTGTTGCGCCACCGGGATTCGAAACTGGATCTCTTTCCAAACCGGGGAAGGTGCATTATCCAACTATGCTACGGCGACAATATTTTTAGCGACAAATTTTCGAACCTATATGTTAACTTTTTGATATTAATACATTTAATCGTTTGTTCTCATAATAATAGAGTTGTATCATTGTGTCCAAAATTTAATTGATAATTATGGCGTCTGCTATCAGATTACTCAAAGGTATTTGAGATTCCGTAAAAATAAGGTAGATGGCTCTTTCAAATAATGGGACGATTAAATGTATTAATATCAAAAATGTAACATATAGGTTCGAAAATTTGTTATATTCTAAAATTACATTGCGGAACGGGCGCTCGTGCTGAAGTGCGCCTGGGTCGGCCGGGTGACGAAATTGCAATGTGCGCGTGACCGTTCTTGTTCGCCGTCGTGTTAGGCGGCGCTTAGGCGTGTGCACAATGTCTGTTAGGATAGAGACTTCTGGCGGACTCCACAAGAACCGGAAAATTTAATATTTTCATTTGCCTGCGTACCTCTATATCTCTTGTGGACAAATAAAGAGAGCCGAAGTTTATAAAATACATTTGTAAAAAATAGTAAAATGAAAAATTGGATTGAAATAACATTTTTTATATCCCGATATATAAGTGTCGAGAAAATTACTCGGAATGTCATATAAAATTATTTTCTAAAATATATATATATACACATTTGTTTCCGGCGAATAAGTGCATAAATACAGTCTCTTCTCGACTTACGACCACCTCGACTTGCGACCATTCGTACTTACGACGGATAAAAAATGAAAAAAATCATTTAAAAATAAACACATGGCTGCAGCCAAATTAATCCAAAATTATTTATCCAATATGAAAATATATACTCATCCATTATTTATCTATTTAATTACGTGTTTGGTAATATTAATAAAAAATAAAACCTAATTGGTAAATGACTATAAATATATATTTGACTTACGCCTGAACCCCGCCGTAGGTCGAGAAGCGACTGTACACGAAACTGACAAATAGAGTGCATAATTGAAAAATACCCAATTTTGGGCGGCAGAAGTTTAAACTAGACTGAAGTATGAGGTCAACGCGCACGCGCACGACGCAACAGCTGTCGATAAAAAGATACCTACGTGAAATATTTATTTATTCATTCATTTTCTTGATCATTGCCACTGTGAAGCACTGTCATTGTTGACCTCCAATTGTCTCAGTCCACTCGGTCAACCTCAACATCGTTCTGACCTTTATCGAGTTTCTTTTCAGTGTTTCTGTAATGTTCCTCGTCAGCTTTTCCTCGGTTGGATACCTTTTTGTCAGTTAAAAATGTATGCAACAAATAATTCCAGATTAAAATAGAATTCTAGATATGTTTAAACATATCATCAAGAATAATCACATTAGAATAATTAAAAAAAAAAAAAGTGATAATATTACTTACGGATACATCCTATTTTTTTTATTTTAGCCTAACCCTACCGTATATAGGGTAGGGGCAGGGGTAGGTTTTAATGGTGTTCACTTAATAAAGGGTGTCCAGCGGAAAATTTTCAAGTTTAATATTAAATAAAAAAAGTAACTACAATGTTATTCTCATATTTAATTTATGTAAAATTGAGTTTAACGATGCGGATTTTACGTTTTATATTTAATATCGTCTAAATGTCGTCCATTTTTCTCTCACTTGCTATCGGACTCTTAAATTTGCGAACACGCTAGAGCAAAGCGTTGGTTCAATGGCAGCAACTTCACGGCGGATATTTTCTTGTAGGGCCTGAAGGATTGTTGCTGTAAACTCTCGACTTAAGGTATCCACACAAAGAAAAGTCGCACGGTGTAAGGTCGTATAACCGAGGTGCCCAGGGTATGTCTCCGTACTTGCTGATTAATTTATTGGGAAAAATTCCCCTCATCTTCTCCATTGAAACTCTGGCTGTGTGTGGAGTGGCCCCTTCTTTTGTTGAACCTGGGAAACAGCTGCAGTTGCGGTACCAAAAACTCGTCGATCATTCGGCAATACGCGTCAGCAGTGACTGTCTCTCGCTGGTTCAAAAAATCGTTGGCAAATCAGCAAATCACGCGCGTCGAACAATACCCCTCCCACTTACCTCACCCTGATGGTTTACGAGCAATTACAATTTAATCTTGAAATATTTTCGCTGGACACCCTACACGTCCTTCAAAAGCTGATGACCGCTGTCAACAGACGAATGGTTGATATAACATATGTTTTAAATTAATTTACATTTATTTTTTAAAGTTGCAATTTTATAACATAATTAAAATAATTACAACAAATTAGATTAATTATGTAGAAAGATACAAAAAAAAATCTATCAATAAATGTATAGTTACCACCATGACTCGCTAAATAAATAAATTCGAAACGTGAAATTAAATGGTTCACATAGTGTAATTGGTAACTCATTCGCCCGGCAAGAGAAAGTTTCGGGATCGAGTCGCGGTGGATTTTTTGTTTTGTGTATCTCATCAATATGACATTGAGAGATAAAAAAGTGCGTGCAATTGCGCTTACGGTTTGTCATTACATCTGGCGTTGGGCGTGTTGACACGCTCATAGCATTTAAAAGGCTTATATCCAGATCGAACACTTGTCTAGTATAAACGTGCGTTGTCAGCCGTGTGTGAAATACTTTAGAACATCATTGACGTCGGGATATTGGAAAAAGAAGGGCAAATAAATTTTCAATCGGGCTATTATGTAAAGTCGATTTACGAAATAATCTCCCAAGTGACTAATTACACTTGTTCGTCGTCCATAACTTGCACGCGTAATGTTCGTTCACACGTGCGCCTCGCCGCACCGGCGACCCTTATTGCAGAGTTATACGGCAGAAAGTTCGATTGGGGGGTTGTTTTGTGTTGCGACCCAGTTAGGGGATGTAATTCTCATTACGCCGATTGTTTATTACGGTTTGTTTACCCTTTCACTACACGCCTTTTTGCGCCCCGGTGTCGAAATGGTTAATATTTTTTTAAACGGACGCACTCTTGACGCTGAAAAAAAAAACAAATCGTTACAACAAAAGTTTAATAGTAAATATTAATTAGAAAGATGTATATATAAAATCAATTTTATCGAAAAATATTGTTGTTACTATCGGGATTCGAAACGGGGAAGGTGCATTAACCAACTATGCTACAGCAGACAGTACTTATTAATTTTCGAACTCATATATTACACTTTTCAAATTAATACATCTAGGTTCCACTTTCGAATCCCGGTAGCAACAACGATTTTTTCCGATAAAATTGATCTAAAAGTATATATTTCTAATTAATATATTTAATTAGTATTTAAAATATCACAGACTTATGTTCTGAATAATTACAACTTCACAAAAGGAATGTGTTTTCTTAATAAGTTTAATTTGTTTATATCGTCATGGCATACGAACAATATTTTATAGCTTTTAGTTCTACAGCTAATTTTTAGTGGTTTTTTGGGCATGTATTCAGTCTACTTAAAAGCATTATTATTTTGTTTTTATCTATATTTTTTATTGGAACGCTGCTGTCAATTTGCTATGGGTCGTACAGGGTGACTAATACGTTCCAGACCGATTTGGTTTTTGAATAACTATGTAAAGAAACACATATTTTCAATTTGGTTTTTATTTATCGATTTTTTGGGTTATTACAATTATGTGTGGAGAACATCGGCCGAGTGGCCGCCTCTGGCAGCGGCGCAAATGTGCGCTATTTTTCATAAAATTTTCGCACACTTATTTATTACAAAAAATATTTAATATCCCATAAAATTAAAAGCATGTCAAATACATAAGAAAAATCTGTAATTGTATGAAAAAAAACATTTTAAAGTAAATTACTACATTCAATCACATTATTTCTTGTTGTCTGTTTTAAAGTTTAAAACTTACTACTACTACTACTATTTACCACGCACACAAAATAAATACCCTTTTTTTTCTTTCTAAGAATTCATAAACCTGAAAGGAATCGTAAACAATAAGGAACCTCGTCTGCAGACGCCGCTTTCGATTTTATGACTTCTCAAGAATTAGGGTTTTTAGATCGTGTAGTGTATTTTGTTCACTTGTTGACAATATTTTTGTATTTTATAGCAGTGAAACGAGCTCACTGTAACAGTGAAGAGTTGTGTGAAAACAGGGCTGAGTCAAAATAATAATAAGTATTCGATTGTGTAAATAAATTAAAAGTTGATGTTTACACTATTAAAATAAAGTTGATAAATAGTAATAAGGATTGTAAGTTTGCGATTGAAACGAGAACACATCGAAGTCAGAGTGTCCTTGAACTGGATGATTACATAAAAAAAAGTTGCTCAGATTTTTTGACATTGGAAAGTAAGATGGTGCGGAGAATAGAAGAAATGTGACCTCAATGGGTAGAGTGTATCTCCCTCCCTCCCACCTGTTTTGCATTTAAATTGATCCACTTGTATGATGAGCGGTCAATCCGGTATGCCGTCAATGTCCAGTACGGTTGGCCCGATGGGTGGAATTCAACAACGGCTCTAGATTTGTCCGCGTTCCGAAATAACGTCACGTAACATATTCGAACATTTTTCGAGTATTTCATCCGCATAAAAAATTATTAAGTTATAATTACTAGCGATCATAAATTGTTTTATTACGGGTGTGAAGTTGGTCTCTCACTTTAGCGCAAAGAAACAGGTTGCCGGTTTTCGAAAATAAAGATTGCGCAAGATTTACGGCCCAATTAAAAAGATTAAAGAACCTGGAACTTCGGGAATGATATGCCGTCTCAGATATTCTGATGAAGGTGAAAGCAAGGGGTGCACAAAGCTCCCGAGATCGAGACCGAGCCTAGGATGGGCGGATAATGCCAAGACAGCCCTGCAAGAGGTAGGCGGGTCCCCGGCGGATTGGACCACGGAGGCGATATCAAGGGGTATCGCCTCCGTGGTCCAGTTGTGACATGCGACCGTTGAAGAAGATGAAGCAATGATAAATACTAAATCTGGCAACAATCATGTCATATATTATTGTAGCCATTAGTTACATAATGAATCAGATAAGTTCTATATACTGAGTCTGCTATAAAGCATTATTTGTTTTGCATGTGACATATAGTAGTTTGTTGGTCTAGTGACTAAGACGCTGGCCTAGTGATCTAGTGGTCGGGGGTTAGTCAGCAAGTTAGTCCTATTTTCATGGTACAAGTAAAACATAAAGTTGTATTAATGTGTCTAAAATTTAATAAAAATGAATTGATAATTCTGACGTCTGCTATCAGAATAATCAAAGGTATTTGAGATTCTGTAAAAATAAGGTAGATGGCTCTTTCAAATAATGGAACGATTAAATGTGTTATTATTAAAAAGGTAACATATAGGTTTGAAAATTTGTCGCTAAAAATATTGTCGCTGTAGCATATTTGGATAATGCACCTTCCCAGGTTCGAATACCGGTGGTGCAACAACAATGTTTTTCGATAAAATTGATTTTATATGTATACCTTTCTAATTAATATATTTAATTAATTATTGTAGCATGTTTTGCTGATAACAAATAAATTTTGGCGGTTAACCCTAATAGCAATTATTTAACTCATTTTATGAAATCAACAAATAAAACTTGGATGAATTTGATTTTTCCTTCGATGCCGTCGCACGTCACGTCGACCGTGCACCGCAATGGTATTATAATTCTAGCTATCCAAGTATTAAACCCCCGGGCGAAAGATGTCATCTGGCCACAGTCTCCCACTCAGGTGCTCCAGATCCGTCAAGATTCCACCTTGATTAATTGACCTGTTTACAAATTGATGATTTGTCGCGTCGTTAGTGGGTTCTGGCGCTGGTGTGGGGAATGCCACCAATCGTAAGGAACAAGATTAGAAGAAACCTGTTTTGCCGGCGGATTTGTACAGATGGTTGTATGGTTGTACTAACACACATTTCTAATTGCCTAATATATTCCGGAATGTTAAAAAACAAATATAATATAAAATATGAATTAAATAGAAAGATACACATTTAAAATCAATTTTATCGAAAAATATTGTTGTTGCGCCAACGGGATTCGAACCTAGATCTCTTTTCTAACCGGGGAAGGTGCATTATCCAACTATGCTACAGCGACAATATTTTTAGCGACAATTAATTAAAATTAAACATTTAATCGTTCCATTATTTGAAAGAGCCGATAATGCACCTTCCCCGGTTAGGAAAGAGATCCAGATTCGAATCCCGGTGGCGCAACAACAATATTTTTCGATAAAATTGATTTTATATGTATATCTTTCTAATTAATATATTTAATTAGTATTTAAAATATCACAGACCTATGTTCTGAATAATTACAACTTCACAATAAGAATGTGCTCTCCTAATAAATATAATATAAATTAAATACATTTTTTATTCTATTATTTGGGAGTACATTTCGACAAATCAAAATATCAACAAGGATTACTTTACTATTGAGATTTTGTAAATAATCTGTTGGTCAAGATATGTTACAGGATACAAATTCACATAGGAGATCCTTATCATTCCTTGTCTTTTCTCTTTCATCCCTCCCATCTTAATTATTTTTTGTGCCCATTATTATGAAAGTCAAGAAATTGAAAAAAATGAGTTTATTATGTCACATTGTTCTAAATTAATATAATATGATGCATATTGTGGGAACTGTCACTTTAGATTTGTGTGTATGTGTGTGTGTAGATGAGTGGTGGGGGACAAGGCTTATAAGAGGCCGTCACTG
This sequence comes from Eubasilissa splendida, assembly GCA_031772225.1. NCBI lineage: Eukaryota > Metazoa > Arthropoda > Insecta > Trichoptera > Phryganeidae > Eubasilissa > Eubasilissa splendida. The sequence goes on along the minus strand of CM062854.1, from coordinate 5,065,159 downwards.
GGGGAACGGGTCTCTTTTCCATATAGCCACTTCGCAATAGTTACATATATAATTATCAACTACTGTAATACTATTTATAATAAATATAATTGTTACCTTGGGACACTGAGTTATTATTATAAGGACTAACCCCAAGCAACTTGAGAGTACAAAGAGAGGATAGAACCCCAAGGAAATCTGGTGGTACTTTTAAAGTTACCACACACATTATGAAAATTTTGAAGCATTATATTCAGTGTGTTGTTACGACGTTCAACAGTATTCCACTAGTGTTTATTTCGATAATAGAGAAAGTCATTTAAATTTTTTTATTTCCTTATACGCTACATGCAACATGTATATATCGAAATAAATTATAAATCTAGTAGACTAAATAAATTTTGAAACATTGTGTTGTGTAATATAAAGATATTTTTTTACTTAATTCAAACGCAAACCTTTAAATATCTCGAAACGAAAGAAACATGACTTAGACCACTTTCATAATAATGGGCACATTTATTTCCTTTTATCAATAATAATAATATTTGATTGCATTTTATTAGTTATTTAATTGGATCTAGGTGATTTTAAAAAATATGGATATAAATTAAACAATGTTATTACTCTACTTGAGTTTATTATTGTATGTCTACCAACTGAGCCTTGTCTCCTATATTTATGTGTAGTCAGTTTAACCACCTGTCGAGTCGATGAGAGTTACTATTTCTCTCGAAACTCGAGTAGTGCTAATTAACTCGAGTAGAGTTATAACATTGTTTCATTTATATCCATCCATCCATTATGATGAAACTATACAAAGTTAACGCCGATTCTATTAATAATATAATATGTTTTCTTTTATCATTTCCTACTGATTGCGTTTTTTTAAAATATGCAGAATAGATTATTGTAAAACGATATATATCATTATGAAAATGATACTTTTAAAATAACTTTACTCAAAGAAATGAGCTGTATTAATTAAAATAATCATCTGAAAGCTTTAGGCATTAAAATTAGTTATCTATGTAATTCATATATAATATCATATAATAGCGAATACAAAATCACTCCCGCTTTTTTTTTTTTTGTAAGTTCACTGTGTTACCACTAGATGGAGTTCTGCTTAATGTCGGCGCTATGAGATTTTTTTTTCCAGATAATATCCCACATAATTATTGTCCATCAAATTACGGCTGCGTGTCTCTGGTCCTAGATACGCTTTAAAAAAATAATTTTAATAATGACGTATAATTTTGAATATATTCTTGTTCCACTATTAAATTACGATCACGCTGTGTTAGGCGGTTATGGTATCGGTACGTTGACATAAATATATGGTAGGAAAATCGATGTTACTAGTTAATTCACTGAGTAAACATAAAAATATCATAAATATGAATTAAATATATTAATTATAAAGATATACATATAAAATCAATTCTATCAAAAAACATTGTTGTTGCGCCACCGGGATTCGAACCTGGATCTCTTTCCTAACCGGGGAAGGTGCTTTATCCAACTAAGCTACAGCGACAATATTTTTAGTTTATAATATATATTTTATTTATATAGTTTCTAAAAATATTGTCGCTGTAGCTTAGTTGGATAAAGCACCTTCCCCGGTTAGGAAAGAGATCCAGGTTCGAATCCCGGTGGCGCAACAACAATGTTTTTCGATAGAATTGATTTTATATGTATATCTTTATAATTAATATATTTAATTCATATTTAAAATATCACAGACCTATGTTCTGAATAATTACAACTTCACAATAAGAATGTGTTCTCCTAAAAAAAAAAATATATCATTACTAAGAAACAAATTTAGAATGTATCAAAAGGAAGATTGTCGAGGTACTCTTGCTAAACATGCATACTAGTTATACTGCCCCCTTTTTAAAATAAACGACAATTGTTCTTATACAATAGCCTATTACTTATGTATGCAAATATCCGTGCCTTTTTTTTTTGGAGTTGTTTACCATTTTTGTGATTTATGGGATACGCAAATTACCTCAGAAACCATTTTTTAAGCTGTTTATTCAAATTAAAAATCTTCATTAGCATCTCTATTATGTCTCGACACTTTATTTTATGAGCTTATGAAATATAATAGTCTTTATTATTTAGGTAGACAATTTTTTTCTTTTCGTTTCATTTATCAGCCCAAGCACACCAAGTTAAGATTTTTTTTTGTCGTATTCCCTTCCATAATAGGTAATTCACGATTTCTCTGTTATGTATGCGATAGAATCGTGTTCAAATGAGGCCTGGCAAAAGAGGGAAGGAGGACCGGGTAAATCAGATATTGGAGGATGGTTCTGTTAGAAGCCTCAACGATCGGCGAGTAAAATATTTATATTAGGTAATTTAGTGTCCATTTTTATCCAGTGGCATTATTTGTCAAGTCCCCAAAATCAATCTGGCTACAAGAATTGCTTTCATTGATCGATTTTTTGTTCGCGTCTATTTATTACTATCGATTTAATTTTATCCCTTTAATTTTTCTTTTTTCGTGAAATATGTAAATTAAGGCTCTGAAAATAAACGAATATTATACCTGCGTCGTATTAACCTCGTACCCGGTACACATGTTCACGCCGTGCAAGTAAATCCTCACCACCGCACAAATTCTCTAATATTTGGAAAGAGTGAAGCAAAAATGTCATTTTTATTTGCGTGTGCTCATAAACTGGCACAAGAAGGTATTGGTATTTTTTGTTGAAGTTGCTTTACATTAGTTCTCTGTATGCGGGACAATACGTTCCATATGATATTTGATTTAGGTGCGATATAAAACGTGGCCAATTTCTCGTTTTATCGCGATTGCTTTATTTACTGCCAAGTGGAAATGACTAATTATAGAATAGAAATTGTTTGGATATTTAATTAATATTGACTGATAATGTTTGACAAAATAAAATAACAATGAACTTTAGAATTCTAAACACAAAGATTAACGAACGGATCTAAAATGCAGCATTAAATAAAGGAACGTAGTTATGCACAAAACAGCCAGACTACAATTTAGAAAAAAAAATTGGTATTGTTTTCATCGAATGCAGTAAGGTCAATTTTATATTTTGTCAAAAACTTTTATACAAAAATTCACAATTATCGCTTTCTGACAAAAAAATTTATTGCAAAAACGCCACTGTAAAATCTAAAAAAACATCTGTAATTAAACTAATCAGATTCTGAACATGTAGTGATGTATGATAATCATAGAGTTTGTTATTAGTGTGTGTTATATAGGTACCTAAGCGGTATTCAAAAATATCATTTTTTATTTTATTACATACATATCTTATATTATAATTTTTAACTATTGCCAAACTGCAGAACAATTTTATGGCAAGGATCACCCATCACACGGCAATCAACAACATAATAAAATACAATATATATAATGGAAATAAATAATTACATGAAAATGTGTTCTTTCACTTTACATTTCAGGCTGGTCACTGGGGTCTCTTTATTTTTCATGATATTTAGTAGGTCTTTATTTAATATCATTAATTGACATGGCGGTTACTTCCTTAACACTTCGCCTTTACTGTCCATATTCCCGTTAACGACCGAAATCTCCTCCCTCTTTTCAAGCCCCGTCCCAGTGCCCGAATAGACTACAATGCTGTATTTATTATTAGGAGAACACATTATTATTGTGAAGTTGTAATTATTCAGAACATAGGTCTGTGATATTTTAAATATGAATTAAATATACTCATTAGAAAGATATACATATAAAATCAATTTTATCGAAAAATATTGTTGTTGCGCCACTGGGATTCGAACCTTGATCTCTTTCCTAACCGGGGAAGGTGCATTATCGGCTCTTTCAAATAATGGAACGATTAAATGTATTAATATCAAAAATGTAACATATAGGTTCGAAAATTGTCGCTAAAAATATTGTCGCTGTAGCATAGTTGGATAATGCACCTTTACCGGTTAGGAAAGAGATACAGGTTCGAATCATGGTGGCGTAACAACAATGTTTTTCGATAGAATTGACTTTATATATATATATCTTTCTAATTAATATATTTAATTCATATTTACTGTATTTATTGTTGTTTAGTTATCACCTGATAATGAGAGGGACTGCACTTCTCGAAACTAGTAGTGAAAATAACCCAACGTAGTGCAAAGATTTGTTGTGAAAATTAAAAAATAGTCTTAATTTAGCTTACTAAATATTCGTGACACAACACATTCTCTCGTTCTCTCACCAATACACATTGCTCCCGATCATGATCGATTTAGTCACGTCATATTATGTTTGAGAGAATAAAATAAAGTCACTTTTAAAACGTTAATTTGTTTAAAGTACAGTAATACCCCGACTTACGCGAACTCAGAGTTACGCGGTTCGTTTGGCAACACTGCCGCTAGACTGCCGCCCGCTATATTCAGTGTTTATTTTACTGTGAGACGCATTTTTTTTATTAATATTAAAAATATAATACAATTTCAATAATCAGTGGATATATATATATATATATATATTTTAACATTTGTTTCTTCTCTATGAGAGTAAGACTCGTGAATAGAGAAGGAGTATATTCGAGTTAATTTATGTTTCAGTTAGTCTGTGTACATATTTTTTTTACTTCAGTTACAAATTTATGATAACATAGGCTGTGTTTCGCGAGCTGTTGGATTCCCTTAGTCAGGAGCTAACAATCTATGAGCTCATAGAGATGCGTAAGCAAAAGGACAATGAAGACACTTCAGACAATTGCAGCTTGACAGAAGGTCTCAGCTCAATTGAAAATAGTTTAAAGTTTTTAGAAAACATAGACTCCAACGAAGAACGCGTTATAGCTACAAAGCAAGAAATAAAAAATATATTAGCTTGCTACAAAGAAATTCTGCGTGGATTTGTGTCGTCAGACGAATTTTTTAGATTTTATGATTTTATTTTTTAAATATTATGTATTAATATGTATAAAAAACTGCAATTTTATTAAATATTTTTCTTCTAAACTAGTGTTTTTGTTAGTCCTTTGTCTCAATTAAACAAAATTGTATGTATTTATTTGCAAAGTTGTACGCCCGACTTGCGCGAATTCGAGTTAAGCTATTTTCGCCGGTCTCACCTATCGCGTAATTTCGTGGTATTACTGTACTATAAACAGTAATAGTACATACACCACTAATTCATAATAATTTATTGATATGTAAAACACTTAATATTTTTTTTCGATTCACTGCACACATTTATTGTACGCTTTGTCTCTATTCGCGACACGATCGATTCAAGGTTCATCGACACTCGTCTCTGGGACACCACCAAACTGCGTCATCTCATTGCGCACGTTTTCTTGGTGACACGTCTTGATCGGTCGGCCGTGTCTCGAGCAGTGGCGGCTACTGTACAGAGTTTTTGTGCGCTGAACGACAAATTCATTTAAAAAATATCATGATGTGTTACATACATCAATTATTACATCACAACATAAAACACTGCAGTCGCTCGAATCGCACACCCCGTGCGCCTTACGATACACACAGAATTGATAAATTAGGGAAACAGTCAAATCATGTGACACACGTACAAGCCAATTTTTATATATACGAAAAAATTCGAAGTATATCCCCAATGATGATAATACGTAATTACGCACAGCTATAATACTGATAACTATAAATGCAACTACAACGTAATATCTTATATATAAATAGCAGATAAGCAATCGGCCATCGCCGATTGCTCGCTGCTTGGCCCTATGGGGGCTATTTTGGCTACTTCGCGGCCAATAATGACCGATGCGCGGTTAGGGTCTCAATAGAATCTACATTTCAATGATAGAGCTTTCCCCAAAACAAACCACAAGTAAATAAAATCACGATTTAATTAAAATTATTCCACATTTGTTAGCGGATAGACAATATTTTTTTTTATCGGATAAAAAACATAACCAAAAATCGTTGTTTTCATATTTTGAAAAGTAATATTTTATTCTATGATATACCATAGACAGTATGTATAAGAAAAGATTACAGATGTCATGTTTTAAAACACATTCGCTTTTGCTCTACTCGCGTCTCGCAGACCTTTGAAATATACGAATTAGGTATATACAAGTATATGACTTTTTTGTTTTAAAGGTACTTTTATAGAATACAATCCATTGCGAGGACAAAATGTGTGAAGAAGGAGAAAGAAGTTGTCGCATACTGAAATTTGTACTGTTTCATTTCAATTATTTTTATGATAAAATTAATTTAAACAAATGTTGCTAGTAAGTAAAAAAAAATAATAGTTTACCGTAATCAGTCCGTGGTCCTGACTGTACAGACAAATACAAGTATGTATATGTTAAATTAATACTCGCTATACACAATACTCTTAAGTAAGTGCAACGTAATATAGATAATGACATATTTAAAAAATATTTTTTTTAATTACGATAACAAATTCGCATTCTTTCATCTCATGGGAAGTGTGTAAAAATGATACTGATTCATTAATACTAATGTGAAAATAAATGTTTTAATTGGATATCTGGATCGTGGTAATATATAAAATATCGACATGTCGAGTATGAAAACAGCTATTTGTTAAATGTCTTCTCCTTCGTGTTCTAGGTATCAATCTATTTGATGTCTTGTATTGAAATCAGCATCATAAAAGCCCCATACAAATTGATGGATAATATTTGGTACAATCCATGTTTTAATTTTTATTATCACGTATCTGTAGAAATATTATATTACTGTATTAATTTTATATTAAAATTGTATTAAATATCATTTTAACGTATTAGGCTTGACTGTAAAACAAAAATACTATTAAGGAGAACACATTCTTATTGTGATGTTGTAATTATTCAGAACATAGGTCGTTGATGTTATAAATACTAATTTAATGTATTAATTATAAAGATATACATATAAAATCAATTCTATCGAAAAATATTATTTTTGCGCTGCCGGGATTCGAATATGGACCTCTATTTCCAATCCGGGGAGGGTGCATTACCAAATATGCTACAGCGCCAGTACCTTTCGTGATAAATTTTCGAACCCATATGTTACACTTTTGTTCTGTGTGTTATCTCTAATAATATAAGTTTTATTAATGTGTCCAAAATTTAATAAAAATGAACTGATAATTCTGGCGTCTGCCATCGGATTACTCAAGGTATTTGAGATTCCGTAAAAGCAATGTAGATGGCTTTCAAATAATGGAACGACAGACGTATTAATTTGAAAAAGTGTAAAGTTCGAAAATTTGTCACGAAAGGTACTGGCGCACGCATTTGGGTAATTGCACCTTCCCCCGGTTTATAATTAATACATTAAATTAGTATTTAAAAATTCTATAATCACATTTTTATGTATTATCTGTATCCGTTTTGTATGGTTTTAAACATTCGATCCGACCCAATTTATTTCTTGTAAATAAAATTGATAGTTCCTACTATTTACTTGGTAGCTGAAAAGATTTCACACTGTGGCTATGGATCTCAAGATTAGATAATTCGATCTGCAACCTGGGCAGCCATAAGATGATAGAATATATTAGATAGTTTTCCATAATAGTTTTTATTCTTCCTCGTTTGAACACGATGTTGTTGGCGTTGATCTTTTTCAGTTGTACACTTGCCTTTTTTTTTTTAAATATATTTGTTTGACGTGCGAACGGGTCCTTGTACCTACAATTCCATCTCGTTGAAATTAACACATTAACTCATTATTTTTCTCATTTTAGAAAACACAGCACTCATAGCCGTACTGTTAATTCAGATCACTCTACCAGTTTCGAAAAATACCATTTTTTGTCAGGTGTCATAACTAACTAAAACATATATTATTGTTTCTATACCAGAATCTATTTTTAAAAAATCTATTTTTTTTTAGTACATAACACATCGTTACTTAATACAAATTTACTCGAATAATTTTTAGGAAAAATTTTTAGAATGGGACTCGTAGTTAAGTTTAGTTGGTTGTTTATAATTTAATTTAATTTTTAACCACAAAGTTAATATTGCTAATTTTGAAAGTATATTTCTTTGTGTTATAATAACAATCCGCATTTAGATAATAATTTTCGCATAACTCTACGAAGATCTGCTTTGCTCGTAGAGATTGAATATTTTCTACCCAATATTTTCGCTATTTTGAGACTATTATATCCAGTGCACGATTATATATTTTTTATCATTGAAATGTATTTATCGTTTATAACATTAATATCCGGAATGCCGTATTTGATTTGTTATTTCACTTCTGAGGTATTCTTCTCTCTAGTCTAGGGCGATCCCTTTTACCTCGAGATTGACAGGCGTACATAAATCTAATCAGACTCGCCCTTTTCTGTGCATTGTATGAGAAATATCCTCGCCCTCATCCACGTCTCGCTATGACACCCATCTCTCAAGAAATGGAGATCTTTTTGTATCATACATATCACGTATATCTAATGAAGTCCGAAGGGACTGACATTTTACTACCTACATAAAACATAAAAATATATTGGTTTTTTGACCCGGCTTTCTGGGAGATGGAAATATAGTGTAATATGGAAAAATTTATTTATTAGACTTTATTGACATACATAGTTTGTTGTAACAGAGATGAATATAAAATATTATAATATAACATGATAAACATAAGATACAATTATATTGCTATTAAGTATATACTCGTATTTTATTGTGTGGGATGCAGTAGACTTCACCTCTGATACAGCATTGTCCTGGCTACTTTGCTAGACTGCCATCTGTTTTAAAGTAGCCAGTTTTTTTCATGATATTGTGGTGTTATTTAATTCAAATTAGAAAGATAAAGATTCGACAGGAATGAAAAATATATAACCATATATTTAGTCGACCTTCTGCTGTAAAGAAAGTACATAATGTATTTGTTAATAAAATTGTATGTAATAGGTATACTCTTTTTGTATTTATGATTAGTTTTAAGTACGTCCTGATGAAGCTTGAGATAAGCGAAACCGGTTGACGTATAATAAATTTCGTGGTTTCATAGAAAGTTATTGTTATTTTATTTAACAATATTTGAATATGTTCGAGAATACACAATTACTGGATTTTTACCTACATAGGCACTGTTATTAAACAAATATCAGATATCTCATAGAGACAAAGCTATTTAATAAATGTGGAGATTAAGGGGTGGAAATTGGTGAACGTTATATATACAAATATATATATATATATCGTAAATCCTGTAATTACCCCACATTTCCATATATTTTCCATTTAATATAATAATAAATAGCTTTGTCTCTATGAGATATCTGATATTTCTTAAATAATATGTAATTAGCGGTCGATATTAGCCAAGAGAATTATTTCCACAAAATAAATAATATCTCAAAATTAATATTAATAATTGTGATCACAGACCTATGTTCTGAATAATTACAACTTCACAATAAGAATGTGTTCTCCTAAAAAAAATATAATAAAGTTGTATCAATGTGTCCAAAATTTAATAAAAATTAATTGATAATTCTGGCGTCTGCTATCAGTTTACTCAAAGGTATTTGAGATTCTGTAAAAATAAGATAGATAGCTCTGTCAAATGATGGAACGATTAAATGTATTAATATCAAAAAGATAACATATAGGGTCGAAAATTGTCGCTGTAGCTTAGTTGGATAAAGCACCTTCCTCGGTTAGGAAAGAGATCCAGGTTCGAATCCTGGTGGCGCAACAACAATATTTTTCGATAAAATTGATTTTATATGTATATCTTTATAATGAATATATTTAATTAATATTTAAAATAAATAATTCACTGTATAATGAATATAGAGTAACGAAACATATCTCAGTAAAAGTGAGTGAATTAAAGTCGAGTGTTTGTCCTGACATTGGCAATATATTATGTACATCCTTCGAACGTGTGACGTAGGGACTCAGTTGAACTCCTGCGAGGAGACCACAGCCGTCAATTTTATAATTAATAATTCCATATAAAAATACTAAGAATCTCTATATCTGTATGCTCATATGCTATAAGTTAGTATATTTAATGCTCTCATTAGTGAATTGTAATTAAAGATTGCCACACACACACGTGTGTCTCACGGATATATCCACAAAACAAAAAACCTTCATCTAACAGTGGATTATTTTATATTGATAATTTTAATTTTGTCATACAAATAAATGTTTGCATTATTATTATTATTACGAGAAGTCTCTTTTATAGTCGTTTTCGCGATTTTAGCCGATCACACGCATGTCGCGTGTTGTTTAGTTGAGCGATTTATCCACCAGCCCTGACGAGCCAGCGTGTTGTCTCTCAAAGTGTGATCTACACTCCACTTAACGTGTGGCTCGTGACTGATTATCGTGTGACCAGTCTCGTTTATTAATCAGTCTGGTATTCAATTATTGAAAATAATTTAACAGTTATTTAACGTACTATAGTTCAAGATCATTCTTATTTAGGGGTGCAAAACGCTCATTTTACATTAAAAAAATTGTAATGAAAATTGTATTTTACGTGTATATTAATATTATGGAAATGTGAAACTTTATCTTATCACAAAAAAAATGTAATTTATGTAAACAAGGTAGTCTAGATTATGCTGATTATGATAACGTTGCTTTATAGGAATGCCAGAACTATTTTGCTGATTCGATATTTTTTGTGTTAGTAGATTCGATTGTGCAATGACTTTTGTGTTTCCTCCGCTTTTTAATTCTGGTCTCCTCAACGCACGACATTTCCGTCGTCACTCCATGCGTGTACTCCACTCCATGCGAATACATTATTTTAAATATGAATTAAATATATTAATTATAAAGATATACATATAAAATCAATTTTATAGAAAAATATTGTTGTTGCGCCACCGGGATTCGAACCTGGATCTCTTTCCTAACCGGGGAAGGTGCTTTATCCAACTAAGCTACAGCGACACCATTTTTAGCGACAATTTTCGACTCTATATGTTACCTTTTTGATATTAATACATTTAATCGTTCCATCATTTGACAGAGCCATCTACCTTATTTTTACAGAATCTCAAATACCTTTGAGTAAACTGATAGCAGACGCCAGAATCATCAATTCATTTTTATTAAATTTTGGACACATTGATACAACTTAAAATTTGATAAAATTGATTTTATATGTATATCTTTATAATTAATATATTTAATTCATATTTAAAATATCACAGACCTATGTTCTGAATAATTACAACTTCACAATAAGAATGTGTTCTCCTAAAAATAAAAAAGAATATATTATTGTATCGCACAGAATTACTCGCCAAGGAGACTCTAATTAATTGATATGATAAGACACGTGTTATAATAATTTAAAAGTGTAATCATCAGCGTGGCGCCAAAATCCCGTGGGATAGATTTTAGAAAAACAAAGATGTCTTAGTAAAACGTCACAAGCGGCGGCCTGTCGTCGTGTAGCTACTTGCAAATATGACTATACGTATTGTTGTGAATTTGAATAAAAACAGAGTATTCTGCTGGCGGAAGCCATTCTTAATTTTGCCGCCGTAGTGTGCCTATATTGAACATCTTTTGTGTTTCATTTCTTTCGACTTCATAATCATCATCATCATCGCCGGTTGAGACAAGCTGAGATCGGCGAGTCACCCTTGTCTACATTCTTGTTTCCAGTACGGAACAATTATTATTTAAAATTAAACTATTGCGTGTCATCTGGTAAATTGCATACTTTATAAGCTTTTGAAAACTAATCTATACGATTTTTGGATTAGTTAAAAAACAATGTTAATATTAATAAAGTCATTGTGAAGATCACTCACCAAGTATGTACAATGTACATACCTATGTGCATATGTTTATACACTTATATGTCGTAGAACCTGATTCTTTTGAACATAATATTCACTAATTAATTATATTCAGTGGTTAAAATTTGATCCCTTTACAGATATAAATATAGCAGAAACAATCAAGAAATAAAAAAAATCAGACTTAAAACTGACTAGTTATTTAAATTAACGATTTGACAGATTCAAAATATTATTTGTCTTTTTTTATAACATATGAGATTAAAGTTTGAAAAGAAAACCTTACATTAATATAATATATGACGTTGGTTAGCCACGTACGTGGTGCAACAGACCTAAACCATTTTACGCGTGGACACCTGACTAAATCACGAGTTGAAAATATTCAAGGAGTATATAAAAAATCTGTACTGTTACGGAAAATATTATTGTACAAGATTTTTACAAAAGCATGTTAAGTTTTAGTTTACCTAAGTTCTTGGAGATAAATATTTGTGAAATTGACCCATTATTTTTCTATATCTTTGCTTCACGTCTTAAATCATCTAACATAAAATAGTCTATCCGCTCGAATTTCGATTGTAATCAATATATAATTTGAAAACTGTAAAATATTTTAATAATATAATTTAACAAAATGCTTACATTTCTGACATAGTTGAGATTTAAGCACATGCTTGAACATTTTCGACTAATATTATTAATAAATACCGAAACTATTGTGCACTATGCGTGTTACACTAACGCCTCGTCACATCAAGTATTATGCTTCAAAGTTAAACATATTTTATAAAAACATACAAACACCCCTATTACGTCTCCTCTCCTATCCATATTAGCCCCGCCCGCAACCACTTTCACTTTTCACTGAAACCACCCTTTCTCCCCAACACCGCTCTCATATCTCCACCGCTCCCTTTCCCTCAACATGTAGTCGATAGTCTATCGTCTAGTTTAAGCTTTAGTTTATTACTGACGATGACGCATTAAGCGTTGAAAACGTTTTAATTAAAGTGTTGCGTGAAGTAAACAACGTTGTGTTTTATTTTAATAATTAATTCATTATTTCAAAACAGTTTTTTAAAGAGTTCATTAAATACATTTCACTTTTTTTTTTATTCATGTCTACTAAGACCTTGTCTCAGAAGCGACAGTTTGTATATTGCATTTGGATGTTTGCTTATCAAGTGACTCAATATTTCTGTTTTAATTACGCAGTGTTCTGCGACTATACGTTATCTCTGTGCGTTATCTTTGAACTTCAAGTACTCGGGTGTGTCTATATCTATACTTAGTATTCTATATTAATTCTTTGTCGTTGTTTTTGTAATGTAGTTATAATCTGCGGAATTTCATAAAATAATGCGCATATTTGTCTTATAATGTCTTCATGACCCCGTAAGGGTACGCGGAGATAATTGTACAACGCAAATTTCTGCAAATGCTTTTAATCCGTAGTTCGGTATTAGACGTTAGAAACAAATTAAGCGTATTTTTTTTTTAATAAATACAAATTAAATGTATTAATTATGAAGATATATATATATGTATATAAAATCAATTTTATCGAAAAATATTGTTGTTGCTAACGGGATTCGAACCTGGATCTGTTGATCTGGATCTTGGATCTTAAAAATAGCATAGACCTATGTGCTGAATAATTACAACTTCACAATAAAAATGCCTTAATAATATATAAGTTGTCTAAAATTTTATAAAAATGAATTGTTAATTCTGGCGTCTCCTATCGGATTACTCAAATACATGTATTAATTTGAAAAGTGTAACATATAGGTTCGAGAATTTGTCGTCAATTCGACAAATTTTCGAACTTATATGTTACACTTTTCAAATTGTTATATTTATCGTTTCATTATTTATTTTTACGGAATGACAAATGCATTTTTATGACAGGGCTGATATTGCTGAACATCGACAATGATGGACTGTGCAATGCAATGGGATTCGAAATGTCAGCCAGAGCAGTCGGATACACATGGCAGAATAGCCCAAAAATTCTACATAGAAGAGTAGCGACCTATTTACGAAGTGGAGAAGAGAGGAAGGGATTTTGTGATCTTTATTGGGAGTATTAAAGTAGGGAAAGTATTAAGTAATGCAGTTATGTAGTTTTTTTTTTCCGAAATTTTTATTTTTGGATTTCAACAACAAAACTCAGTTTAATTTTGTTTATTATAAAAAAAATCGTATTGCAACACGAAATTGTTTATCTACTTGTATGCAGATTCATTACAAATTTTAAAGTTTTGTATGTATTTATATAATATTTCTTCTTCTTTATTTACTTTATTTTATTGAAAAAAGTACAATAATATTATAGAATAGGAAATATTACATTACAAGTCAATACCACTGTCGTTCAAAAAATTTGCTATTATATAGATTAAATGTGGCGAGTTAAGGGAAAGAAGATGACACAAGTTAACCGGGAGTTGAAAATTACCATTGACGAGATCACTGTAAAAAAAAATCTGTGATCCGCAATGGACAGGCAAAAAGATATGGTGATGGGTTTCCTCCTCGGCACCACACTCACACATTGAGGAATCTATTAAGTTCAATCTGAATAAATGTGAGGCTACCTGGCAATGCCCAATTCTCATTCTAGAGATATTTGATATTGTTCTTTTGGAGACGTTCCTTTTGGAGAACTAGGGGGTGCGGGGAATAGATCTTTGAAATATTTTAAGCCGATACCCTTATGATTATTTGGATCCATCCATTGTGCAGTCCAGATAGAATTCGTACCTTTTTTTTTACCATGTTAAGTCTGCCATACATCGGGATATGAAATTGATGAGGGAAAACTCTGGAAAGAGTGGCCTCCTTGGCCAGTTTTTCAGCACATTCATTTCCATTATATGATACTTTGTAATATCACATTCTCAAGGGTTTAAGAGTGTATTAAGATAAATTGGTATAGGTAAAACATGTACATGCAAATCACCTGTGTTGCAATTTGTAACAGTTTGAAACAATGCTTAGAAATTATTGCGTTAGAAAAGATTGTGCATACATACACGGCAGCCGTGAACTAATTCCAAGAGTCACTCCATAAATCAGACTCGTATGGTTGCTTTTGGGCTAATATTTCGTTGGATATCTAATTACATAACTAACTTAATGCCGTTACTAGTCGGTCAGCGGTCGTGATCGACTCCCCACTAACCAGGACTCGGCGCCCAATTGGCAAAGGGGTATAATTAAGAAAGCATAACACCGCAGGACAAATAATAATTATAAATCAAATATTAATTAGAACGATATACATATAAAATCAATTTTATCGAAAAATATTGTTGTTGCGCCACCGGGATTCGAACCTGGATCTCTTTCCTAACCGGGGAAGGTGCATTATCCAACTATGCTACAGCGACAATATTTTTAGCGACAATTTTCGAACCTTTTTGATATTAATACATTTAATCGTACCATTATTTGAAAGATCCATTATCCCGGTGGCGTAACAACAATATTTTTCGATAAAATTGATTTTATATGTATATCTTTCTAATTAATATATTTAATTCATATTTAAAATATCACAGACCTATCTTCTGAATAATTACAACTTCGCAATAAGAATGTGTTGTTCTACTAAATTATAAATCAATTTTATCAACCTGAATCCCTTCCTATCCGAGGAACGTGCATTAACCGATTATGCTATACCAACACAGTGTCAATCGGTTAATGCACGGCTCGAATCCCGATAGCAACAACAATATTTTTCAATAAAATTGATTAATTAAATTAGTATTTAAATAAAACATCACAGACCTATGTTCTGAATAATTACAACTTGACAATAAGAATGTGTTCTCTTTAATAATAATAATAAAATATTCGCCGAGCGCATCATATCGCGTTTTATTTTAGTATTGATGTTTTAACTTGTGTTTATATAACTTTGGTGATTATTGAAAATGATATGTCTGTGTCTGAAATGGATGTGGCTGCAATCGAGAGATTGCTTGCTGCTAGGTTCTGCGGGCGGGGATTGTGGCCGCTACGCGAATCCGTAGAATCTATATTTCAATGCGGAAATCCCTTATTATATATATTGCTTTAACAATGCACGAAATCACAAAACATTAGTAAAATCATACACGCTGTATACACGTGTACACCTAGAGCTAACTTAAATTGATATGATTATCGTCAGAATATTATTAAAAGCATAAACACGAAGGATATAGTGAACTTAAAGAAAAAAATACTATGGACTGGTAAAAAAAATTAACTTGTCTCAAGTGAAAAACTGTTTTGAACTGCAATGCTAAAATTATCGAGTAATCATATCCTTATTCACTTAAAAACTTTCCACCACGGCCAGCTACTTATTAATCGGTCGCGACATAATTTATTTATTGGTTTTTAACAGCCATACCTACCGGAGATCGTTATCAGTGACATCTATTGCACAATACGGAACAATTGTAAATGAATATTAATATTCATTATTATTTTTTACTAATCTGTACGGCCATCTAGTGGATTACTAAAGAAAATGGATTACTGGCAATGGCACTAACATTGGATACAATAGACAATATAGATAATTTCTTTCTTTTATACTTTACTTTGTACTTGGAAAAACACGGGTACGATTTCAACCAGTGGGTTATTCATTTCCCGAATACTCTGTTAAGGGAGCCGCCTCTGGTCATGTACTTTCATATTTTCACGTTGTTATGTTAAATTACTATACTCTGCATTTTTATTTTAGTGTTTTACAATCCACCATTTCGTTCAGCAGCGAACTAATGTATGAACATCGCTCTATGACCTTTTCCCAAAATAGCGCGCGCATAGAGAGCACCCTTGAAATATCTGCAGTGCACTAATTTTAGTGGAAACATTTCGAGTCGCGTCTGTGATTGGTTTTCTATTTCCGTCAGCTATGAAGTGTCAGATTCACAATTTTTTACGGATATAGTCTCTCGATCAGCACTTCTGGATATTATTTAAATTTCATCTGACGTAGACGCCATTATTTTGAAACTCTTGTCTGAAAAGTTTTCATTCGAGTTTAAAAATAAATTTTAATACAAATTAAATGTATGTGTTGACGCAAGTCGAGCACTCACTCCCTGTGCATTTTTGTCCTTTCAATATATACCTTAATATACTTGTCCCGCTCTGGTCAACTAATGACTTATGGATTTCGCCGACGTAGGAACAGTCAAGATTTGAGTCAAATATGCAGTTTCGTAGATATATTGATATATTTTTGTCGGCTACATGCAGAACACATTATTTCTCGCAAAAGCCACTTAAATCCATTGATATTGCATGTTTAAAATCAGGGTTTGTTCCAAAATATCCTAATGCTGACAGAGTATAAGTTGCTATTCCCACTAAAATCAGCCAATCACAACGCTTGTTGATTGTTCACGTGATCTGAAATCCAGAATGATACATGCAGAAAATAAATCATTTACATTACAGAATTGTCCCTTAAAAAATACTGATGTAAAAATTTTTTGTACATTTTGCAGATATATTGATAGATTTTTGTCGGCTACATGCAGAACACATTATTTCTCCAAAATATCCTAATGCTGACAGAGTATAAGTTGCTATTCCCACTAAAATCAGCCAATCACAACGCTTGTTGATTGTTCACGTGATCTGAAATCCAGAATGATACATGCAGAAAATAAATCATTTACATTACAGAATTGATTCTTTAAAAAATACTGATGTAAAAATTTGCTTTCAATATATACGTTTCCACCCTTAATTCAAAAATACATAAAGTCGTTTTAGGGTGTTTGGAATTAGGCGCTACATATGAGTACACAACCGATTTAAATTGGAGCGAATTGCACGAGACCGTGAGTTTTTGTTTTTAAATCAAATTAAATTCGGTTTTGTTGATACTTTTTGATGATTACCGCATCGCTGCCGTCATCCCATTGTTGGAGTAATGCTGGCGGTCACCGAGGCATGCAGAGGCGGAGCGCTCACACGTGGCAAGTCAGGTGCGATATGGCCGCAGTTGTAATTATTATTAGTTCATCGCACCGGACACGTATCCAGCGTTTCTCGGTGCGAAGAATAAAGATCTTCGTTAAATCCGGTAACTCTTAAGATCATACTACACAAATATAATGGACTTTCATCTCGGTGCTCAGATAAAAAACTTACGTAGATATTTTTTGGAAGATTACAAGTAGTGTGTTTTGTTCGTGATTTTATATTTAGAGTACAGTATATCTAAGTCGAAGCTGTGAATAGTGGTCCTACTACAGTGATTAGATTTTCAGGACCATAGAATTAAATGTTGTTTTGTTCCTACATTTATTTTATTTTTTTGTTGATATTATATTATGTATTAGAAATGTATGCCGTTAATAATGACGGAAAATTAATATTTATTTTAGAAATATAATTGAAATTCACTCTGTTTGATGCGATAACTGCACACTTTCATGTGATAGAGTTGACAGCATTTTTTGTTTGTTTTTTTGTTGCTATGCAACACGAACAAACATAATGACAATATATATGTTAACAATCCTATGTATTACATTTATTTAACGTTTGTTTTGACATACATATTTTATACACCAGAAGTAAAAATACAACAATTTAATACACTTATTAATTTTACTGTGTGGAATGTAGCAAGTATCCACTTCTGATATATAAAGCATTGTCCTGACTACTTTGCTAGACTACCGTCTGTGTTAAAGTAGACAGTTTTTTCCGTGTTGTTGCGGTGTTATTTAATTAAAAATTTAAAAAAAAATAGAGGCAATAAAAGAGTGTTGTGAATCTAAAGTGAATCATTAGTGTATTGTATAGTGATTAAGCTGGAGTGTTGCATCTGACTGATCTTTACCCTATTGAGTCAATATTTGCGTAATTTTTTTTGTAACTGAACGATTTCCAGTCAGTGTTAAGTGTATTGTACAGTTTCGGAGCTAAAAATACTTGTATCAATTTTATTTTTATTTATTACATTAATTAATTTTCTTGACCCCTTATCATTCCGGCCGGGGTTGGGACACGGTCACTGTTGACCTCCGATCGCTTCGATTTACTGAAACCTTTTTATTACGCCTCTGGCTGGATGTTTCTTCAATCCACTTCTTACAGACTTTCCTCGAACATTCAGGAAGTCTTCTTGATCTAGGATTTTCTCTGAAACCCACCTTCGGAATACTTTTGTCAGCGTACTTACGACACGCCCAGACCGTAGTAGTTGAGACTTTGATTTAAAATAAATTTAAATAAGTACACTCATTACATTGATTTGGTTACTCTCATTTTCATAACCATGTTTATATATATTATATATATTATTTGTGGTTTTCAATCATCAGTTTTAAGATTTGTAAGATTTAGCAATTTTTTCTTTTTGACCTTGGCCTTCCGAATCTTTCACCTCCCACTTCACATTATTCGGTTCTTGGCGACTTTCTACCAATTTGGAATCTGCAGCAGCTCTACTGTGTCCTTTGCGCTATTGACTTCCCACTCTTCTCCTACCACCTGGGTATCCATTAAGGATTCTTTTTAGGATCTGTGACGTGAGCTGCCAATCCGCGCCGCTGCAGTTTCATGTGGCTGCAAAGTCTGGAATCCTGACAAATGTTGTATAATTAGCAATATTTGAATATGTCCAAGAACACACAGTTACTGGATTTTCACCTCAAGGCACTCTTATTAAACAAATATCAGATATCTCATAAAGACGAAGCTATTTTTTATTATATTTTAATTGAAAATATATTGAAGTATCTAACGTATATAAGTATATAACGTTCACCAATTCTTATCCATAGATGGCGATGGTGTAGTGGTACTCGAAGCGAGTCTACGTACTAACATATATCCAACTTTAAAATATTTAATAAATGTGAGGTTGAGGGGTAAGAATTGGTGACCATTTCATATATATATATATAATAATATAGTGATCACTTAAGCTAGCCGAAGACAGGTCGTAAGTCCTATAATTATACTTCCATATATTTTCCATTAAAATATAATAAAAAAATAGCTTTGTCTCTATGTTATATAATTCATCGATATATCTTATTCTCCAATCTCCGACTCATCAGGTCCGTAAATTCTTCATTTTTTCTTGCAGAATTTCCTCTTAAAACTGTCAAATATTTATCCTGATTTGACCAAGCTTTCTGTCTTAAAATACTCCTCCACATTGCATCGCTTTTATTATCGAATTAATTTATTTATTAATTTTAGAATATTAATACTAAAAAAATCATTCCGTTCGCTATCATTGTCTTCTACTGTTTTCTATCGTCTTTCGGTATTATTAAAAAAAAAACTAAAAATCAGTCAGAATTTCCGTTTTGTTATATTACCATGCTTAGAAGTTATTATGCATTTTTATTATAGAACTCTGCTCTGTTTCGCATTTATGTATTTAATAACCGATGAAATCCGCAGTGAGCTTTGGACCAATAGGAGCTCGATATAATATAACCCTGTCACTGCGGACGGCGCGCACGTGAAAGCTTTAGCATGTAACTGCTCGGTTATTTCACTTTGTGAGAGGTACCTACGGGAGCTGTGCTGCAGCGGACCATTGTGTACCTGAAAGCATTTCACGTTTCATACTTCGATACCAGCAGTAATAATGAATAAGCGACGTAATAAACCACGCTATATCGCTATACCTGCGAAAATAAATTTCGAGATTTCATGGTAAATGTGGTTATTTCAGGCTTTAGTACACACTGTATATATAAAGAATAGTATCTGTGGATGGGGGTGTGTTGGTTTTTTATACAAATATAGTTTTATTATTTTTATGTGTTAACTTTGTTTTATTAACCACTTATTGAGTTTAAATACATCTACCGGTTTCAAATAAAACTAAAAATAAATTTTTTAACCACATAGTTAATTTTGGTAATTTCAAAAGTATTATAAATATAGTTTTATTCCGAGCTTGATGAAAATTTGCACACTTGATTTTAAAACTAGCAGAAGGTACTGTCTATATGAGATTTCGAAAAACCACCCGCATCCCCCTTTCCCACCCCTTAAAGCAGAATTTTGGTATTTCTTGATGAAATTTTGAACACTTGACGTTCAAATATAAGAGGAATATTACTGTCTAAATCTGATTTCGAAGAAAACTATTCCCATTAGTGATGAGAAAAAATGCTACTCTCGACTCACTGGTGTGATTGTGATTGGTATTCGATAATATCAGTGATTGAAAACTGTGACTGTGATCACAGTTTCATTACTAATGCGCATGCGCCGCAAGATATCAGAATAAACGAAATAAAAAAAACATTATTTTGAGCGTATTTATTTATATTATTAAAACCTCATTTGCGTAAAAAACATATTTTAGCATAAATGATAAATAAATATAAATATATCATTCCGGTCAAATTCTCAGCAAATATAAATTACAAAAAAATCTGGTAGATGGCGCTGATTCAAGTGATTTAACGGCGGCGTCAGAAAATCAATAGAATTTTTAACAAAAAATAATTGAATCACGAATCACGATATTCCCAGGTATTCAATCACTGACAGTGAGTGTGACTCAAAGATATCAGTGATTGACTAACGCTAAATGAAGCATCTTCACTGGGCAACGTCGGGTACTTCATCTAGTACACTATATTCGCCAATGTATTTAATTTCATAATGTTTGTTTAAATTTTTATTTCTTTCTTCTTCTTCTTTCCTCGTTTATGTCAGTATTGGCGTGTAATGGCTTCAATCAAATGAGACTCTGCTCGTAATACACCTCATGTGCCGGTATCTCTAGTCAGATGAAGAATCGCATCTGTTCACCGTTTCGTTACAATTGCTTTCACGCAATATAAAACAGTAAAAATTCGCGGTTCGTGTATAACCGAATGACATAATTTTCTAATATAGCGATAAGTGGGTACCGAGTTTGAAGATGAAAGTATTGCACTTTGTAATTACACAACATTGCAAATTGCCCGGTACAGTTTGCTAAATTATATATTTTTCCGCTTACAGATTCACGTAATGACATAATCTGTGTTCTCTGTCGATAAAATATTTATTGCATATTGCACAAAGGGTTATACAATTGCGGTTAACTTGCTTCCTCGTCGGTCCCTACTGAGGATCGGTCTTGGTTTACTGTCTCGGCTGTACACTTTTTTGCGCATCTGAGAGCTGTCACCAGAGAAATTCTCGTTTTTATTCCTTTTCATCTGTGAAACAAAATTGAAGGTTGCACCCGGGGCAAATGGTCTTATTTAATGTGTAGTTTAACACTACATTTCAATGGCGTCAATCTGCCTTCTTTCACTTGCTCCAAACCATAGAGAAATATTGAATACGCTGGAGACTGCGCAGGCCTGACCTTACTTGTTTTAGATTTATGTATCGTGATCCCGTCAGTCTAGACATAGTACCTACTCTTCGCCATACCTATACGTCGTTTGATTTCTGTTTCAGTAATATATATATATTAAGCCCGGGATAATTCAACTCCTTGACAATTTTAATATCTGGAGAGCATTCGTCTGGTATGTCCTTTCCTAAACTATTGTTAAAAAAAAGTACTAATATTGTCCCGAACTATGAACTTGAAAAACGTATTTAAGGGCGTGCTTTCAAAAATATTTCATATTTTCGCGTTTTTTTACGATAATGTGGGTTTTTATTATTAATTTATATTAGAAGTTATACACTTTGTGTGATGTCCTTGGGATTGTATAGTTGTGTATGTGTGTATAACTTCTGATATAAATGAATAATAAAATCCCATATTTTCGTAAAAAAAACGCGGAAATATTAATTATTTTTTGAAACGGAAGCCTTAACTAAATGTTTATACTCACATTTATATATATATACATTTAACATCATAATGCAACAATGTAGTTATGCACTCCCAAATAAGAAAGATCTTGAATTATGGGAAATTTCTATCGAAATTTTTGGAAATTGGAACATTTCAATTATTTATTACCAACTATGCTGTCGCCATCTATGGATTTTTTTGAAAATGACTGGTGGTCGTAAGCCCTGTAATACCCAAGACTTCCATACTTCCCATGTAAAAATAATGACTTTGTCTCTGTGAGACATCTATATCTTGATGACAATCCCTCAGGGGATAAAATCCCAGTGATTGATTCCTACAAAAGATTTAAACATACTCAAAAATACCTTTTTACATTTTAGAACCTCTTTTTTTTGTATATACACATATATATTTACTGCTAATTTAGTTGATTTTGGCACTTGGTTATGTAGTCTAGGATTAATGTATGATACATGTCTCTGTTCTATTACTAATTTTGATATTTTAAAAATCACATGTTCTTTAGTTTTTCTCTGAGTCTGATACTTGTGATGAATTTTTATTTTTTCGTCTTTAAAAAATAAAATAAAATAATATGTAAACGATCCATTTTTTTAACAAGCCTCAAGTATCAAATAGATCTGTTATTACTTTTGAATACTTTTGAAATTAGCAAAATTAACTTTGTGGTTGAAATTCATTATTTCTATTTGTTAACTTTGTTTTATTAACCACTAATTGAGTTTATTAGTTTACTACCGGTTTCGAAAAATACCATTTTCTTCTTCAGGATGACGATATTAACAAAAACCATCTTATTCTTTCTTTATCAGAATCTATTTAAAAAAAAAACAATTATTTCAAAACTTAATTTAGTACCTAACTAATTGTTACTTAATACAAATTTACTCGAAAGGAAAAAATTTTAGAATGGGACTCGTAGTTAAATTCAGTTGGTTGTTTATAATTTTTTTACACGCTTTATTTATCTCCACCGATTCCAAATGATTTAATTTGTGACCAACACCGTTTACATGCAAAATTGACAATCCCAATTTTTTTATCAAAACCATGACCATTTTATATCAAATGATTAGAAAATTTTGAAAACCCACTATTGTTCTAACATCTCAAATACTCCTTTACTCTTATTAATATCCGTCATAATTAGAATCAATCCGTCGTATATTGCATGATGGATGATAGATATTCTGTCGTTGATTCAATGGCTCGATTATAAGTTGTCTTGTTAGTTTTTGTATTTCCTCCACCTTTTAATCCGGTTCTCTCCTCCGTTTTCTCCTATAAGACATATAATATAATATTAAACATTTATGACAAACGAAATAATAAGAGGATATATTATTCATGTCACCCTTGTTTCAAATGCAATTATGACCCAATTAAAAGATATATAAATTATGTACTCAGCTATCTCGCATCCGGACGGTTCCAAGGAAATTATGAATTAAACCATTTATCGACCAAGCGAGCTAACTCAATTCTTTTTTTTTTTTGTACGGCTAAATTTTATCTATCGAAGACGACGTCAGTTTCAAGAATTTATCAACAAACGACCGGCTTTTGTAATAATGTTAAATATTATTTTTGTTTTGTACGATTTCCGTTTTGTCATTAATTACCGGAAAAATATTGCAATTACGATAAAATGTTTACAGAATTGATGATGATAATTAGCATCGTGCTGGATTTAAACAATTTAAATTTTAATTAAATAAATTTAAACAATTTAAATTAAGTAAACAAATAATTTCACGTTTTACCGCGTACTTGAGCTAATATAATTTTTACCACAAAAAAAAAATCTGGTGTGAAATTTTTGACCTTTGCAATTTTTTATTTTTTTTCTCTAATACCGATTGAACAGTCGCCGTTTCGATTGTGTTGGTTTTGTATGTATAAGAACAATTTATTAGAAAAGTTTGATCGTACTCTGAAAGAAACCACGGAAGACAGACCAGTAAATGAATAGACATTAATTAAAGTGTACATATAGGCGAGGGGTTTGTATTCTACACACATTCTTGGTGGAAACATAAATCCAATAGTTTATGACACATTTATGCAATAGTAAAAGTATTTACTTTTCGAAAATTAAATCTTTGTGTAAATAAGATGTGTTCTAAATAATAAAGTTCTATCAATGTGTCCAAAATTTAATAAAAATGAATTGATAATTCTGGCGTCTGCTATCAGTTTACTCAAAGGTATTTGAGATTCTGTAAAAATAAGGTAGATGGCTCTTTCAAATAATGGAACGATTAAATGTATTAATATCAAAAAAAAGGTAACATATAGGTTCGAAAATTGTCGCTGTAGCATAGTTGGATAATGCACCTTCCCCGGTTAAGAAAGAGATCCAGGTTCGAATCCCGGTGGCGCAACAACAATATTTTTTCGATAAAATTGATTTTATATGTATATCTTTCTAATTAATATATTTAAGATGTATTTCTTACATTAATACATATTATATTGTCAGCGTTTAAATTTTCGCTTCAATCGAGTCATATATTTAAAAAAAGTTGCGGAGCTATTTGATTGCATATGTGGTTCCAAAGTGATCACGTGGGAAATACTGGGACAAGAAATTTGCATTAGTTCATGCCTATATATTTGGTGGTCTGTAGTTATATCCCAAATAGATAGATTATATATATATACATAGGTATTCTGATTACATATACATTACTTGTATATAAAGGGTGTAACAGACCTAGTTCACAATATTTTATGGTTGGATACCTGACTATATCACGAGTCGAAAATGTTCAAGGAATATATGCAAACCCTGCACTGTTACGGAAAATATTATTGTTTGAAATTTTTACTAAATCGTGTTATGCTTGAAGTTTGTGTACTTTGAAATAAATATTTGCGAAATTGTTCAAATATTAATCTATACCTTTGCTTCAGCCCCTAAATCATCCAACGAAAAATAGTGTAGTCGCTCGAAATTTGATGACCTTTAATTTTTTTTTAATATCATTAAAATAGTTCAATTAATCAAAATAATTGTATAGTTACGATTTTTTTTAAATGCTTATATCTCTGATATGGTTGAGATCAGGCACATATCATAACATTTTCAACTCGTGATTTAGTCAGATGTCCGCCCGGACAAGGTATATTATATAGATTGCCAAATATAGCAACAATTTGAATGCGGGCAATGTTTGACACTATTCTTTCTGTTTTTCTATTCTTTTGTAAAAAATATTACTCAGGATACTGTAGGTGTCGTCACGTGATGTATTTACGATTCGCGACAATGGCGGTTGTCCTAGCTCAAATATAAATATAATCAAAATATCGATAGAATTTTTTTCACACGTTATTTGCAACAAAAAAAAACCTGTCATAACGCCTGGTTAGCTGAGTGATGTTGTCATGACAACGGAGTGATGGAGTAATGTTTATTCCCACGCATCGTAATACTAATAAAACTCTCGCTTTTATAATGAAAACATCATATGCATATAAAGAATGCATCGAAAGGAAGACGGTCTTGTCGTGGGAAAATGTTGTGACGTTCCTTCGTGAGATTCATCTCGTAACAGATGGTATCGTAACGGAAGAAATCTGTTGCAGACCGATTTTTATTTTTTTGGCCCTATTTGTAATATGTATTATAAATATCATATTTATGAGCGTGGGCACAATTTATTTTCTCCTACATACGTATCTTATTAGTTATAAAAATAATGAAAATAGATTGAGAACTATATTTTTATTTATTATCTTTGTTTTATTAACCACTTAATTGAGTTTAAATACATCTACCGGTTTCGAAAAATACAATTTTCTTCTTCAGGATGTCATAACTAACTAAAACATATATTATTGTTTCTTTACCAGAATCTATTTTTAAAAAAAAAAGAAAAAGTAAATTAATTTTTTATTTTTTTATTTTAGTACCTAACTCAAATCGTTACTTAAAACAATACCGGTAGATGGTTAATAAAACAAAGATAATAAATAAAAATATGAATTTTGACCACAAAGTTAATATTGCTAATTTTAAAAGTATAGTTCAATTGCACCTTATGTTATAGAAGTTAGGAAATATGTATTGTATTTATCTATACATTTTATATTTTGAAATCGAAAAATTGCCTTTTTTTACAATAGAATTTACTATTGAAGAAAAGGAATTCAATTTAAACAACGTATTTAATGTTCTTCTTAAATATTCAACGTACCTGTGTAGGTGTACGTGTACACAGGGCGTTTTAAATGAAATATAGGTATAACATAAAATTCTGATAAAAAATATTATACAATTATTTTTTTTACCTAATTTAGCGTTCACCAATTGAATTATGTATCCAAGAAAGTCTTTTTTTATCACACGTAATTTTAAACCACGCACTAAATGTCGGTAATGGAGCATTTTAGACTATTTGTTTTCCATTGTTATGTACCTATATTCAAAATTATTTACGTTTCATTTAGAATACCAAGTATGTATTTTTTTAAATATGGTGACTGTATCGCACATAATTTCGAGGTCACAGCAGAGGCGCCAAGTAATTAATATGATATGACACGTGTCAGTAATTTAAATGGTATAAACATCGGCGTGGCGCCGAAGAACCCGTGAGATCAATTCCGGAAACAAGGGCTATCATTCTTAATATAAAAAAAAGTGTCACAGAGGCGGCCTGTCGCTATGTAGGTACTTGCAAATATGGTGGGAAAATATTATGTGAATGGCAGGCGGGAACGGCATTGTTTCGTGTCGCCGTAGTGTACCGATATTGAACATCTTTTGTGTCTCATTTCTTTCCACCTCATCACCGGTTGGGAGAAGCTGAGATCGGCGAACCACCCTTGTCTACACTCTTGTTTCTTGTATGGAACGGTGACTACGTAATGCCTTTTTTTTTTATAGTATACTAGTGTTAGCAAAATCATTTTTGTATGTTAAAAGTAGAACAAATTGAGAGAATATTAATTATGTATCTTAAAGCATTCCTGATTTTTCAAATAGAGGTCGCTCAATTGTTGTAGGTTTGTATATAGAACGGACATATATACAGGGGCGTGCAGTGCATACAAGCAAAAAAGCTGCGCGTTACTAAACATTCTGGGAAACAAACATAAATTAAATTGGATTAACATAAACGGAAACATTATTTCACAATTAGCGCCATCTGTGTGCCATTAGAGACTTTAATTGCTTAGTTCAAAAAACTACCACGACAACTCACCGCTGTACCCATGGCGCTCCTGTGAATTCGCCGTATTGAGCTGTTCACATTATTCTGTTCTATCTTTAAGCTAGTGAATTACTCGAGTCATATAATTAGCTATTTACTGAATTGAAAATCCCTTTCGGTTGATCTGTTTTGTATGGAGTCATTACTTGTGCTGTTTTTTAACAGAAGAATATTAGAAAGGCTTATAACTGCGTGCAAATCATGGAAGTGTCTACATCCTCTTTTACTAATTCGCGAATTTTACTATTTTACTCTTTTTAACGTGTTGATTTCATGCTCGTTTTTTAAATTTGATGCATGGTCTGGTTTTTGATTTGGAAATAACAAAAAGCAATTGGCAGAACTATTTCCTACGTTAACCTTTAATAAAAATAATTATTACGTGAAGAATTTTTTCAAACAATAAATGAATCATGTTCAGTCATAGAAAGTGTTCTTATAAACGTCCACACATTTTTTATATGGGTAAGAAGATATTAATTTACGTTAAAACTTAAGCTTTAACAACACTATTAATAGTACTCTAAAATTACAAATAAATACATGGTAGGGTCGTATAAACGACGGATTTATTTTGTCTAAAGACGTTGGTTAAACGAAAGTACATATATTATGTATCATTGGTAAAAGCATAACCTAAATATATATCTACTCCACGCTACTGCATATATACATATATAGATTGTGGGTTTATTTCAACGCAAATGAAACGTTTTTCTATTTGTGTGTATCGCGGGCGAGAAATTATACCAAGGAACAAATTAATAAAATTAAAATATTTTTCTATCAAACAAGGATAATTACATAAAATTCAAACGCCATCTAAAATTCCCTAAGTTACTAAGCTTCCCATCATAATAAAAAAACAATATGAACTAAACTAAAATAATCTGACAAACATACAAATGTAAAATAACCCTTAAAATGGAAAATAAATTATTTTAATGAAAATAATAACAAACACCGAATAAAAAAATAACAACATACAAAAAAGTACATTTTATTTCTAAAATAAAATAGTATAAATATAGTAAAAAGACAATCAACAAAAATACAAAAATAACATAACCTTTTGCTAAAATTATATTGTTCAAAATAAAACAGAACAAATAAGTCACATAGAACACATTTAAAATCAAAAGAATACTATAAAATACAAATGAATACATAAAACAAATTAGAAGTCATTTGAAAAATTGAACGTATACAAATATTAAGAAAAGAAAACAGTATATTTTGTATAAAACACATTCAAACAACAATGCTCAAAGCATGAGAACAGCGAGAAAAATTTTGTTATTGCGCCCGAAAGACGTTCGTCTGAAACCCCTAGGGCTAGTTGAGTACTAGCACACAACGTGCTCCTATCTCCTATGCTCGCATTTAAATAAAACTTTGTATAAATATAAAATGAAATTACTGTATATTTTTGGCATAATTTGATATGTGTAAATAAACGTAAAATAGCTAAAATAACACATCTAATTTTCGTGAAATGGTGAAGAACACCGAGTAAATGATTCAGCGCTGTTTTGTAGTTTGTATCAAAGTTCCGAACCGCCGCCATGTGGTCCATTGCATAACATCGCGCACGTGAGATCTTCATTATTTTTAATAGTTATATTAATTTAAATTAATGGTCGTTATTTCAAAGAGCCTCATGTGAGAAACTAGCGTTGTGTTCAATAATCATTATTTTTATCCTGTTTAACATTCTTCATTATAAAAGAAAGGATACTTACTCACCATCACGCCATTTCCCGCGGGGGTAGGCACAGCTAAAATAGCGCCACACTCTTGTCCTGACACAATTCTCGCTTCATCTATATTCATACTTCTTCTCATACAAGCTCGAAGATTATTGAGGCTTATAATAGGACCATCCTCAAGTATCTGGTTTACCTGGTCGTGCGAAGTCTTCCGCTGACGTTCTCTACTTCTGGTGCCATCAACACTTGCGTCATATATCTTTCTTACCATTCCCTCCTCATTCATCCGTTCCATATGAACAAACCACGTAAGTGATCCTTTCTTAATTTTACTCACTATACTAACATCAGGTTTACATTTTTTCCTTATTTCTTTATTCTTTACTCTGTCAAATGGATCTGCCGCATATACGCCTGATTTCATTTCCACTGCATTCAGTTTACTTTCGTTCATCTTCTGCCAGCTCCAGGCCTCACTTTCATACATCAGTGTCGGTACCAGGACTCCACTGTGAACCGCTAGTTCCATTAGCTATAATTCCATTCTAACCGCCGCTCAAAAATAGGATACACGGAATAAATATCACGTCAATATAACATTTTTTTAAACAATATTTGAGTATGTAGGACTGGCTTACGTTATCACTTTACACAATGTAACGTTTACCATTTCACTACTTAATCGATCTCCATATCTATCAATTTTTTTTAGAAGTTGTAGATATGTTATTATGTAAAAAAAAAATCGGATATTATATACAACTGCGCTATAGCCATCTAAATGGTCTAAATTTGATATTCATTTCTCTGTAATTACTCATACTTTCTTCTTCTTATTTTAAACAGGCAATCCACCCTTCAAGAGTGATTTGTGCCATTAATCAAGTTAAAACATTATTTCATAGAAAGAAGTACAACAATATTGTAGAATAGGGAATGTTACGCAAGTTAATACCATTGTCGTTCAAGAAATTTGCTATTATATAACTTAAATGTAGCGAGTTACGGGAAAGAAGATGACACAAGTTAACTGGAAGTTGAAAATTACCATTGACAAGATTACTAATAATAAAAAAACCTGTGATCCCCAATGGACAGGCAAAAAAGACATGGTCAAGGATTTCCTCCTCGGCACCACACTCACACATTGGGGAGTCTATTAAGTTCAATCTGAATAAATGTGAGGCTACATGGTAATGCCCAATTCTCTTTCTAGAGATATTTGATATTGTTCTTTCAGAGACTTTCCTGTTGGAGAAAACCAAGGGGTGCGGGGAATAGATCTTTGGATTATTTTAAGCCGATTACCCTTGTGATTGTTTGGATCCATCCATTGTGCAGACCAAATAGAATACGTACGTTTTTTACCATATTAAGTCTGTCATACGTCGGAATATGGAATTAGTGGGGAAGTACTCCGGAAAGAGTAGTCTTCTTGGCCAGTTTATCAGCACATTCATTTCCATGAATTCCCTTATGTGCAGGAATCCAAACACCTGTTTTATTGTTGCTGTACAAATTAAATAGACATCTTCTGATGGAACAGATTATCTCATTGTCTAGCCAAACTTTCATATTAGCAGAGAGGGATTCAAGAGCTGCTCGCGAGTCGGAGAATACCCATACTTTCATATCTTCCCATTTTTATGTATTGTAAAATAATATAAAATGTGTGCAGACATGAATGAAAATACATTTTCTAATCATATCCAATATTTTTTACGTTATTTATCTTATACCAGTTCGTATCTGCGAGTTATTTGCCAACCCTTTTACAATGTAAAAACTTAAGTAATATTCATCACCTGTGTTGTTCGTTGCGTTCACCAATGTTTAGTGTAAACTTGTTTCCATTGAAATACGTTCTCAACATTATTGTAATAATTTTACTCGCATGTGCCAAGCACGATAATATACGTCTTTTGTCGCAATTCTCCGTTGTGAATCAATTTATTTTTATTTCCAGTTCGATTCGATGTACAAACGATAATTTTCCAATGGCGATCCATCCATATAACACGCGTTGACGTGAAAAATTGTATTTGTGTTCTCTAGCTATTTGTCCGTTCCATTAAGAAGAAAATATATTTTATTATAATGGTATTTATTTGAAAAATCCTCAATAAGAAAATATCTGTGGAATTTACACGAAGAATTGATGCAATTCAACATGATCACGAGCGTCGTACAAGAGGAGGGGATAGACTGAGACTGAGACTGCCATTCAGGAAGAAGGCCAAATCTCAGAAATGCCAGAAAACATAAGAAAGGAGGAGAAATAGAATAGATTTAAAATGAAACTGACCAAATATGTAAAAGATATGTTTTAGTAAATGAAAATACTTTAAAATAAATATGAATTAAATATATTAATTAGAAAGATACACGTATAAAATCAATTTAATCGAAAAATATTATTGTTGCGCCACCGGGATTCGAACCTGGATCTCTTTCCTAACCGGGGAAGGTGCATTATCCAACTATGCTACAGCGACAATATTTTTAGCGACAATTTTCGAACCCATATGTTACCTTTTTGATATTAATACATTTAATCGTTCCATTATTTGACAGAGCCATCTACCTTATTTTTACAGAATCTCAAATACCTTTGAGTAAACTGATAGCAGACGCCAGAATTATCAATTCATTTTTATTAAATTTTGGACACATTGATACAACTTTATTATTTTAGGAGAACACATGTGTTCTAAAAAAAAATACTTTAATTTTGTTTATATTAGAGCATATATAGGAGTGCTTATGTATGCATTATGTTAATAATTAAATAAATAAAAATAAATTTAATAATATTCTACTCCTTGATCCACTTACTGACGTATTAAAAACAAAACAAATAATGATAGTTTTCTTAACGAAATCAACATTAAACAGTCAAAATCGTACCGTATCAAAACCGTGATAGGAGAATAAATAAAAATATGAACGAAATAAATTTTTATATAAATCAGGTCTACTGGGAATGAAGATGATGTGGGGAATGGAAGGATTCTACGTATTAGAACCAAAGTAACAACACCACAGACATGGGTATAAATTTTACTTATTGTATATAAAATTCTATTGGATAAAAGAAAGGTAGAAAACTTTTAATGTACAATAACCAATGTAGAAATATATTTTGTGTATTTGCAAATTTATGTTAAAAAAATTGCGCAGTATTTGGATCTTGAACCTAAATAATTAAGACAGTTGTAATTTATTGTATGTAGTTTAATTTTGTGATGGTATATTGTTTGATCATTATCCACCATTTACTAATATGTTTGCAAAATATTACTAATATATATTTAAAACAAATATATATATATATGGAATTATGGGTAATTACAGGATTTACGGCCTGTCTTCGGCTGGCTTAAGTGATCACTTTATATAAATATAACGTTCACCATTCTCACCCATTAATCAATCTCCATATCTATCAAATTTTTGGAAGTTGTATATATGTTATTATATTACCCATACTTCCACATCTTTCTATTTAATATAATAAAAAATGACTTCGTCTCTATGATATATTTATTATACCACCGGGATACGAACTCACACCTTTTTCTTGCGTAGGAAATAATGCGTTATGTTAATTAAAGATGTATTATTTATAAAATACTACACAAGTCTCGCATTTTACCGGCAAGAAAAAGATCCGGGTTCGTATCCCGGTGGTACTTACATACTAACTTACCATCACGCGGGGGTAGGCAGAAAGGATCTACTGTCCCGACACACAATTCTCGCTTCATCCACATTCATACATCTTCTCACAGAAGTTCGATAGTAACCAGTGTGTATTTGTTTCAAATTCAGTTACCTATCTAATATGTGTTAAATATCATTAAACTATGTTTTAAAATTGCAACTTCACAATGAAATATGTTTTCAATAAAAATAAAACAGTATTTTGCCCGAGCTACTGACCAAAGAGCCGGGGATTTGGTCATGTTGGGACGTGTATGGTTGAACTTTCGACTGAGATACATCTCACCTTGAAACAAAATGGTATTTTTGATATGTTCGAACTTGCTTTCGATACACACGTATATAACATTATTACCTCATCAAAAGATAATAATAATTGTTGTGCGGATAATATTAAATAATCCTTCGAATAATGTTAGTTTGGCGTTACTTTGAACGACGCTGCTATGGCGCCCGGCGAAATAAAAACACATTGATCAAAGTCGGCATTTCGATAAATTATTATGTTATAATAATTTGTATTTTATATCCGGCCTGACGTCACGTAGTCGAAATAATATCACGGATATGTATCAAAAAAACAATTTATATTATTGTTGTTCGGAATTGATATTTGAGTAGCGCAAAATTACATTCTTAAACCAAATTGCTATTTGATATACCATTTCATTTCAAAAAAGTTAATAAAATTTCTTGCTATTTAATAAAATACCTTTTCTGTATTGGATTTAGTTAACTATAAAAATAAGGCTGTAGATTATTAACCCATGATATTTTATACCGATTGCACACACGTTAAGTTATTGTCGCTATTTCGGAAAAAAAGCGGAATATTTTAAATAAATTGTGAAAATTACATTAAAAAATATATAGGTATCCACGAGAAATCTAAATACGAGTATAAAAGAAAATCGCCGCTGCCTAAAAAATAACAATTTCTCAGAATTTCTTAACCACATAATTGAAACAAACCACTCTTTCGTTAGTCATAGACTAAAACTTATACACTTGGTACCTTACAAATGATTAATAATTAACAATTTAGAAACCATTGAAATACAAACGAATTTAAATTCGGAGAAAACACTAATAAGCAACACAACATTTCCTAATACTTCGCCTTTACTGTCCATATTCTCGTTAACGACCGAAACCTTCCCCTCTTCTCAAACCCCGCCTTATTGCCCGAATAAACTACAATACTAGTTATAACCTGATGATTAGAGGGACTGCACCTCTCGAAACTAGTAGTGAAAATAACCCAACGTGTGTGTAATACAAAGTTTTGTATATTAATTAACTTCTGTCCACAATTCGCGCTTTATCCACATTCATACGTTTCTCATCTCGTGCATGCTCGTCGATTGTAGAGGCTTCTAACTAAACCATCTTCCAGCATCTGTATATCTGGTTATGCCAAGTTCTTCTTATTTCTGATGCCATCAACACTCGCGTCATACACAGGGTGTAACTGACCTAGTCCACAATATTTCATGGATCGATACCCGACTAAATTATGAGCCGAAAATGTTCAAGGAGTATGTACCAACAAATGTTATGGAAAATATTATCGTATGAGATTTTTACAAAATCATGTTAAGCTTTAAGTCTACGTACTTCGAAGTAAAAATTTGCAAAATTTTCTTCATTTTTAATCTATATCTTTGCTTCGGACCACAGACTACCAAATATATAGATATGAACTAACGTAAATTCTTCGTTTCAATATTTTAATTTTGGTGTCACCCACGTGATCACTTTGGTACCACTTGCGCAATCAAATGCTCCGCGACTTTTAAAAAATATATGACTATATATATAGAATCTTAACAAAAAAACATTGACCTTTTATTTTGGTTATTCAATATATATAATCAATAAAATATTTAAATGAATCGAAATAATCGTCTTTTTAAAAATTATTTTAATCTCTTGACATTTTCGACTTATATTTTTGAATACGTAACAGCACCTAAAATATTATGCACTAGATGTGTTACATTTCTTGTCACCCTCTGATTCATTCGTTCCACATGACCAAACCACCTAAGCGACCACGAAATTTACGAAGAGGGGATGAAAATGATGATAAATGAAAGTTTTACGTACCATTCATGTACGGCAGTGGCGGTCAGTGACGTTTTGTAGAAGGTATGCTGGATAATAAGTTTATATCTACTAATGATTCAATTATACACTCACACACGTTGGTGAAGTTATGAACCATGTTTTTTTCTGTATTGATTTTTTATTTAAATTATTAATTAAATATTTCGGCTTCATGTATTCAAACCAAACTGTCAAAAATGCATCACACAAATAAATTCCTCAAAACAATCCGCTCGCTTCGTAATATGCATGTCATTCTGTGCATTATACTCATAAGCATTAAAGTCGTTTTTTGTGCGTTGTACGCTGTTAACAAATTCGTAAACAGTATTCGAAGATCCTGACAGGCGGAACTGAATGCGCATGTGCGATAGTCGAATACAGTGAAACTTCTTATCTATCGTTTTTGAAGGGACCTATTGAAATAAATTATGAATACGGGAATATAAACAAAGTTACAATATTCAGAGCTGCTCAGAAAAAAATAAATTGTATTGTATAATGTCAAGGGACAGACTAGTAGCGGCATTCTCTCTCTCTCTCGAATGTTCCGCATCGAAGCCATGCATTTAACCACGAAGTATGCTACGTAATTTAAACGATTGATGCGGTAAAATGATGCATAGAGGAACGATCCATGCCATCTATTTTAGGGTATTTTTATTAAATTAATTCGGGACTGGAAGAAATAAACGATACGTGCTGGAAAACGATTATTAGAGGAACGATCGATCGAGCTTTCACTGTACTTTCTAACTTTGTGGATACTGAACAAATTATAGAATCCAATGTTGCTGGTATCTGTGCGTTTGCGCAATTCGTAGATGTTATTTAATTGTCTGCATCACCTGACTCCGGTGCCGGTGTGGAATCCTTGCCCGGCATCGTTACTGGACCATCTCGTGATTCAAGCCGGCGCTATCCTCAGTCGTCAGCGCACGCGTGTCCGCGGAACAAAATGTGTAACGTCTCATGCGTTGGCACCAATGCGGTGTAAAACTAAATGCGGAACACAAAAGAACGCCAACGTTTTAGAAAAAACACCCGTTTATTGTCATCGACCCGTGGAGCAGTCGGAACAGCTACTCCTTGTCACAGCCGACCGGCGGTGGAGCCGTTGGGCCGAATAAATAATGGAACCCTTTGTTCTGTAAAGATGTTTGAAAAATTCAGTGGGCCGTGTTTATTATATCCATAATTTCCGTTTTGCTCGGCACTCGTCGCCACGACTGTGATTCTAAATCAGTGGCTCGGAGAACTATAAACTACTTTTATTTTTTATATATTCTTTTTTAATTAAAACTAGACACACAAAACGTCTTGCAAGATGTTTGTCTGCAGATACATTTATATCTATTTAATACAATCAAAAACATAACAACTAATCAGTCAAGGTTTAAACAATTCATTTCATTCTTACAGGTAAGACAGGTTATTATCGATAAGCCATTTTTTTTTTTTACCATTTCTTCCAAATTGGGAGAAAGCGTACTCTTTCTACATAAGTTCTAGCTACACGTTGACGTACCGTCGCAAGACGCACTTTTGACATGCCTCCATGTCCGCTCGTCATAAAAATCTCGCCTCATCTGTATTTCTCTCATCTTATCGATATTTTGAGGCAAGTGTTGATGGCACTAGAAATAGAGGATTATATAAATGCGTATGAGCAATCTTCTTCTTAACCCTTCAACTCAGTTTCAGTACCAGAGGTTGAATCTGATATATTTTATATTAATATTAAGGTGGCTAACTAGTTTTGGTACAAATGGAGTACGGAAGTACATGGAACTAGAAGCTGTATTAATGGCATTTGATCAAATGAACGCATTGCAACCAATTCGCTAAATAACGCAAAATTTTTTGAAGTCAAATTATTTTCTGATATAACACGAAATAAGTGATTTGATTTGTATATTTAAAATCTTAAGATATCGAAATATCAACGCTACAGAGGACTGTCTCGATAATCATATACTGGGCATGCGCAGACCCAACAAGAAAGACTAGTGACCCTTGTGGGATAAGATCCCGTGGACTGTATCGAGAATAATATTAATCAGTTAACACAACCCGAATTGGAAGTCTGAAGGAACATAAAGGCAGATGGATCTGGCCTACCTTGCTTTAAAGTCCTGGGTTGAGCGTCGTCTTCACCTCCGGTTGAGATCACTTCCGGAACTATTAAATACACTTCCTCTTCGCGGTCCTAGCGTTGCGCACGGCGCGGATGTAGGACGGCAGAAAAAAAAGACACAAGATCTTGATAGTTCGCGGTCTGAGCGCAATCTGTCCCCCCGTCGGCGAAATTGCAAGTAATGAATCGGCCAGAGCGGGACAGGTATAAATTATTGGTTTTGTTTATAGGATGGACAAAATGGATAAGGAGTGGGTATTCGACTTGCGTCAACAGACCCCTTGTGGTAACCGTTTGACTTCAAAGTATGCATATAGTCACGTACGCACTCATACGTATCATAGACAATTTTATGCACACGAACGTTATAATTGTTATAGTTTTTATGTTTTTAGAAGTATAAAGGAATGCAAAGGAGTATTTTGGGAGTACATGTTTTAATAGGAATACGGTTCACGAGAAAGGAGTACGTTTGGTCACCTTATTAATATACCTAAACGATTATAACGAAAAACGTTTCTTTTATTACATTACATTAATTACACTTGTTATATTATTGCCACGACAGAAAGATTGAGAATATTCGTTTTCGAGTTTGAATAATTTGGTTTTTCATTTGAATAAATTTATCTTTATGAAACAGAATAAAAGGGAATATAAAATTACCCGTCGAGTTGGGGCTTTGTCTCAATCAAATTTCCCTACCAAAATAGATTATTGCCCTTTCAGAACCTATTTTGAAAGAAAATAGCCCTAGACTCGATTTGCGGCCGGGTACATAAGTCGCTTTTCCCTCGGACTAAAACCGACATTTTATTTATTTATTTTTATTATTGCGCATTGGTCAATATTAACCTTCACCATACCGTGATGTAAAATACCCATATGCAGCCATGCTGTCAACTCGCGTTACCGTAAGAAATTTATAACATTTTAAATGTGAAGACAGCTTTTATTAGTTTAAAGGGCTATTTATTTACTCTAAATATTGAGCATTAATTACGAAAATGGAATCCTAATATAATTCGGAGCATTCATCAAGTCCTATAAAATACTACTTTTTTCTTATCTCTCTTCATTAAACTAGTGAGAAAGAGAGATCATATATTCGTATGTTTGTTATCATTTTTATTGTGAAATAAATGTACCATCTCCATTTGTCTTATCACAAATGGTATTTTTCCCAGTATATTAATTTTACAACTGACTGAATTGAAAAATAATTATTTTTGTAAGATTCGCTTTACACAACTGGTTTTTCACTCTAGTCAGTTCTAAGCATAAACATTTTCCTTATAATTAACTAAAATGTGAATTTTTTGTTGCGTATATTAACCGAAATATTACACTTTTAATTGGGGCGGTAGACCTGTGTTACTGCATGGTTTTGTAAGGGTTAACCTTTACCATACCATGACATAAAATACCCGAATGCAGCCATGCTGTCAACTCGGGTTACCGTAAGTAACAGTTAGAAAAAATGTTTTTATTAGCTTAAATGGCTTTAATGGCACGAATTTACTTTAAATATTGAGCATTCAATTTTGAAAAAATGATTAATAACATAATTTGGAGCATTCATTAAGTCGTATACAATGTGTCCTTCCTTCTTATCTCTCTTCATTTAATTAGTGAGAAAGATATAATTATATTTCTATGTTTGTTGTTCTTTTCACTGTGAAAACAGCGTGTGATCTCTGTCTTTCATATTACAAATTGTATTTTTACTAACGTATTAATTTTACAACGGATTGAATGGAAAAAATAATTGTTTTTGTACGATTCCCTTTTCATAATTGGTTTTTCACTAGTCATTCCTAAGCGCTAATAACCGAAATATCACAGGTTTAATTATGATGGTAGACCTGTGTTGTTACAGCGTGGTTTTGTAAGGGTTAAAAACGGTGAAAGAATCATACCTTAAACATTTTGCCTCGGTGTCGATGACGAATTGTAGAGAAACGGGAAAACCATAAAAGTTTACCTGGATTCGGGAGTATCCTGTTCGAGTCATCACCGAACCTGTTAGTGCTTCATCGAAACCCGGCGACTGGGTAATAGTTTTATAACTGCCGGCACGTCTGGTATGTCGGCCTTCAACCGTGTTTTCGCCAGTCTCGATGATTACTGCGGGAGCTGTGACGTCATCGCTGATTCCGTGGTCTTTTGACGTTCAATACGTTATTTAACACATTATTTCTTCGCGTCATTATTAGATCGCCACCCACATGCACCGCGCAGATTATGGGTCTCCTAATATTGCAACTGCGTAAAAACTTTTACAAATATTCGATTACCGATTGCGTCATGATACCATAGAGAGCAGACCGCTCACCGGCGCCGCCTCGACGTCAGAGATTGCCTGTTAAGCAGGGGCGTGCAGTGCATACAAGCAAAAAAGCTGTGCATTACTAAAAATTCTGGAAAACATATATAAAGTAAATAATTTGATTAACATTAACAAAAACATTATTTTACAAATAGCGTCATTTGAGTACCAGTGGAGACTTTAATTGCTTAGTTCTAAAAACTACCACGACAACTCACCTCTGTATCCATGCCGCTCTTGTGAATTCGCCGCATTGAGCTATTCACATTACTCTGTTCTATCTTTAAGTCATATAAATTGCTATTTATTGAATTGAAAATTCCTTTCGGTTGATCCGTTTTGTATGGAGTCATTACTTGTGCTGTTTTTTAACAGAATAACATTAGAAAGGCTTACAACTGCGTGCAAATCATTAAAGTGCCTACTTCCTCTTTTACTAATTCGCGAATTTTATTATCTTAACGTGTTGATTTCATTATTGTTTTTTTAAATTTGGTGCATTGTCAGAACTATTTCCTACGTTAACCTTTAATAAAAATAATTATTTCCTTTAGTTATTACGTGAAGGATTTTCAAACAATAAATTAATCATGTTCTTCACAACGTCCATACATTTTTTATATGGGTATGAAGGTATTATTTTACGTTAAAACTTAAGTTTTACAAACACTATTAATAGTACTCTAAAATTATAAATAAATACACGATAGGGTCGTATAAACGGCGGATTTATTTTGTCTGAAGACGTTAGTTAAACGTAAGTACACGATTGTATAATATCATTGGTAACAGCATAACCTAAATCTATACCTACTGCACGCCACTGCTGTTTAGTTATGACACTTCTGAAGAATAATAGTCAGAGTGTACCAGCACCAGCAGTTTATTGTCACTTGCAGTGTTCGCGCCGTGGCGCCGGGTACAAGGTGGTTGCGAAGTTAATTCCTAGTCGTTCTCTTCGAGGTCGATAACACATTATATTTCAAGATAAAATGTAAAAAGATTGTTTGAAATTCGCCGTTATATTAATTCAGTCTACTCTACCGACTGCTCTAACTGGACCCTCTCATACGCATCTTTTGATCTGTGTCCAACTTTTCCCGGCCAGTACACTCACCTGCACAGTTAACATGTTGCAACTTTAAATGTATATACTGTTATTTGTCCACGAAAGACCTGGTGTGGCCGGGTAAATGTGTGCGGTGTCAACGGATGAGATTTTTTCAGATTTGTGCCCATTATTATGCATTTAAATGCATTACTTAGAAAGATATTCATATATAATCAATTTTATCAAAAATGTTTTGCTGTTGCTACCGGGATTCGAACCTGGATCTCTTTCCAATCTGGGGAAGGTTCATTATCCAACTATTCTACAGCAGACATTGTTATATTTTTCAAATTAATACATCTACCGTTCCATTATTTGAAAGCCATCTACTTTGATATATTTTTATAGTATATTTTAATATATTTTTCGATAAAATTGATTATATATGTACATCTTTCTAATTAATACATTTAATTAGTATTTTTAAAAATATCACAGACCGTCTGTTCTGGATAATTACAACTTCATAATAACGATGTGTTCTCCTTAATAAAAAATATTATTATATTACACAGGACAATGTTTCAAACTTTATTTAGTCTACTAGATTTATAATTTATTTCGACACATAAATGTTGCATGTAGCTTATAAGGAAGTAAATAATTTAACTTTGAAATAACTTACTATATTATCAAAATAAACAATAGCAGAATACCGTTGAACGTCGTAATAATACACTGAATATAACGTTTCAAAAATTTTCACAATTGTTACAATTAGCATCATATTATATTCATTTAAAACAAAGTGACGCGAAATAATTGATAAACTCATTTTTAATTATAATTAATTTTAATCATAATGATGAGCACATTTGTCGGTGAAGGTCGTTATGTATCAGTTCATTCCACTCTACGTACAAAATACACGCGGTAATTAACTCTGTATTATCCTTTACATGCTTTAGAGACGAGTCTCCGCGACAAATCTCATCTGTGTGCACGCGCCATAATTGCGTAGCGTTCTCTCCTCTCTGCCTACTTCTGCGGCAAAACGGCGTGGCCTGTTGATCGGTTGTACATAATAGACTGAGACAATAGAAAGCCGTACTGCTCTTACATTATTTTGTACTTCTACAGTGTCGGTTTTTATGTGTTTCATTTGAGTTCCTATATCCTTAAAAATTAAATTATTATTTTCTCGTATATTGTCTTAGTAATTAGTCGTGGCAAATCACGATTTTTTTGAGTATCCTGTTTCATTCCGTAACAATAACAGCGACCTTCTTACGATGACAAATAAATAAATCAAAACATATATAATAGTATTTTGAATCAGGGTCCGGCAGAATCGACGGCGTCTACCGAGAATTGTGTAATTCAGCGGTTGCCTCGCGAGCAACATGTGTAAGTGATATAACGGTATCTTACCAAACAAATTATCATTCCTCGCCGGCCAGTGATAATAGGTTGCTAGTCGTTAGTAGGGCTTGCTGAGGTTATCTAGCGCTGAGAATATGGTGTATACGTTATCTAGGCATCACGAAACGAATTTTATGTCGCTGGGTACGTTGACGGTTCGTTCAACATCCTCACGACTCTCTCTGAACTCTCGCGTGCTGCGTTAGGGAGGCGTGATGTGCGTGAGTGATCGATGTAGCCAGATTCGGGATTAGCGGCGTTCGTGAAAAATGTGTTGCCCTCTTCATTTTATTCACATCAAGTTGATTTCTCAGACCTGCACACTTATAAAGTCCTTTACGCTTCTCAAGTCAGACCTCAGGTAGAATACAATTATTCATTAATTTTAAATTATATATACGCTGAGGATTTCAATTATGATTATCTCCTTAGCCGTCTGAAATTTATAAAATTATCAGTGAGACGTACAATGACCGACCATGTATTTCTATACAGGATCATCAATGGTATGTTAGACTGTCCCCAAATTGTTGGTCTGCTTGACTTTCACGCACCGTTGAGGTCATCGAGACACAATTCATTATACTATTACAGTGGTAATGTCAGAACACATGCATTAGCTAACTTCGCAGTTCCCAGATTGCATTCTTTGGGGAATGAATATGCGGAGGTAGTTATGAAAAAATATGCTGATATTATGTAATGTGTATTGCACTTCTTATGAAATTTTATTTTATTTTACAAATTGAATAATATATATGCGCGTATTATAATAATAAATAAATAAATTATTATTAAGGATTAAATTTAAATCTTATCTTTTTACTTCTTCGGTGCTTAAATATAAACGGATTTGCATTTGGAAGCAATACTCACTCTATTTGCCTTTTAATACATTAACTGCCGTATCTGTAGGCCGTAAATGATGTCTGTCCGTTAGAATTTTTTCTTAATACATATCTGAAATACAGTACGGAAAATTTTATAGTTTTACCTCAATAGGTAGGCAGTTGCTCATAAAATACGCAAGTGATGCGGAAAAATTGAAACAAATACGAAATATAATTATGTTGGCGCTAAATATTTCTTATTTTTATAGTCACATTATATAGTAAACGCATCTGATGAGCATTTTTAAGGGGTTTATTGACCATATATTTTTAATGTTGCTCATTAAACTGTTACTATATTTTTATTTATTATCTTTGTTTTATTAACCACTAAAATGAGTTTAAATACATCTACCGGTTTCGAAAAATACCATTTTCTTCTTCAGGATGTCATAACTAAATAAAACATATATTGTTTCTTTGACGGAATCTATTTAAAAAAAATCTATTTATCTTTAGTACCTAACTCAAATCATTACTTAATACAAATTTACTCGAATAATTTTTAGGAAAAAATTTTAGAATGGGACTCGTAGTTAAATTTAGTTGGTTGTTTATAATTTTTTGATTAGTTTTACACGCTTTATTTATCTCCAACGATTCCAAATTATTTAATTTGTGACCAACACCGTTTATATGCAAAATTGACAATCCCAATTTTTTATCAAAATCATGACCATTTTCTATCAAATGATTAGCAAATTCTGAAAACCCACTAATTTCTACCCGTTATACCAATATAAAATGCAGCACAATCCTTGCAACTAAGTTTATAGACACCGGAATTGTTAAATTTATCATCTTTGTCTTTAGAATTTATGAAATATAAATATAATATAAAACAAAGATAATAAATAAAAATATGAATCTTAACCACAAAGATAACATTGCTGATTTTAAAAGTATAATTAATTGTATATTATTGACCGTACAGAGCGTCCCCGTTTTTATACATTGTGCATTCGCTTCGGATGATGCTCGGTGTTCAAGTTCATCGACAGTCGCAATGACATCAGCAACCGCACCGGCTCTTATACTGATAGTTACAATGAAGCTAATGGTTAATTTAACCTTGATGAATCAGGTATTCCTATATATTGGATACGTCATAACTCGCAACACTATGATTCGTTATAAACCGCAGATGAGATTTATAATCAATTTGTTGCATTTATGATTGGTTTTGAATCGATCTGTTAACTGGCGTAAAGCAACGCACAAGATGACTGGTGTTGGTGAACTCGTCCAACGCGTTGAGGAAACATCGAGTCTGTTTATTGTCTGACGGTAATCTCAATTCTCTGCAACGAGACTGACGGGAATGTGGTTTCAACAACTGTTCAAATAAACCTGGTTTAGTTCCGCCGAGTATATATATTTCTTTAAATTGTGTGTTTTTGTGGCATTAGTAAATATGTCTGGGTGATTTTTAAAGT
This sequence comes from Eubasilissa splendida, assembly GCA_031772225.1. Classification (NCBI taxonomy): domain Eukaryota; kingdom Metazoa; phylum Arthropoda; class Insecta; order Trichoptera; family Phryganeidae; genus Eubasilissa; species Eubasilissa splendida. The sequence continues at coordinate 5,020,539 of CM062854.1, read as the reverse complement.
TCAGTGTCAATCGTCCGTAGTCCAAAATAGTGTAACGTAAAAAGTACTTTTTTTTTGTAATGGCTGCAGAGATTTTTTTTATCCAGATTACAACATCCTTGAATTTCGCATGTGGATAGGGGTTCCATTTATTTTTTAAAAATCTCATTTTAAATATAACCTAATGGAAATGTAAATGCTAAAATTTTATTCTTTTTTCAATTCCATTATTTTCTTATGGTTTTGATCTGTTGGTTCTTCACTAAGTAATTTTATTTGGCTCTTGATAAATTGCCCGAAGCGAATTTCTCGAAAGGAAATTGCTCTAAGTAGATACTTAAATTCATTAATACTAATTAATTAATTAATAAAAATAAAAACAAAACAAAAATGAAGGATAAAAATTAGTTATGAAATATTTCATACTACATGTTAATGTCTTATACAGGCTATGATAAACAGTACACATGATAATGTGCGATAAAAATGGTACGTTATAAAGCATCGCGTGATAATCGGAGGTAATGGAATGTCTGTTATCATCTGTTGTGTTATAATATCTCGCAGAACTGAGTTAAAACATTAAAAGTAACCAAATTCAATCAATTGTCAATTATAAATTAATCTTATCCAGTTATTCGATTATTATCGAGTATAAATTGCACGTCGAAGAACTTGTATTCGAGGAACTTAACTTTCGTGCAATTGATTTCGAGGAATTTACCACATAACATTAATATTTATTATACATAACAACCATTAACAAAATAGTGACCTCATTTTATTTAAATAATTAAACGATAAGTACAAGGAAAAGTTTATCAGATCATATGTTTACCCACCTATTATTGATAGTGGGAAGCAGTGGAGAAAAATCGTGTTTTTAAATAATCTTATTCTAATCTCTAAGTTAAACCAAAAATAACAAAGTGATTGCTTGATATGGGTAGAAAGCAAAATTAATCTAATTTGTCATTTGTGCTAACCTAACTACCTACACATTTTTGTTTCCCAACTATTGTATATTACAGACAATAATATTTTATAACTTCAGATTTATAGTTATTTACCTCTAAACAACAACTGTACAGGTAATTGTTTTGGAACAGATCACGTCTTGTAAAGTAATTAGCTTTATTTTTTTCATATGCACTATTTATACTACAAAAAAAAGTTGTACAAAGTATTTTGTCTAATTATTTATATTATTTTCCTCAAAAATAAATCATGATGATATTGAAAACAAAACATTAAACGGTTTATTTAATTTGGCAACTTAAATTGAGTTGTGAAGTATATTTTTATTCGGCCTATTGCACAACAGGCCCACATTGTGTTCTGTTTTCAACGTTAATTCCTCATGCAGAAAATTGAAGTCCAATTTTTCGCTTAAAACTCGATTGTCTTCTTTTGCCTCATTTCTCACACGAAATTGTGTTCCCCTTCAGCACTCCCAAGTTTTGTTCCCATTTGAAGATTGGTGTAATCAGGGACATTCTTATTCTATATTGATCGCATCTTTGGGGGCTTAATAAATTTACATTTTAGTGATTTTATCGCATTTAATGTTGTTGGCCGCTGTGTTACATGTGCTGGAGTCGTCGATAGTATACGAGAGAGCAAAGGATGATACGCGAATTGAATCCCATTCTGCAAACGTAATTAGATTGCTAAACGAAGATATTAGATTTATTTTTCGAATCATCATTATCATCTTCACTAGCATGTATACCTGCGAGCTCTGCAAATACAAGCAAGTGACGTATAACCGTCTCCGAATTCAGTACGACAACTCATACAGAATACTGTTCGGATTGGCGCGTTATTGCAGCGCATCTACAATGTTTACCGAAGGCCGTATACATGGATTCGTTTCGCTTCTGAGACATCGAGTTGCGGGCGTAAAGCTGCGGCTGGAGCTCAGCACCAACTCTCTGGTGCAAGCTGGTTCCCTGACCAGAGAATGGCAACGCCTACAAAATAGTGACTGAAGTAGTTATATATGTAATATTTATATTTTGTGTGTATACATGTGTGAACTTTTTACATTTTATTAACTTTTTTAATTTTTTTTTTATTTATTAATATTTTCCTCGGTTTTTTTTCATAGCATTATATTTATTTCATAACCTTAATGTATAACATAATATGTATTATCTCTATGTTGAATCTGGTTTAAAAAAAAACCTGATCACGCTAGAATAAACGCATTATTATTATTATTATTGTTATGAAGTACATCTACGACCAGGTAAACCAGATAATGGAGGATGGTCCTGTTAGAAGTCTCGACAATCGGCGAGCTTGTATGAGAAGATGTATGAATGTGGATGAGGCGAGAATTGTGTGTCAGGACAGAAGAGTGTGGCGCTCTATCCTCTCTGCCTACCCCCGCGGGGAAACGGCGTGATGGTAAGGAAGTAAGTAAGTAAGTAAGTAAGTTCTAATATTTTTAATGTTTTCTGGCTTGTAATGAAAGATTTATTTATTTTAAATGTAGATATATATTATTTTACTTTAAATACACGAGCAGTTCACCAATCATTAATCAGTCATTAATTTAGTCATTAATTTGACCAATGACCTCGTTTTATTATAAATATGCAGGCATCAAAATTATTGTAACGTCGTCCATTCAAAACGGGACAAATAACAGATGTTGAACCATCAGATGGCATCAGATATGGTAATTAATATTTGCCCACAGTTTGTGGTACCGTTCTGCGATTTAACTGCGCGTTTTTTTACGCTTTTAATTCTGATGCATGAATCAATATTCATTGCGTTCTCTCGTCGCGGTGAACATAGCTGTACCGACGCGGTGAGGTTATACAGTGCACATATACTAATACAAATTAGTTATTGCCTAATTTATTAACCGTATATTTTATTGCGATAACGCTATTTTTCAATATTATCGCTAATCAAATCGCAGGTATGATTTGAATAACGATTTAATTGATACTGTTATATACCTATGTGGAATTCTAGACCATTCTACGACATTCCACCACAAGCTGCGGACGCGGTGCCGTATATATTTTGTTGTATCGTGAAAACTAATTTACTTTTTTAAAGGAATACAATGTATAATTGACTACAAACTCTTAAGATCGGTGTATTTTGCACTCTGCTACTCCTTAACTAATTATGCTGTTTTAGTTTGGGGAGGAGCAGCAAATCGATATTAGTCAGTTAAAAGAGTACAAAAAACAATTATTTGGGTAATAAATGGTCGTCCCTTTAGATAACCATCAAGATCTTATATTTAAAGAGGAGACAAATCTATATGTTGAGACTCGTCCAATTTTTCCATGCTAACAACAACTCACCCCAAGCAATAAATCATGGAAACAACACAAGACAAACAACGAACATCTACACGCCAGTTCCGAGAGCAACAATGACATTTTATCAAAGATTCTACATGTTCTTGGCTTCGAAACTGTACAACACACTCAGTACCAAGTGGAAATCGTTCAACTCCAATAAGATTACACAAATATGGACCCAATCAATGGAGATCAATCAGAAGCATGGCTATCCAACGTTCTAACATAATCATTATACAGTGCCTACACTAATAATTCACTAGTTCTATAATACTACCGCTACATTTTTTTAATTCTATATATACATATATATAATTCTAAATATATATATATATATTTATCTCTATTTTTATTGCCGTCGAATCTTTATCTTTCTTGAATTAAATAACAGCACAACAGTACGAAAAAAACTGACTACTTTAACACAGACTTCAGTCTAGCGAAGTAGTCAGGACAACGCTGTATATATCAGAGGTGGAGTCTACTCCATCCCACACAATAAACTACGAGTATTTAATTGTAATATAATTGTATCTTATGTTTATCATGTTATATTATAATATATTCACCTCTGTTACAACAAAAATATGTCTAAATAAATCACAATCGTCATTACTTTAGAATGCTTGGTCGGTCTTGGCCTCTTCGAGAATTTTTCTCCATTGATTCCATTTAACAACCCGCCATTTCTTTTCTGAATTTCTAAAACAGATTTGTCTTTGGAGGCATTGTGCTCCGTCTTAGCTTTGCTTTTCCCAAGATACAGCCTTCACAATAATAATGTGTTCCTCTTTAATAAAATATGATGTTTTGTTTTGATACGTCAGGTATCACATGTTTTATTATACATATAGCAATCGAAACAACACAGTAGTCAATTTTTTGTATACATATTCTTCACCTTAGATTAGAAAGAAATGAAATAAATTGGGATTGTCAATTTTGCATATAAACGGTGTTGGTCACAAATTAAATAATTTGGAATCGTTGGAGATAAATAAAGCGTGTAAAACTAATCAAAAAATTATAAACGACCAACTAAATTTAACTATGAGTCCCATTCTAAAAAATTTTCCTAAAAATTATTCGAGTAAATTTGTATTAAGTAACAATTTGAGTCAGGTACTAAAATTTATTTTTTAAAAATAGATTCTGGTAAAGAAACAATAATAATATATGTTTTTAGTTAGTATTGACATACTGAAGAAGAAAATGGTATTTTTCGAAACCGGTAGATGTATTTCAATTCAATAAGTGGTTAATAAAACAAAGTTAACAATTAAAAATATGAATTTTAACAACAAAGTTAATTTTGCTAATTTCAAAAATAATATTATAGAAGCACATAAATAGTTATAGACTACAAATGTATAACTCTCTATATAAAATGATTAGAGTGTAACTCCCTCTCCAAGCACAAGAGGTCATTTTAATAATGTACAATACTTATTTAATAAACCATATTATAAAAAATTTTCAAATAAATAAAAAAAAAACTGTATTTTCTCCTCCAATTCCCTCCTGTTGCAGTCGTTCCTTGGCCCGACACTCCACCTACCCTTAACCGTTCGTAATCCAGGAACAATTTATATGGCGACCCCTTACCCCTATCAAGAACTTGCTCGTGAGTGCACCGAGTTTTGAGTCGGAAAGTTTCTTAATAGTCTGGAAATAAAAACTACCAACTGCCCTCGGACGCAAAGCACGCGGGTTTATTGGCACTTGTTATTCATAATGAACTGCTAACGGTTAAAAACGAAGTTAATGAATTATTTTAAAAACTAATCAAATGTATTAATTAGAAAGATATTCATATAAAATTAATTTTATCAAAAAATATTGTTGTTGCGCTACCGGGATTCGAACCTGGATCTCTTTCCAATCCGGGGAAGGTGCATTAACCAACTACGCTACAGCAGACAGTACTTTTGATGTCAAATTTTCTAACCTATATGTTACGCTTTTTCAAATTAATACATCTATCGCAAGTCATCTACTTTATTTTTTACGGAATCTCAAATACCTTTGAGTAGTACGATAGGAGACGCCAGGATTAACAATTCATTTTTATTAAATTTTGGACACATTGATACAACTTATAAAGATGTCCCAAAATTAACGCAAGATTTGAATTTGCCGCAATTTCTGCAGTAAATTGTTGGTAACCCTGAAAAAAAATTTGACAGCTGAAAGTTTAGGGTTAGTAAAAATGGGGCGTTACACGATACAACGTGTTTTCATCATTGAACAATATCTCAAAAATAATGAAAGTTTGGCGGCCGCAATTCAAAAATTTAATACAAAATATGGTCGAAATAGTGTTTTAAGTTCATCAACTGCGAAGAGATTAATTGAAAAATTTTGAGAGACTTCAGTTGGAGACGCTAAACACACTGGTCGTCCAAAAACAAGCCAGATAGCAATTATGCAAAATGGTCATGGAAAATTTCGACAAAAAAGTGCGTATGTGCCAGCAAAGCCGTGGAGGCCATTTGCCCGATGTGTTATCCATTAATAACTTTATCCCGTGTACTTTATGATTCAATAAAAAAATAAAAATCTAAAGATTAAAAACTGTGTTTTCTGTTTAATTCAAATCTTGCGTTAATTTTGGGACACCTATATATTATTAATTGATCTTTTTTTTTTTTTTTTAGGAGAACACATTCTTATTGTGAAGTTGTAATTATTCAGAACATAGGTCTGTGATATTTTAAATATGAATTAAATATATTAATTAGAAAGATATACATATAAAATCAATTTTATCGAAAAATATTGTTGTTGCGCCACCGGGATTCGAACCTGGATCTCTTTCCTAACCGGGGAAGGTGCTTTATCCAACTAAGCTACAGCGACATTATTTTTAGCGACAATTTTCGACCCTATATGTTACCTTTTTTGATATTAATACTAATATTAATATCAAATAATAATTAATATTAATAAAAAGGTTCGAATCCCGGTGGCGCAACAACAATATTTTTCGTTAAAATTGATTTTATATGTATATCTTTATAATTAATATATTTAATTCATATTTATTTTATTAATTGATCTTTTCCGTATATCTTTCTAGATGATTAATTTTATTTGCATTAAATATAATTTTTGCACCACTTTATTAATAATACTGTTAAATGTTTTACATACATATTAGTGTGTAAAATAATAATTTGTAATAAAAAAATGTATTTTTGATAGTTTATTGAAGACAATTAAGTATTTAAATAAATCTATTGTATAAAGGGTAACGTAAACCTGAAAAAGGAATGAATGTCTAGTATATTTTCGCGTATGTAGTCGTAGCATAATGACTAGCGCGCCACCTTCGCAAGTGTGACGACACAATTATAACAACGCATTAATTTCAGTATCTTCCCACGGTCATTACGAGAGGAATCATCGTTGACTGGTAGCTTTGTTTACCTTTCTCTCGCCGTGTCCTCGCCCCTCGTCACAATCCCCCTCGACAACAAAGTTTCGTAGCTGTCGAGCGCACATCTTCATTATTTATTTCACAAATATCATTTCGCTTTGTCAGTTTTCAACGCCTCTGCAGATTGAACCGACCTGGTTAGGTGACAACTTCATAAAATACAGTTATTGTCTTCAAACCGAGATATGAATCTTATTTTCTATTAGTATTTCTAATTAGTGCTCTGGGGAAATGGTGTCACAGTTGTTTACTACTCCAGTTCGTGGCAGGAACACGTGGTTAACATCTGTCAGCTACGACTCTTTACGCACTAGTCGTTCACTACTTGGTATATTTAACTATTACGTTTCTTATTACATTCCGTTTTTTATTTTTTTATTACTGTTTCCTTTCAATAACCCACTCTCATTCTCATAACACTGTTAAACAGCATTTTGAAAGGTAGTCAGTCGGCTATCTTAATATGATTCAACCAATCCTGAACTTCGCTCGGTGTTCAGATAGGATTCTGGTACTATATCCCGTCTCCTGCTTCTGACAACGCGATAACTAATGAAATCGATCACATTTTAACGTAAAGTGGCATTTTGTTTGGGGTTGGCGTTAATCTTGCATAAATAAAAAATAATTTTGGCACTTTACCCTTTAATAGTCTCTTGAAAGTGTTTTTGGATCACACAGTATTTTTGCTGCCAAACCCTTTTCTGAGATTGGTCCGTGAAAAGGCAGTCAATATTTGACGCGTATCTTTTTGACCGACCGCAGTTGACAGGCGATCGGCACTAACAATTGTTTGCTTTGAAATGTGTGAACACTGAACTTGACGACAGACGATGCTGCTTTGCTGTGCATTCTTGCGTGGAGATATGCTGAATTTCTTATTACTAAATTTTTTTTTAATGTTTCGTGTCATGCGTCGTGAAATATTTCCATCTGCAAAGAGTTAATTCTATTTCATATGCAGAATTTTAGCACACGAGCTGGTATCAATGGATGAAATAAAGCCTCTGTGCAATGACTATTATGATACATGTAATAGGTAAGCACCTAACACAAATTTATGTGACAAGTGTCAGGTGTCAGAACACAATTGATTGAATGACTAATGCATGAATGAAATATAATGAGTAATTAGCTTCATTAAACTATGTATTATCTCTGGGCATAGACGGAAAAGGTTGCAAAATAACAGAGAGGTCCAGTCGACTCGGACCACCCTTGCCATACCACCTTACAGTGCAATACCACCTACACCTTAAACAATCCCACGCACAGGCCTCTGCCGTGGCCAACCCAAGAAACCATGGCATGCGTCATCCTCGTAACGAGGGACCGCTGAAGACTTAAGGATTTTAAATATGAATTAAATATATTAATTAGAAAGATATACATATAAAATCAATTTAATCGAAAAATATTATTGTTGCGCCACCGGGATTCGAACCTGGATCTCTTTCCTAACCGGGGATGGTGCTTTATGCAACTAAGCTACAGCGACAATATTTTTAGCGACAATTTTCGACCCTATATGTTACCTTTTTGATATTAATACATTTAATCGTTCCATCATTTGACAGAGCCATCTACCTTATTTTTACAGAATCTCAAATACCTTTGAGTAAACTGATAGCAGACGCCAGAATTATAAATTCATTTTTATTAAATTTTGGACACATTGATACAACTTTACTATTTAGGAGAACACATTCTTATTGTGAAGTTGTAATTATTCAGAACAGACGGTCTGTGATATTTTAAATATGAATTAAATATATTAATTAATTATCTTAAGGATTATTAATAAAATCTATTCGTATGAATAATTTCATACTTTCAATTTCAATCTAAATATATTCATTTATGTTATTTGTTCTGCTATTTACACCCTCGTTCCGGAACGGGGCACAAAATAACCCCAAAAATATAATTTGTAGAACTATTTATTAAATATTAATGATATTGAGCTGGTATTCATTGTAAACCTCATAAATATCCCTAAGAATGCAACGCGCAAAAAAATAAAAACAACAATGTATAGTAAGACAGTAAAAATGAGAGAAAATGATGTTTTTTCCATAGACAATCGCGACCATTTTATAAGTTAATTCCCCTTATTAGGTAACGGCAGATATGACGTACGTGTTTGGATGAGTCACGTCTTAGATCTCTTCGTTGACTTAAAACATGCACGTGCGCGGTCTGTTCGCTAACGCGACACATCGGACTGCGTCATTCTGCTCGCGTAGCTCCCGACGGCCGGACGCTTTTGTTACGGACACTACAAATTATTACGGTTTCTTATAAAATACGACAAATTTAGTAGTATCTTGTTCGCAATTTATAAGAAATTTAATTAAAAATATGATAGAACATGCTCAAACTATTATACTTCATTGAAACGAAAATTTGAATGGGGTCACTTTGTACCCTGCTCCGGCCCTCGATCCTATTTTCGATCTTTCGGTACCCGAAGGTTAAAGTAAGATTTTATTTTTATTCTTAAACATTTACTTCAAACAGGACATGAATCCCCCTGAGTCAGTTATATACTATAATATCTTTATTATTCATATATTTTATTTAATTTCAGGTCGCTGACTGAAGTGTGATGAATCTAGAGAAGACATAGCTGCCTAATGGAATTCAAGTAAGGAAAATATATATTTTGTATATGTTTTAATGTTTAAAATGTCATATATGACTTGATCGAGTTAAAAATTTGATTATTTTTCTACATGCAACCTATACATTCCTCTACAAAAGTATCAACTGATAAAACGAACAACTGTTGTTGGGCGTGCACATTGATTCAGACCTTTCAATGAATACACAAATCAGTAAAACTGTCAGTGCATGCTGACATCAACTGACACAGATTAAAAGTATTCGGAGACATCTTCCTCTTGAGGCAGCCCGTCTACTTATAAATGCATTTGTGGTGTCACGCGTGGACTATTGTAACAGCATCTATGCTGGCCTGCCAATGTTTCAGCTGGATAGATTGCAATCTATTCTAAATGCGGCTGCACGGATAATATATGGAGTTTCCAAATTCTCTCATATAACATCCCTTTTACATCGGCTACATTGACTCCGATTCCCTGAAAGAGTTGAATTTAAATTGTGCTGGTTGATGTACATGGCGACACACAACATGGCGCCTCTGTATCTTCAAAAACTTTGTATCCCAGACAATTTGAATGGTGGACGTCAAACACTCAGGTCAACCGATAAATAAAATTGTTTTAATATAACACAAATTAAATGTATCAATACGAAAGATATGTTGTCACCCGGACATATTTAATTTAATGTGTATTGAAATATCACACAACTTCACAATAATAATAATGTGTTCTCCTTAAAGCGTTAAAATAAAAACGCGCGTTTCTGTGCTGTAAACTCAGTGTACATGGAGACTTACGATTTTTATGTCGGATAAATATGAATATTTTACATTTATTTCTTACATTAATCATTCAAATAATAGTTGACATAATATATAAGTGAATAAGTGTAAAAGTGCTTAAAATGATAAAAAAAAATAAAGACACGTCTAACTCAGCCAGCGCACGCTCTGCCACAAGTGACGATCGGCATCCGGCACCCCGCGCACTACTGCGCCGTCCGCACTTCTTCGCACGTACATGTATTGACAAACTCACGTCAGGTTCTTCGAGAAAATATTTTTTATTGTAAATACAGTCGAACTCGGTTATAATGAGATCACACTTGTAATGAGGAAATATAAATATTATTATTTTGATTCTGGCCTGTTTTCATACAACCCTTCACTGTTATAGTGAGCTCGCTTCACTGACATAACGTACAAAAATATTGTTAATAAGGGAACAAAATACACTACACGGTCGAAAAACCCTAATTCTGGAGAAGTCATAAAATCGAAAGCAGCGTCTGCAGACGAGGTTCATTATTGTTTACGATTCCTTTCAGGTTTCGAATTGATTAATGGGTGTTTATTTTGTGTGCGTAGTAAATTTTAAACTTTAAAACAGAGCAGTATTTTGAATTTTGTTAAGAAATAATGTGATTGAATTTACTTTAAAATGTTTTTGTACTTACAGTTATAGATTTTTTGATAAAATATTTTTTTGTAATAACGGGTAACGGTTATAATGAGCAAATTTATCTGGTTATAACCGAGTTCGACTGAACTTATATATTAAATTTATTTTACGCAATACATAAATATATTACGGAGAAAGACTTAAAATATGAACTCTATATTTAGTAAATTTACAGATATATTCACATAATTAGAGGCAATGTTAACTCAGTTTACATCATCGGAGAGAAAAGGTTAAATTTTTTATTTCGATATTGTAGAACATATCTTCCAATTTTATAAAGTGAAAGTGCACGGGACTGGATCTATTATCAACGTCATGGAAGAAGCGAAAGATAAAAATGTCGGGATTGAAATGCGACGGGTTCTCTCTCGTTTGTGGGCGCGCCATGGTAGCATGTGTGCGCCAAGCATGGGAAGTTGAAGATGCTGGGAGGTCAACCGCGTTGAACATGATATTATCTCTGCCGAAATGTGTTGTTCAACAGCTTATCGTGCTGTTCTCCGGCACGCACACGCCCTCACCTCCTCACAGAAACCTTCATATAGCTGCCCGCTGTATTTCAACGTACAATCCCGCTGAGCGGCTTCAATGGCCGTTTCGAAAGTGGATTCATTTCAATAACAAATCAACATTATACTTGTCCGTTACATCGCACAGGTGTGCTCACCATCAGTGGCGTGCACTAGGTAATAGATTTAGGTTATGCTGTTACCAATGATATTATACAATCATGTACTTTCGTTTAACCCACGCCTTTAGACAAAATAAATCCTTCGTCTATACGACCCTACCATGCATTTATTTATAATTCTAGAGTACTATTAATAGTGTTTTTAAAATTTAAGTTTTAACGTAAAATAATACCTTCTTACCCATATAAAAAATGTATGGACATTTTTAAGAACATTTTCTATGACTGTACATGATTAATTTATTGTTTGAAAATCCTTCACGTACTAACTAAAGGAAATAATTATTTTTATTAAAGGTTAACGTAGGAAATAGTTCTGCTAATTGCTTATTGTTTTTTCCAAATCAAAAACCAATCCATGCACCAAATTTAAAGAACAATCATGAAATCAACACGTTAAAAACAGTATAGACACTTCAATGATTTGCACGCAGTTGTAAGTATTGTTATTTTGTTAAAAAAAACAGCATAGGTAACTACTCCATACAAAACGGATCAACCGAAAGGAATTTTCAATTCAGTAAATAACCATAATTCACTAGCTTAAAGACAGAACAGAGTAATGTGAATAGCTCGATGCGGCGAATACACAAGAGCGCCATGGGTATACAGTGTTGAGTTGTCGTAGTAGTTTTTAGGACTAAGCAATTAAAGTCTCTACTGGTTCATCCAATTATTTAATTTATATTTGTTTCCCAGAATTTTTAGTAATGCACGCCCCTGCTTACGATCACTATGAAGGCAGAGTTTCTCAATATGTGAATCCATTACATTATGTTGTTCACTTTTGCGTTTCTCTTCTCTCATACCAATCCGGTATTGCTTTTAAAATCGTACCATTATAACAATCGACTACACATTTGTATAATGTACATAGTGGGGCTGAAAAACGTACCACACTGTTTTCATGATATGACCAGGATTTTATCCTTACTAAGACTCGTCCCCACTAAAAATGTAAATGTAAAAAAAAATTGAATTATGTTTATTGGTAACATTAGGTTTAATTATTATGGTTATTTTCTACATGTAGCTTTTTAAACCTTAATTGTACAGCAATATAATTTATAATATGAGTAGCTTGTCGGTATAGTGGTTAAGACACTGGCCTAGTGATCTAGTAGTCGTGCGTTTTCGCCTCGTTCCAGTTCGCCAGCAAGATAGTCCTATTTTCATAGTATAAGCGTTTAGTATTTTTGAAAATAGTAGGAATATTGATGTGAAATGTATTAGGTGTATTATTTTTAAATTTAAAAAAATATATATCTGGAAAGACGTTCAGTAAATCGACCCCTCCTACGTAAACTATCGTAACTAACAATCCGATCATCTTTAGATTTTCCAGTATTTTGCATTCTAGCATTGATTTGCTGGAATGCTGGAATTGGATGCTTGAAGTGGCTGTATTTTTTTTACATATTACGCTCGATAGAACATAATCCAATACTGTACTAATAAAATATATATCACATATTTGGAAAATACTAGAACACCTAAAAATGACCTGTTTGTTACTTACAATACTTAACGTAGGAGGGGGCGAAATATTTTAATCTGCAACTTTTTACAGTCTATTTAGTTTGAGAAACGCCGCTATTCAGTAATACACGTGTCTTCATATTCCTTTGCTCTCAGTTTTATCTGTTTATTGGTGCCACATAATAAAAAAACTCCATACATTACTATATTATAACCATTCACTAAGAGAAATGGCATTTTTTTGACTTAGTGCTAACAAATTGCTGACCAGTATTTTTATATATTGAAATCCGCCAAGGTTTTTAGCACGCTGTGTAAAACGCAGCTTTTATTGTATTAGAAATGATAATACCATGGTTTTAAATTCACATACGTTTTAATTTATGGTGTCCTTGTTAACTGCTACTCATTTTTTTAAAAATATTCATTCGAATTCGTTTTTAAATACAAATTACTGTGTTGGTACAGCATAATCGGGTAATGCACATTCCCCCGGATTGGATGAGATCCAGGTTCGAATCCCGGTAGCAACAATAATATTTTTCGATTAAATTGACTTTATATGTATATAATAATGTATAATATGTATAATAATAATAATAATAATAATAATGGATAATTTGTATAGCGCCATTTTCGTAAAAACTTTCCCCTCATGGGCGTTTTACACAAACTGTTTATAGTTGTACAATTATCTTTGTTTTAAAATTAAAAATGGCTATTTTCACTTATGGAAACTTGCTTTTTGAAAAGATGCGTTTTTAGTTTCTTCTTAAATAAAGTTTCTGATGCACTGTTTCTTATGACGGAGGGCAAAGAGTTCCACGCTTTTAAGTCTGCCACCGCAAATGCCCGTTCACTAAATTTAGACTTCTGGCAACGGTTGTGCGGTTCTACAACCCTTCCTGCGGCTGAAGTAGAGGCTGACCTGAGAGTTTGACGTCTACCATTCAAATTGTCTGTGATACAAAGTTCTTGAAGATACAGAGGCGCCATGTTGTGTGTCGCCTTGTACATCAACCAGAACAATTTAAATTCAACTCTCAGGGAATCGGAGCCAATGTAGCTGAATTAAAAGGGATGTTATATGAGAGAATTTGAAAACTCCATATATTATCTGTGAGCTGCATTTAGAATAGATTGTAATCTATCCAGTTGAAATATTGGTACGCCAGCATAAATTGTATTAATAGACCACACGTGACACCACAAATGCATTTATAGCTCAAGAGGAAGATGTCTCCGAATACTTTTAATGTGTCTCAGTTGATGTCAGCATGCACTGATAGTTTTACTGATTTGTGTATTCATTGAAAGGTCTGAATCAATGTGCACGCCCAACAACTTGCAGATGCAGATTTAACATTGATTGATTCCTGTATTAAGTTTTACCTTCTAAGTGTTTCTGTCCATAGTAGTTAAAAATATCACAGACCGTCTGTTCTGAATAATTACAACTTCACAATAATAATGTGTTCTCCTTAATAATTTGTTTTTGATATAATCTGCACGCGAATCATACATTTCTGGCGGTTTATACATATATTTCAGTATGGTAACAATTCAATTTGCAAACAATTGTCAGTCACGTGGTTCACTTCGTTATTATAACACTATTATGCAAATACACAATAATAATTACTAATATCATCTTCACTGAATATTGTTATATCACCGTGTAATCCAGTTAACTCATTTGCAGTATTATTTGAATAGCGTTATGTCGGTAAATACTTATCCGCGATACTTCTGTACTATTTTTAATGTTCTACGTTTATCTATTTTAGAATCGCAATTTGTCACATTGCGAGAATTTTGCGTTTCATGATGTTTTGTGCGCACTGTTGCGGTACTATATAAAATGCTCTAGTTCCTACCAAATTAGGTAAATAGCTAGTGATGGGAAAAAAATGCTACTCTCGACTCGCTGGTGTGGTGTGATTGAAAACTGTGACTGTGATCACAGTTTCATTACTAATACGCGTACGCCGCACGATATCACAATACACGAAATAAAAAAATAAAAAAAACATTATTTTGAATGTGTTTACTTCTATTATTCCAACTTAATTTGCGTAAAAACATATTCTAGCATATAATATCACGAAGAGAATAAAAATCCTTTAGAAAATGTGAGTTTATTTTTCGGGTCAAATTCTCAGCATTTCGGGTCAAATGCGTAAAATGTTTTGCCAGAATCTACTAGATGACGCTTATCACGAATTATAACGTTATTCTTTCATGGATATTTTCATTTCATATTCACATGTGCCGAATCACAATATTTCCAGATATTCAATCACTGATAGCGAGTGTGACTCAAATATATATCACGGTTCGTGATTTTGAGCTCATAACTATAAATAACGGATTCCGATTTTATGTTATATTTGCCACTGTACTATTTTAGAAACATAATTTCTATTTTTAAACTACACGGTATTTGTATTGTCTTTATCTAGTGGCCAGCCATTTGATCGCAGTATGGCGCAGTGTATTGTATGATAGTACTTCAAGTTCAATTATCTCAGAACCCGCTTTCATGAATTATATTGTGAGGGCCGGTTGTGCGATCAGTCGTAACTTTTTACTTTAGTAAAAAAAGTTACTAAAGTAATTTTTTTTTTGCAATAACGGATTTTTTGAACGTTGTTATATCAATATTTACTTCTCGAAAGTACCCAAGATTCCAACCAGAATATTCGATATTCGAATATATTCGGCCTTTTTCTACTATTCGATACTAGAATATTTGTGCAGTTATTCGAATAATGTTCGTACTAATTTCTAAGGATGTAATATTAAACTTATTTTATTACTTCAGCTGCAGGAAGGGTTGTAGAACCGACCAACCGTTGCCAGAAGTCTAAATTTAGTGAACGGGCATTTGCGGTTACAGGGCCAAAAGCGTGGAACTCTTTGCCCTCCGTCATAAGAAACAGTGCATCAGAGACTTTATTTAAGAAGAAACTAAAAACGCGCCATTTCAAAAAATCATTTTCATAAGTGAAAATAACGATTTTTAATTTAATAAAACAATGGTAATTGTAGATCTATAAACAGTTTATGTGTAAAGCACCCTTGAGATGAAAGTTTTTACGAAAATGGCGCTGTACAAATTATCCATTATTATTATTATTAATATTATTTGAATAATTCTCAGTATTCTAATTCGGACGTGGAAGAGATACCCGTTGCTTGTTCGAAGAGTTCACAGACGTCCGAATTGCAGACTGAATATAATGTTTGTTCAAATAATCTAAAAAAAGATTTTAGATATTTGAACAATTTCAAAAAAAGGACAGACACGTTAGACGTACTATTTAAAACACTTTTAACACTTAAGCTAACAAAATTATGAACAAATTTAAAATACGAAACGTTCAATGCGTTGTTATTTTTAAGAGTTTAAGAGTTTATGGTAAATTAGCTAGTTTTCTTGTAAATTTTGATGTACTTACGTATAATACGATTTATTTGAAATATTCAAAATTAATTTCATACTTTAGAAACTATTAGAATATTTTTAGTTTTACTGTTCGATATTCGAATAGTTGATGTCGAA
Source organism: Eubasilissa splendida (assembly GCA_031772225.1). Taxonomy (NCBI): domain Eukaryota; kingdom Metazoa; phylum Arthropoda; class Insecta; order Trichoptera; family Phryganeidae; genus Eubasilissa; species Eubasilissa splendida. The sequence goes on along the minus strand of CM062854.1, from coordinate 5,003,963 downwards.
TAGTCGGAATCTCTAGTACATCCCGTAGTAAACTCATTTTGTTCTCTGATATCCGATAGTAAAAACGAGAATCGATAGTTAAATATGGCGAATTCTTCACAGCTGTTTCAAAAGTCATCTGTCACATTGACACGTTTAAAGTTGCAGTATACGACAATGAATCATTCAATATCCCGCTAGTTTAATGATGAGAGTTCGTCATTTCGATCGCAGAGGTGAAAAAATTCACAGATAAAGTGTAAAATACAACATAATTCATGATTATTTGTCGCGCCTGTAGACATCTCTATCTATGTTTTAACAATAGTGAATTTGACGTTCAAACAACCCGCAAACGATTTTTAATCACGGGCGTTAGTAAAAAGTTACCATAGTAAAAATTTACTATTGAACACAACACCAGCCCTAAGCACATGAAATATGCACGGGTAACTACGATAGCATTCGACGCACCATAATTGCATGTGTCCTAAAGCCGTGGTTAGGTGCTGGCCGATACGAAACCCGCATATCAATACCACGCCACTCTCGCCCTTAATTCCACGTTGTGGGAACATCGATGCCGGTTGCCGATCGATATAATTTCCGATACTTTCTCTTCTACGTCGATCCGTTGGAATCACGGCCGGCACATGTCTTAAGGCTATTTCCACGAGAAATTGTAAGTCACTTTGTTGAACCCACGATCAAAACGGGCGCCGATCTTCAAACCTGATTTTTTACTGCTGTTGTACGAATAATACAAATAGACTCTTTGGTTTGAGAAATCCAATTAATCTTCTCAGGCTGACAATATATTCATGTCTTGTTTATGATCGATTTCCATTTTGATTTGTGACTCCATGTTAGCGCATATTTTTATTCGCTTTCTTCTATCATATTTTCTATTTACCGTTCTAGTTATAGATGTATCGCAGACACGAAGCATTATTTTTATACGAGAAGTATGGAAGTCTCGGGCATTACAGGGCTTACGACCTGTCATCGGCTGGTTTAAGTGATCATCTTACACAATGTAACGTTCACCTATTTACCCATGCTACCACATCCATCAAATTTTTGGAAGTGATATATATGTTATCATGTTGGAATATTTCACTTATTTATTACCAACTATGCTGTCGCCATCTATGGATTTTTTTTTCTCATTTTTTTTTTAATGCTTAAGACTTTCATACTTCTCTCTGTGAGACATCTGTATCTTGATGACAATCACCTAGGGGATATTTCAATTTATATGTTTACGCGTTAATATGAATTATTTGTTACTTATTATATATTTTATATCGTACGTTAATAATATCTATATAATATATTTCACTGCCTATGCTGAAGATATTTGTTGTTTAGTCCAAAAATTATGGCTTTATTCACTAACGACAATAAAATAGTCTCACTTTTATATTACGAAAATGTTAAATATCAAAATAATAGTTATTTATTTTTATTTATTATCTTTGTTTTATTAACCACTAAATTGAGTTTAAATACATTTACCGGTTTCGAAAAATACCATTTTCTTCTTCAGGATGTCATAACTAACTAAAATATATATTATTGTTTCTTTACCAAAATCTATTTTAAATAAAATCTATTTTAAAAAAAAAAAAAATTTAGTACCTAACCTAAATCGGTATTTAATACAAATTTTATTCGAATAATTTTTAGGAAAAATTTTTAGAATGGGACTCGTAGTTAAATTTAGTTGGTTGTTTATAATTTTTTGATTAGTTTTACACGCTTTATTTATCTCCAACGATTCCAAATTATTTAATTTGTGACCAACACCGTTTATATGCAATTTTTTTACAAAACCATGACTATTTTCTATCAAATGATTAGAAAATTCTGAAAACCCACTATTGTTCAAACATCTCAAATGCTCCCTTACTCTTATATTAAAATTTCTACCCGTTTTACCAATATAAAATGCAGCACAATCCTTGCAACTAAGTTTATAGACACCAGAATTGTTAAATTTATCATCTTTGTCTTTAGAATTTATGAGTAAATTTCCTATACTATTATTTGTATAAAATGCCGGTCTAATGTTTCGTGGTAGGTGTTTAGATATTTGATTCGAAAAGTTATTTATGTATAAAATCCTAATATATGTTTTAGTTAGTTATGACATCCTGAAGAAGAAAATGGTATTTTTCGAAACCGGTAGATGTATTTAAACTCAATTAAGTGGTTAATAAAACAAAGATAATAAATAAAAATATGAATTTTAACCACAAAGTTAATATTGGTAATTTTAAAAGTAAAATAATAGTTGTTCAAGAAAAAAATATGTGTACAATAATAGTGTGTAATATTATTGATATGATAAATTATCTATGTTTAAAGATCTTTGGCATTTAAATGCGCGGTAAAGAATGCTTCAATAATCGACGATCATTAAGATATGATGTATGAATGTGAATGATGAGGGAATGACATCAATATTTTGGGAGGTAAACCTATTGAGAGAGCTTTATATTCTTAATGTGGGTGGGGCCCTACATGTGTAACGTGGCGTTTTAGTTTGACAAGTTTTAATGCTATTTAAATATTCAACAAGAAAATAGAAAAATAAATATTCTTTACAAAATTTCCTGCCCTCACAAAAGATTTAGTTCGTCCCGAGGCCAAAACGTTTCGACAAAAAAAAAAAAAAAATTTTGAACAAAAATCTACTACCTTCAAAAGGGTAAATGTTTAAAAGTCATAAATACACTGCCTAAATCCATCATAAGATAATTTTTTAGTCTATATTTACGTTCTTGAGCAGTCAACCGGCTAATATATGATAATATCAACTTAATTAACGTTGTGTTTTTCCATTTTTTGTTATTTTTGTATTAAACATTAAAGAGCACAGAGAGGGCTATAATAACAATTACATTACATAATGGATATTATGTATGTGCACGTCTTAGTATGTTAGTCACTTATTTTTTTAAATATATCTTAGATAATATGGTCGATGTATAATTTTAATCCGTTGCAAATAAACCGCCCTATTTTCTACCACATATGAGCTAGTTTTGAAATATCTTTTATCATACCATTAGAGAACTATTAATTAATGTTGATTACAAACGCAATTATCTTGTTTTGCTACCCTAGGCCAGTGGTGGCGAACCTTTTTACACGCGCGTACCAAAAATTCCATAATAATATATATCGGCTGTGACGTGCCGTGCAGTTTTTTTTATGTATTTATTTAAATAATTACAATTAATAATTATGCTATAATTAGTTTTTTTTGTTTTTACGTAAAAACATAACACGACATGTCAGATCGTGTCATTATTTAACAGCGTGGTCCGATAAGATAGAATGACTTCATTCATCCTTCCAAGCAATTTTTAATAGGGGAAAAATGAAAAAAAGAAATTTTATTTAAAAAGTAAAAAATACACTTCAAGTTATTAGTATTAATGCGATTTTTGCTGCTGTACTTTCGATGCTAAATACTTTATACCCGGTTCATATGTTGTCACTTATAGTAAAATGGTAATAAATTCATCGGTCAATCTACTTCTTGTACTGCGTTTTATAAAATTAATTTCGGAAAATAATGGTGTTCCAAGTTCTTATTATCTCTTATTTTGCATTCTTTTTAATTATATTCGATAATCGATCATTTTCAATTTCTATATCTGTTAATTGTTACGTGCCATCTCTGGCACGCATGCCCTAGGTTCGCCACCCCTGCTCTAGGTTTGCCACCCCTGTCCTGGGCCATGGGTCGGCAGACCGGGGCTCGCGAGCCGCATGCGGCTCTTTTCATAGGCATTTGCGACTCTTCAACTTCAGCTCATATTTTCATACACAAATCATATTTGATACATGAAATTGTTTGCCTGAAACATATGTTTCAGAATCTTTGACTTTACCTATTTACGCGAACAAACATTGTCTTTCATGAATCAAATAAAAAATATGTTAAGAAGCAAATTAGCCGACGGTAATTTACAATCATGCCTAAAATCGAACAAGTAGTTGTTACTTGGGAGACATAGCGTGCAAGACAAGAAGATAAACTTTACAAAGTCCAAAAAGTGTTTAATTATTCAGGTTTTATTGTTTTATAAGTAGAGCACTGAGTTACTGAAGCTCATAACTCCCATATATTATATTCTTCTAAGTGACCCACGACTTTATTGTGAATTTGAGTTTTAAATAAAAATCTTGATTTTATCTAATTTTTTTCTTCATTAAAATTGTCACTAGAAAGTCTGCCGACCCCTGTCCTAGGCGATTGTATAATTTGCTGCGCCCTGTTGTAGTCCGTAGTCGTTAGTGGACATTTTCGAGCATTTTTATGGTTTGTTATCCAAGCTAAGCCAAATTATTTTCTTATCTCGGACCTTAATTCTATTTTGAATAAATTCCAGCTAACGCATGCCATGTTTATCTGTTCGACATTAAACGAATTACAAAACCGCACGCAGCCGAGACAGAATCCAGAAAATAAGCCGATTTCCCAACTAACTGAGCCGATTACCTGTCGTTAGTAAAATCTGTCGGGTTTATTGCTCGAATTAAAAGCATACCTGAGCGTTGCTCAACAGCGGGTATTTGAGCTCGAGCCGATATTTCGTATATTGTGGTTTTAAGCTAAGCTTATGTGCGCGTTTACATATATAACCTTCTGTAAATTTTTCTCACATTGGTCTAGTGGGATTTAACTGACGACTAGATTAAATTATGACCATTAAAGTATAAACATACGTATATGTTTACTCATAAACACACACACACACTCCGAGTCGAGCTCTAGATTATTCATTCCCGTGACTGAGAATCTTGAACAGCATGTTTAACTTGTATAAACAGACTATTAAGATGAGAAGGTCCCATCGTACGGGCGGAAAAAAGCCAGAATTTCAACGGGTAAAGCCGGCCATACACGCAACGTTATACCTGACTGATCAGCTCGCCTGTACAGGCAAACTGGAGCGTGTATGTGACAAAACTGGTGGGTATCCTTACCTGACAACAATTCATATTTTCTACCTGTGGGTATGCACTAACTTCAGGCAAACCTGAGCGTGTGTCGCTCCAGGGCGCAGGTCTCAGCTGTTCCGTCCACCGCGAAAAGAAAGGTAGCGTTGCGTAGTTCGAAAAAATGGCGTCTCACAGGCGCAGCGTAATTGTGGAAGATTTCATTGAATTGTATGAATTAGAGCCATCCATTCTTAAATAATTACAGTATTCTTTTTTCGTAGGACGACGAGAAGATCTAATAGAGTTACAGCATCGTATTTGCGTTGTAGCGATGCCATGGTTGACTGAGAGATTGTCACAGGTTGGCCGCTACGTGCATGGCCAAAGTTGAGCTTCGGTTAACGTGTCATGTTTACCTGAACAGGTATACCGTTGCGTGTATGGCCGGCTTATGAAATCTCTTGGCCGCCCACGCACGAGGTGGGCTAACAACTAGATTGAATAATGCTAGCTGGGACGAAATAGCTCAAGCAGGGATACCTGGAGAGCAGTCGCGAAGTAGTCCTTGGGACTTAATGACTCATGACACTATTGTATAAATATGTACATAGATCCAGCGCCGGCGCCAGACTTTGCCGCCACAGGCAAGATTGTTTTTTTCCGCCCTAGTAACTTAAGTGTAGATGATGTTTTTAATTTTTTAAAACCATTCCACACACATTAGGGGCGGTATTTTGTTAAGCTGGCATTTTGAAAATTACCCAAGGTCGGCTTATTACCAAAATACGTTAAGACTGCTACAACACATTATTATCGTTTTGCAACTTGAGATTTTCAATTTTTATACATTTTTCGGCATCCCTCTTGATTTGGCCGTCACAAGCGGGCGCTCGCTCCGCCTGTGCGTAACGCCAGCGCTGCATAGACATGTATAGCGGTGGAAACAGCCCTTTGCGGAACACTTCGTGATACAAAAACAATACCTTTCTACTAAGACACCTTCAGCTGATTTGTCAGCAAGTAATCAATATTCATCGTATAACCTATAATTGATTATATTATTACTCATTCTTGAGGATATTGACCGGCATGAGTTGTCTGGGCATTCTGTAGAGAGAAACGCTTTCGTCAAGGGCAGGCCTGTGACGATTCTAATTTATCCGTCGGGTGTGAAGATAGTCCTCTTCCTTTTCGACCTTTGACTCTAGCAGTCGCCAAAAGTACAGGGCTCATCGCAAGCATGTCGATTAGAGTCGTTCAAGTATACCGTTCCTGAATAATCGATACGTTGTTGCGTCTAGCTGTTTCCAGAATTCATTGTCTAGGTTTTTGGAAATACTTTTTCGTCCTGTTAATAATGGAAGCGTAATATAATTATTAATTACAGATCTCTTTTTCGTTTAGTTTTGTTATCACCACAAACTACTTTTCATATTAAAACCTATCATTGTTCATTTATAATCCCTCGCTCGTATTTCCCCCGGGGATTTATGTAAATATCAGTTTAATTTGCATCCCCATTTCGACTCTCGCAGGGGTAGGTTAAGTGCCTACTGCAAATAGGAATCGGAAATGAACATTTCGAAATGCTATTTCAACAGATTTCGTATCTGCATGTAACAAGGTCCATACTCGTGCCGGAGAAGTAGGTACGCGCAACACATTTTGTATGGTATTACAGCTATTTGAATAATTTTTAATGGTGTTTTTTTTAAATGTGTATATACGTGATCTTTATACTTCTGTATTTCTTCCTCATGTTTATCGGCTTTTAAGACTCGTATATTGCCCTCCTTTTGTCGTGACTTGTTTCACTCGATTGCACAAAGAGAAGAACCCTGATTATTCGGATTGATAGGAACCAGGGGTATATCTCAATAATCAATCTCACAATAAAATAATAAGTGTGATTACATACAAAGACTTAACTGAACACATTGTTGTACAGTATACTGTTTACAGTAGTAATGAATATACTCGTTTTATTGAAATATCAAACTTTAACATAATTTTAGAAATTAAATGTATTGGGTGTCCAGCGGAAAATTTTCATGTTTAATATTAAATAAATAAATAAAACTACAAAAAAACGCAACGCGCACGAACCAATGAATCACCGCACTTTAAATATTGCTCAATCGCGAACGCGTGGTGCGCTGCCGACCAGTGACTCATTGCAAATCACGCGCGTCGAATAATACCCCTCCGACTTACCTCACCCTGATAGTTTACGACGAGCAATTACAATTTAATCTTGAAATTTTTACGCTGGACACCCTTTATTACTTTGACTGTAAATATGTATGTTTTAATACTGTTAACATGACATGTTTTTATTGCAGCTCTAAATATAGCGGCTGTATTTTGTCTTCTCTATTTTTGCTTCTGTGTGATATAGAGCAGAGTATTTTAACTACAATTTCAATGTCTTCCTCATTATTATCTACCTATTTTAAGTCTTTGATAATCTCTTCGTCATCCGTTAAATTTGAAACCCCGGATCAATGACGTCATAATTTTGCCACTCCACAGAGTGACGTATCAGAATATGGAATATTGCATATCAGAATGACTTCACAGATGTTGATATTATTCAGTCACCTAGCTTAAGATGTCCTGATATTCGGGATTCTACGTACTAATATTTCGTTAAATTTAATATTATTATCTTTGATTAGTAGTATTTTTTAATACTAATTACATCTATGTGATTGAAAGCTATATACGTACCTATAAACCCACTAAGATTTATATACAAATTAGTGACAAAAGATTTTTTGTCACTAAATCTCATTATTCCTTACCGGATAATACATCCATCAAATTATATCACTCCGATGTTAACAGTAAAATAATCTCGTCTTGTTTTACTCGAGCCGATCCTCGCAAATTTTTCGTATGATTTAATAGTAGTACATTTCATAATGGATTGGCGGGTCTTCGAGGAAGACTTCGTTAAATTCTGAATATACATCTTTTGTTGGCAGAATTTGATTGAGTAAACATTTCCATTCCACTGATGTAAAAGTATACACTTGAGACAAAATTTTATTAACTCGTGGATGAATTTTCAAGGGTTATATATTAAATGTGTTTGTATGATTATATATTACTTGTTAACATTTCATTTAATATTAAATAGACGCATTTATTAGCAATTTTGTGTAATTTTACCTACAAAGGCACTGTTATTAAACAAATATCAGATATCTCATAGAGACAAAAGGCTATTTTTTTAATTATATTTAATGGAAAATATATGCAAAATGAGTGATCTAATTTGGTCCATAGATGGAATTACGCCCAAGAACTTTTAAAGGTCCAAACTTAAGATTTAAACTGCTACAATAGTATATTGAATTACCTAATTGCATCTTGTTTTACTCTTTATATATCTTTTTTATATGCTATCTAATTGTATCTTGTTCTACTGTTATTATTATTTTTTCTTATACATTGAACATTGGACATACTTTAAGTTTTACATATTAATTATATGTTATTTAATTGTATCTTATACATTGAACAATGCATTTACCTAATCTAATGACATCTTGTTTAACTATTTATATATATATATATCTTTGTACATTGATCATTGCACTTTGTTTACTACTATACCGGGTGAACACTGTCTGCTATAATACAGTCAAATACTAGTGTAGCTGGCGGGTACCCAAATATATGTCTTACTAAGAATCAAATAAATAAATAATAATTATTATTATTATTAAATAGTCACCTTTTAAATTTATTTTCATATTAGTTCTTACTTATTCACCACTTTATAGTTTTGTTTTTATCTATGCTTGTATTTTTTAATTTCATTATACATTGATTCTTGAAGAAGATACCATTCAATTAATAGTGGTTTAAACAAAGTATTTTGTCTAATTATTTAAATAATATTTAATTACTTGTCACACCATTTTGGCTATATTATATTTAGTCCTTTGAAAGGTTTCGAGCAAGTATCTAAAATATTATTAATCCCTGTTGTCCCATTTACCTTTGCGTTTAATAGGGTAGTTCCTTTACCGTACTCTCTGAAAGATGAAGGGAAGAAATCTTGCAAACTTCAATTACTTTTCTTAGGGTTTACAAGATTTTCCGAAAAGCTTTTGCCGTGATCTTTTTATTTCGGGGTTCACAAAAGGATGAAAGGGCATATTTATTCAAAGCCATACGACGTGCTTTAGGTGTTTTATATTAGTCCTATTATATTATATTCTATATATATTTTTCACGCAACAAAATACAATTGAAATAAATTTAGCAATTCGAATTGCCGATTTCGCATTGGAATTAAAATCATGTGAATGTCTCGTTTTATTAGCAGTGTGTTGAATTTATCATTCTATTTAATGAGGAATATCCTGCGTTTTGATTTGCAAAATTAATAAACCTGATTACGATAGGAATTATTCAGTTATTTTTCTGTAATAGTGAATATTATTTTTTATTTTTTATTTATTTATTTACACCCTATCCGAATCGTTTTGAGAGTTGTTTACTCTCGTTTCGATTCGTCATAATTACTTTTTTTTTTATTACATTCAGTCATTATTAACATTATCATCATAATACCATCATAGGTTGGCTCCGGTATCATCGTACCAGAGCCACGCCTGTACAATTTGACGTGAGACTCGTTATCACATTCAATTCAGAAGGCAGTCAGAAAGAAGCTATAGAAATCATACACCCCCAAAAGGGGAGGGTAGACGTCACATTTATGTGTTGCTGTCGCAGATCTCGGTCACAGTCCGGCAGAAATTCGCCCTGTCCAGGTCTCAAGAGTTGCGAGGGAGAGCCAGTAGATTGCTCCGTTAGCGGCATTGTCCATCCCAGCAACCCCCAGCGAGAGACCCACACCCTAATAAATACCCGGAAATATCAAATTATTATTATTATTATTATAATATGTTACCTTCATTGCAACGCTTATTTAATATTATTCCTTACAGGAGACTACGTCGTCCGAATCTTTAATTTTTTTAAGATGATACAAAGTACGTTTCACCCGGCACAATCTGTCTTTTATGCAATTGGCCGATGCACGGGAGAGGACACGTGGCCACCGGATCAAGATATTAACTCTGTACTTGACTTGCGATGTAATTTAGGATGCATATTTCGTCACGATACTTTATTTGTATAACGAAACGTGAATCAAAAGAAGGAACTTTTGGCTGGAAATTAGAATTTTTCCTTTTTATTCAGATTTAGCCTGTGACTTGGAAGAGTTTTATAATATTACTTTTATAGAATATAATAATTGTGAGAAATGTTACTTTGTACATGTGTGTCAGGACAATGACTATAAGAGGCCGTCTCTGGGGGTAACGGGTCTCTTTCCATCGCCACTTCTCAATAATTACTTGTATATCTCTGGATTGTATAATTATGAATTACTGTAAATACTTCTTATAATAAACGTGTAATTGTTACCTGGACACGGAGTTGTTATCACAAGGAACTGAACCCAAGTAACTTGATAGTAAAGAGAGGATAGAACACCGAGGGAATCTGGTGATACTACGAAAGTCACTTTTTTTGTATTATAAATTCAAAATTGTTATTTGAATTTATGGATATAATTTTTTGAAAAGGTGCGTTTTTAGTCTCTTTTTAAATAAATCCTCTGATACACTGTTCCTTATGACGGAGGGCAAAGAGTTCCACGATTTAGGCCCACCCACCACAAATGCCGGTTCACATGGATTTCTGACAACGGTTGGTCGGTTCTAGAGTAGTAATGGTAAACCGTTACGTGACTGTGATTGTGCCACTGATTGGTAACTGAGATTTAACGATGATTGATAACTAATATTTTAGGTGTAGTTAAAGTGGATAAGAGAGGGGATGTAATGGACGGTATTTGAATATTTATTATGTTTTTATTGTTATTTTTATTATTACATATTTCAAAATTTTCTAAAATGTGTAATTTTCGTCCTTTGGCGCAACTATGTACGAGTTGTAAATTACTGTTATCAAATGAATGGTCCTCCATTCTTGCGTGCTCAGCCATTTCGGAGTTAAGACTGAAGTTTTTTTTATGGCTTTCTTGCGTTCTTCCAATTTTTTTCTTATTCTGTCCAATGTAAAATGCGTCACAATTCTTGCAACTCAACTTGTTGACTCCGCTTTTTTCTCTTGGGATATTTTGGATTTATTATTCTAAATATATTTTTTAATATTGTTTTTTATATACAAGGCAGGGTTAAATTTTTTATCTTTACAGGAATTTAATAAATTTATTGTAAGTTTTCCTACATACATTATTCTTCCTCGTGGCTTTCTTTCGTCGTCGTCTTTTGGTTGAAAGAACGACTTTTTTGAACGAAACAGAGTTTTTTAAATATAAATTAAATATATTAATTAGAAAGATATACATATAAAATCAATTTTATCGAAAAATATTGTTATTGCGCCACCGGGATTCGAACCTGGATCTCTTTCCTAACCGGGGAAGGTGCATTATCCAACTATGCTACAGCGACAATATTTTTAGCGACAATTTTCAAACCTATATGTTACCTTTTTGATATTAATACATTTAATCGTTCCATCATTTGACGGAGCCATCTACCTTATTTTTACAGAATCTCAAATACCTTTGAGTAAACTGATAGCAGACGCCAGAATTATCAATTTATTTTTATTAAATTTTGGACACATTGATACAACTTTATTATTTTATTTAAAATAAAAAAGAAACAGAGTTTTGACTAAATTTACAAAATAATCACGGAATTCCGCGAAGTTTCACCAAAAACCTTTGTAGTTTACTTTTTAGTTTACCAGTCGCTGCTTGAAGAATTGCGTTAATTAATTAATTAATTATCAATTAATCAAGGCTGGCTGAGAGTTTGACGTCATGTTACGTGTCGCCTTAAATACAAAATGGCACAATTTAAATTTTACACTTTCCCCATTTTTCTCTCTGTCGAGGTATTTGAATAATGTCTGAAGTTGAATTTACGTTTTGTACCATCACCTTTTGTCGCAAGTTTTCTCGGAAAAGAGGTCAACGCCGTATTGCGTCACATTCGATCTTGAAAATGTTCCGTAGCGAGAATGTGGAAACACGACAAAATTATCGACATTTCTGCCGACGGGCTACTGGTGATGGTGGCGCGCCCGCTGATTATTAATATTCTTTGGTGAACCACACTGTACCTTTGGTGAACCACACTGTACCTTTCTTTGTGTGACTCGCGGTCGTACCGAGGACCTGATCTCGTCACGCGGAGACGGGACCCCGGAATAAGAATTCGATAAGGAAACGTGTTGTCGCTTTTAGGAGCAAACGACTCGCTAAAGGCCTTGTGTGCATTTTGATTCTCGGTCCATTATGCATTTTTTGTCTCCTCCCATAATGATTTATAACCATTTACTGTATGATTCAACGTGTCTCTTGTCCAGTGCGTTTTTGAAGGCGCCGATCAGAGACAATAAATAATATTTTTATGTTATTATCCATTTCGTATTCATTATCTATACGAAAAAAAAACAAAAAATGGATCCTTGCTTGGTTACTGGTTTACTGAGCAACGATTTTATTGCACTTTTGGTTGCACCTCCCCATATAATGACATCACGCGCAATGCTTACCGCTTAAGGCTTTATATTAATTTTAAATATGAATTAAATGTATTAATTATAAAGATATACATACAAAATCAATATTATCGAAAAATAAAAACATTGTTGTTGCGCTACCGGGATTCGAACCTGGATCTCTTCCCTAACCGGGGGAGGTGCTTTATCCAACTAAGCTACAGCGGCACTATTTTTATCGACAATTTTTCGACCTTATATGTTACCTTTTTGATATCAATACATTTAATCGTTCCATCATTTGACAGAGCCATCTACCTTATTTTTACAGAATCTCAAATACCTTTGAGTGAATCTGATAGCAGACGCTACAGTTATTAATTCAACTTCACAATAAGAATGTGTTCTCCTAAAAAAAAAAAAAATTATATTAATTAATAATATCATTTAACTACAAATTAAATGTATTAATTAGAAAGATATACATATAAAATCAATTTTATCGAAAGATATTGTTGATCTTCCAATCCGGGGAACGTGCATCAACAGATTATGTTACACTTTTTCAAATTGATACATCTATCGTTCCATTGATAATATACTGCGTGCTGTAGCATAATCGGTTAATGCACGTTCCCCGGATTGGAAGAGATCCAGGTTCGAATCCCGGTAGCAACAACAATATTTTTAGATTAAATTGATTTTATACATCTTACTAATTAAAACATTTAATTAGTAATTAAAATATCACAGACCTATGTTCTGAATAATTACAACTTCACAATATTAATGTGTTCTCCTTAATAATCATTTAACTTCTTCAATATTAGCAAAATTACTTTGTAGCTACATATATAAATAATATTTTGTGGAATTCCAAGATTATTTTGTAAATTGAGTCAAAACACTGTTTTATTCCACTATATTTTATTGTATTAAACATTAGAACGTTTTCAGGAACATCTTCCCAAAATCAATATCAGTTGAATTATATTATTGATAATGGTAATATGTTTCCGAAAATGTTCTACACGTATCTTCTTCAGGAAATAATTAAAATTTGAAAATGCAAGCATAGATAAAAACAAAAGTGTAAGTGGTGGGTAACTAATTAGAAACTACTATGAAAACAAATTTAAAAAATAAAAAAGTTACCATAGACATCGAAACATGTTGATTGATCAATAAATTAGTGTTTTAGCTTATTATTTAAATATCATTTGAGATTATTTTAACGTTCACGAGATTTCCGTTTAGTGCCGTTTCTGATTTGAGTTTTATTTGGGTTATTTTACGTACTGGTACATTTGGACGGTTGCATGCTATATAATGGCGTGTTGTCATTGTTGAGAGATGGAAAAAATTCATACCATTTTCTTAACGAGATCATATCTTTATTTGCCTCGTCACGAAGTCTTCCCACGATTAGTTTTGACTGTTGTCAGCTTAGGAGATAATACAATTTTGAGGTATAATGAAAATACAACGAACACACCGAGGTAACCTTGCATTTTTCGTACTGATATTTTCAAATTTACCCGTAAGCATTATATGCCGTGAGAATTTAACTTGCGTCTGCCGGTGTGAGGAAGAATCTTCGATATTTAGATTTGCAAGCCCACCCAGCTACAGGGATAATATAACTGGTGTTTTTGAATTTTCTATTTTGATTATTGATGTCCAAAGCCTTGACAATATTTTACACATTATCACACGGAATCATGTACGTATATATGACTTGCATTTACGATTATGTCGACCGCTTCTTTCTTTATTTTAGTAGGTATATATCATACATAGTTATAGTAATATAAATGAGATTGAACGTTTAAAAAATTCAAATACCTTGGTCATGTCTTCAGTAAGGATGGTCAGGATGATAATGACATCGAACGTCAGAGGAGACAGCTAAGTGTTTCTACCGATGCAGTAAGAAGGTGAAGAGCATCCTTCGACTAGTAGAATAATTCCAACAGAATACGTGTCTTATTGTAGCGCTCTCACAATATTTGCCGACGGCTGTCCATGGATTCATAGCGCTCCTGAGACTGCTGTTGTTGGCTGGAGCACAGCACCAACTTTCTAGATGAATCTGCGTTGTCTTCGTCAATGGCGTCGACAGATATGTATGCTATGATATAGCCGTAACTTAATCTGGACTATAAGTATAATTATTATGTATTTAATTATATACTCTTCATCAGTGTCTTTGTTTTATGTGTACTATTAAATATTTAATATATATATCGTAATTTGTATAACTGTTCAACGGTTTTTGGTGAAACTTTGTTGAATTCCATGATTATTTTGGAAATTGAGTTGAAACAACGGGATGAAAGTTAGACATCTTAGAGAATTTAGAAGTTTTTAAAATAAGAATAACAATAATAAACATCCAAATGCCGCCCATTACATCCCCTCTCTTATCCATTTTAACTCCACCCCCGCCGTCCTCATCTCTTAACTCCAGACACACCCTTATTTACTGTGTGAAAATGTTTTTAATTTTAGTTGAATTGTATTATTGATAATGGGAAGATGTTCCCGAAAACATTCCAAAGTTTAATATAATAACATATAGTGGATAAAACATAGTGTTTCAACTCAGTTTCCAAAGTAATTTGTATATTTATGCGGCGGATCGACTCTTGGAATAAATAAATTATTAATATAATTATTAAGGAGAAGACATTCGTATTGTGAAGTTGTAATTATTCAGAACATAGATCTGTGATATTTTAAATACTAATTAAATGTATTCATTAGAAATCAAGAAAAATCAATTTTATCGAAAAATATTGTTGTTGCGCTATCGGGATTCGAACCTGGATCTCTTTCCGATCCGGAGAAGGTGTATTAACAAAGTATGCTACAGCAGACAGTACTTTTGACGTCAAATTTTCGAACCCATATGTTTACTCATTTTAAACTCAGGTTTAAATACTCATTTAATGTATTAATTATAAATATATACATATAAAATCAATTTTGTCGAAAAATATTGTTTTTGCGCTACCGGGATTCGAATCTGGATCTCTATTTCCAATCCGGGGAAGTACACTACCAATTGTGTTATAACGCCAGTATTTTTTATGACAAATTTTCGAACCTATATATGTTACACTTTTTCAAATTAATACATCTGTCGTTCCATTATTTTTACGGAATCACAAATACCTTTTGAGTAAAACACCGACTGCAGACGCAATTCATTTTTATTAAATTTTGGACACATTGATACAACTTATATTATATTAATTGTTATGAATAATTACAACTTCACAATGAGAATGTGTTCTCCTTTATACATTTAATTAGTATTAATATTATTATTCATATATATTTCGTTCCTAATTACATGTGTGAAGTGTGTTGGTTCTGCCTGGTGCGAATTTCATCTTCGTTTTTGTATTTATTTTGTGTTTCATTTTAAAACATCTCGAATTTCGCTCGACCGGCCGGTGCCGGCCACCATTCTGCACGTATTCATATTCGTAAATTCTTGGAACTTTTAATGTGGTGCATGAAAGGTAATCACCGTGCATGGCGTACTCGGAATATTACCAAATAATTAACACCACTTGCACTCCGTACGAAATTCTTAGAATGATGCGGGCGCTTCTTGTCCGCGGGAAGCGAGCGCCCTCGACGTTGCGATCAATTATTTTCACTCGTACCAACCTAGCCAGTGAAGGAATGCGGTTGAAAGAGTCCACCGAAAAGTACAAGACCCGAGTGCAATGGAACCTCTATGTTCGTCATTAATCCGCTCCTGAGGGTCTGACGAATATACAGACAGTTTTAACCATATCAAATAACTGAAATTCAATTAATTCGTTCATATCCCCCTAAAAATAGTACACAAATGAATAAATTTTATTAAGGATTTATCATTCTTATTGTGAAGTTGTAATTATTCAGAACAGACGGTCTGTGATGTTTTTAAATACTAATTTAATGTATTAATTATAAATATATACATATAAAATTAATTTTGTCGAAAAATATTGTTTTTGCGCTACCGGGATACGAACCTGGATCTCTATTTCCAATCCGGGGAAGTACACTAGCGTAGCGCAAAAACAATATTTTTCGACAAAATTGATTTTATATGTATACATTAAATTAGTATTTAGTAAATTTTATGTTAAAGCTTTACCTTTATTGCACTGAGAAGACATGGTGGTAGAAGCGGAAGAGGAGGAAAGTTACTAATATTTAAAATGAGATGATTCAGTAGCCCTCAATTTAGCAAAAGACTTCTGTCTGTTTTTTAATAGCTTCATGAAGTAGTCAATCACATTTCTAAATACTAATTAAATGTATTAATTATAAAGATATACATATAAAATCAATTTTATCGAAAAATATTGTTCTTACGCTACCGGAATTCGAACCTGGATCTCTTTTCCAATCCGGGGATGGTGCATTACCAACTGCGCTGCAGCGACAACGGAGGATATTATCAAAATATCAAAACATAATACGTGAATATTTGAACTGTTTAAAACGTAAGTTTTTAAATTTAGACAATTATACATTTTTTATAGTGAACAAAAAACCAAGAACATCATGGTTTCCATAATCATGGACTTTTAATTTAAAATTACGGAATCCCGTTATCTTAAATTAAAAGTCAGTCTACATGGAAGTTATAAAATACGTCGTAGTTTATTACGGATGCTAAACAAAATCAGATATCTCATAGAGACAAAGCTTTTTTTTATTATGAAAAATATATGAAAGTATGGGATAATTGCAGGGCTTACGACCTGTCTTCGACTGGCTTAAGAAATCACTTTATATATTTAACGTTCATCAATTCTCACCCCCCATTCTCCACATTTATCAAATTTTTGAAAGTTGTATATATGTTAGTATGTGGACTCGCTTCGAGTACCACTACACCATCGCAATCTATGGACCAAATTTGATCATTCATTTTTTCATTTTATCTGTAATATGTTTTTTAACATATTATATTAGAATAAGCCTGAAAAATCAATATTTTTTTTATTGTGTTTTCTTGGACATATTTAAATATTGCTGTTACGGATACTACTATAATTCGTATTTGCAGTCTGCAGTACTAATACGTGGAAATTTGATGTTAATGTAAATATGATAATAATTTCGTGTTGATTTACTTCATTTCCGTTTTTCAAAACCACTTGCACTATTGCTGGTGAGATTTTGCTTAAAACTGGCTTTCTTCAGCGGTCAGTTTTGTATGCAGATTCATCCAAATAATTATTATGTTCGCGGCGAAAACGATGTTAATTGTTGGCTTTCTTTTGAAAGATTTTTCGAATTTTATGTCTCAGCGTGAAGAATGAATTCAGGAAGAATTTTTAGCGTCGAAAATCACGTCACAATAATTACACATTTTATGGCAATAAATAATTCAAATTGGTATTTTGAAGTCGTGTTATATATATATATATATATATATATATAAATATCAAATGTAGTTATTTTCTTTTGGACTATTAAATGTTATTTCATTTTTAGTATGTATTGACGTATTATACACATTTTTATATCGCGATAAAACATTTAATTTAGAAATGTACGCTATTCTTTTCCACTGCAATCCAACATTTATTGTTGCATTTTTCTCTACCGCTATACAGTCACTTCTCGACTTACGATCATCCGCATTTACGTATGTATATTAATGTATATAAACTTTAAAACAAATTAGATGAATTAATAATCTAATTTGTTTTAAATCTAAGAATTTTTTGAAATTATTTAAACTAAAACTACCCATTAAAATACATTATTTTTATTTTACCGGATTTAACGACAAAGTTCTTTCGAGAATCTGCTTTTTGATTAAATCATTATCTCCCGATTCTCGTAATGATAGGAAAAAATACGTGATTATTTTTTTAACAATTAATGTGCTAATTATATTATGATTACAAAATGTAGCTTATTATGCAATGGCATTTTAATTTAATAGATATTTCCATTTCCAGTAATATATGCATTCGAACAAGTTTCGAGTTCTTCATGAGTTCGTTTTCCCACTTAATAATATCCTACAAGATTATTATAAATATTTAAACACACATTGTATAAATTTTCTAAAATAATTTCCCACCCTTCGTGTATTTCTTTTTTCAAAACATCTGACAACAATTTAGTATTGCTTGTGTAAAGGGCTTTGTCAAAACGATGAATATCTTCTCGAACATAAATACCTTATTTAAGATCGAAGATATGGACCCGTATACGGTAATTTCTAAAGTCACGCTACATTCTGTGACTATATTTTAGGAGTGAAATTATATAAGCGGCCCAGAAAGATTTTCTACGTTCAAAATCAATATTGTTTTCAGACTCGTTTTCTCAGTTTTCACTTTTAGATGATTTTCAATCTGCGCTTCATTTCAACACATACGTGGTTAAATCTCATTTGAATCCAGCTCCGCAGATAAACTTTACAGAAAATTATTTTAATCCACATTCAATATTAGTAGATTAGGTGGGTTTCCATCTTGGGCAGGCACGATAATTTTAATGTGTTTCAATTAGTTAGACAAGAGATTTACTCTCGAGTGTGAGAAGTATATTACAGTTGCATTGTGTAGGCGGACTTCTCTTCCAATTGACAGGAAATCGGACGCCCACTTCCCCTTGCCCGCCCGAGAACCTCGAGAACAACTTAAGGTTACCTCTCAGCGGGCTGTGTGTATTTATGACCGGTCAGTCAAGTGGCACTTTATTTTGAATCTTTTAATGTCTATTTATTATTTTCCTTTATTGAACTGTTCTTTCTTATTCTATTGAAAATTGAAACACTTTCATTAATTTGTTATTTATTATAATGTTTTCAATACTGACGCATCATCTTCAGTAATGTTACTAATACTAAACTTAAGACTAAAAGACTACGTGCTACTTAGGTTTGAGTTAGGGAATTGGAGTTGGGTGGGTGTAGGGGCGTGGTTCTTTCTAATTTTTCCCCTGCATTTTAAAGTATTTTCAGGCAGTGTTGCATACGTGCCTTTTTTAATGACCACTGTTCTTCTCTATCATATGTCTTCCGCTACTTCCTACAATCTTTTTTATGTCATCGTCTTAGTGTGCTGGGGTACGACCTACGTTTCGTTTTTCAATACGGGACCTCTAGTATTTTTTTACTCCAACGGTTTTCATTCCTTCGGTCGAGGTGATTAGTCCATGGAATTTTAGCATACTACCTCTTTATTTCGGATGATTTACTTTCAAAATTCCACTTTCCTATGACGGATAAAAATCATCACTGCTATTTGAATTTTAGAGTCAGCTACTCTGAACAAATGACCAGTCGCGCGAGTACTTCAACCGGGAGATGCATATTTTAGTATGTCTCGAATTATGTCATACTTCTCGCCTCTCGTACAGACCCAAAGTACTGAAGTTTTCTCTTCTTTTTTCCGGTGACGTGGTTTAGTGTTAGTGATGGTAAAATCGTTATTTAAACCGTTATTTTAACTTTTGTTGTAACGATGATTGATAATTGAATAACGTAATTCTTCGAGCAATGACCGGTGCACTAGAAAGTAAGTCTCCGACAGTTAAATTTCAGTTACCAATCATCGACACAATCACAGTCACGTATTGGTTTACCATCACTAGTTTGTGTTTCAACCCCGTAAAGGAGGAATATTGCTGATGTGAAGACTAATTATTTATTAAATCTATTTTGAAGATCTCTATATTCACATGCCGTGATTTATTTTATATTCTTCTTCAAGTTTCACGATGACCTTACTACATCTTATCACGTAGATTGCCCCTTTCTGGATAAAATCTGCACTGAGGCTCACTCGGTTCCAAGTACATACTGCTAGTGATGAGAAATAATCCTACTCTTGATTCACTGGTGTGATTGTGATTGGTATTCGATAATATCAGTGACTGAAAGCTGTGACTGTGATCGCAGTTTCTGATATCACAACACATGAAATAAATAAATAAAAGATCATTTATTTATATTATCAAAACTTTATTTAAAATTATGGAAAATCCGGTAGATGGTGCTGATTCAAGTGATGATCGATTTAAACGGCGGAGTCAAAAAAAAAAATTTGAATCACGATATTCCCAGATATTCAATCACTGATTGTGAGTGCGACTCAAAGATATCAGTGATCGGCTCACAGTTCGTGATTTTGAGCTCATCACTGCATACTGCTGTCCACATTATGTGTTTTGATAACGTACGTCCCGTTTTCATACTCCATAAGGTGAGATGTGTTATCAAAATAATGTAATTTTTACGATCGTATTGCTGCTTGGCGTGTACCGTCATTGGCCTTTATGTGGCTATTAAAATATTTGCACAGGCCGCTGCGACGGAGTATTATTTACTTCGGGGCTAAATATTGTTCCACTTTCGCCGCTTTGATACGAGCACCAGAAAAAAAGTCCACCAGCAAGTACGGACTTTCACGCGAACCACGGAATAATAATCTTGAGAACGCTGTCGAAAACAAATTTCTCACATTATTTCAACTCCTACGTGTGTGTTGCGATCCTATTAAATATGCACTAATAGCATATTAAAGAAAGTTCGCCATAAACGGCAGTGTCAATATTCTTACTTTAAGATCGATTTTTTTTTAAAATTTTTAATTGATCATTTTTAAAATAGTTTATTTCGTTATTGTTAACGATCGAAAGAAAATGTAATTTTAATAGTCGATACTACGGCCGTAGGCGATAAAATGATTAACGACTTTCAAAGTGAAATTGAAAAAAAATATGCTCGCTTTGAAACGATAATACAATATTTTTCTCTCAATTTTTTGGGTTCATCACTTCGCTATTAATCGAACCATAAAAGCGATTATAGAATGCAAACAATTTTCATCACTGCAGAGTGCCTCGTTCAGCGAAGCTTTAAAAATAAAGCGAGTCTTGGCAACAAGTTGTTTCCTTTTACAACGGGTGGAAGTTGTCCGTAAATAGGTGGGTCCGCATTAATATTGATGCCAGGTAATATATTACTCGGTGGTGTAACCGAAAATGGATCTGGGAAATAATATTTGCGTTTCTAATGAAATCTTGAAAATGTAATAAATTTAAAATGATGTGTCAAGTAGTGGGCTTGGTGGTTGAGCCCGTGCACACTTACCTTCAGATAGTATGTCAAGTATTATATATGATAGCTTTTTTTATAAAGGTCAGTTGGAGGGGGGGGGGGAACCCACCCTTTCCCGGGACAGCTTCCTTGTCGGTCCCACTCATCCAAGCTAATAAGAATACGCGACTTTAATTCAATAACATATTCAAGTTTATGCAAAACGAAAAAAGATAAGAAATTTCATGTGGTTATTAGCAATTTTCGCAAAAAAAATTAAAATTTAGACCCTCCAGCGTCCCTTAAGTGATATCAATATTCATAAAAAACATATAACATAAATCTATAGAACATAGTTTAAAATTAAGGTGCAGTTGTTCAAGGCAGACACTCAGGGATCCATTCATCAAAAAATACTCAAGAGGGATGAATAGTGGACGAGGCACAAAATGGGTTGAGTCACACTTACACGGACAGACTAACGGAGTTGCAAAACACGAGGTATGGAGAGTGAGAGGTAGGCGCGTAAGTGAAGATCCCACCCACGCAGGCCGGCCTAACTACTTACCTAAGGAGCTCCAACGTGTCACCCATACCCGAATAATTCCTTATATGCCTGCCCAAAAAAGGACAGTGGACGAGACACAAAATGGATTGAGTCACACTTACACGGACAGACCAACGAAGTTGCAAAACACTAGGTATGGAGAGTGAGAGGTAGGCGCGTAAGTGAAGATCCCACCCACGCAGGCCGACCTAACTGCTTACCTAAGGAGCTCCAACGTGTCACCCATACCCGAATAAATTACTTATATAAGACAAGATTCGTCCCATTAAGTCTATATATATGTATGAGCTATTTTTATAAGTATAAATAGGATCTTCATGCCGAGGTTCTCCCTTATCCGCGGTACTTATTCGGAAAACTGATATTATTCTCGATTTCATTTTCTTCGTAAAAAATACTTTTTTTTGGTAAATTCATATTAAATTGAACTTGTATACAGCTTATTTGATTTTAAGATTTAACTCTGATTTCTTTTTCGTCTCGCTATATAATAAAAAAAAGCCCGATTCTTCTCACTATTTCACTTTCCTGTCTCCTGTCGCCAGTGAATTATATTCCCAGATATTTAAATTTCTCTACTTACTTTAACAGCGCGCCCCGTAGATGTTATATTTTACATAATGTATAAATGTTTTATCAATAATAAAATACAGAGAGTGTAAATCGCTTTGTATTACTTTCGATTTAAAAAATATGATTGATCAAAGGTACTTACATCATGTTTAATAACGTGATAATTAATTGGACAAGGAAATTTATATAAATAATGTGACAAAACACTTTACAACCACTATTTAGTTATTTCACTATTTAGTGGAAATGAGACCACCAGAGCTAATCTTATTAAAGGATTATTTAGGTGGTTTGGTCACATAGAACGGATGAATGTGTAGAGAATGGTAAGAAAGATATATGACGCAAGTGTTGATGGCACCAGAAATAGAGGACGTCCGCGGAAAACTTGGCACGACCAGGTGAACCAGTTACTGGAGCATGGATTCTGTTATAAGCCTCAATAATCGTCGAGCTCGTGCGAGATGATGTATTAATGTGGATGAGGCGAGAATTGTGTGACAGGACAGAAGAGCGTGGCGCTCTATCCTCTCTGCCTATACCCGCGGGGAAACTGCGTGTTCGTAAGTAAGTAGTAGTCAACATGTTTTGATACCTACGGTATCTTCTTCAGGTAACAATGCATACTAAAATTAAAAATGCAGCCATAGATAAAAACAAAACTATAAAGGTATGAGTGGTAGTGCAACTAATTAGAAACTAGTGTGAGAATGGTTTGTTTCCAAAAGATGATTAGCGAATTCAGAATAGTTATTGCCATTTAGACAAATACATTGTGGTCTTATATGTTGCCACAAAGTGATTTTACAAATATTGAAGAAGTATTTGTTGTCCATCTCCACAAATAATGTCGAAACTATATATATATATTATGGTTTTTATAATGCATAAGATTATGAAAATGTTATTTATTTTTTAAGTTCTATAAATACAGGACATTAATAATGACACCGCGCTTTCAAAACATTGTTTCATCTCGTCTCATGCACACACAGAGATGTGCTGTCATTTTGCGTTTGTTTGCCGACACGAATGCGTCAAAAATGTCGACCAGCAATTACTGCAAATCGAAAGTTTTGACAGGTCCGGATTTCATATATCGCTTCTCGACTCTATATTAGACTGTTTACTTTGGACGACTATCTCGGCCGCTCACATACGAGACGAACTGTTGCGGTGGCGTTTTAGAAATTATCACAGATTTGAGGCTTGCTTACAAACCATCACTTGTATCTAGGTATGTCATCAACATTCAATTTTAACCTTCAAACTTCAGAAGTGCAGTTTAATTAACCCCCTCGTAACAAGTTCATTTAATGACATAATAAAATGATCAATAATACGCGTGTACACGTGAATCACACCATTGCGAAAGGGACAAGTACCTATTGAAATAGTTTCTCTCTATATCTCCACATACTCTCTCTCTTTTTGTTTATTAAATGTGGATTTTCCGTCCCGCATTTTCGTTGCCAAGCGGTCTTAATTAAGTGCGCAATATTTGAAATGTAAGAATGCATTATATTTATTTTCTTCTGAAAAATGTCACCAGTCAAGTGATTGCAACAAAATCACTTTCAAATACTAATTAAATGTATTGATTATAAAGATACACATATAAAATCAATTTCATCGAAAAATATTGTTGTCGCGCTACCGGAACTCGAACCTGGATCTCTTTTCCAATCCGGGGTATTACCAACTATACTACAGCGACAGTACTATTGACGACGGAAACAATTTAGATGGCTTTCAAATAATGGAAAGATAGATGTATTAATGCACCTTCCCCGGATTGGAAAAGACATCCAGGTTCGAATCCCGGTAGCGCAATAACAATATTTTTTACATTTAATTAGTATTTAAAACATAATGTGTTCTTATTAATAATAAATTTACTTTCACTTTGAAAAATAAGATTGTGATACTATCGTTTCTGTGCGGGGTTCGTGCTAAATACTCCGCTAGTGGGATTAAAGATTTAACTGCCGCTATGTC
Source organism: Eubasilissa splendida (assembly GCA_031772225.1). Taxonomy (NCBI): domain Eukaryota; kingdom Metazoa; phylum Arthropoda; class Insecta; order Trichoptera; family Phryganeidae; genus Eubasilissa; species Eubasilissa splendida. The sequence goes on along the minus strand of CM062854.1, from coordinate 4,979,244 downwards.
GGGTCACGGGGCGCGCGGTGCGCGCGCATCCGCGTGCCGGCCGAAGCGCGCACGGTGCACGGCGCGCACTGGTGATGCACCAGGATGCACCGCCATGCTTATTTTTGTTTGTTTATCACCGGAACACGTGCGAGCCGCGCCATGAATTGTGAGTTTCTGTAAACTACAAGGCAATCGGAAATTCACGTTCCGAACATTATTGCATATATTTGCCATTTACTTGGGGTTGATGCTGACTTTAAAATATTAGTGTTTTTCATCTCCTTCTCGATCTTTGACCGCCAGGTCTTCCTTTATGGTATTTATGAATCAATGTTATCAATATATATTATATTTTTATGTATTGTGTTAAAAATTCTCCAGTAAAGTTTGCGTTTAAAATATATGTAAATTGAAATAACAAGATTGTGAACCAACCTAATTTTAATTGCTCACTTGATGTCACTATTTTTCTATATTCTCTACAGTTGGTTCATATCAACTTTAGCTAGTTGTGTGCAACTTCGAATTTCATACACACTGTTTCCAGTGTTCGTGATCAGCGCGTCCTAATAAACTCTTGAACTACCCCACATCCTGTTACTTGGAAAGTTTGTTATGATGTATTAGCACGATCCATAATTAGTGTTTTATTTTTGGATCGATTTATTTCTAACGCACTATTTATTGTATAATGATTTCCAGTTTACTCTCTGTGCTGTATTAGTACCAGACGCGGTCGCTTCATATATGTTTTGAATACTCCGCATCTTTGTGTTCTAGAGTCAAAAAGCTTTGGACTTTTTGTTTCTAGCGGAAATTCGTCCTGTCCTTTAGAGATCAGTAATAACACACACTACGACATGAAGCGCGCACGGAGCGAGTCGAAATACATACAAATTCTCAATTTTCGAACATCTATGAATCGCGTAAACACACAGATACTAGCAACAGTGGATTCTATCATTCGTTTCGTATCCACAAAGTTTGAAAGTATCCGACATTCAGTTCCGCCGGTCAAGGTCTTCGAATACTGTATACGCATTTGTTACATACATATTACGAAGTGAGCGGATTGTTTTGTGGAATTTGTTTGTGTGACGCATTTTTGACAGTTTGGCTTAAATACGTGAAGCTGAATTATTGAAACATTTAATATCCTTCGATTATTTATTTAATTTATCATTTAAATAAAAAATTAATACAGAAAATAACATGGATAATTCGCCAACATGTTCTAACGCTGTAAATGAAAATTGTGAACTGTGCGAGTGTTCTTGGGCTTGTCTATAGATTTGTATATTTGGTAGTAGGTATAAACTTATTATCCAGCATCCCTTAAACAAACAGTCACCGACCGTCGCTGATTAGTACTTATTATTTAAGAATATTTCTCAAATATTTAGAAAGTTTTCCAACCCGGCTTATTTGAAGATAAGATGATGGATTATCTTTCTTTGATTATGGCGCGCGTGTGTAGTAAAATGAATACCGAACCAAGTTTCATGTGTCAGTGCTTTTACGTGAACCCTGTAATGCCGTACATCTTGTCTTTACATTTTTAAAAATGTATCCCGGAATAAAACCCCCCACATAAAATTATTATTGTATACGTATTGATTGAGTCTCTTCCGTTTTTTATTGGTTTATGCGGAAAATATAAATATGCTTCTTTGGGTTTGGGTTTTCTTTGCGTTTGATCTCGTTTTGTTTACCAAGTCCGCATCCGTTATTTTTTTGTTTAATCAATTACGATAAATAGATTTTTTATTCGTTTACATTAGATTAGATTAGATTTAGACACTTGTTTATGGATAATTGTGTGAAAGAACTGGAATATATGAATGAAGGAGCAAAATTGGGCGATTTGATTGTATGCTGTTTATTGTACGCCGATGATGCAGTACTAATGGCGAATAATGAACAAGAATTACAGAGGCTAGGGAGTAGAATGTACGATGTATGCAAGGAAAGCGTCCTTATTATGAATGTCAACAAGTCGAAAGTGATGGTATTCGAGAAGGAGGAAAGCTAAATACTTGTAGGTAATAAATGTTTGGAACAAGTAGATGAGTTTGTATGTTTGATAGAAACGGAAAGGCTGAGAATGATATCGAAAGGAAGGTAATTGCAGGGAATGAAGTGAACGGCGCTTTGAATGGAATTATATCTAACGGGAATTTGTCAACCGAGGCAAGACTAGCGGTGCACAATGGAGTCCTGGTACCGACAGTGAGGCCTGGAGCTGGCAGAAGAGGAACGAAAGTAGACTGAATGCAGTGGAAATGAGATCACTTAGGCGTATATTTGTCAAATTTATATATGACAGAGTAAAGAATGAAGAAATAAGTAAAGAATGTAAAGCTGATGTTAATACAGTAAGTAAGATTGAGAATGAATCACTTAGGTAGTTTGGTCAGAGGAGAAAATGGTAAGAAAGATATATAACACAAGTGTTGATGGCGCCAGAAGTAGAGGACGTCCGAGGAAGACTTGGCACGATACGGTAAACCAGATATTGGAGGATGGTTCTGTTAGAAGCCTCAACAATCGGCGAGCTTGTATGAGAAGATGTATGGATGTGGATGAGACAAGAACTGTGTGTCAGGACGGAAGAGTGTTGCGTTCTATCCCCGCGGGGAAACGGCGTGATGGTGAGTTAGTTAGTTATTTCTATAAATTACCCATGACACTAAAATACCATTAGAAGCATTCAAAATGTATGGAAATCTTCAGAATTCCAATGAATAATGTTGTCCCTTTTCATCTCGTGTAAATAAATTGTATAGGTGTTATAAATACAAATTGTTAGTTTGCTAATACCCTTGAAAGGCGAAACGTGTCTCAAATAAATTAAGCGAGTAGAATAAAAAAACAATTGTTTTATTTTCACATATGTGATTACGGAGTTCTTCTACATACTTACCTCGGAAACAGTAGATATTTTATTCATATGCATTGAACATTTACGCGCTCGATTAATAATTAACAACACTATGTGAACAAGTATCAAGATGTAGGTACCCAGAGTCACCGCAAGCGGAATGGCCGGTAATGGTAAAAGTTAATAGGTACCTATGTACTTTTCTCGTCTTCCCATATATAGGCTTGTGCTGCATTCACTCAAAACCTTTCTATAGCTTACCGCCTACTGCCTACATCTCTAGCTAATTATTAACCAGGAGAGTTCGAATTCGAACACGTACCATTATTATGAAGTATAATAAAATAAGTATTAATTAGTTTTTCAAGGGTGGTAATTAAATACATTTTAAATTTAAATCTAAAATAACGCAAGTAAAACTGGTTTTCGTAAATATATTTTACTTATATCATTAAAACATTCAATAAAATGTTTATATAAGTTTCAAACTTGAATCTATCGGATATGTGGTGGTCCTGCTCCTCCCCACACACATGGCCGCATAATGAAATCACTCAACAGCCATACGCACGACAACAATACGTCGCGCCGCAACCAGTCCGATGAAGCCTAGAACCGATCACTCTTCTCCTGGCCAGCTTCTCGGATACATCTACTCGCATTTCGGCACCGCCTCTATTGTACTACGTTTATCTTATATCATTTATAATATAACAAACAAGTGTAAATTCAATCTGTAAATAAACACCAATCGTAAGTACTGTTTCATTGCAATAATCTACCAGCTCTAGCTGTACACACAAACAACACCCCATAAATCCTAATATTTCATATACATACGGGAGAAGCGAGGAGATATAGGGCCCTCAATTCTCACCGACAAATCCTTCTGATACAAATAATCCCTACTGGTGACATCAAACTACCACTAAAATCACTAAAGATGTAATCCCTACTATATGTTATATTACAATATGTCGTTCCGCACACGCTTTCATATCTACTTCATTCATTTACACCGAGGACTGTAGCGTGTCATGTAACCTTGGATACGCTTCGTCGACCTTGCAACTCGTGTGCAGTAGTTTTTAATATCTTGTTTACTGTCAATTTGTAACGTAACTTTTTTCCTAAATTTTTCAAACATAAAAATTCATTCAGCAAACATGTAATCTTAATTGTATTAAAATGTTTTCACACTGTACCTTAATATCTATCACGTTCAATTGACGATCTGTCGATAATCTGACTATTAACAGTTTAGTGTCCGATATACATTTTAGAGTTAGAGGTAAATGAATTATTCAAACTATGACATATTCAGGAAATCAATATTTAAACAAACTGAATATTAATTTAGATTTAAGTCAGACGCCTACGCGAAATTAATTTCAACAAGTGTCCTTGTTTCCAATGTTAAACAATTAGTTAAATTAACTGAAAGACAATAAATATGAATTACATATATTAATTACAAAAGATATACATATAAAATCAATTTTATCGAAAAATATTGTTGTTGCGCCACCGGAATTCGAACCTGGATCTCTTTCCTAACCGGGGAAGGTGCATTATCCAACTATGCTACAGCGACAATATTTTTAGCGACAATTTTCTAACTTATATGTTACCTAGATCCAGGTTCGAATCCCGGTAGCGCAACAACAATATTTTCGATAAAATTGATTTTATATGTATGTCTTTCTAATTAATATATTTAATTAGTATTTAAAATATTACAGACCGTCTGTTCTGAATAATTACAACTTCACAATAAGAATGTGTTCTCCTAATGAAAGACAATACTTCTTTATGTAAATGCTTTATTTACGAGCTTGTTGACATATAATGGAAAATGATTTATTTCTTCTTGACATTGTGCTGCAGTGCATTGTGCGTTTGCATGACTTTATGATACCTACTGGAAATCTGTTGTATTTGTTTACGGCTTGTCTCTTGTGTTTTATAGAATTTATTTATTTATTAGACTTTATTGTCATACATGTTTTTGTTGTGACAGAGATGAATGTATTATAATATAACACGATAAACATAAGATACAATTATATTACAATTAAGTATAATACTCGTGGTTTGTTGTGTGGGATGGGGTAGACTCCACCTCTGATATAAACAACAGTGTCCTGGCTACTTCGCTAGACTGCCGTCTGGGTTAATGTAGCCAGTTTTTTTCGGGTGTTGTGGTGTTATTTAATTCAAGAAAGATAGATTAAAAATGTAGTGAGAGTGTTGTAGAACTAGTGAATATGTTAGAATGCTTCTGATTGATCTCTACCCAATTGAATCATATATTGGGTCCATATTTGCGTAATCTTATTAGAAGTGAACGATTTCCAGTTGGTGTTGAGTGTGTTGTACAGTTTCGGAGCCAAGAACGTGTAAAATCATTGATAAAATATCGTCGTTGCTCTCGGAACTGGTGTGCAGATGTTCGTTCTATGTCTTGTGTTGTGACCATGTTTTATTGCTTGGGATGAGTTGTTGTTAGCATGGAATTTATTTACCAGTAAGAAATGATCTTTTCCATATTATTTATATCCGTACATTATTATTTGTGACCTTTATTTGAGACGTTGGCTCCAGATGGTGCATTTAAATGTTGTCTTCTGTGGGATTGCATTGGAATGAGTATTCGAAATAACAGCATACCTACGCCATTTCTATCAATTCCACAACCTATTGGAGAAGCATATATCTTATGTCAAAATAAATAATACTCTGTTGCTGCGGTGTTTGAAGGCGAGACGAGGGATTTGTATGGACACATTAGCATACTCGTCTTGTATGGAGAAAAGCTAAGGAGCGGCCTATCAGATGTCCCGTCAGCGGTAGGAAGTGAGCATACTCGGAATGAAGGTTCATGTATTTACCTGCCTCGTGAATTCCGTCAGTTATTTGTCGTCTTTATCTCTTCACAGGGTGGTATCATCTATTCCATACACCGAATTTCAGTTTGTCCATCATTGGGTGAAGTGGTTTGTTCTTTTGACATTTTCTGTTGACCTTGTACCCCCTAGAACAACGGGTAGAAGATGAAGATTTGTCATCTCTAAATCTTCACCAATTCATTGTATATCTTAATACAAATTAAATGCGTCAATTAGAATGGTAAGTAGAGAGGATATAGTGCCACACTCTTCTGTCCTGACACACAGTTGTCGCCTCATCCACATTCATACATCTTCTCGTACAAGTCGATTATTGCGGTTTCTAACGGGACCAACCTCGACTATCTGGTTTAACTGGTCGTGCGGACGTTCTCTTTTTTTTGGTGCCATCGATACTCACGTCATATATCTTCCTTACCATTCTCTCCTCATTCATCCTTTCCTTTCATTCATTCATTCTTAATCTTACTCACTATATTTACATTCTTTACTCTGTCAAATGATCTCACTTTCGTTCCTCTTCTGACAGCTCCAGGTCTCACCTCCATACATCAGTGTCGGTACCAGGATTCCATTGTGTACCTCTAGTTTTGCCTCGGTTGACAAGTTTCTATTAGCTATAATAAAATGGAATAATAGATGTATCGATTTGAAATAGCTGCAACATATAAGTTAGAAAATTTGTCGTCAATTTACTAGGCCGACATGGTGTTATTGGTCAGCGCGCTTCTCCGGATAAGAAGAGTTCCCGGTTCAAATTCCGGCGACAGCTAAAATATTTTTGTGATAAATTAATTTTATATGTATGTATGTCTTTCTAATTTAATTTGTATTAAAATATTACAAACCTATGTTCTGAAATAACTACAATATAATAATAAAATGTGTTCTCTTTTAAAAAAAATTGATGGCTTTGAGGTCAATCTTTGTATAGGGACTTCAGACAGGACAGACTGACAGACCTAACTTTGTGATTGACTCGAGATTGTGTCAGAAGGTTAAGATGCTGCGAGACAGAAGCTCCTAACTTCTTCTTGTCTCACGCGTGTTGGTCGTGTGACGCAGTGTATGCAGTATATAAATGAAAGAGCACTTACAAGGTTACGATGAATTAATACAATTTAAATACGCAATCGAACTCTGCAGTGGCTCGCTGGAGATGCTGTTGAATAGCGATGCTGGTGTTAGGACGGCCTGCAGAGAAGTGATCGATAGTTGTTTGGCAGTAACCGTCTGTGGTGCTAATGGTTATTTGCTGCTGCTCATTGGTCGCTAATGGTTGATAGGTGAGCCCTTACCCGGCCACGTCTACGGGCGCGAGTAGGGTCACCGCAGCACTAATAATCTTGCTTGTTCGGCCTGACAATAAGACACTCAACTGACACCCAATTGCTATAAAAGTAAAACTGTCGTTAGCAATTGCATCGTCATGTATATGTACCTCGCTTAGCGAATACTTAAAGATCTTTTTAAAACGTAATATGTTACCAGTTAACGATGCTCAATAGAATCAACTCATTAATATCAAAATGCGACGTTTTTTAAAAATGAAAAAAAAAACAATAAAAACGGAGGATTTTAATATTTTAGATCGAATAAAAATGAAACCACTTCCGATGAAACGAGGAATCGGATTTATAATTTATACAAGTTCTCGCAAAATGTCGATAAAATAAAATACTTGTGGCCTTACCATTAATTCGTGGTAGAATCGTATGAATATATTAGTGAGTCACTGAGTAATGTAAAATCTGCTTCGCCAATTATGAATTAGTTAATAAATATCTACACATCATTTAAAATCATATAAAAATTATTATGTAACACTTCGCCTCATAATTTTTTAATATAATTCATTATAATCGTGTTCCTCTTGGCAAGCATATTATTCATTTTCGTTCTCTTATTTAAAAAAAATAAATTATATGTATAACATCTGGGGTATGTGTGCCTCAGAGCTATTCGTTTAATTCATGAACATATTATAAATAATTTATTATATATCGTATTATAACGTCGACCGAGGCGAGACCGGTCCCGACACTGATGTACGGAAGTGAGACCTGGAGCTGGCAGAAGAGGAACGAAAGTAGACTGAATGCAGTGGAAATGAAATCACTTAGGCGAATACGTGGCAAATCCACTTATGACAGAGTAAAGAATGAATAAGTAAGGAGAGAATATAAAAAATAGTGCGAAAAAAAGGGATCATCTAGGTGGTTTGGTCATATGGAACGGACGACTTGGCACGACCAGGTGAACCATCTGGAGGATGGTTCTGTTAGAAGCCTCAACAATCGGCGAGCTTGTATGAGAAGATGTGTGAATGCGGATGAAGCGAGAATGCCTCTGCCTACCCCCGTGTGCGTGATGTTAGTTAATAATAGGAATATTGTCAAGTTTGTGTTCCCCTTTATTATCCTAACACGGCTATGTCGCACGATTTAGAAGTTGCCATCGCGTAATAACATTTTCTAGAAAGCTAATGTAATATTCAAATCTTATTTCGATTTCTGGAATTACCGCGAACAAAAAATACGTGCTCGCCAGAAAGACTAATTTTCTTGCGAATTGAATTTATGGAATTCTCGAAGTTTTCAAGATTCCCTCGAATATTTTTCCCATTATACATTCTCAGCTCCATTTTCTCAGATGGCCGTGAAAACGTATTTTTCATCCGTGGAAAAATACAGTTCTTGAAACATTGCCAAATTGACAAAGAATGTGCCTCATGGACACAATTATTAATACCAAAAATATTTTCACGGTATTGAAGGTCAGGGCATCATCTATTACGCAGCTGATATTACTTTTTAATTTTATTATTATTATTATTTTTTACAATGTTTAATTATTCTATATCGTGCCAAGTCGTTACGGCTTGTCGGCACGTTTCTTAAGCAATTCTTGTTTTAGTACAGTACTGGCGGAGTACATTTAATACGCGTATGTACATGTGCAACTACATGATTGATCTTCTCTATTCGCCATTAAATATTTATTATCATCGAAATTCACTGTGAAATAAATACAGTGAACGGTGATTAGAAAATAGATATTTGTATTTAGACAGTAGCGGTTATTAGACGGAGACTTGTTGATCTCGACCCGATAACAGACATTAGACACTGATTTGGCGATCTCGACCCGATAACAGACATATTAGACGCTGATTTGGCGATCTCGACCCGATAACAGACATATTAGACGCTGATTTGGCGATCTCGACCCGATAACAGACATATTAGACGCTGATTTGGCGATCTCGACCCGATAACAGACATATTACACGGTGACTTGGTGATATAGACCCGATAACAGCCATATTAAGCGCTGACTCGGTAATATACGGTGACCTGGTGATGTTGATGGTGACTGTAATCTCGATTCGGTAATAGACATACTCATTTCCTGTACCGTGAAATAAATACATTTAGCATCATTATTGGTTTGACGCTCCTTCTCATTCACGGGGTCACCTTTCTCAGATCTACCAAGAAACGTGAAGGAGTAGAGTTAAGAGATCATGCAGATCCTCGGTCGTGAGGGACCGACGTGGAGGAAGAATAATCACTGTATCAAAGTACAGCTCGAATGACTCGAGTAGAAAAAAAACTAAAAAAAAATTAAACCTGTCAAGACTTGGGTAGAAACATAAAACCCTCAACTTCAGCATCAAAGACAGTCAGACTGTGTTACAGGATACAGTGTTCCCTTTCTTCCCTTCTCTCCCCTCCTCCATTCCCCTCTCGATGCATCCAGGACCCTTTGAAGTTTTCATCTTAATTAATTTAACCTCTTATTTATGTCCGCCGTGCGATACTCAATCTTTGTTAGCTGTTTACTGTGTATGAATTGGCTAAATTTGACTGAAGAGTACAACGACTGTCCCAAAATAGAGTGTTCAATTTTTTATTATTTTGTTTTGAACGCGGGGTGAACGGCGAATTTGCCGACATGAACTGTTAACATCTCGAGCGTTCATAGATCGTTTTCTGTAAAACTGAACGTCATTATTTAGTTCTCAATGTACCTATAGTTATATGAATCGCGTGTTAACTTGACAAGCGTCGGGGACAATACGTCTTCTAAGAACAATGAACGCTCAAATAGGACTTCATTCTCCGGTCACTGACCTTAAAATTGAGAGACCCTACACATGTGACAATTAACGTACATGTACTTACATGCGTACTTACTGTATTACATAATAAGCATTAAATAAATAATAATGGATAATTTATATAGCGCCATTTTCGTAAAAACTTTCGCCTAAAGGGCGCTTTACACATAAACTATTTATAGTTGTACAATTATCTTTGTTTTAAAATTAAAAATGGCTATTTTCACTTATGAAAATGACTTTTAGAAAAGGCGTGTTTTTAGTTTCTTCTTAAATAAAGTCTCTAATGCATTGTTTCTTATGACAGAGAGCAAAGAGATCCACGCTTTTAGGCCTGCCATCGCAAATGCCCGTTCACTAAATTTAGACTTCTGGCAACGGTTGGTCGGTTCTACAACCCTTGCTGCTGATCTGAGAGTTTGACGTCCACCATTCAAATTGTCTGGGATACAAAGTTTTTGAAGATACAGAGGCGCCATGTTGTGTGCCGCTTTGTACATCAATCAGCACAATTGAAATTCAACTCTTTCAGGGAATCGGAGCCAATGTAGCTGATGTAAAAGGGATGTTATATGAGAGAATTTGGAAAGTCTATATATTATCCGTGCAGCCGCATTTATAATAGATTGTAATCTATCCAGCTGAAACATTGGCAGGCCAGCATAGGTGCTGTTGAATATGAACATTGTTTAAATAGATAATATTATGGCCTGTATATTATATTTCTAGTGAAAGTAGATAGTATTCCGAAAATAACAATATCTTTAAGAAATGTGATTAAAAGGGTTGTTCTTCGTGGAAAAATCAACGAGCATGTATGATAAGTCATATACAAGATATGTCAGTACACAAGAGTGTGGCGTTCTATTGTATTCGCCCATCCCTGTAACCCAAACAATCAAAAAAATTCGTTTATTGATATAAAGGTGCACAAATACAATGGACGGATCCAAATAATCATAAGGGTAATCTACTTAAAATAATTCAAAGATCTATTCCCCGCACCTCCTGGTTCTCCAAAAGAAAAGTCTCCAAATGAACAATATCAAATATCTCTAGAATGAGAATCGGGCATTGCCAGGTAGCCTCACATTTATTCAGATTGAACTTAATAGATTCCCCAATGTGTGAGTGTGGTGCTGAGGAGCAAACCCTTGACCATATCTTTTTTGCCTGTCCATTGCGGATCACAGGTTTTTTTTACAGTAATCTCGTCAATGGTAATTTTTATCTCCCGGTTAACTTGTGTCATCTTCTTTCCTTTAACTCGTCACATTTAATCTATATAATAGCTAATTTATTGAACGACAATAGTATTGACTTGTTTTTCTATAAAATAAAGTTTTAACTTGATTAATGGCACAAATCACTCTTGAAGGGTGGATTACCTATTTAAAAGAAGGTGCACAAACGTATAAGGTAGCGTGTCCACGGAGATGTATTGAAACGAATAGACTTTCAGTTCTTTCTCGTTTGGATGTTAGATACGATCTTACCACCGAAGGGTCTTGCTACAGTTTATAAAGATAGTTTTGGAGATAATGCTTCTCTGTGGATAAGCTTAATATCGGGGTTCCGTACCGGGCAAACAAAGTATCAATAATCGTTTCAATGCACATCCGCTTACAGAAAACATAAATAATAAGATAATAAAAATTTTGTACCCTTAAAAATTTTGACGTTCAATATCGAAGCTAAGCTTTTGTTATCTTGTTCCACAAAGCCATAGTCGTTGTTGGTTTGCATTGGATTCTCAGTACGTGAAATGATAAAAATATATAAACACTAGTCATGAGCTCAAAATCACGGTTCGTGAGTCAATCACTGATATCTTTGAGTTACACTCACTGTCAGTGATTGAATATCTGGAAATATCGTGGTTCGTGATTCAATTTTTTTTTGTTTAAATTCAATCAGCGCAATCTACCAGATTTTTTGTAATTTATTTTTGCTGAGAATTAAACCCGAAAAATATATTCACATTTTTTTAAGCATTTTAATTCTCTTTGTGATAATATTAAATTAGATTTATATTTATTATTTATGCTAGAATACGTTTTTTACGCAAATAAAATACGCTAAAAATAATGGTTTTTTAATTTCGTGTATGTATTGTGATATTGTGCGGCGCATGCGCATTAGTAACGAAACTGTGATCACAGTCACAGTTTTCAATCACTGATATTATCGAATACCAATCACAATCACACCAGTGTGTCGAGAGTAACATTTTTCTCAACGCTAATAAATACTAACATTTGAATTACGTATTACTCGTATCTACACAAGATTGTAAATGCGTGTTATCAGCTATTTAGAGACGCAGTTTCTGCATCTCTTATCTCCTCATTTTTTATACAGCATGTTTCATCTCAAATGTCATCTCTTTTATTATCACACTTTGTTTACTGTTTTTCATTTCCAGACATACACACGGCACACACACACACACACACACACTGACGCGTAAAGTGTTCGCCTTAATGACAGGACGAGTCGAGTGCCATGTCGTGCACTGTCAGAAATGTCATTATTTTTTGATATCTGTCAGTAAACATCAATTAGTACTCTTGCAATATTTGCAAATCACTCGTGTTTAGCGTTGCACTTTTATTGCGCTTCGCTTCGGACGATAATTAAAATTACATTATTTACTCATTGGAGAGATGTATCTATGTATAATAATATGTGTAATTTTGTAAATGTGTAAGTATTAATTATATTGGCACGGAATCTGATAATCGTTATTAGACAATGAGTGTATAACTAGTCTAAGTCTAGATCATTGACCCAAACAGAAAAAAGTTCCCTTCATTGTTATGAGCTTGTATCTAAATAAGCAAAAGAGATGACATATTTTATCTATGGACATAATTAATCATTTTCTTTTATTTTTACACTTAAATGGATATAGTACCCATAAAATTTTACAATCAATTAAATAAGACTGTAAACAGATAATAAAAATTCACAAAACAATGGTGATGTCATAGCTATGAAGTGACATTCAATGAAATTAATTACAAATAAGAAAATGTAAACTGAAGTATGAAATGAAAGTGAAAGGGAAGTATAGGGCATTAGGAGTGTGCAGGGGAAAAGGGTGAGGAGGTTGTAATTTGGGTGAAAGGCAATGATATGTGTTGGTATAATAATTGGTTAGAATCGAATCAAATGATAATATTAAACGCTTTGTTTTTTGTAAGTATAATATTTATTTTTAAAATTGGTAAAATTAACTTTGTGGTTAAAATTCATTATTTTTATTTTTAACTTTGTTTAATTAACCAATAATTGACATTCTGAAGAAGAAAATGATATTTTTCGAAACCCAATAAGTGGTTAATAAAACAAAGTTGAAAATAAAAATAATATTAATCAAATCAATTTCACCGATCTCATCACTGTGAAGCTTACAGTATCGCCGAATGACAAAGTTTTAGGCATAAAATGTTCTACTTATGGAAGAGTGAGTATGACCACCGTAAGAATGCGGCTGGGATTTATGGCATGCGCTGAACTAGCTGATTAGGTTGAATAAATTAAAAAGCGATCTGATACAACAAAATAGTCAGACTCGCACGCAATCCAAGCGTTGAATAACTTTCTTCAAATGCATTTCAGCCGCATTCTTACTCTACAGCCTGTCGGGTTAATCTATTGTAGATGGTAGTGGTAGGAGAGAGATTAATTCTAGTTGACTGAAATAATCAATATATATATATATTTTTTAGTTATTCAAAAACATTATATCATATTTACATATTTATACACATTTAAATACATTGCCCAACTAAGCAAGCCTGTTTTGGGCGTATACTTGCAATCATTTAAAAAGGGATATTTGACTAGTCCATGTTTCAGGGTTTTCATGTTGTGAATTTTTAATACTTTTTGGTAGGAGTTATAGTATAGATTATATGTATATTTGTTGCGGGTTCCAGATTGTGCATATATTATGCAACTTTGCTTTATTTGGAATTGACAGATTTTTAGAATTAAGCCTACATTAATATACATAAGGATGCTGTTTACGCGATGAAAAATGTAGAAAATAAACCGCGTTACATGTCTCAGACACACCGTACTACTCCTGCATATAATATGTTTTTTGTTCACTCCGGCCTATCTGGTATACGGATCACTGTATTTTAATTTCTTCAAACATTGTCAGAAATTTATTTATTTATTTATTTTAAGTTCAGTGTTCTTTTGGTATATATATATATATATTTATTTATTTGAAATTTTTACAATTTTTTTATAGTATGAGTTATTAAGTATTGTACATTATTAAAATTACATGTTTTTTATTCGCTTACCTCTTGTGCTTGGAGAGGGAGTTACACTGTAATAATTTTATATAGAGAGTTATACATTTGTAGTCTATAATTATTTATTGTCTGTTTGTGTGATTCTGAAGTGTTCATTTAATTTCTTTCTGAGCTCTTTTATATATATTTTTTCTTTAATTTGTGTAGGGAGGCTATTTTTAAACTTTTTTTTATCCTTAGATATATAAAATTTTGCTGTTACATTTAAGGATTTAAAAGTTATTTTCTTTAAGTAATTGATTAATTAAGATTTTTTGTAAATGTTTTCTATTTTGAGAACTGGGAATTTTACAAAAAGTGTTTGTGTTAAAAAAGTTATTTTAAAAAAAATATTACTTTGATTGTTCTCTCTATTATTTTTACCGAGTTCATTATATTATTGTATGCACCTCCCCACACAATTATTCCACACTGGAGTCGTGAGTGAACAATAGCAAAACATACCTACATTTATTTTATTCATTGCATATTATTCTATAAACTGTAGGGACTTTTTTAAACGAAGTTTCGTGACGCACTCTTACCTGGGAAGCCTTTTTAAAAACGTATTATTATATTACAGTTAAAAAACAATGACTAAAATTTAAAAGTAGGTAAAGGATATTTTAGACGATAGATTCACCCGGCTAGAACCACGAGTTTCCGGACGTTGTTGAAATTCTTATAGGATGCGTGGACTTGGAAAATGTATTTAAAGATTTGTTTAATCGACAGCAAATTGGTATTCAAGGTAGTATCCTAACCTCCGGAGTTGTATTTGCCGGTATTTTACCTGGCCTTCGGAAAGATTTTTCAATATAAGATTGTTTACGTACTGTTGCTTATGTGTTCTCTTCAGTACATAGATGAATTATGATAGAATTAATGTTGAATATTACATTTACGTAAAACGCACATTTTTATTATAGATTGCAGCCGAAGACGGAATCTGGCGCATTCATATTTTTGAATGTGTGCGTGTTTATGTAAATGCCTTCGATAGCTGGTTTCCAGGTTTCCGATTAACAATAAGCACACATATGATATATGAACTGCACTTTTGCTATCTTTCTGGTCTGATGTTGTTGTCCTTTTAGCTGGGTCGTCTTCTTTAGATTTCGACCGACCGAAACGTCGATATACGGCCCCAGCTGCTCGAAAAAGTGGTCGAAAATTGGACTTCCAGAATGTGCTTCGAGCCAGCCGCGGCGCCCATATACGCGAAATTATATTTAAACACTAATCGCATAAAATTATCTTTCCAATAAACCCAATATCATGGCCATTACCACGATTTTTATGTGTTTTATTTCATTTTAAAGTTCTATACCTCTAAAAAAAACACCCTTTACTAATCTACCCAATATTATATTATTTTGTGTGCAGTTATCTTGTCACCTCTTTGGCGTCATTAATGACCTTTTTACTATATTAATTTCATGCACTGGGAAACTTTTAGACGGTCGGTGGTATTCAAGATTTCAAACAAAATTTACGGATTTTTTAGTGCTTAATACATGTAATTTATAACAAACATACTTTCATATATTTTCCATTAAATATAATTAAAAATAGCTTTGTATCTGATATTTGTTTAATAACAGTGCCTTTGTAGGTAAAAATCCAGTTATTGGACATATTCATATATGAAAATATATAAAATAAATTAAAATATTAATTTTTCAGGCGTATTCTAGTATAATATGTTAAAAAACATTTTAAAGATAAAATAATATTTATTACTTTAAAATAATTTCAAAAAAATCAGATTCTAATAGTGATGCCATATATGCTGTTTAAAAAAAAAGGAAAAATGAATTATAAAATTTGGTCCATAGATGGCGATGGTGTAGTGGTACTCGAAGCGAGTCCACATACTAACATATATATGTATAATTTTTAAATTTTTTATAAATGTGGAGATTGAGGGGTGATAATTGGTGAACGTTATATATAGGTATTATATATACGAAGTGATCACTTAAGCCGGCCGAAGACAGGTCATAAGCCCCGTAATTACTCCATATTTCCATATATTTTCCATTAAATATAATAAAAAATAGCTTTGTGTCTATGAGATATCTAATATTTGTTTAATAACAGTGTTTTTGTAGGTAAAAATCCAGTAATTGTGTGTTCTTGAATATATTAAAATATTGCTAATTTATAACACTTCGGAAATATGCGGCTCGTATCTCCAACGGTTTTGTATCGCAGAACTCTCAGACATATCTTCGCATCCGCTGTTCTGCGAACTCCAGCGATAACCCTAAATGCGCGACACGGCAGAACTTGCCTTTCAACCGTCTTACTTTTTCCATAAATTCGGTGATAATGCCCCTCGTTCCTTTAAGTGTGGCCGGTCCACTCGTCACCCGCGGCGGAGATTTACTATTTGGGATGAGAGGTGCGATCCCAGAGGTGGACCTCCGCCCCACCTATTCCTGGAGAGTCGAATTATATTATACATATTCATAATTTTAACCGTACAGAACAGAATATTGACATTAAATTATGTTTCAATGATAAATGTTGGTACCGATGTCAAAAAATCACCTTACAGCTATGGCCTGTATTTGTTTTAATAATTCAATTTAACACAAAAGATTATCGAGACAAACGAAAGATTGAAAAGGCATACATAACTCGCACGTTGACATCAAACAACTGTCATAATTTGAAATGGTATTACAAGCAAACTAATGTTTGGATTTGTACCATCTCTGGACTGTCTCTTAAAATATTGATTTATAACATTTCTGGAATCCAATTTCAAACGTTATTAGGAGACGTAGATGCACTTTCCCCATAGATGCACTTACCCCGACTCACTTTACTTATAATTTTGATCTTACATACTAGGATGACTATTAAATTAATTTCATTTCAAAATAATAACAGAGAATTGTTTTATTTCATACATATAACAATTTTCAAACAAAATAAAATAGTGCGTATCGTATTTTTCGGACCATACACAAGACGCAACATTTTAGTAAGAAAATTCGACTTAAAATTGGGTTGCATCTTGTTGACCGTTTCCCAGGTTAATTTGTAGAACTCCATAATCACATATGTAACGTACAGGTTCGAAAATTTGTCGTCAAAAATACTGTCGCTGTAGCATAGTTGGTAATGCACCTTCCCCGGATTGGAAAAGAGATCCAGGTTCGAATCCCGGTAGCGCAACGACAATATTTTTCGATAAAATTGATTTTATATGTATATCTATCTATATACATTTAATTAGTATTTAAAATATCACAGAGCTATGTTCTGAATAATTACAACTTCACAATAAGAATGTGTTCTCTTTAATAATATATATTTCAATCAATGATATAAAAATATTGACATAGGACACCACCGATAAATCGTCGTAAACTAATGCTCACTCGTGAATGATATTTTTTTTTCTAAAATGGACTAAATTTGGGGCGCGTCTTTATAGTCCTTATCATTCGAAAAATACAGCAATATAAAATTACATAATAATTGACGGGAACGATCTTTTCGATAGCCCCTGTATTTAATTATCATAATCCTCACTTCGTGAACCCTCTTCATTTGGCTCTTTCTAACAATTAAAGTTCCTTAACATTGCCCAAGTTTTGTCGTTAAGAGTTTAAACATTCATGGTGGAAAATTTGATGTGTAAGCGTATTACTTAATAATACTCCTAAATACTGCGCTACAAGGTTTTACTGCAAAATTAGCTTTACAATATTGCCCTAAAAATTGTATTTTGAAATTACTTGTATTCGGATAGGATTGTAGTTCATGCAGAAGAGAAAGTTTACTTGGATAGGGAAAATAATAGATCGATAAATCTCGGGAATAACCAACTGTTTCGAGCTGATTAAATTATTAGTTTAAACTTGTAAACACGTTTTGATAATTGGAAAACTGAAACTGGGTAATTGGAAACATATTTGTTTCGGTAGATTTGAATTTAATGCTTATATATAAATAAAATCAAACTGAATATTTCGCATTTAACGGGGGGGTATTCTCATTTGCAAGCGTAAATAGTTTTTTTTTTAAATTATTTTATACCATTGTATATAAGCTTAATAAATAAATTACATTTTTGGTGAATGGTTACACGTGAAGACAGATTTAGTTTTGATTGATCAACAGGTACCGAAGTGACGTAAGACGGGGAGAGATGGAAGCGTCTTGTCAAGACTTGGGCCCCCGATCCTCGTAGGATAAAGGGACGAAAATGATGATGATGATGAGTGTTCGATGTATTGTTTAATTTTTTTTTATTCGTAAAATAAATATAAATTGTACATTTTAATATTTGAATATCCTTTTTTTACACATTAAAATATAAAAAAGAAAAACTATTTTTTCCAAACTGATAAATGAAAATATCCACTTAAGTGGGCAATCGAATACAATTTTTGTTTTTCTCAACATAAAAATAAGAATAGTTCTTTAAAAAAAGACATTAATTTAATCGGTCTTGAGTTTTGTAGAAATCTTTTATTATTGTAATGTTGGCAATAAATTGTGAGGCGGACAGAGTTAAACCTGCCGCTGTACTTATACAACGGACTGTTAACTAATCCATGGCAGTTAAATGAAATGAAACACGCCATTTAATATATTAGTTTAATAATATAGTTAAGTTATTTGATCCGCGATGTCGCCAAATATTGTTCAACTTTCATAAATCTTAGAATTACCTTTGTCTTCGTTTATCAGAGTGAAAAATATCGTTGTCACGCTATCTTGCAGAATGTATAGCGGACACATAAATTTCAGATTTTTGTCATAAATTCAACGAAACGGGGTAGTTTTTTCTCTTTAGTGTGTCCATTAAAGAAAAGAACTGCCTTTTTATTATTTCTAATGGCATTTCTTTCTTATAGCTGTAGTATGTAGCCTAATGCCCACGTCTTCAATGATGCTATTGTGATGAATAGAAAACTTCTGTTTGATTCTGTGATGAGTTCTTTTGATATGAAAATGATGAAAACCTGATTTTAAAATTAATTTTTAGGAAAATAAAGTATTTTGTTTCAAATATGAATTAAATATATTAATTATAAAGATATACATATAAAATCAATTTTATCGAAAAATATTGTTGTTGCGCTACCGGGATTCGAACCTGGATCTCTTCCCTAGCCGGGGGAGGTGCTTTATCCAACTAAGCTACAGCGGCACTATTTTTAGCGACAATTTTTCGACCTTATATGTTACCTTTTTTGAAATTGATACATTTAATTGTTCCATCATTTGACAGAGCCATCTACCTTATTTTTACAGAATCTCAAAATACCTTTAAGTAAATCTGATAGCAGACATTTTCAGACATTTTGATTTTGTTTCAGCACATACTTTAGTAAGAATTATTCCATGTTTTCTATACAACGTGTGAAAATATCCTTTGAATTCTTTGTAGACATTTTCCGCAATAAATATAATGGATCGTTCTCGCACAAAAGACATACCACTCTGGGGTGTTTTTATGTCTCTGAACATTTCGTCCCCTCAATACAATTTATTTGACCGGAGGTTCACGCAGCGACCGAATCCATTACGTTGAAAGGATTTTAAAAAACGCGTGAACGCGCGGACAATTTTTTATTTTTCTATAATATATATGTTATTTAAAATATGATTTATTCATTTTATGTCATATTAATAACGCGCCTATTAACGCGCAAGCCTTGTGTTTAAAAAGGAGCATTATATTTTTTTTTAAATAGAGATATGAACAACGGTATACGTGTTACATCAATATTCTTACTATTTTCAAACTAAGCTAAATGCTTGTGTAATGAAAATAGGATTAACTTAATGAGGCTCGGACCCTCGAATGCTGGATCACTCGGCAAATGTCTTAACCACTAGACCAACAAGCGCGTTAAAAATATTTGTGCTCTAATTAAATGTTCGAATTGATGAAATGATATAATAAGATTGCGGGTGATGAGATTAGACATCGCTTCGAGCATTTATTTTATGTAAAAATATATTTTTTTTACATCTCGGTAAAAATCCAAATATCTAAATTTTTTGTTTGGAATTTTACGTTGCATTTATCCGCATTCATAGTTTATGTATGTTTCATTTAAGCAAGCATTTTTTCACATTCTATAGTGAAATTTAAAAAAAAAAAAATATGTGGAAAAATGAACAAAAATGTGTCCTAAATTATTGAGATACATAATAAACTTTTGACTATCGTTTACATCCACTGATTATATATTAGTGATGATTAGCGTTATTTAAACCGTTATTTTAACTGTTATTGTGTTCGATCGTAACGATGATTGATAACTAATTAACGTAATTCTTAGAGCAATGAACATTGCCAAGTAAGCCTCCAAACAGTTAAATCTTAGTTACCAATCATCGTTAAATCTCAGTTACCAATCATCGACACGATCACAGTCACGTCAAGGTTTACCATCACTATTACATATGTGATTATTATGAAAGTGGAAAATTTCAAGAAATTGAAAAAAATGAGTTTATAAAATCTATTTAAAATATAAATTCTTTTAGTACCCCCACAGAAAAAAACCTGTCAAATCGAGTTATCGAGGAGGCCAGTCAGTGAATATTTAAAATAAATCAAATTCGACGAAATTCTGAGGTATTTGATGATTATATCAATTATTTCGCGACACATTTGCAAATTGTAACAATTTTGAAAAATTTGAAGCGTTTTATATTCAGTGTATTGTTACTGCGTTGAGCGCTATTCCGCTAGTGTTTATTTTGATAATAGATTAAGACATTTCAAATTTTTTTTAAATATTTCCTTATAAGCTACGTGTAACATTTATATGTCGAAATAAATTATAAATCTAGTAGACCAAATTAATTTTGAAACATTGTGTTGTTTAATATAAGAATATTTTTTACTCAATTCAAATGCAAATCTTGACTTGGACCACATTCATAGTAATGGACACATATACAGTTTGTTTTTACTTGTCGGTTTCCACGGCCGCAATGCAAGGTTGTGAATTATTTTACGCTTGAACGAAATGTCGAAGACGTTTGAGATTGTGTTACCGAATTGGTGGTTCGCGCGGTCAAACATTTCGCGAAAGCTTTGCATAACGAATGATGCGTGGGTCGTCTCAATCTTCCGGCAGGGAGTTTCGACCCCTATCGGTATATAGGTCAGGGAGAAGGGAAACATTCGAAGGTCCCACCCCCGCCCGTGTAATCCTTCCAGCGTGTTCCGAGAGATCTCTAGCTGTGGGGTGGAAAATCGTGTGCGTGGTCGTGGCCAGCGGTCGCCAACCTTGGGAAGAAATGAAAATCGAATACACAAAAATTATTGTTATAATTGTGCTGATGATGATGCTCCTGGTCCGATTCAATAATCGATGGAATAATACTCGTACGTATAGTATTTAATACTAATGCCTCTATACAATCCAGTATACGTAAATAGTATATATTATCAGATCAATGGTTCGGAGGCGAGAAACCTTGCCGACCGCGGCGCGTTACATTTATCTCTTTCACGCGCGTCATCTAGCCAACCAAGTGCGCGTCTCGCATTCGCTCCATAGATACATCACAATTATATTGTGATTGTGAAATCAAATTGATGTCAGTTTTAAACCAAATTCAAACCTAGCTCGACGTTTCGGCAAGGTAAAAATTTGTGCGCGGGGATATATACGGTGTGCCGTAACTTTTGAGAAAAAGTCTTGACAATACGTGTTATAGTGCCGAAATGTCGGCCTAAGTTTCCTTAAGAAAGCCATCTAAAAAACGCGATCTAACAATATATATATATATAATATTTCAGTTTATAGTACATGTGTAATTATGTACTATCTATTTTGCTGTCAACGGTTGCTAATCCCGTCCGTTAGAGAGTTTTCTTTTATAGGGCTCCCTTGATTGATATGGTGAGGCGTCCCTAAACATTCTGTAAGGGTTGCAATGGGTTTGCTCTTATGGGCCATCAATATCCCGATACCCGGTAAGGGATGATATACAAAATTTATGGCAATATCAATGTTCATAGTCGGCTCAGTTCAGCGATGGAATTTTTAATTTTATTCATAGTGCCAGCCTCAGTAGGCTGTGCATTTTATACTTTTTTGCATGCAGGTGCTACTTTATATATTAAAAAGACAAAAATTTCAGCAACACCATAAAAATATTAATATTTAGACTTTTGATATAATGTGAATTTAATTAAACAAAACTGATTGAATTTCAAGTAATTAAATGAGATGAAAGTAGTTTAATTTAATTAACAATAAATAGTTTCTTGATAGCAATAAAATTTAAAAGGAATGGTAGATTTTATGATGTTTCCCGTACCTGCTCCCACACTAATGGACTCTTTATTATTATTTATATATAATATTATTAATGTTAAATTTTAAATACAAATTAAATGTATTAATTAGAAAGATATACATATAAAATCAATTTAATCGAAAAATATTTTTCTTGCTACCGGGATTCGAACTTGGATTTCTTTCAACGTGCATTAAAATAAAGAAGATGGCTTTCAAATAATGGAACGATAGATGTATTCATTTGAAAAGTGTGAAAATTTGTCGTCAATGCACTGGTCTTGCTACAGCATTATCGGTTAATGCACGTTCCCCGGATTGGAAGAGATCCAGATTCGAATTCCTGTAAGCAACAACAATATTTTTCGATAAAATTGATTTTATATATATACCTTTCTAATTAATACCTTTAATTAGTATTTAAAATATCACAGACCTATGTTGTGAATAATCACAACTTTCTCCTTAATACTGTTAAATTTGCTTTGATGCTGTATTAATTGACAATATATAATTTAGTACTAATTTAGTTATGTATTATAATCCTCTATCTTATATTCCTGTGTAAATATAATGATTCATCAAACAATTCGCGCAGTACCTACTCCAGCGACATCAATTGAGAAATATCGTCTTGTGAAAACGTTCATTCATAATTTTCTCGCAATATCTGCATATCCAGGAGCGACTTAATGGGAAAATGTATGGATTCTCTCCATTCAGGGTTTTACGCTTGAGCAATAACTGAAAAATAGAAAAATAAATATGAAATAACGCCATACGTTTCATGGAATTTGTAATCCATATTATATTTTTAGATTTGTTTTGTTACTTCGGCAACTAAAATATAATATTTTCGCACAATGTGAAAGACATTAAATACTCGTCAGTTGAGTATTTATGCTTGTAGTAAAAAAAAAAATCACGTGATGTTTCAGTAAGCGTTAAATAAAACATTGTACAATTTGTATAAACAATAGTGTTCATTGTATCCAAATATGAATAAATAGAAGTTTTGAATTTTATTTTCTTTTTTTACAGAAAACCTCATATTCTCCCGCTGAATGCTGAAACGTAAATTCGAGAAAGGTGCACAAAAGATATAGGTCAGTTAACGATATTATTTTATTTATTTTAAACAATTTTATGCTTCTTCAAAATAAACAGACACAAATTTGAGTAATCGTAATAATATTTTTCATGCATATCATCTTGTAACGAAATGTGTAAAATTTGGTGAACTTTGTAAAATTTTATTGAGATAAACGGGTGTCCAGCGGAATAGTCATTTCCGTTGAGGAACTGCACGATTTGCAGTTTGTATGGGTGAAACTGTAGTTTCTTTTTCAAAACAACGTGCACTGTTGATTTTTTTATTCCAGTGCAGGCTGCCATCTCTCTTATCGATTTCACGTCGAACTTGAGCCACATGTTCTGGCGTCGCTGGTGACGTTGATGGTCCCGGAAGGAGTTTGGTTAACCATTGTCCCTTCATGTCTGAACTTTTGAACCCAAAACCAGATAAGTTGCGTGCTCGGCCCATCACTTACTCGTCGTATATTAAAGTGAGTACAGTAAGCGCGACGTGCACGAGTCAATGAATCACCGCACTTTACATATTGCTCAACCGCGAACGCGCGGTGCGCTCCCGACCAGTGACTCATTGCGGCTCGCAAATACGCAAATCACGCGCATTGATCAATACCCCTCTCGTTTATATCACCCTGATGGTTTACGAGTAATTACAATTTAATCTTGAAATTTTCCCCTGGACACCCTTTACTTAAAGAGGACCGGTGCACTTGGGCCGTATCGTAAAGGGTCGCCCTTCAGTAATGTATCATCCACCGTAGTGGCCAAGTGCCAAGCAAATTAAATTGATCACGTAATTCGAAATACCACTAGTCGCATAACTGTTACGCAGTTTGGCAACAAATAAAATTATACGTAATTAAGTTGAAATAAATAATATATATAAAAAAATGACACAAATATTTTTTAAACCATTTTAAGACAAAAGTTCCGAGTGCTTTTACAAGGGTTGGTTTTATAACTAAATTAATATTTAACGACGCTGAGGGAGAGTAAAAAAAATCGTTATTATTTTTATACTTTATTTATTTTAAACTTTAGAACGTTCCCGCGCAAATAAATTGCGTATAACAGTGCTTTTTAATTAAGAATTTCCGAAAGTTTTTCTAAACTTGAAAAGATGTCTAAAGATAAACCATTCGTTTTTAATCATCGTGTTCAAATTAAATTTTATTACCACCCAACTTTAAATTTTTCATTCAATTTAGTTTTTCCCCAATAAATAAACTCGACTCGGAAGTTCGCGCAGACTTCTTTAGACGGCTTCTGTTAGATTTTTCCCGTCGACTTCCTCGGTCAGAGGTTCACCTGCGAGCTTCTCGCGAAGCTGGAAACTTTTCCAATCTTCGTACTTTGACTCGATAATTAATTTTCTCCCCGGAGAAATGGCAGCGAAACGAAAATGTTCTGATCAAAGTAGAATTTTTTAATTCTCCCAACGTTCTGAATTTTGCTACTTTACTCTATCTAATTCGACATGTTTAATTTTATACTAAAAAAAATCTTTTCGCCACGAGATTTATTTATTGTGGAAATTATTTTTTATTGTCATTTTGTAAAAAAAAT
The DNA here is from genome assembly GCA_031772225.1 of Eubasilissa splendida. Lineage (NCBI taxonomy): Eukaryota > Metazoa > Arthropoda > Insecta > Trichoptera > Phryganeidae > Eubasilissa > Eubasilissa splendida. Next base: position 4,954,084 of record CM062854.1, on the reverse strand, counting down.
ATTTAATAATGCACATATGTACATAATCATTTTGAGGGAAAATGTCTTTTAAAATCGCATTATTTTTCAAAATTGATGTTCGAAGAAATAATATTGAAAATTATTACTTTTGTGTCATCTTGATAATTTGACTACTCCTTGAACAGAAATGCTAGCGCCCCCAATCGACGATCAAAGACACTGGTATTTGTATACGGTTCCGGTTATAAACTCATGTAATTCAAGATTAAAAGTATACCATTTTTTTCAATTACATTTCTCATTTGTTTGAATATAAAGTGACTTTGACCTTGTTTCTAGCGATCTCTCGCCTCTTAATGACATTGAAATCAAATTTTATTTTTATTAGAGGTAGGTATTTTGAATTAGAAATCAAATCATTGTATATGCTATCAAAGCACCTACTCGCTATACATATGTATATAATTTTACAATTTTTGTGCGCGATGTATCCATTACTAGGCAAGAAAAGCAAACTTGCCTCAGATAGCAAGCTCCTCCTATGCAAGGCCATCCTTAGGCCTTAATTCCTGTACGCAGCGCCCATCTGGGACCACATGAGAAAACTACAGACCTTCCAAAATAAGGTCATCAGACTAGCTCTGAAAGCCCCAAAGTGGATTAGAGTCACTCAGCTACACCACGACGCCGGCATTATCCCGTCATGGAGTACATTAAACAAACCTCCAAGCGTTTCTATGCGGAACTCCCCAAGCACCGAAACCCCATGATCAATTCACTTTCGAATTATGATATAAACGTCCAATCTAAAATCAAACGTCCCAAGACAGTCCTCGCCTAGAGGCTGCGCCATTATTCAGGAATCATGCGCCCGGTTAAAATTTTTATTTATTTTTTATTGCAGTATAATAATAAAACACTCAAAATAAAATTTATCAGGCCATTATGGCAAACAATATGATGAAGGGGCAAGGGGTCCAGCGGACCCGGTACCCTAATTGACAAGAAACCAAAATCCAAAAAAAAATTTTGTGTAAAGGCTGTAGTCACACACTGTTACTAGTTATTGTTCGTACCGTGTAATATATGTTTTTCAAAAAAGAATTTCCATAACCCGCAAAAAATATTCGATAAAAATTCAAATAGAAAACGAGTGTAGCGTGCAAACTGTAAATATTTTACCTTTTTGTGGCCCACCGTAATGTAGGGCCGGAGCACGATGTTTACTGTGTTACATTGTTAGCGACAAGTTTTTTTTTTACAACTCTCTACACAATTGTTTTAATTTTAAACTCGCGTGTTAACGAGCGCAAAACAGATTACAAAGGCAATATGGAAATTCGAAAAAATGTTGAAAAGGTGATAAACAATTCATTCGCATTAACGTGAAAATAAGATCAGAATATATATGGTTAAAATTCTCCACATGTACCCCCTGGGTTCTGAAAGCTTGCCCAAATAATTAAGATGCCTTCAGCATAGCGCTTTCAAACCGGTTAAAACCATTTAATTTTTCAAAAATTATCAATTATACAAAATACCTAAGCGAAGCCTGCCGTTTCTCAGCAAAACCGTTCTAAAAAGGGTTCCTTCATGTAATTTTCTTTTGTAAAAGGCTCAGCCAATATCTGATAGGCTGGTTGAGGTAAATATTAAAATAACCAATATTCTACGCCCGTCAACTACCCTTTCAATTATGTTTTGAATATATTTCCTCCAAATTTTGGCTATATATAAAATAATAATCCATTTGTATGTTTCTTGTCAATAAATTTGTTTTGTACATCTACTATGCAAACAAAAATAATTTATGTATGTATATCTATTCTGGTTATTTTACCATGAATACTATATGTATAAGAAATTAAGTAATATTTTTTTGCATGTTTCTTTATTAAATAAAAATTTAAAACATACGAAATATCTTCATTTTCCAAGGACTGTTAAAATCAGTTAACTGGCTTTTGATCCGAAAAAAAAACAAAAACAGATTTTTTTCCAGACGGTTTTTTGGAAACCCTACTTCAGTAGCGCAGATGAGAAATAGATCTGTTCTGAAGTTTTTACTACTACGTAGTTAAAATTGTTGAAATCTACAGGATTTTATGTACACAGATTCAATGCCCTTTTATTGAACTGAAGTCATGTCACCAACGTTTAAATCATCAAAATGCAATAACTTAATTAATTATGACTGAAAATGTAAAGAAAAATTATTTACAAGCAATATTTGAATATGTCCGAGAACACACAAGAACTCCAGACTTGTTCGAATGCGTACATCACTGGAAACGGAAATTTCCATTAAATTAAAATGCCATTGCAAAATAAGCTATATTTAATAATCATAATATAGTTAGCACATTAATTATTAATAATAAAAAAACAAACACGTATTTTTTCCTATCATTAGGAGAATCGGGAGATAATGATTTAATCAAAAGCAGATTCTCGAAAGAACTTTGTCGTTAAATCCGGTAAAATAAAAATAATGTATTTTTAATGCGTCGTTTTAGTTTAAATAATTTCAATTACGTTTGTTTATTAGCAATATCTGAATATGTCCAAGAACACACAATTACTGGATTTTCATCAACAAAGGCACTGTTACGTTACGGCACTGTGATAAATCATAGATATCTCATAGAGACAAAGCTATTTTTTTAAATTATATTTAATAGAAAAATATGTAAGTATGGGTAATTACATGGCTTACGACCCGTTCTTAAGTGATCACTTTATATAAATATAACGTTCATTACCCAGTAATTACCCATATTTCCATATCATAGCTTTGTCTCTATGAGATGTCTATTATTTGTTTAAAAATTATTTAGTTTGTATATTACGTATACGCTAGATGGCTAATTTCTGATGCAATTTCGTACACCATAATAAATACTATCAATGTTAAAAAGAAAGTGATAAAAAAATTCTTGTTTTGTGTTCTGAAACGTGGCAAAAACCAACCCATGGCCCAGCCAACCCAACCCAACCCAGATTTTTTTTTATTATCATCTAACGGCTGTGTAAATCTGCGATTGTATTCGGTCAGATGGCGTGCTTGGGATATATAATCGTGTCGCTTACTGTCATGGCCAAAGTGAAGCCTGGAAATCAATAACCATCGACTACAATGTTATATCTAATCGGATAAGATTAGGAAAAATGCGGTACAGAAAAATAATCTACAAAGTCAATAAAAGTGGCAACTAAAATTATGAACATAGGAAAATTGTATCGAGCTGCATAGCACTGAGCACTTTTAGATTAGATGTCGGCAGGGGCGTACAGTGCATACAAGCAAAAAAGCTGTGGATAACTAAAAATTATGAGAAACAGATATAAATTAAAAAATTGGATTAACATTAAGGAAAATATTATTTTGTAATTAGTGCCATCTGTGTACCAGTAGAGACTTTAATTGCTTAGTTCTAAAAACTTACCGCTTTAAGCTAGTGAATTACTCAAGTCATATAAATGACTATTTACTGAATTGAAAATTTCTTTCGGTTGATCCGTTTCGTATGGAATCGTTACCTATGATGTTTATTAACAGAATAACATTAGAAAGGGTTACAGTAGTGTTCTTATAAACGTCCATACATTTTTTATATGGGTAAAAAAGTATTATTTTACGTTAAAACTTTAAAAACACCATTAACAGTATTCTAAAATTATAAATAAGTACATGATAGGGTCGTATAAACGACGGATTTATTTTGTCCAAAGACGTTAGTTAAACGAAAGTACACATATTGTATTACATATATTATATATGATTGTATAATATCATTGGTAGCAGCATAACCTAAATCTATACCTACTGCACGCCACTGGGTATCGGTAGGTTTTTTGCAAATGTTTTTTGTTATTTATTTATTATTATACACTTGTGAATTTGTAAAATAACAGAAAATTACATCAGAAGTGCGATACACAAAGAAAAAAATTACATAGTGTCAGCATGTTTTTCCATAATTAAAATTAAAAATAAATATAAAATGTGAAGTAAAGCCATCTATCCGTCACCATTGAGTTGAGACACGAAAAATTGTAATAATGTCGTCCTATAAAGAGTTAAATTTACAGCAAAAATGTCGACTGCCTCCGCATATTCATTCCCCAAAGAATGCATTCCGGGGACTGCGGAGTCAGCTAGTGCATGAGTACTTAGTGCACCGTAATAAAACAATGAATTGTGTCACGTTGACCTCAATGGTGCTTGAAAGTCAAGCAGACCAACAATCTGGGGGCAGTTTATCGTACCATTGATGATTCTGTATAGAAATATAAGGTCGGATATCGTACGTCTCATTGATAATTTTAACAATTTCAGACGGCTAAGGAGATAATCAGCGCCGTCGAGTGTGCAATGAAGCGTGGAGACCATATGACTGAATTATATTCTACCAGTTATATTAAATCAAGACAAAATTATTCTTTAGGAGAACACATTCTTATTGTGAAGTTGTAATTATTCAGAACAGACGGTCTGTGATATTTTAAATATGAATTAAATATATTAATTAGAAAGATATACATATAAAATCAATTTTATCGAAAAATATTGTTGTTGCGCCACCGGGATTCGCTGTAGCTTAGTTGGATAAAGCACCTTCCCCGGTTAGGAAAGAGATCCAGGTTCGAATCCCGGTGGCGCAACAACAATATTTTTCGATAAAATTGATTTTATATGTATATCTTTATAATTAATATATTTAATTCATATTTACAAAGTTATTCGTAGGATCTTGCTGAAAATCGATTAAATTTCTCTCAAATAGACTGGAAATAGATTACATATATAGTTTTAATAAGAGTCCTGCAGCATTGTAGTAGTTCATAGAAGGACTGACGGAATCAAACAGTAATATGGAACAATAATAAACACTTTGGCCATGTTTTATATGTATTTATTTGTAGTTATGACGCAGTCTAGATTGCTTAATCGTAAATTAAATTTAAATCAATATAGATTTTGCAAAACAATTTATATGTGTCGATTACGCAAATTTTCATTATTTTCGTGTTGGAATTTTTCTATTTTTATTACGGCCGTATTTCGGCCGAATGATGGGGGAAAACATTTGAAAAATTTCAGATATATTTGATCTTGTCCCGACGTATTTTCTTTTGGGAGCTGTTCGTCGGTGTGCTGTAAATAAGTTGGCTGGCTCCGCAAAACGCAAACTTTCAGACCATTAAGCTTAGCGGGAAGTTTCGGGTTAAGTCGAAAACTTTTATACGCATATTGCCTATTTATCATGCGTTTTCTTTTTGGCTTTAGTCTGACAACAATATTTATGTCGGTGATAAAATATTTGAATGAAAATATTGTATGAGTAGTCCGCGGCGGGCAAAGCAGTATGGCAGTGTAGTGGTTACTCGATATCGCAATCTTGAAATCGATATTTGATATTTGCGATACGGATTTGCTCAACTTTTCAAAGTATATGAGTAAGTGCATCATTCTATCGACTGCGACCACTGTTCAAATATCATACTCATGTTTATTTTATTTTATTTAGGTATATCAGTATTATATTATGATAGTTACAGAGGTGAATATTGTGTTCCGGGCCGATGAAAAATTTCTTACAAAATTTCAAGTGTGGCTCGGGCTGTGTGTTAGGTGGCTCCACATGCCTTGCAAGCCCAATTCGGCCATCAAGAAGTTCACCATTAATGGTTACAGCATTGCTTTTTGCATCCTGAAAGAAATAGGGCCCAATGATTCCGCTTCCATTCAGTAACTTTGCGTGTATGTAAAGGTCGTTTTTTGTTTCGTACCACAATAATAGCTGTTTTGTTTATTAACAAAACCCGCCAAGTCGAAATGAGCTTCGTCGCGCCTGAGGATTTTTTTTCCAAAAGTCGGGGTCATCAATATTGAGCCATATATATCGTCGGCACTCCATAATAAATTGTAATCAACTACTCTCTACGATGACCGATTGCGAACTGACAAATGTCTGCCAAACCAAAATGGCGGCCAAACAAAATAGTCCTGGAACAAACTTTTGGTGGTGGACATTTCTGTTTTTATCAAAACGTTTTAAAATTGAGTAGAATTTTTAAAATACAAATTATATATGTATAGTGATGAGAAAAAATGCTACTCTTGACTCACCGATGTGATTGTAATTGATATTCGTTAATATCAATGATTTTTAATTACTAATACGCGTATATAAAAAATCCATATAAAAAAAACACATAATTTTGAGCGTATTTACTTATATAAACTTTATTTGCGTAAAAAACATATTCTAGCATATATAATTAATATATATCTAATTTAATATCATCACAAAGAGAATGAAAACCCTTAAAAAATGTGAGTTTATTTTTTAGGTCAAATTCGTAAAACGTTTTGGCAGAATCTACTAGATGGCGCTTATTACAAATTACAACGTCATTCCGAATATTTTCGTTTCACATGCACCGAATCAAAGTTCACAACCGAATATAAATGCAATAAAAAAATTAATCACGAATCACGATATTTCCAAATATTCAGTCACTGATAGTGAGTGTGACTCAAAGATATCAGTGATTGACTCACGGTTCGTGATTTTGAGCTCACAACTATATATGAATAAGACCTCTTGTTGTTCTGTAATGGGTCGAGCGTCATGGATCAATAGTCTCCTGCAGAAATATATTTTGTTATATATAATATTAAGGAGAACACATTCTTATTGTGAAGTTGTAATTATTCAGAACATAGCTCTGTGATATTTTAAATATGAATTAAATGTATTAATTAGAAAGATATATTGTACATATAGAATAAATTTTATCGAAAAATATTGTAGCCGGGAATCTGAATAATGGCACGATAGATGTATTAATTTGAAAAGTGTAATAATATATGGGTTCGAAAATTGTGTCGTCAAAAGCACTGTCGTTGAAGTATAGTTGGATAATGCACCTTTCCCGATTTGGAAAGAGATCCAGGTTCGAAACCCGGTAGCGCAACAATATTTTTCTATAAAATTGATTTTATATGTGTATTTTTCTAGTTAATACATTTAATTAGTATTTAATATATAATATTATTTATCGTTCAATTCGCATAAACTATGAACATTTAAGTAAAATGCAGAGAATTCATATGTCAGTAATTTGAATTTTCGGCGTCCGAACAGATTACGGTATTATTTACGTAATTAGAATAATTATTATCGATATACGCTTATCCTTAATAATAAAGAAAAATGGTTTCATGAATATGGTGTTACCGAAAAATATTAATAATGAAAGCATTGAGCATTGCAAATTGAAAACATGTTTATACAGCTAACCCAGGAGATATTTAGCATACGTTGATAGCTGATACAGCCTCATCTCAAATGTCTTTAGCCTTTTAATGGAAGCTTATTTTAACGTCGAGACCTTCCTTAGTCTTAATATTAGAAGCGATTTTTTTATATTCTCAAATGTGTTTTTGACATCTCATTTCTTTTTATACAACGTGTGTGTAATGTTTAAAATCAAATGAATTAATTATTACGGTTTGTCTACATTTAATTAATATATCGGAATAAAAGACTTCAATATATACTACTAACTATGCAACTAATTACCAGTAGGTTTATTTTTTTCATTTATATATATTGATTAGTCGCTTAAATTTTATAATAATTCTGTATTACATAGTAAATGATAAATCGTATTCCGCAATCTGAATTTGCGAACCCGTGCATTTATTTGTTATCGTTATCTTTAATCCGTTATAGTAGTTTGTCGGTAGGGTGGGAATAACCTTTCACAGTGTATTACAAAAAAAAAACTATTGAATAATGCGATTATTTACCCAGAGTGGGGATAGCCACCCTATTATTGAAATGGCCTTATAAAAGATTCAGTGCAGCGCGGAATTGGTGCGTCCCCGAGGTCCGTGCACACGCCGCTGTCGCAGTAACGTAATCCGATTGATCCCGCGCGTGTGCACCTAGCACATGGGAGAGCAACATCCGTATCTTTCCCGTGACCCACATCCCCCCTGGCCTCCCCGCGCCGAATTAACTATGCATGGATACGCTCTCTGTTCTGCCCGCCGAGTCCCCTAACTAATTTATTTCACAACAGCGATCTTTTCATACTTTATCTATCATATAACGCTATCACGCAATCAACATTTATCACAGACCAATAAATGAATAGGCATGAAATAATATGAACATATAGGAGAGGGGTCTGGAACATTAGTTGTGCGGGACGAGGGGCGTTCTACACACATTCTTTATGGGAACATAAATTCTATGGATTATGACACTTTTTTAAAAATATATAATATAAGATATAATACATTTTTTAAATATTTCTTTTAACATTTATTTCTTCTCTATGAGAGTAAGACTCGCGTATAGAGAAGGAGTATATATATACGAGAGTGTATAATTTATGTTTCAATTAGTCTGTGTACATATTTTTTGACTTCAGATATGAATTTATAGTAGTTTGTAATTTGATGTTTGTTTATAATGGGAGATTGTTAAAAAAATTTGATACCTTGATAAATATAGTGATTTTGGGTTGTGGTATATTTTAGTTTTGAAATATCAATTTGGTCTCTTAATCTTGTATATAATATTTAATTTATTTTTATTAGGACACATTCTTATTGTGAAGTTGTAATTATTCAGAACATAGGTCTGTGATATTTTAAATACTAATTAAATGTATTCATTAGAAAGATGTACATATAAAATCAATTTTATCGAAAAATATTGTTGTTGCTACCGGGATTCGAACCTGGATCTTTTTCCAATCCGGGGAAGGTGCATTAATCGACTATGCTACAGCAGACAGTAATAATGGAATGATAAGATGTATTAATTTCAAAAGTGTAACATATGGGTTCGAAAATATGTCGTCAAAAATATATTTCTCTAATTAATATATTTAATTAGTATTGAATTTTTTATGTCTAATATTTTAGGTACTTTGAAATCTGTATCGAACAGTAAAAATATTTACTCTTCGAAAATTAAATATTTGTGTAAACGAGACGTATTTTTTACATTAATGCATATAATACTGTCAGCGTTTAAAATTTCGTTTCAATCGAATCATATTTTTAAATAAAGTCGCGAAACTATTTGATTAGTGTTAGTTCACGTCTACATATTTGGCAGTCTGTGACATTTATATATTATTTTGTTGAATATTACTGTTCTTTCATCTTTATAATCGTGTTTGCGGTAATGATTATATTATTTCGAGTTCATTTGCCGGCGGCGTATACATTCTGCGAATAATAATGCCATGTTTTTGACATACGTACGCTCATTGAAATATTCCGTTCCTGCCATGTTGATTCGAAATGGTATCCAAAGTGCGATATATGTATGATATATAGTATGTCAAAAATATCATAATCGGCGGACAAATGCGTATCGCTAATAGACATAATATAAAAATGTTAAAATATAAATGTATTTAGTTTATAAAATTGATTATCCACCTAATTGTATTTTTATCTAATATAATTTCGTCAGGTCCTTATTTATTTCGACTTCAACATTCTCCTTCGTATCATTCTGCTCTATTGTATTCGCGTGCATTTAAATCCTTTCGTTAATCTTGAAAGAAGTGCCTTTTCATTCCTGAATTGAACAATGTCTTTCTAAAAAATCCTGAAGAAACAAAAGTCTTTCAGAACGCATCTCCACCGCGCTGGGTCCCGTTCACAAAAAAACACCCCCCTTCCCCCCACCGCACCTCGTCGTTGTATTTTGTTTGCTGACTTTTATGTCAAGTTCAAATGGTGTTCTTTTGTAACTTTCACAATATCAGTCTCGTGCCTTTCAGGTACAAACATAGGGCATTACTTCCTGAAGCAAAACAACGCGCTCGAATCATCGGACTGAGATGCGCACAGAAGCGGACAGCGTCAACTGAACTCTCCAATAAATTACTTTGTAATAATAAAAATAATATTTTAAGTGTAGTAATTTATTTTAGTTACCTATTATATAAGAGTTATAAGAATTATGCTAGAATAAGGCGGCACTGCACAGAAAATGTCGCGCCTAATTAATTAGAAGTTATCCAGTAAATTGTTTAGAGGATTTTTTATCAGAATTTTTTACCCTTCTAATTCATGTATTGATGTAAAACACATATGATGTTTAGTACAATAAGGTAGTTAGTAAAAGTGTCAAAGCGATCAGCGCTGATGCACTTGTAGTAGTAGATTAGGCGGTCTAGCCGCATGTACAATACTCAGAGTATCGTCGACTCTAAGGAATTGGAAAAAAAGGTGTTCTTTTGTTTTGTGAAAATATGTCTTCCTCCCCAATGTCTATAAAGATACTAAACATCCATAATAAGATTCTTATATATTACACCTACCAGCGAACTTGTTAACACCACCAAGGCTCCAAAAAAACATTATTCTGTGTTAAAACTAGATACAGATGAATATTATTTTTCGGGGCGATTTTGTTTGGTCGCCATTTTGGTTTGGCAGACATTTGTCAGTTCGCATTTGGTGTTCGTAGAGAGTAGTTGATTACACTTTATTACGGAGCATCTAACGCCTCACCAACGTGTTGAAGTCATTAAAACATTTTATTTAAATGAATCGCTACCGTCATATGTTTGAAAATATTAGCTGATTTGACTATTTTCTGTGGGGTTACTTGAAAGGAAAGGTCCACGCCAATAATAAGCCAACAACAATTCCGATGCCACAAGACGATATTTTAAATGAAATTGCTGAAATAACACGCGAAGTGTTTGAGAATGTTATGAAAAATATGGTTAAAAGAGCACGCCTTTGTGGCGCTGCCAGAGGCGGCCACTCGGCCGATGTAATTGTAATTAACCAAATAATCGATAAATAAAAACCAAATTAAAAAATTGCGTTTCATTTCCTAGTTATTCAAAAACAACATCAGCCTAGAACATAATATTCACCCTGTATTTTTAGTCAGTTCTCACTCTTAACGTAAATAGGTACAATCTTTAGTTTCTCATGTTAATTAATCAACCATGGTATATCTTCTCAATTAAGTGTTAATCTCCTAAATTTTAAATATACATAATCTGGACCTTGTTCACAACTTTTATTCTAATTGGTCTATAAATCTCCGTCAGATCAAAGACAGCTATTTCGGCACACCAATTATCAAAATTGTTATCGACTCGACACAGATACTTAACGAGTCTCGTGTTAATTAGTTGTACAATACAATAAATCTTTTCTGCCTCGTTTACGAGTTCGACCTTTGCGCCTTAAATGCATCTTTATTGTATTCTATTCGCCCCATATAAAATGAGTTATCTTTTTATTTATTTATTTTTTTGTAGCATAAATAGTACGTATGAAAAAATACAGTAATTACTTTACTAGACGTGGTCTAGACTGTACAGTTTTTAAAAGTTGTAACTGTTTAGAGGTAAGTAAGTTATGTGAAAAAAGTACAATTTGAAGATATAAAATATTATTGAAAAAAAAGTTATAAAAATATTGTTGTCTGTAATATCTATAAAAGATCTCCAATAGTTAGAGACAAAAATGTGTAGGTAGTTAGGTTAGCGCAAATGACAAATTAGATTTATTTTGCTTTCTACTCACATCGAGCAACCACTTTGTTATTTTTGGTTTGAAATCGTTAATCACTTGGCAATTTGTTAAATATTCGCGGAGCACAAAATAAGAAAGTTCGTCGAGCGAATTTTGTATTAAATTTTGGCACTGTAAAGTATCCTGAGGCTTTGCTCCCAGTTTCCTTTGGATCGGATCGTGGAAGTAAAGTTAATATTTTTTTAAAAATAGTTTTAAGATTGCTCTGGTAAAACAGTTGTCTTATATCCAAAACTTGGATGGATTTAAAGAGTTCTTCAGAGTCATGTCTGAATGGCCTCTTGTTTATTACTCTGATGACCCATTTCTGAGCCTTAATTAGAGAATCCATTGAAGTAAGAGCTGCTCCGTCCCATGCACATATTGCGTAACTGATGAGACTCTGACAAAGTGATCTTTAAATTGATTGTGTGTTTTCTGTCAAATAGGGATAAGGGGTAATTAATAACAATTTGACAAGAGGAGGCGTCATGTTCTTAAACAATGTATGTGTATATTTCTAATTAATACATTTTATCATCACAGACCTATAAAATATATATTTAAATATAAATAAAATATATATTTGAATACATTTTGAAACTGTTTAAGAAATACATAAAAAAAACTAACTTAATCAGATGAACGAGAGCAAAAGATAATAGTGGAAATTGAGTCAGTAGTAGTGATAGTGACTGTGATTGTGTCGACGATTGGTAACTGAGATTTAACTGTCGGAGGCTTACTTACTAGCGTACCACAGTCATTGCTCGAAGAATTACGTTAATCATCGTTAAATACAATAATAGTTCAAATAACGGTTTAAATAACGATTTTACCATCACGTCGGCGAGAGGCGGGAAGATAACGGAAATAACTTACGGATCAAGAATAATTTAAAACTTTAGCATCATAATATTAGTCTTTTGAAATATTTCACAAGTCTTATTTCGGTAAGATCGTACGGCATTCGTGTATTTTTCGTATTTCTCCAGCCCCCCTCTGCAGTAATGGATATTCTAGTGTTCTGCGCGAACTAGTTTTGTCTCTCAAGTGTGTACTCTTCATTGCGAAGCTCTTCGGGAAGCTGGCGGATCGGAAAATATTCCCCGAGTACTGAAAATAGTACATGCAGTAAAAATGAAATAATTCCGTTTTTGTCAATAACGTACTAAATTGAATTTTTTTTTTTTTCAGATTTCGATAAAATTTATCTGAATAAATTGACCTGGTTAAAGGTGAGTTCGTTAGCTAACCTAATCTGCCTTGGTTGTTCAAATTTTAAAAAATTCATAACTCCGTTAATATTGGACCTAACGAAAAAAGTAAAAATGTACACCGAATGTACCTGATTTTTAATATATGGCGTCTTTGGTCATATTGATGTTCTTAAAGTAAAGAATGCTAGCAATTTTTTTTCGCGTGGGACAAACACTTACCGACGGCAGATTGGCCCAAAAAAGATACGCACAACCGAAGCGTTATTATCTTATTTTACTTTTAAGTTAAAAATTATTAAATTATATTTATAGAGATTTTAATATTTATACCTTTATGTATTGTAACGGAATTAAATGAATAATCAAATAGATAAATTAATTGACTGCATTACTTGTATGCAGAGAGGGCCGGTTGTATGATCAGTAGTAACTTTTTACTTTAGTTAAAAAAGTTGTTAAAGTAAATATTTTCGCGAAAACGGGTTATTTGATCGTTGGTAAAAAATATTTACTTTTCGAAAGTACAACCCGCAGTAAACTCATCCTTACTTACTCTCTGATATCCGATAGTTAAACGTGGAAGACTCTCCACAGCTGCTCCAAAAGTCATCTGACACACACGGATACTTTGAAAGTCGCAGTATACGACAATGAATCATTCAATATCCCGCTATTTTAGTGATGAGAGGTCGTCCGATGATGATATCGTTGTTTAATATAAATTAGCACATAATACGAAAAAATTTCAACACCAAAGTGACAGAATTTGACAGTTCGTTGTTTAATATATTAATGTATAGATTAGCACATATTTCGAAAAAAATTTCACCACTAAAGTGAGAGATTTCGAATGCCTAGGCGAAAAAATCAATAGATATAATAATAATAATAATGGAATAAAGCATATTTCATGATTATTTGTCACGCCTATAGACTAGTGATGAGCTCAAAATCACGAACCGTGAGTCCATCACTGATATCTTTGAGTCACTCACTATCAGTGATTGAATATCTGGGTATATCGTGTTTCATTATTTTATTTATATTTGGTTGTAAACCGTGATTTGTTGCCTGCGTATTTGAGACGAAAATATACATCAAGTAATGACTGAATAATTCGTGATCAGCGCCATCTAGAAGATTCTGCCAAAATGTTTCATGCATTTGATCCGAAACGCTGAGAATTTGACCCGAAAAAAAAACGTTTTTTTTAGGCGTTTTCATTATCTTTTTGATTCTATTAAATTAGATATGTATTGATTATTATGTTTATAGCGTGCGGCGCGTGCGCATTAGTAATGAAACTGTGATCACAGTAACAGTTTTCAATCACTGATATTATCGAATACCAATCACAATCACACCAGTGAGTTAACAGTAGCGTTTTTTCTCCTTATTACTATAGACATATCCATCTATGCTTTGACAGTAGTAAATTTGATGTATCTACAACCCGCAAAGGATTTTTACTACGGGCGTTAGTAAAAAGTTACTACTGATCACACAACCGGCCCTAAATGCAGCAAATTATTCTCCCACCACATGTTTGTTTTGTTTTTCTACATCCATTAGTCTAACATACCAATATTAATTACAATCCTAGTCGAGTATTATTGTTTTTTAGGAGAACACATTCTTATTGTGAAGTTGTAATTATTCAGAACATAGTTCTGTGATATTTTAAATATGAATTAAATATATTAATTATAAAGATATACATATAAAATCAATTTCATCGAAAAATAAAAACATTGTTGTTGCGCTACCGGGATTCGAACCTGGATCTCTTCCCTAACCGGGGGAGGTGCTTTATCCAACTAAGCTACAGCGGCACTATTTTTATCGACAATTTTTCGACCTTATATGTTACCTTTTTGATATCAATACATTTAATCGTTCCATCATTTGACAGAGCCATCTACCTTATTTTTAACAATGGCGCAACAACAATGTTTTTATTTTTCGATGAAATTGATTTTATATGTATATCTTTATAATTAATATATTTAATTCATATTTTAGAGTATTATTGTGCTAACAGCTTGCCACCGATGCTATTATCTAAATATCCATTTTAAATAAATATCAACGCCCGCTTAACATTCAGTCGACTGTTACATTTTCAACTTGATGTGAATACCAGAATTATTTTAGAATTAACGACTTTGACAAAAAATGAATTATATACAATAATACACAATTAAAAATAATTCTTTACTTTTTAATAACAAATTTTATCAAATAATTATTGTCTGTGTATCTTTTTAAGCAATCTTTTTTTTTTTTTAAGAAAAAAGGTGCTGGAACATGTTAATCTTTTATTTAAAAAAATATATATTCAGTTCTTAACATAAATTAAATTGATTGTATTTACAGCAAATGTTCATAGTAAATTTCAAAGTCCACATGGACTAAATATCATATTTTTAAGTGACTTTTAAAACCTGTAGAAAAACGGTGGTAAAACGCGTAAATGTGTTTCTATGTTTAAAAAAAAGCACTGTTTCTAAGCGATGCATCATAATCTGTTTATCAACGAACTATGTTTTAGAATTACAACTTTCACACTTTTCTTAGTACGAAGTTCCCGGAGAATATACATATTTGTTCGTCCCGCAGTTCATGGAATACGCGACTACATTTTGAATGCATCGAGCAGGTTTCTTTCTCAGGATAAATGTTTCGACTCCACACAGAGTTGTAGAGATCAAAGTTTCCCTGACACAAAGGTGTTCGAGATTCATTACAAATAAATAGTTGGATGGATGGACAGTTAACAAGGGATTGGGAAAATAAGGGATGCAGAAAGTGTGAAAGGAATTCGGGAGAGGGACAGGAATAGGGGACATGGGGCGGCTGAAGTACCATCCAGAACCAGAAAACACGACCCACCTGTGAAACACTGTTTTCGGTATCTGGATCATCTTCCACTGGATCCACAGGACTTCTGGCTCTAGGACACATACACCATTGTTCCGCACGAAGTACACTTTGACATACACCTTCAGTGATAGCGCGAAAGTGTCAAACAACACCATGCACAATGGCAAGAAGTACAGCACTAAATCGGTTTGCACGGTAGCGAGAAACCGATTAAACATAAACAAATATCAGCCCCACACAACAGAACGATAATTCACAAGCCAACGCTTCGTTCCCATACGGCAGGACGAATTTGGCGATAGTCAACGCACCCAAAATGGTAAACGTTTCTTTTAATTTGAAGGTACAAACTTCAACACCGAAATGCCATACAGAGCATACCACTGAAAATCCCCTATTTTAGGGGGGTAGTGGATAGGTAGTAGGTAAGAACCACCGATCTACGTATGTCATGTCCACGTGCGCACGCGCGGCGACCGCCGTTCCATATATAAATAAGTTATAAAGATCGAACACTTTCAATGTAAGTGATTTATCTAATTACCAAATTTTCAAGTTAGGCTGTAATTTGATCATTACAAACAAGTTATTTTGAAGTAAATTGTACAGCCCCGTCTGCGAGACTGCGCGGGCTAGCAGCATCTGTATAACTCGGTTAATGTCTAATGATCTCGCAAATTTCCACCAGACATCTCGCACGACGCCGCTTCCGAGGATAAACGATCCTCGCGTGTCTGAATCGAGGATCTCGTTATTGCGAGAGTAATATTTCATTGTAAACAGTTAAGTATCAAGTTCACAAAGATATATTATTCATGAAAACTCAACATTACAATCTACGCTTCAACGTTAACGTTTTCATGATTCACCACTAGCATTTAACGTTATTGTATTTTATTTTACGCACACAGTTTTTAGGGGTATCAGAAATGTTTTTAAGATTTAAAAAATTTATAACTTTTATAAGGCAATTAAGAAAATGTTAATTTAGTTTTTTTTTACTTAAAAATGTAGAAACACAGTTAAGAAAATTACACTTTACATGCACGATCCATTATCAAATGGTATACAGATTTCTATACGAGTAGGTAAGTGACTCATCACCTCGGACGTAGTTCCGAAGCCTTTGGAGATGAAAAAATATGATATAATTTAATATTTCTCATGAAAGTTGTTGTGAAATTACGGTGTAGTAAAAAATCGATAATTAGTAGATGATGGCTTGTATATTATCAAGTTTTGTAATTTCAAAACCGATCCGTTTACGTACTTTGTACGATTTAAGTCAAGCCCATACTTCTAAATATTTTGGTGTTTTAAAAATGCCGATGAAACACTAATTGGCATTCTTGTATATAATGTTCTAAACGTTTCGCTTTTAATATTTTCAGCGTATCGTTAATTTTTTGTTGATGAAATCTTAATATAATACATTTCTCATTTATTTTTTATGGGTTTTTATTTTATTTCGAAGATCGTTGAGCGCGGAAGGATTATTTATTAACCAGATTTTCCCTTTCGTATAATCTGAGCATTATTTTAATTAACACAGCATCTTCGTAATGGATTTCGTCTCCTGAACAAAAAATGAAATTGAAATATTATTTCAGCCCATGATTTTCGCCAATTTTAATAACGATAAACGAAAACTATCCGAGAATAAAATGCCAAAAATTTAATTATCTTTCATGTTACAAAGAACGCTGAGCAATTCATTTTGTTTGCCGAGGGCTTTATCAAATGATTTTACTTTCGTATCAGTTAAGGGTCTGCAACCCTCGTTTTATCATCTTTAACGTGGAGTTTGAAAAATGATTGCGGCGAGTGGCCCTTGCTGAATAGACCAAAGATTTTAATCGAATATTCTACAGATTTTTTTTTTTAAATAACACGAAAGATTTTTAATTTATCTCCCATGGCACGATATCATTAATTTTTTTAAATGCATAATATTTTATCTCTTTTTCGGATAGTGGTAGAGATTCGAGATAAAGGTGGAATTTTTAATATAGATTGATCACATTGTATACCTAAAATGGAATTAAATTTCTAAAATTACTGCATTTTCTTTCTCAATAATGTATGATATAAGATATAATTCAACGATATTCCCCATTTAAGTATGTTTATTGACAACTCGTTTACTATGTTATTTAAACAGTTAACTTAATGACATCTTTGGAGCAAATTAAGTAAGCACATTTTTGAATATTAACAATGAACCAACACAGGCTTAAATTTTTCACTATATATGGTCGATTTTTGAAACTTCTAACAAGAGCATCTTTCAATATCTGATTTACCTTGTTATGCCAAGCCTTTCGCAGCCTATATCATATATTAGGAGAACACATTCTTATTGTGAAGTTGTAATTATTCAGAACATAGGTCTGTGATATTTTAAATATGAATTAAATATATTAATTAAAAAGATATACATATAAAATCAATTTTATCGAAAAATATTGTTGTTGCGCCACCGGGATTCGAACCTGGATCTCTTTCCTAACCGGGGAAGGTGCATTATCCAACTATGCTATAACAACAATATTATTAGCGACAAATTTTCGAACCTATATGTTACCTTTTTTTTATATTAATACGTTTAATCGTTCCATTATTTGAAAGAGCCATCTACCTTATTTTTACAGAATCTCAAATACCTTTGAGTAATCAATTCATTTTTATTAAATTTTGTACACATTGATACAACTTTAATATTAGGAGAACACATTCTTATTGTGAAGTTGTAATTATTCAGAAAATAGGTCCAAAATTTAATAAAAATGAATCTCAATCTCAAATCAATCTTATATATCTCCTCATTCATTTAATCCGCATAACCAAACCACACATGCAACCCTTTATTAATCTTGTTTACTGTGATAAGATCAACTTTCACATTACTTTCAATTTGTTCATTATTTACTGTCATAAATGTATGTGCTACATATCACACACACACACCTGAGTGACCTCATTTCCACTGCATTCTGTTTACTTTCGTTCGTCTTGTGTCAGCTCCATCAGTGTTGGTACCAGGACTCCACCATCTAATCTTAACCAATAAAAAAATCATACTAAAGCTTTTTTCTTTATATTCATAAACTATCAAATAATATGACGTTAATGTAGCTAGTTAACTATCCCACACATAATATATTTATTTGGTGGGTAGCCTATATTATCTAGCGAGACCTAACGGTCTCGCCACGTGGTAAAGTATCACGTGTCTCGGAATGCGTTTTATTTTGTTCTCTAGTTAATTAAACACCGTCGGAGCGGGTCCGCGGCCGCAGCGTTTTACCCCGGCAGGTTCCGATGTTTTTAGGCTTCACTAAATACAACATTATTCATCAATCATCTGCTGTTACGTTCAGACGGTCGGGCATTCCGCTAACGGGGTCACACCGACCACGAACTACGTAGTTTTTTTTAATAGTTACAAAATCATCGAGGACACATAATTATACAGGATCAAGTCTGGCTGTAAACTTGAATATGAATAATTGTGTGTGAAAGAACTGGAATGTATAAATGTAAGAGCGAAAATGGGCGATTTGATTGTATACTGTTTATTGTACGCCGATGATGCAGTAGTAATGCCGAATAATAAACCAGAATTACAGAGTTTAGTGAGTATATTGTACGATGTATGCAAGGAAAGCGACCTTATTAGGTTAGAAACAGGAAAGCAAGACAACGTGCAAAATACTTGTAAGTAATGAATGTTTGAAGAAAGATATCGAAACGAGGGTGACTGCAGGGAATAAAGTGAACGGTGCTTTGAATGGAATTATAGCTAATGGGAACTTGTCAACCGAGGCAAGACTAGCGGTTTACAATGGAGTCCTGTACCGACACTAATGTATGGAAATGAGGCCTGGAACTGGCAGAAAAGGAACGAAAGTAGACTGAAAGTGGCGTATTTGTGGCAGATCCATTTATGACAGAGTAAACAATGAAGAAATAAGAAGAGAATGTAAAAAATTGTGAGAAAAAAAAAGGATCACTTAGGTGGTTTCGTCGTATGGAACGGATAAAAGAGGAGAGAATTGTAAGAAAGGTGTATGACGCAAGTGTTGATGGCACCAGATTTAGAGGACGTCCGCGGTTGACTTGGCACGACCAGATACTGGAAGATGGTTATTTTAGAAGTCAAATAATCGGCGAGCTTATATGAGAATTTGTATGAATGTGGATGTCAGGATAGAAGAGTGTGGTGATCTATCCTCTCTGCATACTGTTTGCATATGTTTTACTTAAATATAACCAACAATAATATGAAATTATTATAAAAATATTCTTTCAAATTAAATTAATTAAAATTGTTATATTTTTATAATTGTTAAAATTTTGTGGCAATCTACAGGGTAAATATCTCGTGTTCATATTTAAGAATTGCATTCAAATAGCGTTAATCTTGTACTGAAAGACATTTTTCAAAAATTAATGAGTTTATTTGGATTTAGTTGGTATCTTTGTTTGTTTTTATTCATATTCCAAAAATATAGTGTACACTACGAGTACATGTGTGAATGAGCCATAACTGGTTGTTAACGTGAAGGTTATGTTGTGTAAAGATTTGCTGAGCTACACCAAAATTTTAATTTTTTTTTTATACTTATTTCATTATTATTCTGCGTTATTATCGATTCGAGAAAGCGGTTATATTTTATCAGTATGGGTATTTTCTTATTTTATGACACACCTCGGGAGTCGTTATTAATAATGTTTCCTTACTCACTCTCGCAACTTAAGAAAAGAGTAACAATGTTTCTGCGAAGAGAGAACTTACTCATAAAGGGAAATTTTGAAATGTTCCAGACACCACTTTTTATATGGATGTTTTGCATACTACGCGGGTATAATTTATTGTCAGTAATGTTAAAATGTAAATACATAAACGATTTAAATAATTATTACATGTAATACATAGTTCGTTGACCCGTTGGCGGAATTATAAAGTCAAGAAAGTTGCGAGGGGGGCCCCCCGCATCATCGAAAAGAAAAGAGAATAAATTTAAAAAATTAGACCATTAGACCAAAAGTATTGTCAGGTTCGGTTCCTATTCACGACTTCGTGTACGTTCGATCTTCAGCGGGTCGACTCGGAATCCCTGGACTCCAGGTCTGACCTAATACACTTTTTATAGTTTACGTGTGTTGTGATTTTATCATGTCCAGTGAGTCCGCCCCTGCATTGAAAAAAGCAAAAAAAAAAAATATTTAATGTTTTTAAAATCAATAAATATCACGCTGTTTCACTATAGCATTACTCCCTCCCTTAATTAGGGATGGTTGTGTTTTTAAAATCGTTTGCGAGTTGTTCGATCGTCAAATTTACTATTGTTAAAGCATAGATGATATGTTTATAGACGTGAAAAATAGTCGTGAAATGTGCTTTATCTGTGGATTTTTTCGTTCCTGCGTTCGAAATCTGTCACTTCGGTGGTGAAATTAGTTCGTACTATGTGCTAATGTATATTAAACAACGAGATAATCATCGGACGAACTGTCAGCGGGATATTGAATGATTTAGGACCGGTTGTGTGATCAGTAGTAACTTTTTACTATGGTAACTAACGTCCGTAGTAAAAATTCTTCGCGGGTTGTTGATACATCAAATGT
Organism: Eubasilissa splendida; assembly: GCA_031772225.1. NCBI lineage: Eukaryota > Metazoa > Arthropoda > Insecta > Trichoptera > Phryganeidae > Eubasilissa > Eubasilissa splendida. Next base: position 4,932,808 of record CM062854.1, on the reverse strand, counting down.
GCTACTGTCAAAGCATAGACGGTGCGACAAATAGTCATCAAATATACTTTATTTTATGCATCATCTATGGATTTTTTAGGCGTTCGAAATCTGTCACGTTGGTGATGAATTTTTTTATATTAAGTGTTAATGTATAAATTAATATATTATACAACGAGATCATCATCAGACGAACTCTCATCACTAAAATAGCGGGATATTGAATGATTCATTGTCGTATACTGCGACTTTCAAAGTATCCGTGTGTGTCAGATGACTTTTGGAACAGCTGTGGAGAGTCTTCCACGTTTAACTATCGGATATCAGAGAGTAAGTAAGGATGAGTTTACTACGGGATGTACTTTCGAAAAGTAAATATTTTTTTACCAACGATCAAACAAGCCGTTTTCGCGAAAATTTTTACTTTAGCAATTTTTTTTACTATAGTAAAAAGTTACTACTGATCACATAGCCGTCCCTAGGTTTACCCACACTTGCCATCGAGTTATTTTAGGCTAGGCTGGAGGTGCTCTATCAGCACCATCTGTTGTAACCTAAGCATACTAAATCTTTCGCGTATGTTTTCTATTTTCTAATTTAATGATGTAATATAATACTTTCTTTTATGGTGGACCATCCATTTCGATATTCAATCCTGAAGTAGATTAACGTGCCGATCGTCATCGTTCCACGCCACCAAGTCTCCGCCTGGTGTGGAGTTAATAGTCAGCATCAAGCTTCCCTCATTCCTGAAATTGGAAGTGAATAAATTACATTTTAAACAAATTGATTTATTTTTTATTAAGGAGAACACATTCTTATTGTGAAGTTGTAATTATTCAGAACAGACGGTCTGTGATATTTTAAATAAAATAAAATAGATGGCTTTTAAATAATGGAACGATATATATATATCAATTTAAGAAGTGTAACATATAGGTTCGAAAATTTGTCGTCAATGCAATGCTGTATTATAATCGGTTAATCCCCGGATTGGAAGAGATCAGTTCAGTCACAGTTTAAACAATTCATTTCATGCTTACAGGTAAGCCTGTTTTTTTATCATTTCTTCTAAATTAGCAGAAAGCGTACTCTTTTGTAAAAACCCGGGTAGTTTATTTTTTAGTGTAGAAACAACAAATTTTAATGTCCTTCATCCACACTTATTGGTGATTTTGGGAATTTTTAAATTCAGATTAGCGACACCTCTCGTATTATTTCCGTGTGAAGCCACCGTATCTAGAGTATAGTTATAATTTTCTTTTATTAAAAGGAACAATAACAGCCCGTGTACATGAAGAACGTTACGGAAGTGTATAACAATTTTAGATTATTATTAATATTTCCAGGCTTACATTTTTTTTTTATTGAAGATTTTGTATTTGTTTTATATTTGAGTTACAGGAGTGACCCCACGATCGGATCCCATATTTTAAGAATGACTCGACCGAAGAAAAATAAATATTCGTAAAACCGACTTTGGGATTACGTAGTGAATTTTGTAGAATCTTCCTAACTTGAGATTGGAGCAAATCTTATTTATTTACAAATTCCATTTAAAGTGTTCGTCAATAATTAAACCGAGGTATTTATTTGACTTAACAAATTCAAATACTTCTAATCATCCGTTTTCTCAAAATTATCAGCTTTTCATTCCACGCTTAATAGATAAATTAAGTTCCCTTATCCATAAATAACTTCAACATATAATTAAATAAATTGTAATTAATAATGGTTATAATATTAAATTAATAGATAGTTTTTTAGAACAGATTCATTAGCTAACTCCGCAGTCACCAGATTGCATACTTTGGGGAATAAATATGCGGAGGTAGTCGATATTTTTTCTGTTAGTTAAACAGTTTATAGGACTGTTATAATTTGTTGTGTCTCTCAACTCAATGGTGACGGATAACTTGCTTTACCGATTGTCTCAGTTCAAGTGTGTTGGCAACTAATGTTTATTATGTTATACTTGTCGAGTGTAATTTGCAAACTATGATACTTTTTCCATTTTTCTACGATACTCCATATATTTTTGTATAATTTTTGTTTTGTTTTATTATTTTTTTATTACATCACATTGAAAAAAATAATAATTAGTAGGGTTTCCACATATTAACATATATATATAACTTTCAAAAATTTGATAGATATGGAGATTGATTAATGGGTGGGAATGGTGAACGTTATGTTAGTATAAAGTTATCACTTAAGTCAGCCGAAGACAGGTCGTATGTATATTTCCATTAAATATAATAAAAAATAGCTTCGTCTCTATGAGATATCTATTATTTGTTTAAAATGTTTATTTTAATTATATATATATATATATATATATAATAGTACTGTTATACTGTCAAGATAAAATATAAATTGCATTTACGTCCGTGTCAAGGATGCTGAACTTATTCCAAATAATGTAGCGTGTTTTGAATATCTGAGCAAATACCCCCTACTTATTTAGTGAGAGTACGAGATATTGATCGAATTAAGACGGCAATTTATTTCAATTGACTGTATTAGTTTATCATACGGGAATGACGCACGTCAGAGAGCGGGCTGTATTTCCGTGTCATCAGTCTGTACTCGGCGACCATTTGTGAAACAAAACCTAAAGTAATGTCTTCCTTTTCATTTTGATTAATTCACAATTTGCTTTAAACCTCCTCCCATAACATTTGTAAAATAATACATATCTTAAAAAATAATAAAACCGTGTATTGCAGTAGCAGAGTGAGAGTTTTATTGGTAATAAAATACGAAGTTAAAATGTCAATTAATTTGAATATTTTAATTTTTCAGTTCATTTTTTCACTTCATCCCTTTTCAATTTGTATTTTAGGTTAAACAGAGCAGAATGTATTAGCGTAAATAAATTACACATTATTTTCCTACCTACATTAGACCCGTATTTTACACTAATATTGGAAAATTTCTTTTATATTCTATAACAAAAATAGGTATTTTAGAAAGAAACGTGATATATCAAATAACAAGATTGTAACAAAAAATATATTGGCCAAACCGGGAGAAATTCGACACATCGAGATCATCGACGCTGTCTGAAAAATAATAATTTTTCCGAATTCGCTAACCATATCATAACATTACTCAACTCGGTACCATATAGGGGGGTAATCAATAATAAATAACCTTATATTTGATTTCGGAGAAAACATTAACGAACAAAAATGTTCTTAGATTTTCACGGTATAGTTTTCTTGGCTAATCTGCCATGTATATCTGACCTTTCTGGCCGACGTTTAATGAACAATATCACATTTTCAAATCGTTTGCCGATATTAATAATGTTTCTTAGAAGCAATAAAGCCACTTCCACCCTTACGTGCCCCACCGCCTCAATAGCTAAGTGTACTTCATTTTTGTTCAATTTACATCTGTAGATGGGAAGGACTGCTTTTCCCGAAACTAGTGATATAACTCAAAAAATTGTGTGTGTGTAGTACAAAGTAAAAACTAAAATTAAAATCTTACACCATGAAGTAACTGTCAAATCAATCAATTATATTAATACAATTTTTAATTTCGATTTAGAGTGTTAGAAGAAAATCATTTGATTTTACAAGATTGGTTCCCTGAAACTAGAGATACATCACTGGTACTTATACTCACCCTTTCCCGGGACCGGTTTAGAAGCTGGGGCTTCTTGTCGGTCCCACTCATCAAAGCTTAAAAAATAAATACGCGACTTTTAATTCAATTACATTTTTACAATCACAAAACGTGATTAAAATTTAAAATTTAGATCCTTCGGCGTCCTTAAGTTCTGTCTTTATTCATAAAAAATCATGTAACATAAATCCATATAACATAGTTTTACACACAAATGGAAAATTAAGGTGCAGTAATTCAAGGCAGACGCTCAGGGATCCATTCATCAAAAACACTCCCAAAAGAGGGACAGTGGACAAAATGGATCGAGTCACACTTACACGGACAGGCTAACGGAGTTGCAAAACACGAGGCGTGGAGTCCCACCCACGCAGGTCGGCCTAACTGCCCACTTAAGGAGCTCCAACGAGTCACCCATACCCGAAAAAATTCCTTATATAAAACAAGATTCGTCCCATTACTAATTAGGTCTGCATTCCTGGCATCACTGGTACTGTTTAGTATAAGGGTACAGCTCTGGAGACGAAGTTTCACCCGTTCTTGTCGTTCCTGTCTGGTACCGTCCGATTCAAGCATGAGCGTATATAGACGACATAATAATTTTCATGTTGTGTTTTCGTCTTCATTTTAGTCGTGTGATAATTTTATGTAGGTTCCAGCAAAATCTCACTTCAAAGAATTCACACACCTGTCAGTTGACACGGTTTATTTTTTCCTAATGTGTCAATATAATATTAATGTAATTTCATTACAATACTCGTGTTTTTTTTAGTTTTTTTTACTTTTGACGCGGTGTCTTTTAAAAAAATATGTAATCTTTAGCCTTATCTTCAGGAGAAAGAAAATCTTTTATGTTCATACAAACGGCTTTCCTTTCGCCGACTACGTAAAGGAAATCTGTAGACAGATTTGTTTGTGAATATTAATCTGTCAGATGCTGCTGAAATTTCCATTCTCTTATTTCGTACAAGAAATATTAGGTTGATTTACCCCCAGTGAATATATGTATTTTTATGAGGTTTTTTTTAAAATATATATCACAGCCCCACGAGGCACGAGACACGGTAATTTAGGTGGTGATATATTGTTTATTTTACTTATGGGTAGCTATAAATCATGAACTCTTATTAAAATTATTAAAGAAATGGCACATAATGTTGCACCAAGCTAGGGCGGAATGTGGAGGATGAAATAGGCTTATTAGAAAAGATTTATTAAACTACCAAATTTCCACAGTTACGATCTGAAAATTCCGCATTCTAGAAATTAATCACAAAATATTGGATAATGTTAATTAGGTATTTTTAAATATTCGAATAAGCACATTTAATTAATTATGTATGTAACTATGTTTCGTAAATGACCTGAGCAATTTTCGTGAAATAAATTTTTATTTTTCTACGTTATCGAGGTTTAATTCAATTCAAATATATTCTTGGGGGAAAAATGTTTTCCGCACCGAATCATACGTCTCTACTTTATTTTGTATACCGACTGATGTAAGTCTTGTTGCGGCTAGTGAATAATTTAAAAGAAAACTCAGTACACAGTTTCCATTAGCGGATTGCTTTCTGCTGTTATTTTTAAGATGCTGAGAAAAGTGCGCGACCATTGTATTTTCTTTCTGAGATTTTTCTTTCTCACGATAATGTCTTTCCGTTTTACATTATTGGTAGATTTAAAAACATGTGTTTCCGTAAATCGAAAACAGACTAAATGTGATAACAAAAGATTCAAGTCACTGAACGGAAAAATCTAAAATAGAATAAATATACAGAGAGAATATAAATTCAAAATTAACATAATGACTTTTTTTTAATCGTTCAAATATTTTTCAATCAACTTTCAGACTTAAAAAATAATCTTGGATACTGATCTTTGGTTACAAGCCCAGTAATTTACCACTAGGCTGCAGTATCTTCCCAAATTTGAAGTTACTATGCTAAAAATGATGGATGGATATAAATGAAACAATCTTATTACTCTACTTGAGTTTATTAGCACTACTTTATGTGTCGTTAGTTTAATACTTCACCTGTGCTAATAAACTCAAGTAGAGTAATAACATTATTTCATTTATATCTAATAAGCTAAAAACGATATTTTAAAACGTTGATAACATTCATATACTACTAGAATATATAATGGTCAGTCTAAATCCCGAAGTTTAGTAAATTAGGTAGGTGACATCGGGTATGTGAGGCTAGTGCGTATTGTGTGCGACTAGGTTAAGTGTTTGATCGAAAGAAGAAAAAAAGGACCGATCATCGTATGCAGAAAATATGTATGAATAAGAAAGAAGCAAATTAAACTTATATTATTAATAGAATCGGCGTTAACTTTGTAGAGTTTCCTCATAATGGATGAATGGTTATAAATGAAACAATGTTATTACTCTACTTGAGTTTATTAGCACTACATCGACAGGTGAAGTAAAGTATGAGAGTTACTGTTTCTCTCGGAACTCGAGTAGTGCTAATAAACTCAAGTAGAGTTATAACATTGTTTCATCTATATCCCATCCATCCAAATTAGATTTGTCCAAGAAGGCATTCAATGATCTCCTACTCTATATCCGTGAAATGTGGTGTGGTGCTTTTTTTATAAATATCTGGCATTTTGAGTGATCTTGTACTGATAGACAACTTCACTGTTTGTCAATCTGACAATCTTCCCTTGTCTCGTCTGCCCTTTTCCAAGGAACACAAGACTTTTTCGAATTGTTATTATGGCGTCGCCATGTCCAAAGACTCGAATATTTCTTTTTATCGTAATTAGGTATATATGGCTTCATAAACCAAACCACCATTAGTTCAGTGAATAAAACATTTGTATTCATTTGAAATGTATCCATAAATTGCTCTTTGCCAAACAGGCTGCATCTTCCTTCACGATGTAATTTAGTTTAGTCGGTGCCTGAAGGTAGATGCATCTGAAAAGGAGGAAATTGTATGATTTAGCCAGCCTAACAAGATGGGTATTCCTCGAATGCTCGCTGCTACGGGAAAATATTCATTTAATTCTCGTTGCTGTTTTTAAATGCGAAGGAAGTTACACAATATATGAATACCGTAAACCTACCCTGTAATAAGTAAATATTCTTTAACTTTTTCCATGGATTTAAAGTAAAGTTTCCGTTCTGATCTGGGTGTATAAAAATTAAAGACGTTTATATTCGCCTTTTCTTTATACACATTTTAATCTTATATTCTAGCCATCTGCGCTGCACAAATTACACGGTTTATATCTCCTGTTCGCGAAACAATTCACTTTACATCCCTTCATTAATGAAATCTCTTAAGCTTAAGATTAACCCCTAGTCGCTCGTACGGTATTTTATGTTTTGTACGCCCCTACGGCATTTGCATAACGATCCTAGAAACGCAAAGGTTTCATTATCTATATTTTTTTAAATTGTCGACATTTAACAATATTGATATACTATGTTTTCACTATAAAACCTGGGATATAATTTATTTATTTACTTATTTAAAACTTGAATATTTCGTATGTTCCCTGCTCGCCTTGACTAGATCAGAGTCTGTATCGAGATAGACAGTGTTTTCTCTGTATCGTTTACATTTGTTATTTTGTATCATTTGCAATAGGTTGCAATTAATAGTGAATAGGTATCTACATCTTTAATTAAATTAATAATACGTTTCAAGTTTCTTAATATTGCATTTTCTTTGTAGTTATGTTTTATTAAGTATCTATATATATGTTTTTTTAAATTTATCAGTTAATAAATTAGTGGATCAGGTTACATTTTTAATGCTTGTATTATATGATATGATAATATCATCAATATATTTTTTTTTTTTTTAGGAGAACACATTCTTATTGTGAAGTTGTAATTATTGTGTTCTCCTAAATAATAAAGTTGTATCAATGTGTCCAAAATTTAATAAAAATCAATTGATAATTCTGGCGTCTGCTATCAGTTTACTCAAAGGTATTTGAGATTCTGTAAAAATAAGGTAGATGGCTCTGTCAAATGATGGAACGATTAAATGTATTAATATCAAAAAGGTAACATATAGGGTCGAAAATTGTCGCTAAAAATAATGTCGCTGTAGCTTAGTTGGATAAAGCACCTTCCCTGGTTAGGAAAGAGATCCAGGTTCGAATCCCGGTGGCGCAACAACAATATTTTTCGATAAAATTGATTTTATATGTATATCTTTATAATTAATATATTTAATTCATATTTATCATTATATATATTGCATCCCAATTCCCTCCCCTCTTTACCCTTTCCATTTTATATATTCAGTGTAAAAATACTCTTTTGTTTATCAGTTTTTATAATATATACTATTTTTTAGTTTATTATGTAATCTTTTTATTCATTAGTTTGTTAAAATGTACTATTCTTTAGTTTGTTGTGTACTATTTCTTAGCTTGTTTAATTCCGAATCTTGAATGGAGACTTAAATCTTTTTATTTTTGTATATGCATACATATTCGTGTTTTATTTATATCAGTTATTATTGTACTGTTTGTTTCTCTCAAAAATAAAACAAAAAAATCATTGAAATGGTCAAAAGTATTTTTTTCTGAAATATGGAGCATATCAAAATTTTAGTTATCAGATATTATGGAATTATATAATATGATGTAATTTAGTTTTAGTAAGTTAGTCAAAAGTCAAAGAAAAATTCACTCCTTTAACAATTTCATATATTGAGAAAAAAATAACACTAAAAAAAGTGTTATTTTCCTTTCGCCTTCGTTAAAAGATGTTTCAAAGTAATTTTAGAGATGAATTTGCAAGACGTTTTCGCGACATGGCAATTTTGAATGTAGACCGCCTTGAAAAAGCTGTAACGATACATAACAGAGGGTGTTAATCAAGGGTTCAATTTGTCAATGTCAGTCACGCTTATACTTCAGAAAATTCATTAAAAAAAATTTCCCCCAGCCACGTTCTTTTCGTGATAAATTTTCTATGGCAATAATTCATTATTACCGTTGTTCCGTTCGTTTATTATTTTCTTACGGCATCTCGCTACCATTGTATTTCTTAGCGAATAAATAAAATGCAAGCCGGCGGTGCCGATATATAATAAATAAATATTCATATAACGTTTCACCGTTTCGTGTTTTTATTTAATTTTTTTCAAAGGCGGCGACGGCGGCGATCGCCGTTCGACTGATTAGAATTTTTTTTTTGAAATTGTAGGATGAAGAAAAATAAACAAGTCGTTTTAATTACGCCACGCGGAGACGAGAAGGTAAACACGATGCGCTAAGGGGTAGCTGCTATTTTATGAATATATAAATTAATGCAAAAAATAAAATAAATATTCGTATAAAGTACAAGCTAATGAAAAATGCAACAGACGGTTTGAAAATCTTAACACTATTTGGATATGACCAAGAATACACAATTACCATGTGTTCTTGGACATATTCAAATATTGATAATAATATACTGGTCAAAATAAGAAAATATATAAAATTCTAGTATAATGAAACATTTTACGGATAAAGAATATTGTTTTAAATAATTTCAAAAAAATAAATTAGATTCTCATTGTGATATATGCTGTTTCAGGGATAATGAATATCAAATTTAGTTCAATAAGATGACGACAGTGTAGTGGTATTCGAAGTGATTCCACATATTAATTTTAAAAAAATTGATAGATATAGAGGTTGATTGGGTGGAATGGTGAACGTTACATTGTGTAAAGTGATCACTTAAGCCCCGCGTAAGCCCTGTTATTACCCATACTTCCATATTTTTCCATTAATATAAAATATTTTCGTCTCTATGAAATATATATTATTTGTTTAAATAATATCTTAAATACATATTTAATGTATTAATTATAAATATATACATATAAAATCAATTTTGTCGAAAAATATTGTTTTTGCGCTACCGGGATTCGAAGCTGGATCTCTATTTCCAATCCGGGGAAGTACATTACCAATTATGTTATAGCGCCAGTATTTTTCATGACAAATTTTCGAATTTTCAAATGAATACATCTGTCGTTCCATTATTATATTATAATTAATACATTTAATTAGTATTTAAAACATCACACACCTATCTTCTGAATAATTACAACTTCACAATAAGAATGTGTTCTCCTTAATAAATAATATCTTGTTTCATTTGTTAATTCCGCATTTCCACTTTCAGCCTGGAGCGAAAGGAAACGAACCGCACCGGTTAAGGCTCGCGTTAACAGTTCTTCAATCTGCCACTCGCAGATCACTCGGCGGTTCTTGAACAACCAGCCTAGTTGATCACACAAACAGATCGAGCAACTTAACCGCCGGTCTTAACTTTTAACTGGATCGACATTTTGTGCTAGTACTAGATTGCAATTTCCGGCCCATATTCCTCTCCGTTAAATTGAGGTATTCGTGTGTATGTGACATCCGACTATGGACGATACTTATGTATTTATATATCAAGTGTATGTATTATTTATCAATCTATGTCAGTAATGTAGCAAACGGGGCAACGAATGAAATGTTTACAATAATAATAACATTTTCGTAAAAAATTTCATCTCAAGGACACTTTACACATAAACTGTTTATAGTGCTACACTATCTTTGTACATAAAATTAAAAATTGTTATTTTAACTTTTGGTAATAATTTTTTGAAAAAGTGCGTTAGTCTCTTTTCAAATAAAGTCTCTGATGCACTGTTTCTTGTGACGGAAGGCCACGCCAGTCTCACGCTTTTGGGCCTGCCACCGCAAATGCCCGTTCACTAAACTTAGACTTCTGGCAACGGCTGGTCGGTTATACAACCCTGACCCGAGAGTTTGACGTCTACTGTTCAAATTGTTTGGGATGCGAAGCTCTTGAAGATACAGAGATGAACCGTGTTATGTGTCGCCGTGTACACCATCCAGCACAATTTAAATTCTACTAAATTAAACTATTTCAGGGAAACAGCCAACGCAGCTCACGCAAGTGGGATGCGGCCAAAACCTTCACCATCAATGCTATTTGTAATTCTTATATAATATATGTATGAATTTTTGAAATATTGTTGTTGTGCCACCGGGATTCGAACCTGGATCTCTTTCCTAACAAAGATTTTTTGAGAAAAACGAAAAATCCTGCTCCTTCAAAATTTCAGATCATTATTATAACAGTATATATTATTATAAAATAATATCAGCCAATAAATTATTAATTAGAAATATATACATACAAAATCAATTTTATCGAAAAATATTGTTGTTGCTACCGAGATACGAACTTGTATCTCTTCCAATCTGGGGAACGTGCATTAACCGATTATGCTACAGTACATTGACGACAAATTTTCGAACCTATATGTTACACTTTTCAAAATGATACATCTATCGTTCCATTGTTTGAAAACCATCTACTTTATTTTTACGGAATCTTTTTTTACTTTTGAGTAATCCGACAGGAGACGCCAGAATTAACAATTCATTTTTATTAAATTTTAAACACATTAATACAACTTCTATATTATTAAGGAGAACACATTATTATTGTGAAGTTGTAATTATTCAGAACATAGGTCTGTGTTATTTTAAATACTAATTAAATGTGTTAATTAGAAAGATATACATATAAAATCCCGGTAGCGACAACAATATTTTTCGATAGAATTGATAGTGAATAATTACAATTTCACTCTAAGAATGTGTTTTCCTTAATAATAAATTATTATTTTTTACTACCCTGTAGCTATCCTAGGACGGTAGTTTAAGCTTTAAATAGACTTCCTAAGACGCAATGGTCTGATTACACACAACACATTCTACTTGAACTACTTCCGACCTGCGTCCAGTGTTGAATATAAGCCATCCTTTTGTCACTTTCTATCGCTCCCTTGCTTAGCTTACCTAACTGACCATTAATTACGTTTGTTACTATTAACTTAAAATTATTTGTTATTGTTAAATTAAAATATACATGTTCAAATTTCAGTTCACAGTAGATATAAGGTCGTTATAACACAGAGTTGTAAAATCATTAAATAATTTCTCATTTACAGTAGAAATGGAGTCGCTTGTTTTTCCATTTGAATAATGTATCTCGCGAAAAATGTGTCTCTTTACTCCAATGTCAATCAGTTTCCTTTCATACAAACATTGGATCATTATGGATTTTTGTCTGGGACATATATTTATGCTTGAACGAAGATAATGTAATGTGCCTTCCACCTTCCCTCCCTTCCTCACCTGCCACCGTGTCGGTCGATCGGCGACCCTGAACCGGAGCGGTAACAAGTAAATTTCGCAGTATAACAAACGAGTGAGACGTGTGTCTAAGTGCCTGTCTTATGCAATCTGAAGAACTCAAGACCCTGAACGGAGATAGTGTTACAAAACCTAAAATTACAGTCCACCTTGGAGGTGCCAGAAGAACGGGACTGTGGTGAGTGGAACTTCCTTCCGAATATCCTGTTTCTTCCGGCATCTATGCTTTTACGCAACAATATTATTAATAGTACTAAAACATTGTTTTTTTTTGTTTTTTCTTTTACTTTTAGGTCGATTGCTATATTACAATTACATTACACTACAAATATATAAATGAAACATGGCTATTTAGATCTGATCACTAAACATCGCGAAGCGTTTCATTTTTATCGCTATTATCCTTTTAATGGTGCGTAATTAATTATTTAAAACCAATACAATTTTTTAAAGATATTCAACTAGAAAGTTATTGTCTTATTTATTCAGATCCTAGAAAGCGTGAAATTATTTTTGTAAAGCACACAAATAGACAATAAATAATTATAGACTATAAATGTATAACTCTCTATATAAAATTATTATAGTGTAACTCCCTCTCCAAGCACAAGAGCTAGCCTCTTTTGTTGGAGAGGTAAGCGAAAAAAAAACATGTAATTTTTATAATGTAATATATTTAACGCATGTTATAAAAAAATTGTAAAAATGTCAGATAAATAAAAAATGTTTAATTTATTTTTACATAATCGTATTAGCTGAACAACTCGCACATTTTTCGTAACGTGAGCGTTAATTTAAGACACTTTTGTAATTCGATCCTCGTACTTTTATCACGGCTTGGTGTCTTTACAGAAAACAAGATAGGAGCGACGCACCGTCTGGTTTGCCTCTTAATGGCCGACGATACACGTCCAAGGAACCATACTAACTAACCGGAATAGATGGAAATATTTTTACGTGTCTTCACAACTGGATTGGTTTCTCAATCGACTCTTCTGCATACACTGTAGAAAGATATCAAATAGTTCTGCATTCTTACTTACTTACTTACTTACTTACCAGAGAGGACAGAGCGCCACACTCTTACACAATTCTCGCCTCATCCGAGGGTTCTAACAGGACAATCCTCCAGTATCTGGTTTACCTGGTCGTGCCAAGTCTTCCGCGGACGTCCTCTACTTCATCAACACTTATATGTTATATATTTTTCTTATCATTCTCTCCTCATTCATCCGTTCCATATGACCAAACCATAAGTGATATCATTTCCGCTGCTTTCAGTCTACTTTCGTTCCTCTTCTGCCAACTCCAGGCCTCACTTTCATATATCAGTGTCGGTACCAGGACTGCATTCTAATAGAATGAACACAAATCTAGCATTATTAGTATTAATCTAGATGGCTTTCAAATAATGGAACGACAGATGTATTAATTTGAAAAAGTGTAACATGTAGGTTCGAAAATTTGTCATGAAAAATACTGGCGCTATAACACAATTGGTAGTGTATTTCCCCGGATTGGAAATAGACATCCCGGTTCGAATCCCGGTAGCGCAAAAACAATATTTTTCGATAAAGTTGATTTTATATGTTATTAAGGAGAACACATTCTTATTGTGAAGTTGTAATTATTCAGAACATAGGTCTGTGATGTTTTAAATACTAATTTAATGTATTAATTATAAATACGAGGGCCAAGTAAAAAATAAGGTTCCTTACGCTGTACACTCGCCACGCGAGATGCTAGGCGAAATCCGGCAACACCGCCTTGATTGTTGGTCCCTTAACTACATCCCCACTACCGGGAGCAAACGCTGCGACGCTCAGTAAAGGCCTGACAGCCATCCGCTATGGAACCCGCCATCGCCGTTACCGCCAGGTGTGAAATCCGTTCGGTGATTCGATTTTTAAACGCGAAGAAGCTTAAACCTGTTGAAATTCATCGACAGTTGGAAGAAGTTTATGGCACAGCTTGCATCAGCGTCCAACACGTCCGCAAATGGTGCAGGGAGTTCTCCGAAGGACGCACAGACGTCCACGACGAGCAAAGGAGTGGGAGGCCATCGGTGTCGGACGAAGTCGTGGCGAAGATTGAGCGCATTCTCCTCGAAGATCGGAGAGTAACGCTTCGGGAGCTTGCTGTCCAGGTTCCTGAGGTTTGTGAAAAAACCATCGACAACATTTTGACCGATAAACTTGGTTATCGCAAGGTGTGCGCGCGGTGGGTCCCACACATGCTTTCAGAAACCCACAAAGACAATCGTGTCAAGTGTGCCGAGGGGTTTCTTCGAGAATGCGCCGAGAATACCGAAGAATTCTTGGACTCCATTATTACGGGAGATGAAACGTGGTGTCACTACGTCACTCCAGAAACAAAAGAACAGTCCAAACAATGGCGCCATCCTGAATCGCCTAGGCCGAAAAAGTTTAAGCAGACGCTTTCCGCAGGGAAAGTGATGGCTAACGGCGGCGGAATTCTTCGAAGCGGATTTTCAGAAGTGGATAACTCGTCAGGAAAAATGCATAGAAAAATCAGAAGACTATGTAGAAAAATAGAATAAAGTACAAGCTTTCAGATGGTTTACTTATTTATTGCAATAAAAAATACCTTATACCTGAAAAAAATGTAGGAACCTTATTTTTTACTTGCCCCTCGTATGTACATATAAAATAAATTTTGTCGAAAAATATTGTTTTTGCGCTACCGGGATTCGAACCTGGATCTCTATTTCCAATCCGGGGAAGTACACTACCAATTGTGTTATAGCGCCAGTATTTTTCATGACAAATTTTCGAACCTATATGTTACACTTTTTCAAATTAATACATGTATATATTTATAATTAATACGTTAAATTAGTATTTAAATCTAGTATTATGTCGATGCAAAACAACAATTCACCATATAAATATAAGTCAGTAAATTGCTTTGCTAGTTTATTGACGAGGTGCATCCTATTACATTAATTTTTTTTTTCAATTTTTTCAATTTCCCAGTTTTACTTAAAAATCATTACATAAAAATGACTTATTTTTCGGTTGATTTGGTATACATGTGTGTACTCATTTTGTTCCATATAAAGTAAGTCGGTTAAAAACCCGCCAATAATAACGGGGAAAATAATTATTCACGTAACATAGCTATGAATATTGTTTCGTAATTATTTTCAAATTGATTTTTATAAATTTGTAAATTATTATCATTTCCTTTAAAATTTCGCCTTAAAAATTTGTTATATTCTACAGCAATACATTTCTCTTGGTTGATTACAAATATCTATTCAATTTTTATAAATCGGAATATTTCTTTTCAATTTTTTCAATAAATAATATTCTTTGACACTTTTTTTTTCATATCCAGTCAAGCGATTAAATATAATCTTCGCTAGACGATTACATAATTATGTTATTCGACATAAGGTACGAAACTTTCAAACATTTCAAACGCTCAGACGAAGGAAATTATCCTCAGTGTGGATTATTAAATTTTATTTTTAAGGAGAACACATTCTTATCGTGACTTGGCAATTTTTCAGTACATAGGTCTGTGATATTTTTAATACAAATTAAATGTATATATTTAAAATATATTGTACCGAATTCATAAAACACATTTTTGCCGCGTCTTTCGAATCGGTCGCGACTCATGTTATTGACATATTTTCTTCGTCCAAATTCCCAGCCATACCTTTCGTAATGCTCGTCTTGTTAGTGCGAATTGTGATCTTGAAGTCAGCAGACGTCAACATGACCGATATTTGTTCGATCGCGACATCGCGGTGTGGATTTGTCAGCTCCGGTGCACTAGCACTGTATTTGTGATCTTGTGTTTGGTGATCACGTAGTGTTTTTTGTTTGTGTGCCGCGGGTGAAGTGGAAGCGGAGATCTGCCCATCCGCGTGCCGTTTGTATGATCTCGGCGGCGACTGCAGGGGTGACGGAGGCGTCAGATAGAAGGTAAGGCGAGCAGTCCTTCTGAATCCCGGTTTCCGAGATCACTGGTCCTTCGACTGGAATTCCTACCCCTCATCGACCCTTATCCCTTATATCCAGGTTTCCTTATTTCTATCCTGCAGTGATTCCGATTTACGACCCGAATTGTCGTAATTCATTCAGCGGGACATCGTGCAATTCCAATTCGTTCATTAGATTCTATCGGTGCAGGATTTGTCCGTTCTTTTACAGACATACATATAAAATCAACCTATCGAAAAAAAAAAATTTATATGTATATCTTTCTAATAATTTGTATTAAAGATTATTAATTCATTCAAATTCCTTTTTTTTCACTTTAAATTTATCACCAAACCATTATAACCTTTCCTAAATCATTAAATATTATATTCTGACACAGCCAAAAAAAATAAGGACACTAAATTATTAATTTAACACTAAATCATTATTACTTACAATATATCATTATTAATACTAAGAGCTGACAAATTTATTACGCTATTACCTACATAGGTTTTAAAAATGGCTTCAAAATCAGTAAAAGCCAGCTTTCTCAGACCTGAATTATTACAATGCCCAGATGAATTAAGCCGTGCAATTTAAAGCCTGGTGAAAATCGTCCAGTTCTATAGAATCAATTAACTGTTGGAAGTTTAATTCTGAAACAATGTCTTCTCACAGTATTCTTAATCATCTTCGACTAAATTAGACCCTTTGGAATGTCTAATACCAAAGAGTCGTATTTTTAAATTATTTTTAAATGTTGGCATACATTAATTAAAAAATGTAGAATAAGAAATGGAGATCTAAGGATAGCAATGTAACAAGTACTTATTTAAAAAACTTATACCTAAAAATACATAGAAAAACTAAAGTAAACATCAATAACATTTTTTAAGGAGAACACATTTTTATTGTGAAGTTATAATAAATCAGAACAGGTCTGTGATGTTTTTAATACAAATTAAATGTATTAATTAGAAAGATATACATATAAAATCAATTTTATCGAAAAATATTGTTTTTGCTACCGCGATTCGAACCTGGATCTCTACCAATTCGGGGAACGTGCATTAACCGAATATGCTATAGCACCACAGTGCATTGACGACAATTTTTTTAAACTATATGTTACACTTTTCAAAATAATACATCTATCGTTCCATTATTTGAAAGCCATCTTCTTTATTTTTACGGAATCTCAAATACCGTTAGATAGGTTAGTAATCCGATAGGAGACGCCAGAATTATCAATTCATTTTTATTAAATTTTGGACACATTGATACAACTTATATTATTATTAAGGAGAACACATTCTTATTGTGAAGTTGTAATTATTCAGAATATAGTTAATGCACGTCCCCCGGACTGGAAGAGATCCTGGTTCGAATCCCGGTAGCTACAACAATATTATATTTGTATATCTTTCTAATTAATACATTTAATTTGTATTCAATAACATTTGGACTTGGTCCATTCTGGAACTAAAATGTGATGCTGAAAAGAATAAAAATATTGATCTAGACGTGAGAGAGGAATATAATTTGTACACGCAATGACAGAGACGACCGAGAAAGACGTAGATCGACCAAATAATGAGAAAGGCACACACGACTTCTTACCAGGATCTGCCGACTGTTACGAAGAACAGAGGCGAATGGAAAATGTTACGCCGACTATGACGCTTTTCTTGAATACGACTTAGAGAATGAATGTAGAACAGTTTACTTTGTAAAGACGACAAAATCCCCATCTTCAAGATACAGCGAAATCCCGATTGTAAGTTTTTGAAGGGACCAACAAAAAAATTGTAAATTAGGGGTATTGAAAAGAATTGATTATTTATGTTTTATTGAAAAAATCTAATCTTTTGCTTCTTGTTTTTTTTTTAAATAGTTTTTTTTAATATTGTCAATTAAATTAAAGGATTATAGTGGTTCATTGCTAATTCTAGTAAAATATGCTTTGAGGCCTTCAATATGCCTCAAGGTATCGTCCTTTTGAGGAACTGGGTTTATGGGATGAGCAGACACTTCTTCTTTGCAGGAAGGTTCTTCTTCTGTCAAGTTTTCGTTTATGGACTCTTCATTATTTCATCAATTTCCACTACGTTCTATGTTATTACGCTGGAGTCAATGTCTGTAAATCTGTAAATCTGCAAGGGTTATTTCATAAATTCTTCCCAACCATCAATGTTGTCTATACTATCTTCTACGCAATTTTTTTGCTGATTCCCGCATGTAAAAAATAAATAAAAATAAAAATTACGCAGGTATTAGAATGAAAAATGCGTATATGCGACAAGCAAACGACCTACACACTCTTGGTTTTATGGCGAATGGTGAACAAATTTCAATAAATTTTAGACGTAAATTGCGGGAAAGACAAACGTAAAATTGGGTGTGTAATGTACTAAAACGACACGGGACTCCTGTAGTCCTGTAATAACACGCAAATGAAGGGAAAACGTGAATTCCAGGCATGTAAAATAGGTGTTCCACTGTATATAATATACAGTTCTTAAGCTGTTATTCATTTGATTATTACATCGCATTTTTACTATTTTGCTGCATTTGAAGAACGTATAATCAGCGATGACGGTTCACTGTTTCTTTTCATCCTCTGTTCCGTTTTCAATGGAACAAAAAACAGGCACTTGTTCAAGAACTGTGCTAGCGCAGTGGAGCACCCGTTACCCGTTGCCCGCTGCTCGAGAACCGGCTCCCTTGGCCGGCACCGCGACCGGTCCATCATCTAGGATGCTGCTAATCTGCAGTTAATCTCCCGCCAATAGAGCCGTCAGTTGGGTCGCCGAGATGTCGGCCATTGTTGACAATCTGTCACTCGCCGGTGCGCCCGCACTACCGTTGAAAATTAACGGA
Source organism: Eubasilissa splendida (assembly GCA_031772225.1). Classification (NCBI taxonomy): domain Eukaryota; kingdom Metazoa; phylum Arthropoda; class Insecta; order Trichoptera; family Phryganeidae; genus Eubasilissa; species Eubasilissa splendida. Next base: position 4,914,143 of record CM062854.1, on the reverse strand, counting down.
ATTTCTCAACTCGAACAAAATATCTACCTCATTACAGTCGATCGCCTTAGTGACTGAATGGGTGCAAAATGGGTTATTCTTTTGTGCCATATTCCGAACACGTTAACAACATTAATGAGGACTTTTTTCAATTCAGAGATAATTCAAAATAAAATAAATAATGCATTTAAGCTTATTTATTATTATTATTGTACAGGCATACAGGCAACATAATTTGTAAAATAATAGAAAATTTCATCAGAAGTGCAATACGCAAAGAAAAATTATAAAATGTGAAGTAAAGCCATTTATCCGTCACCATTGAGTTGAGACACAAAAAATTGTAATAATTATCGTCATATAAAGAGTTAAATTTACAGCAAAAACGTCGACTACCTCCGCGTATTCATTCCCCAAAGAATGCATTCTGGGGACTGCGGAGTTAGCTAGTGCATGAGTTCTGACATTACCACTGTAATAGAACAATTAATTGTGTCTCGATGATCTCAATGGTGCGTGAAAGTCAAGCAGACCAACAATCTGGGCGCAGTGTATCGTACCATTTATGATGCTGTATAGAAATATAAGGTCGTACATTGTACGTCTCACTGATATATTAACAATTTCAGACGGCTAAGGAGATAATCATAATTGATATCCTCAGAGCGTATATTTAATTTAAAATCAATGAATCTTAAAAACTTTCTCTGGATTCTTTCAACCGCTGTCGAGTGAACAATGAAGTGAGGCGACCATATGACCTAATTATATTCTATCTGAGGTCTGACTAGAGACGTGTAGAGGACTTTATAAGCGTGCAGGTCTGAAAGGTTTTTTTGCAGTCCGCAAAACAAATCATGATAATTTACTGTCAAATATTACATCCCAACCATTGATCTCCCTAACTGATAGCAAGTCAACATCGCTAGAGTACGAAAATTTCACAAGATTTTACATTTCAACAAGATCCAATTTATTAAAATAATATGTTGTGTTTTACTTTACAATGTATCATATTAACAGTTTACAATAAAAACACTCCTGTAAAATACCTATCATGTGAAACAAGTGCAAGATCAACAGACTTTCTTAGGTTACGCAGCCAAGATAGTACTATACTGCATTCTATCTTACCCTGCGTTATATAGTATAATATCATACTTCCCATTGCGAAGAATGCTCATTTTCTTCATATTGTAATCAGATAGTTGTGATTTGTTATCTGGACTCATCTTGCGTCTATGTAAGTCTTTACAGGTAATTTACTCTATCCGGGAGATCTTTAGCGTACGTTGATACAGCCACATCTCAGATGCCTCTAGCCTCTTGATGGTGGCTTCTTGGAGCGGTAGTCCACGATTGGAAAAAAAAAATTAAAAATAAAATTCTTGCTATCATTCTCATTCTTATTTTAATATCAAAATCTGGATCCTCCCAGTCCACTTTTAGCCAGCAGCCAAGGTACTTAATCTTTTCTACCCTCTTGACAAATGTCATCGAGACCCTTTAGACAAGTGACAATCGGTGCCATCGATTGACAAGTGAACCTTTTCAATCTTATCAATCTACTGAGTTTTCTGAATGTTCATCTTGAGACCATAAGCTTTACTGGTTCATTTTTTTGGTTGTTGTAGAAACCGAAGATCTGCAATATTGCCAGATAGAAATACTGTGTCAGCGGCGTAACGTGGGTTATTGATCCATCTTCCGTTTACTTACCTTTCTGTATATCGTCTATGGCATCTCAGTAAAATTCTGAGAGAGATCAGGAATGGTCGTGACAAAGAATAATGATATACCTATTATGTAGGCACTTCATTTTTAGGTATTTTGAAAAACAATATTATCATTTGTTTTTGTAACAGGGTACAACAGTACAAAAGCACAACTAAATCTGTTTTGATTTTAATTATAATATGTGCCACCTTCGCAATATAGGGGAGTGAGGGGTAATCGAAGCCACTACAAAAAATGTACCTACCAACGATCAAATCAATCGGAAACAACCAAAACTTCTTCGTCAATGTTTGATTAAGTCATTCGATTGCTGTTAGCTGCTTAATGGCTTGTGTATGCGCCTGACGATTGAAAGTGTGTTTTGCGCTCGGCACTTACAAAAAAATTACGTTTTTTGACATCACGTTAAGTAGTTAAGTTCGAATTATTTTATTGTGTTTTTTTGTCCATTCCATAGTCATATCTATGCATTTTTGGGTACAAGTTTAAGGGGTCGGAGTATAAAATAGGACTTTGGCGTAATTGGAGCCTATGTGGCTCTCTACTCTCTCACTCTCTCTTTGCTCTTTGAACCAATCGAGACATTCTCACAAGAAAAAAATGATGAACTAAGGTATCACTGCAGAGGCTTTGCTAAATGGGCTCATTTTGAATGCTTGGCTTGTGACGAACCGAATGATTATATTTGTGTTTTTCAAATATTTCAGTGGCGGAACATTATTTTTGTTATTTAAATATTCGTTGTAATAATTTAACCAAAGTAATTGTAAGACGTTTAAAATAAGAGAGATGGCTTCCATTATAAATGACTCTCATTACCCAACACGTGAGTTAATTGGAGCCAAATGTGTTTTTTTTGTTTAACTTACATTACAAATTTTATAATGAAATTAGAACAATATTATAGCTGTATAACCAAATAACAAATTTAAAATCATAATAATAAATGATTAGAACAAACATTTTTTTTTACTTTTTTCAAAATTCACCTTGGTTCCAATTCCCTCACGCTCCCCTAACGACGACCTTCAAAAAATCAGCTAATCATAATTTTAAATAAAGAATCAAATGTACAATAAAATGCCTTATTCAATAACGAGCTGGTTCGCAAACCGGTCCGACGAGCTAGACTGGCGATAAGAAATTATTGTCAAACGGGGAACTTGTACACTACACTAATGAACGTTGTAATAACTAATAATAAGCAGACTCAGCAGACCCACTGGCAAGCTTGAGCGGGTCCAGACTCCAGACAGAGCCCGACTGCAAAACACGTAATAAATATACCATACTACGTAACTAAAAATATTAATAAAAAATATTTAATGTTAAATTTCAATCATATGTCGTGCAAATGCAATACGTACATATATTGGTATGCAATAATTAAATATGTCGTGTTTTTCTCTCGTTTTTAGGAACTCCTAATTATTGCTGATTTTTAATTTCTCTACTCTAATGATGGCGTATGAATGTGAATGAGGCGAGAACTGCGAGTCAGGACAGAAGAGTGTGGCTCTCTATCCTCTATTCCTACCCCCGCGGGGAAACGGCGTGATGGTAAGTTAGTTAGTCGCGTTATTTTAATGAAATGAGGCGCGCCCCTTGAAATTGAAATCGTTTATTTTTTTATCCATTTATGATAAAGATGCAGTTATGAATAAATAATATTTTTATTTATTATCTTTGTTTTATTAACCACTTAATAAATAAAAATATGAATTTTAACCACAAAGTTAATAGTGCTAATTTTAAAAGTATAATAAATGATAGTCGCAAGTGAAGATTTTACAGTTTTGATATTCCGCTGCCAGTTGTGTCAGGGGCGGTATTTTTTTGTAGTTAATACATTTTTTTTTTATTGGGAAATTGATGTAAAATGTGTTTAAATTCTGAAACCATGCATAGCACGGATTAATCGTTTATTGCACCACAGTAAGACATTTAATTTTAAATGTTGAGCTTGTTACAAACTTAACTGGAGGATTCTTTTAAATGTCGCTCCCAGCAATTACGATATTACAGGAAACACAGCTTTTCGTTATTTCCATTATTAACCATTATCGGCGGAACATATTAAATACACATTAATAGTTCACTTTGCTCGCTGTGAGTAGATAATTATACATTAACCTTTTCAAAATACAATTCTCCACATCAGGTGTTAATCTATCCCACATTACATCACACAGCCTCCTGAATGGTGAAACTCTACTGGCTAGTGCCTCACCTGTCATTTTGATCGATGGTACTCATACAACGATTGCTGATATCATTATTGCATCGCGCTGGAAGGGCTCCAAGTAAGCCAACGTCGCAATAAATTTGGACCAAAGCAATTATTTCACAGTCTACTGTGTCAACTTGTGTCACCATTGATAGTCTATCTTTTTATTTTAATAAATATTAATAATTTAAAATTAATTTAATTTATAAATGAAAATTGAATGGAAAATTCATACATTTCGTTGAAGAGAAGTGTCAAATTCCTTTGAAAGCGTATATGATATACCTTTTTATTCCGAAGGTATATATATTTTTTATAATAATAAACAGAGAAATCTACTGTCATATCAATGCACGGTGACAGTTTTCAAAATTAAACCGCTAAGTTATTTTTTTGTGGTTGTGATATTACAAATTAGTGTTTATGATGTTTCATTAATGCGGAATTCATTAATACGCTTGTATAGAGAGAGAGACATCAAAATTGGCATTAAACAGATTGCGCAGAGAAAATGTTGACAGTATAGTAAAAAATCGTCGCGCGCAATAACTAGTGCGCTGGTCGCCAAACTATCACGCCAATCGTCCTATGTATGTTTTTGGCGCTCGTTCTAGCGTGGGGTTTACACGTATAATAGATAATGGCCCTTGTGTATCGTGTTATTTTGGCTTCTTTCTACCTACATTAGAATAAATATTAAAATTTAATAATATTATAATCAATGTTTAGTTGACTCGCTTTCCGTTACATAATCTTATTCCGCTGCAAATATATCGCAATTGTTATTAATAATTACAACTTCACATTCTTATTGTGAAGTTGTAATTATTCAGAACAGACGGTCTGTGATATTTTAAATATCAATTAAATATATTAATTAGAAAGATATACATATAAAATCAATTTTGTCGAAAAATATTTTTGTTGCTCCATCGGGATTCGAACGTGGATCTCTTTTAAAACCAGGAAAGGTGCATTATCCAACTATGCTACAGCGACGATATTTTTAGCGACAAATTTTTGTTATCTTTTTGATATTAATACATTTAATCGTTCCATTATTAAAAAGAGCTATCTACCTTATATTTTTGTTCTTGCCGATTGATAAAAATACCCATGTCTTACTTACTTATTTACTTACCATCACGCCGTTTCTCCGCGGGGGTAGGCAGAGAGGATAGAGCGCCACACTCCTCTGTCCTGACACACAATTCTCGCCTCATCCACATTCATACATCTTCTCATACAAGCTCACCGATTGTTGAGGCTTCTAACAGAACAATCCTACATTATCTGGTTTACCTGGTCGTGCCAAGTCTTCCGCGGATGTCCTCTATTTCTGGTGCCATCAACACTTGCGTCATATATCTTTCTTACCATTCTCTCCTCATTCATCCGTTCCATATGACCAAACTACCTTAGTGATCCTTGTTTCCTTGTTTCTTCATTCTTTACTCTGTCATAAATGGATCTGCCACACATACGCCACTTTCAGTCTACTTTCGTTCCTCTTCTGCCAGTTCCATACACCAGTGTCGGTACCAGGACTCCATTGTGCACCGCTAGTCTTGTCTCGGTTGACAAATTCCCGTTAGATACAATTCCATTCAAAGCGCCGTTCACTTCATTCCCTGCGGTCACCCTCCTTTCGATATCATTCTCCGCCTTTCCGTTTCTATCAAACACTTCCCAAACATTCATTACCTACTAGTATTTAGCACGATGTCTTGCTTTCATTCTTCTCGAATACCATCACTTTTGATGATAACATTCATAATATGGTCGCTTTCCTTGCATACATCGTACATTCTACTCACTAGACTCATTATTCGCCATCAGTACTGCATCATCGGCGTACGATAAACAGCATACAATCAAAATGTTCATGCCGAATATTTGCACCAGAAGCACATTGAATATATTTATTGTTGTAACATCAGCTTGCTTTGAGCCAGATCTCCCCCCGCCTCGTGTATAAAGTGCCCCATCTCTTGATCCAGTTAGTGACTGATTGACGGCTACCATTTTATCTTATTATGCAGTGTCTCATTTGATTGACGCACGGCTTTCTTCTCTATGCTTTTCCTTTTATATCCGCTGTGTTGTGTGCGATATTTTATTAGTAGCACGTTGTTTATGGCTCGTGACGGCGTTTCGAAAAGTGAATCGGATATCTATTGTGTGTATTTTATCGTGGTACATTGAAACGACAGGTTTTTATTATTTTGAAAGGGTTGAAATTTATACGAGAAAGTATTTCGCGGAACTGATATTTGCCGACGGAATTAACAGTGTAAATGTTAACACAGCATTTCTGGAAAAATACGAGCACTAGCTGTGTGTAAACATTCCGAGTTGTGTGTACGGAGAGAAATAATTAAACGCGCCGAAGATGTTTAACCAAAAGTAGAATTCAAAATAAATCGTGTCGCGTGGGATAACCGCGCGCCACGCACTTTTTACTTTCCGATGTATAAAATAAACCTCGTAAAATTGCGGTTCGGAGAAAAATTATTAATATTATTTATGGTTATTAAGAAATCGTTAAAAAAGAATACATCGGTTTGTAAATCAGGAAATTGTAAATATTATAATAATGTTCGCGCGGGTGTCGAATGGGTTCACTTAACCCGTAGTTATCTATAAACAGGACAATTGTTGTATGTGCCACGTACGCCAATGGAACCGATGCGGTGCATTGGGGTCCACGTTTGACAGGGGACCAAAAGGTCCACGCTTATCATTTGTAATCGAGAATATTACATTTTGTATCAGTACTTTTCCCAGCGCCAATGTGGACTAACATTTTTTTAAATCTACCATAACAAGAAACGACAAATTAAAAAGACCAGACCATCGTCGTAACTTACTATTTGTTGCGTACAAGCGGAAGAATTCAGATACGTAAGGAATAGGCACTCACCATAATCCGGATTGTGCAGACATCTCCAAATTGTGGACTGTATATTTTAACTCGCCATTTCGTCAAAGGTTCCGACATAGTATAGACGCGAAGTCTCGAAATTATTTTATATTGTAAACTGCACCGTACACGTATAACCGTACTGGCTCAAGGTCGCCAATCGACTGGACGGTGGTATGGTCTGGAGGGGAAGGCAGAGTGCATTATTTATGTTCAATAATAAATATGTATTTACACAAATAAATATATGTACCAAACACTATTTAATGAATAAAATAGCAATCTCAATGTTCTTATTCGTACAAAGAATATACAGGGAGCCCTTTCATTTTGAATTGGGACCCAATAGCGTTTTTCTTTCTACTTACGTTTTCAGTCACGTTTCAAATATCTCACGCAAAATTATTCCTTGTAGTCCGTAGTTACAGAAAACATTCTATTCAGCCTTCTATTGGTGGATCTTCGTTCTTCTCATTGTCGGCAAAAAATGGGAGCTCATTTCAAGATTACAGATTTAAAAAAATATATCTTTGCTGTCTGACTGAGGATTAATGCGATATTGGTTTTACACGCATACAAAGTAACGTTTTTATTACATATATATTCATACATTTGTACCAAAAGTCTAATTTATAGAATACTAATGATACATTGTGTGAGAAATTAAACATTTCTTTTAGCAATATTTGAATGTGTCCAAGAACACACAATTACTGAATTTTCACATACAAATAATAGATATCTCTCACAGAGACGAAGCTATTTTTTATTAATGGAAAAATATGGAAGTATGGGTAATTACTGGGCTTACGGCCGATAGTGCAGTGGTATTAGAAGTGTTTCAACTTTAAAAAATTTGATAGATTTGGAGGTTGATTGGGCGGAATGGTGAACGTTACATTTCTTTTGGTTATTCTAAAACAGTCAAACATTTGATTTAATTCCATAATTGTCTACATCTTGGATTAGTATGATTTATTAATTATTTTAAACTTACACGTATTATCGGGGTACACGGATATCAATGAATTCGGGAATATATAATTTGCAAGTGTATGTTTTTTTAAAATATATATTATTGTTAGGAGAACACATTCTTATTGTGAAGTTGTAATTATTCAGTCTGTGATATTTTAAATATGAATTAAATATATTAATTAGAAAGATGTACATGTAAAATCAATTTTATCGAAATATATTGCTGTTGCGCCACCGGGATTCGAACATGGATCTCTTTTTAAACCGGGAAAGGTGCATTATCCAACTACGCTACAGCGACGATATTTTTAGCGACAAATTTTCGAATCTATATGTTACCTTTTTGATTATTTTGATTGATTTTCGTGATGCACATCCATCATGTGTCTACCAACACTATTCCCATACTTCTACCATTAACTATTTCCATATACTTTATACTACCTACAACTTGCTATATTAGGACTTATAATTGTACAATATTATTTTTTGCTATTGCGTTCTATCCGCGGAATTAATTAGAACATCCGGTCAATGCGCTCACACGTGGATCGTAATTTTTGATTGTATGTACAGTATTTGAAATTTTGTTATATATCGCATAGGTAGGCATGTATCTTCATAGAGGACTGCTAATGATTTGTCATGTCGTTCCTATTTCATTTGTCTTATCTTAACTCTGCAAATGCTGCTAAAATGGGAAGTATGTAATATGATACATTAATGTATGGAAAGAGTAAATATTTGAATGTTTATAATAATAAAAATAAATGTTTATTATTAAATATTAATAGGGGAATATGTCATTTTGTGTTTATAGCTGTGAAGCTTAAGTTTTCTACCTTTTTTGGTTGTTAAGGTTAGAATTTCAAACTAATGAACCCTGAAAATAGAGAATTATGACACAAATGGAGTCACGGTTGTGAGTACGTGCTTGTTGTCTCCTTTGGGAATTGAACCCAAGGACGCAGTGGCGCGCTTATCCATTTTAATATCAGGGACGTGACAGCTCGGCAAAAACTTTGTTGACTCCACTTAATGTGTCTCGAGAGGGCGCTGTACCTTTTACAATTACCACCCACCGCCCCTGCCGGCGTTGCCATGGCGACACCATAACCCGTCTCTTCGCAAGGGCATCGGGCAAACCCGCTCGCTTAAGTAACAAGGTTGTTTCATTTGTATTGCTTGTCGTATTGTACCAACAAAATATAGTGCATTTTTATTAATTCCCTAATCTTTACTGTCTTGACGTCACAAAGGTATAAATTTAGCATCATGCACTTTGTAATAAGATACATTTTAGAACAACGTTGAAAAAAATAAAGGAGCGTTATATTCTGTATTTTTTTCTCGCGGCTGTATTTCATTGTCTTCTAATTTAATATACATATTTGATAGCCTTTGTGTTGGAGTAAATGAGGATAAATCCAGTGGCGTCGACCTTCACTGCCCCCGCAGGGAGGGGGTGGTAGTAACTAGTTGACAATTGGTCCAACTGCTGCCTCGTAAGAACCAACGAACAGGATAATTTTGTGCCGTAATTAGAAATCCGTATTAAGTGCGACTTGTCGTACGAGTTTGCTACCTACGCGAATTTGTGTTCAAGTAGGTTCTCCCTGCATCCAGATTTATATTTAAAAATATGTGTGTAGGTATGTACATCCCAAATATTTTATTATTCTCTTTATTTTAAATAATTAAAATTTTCGTGCTTTGCGCACATACGAAAACCGGTAGCGAGCAATACTTTTTCAATAATCGATATAACACTCCCGAGTTTAAAACCTTTATAAATGAAATGCGAGATGTTCGCATAGATAATTTTATGATATATATATATATGTATATACGTAGTAATCGAGAAACACTATAGTGTCCGACCGAATGTCAGTTTTTGGCCGAAGCCGAAGGTTCAATCGTACTTAGAAATCTTAGAACACCGACTAAAAAGTATACATAACAATACAAAATCTACACTGTTACTTAGCTTTCTGCATTACGGTGTTGATCATAATTGTTAATATATCCATTAAATAAATAAATTGCAGTTTTCCAGAAATGATAAACTAAATTTTATTTAGCAGTATTTGAATATGTTCAAGAATACACAATTACTGGATTTTCACCTACAAAGGCACTGTTATTAAACAAATATCAGATATCTCATAGAGACAAAGCTATTTTTTATTATATTTAATGGAAAATATATGAAAGTATGGGGTAATTACAGGGCTTACGATCTGTCTTCGGCTGGCTTAAGTGATCACTGTATATATACAGGGCGGTACAAAAAAGGTGACAACATCTCGTAAAATGTGATATAATTACATCAAAATTAGTTTAACTATATTAACAAAAAAAAAAAAATGTCACTGAGAAACAAGAAGGATGGATACATTGAACATGACTTCCGATAAGCTAAATATTGTGCAAAAAAAAATTACATTAAGAATTAAAATTAATTATCTAATCTAATCTTTTGAAATAACTCGTGTGTTACGGAGATGTTCTCACTTTTTTGGGCCATCCTGTATATATATCCCCTCAATCTCCACATGTATCAAATTATTGAAAGTTGTATATATGTATATGTACCCTGTAATTACCCCATACTTCCATATATTTTCCATTAAATATATTTGTCTCTATGAGATATCCGGTATTCGTTTAAATTTTATTTCGTTTTCGGCACTTTTCGGCGGCTAAATACAAAGCTTCGGCTTCGGCCAAACCTTCGTCAGATTTTAGCCGACATCGAATGTGCAGCCGAAGGTGTATTTTTTGGCCGAAGGTGGCCGAAGCCGAAAAACGAATGTATAATAATTTCAGACATTATCATATTGCGCCCCCTTTTTGTGCGAAAGCCAAAAGCAGTCGTATTTGCGTAGTTTGTGTTTGGCGTTATCAATATTTAAATATAAAAAATCGATAGTCGCAATGAAGCATGAAGAGAGAGCATTGTGGTTATTTAGAGGCTCTTCGATGCGTCAGATGAATGATTGAAACTAGAATAAACACGCTTTTAAGATAATTACAGACGTGGGAGTGAGCGTGTCAGTTTCAATTTTGCATTCGCTTCATTTATCGCTTGGCATGTGTCGATTTCGTGTGTCGAACTTATTATATCTTAGGGATGTTGAAATTTACCGACCCTTCTTATTTTACGTTGAGAACGTTTACCTCGGACAATTTTGAGACAACTCGTCCACAGGGTTATTCAAGTCTCCGTTGCCGGGTATTCTAATCAGATCATAAAATATACCTATAGACGTGAACTAACGCGAATTTCTTGTCACAATTTTTTCACCCGCGTGATCACTTTGACACCACTTACGCAATCAAATAGATCCGCGACCTTTTTAAAATATATAACTCGATTGAAACGAAAACTTAAACGCTGACAATTAATGTAAAAAAAAAATTTCGAAGAGTAAATACTTTTACTATTGCATAAATGTGTCATAAACTATCGGATTTATTTTTCCACCGAGAATGTGTGTAGTATGCCTCTCGTACCGCAACTTATTTTCCAATTCCCTCTCCTATATGTACACTTTATTTCATGTTTATTCATTTACTGGTCTGTTATTTCTGTTCTGTATTCGATTTAAAAGAGAAGCAATTAACAAGAGTAGCTTGCGGTGTAAGGATTCATCTATTTAATTTTTATTATTCGCGATCGCGAAAAATAGACAAAACATACTTTAATCGTAAAAAGTATATTTGGTATGATCCGGAATTAAACCCAGGTTGCGCTTTTTAGTCCTTAGATTGCTCAAATCGATTACATTATTATTGCCGTATTTTATTGTAAAAAAGCCATCATTTTTATACGTAAAGATGGCGGGTAATTATTTACTTTTATTACAGTCACATAAATTGAGAACTTTTTATTTAACAGATGTGGACGTGATTAACAAGTGTATAATTTTTATTTAGGAACACAGAGTGGTTTAGGACCTCTGCTATTCTCCAGTTGACTGCGTCTCGCAGGTGCGTGCTGGGATTTGGAAACCTAAATCATCTGCCCACCAGAAGGTCTGCCTGAACCATTTTTTTTTGTCCAGCTTCAGACCTTAACGGCTCCAGAAAACGAAAAGATTTTTATTTTCATTTCTCATTTCATAATAATTTTTACATCACGTTATACATACACTAAGAAATCCACAGAATTAACGATTATTGGATTATAATAAAAATTATAAACTTTTGATCATTGTCTGTTACATCATGAAATCTATTTTTATAATACTTTTGAAATTAGCAAAATTAACTTTGTGATTAAAATTCATTATTTTTATTTGTTAACTTTGTTTTATTAACCATTTATTGGTAAATGGTATTTTTGAAACTGGTAGATGTATTTAAACTCAATAAGTTATTAATAAAACAAAGTTAACAAATAAAAATAATCTATTTTTATAGTTTGTATTTACGGTGTTATATATATATATATATATATACGTCACAATACATAAGATAATTCATTTATACATATGTACTTAGAGTAATACGTCATTGAGGTCTTGGAGGAAATTGGAAATAAATCATAAAATATCATAATCATAAATATCATAATCATAAAAAAATCATAAATAACGATCCCGATAACCACTAAAAATATATTAATCAATTTGTGGGACATACTGGACAAACATGTCCCGGTTACCACGAAAGTTCAGAGGAATCGTGGGTTCGAGTGCTGGTTTGATGAAGAATATCGGGATAGAAAGAGAGCAATGAGACGCCTTGAACGAAGATTCAAACGAACTCACTAGGAGACTGGTAGAGAAGCCCGACTCGAAGCGCAGAAGAAATACTCCTCAAGCTTTGTATCCCAGACAATTTGAATGGTACACGTCAAACACATTCGAACGTTCTTCAGCCGCAGGAAGGGTTGTAGAACCGACCAGCCGTTGCCAGAAGAACAGACATTTGCATTGGCAGGCCCAAAAGCGTGGAACTATCTGCCCTTCGTCATAAGAAACTGCATCAGAGACTAAAAACGTACCTTTTCATAAGTTAAAATAACAATTTTTAAATATGAATTAAATATCACAGTTCTGAATAATTACAACTTCACAATAAGAATGTGTTGTCCTGATAACAATTTTTAATTTTAAATACAAAGATAATGTTGGACTATAAACAATTTATGTGTAAAGCGCCATTGAGGTGAAATTTTGTTTAAAAATGGCGCTATAAAAATTATCCAATATTTATTATTGACAGAAGGATGACAGAATTTGTTTGAAAAAATATGACTTTTTAATTTACAATTTTCGATCAACGTTTATGTCCACACACGCACATAATAAATATTAAAATTGTGTACTAACTTCGATTTTACCTAATTATCAAGACTTTCGTGTGTCTGGTATATTAAAAGTTCTTTATGCGTTATATTTAATCGAATATTTGCTCACACGATAAGAAACACGAGAGCTACGCAAATATTTAGCTTTCATCATTCTACAGAAACTGAACAAGTGTTTGATGTAATTCTTAAAAAATGTAACGCGATAATTTAATATACAATTTTATTTAATTTTTTATTCTGATGTTAGGCTCCATTACTTGATCTGCCTAGAGAGTAAGGTTCAGAAATTGCCTTTAAAGACGAATTAGTTTAATTTTGAAACGTTGGCAATATTTGGTCGTTATCAAACTAATCGTTAATCTAAAAAGTAAAATTACAAATAGATATGTGCCCTTGGAGATGTTATTATCATCGATTTAGGGGTGTGGTATGCGTTATGGAAGTACGTGGACCGTCCAAAACTCGAAATAGGCGGAAACAATGAATTTTCAAGGATTTTTGTTGTGAAGTTACATTTTCAGAACATAGTTCTGTGGTATTTTTTAATACAAATTGAATGTATTAATTATAAAGATGTACATATGAAATCAATTTTATCGAAAAATATTGTTGTTGCGCCACCGGGATTCGAACCTGGATCTCTTTCCAAACCAGGGAAGGTGCATTATCCTATTATTATGCTACAGCGACATTATTTTTGACGACAAATTTACAATTTTTCAAATTAATCTATCGTTCCATTATTTGAAAGCCATCTACTTTGTTTTTACGGAATATCAAATACCTTTTAGTAAACCGATAGCAGACACCAGAATCAACAATTTATTTTTATTAAATTTGAATCCCGGTGGTGCAACAACAATATTTTTCGATAAAATTGATTTTATATATATATATATATAAATTTAATTAGTATTTAAAATAATTACAACTTTACAATAAGAATGTGTAAAATATTTTTTAGATTTTTTTCTGTACACCTTTTTATTTGATTAATTTAATTTGTATTAATGGTTTAATGAAAATAGATTATTGGTTTCGAATGACGAAGATTCTATTGGACCTGGATACCGTAGCATCAAATGAGAATGATATATAGATTTTAAAAACTGTAGTATTAAAGGTGAATATAAAAATTGTAATGTTTTAACCTTGTCATAGTACAGCTGTACAATAAATTGAAAGTCACACTAGTCCAAAGCCCTTGAGAATTTGGGGCTCCGACCCAATCAATAAAGTCTAATTACTGTGTAACGGCACTTCATATATAATATTTAAGCTACGCAGCTTCGAATACAGGGGTGTCGTGAAATATGCCAGTTTATTACAAATAAATACTAAACTAAACCTGTCACAAAACTGGTGATCATCTCGACAAACATAAATAACTTCTGCAGTTATGTCATGTCTGCTTATTTAAAAAAAAATTATGCAAAAAGTTTGGTAAAATTTGAGACATCCGTTTTAACATGCGTGGTATATATTTTTTTCGGAGGCTTCCCGGGTAAAGTGTGTCGTTAAACTGCAACAGTAAGAATGCGCTTTTTATATGAGAAGGTGTAAGAGTGTAAGAACGTTATACGCAAAAGAACACCATCTGAACTTGAAATAAAATTCAGACGATGTTTGAAGAGACCAAAACAAAATATAACGATCTGTATCTGTACAATGGGGCGTGACGAACCAAAGGAACGTATTCTGTGCAACGGCGGTACAATACATGCGATTGAGACATGTAACGCGTTTTTTAGTTGTTGTTCCGTACAGGAAACAAGAATGCAGACAATGGTGGTTCGCCGATCTCAGCTTCTCTCAACCGGCGATGATGATGATGATGATGATGATGATTATGAGGTCGAAATAAATGAATCGGTACACTATGGCGACACGACACAATCGAGAATGGCTTCCCGCCTGCAGAATACCCTGCTTTTATTCAGATTCATTACAATACATACAGTCATATTTGCAAGTACCTACGTAAGTGACGCTTCACCGAGAATAATAGTCTTTGTTATCCTGAAATCTATCCCACGGGTTTTTTTGGCGCCACGCAGATGATTACACCTTTAAATTATTGACACGCGTCTTATCATATCGATTATATGGCGTCTCTGCTGCGACCTCGCAATTCTGTGCGATACAGTTTAGTTTGAAAAACAAACGTCGTACCAATCAGTATACAAGAGTGATAGTTAATATATGACACGACAGAAAAAAGCGTTGTATCCTCTCTTCCTACACCTCTGTAGACGCGATGTAATGATTATGGGCAGATATGAAAATATTAAGAACCGAGACCCTCGCCCACACATGCTGGCACCTAAATTGGATATTTTTAATAAACATTACTTCAACTATACATAATATCCTTTTCGCTGTGTTGCAACAATTAAGATTCGTTTATAAAAAATGAAATCTTTGCATCTCAACAATGGCGCTATAATTATACAACAAGCGTGCATTACGGGTGACGCCATCTTTTCTCACACCAGTCTGACGTCATCGCGAATTTTAATTTCGTGTGTACTGTTATCGTGCACTTTGCGTTCGTACTTAGGACCTACTAATGTGTTACCCAACATGGCCTGCATCAAGAATAGGTATCTTCGGCATCCGATCAATGAGACTCCCACATTTCACTTCCGATTATTCCATTTTCATTATTACGTTGTGCGTTTTTTGAGTAACCCTTTACTTTCTTCGGACGCTACACACCATAAACAACTTCTCAACATAGTCGCCACCATTATTAAGGCACTTGTCGTATTTTTTAATACATCAAAACGCTTACCACCAAGGAACCGCTTCAGATGAAGGAAAATATGGAAATCACTTGGCGCCAAATCAAGTTAACTTGCGACACACTTGCGATGAATATCAGCTGGTTTCATGTTTCGTGCATTCAAAAAAACCGTATCTCACAGTCGGCGGGTTGATCTATTGTCTTGAACATTTCAGCTTCGCATGTCTTAAAAAAATGATACACAATATTATTTATTTTTTAATCTAAACTAAGCTCTAGTGCCATGCCAAATTACTTTCTACAACACAGAAATGTACTTGCCT
Source organism: Eubasilissa splendida (assembly GCA_031772225.1). Classification (NCBI taxonomy): domain Eukaryota; kingdom Metazoa; phylum Arthropoda; class Insecta; order Trichoptera; family Phryganeidae; genus Eubasilissa; species Eubasilissa splendida. Next base: position 4,897,910 of record CM062854.1, on the reverse strand, counting down.
AGTGCATTTTTGCTTGCTGGCAAGAAGCTATCTTTGTATATATGTGTATGTATGTATAATAATGGCACAAGTCATATTAATACTTATATTTAGCTTATTAAATATTCACGGCACAACACATTCTCTCTTTCTCTCACCATACACATTGTTTGCGATCGATACTCTCATTATATTATAAATACATCATACAGACTGTCAAATATTATTTTTATTTTATTGAGGAATTTTGACAGTGTAAACATATAACACAAACATAATAAGTATTTAACATATGGTACTAATAATGAAAATCCACAAAAATATTTAGATACGTAGGTATGTTTAGATACAGAAAATAAATGAAAAGAGAAAAAGAGGGAGAATTATTGCGGTAAAGGGAGAGCGAGATATTTTTATAGGTAGAATGATTGGCCAAAATTGAGATTGTGGTGGTTTATAAAAAGAACCCTTTGAGCGTAGTACGGCTAATGTTGAAGAAGTCAATTTCTGTAAATTTTTCATTGTGGTATTTGCATGACCGGTGAATGAATGAATTTTGTATGTAAGATGTTCTACTTCTGGGAATGTGGAAGAGTGCAGATTGCGTGGAGAGATATTAATTCTAATTAACTGGGACAGTTAATATGGCCTTGTAGTAGTTTGAAGAGAAGTATTTGGTCAGCACGTGTTCTTCGATGTTTTCATATTGTGGAAGTTTGCTGCATCTGAATAGGAGTTGAATGATACATTAGATCCAACATTAAGATATCGAATAAACCTAGTTTGTGTTCGTTCTAATCTCGCAATATGTGTAATCTGTCATGAGTTTCAGATTTGAGATGCGTGCGTACGACTATGAACGAATGCGTGATACAGTATTTTGAGGCAATATGGATTTTGGAAGTGTTTGCAGGTTCGAAGTATGAATCCTAGCATTCTATAGGCCTTGGAGGTAATTTGGTCAATGTGATTTTTGAAAAGAAGTTTGCTTTCGAGGATTATTCCTAGGTCTTTAGCGTCGTTTTTATTTTCTAGCTAAGCGCTGTCTATTGTGTAAGTAAAATTAATGTTGTTAATTTATATTATTTTGCATTATATGCATATTCTATGAAAATTATTCTGTCGAACTACTCCCGAGCATCGCCGGGTTTCTGTGAGAGTTGTCGACTCTATTTTTGTTCAGTAACCTATTAAACTAATATTTTTTCTCGTCTTTTTGTACATTTTCCTATCCTTCGCACATGTACGGCTTCTGTATGTAAAAAGGAACGTATTAAATGTCACGAATGATATTATATAATACAATCAGTTAATACAAATGAGTAAATATACCACGCTATGAAGACTTAGTACGTAGATATTATATGCACAGTCGATTCCGCTTTATTGGGACACATCGGGACCAGGAAGTTTGGCCCAATTAACCGAAGCGAGTTTAAAATTAAATTATGAATATTTTTCTAGGGATATATTTTTTTTTCTCCTCGTTACTTACAGGCACAGTTAGATATTAATCATTAACCTCTTCTTCATCTAATTTTTGATCTTTCGATTTAATGCTTCAACAATTGCATCCTCATTCTTTATTTTCATCGTAACATGGTAAACTGTTATCTATTGTCGAAAACTCTTGATAATTAACAATATAACTTCGAACATGTTCTCATTTCCCTCATTGCTCAAAATTTCGAAAATATCTAAAGATTTAAAGATTTTATATGGTGTCGGTTTTTATAGCTCGCCAACTGTCAGCGACAAACTGCATTCCTTGCAAAAGGGAAATTTTTGCACTAACTCTCTGTCTTTTGTGGAAGTTATTAATAAATTCTATACTTATGTATTGTAATCTTAAATTTACTGTCCCAATTGCGCGGAATATCGTCCCAATTAAGCGATTTAAATTATTATTAGTTCCTTGGTTTGGTTTCCGTTCTTTGAAATTTGACCCAAATAAACGGCTGCCCCAGTTAAGCGGAATCGACTGTATTACATTTTATTTATATGCGAGCCTATTGGCCGCTTCCTACCTCGATAGGTACATACAAAGTACCTGTTCTACCTAAAAGGTAACTACGATTAGGCTGCGTATAAAATCTGAACAATAGCCAAGATTATAAGATGTGTGTCAATGTATAATAATCAGTTATTCGCAAAGTAAAACCCCAATATTAATACTGCTATATTTCTGCACCATTTCTCGACGACCATTATTCAAATTGCGGCTTTCCCTTATCAGGAATATTAACACAGCTAACAGCTAGCTGACTGAGTTTATAACTCGATACGACAGAAGGGCGGCAGCCTTCTGAATCTCGCCGTCCAACGACCGACTACAGATTTGATTGATTCATATTTAATTTGTTAATTAATATTATTAGGAAATCTAATCAAAATGTATGTGCTATTATATTAGTATACGCCTAGTATGTATTCATAATTCATTAAAAATTCAGATTATAGTCGCTTACAGCGAAGTTTGGAAAAGGAGTTTAACATCGATTTATTAAAGTTTAGTGTAAGAATTTTTAAAATCGTTATTTAATTGTCACGCACACAAAATGGGAATGCATTATTTTACTCATTTATAACTATATACCTGAATTTGTTACGAATACAAGAATCCATCGTGCTGCTTAGTCTTTATTGCCAGTGAGAAAAAACACCAAAATGTATGAAATTGTACGTCTTATATAAGTATACATTATTTTACAAATTGTAGTAAAATGGGCATTTAAGGACGCGCTTTCAAAAATAATTAATATTTTCGCGTTTTTTACGAAAATGTGGGTTTTGATTATTCATTTGACTTATTCATTCGACTTATTCATTCACTCACTTATTAATAGGATCGATATAAATATTATTTAGCAAGAAATTATTGGGTTTTTGATATAAAACTTGATTTTAAGTAGTAGCTGAAGCTTCAAAGCATGTAAGTAAATACAATTTGTATTCACTAACACAAAGTGTTTTAAAAACGTCGAAATTTGATCATATGTTCTGCAAATTGCAAATTAAATGGTTTATAACTATATTAATTTTTAACATTTTGCTAATTTGGTTCAATTTGTCTCCGTAATCTTAGCTTCAAAATTATAAGAAAATATATCTCATATATGCAAGAATTTTCTACATTAAGGCATTTTTGTGGGCCGCGGAAAATAAATTTAATGGTCGTGGTCTTTCTTATAATGCTAGTATTTCTTAATTATGGAAAATAATATTCAGCTTATTAGTTTTACATTAGTATAAAGGTTTTATCTAAGTAATAGTTTTAAAAAAAGTGTTATTATTATAAATGAATAATAAAAACCCATATTTTCGTAAAAAAACGCGGAAATATGAATTATTTTTGAGATATGTCTTAATGACGATAAAAGTCAACATCTAAAGCAATTAATCCGTCGCCATTGAGTTGAGATTTGAAATTATATTTTTAAATCTTTCTACTGACAAGTATTTGGATGTCTGTCATCTGTTATAAAACAGTTGTTTTCATAACAATTATGATTAATAACAATTAACATTTTATCTAAATAATAACAGCATTGCCATTATTATTTAGATAAAATGTTTTAATAACTTTAACACGTTACTGAGGCGTTAGATGCTCCATAATAAATTGTAATCAACTACTCTCAACGACTACCAAATGCGAACTGACAAATGTGTGCCAAACTAAAATGGCGGTCAATTAAAATCGGTCTGGAACATAATATTCACCCTGTAGCGACACGAAACTTTTTGTACGTATATATAATATTACGCTTTACCGTTTACGGTCGAGACTGCTCGCTTTATTGATTCTGACAGTCTTGTTAATGCCAATCATGAATGTGCCGTCCACATTGCGTCCTCGCTGGACCAACCGTTATTATTTAAATGTCAATATAAATTTTATCTCTTAACCGCTCTTGAATTCTGGGAATATCCACTGAACATCGTCATCCTCTATCTTAAAATAAATATTATATCATTGTTTCTTGACTTTCAATGAGTGTTTTAGTGAGTAATATATTTTATAGACATGTGAAGTTGTAAACATATAATATCTGTATAATGCTACTGTAGAATGTAATACTGTTATGGACACAATAATTTATCAATAGACCTCAATTACCAAAACATCGGTCAGTAATTGGACGACGAACAAGCGAGCATCCAATAGTCGTTTAGATAATAGTAATAAATCATTTTTTATTTTCTTCTTTTAGCGCATGTTCTATTATCGAACGTTAGCGATCATTATTTTAAATATGAATTACATGTATTAATTAGAAAGATATACATATAAAATCGGGATTCGAAGCTGGATCTCTTTCCAAACCGGGGAAGGTGCATTATCCATCTATTCTACCGCGACAAGTTTTCGAACCTATATGTTAACTCTTTGATATTAATACATTTAATCGTTCCATTATTTAAAAGAGCCAATTACAGCTGGAAACAGTCGGACTGTGGACTTCCTGAATCGCTGGTCGCGATTTTGCCTCGAATTATTAGATACATGGTCTGGTACTCTTCTGGATGTCTGATGTCTGACGCTACGGTCAAAATATTATAATTTACTGGCTCTTATTGTTTTGTGGATTTCTTTTTCCTTTCGCATCCAGATCGTAACATTATCAATCCAGCTTATTTTTAGAAACCGTCTGTACATCCACATCTCAAATGGTTCAAGTCGCTTTAGCATTGTTTCAGTGAGTGTATTTAGGTCATTGCTACATAATACTTTTTTGAAATTTGCAGCTCGGGCGTGCTTTGTGCGATATTTAATTTCCATAGATTAAATTATTTTTTAGTTTCTAGAATTTTTTGACAGATGGTGTTACATTATATGCTGATATTCGGGGGCATTGTTGCTGAGGGTTTTGGTAGCTAATATCTAAACATTTCAATGGGTGCCTGCCTGCTACTGTTGTATATTGATTTAATATAGCTGACAGTGCTTTTCCACTATACCTAGTAGCTATTGCAAACATTATGATTAAAACAATGAATTTAATTTAAAAAAAAAAAATTAAAATATAATGTAAAAATGGTAATTTTCAATGTACTCGTATGGGTACTGGTTTAGAAATTTGTATATTATCTCATAGACCAGTAAATGAATAGACATAAAATATAGTGTACATATAGAACATTAGTTGCGGGACGAGGGTCATTCTACACACATTCTTTGCGGAAACATAAATCCGATAGTTTATGACACATTTATGCAAAAGTATTTACTCTTCGAAAATTAAATCTCTGTGTAAAAAATACGTGTTTTTAATCATATTTTATATATTGTCAGCGTTTAAATTTTCGTTCCTATCAAATCATGTTTATATATTTGGTAGTCTATGATATTATCTCTTAAAAGTGTTGAGCCATGAATTCTACCCTTTTCGTGGTGAAAATGTCGCAAGACTATGATTACAACTTTTCAGTTTTCCTTTTTATACCTTTACTTTATACTTTTACAGAAATGTTTTTGAAATTGCATTTGTTTGAACTGCTCCGAATCGTGGTGAATTATATATATATTTTTCATAGTTATTTTAATAACTTTAGTATTTTTATTAATACGTCACATTTATTTCTTGACCCTGGATAAAAAGCCAATTACAATCAATTATTTAGTTAATTTTGTATTGTTTGTTTCATTCGTTGTTTTTTTTTCTTCATTACACGAAGATTTTTTTGCTACGAAAATCCGTAATCATTAATACTATTTATCTTTGACGGCGAACCACGTGACTCGGCGGACGGTAATTATACCCCGGCCGGGAAATCAATAATGCAGCAAGTAATTCGCCTTGACAAATCCTGCGCACAGTGGTCGACGTGTCTATGCGACCCCTTTGTTAGTTAGTTACGTATGAAAATATCTCCAATGCCATGTTGACATCGTACAATTTATTTATTTTATTAAATAAAACACAATAACTTTTGTATAAAACCACGAATTTTATTAAACGCCAACCGGTTTCGCTCGGCTCAAGCTTCGTCGGGGCGTATTTAAAACTAACGATGATTATTTATTTTATGCAATTATAATAATTACTAGTGATGAAGTTCAAAATCACGACCCGCGAATAAATCACTGATATCTCGAGTCACACTCACTATCAGTGATTGAATATCTTGGAATATTTATATTTGGTTGTGAACCGTGATTTGGCACATGTGCATATGAAACAAAAGTATTCATGAAGGAATGACGTTATAATTTGTGATAAGCGTCATCTAGTAGATTCTGTCGAAACGTTTTAAGGGTGTATATATATATTTTATATTTATTTGAAATTTTTACATTTTTTTTATAATATGACTTATTAATTTAATTAAGTATAGTACATTATTAAAATTACATGTTTTTTATTCGCGGTTATTCTTCTCATAATATTAAACAATTATAATAATATTAATATTAATAGTGAAATTAAAGTGTTGTGATGATAAATCATTTTATCTCATTTTTAAGCACTTCTACGCGTTATGCGTCAATACAAATTCTTCCATTAAATATAATAAAATATAGCTTCGTCTCCATGAGATATCTGATATTTGTTTAATAACAGTGCCCTTTGTAGGTGAAAATCCAGTAATTGTGTGTTCTTGGACTTATTCAAATATTACAATACAAATATTTTTCATGAACACATAAAATATTATATAAATAAATGTATTAATTAGAAATGTATACATATAAAATCAATTTTATCGAAAAATATTGTTTTTGAACGTGCATTAACTATGTTCTGAATAATTACAACTTTACAATAAGAATGTGTTCTCCTTAATAATATATAAGTTGTATCAATATGTCCAAAATTTAATAAAAAATGAATTGATAATTCTGGAGTCTCCTGTCGGATTACTCAAAGGTATTTGAAATTCCGTAAAAATAAAGAAGATGGCATTCATTCATTTGAAAAGTGTTACATATGGGTTAGAAAATTTGTCGTTAATGCACTGTGGTGCTATAGCATTTTCGGTTAATGCACGTTCCAAGGATTGTAAGAGAGCCAGGTTCGAATTCCGGTAGCGCAATAACAATATTTTTCGATAAAATTGAATTTATATGTATTAATTACATTTAATTAATTTTTTAAATATCACAGAACGTCTGTTCTGAATAATTACAACTTCACAATAATAATGTGTTCTCCTTAATAAAATATAATTGACCCAAAATAAAATTAATAATAATACAAATATATTTTTCAAAGCGCCAAAGACATCACTTAAATCCTTCCGGAATTTATTTGAATGACCTACTCTTCCGACCTCCCCTCGGGCGTTGATGTTCAAGTAACAGGTTCAACTTCATAAAAAGGTGCCGCGGTCTTAACTTGTGAATTAATCTGCTTTCGACTCGAAGCCCCGCATTGCTTGTCTTATTTCGTTTCGCTCGGTTCTGTGCTCCGTATAGACGGACACGTACGATATTACAGGTAAACCCACATTCGGTCGTACAGTTAGTCCAGCCCTTGGGCTATCGCATACCGCAGATTCCTGTACAAGTGCTATCAGCTATCACATACCATGTTTACCGAATAAACTCGATGTCTTCCAATTGAGAACGATGAAGTGCGATCGATTTTTGACCCAATAAATTTTTAATCAATTTCTATTTTGTAAATTGATTCAAAACTCTGTTATTCCACTACACTTTTCATTGTGTTACATATATACATATAATATTTTCGGGAACATCTTCCCATTATCAATATTATAGATCAACTAAAATTAAAAACACTTTCAGACAGTAATATATGGTGTGTTTGGAGCTAACGGAGTTGGGGTTGGAGTTAAAATGGATAAGAGAGGGGATGTAATAGGCGGTATTTAAATATTTATTATGTTTTTATTGTTATTATTAAATATTTCTAAATTTTCTAGTATGTCTAATTTTCGTTCTCTGGCGCAACTATATACAAGTTGTAAATGACTATTATCAAATGAATGGTTCTCAATTCTTGCGTGCTCAGCCATTTCGGAGTTTAGACTGATGTTTTTTTTATAGCTTTCTTGTGTTTTTCCAATCTTTTTCTTAATCTTCTTCCGCTCTGTCCAATATAAAATACTTCACAATCCTCGCAACTCAACATGTAGACTCCGCTTTTTTCTTCTTGGGGTATCTTTACAGGAATTTAATAAATCTGTTGTAAGTTTTCCTACATACATTATTCTTCTCCATGGCGTTCGTTCGTCGTTGTCTTTTGGTATTTTGTGATATAAGTATGTATATATTGATGATCATATTCTTGTTAATAATAGTTTTGATGGTTTTCTCATGGTAGCCGTTGTTTTTTTGCTATGTTCAAAATTGTTTCTTTTTCTTTGGTGTAATTTTCTGCTGTTTGTAGAATTGACAATCGAATTAAATAGAGTTTTGACTCTAAAAATAATATTATAAATAATAATATCGAATATTTTTTTCCTAAAAATTATTCGAGTAAATTTGTATTAAGTAACGATTTGAGTTAGGTACTAAAAAATTTTTTTTTTTTTTAAAAAAATAGATTTTTTTAAAGTAGATTCTGGTAAAGAAACAATAATATATGTTTTAGTTAGTTATGACGTCCTGAAGAAGAAAATGGTATTTTTCGAATGGTTAATAAAACAAAGATAATAAATAAAAATACAAAAAATAATCGTGGAATTCCACAAAGTTTCACCAAAAACCTTTGAACAGTTATATATTTTTAATTATAAAATGTATCTATGAATAATAAGACTAGGCTATATGCTTCGTTTATAAGAAAATAGAATAATGTATTCGATTCAAAACAATGTTTAATATACAATTTCTAGAGCTTTTCTATACACATTACAGATTACTCCAAGTGAGTAGCTTGTCGGTATAGTAATTAAGATGCTCGCCTAGTGATCCAGTGGTTGTTTCGAGCCAGAAGTCCACCAAGTTAGTCATATTTTCATAGCACAAGAATTTAGTTTAAAATTATGTGTTAAGAATATTGATATTTCAATTATTTTTTTAATTTGCTCTAAGTAACTTGCGTCATTTACCTCTTAACTGCCAACTCTATTAAAAGCTGAGACCTGTTGTCCACAGATGGCAAAATGATTTAAAAATATAACTTTAATCCCTGCAAGTTTGCAAGGTACAAAAGTGCGTGACATACAAAGTTTGGCGTGTTAACACGTTCGTGCCATTTAAAAGGTTGAGCAGTCGTTCTGTACAAGTACCCAGAATCTGTACACGATCGGACATTCGCAGCACAAAAACGAATTGTATTAGATTGGTTCGTTTGTGTACATACCTCTGATACGAAATGATTGGTCGATTTTTGCATTTTTTAACAGTCTGCAGCCATTGTAACCGTCCTCTCTTCCTACTGGAAGGAATGAGGGCTGTTGGAATGGTAGACCAGGGGGCCGGCGGACCGCGCAGACCTCGTGAGCCGCGTTCGGCACTTAGGCATTTGCGACTCCAGATCATATTTTCATACATGGAATAGTTTCCCCGAAACACATGACACAATAAAAGAACTAGCATTTACCATTCTCGCAATCTTTGGCTCTATATATTTATGCGAACGAACATTCTCTTCCATTAATCAAATAAAAACTATGTTAAGAAACAAATTAGCCGGCGATCATTTACAATCACGCCTAAAATTGAACACGTAATTACTTACCAGACATAGGAAAGCTTTCGAAAGCGACGCAAGGTCACCGTTCTAACTAGTAAACTTTACAAAGCCTAAAAAGTGTTTAATTATTTAGGTTTCCTTGTTTTACAAGTAGAGAAAACAACGACCGAAACTTATAACTCTCATTTATTTTATTTTTCCAATTAACCTACGACTGTATTGTGGATTTGAGTTTTAAATAAAAATCTTGATTATGTCTGATTGTACTTTGTGATTAAAATTTAATATATTATTAAGGAGAACACATTCTTATTGTGAAGTTGTAATTATTCAGAACATAGCTCTGTGATATTTTAAATACTAATTAAATGTGTTAATTATAAATATATACATATAAAATCAATTTTATCGAAAAATATTGTTGCTGCGCTACCGGGATTCGAACCTGGATCTCTCTTTTCCAATCCGGGAAAGGTGCATTACCAACTATGCTACAGCGACAGTATTTTTGACGACAAATTTTCGAACCTATATGTTACACTTTTTCAAATTAATTCATCTATCGTTCCATTATTTGAAAGCCATCTGCATGTTCAAAATTTAATAAAAATGAATCGTTAATTCTGGCGTCTGCTATCGGTTTACTCAATAGATGGCTTTCAAATAATGGAACGATAGGGTGTATTCATTTGAAAAAGTGTAACATATGTGTTTGAAAATATGTCGTCAAAAGTACTGTCGCTGTAGCATATTTAGTAATGCACCTTCCCCGGATTGGAAAAGAGATCCAGGTTCGAATCCCGGTAGCGCAACAACAATATTTTTCATGTTTGACATGTTTTCCGCGTGCGCAATTCTATATAAAAATAACCTTATTGATTAAATGTTACACCAAATTATTATTTTTGTATGCTTGTAATGGAGTTGGCCCAATTAAAACAGAGCTTGATTACATTGGTATCCTACCCAAGGAGCACTTAATCATCTTGACACGTGTGTAAAAAGGTTTCAGCAAACAATGACGCCATCAGTAATAAAATAATTAAACAATGTCTGTACGTGTAATCGTATAACGATTATCGTAATAAAGTAAGCACACTTATTTTTTAAATGCTGTTAATAATTTAACCTTTAACGCATATTAATAATTCAAATAATGAATCGGTAATAATCGTGGGTTATCGCAATATTAAAAATATTTATCTCTCGCTTGTAATCTTCTAGAGAACGTATTCTCAGTAGAACGTGGATTGTGTTTACAGTCATTTAAAATTCTTACGAAAGTATGTATTCATATAAAAAATGTAATCTCATATACTCGCAAGCAAGGGCATGCAGTGCGTACAAGCAAAAAAGTTGTGCATAACTAAAAGTTTTGGGAAACAAATATAAATTAAAAAATTGGATTAACATTAATGAAAACATTATTTTGCAATTAGTGCCATCTGTGTACCAGTAGAGAATTTAATTGCTAGTTGTAAAAACTCACCGCTGTACTCATGGCGCTCTTTTTTTATTTGTCGCATCGTGCTATTTACATTACTCAGTTTTGTCTTTAATCTAGTGAATTACTCAAGTAATAAATGGCTATTTACTGAATTTTTTTAAAGAAGTACGCTGGAATTTAACTCCACTCCCAACTATGGCTTACATATTATAAAAATATAATGAGTGCAACATAAATTTCTAAATTCCGTTAGAAAATATAAATTACGATTTTTTAATAAGTCTACTTCTTTTGATAGTATATCTATATATCCATGTTGGACTGCCCCGAGTTGATAGAAATGGCTTCGTATAAAGTACCAACTTAAACGAGACAACATGAAGTGGTCTCTGTAGGTACACATAGAAATAAATATGCTGTTAACTCGTCAATATCACGGATGCATCGGCTTGGTAACAAGTTGACATTCTTCGTTGCAGGAGCATACTTGAGCTGAAGAAATGTTATATTAAAATGTCAATTAAAAATGTACTGTTATATTTAAATAAAATAAAATATTATTCTTATGTAAAAGCCCACAAAGGCGTTGATAGAAATAAATAAATCTGCTTCAATGTCAAAAATTGAACCCACATTCCATTTCATATTTTTGGTGAATATTTTGCTTATCAATCCGCCCGTTTCACTTATCATGATATGATATGTCAGACATATTTTTGGACCATAAAACTAATGATAAAAACTATATTTCCAGATATGTGGCTGCCGTCCGTGCGACTGCCGGAACCCGCGCTCCGCCGGTCCAGAGACAAGTGCAAACAGATGGACAACATCCGGTAGAGGAGATCGTCTCCTCGCTGCTCGCTGCTCGCTGTACACTACTCATCTCGGCTCGTCGTCAACATGAAGTGTAGATAAATCGGAACAGTCCATCGTTAAGTGAGGATCGGGCAGAGGTAAACTTCTATTGAATAATGGGTGCTAACATGGGCAAAAACTCAAGTTTGCTCGACGCCCTGCCATCGACGCAGGGCACACTTCACGTCGTCATGCTAGGCTTAGATTCAGCCGGGAAAACGACGGCTCTCTACAGGCTGAAGTTCGACCAGTACCTGAACACGGTACCGACTATAGGATTCAATTGCGAGAAGATCAAGGGGACCGTGGGTAAAGCGAAAGGAATCAATTTTCTGGTCTGGGACGTCGGGGGCCAGGAGAAACTGAGACCTCTCTGGAAGTCGTACACGAGATGCACGGACGGAATAGTCTTCGTGCTGGACTCCGTAGACGTAGAGAGAATGGAAGAAGCTAAAATGGAGTTGATAAGAACCGCCAAGTCTCCCGATAACTCTGGCGTCCCCATACTCGTTCTGGCTAACAAGCAAGATCTCCCCGGTGCCAGAGAGCCCAAGGAGTTGGAGAAGTTGCTGGGGCTGCACGAGCTCGGAGGCGGAGCCCACGGCTCCAAAGAAGGGACGGCGCACTGCTGGCACGTGCAGCCCGCGTGCGCCATCACCGGCGATGGTCTCCACGAGGGTATGGAAGCGCTATACGACATGATACAGAAAAGACGAAAGTTAGCCAAAATGAATAAGAAGAAGATTAGATAAATCCACTACTTGTAATACTTTCTGTTCAACTGTGTCGAGTATAATCATTATTATCGTGAGAAGTGTTTCGAGATTTATTTGCGAATGTTCTTATTTTGCGGGGAACATCGGCAGCTTACATTTTAGCACTTTTTAGGTGTTTTGCCGTATTTATATATAACATATCTCAAAACAAAACAATTAGTGGTGTATTCGTATGTAGAAATGCTCCCGCTGTATACTGTTACGTACTTGTCAGACGTCAATCACCCGTCGCGGCAGTGGCGCGTCGACGAACTTTACATCGAAAGCGAGTCGCCACCTGCCGGTAGTCGGTCAACCGAGGTGATTCGGTACTGGAAGTAATGGTTTAAGAATAATAGTCGACTGCAATAGTGCATTATCAACTTGGAGGTCATGTTTATGATTTTTTTTTAGTATTGCACCTAAATATGACTGGATTATATAATTATAAGTAATCGTTTACGATAGATGAAATCAGTTGTTGCTGTTCTGATAGTTGAGCAGTTTTGGTTAACGTTTCGAAGCTTGCGATGTACATAATGTAAATCCCCGGCACATTATGTTATAAATTTATGAATGTGATATTTTAATCGGATGAATTTTATTGTAAATATCAAATTATTGTGTATGTTTAAAACGGTTTACAGATTTGTTTCATTTAAATATTTGTGATGCAGTCTTGCTGAGGGTTTTTTTCGGTGTTTGTCAATCAACTAATAACTTTTATGGTTAACGGTGTTTCTGTGTCACAAACATTGTTATAATATATGCTATTAACGGTGATTTAAATATTTAAACGACTTTACAGTCCGCGTAGCTCTCTCTTGTTCAAAATAAAACGAGCCTACATTTAATATAGTTAATGTGTTTTATTAAAATAGAGCAGACTTGTTTTCCTAAAGATGTCTCTTTATTGGTAGTAAAAATCTGTTTTTTTATCTGCAAAAAATATTACTCGTTCCTTAGTTTATGCGGCATTTTTGTTGTATAAATAGTTTATATAATACATATGTAATGTGTGGATTAAATAAATAACCATTCTCGACGATTCATAATAGCATTTGATTAAATATATATTTCATTTAGATAGTCGATCGATTTTATTGTACAAAAATTCAATAATTTATCACGTGGATATTTTATTTCAAAAACAATATTTCATTATAATACTAATTTCGCTTGCTTAACTTTTTTTTTATATATTTTGACCAATTATTATCTTTTAATGGTTGTTACGTATACAGAAAATGTCTAAAGACTAATAATATTAATTATTAGATTATATATTTACTTTGACTTGACTCTTTCAAAGTTTAACACCCTACTATAATAAGTCTCTCAAGCGAGTTCTGACCCTTCAACAACTTTGTGAAAATTCGTTGAATAAGCTGTTCACAGATTAGGTATTGCGTCCATATCTTATTAGGTTATATAATATGCTAGACTCATAAAATGACTAGCGTGACGACGAGGACACACCAATTTAGAATAAATCTAATGGCTTTAACGAATCATAAATTGGAATTAAGAACGACCATTTTGTAACATGTTTTAAATTACAATAAATTCTTCATTTTTAAATCTCTTTCTGAAATGAAAAGTCTTGTAAATGTAACAATAATAAGTAGGAATTTCGTAGTTCCAATATTGTCAATAGATTTATTGAATTAATCTTTTATAAATAACACACGTTTAAAAACGATTTTCATCACGTGTGCGTAATAGTTCTGCAGTGAAAAAAAAAACAATTACTTTTAATGTATCCATACAGCCAGCCGAACATGAGTTCCCTTCGTAATTTTAGTCATTTTCGTCAACATACAATAACTTAGATATTTAATTGTAAAATCCCATAAAATAGTGGTAGATTTTTTAATTAACATTATTAAATATTAAATATCTACAAGCCGGTGCAATTGATTTTAAATAACAATTTTTTTTTTCAAAATGCTAGGACAATGGAGGATTTGAGCGAAACGCACAAAAATATGTTTCAATTCAATTAATACACGATTTGTCATAAGGGCCCAGATATTGTGTTACACCGTGACTTAATATGGCCTACTGAATGTAATTTTTTTTTTAAATTATTTTTGTTACATTTACTAACTACTATGAATCATTAAGTGCCATGTTTTACACGTTCGAAGGGACATCAATGGTATGGTTATAAAACGTCGAGTGTTTTTAAAATCATTCACTTTAGATAGCTAATTACTTGGAACAATTTTTCATGATTTTACACCGGCCATGCCTTTTAAATAATTAAAATTTACTGATAAAAACCGAGAAAATAAATCTTTAAAGCGTATGGGTATAATATTATGTAGTCAAATAAATCGGGTGGAAAATATGAATAGTTTTTTTTTTTTATTTGAATGGGAGAATTTTTTTTTATTGATTCTGTATTCTTAATTAAGAAAAATAATACTGAGTTACAGATTTTAGCCATTCATTATATCCAATGCTATTACATTATATATAAAAAAAAAAATACAATTTACGTATTGTACAATTGTAAAAAACAAAGCTAAGATGATAACGAATGTGTTTTACATTTTATATTATAAATCAGCTTCCGTTAATGTTATTCAATTCAAAATTGACTAATCAAGCACATTGTAGTAAGTATAAAAATATTAACGTTTTAGTGTTTTCATATTTAAATAATGGAAATGCATTAACAATTATTAGAAGTTGAACAGGTATTTTTGTCTTCAATTTAGACTGATATAAAAATTAAAATTGAAAACCACCAATTCAAAAATCGAATTAATTAATATATTTGAAATGTTTACAGCCTGACACCCAACTATAATTTAATCTTTTAATCGAAAATGATTACAGCCCTTATTGAACATATTTGAAATCGCCAATGTGTCTGTGACATTAAACGCGAAAATAATGTCGCTCCAAAAGAAACAAAGTTGTAAGTTAATAATACTCGAAGTGTTTCTGCATTTGATAGATATGGAGATTGATTAATGGGTGGAATGGTGAACGTTACATTGTGTAAAGTGATCGCTTAAGCCAGCCGAAGACAGGTCGTAAGCCCTGTAATTACCCATACTTTCATATATTGCCATTAAATATAATATAAATAGCTTCGTCTCTCTGAGATATCTATAATTTGGGAAATATTACATGTTTTATTGCTGTAATCCGAAAACTGTTAGTAAAAAAAGGGGCGCAGTCTGGAATATAAAGACATATTATCGCGACACTGTATTTTATCGTAACTTAACTTTCTTTTTATTTTTGTTTCGAGATTTTCTGTTAATTTTCGATTAACGATTATTTAAGGTGCATAGATTTTTATTAATTATAAAGATTTGCCGCATTCAATGTTTTATGTGGATTTTAATAGTAAAAGGAGAAGTGTGTGTGTTATTGTTTTTCATAGATTTTCGCCTTAAAATATGATATTTCTGCCCTTTAGTTGTAAACCGTTGTGTATATAATATACGTGTACCTACTTTAAAAAACCAACCTACCAAACATACCTGTAATTATTATATAATTGTTTTTATTATTATATGATTGAACCCGTCATTAAATAAATGTTTCATTTTTAAAGAAAACTGATTTTTTATTCAACACTCGATGAGTATCCGAGATGTGGTCTAACGACAAATCTTACACAGCGTGTATATTTTGCACCAGCGTTATACAGGTGTAACATACCTAATCCTAGAGATCTGTTTCTTATGAGGGAGAGCAAAAAATTACACGCTTATGGGCCTGCCATCGCAATATAGACTTCTGGCAACGATGGGTAGGTTCTACAACCCTTCCTGCGGCTGAAGTAGAGGCTGACCTGAGAGTTTGACGTCTACCATTCAAATTGGCTGGGATACAAAGTTCTTGAAGATACAGAGGCGCCATGTTGTGTGTCGCCTTGTACATCAACCGACACAATTTAAATTCAACTCTTTCAGCGAATCGGAGCCAATATAGCTGATCTAAAAGGGATGTTATATGAAAAAATTTGGAAACTCCATATATTATCCGCCGCATTTAGAATGGATTGTGATCTATCCAGCTGAAACATTGGCAGGCCAGCCACGTGACACCATAAATGCATTTGTAAGTAGAGGATGATGTCTCAGTTGATGTCAGCATGCACTGACAGTTTTACTGATTTGTGTATTCATTGAAAGGTCTGAATCAATGTGCACTCCCAACTTTGTGTTCACATATACATTTTTTTTTTATCACATTTACGCGATATCTATTATTTGAGTTCAAAAACTTGTACTCAAGTAATAGGGCTCCCTGCTGACTAATATAAACAGAGGGCACTGAAATGTCTGACGGCGGGTAACTTTACGACATACCCATTTTGTACTTAAAATGAAAGTTAAGCTTACTCTCATTTAAAATATAACGTAATCAAAAGTTCGCGTTGCTTAACTTTTATGCCCGAACTAAAACCTTTAGAACATGACTTTAACCAGCGCCACAGCAAGCGGGTGGACGTATAATATGCATTTGTTTACCAGTGGCGTGCAGTAAGTATACACCTATAGCATAACCTAAGTCTGGTTATGCTGTTACCATGATATTCAGGCCTATTCTCAAAATTGCAATATTGAAATGAAGGTGATTGGTACACCAACCCTCAAAAATAGTGTTATATTTGAATGAGAGAGAGTGAGGGAGATAAACGTACCATAATATGTCAAAACTATCCGTCTATTTTTAAGGGTTGGTGTAACAATCACCTTCATTTCAATATTGCAATTTTGAGAATAGGCCGGATTGAAATGAATGTGATTGTTACACCAACCCTCAAAAATAGACAGATAGTTTTGACAGATTATGGTACGTTTATCTCCCTCACTCTCTCTCCCTCTCTCTCATTCAAATATAACACTATTTTTGAGGGTCGGTGTAACAATCACCTTCATTTCAATATTGCAATTTTGAGAATAGACCTGATTATATAATACAATATGCTATATTGTGCATAGGTTTATGAACTTTCGTTTAACTGACGTCTTCAGGGAAAATGACTCCATCACAATAAAAAAAAATGCATTATCCTCGAACGCCAAGGACAATGACAATACGTTTAGTAAAATTTGCGAATTAGTAGAAGAGGAAGTAGATGTTTCCATCAGCTCTAAGACAAGACCTTTCAAATGTCATTCTGTTAGGAAACAGCATAAGTACGGACTTCGTACAACTGATCAAATTCTGACTCTGCCGAGTGGAATTTTCAATTCAGTAGGTGGCAATTGTATGGCTTAAATAGAATGATAGATTAAAATAGTGGCTAGCAATTTATAAACCAGTAGAGGGCTACAACGCTCCGGTGGTGTCGAGCGATAGCATCCAGAACTACGCAACCAATGATTCTACAGATAGACGATGGGCGCTAGCGTAATTATAACATATGGATTATTTAATTTGTATTTGTTTCCCAGAATTTTTAGTAATGCACAAATTTTTTTGCTTGTATGCAGTGTCGCCCTTGATGTTTACCCTTAAAACACTGCCTCTATCACATGAAGATTTTTCAACTTTTCTGTACGATGTGTGTTCACTTCTATGGTGAGGTTCTTGAATGTATAAATAATATATTTTTTTAAATAGTGCCTAATTAAAACCTTTTTAAAAAAAAATTTATCAACAGGTTCCTCAACGGTCCTAATAGACAGGTCGTTCAAGTGTGTGTGGAAAATTGATATAATATGATATAAATTAATATAATACTAGGTAGTAAAGAGGGTGACTGCAGAGAATAAACTGAACGACGCTTTGAATGGAATTATATCTAACGGGAACTTATCGACCGAGGCTAGATTAGCGGTACACAATGTATGGAAGTGAGTCATGGAGCTAGCAGAAGAGGAAAAGTAGATTGAATGCAGTGGAAATGAGATCACTTAGGCGTATAGGTATATATGGCAGATCTATGAAGACGTAAGTGTTGATGGCATCAGAAATAGAGGACGTAAGATGCGGAAGACTTGGCATGACCAGGCAAACCAGATACTGGAAGATGGTCCTGTTAGAATCCACAATGATCGGCGAGCTTGCGTGAATGTGGATAAGGCGAGAATTGTGTGTCAGAACGGAAGAGTGTGGCGCTCCATCCTCTGTCTAACCTCTGAGTAATAGTAATAATAATAAAGTGTTACAATGGAGAAAATGTGAAGGTATAATTATTGCAATGTGACTAATTGTAGCTACTTAAATTTAAAATAAACAAAATATTCGACTAAACCGTAGACTAAACAATAGTGATCATCTTTGATTTAAAAAAAAACTAATTTAATGTATTAATTATAAATATATACATATAAAATCAATTTTGTCGAAAAATATTGTTTTTGCGCTACCGGGATTCGAACCTGGATCTCTATTTCCAATCCGGGGAAGTACACTACCAATTGTGTTATAACGCCAGATTTTTCATGACAAATTGACTTATTAGTATTGATGGCAACGGAAGTATAGGACGTCTGCGAATGACCTGTTCATGTTAAAAGTCCAAAAATAGACTAGTGTGCCTTAAAAAAATATTGAGAACCGACGAGATATCAGAATAAAAGATTGCAGCATTCTATCCTCTGTGGTAAAAAGGCGTAATGTTTAAAGAAATAAAAATATTTCCATTTTCAAATCATTGTATATATCTACATTTTCTTCGTTCGTTAATTCCCTTCAATTATGTTGATCGTCTCTTCCGGTAAGTTTCCATTTATCCGAGTGCGCGCGCACTGTACCGTACGGGATCGGTCGGTTCTGGTCAGCGAGCGCGCGTGCGCGGCGGGCGCCACGCGCGGCAGCTTCCGGTGTCGTGTTCCCGCGCCGGCAGGGGAAAAATGGCGCTTCGACATCGTCCATCGTCCATCGATGCGTTAAAAACAAATCTATGGAGATTTGCGAAATTTATGAAAGAATGTCTGTGTGAGTGTATGTCGAAGCCGTATCAAAAGAATTTTGAAGGTTATGTTTAAAATGATGCGAGTCGTTGATACCCAAATATTTCATCCACCAATCTCGTGTTCGTTTGAAAGGTTTGCAGGTTAAATGAAAGAAACCTTTTTACTATTGCACTGAGTTTATTGTAGTCAAAATTTACAGAAGCAGAAGTTAACCCGTACGGAGGCGGTTTCTGGAACTGTTGATTGGAAGGTGGGGATAGGAAGAGTGAAGCTCGTAATTCCCTATCTTGCCGCGTTGGTATTATTGTATGCGTCGATTCTGAGAGTCTTTAACGGATGATGGGAGTTTCTCTTTGTGCACAGGTAACTGCTGGGTGTGTTCAGCTTCGTTGATGAGAGTGGAGGCGATAGACCTCTACAAATCTCTTCTTATTTCCTTCTCCAGGTTCTGGATCACCGTCACAGCTGACAACATGGAATATCCAGCCAGATGCAGTTCATCCATCCATCGCTTTTAAAGGGGCGCCAGAAGGAGGGGGGAGACCCACCGTTTCCCGGAACCGTTGTAGAAGTTTGCAACATAAAACCTAATGTAAAAAGAAGAATTTAAATTTATATTTTAGTTTAATGTATAAGCAAAACAAACAAATATTTGAATTTAGACCTTCCAAGTGCTGTCCTTATTTACTCTCAGATGCAATATAATATAAAGGAAAGAACATACAATGATCAGATATCCAAACAAATAATAAAATATGTTATATAAGGAAGGACAGACACCAGTGGGTACAAAACAGCCATCAAAGGACTTACTAGCAAGGACACTCTCCCAAGGAGGGACTAGGATGAAACACAATGAGGTCTTACGGAGTCCCGGTACAGGCCAACGGAGATGTGACACTCTTCTAGGTCTTCTTCGGTCCGAAGCGTAACATTTGTTGATCTTTGGCGAATAAGAAATCTATTAAGGTGAACATATTCTTATTGTGAAGTTGTAATTATTCAGAATATAGGTCTGTGATATTTTAAATACTAATTAAATGTATTAATTAGAAAGATATACATATACATACAATTTATCGAAAAATATTGTTGTTACGCTACCGAAATTCAAATCTGGATCTCTTTCCAGCCATGGGAAGGTGTATTATCCAACTACGCTACAGCGACAGTACTTTTGACGAAAAAATTTCGAATCCATATGTTACACTTTTCAAATTAATACATTTAATTTGTATTTAAAATATCACAGACCTACGTTCTGAATAATTACAACTTCACAATAAGAATCTGCTCTCCTTAATAATATATAAGTTGTATCAATGTATCCAAAACTTTAATAAAAATGAATTGTTATTTGAGATTCCGTAAAAACAAAATACATGGCTTTCAAATAATAGAACGACAGATGTATTAATTTGAAAAAGTGTAACATATAGGTTCGAAAATTTGCACCTTCGCCGGATTGGAAAAAGAGATCCAGGTTCGAATCCCGGTAGCGTAACAACAATATAATTACTATTAAAATTAGCAATATTAACTTTGTGGTTAAAATTCATACTTTTATTTATTATCTTTGTTTTATTAACCACTAAATTGAGTTTAAATACATCTACCGCTTTCGAAAAATACCATTTTCTTCTTAAGGATGTCATAACTAACTCAACCGGTTGATGTATTTAAACTCAATTTAGTGGTTAATAAAACAAAAATAATAAATAAAAAAAAATAAAAAAACAATATTTTTCGATAAAATTGATGCTATATCTTTATAATTAGTATTTAAAATTAGAAATTTCATCACTATAGTGTTACTTATGAATAATAAAAAAACAATTTTTTTATTGTATTTTAAGTAAAAATTACCCTCTGACCTTCGAGGAATCGTCTTTCAAGCTTACAATTGGGCTCAGTTGCGGCGCACTCTCATTGGGAAGTTGCGTTCAGTATTATTTATACACCGGGCCTCGAGGAAAAAAAAGATCAAACACTTTGTAAAATCCGTCTAGACGCCACGATGTAAATGATTATTAATTCAGTACAAAACCCCGATAAACACGAAAAGTAAAATATGTATGCAGACCTTTATATTCCATTATTCATTAAACAAAAGCTATTGTTCCCGACAATGAGGAAATAGCCGTCATCCATTGACGTATTGTTAGCGCTCAGCAGAAGCAATGCGGTAAATACGGGCTGATGACTATCCAAAGTACTGAAACCTGCGGCTGTACCATTTAGCCGCAGACGAAAGTGGTGGAACCTTTGTGTTTGAAATATTTTTTCACAAACAAAGGCCATTTTTCATGCGTACCTACATATATTGGCGAAAGACCACTGACGTATTAATGCAATTTTGAACCTTTAATATTTTTAAATATGAATTAAATATATTAATTATAAAGATATACATATAAAATTAATTCTATCGAAAAATATTGTTGTTGCGCCACCGGGATTCGAACCTGGATCTCTTTCCTAACCGGGGAAGGTGCTTTATCCAACTAAGCTACAGCGACATTATTTTTAGCGACAATTTTCGACCCTATATGTTACCTTTTTGATATTAATACATTTAATCGTTCCATCATTTGACAGAGCCATCTACCTTATTTTTACAGAATCTCAAATACCTTTGAGTAAACTGATAGCAGACGCCAGAATTATCAATTCATTTTTATTCGGAACACTTTTTGGACACATTGATTACAATCTTCAACAATAATGAATGTGATTCACTCGCTGAAAAAAATCAAATAGAATGTTTATTTTTACTTAGATAGACATACGAGACGCGTTTTTTAAGTGAGTACCAGATTATTTTATTTTAAAGAAACGCAAGACTTCACTTTCTTCGGACGCTGCACGCCTTAAATAACTTCTCAATATAGTCACCACCATTATTGACCCGCTTGTCATAACGGGGAACGACGACGCCTGAGAAGAAAACCATGTCGAAAAAATTAAAAGAAAAATTACGAAGAATGTAAGGAAACATAATGGAGATGTGGGTAACATTTTATTGACGTTAACATTGACAAATTAAATGTTAGTAGAGACACCTTGCAAAAAGGTAACCCATCATGAGTGTTTACGATATGAAACGGAAGTATGAGGCGCGTTTTTTAAGTAAGTACCAAATTAATTTATTTTTTTTGAAGGAACACCACGTCATTTTTACAACACTACCTTCATCGGACATTACACACCTTAAACTCCTTCTCAACATAGTCGCCACCAATAAGGCACTTGTCATGATGGAACACCAATATGTGATACCTTCGTCATAGAACGACGCCGCCTGGAATGGAAACCACGTCTGTACTCCGTCATCATCGTCATTAAAACGCTTGCCACCGAGAAATCGTTTCAGATGAAAGAAAAGATAGTCAAAACAGGACACACTTGGCGATGAATATCAGCTAGTTTCATATTTCGTGCATTCATGAAACGAATCACACAGTCGGCGGACCAATCTATTGTCTTGAACATTTCAACCAGTCACTACAAGATGGCCACATTATGTGAATGTCTCTAACGTTGCACGCGATAAGTCAACAGATAAAGGAAACCACTGCGCATGCGCACCATCGCAACCGCAGCGCTACATCGGGAATATCCGGCAACGATATTTCGTGTGTAATTTACCAGTGAAATGTAAATTAAACGAACCTGATTGTAGTCCAAACAACAGGTCGAAGGAAGACTCGCTTAGATGGTATAGACACGCGGAAGGGAGGAGAGTGTTGTAAAGAAGATATGTCATGCGTCATCAGAAGTAGAAGACATCTGTGAAAGACCCGCCAGAATAAGGTACCTATGCTAAACCAAAATATGAACCAGGCTAGAATTAATTGCTTGTTAAAAATAGTGTTATTATTATTAGGAGAACACATTCTTATTGTGAAGTTGTAATTATTCAGAACATAGGTCTGTGATATTTTAAATATAAATTAAATATATTAATTAGAAATTTTTAATTAATATATTTAATTCATTTTTATATATGACAGACCTATGTTCTGAATAATTACAACTTCACAATAAGAATGTGTTCTCCTAATAATAAAGTTGTATCAATGTGTCCAAAAATTTAATAAAAATGAATTGATAATTCTGGCGTCTGCTATCAGATTACTCAAAGGTATTTGAGATTCTGTAAAAATAAGGTAGATGGCTCTTTCAAATAATGGAACGATTAAATGTATTAATATCAAAAAGATAACATATAGGTTCGAAAATTATCGCTGTAGCATAGTTGGATAATGCATGCAATGTTCGGATCCCGGTGGCGCAACAACAATATTTTTCGATATAATTGATTTTATATGTGTATCTTTCTAATTAATATATTTAATTCATATTTATTAAATAATGTAAATACGTATTTTTTAAATCATTCTGAAGGTTAAATGTGACTATTTCCACCTTATCATAGATATTTTAAGTTAATACACTAAAATTCTACTCCAGCTCCGTGACAAATATCGTTAATATTTGTAATTTCGTCACATCAAGTAATGCATGTGATATTAACCAGGGCATTGAACCGTTATTTTTTTAATTTCGGTTTTCTTTCCGGAAAAAATAACGGTTTTTTCGGTTTTCGGTTCGGCTCCGAGTGATTAATTTTTAAAAATGTATTTGTATCAAAAAATATTTTCTATCATTATTTAGAAAAATTTATTCCTTCTTTTGCAATACGCATACTACATGAATTGACACAATAATATAATATAAATAATAATAATTAATTAAAGGTAGCATTATAAATATATAATATTTGATAATAATTTAATTTATTAAACAAAACATATATAAACAATACAAATTCGTACATTTACAGTTGATGTATTTAGGTTTCTTGGATATATTTATTTATATTTAAAAAATATGAAAGTTGCCTTTAATTATCAAAATATCTTTCTATGTATTTTCACTAAATTAATTTCTATTGTTTTGTAGAATAATTAGAATAATAAAATAACCGAAGTGGAGAGTAAGATTGTATTAACGCGAACCAATATTTTTTTCGGTTCAGCTCCGGTTTTCGTTCCGACAAAATAAAGATTTTTTCCGGTTTTCGGTTCAGTTCCGATTCGAAGCCCTAATATTAAAAGAACACGATTCGATGTTGTACATCAAGAGAGAAAGATAGAAACAAATCATTATTTTATATCTTCGAGTGCTTAATACGTAAAACTTGAATATCTTTGGAAAATGTATAACTTAAATGATCTTCGTCCCGAATGTGACCCCTAGGGTTCACCGTTGGGTTCAATCAATACATAGTTAAAATCATCGTTCATTTTATCAAAGAGTTTCTAACTTGAAGGTAGCGTTATAGCCATTACAATTAATTATGAAATATCCCTAGTTTAATAGCTCGTTTGTTAATTAATGATCTTCGACTGTTGTTATTCCTGTTAATAAATATTGTGGAACAATCCAGAATAACTATATATCTAATATTTGTTATTATTATTAAGTATTATCTGTACGTACCATCCAGAGACGTGCACTGCATACGAGCATAAAAGTTGTGCATTACTAAAAATTCTGGGAAACAAATATAAATTAAATAATTCGTATGTTATAACTACGCTAGCGCCCACCGTGTGCCAGTGGAATCATTAGTTGCGTAGTTCTGGATGCTACCGCGCGACGCCACCGGAGCGCTGTAATCCTTTATTCTTCATTTATTGCTACTACAATTGTTAGCCACTGTTTTAATCTATCGTTCTCTACAAGCCAAACAATTGCTACCTATTGAATTTAAATCTCCATTCGGCAGAGTCAGAAATGGATCAGCTGATCCATGTTGTATGGAGTCCTTATTTATGCTGTTTCCTAACAGAATGACATTTGAAAGGTTTTGAACTTAGCTTAGTCATTTCGCAAATTGTACTACCGTACTTGTTCTTTGCGTTCGAGGATAATGCATTTTTATTATGATGGATTCATTTTTCCTAAAGACGTCGGTTAAACGTAATAAACGTTCATAAACCTATGCAGAATGTTGCATATTGTATTATATAATATCATGGTAACAGCATAACCTAAGTCTATACCTACTGCACGCCATTGGTATCATCATATTCTTTCATTTACCTTTCCATCTAATATGAGAACTAAAAATCTTAATTACAAATGCTTTTTACATTACGTATAATAACCAATTATATTTCCTCGGGTTGATATGACCACACATTTCCGTGAGCGAATATTTGCAGGTCAGAAGATCGAATCGGCCATGGGCTTATCGCGTGTACCGTCCGAAGTGATTATGTGTGTACATATATGGATGTACTAGATAATCTTCGTGACACGATTGAAGAATCGCCGTAGAATTAGTCAGATGAATAATAAATAATAACAGCTTTACAGGCTGCATCATAAAAACTTGCATGTCCGCATATTCCTAGCGTGTTTTTCACAGCATCAGCTGAGTGGACCAAATACTTGCAGCCAAATAGGGTCAATCGGAAGAACTGCCAAATGAGTCAGCCAAGTGGGTGAGTGGATTATTGCGCAAACGAAAACTGCGAACATAGATATTTACGCGTTTTTATACTTCGAAAAGGTAGGTTTGGTTATAAAGTTTGAATATGTGCATTTTTTGAAAGTTTTTACGAAAATGGCGCTATACAAATTATCCATTATTATTATTATTATTATTCCATTTTTGTAAATTTAAAACGGCAAACAAAAGCGAAACTGTTTCTGGTTAGATACGGTTTCGGATTCGGTCGGATATATTTTACGGCGGTGATATAAAAATATTTTGTGTATTATTATTATTCGATTATAGGAGAGCGACCATCGGCGACTATCAGCCCAGTTTCACAAACGTTGGCGTCTTTTTATTTGCCTGGATTGAATGCATGTATTCAACAATACCAATAAAAAAACTCCAGGACTAGCTGTCGAATGTACGGCAACAGTAGATGATTAGTAAATTAGTTTTTTTTTTATATAAATAAACTTATTTAACGGTTAGTCTATTCCATCTTATTTGAGTTCTTTTCTATATTCGAAAGATGTACTTTCAAGTGTCTTCTTCAGAACCTTTGATTAAAAACAAGAAATTCAAATTTAAAATAATAATGTATATGTATATATATATATATAGTTACATTTATGGGCAGTTAATATAATATAACAAACAAGCAGATATCATATAATCAGGACTGTGTCTATTTGTGTGGCGTACAGGGCGACCAAAAGCAGATTTTTTTTATCTAATATAATATCACAGTAAGTATTAAAAAAAAAGTTTGCTAATATACATTTTGTCTGTAATATCGGGTAAGAAGCAGGCGTAGGCTATGTTAAGTCAGTGGTCGGCAAACCCATTAATCAAAAAAGCCAAATAAGTCTGAAGAAGTGACTGAAATAAAATATTTTATCGCAAAATACAAGATACGCGACTAAAAAGATTGCTAAGAAAATCTCACTTCTGGGAAGGATCAGAAGATTTATTAGTACTGAGTCTTGTAAAATAGTATACAACTCTGTTATTATTCCTTACATCAAGTACTGCAGCAGTATTTTGTTTTTGGTTAACGAAGAAGAAATGCAACACTTGTCAATGTTGCAAAATAAAGTTATCAGAATATTACTTAGAAAAAATAGATATTCTCGGATCAGCGCAATGTTGAAAGATCTGAATATATATTGGTAAAAGATATTTACACGAAAAATTGATGCAAATCAACATAAGTACGAGCATCGTACAAGAGGAAGGGATAGACTGAGACTGCCATTCGGGAAGGAGTACAAATCTCAGAAATCGATGATTTTTAATGAAATGCCAGAAAACATAAGAAAGGAGGAGAAATTGAATAGATTTAAAATGAAACTGACCAAATATGTAAAAGATAAGTTTTATTAAAAGAAAAGACTTTAATCTTGTTTATATTTGAGTATATATAAGAGTGCTTATGTATACACTATTTTTTAAGAGTTAAATTAATATCAGTAGTACAACGATTTAGATTTCTTTTAAGTCAAATATCTTTACAAGAACCCTCATTTTAGAAGTCGGATAAACTAGGCATACTGAATAAAACTATATATCATACTTTATAATAATCTGAAATATTAATAAAAATTATATTTTTATTATTAAAATTAAAACATTGTCATGTTTAATGTGAACAATTCCCTTGCATTTCCTTGGAAAATTTGAATAAGTCAGGTTTATATGTTGTTTTTCATTTCAGGCACGATTTCAGGTTCTCATCAATAAGACAATTTCTCAATTTACTTTTGATAGGGTTCATGCTTGATAAAGATTGTTCGCATGAATATGCAGAGTAGAATAGTGAAAAAATGGCAAATGCTAGTTTATTTAACTGATCATACGTGTCAGGAATACTATTCCAGGTGTTAAAAATCATTATAAATCATCATAACAAATTGTATTAAAATATATAACTATTAAATTAAAATAAATGTATTTTAAACACGTCATACGTCGAAGAGCCGCACTCAAGTAGTCAAATAGCAACAGTTTGCGACCACTGGGTTAGGTGATGATCTGCAGGTGAAATTCAACGCATGATTGATCAAAAAAAAATTCTGCAACCGACCAGGTAAAGATCCTAATTAATGAAGGAGTAAAAAAATATAATTCAATCTTATTAGGAGAACACATCCTTATTGTGAAGTTGTAATTATTCAGAACATAGCTCTGTGATATTTTAAATATTGGAACGATTAAATGTATTAATATCAAAAATGTAACATATAGGTTGGAAAATTGTCGCTAAAAATATTGTCGCTGTAGCATAGTTGGATAATGCACCTTCCCCGGTTAGGAAAGAGATCCAGGTTCGAATCCCGGTGGCGCAACAACAATATTTTTCGATAGAATTGATTTTATATGTATATCTTTATAATTAATATAATATATTTAATTCATATTTATAAATTAATCAATAAAAAAAGTAATACGGTCGAACTCGGTTATAACGACTACGAAGAGACAAATTTGCTAATTATAATCGTTACTCGTTATTACAAAAAAATATTTAATATCCAATAAAATTAAAAGTCAAATACATATGAAAAATCAAAAATCTATTATTATTTGTACAACATTTAACAAAGTTCAAAACACTGCTCTGTTTTAAAGTTTAAAACTTACTACTACTTACTACGCACACAAAATAAACACCCGTTAATCAATTCATAAACCTGAAAGGAATCGTAAACAATAAGGAACCTTGTCTTTCGATTTTATGACTTTTCAAGAATTAAGGTTTTTAGACCGTGTATTTTGTTCACTTGTTAACAATATTTTCGAAACGAGCTCACTATGACAGTGAAGAGTTGTATGAAAACAGGGCTGAATCAAAATAATGATAAGTATTTCCTCATTATAACCGTGATCTCACTATAACCGTGCTCGATATAACCGAGTTCGACTGTATATTGTAAATTTCAGCTGCATTTTTTTTTCCAATTCCTTAGAGTCTACGATACTCTGAGTACTCTACATGCGGCTAGATCGCCAAATCTACTTCTACAAGTGCATCAGCGCTAATCGCTTTGACACATTTACTAACTAACTTATTGTAATAAACATCATATATGTTTTATATTAATACATGAATTGGAAGGGTAAAAAATTCTGATAAAAAACCCTCTAAACAATTTACTGGAAGTTAAATATTGCAAATTAATTAGGCGCGACACTTTATGTACAGTGCCGCCTTATTCTAGCATAATACTTATATTTAAACTAAAATAAATAACTACTAAACTTAAAAATATATTGTTTTATTGTTTTTACAAGTCATTTATTGGAGAGTTCAGTCGACGCTGTCCGCTTAACTGATATCATTTATAGGACATTTGTCCAAGTATAAAATACTACGTAATGTCTCGTCTCTGTATTTTGATCATTAAAACATCCTTCCTTTGTACTACAATCTAATATCATTTATAGGACATTTGTCCAAGTATAAAATACTACGTAATGTCTCGTCTCTGTATTTTGGTCATTAAAACATCGTTCCTTTGAACTACAATTTATACATTTCACGTTTTCGCACAACTTTCTTTAGAATTTTCATACATATATATTGACACTTTGCACTGCATACATTTATTCTCTACCATTGATCACGTTTCTTAGTAATAGTCATGAACCTTAGCCTTAAATCATCGCCGAGAGAGACTTCACCAGCCCGGAAGACACCTGACTATTCTCCCGTCTTCTAATAGCCTCTTCAGCTTACCGACGTAGCTACTAATCTAACGATCGAACTTTCTAATAAGCAGGAGTGAAATATTGCGGTTCACTTCTGTCCTAACTCTTACAGTGCTTAATATATTTGTATGTACTATGGACAAATCAATGGACAATTATCTATGTTTAAATTTATTTTCAAATATGCTGTTTGTATGACTATGATCTTCACTATTTTTTTGGTGTTTAACCCTTCCCAAACTATGCAGTAACACAGGTCTACCATCATATTAAACCGCTAATATTTCGGTAAATACATGTAACATAAAATTCATATTTTAAATAATCCTAAAGAAAATATTAGCGCTTAGGAATGACTAGTGGAAAACCAATTATGAAAAGGGAATCGTACAAAATAATTATTTTTTCCATTAAATCCGTTGTAAAATTAATACCTTGGTAAAAATACCATTTGTGATATGAAAGACAAAGATCACACACTATTTTCACAGTAAAAAGAACAACAAACGTACAAATATAATTGTCTCTTTCTTACAAATTAAACGAAGAGAGTTAAGAAGGAAGGATACATTGTATAGAACTTAATGAATGGTCTAAATTATATTATTAACCATTTTTTCAAAATTGAATGCTCAATATTTAGAGTAAATTCGTGCCATTAAAGCCATTTAAGCTAATAAAAACATTTTTTCTAACTGTTATTTACGGTAACACGAGTTGACAGCATGGCTGCGTTTGGGTATTTTGTGTCATGGTATGGTAAAGGTTAATAACTGCTTTTCTCTCAAGGATACGTCTCGAGCCACACAGTCAAAAAATAATCTAAATTTCTTATGTTTTCATATATTTTTCATCACGAACATACGTTTTCATACATTTCGATAAGAATACTACCTACTTATATCATGAAATGTTAAAAATACTATATACTATACTATATAAATATCGAAATAACGGAAATCATTTTTTAAATCGTATCTCTGTTAAAATTGATACTAAAAAAAACGAAAAATATCATTTTCACATAAACGAAATCTACTCGATTCTAGTTTTACTATTACGAAGCACGAAGCCCTCAAACACAAATCAATAAGATCGAAACCAAGGAGAAGACCGAGACGTAGATGAGCAGATAATGTTCTGAGTCCCATGAGTCCACTAAAGAAGAAGAGAGGGAATTGTATACATTCTTATATCGTGTTTGATGTTCGTGTAGGTACTTGCATATTAATTAAATTTTCTACTGTTCCTACTGATATGCACTTGTTCGAGTTTTCATCGTCATATCTCCATTGCATTGACTGCACAAATATTACAGACAGAAGAATATTGTTGGCATTGAACGTAGAAAAAATAAAATATGACAAATTATTTATTCTTAACCTTTACCATACCATGATATGAAATACCCGAACGCAGCCATGCTGTCAACTAGTGTTACGGTAAATAACAGTTAGAAAAAATGTTTTTATTAGCGTAAATGGATTTAATAGCACGAATTTACTCTAAATATTGAACATTCAAATTTGAATAATGATTAATTACATAATTCAGACCATTCATTAAGTCCTATATAATGTGTCCTTCCTTCTTATCTCTCTTCATTTAATTAGTGAGAAAAAGACAATTATATATGTATGTTTGTTGTCCTTTTCACTATGAAAATAGTGTGTAATCTCTGTCTTTCATATGACAAATGGTATTTTTACCAACGTATTTATTTTACAACGGACTGAATGGAAAAAATAATTGTTTTTGTATGTTTCCCTTTTCATAATTGGTTTTTCACTAGTTATTCCTAAGCGCTAATATTTTTTTAGAATTATCTACAATATGAATTTTATGTTGCATGTATTTACCGAAATATTACAGGTTTAAGTAAATGAAGGTAGACCTGTGTTACTGCACGGTTTGGGAAGGGTTAATATAGTGCATACATAAGTATTTTTATATATGCTCTAATATAAACAAGATCAAAATCAGCAATATTTGAGTATGTCCAAGAACACACAATTACTAGATTTTCACCTACACAGGCACTGTTATTAAACAAATAATAGATATCTCATAGAGACGAAGCTATTTTTTATTTATTGAAAAATATAAAAATATGGAAGAATGGGTAATTACAGAGCTTACGACATGTCTTCAGCTGGCTTAAATGATCATTTTACAAAATATAACGTTCACCATTCCACCCAATCAACCTCCATATCTATAAATTTTTTGAAAGTAGTATATATGTTAATATGTGGAATCACTGGACTAAATTTGATATTTATACAGTATATATGTCACAACGAGAATCTAAATATTACTGTAATTATCTATTTTTCCATTAATAAAAAATAGCTTCGTCTCTATGAGATATCTATTATTTATTTATGATCAAAATAGTTTATTTTTACTACAACTTATTTTTCACATATTTGCTTAGTTTCATTTTCAATCTATGTAGTTTCTCCTCCTTTCTTATGTTTTCTGGCATTTTATTAAAAATCTACATTCTTAATATAGGAGAGCGTAATCCAGTATCGGTTCGACTTGTGGGGATGCTGAAGAGAGGTAGCGATCGTGATATTCGCGATAGGATATGGACACTGCTATTCGTGTGCTTTTAAAACTAAATTAAATTTGGTTAATGAATCTACACGGAGAATATTATGTAATAATAACTAAGAGATGAAACACCATTTTTTAATTTGGTTTTTATCGGCCAAGTGGTCGCCTCTGGCAGCGATACAAATGCGTGCTGTTTTAATCATATTTTTCATAACATTTTCGCCCACTTCGCGTGTTATTTCAGCAATTTTCATATTGTCCTGTGGCATCGGAATTATTGTTGGCTTATCGGCGTAGGCCTTTCCTTTCAAGTACTCCCACAGAAAATAACTAGGAGCCGTCAAATCAGGCGATCAAGAAGGCCAATCATTATCACCACTTTTTGATATTATGCGGCCGGTAGCTCGGCCTGTGTATGAGGTAGCATCGTACTTTTGAAACCACATGTGTTGCGGGCCCAATCGTTTTCCAACATGTCATTTTTTTACAGCATTGTCATTATTATTTGGCTAAAATGTTTTAATGACCTCAACGCGTTGTTGAGACGTTACATGCATCACAATAAATTGTAATCAAATATTTTCTATGATAACTAAATATGATATACGAAATGTTTGCCAAACCAAAATGGCGACCAAACAAAATCGGCCCGGAACATAATATTCACCTGTATTCTGAAATCATTCTCATGCATACCGACAGTACATAACAGTCCTAATATGTAAATACCTGTCGAGATATAACACTTTTGCACTTTATCTAAAAACTACTGAAAGCTAGAGTGACTACCCTCGAAGTTAAAGTGCATAATTAATATTTAACGTGAGCCGGATTAAGATCCTTTTCAATGATTCAAGAATCACGGATTTTATTATTCATCTCGTGTTTCATTCCATCCGCGGCCCCTTTGGGGGAAATTCTCAAGAGTAAAACCATAAAGCAGAATATTAGGCAAGTGTGGGTGGAGTAACCACATTTATCTCTACACTTGACTGAATCCCGAAGGCACAGAGAACCGAGGAAATCTCGGATTGTCTGACCTTGTTCTCGGAATAACAGTGTTATCTATGTGCAATATACGAGTACATATTTACAAATGTACATACGTTGTATAAACATCGGATCGATACAGTAAATTATGTGCAGTTATATACATAATAATAAAATTTAAAAGCATTTCCTAATTAAATGATCAATAATCATCATATAAATATTTTTCTAAGGGAATCTAATTATTTAAGAATTTGAGAAGTATGTTTGATAGAAACGGAAAGACTTTGACTGTAGGGAACAAAGTGAACGGTGCTTTCAATGGAATTATATAGCTAATGGGAACTTCTCAACCGTGGCAAGACTAGCGGTCCACAATGAACGAAAGTAGACTGAATGCAGTGGAAATAATTTCTTAAGGATCACATAGACGTAAGGATCACATAACCAGGATGGGTAATTATTTGGGAAACTAAAATACCACAATTCCTCAAAACAAAAGTCGTTCTTCCTGTCCTAGGGTGCCTAAACTTGGTGACTCACGCCAGACAGTAGACCTCATGCACAAGTTCAAGGTAGCTAAGTGTGCTGAGTACGGAACGTTCTTGTGAGGTAGAATAAACATGTTTGAGAGTGCGAAATTTAATTTATTGGCACATAACATCTGTGCATGCAGTATCGCTTGATAATATATATTAATTATTGATCGGCGATAGCCGATTTCTTATCTGCTAGTATTATATATGATGCTGGTGTTTCTTCTAGGTTAGATTGCGTTCCCGGAAACTGTAAATTAAACACTTATATACTGGCTGTAACACCCCTAGTGCACAATACATAAATATGAGTTGAAAATGTTCAACATGCATGTGCCTTATCTCAACCGTATCAGAAATTTAAGCATTTTAAAAATGTCATAGTTATTGTTTCGATTAATTGAAACATTTTATTGATTCTAAACTACATAATGAATACAAAAAAAAAGGTTTTTATCTTTGAGCTGCCAGAATATTTTGTATTAAATGATTTAGGCCTTGAAGAAAAAGTTATAGAATAATAATTGGTCGTTCGCGGGATATATAATATATATTTTATGTATATAGGTGCTTTTGTAAATATTTTTTTAATATCCATATATCCATGGATTTTCTTAGAAACTTTTGAAGTTGTTCCGTACATATCATCCCTTCTTCACTTTATCCATTACATGTTTGATCATATAGCCATATAATCTGCCCCTTCTTGACCTGGTTGGAAAAAGGCTGGGCAGAATTATTGGTCAGTCTATTAACGCTTTACCCAGGCGCAGACCTACTTATTCCCAATGTTGGCCCAGGGCTTTGTTTATTGTCATTGAAATCTCCAGTCTCGAGGGAAACATTACGGAAAGACCGAAAGTTGTATACAGCCTCCGACAAGTCACTCTCGTACTCGCTTCCCGATCAAGGGATTGGCTACGAAGGAAGAAGGGTGGCATATGTAATCCCACTGAGTTTTCGCAAAACTGTGTGGAATTTGTTTCTCGCATTTTATTATTATTATTACATATAAGGTTTACATGTTTCTGCAGGATGATTTCTCTTGTTTGAGATATTGAAATTCTGCCATCATAATATTTTTTATTTTTATTTTAGAGAAACAATGTAATAATAGTAACTGATAATAGCATAATATATAAAAATAACACCAGTGAAGTTTATTTGGAATTAAATAACTAGTACATAAGAAACTAAAAAATAGTATGCTCAAACAAATTAAAAAACAAAAAGACTTTTACATTACAATAAACTTACACATAATACATTTAAAAATAGTGCATCTTAAAAAAAAATAACTGAAAAAAGAAACAAAATAGTGTTTTTAAACTGAACATACAAAGTGGAAAGGGTAAGGCGGGGAAGGAAATTGGATGCTATATATACAATTTATGTTAATAGTTATTGAAAAGTTGGCATAGTTTATTTTTAAAGAGAAGCAATTTATCGTTGAAAATGTCTATGTTATTAGAAGAATTTACGGTATTATATAACTTACATACTTTCTTGCAATATATTCTTAAAGATGACATTTGACGAAACATTAAAAACTGAACTGAAAGGCTGGTAATATTCAGACAATGGATAGATTACTAGAAAATCGTTTTATAGGTCAAAACCATAAGATTCATGTTTATATCACATTTTTCATAGATAAGATATACAATATTAAATGTGATATTATATCACATTTATGTTGTCAATGAAATGGAGTTAGAAATCAAAAAATAACTAATCACGGTATCTGATTACTGATACATACGTTTAACGTACGTATATTTGATGGAATTTAATCATTAGATTGATGATTAACCGTTATGTGACTGTGATTGTGTCGATGATTGGTAACTAAGGTAAACTGTTAGAATCTTCTGTGTATAGTTTTCTGGTTATTATTAATATATATTAATTAATATATTAATGTTAGATGTTAACTTTCTAGTGTACCAGTCATCGCCGTTAATAAGTTACTAATAACAGTCACAATAACGGTTCAATCTTCACTAGTAATCGTGTTAGGATGTTTGGCAACCCTTAGTCGCGAATAACAAATAATTTTAAAAGTATTCGTAAGTGATTTTGATTTGTTGTTTGATAAGCGGAACGGAGATGCAGTGCTGATGATGTGTAAAATTCCATTTCGTATTAATAACAATTTATTTTAAGTGGCATTTGAATGAGGTCTTCGCAATCCTGACATTAAGTTTCAATCGCTATTCTTTATCGTTCTCCTTTCCGTCCTGTCAGGTTATATTCACCGCCTTCAACGTGTAAAATATGTGTTTCAGAGTACAAATAAAGACATTTGTTTGCACCGAAGGAATGTAGAATGCTCCTTGCTAGAATACATCACCGAAATGGGAGCATATTGGAATCCCTTCTGGTAAATATAGAAACCGAGCATAAATAGCAATATATCAGAAAAATACTGAGAAAATAAAGCAAACGGCAACTGTATTTTTGAGTGACATCTGTTGCCAAGAGGTCCGTAAAAAAATGACGTCACGTATTGTAGGAGGGGGCGGTCTGCGCGACGGGTTGCGGGGGGGGGGGGGGGGGCTTTAAAAAACTCGGCTTTCGCAAAGTTCTTATACGAGTATTTGTCATAGATTGCGGTCCGGATAAATGTCCACCACGCTATAAAACTATTGACACATATCTTTGATCTATTCCCTTTACACTATTGTAGCCAAGTGTCAAACCACTTGGCCAAATCCATAAAACTTCTGTGTTTTAAATTCGTCGATTTAGTAAAAACGTATTATATTAAATAAAATAACAATAACTTTCTATGAAACCACTAAATTTATTATACGTCAACCGGTTTCGCTTATCTCAAGCTTCATCGGAACGTATTTAAAACTGATCATAAATACAGAGTGCACTTATATGTACATAAAGAGGGAGACAGAATACATATATAGTTAAATAAAACATAAAAGTAGACAAAATAACTGTCCCTCATTCTATACAGGCAAAACTGCTCGTAATGTCAATATTCGTGTCGAAGAACATCTTAAATGTTCAAACAGTAATGGTTTCTCAGAATTTTCCAACCATATTATTGAAAAAGACCATTCTTTTAATAATACCACAGCTGTATGTTTTCCGAATAAAATAAAAATAAAATAAACTTTTCTAAGTGATTCAACTAATTTGTTTAAATTAATACTCGGTTCAGTCAAAATGTAAGCAATTATCCATTTTACAGCGTGAAGTCTCATTCTCATCTAGTCAATAGTAGTCTGGTAGATATACGATCCGAGTGTCGATGGCACCAGGCATGGAAAAGAAACAGAAAGACCAGGTAAGAATACAATAGAGTAACTGGAACTCATCTTTTGAATCACCACAAATACTAATTGTGATAAATCTTAAATTACTACCAGATTCCCTTGGGGTTCTATTCTCTGATTACTGTCTAATTACTTGGGTCTCAATTCTTTGTAAGTGAAACTCAGTCTTTCCAGGTAAACATATTATACGTTTATTAAAACACGTTATACAGTAAATATAAATTATACACTTCAGAGATAGACTAGTTATACAGAAGAAGCTGTGATGGATGAGAGCTGTTCCTCCAGAGACGGCCTCTTATTAGGTTAGACCCTCACCACTTATTTACTCACTTTCATGATACACACACACACACACATACATTTACAAAGTGACAGTTTTCACACTTATCTAAGTAATTGGGGTACATTACATCACGGTAATTCGTTGATCGCTAGAAGTCAGACGTTTGTGCAATTTCTAAAGAATTCCACGTGAAAGAAGAAGAAAAATAATAATATATCAACATGCCTCAGACACGTATAGCATACCACCATAGCACAGAATATGTTTTCTCCTATATATTTCTTCGTCGTTGGTGTCAAAAATACAAAATTCCTTTAATAACAGTCCACCCGTGAATCTCCTGTACAATGTTACAAAATTGTCTCTATTAACTGTATTGCATACACGCTATTTCTATTTTTACTGTTCTGTGGGAGCTTTCACCATATTATTATATATTTTTTTATTAGTACTAAATAATTCATTTAATGAGTCGTAGGCGTTAAAATCAATATTATATTCTTATTAATAATTAATTTAAATGAATTTTTAAATATGGCATCATCGGCTGGGGGGCAACAAGCAAGAAAAAGGTTATTTATAGAAAATTACGTGAATATTTAAAAAAAGAAACAATTAGAAAACAAATTGTAAAT
This sequence comes from Eubasilissa splendida, assembly GCA_031772225.1. Classification (NCBI taxonomy): domain Eukaryota; kingdom Metazoa; phylum Arthropoda; class Insecta; order Trichoptera; family Phryganeidae; genus Eubasilissa; species Eubasilissa splendida. The sequence goes on along the minus strand of CM062854.1, from coordinate 4,859,843 downwards.
AATCCATAACATAACTGTTATTTTTTTTACATCTAATTAAATGAAAATATTATGATTATTTTTGATGAGTTGTTAATAGAAAGTACATTTACAACTGATTCTGATCTAACAATTAGTTATAAACAAATTATCAACGGGTTGCGAACATGTAGACCAAGCAGGCAATCCACCGTTCAAGAGTGATTTGTGCCATTAATCAAGTTAACACTTTATTTTATAGAAAAAAGTACAATAATATTATATAAAATAGGAAATATGATATTACAAGTCGTATTATATTACCATTGTAGTTGAAAAGATTTGATGTTATACAGATTAAATGTGGCGAGTTAAAAGAAAAAGAAGATGACACAAGTTAACCGGGAATTGAAAATTACCATTGACGAGATTACTATATAAAAAAAAACTGTGATCTGCAATGGACAGGCAAAAAAGATATGGTCAAGGGTTTCCTCCTCGGCACCACACTCACACATTGGGGAATGTATCAAGGTCAATCTGAAGCCCAATTCTCATTCTAGAGATATTTGATATTGTTATTTTAGAGACTTTACTTTTGGAGAACCAGGGAGTGTGGAGAATAGATCTTTAAATTATTTTAGGCTGATTTAACTTATGATTATTTGGATCCATCCATTGTGCAGTTCAAATAGAGTTCGTACGTTTATTTACCATGTTAAGTTTGTCATACATTGATGAGAGAAAACTCCGGAAAGAGTGGCCTCTTTGGCCAGTTTATCAGCACATTCACCATAACAGTAAAGTACAAATTCTACGTTAAAAAAATTAATGGAAACATTTACTTTTCATAATGGTTTTTTGATAATCGTTGCGTTGTTCGTGCTTTTGAACCGTTAAATTGAAGCTATGTGCATTGAGGATATGTTGTATGAATCACAGCGCGCGCGTAATTTTCGTACCGCTTGTTGACACCAAATATAAATAGTCGAGCAACAGCTGACGACACCTTAATTAGCATTCACGGCCGCGGAGCAGTTTCCGCCAGTGTATCTCTACCCTTGGTGATATTGATCCTTCCTCCCGACTTCCGCCGGTGTGCGCGCGCGAGCGGTACAGGCGCACGCCCGAGCCCGCGGGTGGGAGAGGGACACGACGCGGAGACGTCCTTCGTACAGTGTACAGGCTGGTGCGAGAAATAGAAATACTATTTATGATGTACCATTTTTTATAATGTGACAGCCCTGTCTATAAATATATCTACTACAATTAATAGAGGTTATATCATGTCAAGATTTTAAGTTTGATAAATTTAAATTTACTTTTGGCGAGATAATCGAGTTTAACGTTTCGTTTAAATTATAATTAGAAAATTAAGAAATTATTGAACAGTACCTATTCTTTTTCCTATGTTGGCGTGCAATGGATTTTACATCGTTGATTATATGTATTAAATTATTACCGAGAAAGACTGAAGACAGAGAGAATTAGCGGTACTTCGGGGAGGCCTGTATCCAGCAGCGGATACATATATTGATGATGATGTTGATGATAATAATACACCTTAATGTATTTCTGTGCGTCACGCGGGAAAATTGAAAGGGAATTTGGTATATTTGATATATGTTGCAGTTGTGTCAGAAGGATGAGATAGGAATGGTAATCCACTTCCAAGTCAGTTTACCATTTTGTGTTCGTGTAAATATTGCGATGTCTATCGTGGTTTCTGTGTAAGATGATGATAGAAAAAGTAAATACATAAAATTTGAAACGAATATGGAGTACATGTGGCAGATCCATTTATGACAGAGTAAAGAATGAAGAAATAGGGAAAGAATGTAAAGCTGATCTTAGTATAGTGAGTAAGATTAAGAAAGGATCACTTAACGGATGAATGAGGAGAGAATAGTAAGAAAGATATATGACGCAAGTGTTAATGGCACAAGAAATAGAGGACGTCCGCGGAAAACTTGGCGCGACCAGGTGATGGAGGATGGTTCTCAAAGCCTCAAAAAGTTTGTATGAGAAGAAGTATGAATGTGGATGAGGCGAGAATTGTGTCAGGACAGAGGAGTGTGGCACTCTATCCTATCTGCGTACCCCTGTGGGGAAACGGTATGATGGTAAGGAAGTGAGTAAAAAAATATTAAAAAATAAATTAAGGTAATTTACGTCGCATAAAATGGAAAATGATAAATCATTATTTTGAAAAATTTCAGCTGCCACTGGGAATTGCACCCGTGAGACTGCTCTGTCCTGTCATGCTAATCTTCACGACAATTTCTTGAAAGATTCACATATATTTTTTTCCAGCCGCCATCTTATTTTTACGTTTCTTAAATGTATCTTTAAACGAAACATGGCAGGTGGCCCCGGACGCCAGGACTCGTACGCGTCACTAGATGTTCTGAACAATCACAACTTCAGCGATGTAAAGTTAAATCGTTAATGATTGATGAATAGTCTAACTTCAACATTATATTTTTGGGTTATTAGTTTTTCAAAAGCCTTATTGTCATCACAAATAAAAATATGAATTTTAACCAGAAAGGTAATATTGCTAATTATAAAAGCATTTAATTTGTATTTATTTATTTTTCATTTTCCTTAAGGTTTTTTATTGAGTAGCCATTGCGCATAATTCATATACTATCCATGACCTAGTCATCGATGCCTCTATTATATAACAATTGGACCTAATTTTATGATTTTCGGCTCATCACATAAGCCGTAAATTTCCCAGTTACAACATGTACGCCTAGCTCCATTTTTTTTTTTGACAGCTCCGAAAATTCTCCCGAGGATCCTTCTTTCAAATATGTTGCTTGGTCTTTCTTTGTTAGAGTCCAGGTTTCTGACATGTAAATAAGTACAGGTCTCAAAGGTATCGCTGCATAAATCAAAGTTTTGTACCTTTGTTTTTCTGGATACAATTTATTAATATATTTTCGTGTCTCAAATTTTTAGGGGCGATTGCTCTCCCCCCTTATTTCAGACAAATTTGTACCTGCTTATAATAGGAATCCTGTAAATGTTATTATATAGATAAAATATACTATAATAAAGTATTCAAATAATGTATTTCACTGCTTTAGTTTAATACTTTATAATTTTTCAGAAACTGCCTAAGAAAATCAAAATGTTGGAATTGTATTTTCTTATACAATATTTCGTTTTTAAGAATGTAATGCTGATATTAGCATAGTGAATAAGATTAAAAAGGGATCGCTTAGGTGGTTTGGTCATATGGAACGGATAAATGAGAAGAGAATAGTAAAAAAGACGCAATATGACGCAAGTGTTGGTGGCACCAGAGATATATGACTTCCGCGCAAGTCTTGGCACTACGATGGAAGATGGTTCTGTTATTAGCATTAATTATTGACGAGCTTGTATGAGAAGATGTATGCATGTGGATGAGGCGAGAATTATGTATCAGGACAGAAGAGTGTGGCGCTGTATCCTCCGTACCTACTTCCCGGGGAAACGGCGTGATGGTAAGTTAGTTTAGTTAAGAGTTGTTTTCAGTTGAGTAACTGATATTGTTCAATATTTTGAGTATGTCCAAATCTTTGTAAGAACTAATTACTGGGATTTTCATCAAGATATATATATATATTATAGATGTCTCACAGAGACAAAGGACATGTCGTAAGCTCTGTTATCCCTAAGACTTCCATACTTCCCATGTAAAAATAATAATTTCGTCTCTGTGAGACATCTATATCTTGATGACAATCCCTCAGGGGATAAATCCCAGTAATTGGTTCCTAGAAAGATTTGGACATACTCAAAATATTGTGAAATATACTGGTCTAAAAATGAAGTTTATAAATTGAAAAAGTCTGCCCTTTCAGACGTATTCTAGTATATATGTTGATAATTCGAATGAATTTCATATATACACATAAAGGATATAGCCCCATACTTCAGACAAAAGGGTCTCGGCTTCAGCGACATTTATACTGTTACATGAGAATGAATATCAAATTTTCAAAAAAAATCCATAGATAGCGATAGCACAGTTGGTAATAAATAATTGAAATGTTCCAACATGATAACATATATACAACTTCCAAAAATTTGATATATGTGGTAGCGTGGGTAAATAGGTGAACGTTACATTGTGTAAAGTGATCATTCAAGCCAGCCGTACAGGTCGTAAGCCCTGTAATGCGCAAGACTTCCATACTTCCCATGTAAAAATAATCTAACTGATATTGTTTTGTTAAATCAATAATACGTATATGATAAGACCTTTTGTTTTAACGGCAAGATATCCCAGAAATCTCTGGAAGATGAACGAGGAGCTTGATAATTATTAATGCATCACAATTTCCAATCAGCCTGTACAGTACAATGTACATGCATGAGAGAAAGCTCTAAAATAGTCCTTGTGATCCCAAGTGCGAACGGGACAGAGCGTTGCAGTCAATGCACGATGAAGAGGGATAAGAAGCAAACAATGGTAGCAAAATAATAATTTGCAATTGAACGGATTATGGTCATGGATATTTTGAAAATTATACACACACTTAAATATGATTTATGTATCCTTTTTGCATTCGGATATTCTGGGAAGATTGTTATTTATTTTTGGTTCCTGAAACTTTATTAATATATTAATATTTTTACTTTTACATATCTGCAAAGGAAAGTAATACAAATAAATACAAATTAAATGTATTAATCAATTTTATCGAAAAATATTGTTGTTGCTAACGAGATACGAACCTGGATCTCTTCCTATCCGGGGATAATGAAGTGAACTCGCTCAGTAGACATGCCTGTGACTTCTACTAACTCATCTGTCAGCTAAAACCAAATCACGGACTTAATCGATATTTTCAGGTGTAACAGTTGATTTCGGAGCTCCAGGACGCTTGTTCTGTCACACTTAAATTCATTTGACCAAAGTCGAACAGCTTAATTGGAAGCCATGAGTCACCCACTGTAGGTTAAATCCTCTCATGAATTTCCTTCGCTGTTTTCCCTTCCAGAAAAAAGAATTGAATCACATAACACGTATTTCAATTTTAACAATTTTTCACTGTTACTAGAGAAACACTACTGTCAAATAATGAATTAGTGTTAGAATAACAGGAATGGATACTTTATGACTACATATACAGATAACGTTAGCGCCATCTATTACTGTGCGAACCGAGTTACTTATCAAACTATCCTCGCATATACAAGAACATTGTACATATTGTTACGTTGTGCGCTGGCACCGGTGGATCGAACGCCAGCGCCGAACGCCCACAGGCTAGACACGACCTGTGGGTAAGGTGTGTGTGGTGTCGATATGTCTGTCTCGGGAGGATGGGAATGGTAGAAATACGAACACTAGTTTACACATGATGCACACTATATTTAGAGTAAACACAACATAGTTCGAATCTTCTGTTTCAATCCAACGTTCTTCCGAACCACTTCGCTGCTGTTTAGACTGACGCGGAGACACATGACAGGGTTTCGGTTACACAAATAATTATTCAATCAGTTGGGTAATTGCAACAGCCGTCCTCCAGACGACCCGCGCCCGGACCAAGGTTACATCATCCTTTTATTGTCAAATGCACGCCATATTGCATGAGACAATTTGGAAGATATCGCCCCGTTACACGCGGGTAAATCGGGGACCAAGAACTTCCAATTCACCGCGTCTACTCTTTTCGTAGCGAGAGTCGCTCGGCTTCCCTTCTGTCGCCACAGTCCGTGCGGAAGTTCTCCGGTCGGTAAAGCAGCGCTCTGTAGGCCGCGCATTTCAAATGTCACATCGCAATATTTAAAATTATTTTTATAATTACAATTAATATTTTATATTAGCTTATTAAAAAGAAAACGTATGAACTTATTCATCAACCCAATTTAAATAGAAGATATAAGAAGCAGTGACGGCAGTGGAAGACTGTGACCTAACCCGTTAGGAAAATATTCTAGATTACCGATAGCGGCGGCAAATTGTCTAGTCTAAGACGATTATACTCGTATGCGTCGAATATCGTAGACCCCACCGCTCACATACATTGCAAGTGTGAGTGTATTTTTCCTATCAACGAAAAGCGGAGTTCCCTTTACAAAATAACCGATTTCGCTAGCATTGGATGAAAACTTGCAACTATTTTTACAGAGCCAATAAAAAAATAGCCCATACAGGTAATGTGAAAATAAAACAACAATATATACCTAGCAATACAACACACTGAAATGAAACACTTGATTATTGTTTAACAATATTTGAGATTTACCATTAAAAAAAATATTGCTTTCGATTTGTTTTTTTTTTTAAATAATTTTTGTTCTTTTTTTATTATCTTTACTAATTCATCACTAGCCTTACAAAATAAAAAAAAGTATTAAGTGCCTAAAAATTTTAAGTACTTAATGCTTTACTTACGTATTAATAAAATAACTGAACAACCTAATTAATAATAGTTATTATTAAGAAGAACACATTCTTATTGTGAAATTGTAATTATTGGTAGTGTACTTCCCCGGATTGGAAATAGAGATCCAGGTTCGAATCCCGGTAGCGCAAAAACAATATTTTTCGACAAAATTGATTTTATATGTATATATTTATAATTAATACATTAAATTAGTATTTAATAGTTATTATATTTAGAATAGTCTATATATCGATGTCACTTTTTTCTTGTGTATTATAATTATATTATATTTTTTGTATTAATTATTTATTTAAGGCGAATTAAGGGTCAACAAACATAAATATATTACAAAAATTCTACAAAACTAAGCAAGTAATATCCATATAGTTTTTTTCAAACCGTTACAGTTTACATTAATTACAACACAGTCCAAATGAACTTAAAAACGCTTTCAAAATCTAGTTATTTCATAAAGTATCGCGTTGTATCTTCAGTTCGCTGTCTCTGCTCGGTTTATAATATTCTTATAGACAAAGAAATTATTTGTAGCACATTATCACAATATATATATAAATATAATCACTTATTTTTTACATATAGTCAATGCGTTATCTCTTATTTCCTGTTTGGTGGTATTTCTAATGTGGATGTATGTACCTACGTGATAACGAATATAAACTGGGAGTGTCGATGTACGATGTTGCTCTAAATATAGAAATAAGAATAAAAAAACTCTCAACTTCAGATTTCATTTGTGTCTCTCTCCCTCCCTCACACATTATAAACACACAACTTTGATAAAAATTATAAAATAATTTAAAAAAAACAAAAATTTGTATTATAATTATTAGGAGAACACATTCTTATTATGAAGTTGTAATTATTCAGGACATAGGTCTGTGATATTTTAAATATGAATTAAATATATTAATTAGAAAGAATCCCGGTGGCGCAACAAAAATATTTTACGATAAAATTGATTTTATATGTATATCTTTCTAATTAATATATTTAATTCATATTTGCCATATTATAATTAATTGAAACAATACTTCTGGTTTCTTCTTGTTTTAGACGATGTTTACTGTGAATGTATGTCATTTAATAATACAATTTATAAATAATTGACTACATGTATGATGTAGCCGACTAAAAATAAAGATCACGTCAATAAACATTACTAATTTTAATAATTACAAATATTTCTGCAATCAATAATAAAAAATAAATTACGTATTTATTGCAATAAAAGTTTGAATTAAATTTAATTAAAAATTCCTGAGTAGGTACCTAGATAATAATAATATTATACACATCAAACATACATAATTTTACAATATTTGATAGCAAAAGTAAGAGAAGTTGGGTTGTTGAAAAACGCTCATGTTACCGTGTGACGTCACATCTCTCGTACGAGATATGTGACGTCACCACGTCAACACTCGCCCTCCAGAGTGTCGATTACCGACTTGTCAACTCGGAAGATGTGACGTCACACGATAAAACGGTATAAGCCGATCGTTAATGAAACACGTAACTCTACAATATTTCAAGATATCGAAAAAGTTCTTTCAGTTTTGCACGTGAGATTTTTCGAAGAATTAAAAAAAAAAATTACTCAACTTTTTACAAATAAATAAATAATAATATATTTATTAGTCATAAATAATGTCTAAAGGTCTGAAATATTACTCTTCCAAATGAATATTCATTAATAATACATTTTCACGCAGTTAATTACTGTGAGTGTTGCGTAATATTTCAAATATCGGACAAATGTACCGAGGGTATGCATATAAAATTTGGCAAAGTAAATACAACATATCAGTAGGAAATTAAGATATATGTTTGGGTACCCTGCTTGCTACACTAGTAATTCACTGTATTATAGCAGACAGTGTTCCTCCGGTATAACAGTAAGCAAAGTGTAATTATCAATGTATATATATATAAACAGTTAATCAAGAGATGTAATTAGGTAATTTAATATACTGTTGTAGCAGTTTTATTCTTAGATTTGGACCTTTAAAAATTCTTGGGCGTAATTTCTACTACCAAAGTATGTTTTCGTTTCAAATTTCGCGTGACGATGGCCTTGAAGGCCGACTGAAATTACTGCACCGTGATTAAAAGTACAGGTAAAAGTTTCACTTCAATAAATAATTCATAAAATAAAATGGTTTGTTTTTTCAAAGAAAGTCATGAAAGGATCACTCTAAAAATGCGACTAAATTTAGCATACATGAATATTTAACAGAAGCCATACTGTCTGCTGCGGATGAGGAAGTATTTTTTTATTAAATCGTTATTGTAGATTTTTGCCAAGGGAAATGTTAACACCAACACCTTCCGGAGGATTCGCGCCATTATTGAATATCATTTGTTTGACTCGTGGTAAGTACATATAATATATGCAAACTTACCATCTCATCCAAAGTTGAGCTTAGCCCAGATCCAACAGCTACGAGCTGATTTTTTTTTCGTAGACCAGGACGCTAAGCCTTAATTGAAATTTTATAATAATTAAAATAAAAACTGAATATAGCCTATTTTGTAATTCACGTTTAAGTTTGTCGAAACTCTTTAACGTCATGGTGTATTCCGTTATCTTAGGAATATGTCTTAAAGAATTCTGTTTCGTTAAATACGTTTTTTCCATGGTCCTTGGAATATTCGGACCTCTTTCTTCCATCAGAGCTGATAAAACTACCACTTTATGAAGTACGTTAGCATATCGGAAGAGATCAGAGAATGAGTTATTTTATTTATTGTTATAGTTGATTGTGTTACTATGGTAGCTTTTTACTAACGCTCGTGGTTAAAATCGTTTGGCAGTTGTTCGAATGTTAAATTTACTATTGTCAAAGCACAGATGGAGATAGGTGTGATAAATAATTATGAAATATACTTTATTTTATGCATCATCAATGGATTTTTTCGCCTAGCCATTTGATATCGTCATTTTTTCGTATTATGTGCTAATGTATATTATACAACGAGATCATCGTCGGACGAACTCTCATCACTAAAATAGCGGGATATTGAATGATTAGTTGTCGTATACTGCAACTTTCAAAGTATCAATGTGTCAGATTACATTTGGAACAGCTGTGAAGAGTCCGCCATATTTAACTATCGATTCTCGTTTTTACTATTCGATATCGCAGAGTAAAGTGAGTTTACTACGGGACGTACTTTCGAGAAGTAAATATTTTTTTATTAACGATCAAATAACTCGTTTTCATAACTTTAGCACCGGCCCTTAAAGGTTTGAAGTGTGGTATAACATTGTAATTCAAAATAAGACAATAGCGTGGCACTCTGTATACAATTTTTAATATGCGTTACATATATCAGTTCATCTGGTTCGACCTGCTCCGCCACCTCGCCCAAGGTAATATAAATCAATGTATTTGGTTTCGGTATCTTCAAACATCGCCTGACTTTTTTTTCTGCCTATTTTCTAGAACAAATTGAGACAGCCGAGTCAGTTCGAGACATGACCGGAGCCTCGTTACACGTCACATCGCGAATAGTGGAGCCAAACAGTCCGCGCTGCAGAAGAAGATTAGAAACCCACGATGCTCAGTCATGAGCACGTCGCTGAGAGGGAGAGAAAACATATTATTTATATTAATATCACAAGTTTTTTTGTTTTGTGGAAATATTTTTTCCTCATTTTTGTCTACCCGTTCTTATATAACTTATTTCACCCCCACCCGCGAATCCCATACGCACGTTTCTACGCAGATTCGTGACTCTTTTCATTCGAGAGATCTTTGAAAAAACTTATTTCTGCGATTGAGGTAGACATATTGTTTCTTGAAAATGTGTAACGTGTCACTGTCTCGTGGTTATTGAAGTGTATTATCCCAAAATCCAATTGCGTTCACCTAAAACATACTAAAATTGACATTGAAGACTTTGCGACCAAGCTAAAATAAATAAAGAGTTTTCAGATTAATAATAATTACTTCTTCAATATTTGCAAAATTACTTTGTGGCAACATATTATATTAAGGAGAACACATTCTCATTGTGAAGTTGTAATTATTCAGAACAGGCGGTCTGTGATGTTTTAAATACTAATTTAATGTATTAATTATAAATATACACATATAAAATCAATTTTGTCGAAAAATATTGTTTTTTTTTTGTATTTAAAACATCACAGACCTATGTTCTGAATTATTACAATTTCACAATAAGAATGTGTTCTCTTTAATAATATAAAATGTAGTCTTCTTGAGTACAGGCTTTGGTGTGAAACCTTTAAATACCTTCGAATCCCGGTGGCGCAACAACAATATTTTTCGATAAAATTAATTTTATATGTATATCTTTCTAATTAATATATTTAATTTTAAAATATCACAGACCTATGTTCTGAATAATTACAACTTCACAATAAGAATGTGTTCTCCTAATAATAAAGTTGTATCAATGGGTCCAAAATTTAATAAAAATGAATTGATAATTCTGGCGTCTGCAGTCGGTTTACTCAAAGGTATTTGAGATTCCGTAAAAACAATGTGGATGGCTTTCAAATAATGGAACGACAGATGTATTAATTTGAAAAAGTGTAACATATGGATTCGAAAATTTGTCATGAAAAATACTAGCGCTATAGCACAATTGGTAGTGTACCTTCCCCGGATTGGATTCCCCGGTTCGTATCCCGGTAGCGCAAATAAACAATATTTTTCGACAAAATTGATTTTATATGTGTATATATTTATAATTAATACATTAAATTACATATTATATAAATAATAAGAAAAACAAATTGTTTAAAACTACTATTTATTGATAAATCAACAAGTGTCGTTACCTACGACATACTAAAATTAATAATACAAGCATAGATAAAAACAAAACTGTATAGTATAAGTGGTGGGTGAGTAGAAACTACCATGAAAACAAATTTAAAAGGTGATTAGGTTATTTATAATATTTCGTTTGCAAGTTATTTTTAATTTCAGTACACACTGTTCCCTGAAGAAGATACCATAGGTATCGAAACATGTTGATTAATCAATAAATAGTGGTTTAAGTCAAAGTGTTTTTCTTATCTTATGATTTAATAATAATTACTACAAAAAAAATGTATGAAATAATACTACTCGTTATTGACGCAATGAAAATACGTGACAACAGGTCTATATAACAATATTAAAAACCACGACAAAATTAAATATCAAATTTTTCTTTCGAAAATAATTTTAAATAATATTCCAACTCACTGGAAAATATATTCATCGGGGGAAAATTCAATTAGTGAATATCTTCTTACTGGCTGTCTGCGTGTCTGAGAGTCTGGGACATCTCCATTGTTAGATTCGATTTTGGGAATTCGGTCTCCAATAGAGCATTAATCTCTGGGACCCTTTGTTGAGTGAAAACATGCGTCATCGCCATTGGTACCACGACCTTACAAATATCAGTTTTAATCTTCAGGGTGATTAACAAAAAAAACATTTAAATTTAGATTATACGTGGTATGGCAAAATTATTAAATATACAGACGCATTTGTTAAGTTTTATAAAATAGTTCGTTATATTCAGATTTATTAATACGGGCTTTTACATAAGAATAAAAATATGTTTAATTTAAATATAACATAAAAAAACTAAGTATAATTTACGTACAAATATTTCTTCAATTCAGGTATGCCCCTGCAACGAAAAATGTCAACAAAATTCAACTTGTTACTAAGCCGATGATGCATCCGCGATATTGGTGAGTTAACAGCATAATTATTTATATGTGTACCTATAAAGAACACTTCATGTTGTCTCGTTTGAGTTGGTACTTTATACGAAATCATTTGTGTTAACTCAGGGCAGTCCAACATGCTCATGATCATTTTATATAGGAATACTATATCGCTCACATCTCTTCTGCAGACTATTTTTTTCAAATGAAGTAGACTCATTAAATAATCCTAATTTATATTTTCTATTGGAATATGCAATTTAAAATTGATAAATCTTAAACATTTATGTTACACTCTTTCGATTTTAATATAATGCGCGCCAAAAGTAAAACGAAATAAAATTTTCTGCTCTACAAGATATTGTGTTTGCTTTTACGTTATATTTATTATTTAATTTAATTACAGGCCTTCAAAATGGAATGCCAAGTAGACAAAAGTGAGCAATTTCGACACCTCCTTCTGTTCGGGTTCAATCACGGGTATAAAGTCGCCTGAGCTGTTGTGAAGATGCTATGTATGAAAGGACAGCACGTCAATGGTTTTCATGGAGCGTTCCAGACGACAACTGGAATTCGACGAGGACCGCTTAAATAATCTCATTCATGAAGATCCCCTTCAAACCAACGTAGAATTGGCCGAGCAGATGCATTGTAGTCATATGGCGTATATACCGCCATTTTCAATCCACGGGAAGAGTCCAGAAGTTCGGCACTTGGGTCCCACATGTTTTGTGTGAAAACAATAAAAATCAACGTTCGACAATTTATGCTGGTTTGCTCGCGCGTTATCGAGCTACGCATGGCCACAAGCAAAGGTTTCTACCGCATTATTACTGGTGATGAAAAATTGTGCCTTTATGTGAATATTAAGCAATGGAAAGAGTGGGTGAGTCATGACCAGCAAGCATCGCCCAGAGCGAAACAAGGTTTGCATCCGCGCTAGATGATGATTTGCGTCTGGTGGGATTGGCAAGGCGTCATCCACTACGAGATAGTGATAGATACGAGACAGTCAACGTGGAGCTATAAGGAGCCATTAAGGCTCAGAAATGGGTCATCAGAGTAATTAACAAGAGGCCATTCAGACATAACTCTTTAAATCCTTCCAAGTTTTGGATATAAGACAACTGTTTTACCAGAGCAATCTTAAAACCATATTTTTTTAAAATTAATTTTACTTTCACGATCCGATCCATAGGAAACTAGGAGGAAAGCCTTAGAATACTTTTCAGTGCCAAAATTTAATACCAAATTCGCTCAACGAACTTTCTTATTTTGTATATATAACAAATTGCCAAATTGTCTAAAGTGATTAACAACTTCAAACCAAAAATAACAAAGTGGTTGCTTAATGTGGCTAGAAAGCAAAATGAATCTAATTTGTCATTTGTTATAACCTAACTACTTACACATTTTTGTCTCCAACTATTGTATATTACAGACAATAATATTTTTATAACTTTTTTTCAATATTAGTTATAATATGACTTCAGATTATACTTTTTTCACATAACTTTTTATAACTTAATTAACATTATACTTACTTACCTCTAAACAATTACAACTTTTAAAGACTGTACAAGTAATTGCTTTAGTAAAGTAATTACCTTTATTTTTTCATATGTACTATTAATGCTACAAATAAAAAAATTAATTTAAAAAAATACATTCTGCAAATACAGCGGCTCAATAAGGTAATTTAACAAAAAAGGTCTCTTGTCTTCTTCATTTGAAAAATAAACGGAAACTATTTATGTTAACCTCAATAGTTAATACAATATATTTTTATTTTTTGTTCGAGAATTAATTTTATAGATACTTACTCCCGAAGTTGTACATTTTAGTATAAAAAAATCTCTTTAATTAACGCAAACACGTTGTGGGTATTCATTTTAATATATAATTTATTTGCTTTGTTTGTATATGTTATGATCACACTTTTGATAAAAAATTGGAATTGTCTACATTACATGTAAACAATATATCTTAAATTAAATAATTTAGAATCGTTAGAAATAAGTGAAACTTTAGTCGGGTGCAAAATTTCAATACATACTTTATACTAAAGAGACATCATACATCGTGCCATTTCTTAAGCAAAAAATTAAATGAATGCATTTATTTAAACAATATTTTTAGTTAGTCATTTTTTACGACGAATTACTTAGCGACATGCGAAAAAAATTACAATAAAAAACTATCATAAATATTGTTAATTTTTTTTAAAAAAGGCGCGTTCATGCGTATATATTAGTTACTACATTCGCTATTCGCCAGCCACCTATTATACGTGTCTGATACGAAGCAAAAAGTTGCTCAAATAGTGCATAAAATATAAGATTTTAATCTCTCGTTTCAGAGATTTGTCAATAAATAGCGTTATTTTACTCTGCATGTAAAATATAATACTATTATGGAAAACACATTCTTAACAAATTAGATCGATGGCTTTCAAATAATGGAACGATAGATGTATTCATTTGAAAAGTGTAACATATGGGTTCGAAAATTTGTCGTCAAAAGTACTGTCTGCTGTAGCATAGTTGGTTAATGCATCTTCCCCAAATTGGAAAGAGATCCAGGTTAGAATCCCGGCAGTAACAACAATATTTTTCGATAAAATTGATTTTATATGTATATCTTTCTAATTAATACATTTAAATAGTATTTAAAATATAATAGACCATAAATCATACCACACTGTAAAAGGAAAGGGCAGGATTCCCATCCGAGTTCATTTTGCTGTACAACTGCGCAATATGTGTATCTAAAAGGTTTTTATTTTTAAATAGACACGCTATTGTGAAACGCTTTAAATGTTACAACAAAATGTGTTGATTGTAATAAATAATTATTTTACAAATATGTCACTAAATATGCTACTGTATGTTACTAAATTACAACTAACTACAACTAAACTCAACTCCAACACCTGTCACCCTGTATCACAGCCCACACCTTCTCTCAAAGTGCCTCTCCCACTAATAAGTACATATTTCACATGCACACAACAGTACCGACGACATTACATCTATTATTTATGAATGTTTTTTGATTATATGATAATTATTATTCCCTATATAACTTATTTTAATTAATTTTTCTTTGGTTTTTACGCCTCTTGTTCTTATAAATGTTGATTTATATTATTTTTCTGTATTTTTTGTACATAGCTAGATCGACTGCTTAATAGATTTACATTTAAATATATTAATTAGAAAGATATACATATAAAATCAATTTTATCGAAATATATTGTTGTTGCGCCACCGAGATTCGAACCTGGATCTCTTTCGTAACCGAGGAAGGTCCAAGTATCCAACTATGCTACAGCGAGAATATTTTTAGCGACAAATTTTCGAACCTATATGTTACCTTTTTGATATTAATACATTTAGTCGTTCCATTATTTGAAAGAGCCATCTATCTTAATTTTACAGAATCTCAAATACTTTTGAGTAATCTGATAGTAGACGTCAGAATTATCAATTTATTTTTATTAAATTTTGGACACATTGATACAACTTTATTATTATATATATTTACATTTCTTTCGAGAATATTATCTAATGGGTATTTTTATATACATATTATAAGTTTGTCCATAACTTAAAATGTAAACGAACTTCTCTTCATATACGAGATTTTTACTTATGAAAGATAGCACCCCTCAAAAAATAATTGTGCTATGTTCAATTTGTTATTTGTATAATTATATTTCAAATACATTGCAAAAATATGGCAGTAAATACATTTATATATATATATATGAATATATAAAGAGAACACATTATATTTTATAACGTTATGTTATGGTACCTACCCATCACGAGAAATTATTTTGAGTGACATTTCGCAAATGACAACATTGCATCGCGGGAAGGAATTTCTCTATGGTATTTTCCATTGACGGCTCGAGAGGGTGTGCAATAAGCTGCCCGTGAAATTATTATCAAAAAATGTGATTTCATGTTTAAACAAGAAAGGGCGAGAATAATATAAAATATTAGGCAACTGTGTTACCCTGTACCGTGTTAGTCTAGAGTTTTTGTTATTTCATTTGTGTATTTGCAGGATGTAAAACATCCCTTCCGGTCACGATGTCAGTAAGGCGTAATTTGGATGACAATATTAATTTCATCAGCTGTAATTACGTATAGCACACGTCACATCTTTTTTTAACATATCGGTTAAAATCGACAATAATCAATTGCTTTCTTTTGGTGAAACTCGCTGGTCTCGCAGCTAATAGAGCACCTTACCGCTAGACCGTTCAAAAATTCACGGTAATTTTTAATATATTTATGTTTTGTATAATTGATATATTGTCTTCATAAAATAGTATATATACATTAATTAATGTAGTTAAATTTTTCTTCATATACTTCAGACACATTATTAAAAAATATATTTTTAATATGTCACAAGAAAGTATTTACCAGAAACAACAAGCCGACAGGTAAAAAATAGGGACATCTGATTATAAGCGTCGATATATCTGCGTATAATAAGGTTTTTATAGCAGCGTTTGTCAATAAAACAAAAAAAAAGTAAATTAGTTTTCATTTTGTCACCAAATATAATAAAACTGCGAGGAAAATAATTTGTGAACATATAAACTGTAAAAAAAAAAACAAATGAAATTTATATTTAAATATTTTTCAAAGGTTTTTATAACTCACGTCAATAGATAATAATTTACACTGCCCACATTCTATCTATATTACATTGTATGGTTTGGGGGATCTATTAAACCGAATCTGATACGGATCAAGATAGCGCAAAGACTCATAGTTAAGATTATTTTGTAGAAGTCGAGATACGAAACTATCTCTATATCAGTAAGGGTATTTTGTTTTACTACTGTGGTACAAAAAAATTCTTGTAATATTTTTCTAAATAAAATATGTTTTTTTAAGATTACATTCCTTATACAGACGTAAGCATTTTCATCCGTCTCAGAAGTATACGTAATATTACTATATTGTGTATATTACATTGTTACTATCAACGGTCCCCTAAGTCTCGATTATAGCGCGCACCTGAAATATTATCAGCGCACATGTCCATCATTTATTATATTCTATGAGCGTTTTCATAACAAATAATATCTACGAGTGGCAAATAATATGTTTTTATTGACGAGACAAACTTGTTGAGATAATATTACAGGTACAGATAAAGTCTCTCACAATTTCTTGGAGTTTTAAGATAAATAGATAAATGTATGGAATCGAAGTATAATTGTGTTATATGTATACGTTATGATCCGTCAAATAAAATTACGTATTTTTGTAACTTATTTATGGATCGCCGGTCGCACGTTAACATGACATACGTAGATCGGTAGTTCTTATCTATTACCTATTAAATACCCCCCCTCTTCCTATAACCAGAACACGATATTTTCTGTGGTGTGTTCTCTGTGTATATTATATATACGAACTTAAAGTATCGCTTACCATTTGGGTGCGTTAACTGCCGCCAAATTCGTCCTGGTGTGTGGTAACGAATTGCTTGAAATATCTGCCTGGTGTGCAGGGCTGATATTGTGCTGTTCGTGTCTAATCGGTTTCTCGGTACCGTGCGAACCGATTAGTACCGCACGGTGCTTGCTTGACACTTCGCGCTATCACCGAAGTGTACGCCCAAGAATGTTTCATTAGGACCATCGGAGTACGGATTCTGGAAATAGAAGACCCGTGGATCCAGTGGAAGAAGGATTCAGATATCGAAAGGAGCATTTTACAGGTGGGTCATGTTTTCTGGTTCTGGGCGGTTCTTCAGCTGCCCCCATATCCTCTATTCCTGTTCCTCTCCCGAATTGCTTCCACCCTTCTTGCATCCCGTATTTCCCCAACGCCTTTGTTCAGACAATTATTATTATTATTACAATATACATAAAATCGTGACATCAAAAAGTGATTGTAGTAGTAGTGCGGTGTAGGGAACGTCGGTTACCACCCTTAGTAATAAATCGCTCTCAAGCAGATAACTTTACTAAATAATCAGTAGATATTGATGATGAATATTCCAGGAATCTTGGATATAAGGGGTACATTTTCTCTAGGGACCTATTAAAATCCACCCCTCCCTGGTATCGGATAGTACTTCTATCTTAAATTCTACTTTACGACTCAATTTGTGGCCGGGAACAGGTCATTATATTTCTCATTCCGTTTTTTCGCGCCCTTTTTGGTTTCGACTTTCTCCCTGGCAGCCGCACGGTACCCGCAATAAACTACGGAAAGAACTAGGTAGCTCGTTATTTTTTTCATTTAACATTCCTCTAAATTGTTTAAGAAATTCATAATATTTCAGGTTTTCATGCTTATGGTTCTGAATTACTGGGCCGCGTGAATTTATTTATGCCAACGCAGAATACATCTATTGGTCGATTTACGGTTACGAATTACATTGAGAGAACCATGAAAATTACATTACGTTAGCCTTTAAATATGAGGATTTAGTGTAGCTACAATATAAATGTCAGATTTCTCTCAAACTGGACTATATTTTTATTTTAAAAACTAGCCTAAAAATATTTTGTCCGCTCTGGATGAATGGAACTCGTAGACTATGCATGTAATATATCAAACTATCCGGGATAAGGCGATCTATATAATAACATATTTTATAAAACTTAAAAAACAATGAATATGTATAGTTATTTCCATTGAAAGTACATTTAAATAAGGACAAACTAACTTTTCGGCGAAATTTTTTCGACAGTTCATAGATTAAGGATATAAATATTTAAAATATGAATTAAATGTATTAATTAGAAAGATACACATATAAAATCAATTTTATCGAAAAATATTGTTGTTGCGCCACCGGGATTCGAACCTGGATATCTTTCCAAACCGGGGAAGGTGCATTATCAATGTGTCCAAAAATTTAATAAAAATGAATTGATAATCCTGGCGTGTTCTCCTAATAAGATATAAATGTTGCTTAATAATTGACACCTTTGTGTATTCGTTTGAAAAATTCTAAATATAAACATGTACCTACCTACCAATAATTTATTTTTAATTAAACAAATTAAATTATCTCGAAATATTTCGAATTGATATGTACTAAATTTGTATACATATCGACCTCTCCTACGTAAACTATGGTAAGTAAAAAATGTAATTTTTAATCTTTCTAGTCATTTTTAAATGTATGTAATTTTTAAAATATTATGTTTATTAATATCCACACTATAAAATACAATATATATATATTTTAAATCTGCTACGCAAATAAGTATAAAATACATGCGAAATACTAGAATGATTAAAAATGTCATATTTTACTTACGCTACTTAACGATTGGTCGATATGTAGATAGATTTTGTATCTGTCTATCTGTTTTTTATATAATTTTACACTCTTACATCGATCTAAACCAAATTTTTCATAGCTACTTTTTAGGATCCTATGCAACATATAGGTATTCGCCTTCCTCCCCACGATACAAATTTGTATTATATTATATGTCATCTATTCCAAAATTTTCTCAGTTTTACCCCAAGACTCTAAAGAAAATATATCCCCCGTATCCTTCACACACATATATTTAATATACGCGCTGAGGATATCAATTATATCATCTCCTTAGAGCCGTGAAATTGTTAAACTTATCAGTGAGACTGGATAGTATGATAGACTGCCCCCATATTGTTGGTCTACTTGACTTTCATACACCATTGAGGTCATCGAGACACAATTCATTGTTTTATTACAGTGGTAATGTCAGAACACACGCATTAGCTAACTCCACAGTCCCCAGATTGCATTATTTGAAGAATAAATATGCGGAGGTAGTTGATATTTTTGCTGTAAATTGAACTCTTTTATAAGACTACATTATTACAATTTTTTTTATCTTAACTCAATGGTGGCTGATAAATTGTTTTATTTCACATTTTTTATTTTGATTATGGTAAAAAATGCTGATATTATATTATATGTATTGCACTTCTGATGAAATTTTCTATTATTTTAGAAATTATGTTAATGCTTAAATGGGGCGTGTATAATAATAATAATATACGTATCGATAACATATTGAGTACAAGAATATAACCACCTATATATGATGTGAAAAAATATGTATTATTTAAATTATTTAGATTAACTTATTTGATGTTCTGACAACTGTTAGCTAAATAAAGTAATGAACGAATCAAAACTGTCACAATTATTCTCCGAAGCGAGATGGGTAGAGAGACAGAACTTCTAAACAAATTAGTTTATGCGTCCTAAACTAGACATCCAGACATACAATGTAGTATACGAATGATGAGATAAGTCTGTTATAGTTTTTCAGGTTAAAAGCACATTATCACCTGCGAGAAACGCAATTATTATGTTAAATAGCGTTTAATTAAAATTTATATACAGAGCGTTTATAAATAATTCTCAAAGATGGAGAGCATCTGAATTTATTTTTTAAAGATATAAATAATAACAAGGTAACTTAATATCTTATCCTCGTTAAAAATTTTTAAGGAAAACACATTTTTGTTGTGAAGTTGCATTTTCAGAACATAGTTGTGTGGTATTTTAAATACAAATTAAATGAATCAACTAAAATAATAAATGTATCAATTGGAAAGATTATGGAATGCTCGTAAGTTCAAAATTCGATTGCTATAACAAAAATGGTAAACGCGCTTCCCTGAATAGGAAGAGATCCATGATCGAATCCCGGTAGAAACTAAATATTTTTTCGATAAATCTTTCTAGTTGATTGATTTAATTTTTCTGTAATAATGTTTCGATATTGTGCATTAGTTGAATTATAAATTAATAATCTAAAAAAACATTAATGTGAATATTCATTTTATTGACAATCTTTTAATGAAATAAATATTTACGGATCCCGAGTAGAACATGACAGATCCCGAGTAGATCATGTTCTACTCGGGATCCGCAAACATGGACATGTTATTTTCTTTTACAAGTTAGACTTTTTCATATTTTGGAAATAGGATTTTGGTAACGGCCCGTATTGAGTGGTTCTTTTCTTTATTTTGTGTACTTTTCGGATGATAACCCATAGCGCCCCAGCCCACCCCCTTAACCCTAGACGTCTACGCCCCCCCCCCCCTGATTTAGGCGGGAATCATAAAATCGTTCCCAA
Source organism: Eubasilissa splendida (assembly GCA_031772225.1). Lineage (NCBI taxonomy): Eukaryota > Metazoa > Arthropoda > Insecta > Trichoptera > Phryganeidae > Eubasilissa > Eubasilissa splendida. Next base: position 4,838,638 of record CM062854.1, on the reverse strand, counting down.
TAATCGAGTTACATTTTGCCTTTCCACGTAAGGGATTCCACTTGCATCAAGTCGGGTCATTTGAATGACAAGTGAGTGTACAGAGAAAAGGAAAAAAAACGTTTAGTTAGATTCATATATTTGCATTGCAAGATTTTTCAGATCGTAGTTTTTCTCTTCTTTTCCAGCTATTAGATTCTCTAAATGTTTTAAGACATCTGTAACTAATGAATTTTTTAAATATATTAAACATATATTTTCAAATTAACTGATTGTACCATTTGAGAAAACTCTTACTAAGCTTTTCACAGATCAATAATAACACCAAATACCAGAAAAATATTCCAAAGTATAAATGAAAATAAATTGAGATGAACTATTGTCTTTGTAACAGATTTTATAGTCGGAGGAGAGATTGTAAAATTGATATGCTTTTAATAAAATGCTTCTAAAATATACAGACGTGTTTTTAAAAAGAGTTATCAATTATAAAATTTCCACTGTTACTGGAAAATAATCATTTTCAAACGCCTCACCCCCTATTTTTGTCAATCGGATAATGACGGTTTTACTTTTGAACCCTTCATTTTCAGTCTACGACTGTGTTAATATTGTATAAAACTTTTGATGTGCATAATATAAGTACTCACAGAACTAATGGTCACCCTTAAAAAGTTATAACTGTTCCATACACCGTTCAATGTTCCTACTAGGTGTGAAGTTCAGTTCTGTAACTACAGATTTTTTATTTGCAATAAACGTTACCCACTCTATATCCTGTGAAATATTTAAATTGAATTTTTTATTTACAGAGCGTACAAAAATACCTTCTCTCATTTTTCGTGGGCAATTTAAAAAGAGAATTTACGATTTTGTTATAGGGAATTGAAGGAATTCGTTTGTTTCTGTGATTCGGTCTTTGGTGATTTTATTATGGAGCTGTTTCTAGAACGTGACTGCCTTAATAATTGGTTTTCGTATAAAACTAATGGTTTATTGGTACATCTTAAGTACTTTATCGTTTGGTAATGCGTATCGGAATGAACAGAATACTTAACGATTCTGAAATTCTGTTGAATACTGCAGATAAGACACCGTCATAATATAGTACATATTTTATCCAGAGTATTTCAATGTCTGTGACTGTTCCAATAAGTTATTTAAAACTACCTGTTTACCGAAAACGTTCAGTACCTACAAACACTCACTCCACTAGTAATTTTGGAATATATTAAGATATTCTTTCAGTCTGTTTATCTAGGACAAATCTTATATCAGAGTAACAAAATATTAACGGAGTACGTAAAATAGCAGTAGCGTGCAGTAGGTATAGATTTAGGTTATGCTGTTACCAATAATATTTTACAATCATATATAATATAAGTACTGCAATATATGTTGTGCATAGGATTATGAACTTTCGTTTAACCAACGTCTTTAGACAAAATGAATGAATGAAAATGTAATTTTAGAGCACTATTAATAGTGTTTTTAAAGTTTAAGTTTTAATGTCAAATAATACCTTCTTACATATATAAAAATCAATATAAAAAATGTATGAACGTTTTTAAGAACACTTTTTATGACTGAACATGATTCTTTTATTATTCGAAAATTCTTCACGTAATAACTAAAGGAAGTGATTATTTTTATTAAAGATTAACGTAGAAAATAGTTATGTAAATTGCTTTTTGTTTTTCCCAAATCAAAAACAAATCCATGCACTAAATGCACCTCGAACGCAAAGAAAGATCATGAAATCAACACATTAAAAACTGTAAGATAGTAAAATTAGAGAATTAGTAAAAGAGGAAGAACTAAGCAATTCAAGTTTCTACTGGTACATAGATGGCGCTAACTGTAATAAATCCGTAAATATACATATTATAGATTATTTAATTTATATTTGTTTCCCAGAATTTTTAGTAATGCACAGCTTTTTTCCTTGTATTCACTGCCCGCCCCTGTAAAATAGTAATATAAATTTATTATTAGTATCAATATTATTTTATCACTTGCATAGAAATGACACTAACGTCAAGGAAAATATATATCTAATCTTCTCTTTTAACGGCCCTATGGGACACGGAAATATAACATTCACAACAGAGGGCATGACATGATCCTAGTCTCGGGATTCCTCTCGGTCTCGATCCTGTTGGGAGCAGTGTGCGGGTTACGGGACGTCCATTGCAGCCCCCTTGCATTCACCTTCGTCATGATATCTGAGACGGTATATCCTTCTCGAAGTTCCAGGTTCTTTCGTCTTTTTTTCTCTTTCTTCTCCGGCTAGGTTATCATGTATTGGGTCATAAATCTTGCGCTAGACTTTATTTTCGAATTCCTGCAACCTTCTTGCGCTAAAATGAGTGATAAGGTTTTTGATGAAACTTTGTGGAATTCCATGATTATTTTGTAAGTCAAAACACTGTTTTATTCCACTATATTTTATTATATTAAACATTGAAAAGTTTACGGAAACGTCTTCCCAATAATAATACAATTCAACTAAAGTTAAAAACATTTACATACATTAATTGAGAATAAGAGGGGAATTGAATCGTATTATTGATAATGGGAAGATGTTCCCGTAAATGTTCTAACGTTTAATATAATGTAATGGAATAAAACAGTATTTCAACTCAATTTACAAAATAATAATATTTATTGTATTCTACCATACGTTTTATAACATTAAATAGAGACTTATGAAGTATTTTAAAATTTACATTACACGTATTACGCTGTTATTCTTGAACATTGCGTTTTAATATTGTGTAACACTCGTCCCTCGCTGAAGACAATGGAGAAATCTAAAAACATAATTTAATATTCAGGTAGAAGGTAGAAGGTAGAAAAGGACGTCACGGCGTGCCACTGATGAACACAATAAATCCTCGCTAAATAGTAGACGCGAAAACTTTAATTTCACCATTTTATGAAAGTTGTCCTCGCGCATTCACCGCGATTAAAAAAAAGAACGCCAGACAAATGCGAAAAGTTAAGCCGACGGGAAAATATTTGTTATTTTAAAAACGGAATATCCATTTCATTTTTGTAACAAAGTGCTTCCCCCTCCAGCCCCCTTCCCAGCCCGATCGCAATATTCCCGAACACAATTAAGCGTTTGTAATGTTTTAATTTAAATGAAAGCGTTCGTTTTTCATTATTTTACGGTTATTCGAAACGTTTTTAGGGCGGGCTGTCAACGAGCTTCTGTGCTTTGCCACCAGGCGGCAGCATTTTAAAAATACATACAGACACAATAATGTGTGAGCTTATTTTGGAATTTACTTGGTATATTGTTATATATTATGCTGTGCACTGTCAATATATGCATGCTTTATGTTTTACTCGACACGGACATACATATATAGGTGGAATGTTGGTTATAAATGATGTAAATGAATTAAATTTAAATTGAATTGGAGTTGTGGAGTCCAGGTGTGGTATGGCCGTCACTGAGAGATGTTAATCAACGAGATTGTTAAAATATACGCGGTTAATTACGAACAGCTTATTAATTGGTTAATCGTTGATCATTGGGAAATAATATTACTGCAAGTTTTTTTGATATGTAGGTACCTATTTTAACGTCGTTCAGTATAGAATCAAATTCCATTAGTTTCAAGCGCGGTTCGTAGTATATAGAGTTAAAAATTTAATCTAGAGAACGAGACTGTCTAACTAACCAACTAATCATCATTACGGGGATATGCAGAGAGGATAGATTGCCTCACTCTTTTGTCATGACAATCCCTATTTTATACAAAAACGTCAATTATGCGTATTTTTTTTACAAATTTACATTATTCTAGATCATGCCAAGCCGTTATGGCTTGTCGGCAGGTTTCTTAATTAATTATTATATTAGTATATCATAACAGTAATAATGGTTGATAATTATAATGGCCACTATATTTTAATACATCAAAGACAAGATAGTCCATACTTCACCAATAAATATTATGTAATAATGAAAACATCCGAAGCACCGTTAAATATAGTGCAAACGAAATTTACATCCAAAATGTAAACTCAATTTTTGCGTTTGACTGTAAGTACATAATGACACTGGTAAAATTGCGAACACGAACATCCTCTTAAAAAAAAAAGTTGACTCGTTATTATTTGGGAGCCGGGGGTGATCTCGACCGCACCTATTGAGTGTTTACTTTCATGGCGACGCGGGTGGGTCATATCGTTAAATTCTATTAGTGAAAAGGTGAATAAAAGGAAAAACTAAACTGGTTTTTCTTTTATCTATTTATCTGCTTTATTCTATTATATTTCCTAACACAAAACAAAGTATCCAATTTGGATTGTGATCTTTTTCAATATGTATCAGATTATAGTTAATTAATCCGGTTTTCTAATAAAAATAATAATTGGTTTACGTGGAACAGCCAATCGGACTTATAGCGTATATAAATCGTACACGATAAATTACAAATCTCTCAGAAAACAATCTTTATTTAGTTTTTGTGAAGTTGCAATTTTAAAACATGGTTCTCTGATATTTAAAACAAATTAAAATTAAACAATAACCCATATATATTTTAAAAAAATTAGTATAACCATTGAATGCAATAATGAATGCGCTTACTATGATTAAAATATTTGTAACCTATGTATTAAAGTTTATAATTTAAAAAAAGTTGAAAATAAAGATTAATTTAAACGCCACAGAAGGTTATCAAAAAAATGTTATTATTTTTTTTTATTAGAAGATATAATACATTTTATGTAAACATTGAATTCGAAATGTAAATCCGGTTCGATAAGATCTAAATGAACGAATTGCGTAGTCTCCGAGTCGCGCGTCCCGCGGAATGGAATACAATTCCGGTCGTAAATCGAAATCACCGCAAGGTATGGGAGGGAAGTAGGGAAACGTGGTACATGATGAGGCCGGTGAGAGGATAAGGGTTCTAGTTGAAGGACTAGTGATCTCAAGAACCGGGATTCGGAAGGACTGCTCGACTTACCTTGTATATGACACCTGCGTAATCGGCTGCCGAGATCACAAAAAATGGCACGCGTATCTTCGATTCCAATTGAAAACGGCAATATCACAAGTTCACCCACGGCACACAAACAATACGTGATCAAAACACGAATGCTATCGCGATGGCGAGATCGAACAAATATCGGTCAAGTTGACGTCTGCTGCCGTCAAGGTCACAATTCACACTGAATAGACGAGCATTAGAAAATATATGGATGGGAATTTGGACTCGGAAATGTGTCAATAACAGTGGTCGCCAAAAAAGACGCGCCAAGAGTGTGTTTTACGAATTCGGAACAAACATAATCAGATTATTTTATATATATAATTTTACATTTTACATTTTTTCTTCTCTATGAGAGTCGGAGACGGAGTATACAGAAGTGTCTGCTAGTCTCTATACATATTTTTTGGTTTCAGATATAAATTTTTCTGATTGTAATGGAGAGATTATTAAAAAATTTAATACCTAGATATATAAAATGATTTTGGGTTGCAGTTTATTCAAATTTTGTAATACCAATTTTGTCTCTAAATCTTGTAGATCGAATAACCCCCCCTTGTATCCCTCCCCGCACCGACTTCCTCGCAAAACTTAAACACGTGTCGAAATAAGTCTGACTAATAGGAGCGCTATGAAAAAACCTGCGAGTACGGAGCTTCCAAACGTGCATTGCAAGTTTCCATTTTCAAGGCAAACAAATTTAAAAAATGTTTTAATTATAATAAAAAAAAATAGTCAACTGGAAAATATTTAAAATAAAAAAATGTATTTTAAATACTAATTAAATGTATTAATCAGAAAGATATACATATAAAATCATTTTTTTTCGAAAAATATTGTTCTTGCACTACCGAGATTTGAACCTGGATCTCTTTCCAAACCGGGGAAGGTGCATTATCCAACTACGCTACAGCGACAGTACTTTCAAATAATGGAACGATAGATATATTAATTTGAAAAAGTGTAACATATGGATTCGAAAATTTGTCATCAAAAGTACTGTCGCTATAGCATAGTTGGATAATGCACCTTCCCCGGTTTGAAAAGAGGAGGCGCAACAACAATATTTTTCGATAAAATTGATTTTACATGTATATCTTGCTAATTAATATATTTAATTCATATTTATAATATCACAGACCATCTGAATAATTACAACTTCACAATAAGAATGTGTTCTCTTTAATACAATATATTTCATTAATAAGAATGTATCAGAACAATTAAAATGTATCCGTTTGATAAAATACACCATCCGTGAGTCACTATGGTTGCTTTCTAATTGCTTCGAATATAGAATTAGTTTGTTTGCATTAAGTTTGAAGGACGGGGTCACCTTCGGGATTTATATTATTTGGACGGACGAAATGAACCCAGTCTAGACTAGACAAGTCTAGAGAAAAAGTGAAAAATAATTCGAATCAACCCAAAAAATAGACCGATCGGCCGATTTGAACTCTGAGATGTTTCTATAAAATACAACAAATTGTTAAACTTTGTCCATCTATTTCGAGACGATTTCGAGTGTGAGAGAAAATTCGTTGATCAATTCATTTATTAAAAAAATATACAAAAGTATTTTTTACGAATTTATGAAGTGACCTCAGCTACAGGCGTACGGTTCTCAATCATTTCAAACTCGATAAATCGCATGTTTGCGTAACAATATTTTAAAAATGAACCTAGAAAAAATAATATCTTTGACACGAGTTAATGAACATTGCAGGTTTCGCGGCCGTTGAAGGCCTTTCATGCAGACTTTTCAGGGATATTGTACCATGTACCTCTGATATCTCTGGCAGACGTTTCAGACTCCATCACATGTATTTCGTGTACACATCTCCATCAAAATATATATGTGCTCATATGAGCATCTTCTAATACCTGATCATGTATATAAAGGGTGTTCCAAAAAATGTATGCACACTTTGAACGGTTATATAAATTCAATATTGAATAATCTAAATTTATATTTTTTAATTTCAAATCAAAAAAGAAAAACGTAGATTTTTTTTAAATTATCGCACACGTTCGAACTTTGATAACCCAAAGGGCAAAAAATTTGCATTTGGGTTATCGAAACACCTACTTACCTTAACAGCTGCCTTTAATTCATTAATTTATGTCAGTTTTGCGTCGTCAACCTAATCTTTTAAAAAAGTGTCTCCGTAAAAAAGTGCAATGTCGCGAAGTACGGAAAATGTGGGGCATATTGAATTTTATCTCTTCGACCAATTCATCTATTCGGCAAGATATTCATCAAAACAAGTCCTCATTATCACGATGGTAGGATGTGCTGGAAATAAAACTACACAATTAACAAGTAAAACGTTTCCAATAAGTTCACTTTAAAATGCATTATACGCTCAATTTTGGAACTACTATATATATATATATTTAATATTAATATGTATAATAAGTATTATGGATATTATACGCATTAAATTGAATAAAATAATTATCAGTTGTTATATTTTATGAAATTAAGCTTACGTTTATAAATTGATTACAAAAAAACATAGATATTATATATTTACAAAACAAACAAAAAAATGATAAAGAAACACATCGGACGACAGTATCGTATATTTTTGGTCAAAATCAATCGCAAACTGAAGTCTCATAATAACTTTTAAAAATAATTTCATCCCATCTCAATTTTGTTTCTTCAAAAGATGACACGATTTCATCTTAAACATGCACATCACAATTTACAATCATAAACCGACATAATTCCCTGTTTGAACAAACCGACAAAACTATTCCCTTCAGAATCTTTACAGCTGACCAATATACTCGTAAATATTTCGCTTTGTTAGTCGTCAGAAGCTACAAGAATTGACACACGTGCACCGCTCGCCGCTAGGTCGCCACCTGCCGTAATGGTCAGCAACATTTTTTTTCCGTTAATATACGTCATAGCAATGTTAGATAGGGTGGAGCTGACATATTTTAAGGAATAACGCTCAGTGATAAGTGACCAATACGTGCTGCGGTATCAAATGAGTCAAGATACATTTGACCGTTGGCGAATTGGTACTATTTGTGAAGAGATTTCCCGCTGACTCCGCGAGACGAGTGCAGACGCAGACGGTGTGACCCGCCGCGCGCCGTCTGGGAAAACTAATTTTAGATAATTAGAATATCGTCACACGTCCGTCCACTCAACTTGGACACAAAGAAAACAGAAAATTTAGCCAGTCCTTTGTACCGTTCATTTCCGCGATCCAGCTAAACCTAAATGTCTCTTCAAAACACGTTAGATAGAGAGCTATAGACACACCGTCAATAGCTCTCTATCTAACGTCCATTGATTCCACAAATATAGTCGATGTCGCAAAACTCTTTGTTTCGTCTTGGTCAATAATTAAGTATATTAATAAAACTACCAACAGTTCTGCCATCAACTGCCTACTTGGCAAGATGCCAATGTTTTACATCAGAAACGATGATTAAATAATGCAAATTTTTTGAAATAAGGAATATTAAATAATTTTTTTTTTTTTTTAAGGAGATCGCATTATTATTGCGAAGTTGCAGTTTATCAGAAAATGGTTCTTTGGTATTTTTAATGCAAATTAAATTAATCAACTAGAAAAATCTATTTATCGATTATATATATTTTTTTCTGTATATCTTTCTAGCTGATTCATTAAATTTGTAAAAAGAATATCGACTTTCATAAAGATATTTTTTTTGTTTAGTTAAATACGATTATGAGTGGACGATGAAGTCGTTTTTAATAAACCTTAGTAATTTATTTATTTATTAATGAACTTAGAACTTTGTTGCAAGGGACTTTAATTATTAAACTAAAATAAACATTCATTTTACAGTTATCTGTAGGTAACGATTTCAAATCAATTATAATACTACCAAAGGCACAATTATTTTTCATATTCGTGAAAACCACTTTGGGCCAAGTCTCAAATGCGAATTAAATTTTTTTGTATTGCGTACGTCTTAGTTACTAACTACCATACACAAAATATCATATTGTATATATTTTTTTAATTATTTAAAAATATATATTTCAAGCTAATAGTAGAACCAGTGTGTAAATAAACTTCACCATCTCCAAACATCCTTACGACAAATTCGTAGTACTACAGTAATCACTCATTCATTTATGTACCGATGGCGCCCCAGGGTGGAGACGATAGATACACCAGCATCCCTCAAACCACTCTTTCTTATACATGGAGGCAAGAGGTTGTGAAGTTTTATTAATTCTCCGACTTAGGACTTGTTCGTGAACCGTGGTGTGTTTGCGCTCAGGTGAGGCAGATGCCGGAGCACATCCTCTGGGACTGTGATTGTGTGATTATGAATCATTGTGAGATCATGATTGCCTATTAAGAAATTAAAGAAATCTCGGACATTTCCGGGTATTTATTAGAATGTGGGTGTCTCGCTGGGGGTTGCTGGGATGGACTATGCCGGGAAGAGCAGTGGCTACAGAGACCTAACGGAGCATTCTACTGGCTCTCCCTCGCACCTCTTGCGACCTGGACAGGGTGAATATCTGACGGACTGTGACCGAGTTCTGCTACAGCAATACATAAATGTGACGTCTACCCTCCCCTTTTTGGGGGTGTGTGATTTATATAGCTTTTTTCTGGCTGCCTTCTGAATTAAATATGATAACGAGTCTCACATCAAATTGTACAGGTATGGCTCTGGTACGATGATACCGGAGCCAACCTATGATGGTATTATGATATTAATAATGACTGAATGTAATAAAATAAATATGTAATTATGACGAATCGAAACGAGAGTAAACAACTCTCAAAATGATTCGGGATAGGGTGGAAATAAATAAATAAATACAAAATGATTAAAGACATGAAGCATTACTTATCTCGCTCATAGTAAAAGAGAAGCATGATCGAATTTGTGTTGAATTTTCGCCGTCCAGCAGGAATTATCATCCAATTCCATATTACATAATGTGTTTTTGAGAATACCCCAGCTGTTGGGTTGTCTGTCTTTTAAGACGCCATCGTTAATATGTGTTATGTCTAGTCACGGTCAGTTGTGGGTAGATAGAGATTCTTTTCAACTTGACATTAAATATGTCCAACGGCCTTGTGCCTTGTTAAGTGTTTCATGCAACCGGTGAAAACATCTCAGGGTGTTTATCTTTCTAGTATGAACATTAAGACGACAAAAAAAGATCTCAGATGCTGTGATGGAAATAGTAAATAAATCATTAGCCAGGCTAGTTATTAAAATGAATGACGCTCAGGAAAATTAATTTAAGCAGTTTCGAACAATAGGTAAGATTCTGTAGGCTGCAAAGATGATTTAGTGCATATCCCAGCGGAAACAACCTAATGGCATACCAAGAAAGAGGTAGTCTGACTGAGACAATGAGGGCGGATCCACCGCTTACCCAGGACCGATGCAATAAGCTCATGGCTCATTTGCCGCCTGGTTAGCATTTTTTAATGCTACTAGGCAGCTGTTCGATAGCGCCTCACATATTGACAGGGCGATACCGCGATAAATAATATTTACAATACATAACATAAAGACAAAATAAAATAATACAATGAACAATCAACAAGGCCGGGGAGCAGAGGGGAAGTGAAGAGGCACTACCTTCCGAGAAACGAGACGGCACAAAATAAAAAAACGTATAAGAGACTCACCCTCCACGCACCGCTGCCGGCAGATTTAACCCACAAGAAGAGTACATCGCAGATCATATTTGGGCAAAAGGTAGAAAAAAAAAATAACAACAGTAGTCCGGTAACCGGTAGTCTGACTGTGGAGCAGGACTGAATGAAGATATCCGGGAACTGGAGAAGAATAACCAGGGATAGGAGTCTGTGGAGAGTATTGATTGGGGTTGATATTTTAGCGAGTATAAATATTTTTCGCAGCCATAAATGAAATTATAAAAAATCGTTACTAAGATATATAAGAAAATACACGAAAATATTATCTATATATACATTATATATTAAAGATGCCCGGCTAATATGTTGGGCTAGGACCAAACTATTCTTGGGTATTTATTAGGATGTGGGTCTCTCGCTGGGGGTTGTTGGGATGGACTATGCCGGGAAGAGCAGTGGCTACAGAGACCTAACGGAGTATTCTACTGGCTCTCCCTCGCACCTCTTGCAACCTGGACAGGGTGAATATCTGACGGACTGTGACCGAGTTCTGCTACAGCAATACATAAATATGACGTCTACCCTCCCCTTTTTGGGGGTGTGTGATTTATATAGCTTCTTTCTGGCTGCCTTCTGAATTGAATATGATAACGAGTCTCACGTCAAATTGTACAGGAATGGCTCTGGTACGATGATACCGGAGCCAACCTATGATGGTATTATGATAATGTAATAAAATATGTAATTATAATGAATCGAAAAGAGAGTAAACAACTCTCAAAACGATTCGGGATAGGATGTAAATAAATAAATAAAAAAAATGATTAAAGACATGAGCATTACTTATCTCGCTCATAGTAACAGAGAAGCATGATCGAATTTGTGATGAATTTTCGCCGTCCAGCAGGAATTACCACAGTATTAAATATACTGCAAATTTTTTATATCTCAATATAGCAACAACTATTCAAAATTTTCCAAACATCTTTTAGAAACAAACCATTCTTTTGATATTAACAAGGGATTAGAATTTATACATACAAACACTTTAGTACTCTACAGTTAGATAAATTTGAAATTTCAGAAATAAGAAAAAGTGTTAACAGCAAGCTAAATATTATAAATAACCAAATCATCTTTGCAAATAGTCACCTTTTAAATTTGTTTTCATATAAGTTCTTACTTATTCACCACTTTGTTTTGTTTTTATCTATGCTTGTATTTTTAATTTCATTATACATTGTTTCCTAAAGTGGATTCCATATGTATCGAAACATGTATAATAATCAATAAATAGTGGTTTAAACAAAGTATTTTGTCTAATTATTCATATAAAATGAGGCCAAAAAGTAATTTCGCTAATGTTGAAGAAATAAATCTCATTGTTTTTGAAAATAAAGAACGTAGACATTTAAAGTTTATTGAACTCGATCCATTCTAGAAATTGAAGTCTGACTTCAGATGGCCGTTTGTCATGTGCAGACTCGGCATTATCACCCACGTCTGTCTGGGAGGACTCTTTATATGGATCGGTCACCTGTACTCTTCAGTTTAACGTCCGCTGGAGTGCGATGTTGAGATAGAGACTGATGCTAAATCAATCACATAATATAATAATATACGATCGTACATATTAAAAGCACCTACCTATTCGTAGATCCGTGTAGGATGCTGTCTTTTTAATATAAATTTACATTTCTCAAGATTTAAATTATACAATCCATAAATTCTCATATTTACAAGCCTTTAGAGATTTACACTCTTCTGCCCTGACACGCAACTCTCATCAACATTCACACATCTAATACGAGCTCGTCGAGTGTTGAGACTTCTAACAGGATCAACTTCCAGCATCCGGTCGTGCCAAGTCTTCCGCGGATATCCTCTATTTCTGTTGCCATCACATTCGCGTCATAAATCTTTCTTACCATTTTCTCCTCATTCACTCCAACTATCTAAGTGACCCTTTTTTATTCCTATTCACTATGCTAGGGATCGGCAAACTTTCTAGTTAGAAAACTCAAATATTTATTTATTATTTTTATACACGCCCTATTCTGGCATTATCATAATTTGTAAAATAACAGAAAATTTTTTCAGAAGTGCAATACACAAAGAAAAAAATTACGCAGTGTCGGCATGTTTTTACATAATCAAAATTAAAAATAAATATAAAATGTGAAGTAAAGCAATTTATCCGTTACCATTGAGTTGAGACACAAACAATTGTTATAATGTAGTCCTATAAAGAGTTAAATGTCGACTATCTCCGTATATTCATTCCCCAAAGATTCTGCGTAGTTAGCTAGTGCATGAATTCTGACATTACCACTGTAATAAAACAATGAATTGTGTCTCGATGACCTCAACGGTGAATGACCTCAATCATACCATTGATGATTGTGTATAAAAATATATTAAGTGAAATATATTAAACTAAACAAAACCACAAAACTTTCGTAGAGCCGCAACATAAATTTTCACTGAAGCTATATATAAATTTTAATTACGAAAAAAACGTGGTAAAATCAAGATTTTTATTTAAAACTCTAATTCACAATACAGACGTGGGCTACTTAGAAAAATATAATATACGAGAGTTATAAGCTTCAGTTATACTCTACCATAAAACAAGAAAACCTAATTAATTTAACTAATTAATTAAACACTTTTAGGTTTTGTAAAATTGACTAGTTAGAACGGTGACCCTGCACGCGATGTCCAATAAGTAACCACTTGTTCAATTATAGGCATGATTCTAAATTATCGTTTGTTAATTTGCTTCTTAACTTATTTTTAAAAATGAATTAAATATATTAATTAGAAAGATATACATATAAAATCAATTTTATCGAAAAATATTGTTGCGCCACCAGGATTCGAAACTGGATCTCTTTCCTAACCGGCGACAATTTTCGAACCTATTTGTTACCTTTTTAGATATTAATACATTTAATCGTTCCTTTAATTATTTGAAAGAGCCATCTACCTTATTTTTACAGAATCTCAAATACCTTTGAGTAAACTGGTAGCAGACGCCAGAATTATCAATTCATTTTTATTAAAGTTTGGAGACATTGATACAACTTTATTGTTTAGGAGAACAGTGTTCTCCTAAACTTATTTTTTATTTGATTCATGGAATATAATGTTTTTTCCCATAAATAAGTAGAGCCAAAGATTGTGAGAATGGCAAATGCTAGTTCTCTTATTGTGTCATATATTGCTGGAAAACTATTCCAAGTATCAAATATGATTGTACATGAAAGTGTGAGTTGGAGTTGGTGATGATTGACTCAAAATCACGAACCGTGAGTCAATCACTGATATATTTGAGTCACACTCACTATCAGTGATTGAATATCTGGGAATATCGTGATTCGTGATTCGACGCATGTGCATCGTGAATATTCATGAAGGAATGACGTGATAATCGCCATCTAGTAGATTCTGCCAAAACATTTTATGCATTTGTCCCGAAAAATAAACTCACATTTTTTTAAGAGTTTTCATTCTATTTGTGATGATATTAAATAAAATATATATTAATTATATATACAAAAATATTTTTTACGCAAATGAAGTTTGAAAAATATAAGTAAATACGCTCAAAATTATGTTTTATTTATTTATTTCGTGTATTGTGATATTGTGCGGCGCACGCGTGTTAGTAATGAAACTGTGATCACAGTCACAGTTTTAAATCACTGCTATTATCGAATATCAATCACAATCGCACCAGTGAGCCAAGAGTAGCATTTTTTCTCATCACTAGTTGGAGTTGAAGAGTCGCAAATGTCTAATTCTTTCTACATTCTTTACTAATTTGTTAATTATTTACGCTATCGTAAATAGATTTATCACTTACGCATTTAAGTGATCTCATTTCCAGTGCATCAGTCTACTTTCGTTACTTTTCTGCTCAGTGGCGTAGCCTCTGTGGCGCCCTCGGGTGAAATTTCTCCTGCGACCAGATCCTCTTTTTCGTGATTCAATTTTGCACCGATGATAAGGTGGAGAGTGTTGTATTACACATGTCTCTCAAGTTTCGCTTCACACGGGCAAAATATTCCAGTTTCCGAATCTTCATTGATTTCTTAGCTCATTTCCCAGTTATTATTAAGATTACAGCTGAAATGAGTTTTTCGATGAGCCTTTTTTAACGGCACCCCATAAGCTGTAATTATTGTGATACGGGAGAATTAGCCGCCATTCTCCAGTTTGTAATGCTCATAATCTTTTTATTTTGTTTGGTTTTTGGTCAGATAATTTCATTTAGATCTGTTTTGAGTTTTTTCTTCCACACACAATATTTGACAGATTTCTAACGCGTTAATACCTCTGCAAGTATTTATTCAAGCATTAATTTAATATCCTTAAAATTGTCCATGTATGTACACAAAATCATTTTACGTCATAAATTACGTAACTCAAATAAATTACAAAATCTTAACCCACCTGAATTCGTTAAGTAAATTTATATTTTTTATTAAAATTCGACAATTAATAAGGCCACCTCCGAAAGCTCCCCACGCGACTTTCGCATACCAATTAGGTGCGAATCTTCGGTAAGAAGCCGCCTAGCGGAAAATCATTACACTAATCTTAATTATCTTGCCTCCAATCACGCGCTTGAACGGGGCTCTCTCAGATGGAAGATGGAAATCGGAGGCGACGTAAGGCCGCGTCACACTGCGGGCGCGTCGGCGCGGCGCGCGACTTGCAGCAAGCGGCTGTATACTCTCCGAGAAGTGTGGTACACGGTTATGTATGTTGCTGTTGTGTCAGAAGGATGAGATAGGAATGGTGATCCGCCTCCAAGTCAGTTTACCATTCTGTGTTCGTGTAGATATTGCGATGTCTACCGTGCTTACTGTGTAAGATGATGATAGAAAAGGTAATAGCATAGAACTAAAAACAAATACTCAGGATTTCACACTGAATTTATTTAAAGTTACAAGACAAACGTTGAAATATACCGATTGACAATATGCGGCGGAAACGGAGTGAGTAGCAAAAGCAGCTGACAAGTCCGAAGCTAGATAGAACATTTCCCTATGTATTTTAAAATGAGATAACACGCTTTCAGTATAATCAATTCAATCAGAATAAAATATATTTTTCTATCGTATGTAATAAACAAAGTAATTCTCAAAGGCATCTGTGCGATGCCATCGATATAAATATTGTAATTATATGTACATACATACATATATATGTAGAAATAAATAAGAAATAAAATTCACTTAATAAAATTGTTAATAATCCTTCAAAATAATACGCCAAATAGTTTTTCAGAGCAGAATAAAAATAATCCTAAAATCAATAATCCTAAAAAAACTCATCGTATTTCAAGAGAAGATAATCAAATTTAATAACAGGGAAATTCCTATTTTTAGGAGAAAATATACCTGCTTAATAAATAATCAAATAGCTTGGATGACGGCGAGCTTCTAATGTTCGAGCGCCATTATTTCATAGGGCGGTAATAAATTAGAGTTGACTATACATCTAAAAATTTCATTAATTATTCACCGGAAAAGCTTAACCTTTACCATACAATGATATAAAACACTCGTAGGCAGCCGTGCTGTCAACTCGTGTTACCGTAAAAAATTAGAGTTCTATTAGCCTTTGAAATGTGAAAAGTGCTTTTGAAAAAAATTGTTAACGCCACAAATTTTCTATAAATATTAAGCATTAAATATATATAATATTATAATTCGGAGCATTCATCAAGTCCTGTATAGGAGGTTGCATTATATATTATAATACAACCTTCATTTTTATATTTCTTTAATTAGTGAGAAAGAAACACAATTATATTCATGTTTATTATTCTTTTCACTGTGAAATTAATATGCGATTTCTTTCTGTCTTGATACAAATGGTATTTTTGACAATGTATTAATTTTGCAACGCATTGAATTGAAAGATAATTATTTTTGTAGGATTCGCCTTACATACTTGATTTTTCACTCGTCATTTCTAAGCGTAAATATTTTCCTTCAATTTAACTAAAATATGAATTGCATGTTGCGTGTATTTACTGATATATTACAGGATTAATTAAAGCGGTAGACCGGTGTTACTGCATGGTTTGGAAAGGGTTAACATCTTTGCTGACTTCTCAAAGTTTAACTTTTCTCGGGAGGCTTGTTTGGAATCTATTCAGAAAACAATTAAACGATCTTTTTTTAAAATTATAAAAGAGAGTACTCATTTGGAGTTCGATAATCGGAATGAAAATTTGTTTGATTGTATATATGGTTCTCAGAGGCGTAGCGAGGGTTTTTGGCGCCCGGGGGCAAACCATCTAAATGGCGATCCCTCCCCCTCCTAATTTTATACATATTTCACAACTTACACATCCACAATTTTCTAATTTTACCCCATCGATTTTAGGCTTATATTTTGGGCTTATATATCGCCGTTGTTTTATAAGTAAAAATATTTATGTATCGATGGTTAACATAAGCAATAGGTCATAAATTGTAAGGATTATTTTTTTGCATATATACATTTTTGAAAGTTACAACTAGGATTTATAGCTATTTACAGCACGAGCGATTACTTTCAACTCGTGTTAAGCTTAGTCCGTCTAACTGGAAGGGTCGCAATGAAAATAATCGTGAAATTATGTAAAATTAAAATAGAAGGAAGTAAAATATATTTAGACGGATAAAAATATGTTGTGAATAATATATTTAAATGTAAATAATTAAAACTACGATTTTGTATGCGAATTAAATTTAAATTATTCAAATCAAAAATTTTGCATCGCGTTTTGGCGCCCCCCCTAGTCTGGTGCCCGGGGACATACGTCCCCCCCGCCCCTCCCTAAACCTTCCTAGGTACGCCTGGTTCTGGATTCTTGATTTGGATCGTAATTTATTGGTGTATTATTATATAATACCAGCCAATATTTTACGTTTTATTTTCAATTAATTATAATTTTAGGCAAATCCTACTATCTATGTAATATGTTGTTGCTAAAATATGATTAATTATATGATCTGATCGATTAATGTCACATGCATATGATGATAGAAACCAATTAGCAATGAATTAACATTGACAGGCAAAAAAGATATGGTCAAGGGTTTGCTCCTCAGCACCACACTCACACATTGGGGAGTCTATTAAGTTCAATCTGAATAAATGTGAGGCTACCTGGCAATGCCCAATTCTCATTCTACAGATATTTGTCATTGTTCTTTTGGAGACTTTCCTCTTGGAGAACCAGGGGGTGCGGGGAATAGATTTTTGAATTATTTTAAGTAGATTACTACCCTTATGATTATTTGGATCCATCAATTGTGCAATACAAATAGAATTTATCATATTAAGTCTGTCATATATCAAGATATGGAATTGATAATGGAATACTCCGGAAAGAGTGGCCAGAATATATTTTTAATTATAATATAAACCAAAATTTTTATGTATTGTACCATTGAATTGTTAATGCTCTCTATATTATAAAATAAAATAAAATATCAAGAACAAATTACTGTAGTTAAGCGAGAAGAGGGTTTAATAATATGTGAATGAAAAATATGCGACAGGACAAGAATGCTTGAATCCATTCTGCTATCATACGAAACGTACGTGATGCCGTACATGTGTATGCAGTGGTGTGCAGTACGTATAGACTTGGGTTATGTTGTTACTATGATATTATATAATATACTAGTATATATGCTACATTGCACATAAGTTTATGAACTTTCGTTTGATCGATGTCTTTAAGCAAAATGAATCCATCATATAATAAATAAAAATGCCTTAACTTAGCCTCGAACACAGAGAGCAATCATGAAAACAACACGTTAAGTAAGTTAGTAAAATTTGCTAATTAATAAATGAAGAAGTAGATTCATTCTGTTGGGCATAAATAAGGATTCCTTAGAACATAGATCAGCTGATTCATTTCTGACTCTGCCGAGTAGAATTTTCAATTCAGTAGGAGGCAATTGTATGGCTTGAACAGAACGATAGATTAAAACAGTGGCTAGCAGTTGTAGTAGAAATAAATGAATAGTGACCCAGTAGAGGACTACAGCGCCCAGGTGGCGTCGCGCGGTAGCATCCCGAACTACGCAACTAATGATTCTACTAATACACGATGGACGCTAGCATTTGTTAACTAACATATGGTTTATTTATGTATGTAACACCCTGTGTGTATGTATATAACTACTTGTATGGAACACCTTTAAACATCCTTAGAACGCCCTTCACGAGATAACCCACTGAATGGACCTGATGTATAATCAAATGTGGAATAAAACAGAACCTTTTATAAATTCCTTTGTAATAATCAACATTAATTTCTCGGTGAAATCGCGGATCCTCCGGCAATAGCGAATCCACCCATTTAATGCTACAATTTATTAGTAATTGAATCCCGTTAATGTTCGCGTTTTAACCTTTTCTTCACTTACGGTATAATTAATGCGAACATTATTTGAATTGTCGACGTTAATGCGCGTGCGCCATGTGTGTAAAATAAGCAAGTTTTTAGCGATCTTTATTTATTATTCTTTTTGTCATTCATTATTATATTTGTTAAATGTTCCGTCAGTTACTTGAATAATTTACGACACCTGACGCTAATGGCGAGACGGCGTGTTATAAATTAATTAAATTAAATAATAAAGTAGCATAGTTTAATAATCAAGAATATGTGTACGAACAGCACACGCACAATGTGCAAACATATGTATTTCGGTCAAAAATTGAGGGCAAGCATTGACACGAAAATGGACTTTCATCGTTCATTTTAAATTAATTGGATACATCGGTTACAACCTTAAAAATATCGATTAAATAGACAGTCCTGTCGCATGGGTAAAAGTACATCTTGCAGTCGTGATTTGTATACGATGTAATGTAAACATTTGTTTATAGCGTCGTTGATACTGCAATATGTCGAATGTCAAAAAATACTTGTTTTGTTTTTTTGATTTAAAAGTTTTAATATTTACATCACAAGATCGGAATGAGTATAGCAACAGAATCTTTGTCAATCTGTCAATATTATTGTGACCAATTTGAGCAATGACAAATTGCCAAAGTTAAAACAGAAACTAAATGAACACTTCAAAAACACATAATTGGACAATAAACAATATTACAGAATACTTCAGAAGCACACAAATGGACAATGAATAGAATATGTAAGGTATTATATACAATTATTGTAGTGTAACTCCCTCTCCGAGCACAAGAGCTGGTCTCTTTTTTGGAGAGGTAAGCGAAAGAAAAACCATGTATGTATGTAACCATATGTATGTATGTTAACCATATATTTAAAAATTGAATTTATTTTGCCATTATATTTTCGCTAAAATAAATAAATAAAATAAAAAATAAATATGTAGCCACACTCATACTGATCTTAAATACACGTCGTCACACGATTTGCTCACTTTGTTTAATACTTGGGAAGGTCTTCATCCAACAGTGGATAGAAAACGGCTGATAACGATGGATATAGGTTTGGAACATTATTAGCAGGTCGTGGGGTATTCTACAAACATATATCCAACGAAACATAAATCCGATAGATTATGACACATTTATATGCAACAGTCAAAGTATTTACTATCTGAAAATTTAATATTTTTGTGAACAAGACTTATTCTTTACATTAATGCATATAAATTTTAAATTTTCGTTACAATCGAGTCATATTTTTAAAAAAAGTCGGGGAGCTATTTGATTACGTGAGTGGCACCAAAGTGATCACGTCGGTGCCACCAAAATGAAAATTTTGGAACAAGGAATTTGCGTCAGTTCATGCCTATTTATTTGGCGGTCTGTGAGTTCTATTTTTTTGTTTTGTTTTCTTATAGATGTCACGCATACTACATAGACTCTTTTAATTTTACATCAACATGTTATTTGCACCCTCCAGCGTGAAGATATAACGACTTGTAGGTTGTTACGGAAGCAGAATCATCACTGATATCCGAATTTCGGTTCACGTGCAGCGTGCATCTCGCTCCCACTCCGGCTGCCCGCTGCCCGCTTCCATTATTCATGCAAGTGTCTAGTTCCGGACCTCCTCCGTGCTGTGATGCTGCGATGTTGTGCTGGCGAGATTTCTCTTAATACCTTCGCCCATAATACGGAACGTGGGATGAGGAATAATTATCATGATAATGGGCAAAGTCAATGCATCTCGGCTGGTGAAGCTTACACGGACAGGCTGGACTCAGTGTCATTTGAAAAATTGTCGCATCATTCATGAGTATTAAATTATTTTTTTAATCCTATGACGACAGACTGAAAATATAATTTTCTTCATAGACTACCAAATATACAGATATAAACTAACGCGAATTGCTTGTTTCAATATTTACATTTTGGCGTCACTTATGCAATCAAATAGTTCCTAGACATTTTAAAAATATGTGACTCGATTGGAACGAGAATTTAAACGCTGACGTTTTGTTTACAAAGAGATTTAATTTTCGAAGAGTACTGTTTCATAAATGTGTCGTAAACTATCTGATTTATGTTTCCACCAAGAATGCAAGCAGAATGCCCTTCGTCCCACAACTAAACACCTCTCCTAATATGTACACATTATTTCATGTCTATTCGTTTACTGGTCTGTGATTTTTTTTTTAAATTTTCTCCTACAATTATGGAAGTTTTTATTTTTTGGAAATTAAATGCTTTAATCTGCCTGGTGGAATCGTACCTTAGGTGCCAGAAACAGAAGACCGCTTCTCATGCGTTTTTCAATCACCTCCGGATGCAGTGGACTGTATAGAATTATATAACTATTTCGCCAAAGCTCGACACATGGTCTCATGGAGCCTTCGAGGTTGATAACAGCGTTTAACCGTTCCGATTCAAGGTCTCCGATCGACTGATCGATCGCTAGCGACGGTGGAGGTAGCGAAGGTGAAGGTGGAAGCACTGAACATATCATATGTAAGTTTCAAACACAACCTGTTCCGACAATAATGTAGACAAGGGTGGTTATAAAGATAATATTAAACAATACAATTAACAAGTCCGGGGAGCAGAGGGTAAGTGAAGAGGCACTCCCTTCCGGGAAACGAGACGGCACAAAAGAAAAACATATAAGAGACTCACCCTCCACGCACCACTGCCGGAAGATTTAACCCACAAGAACAGTACAACGCATATCATATTTAGGCAGAAGGTAGGAAAAAAATAAAAATATATATATAACAAAATAATAATTATGGAGATCTCCCATCTGGAGACCGACACTTGAACAAAGGACCTAAAGATCCCGACAAGGCCAACGGTTAGACGCCGTCACTTCCATGGCCAAGGGTTGTACAGCCAATAGTGTTTGTGATAACGACGAGGACTTGAAATCTACTCGGAATAGTAGCGACTTGAAACATTGATTCGGAGATTTTTCAGACTCCCTTGCAATGGACTAGTTACTAATGAGCGGCGTCAAACGACATTTTTTGCAATGGACAGTTACCAATGAGCGGCGCCAAACGACATTTTTTGCAATGGTCTAGTTACCAATGAGCGGCACCAAACGACATTTTTTGCAATGGACTAGTTACCAGTGAGCGGCGTCAAACGACATTTTTTGCAATGGACTAGTTACCAATGAGCGGCGTCAAACGCATTTTTTGCAATGGACTAGTTACCAATGAGCGGCGCCAAACGACATTTTTTGAACTAAGTAATGCGCGAATGGGCCAACTTTGAAACCGCCTCTGTCGCGATTGTTACCCAATGCGTTTTGGCATTTACTGACGCATGCTTATAACTACTAACTACCTACATACAGAGAATTTGCCATTATTAGGTTATGAACTTAGGATAATTCGGGGTTTTCGGTTACAGCATTGGTTTCTGATTACAGAACTCCTGCTTAGACCATTGGTGGAGTCTTGCGACGGAGATGTGCAATCCGATATCACTTTAAATTGTTTTATATAATATATAATACGTACATACGAGTCTGTGTATTGTGCATTGTAGAGATTCAACCCATCTATTACATATTTTAGCATGTATATATAGTTAGTTTTTTTTTAAATGCCTACGTTAACACAGAATATAGTCTAGAAAAGTAGCAAGAACAAAACAATTCAGAATTGAGACGATACCCGCAAATAAATGTAATCTAGAAGAGCAGTTTATTTCTAATAGAAAATAATGGAACGATAAATGCATTAATTTGAAAAGTGTAACATATAGATTCGAAAATTCGTCATCAAAAATAATGTCGCTGTAGCATAGTTGAATAATGCACCTTCCCCGGTTTGGAAAGAGATCGAGGTTCGAATCCCGGTTGTGTAACAGCAATATTTTTCGATAAAATTGATTTTATATGTATATCTTTCTAATTAATACTTTTAATTAGTATTTAAAATATCACAGACCTATGCTCTGAATAATTACAACTTCACAATAATAATGTGTTCTCGTAATAGTATCTTTCTAGTTGATTAATTAATTTTTTTTTTTTAATATCGACTTTAATGAAGATTATGAATGGACTACGAAGTCGTTTTTAATAAACCTTAGTAATTTATTTATTTATTAATAAACTTAGAACTTTGTTGCAAGGGACTTCAATATTTTTTCGATGAATAGACTTTTTCTGTATATCTTTCTAATTGAATCATTTAATTTGTATTAATATGTTAGATATTTGATCATATTTTTGCTATTGTTGTCACGTAGTGAACTAATTCTCGATAAATTTTTTTTTTATCATAAATTAATAGTGCTGATGTAAAATATAACATAACATAACAAGAATCTTGAATTCCTCATTGAACGAAATCTGATGAAATGCTACAATACGTATTAAAATATGTTTTCCAAACATTTCAAGAACACATCTATACTTGTTTAGTTAAAAAATATATTTTCGAAAATGAAAAATATTTTTTACGGAAACACTGCCATCGGTCACAATTGACGTCGAAGCAGCAACAGGCGCACATGTTTAGTGAGATAAGTTGCGAGTGAGCGATAAGTGATTCTAATTTAGTCGGGTAAGGAATTAGTCAGACGGGGTAAAGGTGAAATATATGATTATACTCTCGCGCGTTGTGGCCGACGTAAATTAATAATTAACTCTTAATACAAGCACGTGACTCGTTTCGCTGCAGTTAATCACCTGCGTAGCTGACCTTTGACCTAGAAGACCGGGGAATTTAAAGATCTGACGTATAATCCAAATTATTACGAAACAAATTCCAGGTAGATACAAAGCTTGATAAAATAATCCACCAACACCTCAGAAAGATTAAAATTCCTAAGAATATTTATGTTGATCGAAATTCCATTCAATTATAGCTTTCTTCCCAGCACATTTAGGTGCACCTATTATAATTTAAATATATATTTTTAAACAAATATCAGATATCTCATAGAGACAAGGCTATTATATTTTATTATTAATGGAACATATGTGGAAGTATGGGGTAATTACAATTATAATTTTTTTTTAAATATTGATTTTTTACTTTAAAATAATTTCAAAAAAATCAGATTCTCTTTAAGATGCTGTTTTAAAAAGAAAGGAAAAATGAATTATCAAATTTGGCCCGTAGATGGCAATGGTGTAGTGGTACTCGAAGCGAGTCCACATACTCACATATATATGTATAACTTATAAATTTATAAATGTGGAGATTGAGGGGTGAGAATTGGTGAAGGTTATATATATTATATATATGAAGTGATCACTTAAGCCGGCCGAAGACATGTCGTAAGCCCTGTAATTACCCAATACTTCCATATATTTTCCATTAAATATATGGAGTGCCTTTGTAGGTAAAAATTCAGTAATTGTGAGTTCTTGGACATATTCAAATATTGCTAATAAATTTTTAATTTTACCTGCTCTATATTTTGTGGGATTTGGGTGGATTCTGAATGGATAGAACTATGTGGAGTTCTCCATTTGAAATTAGAATGAAGTAATAATAACAATGGTATATAAACTGAATTTTGAGACACAATTATAATGATTACATAGATTTCTAATATAATTTCCCATCTTTCTTAGGTAATTGATTTTTTAATTCGAACAATATTAATTGACTGTTAAAAAAAAAATGTGCACTACCCGGATCGTACGCTCCATCAATATTCACAGTATTTCCGAACTTAGGGTGTAATGTAGGTAGTCATAAAAATAGGACTAACTTACAACGGGGCTTGAACTCGAACTCCCGTCTACTTGGTCAATAAGTGAGTGTCTACCACTGGACTAGACTACACGAGCAATATTTTGTTGATTTATTATAAAAGTTATTAGGAGAACACATTCTTATTGTGAAGTTGTAATTATTCAGAAAAGACGGTCTGTGATATTTTTGATACTAATTAAATGTTTTAATTATAAAGATATACATATAAAATCAACTTTATCGAAAAATATTGTTGTTGCGCTACCGGAATTCGAACTTGGATCTTTTCTCATCATTAACCAATTATTATTTAGTGTTCCCCTTAATGATATATAAGTTGTATCAATGTGTCCAAAATTTAATTGTTAATTCCTGCGTCTCCCATCAGATAACTCACAGATATTTGAGATTCCGTAAAAATAAAGTAGATGGCTTTCAAATAATGGAACGATAGATGTATTAATTTGAAAAGTGTAACATATAGAATGTACTGTGTGCTGTAGTATAATCGGCTAATGCCCGGATTGGAATAGATCCAGGTTCGAATATTTGAGCAACAGCAATATTTTTCGATAAAATTGATTTTATTTGTATATCTTTCTAATTAATACATCTAATTAGTAAGTATAAAAGTTACAATTGTAAATAGCTTTTACGAACGTCTCCATTTCTTGTGACATAAATACTCGCGTTGTATTGATGTCACAAGAATATCTTACTGTCCTATTCCCATTCGTTTGACCAAACCATCTATCTATATGACCAAACCATCTAAGTGACCCGTTTTACTCACCACGCTACGAAGCATTACATCCTTATTTATTTAATCTTTACATATTAATAAATGGACTTACCATATATATATACAGATGGCCCAAAATTATGAGTTAAGCATGAGTTATTTCAAAACATAATATGATCAAAGATGGCGACCGGAAATTGTCGAAATAAAACGTAATATAGGTAAATAGGTAAGTAAGTAAAATAGTAAACTAGTTCAGCTATTGTTGATATAGTTTTTAAATAATTTTGATGTAATTATTTCACATTTTAAGGAATGTTCTCACATTTTTTGGGGCCACCCTGTATATGTACCATAATTAAAGTCTTCATTCGCCCCTCTTTTGACTCATTTTCATACGTCAGTGTTCGTATCAGGACTCAGGACTACATTGCACACCGCTAGTCTTGCTACCGCCGACATGTCTCCATTTATAATTACTGCATTCAAAACACCATTCAATTTATTCCCTGAAATCACCCTCCACATAATTATATCACCTAATTCTTAACAGGCTCTCTATCTCTCGGTTGATGTGCTAATGACTAGGCATCATGGTACTCTATTCTGACTTGGCCTCCACACTTCGCGATCTTGGACGTTGTATATGTTTAGTGCGACGTGAAGCGAGGCTTCTTTCATGTCTTGGACTCGGTCAGTGATCTCTTGTCCTAGGTTCTGGTTAATCACCAGTGATCACCAATTTTTCCATCTCTTCTAGCAACACGGCTAAAGTGTGAAAAAATTGTTTTCCTACATGTTGTGAAGAGCCTTTCTTAAGCACGGACTTTCTAAAGAATGGAAACATTCGTTCGGTTTCACAGTGTCTGAATCTGATCATCCGTTGCCG
Source organism: Eubasilissa splendida (assembly GCA_031772225.1). Classification (NCBI taxonomy): domain Eukaryota; kingdom Metazoa; phylum Arthropoda; class Insecta; order Trichoptera; family Phryganeidae; genus Eubasilissa; species Eubasilissa splendida. Next base: position 4,812,227 of record CM062854.1, on the reverse strand, counting down.
GATATTCCCGGTGTAGCGCTATAGTTGCGATGTTGCCTTCACACGTTGACTTACCACATGCAAAGTTAGAGATATTCACATAGTGTGGCCATCTTGTAGTGAGTGGTTGAAAAGTACAAAGACAATAATAGATGAGTCCGCCGACTGTGTGATTTCGTTTCTTGAATGCGCGAAACATGAAACCAGCTGACATTCATCGCCAAGTGTGTCTTGTTTAGACTATCTTTTCCTTCATCCGAATAGGTTCCTTGGTGGCAAGCGTTTTGACTATGATGATAAACTCAAAGACGGAGTACAGACGTGGTTTTCACTCCAGGCGGCGTCGTTCTATGACGAAGGTATACACATATTGGTGTTCCATTATGACAAGTGGCTTATTGGTGGCGACTATGTTGAGAAGGAGTTTAAGGTGTGTAACGTCCGACGTTAACGTTCGGCACTTACTTAAAAAACGCGCCTCATACTTCCGTTTCATATCGTAAACACTCATGATGGGTTACCTTTTTGCAAGGTGTCTCTACTAAACATTTAATTTGTGAATGTTAACGTCAATAAAATGTTACCCACATCTCCATTAAGTTTCCTTACATTCTTCGTAATTAGTACGAAGTTGTCTCCAGGAAATAATTTAAAGTATCCGTTGTACTCGCGAGCAAAAATGTCGATGAAGTCGGGTCGTGGGTGTCGAAAGCTGAGCATCAGACAGCAGTCTGCTTGAAATGCTCCCACTCAATGTGCGTGTCATTATCCATATTGAAATAATAAAAGCGTTTGCTCATAGATACGCTCTTAGAATGTAATCTTATCTCTCCGCTTATAATACATAAACATTTTCCGGCCAGCAACCCGTGGAGCGGTGCTTGTATTTTAATACTTCACATTTCTAGAAGAGAGATATTTTTGGAGAAGTTCTTCTCGGCACAGAATCAACCAATTTCTATTAGCTTGATTATATGTCTATTTTTATTTATTATCTTTGTTTTATTAACCACTCAATTGAGTTTAAATACATCTACCGGTTTCGAAAAATACCATTTTCTTCTTCAGGATGTCATAACTAACTAAAACATATATTATTGTTTCTTTACCAGAATCTATTTTTAAAAAAAAAATTTTTTTTTAGTTCCTAACTCAAATCGTTACTTAATACGAATTTACTCGAATAATTTTTAGGAAAAAGTTTTAGAATGGGACTCATAGTTTTTTTTTTAAATAGACTGGTAAAGAAACAATAATATATGTTTTAGTTAGTTATGACATCCGGAAAAAGAAAATGGTATTTTTCGAAACCGGTAGATGTAATTAAACTCAATTAAGTGGTCAATAAAACAAAGATAATAAATAAAAATATGAATTTTAACCACAAATTTAATATTGCTAATTTTAAAAGTATGATTATATGTCTTCCTAAATGTTATTTCTATTCTTTTATCTACCTTTATTTCTTTTTTATTCTATTTTTTATATTATTCTATTTCTTTAATATGTCTGTAGAGACTTGCCAGTATTCTGCACCAGTGTAGTGCCTTTGGAAGTTCTATCACAGATTCCCTTGTACACACGAATTTAGTATTGTAAAACTCGGTATGACTTGCAACAACACTATTTATTCCAAGAATATATACTTATTTCTAAACGAAGGAACGATAGGATAAGAGATCCGTTCCCCAGTGACGGCCTCTTATATACTCTGCCCCCCACCACTCATCTCACACACACATACAAAGTGACAGTTCTCACAATATTTTATTCATCTTTCAACTAATTAGTACTATCAATTATATTCAGCGGCGTAACAACACCAATGCAGCTGCATGCACTGAGGTTCACGTTAAATAAGGGTCCAAAAAAATACATTATATTTCGATCCCTCAGAATAACAAGGTTCCATCTGATACTAATACTGTTTTGAAATAATGAACTCAAAAATATTGTTTGAATTTCAACATATATTCATGTATATTTTGTTTTGAGTATGCAAATATGATCAGTGTTAAGGTCTTAACATATTTTCAGTATTATTAATGATTCCATCATTTTGACAGAGCCATCTACCTTATTTTAATACGATTAAAGGTATTGATATCAAAAAGGTAACATATAAAGTCGAAAAATTGTCGATAAAAATAGTGCCGCTGTAGCTTAGTTGGATAAAGCACCTCCCCCGGTTAGGGAAGAGATCCAGGTTCGAATCCCGGTAGCGCAACAACAATGTTTTTATTTTTCGATAAAGTTGATTTTATATGTATATCTTTATAATTAATATATTTCATTCATATTTATTATTATTAATGATCACTGTGAGATGAAGGAAATTAAAAATAAAATAAAAACATTGTAAAAATATATAACTGATGGAGTTGTGACTTTCAGCTCCTGTTATTTCCTTTAATATCCGTTAAATAGTGTTGGTGTGCATGGAAGAAATAAAAAATAATGCATTTGGAACCCTTTTCACGCAATAACTCAAATTGACCCAAAATGATAGTTTGTATTTTTTTAAATTAATATTAAAAATATAATTAGTGGATATATATATATATATATTTTAACATTTATTTTTTCTCTATAAGAGTAAGACTCGTGTATAGAGAAGGAGTATGTTCGAGTTAATTTATGTTTCAGTTAGTCTGTGTACATATTATTATATATATTCTAGTGTTATTTATGCAATTGTACCTAACAAATATATCGTGTCAGGGAACAAACTATCGCGGTAATTGCGCATATATCTTATACAAAGTACACATTCAACCTTTACATTATGGTCCGATGCTTTTTTCTTATTTTGGATTGACGCCTAATTTTTTAGTTACGCCACTGACTATATCAAATGTAATTTATACAGCAATTAGTGAAAAGCGATGTATTCTATGAAGAAGTTGCTAAAAAATGCTTGTTTACTTACATACTTACTCACCTACCATTACGCCGCTTCCCCGCGGGGATAGGCAGAGAGGATAGAGCGCCACACTCTTCTGTCCTGACAGACAATTCTCGCCTCGTCCACATTCATACAAGTTCAACGAGTATTGAGGCTTCTAACAGGGACATCCTCCAGTATCTGGTTTACCTGGTCATGTCAAGTCTTCCGCGGACGTCCTTTACTTCTCCTGCCGTCAACACTTGCGTCATATATCTTTCTTACCATTCTCTCCTCATTCATCCATTCCATATGTCCAAACCACCCAAGTGATCCTTTCTTAATCTTACTCACTACACTAAGATCAGCTTTATATTCTTTCCTTATTTCTTCATTCTTTCACTGTTATAAACTTTCGTTCCTCTTCTGCCGGCTCCAGGCCTCACTTCCATACTTCAGTGTCGGTACCAGGACTCGACATGCTTCCCGATGCTTGATTAAATTTAAATAAATTTCATATTAATAAATAAATTTAAGTAAATTACGAAACGGTTAATCTAATTTGTGGTACATTGTGGTAGAACGCCGGCTAGTCACTCCACTCTGAAGCAGTACCGAGCGGAGACTGGTTCGCACATTTACAACGGCACTTCTAAAAATGTGGTACGCGTAAAGATGTTTCACATCAAAAAAATTATAGAGGAATTTCTCGCAGTTCACGTTTTATATAATGTATAAATATTTATTTTTCTCAAACACCATAGATTTTTCGACTCTCAAACTTACATCTTACGTAACCATCTGTACATTACTTGCATTACATGAATTATTTACATAATATATCAGTACTGAGCATCATTCTTCTCTCATCTATTATAAACCATGATGCCAATTATAAATATTGTATTTGAAACATCAAAAATATTTGTCAGAAGTGGGATTCGAACCCACGCCCTCAGTGAGGACCAGAACCGCTCGACTCGCGTTCAGCGAGTAAGGTGTGCCTTGAGTCTGGCGCCTTAGACCGCTCGGCCATCCTGACACTTGGCAGCGATGAGCTAAAATGTATATAAGAACACGTGAAGCCACTATTTGTATCTGAGATACATTAGCGACATCTGTTGTTAATTTGGGCATTTAAAAAACTTTTTCGTCAATGGGTACTAGTCACTTGTGATTCGTTTTACAGTGATTAAAGAACATAAAATATTTATATAATTTTTTTCCTTTCGAACAAATGGTACAAATTTTTCTGTCTAATTAAAATATGTATATAGTTTTAAAAGCACTGATTTAATATCTTTTATAGTGACTCATTTGTATTTTCACTAATAGTGTTTTATTTATATGTAGGATGACCACACATCCCAGTTTTCTGAATGATCCGGTTAATGATTTTTTGTATACATATTTACAAATGACTGAAATAACTTAATAGATTAATAATAAGCCGTTCCTAGAATTGTACAAACGGTGTTCTTAAGTATCAATTTTTAATTATATATACATATCTAATTAATTATTCTTCGTAATTCCACTTAAAACATTCTTGATAAAACTGAGATCATGTTTACAATAAATTATTAATGAACAAACGTAAACATTTAGAACATATATTTAACAGATGATTGACTACGCGAGATGACAAATGGTCATTATAATTGCCAGTCGGAAAAATTAATACAATTTCGCTAATATATGTTTTTTCTTACTCGTAATAAAGATAATGTATCTACACTTCATTTTAAATTGAATATATATTTTTGTACCTACTGTTATTCAATATATAAAAGAGAAAACATTAAAGTAATTAAGAAATTAAATATGTTCGCTACTTTGATATTTTTTCTTACTGGCAATAGCAATGAACATTATAGTCCGACCAAGGTAAATTGGCGAACGGCGGAGGGCGCCACTGTACTCATACTGAACCTTGTGAAGAGGGGAACAGCCGCGCGCGGACGGACGGAACGTTAGTTCGAAAAGTCACCGCGCTCGCCAATTTACGTTGGTCGGACTGTGACATACCCAAATACAGATCCAATAGCGACTGCGTGCAATCATATGGTTAGATAAATAAAGGTCAATTGAAACATAATAATCAGCATGATAAGCGCTAGCGGGGTCGAGCCGCCGATATTTGGTGTCACAGGCGTGTGACCTTACCACTTAACAAGCTATCTACATACATATAATTCTCGTCGATAGTACGTCACACAACATAATTTGTATAGCGCCATTTTCGTAAAAACTTTCACCTCAACGAACTCGTACGCAACAATTGGCATCTTTTTCCGACATTTAGATATACGTCAGAGTCTACCGACGTTTCGATATGCGGCAGAGTCTACCGATGCACCGCATCCAATATCATTACTTAAAAAAATAAAAATTATTCTAATTATCTAAATCAATTCACTCAGTTTTCACAGCATTCAAGTGAGTATGTAGACTTCTAAAAATACTTGAAGATACGAAGGGCGAAAATCTCGCGTGTGAATCAGACGTAAGGTAATTTTTGACGCTAGTTTAGAAGCAGAATCGTCTACCAAAAAGGGACGACCGTCCGTGGTGTATGACATAAATCTGATTATTTTATTATTTCCGAGCGTGACGTTATCCTGTCAGCACATAAGCCGGGTCTCCTTGTACAGTCAGTCTGGAGGAGCGAGTGTCCGCGTCCGATGGCGTCGATGATGTCCGTGTAGGGAAACTGGTCCCGCCCTTACAAAGGGATTTGTTCATCAGACATGTCCATTCATTCACAACGATTAGTGCACTGTGTGTGTGTGTGTTTGCGGACGTGGGGCATAGTTATCATATATGTATCGCGCAGAATTACTCGCCGAGGAGGTGCCAATTAATTGATACGATAAGACTCGTGGCAATAATATATAAGTAATATCATAATGTGACTAGAACTATTAATTATGGGAAGGACTGCTCTTCCCTAAACTAGTCGTGATATTACTCAAAAAGTTGTATGTGTGTAGTACAAATAGTGAAAATAAAAATGATATTTTAAATATATTAATTAGAAAGATATACATATAAAATCAATTTTATCAAAAAATATTGTTGTTACGCCACCTGGATCTCTTTCCTAACCGGGGAAGGTGCATTATCCAACTATGCTACAGCGACAATTTTCGAACCTATATGTTACCTTTTTGATATTAATACATTTAATCGTTCCATTATTTGAAAGAGCCATCTACCTTATTTTTACAGAATCTAAAATACCTTTGAGTAAACTGATAGCAGACGCCAGAATTATCAATTCATTTTTATTAAATTTTGGACACATTGATACAACTTTATTATTAGGAGAACAAATTCTTATTGTGAAGTTGTAATTATTCAGAACATAGGTCTGTGATATTTTAAATATGAATTAAATATATTAATTAGAAAGATATACATATAAAATCAATTTTATCAAAAAATATTGTTATTGCGCCACCGAGATTCGAACCTGGATCTCTTTCCAAACCAGGGAAGACCATCTGTTCTGAATAATTACAACTTCACAATAAGAACGTGTTCTCCTAATAAAAATGATATATTTAAAAAAAAATAATGTTACACCACGTAATAACTGCAAAATTAATCAATGATATTACAATAATCCTTTAAATAATTTTTAAAAACTCGCTAAAGCAATAGGTTGATAAAAAAAATATATCAGAGTCTTGGAAAACTTTCTTCGGATTGTAAAGTACTATTCGCGATGACAGCGTTCAAAACACCATTCAGTTTATTTCTCGCAGTCACTCTCCTTTAGATATCTTTCTGGACCTTAAAACCACCCCTAGATATTATACTCTACTTCCTAGATACTTCTCAAATACACAAACTCATTCAGTTGTTCGAAGTTTTCACTAATTATTATAAACTTTCATTATTTTCGAACACCATAACTTCCGAAATACATATCTTCATCAGACATTCACTCTCCACGAGTACATCAGGCATTCAAGTCACGTAGTTTATTATACACAGTTCGGTCATTTTCGCTCCAGCTTCCAATTCCAACCCATTCAGTTCTTTCAAACAATTATCAATCAATCTCGACAACCTATATTTTAAATATGAATTAAATATATTAATTAGAAAGATATACATATAAAATCAATTTTATCGAAAAATATTGTTGTTGCGCCACCTGGATCTCTTTCCTAACCAACTATGCTACAGTGACAATATTTTTAGCGACAAATTTTCGAACCTATATGTTACCTTTTTGATATTAATACATTTAATCGTTTCATTATTTGAAAGAGCCATCTACCTTATTTTTACAGAATCTCAAATACCTTTGAGTAATGTGATAGCAGACCTATATTTTATTTCATCGTCATTCATTAATATCTCTCCATTTTTTGATTTTTATTGGAGTAGTCCTTCTTCCGGTTATTTCTTTCTTACTATCTTTTACTTTTCTCTTATATATAATGTAACCTCATTAGAATTTTAATGATGCCCGATGTTTCAATAATTACGCAACTAATATGTATAATTTTTTCATTCTGGCAATTTCCCACTTAGGCCAGGCCTGATCTTAGCAAACCGCCTCATATTTTAAAATAATTTTTGTTATTTAAAAAAAAACATATATTTATCTGTGGTTTCAAAAAAGCACGGTGTAAGAAAATGTATAAATTTAAAATGTGTGATGAAAGTTTAGCTTCTGAACAAACAAGTCAATAATTTTAAAATAATAACATTTTCCTCCCATGATGAGTTCCAGAACGTTCGATCGCACTAAAACGGAAGCGCCGAGTGTTCTCGGCATCCCCTCGTTTCTCAAATCCATTTCGGTTTCCGTCCCGAAATACTTGACATCCCCCAATCCTCCGCGCCCCGTAGGTGCTAGACAGTCACATCACATGTGCTGACTGCTGACGGGACGGGATGTGAACCTTGAAATGGAAAGCTGAGCGACGTCACCGACAGTGTGTTCTGGAAAGAACGCAGCTCTTGAAGATAAATTATGTCCCGAACAATTCTATATAAACTGAAATTGAAATTCGATTATAACGAAATAACTGAGAAATTCTTGATATTGTAATTGAATGACTTGATAAGATAACAAGATAACTCATTTTTATTAGTTTTTTTATTTACTTACTCTCTTCTAAAGGGGCTCCAGAGGGGGGGAGAGAGAGAGAGAACCTTATTTGATCGATTCCACACAGAATGCTTAAGAAATAACGCGAATTTACTCTTAGATGCAATATAAGATACATATAAATATTACAAATACGATATAATACAAAAATCAGATATGTAATACAATATATGTTGTACATAGGATTATAAACTTTCGTTTAACCAACGTCTTTAGACAAAATGAATCCGTCGTTTATATGACCCTATCATGTATTTATTTGTAATTTTAGAGTACTATTAGGAGTGTTTTTAAAGTTTAAGATTTAACGTAAAATAATATCTCCTCACCCATATAAAAATCAATATGAAAAATGTATGAACATTTTTAAGAACACTTTCTATGACTGAACATGATTCTTTTATTATTTGAAAATCCTTCATGTAATAACAAAAGAAAATAATTATTTTTATTAAAGGTTAACTAAGGAAAAAGTTCTTCCAATTACTTTTTATTTTTCCCAAATCAAAAACAAATCCATGCACCAAATGCAAAGAACGATCATGAAATCAACACGTTAAAAATAGTAAGATAGTAAAATTCGTGAATTAGTAAAATACGAAATAGACACTTCAATGATTTGCACGCAGTTGTAACCCTTTCAAATGTTATTCTGATAAAAAACAGCATAAGTAATGACTCCATACAAAACGGATAAACCGAAAGGAATTTTCAATTTGGTAAATAACCAATTGTATGACTTGAGTAATACACAAGCTTAAAGATAGAAGATAGTAATGTGAATAGCTACAATGCGTCGATTGTTACTACAAGCGTTACGGCTGCAGCGGTGGGTTGTCGTGGTAGTTTTTAGAACTAAACCACTTAAGTTTCTACCGGTACACAGAAGGCGCCAATTTTAATAAATCCTTAAATATACGTTCACGATCCATATTATAGATTATTTAATTTACATTTGTTTCCCAGAATTTATAGTAATGCACAGGTTTTTTGATTGTATACACTGCACGCCCTTGGGTGTAACAAACCTAATCCACAATATTTTAAGGGTGACTAAATTGCGAATCGAAAATGTTCAAGCCTAAGTTTTACGACCAGTGGTGGAAGGAATTTTTTTAAAGCCAGGGGGTTTCTATATTGATAAAATTTCTTCGAGTTTGCTTCCCAAATGACAGTTATTTAAAAAAAATCCGGATTAACTATAAGTAGATGGTAGTGTTTTATTAAATAGTTTAAATGTGTAATAACTAAGGTGCTTATTTTAGTTACTGCTTCAAACATTAATAATTATAATCATTTTTAAAGTTACCTTTTTGATTACAAAATGTTATAAATAAAAATCATGAAAAATGTAAAAATGTTGGAACTTAATTTTCTGTACTCACTCTCGTTATAAATAAGTATATTTGAATTTTATTACAAAAAAACAATAGCCACAATATAGTTATGTATATGAGTTCTAGCTTTCTGTATAGTCTTGCATATTAAAATCTGTAAAATTCTATATTATTATGTATTGACGTAGAAATATTGTAATTATGTGAAAAAATCGGCATTGTTTGATACTGTTAATAGATGAAGTTGATAGACGCTGCGGATGACAATAGTGGCTTATATGCGTGCAATGGTGGTCGCTGGGCGCCCATAGCCGTACGTCACGCACGTAATGTACCGTTCCGGCGGTAATGCAACTGCGCTACCCGAATCCCAAATTACTGAGTCTGCCTAGTGCCCAGCGAGCCGACACAGGCCCGTCGTACGAAAATATAATATTCCAGACGCCGGGAACGACATTTCCGATTTACATTATATTAAAATCAGACTATTTTCTTGCTCGGTTGAAACACTTGGTTGTGTTTGATTTGTTAGTCGTACCATCAGTAGCTACTTATTAATTATGCAGCATCGAGTTATTTCAGGGAACTGTGATCAGTAGTGATGTTAAAATCGTTATTTTAACTGTGATTGAGTTCGATTGTAACGAAGATCGATAACTGATTAACGTAATTCTTCGAACAACGACTGGTACACCAGAAAGTAAGCCTCCGAGAGTTGTGAATCTTAGTTAGCAATCATCGTTAAGTCTCAGTTACCAACCATCGACACAATCACAGTAACGTAACGGTTTACCGTCACTAGTGATCAGTAGCAATACTGTACTTGGAGTTTATGAACTGTTTGCAGTGATTAATTCATCGTGCCGGTGTAATGTAATGATCGGTACACAAAAATCATATCGATAATTTCATATTGTTAGATAAACGTAAGATAACATAGGTATGCGAGTTAAAATGTAATATGAAGTATGTTAATTAAAGTTTAGCAATTCAGGATCACGGTGTATTTTGTATTAAATCACCTGAAAGTACCGCGCGTGTCATATGGGACATGTGTTTACGGGATGATTTATGGCTGGGTTTTTGCGAGTGTTTTGACAGGTGCTAATGCCGTACATTACGTCGTCTGAGTCTGGTCTTCAACAAATTCGCAATACAGTTTTTGCAATCTTTTGTATGGCTATTCTTTCAACATCTATTCACAGACCTTTCCACTAAATAAACATCATAATTCTATAAAGATTTTTATGTAATATAGTAGTCAGGATTGAGATTTCGCGAAATGGGATCCTGTTAAATGTATTTGTACAATTGTATACATATTGCTGTGAGTAAAAAAATTAATATAAAGTGTCCTTCGAATTTTCATAATTTGCATTGAATATTCTTGTATATTATGGTGAATCGGGGTAAGTGCGACATACAAAATCATCGACATAAACTTTGAACTGTTCTCAATCTTCATAAGATGATGCTATGACTTTGAAACTTTGATAGTATGATCATTGATCATTTCCTAAGTTAAGTCTTTAAAAATCGGAATGTAACCTTTTAGGATAGCTGATATTTATAGCATTTTATAAAAAATTGGACGAATTGATGCATTTTCCCCAAATTTGGGGGTAAGAGCATCTAATTGTATTATTTCTGACAGATTATTAAAATAATGAAAATATATGTACTGATCTGCTTAATGACAATTTGAATTAGTTATTTTGGTCCTCAGTGACGGGTAAAACGTGGCAAGTTCCGAAAAAATCTAGTAAAATTGCTCATACGGGGGAAGTGCGAAATGTCATAGCGATTGTTTTTGAAATTGGTTAATTATTTAAAAAAAATATATAATGGTACTGTCTACACATCACTGATTGAGATAGTTTCCCTACAAAACTATATGGGGTACCATACCGACCATTGAATAGATGCACACCCCCCATAACGCAACATTTATGGGGTAAGCGTATCTACGTATATACTAATATATACATCACAAACTACAACTCAAAATAAAGGCACTTATCTCCCCGTACGGTATTACTAAAAAATGTTTTTTTTTTTTTACTATTAATGACATTTCAGCATTACGCAATTACTCGCATTCACATTAATAAATTTGTCAGCGTTTACACAAATAAAGAATAACATGTAATTTGAAATTGTAAAATTCCGGAACGAAATTTTAATTTTGAAATTCTAACACTTGAAATTAAGTCATTCGTTTGACAAATGTACCTTCAGAATAAAAATGATATTTCGTTCCAATGTAATGTTTCAGTTTTCTTTCCAATTTGCTAACAAATAACGACCTTTTATGTTTTAACACCTATAAAGATAGAAGCGTTAGACGAGTTATCGCAGCAATTCATAGAAACATTTACAAACAACTGGCGTTTTGATTTACGTAAAATTAAGTAAGAAAATTAATATAACTTGCAGCGAAATCAATCTTTAAGGCTTCGAGCTCGTCACATTTCTACCACATATCTATCTTATCACACGACTATTAAGAAAATATCCATTCTTATGGTTCAATCCAAATTAATTACTGCTAGGTGTTAGGTAATTCAATCGCCGGTCAATGTTGGAAAGTGGGGCGCACGCCACACTCTGAATTGAGTTAGCCTGATAAAATTTTGTTCGCAAAGTACCTAAAATGTAACTATTTGTAGCAGGTACTATACTAAGGTACGAGGGATGAATAAATAATCGCGAGTGATGTTAATAAAACTCACCCCCGTGTGTAAAAAAGCCAGAATTGTGGATTGTATTTAAATTGGCTACATTTATAAAATTAGCCCGCATAGTTAGCCTCTTCCCGCAGTGCCCGAGGGTTTTCTGTGTGTACGTTCTCTAGTGGTGGGTCCACACTGTATGAAGTCATTCAATGAACAACTTCGTTATGCTCATGCTTCACAGTGCGCGGGTTTTAAATCGTGCTACCACTTCAATGCTTCAATACTTCAATACTTAATAATACATATACACTAACAATTAACTCAGCTGTGTAGAGAACGACGACAATAAAGAAGTGCGAAAAACTTAGCAAAGTACGCAGCTAACTTCATGGTGTTCATTGAAGTGTATGTTTCGCGAAGTGTCACACTACACACTTCGCTTCGCGCTTCAGACATTTCATTGAAGTATAGTTCAATAGTTCGAGTGCGAAGCGATTTAGACTTGCATCGGAAGTGGGCCAATTAGTGGTACCAACATACTTCGAATGAAGCGTTCATTTTGAACGCTTCAAGTTGGTGAACGTGCATTTTGTGAAGCGTAAATTACGAAATGAAGTTTTGCCCTTCGCTAATGTGTGCTCTTGCCCTACTGAATAAGGGATTAGACCTCTCCCACGATATTGCTGACACGATAGATCATGCGTTACAGGGTTCGCGTTTTACATCTCTTTGTATAATATATACATATGTACATATATTTTATATTGGATGTAATACACCTAGTGCACAATATTTAGGGGTAGATACGTATTAAAAAATGAGTCGAAAATATTCAAGCTGAATATGCATATTCTCAAGTTCAAAAAGTTTTATATTAACTAATTGATTAATTTTATTGATTCGAAATTATATATTGAATACAAACAATAATAGGTCATCAAATTTCAAGCGTCCAAACAATTTTTTATTTGACGATTCATGGCCTGAAGCACAGACTACCAAATATATAGACGTGAACTAACGGAAATTGCTTGTTTTAATATTTTCATTTTGGTGCCACTCACGTGATAACTTTGGTACCATTTACGCAATCAAATAGCTCCGCGACTTTAAAAAAAATATATGACTCGATTGGAACGAAAATATAATATGCATTAATGTTGAAAATACGTCTTGTGTACACAAAGATTTAATTTTCGAAGAGTAAATACTTTTACTGTTGCATATATGTGTCACAAATAATGTGTGTAGAATGCCCCTCGTCCCGCAACTAATGTTCCAAACCTCTCTCCTGTATGTACATTTTATTTCATGTTTATTCATTCACCGGTCTGTGGCCTGAAGCAAATATATATAATATTTGTTGGGTAAAAGCATTGATGCCGGAAGAAACAGGATATTCGGAAGGAGGTTTGCACTCACCACAATCCCGTTCTTCAGACACCTCCAAAGTGGACTGTATTTATCATTTATTTATCACTATCTTCGTTCAGGGGTCCTAGTCCTTTAGAATGCACTGTATTAGAGGCGACGTCTCAATTTAATACTATACTCTGATTCACAATAATTTGCGGTAATCCGCACCGTTTCAAGGTCGCCTTTCGACTGGTGGTGGCGTGCCGGACGAGGAGGGGGAAGACACAGTACATTATTGTCGTTCAAGAATAATTAACAAATAAATATATGTCCCAAACAATAATAATGGGTTAATTTCACAAATATTTATTTAAAAATACGTGGACTTGAATGTTTAATATGATTATGAACAAATCTCATACAATAAGATATTCTGTAACCGTACAGAATTTGTGTATAATCTCCTTGAAATTTTTTGACTGCTAATTTAGTCAGGTTATCCACCCATAAAATATTGTGGACTAGGTCTGTTATATCCTCTGTACGTAATATTGTTTACAGTCGATACAGAAAAAAATAAAATAATTATTAAGCTATTAACAAATCTGTGAAAAAAACAGTTCAAAATTAAATGCTACAATATCTAAAATTTAGAGAAAAAAAAAAGTTATACTTCAATCATATTTATTTCAATGACTCAAGGATCAATAATATCATTGATATTGTATATTTCAGTATTAAACCCTTTCTACCCCGAATTATTACATTTAAGTTCAAACATAAAATAAGCAAATTGTGATGGATATTAAAAAAAAAAAGCTTGGCATAAAATTGTATTAATTATCATTTGTGGTACTTCTAAGTACAGTCAGACCTTACATGACGTACACAAAAAATAAATACATATAGCATAGTACAAAACATATTAAAGAAATATTCTAAAATATGAAAAGAAATAAAAAATTGGGTCAAAATAATTATTAATAATCACAAGGAATACAAGCGCGTTAAACCTAACCTTGTAACAATGCACAACTGTATGACTATATGAAGTTGATGGCACTTTAAAGTACCGTCAGGGTAGAAAAGGTTAACTTAACATGTGATATGAAAAGTAATATCAAAGTTTATCACCATAAACAATATAACAACATATAATACATGCTTGTAATTTGGGATATAAAAAAATTTGAGGGCCTGTTGTGTGATCAATAATAACATTTTACAATGGTAACTTTTTACTAACGCCCGCAATAAAAATCCTTTGCGGGTTGTTGATACATCAAATTTACGACAAATAATCGTGAAATATGGTTTATTTTATGCATTATCTATGCATTTTTTCGCCTAGGCGTTCGAAATCTGTCACCTATCGTGGTGAAATTTTTTCGTATTATGTGCTAATGTATATTAAAGAACAAGATCATCATCGGACGAACTCTCATCACTAATAGCGTGATACTGAATCATTAATTGTCGTATACTACAACTTTCAAAGTATCAATGTGACAGATGACTTTTGGAACAGCTGTGAAAAGTCAGCCATATTAATTATCGTTTCTCGTTTTTACTATCGGATATCGGAGAGTAAAATAAGTTTACTACGGGATGTACTTTTGAGAAGTAAATATTTTTTTACTACCGATCAAACAACTAGTTTTAGTAAAACTTTTTACTTTAGACAATTCTGTAATGTAATTTTTTTTCTGTATACATATATCGTTCTGGCGGCCATGTTGGATTTTAGATCACGTGATCACCAACAAGCGCTATGATTGGCTGATTTCATTTTAGGGGGAATAGCAACTTATACTCTGCTTGCTTTGGGGTATTTTGGAACTACCTCTGATTTTGAACATGCAATTTAAGTGGCTTTTGCGAGAAGCAATGTGTTCTGCATGTCGCTAATAAAAAAATCTACAAAACTGCACATGTATCGCACAGAATTGCGAAGTCGCAGCAGAGGTGCCATATAATTAATATGATAAGACGCGTATCAGTAATTTAAAAGTGTATTCATCGGCGTGGCGCCAAAAAACCTGTGGAATATATTTCAGGAAAACAAAGACTATTTTTTTTAATAAAACGGTGGCCTGTCGTTGAGTAGGTACTTGTAAATATGACTATATGTATTGTTATGTGTCTGAATAAAAACATTCGAGTATTCTGCAGGCGGGATGACATTCTCGATTGTATCGTGTCGTCGTGGTGTACCGATATTGAATATCTTTTGTATTTCATTTCGTTCGACCTCGTAATCATCAGAGCGATTGAGAAAATCTGAGATCGGCTAACCACCCTCATCTACATTCTTGTTCCCTGAACGGAACATACACATTTAACTCTAATTATCGCGGGGATTTTGGAAATAGGTGCTACATATATTATATAGTTTTTTTTTATAAATGATATAAAAGCAATCAACTTTATATTTCAGCGAATCCTTAAAACCTTTGAGTAATATACGCTCGAATTAATTCAATTAATTTTAGTTTGATTTTGAATTAGCCTTAAAAACAATTTAGTAATCAACCAATTTAATAATAATAATAATAATAATAATTAGTAATCTTGCATTTTCCCCTGGTGCTAGCCCTGTTCTCTAGTGCCACACGTGCATCCAGCATGCACGTCAACCAAACTATGAACACATTGTTCAACATTCACTCTCTCGGGAATCCGGGTGTAAGATGCTCAGCACATAAAGGATTTGAGTGACTTTTAGATCAAATTTATTACCATCCTCGGTATTTTTAAAAACAGGAATTCACACGGATTTTTTAGATTGCAAAGTGTGTCTCGTTAAAATTCATTTAATGTTACTTTTAAACGGTGTTTTAAATGTGTGAAAATAATTTTTATGCTTTCAGAAATATTCAAAAATGTGAACGTACAGAAACACAGGGCGCTTAATAATTGAATAGGCCTTTTATTTAATTGAATTGAATTAAATTATTATTCAACTTCTCGTGTTTGATACGCAAACCTCGGTTGATTTGGTAGTTTCCGAAAGAGAAATCTTAAAGTGCGGTGATTCATTGGTTCGTGCGCGTCTCGCCTTTTGTACTCACTTTAATATTCGATGAGTAAGTGATGGTATAAGAACGCAACTTATCTGGTGTTGTGTTTAAAAGTTCAGACAAGAAGGGACAATGGATAACCAAATTCCTTCGGGACCATCAACGTCAGCAGCGACGCCAGAACATGTAGTTCAAGTTAGACGTGAAATTATGCGCAATCCGCGTAAATCGATAAGGAAGATTGCAGCCTGCACTGGATTAAAAAAATCAACAGTGCACCTTATTTTGAAAAATAAACTACAATTTCACTCATTCAACCTGCAAATCGTGCAATTTTTCAACGAAAATGACTATTCTTTACGTGAAACCTTAGCGAGAACGATGCTAGAACGTTTTGGAAGAGCGCGACTTTACACCGTGCGACTTTTTTTTGTGGGGATACCTTAAGTCGAGAGTTTACAGCAAAAATTCAGGACCTACAAGAAAATATCCGCCGTGAAGTTGCTGCTATTGAACCAACGCTTTGCTCTCGCGTATTCGCAAATTTAAGAGTTCAATTGCAAGAGTGTGTTGAGAGAAATGGACGACATTTAGACGATATTGTTTATAAAACGTAAAATAAAAATTATAAATAAAATATGAGAATAATATTGTAGTATTTAGGAGAACACATTCTTATTGTGAAGTTGTAATTATTCAGACCATAGGTCTGTGATATTTTAAATATGAATTAAATATATTAATTATAAAGATATACATATAAAATCAATTTTATCGAAAAATATTGTTGTTGCGCTACCGGGATTCGAACCTGGATCTCTTCCTTAACCGGGGAAGGTGCTTTATCCAACTAAGCTACAGCGGTACTATTTTTTTAGCGACAATTTTTCGACCTTATATGTTACCTTTTTGAAATTAATACATTTAATCGTTCCAACATTTTACAGAGCCATCTACCTTATTTTTACAGAATCTCAAAATACCTTTAAGTAATCTGATTGCAGACGCCAGAATTATCAATTCATTTTTATTAAATATTGTACACATTGATACAACTTTATTATTTTTTTAGGAGAACACATTCTTATTGTGAAGTTGTAATTATTCAGACCATAGGTATAATATTGTAGTTTTTTTTATTATTTAATATTAGACTTAAAAAAATTCCGCTGGACGTCATATATAAATAAGTAAAAAATTCAATTATTTACGATGTTTTTTATATCTCCGAACACGTTATGCTTGATAAAGAGGATAACCTATGAGCTATGATTGTAGAACATTTATATTAAGATAAGTTAACACTAACTAGATGACACGTAAGGTAACACGTAGATGTAAAAACGGTGTAATATATTTTTTAAATACCCAGAAAATAGAGGTTTAACGTGTTAAATCATTTAATATCTTTGTGATGTGTTTCTTCAAAGGCACGTAAAATATTTTGATAAAATAATTATATTAATATTAAGTTATTTTTGTGTCAATCTCGATTAAAATCCTCAACCAAAAAAAAAATTGATTTAATATAATTTTAAACATTGATTAAATTCCTGTAATTCATTAACCCCGAATTTTTTTCACACGTGTTAATTTCTTAATTGAGAAATTCTGAAAGTTAATAATTTAAATGTGTTCTACATTTGTCTACATATTCTATTTTACGGTGAAACATTATTAGTGTTATCCATTATTCTTTTATCATTTATTTATGTTAAACTATATTTAAAAAATAAAGTAATTCGTCATCATCATTTCTCTCCAATCTGCGCCTTGGTTCGCCAGTCGAGGACACATTGGTTCTTCAAATTACTATTTAAAATGTAAAAAAATCGATGGATACTTATATTTTAATAATTAATTAATATTATGATAACCGGATACATCGTGTATGATCTATGGTTAGATAAAATCGAGATTGTCTTCGGCTTGGATCCCAAGTCATGTAGGCATTTCTGGTGATGAGATGGTGGACTCTCTGGCTATAGAAGCAATCGCACAAGGAGATGACACATTATACTCAATACCAGTTAGTGACCTCAGAATTACCAAAAGAGACATTGAATTTCAGTGAACCAGTACACATTGGGATAAAAGCAAAGTTACAAAAGGTCGACATTACGCCTCCATTCAGTCAACTATTCCAACTCGTCCGTTGCTCCACAGGATTAAATTGAACAAGAGAGAGACGTCAATGATTTGTCGAAAGCGGCTAGGTCATTGCTCTATCCGTTTCCACCTTGTCAAAATACACGTGCTTGATACCCCAATTTGCGAATGCTAATAGGAAGAGGAGGATCTGAACCATATATTCTTTAACCGCCTGATAAATATTGGTACTCCGTCCCTTCTTCAAAACCCAAATGAGCTAAAAATTCCTTTTCCAACAAGTATACAAGTATTACTCACGGACTGCCGCTATATATAAATGTTCTAAAAATTAATTCTATCCGGTTGTAAGCGTGCATTTAACTGGCAGTGAACCGCTCGACTATTGAGTTGGTCCATATGGAGAAATCCCCATCGCTAGATTCCTCTGTCGAGCATGACTAATGGTTGGCAATAACATCATATCATTGGGTGACATGCCGTTCATTTAAAAAAAAAAATCGGATACACGGAAGGCCGAAGAGGAAGATGAAGGTTTCACACTAGCCGGACTGACGAGGTCAAGAAAGCAACAAGGTTCTTCTTCGCATCGGCTGTGCGGATCACGAATGAAGAGAATCATCGAAAATGATGTAAATAAAACCCGAAAATTTTAACCGATATTGCGTAACAATCAATAGCGATAACACGTGGCGATGGAAACTAAACGAGCGAGCATGCGCATTTCCAGTCATTTCGCATTTCCTTTGTTCATTCTTATTGTGGCCTGGATCTTCAGTGTGTTATCTCAATAACATGATTGCACTGTTACAATCGAGCCGCGCCGTGACGAGCGATACAGTCGAACACACACACACATAGATGTAATCAATTACGAACGGTTGCCATTGTGCGATACCAACCTTCACGCATCAAATTCACCTTGACTAATGGACACATCTTCTACGGGACCTTCCGAAAGGACGATCTAATCTGATGACAAGCCGCGCTGCATTGTTTCATCAGCCTACTAATTTTTTTAACACTGGACCATGAACCAAACATAATATCGGTTATATACAATTCTGACGCCAACACTGAAATCACCAAATTGAATTTGGTATTGAAAAAAATATGAATTAGAGATGACTAATTACAACAGCAGCTGGTATACAGTTTTTCAGAATTAAATTGTATTTATTGTAAATCTATATGTTATATTAATATTTTCGTCGACACATGACACAAAATGAATAGAAAACGGTTTCATCTACTGATCCCACCATCCAACGGAGACTGTTCTGGGAACTGGAGCTGGAGCTTCCATGTCAGATTCGCACAACAAAACATCCCGATTTTTTTGCTTCACTACTCCTGAGCGCGTTTCAATATTATAAAATATCAATATACAAATACATTTAAAAATTATTTATACAAATCTACAGTTTAATTCCGAGCTTGATAAAATTTTGCACCCTTAACCTTAAAAACAATAGGAAGGTCACTGTTTACATGAGATTTTGAAAAACCACCTCCATTCCTATTTTATTACTAAAAAATTACTAAAAAAAACTACCACCATCCCCCTACACGAACCCTCTTCACTCTGCGTAAAGCCCCGGTAACGCCGGGTACTTCAGTTAGTACATATAATATAAAACGATACAGATTTATACACGATCGAAAAATATAAGAAAAATCAAAAAATATAAGGAAAAAACAGACAAACTAACTTACTTGTCATAAAGCCGAGAGAATAGAATGGCACGCTCTTCTGTTCTTCACTCTCGTCTCATTCGCTTTCACACATCCTTTCATGCACTCTAGATGATTTTTGAACTGATCGTGTCAGGTCTTTCGCGGATGCTCTCTGTTCCCGTTGCCTTCAATACTTCGTTTCAATATTGCATTTTCTTTACTACCCTCTCCTCATTCGCACATGCACATGATTAGGCTAAAAACAGATCTACACTAGCTTCAATTGGCAATCTATCGTGCATTTACATCGATTTTCACACATTAGACTGAGCGACCGGTTTTCTACGGCGTTCGGTCATTTCAATTCCTGGAGATAATTTACGTTCGGAACACCGTTCGCTTTATTTGTTATTTTTCTTTTGATTCTCCTCGCGTCAGATCATTTCTCAAATACACACGCTCATTCACTTCTAAGCGTGAATTATTTACCATTATATTACATTTAGTCAACCACTCGAACACCTCACCGGGGACGTCCCGTAAGGCGGTGCCCAGGGGCGGCAAATTGGCGGTATAATATAAATATCAGATATAATAAAAATATTAGAATCATCGTCCCGTATGTAAAAATGCGAAAAATAAATATTAAAGGGCACTTTGAGAGTCCATTTTTCAGAATTGTACGAGAACAATCCGATAAAAAAATATCAAAGGGCAAGAATGCTTATAAAACTAAGCTGTATAAGTTTGGCGAACGAAGATAACGCATAAAACAATACAATTTTAAAAGACAACATTAATTAAAACAATCTATAGGATAGGTTATATTAGTAAAAAATAGTAGAGGCGGCATTCTAAAATTTGCTTATTGGCGCCACTTTACCAAGGGACGTCACTGCATCTCACCTACGATTTGGTAGTTACTTGTGACTGCACTGAACGCACCAGACAACTTGAAATACCGTCACGATGCACTAGACACTCCGAGCAGTGAGTATTGCTTAACTAGGTATGACAATGTCTAATGTAAGTTGGTGATGAATTTTCTAATATCGACACTTTATGGCTACGGTAATATCAGATTCTTTACATTCATTATTATTGTTATTTTTAATATGCATTAAATTGATAACATCATTTACACTTCCTTTTAAGGCCGGTTGTGTGATCAGTAGTAAATTTTTACCACAGAAACTTTTTACTAACGCCCGTAGTAAAAACCATTTACGGGTTGTTGATACATCAAATTTACTACTGTTAAAGATGGTCAAAGTCAATCTCGCCTCTCAGTGTGGCAAGGCGAATAATCATGAAATATGCTATATTGCACGCTTTATTTATGGCTTTATTCGTTCCTGCGTTCGAAATCTGTCACTTTGGTGGCGAAATTTTTTCTGATTATGTGCTAACGTATATTAAACAACGAGATCATCACTAAAATAACGGTATATTGAATTTGTTTAATTGTCTTACACTGCAACCTTCAAAGTATCAATGTGTCAGATGACTTTTGGAACAGCTGTGAAAAGTCCGCCATATTTAACTATCGATTCTCGTTTTTACTATCGGATATCGGAGAGTAAAATGAGTTTACTACGAAATTTAGTTTCGAGAAGTAAATATTTTTTTACCAACGATTAAACAATCCGTTTTCGCAAAAAAATTACTTTAGTAAATTTTTTAATGAGTAAAAAGTTACTACCGTTCACACAACTGGCCCATAATATTTCATAAATATTCTAAGTATTAAACTAGGCGCTTTAAAAAAAATTATTACCTATCTTATATATAATATAAAACCCAAACGTCGTTCTGCGAGTTTCATGTTACATTTAATTGGAGGAAATATTTCTTTTGAAATGTCCCTAAAGTATTTTTTATCAAAATATTAAATATCGAGAGAAATTTGGAAATTAGAATATTGTAATGATTTTTTTCATTGTAACTGAAATTCATTTTTTCATTGAAATCCATAAATATTTTAAACACTAATTTTATTTATACATAATAAGATTCAATAAAAGTTATTTAAAAATATTTTTTTCTTACTTGAAAGATGTAGGTTAAAATGAAAAAAAAATGTAATGAGAAATTCTGTACCTTTCCTTTATGCTTCAATCCATTCCTTTAGGCTTCTTCTATGTTTCAGCACGAAGCCTCATTCAGAACAATATTGCACTTTGCGAGGTCGTTCTTCCGCCATTATGATCCTTTCTCCACCCTCCCCCTCCCGCTCCTGCAGTGAACCGCGCCTCGAGGGGTTGGTTCCCTTACACAGGGGTTTCAATTACAAATGCATTAAAATTGACAGTTCATTGAATTTTTCGACAAACCTATCTATAATGCCTGTCCGTAGATATAGGATGAGCGCCTGAAAATTACAGAAATAATATGATATATAAATGTAAGCTAAATTAGTGTATTTAACGAATCTCATTAAATGGTATTAAACAGCAGACTTAAGTTTTACTATCACAAAAATAAATATAAATAATATATGGCAATGCGTTGAAAAGTTGAGTTTGTTTTTTTTATTTGTTTAGTAAAATTTTTTTGTAAATATTAGTGCTAAAAATGTTTTACAACCCGTTTGTCTGTATGCCTGCATGCCTACACTTGCCTGTACTTGTCTGTATGCCTGCACTTGTCTGTATGCCTGCATGCCTACACTTGTCTGTATGCCTACATGCCTACACTTGCCTGCACGTGTCTGTATGCCTGCACTTCTATTTATAGGAATAATGATCACAGGCCGTTTGTTGGTATATTGGTTGTGACGCTCGTCTAGTGATCCAGTGGTTGGGAGTTCGAGACTCATTCCAGGAGACCAGCAAATTAGTCCTTTTTTATATTAATTGCGTTTAGCTTAATTTGAAAAAAATAAGAATATTAATGTAACACGTATTCGGTTCATGCATTTTAATTTTAAAAAAATATTTATTTATTAGTTAGTAGGTTGTAATATTTTATGGAAGAAATGAAATAATAGTACCCACTTAGTTGCACATTTTTTCAGAGTGATAATGATCTAATTATTAAGAGATCTTTCACTATAGAGAACATAAGTCTGTATAAATATCCTTACAGCATCTTTGACTATTTCATCTCTGAATATTCACAACCAACCATTCGCGCATAATGGTAGAACTTTTTCTAAATAAGAGTCAGTTCAGAAGAGGACGTTTAATACAGAAAGTTATTACTTTATTTTATTAATATAGATTCTTAATGTAATATATTTTCATTTGTTTCCAATTCTTTAGAAACCAACTAATTATTTTATAACTAAATATGAATTAAATATATTAATTAGAAAGATATACATATAAAATCAATTTTTTGAATAATTACAACTTCACAATAAGAATGTGTTCTCCTAATAATAATGTTGTATCAATGTGTCCAAAATTTAATAAAAATGAATTGATAATTCTGGCGTCTGCTATCAGTTTACTCAAAGGTATTTGAGATTCCGTAAAAATAAGGTAGATGGCTCTTTTAAATAATGAAACGATTAAATGTATTAATATCAAAATGGTAACATATAGGTTCGAAAATTGTCGCTGTAGCATAGTTGGATAATGCACCTTCACCGGTTAGGAAAGAGATCCAGGTTCGAATCCCGGTGGCGCAACAACAATATTTTTCGATAAAATTAATTGTATATGTATATCTTTATAATGAATATATTTAATTCATATTTAAAATATCACAGACCGTCTGTTCTGAATAATTACAACTTCACAATTAGAATGTGTTCTCTTAATATTTTATAACTGTTTAAATTGCACAAACGAAAATTACGCACACGACAAACCGCGTTCACGAAAATTACGTACGCGAAAACTACGCACATCAGATTATTGAATTGAAAATTTCACATTTAAAATAAAATTATTTAAGGGTTGGTCTTAACCTAACTCAACCTAACCTAACTTATACCTGCTCCTCACCCGAGATTACAGTCAATATGTAGTTATACAAGCAATTTTTTTTTAAATACGAACTATGACATTATATTAGATAAAAAAAGACTTTCTGGTTTTATTCGTCCTATGCTCCACACGGCTATGTACGGACTTGATTATATGCTATCTACTTGTTTATTATAGAATATTAACTGCTTATAAATATATACATATAAATACAACGTATTATTTTATGAAAATTTAAAAGTGTATTGTACCTTGATTAATGTATTCAATACATATATAAATGTTGTTATCTGCATAGGTACGATATACAAAAAATAAACGAAATTGAAAATCTTTTTGAAAAGAGAAGACGAACAATTTCACATTTAAATTACAAAACAGTAGGCTAAGTGAGATTAAATTCAATACAATTCAGGATAACAAATACATTTATCTCGAGGTCTTACTGTTAAAGACAAAATACAGAGATTTAGGCGGGCGTAATTCAACTGTCAAACAAATGCTACATGGGGGAGGGTTGTGCGAGAGATGGAATTATATAAATTAACTTGCAATAATTGTCCATAGTTCTGTACAGGCAAAACTGCTCGTAATGTCAATATTCGTGTCGAAGAGCATCTTAAATGTTTAAACAGTAATGGTGTCTCATAATTTTCCAACCATATTATTGAAAAAGACCATTCTTTTAATAATACCACAGGGGTCAATATCCTCCATAAAAACGGATTCGTTCTCCGGTTGGGCAATTTAGAAGCCCTTGAAATAAAAAAAAGCAATAAATAGTGGTACGCCAATTCTTAATAACCAAATTAATTTATCCATTAGCCCCATATTAGGTATGTTTCCTTTAAAATCAATTTAATATCCATCAACACTGTATTTTCCCCTCCCTTAATGTTCCGTCTATCTGTATACATATTCTGTCTCTATCTTTCACGTGTAATTTTATATTCTATCTCCCTCTTTATGTATATATAAGTGCACTCTTTTTGTATTTATGATCAGTTTTAAATACGTCCTGATGAAACTTGAGATAAGCGAAACCGGTTGACGTATAATAAATTTAAAGGTTTCATACAAAGTGATTACTTTTTATGAAAGTATGTCTTTCGGCTGTGTTCTTGTGAAGAAGAAAATAATTATTCTAATTAATGGAACTGAAGAATTGAAGACATGTCGATATGGCCCATGATTCGTTCCCTCAAAAAGAAATATAATCAACTATAGAACAAACAAACAAACATTGGTTGTCTATAGTTAATAATTCTATCTCGCTGACAAAATAAAACCCTAAAAGTTCAGCAAAGTGTAATAAATAATTTCAGACGATACACAGCACCTGAGATATTGTAAGTTGTATATTTTTTCATCCCTCCGTTCTTTGTTAGTCTATCCTTTGGTTAAGCCTCTGGTTCCCATGGTAACAAAAGATTTTTCAACAACCCCCGCATGGCCAGTGGCGTAGTGAGTACCTCAACACACATAACACGAAGCATTTATATTTTTTTCACAAAATTCACGTAATACATAATTATATTAAGTATTTGATTACTTTTTTTTATATAGTAGTACCATAAAACTCGTTTTTATGTGCATGAAGTTAAATTTACAATGCAATTGAATTTATTCTTACTTACTTACCTACCATAACGCCGTTTCCCGAAGGGGTAGGCAGAGAGGATAGAGTACCACACTCTTCTGTCTACATCTTCTCTTACAAGCTCACTGAAGCTTCTAACAGGACCGTCTTTCCGTATCCTGGTTTACCTGGTCGTGCCAAGTCTTCCGCGGACGTCCTCCATTTCTGGTGACATCAACACATGCGTCATATATCTTTCTTATCATTCTCTCCTCATTCATCCTTTCCATATGACCAAACCATTTAAGTGATTCTTTCTTAATCTTACTCATTACACGAAGATCAACATTACATTATTTTCTTATTTCTTCATTCTATACTCTGTCATAAATAGATTTGCCACGTATGATATCATTTCCAATGCAGTCAGTCTACTTTCACTTCCATACATCAGTGTCGATATCAGGACACCATTGTGAATAATATAATTCCATTTAAAGCGCCGTTCACTTTATTCCCTGCAGTCACCCTCCTTTCGATATCTTTCTCAGTATTTCCGTTTCTATCAAACATACTTCTCGAATACACAAACTCATCTAATTGTTCTAAACATTCATTACCTACAAGTATTTTGCACACTGTCTCGCTTTGCTCCTTCTCGAATACCATCACTTTCGACTTGTTGACATTCATAGTAAGGTCGCTTTCCTTTCATACATCGTACATTGTACTCACTAGATTCTGTAATTCTTGTTCATTGTTCGCCATTAACAATTTTTTAAATAACTTAGACTTTTTTTATTAAATGAAAATTTAAATATTACACAATTTACGAGAATCGTGTAAATATTTACCACAAAGTTAGATTGCATCATTAAATGAAGTTATAATATAATTCATTCCTATTCCTAAATTTTTAATAATAATAGTTAGCAATCATTATTAGCATATATAGCATTTTTAGGTTATTATGAAAGAAATTATTTTTATCTTCACTAAAACATTCGCCTAAACACGTTGCATTATATACCAATACAGTATATTCCTACGTACTTATTATGTAATCACTGATATTTTGAAACACCACTGCATTTTTGTACCTGTTCCCAGAGGGGTAAAATTCACAGATGAAGTGTGTTTGATATACATACATATAATAGGTATGTATATGTGTGTGTGTGGTATATGGAGCACGTATGTACGTATGATATTATTCCTATACACCGAAACAAAGCTTTATACGAGGCTGTTTGCTCGTTAATATACTGTATAAATATATATAATAATATATATGTAATTTTTTATGTGGAATTATATTTCGATATGCATAAACTCTACTACGTTTATAGAGAGGGATGATTTTTCATAGTTGTCTCTAAACGTAAAATTAAAAAAATGGCAAATATTAAATATCAACAAAACGTAATTTAAAAAAAAAATTGTGTTGTCAACACGTATTATACGCAACATTAATATTCTTACTATTTTAAGCAAAACGTTTGTGCTATGAAAATAGGGCAAAAGT
This sequence comes from Eubasilissa splendida, assembly GCA_031772225.1. Lineage (NCBI taxonomy): Eukaryota > Metazoa > Arthropoda > Insecta > Trichoptera > Phryganeidae > Eubasilissa > Eubasilissa splendida. The sequence goes on along the minus strand of CM062854.1, from coordinate 4,785,020 downwards.
GATCGTCTCGTGGAACGAGGATCGAACCCCCGACCGCTGGATTACGAGTCGTAACCATTAAACCAACAAGCACGCCATTATTTCGATAATAATTCAACTATTATTTGGGGAATCTATATAAAAATAATGGAAATGTTTTTTGGGTTAGAGTCTGACCGTTAGACGAAGGCTTTTTCTCAAAGTAGAGAGATATGGTAATTTTAATCATTATTTTATTTAGAAATTGAATATGATTAAAAATAATATTAAATTGGATATGTACAAAACAAAAAATCATATACGAGTACAAATTGATTATGTAAAAATTTTAATTAAGAAAATTACGGTAATATGAAGTTAGAAAAATAATCATAAAATAAGTGTCTTATTTCGCTACAAAGTTAATATCTGTTCAACAAATAAGACCTACCTTAATACCACAAAACTGTCAGCCAACAATCACTTTTTACAATCGATGGGTGTCGACCATATAGACCAATCGATGGGTGTCGACCATATAGACCAATCTATGGGTGTCGACTACTGCATACCCTACAATAGATATATACTAACTGGATGCCAAATATTTTCGTACAAATGACCGTATAATACAATTAAATAGATGGAAGAATTTCAGCGTGTAGAATTAGGTGAGGCACAAGCGTTAAAATGTTACGTATCAATTATTTTATTTTCGTAGAAAGCAATCACTTTGTATGAAACCACGAAATTTATTATACATCAACCGGTTTCGCTTATCTCAAGCTTCATCAGAACGTATATAAAACTGATCATAAATACAAACAGAGTGCACTTATATGTATATAAAGAGGGAGATATAATATAAAATTACATGTGAAAGAGAGAGAGAGAGAGAGAGAGAGAGAGAGACATAATACACGTATAGTTAAATAGAACATCAAGGGAGACAGAATATAAAAGTATATGCCATTATTTGCCAACCATATTTTTGAAAAAGACCATTCTTTTAATAATACCACAGGGGTCATAATCCTCCATAAAAACGAATTTAGCCTCCGGTTGGACAATTTAGATGCCCTTAAAATAAAAAAGGCAATACAAATTGGTACGCCAATTCTTAATAACCAAATTAATTTATCCATCAACACTGTATTTTCCCATCCCTGTGTTCTGTTTATGTGTGTATGTATTCTGTCTCTCTCTTTCGCAAATAATTTTATATTCTGTCTCCCTTGATGTTTTATTTAACTATATATATATATATATATATATATATTCTATCTCCCTCTTTACGTATAATTATAAGTGCACTATGTTTGTATTTATGATCAGTTTTAAATACGTCCTGATGAAGCTTGAGATAAGCGAAACCGGTTGACGTATAATAAATTTAGTGGTTTCATACAAAGTTATTGTTATTTTATTTAATATCAATTATTTGTTTTGCTTTTTGCTATCCACAAGATACGACCGGAACATCACCGGTTTGCCCACCCTCTTAAACGGGGGTTCTAAATCCTTTCTCAACCTTCTGTGAACCTTTTCTAGATTTTTTAGTTCTGCGCTAGCCTCGTGGGCTAATTTCATGGCGATGCGGTCTTTCACAAAAGTTTCGTGCTTCACTTCTTTCACACACTCCGGATCCAGCGTGTCGAGTTGTATCATGATGGATTCGTACTCTGTCTGGAGAAGTCGCAGCATCTCGAAGGTACTGAAGCTGATCGTGGACACTATTAGCTTTTCATATACGTCTTTCACGCACAGATGAAACTTCATAGCGTACTCCGATGCCACCGCATCGTGGAAGTGTGTATTGATTATTTTATGAACATTTTCTTTCAACGTCATGACCCGCTGTTCTATAAGTTCTATCTCCGATTTCAAATAGTTAATTATTTCCTCCACCTCTCCGAACTCCTGGCTTATGCGATTTTTTAAAAATTTCATTCCTTCTCTAAGCTTTGCCAGACTCTCTGCCAGCTTCTCGGCGTGCGTCCAGCTCACCAGATTTTGGAGAATGATGCGTCGAAATATTTTCACCAATTCTTGAGGTATGGTAAAATAAAGCAGAGGTTCCCGCGCATTTACTTGCTCTTCTCTAAAATTATTTATCAAACACATCAATGAAGGGATAGTTCCGTCTAACGATTGCAGTTGATATTTGGCAAACATGCCTTCGGATGGTTTTATCAGATCCTTGGAACTTTCCCCGCTTTCCTTCAATTCTTTTTCCTTCACTATGCCGTGTTCTTCGCGCCAAACACGCGGCGAAATCGTATAAAGGAACTCTTGGTACATCTTTGTGTGGCGACACCGTTCCTCGAGGACGTAAACTTTTCTCCTTTTAATGCCGAGATCAACGGAAAGTTGCTTAAACTCGTCGTTTTTCTTCTGCAACGTGTTTGCTAAAGCTTCAGATTCGTTGAGCATCGCCACTGATTTTTTATAGTCTTCCGAGAGGAACTGTTCAAAGCTGTCTACGTACTCGTTGTATCTCTGGCAAATTTCTTTATATTTTTCTTCTTCGTCCATAAAGTTTTCTTCGATACGAAGTACCTCGTCTTCCCGATATCCCGCTTGCAACTTAAAGAGCGTGAGTTCTCTGATGTCGTTCATGTAAATTGTTTTATCAAAAGGATAGTCGATCGGCCGACCTTCGACGAGGGTGTAAAACTCTGGATCGATGTCGACTACGGTGTGCACATCGTCAGGGGGCTCCTCCACATGAAGTCTGGCTCGCATATCTCTGGTTTGCCTGCTTTTGCAGTTGTCGCTTTCGAAGTAACGCAACTTTTGTTCTGCACTTCTGATTTCCTTGTTTTTAGCTTTGGAGTACGCTTTGAAAGACTCTTCCTTGAGAATTTTCGGGTGTCCGTAAGGAGTTTCCTCTTTAAGAACATCGCGAGCGTATCGAATCGGCTTCCTGCTCGATGTCAGATAATATTGGGAATTTTCCTGATTTCTGCGCCTGAATATTTTTTGCAGAGCGGTGAGCGCTTTGACTTTATTCTTGTCTTCTTTGGTGTATTTAACTTTTAAAAATGTATTCAAATAGCGCTCTTCCTCTTCTTTTGATTCCGAAACGTCATCACCCCCTTCGAGCAAATCTTGAGACATCGTGAAATTCTGAAAAAGGGGTTAAAATGATTATTTTAAATATATCAACTAATTGTTGTTGATTTTCTTACTTTTAACCAATATTTAATATAACACGTACGCAATGAAAATTATTACATTTATTATATATAGTTTTTTTTTTGGAACGAATTCACATGTTCATATTGAACAGAAAATGAATCAAAATGGTTCGTTTTACGCTTACATTAAAATTAATAATAACATTAGAATAGGATTAGCTTATGTCTACCGGGTGTAGCGATCAAACCCTCGGTATTTGGATCTGTGTGAGTCACCAAATCATCCATCTTTCTTGGGTCCCATAAAAATTACATTAGTTATAAATGTATTAGTTTCAAGTATTTTGACAGGGCTTTCTTTCCGATATCTGAATTTAATTTTAAAATAAGTAACACCGTTACGGCGGGTTTAGGTAGAAAAGAAAATACATAAATCAGTGCCCTGTCTTCTTTACAAATCTTGTTAGTGCAGAATTTCGATGGAAAAAAATTTAAATACAAATTAAGATAAAAATCATATTTATATAACTCTAATTAAAATACAGGTGAAAATAAAATATAACATAAAATTTAGAGTAAAAATAGTAACAACAATAATACTGTTAATAACGTTAATACTGTTAAATATAGTTTAATAAAAACGTTTTGAGCCAGAACTTTTTTTGTCGAAAAAAATGTAAGACTTTTCAGATTTATATTTAGTTTGTTGTATAATTTTGGTGTGCAAGACAAGTGAAATCTATAAGCAAAAAATTTTGTATTAATTAAAAAGATATACATATAAAATCAATTTTATCGAAAAATATTATTGTTGCGCTACCAGGATTAGAACCTGGATCTCTTTCTAAACCGGGGAAGGTGCATTATCCAACTATACTACAGCGACATTATTATTATGTTACCTTTTTCATATTAATACATTCGTCGTTCCATTATTTGAAAGAGCCATCTGCCTTATTTTTACGGAATCTCAAATAACTTTGAGTAATCCGATAGCAGACGCCAGAATTATCAATTCATTTTTATTAAATTTTGGACACGTTGATACAACTTATATATTGTTAGAAGAACAAGAACAACTACAACTTCACAATAAGAATGTGCACCCCCCCCACCATCCCAAGACAGGGTGTTTTATTTTCTGGTGATAAATGTACGTTATATAGGTATTTTTCAATGTATGTACATATTATGTGTATAAATACACTAAAATGTGTACGTGTACCTTTGTTATTTACCTTGAATGCATTTCACAACTGCATTATATTTTAAATGCATTGTGCCGTGGACAGGGTGCTCTTAAGACCGGAAATTCAATTTTGCGCTGTTCCCGCTCACACCCCACTTCCGGGGGGGAAGCTCTCGAGGCATATTGCTTCCTCCTTCGCAATGAAACGTAGGAATGCGGGGAATTCTTTTATTATTGTCGTACGGTAAATAATTAACACGTGTCCCGGGTTGTCGGGCAAAGAAAAGAAAATTGTCTCAGATACTGAAATGTTCACAACATCAATGATCAACTCATGTATTGAATACTTTTGAAATTAGCAAAATTAACCTTATGGTTAAAATTCATTATTTTTATTTGTTAACTTTGTTTCATTAACCACTTATTGAGTTTAAATATATCAACCGGTTTCGAAAAATACAATTTTCTTCTTCAGGATGTCAATACTAACTTATTGTTTCTTTACCAAAATCTATTTAAAAAAAAAAAACAATTATTTAAAAAATAAATTTAGTACCTAACTCAAATTGTTACTTGATACAAATTTACTCGAATAATTTTTAGAATGGAACTCGTAGTCAAATTTAGTTGGTTTTTTATAATTTTTTGATTAGTTTTACACGCTTTATTTATCTCCGACGATTTTAAATTATTTAATTTGTGACCAACACCGGTTTACATGCAAAATTGACAATCCCAATTTTGTATCAAAACCATGACCATTTTCTATCAAATTATTAGAAAATTCTGAATCGTAACGTTTTAGATACAATATGAGTAGAGATATCGTAGCTTTCAAGCCGTGGAGATATTTGGTTTGGAATTCATAAAAAAATTAAATGGAACAGAAAGGATGTTATGAGTATTACGTAAAAACTAGTTATTTTTAGTTAAAAAAAATTAAAAGTACATTAAGTTAAATACTAACTAATTTTAATTTAAATAACGTTTTATAAATTATGTATATTATTGTAATATATAGACGGCATTCATTTTTGAAAGTTCTTATTTTATTTTATGTTTCTATCTGATTTCTTCCGATATTTTGATTTTTATAATTTTATATTTGTTCCCTATACTTGGTCGAATATTAAGATTTCACAGTCGTGCAGAAATATATTTTTTTGTGTAGAAATTGAAATCCGGCATGCATATAAAAGTTAGAATAAATAGACATGAGAGGGGTTTTGAACGTTATTTGAGGGACGAGGGGCATTCTACACACATTTATCTAACGAAACATAAATCCAATAGATTTTTTAATGAAGATCCCTCGTGGATCCCCCACCCTTTCCCGGAACCGTTGTCGAAGTTTGAATCGAATTTTATCAGTTCCAACCTACAATGCTATATTGACGCGATTTTATACCATTTAATAGACTATAGTTGGAAGTTGGAAGAAATCACAATTTTTTTGATTTTTCTGTTTTTTACCATTTAATTTAATTTGTTATCTTACTTCCAACTTACTTCCTACATACTTCAGAACAGATACTTTATAAGTACCTAGCGAGGTAGGAAGCGGCCAACAGGCTTTGGCACGTAAATTAAATAAATTATAATATTTGTACTAAAGATTTTTATATTGATGTAAGCTATAAAAATAATGTTGTTATAAAAATAAACGCCGATTTAAACCGAGATTAACGATTAGTCCTTACGTCACGAATTAAACCAAAGTTACGAGCAAAATTAATCTAATCATCCGGTGTCTTGTCTTTATATATTGTAATAATAAATACATGCAAACAATATTAACATTAAATATAACAAAGATTACAAGAAAAAGCAAAAACAAATATCATATGAATAAGTTATACAAAAAAATTGCCTCCGAACAAATAATAACATTAGAGACTTTTAGACTATCCCATAGAGAAAAGAACGGGCCACAATTATGACTTGAGTCTCGCCAATCACGACGCAGACCAACGATACAACGCCCACTTTCTGCAGATGATTAATGGATACACCATTAATAAATCCAATAGATTATGACACATTTATGCAACAGTAAAAGTATTATATAATTTTGGTGTGCAAAGACAAGTGAAATCTATGAGTAAAAAATTATGTATGAATTAGAAAGATATACATATAAAATCAATTTAATAGAAATATATTGTTGTTTCACCAACGGGATTCGAACCTGGATCTCTTTCCAAACCGGGTAAGGTGCATTATCCAACTATGCTACAGCGACAATATTTTTAGCGACAAATTTTCAAACTTATATGTTACCTTTTTGATATTAATACATTTAATCGTTCCATTATTTGAAAGAGACATCTACCTTATTTTTTTACGGAATCTTAAATACCTTTGAGTAATCTGATAGCAGACGCCAGAATTATCAATACATTTTTATTAAATTTTGGACACATTGATACAACTTTATTATTTAGGAGAACACATTCTTATTGTGAAGTTGTAATTATTCAGAACATACGGTCTGTGATATTTTAAATATGAATTAAATATATTAATTAGAAAGATATAATCCCGGTGGCGCAACAACAATATTTTACGATAAAATTGATTTTATATGTATATCTTTCTAATTAATATATTTGAATCATATTTAAAATATCACAGACCAATGTTCTGAATAATTACAACTTCACAATAAGAATGTGTTCTCCTCATAATATATTGTCTACTTTTAAATTTTCGCTCCAATCGAGTCATATTTAAAATTTGAATGTGAAACTTACAACATTCCCTGGGAAACGATCAACGAGTACAAGAAACAATATTTTAACGTGTGGGAAGTACAATTACCAACAGGGCAATACTGATTGGCTGTCACGTGCAATTGCCCAAAATATCTTAGAGATTGTAAACATTTCGTTAGGTCAGGTTAGGTTAGAACAAAAAGTTTTGTTAGTAGCAAATAATATGATATAATAATGTATCTAGTTAACACTAAATATGGTCTAAAATTTGGTGAACATTTACTATTTCTTTATATAAAGATTTTCATTTAATTTGATAGCAGTTAAACACAGGCCATTTTCATTTCACATGATCGAAATGTCCTCTGACGTCTCAGTTTATGAATTCTGTTCTTACTAAAAATATGCATTAAAAAAATAATACATACCTAGTAGGTACCTACTTACACAAAGTCAATGCCAAGCTACATTATTTTCTTTTCACTAAAATATTCACATAAAATGCAACGCTCACATATAAACATGAGAGTATTAATTGTACTAACTCGTATTATTTTAATAAAGACGTCATTAAATATTTCACACTTATGGAGTGAATTTTACAGTTAGTATGGGTTGACAGGATTAATGTTGTCGCTTTGATGGATTGGTCTTGTGGAAATGATTAATACGGGCGAAGAAGACAAGGAAACGGGGATAAATGTAACATAATTAGGTTAAGAATAGCTTAGAGTAACCGAAGACTCGAGGCATTCTTACACTAAGTGGAATATTAAATGTTTGATGAAACGTTTTAATGTATTATTATATTACACTACAGAATAGAGTGATTGTCTATTTTTATAATGGCTAGGTAACTAAAGGTTTAAAACAGTTAACTCATTTCGATAATAAAAGTTTTTTTTTTCTGTAACCAATATTTAGGTACCAATTAGTATATAATTATTTAGTTATTTTGTAAAGATAACTGGATACACGTCGCTAACGTTGCCGCGGATTCAAGCGGAAGGTTAGGAGGTGTCATCGGACAATAGTAACGGCGTATGTAAAATTTGGGATTGCAAAGGCAGGGGGTGGGTTTGATGTCCGGGGAGTGGTTCTACGGAAAACTATGTATAATTTTGTTTAGATTGATTAAAAAGTATTAGAACAAACATGTATATATTCAGTTTTATAAAAAATAGCTTACGAGCTTAAAATAACTTCCGAAATAGAAAAAAATTATTTAATTCGATATTCGATTATTTTTAACATACATTAAGCGCTTTGCTTAATCGACTCGACTACCAACAGGCATTTTAAAAATTAATATATTTTTAAATACTAATTAAATGTATTAATTAGAAAAATATACATATAAAATCAATTTTATCGAAAAATATTGTTATTACGCTACTGGGATTCGAACCTGGATATCTTTCCAATCCGGGGAAGGTGCATTATCCAACTATGCTACAGCGACAGTACTTTTGGCGACAAATTTTCGAACCCACATGTTACACTTTTAAAATTAATACATCTTTCGTTCCATTATTTGAAAGCCAATCTACATACTTTGTTTTTACGGAATTTCAAATATCTTTAAGTAAACCGATAGCGCAACAACACTGTTTCTCGATAAAATTGATTTAATATGTATATATTTCTAATGAATACATTTAATTTGTGTTTAAAATATCACAGACCTATATTCTGAATAATTACAACTTCACAATAAGAATGTGTTCTTCTTAATAATACATTTTTAGTAAACTTTTTTTAAATGAGGTTTTATTTATTTTACAGTGTCAAAAATATGAATCTTGTCAGAGTTTCGATACTAAAATTCGAAATGTTTTTTAACACTCAAATTGAGTACCAATATCTAAAATATATCTCATAAAATGCGAGGTTTCATCATAAGAATTAGTAAACCATTCATGGAATTTAACACAATTAGATTACGTCACAAATGTATTGGATAGCCAAATTTGGAAACCCATTCCCAAATCCATATAAAGTTTGCAAGATGCCAACTCAAAGAACGAACATAGCATGATGGGATATTTTCGCATAAAATTTTAAATAATATCTGCATTAATTATATGAAAAATATACGCTACCGCATACCAAGAATTAAAAAGTAGGTAGTATTATTAAAACTTTCAAAATACGTAAATGCCACTTCAAAAACTATTCTGTTACACGCGTGTTACGCGCATAATAATAGCGTAATAGATATAGTTCTTCTTTTTCTTTTAAATAGGCAATCCACACTTTTAGAGTGATTTGTGATCAAGTTAAAACTTTATTTTATAGTAAAAAGCAAATAGGAAATATTATATTACAAGTCATTTACCATTGTCGTTCAAAAAATTTGCTATTATATAGATTAAATGTGGCGAGTTAAGGGAAAGAAGATGACACAAGTTAACCGAGATTTGAAAATTACCATTGACAAGATCACTGTAAAAAAACCTGTGATCCGCACTGGACAGACAAAAAAGATATGGTCAAGGGTTTCCTCCTCGGCACCACACTCGCACATTGGGGAGTCTATTATGTTCAATCTGAATAAATGTGAGGCTACCTGGCAATGCCCAACTCTCATTCTAGAGATATTTGATATTGTTTTTTTAGAGACTTTACTTTTGGAGAACCAGGGAGTGCGGGGAATAGATCTTTAAATTATTTTAGGCCAATTAGTCAATATGGCCTTGCAGTAGTTTAAAGATAAGTAATTGGTCAGCACGTGTCCTTCGATATTCTAATATTTTCATATTGAGGAAGTTTGCTGTATCTAAACAGGAGTTGAATCATAGATTAGATCTAACATTAAGATGTCGAAGAAACCTATTTTGAATTCGTTCGAATCTCGCAATATATGTAATCTGCCATGGGTTCCAGATTTGAGATGAGTACTCTAAGTGACTGCAAACGAATGTGTAATACAGTATTTTGAAAATATCTGCAAATTCGAAGTATGAATCCTAGCATTCTATAGGCCTTGGAGGTAATTCGGTCAATGTGATTCTTGAAAAGAAGTTTGCTATCGAGGATTATTCCTAGGCCTTTAACATCGCTTTTATTTTCTAACTGAGTGCTGTCTATTGTGTAAATAAAATTAATGTTATTAAGGAGAACACATTCTTATTGTGAAGTTGGATAATGCACCTTCCCCAGATTAGAAAGAGATCCAGGTTCGAATCCCGGTAGCAACAACGATATATTTTTCGATAAAATTAATTATATATGTAATCTTTCTAATTAATACATTTAATTAGCATTTAAATAAAATAAATATTGTTAAATTTTTTTGAATGTTATTTGAAAACATTTTTTAAAAAATTTGAAAAAATACTAGAATGATTAAGAACATCATTTTTTACTTACGATAGTCTACGTGGAAAAGGTCGAGTTGCTCTTTATCAAAAATTGTTTTAAATTTGTATTATGTTATTACGCTAGCTAACGCAAATATATATTGATAAAATGTAACAGTATGGAAAAAAGTTGCTAGTTTTACGTACAAGATGCATACGTTGTAAAATTGATGCTAGAAAGGATGCTTTGTGTAAAATGAATCCCGATTGGCTGTCACAAGAACGGGGACGTTCGCCCACTCGGGCACGGCTAGACGATGCCGTTGCAGATAGCGTTCTGAGGGTCGTAAAGTCTGTGCTGCGATGATTTGGATAATTTTCATCTTCAGAAATTGTCTCTACATATTATGCACATACCGTGAACTGTATAGATTACAATAATGATTAGTTGACGCTATCCCAATTGGATTCAAGATAGGAATATTGGCTAATGGATCTGGCCTACGTTGATGTCAATCCGGGATTGGACGTCGTTTCCACCTCTAGTGCACCTTTTTAGTGAAGAACCTAGATATCACTGCACTTCCGGAACTGTTTAAAACACCGCCTCTTTGTGGTCCTAGCGTTACGCACGGCACTGCTTTCGGACGGTAAAAAAAGAATACAGATCTTGAAAGTTCGGTGTTAGAAGGCAATCTGACCCCCCGTAAACCGCGAAATCTTAATCTTAAATCTTTAATTAGTTGGTCAGAACGGGACAGGTATATATTGGAAGGACAAAATGTACAGTGAGTAGGTACTCGACTTGCGTCAACAGCACATATATCAGAATTTATTCTCTCGGTTAGTAACAATCAGCGCCGATGGACATTATGCATAGGCGGAGTAGGCGCCTGCCCGTGCCGGCAAAATCAAGGGGGCGACCGAATATTATAATAACGATAAATAATATAAACGTGCACGTTACACAATAATATAAACATTTACGTAAAAAATAACGTGTCTCTAAATTTGTTTGACATTGTTTAAAGTCCAAATTTTAGTATCGTCTTAATGTAAAATATGTGATTACGATACGATTTCAAATTAGAAAATGAGAAATAAGAACATTTATTTGTCTGCGAGAGAGGAATCAATCTTATAATAGGCGTTGTGACATATTTTCATGTTGTACGTCTATTTTATCGCTAATAAAATAATTCTGCACGTTCTGGCTATTTCGGCGGTTAGACTGGCTACACTTAACCATTCAAATAGAAACAATATGAACATTTGTCAGATTTTCAATAAATACAAACGGCGTACGAGTAATAAAAATAGTATTGTATGCAATTTGAAAAGCGATAGATAATGGAATCATTCGGAAAAATGACAAAATGTTTACAAAAGATATCAATACTATTTTTAAGAGAACACATTCTTATTGTGAAGTTGTAATTATTCAGAACAGACGGTCTGTGATATTCTAAATATGAATTAAATACATTAATTAGAAAGATATACATATAAAATCAATTTTATCGAAAAATATTGTTGTTGCGCTACCGGGATTTGAACCTGGATCTCGTTCCTAACCGGGGAAGGTGCATTATCCAACTATGCTACAGCGACAATATTTTTAGCGACAATTTTCGAACCTATATGCTTCCTTTTTGATATTAATACATTTAACCGTTCCATTATTTGAAAGAGACATCTACCTTATTTTTACAGAATCTCAAATACGTTTGAGTAAACTGATAGCAGACGCCAGAATTATTAATTCATTTTTATTAAATTTTGTGGCGCAAAAACAATATTTTTCTATAAAATTGATTTTATATGTATATCTTTAAAATACTATTTTTGATGAAATTACGATGCAATATTATAGGTAAATATAAAATATTTTAAATCTCTATTTTACTTCATCTAAAAATATACTTAGGTACAATCAAAATAAAGAAATAGCACAATCGTTCACTATTTTAGAAGTAGTTCTGATAATTTAAATTCCATTTGCAAAATCCATTGTTCAAAAAACCCATAGAATTCAAGAAGAGCAGTTTGTTTTATCCTAAAGTCATCGCTCCGTGTCGATCTGCAAATATCCATCCATTGTTGAAAATCTCAAAATGTATGTAAATTTGGTTTAAAGTATGAAATAGTCTGCGGGCGAAATGCCGTGTACAGGAGTATCTCGTTGAAAGAAGAATTCATCCGTGATTACTTATTATGTACAAATAATTTTTTAGATTAAATAAAACACTTTGTATAAAACGACGAATTTTATTACACGCCAAACCAGATTTCGCTCAGCTCAAGCTTCGTCAGATAGTATTTAAAACTAATAATAAAATTCGTGGTTTCATACGAAGTGATTGTGTTTTATTTAATCTAATATGTCAAACCGCAAGTGATTGCTTTCTACGAAAATATAATAAATTCTCAAATTATTTTTAGAAATACTTTTGTACTTTCTTTCATTACACATTTCCTATCACTTCATTGTATCGATCGTTACTCTCATCTGTCTTGTTCACATCGCCCAATGGCGCACTCTTCGATTATCGAGTCTTTATCATATCTTTGAATATTTAAAATTTCCATTTCTAGTACCAGTAACAAACGCGCTTACACACACATTTGTGGTGGTCTATCGCCTCCACCCTCGTTTCCGCCCGGCGTTCCTGAACGCACCCAGCAAATATCGATGCGTGAAATGAGACTCCCATCAGTCGTAAAGACACCCAGTACCGATGCCGTGCAACAACATGATCGCGGCCACTCGAGTTCCACTCTTTCTACCGCTATCTTCGCTATCGACAGTTTCAGGAATCGTCTCCTAAAACTCTTCGCCTAGTGACTACTTTTTCCAGCTTAACTTCTCCATGTTTGTAAACTGTGCTTAACAATAAATCAAGTGTCAACCGTAAATTGTCTATCGTATCTCGCATCCTGCTCTGGGGCTATACATTATACATGTAGCACGTCATGCGCCAATTGTACTTTTAATCTTACGTAGGAGATGCTACGGGATATAAAGGCGCTGCCTATTTTAGTTGTTAAATATAGAAAATAGAAAGAATGGATAACAAAATCTAGACAGTAATTAATATATTTAAATGTATTTTTCTCGTATCGATGTTAGCTATCATCAAATTGTTTTCAAATTTACTATAAGAAAAATAAAACTTAATTTATCTAATCAACTCCAAAAGCGTGTAGGCTTTTCTCTCACAAAACACCCCGCTTTAAAAAATCTTTATCTTATCACTGACGTCTGTTCCTTTGGAAAATTTTTTGAAAACATATTTTCTTCAACTGTCATCTTTCCTTCTCTTCCGAGCCGCAAGAGACCTCGATACCAACCCTCGTTAAAAAAAATTTACATATAAAAGATAACCGATTATTTTCTGGGGGAATCCGCATCAAATAATCCTGAGATGAACTTTTCAAACATAAAAATAACATGAATAGTAGAAATGACTCCATAAGATCTTAGATACAGCCGTCCACGAAAATATATCCATCCAAAAAAACCCACCATTAATAATAAACCAACAAAATCCCCCTATAATAATCAAAGAACCACTTAGCAAGGTAATTATGCGAGCCTAAAGCTGGCTATTAAAAAAATAACGACGTCCTTAATCGCGACGTCAACTAATAATATTTAATACTAAAAATTTTGAGTCACTTTTAAATTGGCCTTTCAGTTTCAGGCAGGATTAAGGATAAAAGGCCCTTGAATGAATGATGTTACTTACTTGAAACGTCGGGAGTATATAAGTCATTCTCGGGACTATTTGACGCGGATTCCCCCGAAAGATAATCCTTTATCTTTTATATGTAAAAACTTTTTAACGAGGGTTGGTATAGAGATCTTTTGACCATAATCGAAAAAAGTGCACTGAATTTTTTTGAAAGTTACATACATTATGAGACCCTTTGCGATAGGTAGTATTTTTGCCGAAATCGAAATAATACAGTAAAAAATTAGCGCCAGCAGAAAGACAATATTTAGGAGAACACATTCTTATTATGAAGTTGTAATTATTCAAAACAGACGGTCGGTGATATTTTAAATATGAATTAAATACATATTGTATTTATATCAAAAAGGTAACATATAGGTTCGAAAATTGTCGCTAAAAATATTGTCGCTGTAGCATAGTTGGATAATGCACCTTCCCCGGTTAGGAAAGAGATCCAGGTTCGAATCCCGGTGGCGCAACAACAATATTTTTCGATAGAATTGATTTTATATATATATCTTTCTAATTAATATATTTAATTCATATTTAGAAAGACAATAAATTATACATGTACGATTTATGGAGCTTGAACATTACGATACAGACGTAACCTGGTGTTCTTGAAAACATTTTCAGTCATGATTGCCCTCAACTCCTCGAAATTGATGTCTTCATTCCGGAAACACACAAGTTCCCACGGGACCACACCGAATGATATTTTATTACAGTACAAGGAAGGAACATCGAGTTGCGGTAAACCTCCCAATCACCGCACGGTTTAGTACAAATTGATTTCATAATTCCCACACCGTCAGTTTGCTCAAGTATACTCTATTCCGAGTATTCACTTGAATAAAATGTGCCTATCGTCGCACCAGTATACACTCCAGGCGAGTTCTAGTGAAAAATATATATTTTTTAAAAACGCTGTTTTGCCTTTCGCTGAACTGATCAAGACTAAACCAAAGTATATATATAGTTGAAAAAAAAACAGGAACTACTTGAACTCGGGAATTTTCCATTTGCCGGTAAACTCATTTAACTGAGCTACGCTTGTCTTGCCAGTTAGATTTGTTCTATGTATATATCTAAGATTTCCAGTAGCGCTTTTTGTAAAATGCAATATTTCTCAGATCAAACTTTGGACGAAACCTTATAGGTGGCGTACGATCTAACGCAAATTTCTTGCACCACTTGCGCAATCAAATAGCTCCGCGACATTTTTTAAATATATGAATCGATTGGAACGAAAATTTAAACACTGACAAAATAATATGCATTAACATGTAAAAAAAAAATACGTCTTGTTTACACAAAGATTTAAATTTCTAAGAGTAAATACTTTTATTGTTGCATAATCCATCGGATTTATGTTACCATCAAGAATGTGTGAAGAATGCCCCTCGTCTCGCAACTAATGTTCCAAACCCCTCACTTATATGTACACTTTATTTCATGTTTACTGGTCTGTTAACGTTTCTAAGATAGAATACATTGTATACATAGAATATATTCATATAAAATAAAAAATATTTGATTATCTCGAAATGTGAATGAATACTGAAATATGAACGACATCTAGTTTATTATTTTTGTCTAGTTAACGAACAGACTATATTACGAACCATTTATATAAAATGCATAACTCCGATAGCATTATACATTGGACGCACAACAAGTCAAGCGGAAATGCGTTCCGGTGCATCACGGGGCATTCGTCACACCGGAACACCTCGTGATGAGGTGCTAGATGCTGACAAGACGGAGACATCGCTACATCTGGAAAATAGTGTTATTTCTCCATAGTACAATATTTAGTTGACCTAATGAACTCATTGCAAAACGAAATGACTCGTCTAGCGAACTCACGGTTGGCTGACAAATTCTCTGAGATCTCCGAGGAAAGAAGGTATGTTAAATGAGTATTTTCTGCCTGGATTTTAATAGATTACTCGATTTTATGGTAGAAAACACTCGGAACATGTAGGCAGCAGTCGTTATTCATACGAGAATGAACCGTTCTTCCAGGTCGTTCACGAGTACGACCGCCCCGATTAGTAATACCACTTTTTTATTTCATTCATTTTACAATCTGAGTCCTCTCCTGGGGAGGTTTCTTAACCTTTGACAAACCATGATATAAAATACCCGAATGCAGCCATGCTGTCAACTCGTGTTACCGCAAAAGTTTTTATTAACTTAAATGGCTTTAATGGCACGAATTTATTCTAAATATTTAACATTCAATTTTGAAAAAATGATTAATAACATAATTTAGAGCATTCCTTAAGTTCTATACAATGTGTCCTTTTTTCTTAACTCTCTTCATTTAATTAGTGAGAAAGGGACAATTATATTTGTATGTTTGTTGTTCTTTCCATTGTGAAAATAGTGTGTCGTCATTCATATCAAAAATTGTATTTTTACCAACGTATTAATTTTATAACGGATTGAATGGAAAAAATAATTGTTTTTATACGATTTCCTTTTCAAAAATGGTTTTTCACTAGTCATTCCTAAGCGCTAATATTTTCTTTAGGGTTATCTAAAATATAGATTTTATGTTTTTACCATGTATTTACCGAAATATTACATGTTAATTATGATGGTAGAGCTGTGTTATTGCATGGTTTTGGAAGGGTTAATTTCTAAAGCTATTGTGATATTTAAATATCTTGAAAAAAAATTGTAGATCGAATTTTTTTCGTATTTCAGAATATGTATACATTGTGAAAATATTAATATTATGAATAAATATTATATATCTATTACTCAATTTTAGGCTGCAAAAACATTAAATTTATATTATGCGGCACACGCATTAATACGAGTACATTCCCGGCGTACAATATTGAAATTCTGTAGACGACACGTTATTAAAATCAATTATCTGCTTTTGCTTTTGATCTGAGGGCGCGTCTGGTGGATGAAAATAGCTTATAATTGAATTAGGGTTTAATTACAAAGTTACTCAAAGAAATTCTCATACCTTATAAGGGGCCACACCCTCGGGGTGTGCGCTAATGGATGAAATTTTACTTTTGAAACTGTCCCGTGCCCGATGGTCCGGTGGCTAAAGGTCCCGTATCCGCGAATAAAATTTTACTCTCGACATTAGCGTAAAGGATAGTGGCTATTGCACTCTGCATGGAGAGCAGACAGACTAACTGATGTACAGATGTATACCGACCCGTACCATTGTGATCATACCCACCACTGTTGATGGGCGAAGAGTTGGTAGGGAAAAGGAACAGTACGAGAAAGCGTTGAATCTTTATGAAGCATCCAAGATCGCGTGAGATGGAGGGATATCAACCCTCGGGCATGTCGCAGCGGCTAGCGTAAGAAATTAGCAGCCGCGCGACCACGGACCAACGAAACCGGCCTGAATGTACTTTGGGCTACCGTAGGGCTTTCTTCTCACGAATTTCTTGACGGGTGGAGAGGAATAAGCCGCGACTGAGTGAGAATGGCGAGGGTACCGTCTTCTCGACTGCGAGCTCTGGCTCAACAACAAACTCACCCTTGGAGTGAATGAGCTACGATACACTGAATTTTTTATTTGTGACTCAATACTTCTAAAATATATATATTATAACATTACGTTATAGTACCGACCCGCCGATAGGGCTGCCTTGAATTACCGTGTGCAATAGCAATGACAACACTACACCGCTGAAGGATTTTTTCTATGCGGAGCGCTGTCTGCGTCTCGTTTAACGAACTCTCACAAACATGTGATTTCAGATTTAAAAAGGAAGGGTGAGAATAATTGTATAACGTCAGACATTTGTGTTATACTGTGCCATGTTATGTAAGCGTCTCTGTTATTATATTTGTTTTTACAGGATGTAAATCTCTTTCTCGCGATGGACCTCCGCAGCTACGGAGGCGCCATTTTTTGTATAAATGGTATAAATATATGATGGCCAATAATAACATCATGAAGGATTGCCCATGGACCAGGGTGATATGGAAGATTACGATTTGGATCCCATCAGCTCAACATTATCTTTACAGTAGAGGAAAAACAGTACTTCGATATCTCACCATGTACAACGTTAATTAACACAAGTAACAAAAAATCTGTATTCGCCGTGGAGCAAACTATTCAACTGAGATTCGACCTGGTGACTTATTAAAATATTAACATTATTTAAATTGTGGTTGTTCCTGATAATATTTCGTTTATGCTTCTGTATGAAGTAATTTAATGCTTTACAATATTGTTTTGAAGAAGCAATTCTTTCTAATCTTTTGTTAACGTTAACGTTCTTATTGATTTATTTTTATTATGTAATTTTCTGTTAACGTTAACGTTCTTTTTATTTATTTTATTACGTAATCTTCTGTTAACGCTAACGCTCTTTATAATTTATTTTTATTATGTAAAAATAAATTAAAATAAATAAATCTGATGATAAATCTTATTTATTTTATGACTATCTGAAGCAGGTGGGAGACAGAATGGTCAATTCTGTTCATAGTACCCACAAGTCTCGTACTCTATCTTGGGTGAAACCGATGGACGCACTGACGTTCCGTCGTGCACGTCACAATATATATAGAAGAGACATACTATTTTCAGAATATATTCTAAACTATTTCACATATCGCACACCTAGATCAAAACTAAGACAACTCAAAAAAAAACAGAATTTTGAGTTATTATTGTATTCGGATACTCTGTCATATGCGCAACTAACTTAGCCCCAGTTATCGAATAAAGTCATTTTAGGGTACATTTATGACCCAAAATGTTATTTAGTTTCATAACTTTAGTACCAAAAAATGGAGAAAAATATTAATATTTTTTTGTCTACTGAAAGATCACTTTTTGGGTTGTCTTAGTTTTGATATAGGGGTGCGATATTATTAAGACATGTTTAATAAATTCCTACTACTAAAATATTTCGCTAGTAAAATCTAAAATATTAAAGTTATAATATATACCGAAATACTATTAAGTGATAAGCATGCGAATTTGAAAGCTGATGTTAGTATAATGAGTAAGATTAAGAAAGGACCACTTATGTGGTTTGGTCATATGGAACGGATTAATGAGGAGAGAATGGTAAGAAAGATATACGACGCAAGTGTTGATAACACCAGAAATAGAGGACGACCGCAGAAGACTTGACACGACCAGGTAAACCAGATAATTGAGGATGGTTCTGTTAGAAGCCTTAACAATCGGCGAGCTTGTAAGTTAGTTAGTTAGTTCGTCGTGGTGGTAAGTTAGTTAGTTAGTTATGTGAATTTGTTTCGGATATAGATAATATGTATTTTGAAAATTATGGCTTATTCCTAATTCACAGCGGATTTAACATCAAATTGATCGTACAATCCTTTCTATTAATATATGAACATGAAAACCATTCAAATTTGTTGACTGCTCCTAAATAGATTAAAGTCAAATTTTATGATCACAATTTTATATTAAATAGCGTTTATTTCATCTCACAATCATTAAAAATATTAAGTAAACAAAATATAAAACTTTATCCAATATATTCCATCAAATATTGAATAATAAGTGTATGTTCTATAAAATGGTTAGCAATTATATACACAGTTCAATGATACAATGATCTAACTCACCTGTTTCGATAGTTGCGTGGCCAGGTTCTAGATGGTAATGGAACGTCTTCAATAACCTTTAATTGCTTTCTTTTTATATTAAAAATTATCAAACAATAACGCGTACTACAATAATTATCAGCCTTGCAGAAATGACGTATATTTGAAATATTATTGCAAATTTTAACTGATGTTTTCTTAAAGTATGAAAATCGACGACTTATTTTGTGCTGCTAAACCGAATATTTGACAGAAACCTTTCGTGAAATAAAATTTTGTACATAAATTTTCCATAGCAACCAAATGTTGGTTCGAAATTAATTGCAATGTATTGCGGATCAATCGGCGTCCTAATTCATGAAAATTTTATCTACTTCATAATTTGGATGCATTGTTTTTGTTGGAACATGGAATTGCGGCAATTTATCGTGGATGACGTCATGGATGATTTGTTCATTTAAATGTTGAAGTTGGTTCACGTTTCAGCACCATAAAGAAAGATTGGCAAGTTCTGACAAGTTTAATTTGTTGTTCTGGTTTATTAAGTGATTAATAAAACAAAGTTAACAATCTAAAATATTTTTAAACTTGAAAAGTAAGTTCCGTGTCAAAAAAAAAGTACTGGGGCGCCGCTCTGGCCCCACGACACCACTGAGGATATATAATAATTATAGCAGGTGTGAATAACCACACCTATTGCATACATCACCGTTTTTCGATAAGTTTTTTACTTGAAAAAATCATCTTTTCAATAAAGCTTTCAGTTTTCTACTAAAGTTCTAAGAGTAGTAAATATTAAATTGAGGTAGATACATACAGTTTTATTATTTTGTGTGGCTATCTTTCTCGAACACTCGATTAATGTGGTCCAGTTTAATCCTCTCCCATAAATCATCTCGTTTTGATAGGTAGGTGATCAGCAATCCAAGAAAAATTAATCTTTACCATTTCTCGACATACACTTTCTTACAATCAAAACAACGGTAAGATCATATTATAAAGAATTTCTGTTATTTATGAACATATCGTTTATTTTGAGAGAATCTTAATTACCTAAAAATGAATAATAAAAAATTACAATAATTTTTAAAGTCCATTAGATGCAATTACATAAACTTATACTTAGTATAAGAATAATTAAAACATATTTTGTGTCGTGGCTTATTAGTGATGAGCTCAAAATCAATCAATCAGTGAGTCAATCACTGATATCTTTGAGTTACACTCACTATCAGTGATTAAATATCTGGGAATATCGTGATTCGTGATTCATTTATTTATATTTGGTTGTGAACCGTGATTCGGAGCCTGCGCATTTGAGAAGAAAATATTAATTAAGGAATGATGTTATAATTCATGATCAGCGCCATCTGCATTTGACCTAAAATGTTGAGAATTTGGCCCAAAAAATAAACACATTTTTTTAAGCATTTTTATTATCTTTGTGATGATATTGAATTAGATATATATTAATTATTTATGCTAGAATATGTTTTTTTTTGTGTATTGTGATATTTATTTGGGACATGTGCGCATTAGTAATGAAACTGTGATCACAATCACAGTTTTCAATCACTGATATTATCGAATACCAATCACAATCACACCGGTGAGTCAAGAGTAGCATGTTTTCTCATCACTATGGCTTATTATTTAAAGAATTACTTTATAAACATATTATAAAGGGTATGTATATTCGTAATATTTTGGCCATCCGTTAGGTTGAAGGGAGAGGTCATCTATCCTTCTTAATAGATTTATTTATCCCGTCTGACCGGACCACCCAGTGCGCGGTTTAATATTACCTACTACCTAACATCTAAAGGTCTAAGATTTCTCATTTTTCCTCATAAATCAGGGTACAGGGATGATGTTCCCTTATGGGACCGCATACGAAATAGCTCGAGGGGCGTGGAGAATGTATTAAAAATAATTAATTAATTCAGAAGTCACATAATACAATAGAATATTTATTAAATTTACTAACAGTAGTTATATCGATATTTTTATTCAATTTTCTTGTTTAAATCAATTAATATTTCTGATTATTCAATTTTGAAAATTTTTGGTAAGTAAGTAATTATTACAACTACTAATATCGCGTCACTGTTGATACTAAATAATAGAAAATAAAAATAAAAATTTCGTCGATATGTGTTTTAAAAATGGAATATAAAAAACAAACAAGAGATACGAAAATGTTTATTTCGAGAAAATTAAATAAATCAAACATAGATAAATTTTGTGTGGAAAAATATTAACAATGTATCCCATAATAAGTAATATCTCAAAATTTTTAAAAACATACGTTCAAATTCGGCACGAGCCGCCTTGCAAACGAATGGAAAAAAAAATAAACAAATTAATAAAAGTATATAATAGAAAGTGCCTTTGTTCGTCGTACAGAAAGAAAACACATCGCGGTCTCACTAAGGTCTCGTATCGAAGGAAAGATGGGAAAAAAATCTCAAAGTTCGTATGCAGAGATCCGGTGACAGGGCGTTTTGTCAAACAATCTTAAAAGGTAATCCCGGATATTTGGTTTCTATTTACAAAAATTTGTACTAGAGTTTTGTAATCATTTTCAATTCAATTTCAATGCGTGGTGGATGCAATGACTGAAGCATATCGGTCGATATTGATAATTTTAAAACATGATAGCATTATTATGTCTTATAGTAATATTTCATCAAGAAATAATGAAATTTTCGTTCAAACCCAGAACGCCATAAGTTACAGTCAAATACAAAGTGAATATTATGTTCCAGGCCGATGTTGTTTTTGAATAACTAAAAAATGAAATATTATTTTTTAATTTTGTTTTTATTTATTAATTATTTGGTTTATTACAATTATGTGTGGAATATGATATTGGCCAGGTGGCCGCTTCTGGTAGCGGCACAAATGCGTGATTTTTAACCATAATTTTTATAACATTCTCGCACACTTCGCGCGTTATTTCAGCAATTTCATTTCGTATATTGTCCTGTAGCGTCGGAATTGTTGTTGGGTTGGCTGGTAAACAACAATTTTCGTTTATTTAAATCTTGAAGTATGATTTAAAATAATATATTACCAAATATTGTATCTCCTGCGTAAAAGTACAGTAGTACCGTAGTTTTTTGAAGCAACACCTCGATAATAGCAGGTGTTACCGTGCCGAAACGTCGGCATAGGTTTCCCCGAGGAAACTATCTACAAAAAACAAGAAAAGAGACGCTAGTTTCATGCACTAGTGCTCGCGGAAACCTCAAATTAAACATATTTATATATATGTGCAAAAGCCAGAAGATAATGATTTTCGACATGCATTATTCACAATATTATATAAATATTAGAAACAGCCCTTCAATAATTATGAAAAATAGAATTTTATAGCTCATATCAACTAAATTAAAATAGCAAAATAATTTACGTTAACTACATTTTCAAGTGATTAAATTTGTAATTGCAATAATTTAAATTAGCTTGTCTTCATTTTATACAAACTACTTGTATCGGAAAGTTCACCTATACCTTGATTTAGTCTATGCCACAAACCGTTCATAGACAAATTATGAAATCTCTTCATATATAAAACAAAGCCTGTCTGTCATTATGAATCTTTGATTTGACGTTACTTGTTAATCACTCTAGTATAGCGCATTTCTTTGGAAAAGTTTTAAGCTATATTTGTATAATTACCGAACGACAGCTAAGCGACTCGGAAAAAAAAAATTATGTTCGGCGCATTTAATTCAATACGGCGGCTAAATTATTCATCTCGCGTAAACAATCTATACATAGTTAACTAGGGCTGTTTCGTGTTTATCATGGCTAACTGCCTGACACGGATAACCCGTGCGCCCCTAACTTCTCTTTGATGCAAGATGTAAGTTAAACGATCAAGTATTGTAAAGATAAACATTCCGCCAGGACTATAGATGGTAATGAAAATCTATTTGAGATCAAAAACACGATTAGTTAATGGAAGCCGGACCACACAAGGCGCGGTAATCCATTATATCCTCGTAATGCGCGAAGAAACAATTAAAATGTTTCTACGCACGAATATTAAAGTGTTTGGTATATAACTATAATATTTCTCAGCTCAACAGTAGATAACATTCTGCAGATTTTATATTCGGCACAAATGTTAAAAATGGTTTAACATATTAAAATGTTTTTACTTTTTAACAAAAATAACGAAAGTTACGAAGTTTTCACGTTTTTGAACGTCCGCCATTTTGAAACAAGATGGCGTATCAGATTAGTTAATTAATTGTCGAATTAAATTGATGAAGGTACATTTTACAGAATGTAATATTAGAGATTTTTCATAATTTAAACAAACTTTGAAAAGCGCAAATATGATGTGTATGAATAATAATCAGACACGGACCTTTCTACCAATGGCCTGTTGATACCTTCCATCAACGTGGGTGGTCTCAAACACTGCACCCGAATCGAATGAACGGGTTTTTAAGTTTAATTTCAGGGGTTGTTAAAATATCTGAAATTCTTGCCGGAGATTAATTATATCAATTTCAAATCAAAAGTGAAAATTGAATTGGCAAAATATAAGACACTGAATTAATGCATATATATTATGACCACTGAACTAAAAAGTTTCAATACGTATTATATTGACTTGTTGAGGTTAATTAATTGTCAGACGAAGTTATTGAACTCGTTTTAAATCATATTATTTTGCCAATTTTTTTAATTTATTTTAAAGACATATTTTTACCATTTTGTTACCCCACTCAGTGATGATACCCGGGGTGGCCCGCACTATGTACAAGACGACACACAACATGGCGCCTCTGTATCTTCAAGAACTTTGTATCCCAGATAATTTAAGTGGTAGACGTTAAACTCTCAGGTCAGGAAGAGTTGTAGAACCTACCAGAAGTCTAAATTTAGTGAACGGGCATTTACGGTGGCAGGCCCAAAAGTGTGGAACTCTTTGCCCTCCGTCATAAGAAACAGTGCATCAGAGACTTTGTTTAAGAAGAAACTAAGCACACACCTTTTCAAAAAGTCATTTCCATAAGTGAAAATAACAATTTTAAATCTTAAAAACAAAGATAACTTTGGAACTATAAACAGTTTATGTGTAAAGCGCCCTTGTGGTGAAAGTTTTTACGAAAATGGGGCTATACAAATTATCCATTATTATTATTTATCACATTTCAAATGCCTTTCTTCCTTCCACCCTTTCAATTGCTCTCAATGTCCATATTTTCACTTTATAGAGGCACATGGAAAGAAAAGATCTTAACCAAATACATTTTTGTGAATAATAATTAAATCTATTTTTCCCAATTGTATCCAGGATTGACTTCACACTTTTTGCCATTCCAATTCACTTAATTTTAGTTTCACAGCCACCGTTATCAGTTATACAAAACCCGTACTGTTACCTTCGCTTCGTCGAAGATGTTTTTAGTTTTTCACATAATGATGAACTGGATATGACTGCCTAGATCAGTGATTATCAACCTGGTCTGTACCGCCCACTAATAGTTGGTTAAAACTTCCATGATGGGTGGTGGGTGATTATGGTTTTTTTAGTTTTCATCAAAACGATTTTGCTATATTTGACCTAACTAGTTATCTTAAAAAGTAAAATCGCAAGGACCGAAAGACTATACGAGTGAGAAAGAATTAGGTAGTCTTCGAATTTCGAGGGTATGTACAGTACCTATTTAGATTTGTGAGAGTAAAGACCACTCGTGAAAGTTACATTGTTTCACGCGTTAAATAAATAAAATAAATTGTGCAAAAATAATGTACCTATGTCTCAAAAGAAGAAATATGCTTGTAGCTCCAGCATATCTGCAGATGTTCTTCGTCGAATCACCACAAAGTAAACTGATTCCAATGTGTTTACTACGTCAGAAGACTCTCCAACGAAGCGATGAAGCCAAGTCGGTTAAGATAACTTTTTACTACAAAACATCCAGAATATAATGATAAGTCAATTGAATACATTCATGAATTGTTTGAAAGATTTCAAAATCGTCCTACAATAACAACTTCAGTTAAAAAACAAAATGCAAATATTGAAAATGGATTAACAGCAGTATCAAATCTAATTATAAAAAGTGGTAAAAGCCGCAATATTGGAGAAACCGTAATATTAACTTGCATGAAATAATTCATAACCACTGTAATGCACCGGGATATACCTGATACTTGAAAGACACTTCCCCTAAGTGATTATACCGTTAAGAGAAAAATTGATTAAATGGCAATTAAAGTTTAAAGAAAACTTGTAACTATTCTTCTAAACTCTTCATTTTCCATATAACTGGACGAGTCTACTATTACATTGCAAAATAGTTGCGAGTCTGTCCTTGATGTTTACAAGTATTTTAGGATAAAAGGAATAAAATTAGAATAAAGGCGATTAAAATTTTTAACATCGAAATATAAGGGACACCTAATATATATATCCAAGATTATTGATGTAGATTTCCGATGCCATATTTATTAGACCAAAATCCAAAAAAAGAATAGATTCACGGTTCACTGTGAAAATGATAGTGATTCAATATGCACTAGAGTAATACACAGTGAATCAAATGTAATTGCAAAATCTAGTTTGTTTACCTGAAATATCGATGCCATATGTGATGAAACTAAAAATTGTTTTAAAAATCGCAGTAATTTAACTATGTTACATATTTTAGCCATTTAGACGACAAGAACAAAATGATGGTTCAGTGTTCAACATCCCCCTCCCATATCTATTTTTCAGTTTAAAATGATCTAATTATATGAATTAAATTGAAGAATATTTAGTGTTTTATTTTGTATAATCAAACATATCAACCTACATTATGCAAAAACCTGAAAAAAGTTTCATATTAATAATAATTATTATAAAACAGAAATAAAATCCAATGTTAATAAAGAGGAATTATGTAGGCCTGTTAAAAAATAAAATAAATAAATATCATCAAATGCATCATCGGCAAACTTTCAATCCTCATCCTCAAATTGTTCATACTACTTGCGCAAGTGGGATAATTTCTATTCTGCATTTTTCTATTGAAACAAATGAATAAATATTGATTGTACTATTTTTTGAAATACAGTGAAACCCCGATTTTAAGTTTATGAAGGGACCAACAAAGCAAACTGATTATTTATTTTTTATTGAAAAAAACCTAATAAAGTTTTTTGCTACATGTTTTTAAATAGTTCTTTCAATATTATAAATTAAATTAAAGGATTCTGGTGGTACATTGGTAATACTAATAAAATATGCTTTGAAGTCTTCAATATGCCTCTATATGGCATCGTCCTGTGTAGGAACTGGGTTTATGGGATGAACAGACACTTCTTCTTTGTAGGAAAGTTCTTCTTCTGTCAAGTTTTCATTTAGGTGACTGTTCACTATTTCATCAATTTCCACTACGTTCTATGTCTATGTAAATCTGCAAGGGTTATTCATTCATTCTTTCTCAGCCATCAATGTTGTTTTTACTATCTCCTACGCAATTTTCTTGCTGATTCCAGCTTGTAAAAACAATAAAACAACGAAAAGTACAAATTACGTAGGTATTAGAATGAAAAATGCGTATATACGACAAGCAAACGACCAACACACTCTTGGCTCTATGGCATATAGCGAACAAATTCCAATCAATTTTAGATGTAAATCGCGGGAAAGACAAATGTAAAATAGAGTTTCTAATGTATTAAAATGACTGCAGAAATAACACGCAAATGGAGGGAAAACGTGAATTCCGGGCATGTGAAATCGGGGTTCCACTGTATGTGTAAAAGTAAAATAAAAGAATTAGTTGACAGAAATATGTAATAAATGTTATTAAAATCATATGTAAAGCCATCAATCAACATAGACTTAAAATATAATGTGAAAATAACTACAAGTTTATCGTTAATTATTTTTTGAAAAATAAAAAATAATTCCTTCAACCGAGTATATAAATCAGTTTTGAGACAGTTTTAGCAGCAAGCATAATAATGATAAAGTTATCTCGCATTTTAAGCTATATCCAAAAACATACATATTAACAAAATGTACCTACATAACATTATTTTTTTGTTGATAAAATGTGTTTGGCTATTGAAAATAGATATAAAAAATATATACAATGAATATGATGGAACATTATGAGTATTTCTATAATTCTCAATTTGTTTTAATTCTTTATTCCTTTAAAAAAAACAGCAGGAGTAAGGAAATTGTGAAAGATATTGATGTTTTGATATATGTACTTGTTCATTACCGTAAGTTTTCAAAGTCAAAAATATTACAGCTGTCATAACACATGTCTCTATTTTTCATATTTACAAATCTAAAATTGAAATATTAACAAAGGCAAAATAAATAAAACCGTTTTCATGTGATGGTGAAATAAATCGGTATGTATGTATGTATTACATATATTATCCATTAAAAGTACTTACCTAAAACTTCATATTTGATGCCTTATATTACTTACATTTTGCATTCACAATACACAATAATAAATAACTACACTATATCTCCTCCAAAACTACAACCGGAAAACACTTTATTTATGTGCACCTTATACTATAAATAAACACATACAACAACAAAAAATAATAAACACACCTGATTTACTAACAGCTGTTCACTGTAATTTTCTAAATAATTTCAGCTCATTTCACAGTAGGTACTATTATGAAATGCACTGAAATAAAAATCCACCTTGAATTTCAAGATCTACCTATACAGATCTCATGAAAGCATTTTATAGCCTAAAACATGTAACAAAAATTTATCAGTACCTACCCTATACATATATGTACCCATTATTATTAAAATCATGTTTTTTTCGTTTCAAGATATTTAAAGGGTTGCATTTGAATTGATTAAAAAATATTTTTATACTACACAACACAATGTTTCAAAATTTATTTAGTCTATTAGATTTATAATTTATTTTGACATATAATTGTTAATGTCGTATGTAGCTTATAAGGAAATTAAAAATTTAAGGTTGAAATGAATTACTCTATTATTCAAATAAACACTAGCGGAATACCGTTGAACGTCATAAAAATATGTCATAATTTGAATCATATTATATATTAATTTAAAAGAATGTGATGCAAAATAATTGATAAACTCATTTTTTTAAATTTCTTGACTTAGACCACTTTCATAATATTGGGCTCATGTGGTCATAACAATGTGCAGTAGGCTGCAGTAGAGTAAATGGTTAATGTGGGATAAAGTACCGATTTGTATACTGAGAAAATATGAAATCTGGTAGGTAAGTCATATCAAATATATAGTAATAAATTGTCACACTCAAGAATGATTCTGAGAATGTGCTCTCGTTCACCTGATGTCATGTTTGACATTATTCATAGTAAGAGAAGAAAATATCCTTAATATTTCAATACACATGACATGGGTTTTCAAAAATAAAAAGCATATAAAATAAATAAAGACTATAATTATTCAACAAATAAAACAGGATAGAATAAATAGGCAAAAAAAATAAAAAACCGATTTTACAATACTAATATAAAAAAATGCATTGGATAATAATATAATATGTCTTTCAAATAATTCATAAAATGAACAAGGAAAATTTTTAGAAACTTACATCTGCGGAAGCTCTACTTGGCGCAATCAAGCTAGAATGATTTACCATAATATCCCAATTATTGCAATAACACATTTCGGTTTTGAGTCAATTTGTCTATTTTATCGCTTCATAGCATGCATATCAACTACATAATTCGGTATTTGGTTCAGATGTTTAATTATTTATGACAAAGCTGTCTGGCATTAAAATAATTAATCTTCAATAGACTATGTGAGAATGTAGGAATTTTCACTGGTATGTATCTAAATATTTGCGTGTGTATTTTGATATTATATATCATTTAGTGTGTACAGCGATTGCATAGTAATAAACTGAGAATAATAATACTTTTGTAACAAGAAAAATACTACCGATTTGATTGCTTTATCACTCGATTTATACATTTCTTGCGCTGTGAAAATAGGATTAACTGCGTGAACCCTCAGAATGAGGATCAAATGCTCCAGCCCTTGATCACTGTGCGAGTGGCTTAGTGTATAGGCTAGACCAGCAAGCATGTTGATAGCCACACTTTATATATTATTTGTTCCTTAAAATTCGCTCTGTTGATATGCTGTTCATGTTAATATGTACATATGTATTATATTTTATGTATAAATAAAATATGCACTTATTACTTTTAAGCGTGTGTGATTCAATAGTTGGTTAATTATTTAGCATATACCTAAGCTATATAAGACATTTCAATTATGAGTAGGAAGTCAGATAAATTGGGTATGTTCACCTAAAACACTAATTTCATTTCATCAATGTGTACCCGACAAAAATTAAGAGACGTACAAGAATTGCACATTCAATGTTCATTTGAAATTATCAATAATAATATACAATAAAGTTATAATGCATATTTTTTTCATTTGTGAATATATAAACTACACGAAACCAAAATGCAAAGTCGTTCCTTTACATTTGTGCTGTTAAAATATCAAAAGCGGTCTGTCTTTTTTACAGCAGTAATTTACATTATTCACAACACTGAATAGTTAAAAAAAACAGCTATCTTTAAAAATTTTCTTTTTAACATTTTTATTTCAGTCATTGAAGATATTCATGATTTGTAAAAACATATTTCAGTAATCAAATACATAATCGTACAGTATATGTACAACATGGAGTGACAAACGTGGAAGCGGCGTATACTTATATACACTTTAATTGTTCAGAAAAATTTACATTATTTTGAGAGGGAAAATATTTAAATTGTTTGCATATGTATTTGAAAGCACAACATTTTATAAAGATTTATTTTTCAAGTTCTTTGCTTAGGGTCGAAAATATTTCTTAGAAATTTGTAGTCTAAATACAAAAAAAAAATCCAAAGCATACTTTACAGAATATAAAAAAAAGTATTATTATCATACCACACCAAAGAGCATTTTTTCATACAAATTGCAAATAACTTTTAATGATTAAATTGCTCCTAAAATGTTTAGTTTTTCAATTTCTTTCCCTAATGAACTACGATAGAAACAAATATTCAATTTCAAAATAGAGAATTATATTTAACATTAATACACTTACACATTATAATTAAATGGTAACTGACACGTTTAGAAAATATTTTTTCTTTCACATTAATTTTGAGAAAGTCATATTTTTAAATAGAAATGCGTATACGAAATACGCGTGATATCATTATTATTATTTTTAAACTAAACTAAGCTAAGCGCTTGTGTTATGAAAATAGGCTAACTTGGTTATCTTCCGAGACGAGGCTCAAACCTTCTAGCCCTTGATCCCAAGGCTTATATCTTACTCTTAAACTAACAAGCGCGTAGCTATGCTTTACAAATTATTTATACTCCTTTATTCAATATTTTATTGAACAATTATGCTTGGACAGGCTGAATGTAAAGGAAAGCATTCACACATATGTAATAACACCCTTATTATACACATCATTCAAGGAGTCTGATTTCCTTCCCTCTTATTTGAGACATAATTACAAAAAAGGTACAAACTATCACATAACAATAATAACCATTATTATTATACACATAGCCTAGTAGCAAAAACAGTATCCTTAAAAAAATCAGAATTTACAGTGATGTAATAAACACTAATTAATTAAGAAATTATCATAAAAATAAGTTAATATACACAGATCTAAAATGTTTACATATTAAGTACAGTAAAATCCCGTTTATTTGAAGAATGTTTATTCGAAATTCGCCGTAAGTCAAAGTTTTGGAGCCAAATGTGGTATCTCTGGAAAGTTTTCATAGTAAATTGTACTTATAAATCAAATATCGTTATTCGAAGCTATTTTTGAACACTTATCAGATGAATCTGTCAATCTATTTTTATCCTAATTTGATTTTTTTTTGTCAAATATCTGTAATCTGCAAAACACGCATTATAAATTAACAAGAAAAGTTGGCAGCTAACTGATGAAAGTACATACACGTGCGCTACGCCATGTGCCTGTCAAAGTCCATCCAAATGGGTCGTACCCGCCCCTATACCGATTCACGATGCATAAACTTTGCATTGTTTGTTTTCAAATATATATTTCGCGTCCTCAATTTTTAAATCTTTATCTTCCTTACTGCGACGCATTAATTTAGCTCACATGTTTTTTTCTCTCGCTCGTTTTCTATACATTAGAAAAAGATAGCATATATTATCTTTGCGCCCTTATAGGTCACGTAATTCTCCCAGTTTCTGCGAATGTTAGTGCTTGCCAATCTTCTGTTCCGTATTATTACCATCATTATTTTTGCTTACATAGCGTTTGTATATTTTGATTTACAACACGCGGTTACGTACGCGGTTGAGTTTCTCAGACTTTTACGTGTTTTATAAAATATTTAATTTGTTATCATTTTAATACATACATATCTCTTTCTATTTAAATTTATTGTCAAGGCATTTTGAAGAATACGTGGTTGGTGCTTCTCAGATCTTCTCGCATCTTGTTAATTAACATATTATGTAAAGACAATTATTCGTATTTCTCTAATATTTACGTGTCAGACATTTTGAAATTCGCGAATGCGTGGTTTGCGTTCCTCAGACTTTTCCATATTTCATTAAATTTAAATGATTTTGACTGATAATTCTATATTCTCAAAATAGCTCCAATGCAAAACTCGTGCACATCAAACAGTGACTAAAAAATCAAATTACGTAATGCAAGAGTGACGAAAAATATTATCTTAAACAAAATTGACAGAGGAATACGCGACTCCACTAATGATGTTGTCGACAATATAAAACATGATGACAAAATAAAATGAATTAGGAAGCGGTGAGTAAAGAAGATAAAAAATAAGTCGTCACAGGCGAGTGCAAAATGTCGCCGCAACCACCACAAAACGTTTTAAAAGCACTGGAAACTTTTGTTGCTAACTTCAATATAGCTGAGAAATTACAGTGTTGACAAATTTAACAATTATGTCGTTATTATTTTATTAAAAATGGCGCGAAAAGATAGGCCATTATAATTGTTATTTTTTAAAATAAGTTATTTGTTTAAATTTGTGCTGTAATCATGATTAAATGGAAACAATCCATGTGACCAAGTTAAAATAAGGTTAAATACTATTTAGGTATATATAATTACTTCGTAAGCCGTTATTCAAACATTTTTCTTGACTTTCGGTTCCCTCAACTTCAAATAAACGGGATTTTACTGTATTAATAAAAATTGGATAAAACACTTCACAAATTCACGAGTCCTACTATGTACTAATTGTCGGGACCACCTACATATTATGTTGGTGAATAATTAATTGTACAAAAATAGAAGGTAAAAAATTATAACCTAAAATTATTTTGGGTTGCACTAGAACTGTGTACAGTGGAACGTCTATATTCGTCATTAATCCGTTCCTGAGGGCTTGACGACTATGAAACCTGACAAATACAAAAAAAGTTTTTCCCATAACAAATGACTGAAATTCTTAAAAATTTAAAATTAGTTCTCAGCCCCCAAAAATAGTACACAAATGAATAAATTTTATGTCAAAACTTTACCTTTATTGTACTGAGGAAACATGATGGTAGAAGCGGAAGAGGAGGAAAATTACTAATATTTAAGAGGCAATTTAAATATCAGGTAACTCTAATTCTGGTGATGGTTTTCGTTTGCCGATGATTCAGTAGCACTCGATTTAACAAAGAACTTGCCCAATGTTGCCTGTTTCTGTCTGTTTTTTAAAACTTTTATGAAGTAGTCAATCACAATGCCATTGAATCCATTTATGTTTTGGTTGACTATGGCAACATTTGGGTGTCACTTTTCGACCATATTCTGCGTTTTGACCCAGTTAGACAGCGTTGCCGGGCGGTGGAAGTGACAAATATAGAAAATATTAACGAATATGGAAACATTTGTGACGAATATCGAACCAGACGAATATAGAGGCTGATGAATATAGAGGTTCCACTGTATTTGAAACACAATATTATTTTTACAATGCTAAATAATATTATAAAAACATGTTGAAACTCAGAGACAACAGTGATTCTCTAATATGCATAACCTCTTTGATAATATCATATCGCGAATACATATATTTTATAGGTTGATTAGAAACTGCCTCGTTTGTCATCAACTAAATAATGAATGGACAATACTTGGTTAATCACATTTTTTTAATAAAAAACAAAAATATATTTTCTAACTCACGGGACGTTCGGGAAATCACAACTGACAACTCTTGTGAGCGTGTTGCCATTTTAAAATGTTATAATTTAGAACACATTTTTTTCTTAAACCCTGAATTTTTTAACATTACAATATTAATATGGGTCACAAGTACCTTTCTGATAATTAAAGTAATAAAATATTAAATTAAACTGAAAAATACTGTTGTTTTCTTAATGATATTTTCTATAAACTTTTAGAGAACACCTGGTAATCGGATTGGGATGCGCACACTTGTCATTGGTTTGAAATTAGAGTTATCACTGGAACGCGCACACGTGAGGCAGCCACGTTGGAAGATTTACACAATATATTGTAGATATAAATACGTACACATTGCTCATTCATAAATTTTTTTTGAATATTGTTACCCCTGATATAACATGCCTCAAATGTATGACTTCTAAACAAGTTATGTGATATTGTAACACACCAAATGTTTTAGAAATAAAGTAATTGTTTTGTTATATACATTGTTTTTTTAATTAATTCAATAACACCTACAATACAGGTCATCATAAAAGTATTGACTGAAAATTGTTGAAATTTCTGATATGGAGTAAATACTTAATGAAGATGTGTTTATCTAACAGAAATACGTGTTCCACTTTACCCGTAAAATCAGAAAAAGCATTTTTCTTAATTTCTTATACAAACCTATACAGAATTGTCGATAGTAATAAAACAAAATTAAGAAAATAGCATATTGCCTTAACCTATTTCAAGGAAAGACATTCTAAACTTTGTAATAAAAATAATACATATTTTACAAAATACTGCCATAAATAAAGACAAAATGGAAATATTAATGTTAAATCAATGTTCTACGAAACTCCTTGAAAACTGCTGGTTTAATCAATCACATAAACTATCTTTAAAAATTATTTTATTATCATTGAATGGAATCACTGCCGGAATTTCGTAAAAAAAAAGAAGATATTTTCTATTTTCAATGAAAACACATTTTTGTTGTGAAGTTGCAATTTCAGAACATAGTTCTGTGAAATTTGAGATTGCAATATAAAGTTGATTTCTTTTAAAAATGGAATAATAGAATATCAATTATAAAATGTCTACTAAATACAATTTCAAAATTTGTCAAAAATGTAATCGGTTGATAAGGCGTTTCCCCAGATTGGAAAAGAT
Organism: Eubasilissa splendida; assembly: GCA_031772225.1. Taxonomy (NCBI): domain Eukaryota; kingdom Metazoa; phylum Arthropoda; class Insecta; order Trichoptera; family Phryganeidae; genus Eubasilissa; species Eubasilissa splendida. Next base: position 4,750,001 of record CM062854.1, on the reverse strand, counting down.
TCGGGTTCGTATCCTGGTGGCAACTAAATAGTTTTTCTATATATCTTTCTAATTGATTCAATTAATTTGTATTGAAAATATCTTCCGTGTAAGAGTTTTCTGGGCCATTCTGCCTTGTATCTAATCTCTCTGGCTGACATTTCGGATACCATCTTATCGACATCAGCCCAGAATGTCGGAAACACATAGAAGATTCTGAAAAGCCGCGAAAACCTGAGAACATTTTTAAAAAACAATATAACTGGAAAAAATCTTACAGAAAATAATTTAAAACTTATTGTTTTGGCTGGAATACGGTTGGCACAATATTTTAAGCAAAATAAATATCAAAATGAATGTGCTTAGTAATATTTTACAAAGAATTTGATTATATAAAAATATTGTCTTATTCAACACTCATTGTGTTTTTAGCATAAAAAAAATAGTTAAATTCAACAGGTTTATTATCTTTAATAAACCTGTTAAAAATATAAAGACTTAAAACAAAATAAAAATAATACAGATATGTTTATAAACTAATGATATATACATATTCGAGAGTTTCATATCGTAATATGATGCCACGTACGCCACATACCGCACGTCCCTGTAATATTTTCCCCTAATACAACTGTAAAATTAAAATGTATTATTATACATCCTAATAAGTGTCAGAACGAATGTGGTGAATATTATTAACTAAATGTACTGGGAAAATTAGTTTTTGGAGTTGTTTGAGAAACAAGTCTCGATCTGAGGTTTAAAGTATAATATGGTTAATACAGTTTAATGTTCATTTGAAAGTTGAAATACTAATACAGTATTATAATTACAAGATTCTATCATTAAAATGTACAGTAATTATTGAAAAATGCACATTGGTCACAAATATAGCAAAGAATATCAAGAAATTCCTAATATAATCGATCAATGATATATGGAACATTAGGATATTTCAAGATGGGAAGATATAACTTTTTATCAGCCATTATTATCATAAGAATAATTTCACAATCTCGGTTCACATTTGATCAGAGAACACATAGTCTCCCTATCGTTCATTTGCATGTAAAATAAGAAGAAAGGGCAGAATAACTATTTACAAATGCACGATGAGATCCTGGAAGGCATCCACACCGATAACTCACGATGTTTTCACTTTGCTAATGGCATCTTCCGAATGGAAGAGGAATGCGAACTCCACTTTCTTTCGTGCAAAGTTGAAGAATTCCTCTGAAAATAGAAAAACAAAAATATATTAATAAAGTTTTATTTTATTTGTAGATTAGAATCGATTGGTAAAATAAATTAAAAGTGTATGACAATTTGAATTAGAAATATAAGAATATATGTATTTGCAATTTTAAATTACCGTAGACTTGGACCAACTTTGATCTTGATGATAATTTTTCCCTCTTCTATGCCCAGAAGCCATCTAATACACACCCGTCAGTTTTTAGGAAGACCCTTCTTCAAAATTTTTAAATGTTTTAATAATGAATGTTAGTACCATTCACACATTGCCTTATACATCTGTAGGGGGCAGCATTTTAAATTCACTGCCGCCTCAGCCAGCATCAAATACTAGTGACATAGTGCTGCCGGGTGCCGCTACAGGTCTGGCTCGATCCCTCACCGACGATCTCTCTTCTGTTTCACCGCTCTGCAACGGCGGTCTTGCCCGGCCCACGCGCGCCGAACGAGACCGCTTTGCTACATTTTCATAGTTCACGCTCTCCTTCTGCATCTTTTCATTATATCTGTATTCTTTGTTCTATTAAACTTTGTCACAATAAACATCAACACGCCAATTATCATTCTTTCATGTAATCCCCCCCCCCAAACATCTGACACTGTTATCCATGAAAGATTTATCAGTCATCTCACACAAGCTTCTTTTACAAGGTGCTTTCTTTATAGTACATAAAAACTGCTCATAAGTAATCCAACGTATTAACAAAAATATATTTATACTTCAAATCTAACATATAAGAGTAAAGTTACATTTTCATAAAAATAATAATACAAAAAAGAATTCACATAGTGGTGTACATCGTGCTCCTTTACACAATTCCACTACATATATAAAAAAGTGTCAAATTCAACAGATTTCAATGATAAATTCTATTGACAGTGAATTTGGCTAATTAGTTTATTCATTAATTTATTTCAAATTAAGAATCATTACACACAGACAGCACTCGATTGGTTGGCTCACCCTCGCGTGCCTATGTGTGACTAGCCACACATTAATTAATCAATCCATCCATTGTCCTTAACCTGTTAGTTGTCCAGAAAAAACCATAGGTGAAACAGCGTGATACCACCAATTGGCGGCAAAATTCGTAAAATTCAAAATTCATAGACTAGCTTGTTCCGAATTTTATTTTTACGAAAAAAACATGAAAATGTTGGTATAACTAAAAAAATAACAAACATGGAGTTTCTATTTGATTATAAGCGTCCATCGACTGCGATTTTGTACGGTTTTGAGATGAAAAAAATGAATAAATTAAAGTTTATAGTGTTGCCAGGCCTTAACGTTCAGGATATGAAATTGTTATTTATTTTGTATTTGTTATTTGGAAGGACGACTTCAGATTTTGTGTATATTTGGAATGAAATAATAATCTGTCTCCCATTCAAATACTAGCCTAACCCCTGCACTTGTTGATGGCTGGTATTCATCAACAGTATTGTCAAGGTCTTCTTCATCAAAATAATCATCCTTGATGTCGTTCTCATCATCCAACTCATCATCGGACTCTGCAGTAATAACAAGCATATCGGAAATTTCTAGGAAGTCCGCAATATCTCCATTAGCAAAAAAGACCCACTCCTACCATTCGCGCCAATGGCAATGTATTTTTATAGTAAGACGCGCTTAATAACTAAAAAATAATCTTATTCACTTTAATTACTCCCTTACAAACAAATAAGGGTACAATTGTAAATATATGTGTATTGCAGGATAAATCCTGATAATACCCTGCACCGGCTGGAATCAAAATGTGACTGACAAGTACTTTCCATTTGGAAAGTTCTGGTATTTTAGAAGTGCGTAATTAGCACGTGCAATGCGTTTGTCATCAATGTGAGTGGCGTGTGTGTTCAAATATTATACTGAAAATCCTGTCATTTGAATAAAGAAGAAATCTGGCAACACAAAATTAACGCGCCGTCACGTGGTGCAAAGTTTCTTGTCTACGGTATAGTGCGAAATATTTTGACGTTTATCGCGCAATCCCTCTCTCGGACGGTGATAGTCGTCCTGGGCCTTCTCGGAGTTAAAGTCACTTCTATTTCACACTAGTAGAGGATAAAATGTCGTTTTGCTAATGCTTTCTAATGCTAAAGATACAATATAAATTAAAAGTTAAAATATAAAAAACACATCATTTAAAAAAAGAAAAGATTACATCTTGTATAAGAAAACTCCAATACATCAATATATAAACAACGTATTGGGACCGACCTGATGAAATCCAGCCGCGAGCATCCATGTCCACCTGTTGGAAGGCAGCCGACCCCTCCTCGTGAGCCAGAGCAGCACACCGAGACAGTGCGATGATCACTGCCTCGTGGCTTAGTCTACCCACTCCCGAATCATCGTATACCTAAAATGTTGCGACAAAGAATATCGTGATCAACAATTAAAATCCCCTTTATTCCTTGAAATTAAGTGTCGTATAATTCTAGGCAATCTATAAAATGTAATGGAACTTAAATAAATATAGAATACAACGTCATATATATAAAGTATGTCAAAAATATTGGCAGAGTTTATACGAAAAATTGATGGAAATTAACATGAGCATGAACATCACACAAAAGGAAAAGATAGACTGAGACTGCCATACAAGAAGTTTTCTTATTTCTAAAATTTCAAATTTATCTAACTGTAAACCCCTAGTATTTGTATGTATAATTACTAAACCCTCGTTAATATTAAAAGAATGGTTTGTATCCAAAAGATGATTGGAAAATTCTGAATAGTTGTTGCTATTTATTTAGGCATCTCAAGTGCTCCTTAATTCTAATATAAAAACTTCTGCAAGTTTTACCTACATAAAAATAATTGCAATCATTGTAAATTAATTTGTAGACCCCCAATTTTTTTTAAAATATCGTCCTTATCCTCGTTATTTAAAGAAAAAGTATTAATAGCAAGCTAAATACATATTACAAATAACCAAATCCTCTTTGCAAATATGTAGTCACCTTTTAAATTTGTGTTCATATTAGTTCTTACTTATTCACCACTTTATAGTTTTGTTTTTATCCATGCTTGTATTTTTAATATCAATATACATTGTTTCCTGAAGAAGATACCATAGGTATTAAAATATGTAGAATAATCAATAAATAGTGGTTTAAATCAAGTTAATTCTCTAATTATTTATAATTTTGATTTTATTTATATTAGAGCATATATAAAAATACTTACGTATGTACTATATTAAGAATAAATAATAATAATAGTTCACACAGCAAGTTCTTCATTTCATCATAATGATCCAAAATTTAGAACGAGAAATTAGAGAGTTAAAACTTGCCTTAAATGCATATCTTAGTATTTCTGACGTCTGTGCTCCTGGTAACGAGAGAAAGGCGGCGCTCATTAGGTATTCTTGCCAATCAACCTCATTCGTTTTCTTCTGCAAATAGAACACAGTATACATAAAAAATAATGCATTGTAAGATTTGTGTAGGACCCCAGGAATATTAACTGTTATTCCAAAATAATTAAAAAAATGAAAGGTAAAAATGAAAAATAATATTTATGGGTAAGATATCGTAGTCACTATTAAATTCATTTCAGCAACCATTAATGTTTGTGTAGCATGATTTTATTTTGCCAAGGTTTATATGCGTCTAGATAATACCTATTACTAAAAATCAAACAAAAATACTGACACGAGGGTATCAAGAGGGCTCTAACAATTATCTTCGATGAAAATCCTGTATACAGCGGGCGGTAGAGCAATTATATAACATAGCAGTGAAACGGCGACAGCCGCGCTCGACGCCTTGAATAATGGATGTTGGGTGAAGCGAGGGCGACGAAGGCAGTGGCTAACGTAGCCCTGAAATTGGCCTCTTCAGTGGCGCAGTGTGTCTGGCGGGAAAGGCAGCTTAGGTGGACTGCTGCGGTCAACTTCTCGATCGGTGATGGCAGCGAAGGGGGCAGTTTGGCTGAATAGAAAGCCAAATGGTCCGGCGTGGGCAGCGCTCCTTGTAATCAGTCCCGGGGTGGTTGCAGTCTCGTCTATTCAGACAGAGGTCAGCACCACGTAGCTCCTGAGTGGCGGTGGTGATAGCTAGCGGCACACTCGGGCAGAGTCGCCGGATTCACTGTCCAGAATTGACTCGTGCCGTCCTCGTCGCCAGCAGAACTGGGAACCTCTTGTGTAGCGCCGGCGATCTTATTTATACCTGCTACGCACGGTCCATTAGCCCGTCTTGTGGAGGTGTAGTGGGGGATGGCACGCACCCCTCCGCTTGTAAGTCGTCCCCTCGTATCGGTCGTTGCTATACGAAATAACGGCCAGCAGAATTTACCAGAGCAAGATCGGGGTAATTTTATGGAATTTTGTTGCCTGTACATGGTCTCGGTAATTCCAATCGCTAGGTCATTTCCTGGAATATGGGCAGCAGTCGTTTCTGAAACGAACTTAAAGCAGCGGCGATGGCGGTGTTTCTTAGCATGATATTCCACACGTATCAATACTATTACCGAAAATCGATTTTTTATTAGCATTTTGTCCCCCAGTCAACTCTCTCTCTCTACTATCAGCACAGCACTGCTGCCAAATATCAAGAGATTTTAAATAATTCCATCTTCGCCAAGTGCTTCATTATTTTTGAGATTTTTAAGGGTCAGTTCATCTTAAAAACGAAATAATATGTGCCAATCTCATGTGAACATCCAATCTAATCCAAAGACACCTGTTAGTTTGAAAAATTGCACATTGCAGCGCGCAGGTGTTAATCCTTTACAATCTGCATTCTATTGATACTTGAATGTCATCAATAGGTAGGTAGTGACAGGTTAATATATTTTTGTTCACTTATGCTTTTAGTTCAATTTTAATTTATATTCAGTTTTTTTAATGTTTCGGCTAATTTATACACATTGCATCATATTTTATGATTATAACCGGATCACTAGACAAAATTACATAGTATTTGTGCATACAACATATTACATTCAATCTTAAATCATACAAAAACAAAGAAACAAGTGTCTTAAAACGAGATGAATAAATAAAGTTTATAACTTTTCTTCATATTCTAATCAATTCATATTTTGTACTACATATTTTAGGAACAAATAAAATTTGGTAGTTTTCTGCTAATAATCAATAATATGCAATATTATTGTGAGATTTAACTGTGTTACCAAATCTTAAGAATCAATGTAAAAATATAAGTGAGACAGATATAAGCAACAAGTCACATTTCATTTTAACGAACAATAAACAACTCGTGAACAAATCCACTCACATCCGCAAAGACTGAAAACAGCGCATGGCTAGTGGAGTCAGTCTCGGAGATCTCGAGTCTCTCGCAGAATTGTTTGAAGTTCACTCGGGCAGCATTTCCCAGAGTGCCAGCATCCTTTCCTCCTCTGTCTATCAACGAGCACTCCTTACGGGATGCGTCCAAACTGAAAAATAGTTGACAATAATTTATAAATTATTATTTGTACATCTACATGTTTTGTCAACCATCAATATATATAAAAATATATTTTCATTAATCATATTGGAGTAATATAATACAATCACATCACGATTCAACTTTTACAAACAATTGCTAAAAATTTTGCCTAACATTTTAAGGTTAGTCAAAAATGATGTAAAACAAGTTAACTCACCCAAGAATATGCCTGTTTTTTTGTGCCTCCACAAGAGAAGTGGCGTGAGGAATGTTCAACTGCTTGGCCCTACACAAGAGTCGGCAGTCATCGTAAGTATAATCCGACACAGGAATTCCGAGAGCTCTGAAAGTTACACCATCAATCAAAATTAATAAGGATTAAGAGAAAATCTCTGATAAACAATTCCAATCAGTTACTCAAAATGCTGAAATGGTTTTGACAATTGTAATTTCTTTTGCATCCTGGCTGGCACAACATAGAGTGGTATAGAAATATTTGTTTCTAAATAAATATTTGAACAAAATATGTACTTTGTTTAAACCATTATTTATTGATTATTCTACATGTTTCGATATCTATAGTATCTTCTTCAGGAAACAATGTATATTGTAGTATATCAGTTCTTACTTATTCACCACTTTATAGTTTTGTTTTTATCTATGCTTGTATTTTTAATTTCAGTATATACATTGTTTCCTGAAGAAGATACCATAGGTATTGAAACATGTAGAATAATCAATAAATAGTGGTTTAAACAAAGTATTTTGTCCAATTATTTATGAGGCCACAAAGTAATTTTTCAAATAATGAAGAAGAAATTTGTTTTTAAACTTATTATTTTTCATCAAATTTGGAAACATATTTATAATAGTTGAAAGGTTTTATTATTTATTCACATGGGGTTTCCTAATACTAAGGTTTGTCATTCTACATCCTATTTTTTACCGAATGGTCTATTAATAATGACCCAATTTCCTTTGTTAAAATTACAGTAACGTGTCATTTTATACTTAACTTAAAATATTAAAAAAAATTAAAGATATACAGACAAGCCACTGTGAATTTTAAATTTAAAACCCCTACATATGTAGTAATGTATTGAAATAAAAAAGATAAAATAATCAACTCACTTGGCCATAACATTGCGAACATTGCTTGCATAAAGTTTGGGATCTTTCTTCTCCGCTTCACTCGGATGGTACACGGGAAGAAACTCTATCTCGCACGCAGTGTGAACTCTGGTTAACGTCAGCCATAACAGCTTCAGCCTAAAAATATCTTCATACATTATTAACACACTTAATAATTAACAGTTATCAGATTCCAGTTCAAGAAATTTGATACAGGCTTATCAAAATAACTAAGGTATGAATACAATTAATACTACTTTATAATCACATCTAAATACTTTTGTTATAAATACAAATTAAATGTATTAATTAGAAAAATATACATATAAAATCAATTTTATCGAAAAATATTGTTGTTGCTACCGGGATTCAAACCTGGATCTCTTCCAATCCGGGGAACGTGCATTAACCGATTATACTACAACACACAGTACTTAGATGACAAATTTTCTAACCCATATGTTAGACTATTCAAATTAATACATCTATCGATCCATTATTTAAAAGCCATCTATCTTATTTTTACGGAATCTCAAATACCTTTGAGTAGTCTGATATTTTTTGATAAAATAGATTTTATTATATATCTTTCTAATTAATACATTTAATTAGTATTTAAAATATTACAGACCTATGTTCTGAATAATTACAACTTCACAATAAGAATGTGTCCTCCTTAATACGTTTGTTATATATTAATTAGTTAGATTGAGGGGTTCGACAACATTGTATACATCCCCAGTGTTTACGTGTTTTATACTTTGATGGGTATGCCTGGTATTATAGTTTGAATATGTGCGTTCCATTTTTGTAAATTTAAAATAGGAAACAAAAGCGAAACCGCTTCTGTTCAAATACGGTTTCGGAGTCGGTGTTATATTTTACAGCAGTGATATAAAAACATTTTTCTATTGTATTTTTCGGATTATCCGTTGAGCTACAGTTTCGGAGGCTGGCCAGCCGAGTTTTCAGAAGATTCAAGGCTGCAGAGAGGGAGCGACCATCCGTAGAAGAATCAGTGAGTTTCGCAAAGGTTTTCATTTACATGGTTGAATAAATATGTTCAATAGACCAATTAGAAAACCCAGGACTAGTTATCAAAGGTAATTACGGCAACACCCAGTATAGTTTTCTATATATCTTTAAAACTAAAATAAAATCATATCGTAAGGATATCTTCTGAGAAAATATACTCGCAATAATAAAAATAATAACATGTATTACTCGGGTATTTCAAAAAGTAATATTTTGTTTTATTATCAATGAAATTTCAGAAAATATGTTTTTCAGGACAGCAACAACTATAGCACGCGCCGAATTTTACTTTCAAAGACATTCCAATATGTAAGATTAAAGTGAAAGTTTGTGATTGTCTCGGCAACTTTATTAATATGTTTGTCACGTTGTTTATGAATAATTGGCAACTATTCAAGAACACAATGAGATGTATGTGACGAAAATAATAAAAGTACCATTCAATTTGTGTGTCAAGAGTCACAAATATATTAATCAAAGTGTACCTATATAATACATACACATATACTTACGTAAACAAAGCCAGAGATTATATCATGAATCAATTAGTAATCTATAATTACAGAAATTGAAATGATGTCAAGTACAAGATATATTTGGAGAATTGACAAAGATAGGGAACATTGAGATTTGAAATTTTTTAAATCGGATAGCTTACGCGCTAGGTCCTTCCCATGTCCAGGTGACGGTATCCAAATGATTGGGATACCGAATGGTGACCGGCTGCACCGGCACACCCGGATAGAAACCTCCGGGCTTGAAGGTTATGAGACAGGACCGATTGGTGCATGTGCCCTCGGGAAAAATCAGGATCTAAAATTGTAAAAATGACAAAATTATATACTACCTATAAATAAATCGTAAAAGTATTAACTTGACGATATGATTGAAATGATTTCCCATTCTTATAGACATAGCATTATACTATGAGTTTACTTACTTATTAGTTAATTACTTATAATATGAGTTTAAATGTGATTTAAAAAGAAATAATCCAAGTACAAGAGAATATTAAAAATATATTTAACACTTTATAATTCCTTAATAACTCCATTGGCGACTGTATGTCACCGCAAACAACAAATGTATTTTTTTTTTTTCAAAAAAGCGTCCTAGTACATATTACATACATTACATTAATTCTACAAAGTTACTGCTGTTATTCGGACGCATACATTGTCAAATATTTATCATTTGAATATTAATTTATTTGCTACCCTTCACATTTAAAAAAAAAATACATATTTATTAATATGTATATTTGAATGCAATGTAATATTTTTGCTTGAATTTGCATAAAATGCTCTAGAGTTGCTGGTATGTCATACCAAAAATAGTATGAGTGGTTATTATCCAAGAGTTAAAATACTCATAGACTCAAACCCTTTACCATTTTTGCTGGACACAGGTATGTATGCTAACAACCTTACCACATAAGTGACAAGTATATAATGATTAAAGATATTCAAAACTGACAGGGTGGGTGTGTATTTGACCCTTATCCCGAAAGTTCACCAAATTACTATTATTTTTAATGGCGCAAGAGCTTAATATTGTTTTAAAATATTGAATTTTGATGTGATATGCATTCCTTACGCATCTCTATTTATAAAAAAATATACTTATTACAAAAAGTTTATATAAGTTCTGATTAATAATGGAATGGGAAATATTTATAAACCTGGATATCGACAACTAATTTGTTAACATGAAAAACCAAATAAAATTAATTTTCTATTTCCATCACCGGTCTGGATAATTACTGCAAAAATGCTAAAAGTCTTGAATTGCAAAATAGATGTAGCCGATAACGTTTCCCATGTTTCAAGAGTGTTTACAGATGTGTGCCAAACTGATAACTCATGAGTTGAAGCCACTTAACTGCTGAGTAATGTATAAAATTAAAACAAATAAAAATAATCATATATAACATGATTAATGAATCGAAAATAAAACGTTTTACACAAGGGTAATAATTCTTATTGTTAAAAAATGCAGCAACCTTGTGAATACTTGGAATGTTAAAATATATACATGTGGTGCAAATGTGTACATTTTGGTTACAAATATTTATAACCAACCGAGTCTGTTTTTTCTGAATAGTTGTGTATTTAATTTCATTATAAATAATGAATGCTTTCAAGTGAATGAGAAGAAGCATGAAAGTAAACTAGACAAGAGCGATGTACGGCGGGCGGGAAGGGTATGGAGTTCTGAACCCAACAAGGAAATGGCGTGATGGTAAGCACAAGGCGTATTTTTTAAGTAAGTACCGTTGCGCATGCGCAATGGTTTCACATGCAACGTTAGAAATATTCACATAGTGTGGTCATCTTGTAATGAGTGGTTGAAATGTTCAAGACAATACATCAACCCGTTCGTTGAATTCTTGTGACAAGTACCTTAATAATGGTGGCGACTATGTTGAGAAGCAGTTTAAGGTGTATAGCGTCCAAAGAAAGTAAAGTGTTGTAAAAATGATGTTGAATAAAACCTTTAAAAAAAAACAGGTACTTAAAAAACACGCCTTGTATGTACGATAATTTGTCTATACAGTAATGACAAAGTCCCACATTAAATTAAACAATAAAAAGATTGTACAAAAATGTGTAATTTTTAGGATCTTTCACTCTGTATACCTTTGGTTTAATGTTTCAGGACAAATTGACTATGAAGAAAGAATGAAAAGTTTTGTTCGTATAGTCCGACCAACGTAAATTGGCGAGCGGTGACTTTTCCTTCTGACATTTCCTGCGTTCGGGCGCGGCTGTTCCCCTCTTCATACGGTTCAGTATGAAAACAGTGGAGCCCTCCGCCGTTCGCCAATTTACGTTGGTCGGTCTATAGTAGGCTGCCACCGAAATAAAGTGGACGTGTCTCACCTGCGGCCAATCGGGAGATGTCGCCCTCTCGATGATTTCCTTGATGGTGTTTTGGCGAGAATTGGGATCGTCCCGCCACACGTAAACAGGCTGCGTGTAATTTATCAATTCTGGAATCAGCAAATTCCTTATTAAACTTTTTATTAAAAGTTCAGTAATTTATAGAAAACAAATATTAAAAAGTATATTTTACGTCATTTATTTACCTAGTTAATCGAAATACATTAACGGATCGGATCTAAATTTAGGAAACAGTAAAAATAAAATTATGTGTTGTAAAACATTTTAAGATATCTTGATTATCCATTTTCGATTCAAATTCTTGTGACGGTGGCCATGAAGGTCATTTAAATGTATTGGCACTTAAAAAATTAAAAAATACAACGGATTATCGATGACTGTTGACACCTGAAATACCGTGACATATACATGATACAATCATTAATAACAAGCTAGATTTCTAAAATACATAAATAGAAATGATTAAATTACATAACATGCATAATTAAAAATAATATTGTTAATTTACACATTTATAAAAAGATAAAATATTATATATATTATATTAGAGAAATAACCAAAAATACATACAATTTTCTTTTCGCATACGAGGCGCATTTGCAAATGTCGCGAATCTAATTACTGGAGGCGAACATTTGACGAAATTGTCTCGAAATCTGTGTGCCGTGCGGTACGGTCGGAGAGAATTTCTATAGGTGTTTACGGTCCGCCATAAATCAGTAAGAAAATTAAATAATTGAATTAAATCTATCTGTACTCATTTACCACAATACAAATCTACATTTCTATTCATTTTAATTAGTTGGCAAGTTATCACCGCTAGTGATGTATTGAATATTCATGACGGTATTTTTAAGAAGAAACGTTACATCGGTGTAATTTTGGTTTTTTTATATTAATCTATTGCAAATACATTGTCGTTAGTCACATTTAATAAAATTATACATTAACTTTGTATTCAATTACGTAAGTTTTATATGAAATCCTTTTCCTTATAAAAACACCTAAAACCTAAACATTCAATTAGCGCATTTTGTTTAAAATATAGAATTTTTAAAAAGTTATATTTAATAAAAAAAATCATTTATAAATTCTAGATGGCGCTGGTCCTGATTATAGCGTCATTCTTTCATAAATTTATGAATTTCTGAAAAAATTAAATAGTGCCAGAAAGTTAGTCGGAAAGTTAAAAATATAAATAATAATGATTAAAAATCAATACGCGAATCACGATGTTTTCAAATACTCAAATCACTTAGAGTGTGACTCAAAAATATCAGCGATTGGACTCACAGTTCGTGACTTTGTGCTCATCACTAAAGTCTGACAGAAGCTTCGGCCAAAAAATACACCTTCGGGTGCACATTCGGCTTCCGCTAAAATCTGCCGAAGGTTTGGCCGAAGCCGAAGCTCGAACAGCCGAACAGTGCCGTTTGCATTGTTATGTATACTTTCTAGTCGGTGTTTTAAGATTTCTAAATATGATTGAACTTTCGGCTTCGGCTTTAGACGAAGGTTATGACAAGGTCGGACACGACTCATTACTAGTAACGACTAAATTGTGAAGAAATAAAATTAAAACTTATCTAGGTAACAGACTCCAAAACTGCCTTTATAAATGGAGTTGAAAGTCGATAGACACAAATAAAACACGGCGTGAGCCACCACCTAAGTAATGCGGCCTGGACCTACTTCCTACGTAGTTGTCCATGCTCTCCCTGCGGACGATGACGGAAGACATCCTGGTGGCGTAGACTATGCAGCTGTCCAGGAAGGTGGAGTGCGGAGCCACCACCAGGATCGGCGCGTCGTGCCTGCTGGCCTGCTTGCCCTTGATCGTGATGGCCATCCCGCCGGCCAGGTAGGACCACTTGCCTATGGTGCACAGGACCGGACGCATCGCTCTAGGCACAGACGGTCAGCTCAGATCGAGTGTTTCTCGCATATTTTGTTATGCCCGACCACCATGACTAACGACTTATTTTTTTCTTTTCCATCGTCCAATCGTCTGTCCCCCATCACCGAGTTTTCAAAATGTACAAAATTCTTCATGCTGTGCAAAATGTATTAGTTTTGTCTCTTCGGTCGACAAATATACACGCGGGCGGTAGCAAATAAAAACCAATATTGAAAATTTGTACAATCTTAACATGTTTATCACAAACTACCACAGCCTTATTAATTCAGTTAAGGTTTACGTAAATTAGACATAAATATGTTATTTATATCTAATTATTATTATGTTAATAAGAAGAAGTAGAACCACGTAAGATACACTAGTGTCGAGTGTTAGTTACGGTTTCGTGCAGAAGTCCATTAGTCATCAAATCATTATTACCCACTGCAGTGAGTGATATGTGTGTAATCCCAAGGTCCATCTTGACGAAAAAATTACATACCTAGAGCCTGGACCGGAATATAAAGAAAAGCAACCACCAATAATTACGTAAAGTAGAAAAGAAGAAAAACAAAAAATTATATAAATTTGAGTCAATTTGCAAAACAATACAAAACACGCACAGTCCACTGATAAACCGATAAGGAAATGTAAAAAAAAAGGCCTGCTCTCGTATCCACAACTAAACGGAAAAACCACAGACCAGTATATTAATAGATATGAAATAAAGTGTACATATAGCAGAGGGGTTTGGAACACTAGTTGCGGGACGAGGGGCATTCTACACACATTCTTGATGTAAACATACATTTATACGATAGTTTATGATACATTTATGCAACAGTAAAATAATTTACTCTTCAAAAATTAAATCTTTGTAAATATGAATTAAATATATTAATTAGAAAGATATACATATAAAATGAATTTTATCGAAAAATATTGTTGTTGCGCCACCGGGATTCGAACCTGGATCTCTTTCCTAACCGGGGAAGGTGCATTATCCAACTATGCTACAGCGACAATTTTCGAACCTATGTGTTACCTTTTTGATATTAATACATTTAATCGTTCCATTATTTGAAAGAGCCATCTACCGTATTTTAATTAATTATTATTTTATTATTTTAAAATATCACAGACCGTCTGTTCTGAATAATTACAACTTCACAATAATAATGTGTTCTCCTAGTTAAATCTTTGTGTAAACTAAACGTATTTTATACATAAATGCATATTACATTGTCAGCGTTTAAATTTTCGTTCCAATCGAGTCATATTTAAAAAAAAACTCGCGTAGCTATTTCACTGCGTTAGGTGACACCAAAATGAAAATATTGGGACTAGAAATTTGCGTTAGTTCATGTCTACATATTTGATGGCCTGTGGGACAAACGAAAATTCTACGCAGAATGTTAATTTTTTTCTCTAAAAATAGATCATATTTAAGACATTTTTATTTAAAAAAATGATAAGAAATTCATCAAACATTTCGAAATACGTGATAAGAAAGGCAATTTCAATTTATCATTATCTTCGATTTGCACAAGAAAAAAAAACTTTAACTACTTCAAATAAAAGGGTAGAGTTCTTATAGATAGTGGTTATTTTGAACTTTAACGATTTTAGCGCTGACATACTATAGATATTAGATAGCTTCGTAAATTAAAGATAGATATATTTAAACTCAAATAAGTAAATATTGGGGACATGTTTTCACAAAGAATGGGTTGTACAAAAATGAATTTGAAAAAATAAATATCCATTGAATGAATTAAATTTAAATAAATAAAAATATACATTAATTAAGCGGTAATATTTTCTAAAAACTCGTACAATCCCGTATTTTGCAAATATGACACAGTTGCTACAGACTCTAATTAAAAAAAAAAAACCTTATCTAGTGAGGTCATCGAGTAAGAAAGTGTAAAGTTTTTTTTTCATACTTAACATATTTTTTCCATCGAATCTGCATTGTGGTTTATGATCAAGTGAGACATTTAAAATAATCAAAAAATAAAGTAAATATGAATTAAATATATTAATTAGAAAGATATACATATAAAATAAATTTTATCGAAAAATATTGTTGTTGCGCCACCGGGATTCGAACCTGGATCTCTTTCCTAACCGGGGAAGGTGCATTATCCAACTATGCTACAGCGACAAATTTTCGAACCTATATGTTACCTTTTTGATATTAATACATTTAATCGTTCCATTATTTGAAAGAGCCATCTACCTTAGGTTAGGAAAGAGATCCAGGTTCGAATCCCGGTGGCGCAACAACAATATTATTCGATAAAATTAATTTTATATGTATATCTTTCTAATTAATACTTAAAATATCACAGACCGTCCGTTCTGAATAATTACAACTTCACAATAAGAATGTGTTCTCCCAATAAAAAATAAAGTAATTCTCAAATTAGATACCTGCGAAAAACTGCATTTTTTATAAAATTATATAACAATAATTTTTATCATCTACTTACTACTTCGTGTGATATTTTATTCAATCTCATTTTAAATGTATACTTAGCCAAAAATGTGTGTTTAATTTAGAGATACTAATATTTTTTTAAGTAGATAATCCACCCTTGAAGCAAATATTTGTTCAGCTATATCAATATAATAGCTTTAATAAGCCTACGCTTATATCAATATTTCAAAGTATTTTCTTTACGTTCCGCTTTGCGTAAGATTCTCAAATACCACACTTTTAATTCTCACCTTCGACATACATTTCGCACACTCAAAAGTGTAATAACTCACGCGTGGGCGGTAAGCCAGCGGATCACAGGCGGTATTTATGGCAGTGGCGTAACTACAAAAATTGGTCACCAATGCAAAATGTAAAAAGGGCCCCCTAAATAAGTATTGTATATAAGATATACGCTATATGCAGCATGTAACAGACCTAGTCTACAATATTTTATATCTGACTAAATTACGAGTCAAAATATTCAAAGGATATATGCTTAATCTCCCATGTCAAAGATATAAGCATTTAAAAAAAATCGTATTTATGCGATTATTTCGATTAATTAAAATATTTTATAGATTCCAAATTATATATTGAATGTTAAAAAAAAATAAAGGTAATTTAGCCATAGATTAATAATGGAACAATTTCGCGAGTATTTATTTCGAAGTACGCAGACTTCAAGCTTAAAACGATTTTGTAAAAATTTCAAATAATAATATTTTACGTAACAGTGCAGAATTTGCACATATTCCCTGAAAATTATGGACTCGTAATTTAGTCAGTATGCCTGTATATATTATTCACATATTCATAAAAAAAATACATACATACATCGGTAATGTGCTTCACGTGTTTTCGTAATATACAAGAGAAATAATTAAAAAAAATTGTATAATTACATTTCTTGCTGTAGATTAACTCGCAAAAATATCAATGCCAATCGGATTGTAAGATGTGAACTTTTTGGGCCCTTATCTAACGTGGGCCTCAATACACTGCATTTTTTTTTTAAATCAGTGGATATATATATATTAGCATTTGTTTCTTCTCTATGAGAGTAAGACTCGTGTATAGAGAAGGAGTATATTCGAGTTAATTTATGTTTCAGTTAGTCTGTGTACATATTTTTTTTACTTCAGTTACAAATTTATGATAGTTCGTAATTTTTCTAATTGTGATGGGGAGATTGTTAAAAAATTTAATACCTTGATAAATACATTGATTTTGAGTTGCGGTATATTTTAGTTTTGGGATATCAATTTGATCTCTATATCTTGTAGATCGGAATTCGCTTCTAAAATTTAATTGATTTTTAATTTTGAAAATTTGAATTATTAAATTTTTTTGACATTGACATAGTTACTTACTTACTTTTACGCCGTTTCCCCGCGGGGGTAGGCAGAGAGGATAGAGCGCCACACTCTTCTATCCTGACACACAATTCTCGCCTCATCCACATTCATACATCTTCTCATATACATGCTAATATCATGTAGAGAAATAGTAAAGACAATCTAACAGGAACGAGGGGTACTTAAGATTCGGAAGCTACACATCATAATCGAGGTTAACGTTAAATTATAAAAGTTAAGACGACTAATATTATTCGTATCAAAATAAAATACCGGACAGAAAAACAGAGTTTTATAAATTAAAAATGTTAAAAACCGCCCCAGTCTAATCGCGATTTCTTTTGACAACCAAACCGGTAATAACAATCTCAGATGTAGGTAAATGAATCGTGTATTAAATACATACACATCGAGTATTAAATTAATTGAATTTTTTACTGAAATCGAACCACAGTTCGTTAATTTTTACAATTCGTGTCGATGAAATAAACATAAATAATACGAAGAAACTGTCACAAATACATCGTTAGCTGCCCTAAAGTTAATATGGTGCACTACTTTCTTGAAGATGCCTACGGTGATGTGATGAAAAATAGTTAACAATTATTTCATCGGGCTAATAATATGCTGCCAAAATAAAACAAGCTCCGTGTAACATTAATTTGTTTCAAATAATTAAAGAATATCGACGCTGTATGAAAAATAATAATTTCTCCTAACCATATCATTGATACCAACCATTAACCAAATCATTGATACCAACCATTAACAAAATCATTGATACCAACCATTAACAATATCATTGATACCAACCATTAACAAAATCATTGATACCAACCATTAACCAAATCATTGATACCAACCATTCTTTCGACTTCATTTTTCTGTTTTGCATAGTGTTTCAATCATGGGATAGCGAGAGTATTTTACTTATTTATTATGTTATTAGAATTCTTTTAAAACCCTGTTTACCTCATTCATAATATTTTTGGTTTAGATAAAAATATATATATATATTAATAACAATAATGGTTTTCATATTTGTATGACAGACAAAGGATGAACCTGTCTCCTCTAGTACAGACTTCGGTCTAGTTAAGGAGACAGTGAACATCTCTTACATTATGAAGCTTGTTCGCCCTTTTTGTATATTGATAAGTATAATATGTAAAAAATTTATGTCCATGTTTCTCAATAATAAAAAATGACTCCACTCGGTACCATATATTAATAACGTTATATTGATAGAAATCCAGAAATATTTGAATTCGGAGAAAACATTAATGAACAATATCATATTCTCAAATCCTTCTCCGCCCCAATAGCCAACAGTATTAAATTTTAATTCAATTTACAAATGTAGATGGAAAGGACTGCTCTTTCCGAAACTAGTCGTGATACAACTCAAAAAATTGCGTATGTGTAGTACAAAATTGAAAATAAAAATTATATATTTTTAAAATATTAATATTAATATATTTAAACAAATATCAGACATCTCATAGAGACAAAGATATTTTCTTATTACATTTATTGTATTTAATGTATGTCCATAGATGGCGATGGTGTAGCGGTACTCGAAGCGAGTCCACATACAAACATATCGCACACCTAGATCAAAACTAAGACAACTCAAAAAGTTATTTTTCAGTAGACAAAAAAATAATAATATTTTTCTCCATTTTTTGTTATGTAACTAAATAACATTTAAAGTCATGAATGTGTTCTAAAATGGCACTATTCGAGAATTGGGGCTAATAGTTTAGTTGCTCATATGACAGAGTATGCGAATACAATAATGACTCAAAATTCTTGTTTTTATTTAGTTGTCTTAGTTTTGATCTAGGTGTGCGATATATACAACTTTTAAAAAATTGATAATTGTGGAGATATATATAACGTTCACAAATTCTCACCCCACATATATATATATATATAAAGTGATCACTTAAGCCAGCCGAAGACAGATCATAAGTCCTTTAATTACCCCCATACTTCCATATATTTTCTATTAAATATAATTTAAAAAATAGCTTTGTCTCTATGAGATATCTGATATTTGTTTAATAACAGTGCCTTTGTAGGTGAAAATCCAGTAAGTTTGTGTGTCCTTGGACATATTAAAATATTGCTAATTAATATATTTTATTGCCAAAGGCGTATCGTCTTTACGTCGACGCATTTTATATAAAATATTAAATAATGTATTTACTTTTTTGGAAAATTTGTATTATTTGCGCAGTTGAAAAAAAAAAATATTGTTTGAAAAATGCTTTGAGGACCGCTACCCGACAGAACTGCACGGAATGATAATTCTCACCCAAGGCTGAATGCAAGCTCTATTATCGATCGGTCTGCGTCGTATTTGACATTGGCAGCGGGACGCCGCATCTGCAGTGTTCCTCAACTAGTTGCACGCGAGCATACAAACGTACATGTCGTGCGATTTATTACATTTTAGAACCACTTCACAGTGTGTGACGCAAAGATATAATAAGTACACAATTTAATTTCGGATAGTTATTCAATTCTTACATATTTTATGCGCATATAAGGCGGGTATGTAGGTCAGATAATAATATTTGTATTATACATACAAGATAAAGATTTATCACTGATTTAATATTAATTAATTAAACTATCTCGAAATTGATTTGCATCAGAGATATATACGTCGTAAATAAATAGAGATTTGTAAAATAAAATTTAAAATGTTGTGAAATAGTTTTTTTAAACACATTTTATTCGTAGATTTTTACAGCAACCGATTTGAACAAACCGGAGATAAATATCTAGTCCTTATTTACATATTCCCTCTAGATGGACTGCAACAATTAATATATATGAAGATGTATGAAAATATTTATCAATCGAAGGTGAATAAGGATACAATGTGATTCTTCATTTCGATTCTAAGATAAAGGATGTTTTTTTTAGAGGTATAGAACTTTAAAACGATATAAAACACATAAAAATCGTGGTAATGGCCATGGTATTGGTTTTATTGAAAAGATAATTCTATGCCATTAGTGTTTAAATATGATTTCGCTCATATGGGCGAAGCGACTGGCTCGAATAAAATGCAATCTGGAAGTCCAATTTTCGACCACTTTTAGGAGCAGCTGGGATCGTATAACGGCAATAACACGACGTTTGTTGGCTTCCAAGTCGTTTATCGTCTCTGGTTTATCGGCGTAGACTAGTGACTTCACATATCCCCAAAGAAAATAATTCAAAGGTTTGGACACACGATTTTGGAGGCCAATTCACAGGTCCATTATGCGCTCATCGAATGTTTCCTTCAATAAATTGATTGTGGCGGACGCTGTGTGGCATGTTGCGCTGTCTTGTTGAAGCCGCAGCTCTTTCACATTGATTCCATTCAATAGGGGAACGAAAAAGTCACTAATCATGGATCTATTGCTGTGCACGATGGCGAATCGACTCATCCGGGTCCTCCTCAACACTACGCTCCACTGCAGTTACAGCTTCTTCGGTGCGCACTGCACGACCTCTCTGCGAATGCGTATTATCAATTAGAGTATGCATGGTGCGAAAACGATCCATGGTTATTCGAATTACTTGCTCGGATGGACGATTATACTGACCGTAAAATGGACGTAGCCCCGCACGGTAAGTGTCGCGAACTGAAACACGAATTTCTAAATAAATTTGCACAATTAAAGCGTAAATCTATTCATGGTGAAATGGCAAACCGAACTGAGCACAAATCAGTTGTCAGCTGTCAGATTGGCCGTCGCTGACGCAGATTGGCCGTCAGATTGGCCTGTAAGGCGCGTCCAGCCTATCAGCTCGGCTCGTAGCATTTAGCAACAGTGAGCAAATTACTACTCGCGACCGCCGCTTTGGAGAAAACTTCGCAGACCACAAAGAAAAAGCATAAATACAGACCGAGATGAAGGCTTTGATGGATTACGGTAAAGCGTTGATTCTGCAAAGGTGATTTCTCGAGGTTCCGTCCGACAGACAGCTTCGTCGCTGGGCGAATTACAGATTTAAAATAATTTTATGGAAGACAATTGTTTACATATTAGCAATGTATTACGTTTGCCTGAAGACAGATGTACCTACATAGTAAGACAGAGACGGATTATATAAATAATTTAAAATATCTAAAGCATGCGCATTAATATGTACACTGAATAAAAGTCAATTAGTTTATAAATAGTTTTATAAAAATAAAATTGTATATAATAATTCAAATAATGGAACGATTAAATGTATTAATATCGCAAAGGTAACATGTAGGTACGAAAATTTGTCGCTAAAAATATTGTCGCTGTAGCATAGATGGATAATGCTCCTCCCCCGGTTTGGAAAGAGATAGAGGTTCGAATCCCGGTGGCGCAACAACAATATTTTTCGATAAAATTGATTTTATATGCATATCTTTCTAATTAATATATTTAATTCATATTTAAAATATCACAGACCTATGTTCTGAATAATTACAACTTACAACAACAATAAGAATGTGTTCTCCTAATAATAATCTGAAATAGTGAAAATATTAACAGCGCTAATAATTTGGTAATATCCCATACCGGTTGAACATCCATTAATTATCAATAACCATAATAATAATATAAATCATTTCGCGGTAATTTATAAATGCGTGGAATGTAGGACGGGCTACTTGGATCATTATTATTCAAGCACAAAAAGAGAAACCTAATACTAAATTTTGACTTTCGCATTTGCCATTTACAATATAATTCATTAAAAATATATTCATATGTTTAAATTTCTTCCTCGATAAATTGTACTCATTATCCTGTCTGATAATGAATGTATGGTAAAATTTGTACACAATGGTAATTGACAACTCCGCTCCATAAACAATCTTGTCACATTAACTAAAAAAAAAATTGTATAAAAAACAAATAAGGAAACTCGATGTGACATTAGTGTTTGTGGCCGCGATGATAATTCACCTCAAAATAAGTGAACTGCGAATGAATGTGAAATGAAAACAATACAAACGGAAAATTTTCAAGTTTAATATTAAATAAAAAAAATTAAAAAATTCAATCTTATTCTCATATTTTATTTATACAAAATTAAGTTTAATGACGCGGATTTTACGTTTTATAAACAATATCGTCTAAATGCCGTCCATTTCTCTCAAGACACTCTTGCAATCGGACTCTTAAATTTGCGAACACGCGAGAGCGAAGCGTCGGTTCAATGGCAGCAACTTCACGGCGGATATTTTCTTGTAGGGCCTAAATTGTTCGAGGATTGTTGCTGTAAACTCTCGACTTAAGGTATCCCCACAAAAAAAAAGTCGCACGGTGTAAGGTCCGTTGACCGAGGTGCACAGGGTATGTCTCCGTACTTGCATATTGGGAAAAATTCCCCTCAGTCTTTCCATTGAAACTCTAGCTGTGTGTGGAGTGGCCCCGTCTTGCTGAAATTGTGTTCTGTCGTTGAACCCGGGAAACAGCTGCAGTTTCGGTACCAAAAACTCGTCGATCATTCACGCAATACACGTCAGCAGTAACTGTCTCTTGCCAATTATCCCTCGGGCAGAAATTGCACACCACACTTGTCGTTTTTGGACAATGCAAGCGTTCGTGCTGTTCCAAAACGTTCTAGCATCGTTTCACGTAAATAATAGTCATTTTCGTTGAGAAACTGCACGATTTGCAGTTTATATAGTTTCTTTTTCAAAATAACGTGCACTGTTGATTTTTTTATTCCAGTACAGGCTGCAATCTTCCTTATCGATTTACGCGGATTTCGCATAACATCACATCGAACTTGAGCCACATGTTCCGGCATCGCTGCTAACGTTGATGATCCCGGAGGAGTTTGTTTAACCATTGTCCCTTCTTGTCTGAACTTTTGAACACAACACCAGATAAGTTATCATCACTTGCTCGTCGAATATTAAAGTAAGTACAAAAAGCGCGACGCGCACGAACCAATGAATCATCGCACTTTAAATATTGCTCAACCGCGAACGCGCGGTGGGCTCCCGACCAGTGACTCATTGCGACTGGCAAATAAGCAAATCACGTGCGTCGAACAATACCCCTCCCACTTACCTCACCCTGATGGTTTACGAACAATTTTTTTTTTTTCTTGAAATTTTTCCGCTGGATACCCTATATATTATAAACGTCACCAAAACTAACTTTAATATAATATAATTAATATAATATAGAGTTGTAAATAATATAGCATGCGATAATAAACGTGTAGTATGTAAATTGCGTCATAAAGATGCAACTAATAGCAGTATCTAAATAACATATGTACAGGTAATTCACCCCGTTCATCGCGACCCCGGCGAGTGCGAATTCGTTATAGCGCGATCTTTAAAAATTTTTTTTTTTCTTTTTGTACTTGTCTGGCTTTGACACGTGCCAGGAATCGTAATAATGAGTGGTCGCACGTGCGTGCATCTTTCTTGCTCGCACACATCATGCACGTAAAATATACGTAAAGTTGCGAGTGAGACAATATTCAGACTTTGTTAAAATCACACGGCGACACTTAACTAATGAATGAAAGAAATGGACTGCTATACTATGTCCAAAGAAAGTGACATCTCGGAACCTGTTCCCGTGCGAAAGTGAAGTGTCAAAATTATTGAAAAGGCCCTTTCTCTTCACAATCAATGCATGGAGTTGTTAGAAGAAATTGACGAAGATTACGAGCGAGTGAGTGAGATAATAAACTTAGGCCACACAAGGTAATCAAAGATTATTTATTATTTACAATGTTATGTATGTCTTTTTTGTTGTTGTTATTTGTTGATCGTAAAATTTCGCTTATCGCGGCCATGTCCAGAACGCATCCCCCACGATAAACGGGGGTTACCTGTACACACAAATTGGTTGATTTATGTACAAATCTATTGTGCAGGAACTACGCATACTAAATGAGAATACCAAAGTCAACTAAGTCAGTAAGTAGTTAAAAGAAACATATACTGAAATATAAGTAACCAAGCAAATATGAGTACTATGAATATACCTATGTAAGAAACAAAAACAAATTAATTAAAATACTAAATAATGATTATATAAACATTCAATAAAGCCTTATTGTGATATGTAAAAACGACCAATACATACAGAAAGCAGAAATCAAATTATATCACTTAAAAATAAAACTCATAAAATAACAAACAAAAATATATTAAAATAAATAAATATGATGAAATAAAATTAAAAAGTAAATAATTAATTGTAACAGAATACACAACTCAACCCGCAAGGTGTAATGCTAGCTAACAAACAAACAAATAAACAAACAAACGGAATGAAGTGTAAAAAAGGTGATGCCACAAAACTCATCAGATCTGACGTGACCAACAATAAAAACCAATATAGTCATTACTAAATGCAACAGGCAAAACCAAGCAGTGAAGGCAGTACTTCCAAACAGGGGCAGTCTGGCCGTCTCCGCCTTGGCCACCACGCTCGGCGCCCCGGTGTAGCCCAGAACCACGGCGTCAAAGAAGCTGGAGTGGGGCGCCACGCACAGCACGGGGGCCTCCGAGGGCTGCGCCAGCGGGGCGCCGCACACGCGCACCCCGTAGAAGCCGCCAGCCGTGTAGATGGCGCGGATCATGGCGCTCACAGGGCCGCTCAGGGACCTGGCCCGAGGTGCATGAACAGATGGAATGGAAGGTCAGATCATTTCTAAAATAACCTATTCTAGGTTTAATATACGACCCTATTCTAGATTTAATATACGACCCTATTCTAGATTTAATATACGACCCTATTCTAAGATTAATATACGACCCTATTCTGAAAACAACAATATTTCCATCATCAAATATCATATGCAGAATAAAACAGAATAATCGTGACAAGATTTTCATCCTGTATCTGGACACTTTGAATTAAAAAATTATGCGAAACAAAACGAATGTGAACCACATTAGACATGTCTAAAGCCGGGTTTCCACCAAACAGTCTGTTGTCTTCAAAACGGTTCTGGGAGACTGTTCCAAAAACTTTGTTGCAAGTGTTTGTCTCTTTTTCCCACTTTGTTTAGTCCCCCGCAATGATATCCCGAATGTTTCGAAGAAAACCGAGATATTGGGTCGGTTCTCTATTAAGAAGGAGAGTTAATAACGGCATAGAAGAATTATAATAAGAACAATATGTTATACAATGCTAGCAAATCAGTCATAATGACGTTCAAATATGGAAAAGGGCCAGGTAATATCCCTTCCGTGTGGCTGGACGGGACGAAATTGAGCGTTAAAAATAAGGTCAAATATCTTGGCCATATATTCAACAAAGATGGACAAGACATCATCATGTCATTGAACGACAGAGGAGACAGTTAAGCGTTCGTTAGAATATGCCGTCACGGCGTTTCTACCGATGCAGTAAGGGGGAGAAGAGGATCCTGTTTAAACCGTTCTTCACCACATACAAGCAAGTGACGTACAACAACGAAGGCCGTGTACATGAATTCATTCCGCTTCTGAAACATCCGAGTTCCGGGCGTAAAGCTGCGGCTGGAGCTCAGCACCAACTCTCTAGTGCAAGCGGCGCTCTCATGGAAAGCTGCCTTCTGGCCAGAGAATGACAACGACTACAGAATAGCTATAGATACAACAATAGCAGTGACTGAAATTTAGTATTTACATTTTGTTGTATGTTTGTATAAACTTAAAACATACAATAAATGTTATGAAAAATTCTTTATAGCGTATCGGGTGTTAATTTAAAAAAATACCCCGATCACACTGGAAAAAACGCATTATTATAAATATTAAAATCATTTCTAACGACTTATTAAAATTAAGATATCAACAGTCATTAATGAG
This sequence comes from Eubasilissa splendida, assembly GCA_031772225.1. NCBI lineage: Eukaryota > Metazoa > Arthropoda > Insecta > Trichoptera > Phryganeidae > Eubasilissa > Eubasilissa splendida. The sequence goes on along the minus strand of CM062854.1, from coordinate 4,723,732 downwards.
ATCACACATTTGTAACATGGATTTGTCATCGATCTTATTTGTTCAGTGATAGCACATGACTGATACATTTGGTGTGTGTGTGTGTGTGTGTGTGTCGGGCATCAAACGATATTACATTATGATAATGTCACAAAAGCTTTCATTGCGTTCTGAAACATGTGAGATGTGTACACGGAATACATGTCGCATCAATATTATTACTATTTTCAAACCAAGCTAAACACTTGTACTATGAAAATAGGACTAACTTGCTGGTGTCCAGGAACGAGACGCGAACCTCCGACCACTAAGATCACTAGGCCAACGTTTTAACCATTACACCAACAAGCTACTCATAAAAATATATTGAACAACAAAAAACTACAACATCGCCATCTATCGACCAAATTTGATAATTCATTTTTCTTTGAAACAGCATATTATATGTCAACTCAATGAGAATCTGATTTATGTTGAAAATTATTTAAAGCAATATTCTTTATCTGTAAAATGTTTTTAACACATTATACTAGAATACGCCTGAAAAATCAATGTTATCAAATTTGGTCGATATATGGGCGATGTTGTAGTGGTACTTGAAGCGAGTCCATGTAATAACATATAGAATTTTCAAAAATTTGATAAATATGGAGATTGAGGGGTGAGAATTGGTGAACATATATATGATGACTTAAACCAGCCGAAGACAGGTCGCAAGCCCTATTTCCCCCATATTTCTATATACTATTCCTTAAAAATATAATAAAATAGCTTCGTCTCTACGATATCTGATATTTATTTAATAACAGTGCCTTCATACGTAAAAATCCAGTAATTGTGTTTTCTTGAACATATTTAAATATTACTATAATAAAAAAACTAACTGTTATTGTAAAACATGTAGGATGCATATAAACACTTGTAATTATAACATTTAATATTATTACACATTGAATGCTAATGGTTCCATAACAACAGTCGTTCGGAATATAAACAAAATGAGGTATTTTGCGACAAACAAAGCAGTGTGTACAACGACATATTCGCGAAAATATATTTTATAAACATTAACTGCACGCTTGGATACGTTTAGAAGTTTAATTTAGTGATGTTACTAAACCCACTCATTAACATTATTCTGATCTATGACTGAATATCAAGTATGGAAGACGTGAAGCTGAAAATGAAAGAAGAATTGAAATAGCTAAACACCCAATAACAAATCTGGATAAGCTTCGGAAGAACACGATCATCATAAGAAGACAAAATAATATGCGACTGATCGAATTGCTATTAAAATATAGATGCCGGAGACGAATTCTGAAAGTATCGTAGACAGCGAGGCGAACAAACGCCTCCAGGCCAAATCCAATTCAAAGAAGATAACCTGAAGAGAGCTAACCCGGAAACATTGAAGGTCGAAGAGAAAGAAGTCGATATCTTACTAGGAGTGGCGTAACTATAAAAACGACAATCTATTATGTTTACAATACTCGTACTGATTACATACCTAAATAATTAAACTTTTTCAGTGATTTTAGTTTTTTTTCAAGCATAAACGTCATTTATACTCGTATGCACATTTTTTGCTTTGCGGCGATGGTATGTTTCCTAACCTAACCCTATATATTAGCAGAAAACTGTATAAGTACATCGACAATGTTTTTATGTGTTTTCTTAACCATCGGGTGCCGGAAGTTCGAAAATAGGATCGAGGGCCGGAACGGGGTACAAAGTGACCCCATTCAAATTTGCGTTTTAATGAAATATAATGGTTTGAACATGTTCTATCACATTTTAAATTAAATTTCTTATACAAAGCGAACAAGATACTACTAAATTTGTCGTCATTTTATTGGAAACCGTAGTATTTTGAAGTGTCATCACTCATAAGCGTCCGGCCGTCGGAAGCTACGCGAGCAGAATGACGCAGTCGGACGTGTCGCGTTCGCGAACATACCACGCACGTGCATGTCCTAAGTCAGCGAAGCGATCTAAGACGCGACACATCAAAATATGTACGTCATGTCTGCCGTTACCTAATAAGAGGTATTAACTTATAAAATGGTCCAGAATATCTATAAAAAACATCATTATCTCTACTTTTTACTGTCTTACTATACATGGTTTTTTTTTTTTTGCGCGTTGCATTCTTTGAGATATTTATGAAAAGTATCAGTGCCAAGAGTTTTGTAGGGCGCAAACCTTATGGGCCCCTGTCTATTGTGGCCCCCAATGGCTCTCCGGATTGCGCAGTAAAGTTCTTACTACTTGTATATTATTTTTTTGTCTCTTTGTTCTTCTCCATTTTTGATCGTTTTTCTTTTGTTTAGTCCTTTTCTCTTTCTCGGGGGGCGTGTTCCTTCTCTCCTTCGGCTCCCCGACCAAAGTAAAATACTGACACTCTGTTGACATTGTATAATCCTTTGCAATCTTATAGTATTATGTTGTTTACTTTGTGTTATTTTCTTTTCTCCTATTCATGTTCATTTCTCAAATATTTACATACCGTTCCTTTCCATTTATTTGAAGTTGCACAGCTGCCTATTAGTATCAAAAAAAAAAAAATGTCAACCAGGCGGCGAATGAGTAGGAGCTTACCACCTTCACAGTGAAGGGACGAATGGAAGAGGAACGACGAAAGTATGACAATCAGGACACTTTAAGATGCTCGGCTTTGAGGGGGCCAACGAGTGATGGTCGTATACAATGACTCCAACGGTATCTTTCTTTTAGTAAATTCATCATACGCTAAAAATATAACACAATATGATAATGCTGAAGCAGATACATGGGTTAAGATGCACTCGAACATATATCTATGTTTTTCAATTAATCGACGGAATACTAACAAATATAAAGTATGTACATGTACATATGTTACAAACTAATAATACTATAATTTCATAAATACAATTAGTTCTAAATCAATACGTCGCGTAGCATGGTTGGGGATATTATAAAAATATCGTTAATACAGCCTGCCTGCGCAAATCAATTTCAGATGAGTGTCCATTATGCCATGTCTCTTTCGTTTGGTTGAATTGATTAAAAAATATCTTTATATTACACAACACAGTGTTTCAAAATTTATTTCGACATATAAATTTAGCATGTAGCTTATAAGAAAATATTTTTAAGTTTTAAATGTCTTATTCTATTATCAAAATAAACACTAGCGGAATACCGGTTGAACGTCGTAACAATACATTGAATATAACGCTTCAAATTTTTCACAATTGTTACAATTTGCATCATATAATAACTCATTTTTTTCAATTTTTTGACTTAGACCACTCTCATAATAATGGGCACATATTAAGATAATTAAGGACGTAGAAACGGGGCAATGAAACACTAAAAATAATGTGCGTCCGATATGACTAAAGTTTGCACCTCATGAAGGTGAATCATCGTCGAATCCATGATATAATATGAACATTTATTACCATTCTCATACAGATATTCATTCAGAATACTGTTCGGATTGGCGCGTTATTGCAGCGCATCTACAATGTTTACCGAAGGCCGTATACATGGATTCGTTCCGCTTCTGAGACATCGAGTTGCTGGCGTAAAGCTGCGGCTGGAGCTCAGCACCAACTCTCTGGTGCAAGCGGCGCTCTCATGGAAAGCTGGTTCCTTGACCAGAGAATGGCAGCGCCTACACAATAGCTACATATACAACAATGGACGTGACTGAAGTAGTTATATATGTAATATTTATATTTTGTGTGTATATATGTGTGAACTTTTTACTTTTTATTAGCTTTTTAAATTTATTTTTTTATTTATTATTATTTTCCTTGGTTTTCTTTTTCATAGCATTATACTTATTTCATAACCTTTAATGTATAACATAATATGTATTATCTGTATGGCGAATCGGGTTAAAAAAAAAACCTGATCACGCTGGAATAAACACATTATTATTATTATATTATCAAAACGTGTCTGGAAAATGAAAGAAATATCGGGAAATATCGAAACGAAGAATTTTTATCAAACAAAAAATACTCGTACAACTTTCCATATCCAAGCATCTAGTTTTAGAATGTTATCACTATAAATTGTCCGATTTGCAAAATATTGCATGCGATACAGATTCCATTAATTATAACAGTATATGTATATTTTTTTCATTATTACGTAAAGTTACAAGAGATATAGGTACTATAATAAATATATATCAATTAAATACAAATTATAAGGTTGTTGAAGCGCTGCAAAGTATCGGGAACATTAGAATTTATTATATTAAATACAAATTAAATGTATATATTAATTAAAAAGATATACATACATATAGAATCAATTTAATCGAAAAATGTTGATTTTGCTATCGGGATACGAACCTGGATCTCTACCAATCCGGGTAACGTGCATTAACCGATTATGCTATACAAACATTGGCATGTTACACTTCTCAAACTGATACATCTATCCCGGTAGCAACAATAATATTTTTCGATAAAATTAATACATTTAATTAGTATTTAAAATATCACAGACCGTCAGTTCTGAATAATTACAAGTTCACAATAAGAATGTGTTCTCCTTGATAATATTCTCATATTTGTATTTGATTACAACCCTATCACTTAATGCTGGGTAAATTCGCGTTGGCTGGTATAATCGCAATTCACTTATGCACGGGACTAATCTTATTAGTTTCACGAAACTTCGCTCAAAAGTTGATCGCAAAGTGAATCTCAATGCCAACCTTTTATTGAGGCTGTAATTCTAATGATTTCAATTGTAAAATAAATAAATAAATAACATTGTTAAATGTGTAACATTCTATAATAAACGTATATTAAAAACACCCAGACAATTCCGGACATCATCAATCAAATCAAAGCATCATCTAAAAACTTGTTTTAACGGATGTTACTTAAACCAATTAAACGTAATTACTATTAATAATAATGCCAAAAGAAAGTGAAAATCCTTATCTATCTATATATATATATATATAGATTATTTACGTGTACTTACTTATGTATGTACAAACACAGAATACGTATGTCACAACCAGTGGCGTAACCAAACGCAGAATGGAAAAAAGGTCCCCCCATAATAAGTTTTGTATATAATTTACTACTTACTTACTTACTTACCATCACGCCGTTTATCCGCGGGAGTAGGCAGAGAGGATCGAGCGCCACACTCTTCTGTCCTGACACACAATTCTCGCCTCATCCACATTCATACATATCTTTACCAGGTCGTGCCAAGTCTTACGCGGACGTCCTCTACTTCTGGCACTATCAACACTTGAGTCATATATCTTTCTTACCATTCTTCTCCTCAATCATCCGTTCCGTATGACCAGACCACTTGAGTGATCATTTCTCAATCTTACTCACTATACTAAGATCAGTTTTGCATTTTTTCCTTATTTCTTCATTCTGTATTGTATAGGGGGTGAGGTATTCGAATATTAATACTGCGTGATTTATCAATTAAATAGTAAGGACAAATTATATCACTAACACAATCATGAGAAAAACATAGACACTTATACGCATTTGCATTATATACTTATCTTAGACACTTATACGCATTTGCAAATTCAAAATATACTTCCTTCGCTTTAAGGCGGTTTTCACTTTACAGCGATCGTCTAGTCCAGTGATGGCGAACTTATGGCACGCGTGCCTTCACTAATATCAGAATTATCAAAGAACATACGTCCCGCCACCAGACGTATTTTACGTACGTTCGAATTTATCACCACGTGCATATTACATATGTATCTTTTTATGAAAAAAACAATTAATTGAATTAAGCAATTAATTAATTGATATCAAAATAAATACTATAGGTTACATGTTTTTTTCCAGTTAAAATTAAATTAAATAAAAATATATAAACGAGTATACAAATTGTTATTTTAATATAATTAAATATGTATAAAAAAAAAAAAAGAAGATTTTTTCGTAATGGACGTGAGAAACGATTTTATAAATTACATTTTTTGTTATGGATTTCTCTATGAACGCTGTGAAAGTAAATAAAATATCAATGCGAAATGAATTATAAGGTGCAAACTTTTGGGCCACTATTTAACATGGGGCTCAACGCAATGCATTGGCAGTTACGCCACTGGTCACAGCCACGAAGCGTAAGATTGACGTGAAAAATAATTTAACGATTTTTCAGGTTTGTTTTTCTATTTCAGAAATGGAATATGATAGGAAGCAATACGAACAAGCAGATTCATCGAGTCCGGAATAGATCAGTGTAAATATACCTCGGAAGCCACCGCCGCATTTCCTTTGGGTAAAACAGTCTGACGTCACAATCTCTTCGAATCTCATCACGGCACGTTCGCTGCGCGCGCACCGGAGCGAAACATGAGCCAAATACTGTTGCGGAATCTCGGTGGCCTGAATAATGAATTTTTTGGCGAATATGACCGCAGACCAGTGGCGCGCGACGCGCGGCGGGGTTCTTTCGTTTTTTGAACAATATAATGTGTAGCTGATTCAAAAATGCAATAAAAGAATAATATAAACACACTATGGAGACGGAAATATGTATTTAAATCGGATTTATTATACGAGAATTAAAATTCATTAATTAATAATTCATTGTAACCAAATAAAATAATTATTTATATGCGTCAAATTTCGGAATGTACGTGTTGATTGCTCAAAATGAATAATAACTTATATTAACATCAACTCGCCGAATGGTGCAGTATTAATATTAATATAACAGGTCTCATATGAAAATGAACAGAATGCAAGTCTCGCAAATTTGATCCACTCATCGCTTTCTAAAACGTATTTGCGAAATTTACAACGCACTAATGTGCTTTACGTACCAGAAGATAAGAAAGATCAGTAGACAATTTTTATTATAGTAACTCTTTACTAACCTAACCTAACCTAACCCACATACATTGATACGTCAAATTTACTACTACTGTCAAAGCATAGATGGAGATGTCTACAGGCGCGACAAATAATCACGAAATATGCTTTTTTTTTATGCATTATCTACGGAGTTTTTCGCGCCAATTCATTCATTCGTAACCTGTCACTTTGGTGGAGAAATTTTTTCACATTACGTATTAAACAACGAGATCATCATCAGACTAACTCTCATTGCTAAAATAGCGGGATATTGAATGACTAATTGTCGTATACTACAATTTTCAAAGTAGATGACTTTTGGAACAGCTGTGAAATGTCCGCCATATTTAACTATCGATTCTCGTTTTTTACTATCGGATATCGGAGAGTAAAATGAGTTTACTATGAGATGTATTTTCGAGAAGTAAATATTTTTTTACTAACGATCAAACAACCCGATCTAAGAATCTACGATAACATAGTTAATGATTTAAAAATTTTGTCAATTAACAACGCTATATATTCGTATTAATTCGACAGAGTTTTACAATTCGTTTTTTTTTTTAAACGAATTTCATGTTAAAAGAAATGATAGACGCCGGCCTAGTCAATAGAAAATTAAGACTTGAATCATAAACAGTAAGCATTTCGATGACGACGCGGCCGATATGTAATCCTGCAAATGTTTAAAGTGGCAAAGGTGGTGTGCGAGAAGTGGCATCCCTGTATCTATTGTTTATTGTCAGACGTCAGCCTAGTAGTATCAATAGTCAGTTGCAGCTTGGCGGCCGGTACTCTTTTGTTATTCTAAAATGCGAAATCATTTCATGGAAGCAAACATTTTTTTATAGCATTTTGTTGGGTTCAGAATATTTTTTGTGTTAACCGACTTTACATGTCAAACGTTTTCCATTATATAACTTGTATAGGACGAAAAAAAAATTATACGTAGTAAAAATATAACCTAAAATCATGAAATGAGACGCACCACTGAAGAGCTGGTCATACTTCAGAGGGGGAAATTCAAAAATACATCTAGAGTCTAGAGCAGCGGTTCCCAACCTGTGATAACCTCTGGGGGTACGAAAAGGAGTGATAAAACAAAAAAAGTATTTATTATTTTTATTTTTAACTTTGTTCTACTAACCATTTATTGAATAAAAATATATCTACCGGTTTCGAAAAATATAATTATCAATATCAAAAAAAAAAGAATTTTAACCACAAAGTTAATTTTGCCAATTTTTAAAATAAAAAAAATATTTATTACCTTTTACTAACACATAGCTTGTCAGAGAGCATTCTCATCTTATGCATACATTAAGAATAAATATTACAATAAGCTTGATACAGCTCCTGATTTGAAGCTATATCTATCTTCTGTTGAACCTGATTTTAAAAAACTCAGATCCATGAAACAATCTCAAGAATCGCATTAAAATTTAATAAATAATTATTGTACTTTATAATAAGTTAATATTCTTCTATATTATTAAAAAATTGAAATAATTTGTAAAATTAAAAATAAAAACCTACAAATGTCATTAGATTAATTTGATTCGTTTGATTATTTAACTGACCTATTATTATTATTACGAGGTGGTTTATCGAAAGACCCTAGCACCGTGGCTAGGATTGCGTTGGAGATTGGAGGTGCCAAAAAATGATTGCACAAGGGCGCGCCCTAACCACAGCGCGGCACTGGGTGGGTGTGATGAAAAGTCTAATCAAGAGGTACGAGAAAGATAAAAGGTAGTGGACCGCTGGTCTTAAGACTTGTGATGTCATATTCGAATAAGAAACAATTACACAGACTTTCGATACTTTCTAAAATTTAATATGGAAGAGACAGGGTGAAAGGTCGTGCCGATAAAAATGTAGAATTCAAACATGTTAGATAATGACAAAGAGAAACTCTATAATCCATAGTCAAAATCATTAACCCAATACGGACTCAGTGAATTATTAGATGTACCTAATCGACAAGCGTGCCGAAAAGAATTCGTCAGTTTTCAATCAATTACCTACTTATTTATTATCGATTAAATTTTAGAAATCTTTTCTCATAATTTGTATCCGTCGACATTAAAATTTTTACATCCCACACGTGGCGGTGACTACGGATTACCGTTGAATACTTTAAGTCTTTACAACACTACTTTAAATAAAATTAGATTGATGGCATTTTCGACATAGATTTCTGAAAAATAACTGGGCAATCTATTTTATGGATACGTTTACACGAATGAGTATTTGATCTCTCGTCTCCGAGATTTATCGGTAATGTTCGTTATGTAAAATTAAAATAGGCAATCAATCATAGCTCGTTGCGCGCTCAGTCCTGCACTGTATCCGCGCACATGCGACATTAATGATATTTTATTTAAATGTATTTTTTGGACATACTCATATTGTATTTTCTAAATTACAAAAAAAATATATAAAAAATCTACGAGTGCACGAGTATTTTATAAATAGTAAATAATTAACTCTTACTTACTTCCCATCACGCCGTTTCTCCGCGGGGGTAGGCAGAGATAATAGAGCGCCACACTCTTCTGTCCCGACACACAATTCTCGCCACATCCACATTCATACATCTTCTCATACAAGCTCGCCGATTATTGAGGCTTCCAACAGGATCATCCTTCAGTATCTGGTTTACCTGGTCGTCCGCGAACGTCCTCTACTTCTGGTGCTATCAACACTTGCGTCACATGTCTTTCTTACCATTCTCTCCTCATCCAAACCACCTAAGTGATTAGGTGGTTTGATCATCTAATTAACTTCACCTTACTATTTCCCATCAAGAATAGAATGCCATATTATTCTCTCTTGGCGCGCCACTACCGCTATGTCCATTTTCATACACTTTATCATGTGATCATTTTCTGAGTAATCTAATCACGCATACGTTACACGTGCCTAAATCACATTTTACGTGTGTTCAACAACATATGAAGTTATTATTTAACTGTGCTACCAAACTAATAAAATAAGTGAAGTTCAGCTATAGCGCTTATGTATGTAGAGTCAATACAATAATAATCTCAAAACCACAAAGAAACGAATGAAACAATTAAAACACACAAACGTATCGACACCTCCTACATAAAGTATCGTCGACATTTTTAATCATTTTAGTATTTTGCACGAATTTGATACATTTTTAAATGGCTGTAATTTTTTTGGTATTATGTGGCGTGCAGTAGGTATAGATTTAGGTTATGCTGTTACCAAATGACATTATACAATCATATATAATATATGTACTTTCGTTTTGCCAACATCTTTAGACAAAATAAATCCGTCGTTCATACGACCCTACCATGTATTTATTTGTAATTTTAGAGTACTATTAATAGTGTTTTTAAAGTTAAAGTTTTAACGTAAAATAATACCTTCTTACCCATATAAAATATGAATTGACGTTTTTAAGAATACTTTCTATGACAACATAATTCATTTATTGTTTGAAAATCCTTCACGTAATAACTAAAGAAAATAATTATTTCTATTAAAGGTTAACGTAGTAAATAGTTTTGCCGATTGCTTTTTGTTTTCCCAAAGCAAAAACCAATCCGTGCACCAAATTTAAAGAACAATCATGAAATCAACATGTTAAAAACAGTAAGATAGTAAAATTTGCAAATTGGTAAAAGAGAAAGTAGACACTTCAATGATTTGCACGCAGTTGTAACCCTTTCTAATGTTATTCTTTTAAAAAACAGCATAGATCCAACTAATCCAACCAAATAGACTCCATACAAAACGGATCAAGCGAAAGAAATGTTCAATTCAGTAAATAACCAATTATATGACTCGAGTAATGCACTAGCTTAAAGATGGAACAGAGTAATGTGAATAGCTCGATGCGGCGAATACACGAGAGCGCCATGGGTACAGCGGTGAATTGTCGTGGTAATTTTTAGAACTAAGCAATTAAAGTCTCTACTGGTACACAGATGGGCTAATTGTAAAATAAAGTTTCAGTTTCTGTGAATCCAATTATTTAATTTCTATTTGTCTCACAGAGATTTTAGTAATGCACAGTTTTTTTTTGCTCGTATGCACCGCGCGCTTCTGGTTTATTAGTACCTACATCATAGAATACAATATATCTTTTTTTTTTAATACAAATACATGCGAAATACTAGAATGATTAAAAATGACATTTTTTACTTACGATACCTTACGTAGGAGGGGTCTACATATAAATATAATGTACACAACGTTAAAGTAACCGATTGATACATAAACATTGATTTTTGTATCTAAATACGATATACGATTTAGATAATTTTTTGCGCTAATAATGATTTCGCAACAAGAATGTCGTCCTCGCCCACAATTGGTTTCGATACAATTCTAAAAAAAATCTAATGGTCGTAATTATATACGCGGTTATGTTTTAAAACTGTTAATTAAGATTTGAGATTGGAGTTTTAATATCTTTTTAATTTAAATGTGAAATTAATGAAGAAATGTATCAAAAGATATATACAATAAGAATGTGTTCTCCTTAATAATATAAGTTGTATCAATGTGTCCAAAATTTAATAAAAACGAATTGATAATTCTGGCGTCTAGATTCCGTAAAAATAAGGTAGATATGGCTCTTTCAAATAATGGAACGATTAAATGTATTAATATCAAAAAAGTAACATATAGGTTCGAAAATTTGATTGATTTTATATGTATATCTTTCTAATTAATATATTCAATTCATATTTTAATATATAGCTCGATTACATTTTCATTATTAAACAACACAATGAGTTTTTTATATTCACTATATTTTGAGTATGTCCAAATTTTTGTAAGAACACAGTTACTGGATTTCATCCCCAGAGGGATTGTCATCAAGTTACGCAATTGGACACACTCAAAATATTGTGAATATAAAAAATACACTGGAAAATACAAAAATAAAAATATCACATCAAAAAGCCACGAGGTGTAACAAAGTCACAATATAATCGACAAGCATATACATGCATACTATTGTCGCTACCGTAAGTGGTTCGAGTCTCGGTATTTAATACAGTCAGGAAGCAAACGCGCATTCTAAATAAATAAAAAAAAAATCTACACTGTACTAAATATCGAGGTCGTTTGACATCATTGTGGTAGGTACTAATAATTAATTGTCGTGTTTCTAATTATAGTTATAGTCTCAAAAAAATATATAATCGTTCAATATACATACGAATGTGCTCACGTACATAAATTATTATTTATGGGTTACTTTTTATGAAAGTTTGTCAAGATCAAACGGAGAGAATGTAGTTCAGATGTGAACTTCTCTACAGGGTGAATATTATGTTCCGGGTCGATTTTGTTTGGCCGCCATTTTGGTTTGGCAGACATTTCTCAAGAGTAATTGATTACAATTTATTATGGAGCATGTAATGCCTCACCAACGTGTTGGAGTTAATAAAACATTTTAACAAAATAATAATGGTAATGCTGCTGCTGTAACCATTAATGGTGATCGCAGTCGTCACACGTTGGAAAAGCTCTTGGTGGTCGAATCGGGTCGATTGGGCCTACAGCGCATGTGGTTTCAACAGGACGGTGCCACCTCACACACAGCCCGAGCAACCTGATTAAACGGCTCCCGACTATTAATCTGTGGGAATACTCGAAAGGAAAGGTCTACGCCAATGAGTCAACAACAATTCCGATGCTACAGGACAATATTCGAAATGAAATTGCTAAAATAACACGCGAAGCGCGGCGAGAATGTTATGAAATATATGGTTAAGAGAGCACGCATTTGTGCCACATGGCCGATGTCATATTCCATACACAATTGTAATAAACCAAATAATCGATAAATAAAAAACAAATTAAAAAATTGTGTTTCGTTTCCTAATTATTCAAAAATAACATCGGCCTGGAACATAATATTCACCTGTAAGTAAGTAAGTAATAATAACTTGCAGACTACAAGCAATCTAGTCGTTTTATTATTTATCAAGAATAATAAGACATAAGATCAATCGTTCAGAGATGTTTGGGTCTATGTTTTACATGTTACTACTGACCGTCGTAATCTATTGGGTGTGTGACATCCATCGTTTAGTCGAGTCGCCTCTTTCAACCGGACCACGTACTACTAGAACAATATTAAACTGGAAAAAAAATTGCATGACGTAACCGAGAATAATCTGAACCTCGATCATAGAAGTTTATTATCGTTCAAGACTGAGAAAGATATACTTTCTTAATCTTATTGCTCATAATAACTTATAACTAACTACAGTGTGGTAATTAAGATAGTTTTCGTAAAAGGGCGATAATACTTACGATAGTTAATGATTAGCTAACGTAACGTAAAAGAATGCACACAATCGCTCAATAGATTTAGTTAATGTTAAAAAGCGGGCAGTTACTTAAACCAATCAGAATGTATTGTTATAAACAAAATTCAATTAGCTTGAAATGGTCAAGAAAGCGGATGTTGACAGCGCACTTCCGGTACTTAAGTGCAACAATGATTACGATCATGAGGAATGATAACGCAATTGGAAAATTTTATATGACTTTACAAAATTGCATGAAAATTGATTTCGTAGGAAACTGAACGAACACTTTTTTTAAATAAAAACTGTACATTATAACCACATACTTGTGACTGAATTAATGTGAGACAAAATCTTTATATTTAAAAAATATAAAATATTTTGTTTCATAATCAGAATTGTATAAGAGAGAAATATAAAAAAATAACTGGAAAAGACGGAAGAATATAATACAAAGATGTAAAACAATAATACTAAAAAGACACATTATATTATCGCAACTATTACGATATTTAAAAAAATCCTATCCAACACGGTCGCAAGAATCTGGTAGATTTCGTCTGCGTGTGAAAGGAAAGGATAATAATACTCATAACCTACTCCGTATTCTACCATTTGTTTCGAAATACTTTTTTCTTTAGAACCAATATTAACAGAATTATGAAGTATTTTATAACAAGATTACGGATCGGGCTGGTTAACGAACTTAGCAGATATATTTACAAGGTAAATTGTTTGGACGAAATCTGATAAGACGTTATGTTAACAAAATCCGTTATTTATCATATCTGCATATATAATATATATGTAGACAAATATGATACATAGACAAACTTTTAAATGGAGAGTGGTTTCGGGGTCTTACGAACGAAAACAGAGATATGAAATTTTCCATAAACATGTTTCTCAGACCCTCCGCAATAGATTGTATCGAAACAGTGCCGGAAGGGATTTTATATTCATTATCAGGCAAGGAGAGATCAATAAGGTTGCTTGTTCTATAAAGTCGGGTTCCCGCAAAAGGGACAAAACACGAAACAGATACAAAAACTGTTTTTCTCAACAAAAAGGGCCATGTTTTGTAAAAAATGAACAGTTCTGAAATAAGTCTATCCGTTTGGTTGAAACACGCGAATGTAGGTTGTTTTATTATCTGCGATATTTGTACTCCACTCTTTATCTGAATATGATTTTAATCAAGAGTTCATCCCGATAATTTGTATTTTTCATGGCGATTTTAGACCCTACCAGATTAATTAACAATTCAAAATCGGTACTTGACATTCTGGTAAAATTGTGGAAGGAAAATCTCAATTCTCCATTCAACCTAACATCGTATTATAAAGTATTTTTTATTCGACCATTAATTAAAAACCAGCCACAGCTGACAACCACAACCGAGCGCGCGGAACTGTTTTGAAGACAACAAAACAAGTTTTGTTTTTTGAAAACAAAACAGTTTTTTTTTAGTAGTGGAAACCCGGCTTAACTTTTGAACTGGTAGTCTAACAATCGTAAGTAGATGCATATCGACCTCCCGTGGAGAAAAGCTATAGTCCGACCAATTTAAATTGGAGAACGGCAGAAGACGCCACTGTACTCACACTGAACCTTATGAAAAGGGGAACAGCCGCGCGCGGACGGAGGGAATGTTAGTTCGAAAAGTCACCGCTCGCCAATTTACGTTGGTAGGACTTATAGTGACTATTCGCTGTGAGGCACCGCGTAATACACAATTACTTGATCAACTATTTCTTAAATGTCAACTCTTTAAAAATATCAGATGTCGAGCTAGGACAACTATTAAAATATTAAATATGAAATAAAATAATAATTTTGATCATTTTTTCTCGATTAAGGGAAAACGATTGTGTTATGAATTACCGTAAAGGTATTTTTCTATGTCAATACTGAAATTCGTAAAACAATGTATCTGAAATGTTAATAACTCCCTAACCATGTAGATGGCCCGACTTTTTTAATGACTCAAATTTTTATTTAGATGATTCAACAAGCTGTACGGATCCAGTTGTCATAAAAACATACAATTATATCAATAACATTTTGTCAACACACAATACATACCCAGTGTATCTATAGCCTACGGTGGGTAGTCACATAATAGTAAACGCATATGATGAGCATTTTAAGGACGATTAATGACCATATTTTGAATGTAGCATAAATATGCTTTAAACTATGAATACTGCGTATAATATAAAATAACGAAATAATATATTATTAAAATATGAATTAAATATATTAATTAGAAAGATATACATATAAAATCAATTTGATCGAAAAATATTGTTGTTGCGCCACCGGGATTCGAACCTGGATCTCTTTCCTAACCGGGGAAGGTGCATTATCCAACTATGCTACAGCGACAATTTTCGAACCTATATATTACCTTTCTGACATTAATACATTTAATCGTTCCATTATTTTTTTAATAATAAAGTTGTATCAATGTGTCAAAAATTCAATAAAAATGAATTGATAATTCTGGCGTCTACTATCAGTTAACTCAAAGGTATTTGAGGTTCTGTAAAAATAAGGTAGATGGCTCTTTGAAATAATGGAACGATTAAATGTATTAATATCAGAAAGGTAACATATAGGTTCGAAAATTGTCGCTATAAATATTGTCGCTGTAGCATAGTTGGATAATGCACCTTCCCCGGTTAGGAAAGAGATCCAGGTTCGAATCCCGGTGGGGCAACAACAATATTTTTCGATAAAATTGATTTTATATGTATATCTTTCTAATTAATATATTTAATTCATATTTGAAATAATATATATTATATCACTGACTATTTTATAAATAAATTAAACGTGATGCGGAACATATTCGAAACAAGTAACACGGTATACAATTGTAGATTATTCGAACCAAAATATAACAGGGCAGTCGCTAAATTAAAATATTTTGAAAACGGTTAATTAGAAAACGTCTAAAAATGTTTATAGCTACATACGCGCTTAATTAATTCAATATATTCTTCGAATGCAAATGAACATTACCATACTTAGTTTTTTAAAAATTTAAATTAAATTAGTTAAAATATTTTAACGGTTAATAAAATCCGGGTAAAAGTCGTAAACTTGAGTTTTTTATTTTCGTATTTCGTTTAAAATAATAATTTCTAATCTAATTTCGAAATAAAACAAGACAACTGCTGATTTATTGCTGAATGTAAAATAGAGTAAACGTATAATTTCGGTAAATGTGCAGGTAACGGTGTATGTTATATTCCAAGTCAACTGGCACGAGGAGCCTTCAAATCTAAATCTAAATTAAGATAAAAAAAAGTAAGTCAACCTTCGGTCAAAGATTTTGGCTTAATTAATTAATTAAATACGTAACAAAAAAAATCAATTTTGACACCTTTTATGTTTTACGACGAATCAAACTGGCAACAATTGCATTTCAACATTGGCATTTTTTATTGAAGACACCGAGGACCGGTTGTGTGATCAGTAGTAACTTTTTACTAACGCACGTAGTAAAGATCCTTTGCGGGTTGTTGATACATCAAATTTACTACTGTCAAAGCATAGATGGACATGTCTATAGGCGCGACAAATAATCATGAAATATGCTATATTTTAAGCATTATCTATGGATTTTTTCGCCTAGGCGTTCGAAATCTGTCACGTTGGTGGTGAATTTTTTTACGTATTACGTATTAAACAACGAGATCACGATCGGACGAACTCTCGTCACTAAAATAGCGAGATATTGAATGATTAATTGTCGTATACGGCGACTTTCAAAGTATCAATATTGATTCTCATTTTCTCGCATATCGGAGAGTAACATGAGTTTACTGCGGGGTGTACATTCGAGAAGTAAATATTTTTTACTAACGATCAAACAATCCGTTTTCGCACAATTTTTTACTTTAGTAACTTTTTTTACTATATAGTAAATAGTTACTACTGATTACACAACCGGCCCTAAGAAATCTACTAGTACATCAAGTGAAAATCTGGATAACTGGGAACATACAAAAATGATAATTTCTGGGAGATACGTTAATCTACATAGTGTTTCAAATTATGTAACCAGGTATAAATTATATTATTATTATTTGTTCATTATTAATATAACAGTATGACCCCTATATATTCGTATAATATAACTACATATCAATTACATTCTTAAACACAAACACAATGTCTTAGGACGGGAGTATAACCATTTAGTTCAGGGGTCGACAGACCGCGGCTCGCGTTCATATTTTCATCTACAATCATATTTGATCTAGTAAACTTTACAAAGCCAAAAAAGTGTTTTATTAGTGTTTAATTATTTAGGTTTCCTTATTTTATAAGTAGAGCACTGAGCTACTGTAGCATATAACTCCTATATATTATATTCTTCTAAATGGCCCACGACTGAATTGTGAAAATTTTGAGATTCTGTTTACTCTAGAAAGTCTGCCGACTCCTGGCCTAGTTAATAAAAGCAACATTAAAATAATTAACGGAAGGAAGTACCCACCTATCGAATTTTTACTGTACGTTGAGGCACTTTAATATGATATTTGGAAACCTTTTTCGAATACAAAAAAAATCTGCAAATTTTGTTCTATTTTGAATCGTTTCAAAGAGGTATATGATTATTCAAATTTTGGTCTATACCTACGGAACTAGAATGTGTACTTCGTTGGGGAAAACGTGTAGGATGGGAAGAACGCAGGTAGTGTGACAGAGGAAGGTAGGGGTGGGCAAGGGAAGGGTGTTTTTGCAGACAGTCCAGTGTTTGTCGATGATATGGTAACAGAAAACAAATAGGGATTAAGTATAGCTTCCCGCGAATATCCGTTTACCCATGCAGTGATATTTTGTAAATTGCAAAGTGTTCAGTGCACAGTTTTGAAGAAAAAAATTACAATTGTTTTATCAGGAAATCAGTTTTCTTCGGTTTAATACACAATAATGACTTTATGGATATCCTGCGCTTTACAGTGTATACATGTCAGTCACAATATGTATAAAACAAGTATCTTGTTTAAATTTGATTTTGTTCTATATCGCCTTTAGAGTACTAAATCATTTAAAAAAAATAATACTATTTTTAAAATTTACATGCAATAAATAAATACTCCTGTATAAAAATATATGATGTACCTTATTACCTATATGTAATAAACATTTACTTAGTGTTTCATACATAAAGTCGCAATGAATCATTATTATTAACAGTATAATATTATGTATTGCTTTATGACCATTTATTATATTTGTCACATTTTTTTGAAACATCGATTTTTCTCACAAGTAATTTACAATTTTAGTATACATGCGGTAATTATATCATCTACTTAAAAAGTGACATTCAATCGTAGAAAAATCTTAATTATATTCAAAATATTACAACTAAAAAATAAAATAAACGCATATTTCTCTTTTTAAGGCAATACAAAAAAAAAACTACTAAAATATTTACTATATATAATATATACAAAAGGTTATATCCCACAACCGTGCGCTATGTTAATTATGATTACAATAAACCGACAGAAAAATATTAAAGGGTTTGAACTTTAGATCTATATTATTCTTAATTTTAATTATAATTAATCTATAATATTTACATATTTAACATGTGTTTACTAATTAAATGAATAATTTCACAAAAAGGTACAATATACACCAACATTATTTTATGACCAAAAATTTAATCTTTTAATTCTTCAATATTTGCAAAATTACTTTGTGGCCTCATTTTACATTAATAATTAGACAAAATACTTTGTTTAAACCACTATTTATTGATTATTCTAAATGTTTGGATACCTGTGGTATCTTCTTCAGGAAACAATGGATACTGAAATTAAAAAATACAAGCGTAGATAAAAACAAAACTATAAAATGGTGAATAAGTAAGAACTAATATGAAAACAAATTTAAAAGGTGACTATTTTTAAAGAGAATTTAGTTATTTATAATATTTTGCTAGCCATTAACACTTTTTCTAATTTCTAAAATTTAAAATTTATCTAGCTATAAACCCCTAGTATTTGTGTATGTATAATTTCTAAACACTTGTTAATATCAAAATAAAATAAAATAGTGGTTTAAACAAAGTATTTTATCAAATTATTAATCTTTTAATTGATTACTAAATAAAATATTTGTTACGTCACCAGTGAGTGAACAAGAAATCATTTTCTGAATATGAGTGTGGCGAATTGAGATAATTCCCTGGTGAAAATTTTATTAGCTGACCAAGAATTTATATATTTCTTATGCCATTTTACTATGCCCGTCTCACTAGAGAAATCTATGTTGAGATCATGCACATAATACGCGGAAAAGAATTGCAGTTGGTTTATCTGCGACCAGCCTTATGTCGAATTTTGTTTTACAGTAGTTTTCAAAACCTCTCCTCAAATCCATCAGACAAATTCTCCTAGTTCTGACTATGGGAATCTCAATTCGCTCTTCGCTCCGAAGGAATACGATTAAAAAAATATACAATCAGGATGTCCGTCCTACCTTCTCCAGCCCGTCATGGGCCTGCTGCGCAGGTCCTCCTCGCTGAGACCGTAGAGGCCCAAGCACGCCAGGAACCAGGCCGTGACCAGCAGATAGCAGATAACCATCACGCGGAACGGTAGCAGCACCACCGTGAAGATGGCCGTCTGTAAGGGAAACGCATAATTAAAATATCACCTAATATTTCTGAAGGGGTGGGTAGGTAGTGGCGGTTTTCGTCTGACCCTCGATGCTCAATTGCTTCTCAAGCATTTTAATATAATTAATTAAAAGCTCGCCCACATTGAGAGTCCTGCATCGGCAGTTCTGCCAGATGTCGTAAGACGTGACCGCATTGCTGATTAATGTGAGGACACCATCGCGGGGGTCAGTGTTGAAGCCCTGAAGCTGGGTTCGCGTCAGAGTTGAAAACTTGACAAAAATTATCAATCCATGATGGCAGCTTATTTTTGTAAATTATAATTATTTTTCCAATCAGCGTTTTGCTTAATATTGTAAAACTATAGCACCGTTTTTTATGGAATTAAGACATTACAGCTTGTGGCTTCTTTCCATTTTAAACACATAATATCAAAGTTTACTACACGTACAACTATATTATCGGATGAAATTCCAAAAAACAGTAAAAAATCACGTTAAAAAAATATTTAATGCATTATAGTCGTAAATTACCTACTACATAACCATTTTTTGCTCTGAATTGAAATTAGAACAAAATAAATAGAGGGACAAATTATTGTTGAACGATTTTCTTACCATGTCGTGACACGTAACAACGTGAATAAACAAAACTTTTGTATGTCAGTATCATTTGAGCTGTTTTCTTTGCTCAATATCGCGTGAGCTACCCACCGCGCCATCTTATCAAATAGTGTCACAATTATATACTGACAAACACTTGCGAACCAAATAAAAAATAATATAATTTGCCGAATAAATAAGACATATAGGCTAATAATAGATGCAAACAACACTTAAATCGCTAATCGCTGTATATTATGTTGTATAGTATGTGCATATCGCATATTATTTTGTTCGTAGTCAGATTAATTTGTCCGTATCTAAAAAAGATAAAGAAATCAAAGATAGATAGCTGAACTAAAATTATATTCACAGTAATTAAAAGTTACGAGTACTGTATAGAACTCTGCAAACTTTTTTTCAAATTTGGTGATAATGAAAATTTCATGAATTATTATTTTAATCAAATAAGTTTACAATTACTGTTTTATATTAAAACAACAATTTTTCATATGTTTGAGAACCATCTGGTGTAAGAAACGGTGGCATTTGAAGTATTACATTACCCATAATATAAATCCAAATCTTTAATTCAGGTTTGATGGCGTATCATGTTATCGTAACATCTCAATGTTACCATATCATCTTATTTGAATAATTTAATAACAATAATTTTAGTAGATATTTTTTTATATTCAGTCGATTTGAATAGTTTAACTTAACTTAACGATTTGCAGTAACTTTCGACTGCATTGTTCTCGGATGTCGCGGATATACAAAAAAAAAACCAGTAATAAAGCAAAAAAAAAAGGTGAAAACAAAATACAAGGTAAGTTAAATAAGAGTTAAAATAGTAATATTCAATAATACTGTTATGTATTGTGTATTATGCGTTTATATTATATTATGTTTTGTGTATGATTTCTTCCGTTTTCATGCAGCCAAAATATACACTGTCTTTACATATTTTAGTCTATGGTCAAATCCAGTGGCATAACTAAAAGATTGCCGCCCAATGCAAAATGAATAAAAGGACTCGCTGTAACATGTACAGTAAAAAAAAATACATTTAATGCTGTTTTCTCCCTTAAATAATAAGAACAAAATTAATCTGTTTCATATCTTGAATATTTCCATATTCATGAAAAAAAAACCTCCCTGTGTTTTAGGCATTTAGATGCACTCGCAGCTGAAACAAATTCTGGTCTGGTCCCTCACCGACATAGCAGACAGAACGCCACTGTGTACGTCCATAATGTTTTCACACACTCGTATCAATACTTATAAATAAATGTATAACTGATAGATAAAAATATCAATATAAAAAGTAATGTAGGGCGCGGACCTTCTTATGTGGGTCCTAATGCACCGCATTGGCATAATTATGCTACGGGTCAAAGCTTTTCAGACACGTGGTGCTTGAAATAAGTCAAATTTTAGTATTATAAAAAAGGTTTTAAAAAACGAAAACCGTAAACCGAAAAACAGTTCTACGACATCACGAAATAATAATGTAAAATACTGTGTACTAGGTCTGGTACATACACCCTGTAAAAATTGTATATGTAAAAGGAAATCCTTGCCGTAAAACTGCCATGCAGTTAGACAAAAAATATAATTATAATGAATATATTTGAAATAAAAATAAAAAAAATTAAAAATAGATTACTAGCAGCAAAAAGCAATCGGCTATCGTCGATTGCTTTTCTGTCAGTCCAAAAGTCGACATTATATAGCATTCTGTATTGCTGTCCCTGGAATTGTACAAACGGTGTTTTTACGTATTAACTTTGAAATAAATATATATTCACTTAAAAATATTCTTGAAAAATACGAACAAATCATTCATATTGTCATAATTTAACAGTTCTATCATAGATAAGAAACTGACCACAGAGTGCGAAGCGATGACAGGATGACAGATGCTCAATATATTTGCCAGCCGTAATACAATTTCGCGGATATATATTTACGTACTGTTATTGAATATATAAAAGAGAAAACATTTAACTTATATTAAATATGAATTAAATATATTAATTATAAAGATATACATATAAAATCAATTTTATCGAAAAATATTGTTGTTGCGCTACCGGGATTCGAACCTGGATCTCTTCCCTAACCGGGAGAGGTGCTTTATCCAACTAAGCTACAGCGGCATTATTTTTAGCGACAATTTTTCGACCCTATCTATCTATCGACAGAGCCATCTACCTTATTTTTACAGAATCTCAAAATACCTTTAAGTAAATCTGATAGTAGACGCCAGAATTATCAATTCATTTTTATTAAATTTTGGACACATTGATACAACTTTATTATTTTTTAGGCGAACACTAAAAATAGTGCCGCTGTAGCTTAGTTGGATAAAGCACCTCCCCCGGTTAGGGAAGAGATCCAGGTTCGAATCCCGGTAGCGCAACAACAATATATTTCGATAAAATTGATTTTATATGTATATCTTTATAATTAATATATTTAATTCATATTTAAAATATCACAGACCTATGTTCTGAATAATTACAACTTCACAATAAGAATGTGTTCTCCTAAAAAATAACTTATATTAACTTTACTTAAAAAAAACACGTTCGTTTTTGCCATGCTGGCGTCTCACAGACCTGGCCGTTTAATCGAGCATTATCTAGACATAATGACACTACATCCTAGACAGGGAGACGTAATATTATTATGGATTTTGACCGGTAAGCGAAAACATAAATATCAACCTACTACTTTTAGCTTGCTATACTACTGTACAAACTATACTAAACTGCAATAAGTCGTTTCTATACAGTGATCTATTTTCCAAATTCCGTTATTCTTGCTGTGAATAAACCTGCTCATCAGAGCCATCAGTACAAATAACGACGCAGTTAGACTATAGTAATCGTGTGACTAATCATATAATAATGATCGAGAAAGTTGTTTGTCGTCTGTTTGTTCTTTGTATATTTGGATCTTTCTAAGTGATCATAACAAGATGATTTTTTATAATCTAAAGAAATTTCATACAGTATATCTCGTGAACTTCTGTTTGTATTAGTCATGATTTCGATAAAAAATTGGGATTGTCAATTTTGCATGTAAACGGTGTTGGTCTTAAATTAAACAATTTGGAATCGTTGCGAGATAAATAAATAGTGTAAAACTAATCAAAAAGTTATAAACAACCAACTAAAATAGTATTAACAATTTGAGTAAGAGTATTACATTTATTTTTTTAAATAATTATTGTTTTTTAAAAAAAAAGATTGTGTTAAAGAAACAATAACATACATTTTTTTATAAGTTATTGACATACTGATGAAGTAAATGATATTTTTCTAAACCGGTAGAAGTATTTTTACTCAATAAGTGATTAATAAAAACAATGTTAAAAGTAAAAATATAGATTCAATTGTCGGAGGCTTACTTTTCATTGTACCAAAAGAATTACGTTAATCAGTTATCGATCATCGTTACAATCGAACGCAAACACAGTCACAATAACAGTCAAAATAACGGTTTAAATAACCATTTTACCATCACTACTCAACAGAAGATAATTGCTTCAATACCCAAATTGAATCACATCTTTGCAGGTGACCACGGTGCTAGCATTGCACTCTTTCTAATAATATTATATTTTAGAACCAGATGCCTCAATTAATTAGATATTGCTATTAATTGAAACGACGCTATACCGTATTGCTGTACCTAAGAAAGTAGCATAGTGCTGCGAAACAGTGCACGGCCATATCCAGTACAGAGACCGGCACCAGTCTGTTGTCGTATTACGACGATTTTGTGTGTTAATGCGACCATTCGCAGTATGCTGTTATCATCATAAAGTACAAAAAAAAAAAAAAACTAATTTGAATTATTATGTTAACGACACGAAGAAACGTCGACAGTGTGTCAAACCGGAGATTGAAATTATTCATTCATTAAAACAAGCGTTAAAACAGATCACTACCCGTATCGGAACTACACTGGATAACGGTTTTTTTGGCTTTGTAACTTGAAAACCAGGTTTTCGTTTCGACGAGTACTGCTTGAGAAAGGGGACAGTCGCAATGAATACATTTTTCGGGAGAGTATCTTCAAACTTTTAAACAATATACAATACAGATACAAATTAAGTGTATTAATTAGAAATATATACATATAAAATCAATTTTTATCTAAAAATATTAATACATCTATCGTTCCATATCGTAGCTTTGTTTTTACGGAATCTCAAATACCTACTACATACAGGTTCAAAAATTTGTCGTCAGAAGTACTGTCGCTGTAGCATAGTTGTATAATGCACCTTGCACGATTTGGAAAGGGTTCGTCGAATCTCGGTAGCGCAACAACAATATTTTTCGATACAAATTGATTTTATATGTATATATTTCTAATTAATACATTTAATTAGTATTTAAAATATCACAAACCGTATGTTCTGAATAATTACAACTTCACAATAAGAATGTGTTCTCCTTAATAATATAGATACAATTAAAGATGTTGAATTAGAGATGTAGTCAATTTATTTGGATTATTCCTGAATAAGAAAAAAAATTTGGAAAATGAAAAAGAAACGAACGTTCCAACAACAAAAGGAGCTTTTTATTTTATAAATTTTGTAAAAAATCAAATAAAACAAATAAATAAAACAAAAACAAAATACAAACTGAGCATTCCGGTACTATGAGACTGGGGGGGGTCTCTTGGGTGTGAGTAATATATTTCAGCTAAGACTGCTGTGACCCTCTGAAATACTAGATATCTATTGCAAAGGGTCTCATGACGCAACTTCCGGAAAATGTAAAGTACATTTTTCGAAATTAACAGAAGGCCCCTCAAAACCATCCCTTATTATGACTCATGTAGTTTAATCAAATTTTGATCAAACTGTTTTGAAAAATTGACCTGATTTGAAAAATAGATTGATACGCCATCTTGTTGTAAAATGGCGGCTGTTCAAAAAAGCGCAACTAGGTAGAAAAGTGAAAAATACACACAGATGAGAATCTGCCTAATTCATATGGCCAGTGCCGGAAGGGAGTTTTTTTAAATACTAGCTAAAAATATTCTTAATCTTGCCAGTTTGAGGGTTACGAGCTAATCTGAATAATACAAATCTGATATAATATTTGCAATTGAATTCGTAATATATCCTTAAGAAAATTTACAAACTGTATTGTACTTAGTCTAAGTATGATTATGAATATTTAGATTACAAATAAATGCAGTAATTTATTTAATTCGAAAATTATGTTTCTCAATCTTAAAATTGTCGTCGTCTTGGAATAAATTGAAATAATATTATACGTTGCTAATCCTATTTAATATGGATGTGAGCATTTCATAGAACGATGGAATCAAAATTAAGTACACATAACAGGATTTGAGATAGTGAAATTTGAAAGTTTTAAGAACCGATAATTTGGTTTATTGCTTTGTAGAATATACGTTAATCGGAGAATTGATCTAGTTAGTAAACATTTATAAATATAAATAAAAATTATAAATGAAAGTAGAAACATTTATAAAACTGGGTCACATCAATTATAATTGAATAATTAATTATTTTTAGAACAGTTTCGATTGTTAATAATTATGCATATTGGTCGCAATCCTTGATAAATTTAATAGTTTAACCATTTTAATAGTGTATACTAAGCAAGTTTTTTTTTGTATGCTAATGTGATTGGACTACAAAAATTATTTATTTATTTGACATACTATATTTATAGATCAGAAGT
Source organism: Eubasilissa splendida (assembly GCA_031772225.1). Classification (NCBI taxonomy): domain Eukaryota; kingdom Metazoa; phylum Arthropoda; class Insecta; order Trichoptera; family Phryganeidae; genus Eubasilissa; species Eubasilissa splendida. The sequence goes on along the minus strand of CM062854.1, from coordinate 4,697,590 downwards.
AAATGTACAATAATATAATACACTTATTAATTGACTGTGTGGGATGCAAGAGGTGTCCACCTCTGGTATATAAAGCATTGTCCTGGCTACTTTGATAGACTACCGTCTGTGTTAGAGTAGACAGTTTTTTTCCGTATTGTTGCGATGTTATTTAATTAAAATGAAAAATAAAGATACGACAGAGATATATAAAAAAAAAAATAGTAACTATTAGTACATGACGGAAGAGTTTTCCGTTTTCATACTATTAACATTGAAAATTTGTTTTACGGAAACATTAGACATACATTTGTTTCCGTAACTACCCACTCCCCAGCAAATCTAATACTGTTTAACCTTTACCATACCATGATATAAAATACCCGAACGCAGCCATGCTGTCAACTCGTGTTACCGTAAATAACAATTAGAAAAAATATTTTTATTAGCTTAAATGACTTTAATGGCACGCATTTATTCTAAATACTGAGCATTCAAATTTGAAAAAATGATTAATAACATAATTTAGAGCATTCATTAAGTCCTATACAACGTGTCCTTCCTTCTTATCTCTCTTCATTTAATTAGTGAGAAAGAGATAATTATATTTGTATGTTTGTTGTTCTTTTCACTGTGAAAATAGTATGTGATCTCTGTCTTTCATATCACAAATGGTATTTTTACCAACGTATTAATTTTATAACGGATTGAATGGAAAAAATAATTGTTATTGTACGATTTCCTTTTCATAATTGGATTATCACTAGTCATTTCTAAGCGCTAATATTTTCTTTAAGATTATCTAAAATATGAATTTTATGTTGCATGTATTTACCGAAATATTACAGGTTTAATTATAATGGTAGACCTGTGTTACTGCATGGTTTGGGAAGGGTTAATTTAGTAACGAATCCCTACAAACTCAACACCATTTTAATAGTGTACTAAAAACAATAACCGAAAACATTAAATAAAATAATAACATTTTACACAACACATATATTATAGTCTCGATATGCATTTTTCAAATATTTTTCATTCCTCTTTTTAGACTTCCCAAATTTCAAGTTAAGTTTGAGATTTTTTATATGTCAATTATTTTTATTTTTTTTAACAAAATTATAATTTGAAATCATTGCGAATCAACCAACTCGACCAGAAACGAAATACCCAAATATGTTTAACTCAAAATACAGTCCCTTATAATTTATGCAGTGCGTGCTACGAAGAACGATGTACCAGTATAAATTAATTAAACGTGCTGGATTTGAATAATACATACTTTAAAAGTGAAATTTAATAGATAAATGGTTTCAAATATGTAGATAGCAAAGGTCATTTCACTGACAACTGTAGACAAAACAAAAAAAAAAAACCTTCGATGTACAATTAAGAAAACCAGATAGCAAAATTTTCACATAAAAATGTCATAACCTAATCTATCCAAAAAAAATTCTAAATACTCATTTAATGTATTAATTATAAATATATACATATAAAATCAATTTTGTCGAAAAATATTGTTTTTGCGCTACCGGAATTCGAACCTGGATCTCTATTTCCAATCCGGGGAAGTACACTACCAATTGTGTTATAGCGCCAGTATTTTTCATGACAAATTTTCGAACCTATATGTTACACTTTTTCAAATTAATACATCTGTCGTTCCATTCATTATTTTTAAAAAAATATCACAGACCTATGTTCTGAATAATTACAACTTCACAATAAGAATGTGTTCTTAACAAAAATTCTTCCTTTCCCTGTACGTTTTGATGTACGATTTATTTCAAATTAAAATGTAATGAAAAAAAAAATGAAATAAAATTTCAAAGATTATACTAATCGTTCCCGTAACATTTTTCAGTGGTTAAGACAAATTTGTATTTATCGTTCGAAACTCGCAACGTGTTTTTTCCCCGTGCAATTATATATTGATTCAAAATATTTCTGTCGGCGGCTGCAGGCAGCCAAACCGTAAATGCACCAAAAAGGTTTACTTCTCGGGTAACCCTAAATAAAAAATATATCACCCTTACCCTGAAAAAATTCCTGGATAAGGACATATAATATTCTAATTAATAATAAATTACATCTAAACAGTTAGGTCACTGGAGAGCGCTTACAGCCTTTTTAGTGATAAAATATCAATATATTTATAACAACGTCCATTAAAGTTACGACACATCTTAGATATAGGGTAATAAAACGATAAGTTTATATAGTAGACTGGTAGATAAAAAGTAGAGAATTCCGTCAGTGTCCGAATCGGCACAACAAAATCATTCTTCTGTAGACACGCAGGTGATTCGGTGTAATTATGAATATTGTCATAAAAGTATATAAATTAAATTTTTAATATCTCTCTGTACCTCAAAAGCGTTTAAATATTAAAATATGTCAGCAGTCCAAAGTACCGTTCAAACCGTAAGTAAAACACGGTGATTTTTAGAGATGTTTTCTGGACAATCACAACAATTTGGTATTGTAGGAGATTAAATGAGCTCGCGGGTAACGAGCGCGGTGAAATTACACGACAGCTAAATATTAGTGATGGTACAACGGTTATTTAAACCGTTATTTTGACTGTGATTGTGGTTCGATTGTGACGATAATTGATAACTGATTAACGTAATTCTTCCAGCAATGACTGGTACACTAGAAAATAAGCCTCCGACAGTTAAATCTTAATTACCAATCACAGTCACGTAATGGTTTACCATCACTACTAAACACGGTTACTTAATCTAAATCGGAACGAGATTGTTTTAATAAATAACTCTAACTGACTTACAATCACGCCATTTCTCCGCGGGGGTATGCAGAGAGGATAGAGCGCCACACTCTTTTGTCCCGACACACAATTCTCGCCTCATCCACATTCATACATCTTCTCGTACGAACTCGCCGATTGTTGAGGCTTCTAACACAACCATCCTCCAGTATCTGGTTTACCTGGTCGTGCCAAGTCTTCTGCGGACAACCTCTATTTCTGGTGCCATCGACATGCGTCATATATCTTTCGTACCATTCTCTCCTCATTCATCCGTTCCATATGACCAAACCACCTAAGTGATCCTTTCTTAATCTTACTCATTATACTAACATCAGCTTTACATTATTTCCTTATTTCTTCATTCTTTACTCTGTCATAAATAGATTTGCCACATATACGCCTAAGTGATCTCATTTCCACTGCATTCAGTCTACTTTCGTTCCTCTTCTGCCAGCTCCAGGCCACACTTCAATACATTAGTGTCGGTACCAGGACTCCGCTAGTCTTGCCTCGGTTGACAAATTCCCGTTAGATATAATTCCATTCAATGCGCCGTTCACTTTATTTCCTGCAGTCTCCCTCCTTTCGATATCATTACCAGCCTTTCCGCTTCTATCAAACATACTTCTCAAATACACAAACTCATCTACTGAATGTTTGTAACAAGAGATAACGCAATGTATATATAATATATTATATTTCTAGTCGATACATTTAATTTGTATTGAACTATGTTCTGAAAAAAATTCAACTCACAATATTAACGTATTCTCCTTAAAAATATCTAAGTTGTATCAAAGTTCATCGATATTTAATAAAAATTAATTGATTTAATTTGTCGCAATATAAAGGTGATAGCTTTTTAAAAATGGAATAACAGATGTATTCATTTGAAAGAGTTGCAGCATATAAGTTCGAAAATTTGTCGTCAACTTGCTCGATAGGTGTGATATACCGCATTTGTGTAATATTGTGGAAAAGATCTAGGTTCGAATCCCAGTAGCAACTAAAATGTTTTTTCGATAAATTGATTTTTTCTATATATCATTCTAGTTGATACATTTAATATGTATTGAAATACCACAGAACTATGTTCTAAAAAAAAACTGCAACTTCACAATAATAATGCATTCTCCTTAAAAATAAAAAATAAAATATATTATCGTTAAACATTCTATTTAATTCAATTACTGTGCTCTGATAATTTTTCCTCACGCAATAACATACGAAATAAAACGTGAAAAACTGACACGCGTTGGCATCAATCAAATGTACGAAATGGCAGAAAAATGACGGAAAAACAAAATTTTCCAAAGCATTTTTTATCAAGGTAAAATAACAAGGTGTATAGATTTCACATGTTAAAAGCAAATGTAAACATTTTATCACTTGACAGATAGTTGTGATATTTTATTTATTTATTTAAACCCTATCCCTAATCGTTTTGAGAATTGTTTACTCTCGTTTCGATTCGTCAATATTACATATATTTTTATTTTACCATCATAGGTTGGCTCCGGTATCATCGTACCAGAGCCACACCTGTACAATTTGACGCGAGACTCGTTATCACATTCAATTCAGAAGGCAGCCGCCAGAAAGAAGCTATATAAATCATACACCCCCAAAATGGGAGGGTAGACGTCACATTTATGTGTTGCAGTCGCAGAACTCGATCACAGTCCGGCAGAAATTCACCCTGTCCAGGTCGGAAGAGGTGCGAGGGGGAGTCAGTAGAATGCTCCGTTGGGACTCTCTAGCCACTGCTCTTCCCGGCATCGTCCATCTTAGCAACCCCCATCGAGAGATCCACATCCTAATAAATCCCGGAAATTTCATTTCTTAATAGGTCATCGTTCCGGGGGATGCGATGACCTATTCTTTCCTGACCTATTAGATAGTTGTGATAGATAAGTGAGACAGGGGACAGAATTTTGGATAAAAACTACCCGAAAATAGTATCATAATTAATAATGTATCTATTTTTTGTCCAGCCGTGCCCATATATTAAACATTAAGCAACGTATAACATATGTTCGATTCAACCCATGCGTGTTGGTAAAATATCAGTATTATTACTAATAACAATGTATATTTTTATTTTAGCGTGATCGGGTTGTAGGTGCAGACAGGGATTGCAAATTCTGATGAAATAAAAAAATTCGTAATTCGTAACTCGAATATAAATTTTTTCGGAATGCGATCGAATTTCGAAAATTTTTATATTATTTTTTGGTCAATACTAATAATAAAACACAGCTTATTTAAGATAATAAATTCATTATTATTGATTGTATAAAAATAAGCTGGTTTTTCTTGAGGATTAATTTGAATGAAAGACCTACTTATACGTCAATTTACCCTATAACACCTTCATGTGCATTGTGGTCATTTGCTAATGATATGATTTTAAGAAGTCCTGTGTTTATACGTTATATAAACCGGACTACCAATGGTCCCAATTAGTCCAGATAATCGAGGTTTTACTATATATCAAATAACAGTAATAAATTAAAACTGCTGCCAAATTGCAAGATAAATATCTTGTTAAAAAATATCGATAATTTAATATAAAACCAAGGCATAATAACTAAATAGACACTACACACCGCACTAACGCACCCGAGAAAACAAATCTCAATACTGTTCCGCCAGTTTTCGGACATCTCTTTAATGCAGCCGCGATCTTTTGTCTGTTTAAGTGCAAGCCGAGTGCATCGATTCCTTTCTTTCATCTTATCTCTCTACATCGTTTTCTACGAACGATTCGGAACACCCATATTATTCTGCGATTACTTATTGTGTAGCCGTTAGTCTGTGATCGTAACAATATTTTATTTTTATATATTTATAATTCGGAATTGTCAAAATTTCGAAATTTCATATGCAGACCCCAATTTACAAAATTAAAAATAATATATAAAATTTAGAAAGAAAAATTTATATATACAAGGTGTGACATAGGTACCCAATTCACAATATTTTATGGGTGTAGGATACCTGACTAAATTACTAGTCGAAAATGTTCAATGAGTGTGTACGAATTCAGTATCGTTACGGATAACTATATCGCATGAGATTTTTTACAAAATAGTCTGGCCACTCGAAGTTCGATGACCTTTTATTTTTTTAATTCAATATCTAATTTGGAATTAATAATACATTTCAATCAATCGACACAATCGCATGCCTAAGATTAAAAAAAAAGTTCACATCTCTAACGTGATTGAGATTAAGCACATGCAGGTTGAACATTTCGACCCATGTCAACCCCTAAAATAGTGTTCACTAGGGGTGTTACACCTAACGTAAGGGTGTACGAGTATGTGACCGGTCCGTGCCATTCATTAATTAAAGATCACTATACTACTTTTCATTTGGAAAACACAATTGTATTAGTGTGAGTAATATCAAACGTAAAATGCCCAGTGTATTGATACGGCTTAGCGTTTTATTAGCATTGGTCAGTGGGCGGGGTTATCGTTTGAAATTAGTTATAAACACGGTATCCACAAAAAATATGTAAGGAATGTTTGAATTTTGTTAATAAGGAAAGTTTATATTTATGTTTATATCTGTTATATATTTTTTTAATGTATTTGTGTTGTATTTTTATATTATTACTAACATTCGTCTTATGCATTTATTAGTATTTCCATTGTTATAAATATATAACTACACGCTTACACTATAAAAACAATATATAAAAAATAAATATTTCTAAAAGCATTATATGTTCCAATAAATCATTTATATACACGGCGACGGAAAACGTACAAAATATATGATATATCGAAAAAAAAAAACGGAGTACATGAATATATGTGTTATGTGTTATATTTCCCACGTATTTTTCGGCACCGTGTATTTATTTAATATTTTTAAAAAAATGTATTACATATTTTTGAATCGGGCTGTTACACATACTAATACAATTGTTCTTTCTAAATGGACAGTAGTTTACGTCCAAGAGAATGCAATGGAGTTTCTGCATCAATTTAATACTAACAACACAATATCTTATGAGAAGAACGTTTTCCGCTATCATTGACAGATATTAAAAAAATGTTAACCTCATATATACGAAAAAATTAAAGTAGACCTAGGCATAGAGATCTATAGTTATTAAAAAAAAAACGGTATATAATACAACCGTAGGTTTTTGCGGCCGTCAAATTAAAATATAATATCTACTATGTTACTGTGCCGTGGGATAGCATTTGAAATGTGTCTCGCGCAGTATACAATACAAAAAAAAAGAAAAGTAAAGGTAGTTGATAAATTATTGCATTCGCGTCGTCGCTGGTATATCACGACAACCTAATGACCAGTGGTCGGAGGTTCAGACACATCTGACCGCATCTAATAACACAAAACTAAACGCTAAATCATGCCTAAAATTATGGTACCTCGATGCCTGATAAAGGCCATTATACTGTCATTCAAAAACTTTTTCTAAGTGAAAGTCAGCCACTTTCTACATAGTTTACTGTGTAATTTTTCACGTCTACATCAGTTTAAATTTATGAACCCAATCATAAGATGATCTTTGGGGATAACATCGATTATGTATTATGTTGATGTTGCATTACGTAACTACGTTATTGCTGCTGAATTAGATATTCTGAAAAAAAATAAACTTATGTTAATGGCAGGAAACATGTAACATAATAAATAGTCCCGGTTAAGCTCAAATCATATACACAACATAATATAAACAATGTAATAATTAAAAATAATACACGGATTGTAAATCGTATTAACGATGTATTAAGTTAGTAGGTAAATAATTTCGGTTTATGTTTTCTGAATTCTAACCTTAATTTATATTTATTTATTTGATCATATTATTATCAATTTAATGTGCATCTTTCGATCTGTATTTTGATAACATCGACTTCGGTTTTTGTTAAGAGGTAGAGAACCCAAAACAGGAAAAAAAATACGTCTTATAATCGATGGAATACGGTATTTTTTAAAGATAATTTTAAAAAATATGAAACTATCCTATTGACAGATTAGCACGAGCGCTAGTTAAAAGAATAGCTATAAGTACAGTGCCGAAGACAAGACGTATTCTAAAGTGTGTTCTAGGGCTTGCAATTTACCGTCAAATTGGAATTACCGGTAAACGGTTAACAATTCTTCCCATTAAATTCCCGGTAAATTAAAAAAATAAATATAGATAACATGATTAAAGTATAACTGTATGTGGTGGGCTACATTTACTAAAAACGGTATCCTAGATTAAAACCTAAATAATTTCAAATACGTTTCAGGAGAAAAATGTCATATAAATACATACATATGTATATGATGTCATTTTGCTTTTACTGAGATATGGTAATGGGAGATCAGATAATCACATATGTATATGTCATATCGAGCTTGGTTAATTTTAATTACGACTGTATAATATTTGGTTTACCTGTCTGTGAGGAGTTAATATTATTAACTTATTAGTTTATCCATTAACTTATTGATGTATGTAAACCATACATTAGGTGTATGAATACATACTATGTATACACCTAATATAAATTCGTAATTAAAATAAAATAATATTACAACTGAATGTTTTTATTGATCTATATAGATATATACATATATTGTATTTATATATATTTATTTTATTTTTATATGGTGTATATATATATATATATATATACTGGAAAAAATATATATTTACAATAAACTTTCGTTATAATATAACTGTATCTATACTTTATTCGAGGTAAAATAATCTTGGTTGATTTACCGGTTTAATGCAAGCCCTAATGTGTTTTCCTTTGAGCGATGCCAGTAGCACAAAATATTTTTAAGATGTTCGTATGTTTACCGATCTCGAGTATCTATTTGACAAAAAATGCGATTAACTTTTGGACTTCCTGAGCATAATGCAAGCTTGTCGCCGATATCCAGAAAGTGCCCTGCGAATGTAGATTTTTCCGAATATTCTTTGACTCACTCTGACTATTTTATGGATGGCATTAGCAATTTAAACATTAACACCTTACCTTGACACAATCTTGGCACCACACACCAGGTCTTGGTTGTTCGCTGATCTTAAAAGCTTGGCCATATTCCAAAAAATATCGATCCACTATTAAAAGCCTAAACTGCAAGGTTTAGTGCGAAATATAATGAGCAAGATGAAATCTTTACATTTTGTCGCAAAGTTAAGGTGTAAAATAAGAAATTATTGTATTTTTTATTCTTTAGGGCACCGTGACTAAATCATATGAAGGGTCAAGTCCCTTTAATGAGTGAATTGAGGTTTTGATGTAGTATTTTAAAACTCCTACAAAGTTGTCAAGTAGACCGAGCTTAAAACGCACTGAACCCACACAATGGTATTGAAAAAAAGGTGCTAAGTCTAGTAGAAAATATAATGGAAAAATAAATCTAATTATTACTTTTAATAAATAAATAACAATAAATGCGCCATATTTCTGTTTCAACGGCTCTTTTTGTAATGTTTTTTTTTTTTGAAAACAAAACATTTATGTCTATCAATTTATTAAACAGTGTAAAAATGTGCTATGTACTTAGATTAAAAAAAACTAAAGAATCTTTTATGGCTTTTCAATAAGGGATTAGCATGCATTTACTTATTTTTCTATTTGAAAATAGTTGAAAAAATATTTTTGAAATCCATTTTCCAACAATTTATTAGTAATACAAAAGAAAAATATATTTTTGGTCGCTACCATGATTCGAACCTGAATCTTTTCCTATCCGGGGAAATGCGTTACCATTTCGCTATATCAACCAATTACGTTTTTGACAAATTTTGAACTTATATTTTATTGTCATTTCTTACAACTGATACATCTATTATATCATTTATAAAAGCAATCAAACTTTATATTGCCAAAAATAACTTTTCGATACATGGATTTTTTCCGTATATCTTTCTAATGGATTAATTTAATTTAATTTGAATTAAAAATACTACATAACTACGTTCTAAAATTGCAACATCACAATTGGAAACGAACCAATTTTTTGATATTAAAAAGGGTTTAGAAATTATTAAAGGTTTACAGTTAGATAAATTTGAGATGCCTAAATAACAACAAATGTTCAGAATTTTCCAATCACCTTTTGGAAACAAACCATTCTTTTGATATTAACAAGGGTTTAGAAATTATACATATAAATACTAGAGGTTTACAGTTAGATAAATTTGAAATTTTAAAAATAAGAAAAAGTGTTAATAGGAAGCTAAATATTAAAAATAACCAAATCCTCTTTGCATATAGTCACATTTTAAATTTGTTTTCATACTAGTTCTTACTTATTCGCCACTTTATAGTTATAGGTATCGAAACATGTAGAATTATCAATAAATAGTGGTTTAAACAAAGTATTCTGTCTAATTATTTATATAAATTAATCTAACTAACCAGATTTCACAGTCTTTTTCCTCCTTTTCCCGAACCTTTATATGGTATCGCTCTCTTTCTTGAACTTTCGATTCATATAATGGAATGCATCAGAAAATAATAACTAAATATCGAATCTCGCGCAATTTTCAGTGAACCGATAATTTTACATCATGCGTATGTATGACTTGTAATGCCATTATGCGTTGTACCTATGATCATTGCGTAATTCATTTTTTAACATTAAACACACGTCGACTTCGGCCGACCGTGATCCAATAACGGTGTTGTAGGTAGAATTTATTTTTTTTGGCAACTTTCACACTGCGTCCGCTCCGGGTGCAACGTACGTAGTACACAAGTATGACGTCTCGATCGCCCGAGGGATAATGTCGCACAATATTTCAAGCACGTTCGTGGACGTTGAAATTGTTCAATCGACATAACAGAACTTGGCATAATCACTTTCATCCACTTAACGCGAATATGACTTCGGTGTATGGATTATTTTTGTGCTTAAATTATTCTTTATTATACGTGATTTGGGGTGTTTTATAGAATAATGATTAACGAAACACCCCAAATCACGTTTCGAAGAGGTGCACACGGGCGTGTACAGAGGGCGGTAATGGGATAAAACAATTGGAATCGTTACAATATTCACAATCGCTATTGTATACATTTAAGTATGTATACAAAAAGTTACTTGTTCAAGTCAAGTTTATCATTTGATGAAATCCTAAACATCTGCCTAGGAGATCATAAAATACAACGGAATTCTGATTTGGGGTGTTTTATAGGATAATGATTAACAAAACACCCCAAATCATGTTTCGAAGAGGTGTACAGAGGGCAGTAATGGGTTAACTAAATAATATACGGAAATATAAGATTGGTAGAATTCACAGGCAATCCATAACATAAATGCCCTTGGACTTAATCGAACGAGTTGACGTGCAACAAAAAATTAGTTGTTTTTTGTAGAAATGAAGTTATTAAGAATACGTGGTAAAATATTGAGCCTAGAGAGCAACAACTTCCATGGAGAATGAGGGAGAATCGTGGATCCGGCGAACAGTGACCCGCGCCGCCGAGGTACGTCACGGCCAATCAGAGCGTGAGAAATTACCCGGACGAAGAAAAAAGAACTCCACTATCGACGTATCTTCATGGCCGCGTAAGAAAAGCGACAAATCTGTGAATTATTTTATTTCTACAGGTAGGTTAGGTACACATGTCTCGTGTTCCATCTTTCGTGTTTCCAAAATAATCTAGATGCAACTTTCAGAATATCACAATGCACTTTCTTTAATCATGACCAGAAGACCCCCGACACCATACTCCGCTAGAAAGTTTACATATCATATGGATGTAACCGATTTCGTGGACGCGACAACTACGGTAGTTTTTATCAGATTTATTAAAAAATTTACCACGTATTTTGTCACAATATTGTTTATAATGGCAAAAATTTAATAATTTAAAAAAATATTTTCATATCTAATTAATAAATCTACCTCGTTCTTACAGCCAGTGCCGGAACGTATTTTTAAATGTATATTGCCTTTCTGCGGTGTCGGCTACATAAGCAAAACACGTTGAAAGTTAAACATATGGTAAATTTTGCCACTATAACTTTATCAAGATAAAAATCAATTGTAGTCCACAATGGAAAATATATTCAAAGAACGCAAAGTAAATATACTTATCAGTGTTAGGGCGCGTTTGCAAGAATAATTCATATCTGCGCGTTTTTTACAAATATGTGGGTTTTTATTATTCATTTATATCAGATATTATACACTAGATTTTACTTTTTTTAAAACTATTACTTAGATAGGACCTTCACACAAATGTAAAACTAATAAACTGAATGTTATTTGCCGTAATTAAGAAAATACAAGCGTTATAAGAAATACCGTGACCATTAAATTTATTTTCAGCGTGCCACAAAATTACTGTAATATAGAAAATTCTTGCATATACGAAATATGTTTTCTTATAATATTAAAGCCAAGATTACGGAGACAAATGTGAATTGAACTAAATTAGCAAAATATTAAAAATTAATAGAGATATAAATCATTCAATTTGCAGTATATATGATCAATTTTCGGCGTTTTTAAAACACTTTGCGTTAGTGGATAAAAATTATTTTAAATTATGAATTATATTTACGTACATGCTTTGAGACTTCAGCTACTATTTAAAATCAAGTTTTATATCAATAACACAATAATTTCTTATTATATAATATTTATATCGATCCTATTAATGTGTGTTTTTTTATTTATATCGAGTCGCCGATTAAAAACAATATAAAGCAATACAACGATATAAATGAATAATAGAAATCAATATTTTTCTGAAAAACGCAGATATCACAATTATTTTTAAAAAGGAAAGCCATAAAATACTAAAAATAGCCTGTTTTATTTAACAATTTTCCTCAGCCATATTCGCATTAAACCGATTGCTTTAAAGCAACGTAGTAAATACATTGCTCTAGATTTAACGTAAATAGATGAAAAGAACGAATTAAGCTGGGCTTGTTAACGATGTCGCGTTAGTAAAATAAAATAAAATAATATACGTAATTATAATTACCAACTTTAATATGAATATTTTTCTGTTTGATTATAATGACGAGCAATAAAATCTTGCAAATAAATAATCATATTATTTCAAATATGGAAGATTCACAATTTTATTTATTAAAAAAATAATAAAGTTAATTTGCGGTGCATACATTTTGTTTGGGACATATATTTATGCTTGAACGAAGATAATGTACTGTGCCTTCCACCTCCCCCCATCCCCCCTTCCTCACCTGTCGCTGAGTCACCCGATCGGCGACCCTGAACCGGTGCGGTTACAAAAAGATTTCGCAGTATAACAAACGAGTGAGACGTGTGTCGTAAGTGTTCATCCTGTGCAATCTGAAGGACTCAAGACCCTAAACGGAGATAGTATCAAAAAACCTAAAGTTACAGTCCACCTTGGTGGTGCCAGAAGAACGGGACTGTGGTGAGTGGAACTTCCTTCCGAATATCCTGTTTCTTCCGGCATCTATGCTTTTACGCAACACATTATTTATAATGATTAAAATTATAAATATAATATTTTTAAATCTCGCAAGACTTTTTTTTACCTGTAGATAATGCTGACGGCGTGCCGCTAGCAAATCATTGCTTTAACGAGCGTTGCTCGGTATTTTTACATAAAAAGTCAATGTTGGAAGAGTGTAAAGCACAAATGTCAAAAAATATTCTGAGTTTATCTACTGTTTATTTCCAAAATATCTAAATATACGTCACGAACGACCTTTGAAAAAATATTTTGCTTCTTAGTCAGCGTTCCCTTTATTACGAGAGCACTACAGTACACTAATTCGATATATCATAACATTTTTTCTTTCTTTCTTACTATTATCGATTTATCTTTTATCAGTCGTCGAGACAACAATATCAAAAATCCATAAAAGATTTCAACATATCGTGGCAAACTCCGCGAGACTACATCTGTGCCTGCAATATTATCTCGACAAAATTAATGCGTTACAAAAAATCACACTTTTTACAAAGTTGACAAAAAAAAAACATACGATTTGTCATGCACAGGTATTATTTGCATTGAATATTTCTTATTTATTAATCAGATTATAAATGATAGAGTTAGTGCATCGATCGTATTTCAGGTGATCGTTCACCCTTCCTCAAACCATGCAGTAACACACAGGTCTACCATCATAATTAAACCTGTAACATTTTGGTAAATACATGCAACATAAAATTCATATTTTAGATAATCCTAAAGAAAATATTAGCGCTCAGGAATGACTAGTGAAAAACAAATTATAAAAAGGGAATCGTACAAATACAATTATTTTTTGCATTCAATCCGTTGTAAAATTAATACGTTGGTAAAAATACCATTTGTGATATGAAAGACAGAGATCACACACTATTTTCACAGTGAAAAGAATAACAAACATACAAATATAATTATCTCTTTCTTACTAATTAAATGAAGAGAGATAAGAAGGAAGGACACAATTATAGGATTTAATGAATGCTCTAAATTATGTTATTAATGCTCAATATTTAGAGTAAATTCGTGTCATTAAAGCCATTTAAGCTAATAAAAACATTTTTTCTAACTGTTATTTACGGTAACACGAGTTGACAGCATGACTGCGTTCGGGTATTTAAATCATGGTATGGTAAAGGTTAAGATCACTACTATCGACTGTGGTTTTCAGTATGTATAACATACATTATGCATTCCTACAGCCAATTAATATATTCTCAATTTTACAAGGTCAGGAATATATATATTTTTTATAAAGATTTGGCTTAATTAATTTTACAATACAAATAAGTATGTATATTTTGAATGATATTCATCATCGTAAATTTGTTTATAGGAGCACATTTTAAAAATGTTTTTTTAAATATATATATATGTATATGCATACATATTAAATTTTTAATAATTTTTTGACTAAACTTCTCCACTGGTTTGATCCTCTATTTCTATTTTTTTTCCATTTCCTTAGAGTCTACGATACTCTGAGTACTCTACATGCGGCTAGACCGCCAAATCTACTGCTGCAAGTGCATCAGCGCTGATCGCTTTGACACTTTTACTAACTACCTTATTGTAATAAACATCATACGTGTTTTATATTAGTATATGAATTACTTTTTGCGGCACAGAGCTTATAAGCGGACCCACGACAAAATATCAAACAGTCAATAAATTAAAATACTAGATATAATCGCGCTAATAAATATACTTTATTAAAATATTACAGTCGAATTAATTTAAACAGAACTTATTCCAATAGATTCTTTTTTAGGAAGAACACATTTTTGTTATGACGTTGCATTTTCTGAACACTGTTCTTATTATGCATATATTTATCTAAAAATACTTCATTGCTACCGAGATTCGAATTCAAATGCAATAACTAACGCTATAATGGCTCTTAACTTTATATAAGTAAGATCTATTTAGTACCTATCTATTATATTGCAAGCTTCTCGAAAGTTCCCAGGCGTCTTTTGTTCTGAAAGGATAATATTCTTAGAAACATTATCAGACCTCTTTGTCCCAAGAGGGTGTCTTTTGATAGGCAAACTGATAATAAATCTGCAGCGATCAAATATAATATCTGTGAGGAATTTATGAATTATCGCAAATTAAAAATGAAAAAAGAATAATAGAACGAGTTTTTATGTTCCACTCATAACCTTCCTAAAATCATTTCTACAGGGTGATTATTATGTTCCAGGCCGATGTTGAAATTTCTCGCAAAATTTCAAGCGTAGCTCGGAGTCCGTGTGAGGGGCACCGACCTAATTCGGCTATCTTTCCAACATGTGATGATAGCGATCACCATTAATGGTTACAGCATTGCCCCTTGCATCCTGAAAGAACTCACATGGCGCACCATCCACTAACTCTGCGTGAGTGTAAAGGTGAGGATTTTTAGTGCCCCAAAACGGCTGTTTTGTTTATTAACAAAACCCGCCAAGTCGAAATGAGCTTCGTCACTCATGATGATATTTTACAAAAGTCGACGATTATTTAAAATGTTTTAATGACTTCCAACACGTTATTGAGGCGTTAGATGCTCCATAATAAATTGTAATCAACTACTCTCTACGACTACCAAATGCGAACTGACAAATATCAGCCAAACCAAAATGGCAGCCAAACAAAATCGGCCTGGAATATAATATATTAACTCGGTAGTCACTGAAAGGTTAAGGTCGATAAACTAAAAAAACATAGGTGTTCAGTGTGTAAGTACATACATACATAACAGTTACGAATTTTTAAGATTTTTGTACAGCTGACATTTTTAAACAATCAGGCTGGTTAACGAACTTAGCCGAGATATTCTAAGGTCAATTAATCACAATTTTTTTATCGAAATTTAGCCAGATTTCCGGGAGTTATCGTGTTCACAAAATCAAATATATAAAATATTTAACGAATGATGGTTTCGGGATCTCATTGTGTTAAAATTTTCCGAAAATGCGTTACGAGACTTTCTGCAATTGGCTGTATGTATTGTCTATCGAAATTCACCAAATATGAATTGTCTAGTTAAAGTGTGTTCATTCCGATGTAGAGTGTTGATAAACAATATTTGTATTGCTGTACACACAATCCACAATAATATTATTGTAGTGCGCAATGATTTAAACATTGGGAGATTATGGTAGACTCGCGCACTGGTAAGCATAGGTTACGGCCATTCGTCGAAATGTTTGTATTTCATAAAGTATTCCATATGACTACATACTGTTATGTCGGCGGTTGATGAAAATTCAAGCGGGGGAGGTTGAGTAGCTCGCCGGTCTAAGGAGAGTCATTTATCTTAACAGTGGATTGAAATCGGCTAAACAAATTACGAAGCGGACGCGGGTAGAACAATATAAATTATTTATTACACAGTGTGCAAATATAACAAAGTAACGTTTCTTTCTTTTAAATCTACTGGCAGCTAAAAGAAAAGGTTTTTTTATAGAGCTTTCTTCAAAACACACTACACACAAATAAAATCTCGATGTAATCAAAATTATTCCACCTTTGTAACACGTTCGTAGTAGCACTAAAGTTATGAAAGTAAAAAAAAATATATATATATATATTAACCATCGAAATAATAGCTATTATATTTTTTATCTACGATAGCTGTCAAAACGAACAAAAATGACATCTAGATGATGGTATAAGAATCGCGGATAGACGAATGTAATTGTTATTATATAACAACACAAAAATGCTATTTTATCAGTAAAATATAATTATATTTAATAAATAATATATGAATAGTTTTCTCACTCAACACATTAAATTTTTTGATTACAATTAATTATTCCCGTACATATTTTGACAATTATTAGGTCGTAAACATTATAATAGCCAACAATTATTCACGGCAGTTTTAGTTCTCGACTGATGTAATGAATAATAAAAGAGAAAGCATTATTGAAAACACGTTTAATGTATTTACTTCAAAATTCAATAAGAAATTTTGCCAGTAGTAAAAATTCATAAGTGTCCGCTACGTTGATGAATTATTGTACACTGATGACGACATTTTGTTTTAATTTAATGTGTGTATATTTGCTTACTGTAAAAATGATTTTTATAATATAAAAGAAGAAAAAATTAAGTAATCTTACCACGTTCGACATATTCACTACTTTGGCAAATATGTCGAATTTTTTCTTACTGGCAATGACACTTTCATATATGAATACAGATTTGTTTCTCTTATTTATGATATAGATCATGTACATATCTGATAGCGATGAAGTGCAATCATATATATAATAAGATAGCCACAAATCTTTTTACAACCTTTAACGAAGCAACGCTATATCGGACATAATCCGTTGTTATCCAAAATCCAAAATTTACGACTCCGTAACGTGAAATCTAATATTCCACGATTTTGGAACTGTTTCTTTTTAAATGTAAGATGAAATAATATTCAAATAGCGTTTGCTTTCGTGCGAGAGATATTGAAGTATAAATTTAACCAGGTATTTTTGCTTTAAGTTTGGTGTATTATGAGGTAAAAAGAGTATATATATATATTAGAATTTTGTAAATTTTCATAATACCAAAAAAAAACTAAATTATTTGTATAATACACTCTGCTTTATCTGTGGAAGGGCAGACCGAAAACCTAAATTTGAAGGACAGCGATCAAGTGCTGATTTATAATAATAATAATAATAATGGATAATTTGTATAGCGCCATTTTCGTAAAAACTTTCACCTCAAGGGCGCTTTACACATAATATGTTTTTTTAAATTAAAAGTCGTTATTTTCACTTATGGAAATGATTTTTTGAAAAAGTGCGTTTTTAGTTTCTTCTTAAATAAAGTCTCTGATGCACTGTTTCTAATAACGGAGGGCAAAGAGTTCCACGCTTTTGGGCCTGCCACTGCGAATGCCCGTTCACTAAATTTAGACTTCTGGCAACGGCTGATCGGTTCTACAAGCCTTCCTGCAGCTGAAGTAGAGGCTGACCTGAGAGTTTGACGTCTACCATTCAAATTGTCTGGGATACAAAGTTCTTGAAGATATAGAGGCGCCATGTTGTGTGTCGCCTTGTACATCAACCAGCTTATCCTGCGTATGATGTAGATCACCAATACTGAGTCACTTTCTAAGAATGCGCAGTCAAGATAACATCTTTCTAAATACGCCTCTGCTGCCTTCTATGTTCTCCCGCATAATGAGCTATGAGTGATCATATTTCTCATTGCGGAGAATGCGTCCGAAGTGCGCAGCTTAACTTCGTTTCATACTTGTTATTAGTTTTCTCGACAATGTTCATTGGCCAACAAAGAAGATTTTTATCATACGTCGATAAAGTCACGTCTCAAATGCCTCCAGCCTGTTAACGTCAAAACCTCGACTCTGTGGAGCAGCACGAGTATGACATTTTATATTTTATTACCTTCCAGGCTGATATCTCAATTGCGGAAGAAAATCGGAAGGAAATAATTTTAAAAAAAATTCAAAAATGCGCTAAAAGTAAAACAAAATTTAATTTAGAAAATTTGTTATTTTTCATTGGAACATACAAATATATCAAGTGATACAAAACTCTTATAATAGTTGACTCTTCCCTAGATACGCAGTAACACAGGTCTACCGAGCCAATTAAATCGTATTTCTATAAATATGCACAATGCTTTAAGACTTACATTTTACCTAGTCCCAACAAAATCATTTCCGCTTATAAATGACTAGTGAAAAATCAAGTATGTAAAGCGAATCATAATAAAAAAAAATATTTTTGAACTCGACGCTTTATAAAATTGATGCGTCGCATGCTATCTGCGTTAAAAATACCACGTGTACCACGTGAACCGCGTGAAAAAGATCACACATTAATTTAAATGAAGAGAGATGAAGATGAAGATCACGTTAGATGGGTCTTTTGACGAATGCGTTATAAGAATAACGTTTGAGAATAAAATGAACGTATTATATTTATAGTAACTATGACAATTAATTATTTTAAAGTCATTTAAGCTTGTAAAAGCATTTTTTCCCCATTTAAACAGTTTCCCAGTAACACGAGTTGACAGCGTGGCTGCGTAGGGGATTTTTAGCATAGTATATATTGTTCGAATGTCCACTGCGCAGTCATCCGCAACAACTTGAAGCCAGCGAGAAAAGCAAATTACACAAACAGTGGTTCATACACTTTAACGCAAAACCTCAATTCTGTCCGAATCACGAGAGACGTTGACCATGTTACAATATTTTTACAATTTTCAAAAGGACTTCAAAATTACACCGCCGAGGAGTGGCAACAACATGTATTCTAGATGAAAGTATGTAAATGATACAGCCGCGTTCGCGGTATCTATGTATGAGTCTTGGCTTTAAATACGCCACGATTTCAACACATCACGTCCGATACAACCCGTTAAGTTTCACTTTCTATTGAATTTCATCACTAAATATAAATTTCACTCTTGCGGTGTCCGCGGCCGATAACGAACAGGACGGCCACAATCGTGGTATTGGTGCGGAAATCTGGTTTCTATAGTTAATATGAAATTCTATTTTTAATATTTACTGGACCACAATGGTTTCATTTATCATACTATTTTAAAACATTACACGATAAACTACGTGGGTTTTATACTAAAAACTATTTGGTTTCGAAAAAACAATTTTTCTTCATCGGGAAAATGAAAACTAAACCAAAACAAAATTATTATTTACCCATATTAGGAATATTATATAAATAATAAGACAAAACGCTTTGCTCAAACCACTATTCAACATGTTTCGATACCTATGGTATCTTCTTCAGGAAACAATGTATACTAAATATTAAAAATATATGTAAATCTGTTGAGACAAGGTCCCAATACTAAGAAAGAAGTTTGAGAAAGGTCCGAAGACCATGTCCGGTTTAACTTTCGTTTGTTTAACGAACAAATTTTCTTGTATGCACTTTTAAATCGTCGATTTTGGAATTTGAACATTCAACGTACCTCCAACTATCTTCTGTAGGCAAAGTAGATAGACGCCATAAAAAGAAGTAACATTTTACAAAAAAAAAACTCTAACATATAATGGCACTAATTTATGAATCTATCCAATAAATTATGAATATTAATATATTAATTGGTGTATTAAATATGTATGCAATTATAAAATCGATCATTTAATACAAAAGTAAAAAAAAATCTAGAAATAAAATTAGATTATTCTCGAATAATGCAGTAAATTTTTTTTATTGATTGTAATGTTTTCTCGTCTCCATAGCATCGACTGCGCAACAAGACCGTTGTTAGGGTAAAAAAAAAAAAAATAACATCACACTGATTAATTCCAGTGGGGAGGGGGGGTGTGTCAGGTCACGGGGTTGACGACATTTTTTTAAGAATCGCAAGTATTGTTTTAATTTAATGCCAATATATTCTCGAGAAAAAGATCTGTGAAGAATGGTCGGTAGATATATCTTAGCTTTTTAGCGCATTCGTGGCCGGCGTGATAAACAACTTAATATGAAAGTTTTTTTAACACGGAGAAAAATCGAAAGTTCTCGTAATAAAAACGGTACGCCGTTAAAATACTAATATCCGCGCGGTCGTGAACTATCGACCGACTGTTGGACGATAAAATACGCTACATTTTTAGCAATCTGAAAATGCCGCTTACATTTTTAATTAAATAGTTAAAATAATACAAAAAAAAAAAAAAATAGTTTTCGTTGTAATCCACACAAATATGAATGTGTAGTTTTTCTTTATACTTAATTTATAATATAATCTTTTTTTAAATACAAATTGAATGTATTATCAATTATGTAAAATCAATTTTATCGAAAAATATTGTTGTCGCTGCCGGGATTCGAACCTGGATCTCTTCCTATCCGGGGAACATGCATTAACCATGATAAAATTAAATATTTTTCGATATTATTGATTTTATATGTATATCATTATATTTTTATTTATTATCTTTGTTTTATTAACCACTAAATTGAGTTTAAATACATCTACCGGTTTCGACAAATACCATTTTCTTCTTCAGGATGTCA
The DNA here is from genome assembly GCA_031772225.1 of Eubasilissa splendida. Classification (NCBI taxonomy): domain Eukaryota; kingdom Metazoa; phylum Arthropoda; class Insecta; order Trichoptera; family Phryganeidae; genus Eubasilissa; species Eubasilissa splendida. Next base: position 4,676,345 of record CM062854.1, on the reverse strand, counting down.
TAACTAACTAAAACATATATTGTTTATTTGACAAAAAAAAAAAAAATTTAGTACCTAACTCAAATCATTACTTAATACAAATTTACTCGAATAATTTTTAGGAAAAAATTTTAGAATGGGACTCGTAGTTAAATTTAGTTGGTTGTTTATAATTTTTTGATTAGTTTTACACGCTTTATTTATCTCCAACGATTCCAAATTATTTAATTTGTGACCAACACCGTTTATATGCAAAATTGACAATCCCAATTTTTTATCAAAACCATGACCATTTTCTATCAAATGATTAGAAAATTCTGAAAACCCACTATTGTTCAAACATCTCAAATGCTCCCTTACTCTTATATTTAAATTTCTACCCATTTTACCAATATAAAATACAGCACAATCCTTGCAACTAAGTTTATAGACACCAGAATTGTTAAATTTATCATCTTTGTCTTTAGAATTTATGAGTAAATTTCCTATACTATTATTTCTATAAAATGCCGGTCTAATGTTTGAATTTTAACCACAAAGATAATAGTGCTAATTTTAAAAGTATATCATTCTAACTAATAAATTGAATTTGTATTTAAAAAAATATCACAGACCAATGTTCTGAATAATTACTACCGAGATTCGAACCTGGATCTCTTCCTATCTGCGGAACATGCATTAACCATGCTGTGATGTGATATTTTTTTAAAATACAAATTTAATGTATTAATTAGAATGGTATATACATATAAATTCAATTTTATCGAAAAAAATTGTTGTTGCTACCGGGATATTTATTTTTTTGATAAAATAGATTTTATATGTATATATCTTTCTAATAAATACATTTCATTTGAATTTTAAAAAATATCAGTCATGTTCTGAATAATTACAACTTCAAAATAAGAAAGTGTTGTCCTTAATAATATAATATATTCACCGATCCTAGATTTGAGAATGTTAATGCAAATGCAAAACCAGACTTTGTACTATCTAAATTGATCAAATAATATTTTCAAAATGGATGGATATAAATAAAGCAATGCTGTAACTCTACTTGAGTTTATTAGCACTATTCGAGTTTCGAGAGAAACAGGAACTCTCATCGACGGGTGAAGTAATGCAAAGTAATAAAAAAAAACCTCCAGAGATCAACCCACGTCACATGTATCACGCGATAAACATGTCTATCAAATAACAAATTTCAAATCAAATCAAAAGTGATAGAGTCGGAGATAGTAATATTTGTAACAATACATAAACAACGAAAAAAATATTTAAACAAAAGAGGACGCCACTCATACACATAAGCTTACAACGGCGATGTATTATTATTGTCACTGAAAAATGTAATTTCTATCAACATTAACATTAAAACAAATAGGAATTATTTAATTTAAAAGTTTTTATTATTTAATCATATATAGTATGCATATAACAGTATCAAAAATTTTTGATGCATACGGGTCATTCGTTGACTGTTACAGCTTGCTAGATATTAGTGATGAGAAAACGTGCTACTGTTGACTCACCGGTGTGATTGTGATTGGTATTCGATAATATCAGTGATTGAAAACTGTGATCACAGTTTCATTACTAACGCGCACGCGCCGCACGATATCATAATACACGAAATAAATAGAAAAATAAATTCTAGCATAAATAATAAATATATATGTAAATGTTGAGTTTATTTTTCGGGTGAAATTCGCAGCGTTTCGGATCAAATGCATAATACGTATTGGCAGAATCTACTAGATGGCGCTGATCACGAATTATAACGTCATGAATATTTTCGTCTCATTTGAGATGCATTTGCACCGAATCACGGTTCACGACCAAATATAAATAAAATGAATCACGATATTTCCAGATAGTCAATCACTAATAGTGAGTGTGATTCAAAGATATCAGTGATTGACTCACGGTTCGTCATTTTGAACTCATCACTACTAGATATATACGAGCAGTCGCGTTTATATCCTGACATTTATTCCTGTTTTCAAATACCACCCGCCGTTTGCGGTAACGTTAACAGTCATACCATCAATGGGGGAATGGCCTCGGGAATGGATCGAGTCGAGTTCCACAAGAAAGTGCGTTCCAAACAACCACTCCAAAACCATTGTAACTATTATATATTGCGAGCAAGCAAAACACTCAACATTAATCAGTAACCGTCTAAATGAAACGCTACAACCCATGTTATATTATGCTACAATTTGGTTTTTAAAGGGTAAAGAAACTCAAGAATAGATTGATACATAAGGCTGTTATATTCTCCGACTAGCAAGCAGCTCTTGAATCCCTCTCTGCTAATATAAACATTTGGCTAGACAATGAGATAATCTGTTCCATCAGAAGATATCTATTTAATTTGTACAGTAACAATAAACATATGTCATTCGTTTGGATTCCTGCACATAAGGGAATTCATGGAAATTAATTTGCTGATAAACTGGCGAAGGAGGCCACTCTTTCCGGAGTTTTCCCCCATCAATTCCATATCCCGATGTATGACAGACTTAACATGGTAAAAAAACGTACGAATTCTATCTGGACTGCACAATGGATGGATCCAAATAATCATAAGGTCATTCTTATGATTATTTGGTTCTCTGGTTCTTCTGGTTCTCAAAAAGGAAAGTCTGCAAAAGAACAGTATCAAATATCTCTAGAGTGAGAATTGGGCATTGCCAGGTGGCCTCTCATTTATTCAGATTGAACTTGATAGATTCCCAAACGTTTGAGTGTGGTGCCGAGGAGGAAACCCATGACCATGTCTTTTTTGCCTGTTCATTGCGGATCACAGGTTTTTTTTACAGTGGTCTCGTCAATGGTTAATTTTCAGCTCCTGGTTAACTTGTGTCATCTTCTTTCCCTTAACTCGCCACGTTTAATCTATATAATATCAAGTTTTTTGAACGACAATGGTGTTGACTTGTAATATAGTATTTCCTATTCTACAATATTATTGTACTTTTTTCCTCTTGAAGGGTGGATTGCCTATTTAAAAGAAGAAGAAGAAGATCCACCAAAAACTGTCTAAATAATACTGCCCGATTTAGAATCAACTCAATCTCGTTCACACAAGGGTCCGAAAAAATATAAATTTCTCCCAATCTATGAGTAGATATTTAATCTCTACGGAAAGCACTCAAGAATTAAGATGGAGGAAGGTAAAATAAAAATCTTCAATCATAGATATACAGACGACTCATCTCTAATAGCCACTTCTATAGCTACTTCAACGCGTAAAATAAGAAAGTAATGTTAGTCTAGATATAAATAAATTGAAAACGAAGCTCGTGATTGAACATCTAGCCTGAGATAGAAACGGTGAAAGAAAAAATTATCTTGGATCAGTAATTGCCTACAGTGGAGAATTATAGAATAAAATGATATTAATAAATCTGATAAGAAACTAATAATTATAAAAATTAATTAATTGAGTATTTTGGTATTTATATTTTTCAATTATTTTTGAATAATTATTATTAAATGTATGAATATATTATAAAAAAATATTGCTAATATGTTGTTGCATATATGTCTTATTAGTTTTGTTTATTTCAATAATACATACAATAACAAAGTGTAATAAAATAAGTTTTTATATGATTTTATGACAGTATTATGCATATCAATTAATACCAGTTTATATGTGTCGTGCGGTAAATATCTCACGATATGAGGTGTTCCATGATAATATGAAGTATTCGAAGAGGTACTAGTTTCATACGTACACCTTATACAGGTATATCGTGAAATAAAACTTACGTAATAGATGCATTATGCATACATACTTTTACATCGTCGTTAGTACATTTTTGTGAATTTTACTTTCAACTTGGTATAATTGGTTTTTGCCAAATTGACGTGATGCAATTGAACTCGGAATAAAAAGGAAATAATTGACAATAATAATATCTGATGAGACATATACGTTCAGATCTACAAAATTATACGTATACGATTAACACATTAAATATTTGTCTGTTTTAACACAAATGAACCGATCAATCTCATTCGTGATTGAGATACAAAAACACCATATTGAATTTCTGCCAATTGTTTATGTAAAGATTTGCGCCTGCCTGATAGGAAAAATAAACAAAAAATGCAAGTATTATATCGTCGTTCTGTGACTAGTGTTTCGATGCATCGACCTTTCTGACGAATCGCCGAATATTTGGATTTCATTAAACGAGAGAGTGTGTCTTTACAATTTTTATAATATTTAATGAAGCAAAGAAAAGTATTAAGCAGCAACACACGACAAAAGAGTTTCCAAGATAAATCTAGAATCTTTTTCACTTCAGAAAATTATCATTTGAAATTCACATTATTTACTTTTATTTTAAAGAAAATATAGATTAAAATAATTTACGAAAAAAAATTCGGTGATGAATTTAAAAAATGGAGGAAAAAAAATACACGGTATAATAACAGATAATGTTTAATATTCTATTAGTAACTGACTAAATTCTGAGTTAAAAATATTCAAGCTGTGTGTGAAAATTCCGCACAGCTATGAAAAGAATTTACGTCTAACAACGCAGAGAATGCGCAGTCCGTAAGCAAAAACTAATTAATAAATAATAAGACAAAACATTTTTATTTAAACCACTATTTATTGATAAATCAATTATTATTTTTAATTATTTATATGTGGCCACACAGAAATTTTGTTTATTATTCATTACAAATTATTATTGATATATATCAAACACGTGTTTGCTGCGTAAGTACATAAAACACGGAACAAGGTAAATAAATAATATTACCAAAATAAATCAGATAGGGTAAAAAAAAATCAAGATTGAATTCTTTCTGAAATAGAAGATGATGTTATTCGAAGCAATGCACCAGGTGAGAGATGAAATAGTCTATGTTACCGCTGTTTAAGTTATCAGCTCCCATAATTCAAGATCGTTCTTATTTGGGGGTGCATAACTCTACTGTTGTTTTTATATTGTTGAATGTATAAATAAAATAAAATAAATACTCGTATATTATTTAGACTCATATTTCTAATAATGGTTGTGTATATTACATATTCGGTTTTTTTTTTTTTTTAAATCGTATTTTATAATGATGGCTGATGTTAACAGCATTCGGTATAGCAAATATAAATTTTTAAAAAAACACGGCTTAGCCCATCATCGCTACTCTGTAAGCTCAGACGTAAAAAGTAAATGTGGCGAGTTCTTTTCGCGACAATAGCGCGATTCAGAATCGTTTGTAGAATGCAAGTAACAATTTGACGCCCGCTATCCGGCATGCCACGCGGCTGCAGCGTTTGCCTTTTCCGGTCTCGATTCTTTTCGCTCTCACCGCAGCTGCAAAATTGTTCGTCTCCAGGTAAATATAATATGCTCGATCTGCGAAACTCCACGCAAACCTAGGCTCGAGCGCTTCCTGCGCAGGAATATCGGCAATCAGTCGCTCGCGCGCCGTCTGTGAAATGTTTTGTAATTCTACCCGCGTCGCTTGGCCGAGAGGAAATACTTCACGGAGAAAGTTCGACATACATAATACTATCGGCGACCTCTGAAAGAAGGGTTGCCACTTGTCTAAAAAATAAATTCTTATTTAAAACACATCGTAATAAAATGATATTTAAAAAAAATATAGATACGTGTTTTTGAAGTAATACAATATATCTTTACCGGCACCTACATAAAACTGTCTCGTGGAAACGAAAGTGCGTCACAAAAATAATGATCTATTATTATTATCATCATCATCATTATCATCGCCAGATTATCCCGGGCGGTAGCGACTGGAGCGCATGGTGAACCGATTTCCTTAAGACACTCAACTATTTAGGTTAAAGGAAATTATTATATAATCCCACTAACAACGAGAGATTATAAATAAATAGAAAATTTGACCGATTTTAAATAAAAAGTTGAAAAATAATAATAAATTATTCAATTACATCCATCACCGTTTGTTATTTGTTTTAAACAAATTAACTGTGCTTTCTGCACATTTCATGGTAAAAAAAAAAAGTTTTTTTTCTTCATATTTATAAAACAAGAGATTCCCCATAGACAAAAAATGACCCGGAACGAAATTGAAAAATTACTGGAAATAAAATAAGTAGGTATTATTGATGATAATAATAATTTCTTAGAAAAACTAATAGATTTTTTTCGTTGCCCTATACGCCGCGCCGATTTTCTACTGAATTATAATTACATTTGATAGCAGATTATATATTGCGTTTATGCCTTCTTCACCGATCACGAGATATATCCATTTACCATAATTTTTATTTTATAAATGTAATAACATAACAAACATCTAACTCCGGGGAACAAGAAAAAATAATGAAATTATTCTACGCTTTATAAAAATATTTAATAAATAATTAATTTTTATACAAGAAAAAGCAATCCGACTACTCACTACACGTGGATAAAGATACGCGTACTTTATTTAAAATACCTTTAATACATAACCACGCAGAAGAGGAATGTTGACTGGAACCTTGACAGTGGCCACTGCCTACATACTGAACACCATGAATATCGGAAAGTTTACAACACTCGTTCAGCTCTTCTTGAAATGCTAAAAGATTCGATAATTATTCTACAAATTTAAAATGACTAGAATTCGTGATTTTTTTTTTAAACTTTCATAAATATGTAATTATAAATTGCATGCCAATGTGAAGCCGTTTTCTCGATAGCCACGATGGATGAGTATCATATAAAGTAACCACTCTAATATAATATATGCGGAATAAAATAGACTAATTTAAAATTAATTCGTCTACTAATTAACTTTTTATCCGTATGGAGATTTTTTTAATATTTTCAATACTTAAAGCAGATGTGTCTGACTTGCCTAATATCACGTTATATGAGATATTATTTAAATACGTCAGTTCTTGTACAGATGCATAATTATAACGATACAACGTTTCAGTTTCTTAAAATAACTAAGAATGGTTTCAATTATCAATCACGCAATAATATCGAATAAAGTTATCCTTATCCCTTGCAAAGAGCATTCGTTATTTCCTTACAAGTGGATTCTAAATTGTAGAATTAACGAGGAAGAATTCAGAAGGTTTTACGAGAAGATTCCCATCCCAAAATATTAAAACTTTCCAGCTTGCTTTGGATTGGGTGAACGTTCGAGCTCATCCGATCTGGAAGAAAATTAGCAAAATTGCATTGATGAGTAGGATTGAAGTCTAGGTCTAGAGGGTGAGTCTAGATTTAATCCAATTCTATTATTCTTCTTTTAAATAGGCAATCCACCATTCAAGTGTAATTTGTGCCATTAATCATGTTAAAACTCCATTTTATAGTACAGGAAATATTACATTACAAGTCAATACCACTGTCGTTCAAAAAATTTGCTATTATATAGATTAAATGTGACGAGTTAAGGGAAAGAAGATGACACAAGTTAACCGGGAGTTGAAAATTACCATTGACGAGATTACTGTAAAAAAAACCTGTGATCCGCAATGGACAGGCGAAAAAGATATAGTCAAGGGTTTCCTCCTCGGCACCACACTCACACATTGGGGAACCTATTAAGTTCAATCTGAACAAATGTGAGGCTACCTGGCAATGCCCAATTCTCATTCTACAGATATTTGATATTGTTCTTTTGGAGACTTTCCTTTTGGTGAACCAGGGGGTGCGGGGAATAGATCTTTGAATTATTTTAAGTCGATTATCCTTATGATTATTTGGATCCATCCATTGTGCAGTCCAGATAGAATTCGTACGTTTTTTTACCATGTTAAGTCTGTCATACATCGGGATATGGAATTGATGGGGGAAAACTTCGGAAAGAGTAGCCTCCTTGACCATTGATTGCCATGAATTCCCTTATGTGCAGGAATCCAAACGAATGACATCTGTTTATTGTTGTTGTACAAATTAAACAGACATCTTCTGACGAAACAGATTATCTCATTGTCTAGCCAAACTTTCACAGTAGCAGATAGGGATTCAAGCTGCTTGCGAGTCGGACAATATAACAGCCTTATCGACGTTCCGGAGTACGCAGATGTCCAAGGCCTCTTTTAATTGCCCAACATTCTGCTGAGAAAACCGATGAATCCGAAGGAAGTCATAGCTTCACATTTATTTCGAATTGAGGCACGGATACTGCAGCACCGCAATAGCCCCAATTCAATCGAGAGGTACATATTTTGCGAAACAAGCGAGGAGAACCAAAAGTATATTCGTTAAGCAAATACAAGCATTTCGAAGCCATTCATTTACTCATTTAGATTTAGAAGTGTTAACCAGTGGGTAACACAGTATATTTATGGCTTCCAAGACTTATTCATCACCACCCACCCCACCCCACCCCACCCCGTATTCAGTCGTACTCGTATTTTGCGATGGAACGACCATTGAAGTAAAATATTGTTTAATTATGTTTTACTTTCAAAAATAAATGATGTTTCTTATCAAACAGAATGTGTATAATCTCAATTTTTATTTTTAAAATAGTTAAGCAATCCTAATCTGAACACGAAAGAATATTATGTATGGCTTTAAACGTCACACATGCGGTGGATATTATATTTCTTTTCCCGTTAATGAAAAATATGTTGTTTTAATGTATCCCTTAATTGGCATTTCTCAGGTAAGTATTACTAGTAATCTTTCTTAACTTTTATATCGTGTAGATCATAAATTCATACTCAATTTTGTACATTTTTAATTTTAGTATTGATAGAGCTTTCCCCAAAACAAACCACACGTAAATAAAATCTCGATGTAATTAAAATTATTCCACATTTGTTGGCGGATAGACAATAGTTTTTTTGGAATCGGATGAAAAACATAACCAAAAATTGTTATTTTGACATTTCAGAAAGTGTTCGATTCTATGGTATACCATAGACAGATAAAGACAATGTACACTTCATTTGAAATTGAAAACATATTTACGTAGTTATTGAATATATAAAAGAGAAAATCATTGAAGTAATCTCAACCTAGAGATATTAAAAACACGTTCGTTTTTGCCCTACTCATAGACGTGGCCGTTTAATCAAGCACTATACAGCCATAATGACACTACGTCCAAAAGACATCCAGAAAGTCATCGAAATAGGCGAGGAAACGTAATCTTATTGTGGATTATAAAAATATTATAAAGCAAATATTTACGCTGATAAATCTTTTAACTAGGCTCTTCGTCTCTTAATGACTGTATAATATAATAAAATAAATTCTATTATATTATCGTACATTGATTCAAGGTGGCCAAACTACTGCGTGTCAGTTTCGTAATTTACCACCAAAACTAACCGAATAATGCCGACGGGCGCGGGCTGCCCATAATAAAATAACGCGTAATTCTATAAACGTCATCTATTAAAGCAGAATCGCCGTGCAAATGACTACAAAACAGTATAAATGTCAGCTAGAAAGATCCAGAGACTCATAGGAAAATTGCGGTATGAACCCGAGAAAATATTTATAAGGCCCGATTATTTATTTTTTAAAGATGGAAGAGGATTATGTTTCGGAAAAAATAAAAAAATAGAGGGAGGAGCTAATATACGTGTGAAAGGAACAGGAGTCTATGTGCACACACGCAGCAAACTTAAAATAAAATACTAAAATTGCCGTAATTTAATAAGGCTGTTATATTCTCCGACTCGCATGCAGCTCTTGAATCCCTCTCTGCCAATATGAAAGTTTGGCTAGACAATGAGATAATCTGTTCCGTCAGAAGGTGTCTATTTAATTTGGACAGCAACAATAAACAGGTGTCATTCGTTTGGATTCCTGCACATAAGGGAATTCATGGAAATGAATGTGCCAAGGAGGCCATTTTTTCCCGAGTTTTCCCTCAACAATTCCATATCCCGATGTATTACAAACTTAATATAGTAAAAAAACGTATGAATTCTATCTGGACTGCACAATGATGCATCCAAATAATCATAAGGGTATCGGCTTAAAATAATTCAAAGATCTATTCCCCGCACCCCCTGGTTCTTCAAAAAGAATGTCTCCAAAAGAACAATATCAAATATCTGTAGAATGAGAATTGGGCATTGCCAGGTAGCCTCACATTTGTTCAGATTGAACTTAATAGGTTCCCCAATGTGTGAGTGTGCTGCCGAGGAGGAAACCCTTGACTATATCTTTTTTGCCTGTCCATTGCGGATCACAGGTTTTTTTTACAGTAATCTCGCCAATAGTAATTTTCAACTTCCGTTTAACTTGTGTCATCTTCTTTCCCTTAACTCGCCACTTTTAATCTATATAATCTCAAATTCCAAATCTCATAAATCGATGATGTATAGTGCGATGAAATTTTTTAATGTAATGCCAGATAACATAAGAAAAGAGGAGAACTTGAATAGATTTAAAATTAAACTGACCAAATGTGTAAAAGATAAGTTTTAGTAAAAGAAAATACTTTAATCTCGTTTATATTAGAGCATATATAGGAGTGTTTATGTATGTACTATATTAAAAATAAAGTAAATAAATAATATTTCCTATTCTATATTATAGTACTTTTTAAAAAAAAGTTTTAACTTGATTAATGGCACAAATCACTCTTGAAGTGTATATTGCATATTTAAAAGAAGAAGAATACCGCTGTAACTTTGTTAGGAATTAATTTGTTTTGTGATACGTCTTTTTAAAATACCTCAAATCGATTATCGAACAAATTAAGATAACATTGATATTAGCACAATGAGAAAGATTAATAATTAGGAGATTTGATTATGTTAAACGGATAAAAAATAAATTTGACAATATTTACAGTTTATTTATCGTCTTAAAATGTAAACTTTATAATATTTGTAAAAAGCGTTAAAGTTATCTGTAAAATACACAATATATGAATACTGAATTATTGAAAACATATTTTTATTTATTATCTTTGTTTCATTAACCACTAAATTGAGTTTAAATACATGTCATAACTAACTAAAACATATATTATTGTTTCTTTGTCAGAATCTATTTTTTTTTTTAAAAAAAGTAGAAAATGGTATTTTTCGAAACCGGTAGATGTATTTAAACTCAATTTAGTGGTTAATAAAACAAAGATAATAAATAAAAATATGAATTTTAACCACAAAGATAATATTGCTAATTTTAAAAGAAAACATATTTCACTTGTATTTATCCCAAAAACATTTATTCCCGTCAGAATTTATATTATTATTTATTACTGTCATATATAGTAATGGGCAGATGTTATCGATTAAGTACTAAAGAGATAAATTGCTACTTTTAACTCGCTGGTGTGTGTGTGATTGATATAGGACGGTATAAGTAGTTGAAAAATGACTGTGTTCACCGTTTTTATACTACATATTGTATTACAATAATTAGTATTTATATTATGAATGTCAACAAGTCGAAAGTGATGGTATTCGAGAAAGATGAAAGCGAGACAACGTGCAAAATACATGTAGGTAATGAATGTTTGAAACGAGTAGATGAGTTTGTGTATTTGGGAAGTTTGTTCGATAGAAACGAAAATACAGAGAAATATATCGAAAGGAGGGTGAATGCAGGGAATAAAGTGTACGGCGCTTTGAATGCAATTATAGCTGATGAGAACTTCTCAACTGAGGCAAGACTAGCGGTTCAACTGAATACAGTGGAAATGAGACCGCTTAGGCGTACATGTGGCAGATCCATTTATGACAGAGTAAAGAATGAAGAAATAAGGAAAGAATGTAAAGCTGATCTTATTATAGTGAGTAAGATTAAGAAAGGATAACTTAGGTGGTTTGATCGTATGGAACGAATGAATGAGGAGAGAATGGTAAGAAAGATATATGACGCAAGTGTTGATGGCACCAGAAGTAGAATACATACGTGGAAAACTTGGCACGGCCAAGTAAACCAGATCCTGTTAGAAGCCTCAATAATCGTCGAACTTGTATGTTAGAGTGTAGCGCTCTATCCTCTTTGCCTACTCCCGCGGGGAAACGGCGTGACGGTAAGTATTTATATTTGTGATTTTCAGTATTAATCTTAAATACGTTGTAATAAAATCGTAAGCCAAATTCAGAAAACTATAGTTCACATTTTGTGCAAGTGCATTTTCAAGTAGTGATTCTGATTTCTGTTAGTGATTGTGATTTGAAGATATCAGCGATTGACTCACAATATGCAAGTTTGTTGCACATTCATTAACCACTATCGAGTAAAGAAATATATATCATGTCTTATGTGGTATCAAATTTTTTAACAATCTCCCCATCACGATTAGAAAAATTACAGACTATCATAAATTTGTAACTGAAGTTAAAAAAAATTATGTACACAGACTGACTGAAACATAAATTAACTCGAATATACTCTAAAAATATATATATAATCTAAGTTTAGATGCTAAAAACATTTGTATTGATGGTAAAAATAGTTTTATGCCACGTGGTACTAATCGTGGCCGCCTCGCCAGCGCGCCCGGCACGAGGCATGCGGCCCACCGGGCCGGTTCGACCCTGGCGAGCCTCTCTCCATCAGCCTCGCGACATTCACCTTTCACTCGCTGCGTACGAAAAGAGAAACACTCGAATGATGGCGCACCGGATGGACCGGCACCGCCTTCGTATTAACAAATTAACAAAACCAACGCAGATATTTCCATTACTACGGAGCTAATTCGAAGTACAGATTTATCCATGCTGTAATATAATAAACAATGGTATATAGGAGTGTTATAAATGTGATGTAATGTAATATTGACTAAACGTAATAATTGTGCCATATAATAAAGAAAAAGAAAAAAATTAACTATGAAGGAAAACCGCGAGGTTTTAGGGCCAGTTGTGTCGGTAGTAACTTTTTACTACATATAGTAAAAAGACGTTACTAAAGTAACAGATTGTCTGATCGTTGGTAAAAAAATATTTACTTCTCGAATATACATCCCGTAGTAAACTCATTGTACGTATTGAGAATCGATAGTTAAATATGGCGGACTTTTCACAGCTGTTCCAAAAGTCATCTGACACATTGATACTTTGAATGTTGCAGTATACGATAATTAATCATTCAATATCCCGCTATTTTAGTGATGAGAGTTAGTCCGATGATGACCACGTTGTTTAATATACATTGTTACACATAATACGAAAAAATGTCACCACCAAAGTGACAGATATCGAACGCTTAGGCGAAAAAATCCATAGATAATGCATATTTCATGATTCAAAATTGATTATCCAAAAAAGCTTTGAAGATTTTGTAAAATATTACACGCGTTGCTTTGTTGAGTGGAATCGAAGCGAGAGTTAACTCCCTTTGGGGTTTCCTTCATTTATCCATGTTGGATAGTAAGCAACGATGGAAACTGTACGAATGATTTATATCTAATATTATATTGTCAGCACATTATTTTATTTCCTGGATGTTTACGGATTTTCATACAACGCCATTAATGGCAGCTACTTTGTGGTGTAACATGATCATTTAAAACTTCTCGTCAACATATGAAAATAATATCTATGTAATGTAATGTAACTGTAAACTGTAAATAACATCAGTTGTTAGTTATTTATTTGAAATTGTACCTCACTAAATATGAGCTATTAGGTTTTATAAAAATATTTTATTTTTTGTTTTAATAACAATTTTATGTTTATAATTTTCCTAAAACTCTTATTTGAAACATCATTCCATTAAATAATTATTCATTTTTATCATTCTATTATATGAAGCACTTAGTTTAATAATATATACAAATTAAATTAATCAACTAGAAATATATGTTTTATCAAATAATAGTTTTTTTCTATAATTGATTAATTTAATTTGTATTAAAAATACCACAAAACTACAGTCTGAAAAACTGCAACATTACAGCAAAAATTTGTTCTCCTTAAAAAATATATATATTAAATATGTATTTATCAAATTATATATATACATAAATACATACCTACAGCAGTTAGAAACGTACTCAGTAAGTTAAAAATAATAAATTTAAATATTATGTTGTGATATTGCTTTCTTAGGCCATACGCCGTGAACAGCTACTAAATAATTCGTTCCTTTGGAAAGTTCCGAAAATATTATACGCTCTTAGTATACAATAAGCGAACAACCTATCTGGCATATGACGCATGCAACATCTTCAGCCAGCCGCAGAAGGCCGGTGAAAGAACGAAAAGAATCCTAGAAAAAAATATGCAAGTATGTCATAAATGCTGTTACAGATTTTAGAATGTATGCGATTGTGTGTACGTGATTTGGTTTCTACTCAATCTATGTATAAAAAAAATGTATTTCTTCGGGTAAACTGCACAGACTGGTTTGATGTGTGAACATCCCAGCCTCCAGTAGCGTAACTATGGCAATACAGTGCATTGGTGTCCACGTTATACAGGGTGTAACAGACCTAGTCCACAATATTTTATGGGCGGATACGTGACTAAATTTCGAGTCGATAATGCTACGTGCAAATTTTGCACTATTACGGAAAATATTCTCGTTTGTGATTTTTACAGAATCGTATTAAGCTTGAAGTCGTCGTACTTTGAAATAAATATTTGCGAAATTGTTCCATTATTAATTGATAACAAAAAAATAGTCTAGCCTAGTTGCTGTTATGAGTATCGATACCGATCCCAATTTTAATAAAAATCCACAATAAGAAATGGAATTCAGTAGCAGTACCCTGCATATCGCACGCCTAGATCAAAACTAAGACAACTCAAAAAACAAGAATTTTTAGTTATTATTGTATTCGGATATGCCATCATATACGCAACTAACTTAGCAGCAGTTCTACAATAGCCATTAATCAAGTTAAAAACTTTGTTTTATAGAAAAAAGTAGATAATATTGTAAAATAGGAAATAATATATTACAAGTCAATACCATTGTCATTCAAAAAAACTTGCTATTATATAGATTAAACGTGGCGAGTTCAGGGTAAGAAGATGACACAAGTTAACCGGGAGTTGAAAATTACCATTGACAAGATTACTGTAAAAAAAAAACTGGACTGTAATGGACAGGCAAAAAAGATATGGTCAAGGGTTCGGCACCACACTCACACACTGGTGAATCTGTCAAGTTCAATCTGAACAATTCTCAAAGCAAAGCCCACTTCTCTTTCGAGAGATATTTGATACTGTTCTTTTGGAGACTTTCCTTTTTGAAAACCAGGGGGTGCGGGGAATAGATCTTTGAATTATTTTAAGACGATTACCTTTATGATTATTTGGATCCATCCATTGTGCAGTCCAGATAGAATTCGTACGTTTTTTTACCATGTTAAGTCTGTCATACATCGGGATATGAAATTGATGGGAAAAAACTTCGGAAAGAGTAGCCTCCTTGGCCAATTTATCAGCACATTCTTTGCCATGAATTCCCTTATATGCAGGAATCCAAACGAATGACACCTGTTTATTGTTGTTGTACAAATTAAATAGACATCTTCTGACGGAAGAGATTATCTCATTGTTTAGCCAAACTTTTACATTAGCAAAGAGGGATTCAAGAGCTGCTTGCGAGTCGGAGAATATAACAGCCTTATCGGCGTTCCGGAGTACGCAGATGTCCAAGGCCTCTTTAATTGCCTAACATTCTGCTGAGAAAACCGATGAATCGCAACTGCTGTTTAAAACAGCGAGCTTTACAACAATTAAGATATAAGTATACATGTCATATAACTTAAACAGCTCGGTGCATGACTCTTTATATAGTGACGCAAAGAAATAACTAAATGAAACGGTATGTAGGTAGTTAGGAAGGTGTGTTCGTGTCGAGATAAGGCGTGAGAAAACGATAAAACAACGGCGAAAGTTTGATACCTTTCTAAGCACAAGTAACTTCGTATTAGAAAACCCGGTTTTACCCAGGTGTAGATAATTATTAATTCTTAATTAAAGAAAAACATATTATTAGTGTGAAGTTGCAATTTTTCAGAACATAGTTCTGTGATATTTTAATGCAAATAAAGGTTAATTAAGTTAAGGCAAATTGTTTATTTTCCTCCAGTAGTTGTTTTGAAGCATGGCTCTTTTTATTGATCTTCGGGCATTCTATTAAATAGTTTCTATAATACCAGATTAATACATATATAACACTTCTTCTTCTTTTAAATAGGCAATCCACCCTTCAAGAGTGATTTGAGCCATTAATTATAGAAAAAAGTAAAATAATATTACATTACAAGTCAATACCATTGTCGTTCAAAAAAATTGCTATTATATAGATTAAACGTGGCGAGTTAAGGGTAAGAAGATGACACAAGTTAACCGGGAGTTGAAAATTACCATTGACGAGATTACTGTAAAAAAAAACTGATCTGTAATGGACAGGCAAAAAAGATATGGTCAAGGGTTTCCTCCTCGGCACCACACTCACACATTGGGGAATCTATCAAGTTCAATCTGAATAAATGTGAGGCTACCTGGTAATGCCCAATTCTCATTCTAGAGATATTTGATAGTGTTATTTTGGAGACTTTCCTTTTGGAGAACCGGGGTGTGCGGGGAATATATATTTGAATTATTTTAAGCCGATTACCCTTATGATTATTTGGATCCATCCATTGTGCAGTCCAGTAGATAAAACTCACAATTTAATGAATTAATAATTAATACAATTAAAATGTATCAATTAAAAAGATATACCGGAAAATACAATTTTATCGAAAAAATATTTTTCGATTCGGGATTCGAATTTTTCCGTTTTACAATTGATACATTTAATTTGTATTAAAATACCACAGAACTATGTTTTGAAAATCTGTAACTTCACAATAATAATTTCTCCTTAATAACCTTATTTAACAAATATCTTAATATTTCCATAATCCATATTATTTTGTACAATTGCAATCCAGTGACGAAACTACGCCAAAGCGGCCCAAAAGGTTCGCGATCTACAATTCATTTGGCGTAGACACTTTTTCTATTACTAATATTTTTTACAAGAAACAGAATAAAATTTAAAAAAAAAAAAAACATTTCTCACTAGTATTACGAAAATAAGTGATAACATTATCTATGATGTTCCTGTAAATATGTCGTCAAAATCGGCATATGCAAGGATTTTTTTTAGTTGCGAGTGCAAATAAATATCTAAAACACATTTTTTCCTTAAAAGTGTGAATATTATATTATATAGCACATTCAGATGTGCCTCTTTTTTGCATTGCGGCCCAAATGCACCATTTCCAATCTTTTAGTTACGCCACTGGATCAATCATTCTGGTTTTGCGTATTGTAAGCATAAAAGCAATACAATTATTTATTCATGTCGAGTTCTAAACACAACAGTCTGATCTTCAAAATTTGGATGGCTCCTAAAATGATTGTTGATTGAAAAAAATAAATTGCCAAAAATCACATACATAAATCTATATTTTTATCTAAAATACCGGGTACATCGATGAAAATAAACAAGCATATTAAATCAATAAATGAAAACCATTACATAAATACATATACGATTACAATCCCGAAACAACATCTACATTTAACAAACAACATATATTTATAAAAAATATGTCAGAATGATGCGGACAAACTAATCTAAATTATGGTTCAGATGGATTGAAAACTTTATCCATCAGTTTATTTTTGTTATTTGTAATATTCCGTGCCAAGTACAATATATAAATATTAGCATAGCACACACCGTATAACTAAAAATATCTACATTATTGAGATGCAAATTTATTGGTACTCGGCAATTGTTTTATTTGTTTTAAACGTATAACGAGCGTATAGATAATAAAAAAAAGTGTCCAAAAAAAAAAATGTGAACATACAGTCAGCAGGACGCATTTCAACAAATTTGAAAAATAATGCATTTTCGTAAACAAATAAATAAAGGAAATGTCATATTTTTAAATCAAATTTATCATATTTTTTCTTTTATTGACCTACACACACCTAACACATTGCAATTTAAATACGTTGTCATCACCGGTGGCACTCCGAGAGATAAAAAAATCAGACATCGCGATTTACTTTACACATATTAAAATCGAGTAATTTTTCAATGGCATTGAAACATAAAACTGACAAATATACATATTATGCGATGACCAAAAATAAATGTGAAATACAAAAAAAAAGCTCATTTTGCTATTTGTGAATTCTTTTTCAATTTTGAAGAACTTGAAAATTTTCTTTCCACCTCAAAATTAGTGAGTGACGCAAGCGGTATTAAAAATGAATGTGTTTATTTTTATAACATATCAAGTACTGTATAAAATTATTAATGTATTTAAGGCAAATATTATTATTTATACTTCCACAAGGCAAAATAAAATTTACAATTTGTCGGTGCACCTTAGCGACATTTAGAACCGCAACCGCATTTGAACGGGTGTACTTCCTATAAAAAAGCATAGTTCATATGTATTTTTGTGGCTACTTTTATCTGAATGATCACTTTCTAATGCATGCAGTAAAAAAGTTAATGGTACCTAGTGACTAATTTTTAAAAATTATGTTAGACATCTAAATCTTTAGACGTTCGTACACAGCGTTTAGATGGGCGAATAATTATAATAATCACTAGTCAGCACGGCTAACAATGTTTTTTTTTTAATGTAAGTTTTTATCTCACGATAATTTTTTCAGATCCGCCATTACACAAACAAGAAAATAAATTCCTAGAAAGCTGTCGCCTAGCTACCGGTATCTTGACTAAATCGGAAATTTATCGCGTCTTTTGTCAACAATAACATTGATTTGGTTGATTGATCCGCCTTTAGATTGAGAGTATAATAATAGATTGTAAATATTTGCATTATGAGCATGATAAGTATATGTTTACAAAACAAAACATCGAAGAAACGGCGCTGTATTTGCGCAGAAAATGGAAATCATACGATGCACAAGGTATTTGGCAGAGTATCAAAAGTGTAACAAAACCATTAAAACAGGCCGCCCGAGAAATCTTTAATGCGATAGAAATATTCTGTTCTGCCAGATATATACACATTTAAATGCATGACTAATTTAGAAGTCAGAATCGAATATTATTAACTTTTGATGTAAGTAATAGTAGATGCATTTTTGTGCATAAAAATATTATTTTATTGGAGTGAACGAGAAATAAGCAAATTTTCAAACCATGTGCATTTTATTAATAAAACATCAAGCATCATGAGATAAGTCATAATAAAATGGTAACAAAATAATTTAATAGTTCATGCGTAAAATGTGAAAGAGAACAAAAGTTTTCTCTCATACCCTACTACGCTCATTCATACCTTGATTTTGTCAAATGTAGTATCCAATTCAACATTGTGGACAAAGGGGTTTAATATTTCAGCTCGAATATCATCTGCGGCCATGGAGCCGCGATTACCATGCATTTTCCCTTTCATTTCGTTATGGTATCGAGAGCACTTAAAACACAATAAACACTGATATTTAATTCAGAGAACCATCACAATCGCGAAGAATAACAAATTCAACCTCGATTCGAAAACGCTGCGCGTCGCGCGCAATACTCTCATCCATACTGGCATGTAAACACGGCCCATGCAAATGTGACAGGTGTGCACAGAAAGCCCCTACTTCTTATCTATGGCCCCCACACAACTCCAGAATCGACCGATCACTGAGATCCGAACGATGGCGGAAAAGTCCGAAGTCAAGTGCGGCTAGAAAACGTTCTGGTTCTGGTTGCATCAGCGTCGGTGCTAGTCTAATATTGATTAAAAATTAATTTAATTCTGTTTAAATAAAGCATGTAATGCGAAGATTTATAATTATATATATATTGATAATACCATAAGTATAAGTATTGTAATAAAGCTCAACAAACATAGAGGTGCTCGTTACTGAGTATCTCTGAGGCAATAAACTTAAATAACATTGCGACGCTGCGCGATTTTGAACATAAAATATTTTTAATGATTCATCACGAGACTGCGTTACAAAAAGCGAGTTAGAAAAGTAGGTATCATTTTATAAAAGGAACGTTCTTATATCTATTTAGTATTTTTGTTGACACCAATAACGAATAAATATTTCCATAACTCAAGAGAATTCCATCTAAATTTATAATAAAATTCAGACGAAGTTTGAAAAGATCAAAACAAAATAAAATTTCTAGTAAAATAAATGATTAAATAAATACATTTAAAATTATATATAATGAGAAATATTGTAATGTCCCAAAATTGGTTGTGATGAGAGCACACCAGATTCGTAAATTTTGACCAAAAACATTATTCCTAAGCTTCATCTTATCTGCGGGTGAAATCGATCATGGGAGTAGATCGTCTAACCATCCATAACGTCGATAAATCACGTCTTGAAATGATATATGCAATCGAAAGGGCCCATTAGCCCGGGTAGCAGGCAATAACCATTAAACTTCCGAGTGAAGCGTTTCTTAAAAAAAGCATCGTGAAATGATGTAATAAGATAATGTATGTAAAGTTAAGGAATAAATTATCAACTTGCATAAAATCCCAGTAACTAGACAATGTGTGACTAAATATAGGATTTTGATAAAGATTATAAATAAAATAACAATAAGTGTAAATACGTAGAGATAAGTTAAGATAAATTAGGCTTAAAAAAGGACGTGGCCTCTTACCGTAAGGGCGGCCAATAGAACGGTTGTTGGTCCTGAGGGCGGGACCGAAGGGCGATCGTAGCATCATTCCCACCCACAAGCTATTTATAAAGCCTGGATGCCATTTTACAAGAGAGTCAGTCACAGAATTTGAGAGAGCCCAGAAGAGTCCGTCAGGATGGTCCTCCGAAAAGAGCCCATCAGTTAGTTTCGGATCGAAGTCTGTCACAGAATTTGAAGAGTTCAGTAATCGGTCACATTAAATTAGTCCAGAAGCTAGTTCGAAGATCTAGAGATCAGCCACGAGAAGTCAGTACGGAAGTGAGTCAGCTTGCGAGGGAGTAAATTGATTAAGTCAGTCTGCAAGCTGTCGTTCAGCCAGTCGTCAAGTTAGTCTGGAAGCAGTCGTTAAGTCAGTCTGGAAGCCAGAGCCGAGCCAATTTGGAAGCGGTCACCAAGTCAATCCGGAAGCAATAGTCAACGACGCCACTTCACTCAACTGATGACAATACCCCTGGAAGAAGATTCCAACGAAGCAATGCGGATAAATATAAGATAGAAATTAAAATATAATTAAGTTAGCATAAGAAAACATACTTGCCTATGATGTGTGAAGTAATAATACATAAAACGCCCTTAAGGTAAAAGTTTTTACGAAAATGACGCTAGACAAATTATACATTATTATTATTATAAATAGATACTTGTCTTTTCGTGTTTCTATCTTTCAACCTGTTCTTTCTTAGTGACCATCACCACCCGTAGGTTTTATTGCACGCTAGAGAAATACAACATGAGTCGGAGGCCGCTTCTCTCGTATAACATTAAAAATATGTGTTTACCAATATACATTATATATGAATTTAGAAATCAGTTGAATGGCATATGTATAATTATTTTTATTGGTTATGAATCAATATGATAATTATTGTAACATACTACTAATCAAGTTAGCAATATAGGTGCATTAATTTACGTGTAATAAATACGATCATAGTAACATACTATTGATATCTGATATTTAATTAATACCTGAAACAGGAAAAAGTCATAAAATAAGTGATGGCCTCTTTTACTCATTACTGGTAACTACTTAAGTTTTGTTGCTCGGTAAAGATTCAAGACTCTCGTGAAATATAAAAGCTTAGACAAATAAACTAATAAATGTCAAATACACATTTTTCAAACCACAGAAGTTAGTTTTGAAATCAATTTTTGCTCTGAGATGGATTCAAAAGTTCAAAAACATATTTTGGATTACTTTACTTGCTTAGAACATGTTTACACTACTTTTAAATGCAAGATGTTGGATTGTCATAAAGTAACGATTAAATTATTTACATTAATGGAAAGACGGAAACGACTTCAAAAGTAAGAAAACAACATGTAATGTCTTAGAGATTTCATAATATTTTCTGCTTGATCGTTTGTAAAAAGTACGTATTTACTTACTTTATGGTTTAGTTAATATTTTGAACATAGCCTTTTTCACTGTAATATAACCCGACTTTCCTGCCAAGTGAGTGAATACAGAATTGAGAAACGAAATTGCAGTAAGTTAAACATGTTATTATCCCTTTTCACTTAACTGATTAATCAAATCTCTATACTTAATACAAAATGTATATCATCCCATGCAACTGATCAGGGTATCTGCCTTTAGAATGTCCGGTTGAAGTGGGCATTCTTCAGATTGCGACCCCGCGGTGATTTAGGATAATATTTTAGTTAGAAAAGTAAAACAATTTCATTCGGTAGGTATTTTATTAAAAAAAGTTTATTTACAATTATTAGTTGAACACATTTCTCACTTTAACACTGCAAGTTGTTAATGATATCAGAATAATATATTACACGGACAACGTCATTTTCGATGGATAAAATTGCTACCCTTTCCTGACGTGTGAGTGAAATGTAAATATGTTTTAATGTATTTCATTTTACTGAAACTGTTCACCTTTAGCAACATAGCAGGGACTGGAGAACTGCCCACGTGTTTGGGAAAATACCCTGCTAACTATTTTGCTTAATAAAATGAGATCACCCCTGCAATAACACTGTATATCGGTTTTGGGCAGATCTAAGTTATAGCCACAACATTGTATATCTTCTTGGGCATTGAATGGTGTATTAAACATCCATATAAAATAAATAAATAAATTATTAAACACATTTTCTAAATGATCTTCTCTGCAAAACAATGTACCGTAATACCACAAAGTTATGTGATAGGTGGGACCGATGAAAATTGCTTAACTCGAATTCGCGTAAGTCAAGGTACAACTTTGCATATAAATACATACAATTTTGTTTAATTGGGACCAAGAACTAACAAAAACTCTAGTTTAGAAGAAAAATATTGAATAAAATTGCAGTTCTTTACATAAAAAAGTCATTTCGATGTCGATGGCTTCATAAAATCTGACAAATTTGTCTGACGACACATTGGCTTATTTTTTTCAAGCAGAATTTCTTCGTAGCAAGCCAATAATTTTTTTATTCCTTGCTTTATAGCTATAGCGCGTTCTTCGTTAGAGTCTACGTTTTTTTAAATTTTTTCAATTTCAATTGAACTGAGACCTTCTGTCAAGCTTGCAATTGTCATGTGCTTTTCTGGTGGAATTGGGTCTGAAATGTCTTCATTGTCATTTTACTTACGCATCTCTATGAGCTCATTGATTGTTAGCTCCTAACTAAGTGAATCCAACAGTTTGTTGACATTGTTAGCATTGACTTCCAAATCTAATTGCCTGCCAAGATTAACAACTTCTTCTACCACATGAGCGATATCAGTTTCTAGCAATGACAGTAAGAAAAACATTGAATATAGCGGGTGGCAGTGTTGTCAACGGTCAACGTCTACCGGCAGTGTCGCCAAACGAACTGCATAACTTTGAATTGGCGTAAGTCGGGGTAGCGTAAGTCAGGGTATTACTGTATATCATATAAGGCCGACGCTCTACATATCAGGACAGCTTTAACTACACATTTAAAGTTTCAACTGTGATATTGGCTTTTTGACAATGGAAGTTATATGGTTCGGACACTCGTTGAACTATATTGCAAATTAAACACGCGTCATCAACATTTGAGATTATCCTGAGTAGAGGACCATTATGTATTATGATTGCAGGTTATACATATTAGTGATGGGAAAAAATGCTACTCTTGAATCACTGGTGTGATTGATATTCGTTAATATCAGTGATTAAAAACTGTGACTCTGACCACAGTTTTATTATTAATACTCATGCGGCGCGTAATGTCACAAGAAATAAATAAAAAACTTCATTTTGATTATATTTATATTAATCATTTGTGTAAAATCATATTTTACCATACACAATTGATGTATATCTATTTTAAAATCATTACAAAGAGAGTGAAAACCCTTAAAAAAATGTGAGTTTATTTTTTGGAAAAATTCTCAGCATTTTGGGTCAAATGTGTAAAATATTTTGGCAGAAACTAGTAGATGGCGCTTATCACAAATTATAACATCATCCCTTCATGAATATTTTCATTTCATGTGCACATGTGCCGAATCACAGTTTACAACCAAATATACATTTAAAAAAATGAATCACGAATCACGATATTCCCAGATATTCAATCACTGATAGTGAGTGCGAGTCAAATATATCTGTGATTGACTCGCAGTTCGTGATTTTGAGCTCATCACTAATGCATATATAATTTTTCTGGCATCGTTCCAACTTCTCTTTAGGATAATAAGGTGGTGTTTTCTGTAGGGCCATTATAAAATATAGCTAAAATATTGTTAATAATCATTTACCATTGTTAATCTAAACAAATAAAATTCTAAGTAGTCTTAAGATGAATCGTTTGACCACTTTAATTACATATATATATATATATATAATTTTATGTATTATCTTATTTTATGATTTTGTTTCAGAGCAAATATTATTGATACACCATTGGAAAAATTTATAAATATTCTTGGCCAATTGATATTTCAAATAGATCAAAAAATTAACAGGCATGTATATGAATTACAAAATCACAGGTACATTAAAACCTTTCTTTCAAGCTTGTATATTATTTTACAGACTATCCCTGAATATAGAAATTGAAATTTTTTCAAATCATGTGTATTAATCTGTTACTTTTTGGAATAAGTAATGGTCATCCCATAAATAATGCAGTTTTTTATACTACTTTTATTTTTCAAAATTACGATAAAGAAAGTCCTTTTTTAATCTAAAATATTTCTTTCCTTCATTTTCTATAATACTCTTCCATTTTTTTGGTAAACTTATAAAATTCGCTTGTAGGTGACGAAAAATACTCCTCCAGTACTGTTCTGACCTCGTCTACAGAATTCGTATTATTTCCATCTAAATGAATTTGAAGACTGCGAAATAAATGATAATCAGATGGGGCAATGTACGGCGAATATGGTGGGTGGGGCATCGTTTCCAAAAAAGTTTCATTCCTGAGACGAGACAGCAAAGAAGAACACACACGTTCACTCTCTGGATGCGATTAGACTGAAAGTTTGTGAGGAAGCCATCGATCCAGTTTGCTGACATTTACGGTGGCATGCAGGTGTCGATGAATAGTTGAATTACCAAATTCAAGCTTCTCTGCTAGTTACAATGTGATTTTGTTTCACCAGGGTTTGCGCAAAGACGTCTTCGTCGAGCTCTACGGATCTTCTAGGACGAGGCTCGTCTTCTAGGTTGTAGTTTCCGGCTAGGAATTTCTGGAACCACCGTTGACACTAGCTTACGCTTATTGTCCGATCCCCTTTCCGTTACGTTGTTGCCTTTATTGAATTCATAAAGCAAAATATGCTAAATAAGAATATGTTACTACTTGCTTTTATAGCAGGTAGTAATTAAACTTGATGCAGCTAGTTTATCCCGTCCCCCTCTGACTTTTAGTTCATGTAATTGAAAAAACTACATTATTTATGGGATGCTCTAATATATTGGATTATTTCATTAGTTATTTACGATTTGCTTTTCAACAGAAAGATAACACTGAAATTAATATTAAAATTCACACCAAACCTTCTACTCAAGATGACTCTTGTGACCAATGTTTATCAATTGAAGAAAAAGACTGTATCAAGTACCTAGGAATCATAATAGATAACAAACTCAATTGGAAAGAACATATTACTAATCTTACAAACAAAATAAGGAAAACTGCCTACATATTTTTAAAACTCGGAAACATCTTATCATTTACAAATCTCAAAATAATATATTACACGTTTATACAGTGACATTTGCAATACAGTATTATTGGATGGGGAGGAGCATATAAAACTTCAATATCACAATTAGAAATCACTCAAAAAATGATGATAAAAATTATTCTAAAAAAAAGGACTATCCTAGTATACAACTCTTCACAGATTTCAAAGTACCAAAAATAATATATATATTCGAAAAAACTTAAATAATCCATATTTTCAAAATTAAAAATCATTTAAATTTTAGAATGTACATAATGCACAAATATGTACACAGACTAACTGAAATATAATTCTCGTATATACTCCTTCTCTACACACGAGTTTTACTCTCATAGAGAAGAAATAAATGTTAAAAGAAATATATCCTACTGATTATTTTTAAAATGTATTATATTTTCTGATATTAAAATAAAAAATAAAAAATCATTTTCCTGTGTATTTCTGCAAACTATTGTATTGCATTTTACTACATTATACATTTGTAATACAGTGGAACTTCTATATTAGTCATTAATCTGTTCCTGAGATCCTGACGAATATAGAAACAGTTTTTCCCATGTCACATCCATGTCAGTCTCTCATGACTGAAGTCAACGGGCAGGGGATCTTCATCTTCGTCCTTTGACGTGGCCCACCACAACAAGCTATCTTCCTTTTTCGCAAGATTTCCAAAAAATTTAAGGATTTGTTTCAGGAGAATTGAGAATCTGTCCTTAAGAAATAACTGAAATTCAATTAATCTGTTCTCAGCCCCAAAAATGGTACATAAATTAATACAATTTTTGTCATAACTTTACCTTTATTGTAATGAGGAGACGTGATGGTAGAAGTGGAAGAGGAAGAAAGTTACTATTGTTTAGAAGGACAATCGATTATCAATGGTTTTTGTTTTGCTGATGATTCAGTAGCTCTCGATTTAATAAAGAACTTGTCCAATTTTTAAAACCTTCCTAAAGTAGTCAATCATTTTATCATTGAATGCATTTATGTTTTGGTTGACTTTGGTAATATTTGGGTGCAAGATGGCTACCTAATCGCATGGCTATCCAGTGCCGGGAGGTGGAAGTGACGAATATAGAAATTATTAATGAATATAAAAATATTTGCTTGTTATCAAAATGTGTCAAATATCGAATCACACAAATATAGGGGCTGACAAATATAGAGGTTCCATTGTATCACTTTTTTGTAAATAGAATACATATTTTATTAAAATGTTGTATTTTTTTAGCAAGCAATTATAACATATAATATATTGTTGGGTTTTTTGTAGTTACGACATGGAGAAGATGCATGAAATTCTCGAGAGGAAAAGAATAACATTGGATAAAAGCTGCGAACAAATCAATTTTAAGGAGAAATCTATACTGATTAATGGTTCTGCCTTCCAGCCCAGATTATCAGACCTTTTGGAGTTTTCCCAAGATGGTGTTATGTTTTCACTCGGAATTTGCGCACAAGTTAAATATGTTATTTCTAGTGTATGTTTGAATGGTAGCCGGTGTGAATCCACGGATATTATTAAAGAATCTTTCAAATTAGAAGATTTTACAGAGAAAAGAATGAAAGAAATATTAATGCTAACACAGTTTTGTAATAAAAATGATATTCCTTCATAATTACTTGTCTTTTTATTCGCAAAAGTAAATGTTGAAATTTATTAATAGATACACACAATACTCTTAATATTTAAATAAGCTTTATTCCACATTTTTATTTTGATAAATTGTATACTTTTGAATCCATTTGCCTACAATTAAAATTTAGAATTGGTGATTCTTTAATTCTTTTAAGAGGCAACAGGACACGATCCACGTGGTTTTTTTCTTGGAGAGTCAATATAGTGTAAAGTTTTTGAATCTTCTTGAACCTTTTACGATCAATTTATAAAAAGGGAATGGTCTGTACCTATATAGAAATATTTTGAGATCCGGTGTACCAAAGATAGTTCTATTGCGAAAAAGATTAAATAGGGTTCCGCCATTATATTTTTTTGGTGATAATTACGATATAGTTTTTAAGGAAATGATTTTTCATAATAAAATTGATTGAAAGCACATATTGCTGTAATTTTTTTGAAAACTTTACATTAAATTGACTCCAAAAAAAACCCACGTGGATTGTATCCTGCCGCCACTTTTAAGTGCAGCCTCAAAAAATTGGTACTATTTTCTATTTGTTTCTTTTTTACAGGCAATGTTGGAAAAACTTCTAGCCTACCTATCAAAACTATTTTTTCTATTATATTTTTATTTTTAAATAGGATATCACATTTAAATCTCAACTGCCACCATATGGTAAATGGGTAAAAAGTGGATTCATTAAAAATCCTCAGATATTTATTGGAAAGAAACTAATAACAATACAAACACATTAATTTGTTAATAATGTTGAAGATAGACATGATAATGAATAAGATGAATAATTTTTCTACACCGGGATTGCGGTTGCTGTTGTAAGGTGAGAATTTATTATTTTGATTATTCTGAACACACTTAAGTATTATTAGACATATTGTGCTTCATATAAAATGTTTGTAATACCTGTTTAACATATTCATTTTATTTTAATATGAGACAAGAGAAATGGCAAATTTGATGATGTGGAGTGATTTATCAGCTACCATCATTGAAAATCATTGTACTTGATACGCACGCATAGTTTCCATCTTAGATTTCGATTTTATTTTTTAGCTATACATATAATCGTAGCACCTGGAGTTGCTCTGGGTTTAGAATTACTTATAATTTAAGATAGGGGTTTAGAGGGAGTGTCTGTTGTTTGCGCAGGTCTGAAATAATAACAATGTATACAAAATTTGGTCCAGGTAGAGAGATGATGAGATTCCCGGAGGTTGAGAGGGTGACTATATTTTCGTCAGGATTTTAATAAGTAACTATATGAAATTTTAAATGGATGACATTCAAAATAATACTCATTTATATCAGGGGAAGGGGTGGGGGAGATTATGTATTGTACTTTGTGCAAGGTCCTAAAGAATAACTATGCAAAATTTTGAATGGATGGTATTTATATAATAATCTCTTTATCCTGACATACAGTTCTCACCTCATCCACATACATATATCTTCTTGTACAAGCTCGCCGATTATTGAGGCTTCTGACAGGATCATCTGGTTTACCTGGTTGTGCCAAGTCTTCTGTAGATGTCCTCTATTTCTGATGCCATCGACACTTGCGTCATATATCTTTCTTATTCTCTTCTCATTTATCCTTTCCATATGACCAAACCACTTAGTGATCCTTTCTTAATCTTACTCACTATACTAAGATCAGCGTTATATTCTTTACTCTGTACTAAATGGATCTGTTACATATACGCCTAAGTGATCTTATTTCAACTGCATTCAGTCTACTTTCATTCCTCTTCTGCCAGCTCCAGGCCTCACTTCCATACATCAGTGTCGGTACCAGGACTCCATTGTGTACTGCTAGTTTTGCCTCGGTTGACGATTTCCTATTAGCTATAATTCCATTCAAAGCGCCATTCACTTTGTTTCCTACAGTCATCCTCCTTTTGATATTTGTAACTACCTGTGCATAATTTAAAATGGTGGATAGCACTTAATATAAAATACATTTATATCAGTGGTAGGTGGTTGGGTGGTTAGGGGGATGGGGATTGTGCTTATGTTTTGCATGGGGAAAATAATTCTTCAAAATTTTGTTGAGTCGTATATTAATGATTGGTAATTCGTTATGTGACGATGATTGGTAATTGAGATTTAACAATGATTTAATGATTGACGATAACTAAGATTTGACTGTATGTGCTTTTCTTTCTAATGTACCAGTCGTTGCTCGAAGAATTACGAATAATCAGTTACCAATCATTGTTACAATCAAACACTATCGCAGTCACAATAACGGTTTAAATAACGTTTTAATTATCACTATCTTATATACATATATAGATAGTCATCACTTGTTAATAGTTCATATTTAAATTAATATAAATTCTCCAATATCTATGTTTTTTGTCGCAATATCACATTACTTTGTAGAATTCAGTCAGTTAACTAACTTACCATAATACCATTCTGCATAGTGGTAGGCAGAGAGAATATTCTCGTCAATTATTTAAGCTTCTACCAGGGCTGTCCTTCAATTTCCAGTCTATCTAATTGTGCCAGGTTTTTTGCGGAACCCCTCTGTTCCTGTAACACTCGTCACATGTATTTTATTTATAATGTTCTCCTCATTTGTACGTTCCACACGGCTAAACCATCTCATCTTTCTTAATTAATTCTGACAACTACGTTCCAAACAACTTATGGATGTTAACCAGTTACACGCCCGGACAGGCTAAACGTTTTTATTTCGCTTCAAAAATAATCTAAAATATCTTAATCGATTAAAAAAATATAATCGTATAACGTAGCTAAGGAAACTAATTTTTGAATGTGTATTTATGTCTTTGGTACAGGTTAATAGGAATAAGGATACGGTACCAGTCACAGGTACTGCATCTTTTATTGATTCCGTCTACACTAATGTAAACAAGCGATCTTTACTGGAAGTGCTAAATTACCTAGATGTGTTAAATTTATTTATTTATTTAGACTTTATTGATATATATATTTTTATTGTAACAGAGGTGAATATATTATAATGTAACATGATAAACATAAGATACAATTATATTGCAATTAAATACTCGTAGTTTATTATGTGGGATGGAGTAGACTCCACCTCTGATATATACAGTGTTGTCCTGGCTACTTTGCTAGACTGAAGTCTGTGTTAAAAGTGGACAGTTTTTTTCGTGTTGTTGTGGTGTTATTTGAGATAAAGATTCGACAGAAATAAAAATAGATATAAAAAAAGAAAATGTAATGGGAGTGCTGTAGAACTAGTGAATTATTAGTGTAGGCACTGTATAATGATTATGTTAAAATGTTGGATAGCCATGCTTCTGATTGCTCTCTACCCGATTGTATCATATATTGGGTCCATATTTGTGTAATCTTATTGGAGTTGAACGATTTCCAGTTGGTACTGAGTGTGTTGTACAATTTCGGAGCTAAGAACATGTAGAATCTTTGATAAAATGTCGTTGTTGCTCTCGGAACTGGCGTGTAGATGTTCGTTGTTTGTCTTGTGTTGTGTCCATGATTTATTGCTTGGGATGAGTTGTAGTTAGCATGGAAAAATTGGATGAGTCTCAACATAAAGATTGGTCTTATGTCTAGGGCATTGTACTCTTTAAATATAATTGGATGCATATTATTGTTTCTGAAGGTTATATTAAAAAAAAAAACATATTTGGTAAAATATATTAAAAGGAATTCATTGTGATTAGGAAACTGTGATAAGCACCACTTTTGAATTTATAATTGTGTCTTCAATAATTTTTAAGAAGAACACATTCTTATCGTGAAGTTGCAATTTTACAGAACATAGGTCTGTGATATTTTTAATACAAATTAAATGTATTAATTAGAAAGATATGCATATAAAATCAATTTATCGAAAAAATATTATTGTCACTACCAGGATTCGAACCTGGATATTTTCCTATTCGGTGAAATGCATTAACCGATTATGCTACACCAACACAATAGACTTTCAAATAATAGAATGACAGATGTATCAATTTGAAAGTGCAACATATAAGTTTGAAAATTTGTTGTCAACCTATTGTGTTGGTGTAGCATAATCAGTTGATGCATTTCCCCGGACAGGAAGAGATCCAGGTTCGAAACCCAGTAGCAACAACAATATTTTTTTGATAAATTGATTTTATATGTATATCTTTCTAATTAATACATATATTTAATTTGTATTGTAAAGTAATTCTTAAAAATCGTGAATCTAACTTTTTTTCTTTTTATATATGTAGTTGTGTTTCACCAAATTCCAAAATAATATTTTTTCTATTAACAGATAAACAACATATCACTCTGTTATATTGCTAACTAAAGGTATAGGCAGAAGTATGACGAATTTATCTTTTTATTGTGATGTTAGCCTAACTGTTCTGATATGCATTCAGCCACGTGCTCGCATCACCTTTTCTAACTAACTAACTTACCATTGTGTTGTTTCTGTGGGGGTAGGCAGAGAGGATAGAGAGCCACATTCTTCTGTCCTGACACACAATACTCACTTCATCCACATTCATACATGCAACGGCGTGCAGTCACTATTTAATTTAGCTTTATTTTTCAAAATATGTAGTTCCATACAGCTTATTTCATAGAACTAACTGCACGTGTTTGCATATATGTTATCATACAATACATAATATGACCATCTTCCAGTATCTGCTTTACCTGGTTATACCAAGTCTTCCGCGGACATTCTCTAATTCTTGTGTCATCAACACTTGCGTCATATATCTTTCTTACTATTTTTCTCCTCTTTCATTTGTTGCACATGGCCAAACCACCTAAGTGATCCTTTTTTATTTTTACTCTAAGATCAGCTTTATATTCTCTTTTAATTTTTTCATACTATATATTGATCTCATTTCCACTGCATTCAGTCTATTCGGTCGTTCCTCTTCAATACCAGGACTCCATTGTGTACCGCTAGGCTTGCCTCAGTGGACAAGTTCCTATTAGATATTATTCTATTCAGAGCGCCGTTCACTTTGTTCCCTGCAATCACCCTCCTTTTGATATCTCTCTCAGCCTTTCCGTTTCTATCAAACATACTTCTTAAATACACGAACTCATCTACTTGTTCCAAACATTCATTATCTCCAAGTATTTTACACATTGTCTTTCTTTCTTCTCGAATATTATCTTTTCAAAGCTTCATTATTACTTTCTTACATATTACATATTAATGAATAAAGAAATATACATGCGTAATGCAACATGCGTAATCATGAGAACTGGTCGCAAGCAATGTTCTCTCTAAGTTTGGATCATGATGTGCGTGTACAAAATAGTTTGTTCAATTTTAATTACCAAAGCTATTATTTGTGCGCTGGGGGAGGAAATAAGAAAACATTACCGTACCCGTGTAAGGGGGTAGAGCCTGGGTTGACCATATTTTTTTAGGTTGTGGACTGCTATTAAATATTTACTAAGTTTTTTAATAGTTGACCCACACAAATAGAAAAATCAATTGGTACATCTCTTCCATCTTTCCTTTGCTAAAAGTATTTTTGTTTTTCATTTTATTAATTTAGATTATAAAATAGGCAAAGTAGGCACCGGTCTATGTGCCCCACCCCTTTTAAAGGTACTGTAACAATAATCAAAATTATATCGATTTGATCATGAAAGAAAATTACAATTAAGGTTTCTTAGATTGTGTCGAAAAGATTGGAAAAAAAAATCTACTTAAAGAAACAAAAACTTTACATTAAAATATTAAAGGCTCTATTGAGAAAATATTATTAATTTAACAGACCTATTAGCTAAAATATACAAATCATTGACATCAGATTCACATAACAGTTTGTCTCTTTCAGTTGTCAGTTTGTAAAAAATTAGGTGCAAACTAAGTACGTATAATATACAGTTGTACAGTGGTGTTGGTCATCTCCATCTAGCGGCCGACATGCATACTACTTAGTTTAATGTTATCCCAAAATCTTAGGAGATAATTTCGCGCCTCCACAAAGTTTAATCCGGCAAATTATATTTCTCGCACTAGCGTAGGGCCGAATTTACAGGAGAAATGCATCCTTTGTACACTAAGCAAGAGAAATTAATGAATTTATTTAAGAAGAACTTCCCATGACTGATACCCAAAACACAGTGATCTGCAAGCTACGGCTTCGGGCCTTTCATTGTTTATAATCCTTTGTTCTTGGTTAATATAAACATTTTTTGTTTAAAGGGAAGATTTTAGTCCCAATAGTTTTTATGGGTTCATTGAACCCGCTGGTTAACCTAAACACCAACCCTTAGAATCTCAAGTGGGTTTCCAAGTAACTGAGTTTGTTAACATGACATGTTACTTAAAGTAAAAACAGAAACAAATTCAATTATAATATGTATAGGTATGAATTTAATTTGTGTAAATTGCATCTATTTTGATAAACCATAAAGTCAATATGTAGTAATAGTAATATAAATAATAGTGTGAAGTAAGAACTAAAATAAGGTAGATAGCTGGAATATAACATGCATGTTGTTGCGTGCTATTTCTTGTTACGTGGCTAGTGTCCCCGTTTAAATCTTTAGGATGTTTAAACAAATATATACAGGATGTAACAGACCCAGTCCACAATATTTTATGGGTGGATACCTGACTAAAATTACGAGTCGAAAATGTTTAAGGAATATTTGCAAATTCTGCACTGTCACGAAAACATTATTTGAAATTTTTACAAAATAGTGTTATACTTGAAGTCTACATACTTTGAAATAAATATTTGCGAAATTGTTCCATTATTAATCTATATCTTTGCTTCAGGCTTAAAATTATGTAACAAAAAATAGTCTAGCCTCTCGAAATTCGATGATCTTTGAATTTTTTGTATTCAATATATAATTTGGAATTAATAAAATATTTCAATTAATCGAAATAATCGCATAATAATAATTTTTTTGAAATCGTTATGTCTGACACGGTTGAGATTAGGCACATATCCCTTGGACATTTTCGTCTGGTAATTTAGTCAGATATCCACCTATAAAGCATTGTGGACTAGGTCTGTTACACTCTGTATATGTATGTTTTAATATATAATAATTCTTTTTCAATAGTGCTACACTTCAAATCAAGCCTTGGTTTCCAAATTTACCTCAAGTATCAAGAAAATCTAATTGAATTGTTCGAAAAATATTCTGAATATGTACCTAATAACATTATTTATTACTGAAAAAAAAAGATTATTTCCAATTTTAAAAAAAAGTCGTATCTGACCATCTTGACAATCAATAGTAGGGCTTGCATTACCGGTTTTCGGTAAACCGATTTACCGGTAAATATATCTAAATTCCATTACCGAATTACCGGCAAACAAATTTCTAAGTAGTTATTTTTCACTTTTGAATGTATTATAAATAATATTTTTATTTTAAACTACTATATTATGCGACGATATTTGCAGAAAGCAGACTCGTTGAGTGTTTTGTTGTATGGTTCGTTTACCTGGAATTTCGTGGAATTTTCTCCGGCGTAATACAACACGTGCGTTGGGGATCCGAGACTAACCGTCGCAAAAATCACTAGTCTAGCTTACGGTATTTTATTGATTCTTATTCATACCTTGGCGGCTATTCTGTCTTCCGACAAATACTTTTTAGTATCCTCTGAAGTTTCGTGAAGTTCAGTTGCACTATACATTGTCTCTTTCAACATTTCGTCACTGCAATTTTATCAATTATTAAAATAGTGATATCGTAATCTTTGGGGTAAGTGATTTATCAACAATCTCTATATTTTATTTTATTACTGTATTTTGTATAATTTTAAAAGGTGTAAATAGTTCGTATTGATTCTTAACAAAAAAAATCGAATTTATTAGATGCTAATTATATATTAAATAGATCTATAAGTAAATGCGATAACGCATCAACCTTTGTTTTAATTAACAGCATTTAAAAGTAGCCAATTTTTTTTTTTACATACATACACATAATATTGTATGTTGCATTTTCATAATATGTTTTTATTTAAAAGCTTTTAATGCTATTATTTTAACTTTTTGACACCTTGATAATTACCGGTAAACCGGTATTAAATTCAGAGTTTTACCGATTTACCGGTAATGCCATTTTCCGGTAAATTTGCACGCCCTAGTCAATAGATAAATGCGCTACAGAACCAAATTTGAACTGTAATCCTCATCGGGTAAGTTGTTGAGCTAAGTCGGAAGTAAAGCGCAAAAAACTAATAAAAGTAAAAAAGTTTGATCCATATTCAAAAAGGTAACATTTTAACTTGCCTTAGGAAGGGTAAAAGTCGACTTTAAATGATGAAATAATTTTTATAAAGCTGAATAAATTTGGATAACTAGGTTATTGTTATTATTAACATTTTATTTTATACTTTTAATGCTCTATAATAAGCGTTACATGTTTGTCATATATATTAATGATGATAGTTTATATTAATATAACTGTCGGTACAATAATTTGTCGTTCCTACAATAAAAAATTAACTACCTTAATTCTTACAAAAGAGTACGCTTTCTCACAATTTGGATGATCGATAATAATCTGTCTTACCTGTAAGAATGAAATGAATTGTTTAAATTGTGACTGATTAGTTATGTTTTTGATTATATTAAATGTAATACAATGGATGTAAATGTACCTGCAGACAAACGTCTAGCAATTTGTGATTCTAGTTTTTCTTCTTTTTAATTTAATGATTTGTGCCATTAATCAAGATAAAGCTTTATTTTATAAGAAAAAGTACAATAATATTAAAGAATAGGAAATATTACATTACAAGTCAATACCATTGCCGTTCAACAAATTTGCTATTATATATATTAAATGTGGCGAGTTAAGGGAAATAAGATGACACATGTTAACCGGGAGTTGAAAATTACCATTGACGAGATTATAGTAAAAAAAACCTGTGATCCGCAATGGACAGGTAAAAAAGATATAGTCAAGGGTTTCCTCCTCGGCACCACACTCACACATTGGGGAATCTATTAAGTTCAATCTGAATAAATGTGAGGCTACCTGGCAATGCCCAGTTGAAATGAAGTCATTCACTTTTCTGTTTGAAAAAGGGTATATTAAAAAAAAAAGATCAAACTCCCACCTAATTCAAAGGAAATTGACACTTCGTAATGTATCAGTTGCCTTTCAAATTTACCCACAAAGATAAAACTGTGTCAGACACAAAGCTATGCTTTTATTTATGTTCAATGGTTTCCTGGTTATATTGAGCAACATTTTTTATGATGTATCTACTAGCGTTGCTAACGATGTTAAAATACAAATAGTGAATGGTGTGTTACGCCAATTATCTACACATTGTGTGCGTGAATGGGTTAAATGAAAAGCATCGCCGGTTTCTATGGTTTTGGTGACATCTAGTTTAATAACGTTTACCGGTACCGGGTCGCGTGACAATGGGCCAGTCTCGGGACGTGTAGCTATCCCGGTCCCGCAGGAAGCGGGGCGCCGGCGCGATCCCTCTAGTTGTATTGATCCAAGTTTTCTTCATTACGAACACGTTCACTAATTAAGTGACGCAATTTATACAAGTAGATAATTATTATATTTGTTAAAATTATCGATTTCAATGAACATTGTGTTGCTCTCACATTAATTACACAAATTATCGAGTTTTTTGCAAATATAGCGCGGTTTTTTTATGTTCAGTTTGCAAGGGAATTTAATTATATAATATGCGTATCAGAGGAACAGTTATTGGGCAATTTTAAAGAATATTTATACTTACGATAAGTTCTAAAGGCGGGGAGGAAGCTTAAGGGGTTACGCTCACTTGTCATGGGTAAAGTGCGAGAATTTTTTTTCACAACTTGAATACATATTTTATTTAAAAATAAAGCGTGGTTTTATAGTACAGGACAGTATTGAAGTTAATATATAAATTATTTAAAAAATGGGCGAGATATGGTAAATCTCAGAAAACTTTTTTTTTTTTTTTGCGGTGTACTCTATAACTTGAGAATATATGAAAAAAATTAATTCTGTTAGATGTCAACATCTGCTGAATGATCAGAGGATTTTACAAAATTTAGATTTTTACCAAAATGGCAGTGGTTTTACTGAAAAATCACTTTTATTCTTGTTTTTCCTTGATAAAATAGCAAGTTTCCATCGAAAAAAAATACCCATATAAAAATGTATGGACGTTTTTAAGAATACTTACTATTACTGAACATGATTAATTTATTGTTTGAAAATCCTTCACGTAATAACTAAAGGGAATAATTATTTTATTAAAGGTTAACGTAGGAAGTCGTTCTGCTAATTGCTTTTTGTTTTTCCCAAATCAAAAACCAATCCATGCACCAAATTTAAAGAACAATCATGAAATCAACATGTTAAAAACAGTAAAATTCGCGAATTAATAAAAGAGGAAGTAGACACTTCAATGATTTGCACGCAGTTGTAAACCTTTCTAATGTTATTCTGTTAAAAAACAGCGTAGGTAACGACTCCATACAAAACGGATCAACCGAAAGGAATTTTGAATTCAGTAAATAGCCATTTATATAACTCGAGTAATTCACTAGCTTAAAGACAGAACAGAGCAATATGAATAGCTCGATGCGGCGAATACCAAAGAGCGCCATGGGTACAGCGGTGAGTTGTCGTGGTAGTTTTTAGAACTAAGTAATTAAAGCCTCAACTGGAACACAGATGGTGCTAATTGTAAAATAATGTTTTCGTTTATGTTAAACAAATAATTTAATTTATATTTGCTTTCCAAAATTTTTAGCAATGCACGAACGCCC
Source organism: Eubasilissa splendida (assembly GCA_031772225.1). Lineage (NCBI taxonomy): Eukaryota > Metazoa > Arthropoda > Insecta > Trichoptera > Phryganeidae > Eubasilissa > Eubasilissa splendida. The sequence goes on along the minus strand of CM062854.1, from coordinate 4,638,220 downwards.
TGAGTTATATTAAATTATATCGTCCCTGTAGAGGTAAAATTTACTAAGTGCACTTTTGGGTGAAATTGAGCTTTTTATGTCAAATGGTTCCCTTTTCGATATCCTTGCTAGGGAAAAATTATCAATTCATAATTTTCAGTCAGTTCTGAAATACTCTGGGGCACAACTCATATTTTACCATACATTGTATTTTTTAATCTTATTATGTAATTTTGTGTTTTTCCTCTAAAGGGACGATACATTGACGGAGAGTAGGGACTTCTTTCTCGATCGATTTTATTAATATAAGAGCTACCTATATATGCTTTAATTATTTTGATCTATTTTGCTAATACATATTTATTTCAAAAGATGTTATAGGAGAGGAGGGGATACGCCCATGTATTAATTACAGTATTAAATCTCTTCTATGATATCATCCGGATAGGGATTTTAGCCCTAATTTTTAGCCATTCTTTTGGCGAACTCGGCACCATCCAAATAAGTTAAAATACGTTTTTCAAAGCGTTGTTTTAAGTATTTTTGAAAATAGTTTTTTTTAGCTCTCGACGTTCAAAAATACTATTTAAAATTTGTAAGTCGCGTATTTTGTGAACGGTTGCGAGCAGTTACACAATGCAGCCCTTAAATCTGAGAGTTTACTTTGTGTTATATTATTTATGAATTCTGATATAATGTGGGAATAACGATACTTTTTATTCGATATTCATCAAGTGAGCCGTTTTTTTTTTTTATATCAATTATATTACTTTTACATAAATATCGCGTTTTATTTAGATCCAATCTTTATATTACTGGTTGGATTTATTTCTAATTTTTGACTGCAGTGTTGATATTTGATGTTATATTTGTTTAACCTTTTAACTGACAACTCTATATGAAATGAAAGACACCACATAGGGTAAGATTAGGCTTTAATGGCTTGACTTTAATCCCTGCAAGTTTGCAAGGTCCAAAAGTGCGTGTTGACACGCTTATAGTTTGGCATGACGTACAAAGTTTGGCGTGTTAACGCGCTCATTGAATTTAAATTGATAATTTGAGTGTGTGTTTTTTAAATTTAGTGTACTTCTGAAAGAAAACTATTCAAATATAATAATTATGTTATTGCTTATAAAAATGAATATTTTTCTTTACTTCACATATTCTAAATCTATATCTCACTTTATTTGAATTTTTTGGCTATATTGTTAGTTTCGTGTTATTATATATATATTTTTTAATTAGTGAATGTTTTGCTTGGTCATATGTGTATGTTTATGAACATAGTTGAGTAGGAAGGGTTGTAGAACCGACCATCCGTTGCCAGAAGTCTAAATTTAGTGAACGGGCATTTGCGGTGGCAGGCCCAAAAGCGTGAACTCTTTGCCATCCGTCATAAGAAACAGTGCATCGGAGACTTTATTTAAGAAGAAACTAAAAACGCACCTTTTCAAAAAATCATTTTCTTGAGTGAAATAACGATTTTTAATAAAAAAAAACAAAGATAATTGTAGAACTATAAACAGTTTATGTGTAAAGCGCTCTTGAGGTGAAAGTTTTTACGAAAATGGCGCTATACAAATTATCCATTATTATTATTATTATTATAGTTCTTAGTGTTACAACATTAAAAATACAGTGGACGCCGGATATTGTCTTCAGTGGTTATAAGAATCGGTCGCATATTACGCTCAATGTTAACGAAATCAAATATTAAATATATACAAACACATTTGTTTCGTCGCTTTTTTGACTCAGGTTATCGGGTTATTAAAATCTGAGTATATTTTGGGGAAATAACATGCTGTAATAATGTTACCAAAACTTTTAGATACCTAATTCTTTGTGTAATTACCGGTGGGAATTACTCTCATAAAGTTCCAAATGTCAACCGCTGCTTTTTTTTAGTTTTTAACAATTTTTAGTTTAATACATCATTTGTCAACAGAGGATAGACTAGCGGTTCACAATGGAATCCTAGTATCGACACTGATGTGTCGAAGTGAGGCCTAAATTGGCAGAAGAGTAACGAAAGTAAGACTGAATGCAGTGAGAATGAGATCACTTAGGCATATATGTGATGAATCCATTTATGACATAGTAAAGAATGAAGAAATAAAGAAAGAATGTAAAGTTGATTTACGTATAGTGAGTAAGATTAAGAAAGAATCATTCAGGTGGTTTGGTCATATGGAACGGATAAATGAGGAGAGAATAATAAGAACGATATATGACGCAAGTGTCGACGGCACCAGAAATAGAGGACATCCGCGTAAGACTTGGCACGACCATGTAAACCAGATGATCCTCTTAGAAGCCTCAATAATCGGCGAGTTTGTGTGAGAAGATGTATGAATGTGGATGAGGCGAGATATTGTGTGTCAGGACAGAAGCGTGCGGCGCTCTGTCCTCTCTGCCTACTCCCGCGGGGAAATAGCGCGTAAATATGTAAGTAAGTAGGTTAACGTTGTCCCGGCCTTCGAACATCGTCAAATACACCGCATTTTATCAGAAGTCATCGGTCGCGTTAACTGTCGCAAGACGTGTTATGTTTCTGTTACAAAAGTAATCAATGTTTATTTATGCGTCAGTGTTGATTAATACAAAATATCGTACTCAACTATTACACCATACATTACTGTCTGAATGTGCTTTTAATTTTAGTTGATCTATAATATTGATAATGGGAAGATGTTCCCGAAAACGTTATATATCATTTAACACAATGAAACGTGCAGTGGAATAAAACAGAGTTTGACTCAATTTACAAAATAATAAAATGTGCTGTACATCGTTGTTCCACTCGCATCAGCTGGGGAAGTCTTTTTTGCATCATCGCTTTCTCATCTCTTCCAAATATGTGGTTGACCGGCATCTTTCATCATATTTCTTTTACTTTGTTTATTTAACCTCCGCAACATCACTCGGCGAATGAATCACATCTGACATGTCCGCCATCTCGGATCGGTCCACCAGCTGTTGTTGTTGTGGTTGAGTGAAAAATAATTTTACAAATAAATACAAACCGACAACTTGGACGAATTTACATACCCGGAGTTAATTCGTGGGAGTCAATTCCGGTCGTTGGTAAACGAATCTTTAAGAAATCAAATTTAGTAAAAAAATCGTTAAGAATTTTTTGTTATATATTTTTTTCTAATATTAAACCAAATGTTCATTTTAAAAATTAAAATATGCATCTTTTAAATGATGGCAACAAAATACATATTAAATCACGTTTTTTTCAGTACGTAGTTTCTTGATAAAATTAAAACAAATTATGTACAAGGGCTGCATGATAAGAACTCATGTTTAACGACTGATGGCGGTACTGCCGCAAAATCTAAATACCATTGTTTAACGCCATCTTTTGAACGACGCCTGTCTATATTTCAGATAGATTTATCGACTACTTTTGATTTGATAGCTGTTGAAATTGGGCAAATTTGTGTTTGTTTGCAACCATGGAAAAAGAGCAATATCGGCCAGTGATTCGATACCTTTTTTTGGATGGAAAGACGTGTGAGGAATTCAAAGGGAAGTTGTATGAAGTTATAAGTGCATGCACCTTCGATGACTACCATCAGATATTCAAGTGTGGTCAAACATCCGTTTTTTTGATGAAGAGCGCCCAGGCCGTCCAGTAAAATCCATGATATTGTGTTAGCAGACCGCCGGGTAAAGATTAGGGAGATTGCTGACATTGTAAATATCTTGATTGAACGCGTATAAAATATCCTACACGAAAAATTGGCCACGATGAAAAATTAGGATGGGTGCCGCGTTTGCGGTAAAGAGCAATATCTGTCGGTGATTCATTAGACTCTTGGATATTGGTATCACTTGGAAAGAAACAAATAACAATTATATATTTTGAAAAAATATTTTCGCTACCGGGATATGAATCCAGAAATCTCTATTGTCGCTAAAAATAATTGTATCATTATAAATGTAACTTTTTATAAATATAAGATTTCACGAGATCAATTAGGTTGGTGTATTTTAATTGGAAAAGCACTCTACCGATAATATAGTGATGGGTTTAAGTCCCGGTGACATGTATATTTTTTCGAAAGATAGTATTTTCTTTGTATCTTTCTAAAAGATATCTATATCATTTGTTTTAATTATTAATTAAGTATTAACATATCCTTTTCGTATTTTATGATTATTATTTATCAATATTACTGTGCCGTATATCCGTTTATAATTTATAAAAAAACAAATATTATAATAATATTTTTACTATTTTAGACAGTTTGCGCTAAAATAAATAGTAATTTTCTTGGATTGCCGATGATACTAGAATACTCAACGTACGATATCAATAGCGAATTATTTAACTACTACTGATTAAAAAAACGAAGGTATTCAAAGTGTATATAAAATTTCCATGAGACACAGACAGACACGTTTTTCAGAAAATAAGTAATAAAAGCTTACAAAATATATACAAACACAACGAATCTTCACAATTTTAATTGAACCGGCAAAAGAGATTGACAATTTTCTTAGAAATTGGTTTAAATTTTGGAAATCATTTTTCTTCTTCACGTTCTTAAGTTTGTTTCCAGTTAAGATGTGTTGTAATTAGACGTTTATATTACAAATTATATTTCATTGCGGGCCCAACTCTGCCGTTTCCCGACGCTCTAACTCTAGTTTTATAACATTCTGCAGTACGTGTTCAGACTTGAAATTAACTCCATAAGAAATGTTTTCCCGTAAGAATATTTAACTATGCGCTTTTCATCCGAGAAAGGGATTCAAAAAGTGTGCCGACGGGAGAAATATTAATTATTTATGGGGGTCATACATTCTCTTTGGAGTAGGAAGTTAAAAATTTTCGACAAAATGATGTAAGAAAAATTGAAAATTTTTTCATCGCGCACGAACCAATTTTGTTAAAAGATTAATAATGTATTATATTTTAATAAATATTTATTACTTACTTACCATCACACCGTTTCGCCGAGGAGAGATCGCCAAACTCTTCTATCCTGACACACAATTCTCGCCTCATCCACATTCATACATCTTCTCATACAAGGTCGCCGGTTATTGTGGCTTCTAACAGGACCGTCTTCCAGTATGTAGTTTACCTGGTCGTGCGTTAGTCTTCCGTGGACGTCCGTATCTTTCTTACCATTCTCTCCTCATTCATCCGTTCCATATGACCAAACCACCTATGCGATCCTTTTTTAATCTTACTCACTGTACTAAGATCAGCTTTACATTATTTCCTTATTTCTTCATTCTTTACTCTGTCATAAATGGATTTGTCACATATACGCCTAAGTGATCTCATTTCCACTGCATTTAGTCTACTTTCGTTCCTCTTCTGCCAACTCCAGGTCTGTACTAGGACTCCATTGTCAACCGCTAGTCTTGCCTCGGTTGGCAAGTTTCCATTAGATATAATTCCATTCAAAGCCTCGTTCACTTTATTCCCTGCAGTCAACCTCCTTTCGATATCTTTCTCAGTCTTTTCGTTTCTATCAAATATACTTCCTCCTTCTCGAATACCGTCACTTTCGTCTCGTTGGCATCGGAGGTCGCTTTCCTTGCATACATCGTATATTCTACTCACTAGCCTCTATAATTCTTGTTCATTATTCGCTATTAATACTGCATCATCGGCGTACAATAAACATCGTACAATTAAATCATATTCAAGGTTTTCTTGGACATGATTTCGCTCTGAAAGTCATTTTTCGGTATCATTTCGTATACCAATATTCTCAGAACATGTCTCAATCGCTGTATTATATTTAACTAGTAAAGATTTTTAGGTTTTAAATTCTACATGCACGATGTTTAGTCTGACTACATTCTTTATTCGGATGTCATCTCATAGATAGCGAAGTATTTTCCGCCAGTCCGGCCGAAATATAGAGAATTCTATCGTGCAAGAGACGCATAAAATAAGGATTCAAATGTTCTTGGTACCGTGACCCAAACTTCAAGTACTTCTCAGGCGGCCTCTTCTCATGAGTACGTTTTTTGTAGTCTCTAATTATTTAATTTGTGAATACATTATATAATTATTTTTGTGATCCTTTATATGAGTGAAAAATTCTTACATATCGGGTTCATTTGCAGGGTGAATATTATGTTTCGGGCCGATGTTATTTTTGAATAACTAGGAAATGAAACACAATTTTTTAATTTGGTTATTATTTTTAGATTATTTAGTTTATTACAATTATGTATGAAATATGACATCGGCCAAGTGGCACAGATGCATGCTCTTTTAATCATATATTTCATTTCGAATATTGTCCTGTAGCATCGGAATTGTTGTTGGCTTATTGGCGTAGACCTTTCTTTTCAAGTACTCGCACAGATAATAGTCGGGAGTCGTCTAATCAGGTTGCTCCGGCTGTGTGTGAGGTGGCACCGGCCTGTTGAAATCACATGCGTTGCTGGCCCAATCGACCAATTCGGCCACTAATATGTTTTCTAATATGCGAAGATAGCGATCGATGCCATTATTATTTAGATTAAATGTTTTAATGACTTCAACACGTTGTTGAGGGGTTAGATGCTCCATAATAAATTGTAATCAACTATCCTCTACGAATACCAAATGACAAATATCTACCAAACAAAATCGGCCTAAAACATAATATTCACCCTGTATAACATTTTTAAACTCACACAGTTTGTTACAAACTTGAAAAATAAAGTGTGATTTTTAAAATTTAAAATTTAATACGCAGCTCGAAGACATGGCTTGGGGCCATTTAAAAAAAATAGTTTTCTTTTATTTTTCTTCAAAATTAGCCGTTCTTGTTAGTTGCCACTTAGCATAGCTGGCATCTGGGCCACGGCCTGAGTACATCCTTTTAAACTAAGGTTTAGCTTCCGTCGGGAGTACTCACTCTATTTTATTTATTTATTTATGAGGCTAGAACACATTACGTACTTTGCCTGCAGACATCGATGGAACAAAATAATAAATCGTTTACAGGACCCTACGAACAATTTAATGGTAATTTATAGAATTATATACAATTACTGTTATACGTTTCGAATTTAAAGTACAGCGGTACCTCGGTTTTCGTTGACTTCGGTTATCGTCGATTTTTTTCGCGAAAAATTTGTCTCGGTTTTCGTCGGTTGCCTCGGATTTCGTCGGCGTGCCGCGACCCACGCGCTGCGCAGTGTTGCGTTGTGTCTGCAACTTGTTTAATGATAATGTCTTGCCCCATTTTAGGTAAATCTTAAAGAGGTGGCAGAAACAGACCTCGTTGGACACATTTCTCGTGCGACATGGGTCCACTGATTCTGAAGCTAGTCCTAGTGCCAAAATACCAAGAAGGGATGTGACCCCAGATAGTGCCTTCATACCTTAAGTCCTTATGTCGTCTTTTATATTAATTTTTGAATGTTTTCAGTATTAAACACTATATTTATTCTCTATAAAATGTGTTTTTGATATGTATTTTAGAGTGTCTAGAACGAATTAAATGGATTTACATTGATTCATATGAAAATAATTGCCCCGGTTTCGGATTTCAACGAATGTTTTCGGACGGATTGATTGTCGACGAAAACCGAGGTACCACTGTATAATTTTAATATTGTTAACAATGCATGCAGTGATGTACTGCAAAATAATTGTTAACCAGTTCGCTAAACTGAATTTAGTAACATCTCATATAATAAACGTATTTTATGCTAAGTATATAATTTATCCTGTTTTGAAGACTTTGTTATGGATTCTTATAACTTTATTCAGAAGCAAAGGTTTCGAATGTTTTGAAATATATTCAGTATCTAAATACTTGATTTTACAGTATTATAATAATTTTCAGTAACAAACGGTTCGGATAAAGGTTTCGTTCAAATCGGTGTGAACCAATAGGGAGACATTTAAATTTTTTAAAAAGATTTACAATTTAATATTAATAATTATTTCATGAATAAAATAAATGATAGTTTAATATTTAATAAATCTATCACAATAAAAAATAATAAAGACATGGCGAGGTAAGATCCCGTGGACTGTATAGATTAAAATTAATGGTTAGTTGACGCAATCCGAATTGGAGCAAGAAAGGAATATTGGCAGATGGATTTGGCCAACATCGATCTCGGTCCTGGGTTGGACGTCAATTTTCACCTACAGTTGACTCGCACTTTTGTAGTTAAGAACGGAGATACACTGCACTTTCGGAGATGTTTAGAACACCGCTTCTTCGTGGTCCTGGCGTTACGCACACGGCGTTACTCTCGAACGTTAAAAGAAACACATATGTTGACCGTTTCGTGTCTAAATGCAATATATTCCCCCGTCGACGAAATCCCAATGTAATTAGTTGGCCAGAGAGGGAAAGAATTAAGGTTTATTGAAAGGAAAAAATGCACAGGGAGTAGGTACTCGACTTGCGTCAACAAGGCATGTTTTGCTATGGTTTTTGCGAAACATTCTTAAACCAAATGATATCTTTCTGGCTGACAAAAATATCACCCAGGTAATACACTCTCAAAAGAGTGAATGTATAATATGATGGCATTGATTTTACGCCGAACGGTTTCTCTCGCTTTGAAGAAATTCTGCCATGTATACGCATACAAACCTCACAACATTGTTCAAAGTACACCATCTTAAAAAAATGGGGTGGGGGAGCTTGCTTAAGGGTGATGTGACGTTTTTCAATTTATAAAATAAAGTAATATTGTATACCGTAATGATTTAGTCGATATTAAGCTCGTAGTGGTTTTCTCGTGAGGGATCACTTTTATTAATTCAACACACGACTCAGACATGGAGAATGGATATCGCTATTTCGATTTCGCTTTACACGTGATATTTTAATTAATTATTGTTTTTCTTTGATCAATATATAATCTTGTTTATAATATCCCAATGCCCTTCCGCGTGTCACGCGCAGGGAGATTTAAAAGAAAACTGATTCATTCATCGGAGTTTTGTACATTCCCTTTAAATGAATATCAATCTTCCTTTCAAGTTTGTATCACGGTGTACGTATAAAAAAATTTCTGTGCAATTTTAAGAACTAATGGTTTTATAATATTGTATTTGTGCGCTTGGGGAATAAATAATAAATGACAAAAATATAATAGGTTTCAAGACAACGCCATTTATACCATCTGAAAATAAAAACCGTTGTTTTAAGGCGTTTTGCCTTCAACTTTCGGATCAACCCAATACTCGTATATTATATTTTTATTTTATTTTATTCAGTTTATCAGTATATACGAAAATCAATAAAAATTAAACAATAATTAAATCAGGAGAACACATTCTTATTGTGAAGTTGTGTTCTCCTAATAATAAAGTTGTATCAATGTGTCCAAAATTTAATAAAAATGAATTGATAATTCTGGCGTCTGCTATCAGTTTACTCAAAGGCATTTGAGATTCTGTAAAAATAATGTAGATGGCTCTTTCAAATAATGGAACGATTAAATGTATTAATATCAAAAAGGTAACATATAGGTTCGAAAATTGTCGCTAAAAATATTGTCGCTGTAGCATAGTTGGATAATGCACCTTCCCCGGTTAGGAAGGAGATCCAGGTTAGAATCCCGGTGGCGCAACAACAATACTTTTCGATAAAATTGATTTTATATGTATATCTTTCTAATTAATATATTTAATAATTAAATCAGTTACATGTTGTCTCAGAAGATACAAAATACAGTGAGTACAATTTAAAATTTAAGAACTATAATGCAAAAAAATGTCAGAAAAAAAGTTGAGAATAAACATTTTAACATAGAGAAAAAAGTAAGAAAATATTCGAGGGGAAAGGAAAAGGAAAATGGGATAGGGAATAAAATTTGAGTTATAAAAATAAAAAGAAAACTAAAGGCCTTTAATGTTTAAGTATTGAATTTAGATTTAATTGAGGTAACCGAAGTATTGAAAATATCTAGTTCGTTTAGGTGTGAATTGAAATAAAGTGAGTTTTTTTTTTGCATTGGTGTTGCAATGTGGAAGATTAAATGTGAGATTAGTTCTGGTTGACCTGGCTGGCACTCGAATGGATATGCGTCTGAATTAATCGGGACAGTCTACTTTAGAGTTGGCTGTTTTGTGTAGAAAAATGACATCGGCCATGTCTTTTCGGGTTTGTAGTGATGGAACTTTGAAAAAGGTAGATGACTTGGTAGTGCTAGTTGAGGTTCGATAACTGGAAAAGTTAAGATATTTGAGTAAGCTGTTGTCTATTTTTTCAATTCTATTGATGCATGTGGTATATCTTGGATTCCAGACTTGGGAGGCATATTCGTTCGGACATATGAGAAGTACAGTGTTATTGAATTGTTAACATATCCGAAGGATGAAACCTAACATTTTGGTTGCTCCGGATGTAATATGGTTAATGTGTAATTTAGAATCCAATATAATCCCAAGATCTTTAGTTTCGGATTTCTCGGTCAAGGGTTGATTATTAAGAGAGTAAGGGAAGTCAAACGGACTCTTATTCCTGGTAAACTGTATCATGCATCACTTGCTGATGTTGATTTGTAGGTTATAGGCGAATAAAAGAGTGCGAGTATATAAGAAACACTCAGAGATGTCATTGATATAAATGTTAAAGAGGAGTGGTATATTTTTTTATTTAGTTGTAAAATATTGTACTCGCGTTGTGAAGAATTTAATTAAAATGTTAAATAAATATATAGAACACATTATTAGTTTTTCAGATAGTTTAACCTGTGGTTAGCACGATTGAAATGAGCGCATTACCTCATTCCGCTTGCTTGACCTTTACCATACCATGTATAAAATATCCGAAAGCAGCCATGCTGTCAACTGGTGTTACCGTAAATAACAGTTAGAAAAAATGTTTCCATTAACTAAAATGGCTTTAGTGGCACGAATTTACTCTAAATATTGATCATTCAATTTTGAAAAATTGATTAATAACATAATTTAAAGCATTCATTAAGTCGTATACAATGTGTCTTTCCTTTTTAACTCTCTTCATTTAATTAGCGAGAAAGAGACAATTATATTTGTATGTTTGTTGTTCTTTTCACTGTGAAAATAGTGTGTGATCTCTGTCTTTCATATCACAAATGGTATTTTTACTAACGTATTAATTTAACAACGAACTGAATGGAAAAATTAATTGTTTTTTTATGATTCCCTTTTCATAATTAGTTTTTCACTAGTCATTCCTAAGAGCTAATATTTTTCTTAAGATTATCTAAAATATTAATTTTATGTTGCGTGTATTTACCGAAATATTACAGGTTTAATTATGATGGTAGACCTGCGTTACCGCATGGTTTGGGAAGGGTTAACAGGTATAATAATAATAATAATTTATTTGAGTCATAGTATATACATTGTTATAATAAGATAAAACATTGCAGTGAAGTAAGACATGTATTTCGATGCCCTGGCTGCTACATTAGTATTTTACTGTATTATAGTAGACATTGATTTTCCGGTATTGTAGTAAATATAATGTAATTTTAAATGTATAAAAAAAATATAGGTATAAATAGTAAAAACAAGATGCAATTATATAACATTATATCTAAATACTATGTAAAACTTAAAGGTGATATAATTTTCAATTTATAAAAATAAAACATAGTATGTATAGTATTGTTGAATGTATAAAAAAATAAATATAAAGAGTACTACGCATATGAATTTTTAGGTTGGTACTCTTTAACCCATTCCCCGCGGGTGACGTCGTGATATGAGTCGCCGTGTTTCGCCCGCCGCTAATGCGTACATACGCGCCGAGGAGCGGTGAAAATCATACCACAATTATTTGGAATCTTTATCCTACCGACATTTGTCGATATTTATCAAATACTAATTTAATGTATTATTTATAAATATATACATATAAAATCAATTTTGTCGAAAAATATTGTTTTTGCGATACCGGGATTCGAAACTGGATCTCTATTTCCAATCCGGGGAAGTACACTACCAATTGTGTTATAGTGCCAGTATTTTTCATGACAAATTTTCGAACCTATATGTTACACTTTTTCAAATGAATACATCTGTCGTTTCATTATTTGAAAGCCATCTACATTGTTTCTACGGGGTCTCAGATACCTTTGTGTAAACCGACTACAGACACCCGAATTATCAATTCATTTTTATTAAATTAGTATTTAAAACATCACAGACCTATGTTCTGAATAATTACAACTTCACAATAAGAATGTGTTCTCCTTAATATACAGTTACACACACATACAAAATCTAAGTAATGAAGGAATATTTTTCTTTATGGTTTAACTAGAAGAGCTTTTATTATTTAGCTTTTTAAACAAACAAACCCAACATTGTTCTTCCTATATATATCACACCTTTATCTTCTCTAAAAATTTAGTTGGTTATAGAAAAATTTAATTCAATAAATCCATTTCCTCGGCTCGCGTGTCAAATATTTTTTCATTAGATTTATAAAAAAGGGCGGGAATAACAAAGCACTACTTCATAAATAAATACACAGTAAATTAGAATGTATAACGGTTTCAAATATCGACTGTCTGTCTGTCTTCCTTTATCGATGGCCAATCGCTGTTGGAATAATGTTTTATGAGTCTGGCGCGGTCTGGCAACACCGTCTGGGGGAAACGTGTACAAGTGCCGCCAGCAGCCGGCACTGAAAGAATTGTTGCCGATCCACCCATTCCGACGGGAGCGCACGCATCCCCCGGTATCGACACTAACCTAGGAGGACGTCCCTCAGCAGGGCCGCACTCGCGAGTCTGACGCCCATTACTCCTTATTCAATCTGTGCTTATGAGAACACTGAGAGGATCCTGGAGGAATATAATCAGGCCTATTCTCAAAATTGCAATATTGAAATGAAGGTGATTGTTACACCAACCCTCAAAAATAGACAGATAGTTTTGACAGATTATGGTACGTTTATCTCCCTCACTCCCTCACTCTCATTCAAATATAACACTATTTTTGAGGGTTGGTGTAACAATCACCTTCATTTCAATATTGCAATTTTGAGAATAGGCCTGAATATATGTGTGTGTTTGAGACATATCGCACACGTAGATCAAAACGAAGACAACTCAAAAAGTCATTTTTCAGTAGACTAAAAATATAAAAACATTTTTCTCAATTTTTTGTTACTAAAGTTATGAAACTAAATAACATTTTAGGTCATAAATGTATCCTAAAATGACACTATTCGATAACTGGGGCTAAGTTAGTTGCTCATATGACAGAGTATCCGAATACAATGTTAACTAAAAATTCTTGTTTTTTTGTGTTGTCTTAGTTTTGATCTAGGTGTGCGATATATTTATTGCCATATGACCACAGACAGTAAATGAATAGACATAGTGTATATACAGGAGAGGTGTTTTGAATATTATCTGCGAGACGAGGTGCATTCTACACGCATTCTTGGCGGAAACATAAATCCGATAGATTATGACACATTTATGCAACATTAAATTCGAAAATTAAATTTTCATTCCAATTGAGTCATATTTTAAAAAAATTCGCCGAGTTCTTTGATCGCGTGAGTGGTACCAAAGTGATCACGTGGGCGATACCAACATGAAAATTTATTCTCTATTTGTTTGGTGGTCTGTGCGTATGACATATATTTTGCCTTTGAACGAAATAATGCTCTGTGCCCCCCCCTCTCCCATTCTCGCATCACCACCCGGCATCACTCGTTAGTCGATCGGCGATCCGGTAATGTAACGGTTCGAACACTGTTATAAAAATCTCTGAGACTTCGCGTCTATACTTTGTGTTGTGACCCTTGAATGAAAAGACGGTGTGACCAAAAAACCACTTTGGAGGTGCTAGCAGAATCTGGACCGGGTGGTGGGTGTTTGGGTATGTATGTATATCAAGTATTTTTTGTACATTTTCAAATATTATACTACGTACAAGTATATATTACGTCCAAGTGGATTCCAGCCTGTCACAGGCAGTCAGCCCTGTTTCTAGCATCAAAAATATACAACAGTCTAAATGCAAACGCGAAAACTTGCAACCATGGTCTTGCATATTTTTCACCAAAAGTGCAGTTCTGGCTCCACGAAATGGGGAGAAATTACGCCCAAGAACTTTTAAAGGTCCAAACATGAGATTAAAACTGCTACAATAGTATATTGAATTACCTAATTGCATCTTGTTTTATCTTATACATTGAACAATGCATTTACGTTAAGTTTTACAAAGTATTTACCTAATCTAATGACATCTTGTTTAAACTTTATATATATAATTTTGTACATTGATCATTGCACTTTGTTTACTATACTGGATGAACACTGTCTGCTATAATACAGTTTAGAATATGTCTTCTGCTATGAAACATTATTGTCCTAGGTAAATATAACTTGTTCAAGCTTGGTATCAGTGGCGTAACTACAAAAATTGGGCCCCAATGCAGAACGGAAAAAAGTGCCCACTAATTAAGTATTTTATACAAGATATTCAAATATTAGTACTAAGTAGTTTTAGTTTACCATTAATAGTAAGAATAAAATTAGAATCTTCTCTAATATAATATTTACACTTTGCAAGGGATTTAGATATACCCGACCGGTCTGGTATGTATATATCACTAATGTTTTCACGTCTTTTTGCAATACGTATGACAAACGACGATTTCAATTTTATACTTGATAAAATGGCCCCAATGTTCTGCATTGGCATAGTTCCGCCACTGTTTTGTATCATTGATGTGATTGACTATATTCATGAGTCAATAAAGCAGTTCATCGTTACTTTAGTATTTTAGATGTTTATCTTTAATGATTTAATTCTATTTTAGATACTGCCATATTACATATCTATTTATTTATTTATTAGAATTTATTGACATACGTATTTTTGTTGTAACAGAGATGAATATATTATAATATAACATGATAAACATAAGATACAATTATATTGCAATTAAGTATAATACTCGTAGTTTATTGTGTGGGATGGAGTAGACTGCCGTCTGTGTTAAAGTAGCCAGTTTTTTTCGTGTTGTTGTGGTGTTATTTAATTCAAGAAATATAAAGATTCGACAGGAATAAAAATAGATGAAAAAAACTAGTGAATTATTAGTGTAGACACTGTATAATGATTATGTTAGAATATTGGATAGCGTTGCTTTTGATTGATCTCTACCCAATTGGATCATATATTGGGTCCATACTTGTGTAATCTTATTGAAAGTGAACGATCTCCAGTTCCAGATTGTCAATGTAGTATCTCAAATTAAAATAGTCCAAATTTTTCAAATTACACTGTCACATTTTTGAATATTTTTATTTTTACCTCCATCTTAGATATTCAGTAAAATTGTACACTTTGCTGGGTAAGCTATTCTCGTGTTATTCATAGAAGGATTACAAAGAAATGAATAAACGTTCAATATCCTCGCCCCGGCTCTTGCCTCCACCCAGACAGTCTTCGAGAAAAGCGCGGGCTTTCAGTCGATCCTCGTCCGCCATTGCGCGGATACGCGCAGCTTCCCGCCACGGTTTTCATTTCAAATTAGGAACATATTAATATATTTTATTATCCAATTGATACCCCGGTGATTTTTAACAGGTTACCATATCCGCGTGTCCACGCAGGTGATCTACATCGCGAACAACTGGTGAGTCATTCATTGATGCATCCTATCTGTGATTGTAACGGTTATATAATGGAATGTTTGTCAACGATTTGTAAAAATAATTTCGTTTTTATATCACAGCATAATAAATTCTGTCACTTGATTTTTGCTCACGAAACTGTTAGAAAATGTTTTTAAATTACTGATCATTTTTATGAATGGCATAATGACTTTTCTTTGACCGCTCGACAATACATGGCATTGTAACTCTATTGAAAATAATATCGCGTCATTATTTAGTGAAATATAAATATATACATATGTACATTATTAAAACGAAAATATTATATATAGACCGGTTTGAATAGGTAGTCAGAAATAAATTATTTGTGTAGTTATTATGTTACGCTATTAAGCTTAACAGATTACCCTAGAACTCTCTTTGATGTATATTAGAACATATTTTAATATTATTTACTAATTAGCACGGTGAGAGTATACTTCATTGTTTAATCGTATACGAAAACGGTTATTTTTTTTATTTTAGACTTATCAATGAGTCATATAATATTATAATTAGGAGCCATTAATTAACTGGCTACATGCTTGTATATGATACACGATTACAGATTTAATTTCCGACGGGCGCAAATAAAACAAAAAATAGATTACTTCCGGCCTTCCG
Source organism: Eubasilissa splendida (assembly GCA_031772225.1). NCBI lineage: Eukaryota > Metazoa > Arthropoda > Insecta > Trichoptera > Phryganeidae > Eubasilissa > Eubasilissa splendida. The sequence continues at coordinate 4,621,999 of CM062854.1, read as the reverse complement.
GATTGCCTTTGTTTGGGGGAAGGCTTACAATAATTGCCTGAAAAATATACAATAAAGATTTTTTGATGTTTTATTAAAAAAATACAATGTATACTTTACGAAAGGGTTACGGAAGGGGATATTGATTTTCTGTCAGATCCAAAAGACAGCCTCCTCATAACCAGTGGTGTAACTACAAAAATTGGGCCCTCTAAGTAAGTATTGTTTATATGATTTTTAATATTATGTTTATCCATTAAATTGTAAGAATAAAATTAATTTCTTTTCTCATATAATATTTACACTTTGCAAGGTTATTTATTTATTCTTAATATAGTGCATATTTATATATGCTCTAATATAAACAATATCAAAATGTTCCTTTTTACCACAACTTATCTTTCACATGTTTGCTTTGTTTCATTTTGAATCTTTTCTTATATCTTCTGGCATTTTATTAAAAATCTTCATCTCACTGTGCATTCCTGAATAACAGTCTCAGTTTATTTTTTCCTTTTGTACGATGTTCGTGCTCATGTTGATTTCTGCCGATATTTTTTTAGTGAGTATTTAATAAATAAATACCATAATATTAATATATATTTTTTGCTTAAATGTCATCATATTCAGATCTTTCAGTATTGCACTGATTCGAGTATGTCAATTTTTTCTAAGTATTATTCTCAAAGCTTTATTTTATATGCGCTTTCAATTTAAAAATACTTACCTTAAGGCAATTTTCACTTTACGGTGATGGTCTGTTCCCTATCCCGCCATATTAGCAGGTTAGTAATGTATACATTGATAATGTTTTCACGTGTTTTTACAGTACATATGACAAATTTTAATTAATTAATGTTATAATTTCATTTATTGCTGTGGATTACTATTAACGCTGAGAAAGGTACGGATACTAGCAAAAATCGATTTCAAATGGATTGCAGGGTGCAAACTTTTTAGGGCCCTATCTAACATGGGTCCAAATGCACTGCATTGCCATAGTTACGCCACTGCTGATAATATTTCCTGAAAAAATTACAAAAATATTATTATTGTGGGAATTTTTGGTACGTATTGAGTGTTTTTTACGCTCTGCTCCGAAAGCTGAGTAATCTGTACGAAAAATTAAGCGATATATATAAAAACAAGTTCTGGGATATATTGCCAGATATTTACAACATTTTGCACTTCTTAATATTGCTCCCATTTGCCGCAACATTAGCAACAGATGACATGTGTTTATTGTAAAGCTAAGTACAAATACTCATAAATAAAAAAAAGTATTTATTGTAAAAATGAAAATAAAAGATACAACATATGGAGGAATTTTTAAAAAAACTAATTATACAATAGATATAACTAATATAACTACACAAAAAACAGAAAATAAATGAAGTCATCAAATTTTCTTATAAGTATAAGTTAATTTTTATTTTATTCTATTCATCACATTTTTTAAAAATAATTTTGATTATGAAAAACATGCATATATAATATAGTTTGTATCTTTGTATTGCGCTTCTAATGTGATTTTCTATTATGTAAAAAAAATGTTAATGCCTGAATAGTGCGTGTACAATAAATAAATAAATAAACATTCAAATAACTTTTAAACAATATCCCATCTCGACACTGCATCATCCCAGTGACGGGGAATTACTTATAATTGATTTTTTAAATTATGAATTAAATATATTAATTATAAAGATATACATAAATTATTAATTTTATCGAAAAATATTGTTGTTGCGCCACCGGGATTCGAACCTGGATCTCTTTCCTAACCGGGGAAGGTGCATTATCCAACTATGCTACAGCGACAATATTTTTAGCGACAATTTTCGAACCCATATGTTACCTTTTTGATATTAATACATTCAATCGTTCCATAATTAGAAAGAGCCATCTACCTTATTTTTACAGAATCTCAAATACCTTTGAGTAAACTGATAGCAGACGCCAGAATTAATTTTTATTAAATTTTGTTTAATTTTTAATTTTTTGTTTTTTTTAATCCTCATGTCCCCCAATATTGCGTCGCGCGTTAAGCTAATTTATTTTAAATCATTCATATATTATTAGATTTTCAAACTAAATTTTCCACATTAAAATTGGATCCGCGTACGAACACACGACGAACGCGAAATTTATGTGAAAACAAATTATGGTCGGGTGAAGGTCCAAAGTCTAAAGACTACCCCGAGCGAGGATAATACTAAATTACGCGAGCTATGACCTAAATTAGAACCTCTGTATTTAATATTCAATCTTCATTAATTTTAAATCAATTAGTTTTCGCGAACTGAAAAAACACCCCGGGGCGCTTAGAATTTCGTCCGAACTGAAAACAAATATTTAAAAACAGATTTTTTCGTTTTTGAGAATTTATGAATAAGAAATGTTATTAAAAAACATGTTTAATCGTCATATATCTACAATATCATTCATTGTTGTAATGATATTATATTATAAATATGAATTAAATATATTATTTTGAAAGATATACATATAAAATCAATTTTATCGAAAAATATTATTGTTGCGCCACCGCGATTCGAACCTGGATCTCTTTCCAAACCGGGGAAGCTGCATTATCCAACTATGCTCTTTCAAATAATAGAACGATTAAATGTATTAATATCAAAAAGGCAACATAAGGTTCGAAAATTTGTCGCTAAAAATATTGTCGCTGTAGCATAGTTGGATAATGCACCTTCCCCGGTTTGGAAAGAGATCCAGGTTCGAATCCCAGTAGCGCAACACCAATATTTTTGGATAAAATTGATTTTATATGTATATCTTTCTAATTAATATATTTAATTCATATTTAAAATATCACAGACCGTCTGTTCTGAATAATTACAACTTCACAATAAGAATGTGTTCTCCTAAAGACATTATATTATTTGACAGTAAAGGCAGGGCCGTTTTAGGATCGCTGTAGGCCCTAAGTACTTTTGCATAATAGGCTCCATCAATTTATGAAACCAACTTCACGAACACTCTGCTTATAATTTTTTTCAGTTGCAACACTGGTTCAATGTGTTGTTATGGTTCTGCGATCTTGACTGCTGCTGCATTGGGATATGTGTATTATTTAATAATCATAATTTGATTTTAAATTTGTTACTGTAAAATACTTAAAATATAATTATAATAGATTCAGTACAACCAGCAATTATCATACATGGCGAAAGTCGGAAGAAGCGACTGAAACAAAATATTTGGGAGTCATAATAGATTCATAATTGAATTTATCGTAAAATACAACACACACAAAAAAGGTTGCTGAAAAATCTCACTTCTGGGAAGGATCGGAAGATTCATTAGTAACGAGTCTTGTAAAATATAGTATACAACTCTGTTATTTTAAATATGAATTAAATATATTAATTATAAAGATATACATATAAAATCAATTTTATCGAAAAATATTGTTGTTGCGCTACCGGGATTCGAACCTGAATCTCTTCCCTAACCGGGGGAGGTGCTTTATCCAACTAAGCTACAGCGGCATTATTTTTAGCGACAATTTTTCGACACTATATATAAAAAAAAAATACTGTTATTATTATCCTCGCATCACCTACAGCAGCAGCATTTTGTTTTTGGCTAATGAAGAAGAAATGCAACAATTGTCAGTGTTGCGAAGTAAAGCTTCGAAAACAGTGCATGATGACGTTTAAGCAGAAAATATATTTCAATGTGATGGTATTTATTTATAAAAATATATCGATCGATTTTTAATGAAATGCCAGAAAACATAAGAAAAGGGGTGAAACTACATAGATTCAAAATGAAACTAAGCAAATGTGTTTAAGATAAATTGTAGTAAAAAGGAATGATTTTGATCTTGTTTATATTAGAGTATATATAAAAATGCACTATATTAAAAATGAATAATTATATAAACGGAACTCATCCGTTTTATGTAAGCCAACGCCGCGCATGCAAACATACAATGAAATAATTGGGTATTTATATGTCCTTTGTGAAAGTGACCTTTTCCATTACAAAAAGATATGATCGAAGATCCAAGATTTATCGAGAACGTTTAGCCTTTCATTAGTCTTTCATGAAATCGTGAATCCAAACCGATTTGGTATAATCCATTGTGAATTTTGCAATTGATTGAAGATGTCATTCTCTAAGTCGATTTTGAAGGATTATAAAGCATCCATAATTCTAAAACGTGGAGTGGGTACCTTTTAAATAGCTCTTTTATACGAAATTATTCATTCACGAATATAATTGATAGTTTTAACTATTATTCCCGAATAAAATTTTAAAAAAGGACTTGAAAAACTTAAAAAATTAACTTTTATGTTCATTTAATAGACGATTTCTTAATTCTACCCACGTGAATTGAAAAATAAATAAATGAAGTCAAGATAATAGCTAAGATAAAATAATGAACAAATAGAGTTTGGGATTCTAATGGGTCGTATGATAAATTGATAAAATTGTAAGAATTTAGACGTAGTTTGCTCTCATGAAAATCTCGGCTTTCGCAGTTCTGGTGTACACACCATATCTCAGAGATTCGCCTCCATTTCACGCTTGTTGTATGTCAAATGTTAGTCCATTGACCATTTATGTTACGTTCATCAGTTAGGTGAATTTGAATCTCCCTAGCAGCAGTTAAAATGGTGTAAATGTTTATAATTTAATGTATTTTGTAAGTGATACTTGGGCGTATATGTCGAGTCTTGCTGTTAAATCGTCGTTAAAACGTCGTGTATATGGGTTTAAGTTTTTGTCTCTTTCTATCAATCTCAAACTGATCTCCAGATCAAAATCTCAACACGTGTATTTAGTACTAAGGTTTGGATATACACAAAGTAACGACAAATTTATTAAGTTCAAAGAGACAGAATTACATTATTTTTTTGGTTAACTGGAGTTGATGGAGTCGACAAATTTTATCACGTCAGTTTTTACGTAGTCCGTTTTATTTATATAACATATAAATATACATACCTAAATATCAGTGGTGGCGTGTACTAGGCATGGACTTAGGTTATGCTGCTAATATCAATGCTGTAAAAGCGATGGGTATTGTCATTATTCTTCGGAAATTTTTCGAGTTATTGAATGAAGAACCTAAAATATTTTATAATACAGAATAATATCACGTTTAAAGTGTATTGGAATGCAATATATTCAAGTCCGCTTTAATGTCACGCTTGCAGCGTTTTAAAACACGTCTGTTCAAGCAAAGACGTGTATTCAGAACACCGCGCGGCGCGAGAGTTGCGTTTTGTTCGTACACGTTTGGGACAGATTTTGCGAAAAAACCAAAAAACACATGCGCAGCTTTAATTATCATATCTAAATTATTCCGCTAGCTATATGGTTCTAAATAACACGTCGACATAAGAACTGAATTATTTTCGCGTAGATCTTCATACTTAATACATACATTAAATAAATATTTATTTTGTAGAAATTAGTAATGCACAACTTTTTTGATTTTATAGAGTGCACGCCTCTGCTAAGTATGAAACTTTTTTTTTGTTTGTTTACGTAAGTGTTTACTTAACCACACGATCGCAATGAAAGTTTTCAATATTATTAACAATAAAATAATTAAAGTATCAACAATATTTACGGGTACTTCTAGTTGGTATATTTTTTTAAACTTTGTTATAAAGACGAAACATACAAAAAAGTAGATATTTCGGAATATTCTTCCAATTGTGAAAAGGAATACCGCATTTCACAACGAAAGCCAGTAAAAAAAATTAAATTCATTGCACTTGTCGAGAAATTGGAAATATTCATTGATATACGCGGAAACTGGCAGTAAAATGAGTCCCAGCGTAACAGCGTACTCGGTCGACGAGTGTCTGTTGATGGCAATTGAGAACATTAATTTTTTTAATATACGAGAAGTTATTTCGCCGGGTTTATATTATCTGTATCTTATATTGTCGTGATGCGACGAATCGAACGAGTCTCCAGGTAGTATTATATAATATGGAAGATGACTGGTGTCTCTAGGAAGTATTGAATATGTTTTGTGCACTCTACGGATTTGCACATATGAACACTTTTTCCACCGACAGCCAATTTGACAATACAATACTCTAATTCAGCGGTTCCCAACATGTGGTACGCGTACCACCGGTGGTACGCGAGTAGATAGATGGTGGTACGCGAAAAATAATCAGTAATAGCGGACATAAAAAGTAAAAAAAAAATCAGTCATAAAAATATCATTTAAACTATTGTATTTTTCCAATATTTTTTAATTTTAATTAATAATATACAGTTGTTAATATGTACAGTCGATGACCGAAAATCATCAGAAGAATTCTTACATTTACCGTGTTTAATTAATTTTATATCAGTAATTAATATCGGTAATTTTTCGAAAAAAATTGTCTGCGGCGCATTTCATTTTGTTTTATACAAATAATTTAATTTAATTCTATGTGTTTTTTTTAATAAAAATTAGTTAAAAAAATACTTCTTTAAATGTCCTGGTTTTGAATTTCGACAAGAAATGAGCTTCGGCACTTTTTACTTAAAAAAAAACACATTGTGATATGTAAAGTTTAAATGTCTCATTTTTATCAGAAAAAATAAAACCTTTGGTATTTTTTTATAAACTTAAATAAATTGAGTTCTGGGAAATATAGTCACCCTATAAAATTTATAATGCAAATAGAATAATAAATTTCTCGAAATACATTCATTTTTACGAAGTGGTACAATTAAGCGGTACGCGAGCCAAAAAAGGTTGGGAAACGCTGCTCTAACTGATAATACGCATCCGCGGAGACGTCGTACAGTGCGCAACGAAGAAGCTGTTGCTGCAGTGGAGCGTAGTATTGAGGAGGACCCGAAAGAGTCGATTCGCCATCGTGAACAGCAATAGATCCATGATTACCAATTTTTTCGTTGCCCAATTGAATGGTATTAATGTGGAAGAACTGTGGTTTCAACAGAACGGCGCAACATGCAACACAGCGCGCACCATACGCCACACAGCGCCCGCCAATCAATTTATTGAAGGAAACATTCGATGAGCGTATAATTTCGCGTAATGGACCTGTGAATTGGCCTCCAAGATCGTGTGATTTAACACCTTTGGATTATTTTCTTTGGGGATATGCGAAGTCACTAGTCTACGCCGATAAACTAGAGACGATTATTGTTGATATACTTCCGATATATAAAAATGGTCGAAAATTGGACTTCCAGATTGCGCTTTATTCGAGCCAGCCATATGCACGAAATCATATTTAAACACTAATGGCATAAAATTATCTTTCCAATATGTGTTTTTTTTTCCTTTCAAAGTTCTATACCTCTAAAAAAACACCTTTATATAAAAATATTAATTATACGCTTATTTGTACCTAGTATTGTTGTTAACTGCTTGGCTGGAATTGGTATGCGACGAAAGGTATTCAGTTAGCATGTGATCCGGGAAACTTAGAAGAAAACTTGAGGAATGCTCTGATCATTTTTTGACGACGATATAAAAATGTTTTAAATTTTTTTTTATGCTACCAAAATGGAAATTCCACGATGTATAAAATATTTTTTTATTTTGTTATATTTGCTATTTTAATATTCAAAGCCGATATATTTTCTTTTTCCGATTTTACTTGTTGTTATAGCCTTTTCAAAAATGCTGTACATTTTAAATATTTTATATATATTATATTATATTAGCTGAAGTACCCGGCTTCATTTAAGGGAACGGGAGTAGTTTTTTTTTTTCGAAATTACATTTCTTATTTTGAACGCCAAGTGTGCAAAATATCATCAAGAAGTACCAAAATTCTGGGCGGGATGGGGGTGGTTTTTCGAAATATCATGTTCCTTCCTCTTGTTTTGAAGGTCAAGTGTGCAAAATTCCATCAAGCCCGGAATAAAACTAGATTTTTATAAAAAACAAACTAACTAACAGACACTCTCTTTATATATAATATTTATATTATATAATTCCTTATTTTATATTATATTCGTGGATAGAACATAAGTACATATCTTAAAAAATTAAAATGAATATAAATGTAAAACTAGTGTTTTTCTTACACATAATTTAAAAATTATTATTATCAAAAAACCCTTTATTCTGTTTTGTACATAAACAAATTTTAAAACGAACATAAGTAAAGCAATCTGCGGTAAACTCAAGATAACCCAACCACACCTTTGGTCTCCGAAATAAGTGATTGATTTCTTACGTTCGCACATATATACATATATCACAATAACTTTATGCGTAAGCCCACATAATGTGACGTCAGATGTGATTGATGACATAACAGCCACAGTCCTTGACATAAATAACGAATATACCTAATATTACTTTTTTCTACCGTAAAACAGGATCTTTTTTTAACATATTTCTATACTATAAATATTTGGTAATATCATGTATTGATTTTTTGTATTATTGAAGAAAGTTAAAGCAGTTTCGCAATTGTAATAATGTTAACTAAAACTGAAAGGTTTTTTCTTTACTATATAGTAGAAAAAAAACTTTAGCTTTTCAATTGTACAATTTTAATGTAAAAGTCGGCTACGACAGCGCGTACCAGCTTCACCTGGTGACACTTATCTTCGTCACTTCATTTTGATACAATTTGAGTCTACTGGATCGATTTAAAAATGTAATACAAATCGCAGTCAAATTATAATGTCCTCTTCAATATTAGCAAAATTACTTTGTGGCCTCATTTTATATAAATAATTAGACAAAATACTTTCTACATGTTTCGATACTTGCGGTATCTTCTTCATCCGTTTTCTCAAAAATTATCAGCTTTTCATTCCATTCTTAGTAGATTGGTTAATGTTCCTTTATCCATAAATAACTTCAACATAAAATTAAATATTACTAAACAAATTGCAATGAATAATGGTTATAATATTAAATGAATAGATAATTTGTTAAACAAAAAGTACAAGAAAAGTTTATCAGATCATATGTTTACTCAGCAGTGGAGAAAAATTGTGATTTTAAATAATCTTACTTCAAATTTAATTGTAAAAAATATCTTAAATTCTATACAACCAGCTTTTTAAACTAATAACAAATTACAAGGATAAAGACGATACTTAAAAAAAAATAATTTGCAATGATTGCAATTATTTTTTATAGGTAAAACTTGCAGAAATTTTGATATTAGAATTTAGAAGCACTTGAGATGCCTAAATAACAACTATTCAGAATTTTCTAATTACCTTTTGGAAACAAACCATTCTTTTGATATTAACAAGGGTTTAGAAATTATACAATTATACAAATACTAGGGTTTTACAGTTAGATAATAATTTGAAATTTTAGAAATAAGAAAAAGTGTTAATAGTAATAATCTAAATATTATAAATAACTAAATTCTTTTTGTAAATAGTCACCTTTTAAATTTGTTTTCATATTAGTTATTACGTATTCACCACTTTATGGTTTTGTTTTTATCTACGCTTGTATTTTTTAATTTCAGTATGTATTGTTTCCTGAAGAAGATATCATAGGTATAAAACATGTAGAATAATCAATAAATATTAGTTTAAACAAAGTATTTTGTCTAATTATTTAAATAATAATGTGTTTCGTTCTATTACGTAAAAATATTAAAATGCAACTGATTTATAAATATAAGAATATTATAAACCTAAATGATGTGCCACAAATAAATCACCTCCAATAATATTTGCAGATCGATTGTACGAGTATGTATTTAATTTTATTATCCATTTCTCTATTTATAAAGCTTCGAACAAACATTTTCTCTTATACTGAACTATTCATCAAAAAAGAAAAGTATATATAATAGCCTTCTCCATTGAATGAAACTTTTTTCTATGTACCTTACACAATTGACACTTTACCTTTTCTGACAATAAAGACCTCTGAATTGAAAGACAAGGAGGGGGATGAAGGAGTGCGTGCTAAAGGAAGCGCTTAACATTTTGGCGTAGGCGACAGAAGTGTAATCTTTTCACCCTTACAATAAAATCTCGAGTTTTCGAAATAAAATACGCTTGTGTCATTATTTCAATTGTCAGTATTTTTGAAATATTTAACGTTGGTTGTGTATTGTGAATTCTGATGCCACAACACTAATGAGAATGGGAAAGAATTTTATTAATCTTCTTTTATCCTTATATTACATTGGATCTCAAGATCACTTATTCAGTTAGGGCTTTGGGGGTTCAGCTACAGAATGCTTGGACGCGACCCGATATGAACGATTTGGTTTCCCGCGTTTACAAATGAGATTTCTCTATATTGTAAAGGACGGAAAGGAGTGGTGAACCATAACCGCATGCGTATGTGCGCAGAGTAGAACGGCGCAACCAGAACATACCGACCTTTGCGACTCTCGGGTGATCAAAGTCCCATCTGTGGCCACGCACCTAATTGTGCCGAACCCTTCAGGTTTGTGCAGCGCATAGGTTAGTTAGTTACACCCGATGAGATTCAGTAAGATTCACAATTCCATGTGAATTAGCCCCATAATTCACAGCTCCACCTGTCTGCTGGGGTATGTTTCATTCATAGCAGAATAATATTAAGGAAAACACATTCTTATTGTGAAGTTGTAATAATTCAGAACATAGGTCTGTGATGTTAATTCTGGCGTCTGCTATCGGTTTACTCAAAGGTATTTGAAACTCCGTAAAAACAATGTAGATGGCTTTCAAATAAAGGAACGATAGATGTATTAATTTGAAAAAGTGTAACATATAGGTTCGAAAATACTGTCGCTGTAGCATAGTTGGTAATGCACCTTACCCGGATTGGAAAAGAGATCCAGGTTCGAATCCCGGTAGCGCAGCAACAATATTTTTCGATAAAATTGATTTTATATGTACATTTTTATAATTAATACATTTGATTAATATCTCTTCAAGAAAGATTACTACATGTTTATCTGGTCGTGCCAAGTCTTCCGCGGGTGTCATATATTCAATCATTCAATATTCGCGTCATATCTTTCTTACCAATTTCTTCTCGTTCATTTGTCCCATATAACCAAACCATCTAAGCGACTCTTTTTTATCTTGTTTAATATACTAAGTGTTGCGTAAAAGCATAGATGCCGGAAGAAACAGCTTCATATACTTAGGTACATATACATCATACGCTTCACTTACTTAGGTACACAGTTTTCAATCACTAATATCAGAACCTATATGTTACACTTTTCAAATGAATACATCTATCGTTCCATTATTTGAAAGCCATCTACTTTATTTTTACGGAAACACGAAATCAGATTTCGTGAAAAATAAAATTTTTCACGAAATCTCAAATACTTTTGGGTAGTCCGATAGGAGACGCTAGAATTAACAAGTCATTTATATTAAATTTTGGGCACATTGATACAACTTATATATTATTAAGGGAACACATTTTTATTGTGAAGTTGTAATTATTCAGAACATAGGCCCTGTGATATTTTAAATACTAATTAAATGTATTTATTAGAAATATATACATATAAAATCAATTTGAAAAGTGCAACATATGGGTTCGAAAATTTGTCGTCAAAAGTACTGTCTGCTGTAGCGTGGTCGGTTAATGCACCTTCCCCGGATTGGAAAGAAATCCAGGTTCGAATAGCAACAACGACATTTTTAGATTTTATATCTTTCTAATTAATACATTTAATTAGCATTTAAAAAATATCATAGACCGTCTGTTCTGAATAATTACAACTTCACAGTAAGAATGTGTTCTCCTTAATAATACTGATAACATCGAATACCAATCAGTCAGGTCAGTGAGCCATGTGTAGTCAAGGTATTCAGGGCCATTTTATATTAGTTATAAGTTCTTATTCTAATGAGAACAGTCGTGATCTTGGAACTACGGCTAATTATTGTGAATGATTTGTCACGTGTCAGCCACATTTTGCCGCCTATTCCGCTTCGTGGCATTTCTTGTGAATTCCAGAAGTGGGATTCTGCGTCAGTGCCTTGATAAAGTTGAATATTAAAGTGATTAATATTAAATCACACCGATTCATATTAAAAGGCGGCAGGACACGAGCTACGTGGTTTTTTATTTTGGAAAGTCAATTTAGTGTAAAGTTTTCGAATCTTAATATGTGGTTTCAATCAATTTTATTATGAAAGATCCATTCAGTCTTAAAGCATTTACTTAAAAAAAGAATGTCTAAATATATTGTAATTATCACCAACAAAATATAATGACAGAACCTTTTTTAATCTTTTTTCGTAATTGAATTTTCTTTGGTATACCGAATCTCAATATATATCCATATACAGACCGTACATTGTAAAAAGTTCAAATAGAAAATGTTATTTTTTACAAATGAATATTCTTCTACTTTTAAAATCAGCAATGTTATCTTTGTGGTTAAGATTCATATTTTTATTTATTATCTTTGTTTTATTAACCACTAAAATGAATTCAGAATTTGCTAATCATTTGATAGAAAATGGTCATGATTTTGATAAAAAATTGTGAATGTCAATTTTGCATATAAACGGTGTTAGTCACAAATTAAATAATTTGGAATCGTTGGAGATAAATAAAGCGTGTAAAACTAATCAAAAAATTATAAACAACCGACTAAATTTAACTACGAGTCCCATTCTAAAATTTTTTCCTAAAAATTATTCGAGTAAATTTGTATTAAGTAATGATTTGAGTTAGGTACTAAAAAAAAATATTTTTTTTAAAAATAGATTTTTTAAAAATAGATTCTGTCAAAGAAACAATATATGTTTTAGTTAGTTATGACATCCTGAAGAAGAAAATGGTATTTTTCGAAACCGGTAGATGTATTTAAACTCATTTTAGTGGTTAATAAAACAAAGATAATAAATAAAAATATAATATTCTTCCATTGGTTATTAAATATGTCGTTTTTAAAAAAGTCAAATTTCACGTTTGGTCTCTTATATTGCAATGTCCAAAAAAGCATGAAAACGTTGAATTATTAAATTAAAATTTATAAGGATACCTAGAGAATTTTATAGTATCTAGCTATTTAAAATAAAATATACGTTATGTGCATGTATTTTAAATAATGACTAGAAAGGAGCTTATAACATAAATAGGTGCCGACTTAGCGACTTTCTATCTTATCTTTTTCTTTCATATCGAATACCTACTTTTTTGCAATTTTAAGTTTTTGTAGCAAACATCGTGTCTTTGCTAATACGATGCTATGAACCATCAGATCAGTCTAATTTCAGCGCTTCGAACTTTGTTTTCGGCAACTACTAATCTCTCACAAACTTCTTTCGTTCTTACATCTGGAATAATTGTGTTTCCTTAATAGATAAATTAATCATTTTTGGAGACGTGCGTGAGCTTGGATTAATCATTTAATGCGGATTATTCTACAGCTCTACCACCCAGACAATAGTGATAATATTTTTTGACGTTTTGACGTTCGTAACCGAAAAAGAAAGTGTTTTCACATTTCAAGATTGTAATGCGGCCTTCGATAAAATAATGAATGACGTTTCTAATAATTGTTTCTAGAAAGTTCAGACATTCACTATTTATATAGAAAAATGATCTAATTATTATTATGGCTGGTTATTATTATCTTAGGTGTGCTCAGTGGTGTGCAGTTGGTATAGATTTAGGTTATGCTGTTACCAATGACATTATACAATCATATGTGTTACTACAATATATGTTGTACATAAGATTATAAACTTTCGTTTAACCAACATCTTTAGGCAAAATTAGTCCGTCGTTCATACCATGTATTTATTTATAATTTTAGAGTACTATTAATAGTATTTTTAAAGTTTTAACGTAAAATAATACCTTCTTACCTATATAAAAATCAATATTAAAAATGTATGGACGTTTTTAAGAACAATTTTTATGGCTGAACATGATTCTTTTATCGTATGAAAATCGTTCACGTAATAAGTTAATGAAATAATTATTTTTATTAAAGGTTAACGTAGGACATAGTTCTGTCAACTGCTTTTTGTTTTTCCCAAATTTAAAACAAATTCATACACCAAATGCACTTCGAACGCAAAGAACGATCATGAAATCAACACATTAAAAACAGTAAGATAGTAAAATTCGCGAATTAGTAAAAGAGGAAGTAGACACTTCAATGATTTGCGTTTTGTACGTTTTTCTAATGTTATTTTGTTAAAAAACAGCATAAGTAACGACTACATTCAAATGCATACTACATACATACATGCATTAACCGAAAGGAATTTTCAATTCAGTAAATAGCCAATTGTATGATTTAAGTAATTCACTAGCTTAAAAATATAAGAAAGTAATGTGAATAGCTACAGTCGACGCATTGTAGCACGTTGATAATAGCGCTACGGCTGCAGCGGTGGGTTGTCGTGGTAGTTTTGTCCCCTCCAATCGTCTTTTTAAATCCGTCTGGTGTGGGCGACCTCTATGGCCCATTCACCACATACTAGTGGTGGCTCTGGTGTCACGGCTAAATCAGATTCGCCGCATGGACAACAGGTATCGTTGTCTACTCGCCAAAACTCTATACAACCAACCGTAATAATTACATCATATAATAATCAGATCATTCAATAAATAAATATATATATATAATTTTTCTCACCATTATGTGGCAACATAGAGAAGGATTTATTTTGATTTTTATGTCGTGATTATTTCCGTTATTAATTACAATTAATTGTTTCAAATTATTCTTATATATATATATATATTTTAAATAGAGATGCGTACACGGAATACGTGTCACATTCTTACTATTTAAAATACGCTCTATGAAAATAAGACTAACTTGATGGTATCCTGGAACGAGGCTCGAACCTCCGACCACTAGTTGGCGAATATCGAAGCCACTAGACCACAATTATATTAAATTATGTTTTCTGTTTCACCATATTCTAACTGATGTAGTGTTTTGTATATATTTTTTCTTTTATAGAAGGCTACAGTTAGAAACATAAAAAATTCGATATTCTGAATTTTTCTGTAACGCTAACCTTTTTATCGAAGCAAACGGAAAAGTTACGAACCAAAATGAAACTCAATTAAATGAATGAAACCTCTCAAGGGTTGAATGGGTTGAGCGTGTCCTCAAAATATGTAAGTACCTTGTCCCCGAGCTATAAAAAGCTCGGTCTGCTTTTTTGTTCGCGTTTTTCCCAACTAACTTTCAAACAGAGATGAATTGCTGTGCGGAATTACATTATGGGAATTTATTAAATTCTTCTTCACACTTGGCCACGCCGTTCACATAAAATATTAAAATATATTATATTATGAATGACACAAACAATCTCCAGTTATTTCCAGTAGATTAGATATGTTTATTATCATAATTATCAGGCGTTTACTATCTATTACTGAATAAAGGCCCGGCCAAAGGTTTTCCATTTTAGGGGATGTAAAGGATCGCAATATGGAGAAAAATATGATGTAATTATTAGGTTTAATAATTATGAACGAATATGATTGTACGTATGCTGACTCGTGTCAGAAGAATTTGATGATTATGTTGTGAATGATGTGATTAGTGTTAGAGTAGTACATGCCCCAAAAATCATCCATTCGTTTGATGTCGCGTAGTGTATTGTGTACCTATATGTAAGTGACAGACGGCAGGTTGCGAGAAAAGAAGCTACTTACTATTTGCATTGAATTTATTGAATTCAAAGTTTACAAATGTAGAAGTTTAACCGTACAACAGTTGTTTGGATAGAAAGAGTGAAACTGACGACAGTATTCAGTGTCAGGCTGATGGGTGTTGTGTTTCATGCACCGGTGCATGCTGGATACGTTCATCGCCGGACGGTGATGATGATGATAGCAGACTATTCATGTCTATTCCTCTATCCAGACGTTTCTTTTTTCGTTCCTTCGTGTGATACCCGATACGCATATTTCCAAGTTTTTGGACCCATCTTCGTGGAGCACTGAAGGAATCCATCGGTTGACCACTATCTAGTATAGCGCTTCCCAACCTGTGGTACGCGGTGGATCGGCTAGGGGTACGCGAAAAAAATATTGGCAGAAAGCATTAGAAAAAGGACACATACAGCAACACAATATTATTATTGTTTTGATCTTCCATATTATAAAAAAAATGATATAGATGTCTCACAGAGACGAAGCTATTATTTTTACATGAGAAATACGGATATCTTGTACATTACAGGGCTTACGACCTGTCATCGGCTGGCTTAAGTGATCACTTTACACAATATAACGTTCACCTATTTACCCATGCTACAGCAACTATCCAATTTTTGGAAGTTGTATATATGATATTATGATGGAACATTTCACTTATTTATTACCAACTATGCTGTCGTCATCTATTGATTTTGTTTTTAGATTTGATATTGAGACATCTATATCTTGATGACAATCCCCCAGGGGAAAAAAACCCAGTAAACTTACACCCTTACTTACCCACTCTTCTTACAAAGATTTGGACATACTCAAAATATTATAAAAAATTTAAATAAGTCGTAAAATTTAAAATCAAAAATCAAAACCTATAAATGTCATTAGGTTAATTTTATTCGTATGATTATTTAGCTCACCTTTTATTATTAATACTAGCACCGTGACTGTGATTGCGTTGGAGATTGGAAAGGGGGGGCGCTGAAACATTATTGCGCAAGGGCGCGCCCTACCCACGGCGCGCCACTGGGTGGGTATAATCCCAAATGAAAAATCTAATGAATTGGTACGGGTGAGAAAAACGTAGGAAATATAGTAGATAGATGAACAACTTTGTAATGGATTTGGATAAACCCGTTGTTCAATGAACCGGACAGAATACTTTATTATCATTGTTGTATTTTTCGGCTTTGTACCTAAATAAGGCACATCATATATTATATAACCTGAAACATGTTATGGGCATTATTTAGCTGAATGGATAATATAATTTCAATTCAATGTTAAACGCCCGGTAAAATATTTTTTTCCCGTATCCACTGATACGATTTTTGACTCGACATAATCTCTATATTTAAATACAAAACATGTACACACCGTGTCTCAAAAATTTGCCTTCACTTCATATACTTGTCTTACGTGAAATATTAGTACATTGATTATTAATAAATTGATAAACCATGCCAAAAATAAATAATATAAATACAATATCTAAGCAATCCAATTTGATTTTTAAAATAATTGGCGTACAATATAAGAAATAGTAAATGAAAATATAAATACAAGTGAAAATATTAAAGATCTTAAAATGAACGATGCTGTATTAAATACGGAGGACCATTCTTCCATCATTGCATACTACGCGAATGATGGAGCCGATCTTGCCAAAAATATACTTGCAAGAATAATAACAACTGAAGAATATTTAATAAATATTAATGTTTTAAATACTAATTTAATGTATTAATTATAAATATATACATATAAAATCAATTTTGTCGAAAAATATTGTTTTTGCGCTACCGTGATTAATATATACATATAAAACAATATTTTTCGTCAAAATTGATTTTATATGAATATTTATAATTAATACATCACAGACCTATGTTCTAAATAATTACAACTTCGCAATAAGAATGTGTTCTCCTTAATAAAATATTAATGTTACAAATCCACCAGAGTTTTCAATGTACTTACCCAATACTAACGAGAACGAAATTCTTAAGTAGGTACACTCTCTGACTACTAACTGCTCAATGGGGTCCGACAGCACCTCAAACATATTATTCCAAAAAAATTATCGTTTCATTTCAAGACTGCTCGTACATATTTTTAATTTGAGTGTTAGACAAGGTATTTTCCCAAAAATCTTAATAGAAGCAACCTTTCGCTCAATCTACAATAGTGAAGATAAATATCTATTTGCAAATTACCGATCTATATCACTCCTAAACCCACTCTCAAAATTATCGAGAAAGTAGTTAAAATTCGCATTATGAAATTATTGGACAAACACAATTTTATCATTATTTTATATTGTTAACTTTGTTTTATTAACCACTTATTGAGTAAAAATACATCTACCGGTTTTGAAAAATATCATTTTCTTCTTCAGGATGTCATTAACTAATCAAAAACATATGTTATTGTTTCTTTAACAGAATCTATTTTTAAGAAACAATAATTATTTAAAAAATAAATTTAGTACCAAACTCAAATTGTTACTTGATGATACAAAATTACTAGAAAATTTTAGAATGGGACTTGTGGTTAAATTTAGTTGGTTGTTTATAATACTTTGATTAGTTTTACACGCTTTATTTATATCCAAATTATTTAATTTAAGACCAACACCGTTTACGTGCAAAATAAACAATTCCAAATTTTTATCAAAAGTATGATCATTTTCTAACAAATGCTTAGATTATATTAGAAAAGATCAATGGGAGACTTCTAAACTTCTAAAAGGTAAATGCTTTGTGGAAATTCAGCCAGAGATTCCTACTAGGCCCTGGTTTTCCAAAACGAAATTAAATAAGTTTGAAACTTCCTCGATCTGCTTTATGAGGATCGGCCATTGTTGTATCAATTCTCACTTGTTTAAAATCCGCAATGTCAATGTGAATGTCTACTAGAAGAAGAAAATTTAAATCATGTTTTTTTAGGATGCCCTATCAATGACCAGTATCCAAATTTAATCCAAGATCTTTCTAACAACAAAATTCCATTCCCCATCAATATCCCAACTTTGTTATCATCTAACAATCAAACAATTTTTAAAATATTAACGAGGTTCCTAAACGCCAATGAAATAAACCTGTAAAAATTAAATGTATCCAAAAGAAACTTCACATTGAATAAAATTACTCGGTAATGGCAAGAACACTCCATAGGGGTGAAGCGCCAATTTAAAAAAAAAGATAGGTCGCTCGTGCAATCACACATTTTGACGATTTCTGATTCCTGGAATGTGTCGAAGCCGGACAAGTGTTGAGAAAAAAGATCTTTTTTGTTTTTATACCGCGTTATAACGGGGGTCACCTGTACTGTGATTAATCACATAATCAGGCCTATTCTCAAAATTGCAATATTGAAATGAAGGTGATTGTTACACCAACCCTCAAAAATAGTGTTATATTTGAATGAGAGAGAGGGAGAGAGAGTGATAAACGTACCATAATCTGTCAAAACTATCTGTCTATTTTTGAGGGTTGGTGTAACAATCACCTTCATTTCAATATTGCAATTTTGAGAATAGGCCTGATTGAAATGAAGGTGATTGTTACACCAACCCTCAAAAATAGACAGATAGTTTTGACAGATTATGGTACGTTTATCTCCCTCACTCCCTCACTCTCTCTCCCTCGCTCTCATTCAAATATAACACTATTTTTGAGGGTTGGTGTAACAATCACCTTCATTTCAATATTGCAATTTTGAGAATAGGCTCGAGTGTCTCGTTCCGTATTATCTGTGTTAGACACCATAGATAAGTGTTAGACACCCGGTAAAATCATATTTGTGCTAATTTGAACTCAGTCACGATCCTTTTTGCGGCTTTTGGGGTTCGTATTATTGATTTTCGTCGGCGATGTCTCGAATTCTCGTCTTGTCTAATCTGTATTATTAATATTCTAACGAGTTTCTTACATTTTGTCTTTTACATCTGTGTCGTAAAATAACCTGTGAGCTTCGTCAGGATTAAATTCACTCCAGTGTTAAAATACTGATCACAGCGACAATGGTGAGTTTTCAATAGCATTCATCGCACAATATACTTGAACGACTAATGGATATACACATAGTAACTCCATGTCTTCTCCCATCTTATATCATCACCGCAAACCGCTTTCTGGGCCATTAATATAATAAGTGGGAACAACATTTCTAAAGTGGATTCCGCGGTTACAAATTGACGTCAAATCCTTTAGATGAAGATCCAAAGGCATGAATAAAATAATATTTTATTAATCTACTTTTGTACAGATTTATAAAGATGTTGTGATTACATTTTTTTTACGCCAGGTTTAAGAGGAGTCTGCCGTAATTTTTAAAATGTTTTTCATTCTAACGGAATAATTTAAAAATCTGTAAAATGCTCATCTCAAATTCCACGGAAATATATTTATATTACTACCTATACGTTCTCCGGACTCGGTATTTAGTACACATTTTCTAGAAATACCTGTTTTATAAACATATATAATATATCTGTACATAACGGATTTGTGGATATAATAATTCCCGTAGTAACTCCCAGATTTCGATAAAACTTTTATGAAAAATTGATCCGGTAAAATTAGGACTTCAAAATGGCGGCTTTCCAAAAATACCATTGATTACTTCGTGGTGAAACATATTAATTTTTAAAAAATATATAATTTTTTATTTTCACTTTGTACTACACACATACACACACAATTTTTTGAGTTGTATCTAAAGTCCGACTGAAGTTTCGGCTTCGGCCAAAAAATACACCTTCGGTTGCACATTCGGCTTCGGCTAAAATCTTCCGAAGGTTTGGCCGAAGCCGGAGCTTTGTATTTAGCCGTCGAAAACGCACTAATGAAATAAAATTCAGTTTATCATTTTTGGAAAACTGCAATTTATTTATTGAATGGATATATTAACAGTTACGATCAATACCATAAGGCAGAAAAGTAAGTATGGGTGTAGAATTTGCATTGTATGTATACTTTATAGTCGGTGTTCTAAGATTTTTAAGTACGATTGAACCTTCGACTTAAAAAATCGTGACCTCGCTAATTTTGGATCTAACGAAAAAAGTATAAAACATACACACAGACGAAATCTATCTGATTCTTGCGGCTAGTGCTGGAAAGGATTTTTGTATTTTTATTTTATTTATCCATTTTAGGTATTCGGTTGGCAATAATTATTATTGATGATAATTTTAAAAGATGAAAAATATATACTAAGTATTGCTACCATTTTTTAATCTTTAATTCAAAATATTAGAGCAATATTTAGCAGATTTACATGTCTCCATACACTTAAAAAAGTCTTCTTTAGATTAACAATGTAATTCAAGATGAAAATTTAAATACTAATTAAATGTATTAATTATAAAGATATACATTCGAGTTTAATATTAATCAGTAGACCTAACTCGAATTGGAAGTCTGAAGGAACATAAGGGCAGATGGATCTGGCCTACCTTGCTTTAAAGTCCTGGGTTGAGCGTCGTCTTCACCTCCGGTTGACTAGCACAGCACGTTTGCGGTGCAGAACCGAGAGATCACTGCACTTCCGGAACTATTGAATACACTTCCTCTTCGCTGTCTGTCCCAGCGTTACGCACGGCGCGGATGTAAGACGGCAGAAAAAGGCACAACATCTTGATAGTCCGATGTCTAAGCGCAATCTGTCCCCCCGTCGGCAAGTAATGAGTCGGCCAGAGCGGGACAGGTATAGCTTATTGGTTTGTATATAAGATGAACAAAATGGATAAGGAGTGGGTATTCGACTTGCGTCAACACATATAAAATCAATTTTATCGAAAAATATTGTTGTTGCTACCGGGATTCGAGCCTGGATCTTTTTTCCAATCTGGGGAAGGTGAATTACCAACTATGCTACAGCGACAGTTTGAGTAAACCCATAGCAGACGCCGGAATTAACAATTCATTTTTATTAAAGTTTGGATACATCGATACAACTTATATATTATTAAGGAGAACAATTACAACTTCACAATAAGAATGTATTGTCTTTAATGAAATTTTTTATCCGTAAATGGAATCGAACAATCGAACATTGTTTTTAAAAGCGGGTAATGTAACGATTTTTTAGAGCTACTGAATTGTGGTTTACTTCAGATTCAATTATTGTGAATAATTTGACAGTTTGAATAGACTGAAACATATATTTAGAACATCAATTAGAATAATGTGACAGATATCGCGATCGCCCTTGGCAACTCCTCAGGGAGTGCACGCTTTCTCGTCCCCTCGTAACGAAATTAGACCGATTCCGAATAATTGTGATTACTACGCAAATATGTAATGAATAACATTTTGAATTCCCATTCCAGAATATACAATCAAATTGAAAATAAAATTAGAACCTTAGCTGACATTAAGGCTTTTAAAAGGGATGTTTCAAATTGGTCGTTGAAATTAGGAAGAGCAGATACTGAGAGTAAACTGTTTTATTTAATAAAATAAATCTTAGAACTGCATTTTGTTGATCTTGCATATTTTTCTTTTCCTTATACGTGCTTACATTCTTTTACATATTGTATTGCACATTGGTATTTTTCTCTCTCTTTTTTAACCCTTCCCAAACCATGCAGTAACACAGGTCTACCGTCATAATTAAACCTGTAATATTTCGGTAAATACATGCAACATAAAATTCATATTTTAGATAATCCTAAAGAAAATATTAGCGCTCAGGAATGACTTATGAAAAACCAATTATGGAAAGGGAATCGTACAAAAACAATTATTTTTTCCATTCAATCCGTTGTAAAATTAATACGTTGGTAAAAATACAATTTGTGATATGAATGACAGAGATCACACACTATTTTCACAGTGAAAAGAACAACAAACATACAAATATAATTATCTCTTTCTTACTAATTAAATGAAGAGAGATAAGAAGGAAGGACACATTGTATAGGATTTAATGAATGCTCTAAATTATGTTATTAATCATTTTTTCAAAATTGAATGCTCAATATTTAGAGTAAATTCGTGCCATTAAAGCCATTTAAGCTAATAAAAATATTTTTTCTAACTACTGTTATTTACCGTAACACGAGTTAACAGCATGGCTGCGTTCGGGTATTTTATATCATGCTATGGTAAAGGTTAATATTTTTTTTGTGTACTTGCCTTGTATGTTACGTATTTTATTTGATTGTGTTTTGCGTTCAATGAGTTATTTGATTTTGTGAAATGTAACTAGTTTACCATTTTGGCCTAAAACAGGTTTGCCTAGCAATGCATTTTAAAATATATGTAACAAATTGTCTTTTTTTTTGTAGCTGTACCATGCTTATATGTTATATGCGTCTTAATAAATAAATAAATAAATATCACAATTTTTTATAAAATTTGTACACAAATAAATGAGTTATATCATAAATAAATAGATATAAATAAGGTAGATGGCTCTTTCAAATAATGGAACGATTAAATGTATTAATATCAAAAAGGTAACATATAGGTTCGAAAAATTGTCGCTAAAAATATCGTCGTGTTAGATAATGCACCTTCCCCGATTAGGAAAGAGATCCAGGCTCGAATCACGGTGGCGCAACAACAATATTTTTCGATGAAATTGATTTTATATGTGTATCTTTCTAATTAATATATTTAATTCATATTTAAAGAAAACCTGTTTCAAACATAATGTCTAAGTTTCTGTATAAAGCTCAGCAAACATTCTACATCTAATACTCTGTCAGGGCAAAACCAATATTGGTACACAAATAAAAATAATGACTTCTTTATTTACATATTTTTATGGATATCGAGAATCGGAGAAAAATATTCCCAGCGGCTGAAAGACTCATTTCCTTCGCCACTAAATTTCTAGAAAGTTCTCGCGGATAATACGAACTTTTCCAATATGATGTCTAAGTAAATATTTATTCGACTTCGTTTTATCACTGCAAACAGAAGCACAGATGATGTCATGTTTTATTCATTTTGGGTCCGTTACCAACATTTCTTTTTAAAGTATTATAAGAATTATTTTTATTCTGATTCTTATCTGCATCTAAAACAAAATATTGAGTACTCATATACCCACCTTTTAATTAGGGGCGTGCACTGTTTATATATATACATATATTTATAATACAATGTATATTGTTAGAGGTTATCGGAGACGTAACAAATATGAATTCTCAACATTAGAATTACTTACTCATCTTTAAACAATGAAATTTCTCTCCTTCACTTATGGAAAAATAAAATACTCAAATAAATACATTTTTCAGATAAGGAAATAATTTTTATCAAAATCGTGTATGTTTATACTTATGAACATACAGATTTTGATAATGATGTCACCATACAAGAAAATATTTGTAAAATTCACGAAAAGAGTTTAAATTATGTAATTTTTTTTAAATATCTTGAACGACGAGAGCGTTAACGAATTGGAGGTGTTTTAATTTTTCAACTTATATCATTTTGAAATGAAATATATCTTATTTATTGTAGAATTTCATTAGTCAAAAAAATCAGAAACTTAATTTTACAAATTGCGTTTCTGTATTTTTACCGTTTATCAGAAAGTTTGATTTATTTCCTCGTATTGCGATGGCGTAAAACTTCTTTTGAAATCGGTTCAAGGTATGCTCAGGACGGTTTAATAACCCTCAACTTTCTGGAACGTCCTTTGTAGATTATTTATGTCCGTTGTTCCAGCCCTGGTGCTAGTTCTGGCAGTGTAAATGCGAATCTAACAAGTTATCCAGGCAGACAGATTCGCAAATATTTTTCAAACCTATTTTAAAATAAAACAATTGAAATTCAAGCGCACGCCTGTCCTTTGCGCAGTATCATAAAGAGGAACTTCGCAAAATTTTGAATGGTTACATTTTAACTAACTAAATAACTTACTATCACACCGTTTCCCCGCGGGGGGTAGTCAGAGACGATAGAGGCCCACACTATTCTGTTCTGACGCACAGTTCTCGCCTCATCCACATTCATACATCTTCTCATACAAGCTCGCCGATTGTTGAGGCTTCTAACAGAACCATCCTACAGTATCTGGTTTGCCTGGTCGTGTCAAGTCTTCCGCGGACGTCCTCTACTTCTGGTGCCATCAACACTTGCGTCATATATCTTTCTTACTATTCTCTTCTCATTCATTCATTCCATATCCTAAGTGATGCTTTCTTAATCTTACTCATTGTCATTTTTACTCTCATAAATAGATGATTACTCTCATTTTCACTGCATTCAGTCTCCTTCTAGTCGTTCCTCTTCTGCCAGCTCCAGGTCTCATTATTGACTCGTAATTTAGTCAGGTGGTTAAAATATTGTGGACTAGGTCTGTTATATTCTGTATATGGTAACATATTACTACCACGCTTGTTTTTTAAGCTTTTCTCTGTTAGATTAAGTTGGTTTTTTTTCTCCGTATTTTTCTGTAACACCTGCTTTTAATGTTTATTCTGTTTTTAATAATGTCACTCCTCTGTCCTGACACACAATTCTCGCCTCATCCACATTCATACATCTTCTCATATAAGCTCGCCGATTACTGAGGCTTCTAACAGGACCATCCTCCAGTATCTGGTTTATCTGGTCGTGCCGAGTCTTCCGCGGACGTCCTCTATTTCTGGTGCCATCAACACTTGCTTCAAAAAAATCTATATTCCCGCATTCATAGTTTATTTCAATAGGTCCATTCAAAAACGATAGATAGAGGTTTTACTGTAATTGTAATAATATTATTGGGTTGATGCATAATTATTGCGGCTTTTTTACAACAAATTTTATTCAACAAAAGCGATAAAAATATTTAACAAATAGATGGTTTAATGATTATTCCGGAGCGTAGTCACCATCTACTTTAAGAACTGCTTCCCATTTGCTTGGCAGACGGTCGATCCCATGGGTAAAGAAGTCACGATTCTTGGAGGCAATCCACGCTTTGATATCGGTTACTAAGTCATCAAAATCGTCGTAAATTTTGTTCGTTTGCCAGTTTTTCAACGAGCGATTGACGTGATAGTCTGTGGGAGCTTCGGTCGCTGAATATGGCGGCCTCTTCCTTCTTCATCTGCAAGGTTCGTGTCGCCCGTTTTGAACCTCTTGGCTTGCCTTTTGCCGATTGTTCCCTCGCGAAATACTCCGCCGCCTTCCAACCTTTCTCAAAGTGGTATAGAATAATATGGCGAATATGAGTAGAATTTTCAACATGCATTTTTATCAACTGCAACAAATAGAGAAAAATTATTTTAAAAAAGCACACAAAACACAAATTTTTTTAACGAAAAAAAGGCGCGAAAAAATCCGCAATAATTATTCATCGACCCAATAAATACACGAGTGCATTTCCAAGTCCACACGAAGCCGAAAGTATTTATTAATCTTTAATCATCATTTTTGAGTCCAATCTCATTTTTCAGTTGAGTTTCCTTGTTTCATTACTCGTTCATCCCCCGCCCCCGGCCGCGAACGATGACTTCGGAGAACGACCCGGAAAACTTCATTCATTTCAGATTTGTGAAGATAACCTTTAATGGGGTTTTACGTATTAAATCGAAAAATTGATGTTATAACATTAACTGAAGATGCTGTGACTTTTTTTTTTCTAATTCCTTAGATCTACGATACTCCTCATACTCTACATGCGGCTAGACCGCCTAATCTACTACTACAAGTGCATCAGCGCTAATCGCTTTGACACTTTTACAAACTACCTTATTATTATAAACATCATAAGTGTTTTATATTAATACATGAATTGGAAGGGTAAAAAATTACTGATAAAAAACCCTCTAAACAATTTACTGGAAGTTAAGTATTTCAAATTAATTAGGCGCGACACTTTATGTACAGTGAAGATGCTGTGACTTTTATAATGTGCATCTTATAGTACACTAGCGGTCCGTGTCCGGCGTTGCCCTGGATTCAGTATTAGTTATAATTTAAGACAACCTATATGCATATGTTTTTCGCAGAATTCTAACGAGTAAGTATTCGAATTGTATGGATAAGATACAAAATAATATAATATCTATTTATATCGCGGGGAGACTGGGCGAAGGGGGATGACGCACATTTTTTTTTGCAGGAATCTAAAGATAAACTATGAAAATTTTAGACTAGAAAGAATTCATTATAAATCACATTTATCGGTATTTATCGGAGTGGCTAGGGGAGGCGGGTATTATGTTTTCGCAGGATCCTAAAGAGTAACTATGCACAATTTGAAGTGGATAGTATTATTAATTTATAAGTGTGTTATATATATAACACACTTATATCGTAGGTAGGTAGGGGGTCGGGGGGAGAAGGATGCTGCCTATGTTTTCCGTAAGGTCCTAAATAGTATTTATGCAAAATTTTGTTTAGATCGATTGAAGGTTAAAAGAAGATTACCGAAAATAGATATTGAGTTTTATAGATCTACTAGCTGAAGTACCCAACGTTTCCCAGGCTTTGCGCAGAGTGAAGAGACTTCATTTAGACGGATGGACAGTAATTTTCCTCTTATTTTGAACGTCAAATATGCAAAATTTCATCAAGTACCAAATTTATGCTTTAAAGGGTGGGGGGGAAAGGGGGATCTTCCTCTTGTTTTGAAGGTCAAGGTTGATGGTAAATTTGTATAAAAAATAAACAAACAGACACTCTTCTTTATATATATATATATAGATAGACGTAGTAAGAGATTGACCTGTTTCGGTTCGTATATCTTAATACTGCCTTTTGTGTATTCGTCTCACGATGCAATATCCAAAAAATTGAATCCACTATCTTCGATCATGACCAGGAGTCTCCGATACTACGATAAAAAACTTCTGGGTTCAATTAACAACCAATTCGTTTTTTTTTTTCAAATAGCATCAAAACACAATTTTTTACGTTTTGGCGAGTATTCATAGTGTAAACTATTTAATATGTGTAATAAAATACTAAATTAAAAAATAAATTTGAGAAAAATCTTTCAATCACGATTGAAGCAGGTAATATTTTGAAGACTATTTAATAAATAAATGTCCACGGGTCAACAAAAAATCTCGAGATAAAAAACCAAAGCGCTTACAAATAAAAATTGAATCTGAAGAATATTTGTAATTCAATTTTAGTCAGCTTTAAGTTTGAAATTGGCTTGCATAATATATGGTAATAAATTCCTGCCTACAAAGTAAGACTAGTAACTGGACGTAATATGAGTATGATAAATTGAACATAGTTATACAGACATTTTATTGCATAGTAAAAATCCAATTTAAAAATATATTATCTTTTAATCAGTCATACAAAATTTGGTACATATATAATATATATAAGTTTCACACACACACTTTGCACAAATGTTATTTTATCTCAGTTTGAGTTTTCTGTGGCTGACTACTTCCTGCTTAACAACGTACGATCGATCTACGGCGTGCGGATTCAGTTTTAGTTCCGAATTCGGTCACAATTAAAGTCCGACCGAAGCTTCGGCTGCACATTCGGCTTCGGCTAAAATCTGCCGAAGGTTTGGCCGAAGCCGAAGAT
Organism: Eubasilissa splendida; assembly: GCA_031772225.1. Taxonomy (NCBI): domain Eukaryota; kingdom Metazoa; phylum Arthropoda; class Insecta; order Trichoptera; family Phryganeidae; genus Eubasilissa; species Eubasilissa splendida. The sequence goes on along the minus strand of CM062854.1, from coordinate 4,593,907 downwards.
TTGTATTTAGCTGCCGAAAACGCACGAACTATTACGAATAAAATAAAATTCAGTTTATCATTTTTGAGAAAACTGCAAATTATTTATTTAATGGATATATTTACAATGTAACAGTGTAGAATTTGCAGTGTTATGTATACTTTTTAGTCAGTGTTCTAAGATTTCTAAGTACGATTGAACCTTCGGCTTCGGCTTCGGCCAAAAACTAACCTTCTGTCGGACACTAGTAACAATTGACACCGACAAATCTATTAAAAATTATAAAAAGTTGCTGAACATTGTATTGTTTTCAAAATGTTTATGGACATCTAAAAAAGTATTGTTAAGTATTACATCATAAATATTCTCCAAATGTAATGCCACATTACTATACCTATTACTCGGGTCGTTTAGAAGTAACGAAGGAAGAAGGCATGATGTCTTGTTCCAAATTCTCTTTACTTCTTTCTTACTCACGACGTTATGACTCGGAAATGTTTACGAGTATGCTCAAATTGATGGAGTTGATAAAAATAATCTTTCAATTTCATTCTCTGCTCTAAAGTTAGGACACGAACACAACACAACATTTTTTCTTTCGATTATGTTGACAAATATATAATATATATATATATATATTCATAGAAAAATGCGATATTTCACGTACGTCTGTGAGGTTGTATCATTAATTTTGTGGTAATTAAGTTGTGGTTGCCACAGACACTCGCGCAAGATTTATATCCTTTATTCGCTTGTCATTTATAAATCGTGTGAAATGAAATGTACGTTACGGTTACCGTGGGCGACCCCTCCGCTTACAGGTTACGGGTTCAGTCTAAAGGTTTCGCTGTTGATACCCCTCGCCTTTGACAGTGGGGGAGTTTTATAATTTTATATAAGCGTATCGAATCAGCTGAATAATCTAATGGTAGAGAATTGGACAACATAACCTATCACATTGATGAATTAAGTTTTCGATCTCTCATATTACCTGGCCCGGAGGTTGTGAAATAAGTTGAAAGATTTTTAATTTATTATTAAAGCCTTGTGGCCGTATAATGACATCACTTAACAGCTAGACAGTCCGATTGGTACCCACCAAACCAGACAACAATACGTCGTGCCGCAACCAGTCCGAGAAAGCCTAGATCCGATCACTCTTCTCCTGGCCAGCTCCTCGGATACATCTACTCACACCTCGGCACCACCTCTAGTGTACTAAAATATAATAAACATGTTCAAAGTAAATCTGTAAATAAACGCCAACTACCATAAGTACTGATTTATTGCAATAATTTATCCGCTCTAGCTGTACACGCAAACACCAAATCACCATAATTCTTAACATCGCACAAATCCTTTTGACACAAATAATCTCCATTGGCGACCCTAACGAGTCTACACAAACATTAGCCGCAAAGTCTCTAAAGCCTCATTTAAATGTTTTTCTAGAACAATATGGCGCGGCAGGACGACCAAAGTGCACCTGAACGGAACTGATAGTGACCACCGCCTTCATCTCGACTCTATCGAGATAATATTGGCAAGATGGCGAACACCGCGCATCTCATGAGGAGGCAGAGCAGCCGAGATCTCCACGCGCAGAAGCCGGTGGACAGGTTGGAGATGAAGGAATTGCGAGGCAGGCTGGTTCGCATGGAGAGCGGAGTCACCAGGGTATGTCTTTCATTTCAAATATTCATCGACACTTGTCACCGACATGGGTGCAATCTAATCTGTTTTGAGTTAAGAACTACTTCTGCAATGGACGTTCAAAATGGCTGAGAAAACGCTCCACCATATTAGTTTATAAAATAATTTGAAAGAAGAAATCAACTTTTCACTGGGAACAGATCTATACAAAGTTGAAGAAAACATTTTGATGTCATAGGGCAAAGGAGTGGGCTACGCAGATTGATTTTGTCAGGTTGTGTTTTTGTAATATTTAATTTAATGCTGTCACGCGCCGCTTACTCAGAATCCTGCTTTTAAATAAACCAATGTAAGTAAGGACGGAGAAGTTTCTATCTTCGCTACCGACACCATACATGCTTTTTTTTGTATGATAGTTTATCCAAATTCAATAAAAATGAATTGATTTAATTCTCTGACATATCTCTGGCGTCTCCTGGCGTATATTACACAAAGGTAAAGAGATTTGTATCAATTTGAAAGAGCTGCAGCATATAGTTTCGAAAATTTGGCGTTAACTTACTAAGTTGATGTGGTGTAATGGTTAGTGCATTTCCCCGGATAGGAAAAGTTCCCGGCTCGAATCTCGGTGGCAACCAAAATATTTTTTCGATAAATTGATTTTTATCTGTATATCTTTCTAATTGATACATTTAATTTGTACTACTATACTTGCGTTTAAGAGGTTTTTAATATATATATTCGGATTATTATTGCAGGAGGGGTGATATAATATATACATATATACTAACAGATAAACAATTTGCGGTTTTTACAAATTAATGTTGATAGATAGACGGAGCGTCGGCTATCTTGGATGATATACAGTGTTGTTGCAGGGAAGCTCACTTAGAAATTGTGTTAAAAAGTATTTTTATTTATTTTATATGGTTTAATATACCATTCAATGCCCAAGAAGATATACAATGTTGTGGCATTAATAACTCAGATTGATATACAGTGTTGTTGCATGGGGTGGTTTCATATATACAGGTGTAACAGACCTAGTCCACAATATTTTATGGGTGGATACCTGACTACATTATGAATTGAAAATGTTCAAGCAATATGTGTAAATTCTGCACCATTACGGAAAATATTATTAACCTTTAAGTCTACGTAATTCGAAATAAATATTAGCAAAATTTATTTATTATTAATGTATATCTTTGCATCTGGCCCTAAATTATGTAACAAAAAATAGTCTAGCTGCTCGAAATTCGATGACCTTTATTTTTTTGTATTCAATGTATAATCTAGAGTCAATAAAATATTTTAATTAATCAAAATAATTGCAAAATTACGATTTTCTTGAAATGCTTGAAATCTTTGACATGGTTGAGATTAGGCACATATTTCTTGAACATTTTCGACTTGAAATTTAGTCAGATATCTACCTATAAAATATTGTGGACTAGGTCTGTTACATTCTGTGTATATATCCTAATATAATTAGACATTATTATTTTATACTTTTAAAATCAGCAATATTATATTATATTAATATATTTTTATTTATTATCTTTGTTTTATTAACCACTAAAATGAGTTTAAATACATCTACCGGTTTTATTATTTTACACATAATATCCCAGAGACGTAAGACGTAGACAATAATGGGTAATATATTCAGTACAGTTCAGTATCGTCATATCAGTATTGAAATTGGCTTGAATTTTAACATCACAATTATGGATATTATGAGGATATTATATAATGGAAATTTACAAACTAAATGAACAGCCTGAAAACCATTCTGCTTGAGTTAATTATGATAGGAAATTTTGCTATGAATAAATATGTATACTGAAAGGGTTATACATAAACTCATTATCGTTTCCCTTTTCAAGGGTTTATCTTTCTCTACTGACAATTATTGTTAAAACGTGTACATCCTAAAGTTATGTTCACACATTTATAATATGTAATAATTAGTTTATTTATTTATTTGATAAACAAAAATCGAAAATGTTTGGTGATTTTTCGATTGACAATAAGTAAATCTGTTTTTGATTTCAGGCACCAACAATGTATGGAGCAACTAATGCCGCATTCGAAAACACAGAACCTATGATGACAAGACTTGAACCGATAGCTGATCCTGTCACCAAAATGGGATCTGGGGATGGTAAAGGAGTATTCAAGTCTGAAGGAGCTGAGGAAGATAGAGAGTCTTGGGATAGCAAACTCACTTTCCTATTAGCTACTGTAGGATATGCTGTCGGCCTGGGAAATGTCTGGAGATTTCCATACCTCGCTCAGAAAAATGGCGGAGGAGCCTTTCTGATACCTTATTTTGTCATGCTGGCCATCGAAGGCATCCCAATATTTTATCTCGAATTGGCTATAGGTCAGCGTCTGAGGAAAGGTGCTATCGGTGTCTGGCACCAAGTGTCTCCATATCTGGGTGGAATAGGGATCAGCAGTGCGGTTGTATCCTTTAATGTGGCGCTATACTATAACACCATCATCGCTTGGTGTCTGTTTTATTTTGTGCAAAGTTTTCAATCAGAGCTTCCATGGTCGGAATGTCCTAACAAATATTTTCAAAACGGATCATATACAGTAGAACCCGAGTGTGTTGTGAGTAACGTTTTTTTATATATTGAACATATAGTATATGTATCACTACATTTCAAAATCTACTATAACAAAATTTTAACAAATTTGAATCATTAAATTCTGAATTAATTATTTAATTTTAAAATGTATATTTCATTTTCAAAATACGCTTTGTTAGCTAACAATATTAAGTATAATGTTAAGGTGAGCAAAACCCAGTGTAACGTGACTCAAAACCTGTCACGTTTTTTTTTTATCATAATAAAAATACATATTTAGGTTAAAATTAATACAATAATTAACGTAATTACATTATAATTAAATTTCAGATGAGAAAAGTTAATAAATTTAATAAACCTTGTACATTAAACCTTCTAAGTTATTAATTTAACACTTTTTCTTATAATGTGATAATTTTGCAAATAATGTCCCGAAGTTCTGGCTAAGACGATGACTAATGACAGGGCTTACAGTAACTAATTAAAACTAATTGCTACATGGATGAATTTCAATTACTCTATTACCCTAAGAAATAGAATATTATCATTATTTGTGCAAACGTAGTATTTTTGTTGAATTTGTATTGTTTATTTATAATTACATACTTTTATAACCTTTCTTCTCCGGCGATGTAAACTGAGTTGACATTACCTCTTATTATGGAAATATCTCTGTAAATATACTAAATACAGAAATCACATTTTAGGTATTCCTTTGTAATATAATATTTTCTCGAAGAACCTGACATGAATTTGTCAATACATACATGTATGTGTACGTGCGGAGAGTAGTGGAAGGCGTAGTGCGTGGGGCGCCGGATGCCGATCGTTACTTTAGTTAGTGGCAGAGCGTAGCTGGCCGAGTTAGACATGTTTTATGAGTCTTTGTGCTGTCGTTCCGTATGACAAATGTTTTCTCATTCTTAGCACTTTTTCACAATAATTGATATATTTATTCACTTATATATACATCAACTATTATTTTAATGATGAATATAAGTAATAAATGTAAAATATTAATATTTGTCAGATTTAAAAATTGCAAAAGTCTCCATGTACACTGAGTTTACAGCACCGGAGTGTTCATTATTATTTTAGCCCCGTATGGGAAAGGTTAATAATCAATTTTATTAAACTACATATTTACAATAGAAGAAAATCATTTTTTAGAATATTTTTAAGTTAAGTTTAAACAATTTTTATTTTTCAGGCTAGTGGTCCCACTCAGTACTTCTGGTACCGTACTACTTTAATGATATCCGAAGACATCAGCACCCCTCAAGCTTTTAATTGGAAGATAGCCCTCGCACTTGTAATAGCTTGGATTCTCGTTTACATGTGTATGATAAAAGGGATTGCGTCCTCCGGAAAAGTTGTATATGTTACTGCAACATTTCCTTATATTGTCTTAGTGATATTCTTCTTCCGAGGAATAACCTTGAAGGGTATGTCTGATGGGTTACTTCATTTCATAACACCAAGTTGGCACAAGATCTTGGAACCTGTGGTTTGGTTAGAAGCTGGAACACAAATATTTTTTTCCCTCGGACTCGCATTTGGAGGACTGATCGCTTTCTCTTCATACAATCCTGTCAACAATAATTGCTATAGAGACGCCATAATGGTGTCCATGACAAATTGTTTGACTTCAATGTTTGCTGGTGTCGTTGTTTTCTCGATTATTGGTTTCAAGGCGACCATGGTACACGAGAAGTGTTTGGAAACGAGGAATTCAACTCTTGTAGCGACACTCGGTGTGAGTTATGATCCAAATAATTTGCCAGCAGAAGGATCCATTGTAAATATCACCAACACGGCGGGAAATATAGATGCAATCATCATGCCGTACTTGAAGGAGTGTGATCTTCAGAAAGAACTTGATAATGTAAGTTATAATTTTTCACATTGGCATACATAAATCATTGGAAGTACAGTGAAACCTCTATCTATCGTTTTTGAAGGGACTTATTAAAATAAACTACGAATGTGGGAAAACAATGAATGCGGGAATATACAAAAAAGTTACATTCATACATCTTATCGACCCTTTAGAATAACAAGGTTCCAACTAACATTTTAGGCTAATTTGAATTATTGCGTGAAAAGGGTTCCAAATGCATTATTCTTTATTTCTTCCATACACACTAACTCTATTTAACGGATATTTAAGAGTTGAAAGTTCCAACTGCATCAGTTATTTATTTCAATTTATGATTTACAATGTTTTTATTTTATTTTTAATTTCTCTCATCTCACAGTGGTCATTGATAATACTGAAAATAAGTTAAGACCTTAAAACCGATCATATTTGCATACTCAAAACAAAATATACATGAAATTCAATCTACATTTTTGAGCTCATTATCTCAGAACAGTGTCAGTGTCAGATGGAACCTTGTTATTCTGTGGGGTCAATATTCTAAAAACGATACACATTTCACATGTAAATGAATGTGTTTAAATACAAATAAAATTAGAAGGCTGCACAGAAACCAAAAAAATATTTATTATTTTGTATCATACATAATCTTTCATTATCATTTGTTTTTTGGTTGTTGCGTATTAACGTAATTAATCAGTGTTGCAAATGACATTTTTTTCAGCATTAGTTAATGAATGTAAATAAAATAAAGTTTCAATTTTTCTAAGGCAATGCATGCTTCTGAGAACAAAGATACAGGCGAGGGATTTTCTTCATCGACATCTTCAACCTCTTCAGCTGTTTCTTTCAATTCAAGCTGCACAGTTGTCTGCAAACAATAAAATATTTTGTTGCTTTATGCGCATTTCTGTGACAAGGCCCCTTAAAAACAAATTAGAAATATTCATAGTCATCCATGGCTTTTTGTTTGTGTAATATTTTACGGGTTAAGTTTCCGTATTCCTAAAAGTTTCTCCACTTCAGTGATTTTCCAATTACGATTGGCTTGTATATGTCAGTTCCATCACTGTTGACGTAAAAAACATACATTGAACCAGTCTTACATTTATTCCAAGCAGACACTGAACCTGATTGTCACAAATTGAGCTGAACAGACTTATCAGAATAATTATATATTATAGATCTTTTAAACACCTTTTTTATGCAATATTTCTAGGAATATTTGTTTACTGAAATGTATCTATATAATTTACTTCTGTTTTTACCAATATTTTGTGAATTTTTTGAAAGAATTATTAATTAATGATATGAGTTGTCTATTTCCAAACCCCTCCATAACAGATTTTTAACAAAACCCAGAAATAATGAAAAAAGTTTAGAAATTGAATTTTCATCTAAATGCTTCATTAGGTATTTTGAAGATACAGTGTATGCATCAATGCAAAAAAATCACAAATATGTGGTCAATTCTGAGAAATACAAAATTTATAATTTTTATAGAGGGATTTACCACTCTATACCATTAATAGACGTCTTTGAAACTCAACATGTGTATTGTAGAGGTGTTTGTCACTCACATTATTATTATTGAGCCGTTTGGAAGTTAAGTACTCATTTATAAATGTTGTTTTGTTGTTATATGAACATCAAGGAATATGAGTATTTATTAATAAACATTGTCATGTATGATAAAAATGTAATATATTATGATTTTTAATACACCATAGTGTTTTTAGATTGAATTGTGGTTTTTCTATTTCAGTCAGCAGCGGGCACCGGACTCGCGTTTATCATCTTCACCGAAGCCATCAATCAGTTTCCTGGAGCTCAATTCTGGTCTGTCTTATTCTTTCTCATGCTCTTCACACTGGGAATCGACTCCCAGTTTGGCACCTTGGAAGGGGTGGTCACATCTATAGTGGATATGAAGTTGTTCCCCAACCTACGGAAGGAGTACCTAACCGGAGGGCTGTGTCTGGCCTGCTGCCTCCTGTCCATGGGTTTTGCCCATGGAGCTGGAAGTTACGTTTTTCTGTTGTTTGACATGTACAGTGGCAATTTTCCACTTCTCATTATTGCATTTTTTGAATGCATCGGAGTTTCCTATGTTTATGGTTTGAAACGGTAAGCATTTTTCTTATTAATTGCAAGTTATTCACACGTGTTTACAAAAATGACCAATTTCACTCTTTCATCCGAAACCACTGATGATCTTGTATAGAAATATAAAGTCGGACATTGTATGTCTCACTGATAATTTTAACAATTTCAGACAGCTAAGGAGATAATCATAAGAGTTATTTATAGTTGCCATTTTGTAACCATACTCGCCCATAGCCAGTATATCAGAAATTCATAGAATAGAAAAAAGAGCAATTTGTGTTGTATCCGTTATCCCTGTGCAAAGTCCAGTGAAAAGTTAATAGTATAAAAGTCAGTAGATCAAAATAAACTTCAAATCACACATTTATGACATATTTTTGAGCCAGTGAAGCTTATTTATATGTACTTGAGTATAACGGGCTGTTTATAATCAAATAAACTTTCAAAATTTCTCAGTATTGAAATCATAATTATAATTTATTTATTAGATGACGTACATATTTTTGTTCTAACAGAGGTATATTATAACATAATAAACATAAGACACAACTAATACTCGTAGTTTATTGTGTGGGATGGAGTAGACATCACCTCTGATATATACAGCATTGTCCTGGCTACTTTGCTTGACTGAAGTCTGTGTTAAAGTAGCCAGTTTTTTTTTCATGCTGTAGTGGTGTTATTTAAATCATCGACAGGAATAAAAAGAGAAATAAAAAAAATATAAATAAAAAAGATGTAGTGGGAGTGTTGTAGGACTAGTGAATTATTAGTGTAGGTATTGTATAAATTATGTTAGAATGTTGGATAGCCATGCTTCTAATTCATCTCTACCTGATTGGATCACATATTGGGTCCATATTTGTGTAATCTTATTGGAATTAAACGATTTCCAGTTGGCACTGAGTGTGTTGTATAGTTTCGGAGCTAAGAACATGTAGAATCTTTGATAAAATGTCATTGTTGCTCTCGGAACTGGCGTGTAGATGTTCGTTGTTTGTCTTGTGTTGTGTCCATGATTTATTACTTGGGGTGAGTTGTTGTTAGCATGGAAAAATTGGACGAGTCTCAACAAAAAGATTTGTCTTATATCTAGGACATTGTACTCTTTAAATATATGATTTGATGGATATCTAAAGGGACGACCAATTATCACCTTGAGAATTGAGTTTTGTGCTTTTTTAGCTGACTCCAATATTGTTTTTGCTGCTCCTCCCTAAACTAAAATAGCATAATTAATTAAGGAGTAGCAGAGTGCAAATACATTGATTAAATATCATTCATAACAGTTAAATATGTTTTGTTAAAATACATGCAATTAATATAATGTAAGTGGTCTTCTGTGGGGTGAAAAATCTTTACAAATTAATTAATAAATTTAACATACTTTGCAGATTTGCTGACGACATTGAGATGATGACCGGCCAACGCCCAGGTCTTTATTGGTTAATCTGCTGGAAGTATCTGTCTCCATTGGCTATGTTAACCATTTTGGTTGCTTCTTTCGTGGACATAGCCAATGAGGGTTCGGGTTATCAGGCCTGGGTGAGTGCGACCGGGCAGACAGAGCGGAAACCGTGGCCAATCTGGGCAGTCTTGCTAATATCTCTACTGGTTTTGGCTTCAGTGCTATGGATACCGGCTGTTGCTATTTTCAGGTGATTTTTTTGCCTTATGTTGTCTTTTGTGGAATCTTTAGACCGTTTATTCCAAATATCAATTATATTTTATAACTTAAAGCCAGGTACAGTAAAATCCCATATATTTGAAATCCGCAGCAAGTTGAAGTTTTGGAGCAGAATTTGGTCCCTCTGGAAAGTTTTCATACTAAATTGTACTTATAAATCAAATATTGTTATTCAAAGATATTTTTAGACCCTATCATATGAATTTGTCAATCCTTTTTTCGTTCTTTCGATTTTTTGTTTAAATAATAAATTAAATATGAATTAAATATATTAATTAGAAAGATATATATATATATATAAAATCAATTTTATCGAAAAATATTGTTGTTGCGCCACCGGGATTCGAACCTGGATCTCTTTCCTAACCGAGAAAGGTGCATTATCCAACTATGCTACAGCAACAATATTTTTAGCGACAAATATTCGAACCTATATGTTACCTTTTTTGATATTAATACATTTAATCGTTCCATTACTTGGCTCTTTCAAATAATGGAACGATTAAATGTATTAATATCATAAAAAGTAACATACAGGTTCGAAAATTTATCACTAAAAATATTATCACTGTAGCATAGTTGGATAATGCACCTTCCCCAGTTTGGAAAGAGATCCAGATTCGAATCCTGGTGGCGCAACAACAATATTTTTCAATAAAATTGATTTTATGTGTATCTTTCTATTTAATATATTTATTTTATATTTGAAATATCACAGACCTATACTCTGAATAATTATAACTTCACAATAAAAATGTGTTCTCTTAAAAAACAAAAAAATAAATAATAAATGTCCGTAATCTGGAAAATAAACATTACAAATCAACAAGAAAAGATTATCATTTGGCTGATGAAATTACACGTATGATGTGCCTGTTTAAAGTCCCATGCAAATGGGTAGTATCTGCCCCTATACCGATTCACGACATGCAATGTTAATTTGCATTGTTTGCTTTCTCACTCATTTTAAGTATACTAAAATAATATAACAAATGTACCTTATGCATTCTCATTAATTTTGAAGTCCTTCTCCTTCCTACTACCACGCATGGAGTTTAGCTTGTATGTTTTTTCTCTCTCACTTGTTATCTTTGCGATTATAGGCAAAATAATTTCTCAGGGTTTGCGATCTGTTGCGTATTATCATAATTATTTTTATTTCCGTTGTGAAGACAATGCATTATTTTTGAACATTTTGTTATTATATAAATGCTAGTTTGCAGTTCTACATATTTCATTTATAGATTTTTTCATATATTCTTCCGTAAATTTATTTTAATTTAAATACATATTTCTTTCAATTTGAATTTACTTTGTGCTATAATCATGATTATGAAGAGACTATTTAACATATTTTTTTTAATATGGACTAAGTGAAAACATTCCATGTGACCAAGTGAGAATAACTTAATTTTCTATTTTTATTGATTTGTTTATGCTGTATTTTGACAACTTCTTTATTATTTTAAAATATGTGGAAATAGGTGTACTTAATTACATCCAAGTTATAATGAAAAAAAGTTAGTAAGTAAAAAACTTTTTTCTTGATTTTCGGTTCCCTCAACATCAAATTAATGGGATTTTACTGAACAAGAATTTACTAAATATGCTTAGATATTATAGCAAATCTTTATGATATTCAAAAGTTTTCACTAGTTCCTTGGTGAATCTTTACTATATTCAATTATTATTCTTTGTTTGTAATTTCGGACAGTAATTTTGAAGATCGGGTCAGGATTTCTAGTTCATTGTTGGGCCTGCAAAAATTCTTTCATTATCAGGATTCGCAAGATCTGAATATTGAATATAATTCTATGACTTTACTCAAACTCCATGAAATGTAACATTACCCAACAAAGAAGTTATTTGGCACATTTGAAGGTTTATTTATGTTTATTAAAACATGAAATGCTATGTAATTTAAAAATGTAAAATATATAAAAAGTCAATCAGTCCAATGGAACTCTGTTCCTGTGCTTCTGGTGATATGATAACCTAGTTGTTGGCAATGATTTATCTTAGCCACAGGGTAACAAATTTGAAATTAATTATTAGATCCTTACTTAATATATAATAACCACATTATATATTATATTATATATATATATATATATAACTGTTCATATTAATTTTCAGATATTTTGGCATTTGCATCATCGATGACAATGAGAAAGCGTGGTTCCCTGGTGATGAGTTAAAGGAATTCCATGGTATAGTGGATCATCAAGTCACAACTGCTGAAACACTTCTGTTCTGCATCAGGCCAGATGGAAGAGAAGGCTTGTGTTGTGTGACAGGGGCAGATGATGACGATGACAATTAACAGAATAATTGTTGCTCACTGTGTTTAGAATTTCAATTTTCCATACAACACCATAAGATTTTATACAGGTTTTAACGCCTTGAATATACAAATAATGAACTCCACATGCAAATATGATTTAAATCTTTCAATAATAATGTCAAAAGTATATTAAAAATTATACCTTTTTACAAATTTTTTTGAGATCTATATGTTGACGTCAATAACAAGGTGATCCTTGAAAAAAGCAGACAATAATTTTTCTCTTATTATAATGTGTATATGAGTCCATAATTGATAATAATTTCAATTAGATCTTGAAAATGAATAACGAGATAATACATCGCATCAAATTGTTTTTTAGAGAGACAGAGGCTGATTCACCCAATGGTGGAATCAGATAAGTCGTAACTGATTGAAATTTCTAGAGAATGCATAGAGATAGTCATAGTTTTAATTGACAACTTGTAATTTTTGTAATTGTGAGGTCTAGAATCAAAAGCAGACATGTCCACTTTACCTGTTTTCAAGTAAAATGCAAAAAACCATTCTACCACAACTGTCACATTTGGAATCATATTGAAAATGACCAGTGGCCACAGGTCACATAGCCAAATGCTGTTGTCTTGTTGATTGAAAACATATTTGTCTGGATTTAAATTAATTATCTATAGGACATATCTTCTATTGAAGTAACAAGCCAATTTTAATTGTGTTTTTATACAAAGTTTGGTGATATTTATCTAATTTTGATACGGCCAGTCTTGTAGACATTAATTTGCTTTATATTTGTACATACCTAACTCAAAAACAATAAAATTTAACATGTCTGATTTTGATTCTATACTTCACAATTTTTAGTTGTTGTTTTTGTATTTGTATTGTATTTGTTTGGAATCAAGCAAATAGTAATATGTATAGGTAATTGATATATTTTGTGACGTGAATTACATTTTACGAAAGACGAAGTTTGGAATTTGGTTAGAATGAAATTAAAAAATATAAAAATTAAGCGCATATCAGTCAAATTAAATAGGGTGATATCATTATAGATTCAGGTATTTTAAATTACTCTGCATAATGAATGTTTAAATTATAGATTATGGTTTTTGAATATTTACAGGAAAATATTGAAGAGATGTAAACATTGGTTTTTGTCGAGTTTTAATAAAAATGGCAACATATCTAGATAAAAGAAAATCTGCATTTTTCAGAAGATTTCCTAGAATTGTATAATTATATTGATACATAATATTTTTTCAATTTAATGACCTCCACTTACTTTTTCTATCAGATCATTTTAATTTATCATAATGAATTGAATATTATTCTTTGTTAATCCTAAAATATAATATTACAATTGCAGCGGAACTCTGCCATTCGTCCGCCACTCTTCTTGTACAATGAGGCATTCATTCAATTTAAAAAAATTTAATTTGATTCGGTATTCTGCGGTATGTTTGTCCCGAATTCATATCACACTGTCCGAGTCACATGTTGGCTATTTCAATCTAAGCATCATTTGTACAAGCTCCATAAAAAGCAATGTTATTTTATTGCTATTTTGTGTTTTTCTTAAATATTTTCATTCATCAATGAAAAACAGTGAGAATGACATTTGAACTGAAAAAATAACTCATTAGGAAAATTAAAAGTGGAGCTTGTGTTTCGGACCTGGTCACACAATAAACAATCATAAAGGTATAAATAAACAATCTGATAACCTAGATTAATCCAAAATACATTATGTATTTGTTTGTGGTAAAACTGATTCAGCATTCATACAAATAACAATTTGAATAGCCTTCTAGGAAGAATTATGTATGAATTACAAGATTCCGCTGTATTTGGTGAGATCATTACAAGTAATGCAGTACATTAAATCCCTTTAATTATTATTATGTAATACCAGTTTGCCTTAATTTAGGCACAATAATCGATTCACAATACCGTCCCATCCATAACTGGCATCACATTTGGCTGGATGTTAAAGTAAGTGAAAGTCATGATTATTTTTAAAATTGTTGTATAATTAAAGTGTAACATTTTCTGTATATTTATAATACATATATCTATACATCTTCTCAAAGTGTAGGGTTAGTATGAAAATACATACATAATTGACAGTAGCGAAGGACAAAACTTCATGTCGTAATAAACGCTTCACCAACTTGAAGCGTTCAATATGAACGCTTCATTTGAAGTATGTCGGTACCACTGGTTGGCCTACTCCCGATGTAGGTTGAAATCACTTCGCACTTCATATAGTTCAATGAAGTGTGGTTAAGTTATTATTTAAACCGTTATTGAACTATATTTCAATGAAGTGTCTGAAGTATGAAGCGAAGAGCGAAGTGTGTAGTGTGATACTTAGCAAAGTACACACTTCAATGAACTACATGAAGTGAGCGGAAAACTCTTTTATCTCTGTACATACACAGTTCGCAGTTAATTGTGTGCGTTGCTGAGTTAGAGCTTTGTTGCAGGCAACTAAGTTATTTGCTAGTGTGTGTGAATATAGTGTGAAATATTGAACTATTTAAGCGTCAGCACAATTTAAAACGTGCGAACTGCGAAGCGTATAAAGAACTAGTTCATTGAAGTACTTTGTATAGTGTGGACCCATCACTAATTGACACTACTAATGCCTATATTATTGATATTAATATATTGCAACTATATATATATATATAAACTAGCCCTCAATAGTTCTACATTTATAAAATGACAATATTGTAGTAATGTTTGAAATATATATTAATATTGCATTATTACTATTCTGAAAATTTTTACTCATGAAAAATTATACAGTGCTCTTATATGTAAGAAAATTATCAATATTAAATGTCCATTGCTTACATATTAAGTAATAAACCATTATTGTATTAGGATAATATTGTAGATATTGAGTCTGTGTTAATGACAGTTGTGTACAATGCCTGAGCGTATGAAATGTGTATTAAGTGTACAATACAATGATTTATGGTATGATGAAAATTGTAATTTTTGAAAATATTCAGTGTTTTAAATTAATGTTGAATTCAAGTCAATCTATGTTCCTTCTTTTTAATCCTTGATCTCATGACTCATGACATTAGGATGGCGATTGTGATGATTTGACATCATCCTATGCCATAAATAAAATATTATGAACTTTTGCATAATCAACATTACAATCTGAAATATTAATAATGTTTTTAATATTAATAAGTGTTTACATTGTAATACATATTGAATACTAATTACCATATACATATGTAATTATGTGACTAAAGTAGTTTAATAATATTTTATTATTAGTACATATTCTGCATTAGTGAAATTTTTCTGAGGATTGCTTGCTTCCTTTTTATGTGCTTAAAATTTTTCTGCATTTATTTTTTATACTGTTAATTTACTAATTCCTTCATTAAGGTGTTGTAAACATTGTTTACAATACCTCACAGACTTCTAATGACTGAAAATAAAAACAAATTTAACGAAAATTCTTGATATTGAATGTGGGATATGTATTTATTTAGCCAAACAAAAAATCTATTTTGTAAAATGTTTTTTTGAAACCTTTTAAATCTCAATGAATTATTAAAATTTAAAAATCTAGCGGATCAGCGTGTTCTTATACAAAGTATTTTGTGACAATAATACATGAAAAATGAATTTTGAGATACACTATTTAAAAAAATATTTGTATTACACATTGTTAGAATAGAGAAGAATCGTCACTCGTTCTATTTGCACAACATTCATGAGAGAAAAACTAAAACTATTAAAATTTTGTTAAGACTCTATCTAGCACTTTTAAAATTAATTAGTTGTTAATGATCTAAATAATCATCATCATCATTTGGTGCTAAGAGTCATCCAGGTCCAAGGTTAACTGCACTAACATTCTCCAGGTATCACCTTGTTCTTGTGGTCGAGCTCCGGCTGAGGTTTCCTTGAAGATCTTTCGGAGAGTTCTGAGATCCAGAGTTCTCGCTTTGGGCTGTTTGAAAATCTCATAAAAGCAACCAGTTTAAATTTGAAAAAAAAAATTGTGTCTATCAATACTTTGTTGATTGAAAAAGATATGTAAAAAATAATTCAATTACGCCATTATTCTTAATAACAGCAATGAAAGCTGTTGAAATTGAAAATGAATACTGTAAAAAAAGTTCACATTATAAAAATATAAAGTGTCTGATAATATTGTTGTTATGTTTCATAGATAAATAACAATTTGTTGTACTCTTAATTAATAATCTACTGACAATATTTTAGACTATACTGATTGTTAAATAATCTGGATGTGTTAATGAAACTATCACATATGGTAAATATAATAAAGATCCACAACAAATATAATAAAGACAATAAAATAAAGTGTAATACACAGTAGTGTGTTGTCACACTCATTTTAAAAATGTCCATGTAAAACTATTCAAATAATATGATTCACATATTGAATTTCCAGAAAAATAAATTATAATTCCACATTTTATTGCTTGAGCTACACAATATTTAATTAATACAATATTTTAATATGTACGATAGACAGTCCCTTGCCAAATTATTATTAGGTAGCTTTACTTGAAAAATTGCAGCATATTTGAATTCAATACACAATTTTAGATTATGTTTATTCAGTAATTTTTAAGTCTTCATTAATATTAGAACACACATCATGTGCACACAAACATACTTTACATTTTATTTATGAAAAAACTACTGTAAAACTCCGTTGATTCATAACTCACAGGACCAAATATTAAAAAAAAAATCCGAATTACGAATTTACGATTTACGCTTCTGCATTTTTGAGCTCGCTGCCACTGTCAACTATCAACATCGTGATTTTCATACTGAAAAACATGGCAACTGTCTGTTATTTCAGCTTTTTATGTGTTGAAATGTTTATCAAATAATTCATTTCTCCTGAATAATGAAGGTGTGTGGCGACGTGGTGAGTCCAATATTGAAAACAGGCTTCTTCAAACGATTCACCAGTGCTTGAAGCAACAAAATTATGGACATTTTAATTTGATTAGCGGTCGAATTCTCCTTTTCTATCAAAATTGGGCAAGAAATTATAATATTAAAAAGCCCGTGAAAAATATTGAAAAACTTTTAAATTTTCATACTCCGTTGAAGCTTATTATTTTTCTGCAATTTTTCAAGTTTGAACTTAGAGAGGTATGTATTCAGGTTTGAAGTTTTCCTGCTGATTTTATCTTTGACATTTTTCAATTTCAAATTTTTGTTAGTTTTTAAAATAAGTTCCATATTTTCAAATGATCAAGGATTTACACAAATTACGAGATGTTCGTGCCATTTTAGAAAACGAAACATGAAAAAAATAAATTATAAAATAGGTTGTGCATTTAAATAAATTTAAAGGTACTAGTTTCTTTATAACATTAAACAAATCAAAACATTTCATAAACCAAAAACCGGATATAAAATCAGTAAAACTGTTACACACAATTCATTTATAAATTACGAATTCAATAAAAATTGTTCAAGTTATTATTATTAGGGGTTTACAAGGGTGAGTAGAAATATATAATTCGCAACACGCCAACAATTATTGTTGAAATAGCAACACATTTTATAAAACGCACTACAGAATTTGGTATACATAAATATGGTATCACTCAGTTTGGCCGCGGACTTGCGAGTTGCGAGTTCTAAGCGCGCCGATCTATTGCGATAAGGCGATTGGCTAGGGGGTGGAGCTAACTACAGATGTTTACAAAGGGATGATGAATTTTGGATTCAAAAACAAGTGAATATGCGAATTACGTGAATAAATTATTTACTTTGGGTATAGAAATTGCATACGAACTACGAATAAGGTTTTACGAATTATCAGTAGAAATTAGTATGAAATGTTATATCGGGGCTAAAATTTTTGTAAAAAGTGCAAATTACGTGAAAATACGAAATATGGGTACACGAATTAACGGAGTTTTACAGTATTTACAAATATGTATTATTATATATAATACAGAAAAAAAGTAATTTTTTAAATACTTTGTTTGCGTCCTTTGGCAGCCTCGTTTCTTTGTGGCATACTTTCATTACAATTTTTTACCTTAACTACTACATAGTTCCTGATTATATATTAATCACATTACATTAAGTGACTTTTCTATCAATTCTTGCTTAGTTTTGACAGTGATTTTGGCCACATCTCGTTTCATAAGGTCCCAAACATTTTCAATTGGGCTTATGTCTGAAGAATTGATAGGCCAATCCAATACTTTATCTTTTCTTTCAATAAATGCTTCCTTATGGATTTAGTCTTAAGGCATTGAGTGTAAAAATATTTTTTTCATAATTTTGGGTACTATGTACTTTTTTAGTTGTGGCAGCAACTTTTCACAATTCTGGTTGTTTACTCATTGTTCCTTTCATTTGGAATCTACCAGTTCTTTAGGTATTAATAACATACACTACGACAGGTATAAGATTTACTGTCAAGTATATATTTTTTCTTTTCCTTACAAAATTTGATTTGTCTGAAATAATTTGAAAGACAGATTGATGTGCGTTAAACTCCAAATGAGGTAATTACACTTATATCCATTATTTCAAATCCTTTATTATAGTCACGGTATGTGAGTATTTTTTGGCCATTTTTGTGTGTTTTCGAGCTGCCCTATGTGATTCTAGCCCAAATTCCTTCAGACATCGCTGCACTATTCACTCAGTGTTCCTTTTCTATTTTGGAGACATTTATCTCTAATTTTCCTAGGAATTCTTAGGATTTGTTTTCTGTAATAAGGTTCAATTTCTCTTGACGGTGTTTGAGAAAGGTTCAATTTTATATTGTGAAAGGTTTTGAATTTTTAACAAACCACAAATTTCCTCTAATTTCTTTTGTGGAATACTGATAATAAAAGTTTGGAAAAAATAAAATGGAAATTTTAATGTATATTAACAAATATGTATTCCAATAAAAACTGACGCTAACTTAAGTTAAATATAGCAATATAATTTCACCAGTGTGAAAACGTTCCATTACTGTTGATAGAATAATAATTGTAAAATAAAAAAAATTGTATCATGAATGATTTAAAAATAAATTAATCGTTTTCAAAAATATATGATTTTCTACAGTAAACCTAATAATTTGGCAAGGAATTAAATACATATGTGCAATATATTTTTAATTAACACAATATAAATGTGTTTTATTTTATTATTAGGGAAAAAATATGGAATGTAAATCCACAGGAGAATGTGATATTCAAGAATGAATAGTTAAATTGTTGTAAATATACTGCCGGCAATAATATCACATGTTTGTTAGGACAATAATTTATTATATATTGCTTATAAAATGTTATAATATTGCATGCACAAGATAATTAAAATTGAACTATTTCTAAAAAATTGATTTGATTCACAGACCAGTAAATAAATAGACATGAAATAAAGTGTACATATAGGAGAGGGTTTGGAACATTAGTTGCAGGACGAGAAACATAAATCTGATAGTTTATGACACATTTATGCAACAGTAAAAGTATTTACTTGTCGAAAATTAAATCTTTGTGTAAACAAGACGTATTTTTTACATTAATGCATATTATAATGTCAGCGCTTAAATTTTCGTTCCAATCGAGTTATATATTTAAAAAAAGTCGCAGAGCTATTTGATTGCGTAAGTGATCACGTGGATGGCACCAAAATGAAAATATAGAAACAAGGAATTTGCTTTGGTTCATGTCTATATATTTGGTAGTCTGTGGTTTGATTATTGTTTTGTTAATTTGATTGACCAAAATACTTTTTTCCAAAACTCTTGCAAGTCATTTCTATGTTGCGTTCCGATAAATTCTATTACCACTCAGTACAATATATCCACTTCTTCTAGGTAAAAATACAGTTGACTTTTATTTATTGGGATCATATTAACCGAATTGGTGAAATTTTTTTATTTTTTATTTGAAAACCCACATGCCTATGTTCAAGAACTCAATGCCTGTGTTTACGAGTTTTTCAAAATTTAATTGACCAAATTGCGTGATCACATTCTTTCCATTAATGAAGTAAATCACGCAGTAATGCATGAGTTAGGTGAAGTTCTCGGAAATAAATGAATAAGACCATGAACACATTGTGCATCTGGGTCAGTTTTTGAAGAATATACCCTGTGGTTTGTCAACATGGAACATGTTAAAGAACATCATTAACAGCCAACAGATTTCACATTTGAAAATACATTTGAGCATTTAAATATCTTGGGAAGAACGACACAAATACATACATATACGAGGGGTGATTGATTAGTTTCCGAAACGAGTAAGAAAAAAACAAAATATCATTATGAAAGTAATTAATTTTTTTACATAGTTTCCTTCTATCTCAACATGCTTAGTCCAATGCTTCTCTAGGGCCATTATACAATTTTGGTAGAAGGATTTCTCAAAGCCTTCAAAATAGGCATTTACGGCATCTATGACATCGCTATTGATAACTAAGCACTTTTTGGGATTTGGAAACAAATAGAAGTCACAGGGGGCCAAGTCTGTCGAATAAGGTGAACAGTAATTCGAAGTGCAATTCGTGAATTTTAGCCACTGCAACTGACGCCGTGTAACCTGGAGCGTTGTCTTGATGAAACAAAATTTTCATGTAGCCAAATGGGGTCATTATACATATATTTCATTACAAAAAAGTTCACCATTTATTTTTCTTCTCTTTTCAAGGTTACTTCTTCAGCCTCCCAGAAAACAATCGCCATCACTTTGCCAGCCAACAATTTCACCTTCGCTTTTTTCGGTGCGGATTCGCCACACTTTGTCTACTGTTTGGTCGCTGTAGTATAATGATGGATCCATGTCTCATCAACTATGATGAAACATCATAAAAGTTTGCTGGAATTATGCCTAAAGAGCTCCAAATACTTCTCTGAAACATTCACTCGGCGTTGTTTATGATCGACTGAGAGCAAACACGGCACTCGACACTTGCAAAACTTCTTCATACCCAATTAATCACACACAATTTTAAAAAACATTTAGAAGAGATGTTTACCATTTCTGCTATTTTCCGTAATTTTCAACGATAATCATTCAATACGATATTTTGGATTTTCCTAATCACCGGAGTCGTCACCTTTATTGGTCGTCCGCTGCAATGAGCATCACCATTTTAAATCAGTTACCCACATGTGTCTAAGGATAAGAGTCCCCCAAAATAGTATCCAGCTTGGCTTCGAGTACCGGTCTTCTCTTTCAAAATGTATAATTTTAAAATGGCATGAAGTTCCGTTTTCTCCATTTTCACAAAAATGAAAGACAGGTTCACTTCTAGAAGTTGTGACGTAAAAACTAATCATTGAAATGGGCCGATACTTGGTGTCTACTCTAGTGAAAGATGATAAGTGACAATTTCAACTTTTTTTTTATCTAATCACGTTTTAAATTTGTCATTCTGGATACTTGTCAATGAGGCCTCGTATATATGTATGTTTATATTACATATATTAGTAATTTCCTTCGTTATACGTAATATTGTATTGTTTGTAAGTTAATAGCTACATTGTTATTTTCCTTTGCCATGCTCTAGCTAAACAATGATTTATACTTGATCCCCATTACTCCCTCCTTGACTGCAGAAATTATGGTCTGAAATTAACCCTATGGACTTTTATTTATTTTAAAAATATTTTATGAAAGTTGTATATCCATAACTTACTGTAAACATATTATAAATATATATAAAAATGTTATTCCGTATTGTTGTCTGTTTTGAATGTAAATGAATAAACAAGTTGATGTAAATATATTGGCGTTTTACCATGATTTGATTTGTATATTTCCAACTACATATTACGTTAATCTGTTTTAAAACATATCATTGCATTTATATTGTTCACCCAAATTCTACTAATTTGTTTTCACCAAAAGTACTTAAAAAATATTTATTTGAAGCTCTATGATGTGCATTTTGGATTGTCTACACCAGTACTGTTCAACTTCTCTTAGGCCACGGGCCATTATTTCCTTAGAAAACATTTTGCAGGCCAAAGAAAAGTAGGTAATTTAAAAGTCAGTTCATGTCACTCTGGTTTAGTGTTGTGAAAGATCAATATTAGTTGTAAGTAAATAATACTATCGCTTCGATGGTTATTACCAAGTTCCTTCAGATAATGCTTGTGAGTTTTGGTCATAAAAACACATTACATAGTTGGAATATAGATATTTATTAAAAATTTTAGAATGATTTTTGGATCGACAAAATATTATCGCACGCTGCTAGTTTGACAGTATTCGTTTACACCATGGGTGTGTCCAGCTCGGATATCCTTTTGATGTGACCGGTGGGTTAACGGTAATATTCTGCGATTATGTACATAGAATGAAAAAAAATGCTTTTAATTTTTTACTAATAATACTAAATGTAGTTTTATTACGAGTATTTGCATAATATGTATATTAAAAAATGTTAGATTTTATTTTAGTGGCCTGCGAACTGCGAACACCCATGGTCTATGATTATTGTAGACATATTTGATTTTGTTACACTAATTATTTTTTAATCTTAAAACTATGATCTCTTATTGACCGATGAGCGCTTACAAGTAAGATACCTACGTACATTATCAGTTGGTATTTATAGAGAAGAATTTAGTAAATTTACATTCCATGTTCATTATTAAAGGTGTAACTTTGTAACTAATAAATGTTAAATATATGTTTAGTTTTAAACCACTTTATTATGCACATATACTAAAGTCAACTAGTTTCAGTTGGACCCAACCTTCTTCAGGACAATATAATATATAGACTATATACATAGCATTGTGCTACTGCACATAATATTATTAGTGGTTCTACGAACAAAGTAATTTTGCATTAATAGGTGAGGGACAGATTCAGTCGACGCTTTGATATTAATTTTTCCTGATAATTTACCATCACGAATAACCGATATGACAAATAAAGAGACCCTTAAAAAACAATTATTATTATGACGGAACAAACAAGCATTGTCACGAGAACAAAGATTTTTCTACTAGTGCGTTTTTATCCTTAAAATTTAAATATCGTGTCATATTGTACAAGTTGCATTTCATCTACGTTGTTATTAAAATCCTTTCTCTATCCATCTACCACTTGTCATTACTTGCTTGCTGCACCTACCTGCTTCTCTTTTCATTTTCACAAAAAATAATGGTATGGTAACTTAAAAAATAATCAAGCCAATCATTACATTTAAAATTGTCTCTCCATTTCTGCTTGCATCTTTAGTATTGGCCCATCAACGGAAAATATAACTTTGCAACAACACTTCATCGATGACAGAATTGTTTTTTCAAATGGAGACAAGTAAACATATTTATTTTTCCATTGTGTTGATACCTGTCGAAGATAAAGAAAAACTTATTGAATATTTTTCGCACTGTGTTGTATTTAGGGTTTCTGGACCTGACCCGGTCAGGTAATAACCCTAAAACCCAGGGTCATAACCTGCTGGGTCTGGGTTTCAAGCGAATTGCTGCAAAACATTGGAAAACGACTGTACGATCGAATGCATTTGAATATGATTGTTTAAGGCGCTTAAAGACCTAAATTTAAATCCTTCGGACGAAGCCTTAAGTTTGGCTATACAACTGATGAGCAGACTTTTCCAAAGTTCGGTTTCAGAAGTCAATTCTATGGAATATATTAATTCAATATTAATCAACGATAAGGAAAAGGTATTAACGATGGATGAAGAGTTGGATCTCATTTTAAAAGATGCTGAAACACTGGAGAAACAGGAAATGTACAATTTTAAATGTTTAAGGGAAGAATTTGCCATTTAAAAACAATAAAAAGCGTACATTCAATCTTGAGGCTCTACGACGCGCTTTGTAGTGAGACCAACTCCAACTGACAATGAGCGAACATTCTCGCTGTCGACTAATTTTTGCATGAAAATTAGATCATTAGTATTCCTAAAATATTATTATACAAGAGATTCTAAAACAAAATAACCTATAAGTGCTGTAAGATTATTTGTAATAAATATAATAAAATTGTTTATTTTCTATTCTGTTTATACTATAATGTTTTGGACCCGAACCCGCCGGGTTATTAAAATATTGGACCCGGACTTGGCGGTATTCTATATTTTTATGAATTGAGAGCTGCTTCTTTTTATTCAACTGTTCAGATATAAGTAGGCATACAAATATTTGTAATTTTTTCAAATGCTAAGAAATACCGAATCAAATTTGTCATTTATTTAACGTTGTATAAAGGCACTTATCAGGTATCAATAGTATGTTGGACTGCCCTGAGTTAAGACAAATGGTTTCGTATAAAGTACCAATTCAAACAAGACAACATGAAGTGTTCTTTATAGGTACACATAAAAATAATTATGCTATTAACTCGCCAATAATACAGATGCATCGGCTTGATAACAAATTGAATTTTGTTGCACGAGCATACCTGAATTGAAGAAATATTTATACTTAATTTTTTTTGTGTTATATTTAAATTAAATAATTTTTTATTATGTAAAAGCCCACAAGGGCAGGGGCGTTGATGGAAATAAATAAAGCGTACTGAGATCACAGAAACCGCAAGCAAGATCTGACTTTATTCTTGCATAAGTGCTCGATAGTAATCTCAAAGAGATGTTTCGACCGCCAGACTCAAAGTTTAGCTGCCTGATTAACTTTTATAACTTATTTTTTCCCAAATTGTTTATACGGTGTATCCATGAAGTAGACTTGTGATAACAGTCAATAGTTGAATGGAGATAAGCAAAAAATAAAATATCATCGATTATTTACCTATTACAGCCGTGAGCCAGGTATTTAAATGATTAACTGTATTTTAATAATTCATTACAACAGTGGAGACTGATTTTACAGTTTTTTAACAAATTAACTTACTATCACACTGTTTCTCCGCGGGGGTAGGTAGAGGATACAGCGCCACACAGTTTTCGCCTCATCCACATTCATACATCTTCGGTAATTATCGAGGCTTCTTAAGACACCATATAGGGTTAACCGGTTTAAAATAATTCTTTGTACAAACCACTCTCATGTGTGCGTCATCAGCAATATGACAGGAGTCGAGTCAGATGATAGGATTTATACTCAGGGCCCGCAAACCTTTCAAAAACATAGCCACATTATGTACAGGGGTTATTAGAGTGATGAATTATTCTGTATAATCAATGAGTAATTATTTATGTCGTCACTGCTCTCTAAAAATGTATCAAATTAGGATTGAACAGGAACATGTTAGAAAATAAAAGTGAAACTGATGTTAATTAAAAAATTAAAAATAATATGAGAATACGGTGTAGAGGAAGCTGACTATGAATAATAAATATCGAAGTCTGCGGGCAAGACGTCCAGGTTTCAAGTCTTCAGAAAAAGAGGCAGCAATCTCCACAGGCTACGCTTTTAGTCTATGTTATGCAACCTTGTCTCTATACAGATTTTTGGTTTGCGTCCTGGCTAACCGCACACAGCTTGCCATACGCGAGCGGCAGTGTATGCATGCATTTCATATAACATCCAGAAGACACAAGTCAAGTATAATATTTAGAATTAAAGGGTATTTAGAAAAGGTTTGTTAAATGTAAAGGACAGCAGCCACTCAATATAATAAATTATTACAGAAAATCTAATTATACATTTTCAAAAGGCTTGATGATCAACAGATTTTCCTGGATGCTGTATTTATATTCTGAATAACCATAGTAGACACATTAGTTCGTGCAGTTGTACAAATAAAATGAATCAATTAGAAAGATGCAGAAAAAAATTTATCAAGATTTTTTTTGATTGTTCCCATGCAACAAAATATTTTTTTGATATAATGTGATTCATTTAATTTATGTTAAGAATATATAACCACAGAACAGTGTTCTGAAATTACAACTCCACAACAAAAATGTGTTTTCATTAAAAATAAATATTTCCTTTTAAGAGACACGGGGCAAGGGAATGAGTAATGTCATAAATATAAAACACCAAAATTAGGTTAAAGTATGTTTATTGAGACAATTTACAAAGATGTTCATATTTCAAGCAGATGATCTTACAACCTGGAACAAAAGAAAAAGAAAAATTAGTCAATCAACAGGTGCATACTGTTGAATACATGATTGGTTATCAATGGTATTGGAAAAAATTTGACCTACTGGAACTCAATGCAGTTGAAAGAATATCAGATGTTGTTAAATTATACCATAAATGATTTATTTAATACGTTCAATTTATTTCATTTCTACAAATAAATTTCCTTTAATCTGAAAGTGTTGCATAATATTTTTTATTTGGATATATAAATTTATTCCCAAATATATGTGTGTGACCATACGATCACGCTCGTTCTTCAGTCACAAAAATTTCGTTAGAAATGAAAGATGGAATTTTGGTTTATCAGCGGATGGATAATTCAACAGTTATAATAGCTTTGACCACACATTTATTAATTTACTGTGTGGGATGTAGTAGGTATTCACTTTTGATATATAAAGCATTGTCCTGACTACTTTGCTGGACTACCTAGATAGTTTTTTACGTGTTGTTGCAGTGTTATTTAATTAAAATTAAAAGGAAAGAGTTAGATCTGACAGAGACATTTATAAAAAAAAAATAGAGACAATAAAAAAGTATAGTAAATGTAAAGTGAATCATGATTGGGCCTATGATAGGCAATAAGCGACAAAGGTGCGTGCGCTGCACATAATTGTACCTCAGTCGAAAGAACCAGGTGTAAAAAATGTGATATGGGTTTGTATATAGTATGTTTTGCAAAATTTCATGTAAAATAAATATATTTCGCATTCAACTAATTGTTTTGTTTCTAAATTACTGTAAACACTAGAGTAATCATATGGTTACACCGCATGAAGGCTTTGGTGAATTTTTTTTAAACTCTGTATCTCAATAAAGTAGTGGTTGATGCTATTGTGGGCGAAACAAACTGTCAATTTAAATTTGCTTCAAAAAATACACCATTGATTGATAGATTGGGAAGATGGATTGATACCACAAGCGACAAAGTATATGCACTTTTGGCCCTGAGCATGTTGATGTTCAGAAATTCTAGGAATATGTTTGTAGAGCATTGGTCGACAAATCCATTGCTGAGTTCACCGATCTACTTGGATACTATGCCGAGGAATATTAAGAATGTTACATTTTTCTGATAACAAACTCAGAGTACCGGGCGTTTAACTCTATAAGATCAGGCCTATACTGGACGCAATGAAAAAAAAATGTTTGCAGAACTTTTGACGTCTCACAAAAATCTCTGCATTGATGAAAGCTTTCTGCTCTTTAAAGGTCGGCTTTCATTTCATCAGTATATACATACCATCGAATGTCAAATAATTTGGTACTAAATTTTTGTATTGTGTGATTGTGTCACGGGATTTGGATTTGACAATCATTTTTACAGGTGAGACTACGGAATGCACAACCCATGATCACATTGGTGTATCAGGCAGCACTATGGTGCGGCTTCTTGCTCCTTACCTAGATCTTGGGCACACTTTGTATGTAGACAATTGCTATACCAGTCCATCACCGTTCCAAAAGCTTCACGAGAGCAAGACGAACAAGACAAGCAAAAGCTCGTGGAACCGTAAAAAAAAATAGGCAAAGTTATTCAAAATTCATAGAAAAATTAAAAAGGGGAAAAATTAAAAAATCACTACTCAGATATTCTGATGGCACAAATGTGGAAGGGTAAGAAAGATGTCAGAATGCTATCTACTCTTCGTACTTGTGAAATGAAGGAAACTGGTAAGATCAATCACAAAACAAATTTGCTATATATAGAGGTGGTCGACCGCAGTGGCGTGATACTTTCGTACTACCAGGTCTTCTTCCACTTGGCTGATCTCTCACTGCTGAATGCATTTGCCGTATTACGAGACGACTAAAAAGAAGATCAAGTATACCGAATTTCAGCTGAATGTTATTCAGCAGTTGATAACCACCCATAGTCATTCATCAACTGACTGACCCAGAAGAGGCTGACCGCCAGGCACTTTATTTGCGTGGTGCCTCCAACTGGTGCAAAGATGTTTCATATGTGCAGCACGAAAACCACGGAAGGAAACAAAATTTATGTGCAAACAGTGTGATATTCCGTTGTGTGCATTGCCATGTTTCGAAACATACCACACTGAAGACGAGTTTTAGGTAGGCATCACATTAAACACAATAATATTAGTGTAAATTAAATTTGAAGTCGTCCTTTCAAAAATCAAATTTTAAAAAAATTTCCTCAATGTTAACAACACTATTCTACATTATTAACTTTTATTTTTTTCATCTCGCGGTCAATGGACGCTTATGATGAAATAGTATCTACATTTATTTTTTAAGTTATACTCACGTTTTCATGTTTTTTTCGGAAAAATTGTAATGTGGCAATTTCGACTAAGAATTTTAGCAGTAATATGATGGCAAGATGACGTTTTAACTAGGAATATTATGGGTATCTAACAGGTCAAAAAAATCAGTGCAATTCGAATCACTGGATGCACAATTGTCATAAAAAATAATACATTTGTTACTAGAATAAAAATTATAAGCCTCATATTTTGAAAAAATCAACCTCTAAATTTAAAAATTTCAAAACGAGGCTTATGATTTTTATTCTTTAGAAGCCAAAGTGGCATAATCGCAAAGCAATAAATGCGAAGTCTGCTGAATTGTATTGGTTCAACATGTTGGTATTTATTTTCCATATAGAAATGACACACAGTAAATTACCGCTTTTGAATGAAATGAGAATCCATCAAACACGATTTCGAGCAATGGCTTGTTCAATATATTTATAAAAATATTAAAACATTTACTGACTTATGTGCCAAAAGCCAGTCCGGTGTAATGTAATGTAATGTCAAAAATTCAAAACTTAACCTCAAATAGTATATTACAAATAACCATTGCAACATTTTGAATGCCATAGAGTTGGGTATATAATAATAAAACGTAAAATATATATAGGTAATAAACGAATGAAGTAAATAAAATAATAACATTCTAAGAAATCAGCGGCATCGGCGTGTTGGGCTATATACCACGCGTCCCTGACATAAATCAAATGCTGAAATTTCAAAAAGCATAATACTAGCGCATATTCGAGTACAAGGGAATAAAACTCACCTAAAAGTTATCTTAGCCTCCTGGCTTCACGCTCAGACTCCAGCAGGGTCAAAATATCTCCTTCCCTGACAGGCCCTTTGACGTTGCGGATGATCTGACGGTTCTGCTCGCCAATGAACTCCACCTTGACTTGGGTACACTGTCCCTGGGAGCCAGTACGACCCAGGACCATGATTACTCTGGCGCGAACGAAAGTTTTGTCCATTTTGAGCTGATTTTAGTAATTTATCAGACCCACGTGCCCAACAAACGACAACTCGTGTTTCTACCGGAAGCGAAAAGGCCAAAAGGTAATCGGGGCGACAGTACCATAGATTGAAAAAAAATGGCAGCGTGCAGTGGTGCCATAATAATAAACTAAAATCGGTACTTACGTATATAGTTTAGTTTCCTTTTTTTTGTGCATATGGCATCCTCGAATAAAATTATATTATGCTCTATGACAATGCATGGATTATGCTTAAAATATAACCCATCAGTTTTCTTAGTACTCTAATTTCGCGCGGTTTTAAATTTTATGTTTGGCGTTTTATAAAATCGGACACATTGAGATATTTTAATTTCTACAAATGTCGGTCATGAGTAATGTAGTGATTTTGGTGTGTATTATGAATTTGTATTTAGCAAATACGCAGTGTATTGCGAAACATTATGTAAACATGATCAGTAAAGTGTACAGTAATGTAACAGCGTTAGTTAATTTTTATAACTCATCTCGCAGAATCAAGAAAAATGGCCGACAAGGTTATCAAATTTCTCACCTAAAATATTTACAGTTATTCTAGAAAATCTGTTCAGACAACTAAAATGGGAGAGGAAAGGTATTTGTGTAAATGAAGAGTATTTAAGTCATCTACATGCCGCAGATCTTTCAGACGATTTAGATAACCTTAAGATAATGTAGGAACTCCACCACAGCCACTGATTTCTTGACTGTTAACAGTCAGGAAGTCAGTGGCTGTGTCATAAACGCTAAGAGTACTTAATAGAAATAAAATAATCTTCTTCTTTTTTAATGGTCTCATGGGACTCAAAAGTCTCAAAAAAGATTGCAGTCACAACGGAGCGCCAAACACTTTTGACAGCGCTTAGAGTGTAGGGGGGTATCATCAGGTACCCACCTACCTTTTGTACGTCTGTTTTGATATTATCCGCCTGTCCACGTCTTGGTCTTCCCCCCGGTCTCGATTCTGTTAGCTTGTGTATGTGTTATGGGATGTATGTGTATGTGGCTCATCTGGTCTCGCTACACGTCCCGTCCACTGCAGCTTCTTTAATTTCACCATCCTCGGATATCTGAGGCGGTGTACCCTTCCTAAAGTTCCAAATTCTATAATATTCATTTTCCGGTTAGATTGTCACATATTAGATCATAAATCTTTAGCAAGACCTTTGCAACCTATTTTTAATATATATTTAAAAATTGTATATTTGGGGGTTAGGTCGGTGGTTAAATAAAAGAGTGATGATTGGCGTGTTGATGTTTATTGAGTTGAATAGATCGAACAAAGAAGACAGATATTACGAATACAATGAAGAAATGCAGAGACGTAGACGGTGTGCATGTATTTATGAAATGAAGTGAGTCGGCGTCTCGCTCGGCACGCGTGGGCCGGCAAGACCGCCGTTGCGAAGCGATTCAACAGGAAGGAGAGCTCGACAGTGAGGAATCAGGCCAGACAGATATGTCGCTTGCATGTCTCATCGTTGCAGTTTCATGAATACGTACTACTCATTTTTTGGAATCTCCAGTTCAACCAACACTTTAGTTGTGACCTCTTAATTGAGTCATGGGATTTCTGAAAATTAACAAAAGCTTGGTACAGCGTATGGGCTACTCTCACTCTTTTTTCATTATTGTCGATTGACGAATATCTGGTCTAAATAGAGCGATTCCGCAGAAAGCCACGCTGATTATGTTCTGCTATCTCCTCAGCATACAGTTAATTAAGGGTGATAAAACTTTGTATGCCGTTACGATCAATGTGTATATAAAACAATGTGTCAAGAAGGTTAATACCTGGGGTAAGGAGATGGGAAACACTCACTCACGAGTAGGTATTTCCAAAAATTTCTAGGATCGAAGCAAAATTGCACAAGTTATAGGAAATCTAAGCGGTAGCAATACAGAATCGTACCGCCCAGAAGACAGATATGATCACTTTATATAATGTAACATTCACCATTACACTTAATCAATCTCCATATCCATCAAATTTTTGGATGTTGTATATATGCTACCATATAGAAACACTTCAAGTAATAACTACAGCTTCGTTGTCGCTATCTATGGACTGAAATTTGAAATTCATTTTCCTGAAACATTGTGAATTTTACATTGTATAAAGTGATCACTTAAGTCAGCCGAAGACAGGTAGGAAGCCTGTAATACCTATACTTCCATATTTCCCATATATTCAGGTCTATTCTCAAAATTGCAATATTGAAATGAAGGTGATTGTTACACCAACCCTCAAAAATAGACAGTACGTAAATTAACGTCCGTGTTATATTTGAATGAGAGAGAGGGAGAGAGAGTGAGGGAGATAAACGTACCATAATCTGTCAAAACATAAAAATAGCAACAGGATTGGCCGTGATTCTTCACTACGACGCTGCGGATGAGAAAATCAATAGGTAATTTATGAACAAACCTTTTTCTGTGAACTTTGAATACTGTATTAGTACTTATTTTATCCAAAAACTTATATTTTTAGTCGAAACTCGAGAATGGAAAGACGTCGTTTGCATGATCTCCCTCTCTCTCATTCAAATATAACACGGACGTTAATTTACATACTGTCTATTTTTGAGCGTTGGTGTAACAATCACCTTCATTTCAATATTGCAATTTTGAGAATAGGCCTGAATATAATTGCTTCGTCTCTATGAGATATATATAATTTGTCTTAAAGATATTTCCTTTAACAAGATTTGACTTGCAAGTTTACGTATTTTGTTTATTTACAACATTCATTACATATTACATGTTCTTTTCATTTGCTTCCCAACTATCTCACTAGATTAGAGTTTGTAGCGAGGTGGGCAGTGTTTTCTCTTGTATCATTAGTTAGAAAAAGTTAAATAAGTTAGATAATTAGTTAGTTAATAGATAGTTCTAATAGAACATAGATACTCGATAGTAAACGTAATATATAAAATAGGGTAAAATCAATGACAACAACTGCACTTTCTTGGAAATAATTATACACAGTGAGAGATTTATTATATAAAGAAGTTGAGTAAATAAATATATGTGTTGGCGCAAGTCGAATACTCATTTCCTGTCTTCTTTCGTCCATCCAATCATTTATACCTGTTCCGCTCTGGCCGATTACCTTACATTTCGCCGCCCGGGACCACTGTCCGATTGTGCTTCGACCACGAAGCATTAAGGTTTTTTTGTGCTTCTTCCTGCCGCCCTACACTCACGCCGTGCGTGTCGCTCGGACCGCGCAGAAGAAGTGAATCGTTTTCGGAAGTGCCGTCAACCGGAGGTGCAATCGACGCCCAACCCAGGACTTCAACCCATGGTAGGCCATATACATTTGCCCTTATATTCCTTCAGACTTCCATTTCGGGTTTCGTCAAATATTTAAACCATTCTAGATGCAGTCCACGGGATCGTATCCCACCAATATCAATGATAATTAGCGAGATGTAAAAAAAGTACAGTAAATACATAAA
Source organism: Eubasilissa splendida (assembly GCA_031772225.1). Lineage (NCBI taxonomy): Eukaryota > Metazoa > Arthropoda > Insecta > Trichoptera > Phryganeidae > Eubasilissa > Eubasilissa splendida. The sequence continues at coordinate 4,560,883 of CM062854.1, read as the reverse complement.
TTAATGCTAATAAACAAGGCGGTTAATAAAGTATACATTGATTCAAGATTTTGATTTGCGTCATTATCTGACAACGGTCAGACATATGTCATTTTTGTCACGTTATGTTAACACCCGAATGGTACTTTACGTATTTAAAGTATTCACTATTTATTTTATTTTGAGAGTGGTATTTGACTAGTCAATTGATTAAGGTTTATTGTGTTTTGGCAGAACACTTTTGTTTGATAATAAAAGTAGTCCGATGAAAGTTTCATAATAAAAGTAACATAATATTACATTAATAATCTAACTAATGCACATTGTATGTATGTACATGCGTTAGATATTGTAACCTTTAATTTACTGTATCCCTATTACGGCATTGGGTAGCAAAAAAGTACAGAATTTTTCAAATTCTTAAACATGAGTATGTTTTAAAATCTGCATTAAATATATTTTTATTAAGGAGAACGCATTCTTATTGTGAAGTTGTAATTATTCATAATCATAATTCAAAATTAAATTAGTATTTAAAACATCACAGACCTATGTTCTGAATAAGAATGTGTTCCCTTAATAATATAAGTTGTATCAATGTGTCCAAAATTTAATAAAAATGAATTAATAATTCTGGCGTCTGCAGTCGGTTTACTCAAAGGTATTTGCGATTCCGTAAAAACAATGTAGATGGCTTTCAAATAATGGAACGACAGATGTATCAATTTGAAAAAGTGTAACAAGTAGGTTCGAAAATTTGTCATGAAAAATACTGGCGCTATAACACAATTGGTCGTGTACTTCCCCGGATTGGAAATAGAGATCCAGGTTCGAATCCCCGTAGCGCAAAAACAATATTTTTCGACAAAATTGATTTTATATTTATATATTTATAATTAATACATTAAATTAGTATTTAAATATATTTTTGTTTAAAAAAAATATTGATAGCGGCCTGCTTGTGATCTGCGAGTTCTAAAGAGGTCACCAACATTTTATTAAATTATTGTCCAATCCGCCAATGGTCGCACGGAGAACGTATTTAAATAATGATTTGTAATTCCCTCGCGATCCATTAGGAATGTTTTCATATAATTATTCATATATTCGGAGAGAGAAAACAAAATTATTATTTTGTGCGTTAATATGATGGCCGTATCCAAATAGTCAAATAGCCTAATCGAAAACACTGAACAGGCAGACAGAAAATTGGATAGAGATGATTTAAAAATTTATGTTTACCCATAATAGAGAGATATTATAAAATAATATACTTTTCTGGTGAGAGTCATATTTTCTTCTCCTGGATACGTACAAGACTTACGTAAATAATTTTTCAAAATAACTTATTTCGATTAATTAATATAATTAACATGTGATTTATATTAATACAAATTAAATGCATCAATTAGAAAGATATACATACAGATAAACCCAATGTATCGAAAAAATATTTTAGCTGCCACCGGGATTTGAACCAGGATCTATTTCTATCCGAGGAAGTGCGATAATCAGTTAACACTACGTTAGCCTCGTAAATAGTCAAACAAATTTTCGGAATTATTATTTGTTGCAGCTATTTCAAATTGATAAGAGATCCTGGTTCAAATCCCGATGACAGCTAAAATACTTTTTCGATAAATTGAGTTTATCTGTATGTATATCTTTCTAATTGATGCATTTAATTTGTATTAAAATATCACAGATTTATGTTTCGAAAAAATTACAACTCCACGAATAATAATGTGTTCTAAATACAAATTAAATGTATTAATTATAAAGATATACATATAAAATCAATTTTATCGAAAAATATTGTTGTTGCGCCACCGAGATTCAAATATTGGATCTCTTTCCAAACTGGAGAAGGTGCATTATCCAACTATGCTACAGCGATATTATTTTTGACGACAAATTTGTGCATTGACCTTAAATTAAATAAAATAAAGTGGAGGACTTTCAAAAAATGTAACGATAGATGTATTAATTTGAAAAGCGTAATATATAGGTTAAAAAATTTGTCGTTAATGTACTGTGTGTTATAGCATAATCGGTTAATGCACATTCCCCGGATTCTAAGAGATCCAGGTTCGAATCCCGGCGGCGCAACAACAATATTTTTCGATAAATTTGATTTTATATGTATGTATTTCTAATTAATACATTTAATACTTACTTACTTACCATCACGCCGTTTCTCCGCGGGGATAGGCAGAGAGGATAGAGCGCCAAACTCTTCTCTCCTGACACACAATCTCGCCTCATCCACATTCATACATCTTTTTATACAAGCTCGCCGATTGTTGATGCTTCTAACAGAACCATCCTCTATTATCTGGTTTACCTGGTCGTGCCAAGTCTTCCGCAGACGTCCTCTATTTCTGGTGCTATCAACACTTGCGTCAAATATCTTTCTCACCATTCTCTCTTCATTCATCCGTTCCATATGATAATATTTAAAATATCACAGAGTTATGTTCTGAATAATTAGAACTTCACAATAAAAATGTGTTTTCTATAAAATATGTAATTTATATAGTTTTTAATTTGTTAAATTTTAAGTTAATTGTAGTAACGAACCTGCAGACAAGCATCTGATAAAATACTTTGTGTGTCTGATTTTTTAGTTTATGTAGATGAAATTGCGAAAATAAAAAGATTCATTGAAGTATTCGCAACGCAACATTGTTTTCAAAATACTGTTATTTATGAAAAGATCTGTTTACTTTTGAACACACATACCCTTAATTAAAAAACTCATCATTTCAATTCTCCCTCTCCGGAATATTCCCGTACCGAGAGAGACAAATTTGCGATTTCATTTGCCATATTTCACAAAAGTAATGTACAATACTACAAAATGAATGATATAAAAAATGCGTTCATTCATATAGTCACAGCATCGAAGTGACACAAGACTGATTTATTAAACTTTAAAAAAATATGTATGTAGATTAAACAGGTAGGTACTGTACAGCAGTTTGCTTACAAAATGGCCTCTGCGGGCCTAAATAAATAAATCAACCCGTTTCTGCTTTAATGGATACTAACGTGTGAATATTTAATCATTTCAGAAATAAATGTGAGCCTGATGGAGGTTCACTTTGACCATTATTTTTTGGAGAGATAAAAATGGGAGCACTTTTGTCGTTCCACTTTGGTTAATGAAAAATAATAAATCATACCCAAGACACGTTTTTCTTTCTTTCTTAAATATCACATTGATAGGGGTTATCAAGTGTGTTGATATTCATACATTTTTTAAAACGAAAACTCTATTATTTAATTTAATACAATAATTATATTAATAAAGGTTAAAATAAAAATATCAAAATCACAACTAAGTCTAAAGTTCTGAAGGCTATGTTTAAATATAAGATTCAGATTTCCTAGTAACAAAAATTTCACTTTGTTACTAAAACCTTCCACAGTACTACGAGTATATTCCAGGGTGGATTTGGCCTCTACCACAACTGCTCTTGTTGGACTACTATTGTATTGAACATGATTGAATTCTCACGCCATCCTCGCCTGGAATTTTTGTATTAATTTTATATGAATTAATTTATCAATCAACTGTGATATGGTGTTTTGATAAACACGTGGTCAAAGCAACCATACAGTAATATAATCAAATCTTAAATTATAGAACAGGCGCTAGATGCGTGCGAGTGAAAAGTCGGCGCCTGCTCCAAACAATAAGTGACACTGTTCACAACAGCCTCTTTCTGACGCCTGTTTTAGTGACTCGTGGGAATAAATGGAACCATAAAAATTATTGAGACTCGTCTATTCAGCATATCACGTGTTTAAATATGATCATGAACTCATGAATGATTAACTGTTTAAATTAATACTGTCTTATTCCAAAGTGATACAAAAGCAGGTTTACTGCGATCGAGAAATCATTGTCTAAAAGCAGTGTCCCTAGAAAGAATATATTTGTGGGTTTTATTTCTTCTGATCTCATCATCATCATCATTATTACCAGTTGAGAGAAGCGGAGATCGGCGAACCTCCCTTGTTTTTTTGTTTCCTGTACGGAACAACTATCCTAAATCGATTTTTACTAGTCCCGGACCATCCTGTGGTTGTATTGTTCGTAGTTCCTGAAATAATAGATTATTAAAAAAAAGTATTTATACCACCAGGAATTAAAATAATGATAACCTTTTCAAGAATCAAAAGCTCTATGGATATCAAAAAGCACCTAATACCGCATAGAACGATCGTAAATTTTCTACCATCCTTTCTTAAATTATACCTGGTAAAGAACCTTGTCTTTCTACGTTTCGATAACTGTGATGTCATCTGCAATCATTTAAGAAACTGCCTACACGTTGCAAAGAGTTGTGCAATACATTACAGCAGGGGTGGAACTAGATGTTTTGGCAGTGATGCGTAATACGTAATACAAAACTTATTTTTTACGCATTCAACAAAACTCCAGTTCTGCACCCCAATCGGACAACGCCCGGGGGTTGCTGCTCCTTGCGCCCACACATTGTTACACCCTACGTTACATTGCCAACCCTAAAAAATCACGATCGTGATTGGCCTAGTTAATAAAAACTGTCATGGTTATACTTTTAACTAACGCAAAAGACTGCGTAGTACTTCATAAAATATTGTACAATCTATTTAATGCACTCACCCTTTACCTTGCAGACCTACTACCAATGATGGCACTCTCGACACATCCAACACACAGTATTTTTCAGAATGCTGTTCGACTTTGAACGATCTGCCCTAATTAGGATTTCTGAGATTCATCGTAAAAGTTTTTCAAAAAAACATTAAACACAATACATATTATACAATCAGTGCCGGCCAAGCCCCTGTGGCACCCCGTGCGAATTTTTCTGGGCCGCCCCCATCTCTGATTTAAAAAAAAAAGTGGATCTGTTTTGAACCATTCCTATCAGACTCTCAGATTCGCAATGACAATGTGCTCGCTGCGACCAGACATAGCTCAATTTTCAGTTTATTAAGATTACATCCAGTTAGTTTTTCGGTCAGCCTTTTTTTAACGGCACCCCATAAACTATAAACTATTGTGATATTGGAGAATTAGCTGCCATTCTCTAGACAACACGGTTGCCCCGTCTTGTTTGGCGCCTCGGCTTGCTCTGCGCCCCATCGGGCCGGCCCTCATATACAAAAAAAAAGCTTGTGCATAACTATGAGTCCTGCGAAATAAATCTAAATTAATAATTATATTGAATATAGCATGTATAAAAATGTGGGTCCACGCTAAAAATAATATAAAAGTTTCCCATGTTTATACAATTAGTTTAATTCTAGCACCATTTGAGAGGAAGAAATTAAAATGAGATAAATGATGCTGTGAATGCGTATTTCGCAACGTATATGAACTAAATGCAAACTTACGCACTGCGCTCTTGTTCTAAAAAACACATTGACATGATTTAGCAGACATGTTGAAAAAATCGGTTCAATACATTTGTGGTATCATTTTATATTATAAAATATTTAAATTTTTTATAAATAAATATCCCAAGAATAATAGTAAATAAGAATATTAATATTTTTCAAGAAAGGGAATTAACCTTCGCCCGGGACATTTTCACAAAAATATACGTCTTTCGGATGAACAAAACCTCTAGTTACAATACCCATACGCTTTTACAGCATCCCATAATATCCATGCTTAGTGCACGCACTGCATATAAATACATCGTACTCAGTTGACTGATTGAAATTTGCCTAATATCCATATAATTGTAATATTTTAAACTTGATAACATTCGTAAGAAATACAGAAACATGATGCTTTAGTTTTTCCATTTAGCTTTTACGAACATTTTTAACTCCGCAAGTAGGTATTTATATTATCCAGTAGCGTAAAAAACAATATTTTTCGACAATTGATTTTATATGTATTGTATTTATTAATTAAAATAACATTAAAGTTATTATTTAGGTATAGTAATGATTTGTACAATAATTTTCTAGTAGACAAAAATTTTTGCGGGTGCATATGGCAAGACTATGTAGCGAGTAGAGAGGTACAATCCGATACAATCTTAGTTGAAGTTTTCTCGTAATGAATCGGTGTTAATTTGAAATATATGGAATTTCCGGATGACGTGTAGTCACAATTATTATTGTGAACATTGATTTTCAAATTGTCTATGGTAATTTTACAATGAATTTGTGGCTCGATTTGATTTTTGATAGTCTTTGTCTAGCTGCGTACAAATATTTTTTGATTAATAATATATGTTTTTCAAATTAGGATCGAATCTAGATTTGTAGCATCTAAGTCTGTAGCACAGCCGTTGTAATTAAGAAAAGATTTAGATGATTTGTTTGTGGAACACACGAGAGAGAAGAGGATAGCTAAAGAAGAAGATCGACCGAAGGCGACAGATAGAGGATGGTTGTAAAAAGATTGAATAATCAGATAAACCTTATGTACCTAACCAATAGATACTTTGATCAATCGACGAGGATTTGTAAAAGAAAATGAAGCGAGGTAAGAGTGGGTATATAATGTGGCGTTCTTCCTACCGCAGTGCAGACAAGCAAAAAAGCTGAAAATTTGGGAAACAAATATAAATTAAAAAGTGGATTAACGTTTAACGAAACATTATTTGCAATTAGTGCCATCTGTGTACCAGTAGAAACATAAATTGCTTAAGTTCTAAAAACTCACCGCAGTAACTCATGGCATCTCTTTTTTTATTCGCGCGTCGTCAATTCACCTTTATTCAGTTTTCTGTCTTTAACTAGATTAATTACTCAAGTCATATAATTGGCTTATTTACTGAAATTGAAAATTCCTTTCGGTTGGTCAGTTTGTGTATGGAGTCGTTACCTAATGCTGTTTTTTATTACAGATAACATTAGTAAGGTTCACCAACTGCCGTGCAAATCATTGAAGTGTTACTTCATATTTTACTAATTTCGTGAATATTCACTATCTTACTGTTATTTAACGTGTTGAATTCATGATTGTTCTTTAAATTTGGTGCATGGATTTGGATTTTTAATTTGAGAAAAATCAAAAAGCAATTAGCATAACTATTTCCTTACGTCAACCTTTAATAAACAATAATTATAATATAATTTTCAAATAATAAATGAATCATGTTCAGTCATAGAAAGTGTTTTTTCAAAACTTCATACATTTTTTATATGGGTAAGAAAGTATTATTTAACGATAAAACTTAAACATTAAAAATACTATTAAACAGTACTCTAAATTAATAAATAAATACCATGATAGGGCCGTACAAACGACGGATTTATTTTGTCCAAAGACGTTGTTGTATATTGTAATTACATATATGAAAATATATTGTATAATAATCATTGGTAACAGCAAACCTAAATCTAGACCATACTGCACGTCCACTGGTAAAGATAACTCACTACATCAAGGTGCATATAAACCTGAGCTATTTTCAAAAAATAACAATTAGAACATTCACAACATTCACGTCGACAAACGATTGAATATTTTCCAATACTAATAATAATTTTTATTTACACCCATCGGTAGTACCTCCACGAGAAACACAATTCTGACAGTTTTTGTTAAGTTCTGCCCTCGAATTTTTAATATCAGTTTGTTTGATCGCTGATAAGTTAGGTGGACGCCATAAGTTTTATTGGAGAAAAATCTTAATATACGTAGACAATGTAGGGGACAGCGGTTCAAATTCACCGCCGTTCCCACCGGCACCGATACCATCGAACATCTGCATTTCAATACCTAGCCGGCGGCAGCGTGCTGCCACGATACATTTTCCGTTCCGCTGCCCCGTCACGATCTCACATCTCTATATCGCACTCTATATGCAATACATTCTGTAATCTCTGTTCTATCCTCTCTACCAATAACGTCTACAACAACTGGGTGTTTCCATTTCATTTCAGTCATTTAATGCATGTCAATAAAGTCTAATATGTAAATAAACTTACCCCCCATAGCATGTAAATCGAGGTTTAGTAGATAGTGATGGAACACTTTTGAATATTAACTGTTGTAATGTAGATATCGATCGCTGATTCGAATTTTAAAATTGAAAAATCAAATTTATTACAGAAAATATGTAGGTAAAAAACCATCCAGTTGGCTTTGTTGAAACTTTATACGGGAGTTTAAAACTGTTTGAAGAAATAAAGAAAAAATAAAATGGAATAAAAATGTAAAAACAAGCATCGTATTCAGTTAACTAGATACATATTTTTTTCTTCCATAACGTAATAATAAATTTAGTGCATAAATAAGGCCTATAAATTTTTAACTCAATAAATTTTTTGAAACTTCCCAGAATTTTTTATAAACCCAACTTTTCAAACGATGAATAAAGATCCATTTTGCTCAACAATAGATTTTTTTAATGATTAGATTTTAACGAAGTACAAGACGAATTAAAATAAAAAAATATTTCACAAAAAAATAGTAATATTTTTTGAAAGTAAAATTGGGTTTTTGGTAGGTATCTCACATGCACCAGATGTTTATTTATATTGACTGTCTTAGCCTATGAATAAACATCTAGCACACCACCTTCATGTCTGCTCGAACTAAAGTAAACACACTGACCTGTTCTAAATATCGTCTAACATTAAATGCCATAGGGTCATATAAATAGTACTATCCAGTATTATAAATATACAATTATCACATACACTCTTTCTTTGTCCCCTTTATCCTAATCGGCACGGACCAGCACTCTTCCACCGCTCTGTCCTGCGCTTGCGGGGTCTCCTGTACTCGGGGACACTGTAGTTCCATCTTCTTTGCGGAGTTTCTCCGTTTACCTTTTTCACGTTCTCCCTGCTCGTTCTCCAGGTCTGGCTTCCCCTCTGGCACTGATGAAAAATCTGTTTAGGTAGTCATTCGTTCATATCCAAGCTAATCTGGAGCAGCAGCGGGTTTCATCCCAAGATTCTATCATTCCCGATTTGATCTCTTAATGCTATTCCCGCTACTCCTCTCAGACATCTCATCTCATCAATTCCTCTCCGTCAGTATCCAAAGTTAGTAGCCATAGGTCAGGGTGGGGGGCTTAAACTGACTTGAAAATCGTCAGTTTTGTCTTAATGTTGAGCTATATAGTGACAGTAGAACGCTGCTTCTTTTATCAATTTATGATTATGCATTTCTGTCCTCCATTTCTATTTATCGCCACAATTTCGGTTTAAGCTGTGCTAATCTTCATGCCTACCTGTGCTAATCATTAAATTAGTTAATATTAAAATAATCAGACACACTCAAGTAAGTAGTACACGTAAATGACGTAAAATATAACATTTTATTGTAGAATAATTATTTTGATTCGGCTAATTTGCGGCCGAGCACAAAAAGTGGATTGTTTTGATATCTTTGATAAATGTTTTGTAACTTGGCGATGTTTTCCAACAATGGCTGCAAACAGCCGTCCTCTGGTCCGGCGCGTCGGGAAACTTTTTGCAGCGAGCATCCTTTATTATCCACCGCGGCAAACTTCCGGTTTGAAAACTTTTAGCGGGAAACGACACGGCATGTGGAAAGTGAGGCGAAAAGCGTGCGCCATATTGGATGCACGACAAAAAAATGCCCACCTGTCAGTGATAAAAGGTACATTTTCATTGTTTTTAGTCGAGGAAATGTTTTCGCAACCCTCGGTATTAAGCAAAATGCCTTTTATACGTTTGACAATAAGATGCACATTCCTACAGCGACATTGTTTTCAAATCTTTGATGAATATTTTTAAGAAAATATCATTTATTTTTTCCGTTTATTAAAAAAATAACAGTTGCTATTTATTAAGTAGAACACGTTCTTATTGTGAAGTTGTAATTATTCAGAACAGACGGTCTGTGATATTTTTAATATAAATTAAATGAATTAATTATAAATATGTACATATAAAATCAATTTAATTGAAAAATATTGTTGTTGCTACCGGGATTCGAACCTGGATCTCTTCCAATCTGGGGAACGTGCATTAACCGATTATGCTACAGCACACAGTACAATACGAACCTATATGTTGAAACTTTTCAAATTGATACATCTATCGTTCCATTGTTTGAAAACCATCTGCTTTATTTTTACGGAATCTCAAATACCTTTGAGTAATGCGATAGTAGATGGCTTTAAAATAATGGAACGATAGATGTATCAATTTGAAAGAGATCCCGGTAGCAACAACAATATTTTTCGTTAAAATTGATTTCATATGTATATATTTCTAATTAATATATTTAATTTAGTTCCTATTTGTTCTAATGCGTATAGAGTTCTATAGAACACTAAAATTGTGAGTTTTTCGCTAAATTCGCCACCGAAGTAGAAGAAGAGATCGTATAATACCAGAAAACTGGCTCAGAGCCGCGGTGAACATGTTTTACAGTCATAAAAGAGACGGTGCCGTATCTCAGACTATTTGTATCATGTTACCTTGGCTTTGTTAGAACTGAATACAATTTGTGAGAACTTTTCATTTGTACTTGGAGTCCTCTAGGGCTAGGGAGTGTCTATCTTTGTGCGAGGTGGTTTCGACCATTGTGATATAGTGGCACACCAGTCCAGTGTGCGGCGGATAGACAGCCACCCGCGGTGTCCCTGGCAACACACCACGGTCCCCTCACCTGCATATTCCTACATCCTGGTTAGACATCAGCGGTAAAGCGATAATACCAGGCTTTGCAAATAATCTCGATCGTGGTTGGTTCTATTCAGATAAATATTAATTTAGCAATCGGGGAAACAAACTTTCAAACTGAGATCACTAATTAGAAAGTGACAATTAGAATTATATTTAAAACAAATTAAATTCTAGCACTTAATTACCACGTCCTTGATTTTACCACTGAGTATTTACTTTTAATTTAGAACTCCAAGGGCACCTCGTATCTGACTATTCTCCTGTTCATGATGGTGTCTGCCCTACGCACTTGCTGCTCTGCGATGATACATAAGACCATGCGTCAGGGCCTAGCTATTACAAACGTGTATAAAATAAACCAAACGCCATTAGAAGTGGAAGATTCTTATTCTGGAATATTCTAAAATTCCACTAGACTCTGCCTAGAAAAAGTTAATTTGACCTTCGAAGAAGGTTTAACCAGTTAAATATTTAACCAATAGAAGATTATATTTGACCCACAAAAGGCATCTCTTCCGTTATCTTTGTGTGACATAATTTCAGCCTACTTCATTTCATGCGAAGGGAAAATTCTGTAGCAATGACAGATGTTATTGTCTAGATTCATAAACTTTGTGAGATCTTTCTCATTGTAAGCGATTGGTTCGAAGGTTTTGTATTTGTAATAGGGAACAAGTTTTATAAGCAAGTTTGTCATTGGATATTATGTAGAAATTATATGAACACATAATTTATACATATATTCAATGTTTTAAATATGAATTAAATATATTAATTAGAAAGATATACATATTAAATCAATTTTATCGAAAAATATTGTTGTTACGCCACCGGGATTCGAACCTGGATCTCTTTCCTAACCGGAGAAGGTGCATTATCCAATTATGCTATAGCGCAAAATTTCTTACTAGCCATGCAATAATGAAAACAAGCTGATATAAAAAGCTCGAAAAATAGAATTCAAGGAAGAAATTAATCTGGCGAGGATACTATGTTTAAAAAATGTGATTTATACAATTTAGCCAATAGTACATTGCTATTACAATGCAGTCGATTCGGCTTCCCCGATCAACCTAAGCGAGCTTAAAATTAAATGATAAATATTTTTCTTTAAATTCGTAGGGCTCCCTTCATTGCCTTCCTGCATAAAATAATGCTGTAACCCGGCTATATTTTTTTTCTCCTAGTTACTTACAGGCAAAATTGTATTTTTTTAATTTTCAACGTTTTCTTCATCTAATGTTTGATGCTTCGATTTAATCCTTTAACAGTTGCATCCTCGTTCTTTGTTTTCATCGTAACATGGTAAATTGTTATCTATTGTCGAAAACTCTCGATAATTAACAATAGTACACCTATAATGTCCTCATTTCCCTCATTGCTCAAAATTTCGGAAATATCTAAAGGTTTAAAGACAAACTATTTTGCTTGCAAAAGAGAAATTTTCGCACTAACTGTCTGGCTTTTGTGGAACTAATTAATAAGTTTTAACTTATGTATTGTAATCTTAAATTTACTGTCCCAATTACTAGGAATGTCGTCCCAATTAAACGACGTAATTAGTTAATTCATATTATTTCCTTGGTTTAGTTTGCGTTCCTTGAGATTTGGCCCAAATAAGCGGATGCCCCAATTATACGGCGGCCCAAATAAACGGAATCGACTGTATATCAAAAATTACAAACGTATTGTACAATACATTATTATTATTATACTTTTCTGTAAAAAATGCACACAGATAATTTCACACAGTTGGATTATTATTCTGCTACCGTGACTTTGTATTGACCTGACTTAATCTAATCTAAATTAATCTAACTTAATGTAACTTAACGTTATGTAGTGAAGAAATCAATTTGAAAACGACGATACTTAAAGATTTCGAGTACATTTAATATATTAATTGTATTACTTTGTATACAGTTGCGTATATGTACACTTGTCTATGTGTTAACATGTCTTGTGTGCAGTTTGGCAGTGTTCAGTTATCTGGTCACCCTTTACAATGACCCGAGCCCGCCACCGTGTCGCGGTCGCCCTAAGCGGAGCGACCCCTTTTGCCTTTGGAGAAGATGTTCCACAAGGCTTTGCGGCTCATGTGACCTTATAGTATATAAGATAAAGAAAAGCTCATTTATAAGGTTTAGGTATATAAACAGAATATCCGATGGGAAGATCGTCAGAAAGCTTTACCACATACATAGGTTTCTGTCAAGCAAGCACATTAGAAACATGGCGGAAACCATACACTATTCATATAATTCATAGCATACATATATGTATGTATATGTAATATTTATTAAATGAGTGGAAAAAGTATTTAAAATTATAGTCTAGTCTAATATAACTAGCCATTTATCAATTTTAATACTTGTACATTCCTGAAGATGAGATCGAGTATCGTATCGTAGTAATTGAGTGCAAAATTAAACTAGTCTAGTCTAACAGAACCAGATGAATGTCAATTTTGATACTCTTACATTTACGATGTTAAGATAATTGAATAGAAAATATTCTTATCGTATCTCGTATCGCTTACACAACCACATTATATTTGGATTAGATTAGGTAATTGAGACTTTTAAGTGAAGAACTTATGTGAAGCGAAATATAACAAATTTCAATTAACAGTCAAATAATAAACAAATAAATAAAGAAACGCGGGTAATCATCAATTCTTTCATCATCTCCATGAATTCCCGCCATCTTGACTATGCTCCTTCGTTCTGCAAATTTGAAGGCCGTCACCAGAAAATTGCGCGTTGCCTTTTCTACTCAGTCGGTCCAACGGGTTGGGGATCTTCCTCATCCTTTCCGTTCTTCAACGTAGCCCACAACAACAAGCTTTTCCAAGCTATCTTCTGTTATCGCAAGATGCCCAAAATAATTGAAAGATTCATCTTAGGTAAATGGTTGAGAGTCATTCGCGCGTCTCGCCATCCACGCAACATGCATCTCATCGGTATTATTTTGTCTTCTCTTCCTCGCCTTCCATGATTCCACACCATATGTATAGGTTGAATAAACCAGAGACTGCATAAGCCTGACGCTGGTTGTTATGAATATATTGCGGTCTTTACATATTTTATCAGGTGTGGACATAGAACATCCTCATACCTATGTGTTGTTTGATTTCTGTCTGGCAGCTACCGTCGTCAGTAATTAAGGATCCGAAATATTTAAAATCCTTTAAACCACATAAATGATTTTCGTTAATTTGTCGTAAAATATGCTGTGCGGAATACGTCATTTGTATATTATTTCAATGTATAATAAATATAGTCCATGTATACTGTACACCGAACAGCTCAAGAGCAGTGGGTGTAGGTATTTGGTCCCGCCTGAACTCCACTCCCGGAAAATATTAACCCTCAGGCCAGGTTTTCCCTTTCAATTTTATCCCGTGGTTGGAAAATGTTAAGGGCAGCGTTTCAAAGCGCCGCCATTTAGCTCTTTTTATTTTATAAACACGTTATATATTATTACAAACATGTAATAATGTATAGCGTGCTTCACGCTTGTTAATTGTTATATTCATACGTTTTTCTTCAGCTGTCTCTACCACTTAAATACAATTTTTATTACAGACCGGTGGACCAGTATTTTATAATCGCAGAATCTATTAATATCTCGTCGTAAATTGTAAGCGTGTATTATTAAAATATTTAATTTGGATTACGAAATTTACTCCCATTTAGATTTTTTAGTGTTGTGAGCGAGAATTTTTATAAGTAGATTTGTGGTAATATTTTTTTTGTTTGGGATTATGCAATGATAATATTTAAAGTCGATCGATATCAACGCTAAAATAATTCTATAATCATCTGATACTTTATATACATATATAAAAATGATTCAACTGAGATTTTAGTGTCCAACCTAGGTAGGTACCCACATTCCTTGTATATAATAATAAAATCAAATATTTCCATACTACAAGGTAAAAATTTGAAGAAATTACTTTTTTATTATTAGGAGAACATATTCTTATTGTAAAGTAATAAGAATGTGTTCTCCTAATAATAAAGTTGTATCAATGTGTCCAAAATTTCATAAAAATATTCATAATTCTGGCGTCTGCTATCAGTTTACTCAAATGTATTTGAGATTCTGTAAAAATGAGGTACATGGCTCTTTCAAATAATGGAACGATTAAATGTATTAATATCAAAAAGGTAACATATAGGTTCGAAAATTGTCGCTGTAGCATAATTGGATAATGCACCTTTCATTAGGAAAGAGATCCAGGTTCGAATCCCGGTGGCGTAACAACAATATTTTTCGATAAAATTTAGATTTAAATTTAGAAAGATATATATTTTATATATATATCTTTCTAATTAATATATTTAATTCATATTTACTTTTTTATTATTGACGGGTTTTCATACAGTATTTCAGATTCATAAAACGAAAAGCAGTCACATAACTAATTATCTAAGGACCGGTTATGTGATCAGTAGTAACTTTTTGCTATAGTAAAAAAAGTTACTAAAGTAATTTTTTTTGCGAAAACGGTTGTTTGATCGTTAATAAAAAAATATTTACTTTTCAAAAGTACATCCCGTAGTAAACTCATTTTACTCTGCGATATCTGATAGTAAAAATAAGAATGATAAAGAATTCTAAATTTTCTAGATATACGTTGTTGCGCCAAAGGACAAAAGTTAGATATTCTAGAAAATTTAGAAATATTTAATAATAAAAACATAATCAATATTCAAATACCACCCATTACACTTCCTCTCTTATCTATTTCAACTCCACCCCCATCCCCACCCCTACCTCCGTTAACTCCAAACACACCATATATTACTGTCTGAAAGTGTTTTTAATTTTAGTTGAATTATAATATTGATAATTAGAAGATGTTCCTGAAAACGTTCTAACGTTTAACACAATAAAAAAAATAGTGAAATAAAACAGTGTTTTAACTCAATTTACAAAATAATCATGGAATTCCACAAAGTTCCACCAAAAACCTTTGAACAATTATAAAATAAAGCATATTTCATGATTATTTGTCACACCTATAAACCATCTATGCTATCTATCACATTGGTAAATTTGATGCGTTGGTTAATGCATTTCCCCGGATAAGAAGAGATCCAGGTTCGAATCCCGGTAGCAACAACAATATTTTTTCGATAAGTTGATTTTATATGTATATCTTTCTAATGAATACATTTAATTTGTATCATAAAATAATTATTAGGAGAACACATTCTTATTGTGAAGTAGTAATTATTCATGTAGGTCTGTGGTGTAATACTAATTAAATGTATTAATTAAAAAGATATATATATATATATATAAAATAACTTTTAACAAAAAATATTCTTGTATTACTCAAAGATATTCCGTGATAGAACGATAGATGTATTAATTTAATAATTAATGTAACATATAGGTTCGAAAATTTGTCGTCAAATAATGTCGCTGTAGCATAGTTGAATAATATAAAAAAAAATACTTAAAACACTTAATTAAGAACAATTGAGGTTATTTGAAGTACTTTAGATTTGGATTTTTGTATTTTTGGTTTAACCATTGCTATGCCTTTCTTAATTACATTTTAACTGAGATCGATTTACGTAAAAGTCATGGCATTCATATTCAAAGTACAAAAGTGGAAAGGCTACGGGTGGTAATTAGTAAGCTGTTCAAGAATTGTGGGGATGACATAAATACCCCCTTTATTTGAACGCATTAGCGAAGACACGGCGCGAGGTTTAGCTGAATTGTGTGCGCCTTCAAAAGGAGGAACATACAACGATCTGCCATTCAGTGCTGGCCACGTGTGTGGTTGAGTATAACTACATCTGATTGTTCACATATCTTAATGTGTCTGAGAGATATAACTCTTGTAGTGAGTACCTACCGCATTCATAATAATCAACTCAGATAAAGCTTCAAGATAGAATATACTAGTCCCGTGCTAATACATTGACTTCATATAATATAATATTAACAATTTGTATAATAATCCTAGTATTATATTACTTTACAGTTCTATATATTAATAATTTTTCTTCACTTTGCTTGAATAATCTTCATTCTAATATCAGGCCAGCGTTTTAAACAAACAACAGTTGAAGAAAATTTTTAATAAACTTAAAAGATGAAGAGAACAAATTAAACCACTCAACCAAATTAACTTGTAATAACTGTCCCTCACACTATATAGACAAAACTGCTCGTAATATCAATATTTGTGTCGATGAACATCTTAAATGTATAAAAAGTAATGGTTTCTCAGAATTTTCCAACCATATTATTGAAAAAGACCATTCTTTTAATAATACCACAGGGGTCAATATCCTCCATAAAAAAGGGTTTGACCTTCGGTTGGACAATTTAGAAGACCTTGGAATAATAAATATTGGTACGTCAATTCTTAATAATCAAATTAATTTATTCATTAGCCCCATATTAGGTATGTTTCCTTTAAAATCAACTTAATATCCATCAACACTATATTTTCCCATTCCTTAATGTCCCATTTATCCATATATGTATTCTGTCTCTCTCTTTCACATGTAATTTTATATTCTATCTCCCACTTTATGTATGTATGTAAGTGCACTCTTTTTGTATTTATGATCAGTCCAGATGAAGCTTGAGATAAGCGAAACCGATCGACGTACAATAAATTTCTTGGTTTCGTACAAAGTTATTGTTATTTTATTTAATATATTATATAAAAAAATACCAATTGAAGAAACATATTCAATCACGTTTGCGCTATTTTATCTAAGTACCTTTAAGGTCTGTGACCATGGAAGGAAACAATCTCAGAGATTTAGCTGAGATACATCTCAATACCGTGTACACGTGACGAGATTTTGTTTTGGGGATAAACTCGGAGATCAGCTTGAGATTCTTAGAACGAGAGAAAAACTCAAATCATTCGTACGTTCTGACAGCGAGATTTAGATAAACGTCACCTAAAACTACCATAGATTTCTACAAAAATCTATTCTGAAAGATAGATACAAGTCATTAAAGATTGACATTAACATAAGCCGTTAAATTACTAATATAAATTGCTTTATTAGGAGAACACATTCTTATTGTTATAGTTGTAATTATGGAACGATTAAATGTATTAATATCAAAAAGGTAACATATAGGTTCGAACGTTTGTCGCTAAAAAAATATATATATAATGCACCTTTCCCGGTTTGGAAAGAGATCCAGGTTCGAATACCGGTGGCACAACAAAAATATTTTTCGGTAATATTGATTTTATATGTATATCTTTCTAATTAATACATTTAATTCATATTTAAAATATTAATTGCGTTTTAACTGTTATTGGAGAGATTTTAAATCAGCCAAATTATAAATGTCATGACAACAATGACATTTGAAATAAAACGACACGGTGAATATGAAAGCCCAGAATTGTCTCCAGCATCTTATGGAAGCAAAATTCTTATCTCCAGTTGAAAATCTCCTAAAAAAATCTCTTCCATGGACACGGATCATTAATAATGTACCCGTTATCAAACATTATCAGTTGCCTCTGGACTGAAGTGTACTTGATAATCATGTTAGCTTAAAAATATAACAATTTATTTTGTTCACAACCCCTAGCACACAGACGATAGTTTCTAAAATACAGGCGAAAAAAAGTAAACGTATTGGCACTCCAATAGATTACCGAGAATAATTCGTGTCAAAGATTCCATTAGTTCCAGTCTGTCGCAGACAGCGTGGAAGTATATCGTGTGTGGTATCATTCTCAGTGTTCGTATACGTTTAACGTACGACGAATACATCCTCGGGTCTAGGATCATTATCCACCCTTAATTCTTAGGTGACAGTTATTACCCCTTCAATTCTTCGCTTGATAAAATATATCTTTGATAAGTGTGATTTTTTTATAATGGAATTTTTAAGGATTGTTCTATGGATTGCCTGTATATTAAAGACTCGGTTTTATTATATCTTCTATCGTACTATCTTGCAAGTGCTTTCATTTTCGAAATGGCCTTAAAGATTCTTGATTAATACCATAAATGAATGCTGATTTATTCATCACACCTTTACATATATATATTTGTAGCATAATTAGTACATATGCAAAAATAAAGGTAATTGCTTTACTAGTCGTAGTCTGTTCTAAGGCAATTACCTGTACAGTTTTTAAAAGTTGTAAATGTTAAGAGGTAAGTAAGTATAATGTTAAGTACGTTATGGAAAGTTATGTGAGAAAAGTATAATCAGAAAGTTATAAAAAGATATTGAAAAAAAAGTTATAAAAATATTTGTGTCAGTGATATACAATAGGGGAAGACAAAAATGTGTGGATAGTTAGGTTAGCATAAATGACAAATCAGTTTAATTTTGATTTCTACCCGCATCAAGCAACCACTTTGTTATTTTTGGTTTTGAAGTAGTTAATCACTTTAGATTAAGGTTTAGCGGCAATTTGTTAAATATTCTCGGAGCACAAAATAAAAAAGTTCGTTGAGCGAATTTGGTATTAAATTTTGGCACTGAATAGTATCCTAAGGCTTTGCTTCTGGTTTCCTTTGGATCGGATCGTAGAAGTAAAGTTAATTTAAAAAAAAATAGTTTTAAGATTGCACTGGTAAACAGTTGTCTTATATCCAAAAATTGAAAGGATTTAAAGAGTTATTCAGAGTTATGTCTAAATGGCCTCGAGTTTATTACTTTGATGACCCATTTCTGAGCCTTAATTAGAAAACAATATATATATATTTATCACTCATATATAGGTCAGTTATTATAGTATTATATTTTTGTAACAAAAGATTTATGGCCAAAGAAGCCAATTATAGACTTGTAGTACGACAAAAATTTAATGAAAAATTCTTCGGTTTCAAGGTGCATGCCGGACTGAAAGTACTTGAGATTTCGTGTGTATTTTTTAAACTGTAGTTATTTGTTGTTTAATTAGATAATTAATGGGAACAACAGTCAAAAACATATTAAAAATGGTGTTCCTGTAACATATGTAGGTACATTTATCGTTACATAAAGCAAATTGTTTAATTTTACATATATAGGGTGTCCAGCGGAAAATTATAAGATTAAATTGTAATTGTTCGTAAACCATCAGGGTGAGGTAAGTAAAAGGGGTATTGTTCGACGCACTTGATTTGCTGATTTTTCAGTCGCAATGAGTCACTGGTCGGGAGTGCAGCACGCGTTCGTGGTTGAGCAATATTTAAAGCGCGGTGATTCATTGGTTCGTGCGCGTCGCGCTTTTTGTACTCATTTTAATATTTAACTTGTCTTAACTTTAATCACTCTTGAAGGGTGGATTGCCTGTTTAAAAGAAGAAAAGAAGAACTTATCTGGTGTTGTGTTCAAAAGTTCAGACGCGAAGGGACAGTGGTTAAGCAAACTCCTCCAGGACCATTAACGTCAGCAGCGACGCCTGAATATGTGGCTCAAGTTCAACGTGAAATTATGCGCAATCCGCGTAAATCGATAAGAAAGATTGCAGCCTTTACTAGAATAAAAAAATCAACAGTGCACGTTATTTTGAAAAATAATCTACAGTTTCACCCATACAAGCTGCAAATCGTGCAGTTTCTCAACGAAAATAACTAATCTTTACGTGAAATCTGAGCGAGAACGATACTGGAACGTTTTGGAACAGCACAAACGCTTGGAAACATATTGTTTACTGACAAAGCACATTTTCATATCGATGGCTATGTTAATAAACAAAACATGAGATACTGGTGCCCCGACAATCCAAGATAACGCCATCAAAACGTTTGCATTGTCCAAAAACGACAGTGTGGTGTGCAATTTCTGCCCGAAGAATATTTGGCCCTTATTGTTTTACCCAGCGAGAGACAGTTACCGCTGACATGTGTTGCCGAATGATCGACGAACTTTTGGGACCGCAACTGCAGCTGTTTCTTGGGTTCAACAACAGAACACAATTTTAGCAAGACGGGACCACTCCACACACAGCTAGAGTTTCAATGGAGAAGCTGAGGGGAATTTTTCCCAATAAATAAATCAGTAAGTACGGAAACATACCCTGGGGACCTCGGTCACCGGATTTTACACGGTGCGATTCTTTTTTTTTGTGGGGATACCTTAAGTCAAGAGCTTACAGTAACAATCCTTGAAGAATTCAGACCCTACAAGAAAATATCCGCTGTGAAGTTGCTGCCTTTGAACCGACGCTTTGATCTCGCGTGTTCGCAAATTTAAGAGCCCGATTGCAAGAGTGTCTTGAGAGAAATGGACGGCATTTAGACGATATTGTTTATAAAATATAAAATCCGCATCGTTACTCCATTTTGTATAAATAAAATATGAGAATAACATTGTAGTTTTTTAAAATTATTTAATATTAAACGTGAACATTTTTCGCTGGACACACTTTATATTATATAAAGCTTTATCTCGCGTTTCCTTTCATATTATTCTGGTGGGCATTTCGGTTACAAAACGGGCAATATTTTAAGAACGGGATTGTGTTTAATTGATTTTATCTGACCCAAATAGATTATGAATACAACATTAAGCAAAAAATAAATTTTCGATGGGCACACAACAGTTTGCAGTGAGGCCCTAAATTGAGTTAATTCTGTCTCCCCCATATTATCTTTTTTCTATCGAATTTTATGTAAATTTTGTGGTTGAATGGGGATCTCATAAATTATTCCCGATATAGACGTTATCCTTTTTTTGTTAACATTTATTCCAGTTAGACGCATTAAAAGTGGATCTCACAATCTATCTACCGATAGGTTTTAGAATACTAAGGATGCAATTATTGGAGAAATTATAAAAGTCATAAATGAACATGAGTTTAGAAAATGTGCATGCTGTAGGTGTAATTAACGTTATGTAGTTTTTAAAATAATATATGAGCTTTTTAATGATTTTATGAATTTACAGTCTTTACAAGTTTATAAAAAAATCTCATTAATTAAGTAACAATTTTTTTCATTGCTAGGTCAATAATAATAGGAAAAAAAAATATTTTTAAATATACACAGAGTAGTTAAGAACCTACCTTTTGATATTGAATTAAATGGATATAGAAGACACGTGAAGTAGGTAGGGTTGTTGGATTTAAAAAAAAATGTAACGTACAGGGAGAAATATTTTTTCGTATCCAGTCAAGTGACAAGCGCCAGTCATCATTCACATTGGTCTCTCATGCCTGAGAATCGCGATCTCTATAAACTACCGCTCTCTTGACTATGCTCCTCCACTTTTCTCGGCATCCTGCAGATCTTAGGGTTGTCATCAGAGAAGTGCCTGTTGCTTTTTCCACTTGGATCTTTCTCTCCTCCAAGGTATCTTCTCTTCTCGCAAGGTGCCCAAATAATTGAAGGATTCGTTTCAGGCTGTAAGTTAAGAATCTGTACTTAATCTTCAATTCCTGCAGAATGGAGACATTCGTGTGTCTCGCCGTCCATGGTATGCGCAACATTTCAAAAGCATCAGTCTGTCTTCTCTCCCTTGTCTACAGGGTTCATTAAAATATTTTGGTCGAAATATATCGAACAAAATATTTTTTATGGACCCTGATATATTAAATCGAATTTTGTGCATACTAAAAAATGACCGACGTACAAACGGCGAGAGTTATTATAATATATACCTTAGAGGTAGTAACATTGCAATGTTTCTTATTGGTTTATTTATAAGGCTTTAAAAATGATTAATATTTAAAAACAAAATTGTTTTTATTCTTCTTCATGTTACGGTAAAATGAGATATGTGTTCAGTTCGTCTCCTCTGGGGATGGTTTGTAGGCTTGAAGACTGAGAGATGCCTCCCCCCAGAAAAAAGTAGATTTGGTTACCTTTTTTGTGGTACCTACTCTGCAACCGCACATGGCAGATACTTTACACGCTCCCGTAAAATCATATATGCATTTAAGGAAATTAAAATAACAATATTTATTTGTTTATTAACGCCATTCCACACGCGCATGTGTTCCGAATTTGTAAAACACTATTTTGCCGCGTCTTTTCGATTCAGCTGCGACCGTTGTTATTGAGACAATTCCGCATCCAAATTCCCATCTGTACATTTCCTCAGGCTCGTTTTGTCAGTGTGAATTGTGACCTTACATTGGCAGACGTCAACGTGACCGGACGTTTCAGTTCCAGTGCACCAGCATTGTATTTTGTGATATTGTGTTTTGATCACGTATTGTTTGTGCCGTGGGTGAAACTGTGACATCGCCGTCTTCAATTGGAAGCGGAGATCTGCTCATCCGTGTGCCAAACATTGTGTGATCTCGGCGGTGACTGTAGGGATTACGGAGGTATCATATAAAAGGTAAGGCGAGCAGTTCTTCCGAATCTTGGTTCTCGAGATTACTGGTTCTTCGACTAGAACCCCTATCCCCTCACCGACTTCACCCTGTACCAAGGTTTTCACACTTCCCTCCCATACCTTGCGGTGATTCCGATTTACAACCGGAATTGTCGTATTCCATTCCGTGTATTTCTAGTTGTGCTTTTTATTTTATTCATGAGCCTAATTTATGCGATGTGTTTAAGTTCTGTATGAAAGTAAGCTTTCACCCAAAGAACATAATTTCAGATTCTTATTGCGGAACCCGAAAAACGAGAAAAGGTCAATAAACTTATGTCTGGCAATGCTCCAATTCAGGAACACACATAACAACTCTTACCACAGTTAGTCATTAAGCTTACAAATATTTAAGGACATCCATTTGCAACGACATGACTTTAATTTAAAACATAAAATTGATAATTTGACGGTTTGCTCTTTACTAAAATATTACTTTTGTAAAAAAAAAATCTGAAATGAAACCGAAGACGAAAGCAGAAGTTAGCAATTTACAATAGTTTAAAGTTTTTTCCATTGGGAAAAAGGATTCTTGAATTAACATTAATACAAAAATTAATTTGAATTAATGTGTAAATATTTAACATCGTGGCAATGTAATTTATCTACCTTTGCATAAATATTACTTTTAATAATTTATAATTTAAGGTCAGTTATAGTCCCAAGCGTAAAAAAAACTTATACACACATATATATAATAAGATAAAACACTTTGTTTAAACAACTATTTATTGATAAATCAACACGTTTCGATACCTATGGTATCTTCTTCAGGACACAATGTACACTAAAATTAAAAATGCAAACATAGATAAAAACAAAACTAGAAAAGTACAAGCGGTGGGTAATTAATTAGGTTATAGGTAACGAAAGATGTTAATTTATCAATAAATAGTCGTTTAAATAAAATGTTTTATTTTATTATTTATATAAAATGTGGCCACAAAGTATTTTTGCTAATATTTAAAAAGTTATGCACATATCTTTTCGTTAAAAATATTTTTCCAGTATACATATTAAAGATGAATGATATATTTTGCCTTTCTATGGTCCTATTTGCAGTACTGTACTTTGGCTTTATATTTAAATTTTATATATTACCTGACGAAATAATACAAAGATAATAATATTTCAAAGTATAATATTTCTAAATTTCCCAACAATTAAAGTGTTAATAAAATCAAACATGTCTTACTGCTAGTTGTGTGCAGTAGGCTTAAACTTAGGTTATGCTGTTACCGACGTCGTTTACGTAACTATATGGAAACTGGATGCGGTTTGATACCATCGTAAGTTTGTGCTATCAATTTCCTAGCACAATTAAAATCTTTTAATTTATTTAAAACAATTTCTGATAATGCCTCAGCTTTTTGATCTGTACTAACATAAATAAAACCTATAAAACTATAATTAATTTGAATTCCATTAAAATATCTTAAAATGAAACAGCGGCTCCGAGCCGCTGAAATCTAGCGTTTCGTCTATTATTACAGTAACAAAATCGGCTTTATCTATTTCTAATCTAATTTTTCTCAAAATTTATTAACTAATGTTAGAGATAAGATCATTTTGAATCCTATTAGAAAATCCACTAAATATTGATAATGATTTAATATCACTCTGCAAATGACTTTCTAATACCCCGTTATATTTAGCTAATAAATTAACGCATTCAATGAAATTACCACAATTCGCAGATTCATTATGCCCTCGAAAGGGTAATTTCTGAATTGCAAGAAAACAAGTTATATCAATTAGACGTTGAAAAATATTACGGTTTCTATCTACTTTTTCATTATGATGAAGAATTAAATTTCTACTTTCACTAAAACTTACATTTAACTAACAAAAACTAATTCATAAAAACAGAAACAGATTGAATTTATACTATAAATTAAAATATATGTCTGTACGTACTGATGTATTAACTAAAACTAATAATCAAGTTGAATATATATTACACTCTCTCACACTCCACAGATGATTGACAGAAAACAAAACTTGTCCGTTGAAATACATTGTGAAAAAGAGTTTAGTTAGCGAAGCAAATTTGGACACATTAACACAACTTAAATAATGCAACGATAGATGTATTAATTTGAAAAAAGTGTAACATATTGGTTCGAAAATTTGTCGTCAAAGATAATGTCACTGTAGCATAGTTGGATAATGCGCCTTCCTCGGTTTGGAAAGAGATTCAGGTTCGAATCCCGGTGGCGCAACATTAATATTTTTATTTTTATTTATTATCTTTGTTTTATTAACCACTAAAATGAGTTTAAATACATCTACCGGTTTCAAAAAATACAATTTTCTTCTTCAGGATGTCATAACTAACTAAAACATATATTGCATATATTGTTGCTTTGATAGAATCTATTTAAAAAAAATCTATTTTTTTAAAAAAAAAAATTTTTTTTTTTTTTTGTACTAACTCAAATCATTACTTAATACAAATTTACTCGAATAATTTTTAATGTTTGAACAATTGTGGGTTTTCAGAATTTTCTAATCATTTGATAGAAAACGGTCATGATTTTGATAAAAAATTGGGATTGTCAATTTTGCATATAAACGGTGTTGGTCACAAATTAAATAATTTGGAATCGTTGGAGATAAATAAAGCGTGTAAAACTAATCAAAAAATTATAAACAACCAACTAAATTTAACTGCGAGTCCCATTCTAAAATTTTTTCCTAAAAATTATTCGAGTAAATTTGTATTAAGTAATGATTTGAGTTAGGTACTAAATAATTTTTTTTTTTTTTTTTTTAAAATAGATTCTGTCAAAGAAACAATATATGTTTTAGTTAGTTATGACATCCTGAAGAAGAAAATGGTATTTTTCGAAACCGGTAGATATATTTAAACCCATTTTAGTGGTTAATAAAACAAAGATAATAAATAAAAATATGAATCTTAACCACAAAGATAACATTGCTGATTTTAAAAGTATATTAATATTTTTCGATAAAATTGATTTTATATGTATGTCTTTCTGATTAATACATTTAATTAGTATTTAAAATATCACAGACCGTCTGTTCTGAATAATTACAACTTCACAATAAGAATGTGTTCTCCTTAAAAATATTTTTTAAATGATGCAATTTATTTCAAGAGGTACTCTATGTACAGAATTTAATATAAATTGTCAGCTTAACTACTGTCTCGTGAAACGGTGAATTTCGTTTGTTGATATTTTAAAATATTATTACAATGCAAGCTTCAATTGGTTATATCTCAGAATATAATCATTTTCTTATTATTTTAGGTTCACTGAATTGTATCCCATCTTCCGAGTGCATCCGGTACATCCGGGTCTGTACCCAGTCTTTCTCATATCTGTTTTTCTAAACGAGTCTGCAAAGGATCCCACGCTGTGCAATCGTGAACAATACAATTTTATATACATATATTGCGTCATAATGCTGTTGTATAAAACTGTTCAAAATGCAACAAGTAAATATAAAGCACCGCATAAAAATGATAGTTGTGCGGGTTGACACAATGTGGCATTCTGTTAATTCAATTATGTTTTTTTACTAAGTACCAAGTTCATTGTTTCTCGAGTTAGTCAGGATATTATGGAATAGTACACATTTCGGTACGTATAGGAAATGCAGTAATATTTCAGATGCCGTCTGGTGCCTGTCATGGTGTATTATTTATTCTTTCCTTCTAAAATAAATTGGATTGCAAAAATCAACATGTGAGACAGAGAAGAATTTATATCAAAAAGTTTAAATTGAAGAATATTCCAGAATTTTTAAAGAAATTTAATCTTACTTTTAATAATATTCTTTCGCAGTAAACTGATTTTGAACTATAAATCTATGCACATATAGTAATAGAACATGTTTTAGTTGGTACATGGGCTATAAAAGTGGCTTAAAGACACGAAGAATAAATAAGCTAAAATCAATAATCAAGGAAGTTATAGGTATTTTTAGGTGGTCAAAGTTATGATCGGTTTATTTAAACTTTGACTGAAAAGTGAATACTTTTAGATTTTAAGTTTAAAACTAAGCAGCGATCTAAAACAAAAAATATGAACCAATTTATTGACATATACAATAATTAGGCCAATTTAATACTTAAACTTTTATTGAAAAATAATAATTTAAAATGTTTTATTGTTATGTAAAAAAATAAATAAAATAAAACAATAAGGTCAGAGAAACCATCAATGATGATGAAAGAGTAAAATGGAACAGAATGAATAAAAAATGAAACCTTTAGCTAAAATAGAAAAATAAAAATTGAACAATCAAAATAAAATAATAATTACATAGTTTTCTTCATCTTCTAGTGTTGTATAATACGATCAATTGAGTTGATGTCTTTCTAACTCATTCTTATTAAAGCTAAAACTACGTTTGATTAGTATCTTTATACATTATGTATTCAGCTATAAAAAAAAATCATTGAGTAAAAATGTGTTTATCTTTGACCTCTGAAGAATACTCCCACCATTATTTGACTACAAAATTTCTACGAAAGTTTTGACAATTTGTACACAGTTTGATTGTAGTTTACATATTTTTTAAGAAAAGTGCAGTTCTGGTCACACGAAATGGAGAAAAATTTCGCCCAAGAACTTTTAAAAGTCCAAACTCGAGATTAAAAGTGCTACAACAGTACATTTATATTGAATATTGTATTTTTTTCTTTTCTCTGTAGTTGTGTTAGTATATTATTGAACTGAACTTTTTAAAATATTTTTATATTGAATAATACAATTTTACATAAGTTCATTTCATATTTGTATGTACTTTACTTATTTTAAACACTCTTACTTCATATTTGTATATTATTTACTCTTTCATTACATTTTTATTTTTGATACATTGAACATTGCATTTACTTTAAGTTTTACGTTGTATTTATATGTTATCTAATTGCACTTGTTTTACATTGAACATTACTGCTATACTGGAAAAGCACTGTCTGCTATAATACAGTAAAATACTAGTGTGGCAGGCAGGGTACCGAAATATATGCCTTGCTTTGCTGCAATGTTATTCGATTAAAAAAGAAAAAGCTAAAGTAAGAAATAAATTAACTTGTTATAGATCTTTATTAATAACATATCAGCCAATCATCAATTAAATAAAAATCAGCCATCGTACTTGTAATAGAATATTGGATCATTGTATGTTGAGGCATTCCGACTTATAAATCAAATATCTCAACAGTATGGAAGTCGAGATAACTTCAATATTGTTGAGACATTTGTCAGATGTTGTCGGAGATAGTTGTCAGATGTGACGACTTCGGAGCACTCCGAAAGATCTACGAGAGAACGGAAACTCGGCTCCATGTGTACGATGGGCGGACAATGTTTGACTACAAATTACACATTCTGGATTACGCTCTCCTACAGTGAGAATGTGCCGAGCTTACTATGATTTATTCACCCGACATTGATATAATAATAATTTTATAATATAATATATATAATAAAAAGGGTTAACATATAGGTTCGAAAATTTGTCGCTAAAAATATTGTCGCTGTAGCATAGTTGGATAATGCACATTCCCCGGTTAGAAAAGAGATCCAGATTCGAATCCCGGTGGTGCAACAACAATATTTTTCGATAAAATTGATTTCATATGTATATATTTCTAATTAATACATTTAATTAGTATTTAAAATATCACAGATCTGTGTTCTGAATAATTACAACTTCACAATAAGAATGTGTTCTCCTAATAATATATACATATCTTACTGATTATGCTTAAAAATGTATTATATTTTATAATAAATAAAAAAAATCCATCTATTATGATGAAGTTTATTATATCTCGCCGTTTCTATCAATAATATTGAAGGCATTAAATTACAAACATTTATTCCGTTTTAACTGCTGCAGTGGAGATTTAAATTCAACCAAATGACTAACGGATCTCATAAATATCTCATCCGTGGACACGGGCCATTATCGTTTATCAACATTTGAAAACGAGCGGGACTCTGTGCTTGCTTTTTGCACAGAAAATTGGGAAACGATAGGAAAAAAATAAATAAAAATACATTTTAGCTTGACCGGGACCTAGTTTAAAGTGTTACAATCGCTTGCGATCTAGAACAGCTTAACTAAAATGTGTTCTCAATGTTACACATCCAGCCTACGTGACTTCCGCGGAGAAATTTTGGCACCGGAAGTATGACGCGGTGCCAAGTTTAATTCGCCATAACGATACCCTACCGCATTGGGTCTACTTTCTCTCAGTCGGGTCCTACTTCTTACGAGACTCCTGGTAAAAGAGCCCGCTTCACAATGTAATATAATATGAATGCGATGTTGTCCAATATTTGTATTAGCGATTTTATTAAATCTCGAGATGAGTGAGTCAATATGGAGATTTTAATGTTACAATCCTATAGTATGAATGCGCTGATAAACTGGCCACTCTTTCCGGAGTTCTCTCTCATCAATTTCATATCCCGATGTATGTCATACTTAACCCTTCCCTAGCCATGCAGTAACATTAGTCTACCGAGCCAATTAAATCATATTTCTATAAATATGCACAATGTAAAACTTACATTTTACCTAGTCCTAAAAAAATCATTTGCACTTAGAAATGAGTAGTGAAAAACCAATTATGTTAAGGGAATTATAATAAAAATAATCATTTTTGAATTCAATGCTATATATAATTGATACGTTGCATGCTATCTGTGTTAAAAATACCATTTTTACTACGTGAAAAAGATCACACATTAATTTTAATCATGAGAGATATAGATGAAGATCATGTTAGATGGGTCTTTTGACGAATGCGTTACAAGAATAATGTTTGAGAATAAAATGAACGTATTTAATTATTATATTTATTATTTCTTATTATATTTATATTAACCGTGACATTAACTATTTTAAAGTCATTTAAGCTTGTAAAAGCATTTTATTCCCATTTGAAGTGTTAAAAAAACTCAAATTTCTTGCAGTAACACTAGTTGACAGCATGCCTGCGTATGATATTTTTAGCATGGTGTGGTAAAGGTTAATATGGTAAAAAAACGTACGAATTCTATCTGGACTGCACAATGGATGGATCCAAATAATCATAAGGGTAATCGGCTTAAAATAGTTAAAATATCTATTCCCCGCACCCCCTGGTTCTCCAAAAGGAAAGTCTTCAAAAAACAATATCAAATATCTTTAGAATAAGAATTGGGCCTTATCAGGTAGCCTCACATTTATTCAGATTGAACTTAATAGATTCCCTAATGTGTGAGTGTGGTGCCGAATGCCAGTAATCTCGTCAATGGTAATTTTCAACTCCTGGTTAACATGTGTCATCTTTTTTCCCCTAACTCGCCACATTTAATCTATATAATAGGAAATATTATTGTACTTTTTTCTATAAAATAAAGCTTTAACTTGATTAATGGCACAAATTACTTTTGAAGGGTGGATTGCCTATTTAAAAGAAAAAGAAGAAGAATCCTATAGTAATAAAAGTACTATACCAAACTTCATAATACTAGTTTGGTAAGTACATTAGTAATTTATGGCATTTAGCATTATAATTGTAACATCGCATGAAGAGATGCAGATGGAGAATGCAATAGGATCTGATATGATGATATGTGATAGTGTGCAGTCTAGATGACTCTCATATTACTCGTATGCGGATCAAAATATTAAAACACAAATATATTCAAAAGTTTTTGAAAATACTCTCTATTGAAAATGATGTATTATATGTTTATCTAAGTTGTTGAATTTCAAAATTTCTTACATTTTGAAAATAAAATAAACAGCAGTAATGTGTCACTGCCGGAATGGTACATTATCTATTTAAATGTTTTTAAGAATATGTCATTATGGGTATTACAGTTATGGTTGTAGCTACACGATTTAGGGCTTGCCCTGGACCCATGGTGTCGATTGAGATACCTGCAGCCGATTGAGACAAACGCTGGAGCCCATCATCTGGCATTGTGTGATTCTGACGGATGCAAGACAGGATACGCTAGAGGGTTTGAAGGGAGTAGATCGAGGTTTGGTCAGGAACTCCGATCTGCTCAAGCGTGGCAGGAATCTGGAGTTGTTTAGGACCATTGTTCGAGTGTGGGTCTCCAGATGGGAGATCCTCCGGAAAACTGCTGAGTAGCTTCATCATTACTATTTAGTTTTTTTAATTTTCTACCTTCTGCCTAAATATGATCTGCGATGTACTGTTCTTGTGGGTTAAATCTGCTGGCAGTGGTGCGTGGAGGGTGAGTCTCTTATATGTTTTTCTTTTGTGTCGTCTCGTTTCCCCCAATGCTCTCTCCACTTTCACTTCCCCCCAATGCTCCCCGGCCTTGTTAATTGTATTATTTTATATTATCTTTATGTTATGTATTGTAAATGTATAAATAATAAAGTGAGTCAACCGGGGACAATGAGGGTAAATCTTGTTTTGGCAGCTGTACGGTATCGCCCTGTCAATATGCGGGGCGCTATCGAACAGCTGCCTAGTAGCATTAAAAAATGCACATCAGGCGGCGAATGAGTTGGACCGAGATAGGAGCCTTAAGCTTATTGCATCCGTCTTGGGTAAGCGGTGGGTCCGCCCTCATTGTTGTTGTATGTGTACATGGTTCTAGGTGACGTTTGACAGAATGGTTTGTGTATTGTATACCACTCTAGTATGTACAGTTGAGGCGCGAAATAACTAACTTCAGGAACTTGGTGTTTACATGGTGAACTTTGTGCAGATATTGTGCATTTAGCGCGTATAGCGAGTGTATTTAAACCAATTAAATGTGCTAGTTTCAATACTAGTTCAACTGACAGCAGAATAAATATGTTACATCGAGCACGAGTGAGGTTGGTGAATCCTATAGCCAATAGGAGTCAAGTAGAAATCTTCCCCGCAACCAATTAGGAGCCCCAATAGTGTTTATTCAATCGATTATCTACACACAAAAATTGACAAATTTACGTGACAAGTGCAACAAGTGACAGGTGTCAGGTTTACCTAGTTAGACATATTTATGTAATTGATTAAGTACATACAGGCTTTACGGAAACTGATCGTGAAGCGGTCACTGTGGCTGAAGCAATCATCGATAGCTGATTGTTTTCTACTAGTAGTTTTTAAATTATTCGATAGTACCTATCCACTATTAAATTAACATAGGTGCATGCCAATCACGCGTATACAAGTTTTCTAAAATGCATACGTGTATCTATTAAGTACAATTGATAAAAATTCAAAATATTCTGCAATCAGTGACTTCCTTTGGTAAAGTTCTGCCCTTGGCGAAATTTAGAAAGCTGTCCGCCGCTACTATTAAAAATCCTCTATACATATTGATCCTCTATACATTTTTTGGTGGAGTCGGTGAAGAGCACTTATGGAGAAGCCCAAATCCCTCCCTGCGATGTAGTGC
Source organism: Eubasilissa splendida (assembly GCA_031772225.1). Taxonomy (NCBI): domain Eukaryota; kingdom Metazoa; phylum Arthropoda; class Insecta; order Trichoptera; family Phryganeidae; genus Eubasilissa; species Eubasilissa splendida. The sequence continues at coordinate 4,528,541 of CM062854.1, read as the reverse complement.
CGTGGAAGAAGGCAAAAGAAGAATATTGCTGATAATTTGGATGAATGAGATAATTTGGCTATAGTCCGAACACCGATAGCTTTGGATTAGAACTAAAGTTAACCAAATTTTTTAAAATAAATGTATTGCACTTTGTAAAGAAGACGTAAATCCTGCGCCGATAGGATCTAATGGAAATGCGCGATTTGCGGGTCGCGCGTCCCGCGGATTGGATTATGACGATTCTGATCGTAAATCGAAATCGCCGCAGGGGAGGGGTGGGGGGGTAAAGTAAAGAAATAAGGGAACCTGGATATAAAGGATAAGGGTCGGTGATGGGATAGGGGTTCTAGGCGAAGGTTCAATTGGTTTCTGAAGGACTGCTCGCCTTACCATGTGTATGATGCCTCCGTCACCCCTGCAATCGCCGCCGAGATCACAAAAACGATACGCGGTTGGACAGATCTCCGCTTACAATTGAAGATGGCGATATCATAACTTCATCAGCGGCATACAAAAAACAAATAAACACTACGTGATTAAACACAATATCACAAATTACAGTGCTAGTGTACTGGAGCTGACAAATTCACACCGTGAATGCTATCGCGATGTCGCGATCTAACAAATATCGGTCAGGTTGACGTCCGCCGACGTCAAGGTCACATTTCACACTAAAGACGAGCATTAAGGAAAGGTTATGGGTATGAATTTGGACGTGATAAGGTGTCAATAACATAGGTCGCAGCCGGTACGCAAGACGCGTCAAAACTGTGTTTTACGAATCCGGAACTCTCTTATTATTTTATATAAAGTCCTTTGAAATCCCTATGTTTTATGACCCGGGAAATTTCCATTCGGTGTAAATTATACAACAAGCTACTGCCTTGTGCTGATTTTTTAGAGCATAGTTTTATGACATTGATATATTACAAATATACTTAGCATATGTTGAATGCAGTTATCGGATTAATTTTACACAGCTATGAAAAATGAATTCTCAAAGTGCCCTTTAAATTTATTAAAGTTTTTTTTTATGCAAGATAGTAATTCAATTATTTATATTAGATCTAATATTTATATTCCGCTGCCAATTACTTGTCTACGCCCATGGGATGTCCCTGTCTGCCGTTCTTTAGTGGGTGTATATTAAAATACGATAATGTAATTACGTAGGTATTTGTGCATATCAAAAAATTATATATATATTTATCTTTTCAAATTCAATTTAAAATGCCGTGAACATTTTTTTCCAGTTTTATATTTTAAGCATATTTAATATTCCCCGCAAATAAATTAAGTATTAATATTTTTTAATTTCAAATGTGATTCAATTCAAATTTCAAATCACATGAAACAAATTTATTAATATAACATAAATAAAATATAAATATCAAAATCAAACATAAATTTTCAGACGATTATAAGTCGGTCCTCAGCAAAAATACCCAGTTTTCATTGGCTCCCGATGGCGGAGGTCTCCATTTTAATAAGGAATGACCTTATTTATTATTGAGAGCAACGTATACGGGTCATACATGATTCTAGCGGGGCTGGAGTAATCCGCACATGGAGACGTCATAATATGTCAAATATTATATCTCCTGTATAGTATGCCAAATATTATATCTCCTGTACAATATGCCAAATATTATATCTCCTGTATAAACGTATCGTTATCATTTTAAAGCACTTTTATAATTTGACCTCGTTGGGACGTCGAACTAGTTGACATCTGTGGACTTAATAAGTAAATAATAATTATGTATTGCTGATGAATATCTGTATTTCACAATAAATTTGAACAAAGGTAGAAATGAGAGAAATCTGACTCTGGACTTGTGATGGGGTGCTTTAGAGAGGTAAAACGAACTGGAGGGAGACATCAATACGTATTGCTGTCCCCCTCTCCCTTTATATGCTAATTCTGAACAAATATAACTTTCTTTGTTTTCTCTTTGGTCATGACTAGTGCGAGCGTAACTCAAAATTCTGTTTATGTTTTGTCCAAACTTCCCACTCAGGGAACGTTTCTCTTATTGTCTATGGCAGTGATGGCTGTAATAATGCACTTTTGTAACTATAATTAACATCCAGCTTCTTTATTTTGTAAAAGCTACTATATCTGTCTCGTCTATATTCAGATGTTTACGCGCCTTGTTACTTCGATTGGCACCACTGGGTTTCCAGGTTTATAATAATGTACATGCGTGTGTATGAGTATTGCCGACCTTTTTTTGGAAAGCTAAGAAGACGATAACCGACAGGCGTCATTCTCATTGGATCCCGTGCTTCGATCAGTCTAGCGATCCGAATGAACCACCGGTGCGTGCTTCGGTCGGTCGAAATCTAAAGAAGACAACCCAGCTAAAAGAACAACAACATTAGACCAGAAAGACAGTAAAATTAAAGAGGTTATTGCAGTTCATATAGCATATGTGTGCTTGTTGTTAATCGGAAACCTGGGAACTAACTATCGAAAGCATTTACATAAACAACAAATATACTACCACAATTATTATAGCGTGCTACCGTTTACTTTATTATGTTCATATATAATTTTGTGTTATTCTAATTTATTTTGTTGTTAATACCTCTTATTACTAATAAATATCACCAAAAAAGCTAGTATAGAGGTGTAAATAGATGACAAACTTTGAGCTAAATAATTAATTCTAGACCGCATTCATATTATGGTTACAATAGACCCGCGTTTTTGCTTTGTCGAGAGGAACTAGCAGAAGAGAAACCACTCTAAATACAGTTTCGAATAAGGGTGCCTCCTCCCGTTTCTGCCATTTTTTTAGGTAGATAGATGGCTCCTGAACTTCGCTTATAAATGATTTGGTTTTCTTAGCATTTATATTAATTTTAGCGTAAAATGTATACATACAAATCTAAATGTTTATTAAAGGACAATAAAGATCGTGATAAAGAGAAACCTAAAAGGAAACGTTCAGTTGCAGACCGAGGGCCGACTGCTTCAATGATGTCTGGAATAGGATAGAAAAATGGTCAATATCTAAAGTATCACTTGCATAACTTTTAAATTATACAATCGTAAATTATAGCATTTTGGGTACTCAAAGAAGAAAAACAATTCATGGATTAAATTTGTATTGAATTTCATGTAATCGTAAATATTAATTACGTACTTATTCCACATAATATATTGGTTTCCGTTTCCACTTCTCCGCTAGAAAAATCCAATCGCTTAAAACTTTAATTTAACCTTAAGACGACATTGTTGAATATTATCACCGTACTGTAATAATATACACTCGTAAGCGTACCAAATGTACTTTTCAAGCGTGGAAACAAAGTGAAAATATTATTTATTATCCACCCCAAAGCTGCTAAAGATATTACCCCGGGGATGAGAAGCACACTGTATTACATTTTTTTACGAGGCAGAACAATGTTTTTCTGTAAAAGCGCATTTCATCGCGATCGTGTAGATAGACCCTGTCGGTGTTCCTGACGGCTGCGTACTTATATCTGCATTGCGGATTTAATGGATTTTGTGTGGAACACATTGAACTGAAAGGAATGAAACTGTGGAATACTTGCGTATCTAGTTCTATACTTTAGGCGTCTGGAGCAGACATGTAATTGCGCCCTCTACCCGTCACATACATAAGTGTCTTTAGCCTCTCTATCTCTCTCCGTCTGCCAAAGACGATGCGAGAGATGCAGCACCGAGGGAGGGGGTGTGGTTGTAGAACAATATTGACTCGTGAGGATCTTAATTGTGTGATCGATATGTGCGATCTTATCAGAAGGTTTTGTGCATGGTGAGACTAGAAGAGAGTTAAGGCCTTCAATGACCGGTACTACGAGTATAAAGTTAATAGTTGAAGACTGGAGTATCTCGCGTGAGATGTTGACGAAAGAACGGTCTGCGGAGAAGTGGTCGGCTAGTTCTTAGGACTTGCCCGTCACGATGTGATGGGCAGTACGTATTTTAGGTACAGTTTAAACCAATATGAGACCCACACAGTCCTTGCAGGATGCTCATTCCCTAGCTGTCGCTTTATTCTTATGGTTATCGTGAGTTTCTTTGACCACTTTAGCGTAATATTTTTATATGTTCATTTCACTATGGTGTTTATATATATATATTTCAAATACACCTATTCTATTCAAAATTAATAATGTAAGAGATGTTAACTGTTTCCTTAACTAAATCAAAGTCTGTGCTAAAGGAAACAAGTTCATCCATTATGTCTAACGATACAAACGTGAAATAATTATTTTCAACCTAAACCAGAAATATTAAACAATTAAATTATGCTGTGTGCGTAGTAAGCAGTAGTAAGTTTTAAACGTTAAAACAGAGCAGTATTTTAAATTTTATTAAAAAGTAATGTGATTGAATGTAGTAATTTACTTTAAAATGTTTTTGTTTATACAATTATAGATTTTTTATTTTTCATATGTATTTAAATTGCTTTTAATTTTATTGAATATTAAATATTTTCAGTAATAACGAGTAACGGTTATAATGAACAAATTTAGCTAAAGTTACATATTTTAATTAATATCACATTCTTCGTTGTGATCTCGTTACATTACACATCGTTATTCGACTTTGTCTATTATATTTTTATATTTAAATATTTTACCTTTAATAAGAATATACACATTTTTGGAGGTCGTTAATTTTTTGTTTGTTTGTTTGGAAATCATGATTGCTGGCTAACAAACACGGCTAACGATTCATTGCATTATTATTTATTCATGGCTGACTAAATGGTTAACCTGTATCGACCCAGTCATGACGTCATAGCGACGCTTTGACGTTATTCATAGAGATTTCACAGTACGTACTTATTTAGTGCACCACTAAATTGAAATGTTGGCGCATCGTGCCGGAGCACGAGAATGAATAAAATACACAATTATTATTCCTATTAAAGCCATCTATAATACTGTATTAAGAAGGATAATAAGTATTAAATGAAGACCCCTGAAATAATTTAAATATTTATTTGTTCAAAATATGTATAAAAAAAGTCGGAAAGAAACAATAGCCAGGTGGCTGATAGCGGGTGAGTCGAGAAAAATGGGGGTTAGAAATATTGTGAAATGAATAGTGAATATGATTTAAAAAAAAATAATTCTGAATTGAACTTTGAAAACATGTGACTTAAAAAAGTTTTTTTTTTTCATTTTAGTTCAATATATCTTGTTTATTAAATATATCATACCGGCTGCGCCACTGCGATAAATCTTAAATTACCACCGGATTTACTTGGGGTTCTGTCTTCTGATTACTGTCTAATTACTTGGGTCCCAATTCCTTGTAAGTGAAACTCAGTTTTTCTAGGTAACAATATTATACATTTATTTCAACATGTTATACAGTAATATAAATTATAGATTTAGAGATAGACTGGTTATTCAGAAAAAGCTGTGATAGAAGACGGCCTCTTATAAGGTTCGTCCTCCACCACTCATCTACTCACTTTCATGACACACACACACACACATACATTTATAAAGTGACAGTTATAGAGTTATTGTATTAACTTATTGTAAACGATAGAAGAGTAAAACACTGATCATCTCGATACGGACTCTAGTGAGGTGGACAGGGATCAAATGAAATGCATGTGTAGGTGATAATTAACCTTTTAACTACCAACCCTATTTGAAATGGAAGACACCACATTGGGTAAGACTAGCCTTTAAGATAGCTCGACTTATCTATCAAAAGCTGGGACCTGTCGTCCACAGATGGCAAAATAATTTGAAAATATGATTTTAATCCCTGCAAGGTTCAAAAGTGCGCTTATAGCTTGGCGTAACATACAAAATTTAGCGTATTAACGCGCCCATGGCATTTAAAAGGTTAATAATATCAAATTAATAAAAAAAATTAACCAAAAATTGCTTTTATGGGTCAGATTCTTCCATTTTAAAACTCTTCGTATAAATTGAAAAATGTAAAACTCTAAACACACTTTAAAAAAAATAATTCTTAATGTCTGTGTTGTTTACATGATAAGACTTTCATATTGCGATCGAGAGTTTAGAGATCGATTCTCATACAGGTAGACCGAGAACATTGATTTTTTTTAATTTAAAAAAGTACTCCACGTAAAAGTATTATTAAAACGATAATGAATTACAATTTAGATTTTACCGTCATATGTTTCAACTCAATCGTATTTCATTAAGTAGTCAAATAAATGCATACATAATAGAACGGATTTAAACAATGAAAAGAAAAACAGAACACAAATTTTTCTGAATTGGCAGTGAGCCGGTACCTGAATATAAGACTTGTTAAAACCATTCTAAACAAATTATCTCATTTTTAAATATCTGACAGATATTTTCCATCACGTAATGTGATTATTTTATTTAATGACAATAAGGCAAAATTCCAGTTTGAAATAAAATAATTTTAAATAAAATACAAACGATGAATCAAAACATTGTACTGAAAATGTTTATCACAATTATTTTGTTAATGCATTTCGCTAACTGTCAGAAGTCTGAATTGATGGTACACCAGAACAGAGCGTGCAAGTTGGGCAACGCACGCAGCGTGCAAAGCTTCGTTGCAGTTGAAAGAATTTCACTCTTTACAAAGATGAAGAATTTCATCAAATCAAAATTCGGAAGAGCCCCGCAGCCACAACCTGAGAAGAGCGAATCTCGTTGCCGGCAGGATTCCGCTGATTTCATATCAAATTTATTCATCCTGTACGGTAAGGTGTTCACAAACGATGATAACCTCTTGTCCAGCACTTCACGTTTGATGAGTCGTTTTTACGAAAGAATCCAGCTAGAAGTTAAATATGCCAAAAAAATATGCCATAATGTCATAATTAAAAAGAAAAATGACGGATTATAAAAATAAATTATTTCCAATATCTTTTTAGTTAACGCGACTGATGTAAGAATTTTTTAAAGATCGTATAAATTATTATTCATATTTGATATAAATTTATGTTCTCTACGTACATATCATATTTTTTACTCCCTGTTTTTATTACATAGTTTTAAACTTTTGTTATAATTAAATGTTTAATCAAATAAAAAATGTATAATGTATATTTTGTCTATCTAATATACCTAAAATATTTTTTTAGGAATCACATCATTAGTACATTTATATACTTCATTTTTTCAGTATATTATTCACATGTATATCCAGCGGAAAATTTTCAAATTTAATATTAAATATAAAAAAAACTACAATGTTATTTTAATATTTTATTTATACAAAATTGAGTTTAACGATGCTAATTTAAAGTTTTATTAACAATATCGTCTAAATGCTGTCCACTTTTCTCAAGACACTTGCAATCGGACTCTTAAATTTCAATGGCGGCAACTTCACGGTAGTCATTTTCGTTGAGTAACTGCACGATTTTCAGTTTGTATGGGTGAACTTGAGTCACATGTTCTGGCGTCGCTACTGACGTTGATGGTCCCGGAGGAGTTTGCTTCATCATTGTCCCTTCTTGTCTGAACTTTTGAACCCAACACCAGTGACTCATTGCAAATAGCAAACCCGCAAATCACGCGCGTCGAACAATACCCCCCCCACTTACCTCACCCTGATGGTTTTCGAGCAATTACAATTTAATCTTGAAATTTTTCCGCTGGACACCTTATATTAACACAATCACAAAGTTATTTATTTCTTAACGTTCTTTTCCAATATAGTATATTATGTATTATATATAGTGATATAGATAAAATCGTACAAATATTATTATTTTAGCATTAAAATATATATATATTATATAAAATAACTTTGCACTTGATTTTTTTGTATTACGTCAACCAGTTTCCGAACAACACCTGTTTCTTCATTGGTGCAGTATAAAACTATGATATATAAACTAGAAAAAGGATTTGAAACATAATAACCGATTTTATTCATACATTAAATTCTGTTTGGAGGAAGAAAAATAACTTTTTTATGAGATCATTTTTTAAAAATTTATTTGACATTTTTATAAATTTTTTTTTAACATGAATTGAGTATTTTACATTTTTAAAATTACACGGTTTTTTTTTGCTTACCTCTCCAAAAAAGAGACTAACTCTTGTGCTTGATCACTTTTATGATGTAAGAAATATGTAAACATCATTTAATAAAATTATAAAAAAAACTAAATTCAAGTCGAAATATATTTATATTTGTATGAAATCTAATATTTTCAGGAATATATAAAAATACTGGAAATTTTTGTATCAATTCACTTTTTTATTAAGAGATGCCGACGGGAAAAGCATTTTACAATCTTTCTGATAAAGTGAACTTTTGGACCCGCTTTCTATGTTATGAATAGTTTACTTCTTTAGCACTCACTAGCTATGAATAATGGAGGATCTATCGGCTAAATTTATAATTTAAAAAATGTATTAGTGTTCGAGATATGTATTATATTTTGATCTATAATACATATCTCGTATTTTTAAAATCAATTAAAATAAAAAACGATTTAATAAAAGTTTGCGGATCCAGGAATTGTGTTGTTGTTAACGTCTACGTCGTCTACTGGTTACGCGAAACGTTGGAGATGCAATATTCAGGTTCGTGGAGGCAACTGAGGGCGGTAGCCTCCCGCGCTACCAACACCGGAGGTTCTTGCAAGCTATTGCTTCGCTCGTAATTCTCTCATTTTCATATTGTCAAACCAATCGTCTGGGAATTATTATTAGCCGAAACACACAGGACATTAATATTGGAAGCATAATGCAACAATTCCGTTAGTCCTAATTTTTTCCAATTTGTTTAAAACATTTTAAGAAATAGTATTGCTTCAATAAAAAATATGTATGTCGTTAATATCGCATATAAATTAAAGTCTAGCCATGCGTTTGACGCTTCTTTCTTTGTTGGCAAATTTGAAAAAAACACTGATACTGAAAATTAATGCTGACGATGGTTAATATTAACTGTGATGTATCTATGGAATGAATGCGTGAGCGCGTGAAGGTTGGTACGATGATGAGCGTGTGAAAGAGATAAATTTATCGCGCCGCGGTTGGCGCGGGCTCTTTCCTCCGAACTGTTGAACTGTAAACATCTCATATTGACCTGTACTACATTATATGAAAGTATTCAGAATAAATTATATTCTATTCTGTTACCACGAACGGGTATCATTCTGACGACACAATCCCGTATTTCATTATTCTATGTGGAAGCTCAAGCTATAAACTTTTATCTTTCATGAATTTATGTTGCTGCTTTAATCCCGAATTTTTTGCCACAAAAGTTTTGTTATTGTGCATTTAAAATATTTTGCAAATCACTTTTTAATCTTTCGCCCACCTGCGTTCAGTGTTCAATACAAGTCGCAGGTTCACATATCTTAGCGGGTAAAACACTTGTCTCTAATAAAATTCAATGATATATATAATGTTGTATATAATGCCCCATATCCACGGATGAGATTTATCTCGAAGATTCGACTCGAGTTCAGACATCTCGAGATAGTTCAGCGTGAAGCGTAAAACAATTTATGAATCATCATCCTATATATTTTGCGTGCGGATTAAAATGATGCATTGAGTACACGCCTTTCCTTACTGATTCTCAGAGATAAAAATCTCATTGGAAATCACCATAGACATGAGTCTTAACGGAACCTATGCCGCCTTAAGTCGAACATTTTTGAAACTGTAAATTGAAAAACAAAACAATATTTTGTTTTTTTTCCGCGTTTTTCTCCGATTTTACACACCAAAGGTTAAAAGACGGGTGATATTATACCGACCTCGCGATATTTCCTTTGTGATATTATTTCACAAAATGTAGTAAGCCTGTTACATTTTCCAATACACTACCATCGACGTCGTAGAGACATGACGGCAACCGCTGATCCAACCCTATTGCCGACCGTCCGCCACCCCCCAGTCGAGTACCTGGCGGGGGGTAGGTGCTCTTGAGTCCTGTTAGATTTATTTCCTGTCATAACTTTTACTCAGCTTTCTTCTGCAGTAAAAGAATATTGTGGACATAACCGCTATAATAACTATAATAAAACTGCTAATATAACTATAATAAAACCGCTAATATAACTATAATAAAACTGCTAATATAACTATAATAAAACCGCTAATATAACTATAATAAAACCGCTAATATAACTATAATAAAACCGTTAATATAGTTATAATAAAACGACTAATATAACTATAATAAATCCGCTAATATAACTATGATGAAACCGTTAATATAACTATAATAAAATCGCTAATATAACAATAATAAAACTGCACATATAACTATAAAACTGCAAATTATAGGAACAATGTATTGTATAATAAAAGTTTTTCATAAGCTGTGCTTTACTTGCCAACAAATAATTCAAAGTAGTGTTAGCAAATTATTATTCACATTGTTAATATATATCGAATTCAATTTTTTTATTTCACAATTTTTGAAGGGGGTGGTCGCAGTTAGTTAAAATAAATCAAATTATTTTTACGATCATTATCAAACAAACCAATGATGAATATAAATTGTTAGGAGAACACATTCTTATTGTGAAGTTGTAAGTCGTATTGTAAGGTATTTAAGGTTTTGTAAAAATAAGGTAGATGGCTTTTTCAAATAATGAGGCATTATTAGGAGAACACATTCTTATTGTGAAGTTGTAATTATGGAATAATAATGGAACGATTAAATGTATTAATATCAAAAAGGTAACATATAGGTTCGAAAATTTGTCGTTAAAAATATTGTCGCTGTAGCGTAGTTGGATAATACACCTTCCCCAGTTAGGAAAGAGATCCAGGTTCGAATCTCGGTGGCGCAACAACAATATTTTTCGATAAAATTGATTTTATATGTATATATTTCTAATTAATATATTTAATTCACATTTTTAATATAATTGAATTGAATATAAACACTTGTTGGTGTAGTGGTCACGATGTTGGCCTAGTGATCTAGTGGTCGGGGGATCGCGCCTCGTTCCAGGACACCAGCAAGTTAGTTCTATTTTAATAGCACAAGCGTTTAGCTTGGTTTAAAAATAGCAAGAATATTGATGTGACGTGTATTCCGTGTACGCATCTCTATTTTCTATTAAAAAAAAACCATTCGTACTGACTGAAACGTGGAATAAAAAAATACCTCTACATTTCAAAAGCTATACATGTAAATGTAAACACTGACACATATTAATATTACAACTTTCATATGTATAAATTAAAATATGTGCAAACTTAAGCCCTCATATTATTGAGAAAAATGAATTAGTGATGATGGGGTTTTAAGGGTTAATAAAGATATGCCAGACAAACCAATATATATATATATACACATAGAGTTCTTGTGTGATTTAGGAATGAATTAGTACGAAAAGATATAGGTACCCGAAAGAATTTTTCATTTCTCTTTGACTCTTATAAAAGATTTTGGTGCACTAACTTTCATGATTGATTTCACGTAATACATTTGATCGGAAGTTGAAAACAACTCTCCGGAAAATGTATGTAATTAATTAGTTTTTTTTTTGTTTATCTATATCTATGTTACTTAATGGTTTTATATACTAATTTTCAAGTAATTTAAGCAGGAATTTAATTTAATAATGTACAACCTTGTTGTTTTAATGGCCGAGACGTGACTGTTAATACGCCAGTTTTGGAAAGGGAGTAAAATGGGAATTTCTTCGTTTTGGAATTTCAAATATTGGCTCTTTCGTAGCTTTTAACATATAAGACAAAAAAGATAAATCATACAACCAGCTTACAGAAGAAGGACTATGATTCTTAGTGATGAGCTAAACGTTATTGTGACTGAAATTGTGTGTTTGTTTTATAACGATGATTGATAACTGATATTTACCCAATAGAGGTTTAGTTTCCAGTTTACCAGTGATTACTCGCCGAATTACGAATAATCAGTTACTAATTATCAATACAATTCAACACAAATAATCACAATCACAATAACGGTTAAAACAACGGTTCATCACTAATGATTCTGAATATATTTAATAATGTTACATATTTACTGCGTACTGATAATGTACTTTGTGAAATAAATTAACTTACAATCATTTTATTTTTTTATGTCTGCAGATACTACATTAAAAATGAAAATATTAAATTATAATTCAAGTGTCTTCTTTTGAAGTCTTGAAGTATGTTATTTTACAGTACATTTGACATACTTTTAGAGTTAAAATGGATCGATCGAGAAATGGGACCATAAATTTGATGCATTGAAAAAGGGTGTGCGCTATTAACATACATTCGAACGGAAGCAAAATTTTCTCGCGTGAATGGGTAGGTGCGCTGAAAAATAATTGTGGATTGACTTTAGACTCTTTCAGCCGCAGAGCACTTAGCGATCCGGCGATTAAGATTTCACGATTGGGATTATTCACACCATCTCCCGTTCGCGAGATCACGCGATGGAAGGAAATTCATATTTTCATAAAACCACTCTAATACCCTCGCTGTTGATTACACTGGATCAATCTTTTTGTACTACACAAGGACTAATATCTAAACACGTTAAATCTGATGGAAATTACGATTCATTTTTAATTATTTATTTATTCGTTGAATATAGAATTATATATGTAATATATAATTTTGCAATTATAAGAATATAATGTAATAAGTTAATGTTTTATAAATATCAAGGAAAAAAAAATATACAACATATTGTGTTGTCACGCATGCGACTCTTTTTTTGAATATCGGTCCATGGAACAGTTCTGGACGTCTGCCCCTTTTTATGAACGCACCCAGCAGATTCAAGCAACTACCACTGTGAGTCGTCAGCGCGTGAGTGAACACAGACAGCGGCCGCCGCGTGCAGTGTCCAGGGAGTTCACGTTCATTATTTCTCCGGACTCGACAGCTGCATTTCCATCGTGCTAATTCGACTCCGTTTCCACCGTGTAAATTCAAACATTATATTTCAACCAACCTTTGAACTTAACTAAAATAAATTCAGTATAAATTGTAAATACCCGCTTGTGTTCTAATCACCTTTACTGTCTGTATTGTCGTCTAGACCCACACTTTAACCAAAATATTGATTTTGAGGTAACTTTACAGTCTAATATTGTTCTAATACAACACAATAACTAAACATACAACCCAATATCCAAAGACCAATGAGGTTATATTACAAAGAATCGAAACAAATGTGGTGATTTGAAGCCTCAATGGTAATTTCACGAAATTCGTACGGACACGCCGATTAGTCATCTCCCTCCCGCCTTTCTCTGGTGACGCTTGGCTTTCATTATTAGAACAAAGTGCGCTTTTTAAGTGGTCTAATTATTCAAAATGGTGACTTGTGCTGTAAAACTGTGTTCTTCTTCTTCTTTCAAATAGGCAATCCACCCTCCAACGATGGATTAGAATTAAATACAGATCGATAATAATAACTTCGTTAGTGTCATTTGCTTCGGTAGCCTGTAAAGTACTTGCTTAAACAGCCAGGTCTGTGAGACTCTTGTCATCTCATCTATGTCTCATGGTCATATCGCGTAGCACTCTATGATTGTTTTCCTTATCTGTGTCGCTGTCAAATGTGACATGAATGTTTTGTTTGTATTTTTCTTCTTCTTCTTCTTCTTTCAAACAGGCAATCCACCCTTCAAGAGTGATTTGTGCCATTAAACAAGTTTAAATATTATTTCATAGAAAGCAGTACAACAATATTATAGAATAGGGAACATTGCGTTACAAGTCAATACCATTGACATTCAAGAAATTTGCTATTATATAGCTTAAATGTGGCGAGTTAAGGGAAAGAAGATGACACAATTAACCGGGAGCTGAAAATTACCATTGACAAGATTATTGTAAAAAAAATCTGTGATCCGCAATAGACAGGCAAAAAAGATATGGTCAAGGGTCTCCTCCTCGGCACCACACTCACACATTGGGGAGTCCATTATGTTCATTCTGAACAAATGTGAGGCCACCTGGCAATGCCCAATTCTCATTCTAGAGATATTTGCTACTGTTCTTTTCGAGACTTTCATATTGGAGAACCAAGGAGAGCGGGGAATATATCTTTGGATTATTTTAAGACGATTACCCTTGTGATTGTTTGGATCCATCCATTGTGCAGACCAGATAGAATTCGTATGTTTTTTTACAATATTAAGTCTGTCATACATCGGGATATGGAATTGATGGGGAAGAACTCCGGAAAGAGTAGCCTTCTTGGCCAGTTTATCAGCACATTCATTTCCCTGAATTCCCTTATGTGCAGGGATCCAAACGAATGACACCCGTTTATTGTTGCTGTACAAATCAAATAGGCATCTTCTGATGGTACAGATTATCTCATTGTCTAGCCAAACTTTCATATTAGCAGAGAGGGATTCAAGAGCTGCTTGAGAGTCGGAGAATATAACAGCCTTATCGACGTTCCGGAGAACGCAGATGTCCATGGCCTCTTTAATTGCCCAACATTCTGCTGAGAAAACCGATGAATCCGCAGGAAGTCGAAGCTTCATATTTATTCCTAATTGAGGTATAATTGAGGTATTGCAGCACCGCAATAGCCCTCAGGGCAAAGTTTAGAATCGTCGGTGTAGATGTGGAGATAGTTAAGCCATTTCGAATCAAGTACACTATTAAACAACTTGTTTACATGATTTTCATTTAGCTGGGTTAATTTGTCTAGTCCAGAGATTACATCCATATCAGGAGAGAAAAATATAGGACGAAAAGGGGTAGAATAGACTGGAAGAGTAGAATTGCGAGGTGAATCGGGATAAACTGTGCTCATGAAACTCAAATAAAATATCAAAAACATTAAGTGTTATTGGATTTCATCGGTAAGAAGTATTTTTCTATAAGTTTTAATTTTGCTCATACATTAATATCGGCACCTATCACAGAAACGCGTTAAGTCCAAATTATGAAATTAATTAATTACTAGAAATTAATGTAGAGTACATCATCGTGTTTAGGTATAATGAAAATAAAGCAATTATTTGGATAAGAGGAACTAATATACATGAACTGCTTTTATTCAAGTTGAACTTAATTAGTTAGTCCAACAAATGGAATTGAATATATGTGTGAAAAAATTATAATATTATCGATTTCACAAAATCTAATCTTGTTTAATTTCGTAACGAATCCCCACAAACTTGGATGTATTCATTAAATTCGTAAATTCAGTAAATAAAAATATATAATGAATTTTAACGTTACATTATCTTTGACGATTTTAAAACGATTAAAAACATCTCAAAGAATGACAACGCAACATTTTGAAACAAATAAAACACCATATAATTATCGACCTTAATAAATAAACAAAATTAGTGTGAAAATAAAATATAAATCTACGTAATTAGTTATTTTGTGAAAATTGACTTATGGTGTTATTGTAAGTAACGCTCTTTACGTTCGATTATTGCCAAACAACCGAATGGCCTTCTCACATACGATAAGACCTGACTTCAAAATTTATCTTAGAATTACGGGATAGTTCAACTCTCTGGATAAATCTCTTTGCCAAAGACCCATACCAGGAGAATATTACAGCCTTGAATCCTCGCCCGGTAGCCAGCGATGATACGATGACTCAGCATAGCTCGGAACCCGTACACTCGACCCTGCGGGATAATTTCCGAGTGCAATATCAAGAAAGTCCTGACATTATTCAATATGCATTATTATATTGTACTTGCTTGCGATGCAGTACACCTTGTGTCTTTTGTCCACAGTTCTACATAGTACACGCTAGTATAATACGCTAGAAATTGTCGACAATTTTCTTTGGGGTTACATTTGCCAAATCTCCCGGGTAGCATGTTAGCTTAGACGCACAGCATTTTTCTTTGGCGCTGAGAGATATTTGATATAACATACCAGATATTTGTTATTTTTTGATGGATATTGTATTCTTATTTTCACGGATATGGTAATTCTGCTATCATGAATATGGTGATGTATTTATGAATAATAAAACTAAAAATACATGCTACTGACACTATCTATTATGATTTATTTTACATTGTGCCTTGTAAGGGAATTATCAATCTTTAAGAATTCTTCAAACTATTTACTGAAACAGGAGATGTACTGATGGTCATTTCATGACATTCATTTTTGGTAATCAATGTTTTTTTAATGATTTTGACAATCGATGATATTTTTAATGATTTTGACAATCGATGATATTTTTAATGATTTTGACAATCGATGATATTTTTAATGATTTTGACAATCGATGATATTTTTAATGATTTTGACGATCGATGATATTTTTCATAATTTTGATCATTGATATTTTTCATAATTTTGACAATGAATAATATTATTAGGAGAACACATTCTTATTATGAAGTTTTAATTATTCAGAACATAGGTCTGTGATATTTTAAATATGAATTAAATATATTAATTAGAAAAATAAAATAAGGTAGATGGCTCTTTCAAATAAGGGAACGATTAAATGTATTAATATCAAAAAGGTAACATATAGGTTCGAAAATATGTCGCTAAAAATATTGTCGCTGTAGCATAATGCACCTTCCCCGGTTAGGAAAGAGACTCAGGTTCGAATCCGGGTGGCGCAATAACAATATTTTTTGATAAAATTGATTTTATATGTATATCTTTCTAATTAATATATTTAATTCATATTTATAAATTATATTTTTCATGATTTTGACATTATTTTTTTAAAGATAATGATACCAGAGGTAGCTAAAAAATTTCCAATATAATATTTTTAAGGGAGAACACATTATTATTGTGAAGTTGCAATTTTTAAGAATATAGTTTTATGCCATTTTTGATAATGTAATAAACGTATCAACTACAAAGATATACAGAAAAAATTAATTTATCGAAAAAATATTTAAGTTGCTACCGAAATCTTGGTAGATTTTTTTTGTTTATCTTTCTAGCCATACAACATGCATCCGTCATGATTCTTAAATCGTGCCACATTAAGTAACTCGTAACTTAAAAATGATTCTTCTTAAGATCGCTCACTTAAGCGCTAAATTCAATTTATAGCAATATTATATCAAGGGCGTGACAAATTCATTTCAGAAGAGAAATCTGTAAAAGCGTGACACATATTTTATTCCACCAAATTTTTCCCTAAAAATTGTGCCTAGTTTACGTGTACCTACGGCCCTGACCAGCAGAGACATAAACTTGAGGTGCGCTGAGTTTCGGGAGATCTGATGTGTGAGTGACATCACTACGCGTCGTTGTCGACAAATTAAACAATATATATAGAGAAGAGTGTTTGTTTGTTTTTTATACAAATCTACAGTTTTATTCCGAGCTTGATGAAATTTTGCACATTTGACCTTCAAAACAAGAGAAACATTATTGTCTAAATGAGATTTCGAAAAACTACCCCCATCTCCCTTTCCCACTCCTAAAAGCAGAATTTTGGTACTTCTTGATGAAATTTTGTACACTTTACGTTCAATATAAGAGGAAAATTAATGACTACATCTGATTTTGAAAAAAAAACTACTCCCACCCCCCTAAATGAAGCTTCTTCACTCTGTGTAAAGCACCCATATTTAGTACCTTTTGTACTCATGTACTTGATGTAGGTAAATCGTACATATTGAGTGGTATTCCACGGTGGGCTTAAATTCATAATATTTGCAGATATGTTAGCTTCTTCTTCTTCATGTGCCGTCTTCTAAAAAAGGTTGGCAACCAAGCTGATTTATTACGAGCAAAATCGGCAAGGTTCAATGTCCAAAATCATTTCTCAGATTACACAGCCAAGATAATCTCTTTCTACCTACACTTCTACTATCATCTATACTTCGGATACGTCAGCTGTAACATTTCAAAGTAAACGACTAAGAGTAATTTTGTATTTACCTTAATATTGGTACTGCGTTATAGAGGTCACATAATGTAGGCATAGATTTATTTCACGTTAATGATGCAATACAAAATACGACGTCAATTTATTAATGTTAAGACTGTTTAAATTTATATACTCGTAGGTAATGAATGTTTGGAACAAGTAGATGAGTTTGTGAATTTGGGTAGTATGTTCGATAGAAACGACAAGACTGAGAAAGATATCAAAACGAGGGTGACTGCAGGGAATACAGTGAACGGCATATTGAGTGGAATTCTAGCTAATATGAACTTCTCAACCGAGGAAAGACTACCGGTTCACAATAAAGTCCTGGTACCGACGCTGATGTATGGAAGTGAGGCCTGGAGCTGGCAAAATAGGAACGAAAGTAGACTGAATGCAGTGGAAATGAGATCACTTAGTACACGTATCACGTACGTGGCAAATCCATTTATGAGTAAAGAATGAAGAAATAAGGAAATAATGTAAAGCTGATGTTAGTATAGTGAGTAAGATTAAGAATAGATCTCTTAGGTGGTTTGATCATATGGAACGGATGAATGAGGAGAGAATGGTAAGAAAGATATATGACGCAAGTGTTGATGGCACCAGAAATAGAGGATGTTCGCGGAAGACTTGTCACGACCATGTTAACTAGATAATGGAGGATGGTTCTGTTAGAAGCCTCAACAATCGGCGAGCTTGTATGAGAAGATGTATGAATGTGGATGAGGCGAGAATTGTGTGTCAGGACAGAAGAGTGTGGCGCTCTATCCTCTCTGCCTACCCCCGCGGGGAAACGACGTAATGGTAAGTAAGTAAGTACCGACACTGATGTATGGAAGTGAGGCCTGGAGCTGGCAAAAGAGCAACGAAAGTAGACTGAATGTACGTGGTAAATCCATTTATGAGTAAAAAATGAAGAAATAAGAAAATAATGTTAAGCTGATGTTAGTATAGTGAGTAAAATTAAGAATGAATCACTTAGGTGGTTTGGTCATATGGAACTATGAAAATAGAATGATAAGAATGATATATGATACAAGTGTTGATGGTACCAGAAATAGAGGACGTCCGCAAAAAATTTGGCACGACCATGTAAACCAGATACTGGAAGAAGGTCCTATTAGAAGCCACAATAACCGGCGAGATTATGCGTGAATTGTGTATTAGGACAGAAGAGTGTGGCGCTCTACGCTCTGGTGAGTGTGTGCCTACCCCCGCGGGGAAACGGCGTGATGATATACTTACCATACTTACTAGTAAGAAGGTAAGTAAGTAAGATCGAATGTATTCTTCCTTCTACGAATATTTTTGACACCATACAGTATGTCGGTCGCCGGCACAACCATCTTGTGTGTTCGCAACCGCAACAACCACGCGCTGCGCAAAAACATCAGTGTTAATCTACCGTTCCGTAGTTTAGCGCACATGTATTATTTGGCTGCGAATCATGAGTGCAACTTAAAATACCTCGAGAAATACTGCAACAGTGTAACGAAAATGTTTGAGGAAGATCTTAGTGAGAAGAGCGCAGAACAATTCTGGAAGAGGAAACATTTCTAGTATAGAAACTATGATCCTACGTACGGATAATATGATAGGGCGGACCAAGAAAATGATTCAATTTCAAGAATTTCAAGAAAGAAGAAGACATTGATGTGACCCATGATCGAGTGCAATGCCAACAAGTATGTACAGTGCACCGGAGAAACTTGCGAATGGAAGTGGGAGGAAAAGGAAGAAGTCCAGTGAATGCATCTGCACATCATGTGAAAGAGTGTGCGGTTCGAGAATGAAGCTTGTCAAACGTTCAAGGACACACAATACATAAATCATTGCAGATGTCGTCCTCACAACAAAGGACCGCCAAAGAAAAAGGAAACCAATTGTAATTATTTATTTATTATTATTTAACAGAATTAACATTAACAAAATTTGTAAAATAACAGAAAATTAAAACAGAATTGCAATACACAATTTTTTTTTTTCATAGTATCAGGATGTTTTTACGTAACCAAAATTTAAAATAAATATAAAATGTGAAATAGCAATTTACCCGTCACCATTGAGTTGAGACACAACAAATTGTAATAGTGTAGTCCTATAAAGAATTAAATTAACAGCAAAAATGTCAACTACCTCCGCATATTCATTCCCCTAATAATGGATTCTGGGGACTGTAGAATTAGCTAGCGCATGAGTTCTGACATTACCATTGTAATAAAACAATGAATTGTGTCTCAAATTAATAAAAACCGAAATGTCAAACATCTATTAGTAAAAAAATGTTACATGTCTGCCTTTTATATGGTTGGATGTTAATGTAATATATTATATTAAAAAATATTATCTGTTAAACTAGAAGAAATACTATATTTAACCAGCGATATTTTATTAAATAGATCATAAGTTCTAGGTGGTCCAGCAAAGGCAAGGTTAAAATAATATTAAAATTAATGAAGATAAATTAATTCAAAACGTATTGTAGTAAACACTAAATATATATTATTAAGGAGAACACATTCTTATTATGAAGTTGTAATTATTCAGAACATAGGTCTGTGATATTTTAAAATTAGAAAGATACATATAAAATCAATTTTATCGAAAAATATTGTTGCGCTACCGGGATTCGAACTTGCATCTCTTTCCAAACCGGGGAAGTTGCATTATCCAACTATACTACCTTTGGCGACACATTTTCGAACCTATTGTTACACTTTTTAAATTAAAGCATCTATCGTGCCATTACGTTTTTACGGAATCTCAAATACTTTACTATTTACGGTTTACTTAAAGAAGTAGTCACACGAAACTAGGTGGCATTAAAAGAAAAACACAAATTGTTACAAAGAGTTACTGCTTTAAATAAAAATAAGGCAAATTTATTATATAATGATAAGTGTAGACTGTAACATTTATTATTTATATGATGTGTTTGATATTTTCCCTGGTATTGCTATAATGCAAGCGTTAAATGGACGGAAGTATGTCGCATGTGCAGTTATGTTTCTGATGGTCCGCTGTGTTCACAGGAAAGCTGTGTATTTCTCAGGTCACGGAACACCGCTCTGAAACTAGCTTCTAGCTTTACTGGAATCTGCGACCACAGGGAATCATACAATACAGAAATATAAAAGAGTAGCTAACACTAGCATCTCTTCACCGAGTTACCTCTACACCAGATAAAATACACAAATCCTTATGTAAGTGCAAAGCAAAGTGGACCTTAAGATGTAATATATATTTTTGAAATACGTAATAAAATAGTTTTTCTACAAATTATGTTTCCACATCGTTCACACTCAGGGGCAAATTTCTCACTTAACATTTTGGAGGTCATCTGTCTCGAGATAAGGGGCCTTTGTTAATATATAGAATCTAGAGCTCCCTGAACTGAACTGTACACGTACTTATGAATACCCGACGGTAGCCGAGCACAATCGGATATGCCAGTATTTTTGAAGCTAAAACAGTGTTTCTATACCTTATTTCTTTCATTTTTTTCTTTTTGTTTTTTATTCTTTTCTTGGTTTATCTTACTGTTCTATTTTCAATGATTTAAGAGCCCCCTGGAAAGCGGGGCTTTTTGGAATTACGACACTGTAAATCCGCCACCATTTGCACTTCTCTTTCCCGTTACAGCTTATTAAGACATTAGTCACACTAATATAAGTCATGACACGAGATAACTTAGAAAATATAAAAAATGGTAAAACTTTAATATAAGGTAATAATACAACCCTCTAGAAATGTGTATTTTACAACTGAATTAATCACACTTACGTATTCGCTGAGTGCAGTCATTTCATCCCCTCAAAGAAGTTCTTAGGAATTGTACGCTTCCTTAGAATTAGAATTCTTGAGCTTAGAATCATTATTCGAGTTGGGTTCACGAAAACACCATTTTTTTCATGAAAACTCGTGAAAGCACCCCACAAGGCTTTGTCAAGTATAAAAGGGATCATCACTCGACCTGAAATTGTGGTGCAGGGTTGAAATGTTCACAATATTGAAAATGTTTTTAAAATAAAATATTATATTACATTGAAAAATGTAGAGCAAATTTCCGCTTCCTGAAAAGGTTGGCAGCCATGAACTATACGAACAAAGATAGAAAACATCCATTTTGACAGGACGTTTAAGGGAGTACTTTCAATATATTATTTCTTAAATGTGGATAAATATTTTTGAAAAAAAAACAAATACGCTGTGGCTTAAATATAGAATAATATTTTAGTTTTAAACCACTTTATTATGCACATATACTAAAGTCAACTATAATAGTTTCAGTTGGACCCAACCTTCTTCAGGACAATATAGTATATAGACTAACCTTAGTACAGATATTTAAATAGGTATATCAGAGTGGGACAGAAGGGTAAGGATTACATGGATTTTTATTATTTATTTATATCAGAATTATATACTAGGTTAGATTTTTTTAAAACAACACTCATGCTTTAATATTTGTAATAAATAAGACAAAATTGACATTCTTTGAAAGATTGTGAACATTAAATTTGTTTTCATTGTGCCGGTATGTATAGAAAGTATATTTCGACGTGATTATGAATAATTAAACGAAAATGTTCAGAATTTTACTTTGTGGCACATGTAGAACTTAATTTAGACAATTTTGACATCTTCTATCATATCCTCGGTCCGCTGGCACCCCTAATACGGGGATGGCTTTTCTCGGTGACCGTACGGTTAATGAGGTGAAACACGATCCAAAAGAGTACTTCTAAAGATTTTTTATGACTTTGTGAGCGTAAAGGTGTCGGGAGAGAAATATCACTGCACAGTAGAAAGATGGAGCAATAAAAGTACATAATTGTACCTACTTTATATTCTAAATATGAATTAAATGTATTAATTAGAAAGATATACATGTAAAATCAATTTCATCGAAAAATATTGTTGTTGCGCCACCGAGATTCGAACCTGGATCTCTTTCTAAACAGAGGAAGATGCATTATCCAACTATACTTTATATTCTCATTACATACTCGGAACATTAGATCTTGTAATTAAGCTAATGATTGAAATTATCTATGTAAGATAATCAAGGCGCAGGTATATCGGTTTTGTATGTGATTTCTTACATTTTTTCTTATAATCAGATCATTTTTCACTTCTACTTTAGAAATAATGCCGGATATTGAACGAGTGAATTCAAAATTAATTAATATTCTACACATTTTAAATGTATTATTGTACTGTTTTACAATCAAGATAATAGTATTCAAATACTATTCGTGCTATTTTAAAATATTTTCAGAACTCACAATCATTATAGAAGCTGACCTTTTTTTAATTATAACATTTAAATTTATTTACATGTTTGGTCGCCATTTTTATTTGGTCAATATTTGTCAGTTCAGATTTAATAGACGTTGAAAGTGGGCAGTTGATTACAATTTATTATGTAGCATCTATCTCCTCAATAACCTGTTGAAGTCATTAAAATATTTAATCATAATAATAATGGCAATGCTGTAATCATTAATGGTGATCGCTATCGTCACATGGGCCTGCAATACACGTAGTTACAACAGGACGGTGCCGACTCATACACAGCTCGAGCTACGCTTGAAATTTTACAAGAAATTTTCTCTGACCGCATAATGTCAAAACCAATAACAATTCCGATACAACAAGACAATATTCGAAATGAAATACCTGAAATAACACGCAAAGTGTGCGAGAATGTTATAAATAACATAGTTAAAAGGCACTTGGCATAAATATGATATTTAAAACATAATTGTAATACACCAAATAATTGATAAGTGAAAATAAAATTTAAAAATTATGTATGATTTTCTAGTTATTTATAAACAACGGCCTGGAAAATAATATTCACCTTGTTCATTTGCATTTTTTTATTGAATTGTCCTCGCTTAGTGCCGCATAATTTGAAATAATATATTTTACATAAATATGATTACAGTGATTTGTATTATAGTTCTATATACTTAATATATGTATTTTTTATTACTTGTTCTAATTATATTATATGATATTTATAATATAGCACAGCAGCATGTAATATGAACTAGCTCATGCCTGTATCCCAGAAGTTTCTAACAAATATAGTAGGTAATAATTAAGAAAATAATGTTTGAACTTTTTTTTTTTGAATAATAATAATAATATTATATTCAAAATAAATATTGATCAACATATATAATAATAATTTTAAAATTGGAAGTGTTCATTGGATTATATAAATTTAAGTATAGATCAGAGTAAAGATAGAATAATAATAAAATAAAATATATACATTTTTGAGTAAAATATGAAGATCGAAGATGGAAACACATGGGTTATACATTTGATGATCTCAGGGATGATTTATGTGATCAGTAATAAGTTTTTACTATAGTAAAAAAAGTTACCAAAGTAAAATTGCGAAAACTGATTGTTTGATCGTTAGTAAAAAAATATTTACTTCTCGAAAGTACATTCCGTGGTAAACTCAATTTACTCTGCTCTATCCGACAGTAAAACGAGAATCGATAGTTAAATATGGCGGACTTTTCACAGCTGTTCCGAAAGTCATCTGACGACACATTGATACTTAAAAGGTTGCAGTATATGACAATTAATCATTTAATATCCCGCTAGTTTAGCGATGAGTGTTCGTCCGATGTTGATCTCGTTTTTATATATATTATTACACATAATACGAAAAAATGTCACCACCAAAGTGACAGATATCAAACGTCTAAGCGAAAAAATTCATAGATAATGCATAAAATAAAGAATATTTCATGATTATTTGTCACACCTATAGACATCTCCATCTATGCTTTGACAATAGTAAATTTGACGTTCGAACAATCCGCAAACGATTTTAACCACGGGAATTAGTAAAAAGTTACTAATGATTACGTAACCGGCTCCTAATGTACTTCTCAAATTGATCAAATAATTGATTTTGCATACATCACAAATAATTATTTAAAAACATTAAAGACATGTTTAATTATAACATTATGTATACCACTTACGTTTTCCATAAAATAAGGAATTCAATTTTTTTATTAATCCAAAAATCCTACTTATCGTAGCCCTTAGCAAGGAAAATTTCAATAAAATTATTCAATACTCAAATTGCTTTCGTAGCCTAATCAATGAAAACTTTTCTAATTTTTCCAAACAAAAGTATTGGAAAAGTTACGAAAGCGTTCGACCAAATGTATATGATGAAAATTGGTTTGGAAATAACTAACCACCTATTATTTCGTTCGCTTAATTTATTCAGTTTGCTTTCAGAGTTTAATTTTGAAATTTTACATATAATAATTTCACATGTCTTATTTATTTGATCGGAAAAGAGTTGTTACCGTGGCGCGCGACGTAATCTACTTCTTGCCCTTTACGCTGTGCTGCGTGATGCGTCAGCTAGCAAGCCCTTGTAATGGTCCGTGGATATAGGTATGTTTAGGGTATCAGACACATAATCTATAATCGAAAAATATTATAAATTTTCCGGAGATTTTAATTGTATTAATTTCAATTAAAGTATAAACTTCGTCCGAACTGAAAACAAATGTTGCAAAATATTGAAAATCTAAAACAGATATCGCATTATTGACTATATCTTAGGTAGTTATGATTTCTAATAAGTGCATATGGTATTATTTTCACTTTTGTGAATAACAATGAGGTGTGCAATAAATTATCATATAATGAATTCTTTATAATTTTGATATTTAACCTTTGTCAGTTGACGTTATTTGCATAAATCTTAGCGGATCATTGCTCTACTAGGTCAGTAGACCAGTTAAGCGTTATAAGCCAATATTTGTAACATAAATGTTTTTTAAATAAGTTAGCTCTGTTGTTTAATATATTTAGGATAAATAAAAATTAATGTTGAGATAAAAAGAGCAGTGTACAAATTACCCAATATTAATGGAGTGTAGATTTTTAAAATTTTTGAACCAGATTGAAGATCAGGCTGATTAAAAATATGATACGAGATATTTACCAGGCAAATTTGTCAGAATTTTTTATCTACCGGAGTATATTATATCTTCCCGAGTATATAATATATGTCGGTCTTTCGCTTGTTCGTTCCGTGGTTAAGACACTTGCCTAGTAATTCAAGCGATCGGGGATTTGAGTTCCATTCCAGGAGACCAGCACTTATTCATTTCACAAGAGTTTAACTAAGTTTGAAATTAGTAAGAATATTGATGTGGTACATATTCCGTGTTATCTTTTTTTAAACTATACATGTATATCTGTTGTAGTAAATAGAAACGATTTTGATGTTGTTTATAAAAATACTTACGTATGCACTATATTTAGAATAAATAAATATATTAATATATTTTCATGAGCAGTCTTATAAAAATATCTAATAGATATTAGGTTATAAATTATAAACGGTGTACTATATGAAAGGTGTTGTATGTTCTATGTAAAGGTGTTCTATATTCATTTAATGACCCAGGTAAGTATTGTATAGAATTTATTCAAACATCACAACTCATAAGTTTATATATATGTTATACATATATACCAATATGTACATACATTATTTAGGAGAACACATTCTTATTGTGAAGTTGTAATTATTCAGAACATAGGTCTGTGATATTTTAAATATGAATTAAATATATTAATTATAAAGATATACATATAAAATCAATTTTATCGAAAAATATTGTATTTGAGATTCTGTAAAAATAAGGTAGATGGCTCTGTTAAATGATGGAACGATTAAATGTATTAATATCAAAAAGGTAACATATAGGGTCGAAAATTGTCGCTAAAAATAATGTCGCTGTAGCTTAGTTAGATAAAGCACCTTCCCCGGTTAGGAAAGAGATCCAGGTTCGAATCCCGGTGGCGCAACAACAATATTTTTCGATAAAATTGATTTTATATGTATATCTTTATAATTAATATATTTAATTCATATTTTTACATACATTACTCAATTTATATGACAATAATGTAGATATTACCTGTGTTAAGGAGTACATAATCATTCTTATTTCGGTTAATTTATTGTATAATCATAGATGCTTACTTTAACTGTTTTAATCCTTTTATATTTCAAGTAACGATGTAAATAATGTAAAATGAATATGATTCCAGGATAATCGGATAATTTTTACGTTTAGTCACTGCGACAATACATATTACTTTGAGACTAGAAGTTTAAAAGTTATCGATGTTAACTGTTATGCGACTTTAAAAGAGTTGCTCAAATCGAACTTCGTCGAAATTTGAGGATGAATCTATACTTTGTCAAAAAGAATAAATCAGCAAGCAAAATTAGGTAATTATTAAGGATATGTCATACGTTATTATTGTAAAGTTGTAATTATTGAGAACCTAGGTCTGTTATATTTTTTAAAATACAAATTAAATGTATTCATTGAAATGATATAAATATAACATAAATTTTAACGAAAAATATTGTTGTTGCTACCGGGATTCGAACTTGGATCCCTTCCTAGATGGGGAAATTGCATTAATATTTTTACTATTACTCCGGATAAGAAGAGATTCAGGTTCGAATCTCGGTAGTAGCAACAATATTTTTTGATAAAATTGATTTTATATGTATATCTTTCTAATTAATACATTTCATGTCTATTTAAAAATAAAAGGTAATATGTCAATCGGAATAGGTGTCTAAATGTTTACAGAGGATTTAATAATGATTTTGAAATATCTATTACTAATTCATTAGTATGTATAGATTTTATCCTTTTTTTAATGGCGTCAATTAATAATTCTTTCATAGCATATTTAAGTTAAGGTACTCTGTATACAAACGTGATTTTTTTTAAATCGAATAAATAATATTTAATTTATTTTGTGTAATATTATTTATTTCAGTGAAAACAATTGTATTTGTAATAGATGTAGTGTAGGAGGATACATAAAAATAATAAACTAGATTTTTATATTTATGGGTATACATAGGTACTCGTATAGTAATGTAACCAAGTTAACATTGTTCCAATGATGTTTAATTATGTAAAAATCGGGGTGAATTCGAATATATCATTTTATTAACTCTCTTCGGCTGATTTGATAGTTTTTGTTTGTTTGTTTCAAAGATTTTCACTACTTCTAGAATACGATATAATACGTGTCAATATATTCCATAATTGATTTTTTTGACATCACAATATTTTTAGGATTTTTAATAATCTTTATACCTACATCAACAATGTAACATGTTCGACTTACTTAATGAAGTTGAAAATAAAAAATACTGTAAATTTGTAATAAATCCACTCCACTTCTATGTCCATCCATTCGATCTCTTTCAAAATATTTTTGTCGATAAATGGATGTCTTTACAAAATTTTGGTTGGAAAAGTTCAAGCTGTATGTGGAAAGCCTCAACTGTTTTAGTGATATGAGAATTTTATTAAAGTCGTGAAGTTTCAAGATTTTTGGTCATTATTAAAAAAAATACAGACATAATTTATTTACGTAGACGAGAGGAAATGGTCTATATGGGTTATTGACGTAATAGGTTGATTCAAAATTAAGTAGTTCCGTTGTACTATTGAAGCAAACAAATATATTTAAAAAAAATGTTAAATCAATTATGTGTTCACTATCGAGTAGTTTGTCGGGAGTTTACGCCTCGTTCCAAGGGATCAGCAAGTTCGTTCTATTTTAATAGTACAAGCGTTGTTTAAAAATAGTAAAAAAAATCATTAAGGGGCATTAAAATTATCATTTAGATCACAATTTATTATTTCCTAGTTCAACAATTTTGAAGGTGTTGATAATCAAAAAATATTGACTAAAAAAAGAATTTCTGTGTCATTTCAGAATGTATTTACATTCAATGTTTTTTCAGTGATAATTTCAGTGATAAACAGCAATAATTTATTGAAGTAAGGTACGTAAAATATGAGGGGTGTGGTAAAATCAACCACGAAAAACAAAAACAATATTTGGGTTACTCCAGACGTCGACAGTGATGCTCTTTTAAGTAGACTATTTTAAGTTTTGATTTTAATATTTCTTATATTACAATGTTTACAACCGATATGGTTTCATAACTAACGAACAATTTTCAAAATTAAAAATCAATTAAATTTTAGAAGTGAATTCCAATCTACAAGATTTAGGGACTAAATTGATATTCCAAAACTAAAATATACCGCAATCCAAAATCACTATATTTATCAATGCATCAATTTTTTTAACAATCTCCCCATCATAATTAGAAAAATTACAGACTACTATAAATTTGTATCTGAAATAAATAAAAAAATTACTAACTGAAACATAAATTCTCGTATATACTCCTTCTTTATACACGAGTTTACTTTCATAGAGAAGAAATTAATGATAAATGAAATTATTGATTATTCTAAAATGTATTATATTTTCTAATATTAAAATAAAGAAATAAAAAAAGGAAAATAAATAGATAAACCAAATTTGGTTATATTTCAATGGAGTTCACTGGGAGCTACTGAATAAAACAAATAATCAATAGCACAGAACTGAATCTCCAAGACTATTTACTATATGAATATTACAAATTTACGACATGAAATTTAAGCAATGAATATTGTGGACTAAATCTGTTCTCTCTGTTTATGTGCCCATTATGATAAAATTGGTCAAAGTTATGTTTCTTTCGTTTCGAGATATTTTTATATCACACAACACATTGTTTCAAAATTTATTTAGTCTACTAGATTTATAATTTATTTCGACATATAAATGTCACATGTAGGTTATAAGAAAATAAATATTTTTAATGTTAAAATGTCTTACTCTATTATCATAATAAACACTAGCGGAAAACCGTTGAACGTCGTAACAATACACAATTATTACAATTTGCATAATATTATAAGCTCATTTAAAAAAAAAATGAATTGAATGTATTAATTAGAAACAGTTTTATCGAAAAATATTGTTGTTGCGCCAATGTGCATTATCCAACTATGCTACAGCGACAATATTTTTAACGACAAATTTTCGTTACCTTTTTGATATTAATACATTTAATCGTTTGAAAGAGCCATCTACCTTATTTTTACGAAATCTCAAATGCCATTTTTTTAAATTTCTCGACTTAGACCACGTTCATGATAATGGGCACATATATTTCCTGGAAAAAGCGCAAACATTTTTTCATGTCAAAACGGAAAAATGCAAATTAAGATTAATATCACGTTCGAGTAGAATTACTTCGTAAACACATACGTTGACGATGAATAATGTCGCGGGTTACTTTCGCGTGACAGTGTGACGTAATAGGAGTTTACGGAACTCCAGGGATCACCCATTAAAATACTTCAAACCGATACATGCCCAAGGCGTGATGCACAACGTGGCAAGTAAATTTACACTTTCGATTAACCTTTACCATACCGTGATATAAAATATCCGTACGTAGCCATGCTGTCAACTCGTGTTACCGCAAGTTATGTAGAGTTATTATAGCCTCTTATATGTGAAAAAATGCTTTTATTAGCTCAAGTGGTTTTAAAATTGTTTAAAATGCATCATTTGATTTGGGAAAAAAAAAGAATTAATATAATATTATAATTCGGAGCGTTCATCATGTCCCATACAACCTTCCTGCTTATCTCTCTTCATTTAATCAGTGAAAAGGAACATAATTAAATTCTTTTCACTGTGAAATTAAGGTGTGATATCTTTTTGTCTTATCACAAGTGATATTTTTGCCAACGTATTAATTTTACAATAGATAAAATAGAAGAATAATTATTTTTGTTAGATTCGCTTTACATAATTGGTTTTTCACTATTCATTTCTAAGCGTAAATGCTTTTCTTAGGAATAACTAAAATATGAATATTATATTGTGTGTATCTACCGATAAATAAGGGCGGCAGACCTGTGTTACTGCATGGTTTGGGAAGGGTTAACGATAAATGTTTACTGTTACCTGTTAAGTTTCCACACCGACTGACAATTTGATTTTACTGCAACTCATCGAATCAAGATTAAAAAATATATTTTAACGGTTTTAAATAAGGATTTTACACATTAATACTGTAGAATTAAATTATAACTATAATATATGTTAATGTTGGTATTAAAATATATGATAAGTGAAAGGATTAAAGTCAACTAATATGAAATTCTTACCAAAACAGGATAGTGAGGCCGCTCCAACTCAAGTTTTCTGATTTCCAAACATCTGAAATCCAAAAAGTATTTAAATTACCTTACTAACGTTAACCTATTAAATATAAATTTTTCTGGGACTCCCCCCCCTCTCTTTTTCGTGATTCAATCGTGCACTGATGATAAGGTGGAGAATATTCTTTTACATACCATATATCTCACAAGCTTCGCTTCACATGGGCAATATATTACAGTTTCCGAATTTTTATTGATTTCCCAGCTATTGTTAAGATTACAAAAG
The DNA here is from genome assembly GCA_031772225.1 of Eubasilissa splendida. Classification (NCBI taxonomy): domain Eukaryota; kingdom Metazoa; phylum Arthropoda; class Insecta; order Trichoptera; family Phryganeidae; genus Eubasilissa; species Eubasilissa splendida. The sequence goes on along the minus strand of CM062854.1, from coordinate 4,497,328 downwards.
AGTTGTAATTGAATGCAATTTTTGCTTGTCGTCAAAAACTGCAGTTTATGACAGTCATATATTTTAATTTTTAAGAAAACGTTCGCCTAGCAAGTTGGGGCGCCTTCAGTACCAAGTGAATTAGTGCGCCTTCTGTGTTCAGCGAGTAAAATAGGATAATTGTATAATATATAAACATAATATTAAAAAAACGTGCTCCTATCAAGCTGTGGTGCGCCCTCGGCGCCTAGTGGGTAAATCGGCACCCTCGGGCGGGGCTCGAGCTCGCCCCCACCCTCGAGCCGGCCCTTCTTATGATCTAACTGATTAAAAATAGCCAAATCACGCGGTCGGTGTTTGAGTCTAATCCCGGGAGACCACCAAATTAGTACAACTGCCATAAAAAAGTAAGAATATTGAATAAATTATTTATGTATCGTTATTAAATATTTAATGAGATCTTGATGATAAACACATATTTGATATCACATAATTATTCAAATGAGATTGACGTGAATAGCAAGTGAAGAGCAGGGGTAGGTTTATAATTATTAAGGGGGAAAGTTTTCACCTAATTATTTGCTTATTTATTATTATTAAATAATCTGACAAAATTATGTATAATGGTAAATATTGGGATTTCATCATAAATAATAAATCTTCCAGATATTCTTCAAAAATATTCAGATCCATCTTCATAAATAAATAATTATTCTTATCGTCATGCAATACTTATAATAGAAAAGTGTTTTGAAATTCGTGTTAAATTAAATTTGGCTTAAAAAATGAATCTAAAAATCATACATACCATGTAATTTTTTGTATAATATCCGGGTTTTAAATACTTCACTATCAGATCTAATGACAGATGATATTACATAAATTTATAATAATTGCGCTGTAAGGTACAAAAAATGTACCGTAAATTTCCACGACTTTCTGTAGCTCAAAGTTACACATTTGCTGACACGTTGACAGGGGTGGGAATTTACTAACGATCGTGCTAGACACCCCCCCTGTCGGGGTCGTAGTTTAGATCCGGAGATACTGAGAGTAGCGGACGTCCTTACAGCTGTGAAATCGCTACGAGAGATTACGGGGGACTTTGAAAGTACTGCATCTGTATATTGACACCTTTAGGAGTAAATTGAGTCAGTTGAAAGATATATTGATATTAGATATATAACTATATTGAAACTGTACTGTACTGATTTATAAGTTTTTAAAATACTGTCGTAATTAACACCACTCTCTTACTAATGATCAACTCCGAAAACTACGATTTTTGAATAAACCAGATAATATGAAACATGCGAAGATAAAGAACACGTAATTATACTGACTGACTCACGTAATTTTTGTGACAACTATTTGTTATTATTAAACCCGCTTGAAAATATTATTTGTAAATACGCTATTCTTATTGGTTAGTTTAGCTTTGATTTGTATCGTTGTATGGTAACATTTAGTGTATTGCACAACACAGTGCAATCATGTTTTCTCTGACAGTTGGTCGAGTCGCTCTAAAATTCTAATTTCGTGTCTTGTCGTTTGTTTATCTAACCGCAGTGTATTAATTATTTTGTAAAAATACAAATAATAAACTAGCTTATTCAATACATGTCGCGAATTGAATGCGAAACTAAAAATATAAGTATTGCTTTCGATAATTGTTTATGTACATTTTTGGGAAGTGCCTTTTCATGTTATACGAGAGTATACAATAAAAATGGTTTATTTGAATATTTTCTGTGAAGATTATACTCAACCGTTGCTGAATGAATATCAAAGTACCCTTTTCGCGTATCGAAACCAGGGACACTACAAGGGGCGAGGTTGTGCTCGAACTGCACCTGCGATGACCTACTTCGCCTTGAATCGGTCATTGATCCCGTCAGGTTTTGCTGTTCGTGCGGATCAGGTGAGTTTCTCAGAAATGTTTCCAGGGAATACTTTTCCTGACGGTTGAGACCAGTGATCAAATTTAATTAATATTTTAGTAATCTCCAAGGTTTAATACTTTTATTCGTGATGGATACTGTCCATTGATTTGTTTCTGATAAAAGTTACGTAATAATGTAAGATCATTATGATGACATTAGTAAAAATTACAATTGAACTTGTATCGAAGAAATGAAGATTTTTCTGTGGATCATCTTTACGATATTTAAATTATCGTCAATTAAAAGCGCGACTTATATCTTAATAACTCGAGTTCCTCTGAACCGACTAGATAAAATTTAAAGTATAGTGATGTTTAGTACCCTATAAAATAATCGTATCTTACTCGAAGATTCATGAATTATAATTTAAAAAATTACATTTATAAATTATTTAATTTAAAAAATACGAGATTTTTCATTATCAAACTAATAAAGAAACACCTCGACGAATGCTGAACTTTGAAGCCTCACTAGTGGCATATTATTATTATAATTTTTCAGAGAATTTAATATGCGGAGAGGATTAGTGGACCCGGATTAGCATAACGAGGGGTACTCAAGTAAGTCATGTGTGAGATGACTCTGATGAATATTAGGAATTAAAAAGGGATGAACGCAAATAATAGTTACAGCAATTTAATATAATTTGTATTTTTGCGATGAATTTAACTTAATTTATAAGTGATTATTTCACTGAATATTAATATTTAAAAATATGTTGCAAGTGAATTTTAGATCATACATTTAAATTTACATTTATATCATTGAATTAAAATTAAAATTAAAAGTTATACGACTATTTTTATGATAATACAAATACATCGTAAGCATGTCTAGAATGTTTAAGTATGTGTTATTTTTATCACTGAATGCAGAACGTAAATAAAACCTTAGATATTTCGTGCCAACTCTCGCATCACTGGCTAAAATATTTATTTCTTACATAGTAATGGGAGTAAGGCGGTATTCTCTGGACGTATTTGTCATTCAGATTTTGTGAGTTACGAGGTACATTTCTAAGCATTTTTTTTATAGCTTTCTAGGATATCTTTTAACTAACAGCAGTTTTTGTGCTTTATTTTGCGCATAAATAAATAGTGCCTACCTCTCAGTTCTGCGAAGTCTGTAACGTGATACTAATCTAATGAAAAATAGATGAAACATAAAACGAAATTCTCATTAAAACAACGCCCACCATTATTTGAATATTTAAATGTATTTTACATTATTGAATTACTATAAATGAATAAAAATAATAATAAAATATAGATATATTATTATAAATCTAATTTATATTATAGAAAGCACACAAAATACTGATATACAGATGGACCAAAAAATGTTAAAACATCTCGTAACACATTAGTTATTTCGAAACATAATATAATTAATTATAATTCTTAATGTAATTTTTTTGCACAAAATTTATCTAATTAGAAATCATCAAAACACCCCGTTTTGCATAATCTACTTGGTTTAAATCTAGGCTTTTCGGTGGCCACATGCCTGGCTAGATGAAATTAACCTTCTCACGATGAAGAAAAGTTGATTGTATTTCTGGCTGTGTGAGATGGAGCTTCGTCCTGCTGTAATGTCTAACTATACTCCAGGCTTTGTTTTGATACTCTTTGATCATTTTTCTAGCACCCCGACGTTTTTCAATTCGCAAATTTTTGATCAAAATACGGTCTTCTGCAGTGATTTTTGTCATTCTGGGCAACAATTTGAAAAAAAACAAATATAAACAATGGGTAAAATAATAATCAAAGATGGCGACTGGAAGTTGTCGAAATAAAACGTAATATAGGTAAATAAGTAAATTAGTAAACAATTTAAGGTATTGTTGTATAGTTAAACTAATTTTGACGTAATTATATCACATTTTACGAAATGTTCTCTCTTTTTTTGGGCCACTCTGTATATAACTAGTATTTAAACAGCGTCCTAGGACGGGCGTCTAAATTATTATTTTTTGATAAACATATAGATGCGTACACGAAATGCATGTCACGTCAATATTCTTACTATTTTCAAAATAAACTAAACGCTTGTTAAATGAAAATATAACTAACATGCTTATCTCCTGGAACGAGGCGCAAACCCCTGACTACGACGTACGGTTGGCGCGGTAGAAAACATCAGCTGTACATCTAGTTTGCGTTTGTTCCCATTTTTCTTGTGCGTGACGATTTAACATTATATCAACATTTTTCCTAGGCAGTCTGTTTACTATTTTTCTGATCTGAATTGGATCGCCTTCCAAATTATCGAAATATCACAAAGTTAACATCACAAACAATTAAATGAAATGAATGAATCATGAAAAAAAAAGTTTTTTAATTTAAAAACTGATAATAATACATCAAATTTAAATCACAAATCACAGTAAGTATTGCATTGTTAATTTTTTTTAAATATTTAATAGTAGATTTCTTCGTTCAGACGTTCAGAACAAAAAAGTTTCACTTTCTTCAAAGTTACATTTCATTTTTGAAGAATAGACTAATTAGATTACTCAAGGATTTTATTTATAAGATTAGGCAAGTAGGTTTTGCTTTATGTTAATAGTGAAAATACTCGAATATAAATAAAATGGCGATAAAAGAATTTCTACATACAGACGAAGCAACTGGCAAGCGACTTTAAATTGAGAAAGAAGTATTAATAAGGTAATTTAAAGTTTTCTCGTCAGTTCGGTAATCACCGCCATTAGTTCGCAGAGTAACTTCGCTAGCAAAAATCACAGTTCAACTTTGTTCGAGGAAAAGTTTTCCAGTGCACTATTCGTAAGGGTGACTGTATCGAGGGAAGTTACTTCTCGATGAAATGTCATGTCGAAAAAAAAATGAACTGGAAGATTCATGCGGAAAATTGTTTGAATAAAATGTAGCGAGAATGTTGCATAAGGTGATTTAAGTTTTTTTTTTAGTAATTTAAGGAATTATCTACTAAGTTTTATGCCAGTCGTGGGCTGCTAAACGATAGACAACTAGCCTTAAAACGTTATTATTTCTTGCCAGTATAGATAATGATGTCCAATATACACCCAGTTTGTACGTCACAGCACACAAACAACTTGATTCCAAAGCAGTGGTGGCGTTTAGGGGAAATGTAAATTTTGAATGAAAGTCTTCCCTTTCACATCAAAAATACTTTCATTAATGCATAGATTTTGAAATGGATAAAATGTGTTCTTCAAAATATTTTTATAGGATCCAGAAGATTCTTAATTTTATGTAATTTATCTGTAGTTCTGATTTCGTTATTAGCAAAATGAAGAGCCGGCAGTAATAGATGAAACCGATCACGAGAAAACAAGACTGAAGAAAAGCGTCACGATGATTGGATTTGAACATTTTCAGGGTTTTTTTTCTAAGAGACCCATAAACATTATTGTAGCCTAAAACATGTATATTTCGGAAACAGAAGAGAGCCTTTTTATGTGGTGGTATGATGATGGAATGGACTCAATCTTCAGAATATTTTCCTATACTCCAAATTTGGCTACAGATTGCGTGAAATAGCTCCGTTCCAAAGATAGTTGTGAGAACTGTCACTTTGTAAATGTATGTGTATGTGTGTGTCATGAAAGTGAGTAGATGAGTGGTGGGGGACGAACTTTATAAGAGGCCGTCTCTGGGGCAACAGCTCTCTTCCATCACAGCTTCTCCTGAATAACTAGTCTATCTCTAATGTGTGTAATTATTATTGACTGTAAATACGTTGTTGTAAGAAACTTAGTATTGTTACCTGGATATACTGAGTTTCACTTACAAGGAATCGGGACCCAAGAAATTAGTCATTAATCGGAGGATAGAACACCTAGGGAATCTGGTGATACTTGGAAAGTCATCACAATAGTCTTCTGCAGCGTTAATTACTTCTATACTGACAGTAGTTTTGCCAGTTTTTCCGTTACGTTGGACCATTAAGCAGGTTTTAAATTATGTCGACTAATAGGGAACAAAAGTAATTTTTCATTGTTTTTTTTCCGAGTTTTCAATTTAATTCAATTCAAGTCAATCTTTTATGAAGATACTTGTTTTATAACGGCCGGTTGTGTGATCAGTGGTAATTTTTTACTTTAGTAAAAAAGTTACTAACGTAAAAGGTAAAAAAATATTTACTTCTCGAAAGTACATCCCGTAGTAAACTCATTTTACTCTCCAATATCCATAGTAAAATTCAAAATGGTTAAATATGGCGGACTCTTTACAGGTGTTTCAAAAGTTATCTGTCACATTGATTCTTTGAATTTTGCTGTATACGACCATTAATCATTTAATATCTCGCTATTTTAGTGACGAGAGTTCATCCGATGATGATCTCGTTGTTTAATATACATTAGCACATAATAATTGGCGAATAAATCCATAGATAAAGCATAAAATATAGCACATTTCATGATTATTCACCTTGCCATACTGAGAGGCGAGATTGTCTTTACCCATCGTGATCGCATGATTGGAGGCTTAACTGGGTTCAATGGTCGGCCGCCTGAAAACGCAGACATGATCAGTAATGCAAGGAATCTCAAGCTGTACAATGATTTCATCAAAACGTAGACTACGAGATGGCAGATGATGACAAGATCGTGTCAGCGAGAACGCGGACACTTCACTTTTCATAAGTCAAATTCTTAAAACAAACAAAATCGTGCGTAACTCTGTTGGTGTATCGTGTATGTCGTGACTCATACATCATTGTGTTTCGTCCAAGTCCCTTCATGGAAAAGTGCATTTGATAGTTAGCCCTTTAATGGCTGCCTCGTACACTGGTTTCTTTACATTACACTTGATTATCTGTGTGTTTGTAATGTTGTTATATACCTGTATCTAAATAAATAAATAAAGACAGCAATCAAAAGGGCGCAGGAAGGTTTAAATTAAAATCTCTGTACGTTTTGCAATATCTTACATTAGCTTTTGTTTTTCTTCTTTCTTTTGTGTTTATTAATTGTAGATTTCTCGTTTCTGTTGCACTGTGTGTGGAACCGATAAAATAAGTTGAAACTTCTACAACGGTTCCCCTTCTAGCGTCTCTTTATTAGTAGTAAATTTGATATATCAAACAACCCGCAAAGGATTTTTACTATAGGCGTTGTAAAAAGTTACCACGGTAAAAATTTACTACTGATCACAGTACCGGCCCTAAGTATCTCGTTTGTCAGCGTGTTCTTCCATTTCACTACAATTTTTTTTGAAAATACATATTTATCTTTTCTGTATATACGCCGTATAGTTCGATTTAGAATATTTAGACCTTGCACAGAAGAGCCTTTAGCTTTCGAGCTTCTCCGCTTACCAATTAGGTCCAAGGTTTCGTTTTTCATCCAGGGTTACCGCTTTTTTTTCCATCTGTATCTCGAGACTGTTTTACTGATTTATTAATGTCATCTTTAATCATTGTTCTAATAAATTCTGGGTGAGTGTTTTTAAAAATGTATTGTAGTTTCGCCGAAGACATTTTTCATTTTTATATAATTATGAATTCTTTATATTTTTCATTTTTCTTGCAAAGTGTAACTAAATCGTATAATTTTAAATTGCTTCTAAAATCAATCGATACAAATAACACAAAGACAGGAACAAAACTAATACAATATATAGGGTGTAAAAGATCTAGTCCATGATATTTTATGGTTGTATACCGGACAAAATTACGAGTCGAAAATGTTCAAGGAATATGGGTAAAATCCGTTACGGAAAATATTATTAATTGAAATATTTACAAAATCATGTTAAGCTTTAATTATACGTACTTCAAAATAAATATTTGTAAAATTTATCTATTATTAATCTTTGCTTCTGGCCTTAATCATCAAACAAAAAATATTCTATTTTTATTTATTAACTTTGTTTTATTAACCACTAAAATTAGTTTAAATACATCTACCGGTTTCGAAAAATACTATTTTCTAATTCAGGATGTCATAACTAACTAAAACATATATTGTTTCTTTGACAGAATCTATTTAAAAAAAATAAAAAAATTTAAGTACCTAACTCAAATCATTACTTAATACAAACTTAACTTAGTTGCAAGGATTGTGCTGCATTTTATATTGGTAAAACGGGTAGAAATTTTAATATAAGAGTAAGGGAGCATTTGAGATGTTTGAACAATAGTGGGTTTTCAGAATTTGCTAATCATTTGATAGAAAATGGTCATGATTTTGATAAAAAATTGGGATTGTCAATTTTGCATATAAACGGTGTTGGTCACAAATTAAATAATTTGGAATCGTTGGAGATAAATAAAGCATGTAAAACTAATCAAAAAATTATAAACAACCAACTAAATTTAACTACGAGTCCCATTCTAAAATTTTTTCCTAAAAATTATTCAAGTAAATTTGTATTAAGTAATGATTTGAGTTAGGTACTTAAATTTTTTTTTTTTTTTTAAAATAGATTCTTTAAAAATAGATTCTGTCAACGAAACAATATATGTTTTAGTTAGTTATGACATCCTGAAGAAGAAAATGGTATTTTTCGAAACCGGTAGATGTATTTAAACTCATTTTAGTGGTTAATAAAACAAAGATAATAAATAAAAATATGAATCTTAACCACAAAGATAACATAGCTGATTTTAAAAGTATAAAAAAAATATTCTGGTTGCTCATAATTCGATTACCGTTATTTTTTTATATTCCTTATAGAATCAATAAAATATTTTAATTTATCAAAATAATCGCATAATTACGTTTTTTTCAAATGGTTATTTCTCGGACATGTTTGAGATTAGGCACATATTGAACATTTTCAATTTAGTCAGGTAAATTATTAAATAAATTATTGTTGTCTATCTGCGCGGAACTTCCCACGCCTCGCTGTGACGTGTGAAATTTTTTCCAAATACATATAGTAACTGCACATGCAATGTACATCATATTTTGTATATCTATCTTCCCATTGCGTCTTAAAATTATTCTGTTATTTTGCAGCTATATTCTAGGGGTTACGCCAACGTCGTACGTCGTTAACGTGAGCCGTCCAAACGTTACATACGTCACACAACAATGCATACATACTAGTTTATAATAAAAACGTATATCACAGTGTTAACATATTTTAGCGCTTTATTAAAAAATAACACGACAATAATAAAACTACAATAGGGATACAACGGAACGCAATGTTGATCCAAGAATAACAATTGAAAATTTCCACAAAATTCCACATTTACAAAGCAGTCACGGTAATGTAATATTCACATGTGGGTCGCTACCACTCGCGCATATTAGCTTAGCTTAATGCCAGTTGCGCTGGTCTTGACATGCTGTTAACTCTGTTCTTCGATATGTATATTAAAAGTTGATCTCGAAACAAATCGTAGGCATAGAGGTTAACTTCAATTACGTGCACTTATATCGATATTATAAAATATATTACGTTCCGCCTGTATGCCAAAAATGAAATATAACGTTATTAGAACACATTGAAGTTGTAATTATTCAGAACATAGGTCTGTGATATTTTAAAATATGAATTAAATGTATTAATTAGAAATATGTACATATAAAATCAATTTTATCGAAAAATATTGTTGTTGCGCCACCGGGATTCGAACCTGGATCTCTTTCCAAATCGGAGAAGGTGCATTATCCAACTATGCTACAGCGACAATATTTTTAGTGACAAAATTTTTGAACCTATATGTTACCTTTTTGATATTAATATTATATTTTTATTATTTATCTTTGTTTAATTAACCACTAAAATGAGTTTAAATACATCTACCGGTTTCGAAAAATACCATTTTCTTCTTCAGGATGTCATAACTAACTAAAACATATATCTTTTCTTTGACAGAATCTATTTTTAAAAATCTATTTTTAAAAGAAATATTTTTATTTTATTTTTTTATTTTTAGTACCTAACTCAAATCATTACTTAATACAAATTTACTCGAATAATTTTTAGGAAAAAATTTTAGAATGGGACTCGTAGTTAAATTTAGTTGGTTGTTTATAATTTTTTGATTAGTTTTACACGCTTTATTTATCTCCAACGATTCCAAATTATTTAATTTGTGACCAACACCGTTTATATGCAAAATTGACTAAAAATTATTCGAGTAAATTTGTATTAAGTAATGATTTGAGTTAGGTACTAAAAATAAAAAAATAAAATAAAAATATTTCTTTTAAAAATAGATTTTTAAAAATAGATTCTGTCAAAGAAAAGATATATGTTTTAGTTAGTTATGACATCCTGAAGAAGAAAATGGTATTTTTCGAAACCGGTAGATGTATTTAAACTCATTTTAGTGGTTAATTAAACAAAGATAAATAATAAAAATATGAATCTTAACCACAAAGATAACTTTGCTTATTTTAAAAGGATATTAATATTATTTGAAAGAGTCATTTGCCTTATTTTTATGAAATCTCAAATAATAATAAATAATCTGATAGCATACGCCAGAATTATCAATTCATTTTTATCCAAAGAGATCCAGGTTCGAATTCCGATGGCGCAACAGCAATATTTTCGATAAAATTGATTTTATATATGTATCTATCGAATAAATACATTTAATTCATATTTAAATATAATGTTGTTTTATGTTATGTAAGTGGCTATGTACGCACTATGATAATCTAAAATGAATATAATAAAAATCCAGATATATGTGTCAGTCCTGTGACGTTGTATCTGAGTAAAATCTTAAGGGGTATCTCGTGATATACAGAGTGTAACAGACTTAGTCAAAAATATTTTATTGTAATAATAATTGATTCCAAATTATATTATACATTAAATACAAAAAATGAAAAGTCATCGAATTTCAAGTGGCCGAACTATTCCTTACTTATCTTTTATATAGATTACAAATGGATAAATTTCGCAAATATTTATTTCGAAGTAAGTAGACTTAATAAGATTTTATAAAAATTTCAAACAATAATATTTTCTGTAACGATGCAAAATTTGCACATATTCCTTGAACATTAACTAACTTACCATCACTACGTTTCTCCGCGGGGGTAGGCAGAGAGGATAAAGCATCACACTCTGTCTTGACACTCAATTCTCGCCTTATCCATATTCATACATCTTTTCATACAAGCTCGCCGATTGTTGACGGTTCTAATAGAATCATTTTCCAGTATCTGGTTTACCTGGTTGTGCAAAGTTTTCCGCGGACGTCCTCTATTTCTGATGCCATCAACACTTGCGTCATATATCTTTCATACGATTCTTTCCTCATTCATCCGTTCCATATGACCAAACCACCTAAGTGATCAATTCTTAATCTTACACACTATATTAACATCAGCTTTACATTCTTTCCTTATTTCTTCATTCTTTACTCTGTTATAAGCCACATATACGCCTAGATGATCTCATTTCCACTGCATTCTAGTCGTTCATCTTTTGCCAGCTCCAGGCCTCATTATCGAGTCATAATTTAGTCGGGTAGTTAAAATATTGTGGACTAGGTCTGTCAGATACTGAATATGTAACAAATTACTACCACGCTTGTTTTCTAAGCTTTTCTCTGTTAGATTAAGTTAGTTTTGTTCTGTTTTAAAAAATCTAACGCCTCATTTTCTTCTTGTTTTTCTGTAATACCTGCTTTTAATGTTTATTCTATTTTTAAAAATTCTGATGAGAGATGAAATTTAACCGCATTTTATACTATTACCTCATTTAAAAACATGTCCGACCATCACGTTTTAGGATGGGTAAACGTATATAATAAAAAAATATTATATCAAAATTATTTTTTTGGTTCTTTTTCGGAAGAATTTTTTTTCTGCTCTTATTAAACAATCTGTGCACATAATTTTCATTTGGTAAGAATCTCGGCCGGAAGAGTCCGCCATAAAAAAGGTAATATCATCCGGAAAATAAAACAGAAGCTTCCAATCCATCACGTAGTTGATCTGTCACAACCCACGTTGGGACATGTTTGATGTATGAAGTATATAATGTCTGGAGAAGCAGATGTCAACCGAACCACTCATATTTCAACGGAGAAATCGCTTACCCTTTCCTTAACCCGAACACGGTTCAAGTTTCATGGGGAATGTAATTTAAGGGTGATAATTAGATATCACACATATTACAGACGGGCTGAACACATAATCACACTAAACTTCTCGAGTAATTTGAGTGAGATTAAGAATGACGTAACGAAATATCTTAGAAATGGTGTCGATAACGTGATCAAATGAATACTGGTAATTTAATAATTACTTAGAATTTACAAAAAATATATGTTGTAATCTAATAGCATCCAATAAAAGATAGGCTTAACAAATTCTAAACGAAATATTTCTGTCAACTGTTTGCTTAACATTATATTTTGTAACTTTTCTGAATTATTAATATTTTTAAAAATACTAATTAGAAAGAAATACAAATAAAATAATTTTGTTGCACTACTGGGATTAGAATCTAGATTTCTTTCCAAACCGGGGAAGGTGCATTATTCAACTATGCTACAGAGACATTATTTTAGACGACAAATTTTCGAACCTATATGTTACACTTTTTCAAATGAATACATTTATCGTTCCTTGTTTTTACGGAATCTCAAATACCGTAATAAATTCACAGACCTATGTTTTGAATAATTACAACTTCACAATAAGAATATGTTTTCTTGGGTTTTTATAATTCTGGAAAAATATTTATTAAAAAGATAAATACAATATATGTAAAATAACGAAATAACTTGCGAGAAGGGAAGATAGCTTGGAGAAGCTTGTTTTGGTGGGCCATCTAGAAGGATGAAGAGGAATAGAACCAAGGGGAAAAGGCAACAGGCACATCTCTGGTGGCAGCCCTAAGATCTGCAGGATGCCGTGAAAAGTGCAGGGGTGTAGTCGAGAGGGCGATCTTGTGTAATGAGGAACCAACGATGAAAATAACATTTTATATGTTATAATAATTGTTATTAAACAAATATCAGATATCTCATAGAGACAAAGCTATTTTTTTATTATATTTAATGGAAAATATATGGAAGTATGGGATAATTGCAGGGCTTACGACCTGTCTTCGGCTGGCTTAAGTGATCACTTTATTTGTATATATTCACCAATTCTCACCCATCAATCTCCACATTTATCAAATTTTTGAATGTTGTAAATATGTTTGTATGTGGACTCGCTTCGAGTACCACTACACCATCACCATCTATGGATCAAACTTGATAATTCATTTCTCCCTTTTCATAAACAGTATGTTATGTCATCACAATGAGAATCATATTTCTTTTTAAAATTATTTTGAAGCAATAATCTTTATCTGTAAAATGTTTTTTAACATATTATACTAGAATACGCCTGAAAATTCAATATTATTCAATGTTTCATATATTTTCTTATTTTGACCAGAATATTATATTAGTAATAATTGTATTTTGCGTATTTAATAAAATAATTATATAAATTAAATAAATCAACTAGAAAGTTATACAGATGAAAATATATCTATTGAAAAAATATTTAGTTGCTACCGAGATGCGAACCTGAACCTCTTCCTATCCGGGGAAGCGTGTTCTTCACTTTCGTTATAGCAATCAATATTTAATTTGTATTCAATATCACAGAACTACGTTCTGAAAATGCAACTTAAAATATTTATATGTCTGTACACAATCTTGTATGTTCTCCATATACTCCTACATTCTTTGACTGATTTAAACCAAATTTTGCATTGCCACTTTTAGAATCCTAGCTACACTACCCCCTTCCCTCGATATAAATGTGTATTAAATTTAATCCCATCTTACTTCGATTGGCAACACTGAGTTTCTAGGGTTATAATAATGTACATGTGTGTGTGTGTGTGTGAGTATTACCGCCCTTTTTCGGAAAGTTAAGAAGACAGTAACCGACAGGCGTTATTCAATTACATTCCGTGCTTCGACCAGTCTAGCGGACCAAATAAACCACCAGTGCGCGCTTCGGTCGGTCGAAATCTAAAGAAGACAACCCAGCTAAAAGAATAACAACATCGAACCAGAAATTATTATTATATATGTGCTTATTGTTAATCGGAAACCTGGAAACCAGCCATCGAAGGCATTTACATAAACAGTTACCTTTCCCCTTTTTTCTGGCTACCCTGCTCCCTCGTTCGATACAAATGTGTATTACAAATTTCGCATAGGGACGCTGGGACAATTTTACGTAGGGCTTTTCTCCTCTCCAACTAATACCCTTCCCTTCGATATAAATGTTAAATTTAATATCATCCATTTCAAATTTAGCTCAATTGTACTATTAGACTTTGAATAAGATATAAGCATCCCACCCCACTCCGGATATCTCACTCTTCCCCTGCCTAGACCAAATTTTGAGTCAATAAAAAATCACTGGTAACACCGGGTGAGGGCAGTTTTTATTTTAGTAATTAATAAAATGAAACAAAATTTTTTCATCGACAAGTGAGTCGATCTGAACTGTATAAAATTATTATCATCAAAACAACAAACTATATTTTTGCGGAGTCAAGTTCTATCGGCGCAGATCTGACTAGATAAAAATAAATTGCTAGTGAAGCCAATGTTCAGTGAATTGAAGCACAAATAAAGAAAGCATTATTTTTGGGTCTCTGACCTCCTACGCTTTGACACCGATTTATATAACGAATTTTTATCTGAATATGGAATAAAATATCCGCAATTGTTCAAGGTTACCTGTTCTCGAACGTTTAAAAGAACTTCCATATTAATCGATTTTCATTAATTTTGAACACATTCAGAAGAATTTTTTGTTTATTATAGGTAAAAGTTCTCGGAAATACCAAGCCTAAATATTTTATAGAAATATCGAGCTGACTAACGATATTTACAATTCTACCACATTTCAGTTATTAATCCAATTAATTTTTTTTCGCCAGCAGCCTTATTCCGGGTACCTATGGCACTAGTAATGCATTTCGTGAATGTGAGCAACCTGAGCGCGGTATCCGTTGTTGCGTGACGTATGTGACGTTTGGACTGCTCACGTTAACAATGTGTGACGTTGACGTAATACCTAGAATAAGGCTGTGAAACCACAAAATAATTTTAAGGCGCAATGGGAAGACATAAATGGAATGAATTAGTGCAAAAGCGTAAAAATATTTTTTAGGTTTTTCTTTGATTGTAGATCATCGACAGATATATCGTAATACGAGACATGTTTCATATACATATACACCCTTCTGCAACTGATACCACCTTCAAGTTACAGCGTGGCGCAGGAAGTTCCGCGCAGATAGACTTTTAATAAATATATATATATATATTAACTATTAAGTATAATATTATATATATATTTACTCAGAAGATGTGCTATTCTTCAGGCGTGGGCAGTCAGTACATAAAAAGTATTTGTACGTAACTATATATTATAAAAAATAACGCGAAATTAAATATTTATGTGACAGAATGTTATGATATATTAAAATATGAATAATATAATAATGAGTGTGATATGAATAATTGTACAATCTTCCAATTTTCTGAAAAATACTTCTTTATTTTTTTTTAAATGAGATAATTAGTTTTAGTTCAAATTCTAGTTTATTTCAAAATTTACTACAACCTTCTGTTATACTTACCTATGCATACAATGATATAATACGTTATTTATTTAAAATAGTACTTTTCACCTTACTTTTAGTATATTATTGAATATAGCTCTGTAACCCTATCGATTTCGAGTTCATCTTTATAAAGAAAAATAGTGTATTAAAGGGTGTCCAGCGGAAAATTTTCAAGTTTAATATTAAATAAACATAAATACTACAATGTTATTCTCATATTTTATTTATACAAAATGGAGTTTAACGATGCTAATTTAACGTTTTATAAATAATATCGGCTAAATGCCGTCCATTTCTCTCAAGACACTCTTGCAATCGGACTCTTAAATTAGCGAATACGTGAAGGCAAAGCGTTGGTTCAATGGCAGCAACTTCACGGCGGATATTTTCTTGTAGGGCCTGAATTGTTCGAGGATTGTTGCTGTAAACTCTCGAATTAGGTATCCCCACAAAAAAAGTTGCACGTTGTAAAGTCCGGTCGACCATTCGGCAATACACGTCAGCAACGATTGTTTCTCGCTGGTTAAAAAAATAAGAAATTGCACACCACACTGTCATTTTTGATGGCGTTCCCTTGGGTTGTCGGGGCACCAGTATCACTTCAGGCACTTTAAATATTGCTCAACCGCGAACACGCGGTATGGCCTCGACGAGTGACTCATTGCGACTGGCAAATCCGCAAATCACGCGCGTCGAACAATATCCATCCCACTTACCTCACTCTGATGGTTTACGAGCAATTAAAATTGAATCTTGAAATTTTTCCACTGAACACCCTATATCTGAGATATTTTATTTTTAGGTATTACTCGTGATGTTGCAGCACTTGGGGTACAGTGACCATTCTTATTTTACTATACTATAAACTAAATTTGCTTAATTAAAAATGTAATTATTTGCCTTAGCAGGTACATACTTTAATTTTGAATTTGATCACTAGATAATAATTAGATGCATCTTTCTAATTGATACTTTTAATTTGAATTCGATTTCGAGAGTACGTTTGTTTGTCACTATATTATACTTTACTCCGTAGATCTTCTCTATGCTATGTTCTCAATTTACAGCATTACGGTCGAATAATCAATTTTCAGATTTCGGCATAGAAATTTAATTGTTAGATATGGTAATATGCTCATGCCTCGCGTCAGTAGTATCACAAAGGCATTTGATTAGAAATCACCGTAAGTTTGAATCTTACCGGTCTGCAAATTTTTCTTTATTTTGCCACGCAGAGGCCGGCCTAGCGACAGCGAATCGATCAGTTTCTGCTGGAATATTTTGTCGAACTATATTAAATATGGTTGAAACAAAAAAAAAAAAATAATCAAACCACATGTGCGCAGGTACATTTTCACTGTCAGGAAAATAATAAGCCAACGGTGTATCTGGTAAAATTACTTCCATGTTATGTGAAAGTATTTATATTGTCGTTCGAATAATGGAAGAACGCAATTGATAAGCCATAAAGCCGTACGAAGAAAATGAAAGTTTAGTTATTAAGAAAACTTTGCCAACAGAAAGAAAATTTATTTCGATAACATAGTAATAAGAAACTTGAGATTTACCAAGAGCAGGATTTTGGTACATCCAGCTTATATATTTTATTGTTAATTTTGATAGATTATGCACTATATAGGTATGTACATACCATAGCTTGCGCGTTTCATACAAAAATTAAAAGATAAATGGTCGCTTAAAAGCTTTTAGAAGACACCGCTGCTGCAGCACTGTTCCAAAGATATAATAATAATTTTGGTTTCTATGGGTATAAAGTGGACGTGGAATGGATTGAAAGCGGTGAAGAAGTATACATTTTGCTCAGATATTGATATTATAAATTATAATGTAAAAATGATACAATACGATTTAATATGAATTAATTCATTAACGTATACTAATTAATTTTATAAAATAATATATTTAATAAAACGAAAAAAAGAAAAAAATTTCAATGTAGTTATTAGCAATTTTCGCTAAATTTAAATTTTAGACCCTCCAGCGTCTCTTAAGCGGTGCCTTTATTCATAAAAAAAACATATAACATAAATCCATAGATTTACATATAGATGAAAATTTAAGGTGCAGTAGTTCAAGACAGGTACTCAGGGATCCAGTCATCAAAAACACTCCCAAAAAAGGGACAGTGGATGAGACACAAAATGGATTGAGTTACACTCAGTTGCAAAATACAAGGTATGGAGTATGAAGAGAAAGAGAGAGGTTGGTGCGTAGGTGGAGATACCCACCCACGCAGGCCGGCCTAACTACCTACATAAGGAACTCCAACGTGTCACCCATACCCGAAAAATTCCTTACATTGAACAAGATTCGTCTTACCTATATTGTGAAAAATTCTGAATGATTTACATCATGACTACTAAAAGTTTTTATATTGTAACAGTTGAATTAATTCTACTAAAAATGTTATATAAAAAAATGTTCATTTGCATTTTATCCTGAAATTTAATGTACAATGCGTTGATCAAATTTATGTTGAACTACGAGTCAGAATTTAAACTTTTTCTAAGGCTGATGAGCACGCATTCGATGTTTTCGAGAGAAAAGTTCTGAGCAGAATATATGGGTAAATGCTAGAAAGCAATTATCGGCGCAAAAGATAAACCTGAACCTCTATTATCATCCAAGAATCGCCATATTTTTTAAAGTTGGACGCTGATGGGCAGTACATGTGGCAAGAATGGACAGTACTCACCACCAACCGGAACATATCCTGGCCAGCGTAGGTTCCAGGATATGTTGCGTATTTCGTCAACGTGGACGCTCAGACAGCTGTGTAGACGGAGGGAACTACATCATGCAAGTTTTGGCCAATTGCTTTCTGGTGGTTGTTGTTAAATATGGGATAGGATAACACATGAAACATAACATTTCGGATGGTATTTCATGAATACTATTTTTGAGGTCTTTTGAATATGTAAATTGTGAAATGACTGAAAGTGAGCAGAATAAATATCTTACTTTACAACGGCCTTCCAAATCCCTACCGAGTGCACGTTTGCCAAAAATATTTGTGTGAGACAGTTATATTTTGGCCTAAATACTCGTTTTAAGGGAAGCTTTCAATAACATTTTCGGGTTTTTTTACGAAAATGTGGGTTTTAATTATTCATTTACATCATAAGTTATATAGTGAATTAGATTTTTTTTAAAACTATTATTTAGATAAGACCTTTATACTCAATTAACACTAATAAACTGAATGATATTAATTATAATTAAGACAATACAACTATTATAAGAAAGACTGCGATCATTAAATTCCTTTTCCGCGTGTCACAAAATTGTCTTAATATGAAAAATTCTTGCATATATGGAATATATTTTCTTATAATCTTGAATCCAAGATTACGGAGACAAATCTGCATAGAGATATATTTTAAATATGTTAAAAATTAATAGAGTTATAAACCGTTAAATTTTCAAAGTAAATTATCAACTTTCGATATTTCTATAATACTTTGTTTTAGTGAAAACATAAATTTTTAAATAGAGGTTTCAGTTACTATTTAAAATCTAATTTTATATAATTAATACAATAATTAGTTTTTGAATAATATATTTTCAGTCTTATATAAGACTATTATTTCAGTGTTCATTCGTAGTTTATTACGCTGTTTGATCCAACAATAGTGGACGTGGAATATATTTCCTTGGTTTATGGTTAAATATGCCGATAAGATATACTCTCACGCATATTTTAGCAATAATATGGAGTAATATTATATTTATTCACAAAATAAGTTGCAAATTCCGTAAATTAGATCGTTTTACACTGATTTTATGGAAAAAAGAACGTTTTCTTGAACAAAGTTCATGTATGTTATTTTGTATGTAAGTCACAATTATTTATTCTGTTTATGTATAATACCGTTATTTTATAAATACTAGCTGTTTGTTTCATAAACACTACGTAATTATGAAACAAACAGTTCACAAAACGGCAACGTGGTGTTTTAAATCGATAATATTAAACAAAACATTTTATTTTATTACATAATATTAATATGAAAAAACTTGGAAAAGACTACACACGATTTATTTTTAACATTTGTCTCGAATGCGAGAAAATCAACAATTTTATTGTTATTTCTTTCTTTCATAACTTTTTTGTCTAGCTAACAAATGACGCTCTTAAGTATTTAGGTTATACTTATAAGAATTTAACTATTAGCCTCTGCGTATGTAGTTAGCGTAGAATTTTTCGAATTTCATACTGGAAAAATGAAAATATACCCTTAATTTAATATGTATTCTAGTGTGTACTAAATCTTAAACTTAAAATTCGATCTGATGCGTTATTCATATGTTGTTTTATTTAACATAAGATATACGACATACTTATTCGAAGACGCCATGCCTCTGAAGAGTTTATGACGGTTTAGAAAAAGGCGTTGTGGTTTTGCCGCGTTTCCTTTGTCAGTGCTCCATCACTGCTTCATATGTGAATAATTTACCATATTAATATAATTATTCCATTATATACAATACACCATGCGCGGGACTTTTTCAAGTACAAATTACAAACTAATACAAATGGTATCGCCATCAACAGTTGACGTATTAGAGTTCTATTCTTGGCCAAAGAAAAAATTAAATACATATGCCTTATTCGAAATAAATAAATAAAAATTATACTGCAATAATTAAATGAATGTCAGAGTTAATGACTTTTACGAAAATATTTAATTTTATTATGGTTGCATATTATTATCATCGTCAGCTGTTATTGGTCTTAGATGGGATACGAGAGCATAGTCTTGTAGTTTAATACCAGATATTAATTAAAAAATACTAATTAAAAAAAAGGTGAAAAAAGAGGTAAAAAGGAAAAGGTGCATTATCCAACTATGCTTCGGCGACATTATTTTTGATGACAAATTTTCGAACACTTTTTCAAATTAATACATCTATCGTTCCATTATTTGAAAGCCATCTACTTTGTTTTTACTGAATCTCATGTACCTTTAAGTAAACCGATAGCAGACGCCAGAATTGACAATTCATTTTTATTAAATTTTTGGACACATTCATACAACTTATATATCATTAAGAGAATACATTCTTATTGTGAAGTTGTAATTATTAATTTGTTGTTAATTTGAAAAAGTGTAACATATAGGTTCGAAAATTTGTCGTCAAAAATAATGTCGCTATAGCATAGTTGGATAATGCACCTACCCCGGTTTGGAAAGAGATCCAGATTCGAATCCCGGTAGCGCAACAACAATATTTTTCGATAAAATTGATTTTTTATGTTTGTCTTTATAATTAGTATTTAAAATATCACAGACCGTCTGTTCTGAATAATTACAACTTCACAATAAGAATATGTTCTCCTAGTAATAAGATATTAATTGATATTTAATTATAACATATCAATACAGCATTATTGTAAGACATACGGTAGACGGTAGGGTCCACGTCATGCGCGCGATGGTATAAGCAAATGTATTTTGTACAAAAATACGACAACTAATCTCCCGCACAATTATATTTGATATTTGATATTAGGCTGACAGTCTGTATACAGGTAGCTAACACATCTACAGAGTTCATTCATCTAATTGATGTTTTCGGTTATACGAAATTATATTTCGCCCAGCTTTCGAAAATGGGTCAGCGAAGGATTTCGTTAATGTTTTCGGTCTCTTCGTCAGCGTTTATCTAATTGGAATATTTTTGAAGCATGTTCAAAGCATATTAAATATTTTTTATTATTCCTGTCATTGTATTAGAGATTTTTTGTATTTATAATATTGTATCTCTAAATCATGATATTTATTACACATAGAGTTGAATTAATGAAGTGTTTGTGTATAAGGCTTGGTCTGTACGAAAAACATCTAAATATATAAAAAAAAATTGAAGGTTTTCCTTTGATTTAGAAATATAATAATATACCTTATAAATAATAGAGAAAATAAATAGTTGGAAAACAAATAAATACTAATCGACTAGACTAGACTTAGACGTACTCTCCGGTTTAATTATAGATTTATTACAAATGTAAGAGAAGGAATATTAGAAAGAATGAGATAAAACACATAATAAATAAAGGGTTCTCGTACCATATAAATTAGTTTAGTTTAGTTAAGTTAACTAAATATGTAGGGTAATGGTTGTTAAGTTAGGTTTATTCTTAGATACCAATAATTAATTTAAATTTAAATAAAGAAAAAAAATTTACTCTATCGATATTATCAATGCAAATATCTTTAAGAATGTTTCTATCATTTTTGTAATTATTATATTTCTTCCTAAGGAGAACACATTCTTATTGTAAAGCTGGAGTGTTGAGTATGTGGAACATAGGTCTGTGATATTTTTATTACAAATTAAATGTATTAATTAGAAATATATACATATAAAATCAATTTTATCGAAAAATATTGTTGTTGCTACCGGGATTCGAACCTGGATCTTTTCCAATCAAATTTTCAAATGCACATTCCCCGGATTGCAAGAGATCCAGGTTCGAATCTTAGTAGCAAAAATAATATTTTTCTATAAAATTGATTTTATTTGTATATCTTTCTCATTAATACATTTAATTTGTATTTAAAATATCACAGACCTATGTTCTGAATAATTACAACTTCACAATAAGAATGTGTTCTCTTAAAAATGAATTATTAATTCTGGCATTTCTTATCGGATTACTCAAAGGTATTTGAGATTCCGTAAAAATAAAGAAGATGGCTTTCAAATAACGGAACGATAGACGTATTCATTTGAAAAAGTGAAATATATAGGTAGTTTGTCGTCAAAGCACTGTGTTGGTATAGCATAATCGGTTAATGCACGTTTCCGGATTGAAAAAGATCCAGGTTCGAATCCTGGTAGCAACAACAATATTTTTTGATAAAATTGATTTTACATGTATATCTTTCTAATTGATACATTTAATTTGTATTATCATTATATTCCTATCCAAAAAAAAAAATAATAATACATTTATATAGGGGATAGTGGGAGGGAATTGGAGCCTACTCAGGAGAATATTGAATAAAAGTAACATATTGTTCGAATCATTTATTGTTATGACTTGAAATTAATCCTTTTGTTATAAAGCTATAATATTAAAACAATTTCAAGTTAAAACTTTAAATATAAGTTTGCAAAATAAAACGTTTTCCAAAAAACACATTTAACTTTAATTACCCCACATGTCGGGTAAATGTAATGTGAGCCATTTCTATTATTTTAAACATTTTACAATTACTTTGTTTTAATAATTACAATAAAGTGATAAATGTGCACTAAAGTAGCGATTATTTAAATAACAAAAATAATGTTATAGTACTAGAATATTGAAAAAAATCTACATCTATTGGGGATCTAACATCACAGCCCGAGCATCACATCAGCATACATTAGTTCATAATTTTTTTCAGTCTGAACAAATCATGCATTAATTTTTTTAATTCGACTCATCACAAATCGCAGCCTCATCAGCAGAAGTCTCGTTAGTTGTACGATAATCCTGGAATAGACTCCCAGTAGCTATATTTAATTTCTCTTTAGTTGTGTTATTTTTGATCTTTGGATCTACTGAATCCATAAGAAATATTTCTGAAACGCGTCTCAAGTAAATTAAACGAGTAGAATCAAAAAACAAATGTTTAATTTTCCCATATGTGATTATGAAGTTCTACTAATTTATCTCGGAAACAGTAAATATCTCGTATTAATCTTATCCGTGAGCAAGGTCTATTAGATTAGTGATGAGCTCAAAACCACAAACCGTTAGTCAATCACTGATATATTTGAGTCACACTCACTATCAGTGATTGAATGTCTGGGAATATCGTGATTTAAATATATATATATATATATTTGGTAGAAATGAAAATGTTCATGAAGGAATAACATTTAATTCATGATTGGCGCTATCTAGCAGATTCTGCCAAAACGTGTTACATATTTGACCCGAAGTGCTGAAAATTTGACCCGAAAAATAACCTTTCTTTAAATGTTTTCATTCTCTCTGTGAAGATATTAAATTATATATATATAGAATATGTTTTTTACGTAAATAAAGTCTGAATACGCTGAAAATTATGTTTTTTTATTTATTTCGCGTATTGTGATATCGTGCGGCGCATGCGCATTAGTAATGAAACTGTGATCACAGTCACAGTTTTCAATCACTGATATTACTGAACATCAATCACAATCACACCAGTGAGTCAAGAGTAGCATTTTTTCAATCATCACTACATTAGATGTCCTGAATCTGTTGCGATTATTACATCGATGATTGAACAATTTTCATTTTAGTTGCATTTATTTTTATTACGCGACCTGATTCCTATCCAAATGTGCCTGGCATTCGCGCTGTCTTTGTCGGCAGAATTCCTCAGATCCACAAACACGTACTTCACCTTGGCAGAACTCGTTCGAAGATATTCATAAAAAACGGAGGTCACTGGAACTACCTCACTCTTCAAAGATACAGATTTCTTCATGTCATTTAAAAAGTCTCTCGTTTCACTATCTCTGGCTTTTTTTGGTTTTGGTGAGAACGGCAAACATCGATACAGCGATTGAATTGATGCTGACGATACTATCTCAGATGCACTGCGTGAACTCAATCTCTGGGACCATACTATTAATAAGATAGAACATAATACTAATGTAATATTTATCTGGGCCAGCATTTCGGACCAGTTTGAATATAATTTAACAATAATTTTTATTAATTTCAAATAACATTTTTTTTAAACGAGGAAACGTAGAATTTTCGAATGTGTCAATAGTTTTGTTATTTATTATTTTAAATTTGGAAAAACTGTAGAGAAAAATGTGAAATAACGCGACGGGCAGGTAGGTGTTGTACCTTAATATTATTTCTTATCGATATTTTTTCAAAATTTTGGTTTATCCAACACCAATATTTTTTAAAACTAAATTTTGCAGATTCATATATCAAAAAAATGTTTTTTTAGTATTTTTAAAACTTTTTTCATTTTAATTAATTAACCATCTTTGTGAATATTCCTGTTTTACTCAATTGTTGACGTATTACATCCAAGCGCAATATTTAAAATGAAATACACGAATAAATTCACCATTAGAAAATAAATTGCAGCTGATGGGAAACGTGACATATATGTTGTAGCACGTGAAAGAAGTAAAATTTACCGTATAAATTCAGAGCATACTATAAGCAGTGACGTGCAGTAGACACAATGTTAAATTATGCTGTTACCGACGATGCTAACTAAGTATACAATAGGTAGGTATACTAGGTATAAAAACAAAACATTTTGAGAACAAAGCTTTTTCGCTTGTATACAGTGAAGGCCCTTAACTATTAGACTTCCATATATATGTGCAAAATATTTATGTTCTTCTTTTTCTTGTACCCTATCTGTTCAACGGATGTTGCCTGTCATGTTGGTTATCATCACGTTGTTTACTGCGGCCCGAAAATTTTTACAGTAGACTTGGTTAAACCATTGCTTTATGTTCTTGAGCCATGATGTTCTCCTTCTTCCAGGGCCCTAACTTTCAAAAATCTTTCCCTGAATTATGATGTGCAAGATCTCATATTTCTCATTACGTTTTCTGAAGTTTTCTGATTTTTAAATATTTTATTTATAAACTCAGAGAATGTAAAACTGGTAAAAACTGGTATCACCAAGAGTTTATTATTACTACGGCGAACGGTAGCTGCGAGTAATTTAAAGTGATAACCGCCGAATTATAGCTCTAGATAAAATCTTAAACTTTTTAAAATGCTCTTTGGATTGCTTCCGTAATGAGTTATTTCTAGTAATTAAATCTTATGAGTAAATTTGACTACGGATATTAAAATAATTCTCTTCAACTAATTATCTTCTTGTAATACTAAGATTGATTTACTGTATGTATACAAATAATGAATCATGCCTCGAAGACTCATCTCGAAAGTTAAGGATAGTACAAAATTGAGCGCGAAGTGAGCTATGACTCGTTTCTTATTGAAATATTATTTGCAAAATAGAATGGAGCAACTGATTCATAGCGATCTTTTCCATACGTACCATTAACGATTTGTGAATAAAGTCAACCGATAGGTTAGTGCAGATTGCGGCTCGCGAGCCGCGGTCTGCATTTGCGCGAGCATTTGCCATACTCACAATCTTTGGCTCTACCTACCTATCAGTGGCGTGCAGTAGGTATAGATTTTGGTTATGCTGTTACCAATGATATTACACAATTATATATAATATATGTACTAATATATATATTGTACACAGGGTTATGATCTTTCGCTTAACCAACGTCTTTAAACAAAATGAATACGTCGTTTATACGACCCTACCATGTATTTATTTGTAATTTTAGAGAACTATTAATAGTGTTTTTAAAGTTTATGTTTTAATGTAGTATAATATCTTCTAAACCATATAAAAATCAATTAAAAAAACGTATGGACGTTTTTAAGAACACATTTTATGATTGAACATGATTTTTTTATTGTTTGAAAATGCTTAATAACTAAACAAAATAATTATTTTTATTAAAGGTTAATTAAGGTTAGGAAATAGTTCTGTAAATTGGTTTATTTTTTTCCCAAATCAAAAACAAATTCATGCACCAAATACACCTCGAACGCAAAGAACAACCATAAAATCAACACTTTAAAAACAGTAAGATAGTAAAATTCACGAATAAGTAAAATTAAACACTTAATGTTATCTATTTAATGTTATTCTATTAAAAAACAGCATAAGTAACGACTACATATAAAACGGACCAAATTTCAATTCAGTAAATGGCCAATTGTCTGACTTGAATAATTAATTATCTTAAAAATATAAGATAGTAATGTGAATAGCTACAACAGTGCATTGTAGCTACTAGCGCTATAGCTACAGCGGTGGGTTATCGTGGTAGTTTTTAGAACTAACCTATTAAAGTTTCTACTGGTACACAGATTGCGTTAATTGTAAAAATCCGTAAATATACATATTATAATTCATTTAATTTATATTTGTTTCTCAGAATTTTTAGTAATGCAGAGCTTTTTTGCTTGTATGCACTGCACGCCCCTGCTACCTATATATGCGAACAAACATTCCCTTCCATGACTCAAGTAAAAAATAAGTTAGGAAGAAAATTCACCGAGATAATTCACAATCATGCCTAAAATTTATAATTAGTTGCTACATGCTAGACAAGCAATACTTTGCAAACCGATAAATGTCACTTTTCTAACTAATAAACTTTACAAAGCCTAAAAAGTGTTTTATCATTATTTAGGTTTCCTTGTTTTATAAGTAGTGCACTGAGGTATTGCAGCCTATAACTCCCATATATTTTATTATTCTATGTAGCCTACGACTGTTTGAGTTTTATATAAAAGTCTTGATTATATCTCGTTTTTTTTCGTCATTAAAATGTATAAAGCTACAGTGAAAATGTATGTTGCGGCTCTAAGAAAAATTTAGAGATTCTGTTTATTTAATATTTGGCTCTTCTCTCTAGAAAGTCTGCCGACCCCTGGGTTAGTGGAATTTTAGAAAATAATAATTGAATGAAATAAACGTTTTGACATTGAAATTGAATTGATAAATCATAGGATATTATAAAAATAGGCTAATAAGATAGATAAATACCTACCGACCCTTATAAAGTTTACCTACAAAAGTAGAAAAAATTATGTTACGTTTAGATATTTGTATATTAATGAGAACGGCTGTTATTATTACTTAACTATGCAACATGAGTAACGTCGATCCACATTGTTTGGGATTTGTGAAGGCTTTACATAAAATATTACGTACTTCAACTGTAATTAAATATTTTGTGTAATGTGTACGGCTATGGAGTTTTGTGGGTTAATTGTCAATAAAGTAACCGTACTCAATAATTAAAGTATCAATTATGACCACGAAAAAGCAGTGTAACTACTCCAATTCAGTGCATTGGGGCTCACGTTACATAGAGGCCTACAATATATTCGGTATCGATACTTTTTTCACCGTTAACATAGGCTAATAATTGTCAAATCTACCACTGCAAAAAAATAAATTATATATATTTTTTGAAAACATAATTACAACATTAAACATAATTAGTTTAATACTTTACCTGTCGATGAGAGTTACTGTTCTCTCGAAACTCAAGTAGTGCTACTAAACTCAAGTAGAGTAATAACATTGTTTCATTACATTTCATAAACAATATCATCAGCAAATAACGCACCCTTACTTAACAAGGACACAGGCTAACTGTCACTATCTCGTGCCAAAATTAAACAAAACTTTTGCACAAAGATTATATTAGTTTCTAGCACTAAAAATACACAACAGTCTAAATGCAGACGTGAAAAATTGCAACCATAGTCTTACATATTTTTCAAGAAAAGTGCAGTTTTGGCCCCACAAAATGGGGAGAAATCACGCTCAAGAACTTTTAAAAATTAAAACTTGAGGTTAAAACTGCTACAACAGTATCTAAATATTGAATAATGCATTTTTTACTCTTCTCTGTGTTAATGTGCTATTTAACTGAACTTTTTTCAATCGTTTTATATCGAGCATTACAATTTTACATAAGTTTACTTCATATTTGTATGTTATTTACTTATTTACTCTTACTTTACTTAGTTATTTATTTTTTTATAAATGGAACATTGCATTTACTTTAAGTTTTACATTATATACATATATTTTATATGCTATCTATAAATATTTATATATTTTTCTACATTGAACAGTGCATTTACTTACTTATATTAAATACATTATAATACTTAAACTGATCGCATCTTGATTTACTCTTTACATATATTTATTTGTACATTGAAAACCACACTTTGTTTATTACTATACCGGAAAGGCACTGTCTGTTATAATACACTAAAATACTAGTGTAGCAGGCAGGGTACCGAAATGTATGTTTTACTTTGCTGCAATGTTATCTGATTATAACAATATAATAACAAAATATGAATTAAATATATTAATTAGAAAGATATACATATAAAATCAATTTTATCGAAAAATATTATTGTTGCGCCACCGGTATTCGAACCTGGATCTCTTTCCTAACCGGAGAAGGTGCATTATCCAACTATGCTACAGCGAAAATATTTTTAGCAACAATTTTCGAACCTATATGTTACCCTTTTGATATTAATACATTTAATCGTTCCAATATTTGAAAGAGCCATTTACTTTATTTTTACAGAATCTCAAATAAATTTGTAGGATTCGCCTTACGTAATTGATTTTTCACTAGTCATTTCAAAGTGTAAATATTTAATATTCTATCAAACCGGGATTCGGAAGAACTGCTCGTCTTACCTTGTATATGACGTCTTCGCGATCCCCGCAGTCGCCGCCGACATCACACAATGGCACGCGGATGAGTCGATCTCTGATCCCACTTGAATACAGCGATGTCACAAGTTCACCCATGGCATACAAATAACAAACAATACATGATCAAAACACAATATCACAAAATACAGTGCTGGTATACTGAAGCTGAAAGTCCACACCGCGAATGCTATCGCGATGTCGAGATTGAACAAATATCGGTCAAGTTGACGTCTGCTGACGTCAAGGTCACACTGATATAATTATCCCCTCAAGCCGCCGTTGTGTATTCTAGTGGTTCACCGGACTCTAGAGACGTTCTCATCTTGTAGTTAGTTACTCGGCGGTTCCGATGGTCATCGTCTATCGTTCTCGGCGTATTGCCGTAGGACTGAACATGTAAGTGATAAATACTCGGTGAACAATGTAAATATAATCAAAGTGTATATTATGGATGCTACGCATCGAATGCAAATCTAGATGTAATTTAATTGAGTCATCTCATTGACATCTACATCTTCATTTCTCAAGCTGGGTTTGCTCTACAAACATGGCGCCACTCTATTCGGAAAATACGGGGAGATATTTTCATCAAACCTTTTTCACCGAGCACACCGTACGGATGGAGTCAACGGCATTTTCTCGGCAGACCGAGCGCCAGCCTGAGGGCAGAATATGACTTATGCATCAGTTAGAAATCCAATAGCTTGCAATATCGGTTTATATTCGATTCTGTGAGGTGGGAATTCTAGATAAAAAAATGTTTTAAATTATTTTTTAAAATACTTTTTAAATGATTAAATTTAACGCAATAAAATATTAATTGAGTTGCTGTAGCTATTTTCTTTCTTAAACAAAAGGTTTAATTTATTTTTCAGTGACAAATTTGGTTACACATTGGTTTAATTATCAATTATCAGTATGTTTATAAAATTACATCATATTTGCAATTACCAAGATCTGTACTCAAGATCCAAGAAAACACTGGTGGTGTCTATACCGCTATGAAATGGAGACATGCACTCTAAAGGTCGGTTGAGTGATCAGTAGTAAATTTTGGCCATATATTTTTTTACTATAGTAGCTCTGTACAGTAAAAAACATTTGCGGCTTGTTGATACGTCAAATTTACTACTGTCAAAGTCTATCCCGCCTAATAGCGTAGCAATTCGAATAATCATACAATTTTATATTTTATTTATGGCTTTATTCACTCCTGCGTTTGAAATCTGTCACAGCGATATCATCATCGGACAAACTCTCATCACTAAAATAGCGGAATATCGAATGATTCGTTGTCATATGCTGCAACTTTCAAAGTATCAGTGTGACAAATGACTTTTGACCCAGCTGTGAAGAGTCCGCCATTTTTAACCGCGACTAACGATTTTACCATCAGATATCGGAGAGTAAAATTAGTTCACTACTGGATGTACTTTCGAGAAGTAAATATTTTTTACCCAACGATCGGACAAACCGTTTTCGCAAAAAATATATTAAAGTTACTTTTTTTACTGTAGCCACTGATCACACAACCAAAATAAAGAAAAAAAGGAATACGCTAGATGCATTTCTATCTGGGAAAATTCGGCTAGGAAATTGCTTTCCGTCGATTACAAGACACACGAACGTCTCCATTGTCCAGGAATTATAGAAATATTGAAAGACTGTCATCGAAAAAAGATTATCTTGTACATTAGACATGTTGACAAATGAGAGGATGAGAGTTTTAAGACCAAGATTCGAAATGTGTTGAGTCGAATATTTTCTGCAGTTTCATCTAACCATGACGCCCCCAATCACGAGCTTAACGACCAGGAAAAATTGATATATAAATTTTAAATTATTTTAAATATGAATTAAATATATTAATTATAAAGATATACATATAAAATTAATTTTATCGAAAAATATTGTTGTTGCGACACCGGGATTCGAACCTGGATCTCTTTCCTAACCGGGGAAGGTGCTTTATCCAACTAAGCTACAGCGACAATATTTTTAACGACAATTTTCATGGCTCTGTCAAATGATGGAACGATTAAATGTATTAATATCAGAAAGGTAACATATAGGGTCGAAAATTGTCGTTAAAAATATTGTCGCTGTAGCTTAGTTGGATAAAGCACCTTCCCCGGTTAGGAAAGAGATCCAGGTTCGAATCCCGGTGGCGCAACAACAATATTTTTCGATAAAATTAATTTTATATGTATATCTTTATAATTAATATATTTAATTCATATTTAAAATATCACAGACCGTCTGTTCTGAATAATTACATCTTCACAATAAGAATGTGTTCTCCTAAAAAATTAAATTATTTTTACGTGACATTTTTATATATATTTATTTTATATTCACCCATGAATCCTATTTTCATCGCCGAAGGCGTTATTTGCCATTGAGTCAGTGCGAATATATTATTATTATTTTATTTTCCAAACCACCATAATTCTCATTTGTGTGTTGAGAATGGCTGCAGATTAATGGCGTAAGCTGCTCTATATTCTGGCTATAAGCTATTAATACTCATATTCGTCACATTACAACCTACTTATTCAATCATAACCTACCAGCAGACGCAAACCTATGTCGGTAATATATTAATCTATTTCTACTATGGTTGAAACGTATCAATGCTACGGAATATAATAATACAACAATAAATAGTATATAAAACAATTTAAGTCGTAAACGTACATCATTGAAATAACCGCGGTGTACATCTAAAGAAATAAGTTTTTTTTTATTAATATTAAAAATATAATATAATTTCAATAATCAGTGGATATATATATATATATATATATCCACATTTGTTTCTTCTCTATGAGAGTAAGACTCGTGTATAGAGAAAGAATATATTCGAGTTAATTTATGTTTCAGTTAGTCTGTGTACATATTTTTTTTACTTCAGTTACAAATTTGTGATAGTCCGTAATTTTTCTAATTGTGATGAGGAGATTGTTAAAAAATTTGATACCTTGATAAATATATTGATTTTGAGTTGCGGTATATTTTAGTTTTGGGATATCAATTTGATCTCTATATCTTGTAGATCGGAATTCGCTTCTAAAATTTAATTGATTTTTAATTTTGAAAATTTGAATTATTGAATTTTTATTGTTTGTGTCTACTATTTTTGGTACTTTAAAATCTGTGAAAAGTTGTATACTTGGATAGTCTTTTTTTTTTTAAGAATAATTTTTATTATCATTTTTTGAGTGATTTCTAATTGTGACATTGAAGTTTTATATGCACCTCCCCATCCAATAATACTGTATTGCAAATGTTACTGTAATATATTATTTTCAGATATATAGGTGATAAAGTTTGATTAAAGAGTTTAAAATACGACTATCTGGGAGCCATTGCTTATGCCAATCTATCGGAAAACATCACCCCGAACTCTCACGTTTAAAAGTTTGCGAAAATGTAATTTGAGATTCATCTTGTCTAAAGGTTTTTAGAAAATCATTGTGACGATATATATAAACAAATTAAATTAAATTATTTGCAGAGTAAGTGTTAAGATGTTGTGTAGAAATAGAAAAAATAGATAAAATAATTAAATACATTAGTTGTAGTGGTGTGATGCAATATGGTGATCTATCTTACTTTAGTGTCATCCAAACCCACTACTGAATCGATTGTTTTTGCAAAATGTAGGACTGGACTCCATAAAACATTTCCCATATGGATACACGTGCGAAACAATCGATATTTTCTGCTGGCGAAATACACTTTATTCATTTGAAATTGCTTGATTACGATGAGTAAATAATAGCTATTTCACATCATCATGTTTGCGTCGAAATATACTGCAGCACTAAATAAAAAAATATTTTTATCATCACAACAATTTTCCTCCATCGCTCTCTTACACGCAGTTTCGCTGCAACCCTGGATTTCTAAGACAGATTTAAAAACATTGTCATTCCACCTTAGTTTTGGTCTTTCCAAGCTTCTATATCCTGTTGGTCTTGGTCTATTTTAATATACAATTATTGTTTACATTTTGTACAAAGTAATACAAAAAATCTGCTAATGTTCGATGTAAATAAAGAACAGGTCATCATTTATCACTTTTTAATTATCCATTATAGCTATCCATGAATAAATAAAATAGGTATCGTAACCATTATTTATTAGTTTGTTATTTGAGTCAAAGTTACAAAGTAGGCTTGAAACTTATTTTACACACTAACAAAACAATGCATCCTAATAAGCATTTGAAATCCCTTTGCACTTAGTAATAGGACTTGTTGCTGGAGGAGGATCCACACGAGTTTTATCACTTAACATTCTTGTTGTTTGAGTATTAAATAATTCCATGTAGCGTAACTTTGACCCCAAGTAGTTCTTTATCTTACTTACTCTAACTTACATGCAGCGGCGTAGTGTCTGTTTAGTACCCGGGACCTGAATGAGAACCATATTAAACATGAAATAAATTTTAGTTCATTTATTCAATACATAATTAACCCCAAAAAAGTATTTCTTCCAATTACAATTATATCAACTATAATAATAGCGCTGTGATTAGCTCCGAAACTATACCATGCACTCAATACCAAATGGGAACCATTCACTATCAGAAAAATTATTCTAATGTGGATCCTATAGATCAGTGATGGCGAACCTTTTGGACTATTTTTACATATTTAATTATATAAAAAAATGAACAATTTACATACTCATTTATAGTTTATAATTTAAATTAATCTGGAAAAAAACACAGAACCCATAGTATTTGATTTGATATCAATTAATTAAATGATTAATTCAATTAATTTTTTTTTCACAAAGTGAGATCCAAAAGAGATACATATGTAATATATACGTAGTGATTAATTCGAACATTGTTGTCGGGTAGACGTCTGGTGGCGGGACACGTGTTCTTTGATAACTCTTATATTAGTGAACGCTGGCGTGTCGCTCAAAACGCTGTGGCGTGTCACCTTTGACACGCGTGTCATAGGTTCGCAGTCACTGCTATAGATTATGATATAAATGGACAGAGATTAGACGGAACCAACCCTGCCTAATAGTCCTAGTAATATTCAACATTTTATTTTTTTGGATATTATTAATATTGTGTTGTATTTTATAAATTACTTTTTCGGTGGTCCCTCGTTACGGGTACGACCTCTACCATGGTTTATTGATTGCGGAAATTATAGTGTGTTTATTATGAAGAAAATTTCTATTCAAATTAGTCGCTTATCCCGACTAAATAATTATCACAGATAATATCTACATACAAAAAAATAATTGGTAATCTAAAATAACAATTTATATATAAAATTATAGATATGTTATTTAATTAAATTATTGTTATTGTAATTCGCCTGTCATGTAAAAACACTGTAAATTTTTTATTAATAATGTTCCTTCATAGATAAGTCAAAAGTCACTTTACTATATAAAAATTAAATAGGTTTGTGTATTTTTTTAATTTATCTATGCTTTGTAAAATATTGTGTATAAGATAAATTGAAAAAAATAAAAAAACTTATTTACTTACTTACTTACCATCACGCCGTTTCCCCGCGGGGGTAGGTAGAGAGGATAGAGCGCCACACTCTTCTGTCCTGACACACAATTCTCGCCTCATCCACAATCATACATCTTCTGATACAAGCTCGTCGATTGTTGAGGCTTCTAACAGAACCATCCTCCATTATCTGGTTTACCTGGTCGTGCCAAGTCTTCCGCGGACGTTCCCTATTTCTGGTACCATTAAAACTTGCGTCATATATCTTTCTTACTATTCTCTTCTCATTCATCCGTTCCATATGACCGAACCACCTAAGTGGTTCTTTCTTAATCTTACTCTCTATACTATCATCTGCTTTACATTTTTTTCTTATTTCTTCATTCTTTACACTGTCATAAATAGATTTGCCATATATACGCCTAAGTGATCTCATCTTCATTCAGTTTACTTTCGTTACTCTTCTGCCAGCTCCAGGCCTCACTTTCATATTCTAGTGTCGGTACCGGGGTTCCATTGTGCACCGCTAGTCTTGCCTCGGTTGACAAATTCCTGTTAGATATAATTCCATTCAAAGCGCCGTTCGCTCTCCTTTCGATATCATTCTCAGCCTTTCCGTTTCTATCAAACATACTTCTAAAATACACAAACTCATCTACTTGTTCTAAACATTCATTACCTACAAGTATTTAGCACGGTGTCTTGCTTTCCTCTTTCTCGAATACCGTCACTTTCAACATTTTAACATTCATCACGAGGTCGCTTTCCTCGCATACATCGTACATTCTACTCACTAGACTCTGTATTTCTTGTTCATTATTCACCATTAGTACTGCATCATCGACGTATAATAAACAGCATACAATCAAATCACCCATTTTTGCTCCTACATTCATACATTTCAGTTCTTTCACACATTTATCCATATACAAGTTGTACATCTATGGAGACATTACCCAACCCTGTTTGACACCCTTTGCAATGTTCATTAGTAATATTTGAATAAGTCCAAGAACACACAATTACTGGATTTTTATCTACAAAGGCACTGTTATTAAACAAATAATAGATATCTCATAGAGACGAAGCTAATTTTTATTACATTTATTGGAAAGATATGGAAGTATGAATAATATGGGTAAAGTGTTTTCACATAGTAATTGTTTACGCGCCGTGTTACTTTGATTGGCACCAATGGGTTTCAGGTTGTTAATAATGTACATGTGTGTATGTGTGAGCATTACCGCCCCTTTTTCGGAAAGCTAAGAGGACGGTAATCGACAGCCGTCATTCTTTTTTACATCCCGTGCTTCGACCAATCCAGCGGTCCAAATAAAGAATAATAAATAAATAATCCAAAGCAGACAACCCAGCTAAAAAGAATAACAATATTGGACCAGAAAGACAGCAAAACTGAAAGGCTAGTGCAGTTCATATATTATATGTGTGATTATTGTTAATCGGAAACCTGGGAACCGGCTATCGAAGATATTTACATAAACAGTAACATATATACAATTTCCAAAAATTTGTTAGATATGGAGATTGATTAATGGGTGAGAATGGTGAACGTTATATTTGTATAAAGTGATTACTTAAGCAAGCTGACGATAGGTCGTCCTGTTATTACCTATGAGATATTTATTTCATTAATGGTAAAGCGACTTTTGGTCTACTTTTAACCTGAATCTGGAAAATTATTACTTTCATATTATATAATCAAGTTCTTTCCCCTAATTTTAATATTTTGCCTTCTCGGGGGGGAGGTGTGTTTGCTCGTGTAGGGGATCCGGCAGTTTCTCGTCCCGCCAGTGTTTAGTTTATAATTTAATTTAATTATAATATTTATTTATTAACGCTTCCACGAAGGCAGCATGAAGTTTATTGATGTTATGCATATTGAATAGCCGAGTAGTAGCAGATGTTTTCCCATTAATTTAGAGTTACCCAAGACAAACACGTTCTCCCAGGGTTGTTCAATAATGCACGGCGTTCGGTTTATAGCTTCGCCAAGTGTTTATATAGTCGACGTTTGTAAATGTTCATAAGTTCATTTGCAAACGTGAAAGATGAGATGAATTTTTAATATGTTATTTTCAGATTAATAATTTTTTTTTTCATATTAATAATAAAATATTCTCAATCATGTAATTTCATGCTTGATGTGGCTAAAGCATTAGAATAATATTTTATTTACTGTTGTACGAGATTTTATTTTAAAGTGACACATCATTTTTAGCAACACTTTACTTTCTTCGGACGTCACACATCTTAAACTACTTCTCAACATAGTCGCCACCATTATTAACGGAACACCAATTTTTGTATACCTTCGTCATAGAACGACGTCATCTGGGATGAAAACCATGTCTGTACTCCGTCTTTAAGTTTATCATCGTTGTCAAAACGCTTACCACCAAGGAACCGCTTTAGATGATGGAAATCACTTGGCACTAAATCAGGACATACTTGGCGATGAATGTTAGCTGGTTTCATGTTCTGTGCATTCAAGAAACGAATCACGTACCGTACACGGGCTGATGTCTTGAACGTTTCAACCACTCATTACAATATGGCCACTCTATGTGAATATCTGTAATATTGCATGTGGTGAGTCAACAGATAAAGGAAACCATTGCGCATGCGCAACATCGCAGTGCTACACCGGGAATATCCGGCAACGGTACATAAAAAAAGCGCTTCGTAGATAAGGTTTGATGTGGTTGGATTTATTGCAGGATTGATGTATTCGCGCGTCGTGCCGTCTTTCTGCGTTACATCTTTGTCCAGCAATACATTTTATCCTTGTCGCTATTGCTGACTGTCCCAAGTCTCCGCTGCGTACTTAAAGATTGGAAAGGTATGAGCCAAAATAATTTTAGTTGCTTGCACTGTCTTTTCACATTCTCGTAAATTGGTAACTTTAGCTAGTTGTGTGCATTTTGGAATTGTTACCAGTATTCGTGATTAGCGCGTCCAAAAAATTGCTTACTTCAACTACCTCACATTCTGAGAAGTTTGTTGTGATGCATTAACACGGCCCACAGCCAGAATATAATTTTAATTTACTATTGTATAACGTATAATAATCAAAATTATACATATACTGTTATATCCTTAACCCGATTATAACGGCTGCAAACATTGGTGTCTTCTTGCGGGAATTCACGTAGTCAAGAACTCAATGTACAACAATACAGTTTATTACAGATCTCACAAGTATGATACAATATAAGAGATGTGTTCTAATCTACGATTCAGGAGTGAGAGAGAGAGCGCGAATTTCTCAGAAATTTAGTTTAGAAGAGTGCCAGCGAATTAACGGAACACATTTACAACTCAAATGATAATAATAAAAACAATTTTAAAAATGGCTAGAGATTACCCGACCAAACAAGTTTTTAAAAATTTCACTGTATTGAATTTATCTTCTTTATATAAAAAATCTATCTTATTTCATTTTTTTAAAGAGGATAAAATAAAAATTCACTATAACTATCAGACTAGAAGCAAAACTTAATGAACATGTTATTTTAAAAATGTCCAAATTGGGAATAGAACAGAAACATGCATCATAAATTGCTCCTAGACTATATAACCAACTACCTATATTAATTAAATTAGCAGCAAATATAAATATTTACAAAAAGAAGTTATAAAATGGATTAAAGGTCCTCAAAATTAATAAACTATGTATCTTTCCCTATTTATAATCTGATCAATTTCTCAACATTTTTATATATTGTTAATTTTTATATTGTATTATTGTAGATGCATGTATATTTAAAAAAATCTTTTTTCATTTGTTGTATACAAATTCATACATTTAGTTTATATTGATCTTATATTATATAAATGTTGAAAGCCACCCCCATAATTCAAGATCTTTCTTAAATATGAATTAAATATATTAATTAGAAAAATATACATATAAAATCAATTTTATCGAAAAATATTGTTGTTGCGCCACCGGGATTCGAACATGGATCTCTTTCCTAACCGGGGAAGGTGCATTATCCAACTATGCTACAGCGAAAATATTTTTAGCAACAATTTTCGAACCTATATGTTAACTTTTAAAATATCACAGACCTATGTTCTGAATAATTACAACTTCACAATAAGAATGTGTTCTCCTAATAAGATCTTTCTTATTTGGGGGTGCATAACCCTACTATGGTTTTTTTTTTTATTGTCGAATATATAAATGAAATACACATATATTAATAAAATAGGACGAATTAAATTTTTGTTAAAAATTTTTTATGAAATAAATTTGCAGGGACTGTATTTAAATGCACAATAAACATATTTTTTATTAAATTCATCCATTACTATATTTCAGAATTTTTATTATGAAAAAGACTTTTGGGACATTGTATGTAAATTTGAAAATATTTTCCTGTGATTATTGACATTTCATCTAGGTTTATTTTTATTTGAAAAACCGATATACCGGGTAGTACCGTGGGCATATTTTTGACGATTATTATACAGGGTTATCGAATTCAATTCAAACTATATATGCCTGTCAAAATCTCGCTATATGTAAATACACCCAATAGGGAAGGATAAATCATATAATTGGGATTCTTTATGAGATTTCCCATTAGAATTTCTCATTACTTGTTACACTCGCGACTGAGAAGTCACTTCCACAATATTTTTCGTACGCGCGAATAATGATATAAAGATTTTTTTTAACCCATACAGGAGACATCACATGTCAAGGTATTATATTTTACACCAGAGAGAACAAGAATAAATGTGCCCATTATAATTAAAGTGGTCTAAGTCATGTTTCTTTCGTTTCGAGACATTTTTAGGTTTGCGTTTGAATTGACTAAAAAATATTTTTATATTACTCAACACAATGTTTCAAAATTTATTTAGTTTACCAGATTTATAATTTATTTCGACATATAAATGTTGCATATCGCTAATAAGGAAATAAAAAATTTAAGGTCGAAATGATTTACTTTATTATCATAATGATTACTAGCGGAATACCGTTGAACGTCATTGACATTTTTACAATTTTTTTATAACATGAATTTACGATATTAAAATTACACGGTTTTTTTTTCGCTGACTTCTTTAAAAAAGAGACTAGTTTTTGTGCTTGGAGAGCGAGTTACAATATAATAATTTTATATAATATTTTCTGGTAGTGTTTGGTGTTACATTTAGGGATTTTAAAGTTATTTTTAAACCATAATCATGTGTATGTTTCAAATTTTACAGTGTAATTTTCTTTAATTAATTGATTAATAGAAATTTTTTGTAAATGTTACAAATATAATACGCAATTATTACAATTTGCATCATATTATATTAATTTAAAACAATGTGACGCGAAATGATTGATATTAACTAATTTTTTTCTATTTATGACTTAGCCCACTTTCATAATAGTGGGCACATATATAAATTGAATATTGCACAAGAGATGTTATTTTGATTATTCGGTTATAACAAAGGATTTATTATCAGGTACATATTAATGATCTTAAATCAGCATGATGTAAAATACCACCTAT
Source organism: Eubasilissa splendida (assembly GCA_031772225.1). NCBI lineage: Eukaryota > Metazoa > Arthropoda > Insecta > Trichoptera > Phryganeidae > Eubasilissa > Eubasilissa splendida. Next base: position 4,457,476 of record CM062854.1, on the reverse strand, counting down.
TTGAATGCTGTCTTGACTTGGCGATTTAATTAGGCAATTATTATTATTTAATTTGTTAATAGCATTACAATTTAATTAAAAATTATGTATGTATTATTTTTATCACGACTGTAGTTTCTAGAGGTACTAAAAACTAATTACTTCACTATGTGCTTGTTAATTAAATCTGTTGATGAGAATGACTGCACCACTCCAAACTTAAGTCGTAATTAAATAAATACTCAGCTGTGTGTATAGTGCAATTATTAATTTATGTTAAAAAAAAATTGTATCACAAAATAGCTGTCATGACAATTAATAGCATTTTGTACATCGTTTTCTATTTAGTATTAATAATATTCTTGAAATATTTCGTCAAAGATAATATATAGGTAAAAAAATTATATACATGTTTAGATAATCTAATTCTATGGCAATATAAAGTATACAGGAACACCTGCAAATCAAATATGTAACTGTGGCATCATTGAAAAATCGAATTAGATAATTTATCTCGGATTAAAAATTGATGAAAATTTACGATGGATTCCTCATATCGATCGAGTAAGCTTCAAAGTGAATTTATATTTTCAAAATTTAACGCAGCTTCATGAATATTACTTTATTAAATACTATTCACTTTGTCAGAGTCTCATCAGTTATGCAATACATACATGAAGCGGTGCTGCTTTCACATTAATGGATGAGGCTCAGAAATGTGTCATCAGAGTAATAAACAAAAGGCCATTTAGATATAACTCTGAAGAACTCTAAATCCTTTCATGTTTTGGATATAAGAGAACTGTTCACCAGAGTAATCTTAAAACTATTAAAAAAAAAATTAACTTTACTTCCACTATCCAAACCAAAGTAAACTAGGAGCAAAACCTTAGGATACTTTTCAGTGCCAAATTTAATACCAAATTCGTTCAACGAACTTTCTTATTTTGTGCTTCGCGAATATTTAACAAATTGCCACTAGACCTTAAAGGGTCTAAAGTCAACCAAAAATAGCAAAGTGGTTGCTTGATGTGGGTAGAAAGCAAAATGAATCTAATTTGTCATTTGTGCTAATCTAAGTACCTACACATTTTTGTCTCCAACTATTGTATATTACAAATAATAATATTTTTATAACTTTATTTCAATAATATTAACTTCAGATTGTACTTTTTTCACATAACTTTTAATAACTTACTTAACATTATACTTACCTACCTCTAAACAATTACAACTTTTAAAAACTGTACAGGTAATTGCTTTAGAACAGACCACGTCTAGTAAAGTAATTGTGCTACAAAAAAAAAATTATAAAAAAATAAGATACCGAATATCTTTAGTGTTAACAAGTTTCTCAAGACTCTATCTTTAGTGTTAACAAGTTTTTAAAATTGATTACATACGTCGTGATCCCGTGCCAACGTACGTACGTATATCTGGGATTAAAAAGTTCAAAAACATCCCAGATAATTAATTTTGATATTTGATATTGGGCTGATGGCCAAGTACACAGGCAGGTACATCCACAAAGTCCATTAGACTAATTGATGTTTTCGGTATTACCAAATTATATCTCACCCGGTTGGCCAGAATCGGGCCAGCGAAGGTTCTCGAAAATATTTTTTGCCACTTCGTCAGCTATTTTAATAAATTATTTTTGAGCACATTCAAAGTGGACCCATAAATCATTTTGAGTATTCCTTTGTTTCTTGTAGATTTTTCGGGAATTTATGGATTAAAACTGTTTGAAAACGCAATAAAGTATTAATGTTTGGATCACATATTGAGAGATAATTAATAGTAGATAATTATTACTTCACTGCAAGAGAAAATGAGGCGATCTGCGATTACGCTGAGCAACAAAATGTTTTTTTTTAGTGCCGCAAAAGTAAGGACTGATTTTGGATATTTTTTATGGGCTGATTCCAAAAATACTGAGGTTTTTTCGTATCGGCTCTATATATACAGATACAGGCAAATAGATTTACGAAATAAACATTTATTGTCAAAAATTACAATTTTAATATTTTGTTGTTAGTCAAGAAATCCAATATTGACCAATTAAACAAATTGTGGAAACATCAATTGTGTTATTCAAAAGCACCAATGTCACGTTATTAAATAATTACCTGCTATTAGGCTATAATTTTAGATGATTTTTGTCATTAAAATGTAATAATCACGTGATTGTAATTATTACAATTTGTGTTAATATATTTTTGATCTTCAATCGGCGTTTATTAGCAAAATAGCTTTCTTTTACATCGTGCACAATTATAAATATTTTAAAAATAATTAATACATCAGCAACAAGTATTCTATTAAATATTATTTGTATGCAAGACTGTTAGCCACTTATTACCTCGCTATGTGCATATAAAGTACCTGTTGTGAGGTAGGTTGATTAATATATTGTAGTTATTAAAGTTATTTTTGTTGATGAACGTATGATACATGTAAATATTACAAAACGATGCTTGGCAACCGATATAATTGGAAAACTAACCAACCCTTAATTATTCCAATACTAAAGTACTTGTATTAGCATCCATTATAGTTATTTTTGCGATACGGCAACCTACCTACAATCGATTGTCGTAGAAGCGTAGACCAAAGTAGCTACGGCTGTCTGTGGCGCTACTGACGGCGTAGCGCATGTAGGCCGCGGGGAAACACCGATCATTCCGGTGGGTTATTCAATTTTTAAATTTAAAATAATGAACAAGATTAACAATTTTTTTTTTATAATTATTATATTGATTAAATATAATTAGTTGCTAAACACTACATTACCCGAAGCTAGACATAAAATAAAAACAAAATGAACAAACATTAAATTAAAGTATAGATTATTGGAATCAAAATTTACTTAGAAAGAAAAAGTAAACGTATTAACAATGATGTATTATATTAAATATAGGTTTAAAATAAACTTGTTTAATAATAACCAGTATATTTATTCAAGGAAAAAAAAATAAAGAACCTAACCTAATATAAAACTATATTTTTTTAATAAGATTTGAAAGTATTTACCAACATATATCATAAAACCAGGAACTACTAAAAACTATCAAAAAACTGAATATGAAAGCATATCTAATTTTCACCATGATATTATATATCTTAATGGTTAAATAAATATTAAAACATGTATTTTTTTTATATAAGTTAATCAGGATCTAAACGGTTTCTGCATTGTTATAGAACATATTATGAATGGAAAATTTTTTAGCGACTTTAATATTTTTTTTAAAACGGAGACAATTGTAGTTTTACAAAATTTTATTTTCTAATAACTACCACAGATTTAACTTTAACCGCCCCCGGTGTGACGCGTCCCGTTTTCTTCCGTACACCTATCTCTTTCTGGGCGCCGAAGCCTCCCGAAAACGCTCGTGTACGGTGCCAGCGTAATGGATTCGCATCGGTCGACACTCGTAGAGCAGTCAGCGAGAGAAGTCCTCTACGCTCGCATGACATTTGTGTCGCTACGGCTGTGCTACGCGATACACTTTGCGCTTTGTTGAAATGCAGTTTCGTGAAGTTTTGTCTCGTCGATTGTAACCCCTGCGACCCCGGGCCCGCCGGCTGCCGAACTTTGGTTTGACCACTGAATTTTTTACACCGGGCCTGCCGTGTTTTGCTTTGTGTAGGTATGTGTGTGAGGACCTCACTACGTAGTTTGTCGGTGTGTGTGTTTTTCTTTTGAGAACTCTAATGCCAACGTGATATGGACAATGCTTGATTTGTGTGTGTTGTAAATAATGACGTTGTATTCTATTAATTTTGCAATGTGTGCATAGATTAATTGTGACTGGTTCGAGAAAGTTCTACAATTGATCGACCAGACTAACATTGAACTCAATCTATTTAGAATAATGGAAACACTCGTTCATAAGGTAATTTTTATTTTAAATTATATATTATTTATGAAAATGTTTTCACACTAAATGTTTAATTTTAAAATTTGAAATGGAGAAAAAAATGTTTTAAATTTGTGCTACACATTTTTAAAATTTTAAGATATGTTGATTAATAATTGTATAGGATAAATATTTAACTAAATTTATAAATGTTATAATGACACTTTGTATATATAAATATGACTGTAACTACTATAATATTAAGCATAAAACAAATAAGAAAGAGAAAAGAGACTTTCGATAAAAGCATTATTTAAACAGCTTGTAATATAATTTTTTTTTTACTCTTTAAATTAGATTTTAATGATTTTCGGGTGGATAAAGAACTGAACTGTATATTAATATTATTCTTTAAGAAAATTTTTAAGTCAGTGCAGTACGGTATGGCAAAATTTTTCCACATTTTTTGAATTAATGAATATAATGTTTAATACCATGTTAGCTTATAATACCGTGCCAATGACAGCACTCACTAGTATTTTTATAAAAAAATGCAACCATCGTAAACCACCCCTTAGCAGATGGCAGATTCACGAATCAGCAACATTACATTATTAAGTCAAATAATTGTAAAACGCTTGTATTTACTAAATATTGGTACAACACAGTCCTCACTTAAGGGCGCGCTTTAAAAAAGAATTGATTTTTAAACGGCGATTTGAAATAAAAAACCCAATTTTGTTCTCTTTGCGGTGACTCATTGGGGCACCTTAAGCATTGTCATTGTATCATCTGTGAATTGTCAATGTTTTCACACCCTTACTTCAAGACAGATAGTACGCATTGCTGATAGTATTCTTTAGGCATTGTGACACGTCTGATTTGAAGACAATATAACATATTATATAATTATTGACATATAAACAATAGTTGATAAAACTAAACAAAAATGACATTTAGATAATGATTGTGGATATATTAATGTAATTGTTATCATATAACAACCAACGAAAAATTATTCACAGCAGTTTTTGACTAATATAATGCATAATGAAGATAAATCATTTAAGTAATCTTAAAACTAGAGATATTAAAAACATGTTTGATACACTTACGTCAAAATACTTGCCAGTAGTAAAAATTGGTAGATTTCCACTTCATTGATGAAAACATTTCTGGATTATTTCCAACATTAATAGGATCGTTATAAATATTATTTAGTAAAAAATTAACGTGTTTTTGATATAAAACTTGATTTTAAATTGTAGCTGGAGACATGTAACTCAATATAATATATTATTTAAAATAATTTGTTTTCACTAACATAAAGTGTTTTAAAAACGTCGAAAATTGATCATATGTACTGCAAACTGAATGGTTCATAACACTATTAATTTTTAACATTTTTCTAATTTGGTTCAGTGCAGATTTGTTTCCGTAATCTTGGCTTTAAGATTATAAGAACATATATTTGGTATATTCAAGAATTTTCAATATTAAGGCAATTTTGTGGCACGCGGAAAATAAATTGAATAGTCACGGTATTTCTTATAATGATTGAATTTTCTTAATTATACTAAATAACATTCAATTTATTAGTTTTGCATTAGTGTAAAGGTCTTATCTAAGTAATAGTTTTAAAAAAAGTAAAATCTAATGTATAACTTCCGATGTAAATTAATAATAAAAACACATTGTTTCGTAAAAACGCGGTAATATGAATTATTTTTGCAAGGAAAGCCTTAAGTAAGGCTAGGCAGAAAGGCTAGAATGCCACACTCTTCTTTCCTGACGTATTTACCGTGTTCACTTTGATACATATTCTCATGCATATTTGTCGATTGTTGAAGCTTCTAGAAAGGCCGTCTTCGAATATTAGGTATACCTACCTCATTACGCTTTCGAGAACGTTCTCTGTTTTTATTGCAATTGAATGAATTATACAAAGACAGGTTCGACGAGAATACAGTTAAATGCGCATATGTAGTTGAATATGGAGTGGCTTACTCGAGATGTCGATGAAAAGACGATCTGCGGAGAAGTGGTCGCTTGTTCACGTATCCGTCACGATGTATTGCATCTGCTAATTGGTCAGTTTGATTTTGGACTTATATGGCCGTAAGGTGAGTCCCTACATGGCCATGTCTGTGGGGCACGTGCAGGATCACCACAATCTTCTCAACAAAATATTCGATTATTTATACTACAAGGAGTTCTACGTTGGCTTCTAATTTGTTAATAATTCACTCTATTTTATCTGTACATCTCATGTCAACCACATTCAGTCTACGTTGTTATATTTTAATTCCAGGCTTCATTTACATACACAAGTATTACGCAGCGCTTCTCTTGCACTGTATGATAAATTCGTAAGGGCGATAATTATGTTCAGAACACCATTCGCTTTAAAATCATTAATTGACATAACATTACTTTGTGGTGTGACACGATTATTTTAATATTCACAATAAAACTTTATGCTACACACACGTTGGGTTATTTTCTCTACTGGTTTCGAGAGGTGCAGTTTCTCTCAACATCAGGTGATAACTAAAATAAATACAGAGTTGTAGTACAGTAATTCTGGCAATGGGGCGGGGCTTGGGAAGCCTAAAAAATAACAATTTCTCGAAATTTTCTAACCACATAACTGAAACAAACCACTCTTTCGATAGTTATAGTCTAAAACTTCTCCACTCTGTACCTTATAAAGTATTAAAAATTAACAATTTGGAAACCGTTGAAATACAAAAAAAAAAATAATTTGGAAAAAACACTAATTAACGATATAACATTCCTTAATACTTCGCCTTTATTGTCCATATTCCAGTTAACGACCCAAACCTTCCACTTCTTTTCAAGCCTCTCCCCATTGCCTGAATAGACTACAATTCTGTATTTAGTTTAGTTATCACCTGATGATGAAAAGGACTGCATCTATCGTAACAAGTAGTAAAAATAACCCAACATGTGTATAGTACAAAGTTTTATTGTGATTATTAAAATAACCATTCACTTTATTTCTCGTAGTCGCCCTCTTTTCTCTAAAGTACTGTCCTTAGAGATTACACATCTCAAATATACAAACTTATTACTTTGTCCTAAACATTCATTGTTTATCATTATATTACGTTAAATTATATAATTTTCAATTATCCCGAACACAATTATTTTAGATTTTCACTCTACATGCATATATAAGACATCCTAGTCGTATGGTCTAATATACACATATCGCTCTTTCTTCTAATTCGCTGATATAAAAGGTTCCAGGTTCTAATTCTGGTGGTAACTCTGATTTTTTTTGAGAAAAAATATGTGTCTTGCTTTTTTATAGTGAAATATTATATTTATATTTTGTTTTAATATCTTTTTGGACGATTTGGTTTTATTACTTAATTACATTTATTTTACAGTTAATATTGTTTTCAAAATAATTATGCATATCTAATATAATTATAGTACAATAATTGAAAATGATAATATGTTTATTAATAACGATGTTATGTTTTGCGAAGTACTGCATGGGTAACAATTAATTAATTATTCATACCATGGTTTGATATTATTAAAAGGGCCAAAAAAGATTACGCAATGTCTTCATAGTTGTTGAATTTGTATAGGTACTGAATGTATGTATTATTTTTTGTATACAGATGAAGTATTAATGGAGAATAATGAATAAGATTTACAGAGTCTAGTAAGCAGGATATGCTGTGTAAGCTATAGATAGATTTTTTAGTAATGGCACTTCAAGAATGTGTTGTGTACCGATTATTATTACTAAGATGTGATTAATATTATTTCATTACCTATTTATAATATTTATTTAATGTTTAATTATTTTATAGATAGAGAATGAAATAATATTAGTTACGTCTTAATAATAATAATCGGTACACAACACATTATTAAAGTGCCATGACCAAAAAACGACCAGTAAGAAAGTAACATTATGATGAATGTTAGCAATTCGAAAGATTTGAGGAGGAAAGTAAAATATGCAAATATGTAATATAAGGTAAGTATGGTAGAAAATTTATATAATAAGAATGAGGTTGTATTTTGTTTCCCTTTGAAGACTATTTGTTTGAAAGACTCGGTGTCACAAAATATATTTCTTAAGGTAATAAATGACTGTCCTTTTGGATATTCATCAGATCTATTTAAGAAGTACACTGTTTTAGGCTTAAAAAAAATTTATATGTTAAGACTCGTACAATATTTCCATTCAAACAATAACTCACCCTTAGCAATAAATCATGGTCACAACATAAGATAAAAAATAAACATCTACACACCACTTTCGAGAGCAACAACGACCTTCTTTCAACTTTTCTACGTTTTTAGCTTCGAAACTGTACAACACACCTAACACTGACTGGAAATCGTTCAGTTACAAAAAAAATACGCAAATATTGACTCAATACATAAATCAACTGAGTGGAGATCAGTCAGAAGCATCGCTGTTTAACATTTCAGCTCAATAACAATACAATGCACTCATTATTCACTTTAAATTTTTAACACATTCACTACACATTTTTATACAATACGAAAAAAACTGTCTACTTTAACGCAGACAATAATCTAGCAAAGTAGGTATCAGTAAATTATCAGAGGTTGTATACCTACTACATCCCACACAGTAAATTAATAAGTGTATTATATATAATATTATATGTTCACTACTGATGTGTAAAAAATTTATGTCAAATAAATAAAGAAAAATAGGTGAGTCGCGGACCTCACTTTAAATAACACTTCAGTTGTTGACCTGGTTGGTCTAACTAACTGACAATATGGACGAGATATTTGAAATCATACAAATTTAATCAACGCGCTTCATAATTTTGAATATGTCCAAATTATTGTTGCTCGAATTAAGTAAATTATTAATTATGATTAGATGTAGCAGTAATAATGGAAAACAAGAAGCAATTGCAAATTATACTGAGTAAAAATAACTAAATATTTAAAGAAAAGTAACTTTTAACATCAGCATTGAAAGTGAGCAAGCAAAGAGTGTTTTTTTTAGACTTTAAAATCCAATAAAATAAATAATCGTGGAAATGGCTATGGTATTGGTTTTATTAGAAAGATAATTTTGTGCCATAAATGTTTAAATATGATTCCGCGCATATGGGTGCCGCAGCTGACTCGAATAAAGCGCAATCTGGAAGTCCAATTTTAAACCACTTTTTGGAGAAGCTGGGGACGTATAACGACAATAACGTGACGAATGTTGACTTCTAAGTCATCCATGTCTCTGGTTTATCGGCGTAGACTATCGACTTCACATATATCCACAGAAAATAATCCAAAGGTATTAAATCACACGATCTTGGAGGCCACTTCATAGGTCTATTATGCGCTCATCGAATGATTCCATCAATAAATTGATTATGGCACCGCGCTGTGTGGCATGTTGCACTATCTTGTTGAAATCATAGATCTTACACATTAATATGGCAATTGGGGACCGAAAAAGTCAGTAAACATGAATCTATAGTGCTCTCGATGGTGAATCGACTCATTCGTACATACGATACAGCAACAGTTTCTTCGGTGTGTACTATACGACATCTCTGCGGATGCGTATTATCAATTAGAGTATGCGTGGTGCGAAAATGATTCATAGTTATTTGAATTATTTACTCGGATGGACGATTATGTCGACCGTAAAATGGACGTAGCGCGCGGTAAGTTTCGCGAATTTGCACAATTTGCAAACGTTGTTCTGGCGTATGTCTATTCATGGTGAAATAGCAAACCAAACTGATCACAAATCAGCTGTCAGCTGTCAAATTGGCTGTTCCTATAAAATATGATGCCAATTCGAAAAACAAACCTCTAAAAAAACATCCTTTAAAACAAGTAGAAAAGTACAAATACCTATTAGGTAGAATTACAGCAACTCAATAAATATAAAAAATAGATAAGTAATGGAAAAACAGTGTGATACAAAAAAAACAAATTTTCAAATCACATATAACAGAAATAGCATATTATCACTATACGGAAGAAAAACCTGGAAAATTAACCAGAGATAGAGAGAAAAAGGTTGGAATCATGGATAAGAATAAGCTGGACTGAAAAAATATAAAGAGTTCAAGAAAAGAGTTCTGTAATGTATATGTCCATATTATTATGGACTATGTACACGGTATGAGATACCTGGAACGTCTCGTGAGTTGTTTGTTTCCAAAGAATCTCATGGGAGGATAATCCATGTCTCAGAAATTGTTTGGAGTGTAAAATCTCATTCGTGGACACGTGTTATTAGACATAATGCATTCCTACGTGAGAAATGTTATTAAGGGAAGAAGAGAAAGGAACTTCTAGACAGTAATACATTCACCAAATAATGAGCAAGGCAGACGCCTAAAGACGACTTCTGGATGGTGTCCAAGATAGTGACGCCTGACGAGCTCAGCTAAAAGAACTTAAATATGAAAGATGAACAATTCTTAAATATAAAAATTAAAGTAATAAATAGATATATGCGCCACTGTTTATTTATCTTTCGTTTTCACTCTTGCGTGGTTTTATTTATTCGTCGGCGCAATGCAAAATATAGCCCACAAAAATTGTGTAATGTAATATGTAGAAAGAATTTAATGCATCGCTGTAGCAATATCCGTAGCTCATCGGGCCTTTAAGGAAACCGTATCGTGGCCTGCCGGGCGGCACACCGCTTCTGCGTGCCTTGAATTAATGGCGCCATTTTGTTGTGTACACATCTTTCAAAAACATTTATGACGTCTCGGTCGAATAACTAAAATATTATGACCGACGCTAAATCATTTGTAACGTTTATAACTTTGATATCGTGTTCGAACATCGTAAAATATAGCTGTTGACAACGGTGCCACTTTGCCTTTCGCAAGATGAAACTGTCAAGATCTTGTATTCTGTGCCGACGCGTGTCACCTAGACGTACATATGAAAGCCATCATATTTTTAAGAATCATATTGAAAAAATATTTTTATTTTCACTAAATTAAAATTAAATTATTAAGAGAACACATTCTTATTGTGAAGCTGTAATTATTATATGAATTAAATATATTAATTAGAAATACATACATATAAAATCAATTTTATCGAAAAATTTTGTTGTTGCACCAATAAAGGTATTTGAGATACCTTAAAAATAAGGTAGATGGCTCTTTCAAATAATGGAACGATTAGATATATTAATATCAAAAGGGTAACGTAAAGGTTCGAAAATTTGTCGCTAAATATATCGTCGCTTTCGCATAGTTGGATAATGCACCTTTCCCGGTTTGGAAAGAGATCCAGGTTCGAATCCTAGTGGGGCAACAACAATATTTTTCGATTGATTTTATATGTACATCTTTATAATTAATATATTTAATTCATATTTAAAAGTAAATTAGTTTAAATAAATGTTATACATATAGTATTAATACTATTAATTTAATAGGTACTCTATGGAAAAAAATTGTAACTTTTTAAAATTAGTCGCTCAGAATTTTGTGAATCTTTATGTTGTCATCTTTTATAAGAAACTCTCTCCATAGATTAACCTTCCATGTGCATTCATATAATAATATATTATTCACGTAATTATTTCCATTACCTCATTTTCCATTCTCGGTCACGTTGTCCTTTTTAAAACCGATCATTCCCTCAATTAGATTTTTAATTTTTATTGTTATTTCGCAAATTTACCGGCGTATTAAAGATCTACGTATTTATCGTATCTAAGATTCTGTTAACTTTGGACGGGAATTAAAATAAGTTAAAAAATAAGAACTAGTTGCAATGGGATTCCAAGTAAACCTCCAGTACTTGTGAAATTTTCTAATGACGAAACTTACAGCAGAGAAAAGTTGGAAACAAATTGTAATGGTTGGTTGTGTGTTCAGTAGTAACTTTTTACAATGGTAACTTTTTACCAACGCTCGTAGTAAAAATTCTTTGTAGGTTGTTGATATATAAAATTTACTGCTGTCAAAGCATACATGGAGATGTCTATAGGCACGACAAATAATCATAAAATATGCTTTATTTTATGCATTATCTATGAATTTTTTCGCCTAGGTGATCGAAATCTGTCACTTTGGTGGTGATTTTTTTTCGTATTATGTGCTAATGTATATTATACAATGAGATCATCATCGGACGAACTCTCATCACTAAGATAGTGGGATATTTAATGATTAATTGGCGTATACTGCAACTTTCAAAGTATCAACGTGTCAGATGAAATTTGGAACAGCTGTGAAAAGTCCGTCATATTTAACTATCTATTCTCGTTTTTACTATCGGATATCGAGGAGTAAAATGAGTTTACAACGGGATATACTTTTGAGAAGTAAATATTTTTTTACTTACGATCAAATAACCCGTTTTCGTAAAAATATTTACTGTAGTAAAAAGTTACTACTGATCACACAAGCGGCCCTAAGACCTCTTTGAAATTAGCAATGAAGTCAAAATGGGAGATCCACTCTCATCACTGATTTTTTTGTTGGTTCATAAATAGGTCCTTAGCAATTAATAATAACGGGGATAGTCATTAGCATATTAAAAGAAATCGTGTTTCATTACTAGAAAATTTTGTAATTTCAAAATACGCTTGGACAATGTACAGTAAAGTGTCGGAAGTAAAAATTCATCTAGTTGTATCAAAATTTTAAAATCTTTAGAAGGTAGAAAAATATAAATATATCAGTATTTCACATAAGATTGAATGGTTTAAATATTAGCGAACGGAAGTAAAAAATATGGAAATAATGCTATTTCATTCTATACAACTTTGATCTTCATAAAGCTATCGTCTTACAAAAAAAAAAGTATGGTGTCATGAAAGTAAGATTGCAGGACTTCAAAAAAGGATCTTTTACTAAATTACTGAAGGAGGATGAAGAATATTAAAGAACTTAGGTGCTGCACGACTATCCATGCATGAAGCCCATAGAGTCCTGTAAAATGTATGACATTTTTTCAGACGAGCCAGTATACGATCTAGGAATCTAGAAAAAAAATATTATCAGGAGAACACATTCTTATTGTGAAGTTGTAATTATTCAGAACATAAGTCTGTGATATTTTAAATAAGAATTAAATATATTAATTATTAAGATATACATATAAAATCAATTTTATCGAAAAATATTGTTGTTGCGCCACCAGGATTGAGATTCTGTAAAAATAAGGTAGATGACTCTTTCAAATAATGGAACGATTAAATGTATTAATATCAAAAAGGTAACATATAAGTTGGAAAATTTGTCGGTGTAGCATAGTTGGATAATACACCTTCCCCTGTTAGGAAAGAGATCCAGGTTCGAATACCGGTGGCGCAGCAACAATATTTTTCGATAAAATTGATTTTATATGTATATCTTCCTCATTCATATTCAAAAATATTAGAAAATTATAGATGAAGACGATATTATGATGGACCAAAGAAGTTAACCCCAACATTGATATGTTAATAAAGGATGGAAAACTCTATATAACTACTGTAATTTACTTCTTAGATCTTTAGGATCAAAACGACTTGAAAACAACACAAAAGAATATTGAGAAATGTAAAGTATTAATGTTATTTATTTTTTAAACATTGATATTCAAAAATATCATAATTTTATTGTTTATACTTTGCAGATACAGTTTATTAGAATGAATATGTGTATAGCATTTAGGTACGTGCTGTGTTAGTTAGTAAAAAAGGAAATATACTCTTTTAAGCTGATTATCTAAGGAATTAGGTTACCAGGATCACATAAATGTTTCGGATGACCTGGTTTTCTGATACGCTTTTCCCAAATAATTTATCTGACAATAAATTTCCTTGGATTTCACAGAAAGCAAATGAGAATGAAGAGAAATCTGGCTTTTGTCAGAAAAATAAAACAGCTATGTTCATAAGACCACCTACTGGTGACCATCCAGACCACCTACTGAAATAAAAGTAATAATGTGTGTATATGTAATATAATAATAATGTCTATGGATAACTCAGTAAAGTTAAACATATAAATTTATATAATCAAATATTGCAATACAATTTTATATTGGATGGATTTAGATTTTCGGCAAGGCACTTGTTTTTGACTATTAGAACAATATAAGTTCGAAAATTTGTCGTCAACTTACAGTGATGGTGTAGTATAATCGATTAATTCATTTCCCAGAATAGGTAAAGAACCAGATTTGAATCCCGGTAGCAACAAAAATATTTTTTCGATAAATTGATTTTATATGTACATCTTTCTAATTGATACATTTAATTTGTATGAAAGATATTCGTCGTAAATTTGTCATTTGAGTTTAGTCATTTTTAATTTCTGAGCAGCGAAGATTCAAAGCACGTGATTCAATTCGTGAAATTTTTCTTGGAAGATTTAACTACAAAATATGTATTTTGTTCCAGTTTAATATTATTAGCTAACGTTATATTTGAATGGTAAAGCTGAGATAAAAGTTATTTGAATGTTTAATGACATCTTTTGTTGTTGGCGATGAAACTTATTTGACTTCCCTAGGAATACCGGACTTAAACTACACCTTGCTAGAAATGTGCAATCTTGTGGCGTACTTCCTCACATTGTCAGCCTACCTTATACGTGAGCGGCCTAAACATATCTTGGACCCACTGAAATTCCTTATACATATTGCTTTGAGATGAAAAGCACCGATGAAAGACTGTATTATATTGCATATGCACTGAAAATTATAATTATTATTGGAATTATTATAAATTTTGTTACGTTTATAAATGATACTCGTACATTAGTATAAATATTGAATCTAAGTGTGTAATTAAATAAAAAACAAAGTAAATATTTCGTGTCTTCTGATATAAAACTTGCGTTTTCGTAAAAAAGGCAAACAGTTAAATTATTTCTTCAATATTAGCAAAATTCCTTTGTGGCCACACATTATATAAATAATAAGACGAAACACTTTGTTTAAGCCACTATTTAATGACGAATTAACATATCTCAAATTCTATACAAGCAGCTATTTACACTAATAACAAATTAAAGAATTAACAGTTAGTTAAATTTGAAATTTTAGAAATAAGAAAAAGTGTTCATAGCAAATATATAACCAAATTCTTTTTGCAAATAGTCACATATTAAATTTGTTTTCATAGTAGTTCCTACTTAATTACCCACCACTTACACTTTTATAGTTTTGTTTTTATCTATGCTTGTATTTTTAATTTCAGTATACATTGTTTCCTGAAGAAGATACCATACATATGGAAAGCATTATTATTTAGCTAAATTATTATGGCTCTTAATTTTAGCTAATGAGTGTTAGGTAATCTCTTCTTTCTTCCTCGGCTTCATGTTCAGGGGGGAGGCATCTAGCCTAACTGGTTCCTTTTTTTTTTAAATATTGACAAGTTATGAAATGAAAGAATATTTTTATATAAGAAAATTTATAATCTATATTTTAAGATACTTGCATGTGTTAAAAGTGGAAAATGAGCAATTAACTTTAATACTTATAAATAAGGCTATTCAAAAATAATTACAATAAAATTAACATTAAATATTTGTGTTCATCATGCCAGCATTAATTTCTCTACCAAATTGCCTATGTTAACGCTTGTCTGATGTAGATTATTCAGGTCCCTCACGTAAGGGATTACCTCTTAGGATGGTCCTGAATCCTGGACGTGATGTGTGGTCAGCTCCTTGTGGTGCCGGCGTAAGGTGACGGAGTTCAGGCTTGTAGTTGATGAAAAGACGATGCCCAATTATTCAGGCAAACCGAGACTCTGGACGCGATATTCTTATGCTATAGCGACAGTCTGTTCTCGCTACACCAATTATATTTATCAACTTTTTATAGATCCAGCGGGACCCTTTTTGATACTTTCACATCAATGATTGAACGCAGAGAACATCACAGTCTAAGCTTAAACTCGAGGCGCACAGTTTAAATTTTCCCCGGAATTACAATCTATGAAGCGCTTGCTTGATATTTCAGAGACGATATAGATTTCATTTTCTAATTGAAAATAAAATCTCGTCTTTGGTGGAGCCACTTCTCCCGGCGGAGAATATGAGAAGACTGCTCGCCTATGGTGATGCATCCCTTAAGGTGCATTTTGCGGACGTGACTTTAGTCACGTACGCCGCTTTCTTTATTGCTGTACCCTTGCTGTGTCGGTACACCTGCGTCTAACAATACCGAGTTTTTATTACCGTCCGTCCCTTACTTCGACTAAGTGCTTTCGTATCCTTGAACAAAAAATTTTTTTGGTAATTTTGCATTCTAACAGGAGTTATGAAATTTATCCATGACTCCATCCGACTAAGTTCGTTCTGGGGTTGCTCGGTATCAACGCTTTAAATAAAACAAGAAAAATGTAGCCATATATTTATGGTATAACAGATTATTTTGGCTTTCAATACCTTTGTAGAAATAACCTGGCGATGGTTACGACTATTGGAAGAACTATTTCCATGCAAAACTTTATTGCTTCGCAGATATATCGATTTGTTCCGAGTAAGCTAGTATCAGTTTAGGTAAAAACTTGTACTAGAAAGTTAAACTCAAATCAGGGGAAGCAGGTGTTTCCGTTTGGTTGTCAATATTGAATTGATTGTATCATATATTTTTTGGGGAATATTTATTTAATGGGTTTATTTTGATTTTTGTAATTTATTTCTGAAGCATCAATTTCATAATTAATAAAAAAATATATAATTGAAGGCGAATGAACTATGTGATTTTATTGTGTATTTTCCGTGCGTAATTATCGTATTGTGAAATCCATATTTTCAGTACATACCTAGATTCTTAATAATTAAAATAAATTTAAAAAAAATTATAAAAGATTATCGCTTCTATCAGGAACAAATAGATGTCTTATTTGGAAACGTATGTAGATGAAATTTGACGACTGTGCCATTATCGTAATTGTATAAAAAAGATGTCTACCGGCATATAAAGTTTCAGATTCAAGTCACGACGATGACTTTATATAAAACAGATAACTAGAAAGATATACAGAAAAAAAATATTCATCGAAAAAATATTTACTTGAACAAACATATAAGTACTAAAGGTGTTTTTTTTTAGGTATAGATCGTTAAAACGAAATAAAACACATAAAAATCGTGGCAATGGCCATGGTGTTTGATTTATTGGGAATATAGTTTTATGCTATTAGTATTTAAATATGATTTCGCGCATATGAGCGCCGCGGCTGGCTCGAATAAAGCGCAATCTAGATTTGGTCCAATTTTCGATCACTTTTTGGAGCAGCTGGGGACGTATACCGGTAATAACGTGACGAATGTTGACTTTCAAGTCGTCTATCGTCTTTGGTGTAGACTAGCGACTTCACATATCCCCACAGAAAATAATCCAAAGGTGTTAAATCACACGATATTGAAGGTCAATTAATTGGATCGTCGGATGGTTCCTTCAATAAATTGATTGTGGTACCGCGCTGTGTGCCATGTTGCGCCGTCTTGTTGAAACCACAGCTCTTCCACATTAATGCCATTCAATTGGGGAACGTAAAAGTTAGTAATTATGAATTTATAGCGCTCTCTATTGACTGTAACGTTCTAACTGGCATCATTTTTGAAGAAACAACAGCATCCTTGGTGCGCACGGGACGACGTCTCTGCGGATGTGTATTATAAATTAGAGTATGCGCGGTGCGAAAACGATGGACGATTATGACGATTGTAAAACGGACGTAGCGCATGGTAAGTTTCGCTTACTGAATCACGGTTTTTGAAATAAATTTATTTATTATTCTGGCGTAAGTCTATTCATGGTGAAATGGCAATCCAAACTGAGCACAAATAGCTGTCAGCTGTCAAATTGGCTGTCGCTGGAAAAAGTGTTGCCAATTCGAAAAACAAACCTCTAAAAAACACCTTTATATGATGAAGGTTCAAGCCTGTGCCTAAACTAGTTGGTTTATATATTCAAATAAAGTGAGTGGTGTTAAAACTAAATAAAAGTTTTTATTTAAATTATAATTATGTCTAACCACAACGTGTTTGCTTCATGTAAAAGTTAAATGTTTCGTTGCTTCTGGGATAAATATAATACTAAATACTAATTAAATGTTTTAATTATAAAGATATACACTCAGGTCTCTTTTTATGCGGTAGATAAACGAAAAAAAAACTAGACACACGTATCAAAATAAAGGATACGTTCCATAATTTTCAAAAATCGCATAAAACTAATTCAATTAGTAAAAATATACCGAAAGTTTATTAAATTTCAAAAAAATATAATCTTAACATATTCCTTCCAAATTTATATCTATACATTTTATAAAAAAAGTTTATCTTTTTGCATATTTTTTCTTAAGAATTATCATCGCTATATGACAATGTTCGGCATAATTTGCAAACCGGTTCTAAATCACTTTCATCACTAGAAGAGATAGTCAGCGTATCAGATAATGATTCTTCACAAATAAAATTAGCCTCAACTTCGCATGTCGATTTTTTCCTTTTGACAATATAATCAGTGATTAAATATATTTTTTGGTAAAATTGAATTTATATGTATATTTTTATAAGAATACTTTTAATTAGTATTTAAAATATCACAGACCTGTGTTCTGAATATTTTTTATATATTTTTTCCATATATTTTTCGTGTTGATTAATTAAATTTGTATTAAAAATACCACAGAACTATGTTTAAAAATGAAACTTCATAACAAGTTCTCCTTAAAAAAATAGATAACATATATATTTTCTCTAAGTAATTTACCAAAATTTGTTTTATATAGCATAATGTATTAATCTTTTTAAACCTTCCATCAAAAATTATTATTTTTCTTGAAGTTTTTGTCTTATTGGAATACAAAAATATGTTTTAGGGTAAATTACAACTCTTCGTGTTAATTTGGCAAATGAATTCGAAAATATGGTTGTTTTTACTGGGACAAGTAACGGTCAAAGAATGTGCGTGTCTTTCTGTAGGTCACACGAGGTTTCACACGCTATTTCTTTGTCAATTATGTCAGTTTGATTTGTTCATTCTGTCTATACCAGAAAAAACGATATTTGGAATCGACGACTAGAACTGTCATTTTTTTATTTATTAATTTCTGATGTCACGAGGCGTCCTTGAGTTCAATAAAATAAAATGAATTAAATTCAAATTATCATATTTATTAATAGTCGGATACTGACCTGAATCAATGTGGTCCAAGGTTAAATTAATTTTGTAGTTTTTACTTGTATATTGATATGTGCTCGTTTCATTTTTTAAAAAGCCTATTTTAACAGTAATTTACTATTTTTTATACGGTACCGCATAAAAAATGAAAAAATAATGAATTGACAGTAACTGAATCGTTTTTAACAAACTTAATAACATAAAATAGTAATACTAGGTATTAATTAAAATGTGGCTTGTGTGGTTGGGATTTTGTCAACAGGGGTCCTGGGTTAGATCCAATCAGGAAAATATAGAAAACGTGTAGAAAGTTTTTGTATGCATATTTAAAGAAATAAGCATCATCAGATAGCTAGGTTTTTATATTATAATAATATATTATATAGTAACATGGCAATGATATAATTAGATACAATCAAATCTTATAACAATTTAATATAAATTTTTATTATTATGATTGTTAATTTAAATAACTTTTATTTTATTGTCTACCTATTTACTACCATATTATTGCGATCGTTTACCTTAGATGTAATAAGATAGCAGTAATTCTTCATAAGAATTCCAACTTAAATATGTCTTTTATACATTTGTTCTACATTTTAAATCTTTAGATTCCTGTCCTTTGACAGACAGCTTACCCTTAAAAACCCTTGTGATATTTTTTCCATTAATCTCTCCTAGCTTAAGGCCACGTTAGTGTCTAATGGATGAGGGTTGATTCAAATTGTTTATTGTTGTAATTTTTTATTTACTACGAGATCTTTAAATTGTCCGAATTATTTATAAATATTAAAGTTTTATTATAATTTGCAAATTAAAAAAAATATTTCAGGTAGATGATTTAAATTTTAATCATATATTAAAATTAAAAATAAAATGGCGTATTCTCAAAAATACTAAGATTATATGTGCATTTAAAATAGTAGCTCAATAATTCTTCATATACTTATTTTAATGGCGCGTGTGCGCGGATAAGATTTGTCTCTAAAATTCGTCTCGAAAACGCGTAAAGCGATCTATAGTACATTGCTGTATGTATTTTGCAGGCATGATTAGAATGACTCAACCGGTACATACCGACCTTTACCGACAAATCTCTGAGATGAAATATCAAAGTCTCGTCAGTGGACGCAATTTCAAGAGTCAAGACGTTAAAATTTGATCTTAGACATATTGTAATGAAAATTTATTTTTAAAAATAATTACTCAGTTTTCTAATTGTGTGTGTATAGAGAAATTTACCATACTTAATATTTTAGTAATATTTATAGTTGCATTTGTTTAAGTAAAATATTTTTATATTAGTTTATTTTCTTCTTTGTTCATAGTAAATCTTAAAATGACCAGCAAGATATATTTTTATTTAAGTATTAGAAAAACATATATGATATGTACCTAGCACCCACATTTATTTTTGATTTGTATTGATTTCTTTCATTAATATAAAGGGGAATTATTGTTAAATTATAAAAGTTCTGAATACAAAAATAAAACATAATTTGATGTAACCTTATTTGTTGTTAATTACCTTATCACTTGAAACGAATCTTTACTGACGAGTATTAAGAACTAGAATATTTTAAATAATATCATCATAATAATATCGACATAACTAATGAAACCAAATGTAAAAATATATGTTTAGATTTAGTTTTCTTCTGCACTGACGATGGAATAGATGCTGTTCCAAAACAGATTGATTTTAAACTATAAAATATTTTTATATTAACTATAATATAAATTAAGATGAAAACCACTACTGCATTGCATTTTGAAGACTGTCCTAATTGTTTTTCGATAAATACTCGAGCGCTATTCTTCAAGTCCGTTTTTATATTTTTAAAATCAACTAGTTTCTATACAAATCAAGTACAAACTATCAAAAGTGGAATCATTTCGTCTACCACGTGTTATAAATGAAAGTATGGTAAACAAAAATGAATTATATTATCCCAGAAAAACCCTTTCTTTTATTAGTTTCTAGGGCTATTGTAGCAGACATGTTTTTATAAAGTGGTAAGAATATATGACCTTATTTAATTTCACGCCCCTTCCAAGCACTTTGCGGTACAATATTGTTAAACAAAATATGTGATAAACTTTAGAAACATGGCCGTACTTTGGCACCGTGAGGAGGTTGTTTTCATTAGTCCTAATGGCTAAATGGGGTAAATGTACCATCCCTTGTGACTGCCGCAGTTAGTGATGGGTGTGGTATCATTAAAATAATTAAGTCGGGGTCATAATATACTCCGTTAGTCGGCGAGACATCACGCGAGACCCTCGTCATGCGATTCTGTTTTCGGCAGAATATTGATGTTTAATATATTATTTAAAAAAAAAAAATACTAACTACTGACAAAAATAAACTTTTAAAATAATAGTTTTAAACTTTTCCTACCTTAATGTATTTAGATTAGCCAGAAAGCATACGATTTGTACTACTCAGTGGGTAAATGTATAAATAAATACGATATACAAAATGAACACATTATTATTTTCACTATTTTAAGAGTAATTTAAAGAGTAAATATTATAGATATAGTGACAGACTATTGTAACCCGTTTCTTTAAGGGAAAAAAAATGATTACAACCTTGGTAATTTAGTTATTTTTCTCGTTTTTTTTCTACCATAAAAATAAATGTGCAATTGTTTTTAAAATGAGCGATTTCTTCATTGTTTGTTATTGTTATAAAAATGAATAATGTGTAAAATAACTAGGAATAGATTAAAGTTATGCTGCTAATATCACTGACGTAAAAGTACGATGGGCTGTTTGTTATTAGAGATTGAATTCACATATATATATATATAATTTCAGAGGCATGTCCTTGGGAAAGTATACTTTCGTGAGTTAATTTCCGTTCTTGAAAAAAATTATTTTTATCAAAATTATTACATCGAAATTCTTAAATTAAGCTATTATTTATTAAGGGCTTACAATATTTTATAAAATTAAATAATATCACGTTTTATGTGTATTGGTCCGCTTTAAATACACACTTGCGGCGTTTCGAAACACGTCTGCTCACGCGAAGATGTGTATTCAGATCATCGCGCGACACGAGAGTTCTATTTAGTTGATATATGTTCGGGGCAGATTTTGCGAAAAATTATTCGAAACACATGTGCAGCTTTATATATCATTTCCAATTTCTTCTTCCTAGATGGTTCTAGTTAACACATTAATATAATAAATTTATAAATAATTTAGATTTATTAAACAGAAATTATAGAGTTACGCACAGCTTTTTGATTGTATCGAGTGCATGCGCCTGCGTATTAGGTTTTGTAAGGTCAAAGAGGTAAAGGAAAAAAGTTTTTGTGTAATAGTGTTTACACAAAGGGGTGATGAAATGAGATGTAGGAAGGGTGGTAGGAATTTGGTATAGTGACAGAACAGTAAGTGCTCAAGGATCAACCAGTAAGTAATCAAATGTTACCAGTGTGGAAACCATCGAAAAAATACTGCTTTAGTCATATTTTACATTAAACACACTGAATATGCGCTTGGAACAGAATAATTGAAAACTTCGAAGATTTTTTTTTTTAAGTAATTTTTATATTTAAACGACTTGGGAACCATTCAGAAAAAATATTAACATTTTTTCTATTCTATTCTTTTTTTTCTTTTTCTTTTCTATTCAACGTTATTTTAATTTACCTGCAAAATGTAAATTTTCAAAGCATCGCAGATAATCTCAATTCAATAAAAAATAAGATAAATAAAACATGTTTTAAAATATCAGAAACTAAATTATTTGTATTGAATTTTTATTATTAAATGATTTTCAGACCTATCTAACTCAAAAGGTTAAATTCATTATGAGATAATTTATTTGAAGCAAATTTAAGAAATTCCTTTTCCATGATGAGGGCTTGAAAATACTTGAGTAATTTGAAAAAATATGATTTAAATATATTATATATGATAATAATAATAAAAATTAATTAATACACTTAATTTATATTTAAAAAAATATCACCTATGTTCTGAATAATTACAACTTCACAAATTTGTAATTAAAATTATTAGTTATCAAAATTTAATTAAATTTAATAAGGTCACATAGAAACCATGTCGCTTAAATATTCAGATTATTTTTCAAAATACACTAAAGGTTTCAATTAAATTTTTCCGGAGATTCACTAACTTTTATACACACTAAATACTTTCAAATAATGAATCTTGTACGTTATGTGTGTGCCTATATTTATTGATGTAGCTATATTGTTTTTTTTACAAGATGTATGTTTCACATATGTAAATCGTAATTCTTATTTAAATATATTTCTCTATGGATATAGAATTCTAAAAATAACCTTAAAATAATGTTCGTTTACTTAATATGGAAAAATACTACGTACATCCAGCGAAAGCTAAGCTCCCACGGGGTCGAAAATATTGTTTATTTAAGTCGTCTAATATAAAATGAAAAATGTTTTTTTTTTCCAATTACTGTGTATATGTTTGTTGTACTTTTTAATATGAAAACTATTATCATCAGGCTGTATACAACTCTGATATAAGTAATTGTTATTCACGTATATATTATATATGGAAATTAAAAGAAACTTTGATCTTTCACCTAGACACAATAATGTAGATTGCAAAACTTAAGAAATTCTAAAATTCATTAGATTTTTGATGCGAAACATAGTATGATCCAAAAGTAAATTGTTGATAGTGCGTATCAATACCTTAATCTACAAAGCAGCTAACTCCATTTTTTTTAAATGTTCAGGAGAAACAAAAAACTGTTTAATTTTGTAATAAAACGGATTACAAAAATTCCAAAACACACTTTGATAGATTGTTTATGCAGAAATAGGGTGGCTGAGAAATTTTATTGATATTTTAATTTATCTCGTACTTACAGGGAATATTTGGAGTTTTTCTGAATTTCTTTACAAAAATTGTAAAATATTATTGGGAGTTAGCTGACTTTCCATGATAATGTAGTGCAACCATTACGATTTTGTCATACTTGTGTCAGATAAACATTTAAGGTTTTATGAAAGAATCAATCTAAGATTTTTCAGCACGTAGTACTTATTTATTATTTTAAAACACGTGATTTCACGTGTTTTAAATTGATAGTTATTTTTGGCTTTTAGTGTACGTACCATAGAACAATAAAAGAGGAAAATATTGGTATTAAAAACGGTTTTATGACCATGAATGGAGTTATCTGCTTTGCAGATTGAGGTATCGGTATGAAACTTACGATCTTTGGGCTATATTTTCCCCTTGCGTACTAAGAAAAGTGAAATAAAAAAGGTTGTAGACGCACGCAGCGATCCTGGCTGGCCGTCTTCTACAAACTAACAGGATCAAGATAAAGGGGACGACGAATATGAAGATGGAAGGTGAATATAAAGATAAACTTGACCCAATAGATTGAACTACTTCGGCAATGTCTAGGAATAGATAACGCACGATTCTGAACTTTTCCAATTTCGTAAGACTTAAGAAATTTTTTTTTTTTTTGTCAACTATTATATAAGATTTGGTGATGAATGTGATTCATCCTCCAGGTAACGACGAGGGCTATTGAAAGGAAATTAAGAGGAAAAAATTGTGCGAGATACATCAATTTTGCTACTACTGCATTAAAAATACTCATTTTCATGCTGGGGATGTTAACAGCGCAAGGCTGAAAAAAAGTATATTTTAAATATTTTTCTTATTTTAATCGTTCTACTTTCTGGTTCAAAACTGCTTACACCCAATGTCAATATTATATATAGTTACGTAATTAGTTCTAAGGCACGTTTTTATTTTCATACGTGGGTAGAAATATCTCCAGTATTAAAGTTTGGGAAGAAGTTATAAGTAATAACTTCAGTTAAGTATCGTCGCTTTCAACGTTGTTCTCGTTTATTTTCACCGTATAATTAAAAAATTTTTTTACTTCCACACATTCCTTTTCAGTACACATTATTTTTTCTCAGAAATTTATTTTCACCGTATAATTAAACTCTCGGTAGAACTACGACATTTCCTGAAAGCTACGAAAATGTTTTACATATTTGTAAATTACGGCGCGTCCGTTAGATTTATCAAACTTCATCTACACAAAATACAATTTAAAAAAATAAATAAAATGTAAGCTTCTTTCTTCTAACACTTGATTATGAATGAACGACCAACGTTCTCATAATAAAATAGGCATTATTGTTCTATCTATTATTATTATTATCATTAAGGAGAACACATTCTTATTGTGAAGTTGCAATTATTCAGAACATAGGACTGTGATATTTTAAATACTAAGTAAATGTATTAATTATAAATATATACATATAAAATCAATTTTATCGGAAAATATTGTTGTTGCGCTACCGGGATTCGAACCAGGATCTCTTTTACCAACTATGCTAAAGCGACAGTATTTTTAACGATAAACTTATATGTTACACTTTTTTAAATTACTACATCTATCGTTGCATTATTTGAAAGCCATCTACATTGTAGCAGAGTTGGTAATGCACCTTCCCCGGATTGGAAAGAGATCCACGTTCGAATCCCGATGGCGCAACAACAATATTTTTCGATAAAATTGATTTTATATGTATATCTTTATAATTAATACATTTAATTAGTATTTATTATTATTATCTTATATAATATATTTAAATCATAGCTTTTTTGAAAATAATGAGAGAAATATTTATATTTTATTTAAAAAAATGGATTAGGCTCGGTTAAGTTATTTAAAGTTAGATTTAGCCAGGTTAGTATAATTTTGTTATTATTGTAATAAAATTGTTTTAAAAATGTATTAATGTTTGTTATCTAAAGCATCATTTTATATACAAAATACTGGCAAAAAATGACAGAAATTATCGGATCAAAAAATGACAGAAATTATCAATCCGCTTAATAATATTATGGTCTAGCCTACGGCTACATTGTTATAGTTTATTTATACAAATTATATATTGGTGCTTTGATTTGTGCAATTGATATAAATCGTATATTGGGGCTATAATAATGTAATTTGTTTTGCGGTAAAAATCTGAAAAATAGAAACAATATTCTTACATCTTTGATAAAATCTTGATTGAATATCAAAATAACATTAATATTTTGGGTAGATTACCTGATTTAAAAAAAAATATTAGCCAATTAGTTATTGTAGAATAGCATGACTTATGGTGAAAATATAAGGAAGAAAGGATGGCACTTACTTTGTGTCTTCTGGTTATTGGTTCATTTGTTTATTCCTCTCCACCACAAGAACAAGCGTTTGAGTGGTGCCTATACTGACACTCGCCTAAAGGATTATTATATATAAGCGGGATTACAGTAAAGATTAATTAATAAGCGTTAGCAGATTATAGCGGAGTGAAGCGACGGTAGTTAGTACGTATAAAGTTCCAGTTTGCTGCAGTTAGAGAGACTATTAATTACTGCGACATCTTCTTTCTTTCTTGTGCTGAAAGATAGGTTATGAAAGAAAGGGACGAAGATACGCAGGTTAAACTTTGAGTAAATAACGAACTAAGTGTATGCATCAGTGAGACAACAAGTTAAACACCAAGAAACTTAATAGAATTTTGATAAATTTAAACAGCGCTAACAACTAGCAATCAATTATTATATAAGATTAATTAAATTATATAAGACACTATTTTAAAAAATAAATTAAAAGAATATAATAATCAATTTTTATATAAATCACAGATAAAACATAATGATTATTGGCGTAGGATTTTATACATAAATAACTTTTCGAATCAAATATCTAAACACCTACCACGAAACATTAGACCGGCATTTTATACAAATAATAGTATAGGAAATTTACTCATAAATTCTAAAGACAAAAATGATAAATTTAACAATTCTGGTGTTTATAAACTTAGTTGCAAGGATTATGCTGCATTTTATATTGGTAAAACGGGTAGAAATTTTAATATAAGAGTAAGGGAGCATTTGAGATGTTTGAATAATAGTGGGTTTTCAGAATTTGCTAATCATTTGATAGAAAATGGTCATGATTTTGATAAAAAATTGGGATTGTCAATTTTGCATATAAACGGTGTTGGTCACAAATTAAATAATTTGGAATCGTTGGAAATAAATAAAGCGTGTAAAACTAATCAAAAAATTATAAACAACCAACTAAATTTAACTACGAGTCCCATTCTAAAATTTTTTCCTAAAAATTATTCGAGTAAATTTGTATTAAGTAATGATTTGAGTTAGGTACTAAAAAAAAAAAAAATTTTTTTTTAAAAATAGATTCTGTCAAAGAAACAATATATGTTTTAGTTAGTTATGACATCCTGAAGAAGAAAATTGTATTTTTCGAAACCGGTAGATGTATTTAAACTCATTTTAGTGGTTAATAAAACAACAAAAAAAAAAAAATATGAATCTTAACCACAAAGATAACATTGCTGATTTTAAAAGTATTAAAATTTTCTAATTACTATGAAAATATGTTTTAAACTATATTCAAACTATGATTGACTCGAAATTTATGTCAGAAGGTTAAGTTGCTGTGAGACGGAAGCTCCTAACTTCTTCTTGTCTCACGCGTGTTGGTTGTGTATCGCAGTGTAGGGTGTCTGTTGTAACTAGAACAGGGTATATAAATGAAAGAGCACTTACAAGGTTTCGTTTATTGAGGTGATGAATTAATACAATTTTAAATGCGCGGTTGAGCTCTGGAGTGACTCGCTGAAGATGCTGGTGTTCGAACGGCCTGCGGAAAAATGAAGTTTGTTGCTTGAGCAGTAACCGTCACTGGTGCTAATAATTATTTGCGTCTGCTTATTGGTCGATCTGGTTCGGGCCCTAATGGTTTATAGGTGAGCCCTTACGCGGCCATGTCTACGGGCGCGAGTAGGGTCACCACACTACTTTGCAATATAATCACCGTTGATGTCTGCTTGCATTGCATGCAGTCCATACATTTTTGAATCCAGGAGACGAGCTCGATAATTCCCTCGTTGAAGAAGTCTGCCGCTTGTTACTTGAACCAGTTGCGTGAGGGCCGTCATAGGTCCGAGCTGCATGCATGATGATCCAGTAGCACTTACTGAAACTTCTGCAGCTCTTTTGCCGTGTTTCTAGCATGCATATGAGAACGCGCATCATTGTGCAGCAGATACGATCTTAGTGAGCAGACCTCGCCGTCAGTTCTTTAGGTTTCATTAGGATAGTTTCTCCGTAAGGCAGATCATCAAGGAGTATGCCTTTTTTGGTTCCAAACGAATCACGAAACTAAAAACGAGTCACCAATCGCACCTCGCAATCGGAGGGATTAATGATATACATGGTTAATAAAATTTCACTGAGAAATTACGCCTGACGCACTGAAAACCTCTGAACTGATAGGAAGTTCCAGGACTATTTACGTTGTTAATATGCACAGATGATTCACACTTTAAAATAAGCCTCCTACGTATAATCTATTCAAATATTCTATGTACGGAAAAAAGGTAAAAGAAAAACTCGAAACGTTTAGAAAATCATAAGTATGTATGAAAAATATAAAACAAAGTATTTTTAATAAAGGCTGTTTGTTAAAGTACTAATTAAAAATCTCTATTCTGTGTCGAGGGCCTTTTCCAGCCTATTATTACATACTTAGCTTAAATCGATATCCATTTGTCTTCCACGTAGGCGACAAAAAGTCGGCCGCCGTATTCTAAAATACATAGACATGACATAAATGGCCAGCCATGATAAACGTCTCACGAAAGTGCCGAGCCCGATCAACCGAGCTACGA
This sequence comes from Eubasilissa splendida, assembly GCA_031772225.1. Lineage (NCBI taxonomy): Eukaryota > Metazoa > Arthropoda > Insecta > Trichoptera > Phryganeidae > Eubasilissa > Eubasilissa splendida. The sequence goes on along the minus strand of CM062854.1, from coordinate 4,428,723 downwards.
GCACATTGGCTCACATAGTACAGAGGCGAAGAAAACTTAAAAATAATTTATAAAACTTCATAGTGTTCTGGCCACCAGGAGTGTATTAAAAATATATATTGAATATTTAGATTTTGCATATTTTGATACGCTTGATGTGACGTTTTTCACAGACATCATTGCCGCCGACGACTCCTGATCGCACCTCACGTTTACCGGAGCTTTACGTTTACCAAAACCGCAAAAACACACCCTGTATCGACGGCACAATAACCATGCGTGCAGTCATCTGGGAAGCCGGCTCTTGAAAGCCACTCTTCTCACTACCGCCTTTCAGATTTTTTCTTCAGAAAACATGCAGTCATTTAATAGTATAGATATTGTATATCTCTAATCTGTAAAAGTGTTTAACAATAAAAATTTTCATCCGTAAGTACGAGTAGTTTCCATTTCTACTTCTTAACCTTAAGTGTGCCAGAGGGCACACTGATTTAATACATTTCGCAATCATCAACCACGACCTCGTGAGCGATGAGCGATGGCTGATTGGGGCACCCATCTCTCAGGCATTACTAAATCCTTTTAATTCATCTGCCAATCGCCTCGCCCACACAAATAAAAAATACACTTTCTATTAAAACAGATTAAATCTTAAATTTTTCATGGTTCCATAATCTTAAATGCGACGATACCTATTTAATTGCGTATAAATGGCCTGCGCCTACGATATCCGCAATCAACATAACAATAGCGTCAGTGTCCAGAATTTTGATACTGTCATGTTTGGCATTTTATTCACAATACGAGAATAATTATAAATTTTTAAATGCGTCTTCGTAATGTACATAAAAATGCATAAATCTGAATATAGGAACATGGTTTATCTGCTTTTCTTAGTCAGTTTAAATGATATTTCTGTTTTAAAATATTGATAGATAAAAGTGTAACGCATATAGATTTTTTCCTTCTCACTTCTTCTTCTTCTTCTTCATTTAGTAGAAACCTATACTTTTTTCGGTCAGTTTAAGCGCCATTTCTGATTTGTAAGATATTAGTAATGGATAAAACTCCACCTCATACTTTTTTCTTATTTCACTTTTTTTATAACTTTATTCTAATTTCATTTACACTGTACATACAGTCTCTACAGGCTACATTTACTCCAGCGGTGTAGCATCGGTCGTTCTAGTATTAATTAAAGATAAATCGGGAAAACTTCTGATTTCAGTAATTGTTTTTAAAGTAAATAATTAATTAAACCAACCCAGCTAATTCTGTTTTTCGAGAAGGCATTATTCTTCGGCCGAATTTTTAATCAGACAGTCTGACACTGGGCAGGTACAAAAATCCTAAAATATCCGAATATTGATTCAGTCCAAATGAGGTGGGGCCTCCGAGAATATCTCGCGCTACTAAACAATAGCGTCACTAGGGCGTGAAGGCTACCACTATTTATACCCGGCGGCAGCGCGAAGCTAGGGAATGCCAGTTAATCTTCACTAAAGGTCGTCTCAGCTGCGACATCGGGGCTGGGAATAGAAGTACTTCCCTTGCACAGTCGCACACAAGGCCTATTATTGAATTATTACATAACTTTATTCAATTAGAAGGCATTTCCTTTACACGTTTTACTAATATTTCACTGGTTCTTGTAGAAATTGCAAAGCTCGGCAATGACGTAATAATTACCGATAATTGTCTGCTATATTTTTCACTATGACGATCCGCAATTCAGTCAGCCAAAAACTGATTCGCAATTCTAAATAATTGCCATGGATTAGCACTTGACATTATTTAATCATATTTTTCCTGCCATTTTCAACTTTATTTTTTAAAATAAATTAAAAGAATCACTTAGAGGAATAAACAGAAAACATCTATTTTCGAAAAAATATATTCTTTGCCGGGAGAATGAGTTACCAATTACTCTGCGGTAACCATTTACATTCTCGTAGAATTTTAGAACTTAATATATTAAATATATTAATTAGAAAGATATACATATAAAATCAATTTTAACGAAAAATATTGTTGTTGCGCCGCCGAGATTCGACCCTGGATCTCTTTCCTAATCGGGGAAGGTGCATTATCCAACTATGCTACAGCGACAAATTTTCGAACCTATATGTTACCTTTTTGATATTAATACATTTAATCGTTCCTTAATTCTTTCTAATTAATATATTTAATTCATATTTAAAATATCACAGACCTATGTTCTGAATAATTACAACTTCACAATAAGAATGTGTTCTCCTAATAACTTAATATATGATTTCGTTAAAATTCACTTAAATTTTTTTATATATGCCTATTAGGCCTATTAATAATAAATGTTAATAGTGCATCTAAAAATAAAATACAATCATATTTAAATACAAACCTATAAATGATCTTGTTTATTTGAGGTTAGTTTTCTATTTTTATTTCCCGATAACATTAATCTATCTATTAAGCGTTTCTTTTTTAAATTTAGACATTTAAAAGTATTTGTATTATTTGTGTGTACTTATATAAGTGAGTTAAATTATACTGGACACTTGAGAAAAGATAATTTTTTTCATTTTAAATATTAAATACCCTTGCGCATCATTACAAAATTAAGCGTTACCTACAGACCAGTAAATGAATAGACATGAAATAAAGTGTACATGTAGGAGAGGTGAGGTGGACATTATTTACGGGATGAGGGGCATTTTACACATAAATCCGATAGTTTATGACACATTTATGCAACAGCAAAAGTATTAATTTTTCGAAAATTAAATATTTGTATTTTTAACATTAAAGCATATTATATTGTTAGCGTTAAAATTTTCGTTCCAATAGTCATATATTTAAAAAAAATCGCGGAGTTATTTGACTGCGTAAGTGGTACCTGAGTGACCGTGCGAGTGAAATTAAAATGCAAATATTGAAACAAGAAATTTGCGTTAGTTCATGTCTATATATTTGGTAGGTCTGCGTTCACACATAATGACAATATTTATTTAATACTTTATTTTGATTTGATAAATAAATTATAAATTATTCGCACATTCACCGTTTTTATTGTGATTGATTCATTTAACTTATAATCCAATTTTCAAAAATTATACAGTTCCTCGTACTTGACTTTTAAATATTTAAATTATGTCAACATTCTGTACACTAAAAGTGCTCCATCTCCATTATTATTTTATCGTTGAATTAAAAATATGTTTGACAAAAGTCTTATGTAGAATCGTTAATATTGAATGAGTAGGCTAAGGCTATTAAATATCCTTCTTATTCAGGGATAACCCATGAAGTCTTTGAATATCCTTTGTGGAAAATCTTTTCATGAGGTATTGTTTCAGAAACCTTAAACCTCATGAAATCCTATCCAATATATACAATAAATATTAAAACAGTTAATAGTAATCAAATATCGACCAAATAATGGTACATAATAAATCTACTTAGTACATAAAACATATTTTAAATTAATCTATTCATTAGGTATATCTTGGAAAAATTGTGTTTTATTTGAAGATCTACATTTTATGGTTTTAAGCAAAGACTGGCTGGAAATATTTACCTTAATATAATAGGAAGTTGATAAATAAAATGGAGTGTAGCTATGACAATATATATATATATACGATTAATAGCGTGTTCTTTTGATATTTAGGTTAAGCTAGTTAATTTTTATAAAATCAATTTGTACACACAAAATATAAACGCTGAATTTGAATTTAGTTTACATCTAGACTTGTAGTATATTCGAACAATAATATGCAAGTATGTTGGTACGCATGTTATATTCCGGCTACCTATCTTCTTATATTTCTTACTTCATACTATTAAATATATTACCATTACTACCAACTAATTTTACGGTTTATCAAAGTAGATGCAGTTTATACAAGTTAAATTCATACCTACATATTATAATTGTATTCGTTTCTGTTTTCACCTTGAGTAACATGTCAGGCCAACGAACTCGACTACTTGGAAGCCGACTTGAGATACCAAGGGTCGGTGTTTAGGTTAATCAGCGGGTTCAATGAACCCATCAAAACTGTTGGGACTAAAATCTTCCCTTAAAACAAAAAATGTTTATATTAACCAAGAACAAAGGATTATAGATAATAAAAGGTCCGAAGCCGTAGCTAGCAAATCACTGTATTTTGGGTATCGGTCATGAGAAGTTCTTCTCAAATGAATTCATTATTTTTTCTCTAGCGAAGTGTACAAATGATGCACTTCTACTTTTAATTCAGCACTACGCTGATGAGAGAAATATAACTCTTTTTAAAATAATAATAATATATATATAATTTATTGCTTATTTTTTGTGGTGCTGATCGTTTACGCCTTAAATATCGTAGAAAGCCTATTAATCCCTTATTCCTCCTTTATTAACCCTTCACATTAAAATCAACATAACTCAACTTCCTCCGGTTTCCGAAACGTAACATTTAATATTTAGGATCATCCAACCAGTATTCACATAAAAAAAAGATTTATAAAGAAGCTGCTTCTAAAACACAATCCAGTTAGGAGTAATATCGTAAATCAACGACTCCTGATCTTATATATATATATGTGGGATACGGGTTGCGGACTCTTTTTATAAAGGTCTCGATAATCTCTCAATGAAATTTTAATCTCTGAGAGTCATTACGGGTACTGAATACGTTATTCTAATCTGCGCGCAAAACATACGTGTTGATGATTCATAAATCGCTTCGCACTAGATTAAGTCGAATCTCAATCGACAAGTACCATACAAGTGAGGGATCATACTCTTCATCTTTCGATGTGGCCCACCACAACAAGCTCTCTTCCCTCGTCGCAAGATGCCCAAAAAATGGAATGATTCATCTCAAGCAAATGGTTGAGAGTCTGTCCTCGATGTTCGTGTGTTTTGCCGTCCACGGTATGTGCAACATCTGTCTCCAGCACCACATCTCAAAGACATCAACCCGTCTTACTCCTTTGTTTTCAGAGTCCATGATTCTATTTTATATTTATATGTGTACATTTTAAGACTTTCGAGGTACTAAAATATATCGAATTTACGTTGGAACACCTGATGTATCGGCAAAGTGTGAAATGTGCCAGCCTGAAAAGTGGTAAACTTCCCTTCGGCAGGCATAGATTTAAGCTATTTTACGGGCTTAAGGTTGTGAATATTTTAGACTAGGGTAGATACCCTTGGATTGCGGCGCGGAGTGACATTACCACAATAGAATTTATAGTCGTCGCTTATACGATTACAACTCCGTAATTGCTCCGGTATAGAGACTCGTGCCCCTATATCCATTGGCGAAACCTAATAATGATAAATGACGAATGAAATATTCACATGGATAAAAAGTTCATCAGGCAGATACATAAGGCAACTATATAAGGAAGCAGGGCGACCTTGAAAAATCTAGAAAAGCTACTTTATTTTTTTGAAGGTCTCGGTATGTTTTAAATTAGTTCCATCAAATATAGTTTTCTTTATAAGTTAACATTTGAGCGTCAATGCGTTAATTTAAATAATTTAAATTTTAGAACGGATACATAATTTTTCTTCTTCATCCATGTGTCCATCGATGGAAGACGATCAAAGGTTGGTGGCCAAGTTGCAGTTTGCTGATTTATCTTGTGGAAGATATCTAAGATATTCATAATTTTAGACATTGCGGCACTTCCTAAGGTTACACAGTAGAGATAACCTATTTTTATTTACGACTCTGCTGCCTTCTAACATAAAATTATACGCAGAATATTTCAGTTAACATCAGATTAAAAAGTAAATTTTAGCAAACAGTCTTTATGAAAAATGATACTAAAATCTGAAAAATTCTGCAAAGTTAGAATCTCACATCTCATATTTTCTGCAGATAATTTTATTTATTTATACATTCGACAATGTAAAACAGCTGTAGGGTTATTCACTCCCAAATAAGAACGATCTTGAATTATGGGGGTGGCTATCAACATTTATATAAAACAAAATTAAGATCAGCTAGATGTAAGAAATTGTTTACATATATATAAATATATATATATATATATACACATCTATAATAATACAATTTAAAAATTAACAAAATAAAAAAAATGTTAAGAAATTGATCAGATCAGAACTTGGGAAAGATGTCAAATAGATAATTGTTTAATAATTTTCAAGACCTTCGAGCCATTTTAGAACCTCTTTTTTGTACACATTTATATTTGCTGCTAATTTAATTAATTATGACAGTTGGTTATACAGTCTAGAAGTATGTATGATGCACGTATCTGTTCTAGTCCTAATTTGGACATTTTAAAAATAACATGTTCATTAGTTTTGCTCCGAGTCTGATAGTTATGGTGAATTTTTATTTTATCCACTTTAAAAAAATAAATAAAACGGTTTATGATATTATATATTTAAAATATAGCTGTCTTAAACGAAAAAAAAAATTGAAATTGTGAAATTTTTAACAATTTAGCAGACAATTTGAAAAAGTAAATAAAATAACACGCATTGTTTACAAACGTACTGTATTCAAAACCATTCAAATAATTTTTGTGCGATTTGAGGGTAGGTACTGTCGCGTGAAACTGCCACTCGGCAGAAAGTATTTATTTTTTTACAACAAACTGACTCATTTTTCGATATAAATCTGCTTTTACGCGGCATAAAGAAAAATTCTGACATTTTCCGAGTCAAAGCTTTTTTGTTTTGTTCATTTTGTCTCGTCTGACGTTCGTATCTGTTCGCGCGACCGGTAAATGCGAATCGATCTGTCAGGCAATATTTCCTAGTCACTTTTTGTATCTTTTTCGTTTTATGACATACTATTAAAAAATTATAATGCACTGTAATATTGTCGTTAGAGATTAGCATTATTTTTTTATTGATTATGTAGCTATTTTTATAGGAATTGGAGGAAAGGTTTAAACTGTCGTAAAACTTTAGAACCAATATGATTAGTTGATCACCTGACCACTGTTTTATGCGAATGTCTTACCGCTGGCTCAATAATTATTGTTATCTCTGTTTGAATATTCAATTATAGTAAATATTTACAAGACAATTATTTGGTATTTCCAATACAACGATAGTCAGACTTGTACAGTTTCTAGTTCATTCTATATCTTTTTATGGTGTGGAATCATAAACCTTGAAGGTAAAGAAGAGAAGACGGATTGGTGCATTTGTGATGTGGTACTGGAGAAAGTATTTTTTTAATTTTTGCAAGAAGGAAGATGTTGTGGTGGATCATGTTAAAAGACGAAGAGATGGAAGATTCCCCAGACGTTGGACCGACCAAGTGGAAAAGACAACCGGCACTTCTCTGTCGATAGCCCCAAGATCTGCAGGATTCCGAAAAAAGTGGAAGAGCATAGTCAAGAGGGCGAAAGTTCAAGGAGATTATGATCCTGTCATAAGGTGGCCGGGGGATCCTCTGGCTTTTGACCATTTCTCGGTGCAGCTACACGATTTAGGGCCTGCCCCGGACCGATGGTGTACCTGTAGCCGGGTGAGGAAAACGCCGGAGCACATCCTCTGGTATTGCGTGATTCTGATGGATGCAAGTCAGGATATTCTAGAGGGTTTGGAGGGATTAAATCGAGGTTCCGTCAGGAACTCCGATCTGTTCAAGCGTGACAGGAAACTGGAGTTGTTTGTGAATGTGGGTCTCCAGATGAGAGATCATTATCTCTTGTTCATTTTATTATTATTATTATCAACCTTCTGCCCAAATATGATCTACGATGTACTGTTCTTGTGGGTTAAATCTGTCGGCAGTGATGCGTAGACGGTGACTATCTGATATGTTTTTCTCTTTTTGTTTGCCTCTTCACTTACCCTCTGCTCCCCCGGCCTTGTTAATTGTTTTATTTTATATTATCTTTATGTTGTGTTTTGTAAATACTATTTATTAATAATGTGAGTCAACCGGGGACAATGACGGCATATTTTGTTTTGCCAGCTATGCGATATCGTTCTGTCAATATGCGGGGCGCTATTGCCAACCAAGCGGCGAATGAGTAGGACCGAGATAGGAACATTGAGATTATTGTATTGGTCCTGGGTAAGCGGTGGGTCCGCCCTTATAAAGTACAGACGTGGATCGTTAAAGTGAAAAATAAATAAATTAACTACTTATTTACTTTAATTATTTTTTTCTATTTATTGTCAGTTTGTTTTTAAAACGGGAACTGATGGCAATAATTTTCTGACCACTTTTTGTGAAGTTTCTATAAATGTACATATAAACATTTCAGCATTCACCATTAAATTAATACTTTTTACAGTTATGGCTGAAGATTTGCCAAACGATTTAGATGGTGAACGATACAATTCACATTGCAAAATCTATCCAATGCGTGTTCACTATTTTTAGTTTAGCTTAGTTATCAAAAACGTTCAGGTTGTCACGTATATTAAAACTATACGACCGTACTGGATTATTTTTTTTCCATTACGTTGAGTCACTAACATACTGACTAATTTGAGTGGGTCGTAAATCACGAAGGGATTAAAAAAATGGATAATATTTTGTTTTTTTTATAAGTATAAATGTCAATATTTCTGACTAATGCACGAATGTTATTTTTGAGCTGATGATTCATCTGTCACTCTTTCAGAAAACTAAAGATAATAGTTGGGTGCCGGAGAATGCGATGACCAATTGATTGATAAATTTCGCGAGATTATTCTCTCGTCAAAAATATCTCTTAGAAGCTTCATTGTGACTCGGGCCGTATGGGTAGTAGCTCCGTTCTGCTGAAATCATACCTCAGTACACACGAGAACGTATGATATATATATCACCCTTTTCAAAGAAATAAGGCTCGAAGATATTCTCTCTAAGAATCGTACCATAACGTGGTTCTCCTTATCGTGACAAATCACTTACGGAATAAGGTTGCTGGTTTAATTAAGGCTTCCCTTTCAAAAATAATACATGTTTCGCATTTTAACGAAAATATTGGTTAATGTTATTCATTTATATCAGAAGTTAAACAATAGATTTGACTTTTTAAAAAATAATTACTGGTCGCGGTCTTTTTTATAATGCTTGTATATTCTTAATAATGGCAAATAACATTCAGTTTATTAGTTTCACATCAGTGTAAAAGTCCTATGTAAGTAATAGTTTTCAAAAACGAAAACCTTGATCTTGAAATTTTGATATAAATGAATAATAACTAAAATTTTCGTAAAAATCGCGAAAATATGAATTATTTTTGAAAGCACGCCCTTAAGGAACGAATCATTGATTCCGAGAGTGAATTCCTGATATTGAAATGGTGGTGGTATATTCTTTGCGGATCTATGTTTGTGGATAATTACCAAAATGTTATTTTTAAAATCTGAAAATTTAAATAAATATAATATATATATTAAGTAAAAAAATATATATTTTTTTAACCGCTTCGACCCCTTATTAAGCGTTCTTTATGTATTTCGTGATTCCTGCTGACACAATGCATGATTGAGAGAGACTCTTTTGTGTGAAACTTCCTTTATGTTTATATTATGTCGCGATCCCTAAATATGAGGAATTCTGTGTACGCTTTCTTCAGTTGGGTTCTTTGATTTGCGCTGAGAGTTTGCGTCAAAGAATAGAGATATATTATTAACGCTATTACCGCTTTTGCTTGGACGCGTTTAAGATTGTTTTTCACCTATTCTTAATTTTTTTTAAATTTTTTTTTTACTAATGTGTGTATGTTGTTAACATGTTTTTTTTTAAACATTGGCTTTTCGTATTATTTCATGTATTTCTAATAACTGTATTGTGTTAATAATCTTCATTTTCCTTGAATGACATTATTATTAACATATCTTATTATTTCGCGTAATCCCGAGACACCGGGGGAAGTATGCGCTCACTTGATGTAGTGGTAAAATTTGTATTGCAGATGTCTCAAAAAATGAGACAAGAAAAATATATGACATTAAGCGTCATTCATTCCGGATGTCATTCTCCAGGGCAACACTTCAGCGGAGACATTTGTGATGATATTTGAAGAAGCAGAAGATGGGTCTTTTGGATCTATATGACGTTTGTTTTGATTTTCTTGTATTATTGTCTTTTGCAATGCTCATAAACTTTATTTTGTTTATACTGTAGCTCTTTCTCTGCTTTTTGTTATTGCGCCCCGGCTTGCTCGGCGCCCTCGAGCGGGGCCCAGCTTATGGTCAATTCTGTATATTCTAAAGATCAGTGTGTTATTCATCTTCTTCTTTAGTTCTTCATTGAATCTCTCCGACCAGACGCACCGCTTACATTCACCGTCATGACACTCATCTAGATCTTCTTCGCCTTAAAATTGCGACCAAGATAATTTATTTGGTCATGTTAATGCATATTGTATCTGAGACATTGTAAGAATCTTTTGTGTACTATCGTAGATATAACTTGACGTGGTTAGATTTGTTGAAGATTGAGACATTCGTGCGAAATGCTATTCATGGGATATGTGACGTCGTTTCGAAGGCGTCTATTTTTCACTTGACGCTGTTGCGCCCAAGTCTCTGAAAATCGGAATAGCAAGTGTGTAAAACGATATTATTTTAAATACTAATTAAATGTATTAATTATAAAGATATACATATAAAATCAACTTTATTGAAAAATATTGTTGTTGCGCTACCAGGATTGGAACCTGTACATTTAATTTGTATTTTAAACATCGCAGACCTATGTTCTGAATAATTACAACTCACAATAAGAATGTGTTATGATATTACCTCCATTTTATACGTATAGAAAACGTCTAATTTCTCAGATTTAGTCAGATATTTTGATGACAGCTCGATGTTTATTGAATGCATTCTATAGTTTATATTAATTTACGAGTACTTGCATTGAATATTCAGTGTAAAAAATAATGTAATAATTGTACTTGTTTTTCTTCTTTGATTACTTATAATATGTAATTCAATTTTAATTCTGCTTGTGATCATTTAATTGGCTTTTGAATGTAATAGTTTTTTATTCTTTACCTTAAGAATTAGTTTATTTTTAGATGTAGTGCTTTCTATTCATCCCACTTTTCTGTTCCAGCATCCATTAGAACATGAAACCCTTCTTCAGTTAGCTTTGTGCTTTCGTTCCTTCTAATTTACACGTTATTACAAGTTATTCTGGATTATATTTCGAAGCCATTTTTCGGTCTCTTGTTAATATGATGTTACTATTCTCTTTTTTATCGACAAATAATTTATAATTAATAATAAAAAAATTTTAATATATTTTTAAAATAAATTTTCATCTATTATTTATGAACAGTACTTTTCTAGTATTTTTCACATTGTATTTCTGGTAAAAAGTTTTATCTGTTAGAATATAATTATTTATGATCCGTGTCCATGGAATGTGACACGATGAGATTAATCTCAAAGTTTTCAGTTGAGATAATTTTCAGTACCATATTTACGTAATGAGATTTTGATATGCAGATTACATTTTAGGTCACCTTGAATAACGATCAATAGACTGACGAAGGTTCTCATGGGAGCATAATCTTTGTCTCAGAGAGTCGAAAATCTCCTTGCAAACGTGTACCATTAGATAACGTAAGGTCTCGCGAGTCAAGCGGAGATAATTGAACGTCTATATCATATATTGTTGTATATATTATTTATTTATAAACTTAATGATTGCTAATTATTTTTAAATTAAAATTAACATGATTTAACGACACTTAAATTATTATTAAGTGTGAGTGTTGGCTTTCTTCCGAGTTGTGTGAGGTGGTAAAGAGAGTTCAGCACCTAGCGACATATTGATATATGCATACTGATCTATTCCCGCTGGTCGATGTTAATATGGAATATTGTCTTGTCGAAAGTGATGGTTTTGAAAAGAAGACAACGTGCAAAATACTTGTAGATAATAAATGTTTGGAATAAGTAGATGTGTTTTGTATTCGGGAAGAATGTTTGATAGAAACGGAAAGACTGAAAAAGATATCGAAGGGAGGGTGACTGCAGGGAATAAAGTGAATGGCGCATTGAATGAAATTATACCAAATGAGAACGTGTCAACCGAGGCAAGACTAGTGGTTCAAAATGGTTTCCTGGTACCGACACTGATGTATGGAAGAGACGCCAGAAGCTGGCAGAAGAAGAACGAAAGTAGACTGATATATGCGGAAAATTCATTTATGAAAGAGTAAAGAATAAATAAATAAAGATAGAATGTTCAGCTGATCTTAGTATAGTGAGTAAGATCATGAAAGGATCACTTAGGTAATTTGGTCATATGCAACGGATGAACGAGGAGAGAATAGTAAGAAAGATATGTTACGCAAGTGTTGATGGCATCAGAAATAGAGGACGTCCGTGAAAGAGTTGGCACGCCCGGGTAATCCAGATGCTGAAGGATGGTCCTGTTAGAAGTTTGGTGAAACGGCGTGATGGTGAGTAAGTGAGTCTTATATCTTATTCGTATCCTTAATTGTAGATACTGACCGCTTTGAGACCTCTTGATAATATTGGGTAGCTGCAAGAATATAGGCAGGCGTGACAGGGCACGTACAATGCATTGTGCACAGCAAGCACACTCTTATGTGATTGTATTGTTAATATTAAATTGTCTTCTGTACATATCGCGATGTCCGTGGCAAAATACGATTAATATTAAGTGCTTGATGCTTACTTCCAAGACCTTATAGATCAAGTCCTCGCCAGTTTTAATATTAAATCAAGACCTTAATGTTTGCTCTAATAAGATTAATTATATATACACAGCATCGCTAGCGCAAGACCAGTACAAAGAAGATAATATGAACATAAATCAACTAAATAGACACATTCCGCGAGAACTCCCGCCCACTGCGAATTATTTTATTTCCCGTTTTTATTGTTAATTTAATAAAATATTAGATATTTACTATATCCAGAGTAGTCTAAATTGAAACCTTCTTCGAGGTGTACTTTAAATATTGTTTTAAAATTTATTTGTATCTAAGATTGTATGCAAATGAATACACATAACGTAATACAATATACACATTTTTTAAAGAGAACACATTTTGTTGTGAGGTTGTAATTTTTTCAGAACACAATTCTGTTATATTTGAATACAAATTGAATGCATCAATTAAAAATATATACTATATATTTATAATTGATGGAATGTAAGATGTATCAATTTGAAAACACTGCAACATTAAGTTCGAAAATTTGTCGACTATTTACGAGGCTGACGTGGTGTAATTGTATATTGCACTTCCCCGGATAGGGAGAGATCCTGGTTTAAATCCCGGTGGCAGCTAAAATATTTTTTAGATAAATTGAGTTTATATCATTCTAATTTTATCCATTTAAATTGTATTAAAATATAACAATAACTGCTGGGTTGAAAAGGGGCTGTAAACAGAGGCGTGGGTTGTTGAACCGACAACATAAAAAAGATTGCATGTAGCAACTAAATGCGGATATAAAAAATATGTCCTTATCCAACACTGAATAGACTAGGGCTAACAAATAATATATAATAAGTATACAACGTCAACCTTTCTTTTCGTCTGCTGCTGTTGTTTGAACGAATTTTGCGTTTAATGTTAAAAATATTTTACGTTTGTAAATAAATTTACAAATACTTTTTATGTATTATACCGGCTCTTTTAAAGACATCAAAGGTTTTCAATTATTTTCAAAACAAATGAAATAATGTTTACAAAGGTGTAATGGAAATTAGACGGAATTTTCAAAACGAAAGAGAAATTAACATTGCTGGAAGGGTCTTGTGAATTTAACGAAGTTATTGATTTAGGAATGCTGCAAAAGTATTGTATAGGTAAGAGATTTAGAGTTTAGTCTCAACGAGATCAGAGGTTTTTTTTAGAGTATAGGGTATTATCAATTTATACATTTATTCTTAGATTGAGCGGCTATTTGTCTAAGATTGTGTTCAAAATCAGTGATTTGTGACAAGAACCCTTTGAAAAGCATAATTTTTCCTATTTTTATCAGAAGGTTCGCTGAGGATACTAGTCTATAAGAAAAGGTTTGATAGATATATTTCTTTTCAAAAACACGAAATTGTGCGATAAAAAATAGACAAACTAGATTAGTTCTAAAAAATATACCAAAGCATTTGCGTACCATTTTTCAATAACTTGTTAATTTCTGATCTCTAATTTAGTAGTAAGTGTGGAATACATGTCATAGAAAATATGTCGTCAACTCACTGTGTTGGTGTAGCATAATCGGTTAATGCAGATAGGAAGAGATCCAGGTTCGAATCCCGGTAGCGACAACAATATTTTTTCGATAAATTGATTTTATGTGTACATTTTTCTAATTAATAAATTTAATTTGTATTAAAAATATCACAGACCTATGTTCTGAAAAATAGCAACTTTACAAAAATAATGTGCTCTTCTTAAAAATAATAAATTTTATTAATGTTTCCCAAATTAATTATCAATTAATTCTGTCGGATTTTACGCGAAGGTGTTTGTGATTCCGTAAATATAAAACATGGCTTTCAAATAATGGAACGAAAGATGCGTCATTTTTAAAGTGCAACAAGTAAGTTCTAAAATTTATCGTCCACTCACTGCTTTGGTGTAGCATAAACGGTTAATGCATTACGCCTGGATAGGAAGAGATCCACGTTCGAATCCCGGTAGCAAAAACAATATTTTTTTCGATAAATTGATTTTATATGTATATCTTTATAATAATTAATGTATTTAATTTATATTAATATATTATCTCTCCAAATATATATATATATATCACGCTCTCAGTAAATAAAATACGAAGAGTAATATATTTAATAAAACTAATCCTAACTTGGACGAGAGTAACTAACCTAAGAAAAGTATTTTTTTATATAATGAACACAATACTTCTTACAAATGGTTAACGTTGTTATCACAAAATGTACACACTTGGTGGATATTTTAATTATTTTGTGTAATTGTGGAATTGTACAAATGTCAAAAATACAAAAGATAAACTGGCCAAAAAGGCTACTCTTTCCGGAGTTCTTCCCCATCAATTCCACATCCCGATGTATGACAGACTAAATATTGTAAAAAAACATATGAATTCTATCTGGTCTGCACAATGGATGGATCCAAACAATCACAAGGGTAATCGTCTTAAAATAATCCAAAGATATATTCCCCGTACCCCTTGGTTCTCCAACAGGAAAGGCTCTAAAAGAACAGTAGCAAATATCTCTAGAATGAGAATTGAGCATTGCCAGGTGGCCTCACATTTGTTTAGATTGAACATAATAGACTCCCCAATGTGTGAATGTGGTGCCGAGGAGGAAACCCTTGACCATGTCTTTTTTGCCTGTCCATTGCGGATCACAGGTTTTTTTTACAATAATCTTGTCAATGGTAATTTTCAACTCCCGGTTAACTTGTGTCATCTTCTTTCCCTCAACTCGCCACATTTAAGCTATATAATAGCAAATTTATTGAATGTCAATGGTATTAACTTGTAACGCAATATTCCCTATTCTATAATATTGTTGTACTGCTTTCTATGAAATAATGTTTAAACTTGTTTAATGGCACAAATCACTCTTGAAAGGTGGATTGCCTGTTTGAAAGAAGAAGAATAAGAAAAATACCAACAAAACATTCATGTCACATTTGACAGCGACATAGATAAGGAAAACAATCATAGAGTGCTACGCGATTTGACCATGAGACATAGATGAGATGACAAGAGTCTCACAGACCTGGCTGTTTAAGCAAGTACTTTACAGGCTACCGAAGCAAATGACACGAAGTTATTATTATCGATCTGTATTTAATTCTAATCCATCGTTAGAAAAAAATAATCGAAAATCATTTAACAAACCAGTGTCAGATTACAAGATGTTGACATTGATATTGTAAATTATACATAATTTTAAGTAGTCGTCTGTAACGTGGGCGCCTTTTATTTACTATTGTATTTCTGTGACTCATTGCTGTTCTAGAAATATTGGTATTACTGTCAAAATTACGGCATAATAAATAATGGATTCATAAGTTATTCAAAACTAACGGTTACGTATTACGTATCTACTACAGGGTGAATATTATGTTCCAGGCTAATTTTGGTTTGATAGATATTTGTCAGTTTAAATTTGATAGTCGTAGAGAGTAGTTGATTACAATTTATTATGGAGCATATAACGTGTTAAAGTTATTAAAACATTTATCTAAATAATAATGACAATGCTGTAACTAATAATGGCGATCGCTAGCGTTATATGTTGGAAAACTTCTTGGTGACTGAATTGAATCGATTGGACCTACAATATATGTTTTAATAGAACGGTGCTATCTCACACATCGCCCGAGCTACGCTTGAAATTTTGCGAGAAATTTTTCCCGGTTGTTTAATGTCAAAAAGTGGTGATATCGACTGGTCTCCTGAATCACCCGATTTGATGGCTCCCGACTATTTTCTGTAAGGGGGGTACTTGAAAGGAAAGGTCTACGCCATTAAGCCACCAACAATTCCGATGCTACTGGTCTACGCCATTAAGCCACCAACAATTCCGATGCTACTGATCTACGATATTAAGCCACCAACAATTTCGATACTACTGGTCTACGCCATTAAGCCACCAACAATTCCGATGCTACTTGACAATATTCGAAATAAAATATCTGAAATAACACGCAAAATGTGCTAGAATGTTATTAAAAATATGGTTAAATAAGCACGCACTTGTGCCGCTGCCAGAGGTGGCTACTTGGCCGATGTCATATTCCATGCATAATTGTAATAAACAAAATAATCAATAAATAAAAACTGTTTTAAAAAATTTAGTTCCATTTGATAGTTATTTAAAAAAAATATCGGTTTGGAATATAATATTCACCCTGTATAATATGGATTTCTCGTGCTTAATAGTTGGCCCTTTGTACGTTATAAAACGATTAAATATATTATTTTTATAAAAATTAAATAAACCAATTAGAAAAAATCTCTTCGATAAACCGATTTTTCTGTTTGTCTTTCTAGTTGATTAATTTGTTTTGTATTAAAAATACTATAGAACTGTGCTGAAATTGCAACTTCACAACACAGATGTGTTCTTAAAATGAGATTGTACTTTATTTCAAATTTCAAACATATTATTTCACTGCATATATATAATAATATATGTACTAGCATAAGCTAACAATCTTCATGATATCATGCATAATATACGATTCGATTCTACGATTCTACAAGTGACATCTAATTATCTAATATACATTATACGTAAAAGCATCGAATTTATGTTCAAATGTAACAAATTTCTACGGGATGACAACCATTAAACATATTCTATGTTAAGGCTTCCTTTTCAAAAATAATTCATATTTAGCGTTTTTTTTTTACAAAAATGTGAGTTTTTATTATTCATTTATATCAGAAGTTATACACTAAATTTAACTTTTTTTAAAACTATTACTTAGATAAGACCTGTATACTAATGTAAATGTAATAAACTAAATGTTATTTGATATAATTAAGAAAATACAAGCATTATAAGAGAGACCGCGACCATTAAATTAATTTCAAAATTGCGTTAATATAGAAAGTTCTCGCTTATACGAAATATATTTTCTTATAATATTGAAGCCAAGATTACAAAAACAAATCTATATTGAACCAAATTAGCAAAATATTAAAAATTAATATAATTATAAACCATTCAATTTGTAATACATTTGATCAATTAGACGTTCCTATCCTACAATTAGAATTTAGACGTTCCTATCCTATAGCAAAAATAATACTTAGCATACGTAACATATTTTTTGTCAATTTATGAATGATTTATGACAAAGAAACGGCGGCGGCGTGACAAATAGTGATGTAGTACCAATATACTAATATTATATAAAATATGAATTAAATATATTAATTAGAAAGATATACATATAAAATCAATTTTATCGAAAAATATTGTTGTTGCGCCACCGGGATTCGAACCTGGATCTCTTTCCTAACTGGGGAATGTGTATTATCCAACTATTTTTCCAATATTTTTCGATAAAATTGATTTTATATGTATATCTTTCTAATTAATATATTTAATTCATATTTAAAATATCACAGACCTATGTTCTGAATAATTACAACTTCACAATAAGAATGTGTTCTCCTAATAACATTATATACATATTTAGCGCAAAAATTTAAAATTCACAGGCTAGCTTTTTACGAAAAAAACATGAAAACGTTGGTAAATATAACTATAGGTATTATTTTAATTATAAGCGTCCATCGACCGCGATTTCGTATGATTTTGAGTTGAAAAAAATTTTAAAAGAGGAAAAAATAAAAGTTTATACTGCTTACAGGCCATATAACATTTCGGAAATTATTATTTATTTATTTTTTAGAAGGACGACATCAGATTTTATTAATATTATTGTCTTTAATGTCATGCTGAAAACGAAAAAATATTATATAGCACTAACATCACGCATACAATGATGTCGCCGGCCGCGGCAATTACCAATGCTGCCTAACGGCGCACTTACTGTATTTAAAGTAAAACTCCCGTATTTTAATTTTAATTAATAATTAAAAATATATTACTTCATTCAAATGAATTACTTGGCACGTACGTCAAGATTTAACTAACAATTTACGGAACGTTCCAGATACTTTCCAACTTACTGCATCGTTCTCATCATCGGACTCTGCGGTAGTAACGAGCATATCGAGAATGTCTAAAAAGTCGGCAATATCTCCACTAATGAAAAGTCACCCTCCTTGTAAAAGTAAAAATAAAATCAAAAAAGTTTTCGAAAATTCGATAACTGTAAAATTTTTAGCACTTGGACGTCGATATGAGTGTGTGTGTGTTAGATTTTTAAACGCAATTGAAATTTCTGACATTTTCGTATAAATCACTTTTATCTATGGTATAAAATAAATCTGGCAACACAAAAGTTGCGCATCACCTGTCAATTTTGTATGGAGGAAAAATGATGATTTTTATACTCGATTTTGACGTAATTCGTGGTGTTCTTGAGTTGAATAATATTTCTATGATTCACTGTATGATATCACTACTGGAAAAAATAATTTGGTTTAAAATCTGATATGCGGCGCCCGTGATACCAATCGTTATTTATTGACGACGCGTGCTGTCACGTAAGTGTCGGCTATAGAATAAGGATAGCCAACGTGACATTCTGACATTTAACGCACTGTCTCTTTCTCCTTCGCAAGTTTTCGACGCGTTCCTTCTCGGGGGTTAAAATGTAAAAAATAATGTTGTTACGTCAAGAGATTCAAAGCTATCCACGATTAATAAAAACTTAATAAGTTAATCAAATAAATTAATATAAAAAAATTGTTAGAAAGGAAACACAAACCGCAAACCGTTGATGTCATCACTTTTCATATTTATAAGTAGAAAAATTCTTTACTGGTAATCCATATCTAAATATATAAAACAAAGTCGGGTTAGTTACACCATTTATAACTCAAGAATGGCTGGACCGATTTTTATGACCATTGATTTGTTGGATTTGTCTCTACCCCAAATAGCAGAATAGGTATTAAAACATCGGAAAAAATTATGAGGAAAATTCATGATCTCGTACATTTTGTATGGAACGGCTTTTTTGATGATATCTCGAGAACTGATCTACTGATTTCGATTAATTTTTTTTTGTTCGTCTCGGCCTCGAGAAGTTTCCTCGCGCATTGGAAAAATAAGAAAATCACAAAAAAATTTAATCCGTTTACAACGCCATTTCTGATACACGACAGAAACAAAACACGGACAGAAATGAACATGGCGTTGTATGCTGGTTCCGCTGAATTTTAGGACGACTACATCAACAAAGTGTTCCCGAACATCATTGCTAACCACAAAAATCACAATTGGTTGAGTGAACGAGCAATTCTTGCGGCAATGAAGAAAGATGTGAATCACTTAAACTTCACAATTCAAAATCAAATCGTTGGTCCACTGCAAATCCTTCAAATCTATCGACTATGCAACAAACGAAGACGAAGCATCCAACTATGAAACTGAATTTTTAAACTCATTGGATCTGCCTGGCTTGCCATCGCGCTATTTACAACTGAAGGTTGGCTCAGTAGTCATCATGCTTCGAAATCTGAACCAACCGATTTCCGATTTGTCTTCCATTCACCATGACGATCAACAAATCCAATTCTTGACTGTTTGTGGCCTGAATGTAGTAAATGAATGTTTCTCTCACGGTCAATTGTACGTAGCATGTTCACGTGTCGGCGAGCCATCCGCTTTGATCGTTCTCGCACCTGAAAACAAAACGAAAAATGTCGTATATCACAAGGTGTTTCAATGAAGGGAATCGACCCGAGCGCAACCCACATTCAGCAAATAGTTTAACAGAAAGTAGTGCAAAAATGCTACGCCAATCATTTCTTTTAGAGCAAATGCCTTACTGCCACGTGAATTACATTCATTTCAATGTAATTAAAATGATTTTTTCACATTTATTGAACTTAATTCGTTTTATTAGGAGAACACATTCTTATTGTGAAGTTGTAATTACTCAGACATAGATCTGTGATATTTTAAATATGAATTAAATATATTAATTAGAAAGATGTACATATAAAATCAATTTTATCGAAAAATATTGTTGTTGCGCCACCAGGATTCGAACCTGGATCTCTTTCCTAACCGGGGAAGATGCATTATGCAACTATGCTACAGCGACAATTTTCGAACCTATATATTACCTTTTTGATATTAATACATACCATACCAGGTTCGAATCCCGGTGGCGCAACAACAATATTTTTCGATAAAATTGATTTTATATGTACATCTTTCTAATAAATATATTTAATTAATTTTAATTTAATAAAAAACTGAATTTGATTCAGCTTATGAGTTAACACAATATTTATTGATTCTGAACCGGCACAAAGTTCGCCGGGTTAGCTAGTATCATATAATATTTACGGTTGTTATCTCGGGTTAGTATTATAATTTGTGGGTTGGTATCTTGTCGTTTCGTACCGTCCAATAATTATAATTTTTGTATCTTCCTACACTATACTTCGTACTGGCATTGGTTATAAGTATTACCAGAATTTATAATTTCGCTACCCATCTTAACGTTATTTTGTATATCCACTTAATGTAGTAAATTTACTTCCCATTAACGTCAATATTTCAGAACAACATACAACTGACATTAAACTTTCGAGTCAAAGCTAAAATAACCAAAATTACAAAAGTTTCCGAAATCAGATATGGGCAGATAAATGGGGTGGATTTATCGATTTTTATGTAGTCAGATAGATAATGAAACCAAAAAAATTACTTGGGTCTTATTATTAAAACCTAAGAGTGTCTACTCATTTTATTTTATACTGCTATATTTAGTTGTTTATTACAAATAATATTTTACCTTATTTTATTAGACTTTCCAAAAATAAAAGTACTAGCAATATTTGAATATGTCCAAGAACACACAATTACTGGATTTGCATCTACAAAGGCATTAAACAAATAATAATTAATAATAAGAAAATACATAAAAATTGATTTTTCAGGCGTAATCTAGTATAATGTGTTAAAAAAATATTTTACAGATAAATAATATTACTTGAAATAATTTGAAATAATAATTAGATTCTCATTGTGACATTTATGCTGTTTTAGGAAATGAATATCAAATTTACTCCATAGATGGCGATAGTGTAGTTGTAGTCGAAGTATTTCGACATAGTAACATATATACAACATCCACAAATTTTATATATATGGAGATTGAATAATGGGTGAGAATGGTGAACGTTATATTTGTATAAAGTGATCACTTAAGCTAGCCGAAGACAGGTCGTAAGCCCTGTCCCATACTTGCATATCTTTCCATTAAATATAATACAAAAATAGCTTCGTCTCTATGAGATATCTTTTATTTGTTTAACAAAAGTATTGCTTCAAATATTGCATATGTAGATATATGAATTTTAAATCTTTATCAAAAATGATTGCGCTATAAAATTGCAACTACAATATTATCACTTTTTAATACAAATATAAAAATATACGATATTTCGCCGACTTGAATTTTCATTTGATGAAATGCACGGTTGTATATTTGACAGTGTAACTAAAAAAACATATAACTGGATATAATACAACTGGAGAACAAGTCTACATTAGATTACATCTTATTCTGAAAACTTTGTTAGTCTATAAAGTAAATGAGTAAATGGATTTTATACTCAAAACGTGTACGAAAACTAATCTAATTATCTTTTATAACACATTTTGCAATGAAGTGATTTGAAATAATGTCATCATATAATTTAAAAATGGCTAGACAATTGACAATTTATAATGTGCTTCTTTTTATTATCCTAGTAAATAGGATGTACATAGGATCTTGTGATGAATGTTAGCAAGTAAAAAGTGATCTGAAAAAACACGCGTTTCAGGCCTATTACCGTATATTTTATACAAGCGAGAATAAGCATGTTCTAGGGAAGTTTTGCGGTATATGCGTGTATATATATATATATATATTGTGGTGGTTAGAGGGTGGGAAAAAGAGTGCGCCTTTAATTATCACAGGCCCTAATTAGTTACGATATATGCAATATTTGGTGCAGGCATGGGCGTATTTTTCTCAGGCTCCTAAAATCAATTTAATATATCTGTATTGAGAGAAGGGGATGAGGTGGCCAGGAGGAGGGTGCCTATGTTTTGCAGCCTTAAAAATATCTATGTAATATTAGGAATAGATATCATTCAATTCAATACAGGATTTTGTTGAGGGATGAGGGTGGATTAGCCAGGGGAAGGGTGCCTATATCTTGCGGATGGTCCTAAAGAGCAACTGTGATACTAATATGAAAATATTGGGACAAGAAATTAGCGTAAGTTCATGTCTATATGTTTGGTGGTCTATGGTTTTGATCTAATATTTTTGAGGCAAACATGTATGTTAAAATGTGATTTTTGTATATTTATTATAACAATGTTATATATAATTATTATTGTTTCAAATGTTACAAATAAATAGTGTAATTAGTTTATTTATATATTTGGGAACCGACATGTCTAAAGATAATGAAGAGTGGAAATGCTGCCTACTTCACGCTACAGAAACTTTTCAGGTGCAAATACAGGCAGACCGAACTTCGGAACTACAGCCGATATTAATAAATAAATGCGAAACCTCGGCCTTATAGAAAAATAAGACAAGGCCATCCAAGTATGTGAAAATAAATTTTTCCGATAACTTTTAAAATAATACTCGTGTCGGTTACCATCAATAACCCATTGTCTTATTCACAACTTTACGAGATCTTCAAACAATTTAAAATAGACGAATTTTCTATATATTGTTTTGACTGCATTACGGAAGCGAGAAGGACTCTATTTCTAAGAAGACTTCGAGGAAACTCCGGCTGGAACTCGACCACCAAGATTGAATATTGAGATAGTCGGTACGAACTGATTAAAATCAAAATAAATATTTGAATGACTCGCATAGTAAATCTGAATGGGTTAATGAGTGCGAGCTCCTACAAGTAGCCGTTGTTTTCCGTCCCATCTCAAGAATTTAAGACCCGAGATAATTTAATTCCACAAACCAAAATCCAACCGAAAATCAATCGCCCTTCCCTTGATTAAGCGGAAAGGACTTTTCGATTTAATCCCGGTTAAATATTTCAGATCTTACCGCCCGTCCCGAGCGAGCACATCTAAAAATATTCCGCCAGTGGTGTAATAAATAAAACAGCTCGTATAACTTTTTCTAAAACCGCATTCTATCTAAACATGGTGATTTGTTTGCTCGCGTGCGTGCTAAAGCTGTGCGTGCCAAAGCTTATTTTTACTTCCCAGTTGGGAGGTTTAATTAAATCTACATATATAATATATATGAATCTATCTGTCTGTCTATTTTCTACGTCCTTTGACCTAAACCTAATTTTATAATACAGTTTACTATTTAGAACTCTGAACAAAACATAGAACCATCTCTCCTCTTGACCACTTCACACCCCCATCCTTTTGCGGTTGCGATGTTGCGCATGCGCAATGATTTCCTTCATCTATTGACTCACCACATGCAGCACAAGAAACATTCTAGTAGTGAGTGATTGAAACGTTCAAGACAATAGATCAGCCCGCCAACTGTGAGATACGGTCCGTGATTCGTTTCTTGAATGCACGAAACATAAAACCAGCTGACATTCATCGCCAAGTGTGTCCAGTTTTGTCCTGATTTGGCGCCAAGTGATTTCCATATTATCCTTCATCTGAAGCGGTTCCTTGGTGGCAAGCGTTTTGATGACGATGATGAACTCAAAGCCGGAGTACGGACATGGTTTTCATACTAGGTGGCGTCGTTCTTTGACGAAGATATACAAAAATTGGTGCTCTGTTATGACAAGTGCCTTAATAATGGTGGCAACTATGTTGAAAAGTAGTTTAAGGTGTGTAGCGTTTGAAGAAAGTAAAGCGTTGTAAACATGATGTTGTATTACCGCCACCCTCTGTTCCCCTAGCCACCCTCCTCCCCTCTATATAATTTTGATATAAACACCGATTAATTTTTCAATATTGGCTTACCAGAATCTCAGAGGGTAAAACACACTTAGCACCTAGCCCTGACAAGCATCTAGTATAGGCTGGTACAGGGGTGGAAACATAACCAATGACATGCGGGTTACGTACTACTTTCCATGACGTATTTTCGTCTGAAACGAGTTTAAGTCAGTGTTTATTTAATGTGTACACGTGTCATTTTGTTCTGATGGCGTACTGCATAATTTTGCATTTCGTATTCTGTTTCCGTTTTGCATTTCTGTATGCTCGGTCCATTTCGATTGCCAATTCGTGGCGTTGCCCGCATATCTCATAATTTTATTACGTTCTCTTGAAATAGTAGTTTTTTAACACGGACTAGTAAATAAATAGACATGATACGAAGCGTGTATATAGGAGAGGAGTGTGGAACATTATTTGCGGGGCGAGGGGCATTCTACATACATATATCCAACAAAAAATAAATCCAATAGATTATGACACTTTTATACAACAATAATATTATTCACTTTTAGAAAATTAAATCTTTTCAATTTGGTATCACTCGCGTGATCATTTTGGTACAAATTACGCAATCAAATAGCTCCGCGATTTTTTAAAAATATATGACTCGACTGCAATGAAAATTTAAACGTTGACAATATAATAAACATCAATGTAAAAAATACGTCTTGTTTACACAAAGATTTAATTTTTGGGGTGTAAATACTTTTACTGTCGCATAAATGTGTCATAAGCTATCGGATTTATATTTCGACCAAGAATGTGTGTAGAATGCCCCTCATACCGCAACTAATGTTTCAAACCCTTTATATACTTATATACTTTATATCATTTATATTAATTTACTCGTCTGTGGTGTAAACGAGACATATTTTTAACATTAATGCATATAATAATCAGTCTTCAGATTTTCGTTACAATCGAGTTAAATTATTAAAAAAAGTCGCGGAGCTCTTTAATTACACGAGTGGAACCATAGTGATAATGTGGGTTCCACCAAAATGAAAATTTTGGGACAAGGAATTTGCGTTAGTTCGTGTCTATCGTGAGTATTAATCATGACAGCTTCCGTTTCATTTTCAAAGTAACAAAAATGCCCATTATTTTTCTCACTTACGGTGGGACTTGATAAAAAATAAATAATATCCTTAGTCCAACTAAATAAATAATATGTATGGTAATATGTTTCGACCAATTTATTCACGGAAGCTGTGGGAAAAAAATAGCTCGTTACTGAGAATTCGCGAGAAGTGTTGGAGTATATTCCAATTTGATTCCGACACTTTATATTTATGTTGTTTGCAAAGCAAAATAGCACGTCAAGAGTATAAATGAGTTTCAAATAATATCAAAAAAAGAATTTTAACACAAAGACGACACAATCTTAAATGGCAGCTTTTAATGTCATAAAAATAAAGATTTTTATTTCGAACGCCAAAAAATCCCGTTTAAAAATGAAGTTGTTTCTCGTTGTGTTAAGTTAAGTGAAGCTATTCATAAGCATGGTTGGTTAATCACATTATCTATAGCTTGAATACTTTAGGCTTACGTAAGCAAAGATTATTTTTCTTGTCGTTGACAGTACTATATTCTTGAAATATTGTGCTCAAGATAAAATCATCAGTTTCATCCCATTATTCTTGAAAGGTTGGGGGTCCAATGTCCACTGAGACAATGAGGGCAAACCCACCACTTACCCAAGACCGATGCAATAAACTCAAAGCTCTTTGGCTCAAGGATTTGCCTTCATTGATCCCTATTGACTCACTTTAATTAGTAAATAAATAAATAATATTTACAATACATAACATAAAGATACTATAAAATAATACAATTAATAATTAATTAGGCCGGGGATCAGAGGGGAAGTGAAGAGACGGCACAAAAGAAAAACATATAAAAAACTCACGCACCACTACCGGCAGATTTAACCCACAAGAACAGTACATCGCAGATCATATTTGGGCAGAAGGTAGAAAATAAAAAGAACAAAATAGTAATGATGAAGCTTCGTGACTTCGAGATCCAATTTTTCTTCATAAAGTCTGAAGTGATCCATCCGCCGCCTGCCCTCCGTAGAACCCAAAAAAATACACCTCGATAATCGTTTCTCTGGCTTTTGTTCGTATCCAAGCCACCTCAAGATACGTGGAATCAAATTATCATCAATGGACCAAAGTATTTGGAAACTAGATCAAAGGCATTCTTATCAAACGAGAGGCCAGTGAGACGTTAGAGATAGATCGTGCTCTTGTCGTTCTACTAGTCGAGTGAAGTAACATCAAATATTACTATCATAGTTTTCTGTTATTTGTATAGAGTTGTCCAAAGAATTGGTGTCAGGATTATCATATCCTGGTACTTCGGCTGCCGAGTAAACAGGAACTAGGTTAATCGAGTAGTTGAAGGAAACTCAAAAGGGTTCCACCCTATCCCGGAACCGTTTTGAGAGTTGTTTACTCTCGCTTCGATTCCACTCAACAAAGCAACGCATGCAATATTTTATAAAATCTTCAAAACTTTTTTTGTAATATATTTTACAGTTAGAGCAGTTAGTTAAGTTCTGGCAGTT
Source organism: Eubasilissa splendida (assembly GCA_031772225.1). Taxonomy (NCBI): domain Eukaryota; kingdom Metazoa; phylum Arthropoda; class Insecta; order Trichoptera; family Phryganeidae; genus Eubasilissa; species Eubasilissa splendida. The sequence continues at coordinate 4,401,660 of CM062854.1, read as the reverse complement.
AGTTACTAAAACCTTATGGCTTTCATATTTCATATATATATTTCAACTTTTTTCTTTTTCTTTATTATATGGCACAACTATTAAATTTGGTAACAATTATTATTATTATTATAAAGTAAGTCCAGCCATCATACTGTATCATATATAATTTTGTTCCCTAATCTCTGGTTGCGTATATATTTTCAATTGTCCTGTGGGAATTTCATATCGGATAATTTGTATATTATGTTTGATAATTGTAAAATAATTAATGTATACGATTGTTTTAAAGTAAATACATAATTTAGAATCATTATATATGATATGAGAAGTAACACTAATAAAAGAAAAAATCAAAGAAAACTTCAAATATCATATCCGACCTCATCATTTTCATACCCATGAAAATGCCGAACTGTCGACCCTCGTGTCGTTCGGTGCTGCCGTAGTAAATTATTATAGATGATGGACGTTACCCTCGTCACAGACGAAGCCTGCCAACAAACTTTTGTGACACTGGCGAGCAGAATGTTTACGGCAGAATGTTCACGGCAGAATGTTCACGTAGTGCCCCTAAGTGGACACGTCGCACAAACTAAGTGATAATGTGGAGTAATTTATAAAGCGACTCAGGTGGCTATGAACTAATTCAATAAACCATTTATAATTCTATTTGGACAGGTTCGAAAATGAATGTAGTTAAGCGAACATAGACTGACTTGTCTGTTTCTGGATGGGTCGCTAACAATAACAACGTTTATCAAGAGCGCGTCTCGCTAAATCCAAAGTCAGTATGCATAGAGTTGTCAGAATTAATTTCTCTCGATGTGCTTATGACAGAGTGTCGTGTTATTTTTAGTGAGACGTCAGCGAGGCTCCAGCCATGTCTCGAACTCTGTCTGAACCATGTCTGACGACCTGTTCATCTTGTCGAAGATCGAGTTCTCGTCCTTGATATGAAAGAATTATTCTTGATATTTGTAGTGTTAAACATAATTAAATAATACATCTATATTTAACTTTATGTAAACCACTATCAGTCACAATAATTAATAACCGATTGAACTTAAGAAACAACCCGCTATTTAACATTTAACTATTTATTATATATTTTATTTTTATGAAATACTTCAGTTGTACGCCAGTCCTGACGAAGATACGTTAGTATCAAAACCGGTTACGTGAAAATAACTCACACTGGTTTATACAAAATTTAATAAAGATACCATCATATTTTTATGTCCAAATCTTTGTAGGAACCAATTACTGGAATTTATCCCCTGATTGTCATCAAGATATAGATGTCTCACAGATACGATGTTATTATTTTTACATGGGAAGTATGGAAGTCTTGGGCATTACAGCACTTACGACCTGTCATCGGCTGGCTTAAGTGATCACTTTACACAATGTAACGTTCACCTATTTACCCATGCTGCCACATCTATCAAATTTTTGGAAGTTGTATATATGTTATCATGTTGGAACATTTCAATTATCTATTACCAACTATGTTGTCGCCATCAATGGATTTTTTTTTTGAAAATTTAATATTTATTCTCATGTAACAGTATATAGATGTCGCTGAAGCTGAGACTATTTTTTTACGATGACAGGTCGTAAGCCCTGTAATGCCCAAGACTTCCATACTTCCCATGTAAAAATAATAGCTTCGTCTCTGTGAGACATCTATATCTTAAAGATACTATTTTTTATTTTTTTACGAAATGAATTCTTTTCCTGCAATATTTCCGTACTTTTTCAAAATAATTAAATTACAATATTATTTTATTTCAATAAATAATTATTTAATTTAAAATATGAAAAAGTAAATGCCGCATCAAAACATTTACAGATGTTGTTTTGTAATTATGTTTTGTTTGTCGCGACCCATATTTGGCGATCGCTTCTGGCTTCCCGCAAGGAGGAGACGTGTAAAAGCTTAAAAGCTAAAGCTATCGGAATTTCTAGGAGTTTGGTGAATTTATGGCGATTCCTCGTGATGTATTACACATAACTTAACCATTGATGGCAACGAGCTGGTGAGGGATATCTTAGGCGTTAGGTATTCTTCCTTTTAAGATGTGCCGCCTCCGTGTGGAATATCCCCCGCAGTATGACAATATCTGGCTTATTTTTACGCTAGTAAAATGTTTCTCGAAATATCCTTTTTCAATTTGAGAAACTTGTAAACTCTTAATAAATTGAATGCAACAACTACACCATTTCATGTGCATATATCTACATACTTCACCACTTTTTCCTTCCTCCATCATTCCCTTCTTTATCTTGTCAATAATGCCATGATTAGTGACTAAAGCCTTTTGAAAATAAATGAAAAAAACCCGCCAAAAATGACGAGTATAACAATAACATACACGTGTAAATCGAAATTTTAAATTAGATGGTGAAATATCGTTAATCGACAACATAAGTAGGTACTTGCATATTTTTTTATTGATTTCAAAACATGTTCGTACATGTAAAAATGTCATTTATATGAAGAAACTGATATGATATAAATAAAATAAAATAACAAAAAAATATGTATTTTTAAATAGATCTGACTGAAGAAATTGCACAAAAAAAATACCTTTCAACATTTTTCTCTTCGGAATATCTGGTCTAACCAGATTAAAAATCCATATACTAAAATTGAAATACCATATATAGTACGTAGAAACATCAATGAATTTATTTAAGTTCCGATTTATCAATTTGAATGGCAATACACATATTCTTTTACATAATATTACAATATAAAAAAGCTAGTTTTACATAATATTACAATATATAAAAGCTGGAGAAATTCGTTATTCTGATAGCATATCTCCAATGTGAGAAAATCAGCCATTGTATTCCTTATTTTTAAGCCTTTCAGATAGAAAGGAAAGTTTATAGATAAGAAACTTATACTTTTAAATATCGAGTTGATTTTGTTAACAAATTAACTGTTACGTAATCTTGAAAGACTATGAAATATGTAAGCATAGAATACCTAAAATTTCAAACTGGAATAATATAATATATTGCACTGCAAAGTGTTACGGCTTCTAGGACTAATAATATCGAAGTACATGAAATTGCGAGACGTTTGGAAGAACATGCTGTATTGAAGTTAAATGCATTAAAGTTTCGGACGCGGTTATTTAATTTGTTTGTAATTAAATGTTGTTCAGTTTATTGTTAAAGTTTTTATAGAGTAACTATTTTAATTGGCAGTGAAAATTAGATTTAATGAAATACAATCACTTTATTACAGAATATAAAATTATGTGCGAAAGAGAGAGACAAAATACATGTACAGATGTGAATGTTGATGGATATTAAATTAATTTTAAAGGAAAAATACCTAATATGGGGCTAATGGATGAATTAATTTGATTATTAAGAAATGAACTAGCACTACTTACTGCCTTTTTTATTTCGAGGGCTTATAAATTGTTCAATCGGAGGCCAAACTCATATTTATGGAGGATATTGACCCCTGCGCTATTATTAAATGAATGGTCTTTTTCAATAATATGGTTGGAAAATTCTGAGAAACAATTACTATTAAAAGATTTATGATGTTCTTTGACACGAATATTGGCATTACGAGCAGTTTTGTCTATACAGAATGAGGGACAGTTATTACAAGTTAATTTAAATTAATTAACTTTTAATAACTGTCTGTAATTTGATCTAATATGCCAAACCACAAAGTTATTGCATTCTACGAAAAAAAAATTGTCTAATTATAATGATATCAAGAATATTGGTTTATTATACTTACTCAATATCGCAGGAATGTGTCAATACGCTATATATTTAATCTGTTAATACGTTGTGTGGTAGAAGATGAGAAAGAAGGATGCAAGACGAATTTTAAAACGATATACCTGTACAATCAGATCAGGTCACTATAGACAATGCAAAGCTGTGGATTATTCGAGAAACGCGTGACTACTTACTGTCTGCCCGCAGCGGGGGCACCCATGAGACCGAATCAGCCATAAAATTACGGCAAAGTTTCTTAATCTTAAATATCAAAGATGTAATTTGCACGACCGTGTTCTATGGGAAGGTCTTTGGTAACGCTTTATTAATGCGAAAACTAATTTCATCTTGTTTGATTACTAATAAATTAGCCACCTACGGGGCTTTCAGAAACACTATCGTAAACTTTATATCTTTCGTTTCCTTAAATTGGAAACTTCCAAGCTGAAATGGGAAAAGTTTCTCAAATTTTAATTTCTTCGCTTTATAATAGCGCTTAAGAAACCACTGTAGCACTGGGCTTATGAATATGTGAAAAAGCAAATATTATTCTTTGGTGGGGTAAGATCCCAAGGACTGTATCGATTAAAACGGTTTGTTGACGCAATCCAAATTGAAACAAGAAAAGTAATATTGGCAGATGGATCTGGCCTATCTCGATCTCGGTTCTGGGTTGAACGTCAAGTTTCACCTCCAGTTGACTGGCACTTTTGTAGTGAAGAACGGAGATATCACTGCACTTCCGCAGATGTTTAGAACACTGCTTCTTCGTGGTCCGGATTTGTATACACGGCGACAATTTGGATACACAAAAAAAACCTGTTGACAGCTTGGTGTCGGAATGCAATCTGTTCCCACGTCGACGAAATCTATAAGTAATTAGTTGGCCAGAGCAGGAAAGCAGTGGCGTGCAGTATGTATAGATTTAGGTTATGCTGTTACCAATAACATTATATAATCATATATAATATATGTAATACAATATATGTACATTCGTTTAACCAACGTCTTTAGACAACATAAATTCGTCATTTATACGTCCCCTACCATGTATTTATTTGAAATTTTAGAGTACTATTAATAGTATTTTTAAAGTTTAAGTTTTAACGTAAAATAATACTTTCTTACCATATAAAAAATGTATGGAGGTTTTTAAGAACACTTTCTATAACTGAACCATGCATAGTTTATTGTTTAAAAATTCTTCACGTAATTACTAAAGGAAATAATTATTTTTATTAAAGGTTAACGTAGGAAATAGTTCTGCCAATTGCCAATCCAAATCCATGCACCAACACGTTAAAAACAGTAGGATAGTAAAATTCGCGAATAAGTAAAAGAAGAAATAGACACTTTAATGATTTGCACGTAGTTGTAACCCTTTTTAATGTTATTCTGTTAAAAAACAGCATATGTAACGACTCCATACAAAACGGATCAACTGAAAGGAATGTTCAATTCAGTAAAGAACCATTTATATGATTTGAGTAATTCAATAGCTTAAACACAGAACTGAGTAATGTGAACAGCACGATGCGGCGAATAAAAAAAGAGCGCCATGAGTACAGCGGTGAGTTTTTAGAACTAAGCAATAAAAGTCTCTACTGGTACATAGATGGTACTAATTACAAAATAATGTTTTCGTTAATGTTAATCCAATTTTTAAATTTATATTTGTTTCTCATAATTTTTAGTTATGTACAGCTTTTTTTCTTGTATGCACTGCACGCTCTTGCGTGAAAGGTATATTAAGGTTTATATTGGAAGGACAAAATGTACAGGGAGTAGGTATCGACTTGCGTCAACATTCCTTGTAACCGATACCTACTTTATATATTGTGACATATTTATAAATGAGCATTTAAAAATAGAAACTGGAGAGATCTGGTTTTTGCAAACGCGGGAAATAATATATATTTGAATATGAAAACGAAGAAGGAAAAACAGTATACCAAATCATCAATACCATACCTTTATATAGGATTATCTTTTAGTTTTAATTAGAGCTACTTTAGCATCGAGGTGAACGGTAATGGATATTAAAACGTTGTAATGAGTCTAAATATTAAATATAATATAATCAGATGATAAATATAACTCGTATAGTTGTATTAAAAAAAATTAAATATTTTTATAACTTCATTAATTTAAAGATTTTTATTCGCACGTTTTAACTCGCGCGATTCCGAAGTTCGCGTGCATCTATCGCGAATCGTAAATCGCGCGCATAACGCGAGTCGACTGTTGAGTACTGGATTTACAGACGATCACACTGGCTCCGGTAAACTCGCTTTAGATACATCCTATCTGGATGCAATATACATTCGGTACTCGCGCGTAAATCGTGACGAAACATAAAATAAACGAAATCTAGACAAAGTTCTTGCGAGCATCATGTGATTGTACTTATTCAATTTTGCGACATTCTTCAAGATTTGCGGTGTATATAAAATGTATAAATAATATTTAATTGTTGTCCATATTTGTATTGTTTTCAACATTTTTTTTCAACGTTGCGATTGTGTTATGGAATATAAAGAGTACCGAAAGATTTTTTTTGTATGAACAATATATCTCTGTACTATGCATATTTATTGTATTTGAGTGATTTGTGCCATTAAACAAGTTTACACATAATTTCATAGAAAGCAGTACAACAATATTACAGAATAGGGAATATTGCGTTACAAGTTAATACCATTGACATTCAAGAAATTTTCTATTATGTAGCTTAAATGTGGCGAGTTGAGGGAAAGAAGATGACACAAGTTAACCGGGAGTTGAAAATTACCATTGACAAGATTATTGTAAAAAAAACCTGTGATCCGCAGTGGACAGGCAAAAAAGACACGGTCAAGGGTTTCCTCCTCGGCACCACATTCACACATTGGGGAGTTCATTATGTTCATTCTGAACAAATGTGAGGCCACCTGGCAATGCCTAATTCTCATTCTAGAGATATTTGCTACTGTTCTTTTAGAGACTTTTTTGTTTATCAGCACATTCATTTCCCTGAATTCCCTCATGTGCAGGGATCCAAACGAATGACACCCGTTTATTGTTGCTGTACAAATCAAATAGGCATCTTCTGATGGAAAATAATGGCTTAATAGCCATATGTCTAACACAAACACATATTTTTAACGTTTTTTTATTTTTTAAATTTCACACCATTGAGCGAAATATTTATTTTGTTTCAAACATTAAATCTCTTACCACTGTTGTCTGAATATGCTAGAAAACAGAAATTTTCTCATTTACCTCTGTCTGTTATTAAATTGATATTTTTTTACAATTACCTACATGTCTCTTAAATTATTTACACATATTAAATTAAAAAATATATACATATATATTCATCAAAACTAAAAGGTTAACAATCATAAAGTAATAAGAATATTATCAATCAAATTTTCGTAAGAAAATTTATTTAATTTATTAATGTATTTTTCTACGATAACTAATAATATATTATTTATTAGGAGAACGCATTCTTATAGTGAAGTTGTAATTATTCAGAACAGACGATCTGTGATAATTTTTAAATATTAATTAAATGTATTAATTATAAAGATATACATATGAAATCGAAAAATATTGTTGTTGCGCTACCGGGATTTGAACCTGATCTCTTTCCAAAACGGAACGGGTGCATTATCCAACTACGAAAAATTTTCGAACCTATATGTTACACTTTTCAAATTTAACACATTTATCGTTCCATTATTTGAAAGGCATCATAAGCCGCCATAATTCATACATTTAATTAATATTTTTTTAAATATTACAGACCTATGTTCTGAATAATTACAATTTCACAATAAGAATGTGTTCTCCTAATACTATATAAGTTGTATCAATGTGTACAAAATTTAATAAAAATAAATTGATAATTCTGACGTCTGCTATTAGGTATTTGAGATTCCGTAAAAACAAAGTAATTCTTTTCTTTCAAATAATGAATTGATAAATGTATTCATTTAAAAAAAGGTAGCATATAGGTTCGAAAATTTGTCGTCACAAATAACGTAGGTGTAGCATAGTTGGATAATGCACCTTCCCCGGTTCGGAAGGAGATCCAGGTTCGAATCCCGGTGGCGCAACAACAATATTTTTCGATAAAATAGATTTTATACGTATATCTTTCTAATTAATATTATAAAATACATTAATTTACACGCACCGTATCAACAGACACTTAATATTTAATATAATCATACTAATAAACTAAACACTTAATAATAAAATTAAAGTCGGAACAGATATCGCACACCTAGATCAAAACTAAGACAACTCAAAAAGTAATTTTTCAGTAGACAGAAAGATAAAATCATTTTTCACTATTTTTTGTTACCAAAGTTATGAAACTAAATAACATTTTAGGTCATAAATGTATTCTGAAATGGCACTATTCGAGAACTGGGGCTAAGTTAGTTGCGTATATGACAGAGTATCCGAATTTGTGTTTTTTTGAGTTCTCTTAGTTTTGATTTGGGTGTGCGATATGTATAGAATCAATTAATAATATCGATCTTAATAGCCATCACCATCGATCGCTACCTGTTTCTCTTACACACAATAAATAAAAATTGAGGTATTTAATACCATTACATGTTTTTCATCGGTGACGTCATCAATCATTCCATTCGGATAAAAGTCTCGGAAACTATTTGACTGGGGCACTTGGGAGGAATTTGTCGTCACGCCGTACTGTTAATTCCTTTCGGGGCGGGTTGCGAAACTTCATTATTGAAAGTGACTTTTTTCGATCGATTTAGAATTTTTTATTTTATTTAAATGTCTAATGTTGTCACATGATCTAACGTAACGTCATTAAAATGAATTAAGGGCACATTATATTTTGAATGTAATATTTTTTTCTTTCACAAATAAGTTTTGACAGATTTATTTTATTTGGGTAATCATAAAATGTTATAAAAATGTATTTTAACTTTTCTTCAGTAAACATACAAATTTGTCTACATGGATTGTACGTAAACAAAATAATAAAAGTATACACACACGCGTGCATAGGCAGGAATAACGTGGTTTATGGTGAAGTAACATTTATTGATTAAAATAGTTATGAAATAGGTGTGCCATTATCTACGGAAAAATTTCAAGATTAAATTGTAATTGCTCGTAAACCATCAGGGTGAGGTAAGTGGGAGTGGTATTGTTCGAAGCGCGTGATTTGCTGATTTGCTAGTCGCAATGAGTCACTGGTTGAGAGCGCACCGCGCGTTCGCGGTCGAGCAATATTTAAAGTGCGGTTCGTGCGCGTCGTGCTTTTTGTACTCAGTTTAATATTCTACGAGTATGTGATGGGCCGAGCGCGCAACTTATCTGGTGTTGGGTTCAAAAGTTCAGAGAAGAACGGACAATGGTTAACCAAACTCCTCCGGGACCATCAACGTCAGCAGCGACGCCAGAACATGTGGCTCGAGTTTGACGTGAAATTATGCTCAATCCGCGTAGTGCACCGTATCCAGTGCACCGACAACCCAAGGGAACGCCATCAAAAATGTTTGCATTGTCCAAAAACGACAGTATGGTGAACAATTTCTGCCCGAGGGATAATTGGCCCTTATTTTTTTAACCAGTGAGAGACAGTCACTGCTGACGTGTATTGCCGAATGATCGACGAGTTTTTGGTACCGCAACTGCAGCTGTTTCTCGGGTTCAGCAACGGAACACAATTTCAACAAGACGGGGTACAATTTTTCCCAATAAATTAATCAGCAAGTACGAAGACATACCCTATACATATTGAATAACATTGTAGTTTTTTATTTTATTTAATATTAAACTTGAAAATTTTCCTCTGGACACACTTTACAATAGATAAACATTCACAAACAGCAAAAATATATACATGAATTATAGTTCTTACAATACCATTTTCTATATTTTATGAAAATTGTATTTAAGAATAAAGATATTAAAAACGTTTAGTGTGAAAATTTTCAGATCAATTGATCAAATGCATATACAGTGAAACCTATAAATATGAAATTATAAAACAAGACAGTGTATGCTGCATAGAAAAAATGTATAGAAAAATGATCGATGCGATCTATTTTTGCGTGTTTTGTATGAAATTAATTCGGGACTGGAAGAAATAATTGGTACACGCGGGAAAACGATTATTCGTGGAATGATCGATCGAGATTTCACTGTAAAGGGTTTTTCAAAAGAACGATACGATTTAAGATATAACTACAAATTTATTTTTATTTTGAAGCACAAACGCTTTCGTTACGTTTTAAGTGAAACATCGTTTAAATGGCCACCGCGGCTTCGTTCACGGGAGTGAATTCATTAAACCCAATTTTCGATGACTTAAACAATAAATTAGGCCTAACGTCGTGAATGCAGCGTTTTATATCCAATTTTAAATGTTTGTGGTTTGTTTGAATAAACTATTTATTTCAAATATTAATTAGAAAAGTATACATATAAAATCAATTCTATCGAAAAATAGTGTTGATGCGCTACCGGGATTCGAACCTGGATCTCTTTCCTAACCGGGGAAGGTGCTTTATCCAACTATGCTACAGCGACAATATTTTTAGCGACAAATTTTCGAACCTATATGTTACCTTTTTGATATTAATACATTTTAATTGTACCCTTATTTGAAAGAGCCATCTACCTTATTTTTACGGAATCTCAAATACCTTTGAGTAATCTGATAGCAGACGCCACAATTATCAATTCATTTTTATTAAATTTTGGACACATTGATACAACTTTATTATTAGGAGAACACATTCTTTTTGCGAAGTTGTAATTATTCAGAACATAGGTCTGTGATATTTTAAATATATTAATTAGAAAGATATTTATTTATTTATTATTGATTTATTTCAAATAACCCCCCCACAAAAAGTAATTCATAGGAGTTAAATCACAGCTTCTTGGAGGCCATTTAACAGTTGAATTTCTTGAAATTATTGATTTACCAAACTTTTCTCGCAATAAGTTAATAGTGAAATTAGCAGTATGATATATGGTACCATTTTGTTGGAACCACATATCATTCAAATCAAATTCATCCAGTTTTGCCCAAAAAATTCTGTTAACTTTGATTGATATCGCTCAGCATTCACTGTTAACTGCATTTTCGCTTGAATCGTGAAAGCACGTGTTGGTATAGTTTAATCGATTAATGCCGATTGGAAGAGATCCAGGTTCGAATCTCGGTAGCAACAACAGTATTTTTTCGATAAAATTGATTTTTCATGTATATCTTTCTAATTGATACATTTAATTTGTATTAAAAATATCACAGACCTACGATCTGAATAATTACAACTTCACAATAAGAATGTGTTCTCATTAATGATGATTATTTTAGCAAAAAATATTCACCAACGCTTATTTTCATATTTTTTTGGTTATGCAAGTGTATTTTTCCCGGGTGGATTGTCTACTATACTAAAATAAATCTAGAATTAAATCATTATATAAAAAATCAATAATCAAAAAAAAAACTATGGTCGCCATGACATTTAAAAATCATATCATTCCTATTGAAGAATCCTTTATAATAATAATAATTTGTTTGATATATTAATGTGTACTCGGTAGTACGACAATGCCGACCTCACTGGCCTCACTGACCTTGCCCGTGTTGAAGTAAACGTTTTAGATTTTTGATAGATATACACGGATAGATGCGAAACAAATTGATTACCTATGTAATACGTGAAAAATCATATCAGAGGTAGCTGATTGTATCGGATTATTATAAAAATCATTTCAATAATATAAATCAATGTAAAAGAAGAACTTGTTAAAAACGTGAATTCTGACAACTTTGAATCAGACAGAGTGGCAGATAATTATGGGGCACGGTCAATTTAAGGGTAAGCTTTTTGATTTTAGATTTACTCGTAGTGTGTCAGAGAGCGAACCAGACTCCGGAACATATCTTGTGGAACTCTGCGATAATGAGTATTGCACGTGTTCGTATGTTTGGTGGTTTAACTGCTTTAAATGGTCGGATCCGTAAACGCGGACCTGATCAGCAATGCTAGGAATCTAAGGCTGATCAAGGATTTCATCAGAGCAGATGATCAGTGAATACACGTCCCTTTTCACTATATTCTCTCCCTTCTTTACTTCCTACGAAACCAAATTGATGTATACTAAGTAACGGGAGAATTTTGAACATCTCATGCATGTAGTTTACTGTTTGAGGCTGATCTAAATTGACTTGGTGTCGAATACTTGCATTTATCGGGAGCTCTGCCTCTAATGGTGTGTCCATTGATTATCTGCAGAAAGTTGCCTGCCTGAAAGTGCCAATTATGGCCCGTTATTTTCCCTTTGAGAGAGTCAAAATGCCTGGCTCTTAAATGGTTGTCTTGTTCCACTGTCCCTAACTTTATTATTTGTTCGGAGGCAATCTACAGCACTGTTTTGCTTTGCTTTGCTTTTGTTTTTCCTTGTACTCTTTGTTATATTTGATGTTAATATTGTTTGCATGTAACTGTTACTACAATAAATAAAGACAGCACTTAAAGGGCATCGGAAGATTAGATTAATTGTACTAGTAACTTTGCTTTAATTCATGACTTAAGGACTAATCATTAGTCTCGGTTTTGCTTTTACATTAAAATAGTTTAAAATCGCGTTAGTGTAGCACTGTAGCTTGGAACCGATAAAGGGAGTTTTTAACTCCTACAACGGTTCCGGGAAAGGGTCGGTCTAAAAGACTCACAAGGGCTCTAAAAAAAACTTATAATGCAAAATGCTCTGATTAAATATTTACTTCTAAACTGTGTAGGTACAATAATATTCTGACAAAATAAAATAAAATGATAATTATAAAGCGGTGGGTCGTGAACGCCAAATTGCTAGTCGCTCGATTTAACAATAATTATTATTATGGTACCGACACTGATGTATGGAAGTGAGGCCTAGAGCTGGCAGAAAAGGAACGAAAGTAGACTGAATGCGGTGGAAATGAGATCACTTAGGCGTATTTGTGGCAAATCTATTTATGACAGAGTAAAGAATGAAGAAATAAGGAAAGAATGTAAAGCTGATGTTAGTATAGTGATCACTTAGGTGGTTTGGTCATATGGAACAGATGAATGAGGAGAGAATGGTAAGAAAAATATATGACGCAAGTGTTGATGGCACCAGAAATAGAGGACGTCCGCGGAAGACTTGGCACGACCAGGTAAACCAGATAATGGAGGATGGTTCTGTTAGAAGCCTCAACAATCGGCGAGCTTGTATGAGAAGATGTATGAATGTGGATTAGGCGAGAATTGTGTGTCCGGACAGAAGAGCGTAGCGCTTTATCCTCTCTGCCTACCCCTGCGGAGAAACGGCGTGATGGTAAGTAAGTAAGTAAGTAAACAGTTACGGCTAACAGTTACTATCTACGAATTTAATTCCTGGTTGTTGTTTATAAATTGAATTATCTTACTATTTAATTAACAAAAAAAATATACGTATGTTTTAAAAGTCTATAATTATATATTTTCAAGTATTTTTTTAAATAATTTATCATCGGTTAATTTTTTTAGTTTTATTGATTTACCGCACTAACCAAAAAAATCCGACGATTAATATTTTATTAAGTATAGATGAACAATAAACATAAAATTTGAGGCATAGAAATTGAAATATTGGTGTATTATAGCATTTAATTAGGTTTACGTTTCTAATAGATGAAAATCACATAATGCTTAAAAAAATTTGATCGTACTAAAACAGATGTCACTAAAAATGTGTACTTTGCATATTCACAAATTTTATATATTTTACCGGAAAGGAATATTTTTGGTTAGGTACGCTACAGCGTAGAAAAAATATACCGGAGTTATTAACGCAAAGATTAATACCTACCTTAATACTATAACTTTTGTAATTTTATACTCGGAGCTTAGCTTTGTGTATAATTTACCCAAGACTTAGAAAGATGTGTGTTTAAATTTTTAATTAGCTAATTAAAAAGCCACATGAATCTTAAAATAAAATAAAATCTAACTGATTAATTTCTGATTTTTGTAGTAGTTCTGGCATAGATGAGAACCGATGATAGTATATTTATAATCTCGTTTCACAACTTGTCGACTAAGGAACACTGAATCACTTATGTAACATAAAAGAACACGTGACTGGTTCAGAATATCACAGAAAATGGCCATTGAAAAAACATAGCTGATATTGATTGGACCTAGGCTCCGACTACAGAAACCCTAATACCGGATAGTTGAACTTAACGCGATTTTGAGCTATTAACTTTATTATTCTAATAACTTAGGACATGTGGCGTACTTCAGCTGCCAGAATGAAAGAACTTACTTAAGAACGAAATAAAAGTAATTGAATTTACATGTAAATGAGCACAAAACGGCTCGAGACGCAAAATGGTATATACGATGGTTCAAGTCTCAGTGATGGGCAGATTAAAATTCAAAATAAAAATTAAATGTATTAATTAGAAAGATATACATATAAAATCAATTTTATCGAAAAATATTATTGTTGCTATTCGAACCTGGATGTCTTCCAATCCGGGGAAAGTGCATTATCCGTTATGAATAATTACAACTTCATAATAAGAATGAATTCGTAATAATAGAAAGAATTCTTTGCTAGCAATATTTTCGTATTATCTAAATTTGTAGGTTTTACCTATTTGTTTTTTTTTCTTTTTAATATTTGCGTTCTGCGTACAATATATTTTAATTTTCTCGAATTTGTAATACATTGGCAGTTTCGAAATGTCTTTATTAAATTACCTTATTAAATAACTACCATATTACTCTGAAAACATTGTGTATGTATTTAATTTCCTGAAAGTTTTATGCTGACTGGCTTTGAAATTATCAGCGAAAATATTAAAATTAATTGTTTTTGGTCAGTAACTAACAGACCATCCGAGCTAGAATAATACTTTGGATATTTGGAGCGCTTCACAATGCCTGAATAAGTAGGCTGCTAATGGTTCAAATACGTTATCACCAAGCAGATCATATTTTGTTAAAAACTGCAGTTTTGACGGTCATTAAAAGCTGTGGTCGCAATGAAGTTTGAACAAAAATAAGCGCTAGTTTGAGCGCAGTTAAACCTTTTAAAGTCTGAAGTGAAATATGGAGTGCACGTTCCTAACTCTTCTCAAACCACGCAGTAACACAGGTCTACCATCATAATTAAACTTGTAATATTTCGGTAAATACATGCAACATAAAATTCATACTTTAAATAATCCTAAAGAAAATATTAGCGCTTAGGAATGACTAGCGAAAAACCAATTATGAAAAGGGAATGGTACAAAAACATTTTTTTTTCCATTCAATCCATTGTAGAATTAATACGTTGGTAAAAATACAATTTGTGATATGAAAGACAGAGATCACACACTATTTTCACAGTGATAAGAACAACAAACATACAAATATAATTGTCTATTTCTCACTAATTAAATAAAGACAGATAAGAAAGAAGGATACATTGTATACGACTTAATGAATGCTCTAAATTATGTTATTAATCATTTTTTCAAAATTGAATGCTCAATATTTAGAGTAAATTCATGCCATTAAAGCCATTTAAGCTAATAAAATCATTTTTTCTAAAAGTTATTTACGGTAACACGAGTTGACAGTATGGCTGCGTTCGGGTATTTTATATCATGGTATGGTAAAGGTTAATGGCGAAAGAGGTTTGGTTAAAACATGGTGACATGAGACCCATTACTGTCTATTAATATTGCTCTCGTTTCAACCGGATAAATTTCTTTTGAATACATAACAAGGATACTTTCCTGTTTGAAATATTTAAGTACGAGGGATTTTAATATGTAAATCGGAGTTGAATGAAGGTTAGATAAATGTTCCGGCATATTGTTCCATTAGACCTGGGAAGGTTTGGGTTTAGCCGGGTTACCGCTCGGACGGAAAAAAGATTTGCGGTTAACGGATTTGTACGGGAAAGGCATATTTCGGGGTCGGCCTAACCGGAAAGTTAATTTGCACTATTTAAACATTTTGTATTTCGTAACGTAAATTTCAAATAATGGTAATAAAAATATTAATTGATTTTTTTTTTCACGCGAGGAACATTTTATTTATTCATGATAATATCTATTCTTATATTTAGTTTGTTGGTTTTTGAATTAAAGATTCTCTACGCTTCATTGTTTAACTTTTTAAGTGGTAGCTTAATGGAAAAGATAACCACAGTTGCGGACCTAATCCAACCTATTGTTAACTAAAGTTTTATTAGGAATTTTTAAATATGTCCAAGAACACACAATTACAGAATTTTTACCTACAAAGGCACTGTCATTAATCAAATATCAGATATCTCATAGAAAATGGAATAAATATGGATGAGAATTGGTGATCATTAAGCCAGCCGAAGACAGATCGTAAGCCCTGTAATTACCTTAAACTTCCATATATTTTTCAATAAATAAATTTATATTTTATTTAAATTTTATCAACTTAATAATTTTATCATCTAAACATAATAAATAATTTATTTAAAAAAAAATCTAAAACTTTTACATTTATTTATCGAGAGAGTGAATCAGTAAAAATGTGGAAACTATTTGTCAAAACAAAAATATTAATAAAATTTAATTTCCGCCTTTTTTTGAAAAATAAATCTTTAAGGCAAACTATTTTTTTATCGGTAACTGTATTTTTCACTAAAAATTAAAAAAAAAAATGAAGCTCTGGACAGAAGAATATCCGCCACTCACGGAAATGAAAAGAAAATATTGATTTTGTTCGGGTTCGCTTACGGATTCAGAGTTTTTTTATTATAAATCAGAATGGTCGAATACTGTTTATTTTTATTTAAGCAAACTCAACACATTTACATTTTATGAGTTGTTTGTTCTTAATACATTATTTAAATATTACAAATCACTTTGCGATTTGTAATCACGTTTTGAGTTTCACTAACCACACGATCAGAAATAACTTAAAACAATTAATGTAGATTTTCTGAGATCTGATGAAACGATCGTAAATACTGAGGATAGTAAACTCTTGTGGTAGAATTTTTGCTAGTTGAATGGGTATTATGTGTGTTTTAGGACCAAGATGAGGCCTTCCTTATCACCGTAGGTTGTGAAGAGCGCCTTGTTTTATGTTGGTTATTTGCGGCACTTTTCATAGAGATATGCGGATAACATTTCGATTCTTAACAGCTTTAAGGATAGTTCATGTCTTTTTGCGTATTATATAAAAAGGTTGCAATCATTCTACGAAAATACTAGCTGCGCTATCACATTTGACCATAAACAGTCGTCTGCTTCTACGATGGAGTGAGGAGTACGAGGTAAGAATGCGTTATGACACATATTATTTGTTTTTTTTTTTCTCTGTTGTTATACATAGCATTCAAGGATGTATGTATGTATGTGCAAGGACATGCACTGCATATAAGCAAAAAGGCTGTACATTACTAATGATTCTGAGAAATATAAATAAATTAAACCATTTTTATCTTATGAAAAGATCCTATAAAATTCTAGCCGTAATTACCTTTTATCTAGCCGTGGGTTATTTAGAAAATTTGCGAATCGTTTAAGTACAACTTCATGGCAATGCTGGCAGGTAATTTACTAGTACGTACGCTTTGGTACGCATCTAATTTGTATATTCAATCCCTATTTTCCTACTGAACCTACGTTAATATTTTGTAGGCATCTTTAAGTTTGGAGATTTTTTGCATTTTTCAAACAATTTGTGCATAGTTCTATTATCTTCGAAAGAGATTAATCCTTATTGAAAACTGCGTGCAATAACACCTTCTACATATTTCATTTGCTTAACAGACTAGGTGTCCGTCCATCTATTATTAAAATAAATATATTTCTGTTATGAGTTTCGTATATGGAAATTCGTAAAACTAGCTATTTAAATATATGTTTTTGTGCACTGTTTAAGAAATATTTTATATCCGTTATGCGAAGGAGATATCGTAGATAATATTTTAAGAAAAATCTAAAGCAGAGTATAGTATAGAGCAATAAGAGAAGTTGTATTTTTTAAAGTAATACATTCACAATTATATTATTAATTTAAATTGATAGAATTGTTCTCAAAATTATGATAAGTTTAAAATAAAATTAGTTAGCATTATCAATAACAACACAATCTAAGTTTGTGCTTACTGCACGCCACTGGTATTGGGGTCTCTATTCTGGGTCAGATGGAAAATTGTACAATATCGCAAGACTAAAGACCAATACAAAGAGGAGATAAATCTATATAAGTGATTTATTATTCATGGATGGTGCAGCCTTTGTGTTCTCTTTTCCATACAGATTAACGACAAAAAAAGTTGCTCGGGGCAAAACACGGATTGGGTG
Organism: Eubasilissa splendida; assembly: GCA_031772225.1. NCBI lineage: Eukaryota > Metazoa > Arthropoda > Insecta > Trichoptera > Phryganeidae > Eubasilissa > Eubasilissa splendida. The sequence goes on along the minus strand of CM062854.1, from coordinate 4,383,569 downwards.
TCAGATATATAGATTTATGGTAAATCGTTGGACGCCTGCTCTAAATTCAGATATCTAGGATCAACAGAGTCAAACGATTTATCTTCGAATAAGAAAATTAACCGTCCTATTGCTGAAATGGCCACAAATTTTGGTAGGTATCAGAGAGAATGAGAAAAATGAAAACCGTATAATCGTTGTTAGGTAATTTCTTCTTTCTGCCTCGGCTTCATGTTCAGGGGGGAGGCATCTAGCCTAACTGGTTCTTTTTTAAATATTGACAAGTCAAATGGTTATGAAATGAAAGAATATTTTTATATAAGAAAATTTATAATCTATATTTTAAGATACTTGCATGTGTCAAAAGTGGAAAATGAGCAATTTACTTTAAGGCTATTCATAAATAATTACAATAAAATTAACATTAAATATTTGTGTTCATCATGCCAGCATTAATTTCTCTACCAAATTGTCTATGTTGACGCTTGTCTGATGTAGATTATTCAGGTCTCTCACGTAAGGGATTACCTCTTAGGATGGTCCTGGATCCTGGACGTGAAGTGTGGTCAGCTCCTTGTGGTGCCAGCGTCGGGTGACGGAGTTCAGGCTTGTAGTTGATGACAAGACGATGCCCAATTATCCAGGTAAACCGGGACTCTGGACGCGATATTCTTATACTATAGCGACAGTCTGTTCTCGCTACACCAATTATATTTATCAACTTTTTATAGATCCAGCGGGACCCTTTTGATACTTTCACATCAACGATTAAACGCAGAGTACATCACAGTCTAAGCTTAAACTCGAGGCGCACAGTTTAAATTTTCCCCGGAATTACAATCTATGAAGCGCTTACTTGATACTTTTAGAGACGATATTGATTTTATTTTCTAATTGAAAATAAAATCTCGTCTTAGCTGGAGCCACTTCTCTCGGCGGAGAATATGAGAAGACATCTCGCCTTTGGTGATGCATCCCTTAAGGTGCATTTGCCTACGTGACTCTAGTCACGTTCGCCGCATTACCGCCGCTATATTCGCCGCTGTACCCAAGCTGTGTCGGTCCACCTGCGTCTAACAATACCGAGTTTTTATTACCGTCCGTCCCTTACTTCAACTATGTTCTTTCGTATCCTTGAACAAAATATTGTTTTTGGTAATTTCGCATTCTAACATCGTGACGAAAATTTGTGTCTACGAGGCTTGCAAATACACGCTTCTCTGTGGCACGTAGACTTAATCAACATACATGAGTCTTAAGTTTGCTATTCACTAGCGTTGTTTGTGATTTATTCTTGAGGTTGTCATAAAGAAATTAAAAATCAGCAGCCAAGTAGCGATCTGGAGAAATCTCCAGCATGCAGATGTGCCGTAAGGGTCTCGTATTAGACTTTACAGCCGATAAATTTAATATTTGAAATGAAAATGAATACGATATGTTAGTGTAATATGTTTGATAAAATTTTAGATGAATAAATTGTTAAAAACTAATTTATAAAAGTATACAACGCACGAGAAAATAAAAATAAAAATGTTGTCGAAATTTTTGAAAAAAGATCAATTATTTATTTTATAGATTGCTCTAGATAAATCATTAGTGAACACATCGTTGTCCAATCCAGAACCACCTCTGGAGTATTTGAAAGTACACGTATAAGGCTTTATGGATCAAATATATAAATGTGCTATATTGATTAAGACGATATATACGGCTTTATCAACCGATACTATATACATGCAAGAAATAAGGATAGAAATAAAAAACACCAACAAATTATTTAACATTTTTTAAAAGAATTTTTTAAAATCATTAATTGACCAAAGAAACTGTAAAATGATTACATTTCTTAAAATTAAGCTTTTTTGATAAAAAATATAAAATTATTAGTATTTCTATCATAGAGAGCGGAAGACCGACTCTCCTGTAAAAGACAGGTAAGCCGATTCGTGAAAATTCAAATAATCCGATTAGGAAAAGTAAAGCGCTCGATTCGACAGGTTTTGTATTACTTAAATTGTAGGATTTTGAATCATTTTAAATGATATATTTTAAACGATCATTTGGATTTATTATATTATACCGTGGTTATCATTATACGTATACAATGTGGGTATGGAATACGCTCTTTACTATAAAAAAAGAAGGGAATGGCGGAGGAAAAAATCACGAATCTGTCGTTGGAGTGGAGCAGATGCAGATGCTACAAAGAAGCAAAATACCTGGCGAAGAATAGGAATCGTAAAGGACTTTTTAAGAAAGAATTATTGAACAAATTATTACTCATTGACAATCATTGTTAAGGGCGTGCTTTTAAAAATAATTAATATATTCGTGTTTTTTTCCAAAAATTTGAGTTTTTATTATCCATATATATCAGAAGTTATTTACTAGATTTGACTTTTTTTTACATTATTACTTATATAGGACCTTTACACTCATATAAAACAAACGAATTGAATATTATTTACCATAATTAAGAAAATACAGGCATTATAAGAAAGACTGCGACCGTTAAATTTATTTTCCGAGTGCCACAAAATTGCCTTAATATATAAAATTCTTGCATATATGAAATATATTTTCTCATAATATTGAAAACCTGTATTAAACTAAATTAGCAAAATGCTAAAAATTAATAGATTTGTAAACCATTCAATTTGCTGAAGATCAATTTTCGACGTTTTTAAAACACTTTTGTGTTAGTAAATATAAATTATTTTAAATATCGTATTATATTTACATACATGCTTTGAAGTTTCAGCTACTATTTAAAATAAATAATATCTTACTAAATAATATTTATGTCGATCATATTAATGTATGTTTTTATTGTTTTTTAATCAGCGATTTAAAATAAAAATGAATTAATTTTACTTCTTTTTCCAAGGAATTTATTTATTAATTTATTAACGCCCTTATGGGCTTTTACAAAATAGGTTTGGTATAAAAAAACTTTCGAGCAGCTACATAAGTAGCATGGAATATATATATAAAAATTAAATAGAAATTTACATATAAGCAAAACAAACTATAAAAATAAAGGTTCAAGACAGAAAAAACAATAAAAAATGTTTGATACATATCAAATTATGTTTTATTCCTCTGAAAATTATACTACTTTAGAAAATGGGGAGTATGCTCGTGTGATAGTCCATTTTTTGGTGGATCGTGTGTTGTGACTTGTTTCAACAGAGCGAAGCCAGCCGAGGGTTGGTGAAGTCAATTGTAGAATTAAAATGTTGAGTAAGTAGTAGTGATGAGCTAAAAATCACGAATAATGAGTCAATCACTGATATCTTGAGTCACACTAACAATCAGTGATTGAATATCTGAGAATATCGTGATTGAATTTTTTTTTCCGACGTTTATATCGATTACTACTCGAATCAGCGCCATCTGCTGAATTTTCCATAATTCAATCAGCGCCATCTAGTAGATTCTGCCAAAACGTTTTACGCATATTTGCTGAGAAATATTTTTTTAAGCATTTTGATTCTCTTTGTGATGATATTCAATTAAATTTACATTAACTATTTATGCTAGAATACGTTTTTTACGTAAATGAGGTTTCAATAACATAAATACATTCAAAATTATGTTTTCGTGTATTGTGATATCGTGCGACGCACGCACGTTAGTAATGAAACTGTGATCAGTCACAGCTTTCAATCACTGATATTATCGAATACCAATCTCAATCACATCAGTGACTCGAGAGTAGCATTTTTTCTCATCACTAGTAAGTAGGTAGATTAGCGAGAGTGGTGAGCGAAATAATGATTTTTGTAACGATTCCATTAATTAACGAGTTGCGTTGGGCTTTTCAAGTATGCAGACGTGTTTTGCCCGACGAATCTCGTACGATATAAAAGTTTTACATTCATCATACAAGTTGCTTCATCAAAAAATGGCCCCAAGTTTGTGAAAAGTGAATACGCGATATAATTAAAAAAAGAATATGATTTTAATTTCCGCAATTATTATCTGTTCTGCTTATATTCATATTATGTTCGGAGTATAATATAAATTTAAACAAATCAAACTAATGGCCACAATCAAATAATAATTTCATGGTTTTATAAGTGATATAGTATTTCAGAATGTTATAGTTAGTCTTAAAAGAAAAACAGCTAGATTTGATAGTTATAATTTTAATAATTTAAATTCAGAGAAAACACTAATTAACAACCTAACATTTCCTAACACTTCGCATTTATTGTCCATGCTCCCGTTGACGACCGAAACCTCCTACGTCTCAAGTCCCGCCCCATTGCCGGAATAGACTACAATTTTGGAGTTTGTTTATCACCTATTGATGAGAGGGACTGCACCTCATGAAATTAGTTTTGAAAATAATCCAACGTGTGTGTAGTAGTTAGTACAAAGTTTTATTGTGAAAATTAAAATACATCACGCTACACCGCAAAGTAACCGCCATGTCAAAGAATGAAGTTACAGTTTTGTTAAAAAAAAATATTACAGTCATGTAAGTGTAATTTCAAAATATATGGGAATTAAAAAATAAAATTCAACGTCTTTATTTAAGTACAGACGGCAGGTCATCAGAGACGAGTAAACAAGACAGTGTAGTGATGTCCTTGTGTTTCGCCTTTTAACGGCCACTACCAATATTGATTTTAGATTTGCTTACAGCTGGTTCCCCTAGAGTGAACCCTTTTGCAAGGGTGTGCAGTTTCAGAAACTAATTAAACGGTAATGGTTTGTAAATATAAACATATCTAAATATGTGCATAGGTGACGGTCAGACCGTCGTTTGAGGAATAAATATTTTGAACCTGGCAAGTTATAACAATTTTATTTTATTTTATAATTACACATCATTCATAATTGAAAATATTATTATTAAGGAGAACACATTCTTATTGTGAAGTTGTAAATATTCAGAACATAGGTCTGTGATATTTTAAATACAAATTAAACGTGTTAGTTAAATCAATTTTATATGTATATTCTCTTCAGCTTCTTACTGCATCGGTAGAAACGCCGTGCCAGCATATTTGCACGAACGCTCAGCTGTCTCCTCTGCCGTTCTATGTCATCATCGTCTTGTTCATCTTCATTGAATATATGGCCAAGGTATTTGATCTTATTTAGAGCGCTCAATTTTATCCCGTCCAGCCACAGGACGGATATTTTCTGACCCTTTGCTGGAATTGTATAAAATATTATGTGATGTTTTGATATTACTAAATTTGATAGTCATCAGTGGAATTTGAATCCCCGAAATTTATAGTTAAATACGGGCGTTTTCACGACTTATCTGTACAGTTGGACGTTGCAGATACAACTATTCTCCCGAAATCCAGGCTTTAGTTCTTTTGGCAGGGTGATACCCGGCATTTGCACGATAAGAAATCTCTTTAAAGTTTGCAGGGCCCAGAACTTTACGGAGCTATTTTGCGTGTAATGTTAGTTTCACCGCGCTTCACGGAAACCATGAACATACACAAAATATTTAACTGACTGAAAAAGGAGGCTCGTTCTTCCACTTTACCCCGTGAAAAAGAAAATGCGTAACATTTTCGAATAAATAACATATGAGAATAATATAAAATAATATAAAATACAAAATGTGTACAAATTGGTTGGTTTTGTGGAGGTCTATCGCCTCCATAATCTGCATGTACTTGGGTACAAAACGGGGCTCTCATCAATCACAAAAACACGTCTGGTACCGATTCCTAACAGGGCAACTGTGAATTACCGGAATTGCCGCCAGGTTGGGTTATATCAGGAGATAGATGCAGAAAAGGGTTGGCAGAGGGAGAGGATTCTATCATAGGACCTGTGATCTCCTGGAACCAGAATTTGGGAGGAATGATGTCCCTGAAGTCCCTGTAGTTGCCGCCGAAACCGTACACTGTAATTCACGAGGACGTCCAATGATCTCCGATCCTAAATGAAGTCGGTAATTTCACCCACAGTATACACAAACAATAATCACAATTTACACTAACAGTTTACAGTGCACCACCGCACTGGAGATGATTGGCCCACAACGCGAATGATATCGCCGTTGTCGAGATCAACTTGAAATATTGATCTAGTGATGCCCAATAGCGCCAGTATCCAAACTCAAACTGAGGCCAAACATTTGGAAATCGGTCGAGGACGGTAATTTGGACGCGAACATGTGACAATAACTTTATTCGCGGCCAATATTAAAGTGCGCCAAAAGTCTTCCATATGCAATAGACATCGATAAAAGCATCAATAGACATCGATCTACTGTAGGCAGCCTTTAATTGTTCATCTCACACACCCGCACGCACATTCCGCGTTATAACCTAAACGGGCATGCGAGTGGATGAGTAAAATATAATAGGACATTCATCTACTCACGCTAAAGCATATCCTTCTAATTCATCAACATGTTGACAAATACACACATCGAACATCATATCACATGTTTTCCGCGAAGCTTTTATGTACATTTGAAAAATATTAAATATTGTATATTACATAAAATGTGATTACGGCCACTATATCTCAATGAAAGAAGGAGTCATATATTAAATCATAATTTTTCTATATATGTATAATAATTGCTCTCCCTTTACCGCAATAATAGTTGCAACCTCCCCACCCCTTTTCACACCTTTTTTATTTTTATTTATTTTTTGAATCTAGACATATTGCGAATTTTCATAAATAGTACCACATGTTAAATATTTATTATGTTAGTTATATTAAGTTTATACTGTCAAAATCCCACAATAAAATAAAATTAAAATTGAATTAATACTTTGTAAGTTAGTTGTCAAAACGAACAAAAAATTACATCTAATATAAGGTCGCGGATAGATCATTTCTATGGTAAGTAAGATTTATATCTTACCATAGACAGCATAGATAAGAAAAGATGACAGATATTAATATACTTGCCAGTCGTTTCGCACAATTTTGCTTAAATATATAATAAAGACAATGCACACTTCATTTCAAATTGAATATATATTTAGGTACTGTTATTGAACATATAAAAGAGAAATCATTTAAGTTATGTTAATCTAGAGACATTAAAAATACGTTCGTTTTTGCCCTGCTCGCGTCTCACAGTTCTATACATTCAGAAAGTCATAGTGATAGATGGGGAAGCGCAATATGTAAAGTTGTAGTAAATAAAAGTCTTCGACAAAATGGTCCTAATTAAATTTTCCTAGGCAGACGAGATGTATAATAGATAAAATATAATTAACTTTTATATACCCCACGACGCCGATGCATACAATTATCGATAGATTGCGTCGGCGCACTTATAAATCATCTTCTAATAAAATATTTACAAACAAAATTGACATGGACACTCATCCCTCGATTTACGCGTTAGATAGGTTCCAGATAATTCCGCGTAAATCGAGGCATGGAACGCATACAAAAATGGAGGATAGGTTCCAGAAAATGAAAATTCGCGTAAATCGAATTATACATTAAGTTCATATAAAATAGGGAGATAGGTTCCAAAAAACCGCGTAAAACGAGCACATACCATTGCCGTACGTATGTATATTAACATAAGAAAGAGAAAATAAATTTATAAAATATGTAACTTTATTAATTCAAAATAAATTTATAACACGTACATAATTTAAAACCGAATTGTTTCCTTTTCTTCAAATTGTTTTTTTTTCCTCCTTCTCACTGCTATATTCTAATATAATCTTTTTTTTTCGGGTTGGCTTGAAACCATCACTATCATCAAATTCATATCCAGTAGCAAGTTCTTCTGTATTAATCTTAATTAAATAGTCTGTAACTACTTTTAGTGTTTTTTATTTTTATTAAATCTTGTTAATAAATTTCTTAATGCTTTTAAGGGTGTGCCTTCAAAAATAATTAATATTTTCGCGTTTTTTACGAAAATGTGGGTTTTTATTATTCATTTATAACAGATGTTGCACACTAGAGTTGACTATTTTAAAACAATTACTTAGATAGGACCTTTACATTAATAAAGTTATTTGTCATAATTAAGAAAACACGAGCGTTATAAGAAAGGCCGCAACCATTAAATTCATTTTCCACGTGCCGTAAAATTGCCACAATTTATAGAAAATTCTTGTATATACGAAATATATTTTATTATAATCTTGAAGCCAAGATTACAGAGACAAATTTGCATTGATCCAAATTAGCAAAAAATTAATAGAGTTATAAATCATTTAATTTGCAGTACGCAAGTTTGCAGAAAGTAATCTTTTTGTGGTTTGACAAATTAGATTAAATAAAACACAATCATTTTGTATAAAACCGTGAATTTTATTAATAATAATAAGTAATCTAAAAAAATAAACGACTGTCTTCAATAATTCTAAGTATGTTTTCTATGTACTGTAATTGTTCTATAAATGTTTGACATTTTAATTATAATTAGTTATAGTTCTAGGGTGGTTTTTGGTAAACAGTTTTTTTGACACAGAATTTCTTTTTGTTGATTAAGTTAATGGTGGATATCGTCAATACAATCATTTTATTAGGAGAACACATTCTTATTATGAAGTTGTAATTATTCAGAACTGTGATATTTTAAATATGAATTAAATATATTAATTAGAAAGATATACATATAAAATCAATTTTATCGAAAAATATTGTGGTTGCGCCACCGGGATTCGAACCTGAATCTCTTTCCTAACCGGGGAAGGTGCATTATCCAACTATGCTACAGCGACAATATTTTTAGCGGCAAATTTTTGAACGTATATGTTACCTTTTTGATATTAATACATTTAATCGTTCCGTTATTTGAATTATTTTTCGATAAAATTGATTTTATATGTATATCTTTCTAATTAATATATTTAATTCATATTTACAATCATTTTAAGTTGATTTCAATATTTAAAAAGTTTAATTTTATGTTGTTTCATATTCAACAACGGAATAAAATAATAAGTCAATCTATAGACATTAGAAATTTTCTATAAAAGAGCAAATTTGGAGGAAAAAATGTTCAACTATGATCACAGTTGAATTCAAAATTGAAATATGACACTTTTATTAATAAAACATATTTAAAACATCACCTTTTATTTATTACTCACAATTTTCTTCATTTTCTTGGGTATGTTCAAATCTCCCGCCTATTGGGGGAGACTTGTCATTTTCCAATTATTTTTTAAAAAGACACAACACATTTGTTTACAAATCTAAATAATCACAAAACTTATATATTGTAGTTTAATAATCAAGCATTCTATAAATGCTAATTTCATTTCAGTATATGAATTCTAAAAATAGTTAGAACCGCTTTTGTATAAAGTGGTTCAACTGTCCCGGATTCCTCCTATATGTATTATATCTCTCTCTTTTGTATGTAATTTTATATTCTGTCTTCCTCTTTATGTATATATAAGTGCACGCTTTTTGTATTTATTGTTAGTTTTAAATACGCCCTGACGAAGCTTGAGCTAAGTGTTTAATACAATTCGTGGTTTTATAGAATCGATGATTTGGCGCACGATCGCACTGTTAAAGGATCACTACGTCAAATAATGTTACAATTTTCGTCTATGTATTATATAATATAAATATGACTGTAACATGTACATATAAGGCAATACATAACGTACCTATAACAATTTCAGAGCTTTAGGCATCATTACGTTTTACTGTGCAGACATTTGAGGAAAAGCTTTCGGTTGGAATCGCTTACTTTACAACTGAATTATAAATGGTCACAGATTTGGGCAAATTATCGTCCATTTAATGTTGTTATGAATTCCAAATTACGGACAACGCGGCGCCCGCTTTATCTTTATAAAAAATATCATTCCGGCTGGTTAGCTGTGTTATTCCAACATTAAGTGATTATCGCGCGCTAAGTATGAGTAGAAAAATAAATGTGTAAAGTTTGGATAGCTCTAATTAATGAGATCTCCAGGGCGGTGGGCAGGCTAATGGAAATGAAGTGTTACTTTTTTCTGCGAGTGTAATTATTATTTATCAATGCTGTCGCTAGGTGATTGTCACGCGCCGACAGTGAGCTTTTAAATTTTCTCTCCTTTACTGGTTCACGTATTTTTAGTTATTTAACGTTAAGCTTCTTCCAGAGAGCTTGTTGGACAATTGATAAATAAAAAACAAATCAGACGAATCGGAGAGAAAAAATTTAAAAATTTAAATTTTATTTCAACGTTTTTAATTAATATACCATTTTTTAATTTGAATTCTCTCCATTTTGATAGAATTTTAATTGAAGAAACCTTAAATTTATAAATTAAGCTGTCTTCCACTTGGAATATTTTATTTTTTAAATTTATTTATTGTTATTGAATTTAGTTTGTAGAACTCTATGTTAATTTTTTTATAAAATTTACAAAATCAAATTTTAATAAATATCATTATTGAGTTGTGCTAGTTTGCGTAAAGCATTATTTAAATGTTACAGCTGTTTTGGAGATTAAGGCCATAAAATAAATATTTACAATATATCTACTATAAACCTAATTCATTGCACTGAACATAAGTCATTCAATGTATTTAATTAAGCAAACAATATTTTATCATAATACGGAGATATTAAAATAGATATCAGTATTGTAGTTGAAAATTTAGTATTAAATAAACTTTAAAACCTAAAATATAGTATTAAAAGGTAAAGATAAAAAATATTTGAAAGTAATGAAAATATGAGAATGAAGAATGACAGTGAAAAAGTTGATCGATCTATGATATTTTGTAAAAACACTAATCATAACAACATTTAGTAAGTACTTCATAAGAATAAGAAAACTATAAAAATGTATGTGAATTATATTCGATATTTGAATTAAAAATGTTTTTTTGTTTTAATTTAAGCTCAAACACAGCTAACAATAATTACATCACCTATCACGCTTCTTTGTATTAGGTGTCTTTTGTAATGTGTAACTGTTTAATTATACTTACGGACCATAGACCAAATGTCTCTGAAAAATTTAATGACAATTCTTCAGCTCATTTAAATAAAACAGCCATTTTTTTCTTAGACATTTTCTTAATGAGTCATTACAAAACTGTTGTCGTTCCAGATCCACCAAATGGAAGTGTGGCGTGTAGCAGCGCAAAACGGCCACACGGAATCGAGGACCTGTCAAACAAAGCGGAAATAATATGTAATTATTACAAAGCGCGACTTGGTTTCGAATAAAGATGCTTCCCAAATGTGCAGCGCCACAGGAGTGCTACTGTCATTTGAAAAGAAGCAACAAACAGAGAAGAAGATGGCGCGACGCCGGGGCTGCCAACGGAGCGAGGAAAAGCTTTTTCTCCAAACTCGGCTGCGCTCTTCTAATCGCGGTTCTCTCCATTCAAATTTCCAACTCTCTTCAGTCCTCGAACTTCAATCATGGCGGCTTTTCGAGCGGTGACCCCGCGCCCGGCCGCTCGCCCGGTCCGCCCGATCTGGAACATTCGAATTTCGATCGCGCTCCAGCCGATTATGAACAAGAAACCGATCGACCGCCGGTCGGCGCGAAGCAGGAGAGGCTGGACGCCGATGGAGCGAGCGAGATCCAAGAAGTTGAACTCACCGAGGTGGTGAATCTCAGTGTTGTGAATAATTTGAACGCGAAGATAATGACCGAGCAAAATAGTGACGATATTTTGCAAGACTCTGACGGGTGTAACTTGAAAAGTGAAGATTTTGAAAGAGACGTCAGAGTTATCGAAGGTGCAGCGAGCGGCATAAATTTGACGTTCGAACATTCTGTTTTCAAATCGGATGACGAGCTCGTCAGAGGGGTGACGTACGATGGTGAGTCAATTTGATATTTATAAATTTATAATTATATTTATTATAAAGATTAGGTATTAAAATATTTCCGCAAATTGTGAAATTGTTTACAATAATCAATTAAATTAATTACACCAAACAAAAATGAATATATAAATATATCTCATATACGACCTAGATGTACCTTTAAATGTTTTATATACATATATAAGCTTATCAATGCAAAAAATATTAATTTACGCGATACAAAATAAGCCTATATAATTGTTACCTATTCTGTTACAATCGAACCTAGTTTACAAATTTAGATTATTTTAAGTAATATTGAGTTAAGTTAGGTTTGGTTAGATAAAAATAAAACTTGCTTTTATATTTGAGTATTCAGGACCCACATTTCTGATAATGAATTATTTTAGGGGTTTTAGCGGCTATCTAGTTTCTTATTTTTATATAACATATGCCATGACTGATTAAAAAATGGTTTAAACATTGAAGTCGCACGTTTTCACTATAACCACCTAGTGGACTAGTTATCGGGAGGGGGGGTATGTGCTTCGTCCCAAGTTAGTCGTATTTTTCACAGTACGCATAAGCATAGTTGGAAAAATGTAAGAATATTGAATGTTGATTAATTATTGATGTGCATTCTGTGTACGCATCTTTCACAGAAATTATGTATGTAGATGGCTAATTCTTATAAATGAGCAGTGTTCTATCATATTATTTACATTTCATTAATATTATAATCTCTGGCTCTTAAACCAGGGTATAGATCTTGGCCTCCTTAAGAATATGCCTGTACTAGTGTCTGCCATATTTTACAACACTTCTCATCAATTACTGATACCAAGAATGGATGGGTCTTTATTTAAATTATCTTACCACCTCTTTTTGGGTCTACTTATTCATCTTTTTTTAGGCTTATTATTGATTATCCATTTAGAGGGTTACGCATTATTAATACGTTATTTTTGCCTAACAATCGAAGCCTCCCTTATTTTATAGATCATACATTTTCTTGTAGTAACGTCTTTTGTTTGACAGTCAATAAAGTATCTTCTAGTTTTAATTTTTAGTTTATTACTGAAGATGACGCAGTAAGCATTGAAAACGTTTTAATTTTAATTAAAGTATAGTGTAAAGTAAACATAAATATTAATCACAATGGACTTTCACAAAGTTAATTACGAAATTTTTGAAATATTATTTATAATTAGTTAAAAAATGTAATAAATAATCAGTAATTATACTACTGATTATCAGTAATAAAGGGATTTCAACAACACAAATATGATATCAAATATTATTGAATTCCGAATGGACAAATTGAGCAAGGATAAATAAATAAATTTGCCAAATAATCACCTGACATGGTTAGAAAATAATAAAAAAAGATTACTGGTTCAACTTTGACCTTTCGATATGGTGACTTGACACGCAACAGGCATTAGTCTCGGAGAACAGAGTAATGAATTTACTTTCTCCCCGATGAAGAAAAGAGAGTAACGATTTGAAGGCTGACGTGTGGACTATACAAGTCTTCGCTTTTATATCTTCCTATACCGAGACGCCTATACGTGCCCTAAAATGATTTGCAAATTTATGTAATTCATTAATATTGTGTGTTCAGATATTTTCATTTACGGCTGATACGCGAGCAACACAATTTTGAATATATAAGAGAAAAGTTCCGAGGTGAATAAAAATACTAACATAGTTAGGGATTCTCTGATTATTCTTGTCAATTTGGAATTATGCATTCGTACATACGTGACTTACATACTTACTTACGTACTTATTATCACGCCCTTTACCCGCAGGGATAGGCAGAGAGGATAGAGCGAAACACTCTTCTGTTCTGACGCACAATTATCGCCTCATTCACATTCATACATCATCTAACAGGACCATTTTCCAGTATCTGGTTTACCTTTTTTTCGTTATTCCAACTATAATTCATATATATTGGTGGGATAAGGTCCCGTAGACTGCTTATCTTGCCACGGTGTGATGATGTGACTTAATCTCAATACGCAATGTTACCATGTTTTTATTTCAAACTGTACCTATAATGTATGGACACCAATGGGTGATAAATTATCATTCGTAAAATTATAGTTTGACGGGATTTCGTTATATTTTTATTGCTCGCGTATTTTATATACATGCCGATTAAACATTATAATTCAATTTTCTGCCAGTCAAATAATAAAAAATAATTCACAGGTTGGAATAAATTGTATAAAGCGCTTACGTACACAAAGAATCGAATATCGAATAAAACGATTTAATTTCATACCTGAAGGGTATATTTTAATGAATAATTGTCAAAATTTGTATATGTGTGCCTATACTTTTAGTCAACAATAATTTACTCATGGCACTGTACCGTCGGCCACTGACGAATCTGTTGCTATTATTTTTTATTTTATTATTATTACAACGTAATAGTACATAAATTTTTTATTTATTTATTATTATTTTATTGATAATATTAATCACTTGTTACTAATAATAATGACTGTCGATGACCTTCATCGGCTGAAACTAGTAGGTGAAGAAAATAAATTTTGATTAAAAGTGCACAGTATACATTTTATTATATTAATATAATGGATAACTACAAAAAAAATTCGGAAAGTTTTAATATAGGTTTTGTAATAATCATTATCAATTAAAATGGTTTAATAATAATAATACTACAACACACTGCGCGCGGTGTACACAACCGATATCATGCGTCAACTGACGTCAAATGCGTTGTTGTATTACTGTCTAGCGTCAAGCGGTCATATAACTTTGTCTCTTTCTCGCTTAGATAACACTCATGCACACATTGATGTCTATCGGTACGCGATACATTCTTAAAGTGCCATGAGTAAAAAATCGATCCGTATGTGTCAGCGACAAATGTAATACATTATCTATAATTAATAACTGATTTATTTATTTTGTAGTTTGTTTTCAATAAAATCTTACACTTTTGACCGATCTAAACCAAATTTTGTTATTCTTTAGGTTATTGCACAAAATATGAGAACTCTCCTCCGGTCTTTCCTTCCTCCAATATAATTTGGATACAATAAATTTTGTGAAGAGCGTGACCTATGTTTTGCTCACATCCACTCAGGTTTCAGATGGATGGGAGTGGTCTGAATAATGCAAAACAACATTAAAAAGAATATAATAAGTATAAACAGAACCAGATAATGATTTACGCGAATAGTCTTTCATTTTCTTTACACGCCTAGTTCTATCCGCCGAGTGTGGACATTATTGGTTACGAAACTGACGCTATTTTTTTGTTAGGTTCGAGGTTGAAATGTTACTTGAATGACACTTGGCTACCGTGGTGTGATGAGGCAGCCGGGGTCCCGGATCTCTCGACTTTTGGAGGCTTCCAAAATACGCTATCTTGACGCTACGACGTGGACAGTGCTCGCCCCGCTTCCATTGAACGCTCGCTCCCGCGGAGAGTCCTTTCTTCCCTGACTTTCACGGGCAGAACAAGGCCCAACAACTATCTCTCGTTCTGCCGTGAGAATAGTACAGTCTGTCGCTGGTCGTCGCCATTTTAACATTTTTCGGCGGAGCGCCGCCCGGCGCGGGCTTCACGCACCTCCCAGCCCGCGCGCTCACACCGAAGTCCTCTCTTTTCCTCGAGCCTTTCCCCCGCCGGCCGCGTCCACTCGGATCGGTAGATGGCGCTCCGTGTCTTCCCGCATTTTTTTGAAATGACACACCATGTTATCGACAATAATATGAGTGACACAAGGTAAGATTCCAGGCTTGTGCCTGCTAATAATACTAAATTCAATTCAGACTCTTAATCAAAAGCAAGCGATGACATTAATCCACGGATGGAACAACGACCAGTGATATGGAAATAATAATGTGGTGTTCATTCTTGATATATGACTAACTCCAATAGAATCTGACAAACCGTCGTGTATTGCATAGAAGAGGTCACAATAACATTCTCTATGTAAAAAAAGGGATTCTCCGATCCTGAAATACGAGAACATTCACGATGCAAGTCACGGTTATATAAATTAAACACAGGCACACATGAATCCCTAATCTTATTAAACCCACCCTTACACGTACACAACATTTTGAAAAGTCAAATGGACGCGAACTGTCTGAATTCTAACAGAAAGAATGGGGTATGTTTACTTATGCACGCGACCGCAGCATTGCCATCGCGCAGACGGTGTGGACAACGTTACAATTTATATTCAAATTATATACGGTTCAACATAAATTTTTTGCTCAGCTGCATTCTAGGATCCCGAGGAAAACATACTGAATCCTGGATAACGCCGGGCATGGGTCACTAGTGTAAAACAATCAGTCACCTAATTATCTTATCCATGACTACTTCTTTATTTAATTGTAATTAAAGTTAAAATTTTACAAAAAATGAATATCTTATTATTTTTCGTAATATTTTGCCTTTAAACAATGCCTATTTAAATGAATAAGATCAATTTATTTTTTATACATGACTAAACGCCACATATATTCAACATCGATAAATTGTCCCGTGTAGGAAATATTTTAGAAATAATTTCGATTATAGTTGATATCGTTATTGTTAAATTATGATTTAAGAAATATTTAAAGCAAACTATAAATACGATGTGACTTTTATATAGTTTACCGAAACTAGACATGTAATATTTTAGTGTGAAATTAAAATAATTAGAAACACCAATAGTTTGTAAATTAAAATATGTAATTATTCTAGAATATACTGTGAACCGTTGTGGAAACTTTGGATACTTTTTTTATTATTAAGGAGAACACATTCTTATTGTGAAGTTGTAATTATTCAGAACATAGGTCTGTGATGTTTTAAATACTAATTTTAATGTATTAATTATAAATATATACATATAAAATCAATTTTGTCGAAAAATATTGTTTTATTGCTACCGGGATTCGAACCTGGATCGCTATTTCCAATCCGGGGAAGTACACTACCAATTGTGTTATAACGCCAGTATTTTTCATGACAAATTTTCGAACCTATATGTTACACTTTTTAAAATTAATACATCTGTTGTTCCATTATTTTTGAAAGCCATCTACATTATTTTTACGGAATCACAAATACCTTTGAGTAAACCGACTGCAGACGCCAGAATTATCAATTCATTTTGATTAAATTTTGAACACATTGATACAACTTATATTATTAAGGAGAACACATTCTTATTGTGAAGTTGTCATTATTCAGATGTTTTAAATACTAATTTTAATGTATTAATTATAAATATATACATATAAAATCAATTTTGTCGAAAAATATTGTTTTTGCGCTATCGGTTTTTGCTTTTTTTATTTACTAGATATGGTTTGTTCAACAGATAAAAAGTAAACAAAAATTACTACGTATTCTTTATTTTACTTAGTCCAATTATTCTATGCATTAGAACTTTTTTTTGATAAAAATTAAATTTTGTAAATTAAGATTGAAAAATACAAACTTCTTTTGATAGCTCATAAAATTGACGTGTCGTGTCGTTTTGCCACAGCTCAGACCGCGGTATGTCGCGTGAAAGACAGTATTTTTACGAAGAGAATTTAACATTATCACAATTCACGCCAGTCACACAAGTCTGGCTTAATGTGAAAGCAAAATGGCGTCAGGTTACGACATGTTACGTCATGCATACTAGAATGTAATTCCTACGCTACATTTAGTTTTTGTTTTGTCTATAAAGCATTGGAACCCATTATATACACCTTAAAGTGACAAACTTCAAATCAACAAATAGCCTGTATAAACCTAAAACCACATTAAACCAATTGTTCACGAATGGCAGATTAAATGAATCGATAATCGAATTTCTATCTTGGATAATGGGCAACTTTAATGTGTTCCCGATACTTAGGATATTATATGGCAGGTACAGTAGTAAACGGTGTTGCTTCCAGGTTTACGAATGGCCCTGATTTTGTTCAGGGACAGTATTTATTGCACCGTGATTGTAAATCGCAAGTAGGGCTTGCAATTTACAGTCAAATTGTAATTACCGGTAAACGGTAAATAATTCTTCTCATTATCGGTTACCGGTTATTTATCGATAAATGAAAAAAAATAGACGTAAATTAGATGATTAAAGTATAACTGCATGTGGCTACCTTTACTAAAACAGTATCCTAGATTGAAACCTAAATAATTTCAAATACGTTTCAGGTGAAAAATGTTATATAAATACATACATATGGTAATTGGGAGATTAGATAATAACTTATGTATATGCCACGTCGAGCTTGGTTAATTTGAATTACGACTGTTTACCTGTCTGTGAGGAGTTAATATTATTAACATATTAGTTTATGATGGATTAGGTGTATGAAAACATACATTGTATACACCTAATATAAATTAGTAATTAAAATAAAATAATATTACAACTGAATGTATTTATTGAATTTATTAAAAAAATATAAATTTTTTGGGTACATAATAATTTTAACAGAATTAAAATATGCTGTCATGAAACAAATTATATCAATACTTTCATATTTTAGACTTGACCTGAATTTTGTACATATTTGTCACGCAGATGAAAACGCTCCATCTAATTCAATACTTGTTGGTCGGCAAATCATCAAATTTTGAAATGCAGTGTTCAAATATTTATCTCGATTTTTCTCGAGTTCTCAATATGACATTTCTATTTGAATAACAGTGAAATAATTTCCGGTAATTATCGGTAAATTGATTTGGTGCGTTTTGGTTAATTTACCGGTTTACGGTTCCGGTTCTGGGTAATTTTTTTCCACAAATATTTACACTAAAATGTTTGATTTCATTATTGCATTCATATATAATATTTAATTACATAAATAAAATTGTTTGAATAGAAAATTGAATAAGTTATATAATTTTTATTTTAACTTTGTACTGCGCACACAGTTTTTGAGCTAATAACAATACTAGTTTCGGTAAAAGCAGTCTTTCCCGTTTACAGGTGTAAAATAAAATAAATTAAATACAGTTGGCTATGGAGCGGTGTGGTACGTAAGGGTGGGAGTGACTTTATTATTACTTAGAAACATCGATAGTAACGGTGAAGTATTTGAAAACGTGATATTGCTATTAACGTTTTTTTAGGATTTCTATAATTTCAAAATTATTCATTATTATTGCCCTATTTGGTACCAAGTGGAGTAGTAGTATAGATCGTGGCTATCGAAAAAATGATTGGTTACTTAAAATTACTCCAATCGGTACCATATAGGTCGGGTTTGTAATGTCTACTGAGGGTAGACTTACGAGTTAAACGAAACGACTAAAAGCAATAGTCCCGCGGAAATGAAAGCAAAGATTATATTTCAGTTGCATTTATGATAATGTCTTCTATACTTTCATACCTGAACGCCACAAAAACAATAATATATTAGTGTGACACAATATGCTTAACTTGGAAAAATCAAAAATTAAAAGAACTGAGTACTATTTTTTTTTGAATATGAATTTTAACATTAATTAATTTAATTTTAATTTTAATTTTCAAATATGAATTTTAACCACAAAGATAATATTGCTAAGTTTAAAAGTAGAACTGAGTACTCGTTTAAAATTACTCGGTTCTCGGTCATTTTAAAAAACACGCGGGTATCCGGTTCTATCCGGTTCGGAAGCCCTAGTTGCAAGGCAATAAAAGTGAAAGATTGCCATTCAGTATCGAAATGTTGTTTTTCGATGTTTAGTGACCAGATTAGATTTTTTTTTCGTTTACCTAAACTCCAACATCCTTTTCTTAACCCTATCTCATTTAGATGGCATACAATAAATTGATATAAGAAGGTAGTAGACATAAGAATACTCATCTTAATTTCACTTCTTCTTCCTTGTAAGGCTTTAATAAACTTTGAAACATCAAGATAATGACGATATACAACTACCGAAAACACAAAATTATTGATTTTCAATTTCTTTTGAAATATGAATAATTTTTTTACATGAATGCATATTTTTCAAATAGAACTCCATTGTTAATCAACACAATAAATCCAACACGATTTTTTTTGGTTCTATTTAAGTTTGATAATGGTCTAGACAGCCAAAACAATCGTCCAATTATTTGGAAAAATTCAAAGTTTATTCATTCAGTGTTGATTTATTTCGTTTTTATTCTCATTTAAATACACGTATCTATTTCAAAATTTGAATATGTTACTGGCTTTTAAAATATATTAATTAGTATCACCTTTCTATCTATTGTACACTGAAATTGTATATAGAATGTTATTTTGATTGTTATTAATATTAGATTATTTTTAAGGTGGGAACTGTACCGAATAATTTAATATTATAAACATGATGTTGAAGTAATTAGTATGTCTGATATTGTGTATCGTTGAAAGATCGTTAAAAGTAACAAAAAATATATTTTTGGTAACTAATCTTCAGGTAATGTACCTTTTTGAATCAAATTTTCGTGGAAATTTAAAGTATTGCCTTATAATGCTACATTTTTAAACTACAAAAGGGTTGTTAATGCGTATTTATAATGATACTAAAAATAATGTTAAATTTTTAATCTTATTCGTCCAGTTTTAAATAAAGGCTTAATTTTTTTTCTTTTCACGGCCTCCTGTCTTTTGTGCATTACTTCCAATTTTGCCTTATTCTGACCTTCGACTGCTTCAATCAACTTGCCTGATGTAATCTAAGCATCACGTTTTAAGACATAAATATTTATTTAAGGCGTAAACAATAGTCCTAGAACAGGTTACATGCTAGTTATGTAATATGTCCGTAATTATGTAATAAATCATCCTAGAGATGTTTTTCTCTTTTAAAAATACACATTTAATAATAATGATTCGGTGTTTTTTTACAAAGACCGAGTATTTATATCTACGAGTATACTAGAATTCTTGTAAAACAAACTATTTTTAAAGAAAGACTTGATAAAATTTATAGCTTATAGACTAGACATAGCGAATATGGCTATTCTTGTCGAATTTCCAACTGATTGTTGACCTTGTCTAGCTAACTGAAATATGAAAGCGAAAAAACGGAAATTGTTTATTTATGTTCCTAGACACATTTCTAACTCCACCTGGCGGGGAAATTCGTGAACATACGAGTACTTAACTGTTAGGTCTTTGATGAAAAGATTAGCTAACGATGCTCGATACAAAGCAACGCTGGAAACCATATTTTTAATTACCGAATAACTTTTTGTAAATACTAAGTCCTTAGCCTACAGTAAGACATGCTTACTTACCATCACGCCGTTTTAGCCGTAGGCAGAGAGAATAGAGCGCCACACTCTTTTGTCCTGACACACAATTCTCGCGTCTCATCCACATTCATACATCTTCTCATACAAGCTCGCCGATTGTTGAGGCTTCTAACAGAACCATCCTCCATTATCTGGTTTACCTGGTCGTGCCAAGTCTTCCGCGGACGTCCTCTATTTTTGGTGCCATCATCAACACTTGCGTCATATATCTTTCTTACCATTCTCTCCTCATTCATACGTTCCATATGACCAAACCACCTAAGTGATCCTTTTTTAATATTACTCACTATACTTACATCAGCTTTACATTCTTTCCGTATTTCTTCATTCTTTACTCTGTCATAAATAGATTTGCCACAAATACGCCTAAGTGATCTCATTTCCACTGCATTCAGTCTACTTTCGTTCTTTTTCTGCCAGCTCCAGGCCTCACTTCCATACATCAGTATCGGTACCAGGATTCCATTGTGCACCGCTAGTCTTGCCTCGGTTGACAAATTTCCGTTAGATATAATTCCATTCAAAGCGCCGTTCACTTTATTTCCTGCAGTCACCTTCATTTCGATATCATTTCAGCCTTTCCGTTTCTATCAAACATACTTCCCAAATATACAAACTCATCTGCTTGTTCCAAACATTCATTACCTACAAGTATTTTGCACGGTGTCTTGCTTTCCTCCTTCTCGAATATCATCACTTTCGACTTGTTAACATTCATCATGAGGTCGCTTTCCTTGCATACATCGTACATTGTACTCACTAGACTCTGCAGTTCTTGTTCATTATTCGCCATTAGTACTGCATCATCGGCGTATAAAGACATGCATGTTAAAAAATAAACTTTACGAAAGTATATTAAATGTGATGTTAATTTTACTAAAGGACTAACGACAACTGACGTTAATCACTGCTTACGTGTGATATTTACGTTTTTTGCTCACATTGACTGTACGAATTTTTCTTCGATAAAATCTTTTGAGTGCCATAGTGCTAAAATAGCAATAGCATTTAGCAGAACATAATACAATGTTCGCTTAGGTTATTGATCCAATGCTAGTTAGAAATTTATTTTTAAAACTACTTACATGACTTTAGATAAATTAAGTTGTGAAATTTATAAAATTCGCTACGGTCGTTGTTGTACATTTTTAGGAATAAAAAGTTCTCTGATTTAATATATCCGAAGTAACTCCTCCGTACGAACAAAGAAAACTTTATTTTTAGTGTCCATATAGATTTACAAATGTCACCATAAAATCATACTATCTTAACGAATGACCCAATGTTTCAGAGATAAACGAACGTATCTACAAAAATACTCTTAATGAATTAAATACATGTTGTTCAGTTTGCTTAAATTGAAACTAATTTCAAAGTTGCACATTGCGACGAAAATAAAAAAATATTTAGCGAGAATCTGAATCTTAGGTATTACAATGATTATTTGACTAGTTACTTAATGTTTTAGGTTAGCTAAATTCAAAACTATTTTTAAAATTCTAATGGTTGTTCTTCATACAGGTGTGGTAAATATAATATAGATTATATTGATGTAAACCCCATTTTCCTTGTAATTCAAAAACATTTGAATTATTTTTAAAACTTTAAATGCCTGACGGATTTTTTCGTTCAAGTAGATGACTAAAATCATATACTTTATATAATTCTTTACTTTCTGTACAATAAACCACTAGAATAAATGATAAAAATGAGAAAATAATATTTAGAATTTTATTGTTAAGATTAGAAAAACAATCTTCATATTATATGATTTAGATTGCAGATAGAGATGTTGGAAAAATGTACAAATTAACAACTTTACTCAGTACACATATTCCGTACGTTTGCCATGTGCTACAGTACACTATACTGTACAGTAAATGGCAAACCCTTTACAATATTCAAGCCCGTCTAGGGGCAACCCTTCGTGTACAACGACAGATCACGGAATATCTATGGCTGGTGACATACCAAGTGCACCACAGTCTAGATAAGCGCCCTTTGGAAAGTTTCCACGTTGTGAATTGAACGAGTTACATATTATTTTAACAATACATTCGAAGTGGAAAATACAGTTTTATTTTCTATTCGTTAGAAATTCAAACTAGAATTATTATACATAACCTTGGTGATTACTTTTTCGTCACAGGAGAGAATACAACTAATCTTAAATATGAAAGTTTTTATTCATTGAAAATCGGTCGACATAAAAAATATTTTCAAGTGAATTAAAAATAATTAATTGAATTGGCAATTTGCTTGAGATGTGCATTATTTTTTTTACTTTCTTTTCTTCTCTACGCATATTTTTTTTTTCTATAATAGTCTAAATCTTATATATCTCAATGTTTCACGCATGTATTGCAATTATTTTATTAATTTATGTCATATTAACGCCCTTATGGACATTAATAAAATTAATTATAAAAACAAGTGAAGCTCGTATAAAATAATTCACCATAGTAAGTACAATACAGTAGAAGTACACTAGTAACATCGAAATACATAAAAAAAAATAAAAAATTGACAAAAATAAAAATGCGTAAGTAGTACATAATAGCTTAAGTAAAAGTATACATGTGAATAAGAAGAACATAAAAAGATAAAATAAAAAAATAATATTTTTTAAAAGATTTATAAATCGACAATTTTTTTAAAAAATAAACTAAAAATCAAAAATCTGGGTTAAACACAAAATGGCCTAAATACCTATATCAATTATACCTTTGTATCAGTACAGTATCAAAAACATCATTCTTATATTTAAGCATTGAACATCGGAATATATCTACAATATCAAAATCGTTTCCAAACCTGTGAAGTCATTGTGTGGGTGCGTTTCTATAAAGATTTGTATTTGAAACATTTACATGAAACAGCGTCAGCGACCTGGTATAAAATCAATTCAGTTAAATTAAGGGGGTCCGGCATGCCATTTACTATTTTAAATAAAAATAATAAATCGCTCAAAGTTCTTCTACACGATAAATTAGTTAAATTAAGAATGCTCATGAGATAATCATAATTCATGTTGTTCATGTTGAAACTTTTTTAATTTTAATTCATGTGCTTTGTAGAATGGAGACCAAATTGTCGAATTATATTCTTAATTGATACGAACCACAGCCGTATACACAATTTTAAGATTTAAGTGAATTGATATCTTTCACATTTCTTAATACAACATTAAGATATTTCGTAGCTTTATTCGTAATTTAATCAATGCGTGGAATCTTTAATTATACTTTAAGATCTTTAATTTGAGTTACTTTATTAAGAGTAATGATGTTTATGCTGTAATAAAAAAAATGGGTTTTTTGATTTTTCAAAACGTTATAGATTGACATTTATCAATATTTAAAATAAAAGTCTTAAAAAATTTGTTTTCAAGTCGAATTCATTCTTGATTAAATTAGTACATTGCATTTGATTTTAAACTTTTCCGTTTGTGCTGGAGGGAATTTGCCGTGACTTGAACAAAACATAAGTACAACGTACGTGCATATACATAACATATTTGCATACATAACAAACCAAGCTACGAAATCTGACAGATGTCTAGTTATATGTAGCAGCCGCGAGATGCCACTAACGTGTCTTCAGTGCCGCTATCTTGTGGAGATAATCCGAAACGTTTCGCGGGAAAAGACCACATCATATGGCATTTTTCCCGTACGTAAATGAAATTTTCTTGTATGAAAATAAGATCGCAAAGGTTTATACAAATAAACTTTCTAGACTGAAGCAGATAGGGACTGAGAATGAGAAATTAGAGGAAGGGATACAATGTTATATCTGGTTGAGAAATGAGAGAATTTACTCAAATGTTATTTTAAATTGGAAATAAAAACGAAAATGTCGTACATCAGTGAAATATTGAGATATATTTTAACGAAAGTCGATTTAATGATGAACATGTAATGTAGAAGGTTTATTGGGAGCTCAAAGAATTGAAGAATCTTTGTATCATGAAATATCATATGAATTTAAGAATTTTTATGTTATTGAAATATCAAATATATTATATTTGTAGTAATGATATTCGAAACCATAATGAGAGTTTTTTCCAGATAATATTAAAAAATGTGAAAACGAAAGCAA
Source organism: Eubasilissa splendida (assembly GCA_031772225.1). Lineage (NCBI taxonomy): Eukaryota > Metazoa > Arthropoda > Insecta > Trichoptera > Phryganeidae > Eubasilissa > Eubasilissa splendida. The sequence goes on along the minus strand of CM062854.1, from coordinate 4,358,480 downwards.
AAGTATTTACATAATTAAATTTGTAAAAAACGAACGCGAATAGTATTAACTTCATTAAAACATTGAATATGAAATTGAACAAATCTTGATTAGACTTAAAGTTAAAGTTAAATTTTGATTATTAAAAAATTATCTCAATTAAGGTTTTTGATTACATACTTTGATGAAAAACTCACAGGAATATCGCGGGTCTTTGTTTCAAACGTGCATTGTAAATAATGAAATTCTTTCTTTTAAAGTCGTAGTCTCAGACATAACACTAAAAAAGTTTGCTCGGGGACTTGAGTATCCCTTGTAAAAAATTCATTGTAATTTAAAGGACAGCGACGCACCACAGACCACTGAAAAATAAATTAAATAAACCAGGTGTCACAAGATCTTAAAAAACCCAAAACGTGGAGGAATATTCATACACTGCACACCGGTCCTTCTATAAAAAAGGATGTCAAATATAAATTACATCGGCGTCGTCAACTGTTGATAAAAACGCTTTCATTAAATGTTTTAATTAGCAAATAAACGTATAATTACCTACTAAAACTGAAGGCATAAAATGACATTAAAATCTTGATTAGATTAATATAATTTATTTATTTATTAATTGTACAAAACACTAACATTTTGATAACAGAATGTACAGATTACAAAACCACTTACAAATGTTTACCATATGTGTGAATCAGAATTTACCAACACATTTCTAAAGTGAATATTAATTTTAAACTGACGTCAATTGAATTAAATATAGCAATATTTGAATATTACTCAAAGGTATTTGAGATTCCGTAAAAACAAAGTAGATGGCTCTTTTAAAGAATGGAACGATACATGTATTAATTTTAAAAAGGTGTAACATATAGGTTCAAAAATGTGTCTTCGAAAATAATGTTACTGTAGCATAGTTGGATAATGCACCTTCCCCGGTTTGGAAAAAGATCCAGGTTCGAATCCCGGTGGCGCAACAACAATATTTTTAGACAAAATTGATTTTATATGTGTATCTTTCTAATTAATACATTTAATTAATATTCAAAGATTACTTATTATACTATACACAACGTTATCTATTACACAGATGATTATATAAAAGTTTGTATATAATATTATATATTCGGATAGAAAACAACAAATTAACAAAAAAAAACAATGATTATGTATTTTACAAAAATATCACTTATTACATTGTAAAAAAATTCAGCTAGCATACTCGTACATATGAATATATAATATTATCTTCTTTTTCTTTTAAATAGGCAATCCACCCTTCAACAGTGATTTGTGCCATTAATCAAGTTAAAAACTTTGTTTTATAGAAAAAAGTACAATAATATTGTAGAATAGGAAATACTATATTACAAGTCAATACCATTGTCGTTCAAAAAACTTGCTATTATATAGATTAAATGTGGCGAGTTAAGGGAAAGAATATGACACAAGTTAACTGGGAGCTGAAAATTACCATTGACAAGACCACTGTAAAAAAAACCTGTGATCCGCAATGGACAGGCAAAAAGACGTGGTCAAAGGTTTCCTCCTCGGCACCACACTCACATATTGGGGAATCTAGCAAGTTCTATCTGAACAAATGAGAGGCCAACTGGCAATGCCCAATTCTCATTCTAGAGATATTTAATACTGTTCTTTTGGAGACTTTCCTTTTTGAGAACCAGGGGGTGCGGGGAATGGATCCTTGATTTACTTTAAGACGATTACCCTTATGATTATTTGGATCCATCCATTGTGCAGTATATAATATTATGCAAAAGGCTATTTATTTTACATAAATTATTTAAATTATTCTCTTTCAGAAGATGAATTAAAATGACCATTTAAAAAACGTACCATATATCATTGTTTAGACCAGATTTAAATTGAGTGCAGATTGCCCCTGCTGCAAAAAAGCTCTCTCTAACCACACTAGTCGGCTGTAAGAGATTGTAAGATATTTGAATACTAGCTTCAAATATTTCCTCGGACTTTTTCTTCATCAAAATATATCATTTCTCTTCTTACAGCTTTCGCTAAATCTTTCGAATTGTTGTTAGCAACTTAAAATTGTGATAAACAATTAGTTTTTTGTTTAATAACTTGCCGAAGCTTGCCATTCAATGTCACTTTAACAACTGGTGACTTAACTGCACTGATAACTTGTACGTCATTTATAGATTTCACTCATATTAATAATCTCACCATCTTTATTTGTCAATCGTTTTATCAATGCGACAAATGTTTTTCTAATTATATTTTTGTTGTGTTGATTGAATACAACATTCTCGTCACAATCATTCTCGACACTTGAACTGAATAAATATTGTAATACATTTGTAAATATATTTTATTTTTTCCTTTATACACGAAATTTTTAATTCACTGGTCAGTGCTGTGTTCTGCATTGACAGTTCATCAAGCATTAACTTCACGATGATATCCACACTGAACAAATTTACATCTTCGCAATACAGTGATTCTACAGCCAATATAATTGGCAACAATGCGATAATTACTCCTGTGAGCAAATCAATCACATCTTTGCTAAAATCAATCTCTATTTTTGGGTCAATCAAACTCTTTCCTACGCAGTTTTTTATTTCATTAAATCGTTCTAACATCGAAAATAACCTATTGCAACGAGTTTTTGATTCGTGTAATAATGTAAACTCCTTTCCAAAGTCTTTCTTGACATAATTAGATGTCATATTATCATTTTAATTGAAGAACGATGAAATATAGAATGATAAAAATTGAAATATTATACATAAAAACCTTTCGCATTTGTGGTATAAGTAGAAACATTTTCATGTTAATAACGTCGTTGAAGAAGAATGTAGATTGCGAATATCTGTTTTGAAAAGTTCTGGGGATTGACAAAAGTTATTTTATCGTTTTCCTCTTCTTTATCTAGAAAATCAGATTTTAAGAATAAAAATTTTTTTTGGGCTGTGTCTATGATATTCGCCATCTACATTTCATCTTCTTCCATCTTCAATTCTTCGTCGATTATTGAATGATAGTTTCGCTAATAACTTATTAAGGAATGTTTGTAATATATATATATATCACTTTAATTATTGCTAATTGAATACCACGTACGAGATACAATTGACGACTTACATTAATCAATTTTCCCACTTTTCTCATAACTGAATCATCATCTGTGGTAATTGCAACTATGTTATGCAGTGACTTTTTGAATTCTGTTTTTTTTTCGTCTAAAATATATAACTTTTAGCTGGCATCGATCCAAGAATTCGAACTAAACTGAGGTTCCAACATTGCTTTAGTGTGAATGTTGACGTTAATATAAAAGTGTTTCTTTATTGAATTCCATTCATAGAATATTTAACTAAATCTATAGCCCTTAAGTATTCGAGAAGACAAATCGTTGATTGTTTTTTCATGTACTCCCTCCTATATTTTGAACGTTGAACGGTATGCCATATCTTGCAACCATACGCACTATTACAGTAAGAAAGGATTCTCAATTGTCTTCGAAAAATATCTCCTTATTTCTGTAGACTTATTTGTAAATTTAGCTCCTTTAGATATTTCTACTTCACTTGAAGGGGGTGTAGCCTGTTCTGGTTTTAATAAATTCATATTATGTTTTCGTTTCAAATGAGTATGTAAACCGCTTGTAATATTTCCTCCAATAGAGTTAATTAATTTTCCATATTTGTTGATATTACAAACACATGCATTCTTATCTTTCGTGCGTTCAAAGTCATACCACACATATTTTTTTGTTGTATTCTGTTTATCTCCGTTAAAATTTTCTATGGTTTCTTAATTATATAAAATATTATCTAAAAAAAAGAAGTAGAATTAGCAAAGGAAATATTTCTCCGCATATATGTGTGAAAATATTATATTTTATTTAGTAATATATCGTATATTCTATCTGAACAGTAGAAATTTCTATATTATATTAAAAAAAACACGAAATCAATATGAATTTTGAAAATGCAATATACAATATTATGTGCAAAAAAGAAATCAGCTACTTTCAAATGCTATTAATTAGAACGAAGATTGATGCGTTCATTTATTTATCGATCTATTTCATAATATATAATTAATATCTAATACTCGTAATAAATTCATTTTTTTGTTAAGAATTAGTACGATTTTTTTATGTACTTTTAAAATAATAATAATAAATTTAAAATAAAGAGATTATTTAAAAATCACTTACCCCACAGATTAGAATATCACAATTTTAATAATTGATGAAATTAAAGTGACGAAATGTTGATAGAGACAATGTATAGTGCAACTGAACTTCATGAAACTTCAGAGGATACTAAAAGTATTTGTCGGAGTAAGTAAGCCGTAAGCACTAGTGCTTTTTGCGATGGTTAGTATCGGATGCCCAACGCACGTGCGCGCATTGTATTACGCCGCAGAAAATTCTATCAAATTCCGAGTAAACGAACCATACAACAAAATATTCATACTGCTTTCTGCAAATATCGTAGTTTAAAAATTTTAAATTATATATTAAAAAGGGAAAAATAATTTACCCAAATTAGCGGTACTTTCTGTAAATAAATTTTACCATATTTAGCGATAAATTGGTTTACCGAAAACCGGTAATGCATGCCCTAATTTTGTCGCAGGTTGTATCTCTTGCTCATTAAAATCTTACACAAAGAAAATTGTCTCCAAAAGTCCTTGTTTTTCAATTCCGAGACAAACTTCCGTAAAATAAAAGCGAGTTTGGTAAAGGAATTGTAAGCTTATCTTATTTTGATATATTAAGCATCTTATGGCAATTTATCTCTGGCCCGAGTTCTTCTGTTTGTCCGCAATTTTTATTGAGGCGATATCTTTCCTTTCAGAAAAAAATCAGAGTGTTTTTTTTCAATTGCGGCAAATATGCTTAGTCGAAGCATATTTGCGATACAAAAATAGACATTAGTTTCAGTATATATTACCAGAGAGATGATTGATTCAATTTTACGTAACATTAGATATTACTGTTCTAGGGAAAATCTGCGATCTAGTCACTTATTGAATTTTTTTTAAATATTATTCAAATATTAATATTTTAGTTGTAATGTAATAATTTTTTTTCATATAACGCTATAACAGCTATACAACATAATAGATAACCGAGGCGGGCGTCATTTTCGTAATACGTAACTATTTACGTGCGTCCACAGAACGAAACACGATGAGATAATCTCCGAGACTTAGTCGAGGTATATTTCAATACTATGTATACGTGTTGAGATTTTGATTTGGAAATAAACTCAGAGATCAGCTTGAGATTGGTAGTATTAAACGTCATCTAAAATCACCATAGATCTGTATAACTGTCTATTCTGTCTAACATAAGGCGTTAAATTAACTTGGCTACGTATCGTACCTACATCGTATGCGTTCAATAATAATTTAATTCGATTCCTGAAAGTACGAGAATATACCTACCAACTATTCTGTGTAAATTTGAATATGTGAACTATGTTTTTTCTTAACATCACGGACGGACATTCGTCTAGTTATTAATTTTTTTTTTTAAATGTTTCATAATTTCGACCAGACCAGAAATGCGACGAAATATTATTTCTTCACAAGTGTAAACGTGTTGTAGGTTTTTATTATACCGAAATAAGTTAAGAATATTCTGAGTTTACCGGTAATTCGGTTTAATGGATACACTTATGTACTAGCAAAATTATAGTAAAATAGTAAAATTATCTATCATATTAAATTGAGCAGAAATTTTTGCAAAAAAAAAAAAATTTACCAGTATACCGGGTTTACCGTCGAAAATTCTGATCAAATTATTATAGTAGAATGTTTAGTTTAAAACCATTTTATTATGCACATATTATTTAATTATAATATCAAGCCACAGCGTTTAACAATTAAATTTTGCAAAGATGGAAACCGGTTTACCAGTACTCGGATCATCAAATCTCGCTTTACTTAAAAATAATATATTGTTGTCAAAAATTTAAGAAATTATTTTTTAATATCATACCATCACAATAATAAAAGTAAAATATTTGACATTTTTTCTCAGAATTTCATTCTTTGAATTGTGTATATTTTAGCAAAAAGCTTTATATTTCCACGTTTTCGAATATAATAATACTAAGCTTGTGGCCGACTCTCAACTTTCTACTTACAACTGTGAGTTTACTTCGTAGTTTACTCAGTGGCTCGATTTGTTGAAAGCGTGTATATCAGATTCACAAGACATTGGCGCAACACTTGATTGTTATTTATGGGTACACTGTCTTAAATCCCAGCACGTATATCTACTACGTGAAAAAATCTCGGCGTTTGTCATGCAAAGAAAACCGGTTGAATAAACATTTCTCACCGTTTTACCGAGCCGCGGACTTTTCCAAAAATGTCTTTAGAATACTTTTTGTTCCGAAGATTTCAATGTATTTACTTAAGCCGAGAAAGACGCCCGGCGGACCCACGTGTAGGGAAAAGAAAAAGTTATTTTCTTTTCTCGGTAAATCATTCGATACCACCAATACGCGACTTGAGTGAGTTATGGTAAAATGATATTGGAGATTTTTCTGGTTAGTATTTTTCACGGATATTTAGTGCCGCACTGGAAATAATTTTTACGGAAAATATTTTCTTGACGTAAAAAAACTAATTAGTGTGATCAAATGATGAATTTCCTTTGAATTATTGCGTGCATTTGAAATAATCTATATTATTTGACAATATAAAATAGAAAATAATATCTGGCGTCTACTATCGATTATTTGATTTGAGATTACGTAAAAACAATATAGATGGCTTTCAAATAATGGAACAATAGATGTATTAATTTGAAAAAGTGTAACATATGGGTTCTAAAATTTGTCGTCAAAAATACTGTCGCTGTAGCATAGTTGATAATGCACCTTTCCCGGATTAGAAAAGAGATCAAGATTCGAATCTCGGTAGTGCAACAATAATATTTTTCGATGCAATTGATTTTTAATACATTTAATAATATTTACCATATCTATTATAACGTATTCACGTATTGTTCCGTACTAGAAAGAAGAATGTAGACAAAGGTGGTTCGCGATCTCAGCTTCTTTCAACCGGCGATGATGATGATTATTATGAGGTTGAAAGAAATGAAACACAAAAGATGTTCATTATAGGCACATTACGACGGCAAAATCGAGAATGGCTGCCGCATGCAGAATACTCTGTATTTATTCAAAATCATAACAATACATATAGTCATATTTGCAAGTACCTACACGGGGATAGGCCGCCGCTGTACGTTTAACTAAGACGTCTTTGTTTTCTTGAAATCTATCCCACGGATTTTTTGGCGCCACGCCGATGATTACATCTTTGATACGTGTCTTATCATATGTATAAATTGGCGCCTCCTCGGCGAGTAATTCTACGTGATACACGTATTATACGCATTCACATATATTAAACAATTAGTGTGAATGAATAAAGCAAATGCAGATAAAAAAAAATAATAATATATATTTACCATATATCTACAGCTCATCGGTGTTTGTCCTCAGATAAAAATAATTTAATATGATAAAATTATACAATAAACTTTTCGGAAAAGAGTTTTTTTTATTATGAAGATAAAGTTGAAGTTTAAAACATCAGTTCTGTGATATTAGAAGCAGAATAAATGAATCAATTGGAAAGAAATACAGAAAAAACATCTGTTCTATCTTTCTTTCTGTACTCTCCCCGGATGGGAATAGTTTCGGCATCGTATTCTGATGGTAATCAAATATTTAATTCGATTGATAGATTTTTTCTGTTTACCTTTTTAATTGAATGATTTAATTTGTTTTAAATAAAGTTGGTTTTCAACCGCGCGAGTTTTATGCGAATTTTCAATTTATAATTGTCCCGTGTCTACTCGTAAATCACGTTAAACACGAAGTTTATTGTAAAAGTTTTATTAAATATTACCAATCGCAATGTTATCGCGGTAAATATTAAAATAATCAATATTATGGATCAACCGAACGATCTGCGCGATTGTTATGGTAAATCTACAATGGAATGGTATATGTTATAATGTTAAAATAGTTATATCGTTAATGGTACGCGATCGTGGAATAAGACACGATTTCAAACTCGTGTACACGATGTTCGATATGACAGCGAGTCTCAATACGTGCGCATAAACGTAACACAGAACCGTAGATATTTACAAGTATTTATTTTGATAATTTGGACAAACATGAATTCCATTTTGGGGATATTCAAATTTACCCAACTGAATCGAACCACGGTAAATGGCCCAACATTTGATGTTTGAAGAGCAAATGAAGTGAGGCACGAAATGGCGAATGTCTGAGTCTTTCATGTACACACAGTGGACTAAGCGAGCCGAGTGTGTCACAAAGCAATCTCATGGAAGTAGCAATCCCTGTCTCGGAGATTGTCTCAAGTCTGAAAATATCATAAGAATTATTGCAAATTTTGTGGTATATTCGATATTATTCGTTAGATATGATAGACTTTTATTGACATACATTTTTTTGTACATCAGAAGTGATCATACAATTATATAATTATTAACCCTTCCCTAGCCATGCAGTAACATAGGTCTACTGAGCCAATTAAATCGTATTTCTATAAATATGCACATTAAGTCCTAAAAAAATCATTTCCACTTAGGAATGAGTAGTGGAAAACCAATTATGTAAAGCGAATCATAATAAAAATAATTATTTTTGAATTCAATGCTATATATAATTGCTGCGTTGCATTCTATCTACGTTAAAAAAATACCACTTGTACCACGTGAAAAAGATCACACATTATTTAAATGATGAGAGATAAAGATGAAGATCGTGATAGATGGGTCTTTTGACGAATGCGTTACAAGAATAATGTTTGAGAATAAAATGAACGTATTTAATTATTGTATTTATCATTTCTTATTATATTTATAGTAACTGTGACATTAACTATTTTAAAGTCATTGAAGTTTGTAAAAGCATTTTATTCCCATTTAAAGTGTTAAAAAAACTCAAATTTCTTGCAGTAACATGAGTTGACAGCACGGCTGCGTAGGGTATTTATAGCATGGTATGGTAAAGGTTAAGGAGAACACATTCTTATTGTGAAATTGTAATTATTCAGAATATAGGTCTGTGATATTTTAAACACTATGTTCTAAATAATTATAACTTCACAATAATAATGTGTTCTCCTTAATAATATATAAATTGTATCAATGTGTCCAAAAATTAATTATTAATTCTGACGTCTGCTATCAGTTTAAACAAAGGTATTTGAGATTCCATAAAAACAAAGTAGATGGCTCTCAAATAATGGAACGATAGAGTTCGAAAATTTGTCTTCAAAAGTACTGTCGTTGAAGCTTAGTTAGATAATGCACCTTCCCCGGTTTGGAAAGAAATCCAGGTTCGAATTCCGGTAGCGAAACAACAATATTTTTCGATAAAATTGATTTTATATGTATATTTTTCTAATTAATACATTTAATTAGTATTTAAACTATATAATTAGTTAACTTTGTGGGATGCAGGAAGAATCCACCTCTGATGCATAAAGAATTGTCCAGGCATCATCTGTATTGAAGTAGACAGTTTTTTTTCATGCTATTGTAGTGTTATTTAATTTAAATTAAAAATAAAAAGTAAGATTCGACAGACATATAAAAATGTAGTTAATTATTAGTGTAGGTATTGTATTTTGATTAAGTTGAAATGTTGGACAACGATACTTCTGACTGATATCTACCCAATTAAATCAAATATTGAGCCCATATTTGCGTAATATTTTTGGAAGTGAACGATTTCCAGTTGGCGTTGAGTGTGGTGTACAGTTTCAGTACAGTACAGAGCTAAAACATGTAGAAACGTTGATAGGATGTCGTTGTTGCTCTCGGAACTGGTGTGTAAGATGTTCATTCGTGGACTGGTGTTGTGACCTTGATTTATTGCTAGAGGTGAATTAAGACTATAGTTTATATACTAATTTAGGACATGGATGTGGAGATGAAAATATATGAAATCCCTGAAAGATCGTTCAAATAGATGGATAATATACTAACTTAATAAACCATCATTCTTATTAGTCTTTGGTCAATTTTATATAAAAAAATTGAGCTGGTGAATATCTCGGCCAGTTTTGCTAGCCAGCCTGATCTGTCATTTGTTGTCAAAATGGCGGCTGTTCAAGAGTTTTAAAATTTGCATCTCCGTGATATTTGACCTAAAGAAGAAAATAAAATTTTATTTTACACACGAACGAAACCCTTTTTTATTGCTGGACAATTACTTGACATTTTATAAATTTGTTCTGATTAACGTTTTGTTCATCAACGTAGTGGTAAGTACGTGACACTGATCAAAATTCCCACACTCTCCTGCTAGCCACTAATCTGTCCGGTGGAGGATAGAACTCCAGGTACCCCTCACAGAGGTCCACCCAAAATGTCAGTTATGGAATGTCACACTGTGTATGGGACCTGCCACACTCCAGCCGCCAATGAAGAGCCAGCAGATCGGCCAATGAGAGAAAGGGCCAAAGAAAATGGCGGAACTTTTTCCGAGAGATCGAGACTGGAGGTTGGAGAAAAGGCGGAAGATGGGAAGACTGGGCGGATAAGAGCCACGACGGGAGAGGCAAGGCATCTTTGGAAATTTTTGGTGAAATGGCGGCGTGTTTGGTGTTGGAAATTATGAGACGGAGAATCCGACGTTCGGGGGCAATCCGCGCTGACCATCTGCAGCACGGATCTCCAGGGCTCCTGGTCTGCTAAAAAACTTGAAGATATTTTTTAAGTATGCGCTATCGATCTGCGTTTTGGAAACAATAAGAGTTGAAATTCATATAACGATATATATCTTTTCAATTAGTGGATTTTAACGAAGCTAAAACAAAAGTATTTCATCACGAGTTCCTTATTTAAAATCATTTTTAAGTACTTCCAATTTATAAGCATACACGTGTTTGATTTTTTATATTCTTATCAATAAAATAGACCATTTGGAGATAAGGTATCTCATTTTTTCGAAAGACTACACCATGCAGCCATTCAGTACTACTTTTTTCAATAGTGTCGATGTATAATGCAGTGGTTCTCAAAGTGGACTGCCTTACACCTTTTAAAATCGATCGAGAAAATGAGAAAATCGAGAAACAAATTACCACCGAAAGAAAAATGAATGAAGACGGTGGCAAATATTGCTTGTGACCTCTAATGAAGTTGACTTCTCTCATAACTTACTGTTTTTGAAGTGCATGTATCTCACTTTATTAACTGGTTTGAAAAATATTCTAGAGAAGATAATATCGACGAGTTTGCACGATAACGCCGAGGGATTGAAACACATTCGCAAGAGAGAGACAATCGGAGTGCCGTGGACAAATCCTTATGCGGGACGCCGTGAACCGAAACAGTTTGAGAATCACTGGTTTAGTGTACTACATGTAATAAAAATATAAAATATATTTTAAATGTGATTTTAATTAGATAAATGCCCTCGCAGATAACTGATCGGAAGAATTAATTATTAGGTAAAGGGTGTCCAGCGGAAAATTATCAAGTTGAATATTAAATAAAAAAAACTACAATGTTATTCTCATATTTTATTTATAAATAATGAAGTTTACCGATGCTTATTTTACGGTTTATAAACAATATCGTCTAAATGCCGTTCATTTCTTTCACGACACTCTTGCTTGGACTCTTAAATTTGCGAACACGCGAGAGCAAAGCGTTGGTTCAATGGCAGCAACTTCATGGCAAATATTTTCTTGTAGAGCCTGAATTGTTCAAGGATTGTTGATGTAAACTCTCGACTAAGGTATCCCCATAAAAAAAATCGCGCAGTGAAGGGTCCGGTGACCGAGGTGCCCAGGGTATTTCTCCGTAGTTGCTGATTAATTTATTGGGAAAAATTCCCCTCAGCTTCTCCATTGAAACTCTAGCTGTATGTGGAGTAGCCCCGTCTTGCTGAAATTGTGTTCTGTTATTGAACCCGGGAAACAGCTGCAGTTGCCGTACTCGTCGATCATTCGGCAATACACGTCAGCAGTGACTGTCTCTCACTTGTTAAAAAAATAAGGGCCAATTATACCTCGGGCAGAGATTGCACACTACACTGTCGTTTTTGGACAATGAAAACGTCTTAATGGCGTTCCCATGGGTTGTTGAAGCACTAGTAACTCATGTTCTGTTTATTGACATAGCTATCGATATTAAAATGTGCTTTGTCAGTCAACAGTATGTTTCCAAGCGTTTGTGCTGTTCCAAAAAGTTTCAATTTTGTTCTCGTTAAGGTTTCACGTAAAGAAGAGTCATTTTCGTTGCACGATATGGGGTTTGTATGGGTGAAACTGTAGTTTCTTTTACAAATAACGTGCACTGTTGATTTTTTTATTCCAGTGTAGGCTGCAATCTTCCTTATCGATTTACGCGGATTGTGCATAATTTCACGTCGAACTTGAGTCACACGTCCTGGCGTCGCTGCTAACGTTGATGGTCCTGGAGAAGTTTGGTTAACCATTGTCCCTTGTCTGAACTTTTATATCTAATACCAGATAAGTTGCGTGCTCGGCTCACTTACTCGTCGAATATTATAGTGAGTACCAATGAAGCTCTTTAAATATTGCTCAACCTCGAACGCGCGGTGCGCTCCCGACCAGTGACTCATTTCGACTGGCAATCCCGCAAATCACGCGCATCGAAAATACCCCTCTCACTTACCTCACCCTGATGGTTTATGAGCAATTTCAATTTAATCTTGAAATTTTTTCGCTGGACACCCTTCACTTTAAAAATCAATAAATTTTATTAAAATTAATTTATTTTAATATCTCAACATAAAATCGTGATGTTTCTAGCCACGATGAACCTCGCACTCATGTTACGGAGCCTACACAGTGTGCGGTAAAAGCATAACGCTGAAAACTGAAAACCCGTGCGACCTGGTAAAACTCCTGTCAGCAACAGCTCCGGTGAGGTCACGGTCGCTATTACTTTTATACAGCCTACAAAAAACTGCACGGCAAAACCGATTGCAATTGATTTTTATTTTTTTTTAATAACGAGCTGCTACAGTTTGACATGTGGTTGAACATATGCATTTTAAATACACGTAATATTGAAAACTAGTTGTGGTGATAGATTATTCAATTTTCAAGCTCCCAGAATATATTATCAATTTATAAATAATATAAAAACTTTAAGTGAGATTAAAGATTTTAAAAATAATGTTTTAAATTGGTTGTTAAAATTAGGTAGAGCAGATGCTGACAGTAAAATGATGTTAATTATGAAATAATTCTTATAACTGCATTATGTGTACTGTTATACTGCATTAATTAAATCTTATATATTTTCTCTTCAATTTTATTTATAAATATTTTATTGCACGTTATTCTCTTATTTTATATATTTTTACTTTTATTCTGTCTTAAATATACTTTCATTTTGTAATTAATTGTGTTTTGCCTCGTATTCAATGAGTTATATTGGTTTTTGAAATATGATTAGTTTGCCAATTTGCTCTAAAACAGGCTTGCTTAGTTGGGCAATACATTACAAAATCTGTTTTAAAAAACCTAAATCTAACAAACTGTTTTTTTTTAGCTATACAATATGTTCCGACGTTCGCCGGTCACCGTGTGCGCGCAATATGAACGCGACGTAGAATGGTTCCTGTATACTACATATCCACTAATCCCTCCCCATATACCAGAACACGATCTTACCTGTGGTTGTGTTCTCTATGGTTTTTGTAGTAGTTGAAGTTGTACCTTCGAACTGTCAAGTAAGCCTTTACCATAGGGTGCGTTTATTGCCGCCAAGTTCGTCCTGCTGTGGGAACGAATTGTTGGCTTGAATTATCGTCCTGCTATGTGGGGCTGATATTTTATTGTATTTGTTTTGGTTTCTCGCTACCGTACGTGCCGAAACCTGTACATTGTGCGATTATGCAAGGTGTTGTTGGATACTTTCGCGCTATCATCGAAAGTGTATGTCCAAGTGTACTTTGTACATATAAGTTGTGCGTGTCCTCGAGTCGGAAGACCTGTAGATTCAGTGAAAGAAGATACCAAAATAAGCATTTCACAGGTGGGTCGTGTTTTCTGGTTCTGGGTGGTCTTCAGCCAGTCCCTGTTCTCGATTCCTGTCCATCTCCCGAATTCCTTCCACCCTTTTGCATCCTTTATTTCCCCACCCACTCGTGTAAACACAATATATATTATATATGTTTAAGAAATAAATAAATACATATTTTAAAAGCGCTTTGAATATTGTTGTCATTTTTTACTGTTACTAATACGTGCAAATACGTTATATAGGTTTGACATTATTTTATCTGGCAAACTGTGCTTTTGCGATACTTAATTACGTTTATATACTCGGAAATTAGATTGCAGATACAATCGTTTATAAATAAACAATATTATATTATAAAACACTTATTTCTTTTCATTAGGTGTTTTGCACTCATCTTTGAGTATTTTGAGGCCTTTCTCAAATTCTGCCATATTTGTCGGTCTTGTGTGCGAATTTCAGGTCATCACCCCAGCACATTTGTAGTCGACATCTGCAGAAGCTGGCCATGGCTGGGTAGTAAAAACTGTCCAACCATAGTCACTACCTCGCTAGATCACCAGCGTACTCCCACTATAGCTTCACGATCGTGTGGCAAAGTTGGCAACCTTTGTTTTTATCTTATTCACTCGTTGGACTTTCTATCATTCAGCGACAGAAAAAAAATACGCAAAATGGATGGTTCCGTAGCTCTTTGAGTAACAGTTTTATTATAATAGCTCGTGTTTGCGTAGAGATTGTTATGAGATTTTAAACTCGAGACAATCTTTACGGTATGGATTCTTTGAAACAATTCTCCAGCACCTCGTAGCTCTCGAACGTCATGGTATTGAGATTTATCTCAATTAAATCCATAAAATCTCATCGTGAACACCGGCAATAAGAATCCGTATTTACGCTCTGCACGTTGAATGCAGGAAGAAAGCATTATCGAACACGCATAACCGGTAATGTCGAGGAATCTTCATTTACCTATTGTTTACGCACTTTCTAATTCCTCCGACTGGCACCCCAGGTTTGCTTGTTGTTGGTATGATTCATTTATGTAGTGTGAATTTTGCCGCTTTCGGCAACCGAAGGATCTGTCAAACCACGATCGGTCGGTACAAATGCGCTTGGTACCTCGCCAGATAAACATCTCTTACTAAGTAACTCCAGGAGGGCGCATTTCGGTCGATCGGAATAATGTCCAGAGTTCGGGTCATAAGTAGAACAATACATCCAACCAACCCACGACGGGCTGAGAAATAGCTACTATCAATCTAGGTTAGTGGTGATTTTTCGTTCTGCATACGTGATCATGTTATCAATAAGAAACTCGGGACCATAAACTGTCGAAGATATTCACGGGAACACCTACGTAGGTGATTTATTTATTAATATGTAAAAAATAAAGTTTAAATAAGTCTCGCATTATTTTAGGTGTTTGTTGGAATATCATAATAATATCATATAGTATTTATGCAAGAAACTGAACGAGAGCGGGGCAGTTTATTTCCCAGCATCACTAGAGCATACACGCAATGTTCAACGCTATTCACAAGATATTGAGAGGATATTTTTGCCTTAAATATTTTCTCGAGATGAAAATTTCTCCCTATTTCTGCCTTCCAGATTATTCTGAACCGGGTCTCTGTAATATATATGAATTTATGAAAGATTTTACAAACATGCTAGTTCCAGCGCCTATACTTGAACTGATTATATTCTTGTACTCGGTGTATACTCACGTTTATATGTGTAATTTTATATTACCTCCGCCCGCCGCCGCGACACACGATGTGTGAGGGTTGTGATTTACTCCGAGCAGCCGGGAAAGCACTTTTAACGTCACCCTGGGTGAAGTTAATTTACCGCGAGCAACTCAACAATGACTTTTGAATATAAATACGTCACTGCCATTATTTATTATTTTAATATTTAAACGTATTTTCTTATTTCTATTTTTTCTATCTAATATTTCTGCCTAAAATTTAATTACAAACAAAAATGAACATAGAAATCTGTATATTGCTAAACACATGGAATATTTCAATAATTATTAATATTGCCTTCATATATCATTATAAGTATTGTTATAGTAATAATATTATTATAAAATGAATTGATAATTCTGGCGTCTACTATCAGATTTACTTAAAGGCGTTTTGAGATTCTGTAAAAATAAGGTAGATGGCTCTGTCAAATGATGGAACGATTAAATGTATTGATTTCAAAAAGGTAACATATAGGGTCGAAAAATTGTCGCTAAAAATAATGCCGCTGTAGCTTAGTTGGATAAAGCACCTCCCCCGGTTAGGGAAGAGATCCAGGTTCGAATCCCGGTAGCACAACAACAATATTTTTCGATAAAATTGATTTTATATGTATATCTTCATAATTAATATATTTAATTCATATTTAAAATATTATTATTAACCAATTTTTTTTCTGTTTCAAATTTATTTAAAATCTTGAAACTTAATGTTTACACCGTTAAATTATAAACATCAGAAAATGCATTAAAAATTATTTGATGAAATAGTTTTGCGTAAATACTTTGTTGCTTTATCATTAAAAATATTAATGTGAAGGTTTGCATATTGCATATTTAAAGGTAGCGAAGTAAGTCATAGGCAGTATTGTTATTCTTTCATAAAATTTTATTATTTTTTATAATAAAACATTTTGTTTTCTTTAGTTATAACTTGTAATGACAGGAGTGATAGTGGCGTCCCCACCTCTTTGTCTAAAATAGTTAATTATTGCTGTGAACAAAACAATTCTATGATCATCAGATTTAGGACCACCGGCCTAAAGACGTTACGTCATCATGCAGCGTTTAAAAAGAATTAGTCTAACGAATATATATAAATATTTTTCAATCGTAATTAATATATTTTTATTGTATACAATAATACAAACAACAAAATTTTTAAAAACTCTCGTATTCAAAAAAATAAAAATGTTTATTCCACTTAATGATTTTCCGGGCCGTATTGAGCGCTTCCACGTTCACGAGACGTCCTTGAAGTTTGACGAGATACCTTCATACTCGAATTGCTACGATCGAATGTCACACAGCAAACAGTAATAAAATTGTTGCCACTTTTTATGTGTAAAATAATAATATCTTTCTGAAATGTACAGTTTATATTTTATTTAGTTTTTAAATAATAATCATGAAATTAAAACGTTGACATGTAACGATTTAAAAAACGCATTTAAATAGTTATTATGTATTTTTGGGAAATCCGTTTTTGGTAAAAATAATATGTAACCCTCTCTAAATACTTCTAATTTAAACAAACCAGTGAATGGTTGAGTAAATTATCCTTTTATGATTCGGTTCCAGAACAAATTCAATTTTGGAAAAGTCCCTTTGCAAACAAAGATTCACATTGACTCGGTCGCAAGTATTGACTCTGAAATGAATGTTTATTTACCTGAGAGAATTTCAGTATTCAAAATGTGGTTCTCGTCTTATTCTAGAATAGAAGCTTTGAAACGATTACAATCAAATATTTGAACAATATTTTGAAAGGTTCAGTAAAATCTTCTATTGTAGCTTGAAGATTAGTAAACGAAAATTATGTCTACGATTTATGAATATATAAAAACATATTGTATTTATTACAATCATTGTTAATATTTTCTGAAGGTGGATAGAATATTTTGAAAATAATTGTAGCTGTTGTCAGTTGTAAACTAAGCATTTGTAGTCAAATGGATGCAAGTTTACATATGGACTCGTCAACGCTCTGACAGAAAAAATTATTCATAATTGTATTTTATATAATATTATGTATATAATCAAATGTAAGTAAAGCACCTTTGGTTTCAACTCACCTTTGGGGCAGAACCGTATAGAGATTAAGTTAGTTCAACTAACACATACACCTTGTGAGAGCCTAAAATTGAAAGGTGAAACCTCTAATAGTGACGTCAGAATTGTCTTCCCTATATTGCCATCCATATTCCTGTACAACCTAGTTTGAAAAAATATGTAAGGAGGTCCCCAACGTGGTTTGTATATGACATCACAAATACAGCCTTGCTGATCAGATTACGCGTAGGAACTGAGAGATTCTTGTTGCCTTTTGGGTTGTGGCGAATGGATTGTGTAGCTAACAATCAGTGATAGAAAAATGATGAATATCTATATTTTTTATTTACGCGAACACCGTACAAAATACGAAATAACGTTGGAGCATGAAAAAAACATTTATTCTATAGAACACAAAGTTTTCAGTCAAGATAATTCTCTCTTTCATAAAAACAGAGTATACCTAGCAAAAAAATTGTTTGAAAATACTGAAAAGTGGCACAACTGAGATTTACGAGAAATTTACGTCTAGCCTTTATAAAAATGAGTCCTGCGCCGTAAATTTTCAACCTATCGTTATGAAATTTGGCACATGTATATTGTGATAATATAGTTATTAGTTTTTTTGTTTACGGTTAGTTAAAAATATATTTTAACTTTTTTGCTAAAAATAACAAAAGTTCGAATAGTTAAAATTTGGATAACCTTATTTGGCGTTTAATAGGTTGCTAGTGAATGTATTTATTTATATGTAAATCATATAAGTCTAGCAGAAAACAATATTTTTTTCGAGTAAAGATCGATAAATTGTGCTCCATTTGAACATTTCATGTTTTAAATATGATGTATGGTATTTAAATTAATGATTTGACTTGGGGCATGTATTGATATTTGGAAACATATGTCTACGTGTTCGTATTTTTGAAAGGTTGTATGAAACATGTATACGAACACCAAAAAAAAATCGGTTTACTAGTTTCACATTAAAACATTGAACAATACCACTTAATTGAGTTTAAATACATTAAATATTGATGTATTTAAACTCAATTAAGTGGTTAATAAAACAAAGATAATAAATAAAAATATGAATTTTAACCACAATGTTAATATTGCTAATTTTAAAAGTAATATCATCAATACTCAAAAGTGTAAAGAAATCATGTATACCCTTCTACGTGTACATGATTCAGTTAATGGAAGCATAATTTACTTTACTCATAATTGTACATATGTCCCATAACTGTATCGGTTCATTTTTTGCAATGAAACCGATCAAAAAAATAAGGAGTAGAGTGGGGACTCAATTTGCACATAAAAGACGATACGAGAAATTTCGGAAACTACAAACAAAAGAACCAAAATGACCGAAAAAAGCTAACACATTTTACTGTGCATAAAAATATGAAATAGGTTTTTCAAACACACTGTACATTAAATCATTTTTGTAATATTTTAACAAATCTAAATTAAATTACCGTCGTGCTCGCGGTACGTATGGCGGGATGAAAGGATAAATAATTCGCTTGTAAGTTCGTTACTCAATCCTTTACAGACATAGCTAAATAAGGGGTGATAAATCTCTTTTTTCAGTCAATTTCCCGCGGAGAGTTTCCACAATTTCACCCCCAAGGGGAAATACCACGTCCCGAGTTTCGGGCCCGGCAGGCCGGTGCTTTTTCCCATTTTATTTGTATATTGCTTGTGTGTGCTGTGAATAAACTTTGTAAACTGAACGTTATCGAGGAACAGTTTATTAATTTTGTCAGTAGTTACCGAAGAGCGGCTTTTGAATTATTCAGGAAATTCAATGTCTACTCTGTCAGTTTAGCGTCACGATTTCTGCTATCATAACAGGAAACACATTATATTACTTTTGTGCCATTGCGTACCACAACGACAAAGTGTCAACAATCATTGCTACGATGGAAAAGCGAAGATATTTATTTAGCTTTCTATTTTTACTTATTTATTAATTTATAATAGTGCTGGGAAAAGACTTGGAACATATCAAAGTGTAAAAGTTAAATAATTGTCATTAAGGAGAATACATTCTTATAGTGAAGTTGTAATTATTCAGAACATAGATCTGCGATGTTTTTAATACAAATTATATATATTATTTAAAAAAATATTGTTGCTACCGGAATTAGAACCTGGATCACATCCAATCAGGGGAACATGCATTAACCGATTATGCTATAGCACCAAAGAGCCACAACAAGTTTTCGAATCTATATGTTATAGTTTTCATATTTTTATTTATTATCTTTGTTTTATTAACCACTAAATTGAGTTTAAATACATCTACCGGTTTCGAAAAATACTATTTTCTTCTTCAGGATGTCATAACTAACTAAAATATATATTGTTTCTTTGCCAGAATCTATTTAAAAAAAATCTATATTTAAAAAAAAAAAATTTTAGTACCTAACTCAAATCATTACTTAATTCAAATTTGATCGAATAATTTTTAGGAAAAAGATTTAGAATGGTACTCGTAGTTAAATTTAGTTGGTTGCTTATAACTTTTTGATTAGTTTTACACGCTTTATTTATCTCCAACGATTCCAAATTATTTACTTTGTGACCAACACTTATATGCAAAATTGACAATCCCAATTTTTTATCAAAACCATGACCATTTTCTATCAAATGATTATTTATGTATATATATAGTTATAGTTTTCAAATAAATACATCTATCGTTTCATTATATGAAAGCCATCTTTTTATTTTTACGAAATCTCAAATACCTTTGAGTAATCCGATAATTCTGGCGTCTCCTATCAGATTATATTTGAGATTACGTAAAAATAAAGAATATGGATTTCATATAATGTAACGATAGATATATTAATTTGAAAAGTGTAATATATGAATTTTTTATTTGTCGTTAAAGCACTGTGGTGTCATAGCATAATCGGTTAATTAACGTTCTTCGGATTGGAAGAGATCCAGGTTCGAATCGAAAATTGATTTTATATGTATATCTTTCTAATTAATATATTTAATATGTATTAAATAATTGTAACTAACAATTTCATTATTTACTACTAAAAAATATGAATTATCCGGATTTTTTCGATATGCATGATTTCGACAATAACCTCTTTAATTGGATGCAATTAATACATTTAGAAATGCAAATTATCAATCTGCAATCTAATCCAATTTAGGCAAACAAACACATGGAAGAATTGGAACTTTAGCGAATGTCACAGAATAAAAAATCAAAATGATCAGATACCTTTTCTTCTGTCAAAAAATTAGCAATCTTGTTGTTGATGATTTTATCTTCAACTTACTCTTGCCAAAATCTTTTTTCTAAATTAAATCATTCCCATTCAATTCAATGACTAGAACTAGGTTAACAGAAAAATTCAATCAACAATGTACCAATATAATTTTTTTCTTGAATTAAGAAATAGGTTTCCTAGTATATATATTTAGTAATTTGTTTCTTCCTATATCCGAATCAATAATTTTTATTTTGTACCATTTCTTTATGTTGAATAAATATTATTACAACATATTAAACTTAGGAAAACACATTCTTGTTATGAAGTTGTAATTATTCAGAACATAGGTTACAACTTCACAATAAGAATGTGTTCTCCTAATAATAAAGTTGTATCAATGTGTCCAAAATTTAATAAAGATGAATTGATAATTCTGGCGTCTGCTATCAGATTACTCAAAGGTATTTGAGATTCTGTAAAAATAAGGTAGATGGCTCTTTCAAATAATGGAACGATTAAATGTATTAATATTAAAAAGGTAATATATAGGTTCGAAAATTGTTGCTGTAGCATAGTTGGATAATGCACCTTCCCCGGTTAGGAAAGAGATCCAGGTTCGAATCCCGGTGGCGCAACAACAATTTTTTAAAATAAAATTGATTTTATATGTATATCTTTCTAATTAATATATTTAATTCATATTTAACATATTAAAATGTTTTACCACACAAAAATTTTACGGCCAGTCCGCCCCTGTATTCAGCAATTATTTTATAATACTTATCTATATCGTATACAAAAGGTAAGTACTGGCACGCCGAAAAATTTCATTAAATTTTATCTTATTTTGGCACTTTGATCAAATCCTATTTGCCATCCCTGCCGTTGAGGGTTCCTTTATACCACCAATTTAAATTTACAAACATAATATAATAAGCCAGGATAGGAACCAACCTATTGCAACCGACCTGGATGTAATTAGGATTTTATTATTGAATAATTTTATGTAAATGTGCATAACGCATATTAAAAATTAAAAAAACACTTCAGTATTTACCGTTTTTTTCTGTAATGGACTACGGCGAACTACTGATAACATTTATTCACAGTATTCTGATTTTAAATTAATTGTATAAATATTTTACAATGATTTTTTATATTGGTTTATCACATACAAGACATTGTGTTCATCTTTAGAGTAAATTTGATATAATCCAATAAATCTGAGAATCGCTCTACCAAGATCTCTCTCTATATAAGATATACATCTTGAGATGCGAGATGGAGATCGTTTAAAACTTTGTAAATTATAATATTTAAATGAGAGTACTGTAGAGTGTAATAAAGTTTGTTATAACATGTAGCGTTATAACAACATGAGGCCGGTTGTGTGATCAGTAGTAAATTTTGACCATAGTAACTTTTTATCAATTTAATAGTTAAATTTAATACTGTCAAAGTTAATCATGCGAATTTTTCCAAAAATAATTAATTTTAATTATGGCAATACATACAATTTTTTGTTTTATCTATGACTTTATTGACACCCCTGCGTTCGAAATCTGTCACTTTGGTAGAGATAAATCTTCGCCAGTATAAATTAAACAATGAAATCATCATCGGACGAACTTTTATCACTAAAATAGCGGGATATTGAATGATTCATTATCATACAGGCACTGCATTCTTCAAAGCATCAATATGTCCGATCACTTTTGATACAGCTGTGAACAGACTGCCATCTTGTACTTCATTTATCGTACGATCACCCTTTTATTTTGTATGTAATTTAGCAAAAAACTATATTTGGTCATCGACAATAATTGAGTCACGCCTGAGATTTTAATTATTATATTTGATTTAACTCAACCAATTCAATGATTCCAGTTACCATACAGATAAATGTCATAATAAAATGAATATGTTATAAAATAAATAAACATTTTGTTTACAAAATGGGGTGGTAAAATAGGATAGGGATATAGGAGTTTGGTATAGGGATCAACCAAGAAGCATGACTAGTCACAACTCTTCTGAATTTCAGGAAACTTCTTCACTAATTCGCAGGAAACACTGAAACACATAACAGCTGTTTCAGCACGCACCGCGAGAAACCGAATGCACACTAGTAACAGTAACATTAAAAATAATAGATCAGTGTAACAAGCATGCAGCAGGACGTTCATTTCTTGACAGTTCAAAGTCATAGAAAACACACATATAAAAGTCGTGCTCTGAGGTATAGGAGAAGAAGGAGAGGGGGAGAGATAGGTATAGTAAAGATAATGGAGCATCCACACGCCCACAGCGATTGGTGATCTGTAGACCTGTCATAAATATCAAACACATTATAAATACATTTATTTACTTTTAATAGAGTTATAAAAAAAAGGTTATGGAATGTAATTTCTGATTACAGGGTGAATAGTAAACTTAACACGCAATCGCAACCCTATATGAAGGAAGTTCTGTATGTGTAAGAATCATGTGTAGAATATCAACAAGTCGAAAGTGATGTTATTCGAGGAGGAAAGTAAGATACCGTGCAAAATACTTATAGGTAAATGTTTGGAACAAGTAGATGAGTTTGAGAATGCAGTGGAAATGATATCACTAAGGAGTATATGTGGAAAATCTATTTATGACAGAGTAAAGAATGAAAAAATAAAGGAAGAATGTAAAGCTGATGTTAGTATAAGGAGCAATATTAAGGAAGGATCACTTAGGTGGTTTGGTCATATGGAATGGATGAATAAGGAGAGAATGGTAAGAAATATATACGACGCAAGTGTTGATGGCACCAGAAATAGAGGACATCCGCGGATGACTTGGCACGACCAGGTAAACCAGTTACTGGAGGATGGTTCTATTGGGAGCCTCAACAATGTACGAAGGCGAGAATTGTATATCAGGACAGAAGAGTGTGGCTCTCTTTTCTATTTGCCTACCTCAGCGGGGAAACGGCGCGATGGTAAGTTAGTATATATATTCAATAATCTCCCACAAGTGGATATTTTTTAAATTCTCAATATGTCTTTAGAATTGTTTTTTTTTAATCATGATTTGCTAATATTATTTCCATAAAAAATTTCCTCTGTGTGATCAGTGCGTTAAATTATCCTCTCGGTCTTCTATATTTATCTTTTTACCATCATCTCATCCATTTTATATCCCCATTACGTCCGGGCGTATGGACAAAGTTCGGAGTTAAATAGATTTTTAACACGACAAATTAGCGATTAGACCTTTTCAGGTCGGTAAGAGTGATTCGAGTTCATCTTTTCTCAATGGTGTTAACTACTTCTCTGTCCTCGACTTTCGTACGCAATTGGTTCCTGAAATGTATACAAAAGTAGAGCAGTATTAAAAAACATGAAAAGGTGTTATTTCAATATTTATTTTCAAATGAGAAACTTTATCGATTAGTATCTTGTGTTTTATTTATAAATTTATTGAATAGTACTTTTATTTTTCATTTCTTGATAAAGAGTTTTTTTCTATTGCCCTTCGTACATAAGATATACGCTCTCCATTGGAATCAGATGAATCATTGAATCGCATGAAGGCTTCGTTCATATTTTTGATTGTCAAAGTCTTAACGGTGAGTTCATTATCAGCTTCTTCTTTTTCTTCTTCTTCTTCATTTTGTAGTTCATTTATCTTTTGTAGATTAATAAAATCTTCATTTGACAAAGGTTCTGAGTGAGATTCCATTAACTCATTAATATCTTCGTTGTTGACATTGAAGTTAAATTCATTAATTATATGATCTATTTATATGCTATATATTATATGGGGTCACCAGTGTAGGAGTCGAGGTCGTGTGTGTTGAAGTTAATTGAATATATGTGTTTGACCCGAGATTGTGTCAGAAGGGTAAGATGCTGTGAGATACAAGCTCCTAACTTCTTCTTGTCTCACGCGTATTGGTTGTGTATCGCAGTATAGGGTGCCTGTTGTGACAAGAGCAGGGTATATAAATGAAAGAGCATTTACAAGGTTGCGTTTATTGAGATGATGAATTAATACAATTTAAATGCGCGGTTCAATTCTGGAGTGGCTCGCTGGAGATGCTGTTGAGTAGTGATGCTGGTATTAGGACTCGCTAGTTGCTTGATAGTACCCGTCTCTGGTGCACAGTATTTAATTGTGTCTGCTGATTGGTTGTTCTGGTTCGGGCCCTATATGGTTGATGGGTCAGTGTGACGCGTGCGGGGTCACCGCAAGTTCTCATAGTTTCGGTAGTTTCTTCCAAGTCCACAGAATCATACATCATTTGTGGACATACTTTTTTCCAGCAAACTTTCCAAGAGGAGGGAAGGAACTAATGTCAGGGATATCGATAAAAATCTACATTTTAAATATGCACGAAATAGCGAATTGTACGGAAGTAGAGGACCGTCTGTATTTTATTTTGAAGATTGTGAAATTGTGTTACTTCTCGGTTGGTAACACTAGTGATGATGGCTGACCGTGGAGGTGAAATAAGTGCTTCCGTTTTTTATTTGATTGTATCGCAAGAAATCAATACAAGTATCAACTTGACATTATAAGGTTATGTTTATCGACCGTTATTTTTTATATACCGACGGTTCATCGCCACTTCTTTTTATAGCTTTCAAAGCTTCATAAATCACCTAAACGCTGCCGCATTAAATAAAACGTAGAGCGGAGGGGGTAGAGGGGAGTCGGAGTGAAATAAAATATTATTAATGGATCTTCTTTATCGTGTTTTGTTCCAGACAACACAGCGGCGATATAAAACGATGACTTTTGATAAACTGATTTGAAATATTAATGGAAAATAAATCGTCAAAATGTTTTTCAAAAAATACGGAAACATTTTTTTTTTTGTGTTAAGTTATTGGAAAATTTTACGATAAATTTTTCAAGATTTTATCGTTTTTTTAATTGATTAGTTCGTTTCTATTTTCACATCTTCCCTGAAAGGAATTTCAACATCACGATGACTCATGTCAGGAAATAATTTAATTTTATTCACCTATTGTTTACCCAGTTCACAATATTTTATGAGTGAATGCCTGACTACATTTTGAGTCGAAAATGTTCACTCAATAAGTGCAAATTCTGCACCGTTATGGAAAACATTATTATTAAGGAAAACACATTCTTATTGTGAAGTTATAATTATTCAGAACATAGGTATGTGATGTTTTAAATACTAATTTAATGTATTAATTATAAATATATATGTGTTCTCCTTAATAATATAAGTTGTATCAATGTGTCCAAAATTTAATAAAAATGAATTGATAATTCTGGCGTCTACAGTCGGTTTACTCAAAGGTATTTGTGATTCCGTAAAAAAAATGTAGATGGTTTTCAAAAATAATGGAACGATAGATGTATTAATTTGAAAAAGTGTAACATATAGGTTCGAAAATTTGTCATGACAAATACTGGCGCTATAACACAATTGGTAGTGTACTTCCCCGGATTGGAAATAGAGATCCAGCGCAAAAACAATATTTTTCGACAAAATTGATTTTATATGTATATATTTATAATTAATACATTAAATTTTTTTTAAAAACATTATTGTTTGAATTTTTTATAAAATCATGTCAACATGTCTACGTACTTCAAAAAAAATGGTATCTTTTATTAATCTATATGTTTGCATCAGGCCCTAAATTATGTAGCAAAAAATAGTCTTGCCGCTCGAAATTCGATGACCTTTCATTTTTTATATTCAATATATAATTTAGAATCAATAAAATATTTTAATTAATTACGATTTATTTTGAGAGTTTGAGAGAATTTGAGATGGCTGAGATTAGACACATATTTAAATGATTTTAAAATATCGCATACTAGTTAAAACTCAAAATCAACCACCAAAAAGGTTCATAGATACCTATAACTATTTATTCTGAAATGTAAGTAAAAATGAAACAGATATCATTAAAGTAACAAACCTTTATTCCGTTTTAACTGTTGCTGGCGAGATTCAAATTCACTCAACTGACTAAAGGAACATCAAGATCAATGGACGGACATTTTTATGACCCATGTTTCCATAACACTTTGATATCTGAGATTCGGTTAAGGTACGTGTGTACTGGATACATCATTCTATTCCGAGAGCAAAATACATGAGATGTTGATTCACAGAACGCTTCAAGTAGAATTTTGTACTGATTTTTACCCGCTTTAGAGACAAATCTCTGAGAGAAGTCTCATCCGTAGACACGGGGCATACAACAAGGCGTGAGACAGTGATTCTCTGAGAATTGGTGTATATATGGTGGGAGATAAAGAGTTGCCTCGAAATAATATCATGGTAATATAATCCCTCATGTATGGAAATTTATTTATTATTTATTATTATTATTATACACGCCCTATTTAGGTATTAACATAAAAATAAATAACGGAAAATTTTATCAGAAGTGCGAATTAGATAATGACAGCATATCTTTTTATAATCAAAATTAAAAATAAATATAAAATGGGAAGTAAAGCAATTTATCCGTCACCATTGAGTTGAGACACAAAAAATGTAATAATGTAGTCCTATAAAGGCCTTCACATATTCATTCTCCAAAGAATACCATTTGGGGACTGCGGAGTTAGCTAATTTGCTAATTGTTCTGACATTACCACTATAATAGAACAATGAATTGTGTCTCGATAACTTAAATGGCGGGTGAAAGCAGCGCAACAATCAAGGGGCAGGTCGGTCATTGTACGTCTCACTGATAAATTTAACAATTTCAGACGGCTAAGGAGATAATCATAATTTTAAATATGAACTAAATATATTAATTAGAAAGATATACATATAAAATCAATTTTATCGAAAAATATTATTGTTGCGCCACCGGTATTCGAACCTGGATCTCTTTCCTAACCGAGGAAGGTGCACTATCTAACTATGCTACAGCGACAATATTTTTACCGACAAATTTTTGAACCTATATGTTACCTTTTTGATATTAATACATTTAATCGTTCCATTATTTGAAAGAGCCATCTATCTTATCATAATTGATATCCCCAGAGCGTATATTTAATTTAAAATAAATAAATCTTACCAATACGCCATTAGAATAGATAAGGGGCTAGTTTTTATTATAAGTTGAAATTACTGTGAATGAAGGAACAAAATGAAACAAAACGCAAGTTTTCATAGTTATATCGCCGAGACCTATAGCGTGACTGAGTGATAATTATGGACATTTCATCAAAGTGTTTAATATCACATCTTAGGGTTTTCACATACCTACATATATATAGTATACTCGTACATTAACTAATTGCACAAGTATGTTTACAATTATTTCAGATATTATTTTCAATAAATTAAATGGCCAATAAAAGATTACTCGATCAAAAACTAAATATCTCTCAGGAGCCAAACATCCTATTAAAATCTAATATTCCAATGAATTGAAATTCAAGTTGTAATTATAATACACAATATTCTACAAAAAAAAACCTCAAACAAAGGAATTAAGTCATTTTTATTATTCAACATTTATTAAAATCCCACTGAACATTCGGTATTTGTATCAACCAGTATGGTCAAAAAAGTTTCGGTATATCGAAACTAACTCGAAACCCTAATTCAACAAGTTTGAACTTGGGTTGCACTTTATACACCTAATATTTATTGTTTTGTATACATAACTTTTAAATGTCATTAACTCTTTATTTTGTAACTTTAAATTTTATAAATAAAGCTTCTTTCAACGGCATTATTTTGAATTTTTTCAAAATGTCGTATTCCTAGCATGTTGTAATTGCATGTTGCGCTGCGGTTGCGATGTTGCGCATGCTTAATGGTTTCCTTCATCTGTTGACTCACCACATGCAACGTAAGAGACATTCACATAGTGTGGTCATCTTGTAATAATAATAATAATAATAATGGATAATTTGTACAGCACCGTTTTCATAAATAAATATTCACCTCAAGTGCGCTTTACACATAAATTGTTAATAGTTCTACAACTATATTTGTTTTTAAGATTAAAAATTGTTATTTTCACTTATGGAAATGACTTTTTGAAAAGGTGCGTTTTTAGTTTCTTCTTAAATAAAGTCTCTGATGCACTGTTTCTTATAACGGAGGGCAGAGTTCCACGCTTTTGGGCCTGCTACCGCAAATGCCCATTCACTAAATTTAGATTTCTGGCAACGGTTGGTCAGTTCTAGAACCCTTACTATGGCTGAAGTAGAGGTTTGATGTCTACCATTCAATTTGTCTGGGATACAAAATTCTTGAAGATATAGTTATTGGTTGAAGTGTTCAAGACAATAGATCAACCCGCCGACTGTGAGATACGGTCCGTGATTCGTTTCTTGAATGCTCGAAGCATGTAAAAAACTGGCATTCATCGCCAAGTGTGTCCTGTTATGTCTCGATTTGGTGATTTCCATCATCTGAAACGGGTCCTTGGTGGCAGGCGTTTTGATGACGGTGATGAACTCAAACACGGAATACAGTCATGGCTTTCATCCCAGGTGGCATCGTTCTATGACGAAGGTATATAAAAATTGGTGCCCCATTATGCCAAGTGTCTTAATAATAATGGCAACTATGTTAAGAAGTAATTTAAAGTGTGTAGCTACCGAAGAAAGTAAAGTGTCGTAAAAATGATGATGTTTCTTTAAAAAAAATATCCAGTACTTAATTAATAAATGCGCCTCGTATGTTAATACAAAATATGTAATACATATTGAAATAAGATTGATAAAAGTAATTTTTGTATCGGAAACTTATAATCAAATCAAAAAAGCATTAATATTAAAATTATAACAGCATGAATATATGAAATTTAATATATTCTCAATTTACTATGAGCACAATTTCCCAGGAATAATAATAATCTTTTATTTTGTATATTGAGTTAAAACATTGTTTTATTCCACTAGATATATTTTATTGTGTTAAACGTTAGAACGTTTTCAGGAACATCTTTCCGTTATCAGTAATATAATTCAACTAAAATTAAAAACACTTTTAGACAGTAATGTATGGTGTATTTGGAGTTAACGGAGGTGGGTGTGGAATTACAATGGATAAGAGAGAGGATGTGATGGGCGGTATTTGAATATTTATTATGTTTTTATTGTTATTTTTATTATTAAATATTCATCCCCATCTGAGTTAACTCCAAACACACCATATATTACTATCTGAAAGTGTTTTTAATTTTAGTTGAATTATATTAACGATAATGGGAAGATGTTCCCGAAAACGTTCGAACGTTTAACACAATAAAATATGTATAGTGGAATAAAAGTGTTTTATCTCAATATTATATAAAATAATCATGAAATTCTACAAAGTTTCATCAAAATCCTTTGAATAGTTAATAATTATTTCTTGTAAAATGTCCTTACTCTACTTTTTAAATACAAAAAAATCCTGAAATTATTTAACATTGAGTTATAGTATAGGCCATGTTAATAGAATGAGACACGATGAGATAAATCTGTGTTATGCACACGTATTGAGATGTTTATTGATAGAAAGAAATAAAAACTCAAACCCGTATACACGACGTTCGATTTCATAGCGAGATTCAATACGTCACACATCACAAATGTTACTGAGAACCATAGACCCCAACTATTTATTTTGAAATATAGGTAAACACAAGGTATTAAATTACAAACATTTATTCCGTTTTAACCTGGTACTGGGGAGGTTCAAATCCACGCAACTGACTAATGAAATATTAAAAGTTAATGGACTGAAATTTGACGTTGACGTACAAACAGCGAGGAGTGAGACAGCGAATCTCATGGGACCATAATCAATGTCATATTGCCTCGAGTCGAAAATTTCATCCGTGGATACGGGCCGTTGAAACGATTATGGTATCGGTCAATTTTTTGGTCATGGATAGACAGAATATATTGCGAACCGATTATCATTATTGAAATAATATTAATCACATCTTAATAATATTAATCGGTATACAACACATTCTTGAAGTGGCATGACCAAAAAAATCTACCTATATGTGTAGATATTGGGTTATACGCCAAAGGTCTTGCCTCAAATATCAAGGTTAATAATAATCGATGAACAATATTTAATGGCGTCGTAATTGAGTAATTTTATTACACGTATACATTATTAATAAGACTAACTATCAAAGGGACTTATATTTACATGAATATTCACGTCAATAAATTATGATTCTCGAATACATATTATTATATGTAATTATGACTGATAAGATTAAAACCATATATTAAATCCATCTACAATTTTATAGTGAGTTAGAATCAAATGTCATATGATAGGCACTTATCTATGTTTCAATATAGATCATCCAAGATAGCCATCTATGTGCGGAGACATGTTTGGATGAGTTGAGCGTGCGATTAGTCGCTCATAGTAAGTAGCAGTGAATGGTGGCTCACCGCTTACCCAGGACCGATTTATGAGAAAAAGCTCCCATAACAGTCCTTCACATTCATTCCCTAGGTTGGCATTTTTAACACTACTTAGCAACCATGCTATGCTGTATAGCGGCAATGCAACACGGCATAGCTGCCAACCAAAAACCATTCACTGTTCGTACAGTACAGTAAAAAAAACATTTATTCAGTAAAAGGCATAAATAAACCAAATGCACAACTGTAATAAATAAAATATACATACGAGAATGGTGGAATTATGAGGAAGAAAGGATGGCATTTACTTTTTGTCTGCCGTTTGATGGTTCATTGATAGATTCCTCTCCACCACAAGTACAAGCGTTGCGGCGTATAAATAATACTCGCGATAAAAGGATTATTGAGTGTAAGTGGAATTAAGGTAGGATTATTAACTAAAAAGCGGAGTGAAGCGACGTTAGTGTTTCCGTATAAAGTTCTAAGCGCACTGAACTTGCTGCAGTTAAAACATTTTAATCAGTGCAATATCTTCTTTCTTCCTTGCGTTTAAGGATAGGATAGGAAAGAAAGGGACGGAGATACGCAAGTTAAATTATGGTAAATCGCGAATTAAATGTATGCATGAGTGAGGCAATAAATCAAACACCGAAAAACTTATTTAATTAATTTTTCAACGGCGCTAACACCCCTTAAAGGGAAAAATAAGATAATACACAGAAACAAATAAGTTTCTTCCGGCAAAGGGAAGCCACCGGCAGATATTAAACCTAAGATTTTAGTTTAAGAGTTTGAGCAAGAAGGAAAATGGCGGATGGCCCTCGCCCTCTTTCTAAACACCTGACCGTCTTAAAGTCTCCCAGCGAGACACCCACACACTCACAGAAAAGTCCAAAATTCCTTTCGATTTTCATATCATAGGTCATAGCAAGTATCAGTCGTAGGGAGGTCTTCATTCAGCTGTGCATTGACAAATGATGATAACTTTAACAATACTTACTTACCATCGAGAAAAAAGAGCATCACACTCTTCTATCTTGACAGACAAATCTCGCTCATACAATCATGTATGGTTGTCGATTGTTGAAGATTCTAGCAGGGCCATCATCCAGTATTTGGTTTACCTGATTGAGTAAGTCCTCTATTTCTTGCGCCATTATCAGTCGTATCATATATTCATTACAATTACATTAAAAAAGGCTTCTATTCTATTCATTTATATAAAAATGTATATTGTTATATTTTGTGGCTTTATTCAATAATACATCTTTAGATCAGTTTATTCTTTCTTAATTGATAACTTCATTTTTTTATTCGTCTTGTGGCATAATCAAGTTTTTTTTATCTAAATTGACTTGAATTTAAGCAGCTTATATATTTTTTAGAAGTAATGTTATAGCAATAGTTTTCATTACTTACAATGATACAACTTTAAACTATTAAAATGATATATATTGTTTAATTTTTTTCGACCAATGTTTATTCACTGCCTTATATTGTCAGTAGAAAAATTTAGTAATAATATTTAACAGTTAATCACCGTGACATTGACAAGAAAGCTTTTTAATATTTTGTAAATCATTAATAACAACATTAAAATTTTTATTCGCCTGACATTGTCTTTCGTAATGTTTACATATTTGAATACGACTTTTAAATATTGATTAATTAATTGTAAGGATAATTTATTTTATTAAGTTTTAAGGGTTCAACACAATCAACGACTAACATGAAAATCTATCAAGTGATGGTTAGTCAAATTCTCTAAACTTTGTGTTTGGGACATATATTTGTGCTTGAGCGAGGATGATGTACTGTGCCTTCCACCTCCCCCCCCTTTCTCACCTGCCACCGGCCCAGTCGATCGGCGACCCTGAACCGGTACGGTTACAAAAGATTTCGCAGTGTAAAATAGAGTGAGAAGTGTGTCTACGTGACCATCTATTGCAATCTGAATCATTCAAGATCCTGAACGGAGATAGTGTCAAAACCCTAAGTTACAGTCCACATTGGAGGTGCCAGGAGAACGGATTGTGGTGAGTGGAACTTCCTTCCGAATCCTGTTTCTTCCGGCACCTATGCCATTACGCAACACTCTGTATTTTAATTATAATCTTGAATTAAAATGAAAGAAAACGTACTTTCTCATCCACACACTGAATGTCTAAGAAATTAATTAATTAAATTTGATGTAATGTTTACAAATATCAAGCTTTTAGATTAATAAAATTTAAATAAATTCTTATGAACACTGTACATGCGAACATATCGAGTAAGGTACTTACGTGTTATAGATCCATATAAAAAAAATACTACATTTTGACTGTTTATACAGTATCTTTGGAGGGTATCGTGTGTAGAGATAAATAATTAAATTTGGATATACGAGCGGAATATTTAGTGGAATATTGTTGAGCAACTTTATGTGGAGTATATTTCTTGCGCGTCTCGGAAATGTAAATATGTAATGTAGTAAAGCTGTAGCTATTTGGTAGAGTTTTACACAACTCAACATGCGTTGTTCCATTCTCGCGAATTTATTTACTCTCAACTGATATTTGCATATCCACTTTTCAATATTTTTATTTGGATTACCTCTTGAGGCATTATTGTGGATTTTTTTACTTTGTGTGTTCATTTTAAATTAAGTTTTTTTTAGCATTTTTCTATTAGTACATTTCTCAAATTATATTTAAAACAAAAACCTTCAGTTCGACAATGATAGCGTAGAATTAGTATATATTTGTAAAAAAGATTATAAACGAGATATTTTAGAAAACTTAACGATTAAGTGTAACAAAAATCTCATCAATATTCCTGCCTCTACACCCACCCAACTCAAATCCCCCTCCCCATTCACTCCTCAACCTTAGGTAGCACGTAGTCCCTTAGTCTTAAGTTTAGTATTAGTAACATTACTGAAGATGATGCATCAGCATTGAAAACGTTATAATAAATAACAAATTAGTGAAAGTAAAGAGTATTTTTATATTAAATATAATTTTAAATTGCCTTACACAAAGTTTCACAGATTTATTTTTTATTATTTGATATATTTGTTTCTATTTTACAAAAAATATACACCCTTGCCCGTGTGTAAGTAAATTTAACCGTGAGTTATCTAGGATATACAATCCAACGGCGCACTTTTTAACAAAACTATAAATATCAATTACTAAAAATCTGTCAAACAATATTACTATGTATCTCTTGTAATTTATCTGACATATATTATATTTGATATGCAAGGCGATTGCATGTATCTTCCTAGAAAACTTGAATGATAGACGCCAATCTCTCAGGTCAACCTCTACTTCAGTCATAAGAAGGGTTTTAAAATAGATCAGTCTTTGTCTAAGGGCCGGTTGTGTGATCAGTAGTAACTATTTACTGAAGTAAAAAAAATTGCAAATACGGGTTGTTTGATCGTTAGGAAAAAATGTTTACTTCTCGAAAGTACATACCGTAGTAAACTCATTTTACTCTTCGATATCCGATAGTAAAAATGAGAATCGACTTTTCACAGCTGTTCCAAAAGTCATCTGACACAAGTTTGAAAGTTTCAGTATACGATAATTAATTATTCAATATCTCGTTATTGTAGTGATGAGAGTTTGTCCAATGATGATCTCGTTGTTTAATATACATTATTACGCATAATACGAAAAAAGTAACATATCGAACGCCAAAGAGAAAAAATCCATAGATAATGCATTAAATAAAGCATATTTCATGAATATTTGTCACACCTATAGACATCTTCATCTATGCTTTGACTACAGGAAATTGATGTATCAATAACTTGCAAATGATTTTTACTACGGGCGTTAGTAAAAATTTACTACTGATCATACAACCGGCCATATGATTAAGTTCAGTGTAAGAGTGCGGAACTCTTTGCCCTCCGTCATAAGGAACAGGGCACCAGAGACCTACTGAAAATGTACAACAAATCATATCCATAAGTTTATATAATAATTTTATGTTTTAAATACTTTTGGATATACAAGTTGTATTAAGCGCCCTTGAGGTGAAATTTTTATATTATAATTATATATATATATTATAATTTGACTCTATATAAATAATCACTCCGGAATATTTGATGGTCCTCACATAAGGCAGTTTATTAAAGGTCCACAATTTACGGCATCAATGAACAAGATTGAATCTAACGCTTGGTGTTTATTTGTTCAAGTTGTAAATATTTTTCTTGGAAATTCTAAGGCAGAAAATTACATAGAATTAGTGGAAAATATGCTTTCTAACATTCATTTCTTGGTTGTAACATGAGCATAAATGTTCACTGCCTCCACAACTACTGAGATCGGTTTCCATAAAACCTAGGTAATTTTAGTGAAGAATAGGGGAATAGATTCCATCAGGACATTAAAACTATGGAAGATCTATATCAAGGAAAATGGAATAGCCACATGAAGGCTGACTACTGTTGGAGTTTTCAGAAAGACTGTCTCGGTAAACTCCATGCTAGAAAGTTCTATAAAAGAAAATTGGGAAATTGTGAAAAGTTATGAA
Organism: Eubasilissa splendida; assembly: GCA_031772225.1. Classification (NCBI taxonomy): domain Eukaryota; kingdom Metazoa; phylum Arthropoda; class Insecta; order Trichoptera; family Phryganeidae; genus Eubasilissa; species Eubasilissa splendida. Next base: position 4,322,467 of record CM062854.1, on the reverse strand, counting down.
AGCATATTTATCTACTGTGTGAAATAAATACCTTACTTTGTATTTTTTGTTTTTTTAACTAACAGTTGGAGCAAATTGTAATAGTAATAAAGTAAAATGTACGTAAGTTAAAAATAAAATGATTTTATTATAAAAAAGCCAACTAGATCTGATAGACAAAATCTATAATGCTTTTGAAATTAGAAAATTTATCTTTGTGGTTAAAATTCATATTTTTATTTGTTAACGTTGTTTTATTAACCACTTAATTGAGTTTAAATACATCTACCGGTTTCTAAAAATACCATTTTCTTCTTCAGGATGTCATTACTAACTAAAATCATAAGTAATGACATCCTGTTTTTTTCGAAAACTGTAGATGTATTTAAACTCAATTAAGTGGTTAATAAAACAACGTTAACAAATAAAAATATAAATCTATAATCGGCTATTTTGGATTCTGCACCCCAAAATTATTTAGAAATCGCTGCCACTAAAATATGTGTTGCCCAGTGTTATTATCAAATTTTTATTTAATCGTAATTTTCTATAAAAATTTGCAAAAATTTATTTAAATAGATTTTCCCAAAAAGTCTATTTTTTCATGATATGGAACGCTTCGAAGTTCTTTAGAGGAAAAGTCTCATAAATCTGGTACCAGGGAATAAAGACTTGGCAGTTTTCACAAAGATAAAAGATTTGAGAATGAAATATTAAAAATTCAATAAAAAAACTCCGCTGTAAATTTAATCTGAGTTTTAAAAGGATTTTCGAATTATAAATTACTTTGAAATAAAGGTAGAAATAAAAAATCTTTTTTACAATATTAAAAGCTGATTGTTTATTTCTAGCCAAATAATTTTCTATATATTATGATGCAATTAATTAACACATAAAGTTAATATTGATTTTATTTAGTTAATTAAGAATTTATTTTAAAGAGAACATTATTATTTGTGAAGTTGTATTTTTTTTCAGAACACAGAACTGTGATATTTAATACAAATTAAATGCATCAATTATAAAGATACGTCACAAATCTGACGTAGTGTAATTGGATAAACGCACTTCCGCGGATAAGAAGAGATCCTGGTTAAAATCCCGGTGGCAGCTAAAATATTATTTCGGTAAATTGAATTTATCTGTATGTATATCTTTCTAATTGATGCATTTAATTTATATTAATTAAGAATTTGGCTCTGAGTGTAATGGTCTATAAATTTTATTATAAATGTATTAATTGTAAATATTGAATAATTATTAGGTTGATGCATAAGTTCAAGCTATTTTTTAACAATTAAATAGTTTTGTTTTTATTATATAAACAACATTTATCCAATCCAATATATAATGTCCATTGTTAGATATGACTGCCTTCCACCTATTAGTCAATTTATTTATTTTTTCGGTTTTTAGGGCAAAAAACTCATTAAGGGATGTTTTGAATTGATCAAAACAAATGGTAATCACTTGGTGCCATGTCCGGGGAGTATGGGGAATGCTGTCAAACTTCCCATTTCAGGTCAATTAGTTTTTTTTTGGTAGTTGATGCGACATGTGGTCTGGCATCATCTTGATGATAAATAACATATTTTCTGTTTATTAAATATGGTCGGCTTGGACACCATACCGAGTCTACGGAGATGTCGTTCAACGGTTGATTTGTCAATATTGAACCTCTATGCAATTTTTCTTGAAGTTAGTCGATGCTCTCCATTCACCGCAGCCTTCAGATCCTCGTCTTCAATCTCAATGGGACGTCCAGCGCGGGGTTGATCTTCCAAGGATAGATTCCCAGAACAAGACTTGTTGAACCAAATAGAACACGTTCGTCTTTTCCCCACACCTTCACTTCACATATAACAGATATTTTTAGTTGTAGTAGTAGCTTTTCTTCCTTCTTTCGGCTATTGAACGGAATCTGGTTAAATAAGGGTATTCTTTTTGAGAAATGACAAATAAAAAAATTTCAGGTCAAATAAAAACCGTTTACACTATCTGCAAATAAATACCGTTAAAATAGCAAGAACTTGTGCATCAACCTAATATTATAAGTTTTAGGTCAAAATGAAGTAAAATTGTTATTGAATGTAGTATTTATTTACCTTCTACTTAATAAGCTACCATAGCTCAGTAATAAAGCAGTCCACTCGTAATAGCAAGAGCTCTGGTCTAAATCTTAATATAAATTTGATTTAATATTGTTTAACCCTTCCCAAACCATGCAGTAACACAAGTCTACCATCATAATTAAACCTGTAATATTTCGGTAAATATATGCAACATAAAATTCATATTTTAGATAATCCTGAAGAAAATAATAGCGCTTAGGAATGACTAGTGAAAAACCAATTATGAAAAAGGAATCGTACAAAGACAATTATTTTTTCCATTCAATCTGTTTTAAAATTAATACGTTGGTAGAAATACAATTTGTGATATGAAAGACAGAGATTACACACTATTTTCACAGAGAAAAGAACAACAAACATACAAATATAATAGTATCTTTCTCACTAATTAAATGAAGAGATATAAGAAGGAAGGAAAAATTGTATACAACTTAACGAAAGCTCTAAATTATGATTTTAATCATTTTTTCAAAATTGAATGCTCAATATTTAGAGTAAATTCGTGCCATCAAAGCCATTTAACCTAATAAAAATATTTTTTCTAACAGTTATTTACGGTAACACGAGTTGACAGCATGGCTGCATTCGGGTATTTGATGTCATGGTATGATAAAGGTTAAAAATACCTCAACAGAAGATTATTGAAATTGTCATCTACAATTTGTGTTACTCAATTACTAACTATACAGTACAAATTTTGTTCGAATGCTACTTAATTCACATTTTTTTTTAAAAACCATTTATATACCGTCGTAAGTTAATTAAATCACTAGATATAATACGAGTATACTCAAAATAGTAGAGAAAGAGAGAGAGAATCACACCGTACATTGTCAATCACGCGCGTGAGACTGTAATACAAGCTTGCGCAAGCTAACAAAAAGAGGGGCGCGGATACATATGCCCAGAACGCCGACACAAATTTAAATATCAATGTCCTGGGAAGTCACGTATCTTTTCTTTCCTTTTCCGCGACACATTTATTTTATTCAGTTGTTACCCTTTTCATGCGTAAGAAACACTTCTATTCTAGAAAACACCCAAGGATCTTTTGCACGAGGTCAGGCAAAGCACATTTAAATAATGAAAAAATGACAATATATTTTTTCTTAAATTGATTGATTAATTATTAGGGAGAACACATTCTTATTGTGAAGTTGTAATTTTTAAGAACATAGGTCTGTGATATTTTAATTACTAATTAAATATATTAATTAGAAAGATATACATATAAAATCAATTTTATCGAAAAGTATTGTTGTTGCACTACAGGGATTCGAACCTGAATCTCTTTTCCAATCCGGGGAAGGTGCATTACCAATTATGTTACAGCGACAATATTTTTGATGACAAATTTTCGAACCTATATGTTACACCTTTTCAAATTAATACATCTATCGTTTCATTATTTTACTATTATATTGAAAATTTGTCTTCAAAAATACTGACGATGTAGCGTAGTTGATAATGCACCTTCCCCGCATTTTAAATGAGATCCAGGTTCGAATCCCGGTAGCGCAATAACAATATTTTTCAATAAAATTAATTTTATATGTATATATTTCTAATAAATATATTTAATTAGTGATTAATTAATTAAAATTTGAATTTGTATTCAAGACTGTATTTTAAATGGAAATTTGGAAAATTACTTCATATTAACTTGAGATTCCAAATAATTTATTTCAATTTATTTACAAATATATGTTTTTTTGGCAAAATAATGAAAATTATTCATTATTTTGTGCTTCGTGTTGGTTTATTAAGGAATGCCTAAATGATCTAACAATTCTACTAGGCAACTAACTGTCTATCTCGGAGTGATCCTTATTCAACTTATATTTTTACTGCGATATAAGTGGTTAAGATATTATAAAAAAAAATTCTGCAGTGAGTGATACGACAAAAATAATTTGATATATTAAAAGTAATAATACAATAAAAAATAAACAAATTAAAAATAAAACTGATTAGCGTACTCTAAAATTTTTTTTTTGAAGTAATTGTATAGATGCAGTTTGAAGATATATATATAACGTAAATATGTACGAGGGGTAATAAGTAATATTGCACACAAAATAATTTTTTAAAAATTAGCAATATTTGGATACGTCCAGGAACACACAATTACTGGATATACCTACATAGGCACTGTTATTAAACAGATAATAGATCTCATAGAGACGAAGCTATTTCTATCTTTAATGGAAACATGAGTAATTACAGGGCATAAAGCAATAGATTGTTAGCACTAAATGAAGAAAAAATTCCAAAATAAAGATGTGGCCACGGTGACGTGATCCTGTTGTATTCTTCATTTTACAGGCTTTTGGGCAGGCAGACTATGTCCTGATGGTTCCGTAACTTATGCCATTCTCTGTATTTACCAGATGTGGTCAACGACTAAATTCCTTCACACGTTGACCCTCGTCTTCGCACACTTACTCGGTGCACGACATCTTGTTTAAAGCTTTTTCTCGACTTGTTTTACACATGATATTTCGATTGAGAAAACGTTGGTTTTTTTTTCACAGTTCGGTATTATGTTTTCACCCAGTATTTCGTAGATAAAAGCAATAATTTGGGCTTTAGCCAGTTTTGCTTTTAGGTAATTGTTCCCATAGTATTCTTCCATGGTCTTAATCATTTTACCTAGTTCAGTTAGAACTGGGTAGAAGAGCAGTAATGTTGCACACAGAGACTATTACCACGATGTGAATTTGTTACTTTTTTTATGACACACAGACACTACTATTATAAGTTGAAATTGTTGCTTATTTTTATCGTCCCGCGGGATTGGGAATACAATTAACCTTTGCCCACCCGTCGGTACGTCGCCTACGTTATTTGAATCTGGTTTAATTTAGTGCCGTGGTCACAGTAGAAATAAACAAATATCGTAGTCTACGGCACCCATACAAATTATCCCGCCAGTGTTCACATTTTTCTAGAACGGCCTTCTCAGGGCCGTGAAAATGGGCCCTCCGCTCAACTCACTTAACGACCATTTTTTTGTTTGGTTGGCAACAAGTAAGATCTGCAATTTGTGGCTAGGTCTTCAGCGTAAATAAAGATTTTGCTTATTGGTATACCCCTTTCTTTTACAGTTCGTTTTTATTAGACAATTGAATACTGAAGGTTTATATAGACTTCTGATATTCCACTTCTTACGTTGATCATTGTCGTACCGGCTATTTATATGCTGCAAGCTGCAACTCTTTCATGATGTTTAATATTTCTCGTGGATATCAGGCCTTCATACAACCCTTAAATATATAATAAAAATATGATTAAACGAATAATAGATATCTCATAGAGACGAAGCTATTTTTAATTATATTTTATAAAAATATATCGAAGTATGTGTAATTACACGGCTTACGATCTATCTTAGGCTGGCTTAAGTGATCACTTTATATAAATATAACGTTCACCATTCTTACCCATTAATCAAACTACGTGTCTATCAAATTTTAAAAAGTTGTATATATGGTAATATGTGGAAACACTTCGAGTACCACTACATTATCGCCATCTATCTATATATCTAGATACGGAGTTTTATTAATGGGTGAGAATGGTGAATTAGCCCTGTAATTATTAATACTTCTGTGTATTTCCATTAAATATAATAAAAAATAGCTTCGTCTCTATGAGATATCTATTATTTGTTTAATAACAGTGCCTTTGTAGGTGAAAATTTAGTAATTGTGTGCTGTTGGACATATTAAAATATTTTAAATATGAATATATATAGGTTAGGTTAACATATAGGTTGGAAAATTTGTCGCTAAAAATATCGTCGCTGTAGCAGGTTGGATAATGCACCTTTCCCGGCTTGGAAAAAGATCCAGGTTCGAATCTCGGTGGCGCAACAATAATATTTTTCGATAAAATTGATTTTATATGTATATCTTTCTAATTAATATATTTAAATCATATTTAAAATATCACAGACCTATGTTCTGAATAGTTACAACTTCACAATAAGAATGTGATTAATGGGAAAGAAAAACGCTACTCGTTTTAAATTTAACAAATAAACAATGAGTTTTTTCGATTTGCTTGCAATGAATAATGAGCGAAGGACTTAATTAATTTATTAGCTGAATTAATAAACTAAAAAAAAATATTTTACTATCCAGCTTACGACCGATTCGTGTTAGTACAAATGTTTCGCATCTAGTTTCAGACCCTCTCGCTAAGATCTGCCTGATGAATAAATCCAAAGTTTGATTTAAAATGTTATTGTACGAAGCAAACCGCCTACGTAATTCCTTAAAGGCCCTAGTGGTATTAACTTTTACCATACCATGCTATAAAATACCCGAACGCAGCCATGCTGTCAACTCGTGTTACCGTAAATAACTCTTAGAAAAAATGTTTTTATTAGCTTAAATGGCTTTAATGGCATGAATTTATTCTAAATATTGAGCATTCAATTTTGAAAAAATGATTAATAACATAATTTAGAGCATTTATTAAGTCGTATACAATGTGTCCTTCCTTCTTATCTATCTTCATTTTATTAGTGAGAAATAGACAATTATATTTGTATATTTGTTGTTCTTATCACTGTGAAAATAGTGTGTGATCTCTGTCTTTCACATCACAAATTGTATTTTTACCAACGTATTAATTTTACAATGGATTGAATGGAAAAATAATTGTTTTTGTACGATTCCCTTTTCATAATTGGTTTTTCACTAGTCATTCCTAAGCGCTAATATTTTCTTTAGGATTATCAAAAATATGAATTTTATGTTGCATGTATTTACCGAAATATTACAAGTTTAATTATGATGGTAGACCTGTGTTACTGCACGGTTTGGGAAGGGTTAATAATACATTTGCTCTTGTAAATATTGTTGGCTCGCGCGCCATATCAAAGTCTTGTTATGTAACACTAAGCTGCGACCAGCTCTCTCGGCGGTTTCTCTACATTTAAATTATTTAATCACATCACATTTAAGGCAATAGCTTTGTGGTTTAATATATAATTAAGAGTTATTATGCCTTAACTGGGATTTTATTTGTAATGGCGACCAATTTCATAGTATTTTACGCCACGGAAACTGACATTTGAGTATGAGCGTGAGCGGTCGCTAACTGAACAGTGTCAAAAATAAAATGGCAGGAGATAAATTGCAGAATATTTTTGTTTATTTTAATATTACTTAATAACATAGCTTTATACAATTCAAATTCAAACAAAATTATTTCTATATAAAATAACATAGAAACTTATATAACGTCAAATCTAATTTAATTTGTCATTTTATAATAAAAATACTTTTAGAATTTAAGCAGAAATGTCACTCACTATCTTTACATTTTTCAAATATATTTTTTATTACATAATTATGAGAGTTATCTTGTTTTTAAAGTAATGCGATATTTATTATTATCACACGTATGTACATTTATTACATGAATTATTTATGTTACATGATAAGTTAATGATTAATTATATAAATATACTATAATTTACCATTCGACAGTATACAATTTACTATATTTTGAATATAATAATACTATTTAGATAAGTTCATAAGATAAGATGATGAGACCAGCAAGTTAGTCCTGTTTTCATAGATCAATCGTTTAGCTTAGTTTGAAAATAGTAATAATATTTATGTGACATTTATTTCGTGAACGCAACTCTATTTAAAAAAAATGTGTCTTTAAAAAACTGTAACAAATTGTACTAGAAAATAAAAATATCGTACACTACTCTCTTATTATTCCTTTTGATGAATTCCGTTCAGAAACTTTGTGTCTTCGTGTAGACAAAGCTATGGACGATCAATTATCTTGCTGATTAATCGTAATAAAAAGTGCTGTATTTGACTGAAGTAATAGCGAATAGAAATGTACCACTTAGTAAAAATTATTATTTGAACTGATAAAATTAATATGCATAATTAATATATGTGTGTATGCCCATGTTGTCGCTTTTGAATTTGCGGCATTGTTTAACTGATTGTATCCTAATTTTAATGACGCTTTTACCGGTTGATATATAAAATTTGCTCGACCAACTTGTCAGTTTCAATACAAACAATGCACCAATACCCGCGCTCACTAATTCAACTATACATATCTATTTTATATACATTATTAAATTTTTTTTAACCACTTAATTAGTTATTTTAATACAATACAAGTAAAATACTATTTCCTTCTTCAGGATATCAACTTAACGAACTAAAATCAAAAATATCATCTTATTGTGTTAACTAATGTTTATTAAAAAACATAGTACATAACTGAAATTGTCACGATGATGAAAGGTGTGAGAATTGATTTACTGATACAAAATTATTAGAATAGGTCTTGTGGTTAAATACAATGATTAATTTTACACGCTTTATTTATTTCTAATTATTCTAAATTATTCAATTTAAGATTAACATTGTTCATATGTAAAACAGACAACCGCAAATTCTTATCAAAAATATGATAATTTTCTAATAAATTTTTAGAAAATTCGGTGAATTCAGAAATTTCGACCTGTTTTTAGAAGGCAATACAATATTTACAAGCTTAGTTTATAAACACCGGAATTATTAAATTTATCATCTCTGTTTATGGAATTTATGAAGTATTTTCCGAAAGTGGTTGATGTATTAAAAAAACAAATCTATATAAAAATAAACATTAACCGCAAAGTTCAATTTGCAAACATTAAAAATATACATATATTTTAATTTCTTCAGGAAAAATTCTACTTTATTAATAAATATACCTTATTCTGGAACATGTGATTATATTAAATCATTTCTTACATTGCTTATTATCAACATTAAAATATTTTTTTTCATTTGTACATCGGTCATATGGTGTCTAGTGGAAAATTTCAAGATTAAATTGTAATTGCCCGTAAACCATCAGGGTGAGGTATGTGGGAGGGGTATTGTTCAACGCGCGTGATTTTGCTGATTTGTCAGTCGCAATGAGTCACTGCGAATGGATATCGAAAGCAGAGTACGGTACCGAGCAATAAAATAACTTACCTTTTTTGAAGTAGTAAATTTACAATTATATCTAATATCTACCTGTATATTCAGTTAGCATCGTCGGCAACAGCATAACCTGACTTTGTGCCTACTGCACGCCACTGGCGGTTAGCATGCCCGAGTGTTGCTGCTATCCCAGGTAATTATAAGTTATGTAAAGTCTAATGTTACCACGATTTTCTTGTATTCCGTGTATTAGTCAAAAAAAAAACATTATTAATAATATTATATATTTTTACTTTTATCCAAGCTACTGTAACAAAACATGCCTCAGTGAATTCAAGAGTAATACTCAAATTTCCTTAAATAGAGACATGTTAAAAAAAACCCTTTTAGATTCTTTTCAGTTTATGGACGTGTGTCACTTCATGTGGCCCCTAAATCATAGCGCCAAGCTCATGTTTACTCTGCACCAGGAAATAAAATATTCACTATCTACATATCATCCAATTCTTAAAATTACAGCATGAGTTTTGTGGTGGTTTAGCGGGTAGGCTGTATTTTTATTTTGCTGAAAATAAACAAATTGTCATGTTTCTAATAACTAAACACACACATTACAGTCGCACAAATTATATCTAATAGGTTTACATTTTAAGTCCTCTGGCCTTACCCTAATCCAACAAAAAGCCAGGGTGTGTGTGTCTAGGCTGGGGGTTTGAGTCTCAGCTATTATTGCTCTCCGTGTAAGTGCCTACCCTGTGAAACATTACAAGAGCTTTTATTGTAGGGGGCGTGCGAAATTTAAGTTTCAATATGAAACAATACACATTAATCATTGGCCTGAATAAATTAGTCTTAGTCTGGAAAAGCGAATGGAGTACACTATTTGAATTTTCCGTGGATTTTACAATATTAATTATCATTGTGTGATTTTTCAGAGATTTTTGAAACCTTTATCTTTTAGCTAACTTATTTATCCATTTAATTTTTTGTTTCATAATACAGTTTTATAACTGATTTGACTTCTTTAATGATGATTACAGGTTGTTAGCAATTCAGAATCCATAGGAGCATTTGAATATTGGCATTCTGTGTGATTTCTAGTTTTAGTAGGAAGTTTTTCATAAAAGTTTGTATGCTTTGATATCAAGAAGAAAAATTGAAAGAAGCGTGATTAACATCACTACCCAATAGACATGAAAATAAATCCAGTCCAAAACAGACCGACTTCCTAGGTCATACTGGAATCGCCGCTCGAGTCATATACATTCATTATATCTTACCGTGAGTAATATCTACCCTAGAACATTTACTATGCATACGTACCTTTGTAATCATTAGTAAATAAACGTGTAATATATTGAGTAAATACTTTTTATATTTTTATTTATTATATTTGTTTTATTAACCACTAAATTGAGTTTAAATACATCTACCGGTTTCGAAAAATACAATTTTCTTCTTCAGGATATCATAACTAACTAAAACATATATTATTGTTTCTTTGCCAGAATCTATTTAAAAAAAATCTATTTTAAAAAAAAAAATATTTTAGTACCTAACTTAAATCATTACTTAATACAAATTTACTCGAATATTTTTTAGGAAAAAATTTTAGAATGGGACTCGTAGTTTAATTTAGTTGGTTGTTTATAATTTTTTGATTAGTTTTACACGCTTTATTTATCTCCAACGATTTCAAATTATTAATTTAGTGGTTAATAAAACAAAGATAATAAATAAAAATATGAATTTTAACCACAAAGTTAATATTGCTAATTTTAAAAGTATAAATACTTTTTAATTTATGTGTGGTTGACATCTATTCATTCTAAATAATTTACAATAATATACACACGCAAACGTGCGCTCGCCATACTGGAATGACCACTTTCATATAATATAATATATTATTAAAGATATCACATTTTTATTGTGAAGTTGTAATTATTCAGAACAGACGGTCTGTGATATTTAAAATACAAATTAAATGTACCAATTAGAAAGATATACATATAAAATCAATTTTATCCAAAAGTATTGTTACTACCGGGATTTGAACCTGGATCTATTTTCAATCCAATTTTCAAGTAGATGGCTTTCAAATAATGTAATAATAGATGTATTTATTTGTATAGTGTAACATATGGGTTCGAAAATTTGTCGTCAAAAGTAGTCTGCTGTAGCATAGTTAGTTAGTGCACCTTTCCCGAATTGGAAAGAGATCTAGGTTCGAATCCCAATAGTAACAATAATATTTTTCGATAAAATTGATTTTATACGTATATCTTTCTAATTAATACATTTAATTAGAATTTAATATAATATACTTATCAAGAATATTTGCTCTTTATTAATTTATTTCGTTTTCCCACCCTCCCCCTTTATTTTGTCAGGTCGGGGGTGAATTATTATTGATTTCTAATCAACCCAAATAACTGAGGCAGTTTCAATATCATTTTGTTATTGAACCCACTGCAAGTTTTTTTAATTTGCTTCTAAAAGATTTTTTCGGAAAGTCCAGTAAGTTTTCTTAAGCAAGGATTTGCTCCGGATATCAACATTGGTACTTTTCATCAGGTATTCAGGATATCTTCTTACTTAGTTTGTTGAGATTTCTCGATCGTATTAAGTTGGCCTCACATAGTATTAACTCATTATATGACATTACTAGCTTACTCAAAATATATTTTTACTTTGTGATTTTTTTCGTGACGAAATTTGTACACCCGTAAAGAGAACATTGTAAAAATTCCACAATGGAACATTGCAGAGACACGCTTGGAGTAACCCTAATTTAATGGATGAATTTTGAGGGGAGGAGCACACGCTTGCTTCCTAAGGGTGAAAAGTTGGCATTGTCACGCGCCGACGTTGTCGGTGTACATTAAAAAATTTCACAGATCACCAAATCACATGTTAAAAAAATTCTATAAAGATTTTTTAAAAATATATTTCATATGGCGATCATTTTATGGTGACCCTAAAACCGATATAAACGCAGCAAGGTTAATAAAAGTGCAGCCGGGCCTGTCTTGCTTTACGGAGTGGAATGCTGGACCTTAAAAGTCTACGAACAGATCATACTATTTTGCACCCATGAGATTCTTTGCAGACAACTCTTTGCTTTCGTAGTCTAGATGTATACACCATGTCTCAGAGATTCACCGTCTCGCGCCTCACTTCACGCTTATTGTACGTCAAACGTCAGTTCATTGACCTTTATGTTCCGTTCATCAGATTAGTAAATTTGAATCTCGTCAGCAGCAGTTAATATGGAACAAAGATTATTATTGTGAAGTTGCAATTTTTAAGAGCACAGTTCTGTGATATTTTAATATAAATTAAATGTATCAATTAGAATGATATACGGATAATATCAATTTATCGAAAAAAAATATTTTGTTGCCACCGGGATACGAACCAGGTGCCCTTCCTTTCCGAGAAAGTACGCTGACCATAACACCATGTCAACATAGTAAATTAATGACAAATTGTCGATCTTGTATGTTTCACTTTCAAATTGATACATCTGTTATTCCATTTTTTGAAAGCAATCAACTTCATATTACATAGAATCTTAAATAGCTTTGAGTAAAACCCGATAGCAGACGCCAGTATTAAATTAATTAAACCATTTTATTAAAGTTTGGAAACATTTAATAAAACTTCTATATATTTTAAGCGTGGACACATTAATATTGTGAAGTGGAAACAACATATTTTTTTGATCAATTGATTTTATTTGTAGTTATATCTTTCTAATTGATACATTTAATTTGTATTAATAATATAGTTCTAATAGTTGTAGGTATTTATGGTTCAGGTGACGTTTATGCGGACATACGTGGGTTTGAGTTTTTGTCTCTATCTAATGATTTCTACGTAACAAATCATCAGATTAAAATGTCAATACGTTTACATGGTACTGAGACATCTCATTGTAAATATGAGCCATAAGGAAGTCATTCCCAGTAAAGAAAAATCTGTACGAAATTTATGCCAGTATATAAACGATATTATTATATAAAATATATATATATATATGTGTGAGAATTTAAATTAAAGACGACAAACACTTTGCACTGACGCTACTGGAAATACTTAGTTTCTAAATTTTTATATCGAACCTTAGTATTTTATTAGGATGATTTAGACTTTGTTCATTACCACCATAAAGTCTTCCAATCCATTCTTTACTGCTTTAAGTTAACCCAGAGACATTAATCCCACTGAAAATCGATTTTAAAACTATAATCGTAATTGTGTCGTGAATGTTTAGTAAATCGAAAGCTACAATATTTAAGCTATGACTTTTATACGTCCGTTAAATATTTGTTTTTAAAACTGTATTGTTTTACTAACAGAAGAGAACAAATTGTTAAACATTTAATGGTGTTTAATTTATTATTTTTTTATTTCCATCAACATACACATACACACATCCGTGGACTTTTACATAAGAATAAAAATTAAAATATAACAGCATATTTTTAATTATCATTTCAATATATTGGGTTGATACATAATTATTGCGGCTTTTTTTCAACAAAAACGATAAAAATATTTAATAGATGGTTTAATGATTATTCCGGAGCCTAGTCACCATCTACTTTGAGAACTGCTTCCCATTTGCTTGGCAGACGGTCGATCCCATGGGTAAAGAAGTCACGATTCTTGGATGCAATCCAAGCTTTGACATCGGTTACTAAGTCATCCAAATCGTCGTAAATTTTGTTCGTTTGCCAGTTTTTCAACGAGCGATTGACGTGATAGTCTGTGGGAGCTTCGGTCGCTGAATATGGCGGCCTCTTCCTTCTTCATCTGCAAGGTTCGTGTTGCCCGTTTTGAACCTCTTGAACAATCTTTCAACTTGGCTTTTGCTGATTGTTCCCTCGCCGAAAAGTTCGTTGATCGCGAAATGACTCCGCCGCCTTCCAACCTTTCTCAAAGTAGTACAGCATAATATGGCGAATGTGAGTAGAATTTTCAACACGCATTTTTATCAACTGCAACAAATAGAGAAAAATTATTTCAAAAAAGCACACAAAACACCAATTTTTTTAACGAAAAAAAGGCGCGAAAAAAGCCGCAATAATTATGAATCGACCCAATAACAGTTTAAATACAACAAAAAAAATAAAAACTATGTATAATTTACGTACAAATATTTCTTCAGTTTAGGTGTGCACCTGCAACGAAAAATATCAACGAAATTCAACTTGTTACTAAGCTTTCATATTGCATTTGTGTTCTTATCTTTTTTTTCTATCGACGTTTGTTATTGGGAATAGGTTACATCATGATTTGTTTTTTCATTGTTTGTTCAATGCGTTTAAATCTCGGTATTCTTCCGTATCCGATATTGATTTACGTTCGATAAATTGATACATTAACTTAATTTTCTAAATATGAATTAAATATATTAATTATAAAGATATACATATAAAATCAATTTTATCGAAAAATATTGTTGTTGCGCCACCGGGATTCGAATCTGCTTTATCCAACTAAGCTACAGCGACATTATTTTTAGCGACAATTTTCGTCCCTATATGTTACCTTTTTGATATTAATACATTTAATCGTTCCATTATTTGACAGAGCCATCTACCTTATTTTTACAGAAAGAGATCCAGGTTCGAATCCCGGTGGCGCAACAACAATATTTTTCGATAAAATTGATTTTATATGTATATCTTTATAATTAATATATTTAATTCATATTTAAAATATAACAGACCTATGTTCTGAATAATTACAACTTCACAATAAGAATGTGTTCTCCTTAATAACTTAATTTTCATCTGGCTTGCTTTTACCTACTATCCTTTTCGGTTTCCAGCTAAGTTGATTCATGTTAAAGATCTACAATTCCTTTTCGCAATAAGATATGATGCACTAGATTACTAGGCAAACGATTTGACGAATGCCTTTTCAGTGCCTATATTATTATACTGTTCGTTCTTTGTGACTATCCAACGTTCGCCGGTCGCCGTGCGCGCGCAATATGAACGCGACATAGAATACGATCTTATCTGTGGTTATTTTCTCTATGGTTTTTGTACGAGTTGAAGTTGAACTTTCGAATTGTCAGATTAGCGTTTACCATTTTGGATGCATTGACTGCTGTGAATTACCGTCCTGCTGTGTGGAGCTGATAGTTATTGCGTGTTTTGATTCCTCGCTACCGTGCGTGCCGAAACCTGTACATTGTGCGATTGTACAAGGTGTTGTTTGACACTTTCGCGCAATCACCGAAAGTGTATGTTCAAGTGTACCTACTTCTTGCTGAATACCGTTGTACGTGTCCTGGAGCCGAAAGATCCAGTGGAATAAGATACCGAAAGGAGTATTTCACAAGAGGGTCGTGTTTTCTGTTTCTGGGTAGTGGTTCAGCCAACCCCTGTTCCCTATTCCTGTCCATCTTCTGAATTCCTTACAACTTTCTTGAATGCCTTATTTCTCTACCTCCTCGTGTAAACAAAAATATTATACTACGATATTAAAGAAATTATAAATTTTGATTATTTCAATTTTTACATATTGCAGAGAATTGTTTTTATTTGAAAAAATGTTATTTAACATACTCTGTTAGCACCATCATATGCGGCCCCGTGTACTAAGATGCTTAAGTCAATTCTCACTTTTACGCCAAGTACGCAATCCGATTGGCGCATTTGACACTGCTAGTCCTGTATTATTACAGTAAATAATAAATATATTATTATTAGAAACACCCTGTACCGTTCTTTCGTCTCTATTCCTAAAGTGTGTTTAAAAACCTGTACAAAAACTTTCGAAAAAACTCATCAGATCGCTATCATCAACACAATTCAAAATTAATGTAGAGGATAACAAAAAGTATTTACTTTCACGAAAAAAAAAACTTTTTCAAAACCAGCCAGGTGGCCGGCATTAAGTTGATAGTGAGGAAAGTCGGTATACCTTTCCCGCATTGAATTATCGCAAGTACAGGTATAAAAAACACTTTAATAATGTTGCCTTCATTGTTTTAAAATAATGTACGGAGGGTTTCAGTTCTTTAACACACGATTGAGCAAACGTTCCCCCTTCTGGGCCCGATTTTACATTACCATACATTACGTACAAACACGTGTAATCGTGTTCAGAATATAAATAATAGATTAATCACACGTAAAACACTATTCACACTGTTGTAAAAGGATTTTGGCGAACACCAAGTGAAACTGTGTGGTCTAGTTGCGGGCTTAAATATGTTGGCAATTTAACTTCCAAGAACGAATTAGTTTCCCGCGGTTCGAGCAATTTCCCGCGCAATCTGAATGCGAGAAATACACCGAGGTAGTGGGTACCGCGTTCGTTTGTTTGGTGGCTAATGAACAGATAATGTGCAATGTGTTTAAAGCGAGCTAGCACTACTCGCAAATCCCATCGCTCTTTGCACCATAGAAGAAAACCAATAATAAAGAAATTACATTAAAATGTTTATGTATTATGTTTTTTTTGATCGGTGAACACATATAGATATATTTCATCACTTGAAACAAAATTATTATTGTTAAATATAGTCTTATTGTTACCTTTTATGTTTTATCCTCTCACCTAGTCCAATCCCAATTCAGTATTCCCGGGAATCGGGACCATGAATTTTATTTAATTAAAAAATACAGACATCCGTTCCCCTGTCTGGACCAAGTTTTGCGCCCAGCATTGTTATATAATTATGGGCTGTGCGAAGCAATGGAACCCCCTTATATCCCTGATATAAACTATAACTAAATAAGAATCCCGGGTAATACCATATATTGACATATATCCCGGGTAATACCATATATTGACTGCTAGTATTATATAAAAAATGTTTATGGTTTGAACTTAGTCTTTGATATAGACCAAGAAACCTCAATTGATTTCAATATAACGTATGATTCTGATAAATGTGTTAAAAAATCTAGGATATTTCGAGTTTTATTGACAAATAAGTTGAAGAATGACGATATAACGGTATTTTGGAAACATCACAAATAAACACGCAAGTCAATATTTGATGTAATTTTATTTTTCAACATTTTAAATAAAATCAATTTTTTTAACAAAATTTTAAAAAAATATCATTAATCTGCTTAATTAAGTTAGCAGTTCAAGTTTAAAATGATAGTGATAGTAAATGTAATTATTTTAAATAAAACTATTAATTGTAAGCTTAAATTATGAAAGTCAAAACATGACATGATATATTATTACGTCACGTCATGTGGATTGAATATCACGCTAACTTTTTAAAAATGCTCATATGTCAGATTCAAATGTTCTTTAGTTTTATGGAAAATTAAAACAATATTCATTTTACGTAATACATGTCATTTATTTTTTTAAAAGTATTAGATATTATTTCATAACTACCTACTTCCCTAACGTTCTACATTTATTTTATGGAATTTCGTATCACATTTTACCTGAAAAGCCTCCGAAAAAATATGTTAATATTCACTTAAAAAGTGAACAAATAAAAATACCTTTTAGAACAAGGGTTACTTTCAGAGTTACTGTATAGTCATAAAACCAAGACAGGAAAACATAGTCTATACAGGGTGGTGCCGGCACTCGGAGGGCATTAATATGTCCAAAACATTCTCGACAGGACACTAAAGGACCCGAGGATGCGACCCAACGTAATTCCAAAAGGCTTCAGAGCACGCCAAGGGAAATGAGTCGTAAAGCAATAAAACCAAACTAAATATAATGCTGAAATAATGAAAGTTAGTCGTCATGTTCGTTCTCTATCATCACAGAAAAATTACATCATTAGTATTCAATTAAACTACATTACTTATGTATTTTATTATTATGACTTAATATAAAAAAAATATGTCTGCATGCTATCAATAAGTATTTACTGTTCTCTGACTTCATCGTAGAAATTTGTTAGATCATTGGTGCACGTTTGCATTTAAAATCTTATCTATCTTTGATATTATTTATCTTTATCTTAATTATCTTTGATAGCGGTCAACATCACGTCTAACTTGCAGATATTTAAATATACATATTGTTTTTATTGTTAAAGTTACAAAATATGATAATTGAAAGAATTCAATTAAGCTGTCGTATCTTTATTCCTGTTTTTCAAACCTATCAATAATAAATAATAAATTCAATGTTTTTGATATAAGACAAATATAAGCAAATACTACTCTTAACTACATATATAAACACATATTAAAACAATTCAAAATATAATTACCACACAGACAAATATACATAACCTACAAACACCAAGTGCATATATAACATATGACCAAAGGTACTACAAATATTTTGGGCCTAAACTAAATAGGATGCTGAAAGATTTAAATCAATTGAATTTTCCCAATAACATGAAATTGAAAACAAAAAAAATCATTATATGAGTAGGTAGTATTAGTGCACTCGCCCAAATACATTGATTCAAACCTTTAATAATTGTTGTCATAAATTTCTTCAAAATAATTTATTACAGGGTCCACTTTGTAGTTGTTTTTTTACACTTGTAATACTAATTGATTAGTACAATTGCTTGTAGACTATGCCCGTCTGAACAAAGAATGTCTTTAGTGAGACGGGCTCAGTCCAACTTCATTTTTACATACGCATTATATAGATACAAATAAATAAATAAATTAAATAAATATAGTACAGTCTTTATTGGTTTACGATATATTAATCAATAACGTACATAATTCTGAAAATCTGGCATAGCCGTGGGTAACTGTAATTATTTTGATAAAATTACATGTTTTGTGATTTTTTTTCATTATTATATTACACAATAACATTGTTGATATTAAATAATTCTGTCAAAGGTAAACCAATTTCGGGTTCGGAATATCGATTAAAAACATGGCTCGAGCAAATTCATTGCTTTACGATTAGTTTCAAAAATTCTATAATAAACCGATCACAAGTGCGTAGAACCTTCTGTTTATGGGCCAATAAAGTTATGGTCACTCATTTTCCATATTGAAGGGGCGGTGAATTTTCAAATTCACGCATGCACGCCCAGTGGCCTTCGTATATATATATATATATATATATATATATATATAGAGAGAGAGAGGGAGCAGAAAGCGATTAACTACTAATTTGAGGTGTGAAGGGTCTGAAACCTTTTATTGATTATTATAACGATTATGGGTTTGCTTGACGTAGGGTTGAGGATATACATATTGTAATAAAATATGCCATTATGCGTCTGTTACTAAACGGTATTGGTATAGCAACAGTGGTATAGTGGGGTCTAAACGCACCGGAACGTCGTTCCGGTACTATTTAAAGACGTAAGGTAGAAGTAAGGACTTTTTCGTTATTGTTTGTGGGCTGATTGTTAATTAATGTACGACAAAATACCTAACTATGTACAAGAAAAGAAAATAAACAATATTTTTATTTAGTAGTTACTTCTTTTTTTTAGCACTACACCACTGTATGGTAATACCTAACCTACAAATTTTAAATATATGAGCTGTAATAGTGGATCATGATTTTAAAAATGATCGCTAGATGGCAATGTGTAATGAATTGTTTTTGATATTTTTATTATTTAAAGCTTCTCGGGTTCTAATGTAACATCAATATGACTAGGTGGGGGACCAGACCACCTATCCTCCAGTTTTCAGTTCTTCGTTCTAGCACCCTTTTCTCCAGCAATTATTATATCGACCTATTGCCATTTCAGTTTTATTATTTGAAAGACTGCGTTCTACGTTGGTTCTACAATGAAAATCTACTTGATTAACTATTCGTAAAATATAGCTATATTAATTACTTAAAATCTACTGTGATATAGAAAACAAACGAGACTCATAAATAAATCTAACATGATATTTAGGCGAGGGACTTGCATATATTATTTATATTCATAAAACATTTTCAACCTTTTGTCTTAAAAATGTGTGGAATTAAAATGTACTTATATATAAAATAAACTAATTAAAATTTTATTATGAAATAAAGTATTATGTGACGTATTGTAGGTGTAAATTACTATTTCTATTTTTATATATCTTTTTGTATAGTTCACTAATAAAATGCTTTAGGCTAAGGATGGCTGGATTCACGTATTTTCAGAAGTTTACTGTCATACAACATCTGAAGTTACGAATTTTACGCAGAAAATTAGCCATAACGCTGCTGACCTTGACCCTTAGAAGCCTACTCAACATTTAATGCTTAAACCGTTTAGGGAGTCGTTCTTTATGCGGGCTTCTTCCGTTTCCGCCCCCTTTATTGGCAAATATTTATCTGACCTACTTTCCACCGCGCGGCAGGGTTGCTGCCCTTGAGGACTCGGCCATCCATCATCTCCAAATCGTGATAAACGACGCAGACAGATTTTTTTCGAAATTTGGGATAAATCGAAAATTCTTACAATATTATTAATGGTAAAGCATTCTGCTAAAGTTCGATACCAACTTTGCGAGATTTGTGAGATAGAAATGTATTTATCTACATAAACTTTAGTCAAATCGGTTGATTTATTTTCACGATAATATTAATGAAAAAAATCTGTTTATCTTGAGATTATAAACAAGAAATTAATTAATTTAACACTAGTATTGTTACTAAAGGCGTTGGGTATTTGGATATCTAAAGTGCTGTAGACGGTCCAAAGTAGGTATTGTTGTAAGAGAGGTTTGTGTAGAAAGTAAAAATTTTGACACTTCCTTAATTGTTTTTTTGATGCACAATATTTTTTGCTCAATATTTTTGTGTTATTTGAAATAATGGCTCTCATAATAAAAATTGGACATTTTAGATTCAAAATTCGTTGTATATACGCCTTCCTCCTTCGGAATGTACTATGAAATACATGACATCACGTATAATCAAATGCTGGTAAAGTACTTTATTTTAAAAATATTTAAACACGTGTGTAATGCAGGCATTGCATTGTTTAAAAAGCAAAATACAAATAAACAGCTTTCGTATTAAAGATAATACATTATTATTATGAAGTTTTTTAAGGAGTAATATTGCACCTTTAATGAAATTATTATTTGTTTTTGACAAGATAGAAAATAAATATATAAATATGAAAAATAAAATATATAAATTACATTAAAAGAAAATATTAATAGACAATTACACGTATAATTATTTTATAATATTAACTATTACAAAAAATCTTTAACTTAAACCTAACGGAAGGATAAAAATGTTTTTCCTGATATAAAAAACATTTTTTTTTACTTCTATTAATTAAGTTGAGTCAAGATAAATTGTCTCTTATATAATTATATAGTTTTGTTAAAATAATATTGTTGTATAATGTGCAGGCACTGGAGTAAGGACAGATTATCTACAAAATTTCGAAATATGGAGACTTTATTCATATAAAATTAAAAACAATTATTATTAAAATTTAAATGCTACAACTGTTTACCTATACCCTTTATGTAGATAAATAAATTCGTTAAATCTATAAATATGTTGAAAATTTTCATTTTTAAATATAATTCAGTAATATTACATTTTTTAATTCTTCGGTGCCTTCCTGATTTTTTCTCTCTGCGCCCCTGAAATCAATGTCAATGTGAAATCAAGCAATGAATTATTTTTCTTTGAAATTCTCAAGAAAATTAGCTGTAAAAATTGTAAAATATACACTTGCATTAACTTCAATTTAGTCTATCAGATTTGTTCGTATATTTATGACTAAGCTTAAAATTAATTCCGAAAAAATGTAACCAAATATTATAAATATTATTTTTATTTGGTCACCATAAAGAGTTAGTAGATAGAATTATTTTTACACATAATATAAAATAATACATTTTAATTGAATTTTAAATTTTAATATAATATTAAATTTTCTTTTAATGTACGAGTATATCGCTGGTTAATCATTACATACACACGACAGTCAATAGAATTAATGGAAAACACAATTTAATCGGTTACTTTTGAATATGAAATTTTTTACAATTTTTTGAAGAAAATTAGAATAAAAACAAGACAACAAACAGATACATAAAGTATTGATTTTTTTTTGTTGTTTATTTATTAATCTGATAAAAGTACAATAATACAATATAATAAAAAAAATATGCCACACTTCTCTTGATAGCGTATACTTGTGCAGAGAAGTGGATTGAGTAGTTTGTTGGTATAGTGGTCAAGACGTTGGCCTAGTGATCTAGTGGTCTGGGACACCAGCACGTTAGTCCTATTTTCAAAGCACAAGCGTTTAGCTTAGTTTGAAAATAGTACGAATATTGATGTGACATGTATTTAAAAAAAATAAATATATATATATAAACGTAAGAAATAAAAAATAGAGTAATGCAACTGAAATAAATATAAAAAAAACACCTTTTTAATTTTCACCGTGGACATTTAATATTATATTGACATCCATATCTCCTTTAATACATGATGCAAATAAGCAATAAATATTCAGGTACTTATTTTACAAGTGAAACGACCCATTAATTATTATAATAAAAACATTATATACTAACACTCCATCCAGCGTTGCACTTCTAATAAAATAAATGTTAAAATCTTCAAGTTAAATATTTAAAAAAACTACAATGTTATTCTCATATTTTATTTATACAAAATGAGTTTAACTGTGGTAATTTTACGTTTTATAAACAATATCGTCTAAATGCAGTCCATTTCTTTCAAGACACGCGAGAGCAAAGCGTTGGTTCAACGGCAGGAACTTCGCGGCGGATATTTTCTTGTAGGGCCTGAATTGTGCGAGGATTATTGCTGTAAACTCTCGACTTAACATATCTCCATAAAAATAAGTTGCACGGTGTAAGGTCCGGTGACCAAAGTGCCCGGGGTATGTCTCCGTACTTACTGATTAATTTATAGGGAAAAATTCTCCTCAGCTTCTCCATTGAAACTCTAGCTGTATGTGGAGTGGCCCTGTCTTGCTGAAATTGTGTTCTATTGTTGAACCTGGGAAACAGCTGCAGTTGCCGTACCAAAAACTCGTTGATCATTCGGCAATACACGTCAGCAGTGACTGTCTCTCGCTGGTTAAAAAAATAAGGGCCAATTATCCCTCAATGCAAACGTTTTTGAGTGCGTTCCCCTTGACTATCAGGACACCAGTATCTCATATTCTGTTTAATAACATAGCCATCGATATGAAAATGTGCTTCGTCAGTAAACAATATATTTCCAAGCGTTCGTGCTGTTCCAAAACGTTCCAGCATCGTTCTCGTTAAGGTTTCACGTAAAGAATAGTCATTTTCGTTAAGGAACTGCACGATTTGCAGTTTGTATGGGTGAAACTGTATTTTTCTTTTCAAAATAACGTGCACTGTTGATTTTTTATTCTAGTAAAGGCTGCATTCTTGCTTGTCGATTTACGCGGATTGCGCATAATTTCACGTCACATTTCACATGTACTGGTGTCTCTCAGCCATATATTCTGGTGTCTCTTAGATAAGTTCCGTGCTCGGTCCATCACTTACTAGTTAAATATTTAATTGCTCAACCGCGAACGCGCGGTGCGCTCCCGACCAGTGACCCATTGCGACTGGCAAACCTCCAAATCAAGCGCGTCGAACAACACCCCTTCCACTTAGCTCACCCTGATGGTTTACGAGCAATTACAATTTAATTTTGAAATTTTTCCGCTGAACACCCTTACATAAGGGCGTAAAAGATGGAAATAAAATTAGAAACCAATGTTTTAATTGAAAAGTCATTTATACCAGATACGTTATTACAGATTCTCTTCGGCTGCACGAGAATAAATTGAGTCCGTCTTAAAGAGCGAAGGCTTTCTTATTTGATTTATTTGACGTAAATTTTGTATACATCAGGAGTGAACATATAATAATTATAATACACTTATCCACCTCTGATACATAAAAAATTGTTCTGGCTGCTTTGCTAGACTACCGCCTGTGTTAAAGTAGATAGTTTTTTCCGTATTGTTACGGTTTTATTTAATTAAAATTAAATTGAGAGTATGATTCGACATATATACATGAAAAAAAATATATGGACAGCAAAAAAGTGTAGTGAATGCGTTGTAAATGTAAAGTAGAATGTAGCTGGAATGTTGAACAGCGATGCTTCTGACTGATCTCTACCCAATTAAATAATGTTGTTAAGTCAATATTTGCGTAATTTTTTTTGTAAGTGTTTTTTTGTAAGATTTCCTAGTATAAAGTGTGTTGTACAGTTTCAGAGCTAAAAACATGTAGAAACGTTAAAAGAATATCGTTGTCACTCTCGGAACAGGCGTGTAAGTGTTTATTCATCGTCTTGTGTTGTGACCATACTTTATTGCTAATAAAATATATAACAGATAACTTTATTGTAAAAATTCAAGAAGAAGATTTATAGCGAAAGATTGCGTCGTTATCAAATAATTTTCTCTACATGATGAAACAAACATCACGCTGAATACATCAGCCGTGAATGTGTATAATTTAGTACACTTTACAAAAACTTACATCGTAATTTATAAAAAAAAGTCTGTGCCTTGACAGTCCAAGCACCATCAGGTGCCAAATATGAAATCGTCCACGCTGGATGTGGAACAAAATAATTTTTCATAGATTTGAAAATTTGGGACCGAGATTTAAGAAATATATGACTTGCATAATTTTCCGTCGCATCGATAAATTGAATTAAAATTTTCATTTTGTTGGCACTCAAGTGAAAATCAAAAAACACCGCGATTTTTTCTAAAAATATGACTCGATTGAAACGAAAATTTAAACGCTGACAATATAATATGCATTAATGTAAAAAATACATCTAGTTAACACAAAGATTTAATTTTCGAAGAGTAAATACTTTATGCATAAATATGTCACAAACTATCGGATTTATGTTTCGTTGAATATATATGTGTAGAATGCCCCTCGTCTTACAAATAATGTTCCAAACTCTTCTCTTATATATACACTTCAAATCATGTCTATTCATTTACTAGTCTGTGTATTATATAATATATGACTAAATATGAATTAAATATATTAATTAGAAAGATATACATATAAAATCAATTTTATCGAAAAACATTGTTGTTACGCCACCGGGATTCGAACCCGGATCTCTTTCCTAACCGGGGAAGGTGAATTATCCAACTATGCTACAGCGACAATTTTCGAACCTATATGTTACCTTTTTGATATTAATACATTTAATCGTTCCATTATTTGACAGAGCCATCTACCTTATTTTTACAGAATCTCCTAAATATATGACTAGCTTAATTTCTCGTCACATTGTGAGTTTCCATAATTAAAATTATTAATTGCGTTATTTCAATATTTAACCTCAAAAGTACAGCAAAATCCATCAATACGATTGTTACGATTAAAATTTATTGAAATTTGGTTTGTGAGAATTTATTTTGGCAAAGGGTAGTATTGGCTCATAACCATAATCCTAGTGGAAGTAAATTATTTTAACTTGATAACAAAAAGTAATAAGAATCTATGGCTATAGATATATTTATGGATTTTGCTGTACTTTTGAGTTTAAATATTGAGATAACGCAATTAAAAATTTTAATTATGGAAACTCACAATGTGACGAGAAATTCTGCTAGTCATATATTATATAATACACAGACTAGTAAATGAATAGACATGATTTGAAGTTTATATATAAGAGAAGAGTTTGGAACATTATTTGTAAGACGAGGGGCATTCTACACATACATATTCAACGAAACATAAATCCGATAGTTTGTGACATATTTATGCATAAAGTATTATAAAAATTAAATCTTTGTGTAAACAAGATGTATTCTCATAAATATCGAACATGTACCATTGACTGGTTTATATCGATCTTTAAAAATGAACTGATATTAATTTCCTTACATTATTCAGGGCAGTTCCATTGAATAGGTAGCACACGTATTGAGTTTAACGGATATAGTCTGTATCGACAAAAGCAAATAAAAGAAGTATATTTCAGTAGAGCAACATTCCCTCGAGGTAAAGAGAGGAATCGAAAAATATTGGCAGAAATTTCCCACTGAGTGCCATTTCCCGCTCCTATATACTGAGGGGAGAATTTTTTCCGAAGGCATTTGTTATTTTGAAATGTGACAGCTTTTGTTAAGCTAATATTTATCAGTAACTGGCATCAATTTCTTAAGCACTGACATAACGCTTTCTTAGTTTTTTCTTTTTTCGATCCTTCAGTAAACAAATACACAATGTTACGCCGTATTTCCGTACGAATAGTACAGTGCGCACATAGAATAGAAACACATTTTTTTATATCAATTTCGATTTTTTCTTATTGACTTATCATTTCTTTCAATAAAATAATAATTATTTAAATAAATATCTGATATCTCATACAGACGAAGCTATTTTATTATATTTTTTAAAGGAATGATATATAGAAATATGGGGGGTAATTACAGGGGTTACGACTTGTCATCGGCTGGCTTAAGCGATCTGATATTTATTTAATAACAGTGCCTCTATATTGGTAAAAATCCAGTAAATGTGTGTTCTTGAATATATTTAAATATTGCTAAAATTATTATTTGATTGTACAGGATTTTATTATCCTTCCTTTTTTACACCTGACTATCCTTTCATTCATTGTATGTATGTTTTCCATGTCAAAACTGTTAGAATCAGAGGGAGGCTATTGATTTAAGAATGTTGTTTTACATGTTTTATTTCAAATTTGATTTATTAATTTTATTTTGTTTTTCGTTAACGAAATTTGTAGTATTTTTTGGCTGAATGCGTATTATATAATTATTATTACTATTAGCAATATTTGAATATTTCCAAGAATACACAATTACTGGATTTTCATCTATAAAGGCATTGTTATTAAACAAATGATAGATATGATCATTTACATCGTATGGCTAACACGAACCATCTAAGTAAGCATACGTATATATATATCGTTTTTCTTGGCCATAATTAAAATTATTTATTTTTATATAAATTCTTATTTAGTTTTTAAGTCTTCTAACTTTGCACCGCACATTAAAAAAATATAAGAATCACTAAAAATAAGATAGTATTCGTATATATCAATTTTGTAAACTTATGTCAATAGACCAGATGAAGACGGATGAACTATTAGACAGACAGACACTCTAAATATGAAAAAAATGTCCGAAATATTGGACCATAAAATATTGAGTGATAGATGGCGCCTGAGAGATATAAACAGGCAATAAAAACAAGACATTTTTCGTAAACTGTTAACACAAAATATTTGTGTGTTATTAAATTTATAAAAAATCATATTGAAAAAGTTTTGTTAGTGTAAAAGATCATGTTGAAAAAAAGTGAGAATGCTGTTCTGGTATTACTTCCTCACTAACATGGCCAACGCACGTCTATACTTTAGGCACCAGTGCTTACATACATAATACTGTGTAGCAGCACAGATTTAAGTCCTCAACTGGCCACCGCGGGAGCTTTCACGGAGGTTGGGCGAGGGTAGTCCCCCCCTAGCTGTTAGTAGTGATTTATTCCTTTACGCTGTCAGGGCGGCACCTATGCCCGCCAAAATTCGGAGGCAAATGAAATCTTTGACATCGCGCTACCAGTGCAGGGTTGGTGTGACGTATGACCCGACATTAGCCTTTTGTTTCATTTAGGATTCAATACGGTTAAGAGATTTCTCTCCTTTGGCTTTACATCCAGTCAATTAATCATTTTTTTCAGTTATCACATCTGAATTTATATTATGTTATACATACATGTTATTAATTTTATTATGGAAACAAACTTATGGGTTAAATCTTTTATAATAATAAACTAGTCGCTTTAAACGTATTACTTTATTACATCATCTGAGATACAGGTCAATAACGCCAGAAATATTTATCATTTAAATTATAAAATTTGTATCTTCTTCTCGTTCCGTATCCGGATACCGAACGTTGACTGTAAATATTTGGTTGACAGTCGACCAAAAAAGCTGCACATTGTATGTCCAATCCACTTTCGTAGATTCTTCAGAACAATTTTTATATCGTAATTTATTTTTTGTTTAAACACCTTCATACATATCTTCCATATAGTTAAAAATGTTTTTTTATATATATTATTGCTAATATGTATTTATTAAATTATGTGTATTTATTTTATTAAATTACTGTTTAAGAGGTTATTTAAAAAGTCTGAAAAGACTATATCGTCTTTTCTTCTTCTTTTTTTTCCTCCCACTCTAGCTACCTGGATATATTTTTGAGAGTAATCATATATATTTTTGGTGAGGTTGTATCAACTTATTGGAGAACCTTTTTAACAGGGAATATATAAAATAACCTGTAAAGATTAACAATTACATTATTTTTTACACAACATTTAGAAATATCTTGTTTTTTAAAGGTATCTATGATAGAGACATTATATATCGAATTGAATGATTTTTCATATTTGATGAAATTTATATCAAATTTATTTATTTATTTATTGCAAACAATGAAAAAAAAGATTTGTATTCATCATGCTATATTATATTATAATATAACATTATAAACATAAGATACAATTATATTACTATTAAGTATAATATTGGTAGTTTATTGTGTGCGATGGAGTAACTCCACCTATGATATATACAACATTGTCCTGGTTACTTTGCTAGACTGCCGTCTGTGTTAAAGTAGCCAGTTTTTTCATGCTGTTATTTAATTCAAGAAAGATAAAGATACAATAGGAATAAAAACAATATATACACGGTGCGCAGTTAGAATCCGGACAAAGAAACGTTATTGCTAAAAGTTGTTGATTTAAGCAAATATACAAAAATACCAAAAAATGTTGTTATATCTCGTTCAAAGGATCTTTGTTGGAAACTTTCATTCTATATAGCTACTCTGCTACCTTCTAGATACTCGCCCTAAAGCGCGAGAACGCTATTTTCAACTGATCGCGGTTCATGGCTGTAAACTCTGCCTCGATAGCGGCCCGGAGGGAGTTGACGTTAGGGTGCCTAGACTTGATGGTTTGTCTCTCGACTACGGCCCACACTTAGTAGTCTAGAGAGTTTAGATCGAGACTGTTAGGAGGCCACAAGTCCTTCGACCAAAACATGTTAACGTTGTCAGAGAGCTAATTTTCCACTAAATGGCTCGTATGAGAGGGTGAACTATCTTTTTGATAGATATACGATCTCTTAGAGGCCACAGTCTCCATCTACGGCTTTATCACTGTAAATAAGCCTCCTTCGTGACCGTTTCTCCCTTCTGGAAGAAGTGCGGCGGCATGACATCACCCTCACTTGAGATGACGCTCAGGATGTGGATATTGGCCGGAAACTTGGTCTTGCCCACCGCAGGGACGTCCTTGGGGTTGTGGGCGTCTCATACAGTCATATATAGTCGATGTTGGGTACCTGAAGAATTTAATAATTTCGGTGGGAGTTCTTCCGGCACGAAGGCTTTCTATAATCGCCGCTCTTCTATCGTACTCCATGCATGGGTTGACAGGCTCGGCTATTTTGAGGTTATAAAGTCTTACTTATCTTACATATTTAACGCCAACTAGCACCTAACCCTGAATTCAAATATAGTGGAAAAATACAATTATGTATGGATTCTAATGGCGCACCCTATATATGTGTAGTGAGAGTATTGTAAAACTAGTGAAGCGTGGATAATTTTATTATGATTATGTTGAAATGTTGGACAGCGATGCTTCTAATTGATCTCTACCCAATTGGATCATATATTTGTGTAATATTATTGGAAGTGATCGATTTCCAGTTGGTATTGAGTGTGTTGTACAGTTTCGGAGCTAAGAACATGTAGAAACGTTGATAAAATGTCATTGTTGCTCTCGGAACTGGTGTGTAGACGTTCATTAAATAATATTAATATATTATATTAAATTATAATTTTAGTTTTAATAAATTATATTATAATAAAATATAATTTTTATAAAATGAAACCGTCAAGTTTTATAAAACTAGTTCAGCCCTGACTTGAAGTGACATTAACATGTATGTCACATACGTACGCGGAGTACGGTTCACATTTTTGACATGCATAATTCATTTGCCGGACAGATCAGGCCTTACAAGAATACGACCCGAAAGTGATATTTTCATTCGTTGAATGTTCCAAATACGGAGACATTCAAAGTAACAGCCGACACAATTGTTTGTTTTTTCATCATTTTTATAACCTAGAAAAGGGTTTTTCAATAAGAACGATATGATTTTTAAATAAAATTAAAAGAAAACAGTTTAAGATACAACCATTAACTTTTTAAATACTGATTTAGAAAGATATACATATAAAATCAATTTTATCGAAAAATATTGTTGTTGCGCTACCAGGATTCAAACCTGGATCTCTTTCCAAACCGGCGAAGGTGCATTATTCAACTACGCTACAGTGACAGAGAGATCCAGGTTCGAATCCCGATGGCACAACAATATTTTTCGATGAAATTGATTTTATATGTTTATTTTTCTAGTTAATATATTTAATTCATATTTAAAATATCACAGATCGTCTGTTTTGAATAATTACAACTTCACAATAAGAATGTGTTCTCCTTATTAGGATTGTGTATTAAATAAATCGTCGTTTAAATGGCCACTTCGGATTCGTCTACAGGAGTAAATTCGTTGAACCTAATTTTCGATAACTTTAACTAATAAAATAATGTCGGGAATACAGCGTTCACTATTCAATTTTAAATTATCAAGTGTTTGTGGCTTGTTTAAATAAACCACTAATTTCAAATAACACCACAAAAAGTAATCCCTTAAGGCCATTTAACAGTTGAATTTATTGAAATTATCGATTCACCAAAATTTTCTTGCAATAAGTTGATTGTGACATTAGCAATACATGTGGGATCATCTTGTTGGAACCACATGTCATTCAAATCAAATTTATCCAGTTTTGATCGGAAAAATTCTGTTAACATCGCTCGATATCGCTCAGCGTTCACTGTAACTGCATTTCCAGCGTCATTATGAAAACAATATGGTTCTGTGATATAACCATGCCAAAAAGGTGATAAAGGCTTCTCTTGAATCTCCTGTGGATTACTGTCACACTAAAAATGACAAGACATGTAAACAAAAATGTGCTTCATCCGAAAATATGATTTTTTTTGCAAAAAAAAAATCACAAATGAACGCTTATTTTCATAATTATTTTTTGGATAATTACCAGACGTTGTGCAAGCGTGTACTTAACCATAGTGGATTATCAGAGTATACTAAAATAAATTTTAAAAAACTGTAGTTGCTGTGACATTTAAAAATAATATCATTCTTAATGAATGATCTTTATAATTCATGGGAGATTACTCGAAACTACGATCGAATACCGTCATACTAATTAATTATTTTTTTCTCATAGAGGTACATTTACACAGGCATTTTCCAATATTCTCCAGAATACTTGTATACGTATAATCCGTCTAGATAATTAAATATTTTTTAATAAATAAATATGTCATTATCTAGACAAGCCCATGAACACATGTTCAACTTGTAAACATTCATGTATAGTAATGATAAACACGTTAGATCGTTAGATATTCTAGTAGAAACGGACTATATATATATATGCAAAAACCTTATATTAAACACACACATATTATATATTGTTATGTTATATATTATGTTAAGAATTTAATCCCTCAGATTTCATTACTGATAGAATTACACACCATTTGCTATAAATTTACCACAAGTGAAAGAGAAAAGTGGTCTACATAGGTAAGTGAGTGAATTTCATTCCAGGCAACCCACATATTCTCATGTTCTTTGGTGTCTAGTGGTTCGACCCATCACAATTTATATATATATAGTATAAATAAAACGAAGTGTTGCGTTGAAAGATTAGAATGATAAATATGCATTTGCGCACATTAAAATTTTTATATATAAATTTGTCACTACGTTAGTATTGAGCAATAGTTCAATGCCTAGATTTGAAGCTATGTTATTTCAAACATTTTCTTGATTTCAGTGTTTTTGGTGAAATCATTGATTTAAAATAGTGTGATAGATACCGCGTGTCGTAATTTAATTATTTTTTTTATTCAATCATGTAACATGTCATTTTTTGTCATTGTTTCAATACGTGAGGCTTTAATTTCTCTTTTATTTGTGTAAATACTTACAACGTTTAACGAGAAACCTTTAATTATTAATGATAGTGACACGCCGTGTTCACCGTGTGGTATTGTCAAACGTATATATTTTTATTTTATAATGAAACATGGATTGTTTGATTTTGTAAAAGAAAAACACTATCGAATCTCGTCCTTTTACGCTTGTTTAGATCCAGTCTGATTTAACGAAACGTAAAAAAAAAAGAAAGTATTTTGTCTTTGGGATTTCAATTAAACTCGAATATTTTAACAATAGCTGTCTATTGCTGCTTTGTGCTTTAGTTAAAAATACTCACAAAGGTTTTGTTCGTATGTAATAATACTAACAATAGTATTTTTGTATTGGCAATTTTCTAAAATAGTTTGGTTGTCGGGAAACGAACGTGTTACAATTTATAAGCAGGAAGAAAAATCATTGACAAGTACAACAAATATATTTTTTACTAATTTTTATTTGATAACCTAATATATAATCAGGCCTATTCTCAAAATTGCAATATTGAAATGAAGGTGATTGTTACACCAACCCTCAAAAATAGACAGATAGTTTTGACAGATTATGGTACGTTTATCTCCCTCACTCTCTCTTCCTCTCTCTCATTCAAATATAACACTATTTTTGACAGATTATGGTACGTTTATCTCCCTCACTCCCTCACTCTCTCTCCCTCTCTCTCATTCAAATATAACACTATTTTTGACAGATTATGGTACGTTTATCTCCCTCACTCCCTCACTCTCTCTCCCTCTCTCTCATTCAAATATAACACTATTTTTGAGGCTTGGTGTAACAATCACCTTCATTTCAATATTGCAATTTTGAGAATAGGCCTGATTATATAGTGGGTGCTTCTTTTTTGGCCCAATTTTTTTTTTTTGTATTATATCACGCGTCTCCCTTTAGTTCGATTCTAACACCTAAAGGACCATTTAATTTTTTTTTTTTTAATATCCTTTTATTTATTTAGAAAGCTACAATTATAATAATAAAATTAACAATATTGGGTATATCGGACAATTAAAACTAAAATAAGGTATAACTATGCTAGCAATGTACTTTTTTGGTATCCGGGTGCTTATGTCTGTGTTGTTCTACAACTAAAATAAGGTATTGTTTTTATTCTTCGTTTGTGGTGATCAATTTGTTATATTCTTCAATTAACGCTACTCTTCGCTCTGAAAAATCTTTCATAACTCGCATAGAACGTACTGTGTCCCTGGCAGCTTTGTAGTCTTCGTCTTCTTTCCAGATACAAGCTTCTTTATTCAAAAACGCTGACGAAAGTTCAAGAATATCAATAAATCTCAGTGTTGCTGGAAACGAAGTCCTCAATATTTTTTTCAGCTATGTGTTGTAGCATGGGCTGTAGCTGTAGTCTAAACCTTCTTCATTTTATGTCTGGGCCACTTGACGGACCAAGAACCTTTACCACGATTGATTCTAGTATTATACTTTTAAAATCAGCAATATTATCTTTGTGGTTAAGATTCATATTTTTATTTATTACCTTTGTTTTATTAACCACTAAAATGAGTTTAAATACATCTACCGGTTTCGAAAAATACCATTTTCTTCTTCAGGATGTCATAACTAACTAAAACATATATTGTTTCTTTGACGGAATCTATTTTTTTTTAAAATAGATTTTCTAAAAATAGATTTCGTCAAAGAAACAATATATGTTTTAGTTAGTTATGACATCCTGAAGAAGAAAATGGTATTTTTCAAAACCGGTAGATGTATTTAAACTCATTGTTTCTTAGACGGAATCTATTTTTAAAAAATCTTTTTTTTTTTTTAAAATAGATTTTCTAAAAATAGATTTCGTCAAAGAAACAATATATGTTTTAGTTAGTTATGACATCCTGAAGAAGAAAATGGTATTTTTCAAAACCGGTAGATGTATTT
Organism: Eubasilissa splendida; assembly: GCA_031772225.1. Classification (NCBI taxonomy): domain Eukaryota; kingdom Metazoa; phylum Arthropoda; class Insecta; order Trichoptera; family Phryganeidae; genus Eubasilissa; species Eubasilissa splendida. The sequence continues at coordinate 4,288,401 of CM062854.1, read as the reverse complement.
AAACTTATTTTAGTGGTTAATAAAACAAAGATAATAAATAAAAATATGATTCTAGTGTTATTTCTATTATATGGTGGCGACAGGCTAACCAAAGCAAATCATCTTCTGTTCGAATAGGACACAAAACTGTATTGTCTTCCTTAATAGTAATTGTGATCAAAGCATCAGCATGAGCTATATCAAAAAGATCTTTCAATTTATGTTGCCACTCCTTTTCTTTGCATTGTAGTCCTTCAGATCGTTTGGTTTTGTTTTCCTTTTTTTTTTCAATTTCTGTCTCTGTTTTTTATCTTCTTTCATCTTTCTTTAATTTGCATACTGCCACGACGTCGCATACAGTAGAATTTGCCGAACTTCGATTGGTTTGCTTCATTTCAAATTTAACGTGAAAAAACAAATTCAGCACTTCTTTTACCTACGACAACTTGCTTTGAATCAAGTGTTCTGATGTTTTTCCTCCTAACTGCATATTTGTTGTATTCCTTGTCTTTAAAAATGAACTAATAGAATACGCCATGATGACACGAAAACGCGAAGCGTGGCAACATAAATAAATATGTGCACTCCCTCCAACAGTGCGCGTTTTACTAATTCACCTCAGTCACGAGCTATAGGCTAGTAGTAGCAAAGGAGGGGGAGAGGGGAGGATGACCTTGGAATAAGATACAGCACGCTTTTTATGTCAAAATTTGGCATTTAAGCGTTATATGTACGTGAAAGCAGTAGGCATTAATTTTTCTTCTATTTCGCGATTTTTGACATTCGGTAGCGACCTCTAAAATTCATTAAAAAATAAATTTAAAAAAACGAGTTCATTTTTTTCGTTGATAGAAGGGAATGGCAAGTTGACGCGGTTATTTTCCGAAATTCGAAAAAATAAGAAGCCCCCTAATGTATAGGTACATATAAATTATTTAAAAAATATGAAATAAAAAGAAATGTGAGAAAATATCAATCAAAAATTTTATTCATTTTTTTTCGAAAAGATTTGTGCTTTGAGTTTTTTTCAATTTTATTAATCTTTTTACTGAACTGAACTTATTATCAATAATTATTTAGGTGACTCGGTAATGATTTTGGAAGAGTTGGGAGATAATTATAATAGTTACATTTTAGAAATCTTATGTATAATTTCATACCCGTCCGGTATCGCATAGCAACAGAAAACTTAAGACATCGATATCTTTTAAAAAATCAAAATACTTTGCTGTTATGAAACAAATACATGAGAAAACGGCATTGTTGTGCTCTACAAAGTGACATTCAAATTGAAAGCGGACTTCAAATCTCATCTTACTGGACTGTATTGAACTATTGTGTCATTTGCCAGTAAAATAAAATTTGACATATTCACCAAAGTAGGAAAAATGTCGAACGTATTTTTAATATCTCAAGGTTAAGAAGATTACGTGATTTTTTACTGTTTTATTTATTCAATAACAGTACGTAAATATACATATATTTAATTTGAAATTAAGTGTGCATTGTCTTTATTACAAGAAAGAAAAAACATACATTAGCGAAATCTTAAGAATTTTGACGACTGGCAAGTATATTGACCATCTATGGTCATCCCGTATCGCACCATATAATGAAGCACTTTCTTAGACGCAATGTCAAAGCGACGCGAGATGTCAAAGGTTTTCTCTTTTATTATGCATTACATTACAAACTGCCGTGAATAATTGTTAGTTATGATAATATATTTTTTTGTTGGTGTGATCTTCTACAATTCCGCTTACGAATCCAATTGTGTCGGCCTGGATGCTGAGGATCATCTACGATAATAGGACAAGGACATGGGTTGCTCGGGTGGGCAAGGACCGGGATGATGCCATCTAATGGAACGTCCGATTGTCACCTGCCTGCATCGCAGAACGTCGAACAAACGCCTATACCAGAGGTTCCCAAACTTTTTTGTGTCGTAGACCCCTTGCCATGTTTTTCGGTTTTTGGTAGACCCACTACTTACCTGATACTGATTTTTTGTAAATTTCTAATTGTAGTGAAGTTTAGTGTTAAAAACTTAAACCACAAAGCGAATGCCTACATCCTACAACTTACACAATTTTATAAACATATATAATAAATTTTTTACTTCATAGGTACTTTTATAAATAATGTATATGTCTTTATATTATAAGATTATAATGTAAGAAAATAGGTACTATCAGTGTATGTTGAGATCCTCTATCGTGGACCCCCATTTTCATTTCGTGGACCCCCAAATTTTTTTTGGCTGACGTAGACCCTTTGCAGGTTATCATAGACTCCTGGGGGTCGATATAGACCACTTTGGGAATCACTGGCCTATACCGACGAAATTAGGATTTATTAATGTAAATTGTATTTTAATTTTATTTCTTTTGTTCATGTTTATTTAGTGATTATATGCCATTTTTATACCGAATAACACCTTTTTATTTATCACCTCTAGGTAGTACTTATAAATTTTTCCCTGTTTAGGATGAAAGAAGAATGTGATAAATACGGTGGGTATGTGTTTCTGAGGTGAAGAACCCGCGGATCTTGTATTCACCACTGACTAGCCGGTGAGAGGGTAGAACACCGGTCCTTACTCTCACAGTATATATACATATATATATTTTTTAAATACAATATTTCGGTCACGATTGTCATGATGAGTGGGATTTTTAAAAGATGAACATTTATTTACTAAATGCTTATTTAAAATATTTGTAGTTTGATTTTTGTCTATGTTTGCAATTTTAATTTTAGTATACATTGTATCCTGAAAAAGGTACCATTGGTCCAGTAATATGTTGATTCATCAATTAATAGTAGTTTTCTTATTATTTATATAATATGTTGCCACAAAGTAACCTTGTAATCATTGGAGACGTAAAATATTATTTGTTTAGCTTTGTCCCACAAAGTCCAGATTTAGAGAACTATTTATTTAACTTTATTTCATCCTGATAGAAGGCGATATCATGAATGTGCTGCGGTATTTTATTGTTGAGAGATTTGAGGAGCAAAAAGGTCATTGAGGGTTTAGGCATTGTTGTTTTATTACTCGTTATTCGTAAAATGAACCTTTGTTGGGCTTTGAAATGGCAATGTAATAAGCTAGTGGAAAATGAAAATTAGTGTGGTACGCTGTGAATATAATGATTTAGAATAGACAATAAGAAATACGTAATTGCAACCGAATCATATAACAGTTAAACGAATATTTTAAATTAAGAATGGATTTTAGGAAGTTGTCACGCGACATTTGTGTAGCGGTTCGCTCGAGGACAAAGAATGGCATTCGATAATTTAATTCTCAACAATACTTAATTTAATTTTAAATTATTATTTTAATTCTTAACATAAAATCAGAATGGTTAATGTGTTTTTAAATATGTTTCATTATCTTACCTTTTTCAAAAACTAAACTTGATTTTTTATATTAAAACTATCAAAACGATTAATTTTAATACGATCTTACTTATAAATTATATGTTTGTTTACGAATCATGAAAGTTAATTTGTTTATTCGAGGAGACAGGCAACCACTTCATCATGTCTTAAAAATGTTATTTTGAATTCTATTAAATTACATCGAACGTTTCATCAAATGTGACGTACTCAGATGTAATAAAATTATATTAAATCTTGATAATACAAATATATAAAATTTTACAGATTATGCTTTATTTAGTGCTCAGTTAATAATTTTATCCTTGCCAATATTAATCTTTTCAGAAGTGTTGAGAATATTGAGATCTATCAAACTGTAATTAATCTGTAATAAAAATTAATTATGAACTTTTGCAAGTGTTCTGGAACAGACCATTTTAAATATTTAGATTATTATAAAAATTTTAAAAAAAACATACATAAGTAGCTTTTAATGTTTATTGACACACGACAGAAATATAGAATTATTTATTTTCATTTTCGGTATTAACAACTTTTTTTATTATATTTCCGAGATGTGTTCTCGCTTTTATAAAAAGTTTTAACCCTTTGGGTCCGTTTAGTTCCTCATATTTGAAAGCATCCTCTGGCTTGCTGGTGTCGGCGGCGGCGTTCTCCCCCTGGGCGGTTGTGCCAAGAAGCAACAACAAGATGAAAGCTTTAAACAAGATTTGTTTCGTCATCTTTGGTCTTTGATTTTTTAAATCACGTCTTTGGTTGATGTTATGATCTGGAGTGAAAGATAAAACAGTATTTATTTGAGTTAAGTAAATTCACGAATAAATAAACGTGATAAAAATCTAAACTTCTATAGAGATCTTCAACTTTAATTCACATTAAATTTTCAAAAATATTTTTCTCTTCCGAATCAATGCACCGTGGTGTCGGATTCTGCGTGACAATATAAACTATTAAAAAGCGAAATTATAAATGTTATTTGAAAGTGCTTTCCGTAATCCAAAATCTAGTATTCTATTCGCTTAGGAATGACAATGATTGTCGCATGTCAGGTGATTAGACTTCGTTGACCTTGGATCCACGCACTTCTAAACTTTAATTTTTGTTTTTTCAGTATTTATAATTTTTCAACCATAAAACAGTGTATTCTATAACATATTATTCCCTTAACTGACCTAAAATGTTTTTACATTACTTGTTCCTTAATGTCTTACTAGGACTATGAAGGTCATTCATGATCTGTTGATAATCTGAGTATTAAAAATAATAATAAATGATATCGTGGGCTTATTTAAAAAAAGTATTTTACTTATCTCTTTAATACGAAAGTAAATAATTAGGTATTACATAAATCCTGTTTTAAAGTAACCTTACTATTATTTGATAATAACGTGAATTTTTTTTTTTTAATATACATTTGGTAAATATGTAAAACAGCAACAACGTTCATAAATAATGGTGTACTATACCAGACCCATATTTTTTGATAATATTCGACAGTGTATAAAATTAATCAAAAATTGTTAATTGGGTATGCCATATAATTACATCAATATTTTTTTATAACCAAATTTTTTACTACACACAAAACTGAATATTTTGTTTATCACTTTTTTTTATATCTATAATTTCGAGACGGAAATATATAAATAGTCATGTTGCACCACAAAGTAATATTTTTTTACTTTTAAAATTAGCAAAATTAACTTTATGGTTAAAATTCATATTTTTATTTGTTCATTTTGTTTTATTAACCACGTATTGAGTTTAAATACATTCTGAAGAAGAAAATGGTATTTTTCGAAACCAGTAGATGTATTAAAACTCAATAAGTGGGTAATGAAACAAATTTAACAAATAAAAATAATATTTTTTTAATTACTATTATTTCATGATATTAATATATTTGATATGAATGATCACCCGCACAAATGCTCATCTTTGTGACGTTATCCTTAGAACTTGTTCAAAATAATACACATTTCATACTTTTTTTTAAACAAGCATGGTTTATGTTTATACTATCTTTTAATTAAAAATAATTGTGCTTAAAATAGGCTTTTAATACGATTATTTACCAATTAATTCTACGCTATTGTTAGTAAACGGTTGTTCGCAATAATAATTTCATAAATTTATCAGGTTATAAAATTAAACCAAATAGTTTGATTTCAAATAACTTACCTAACGATACATTTTTCATTCATAAAATATTAGCAAGCGTTTCATTAATAAATCTTTTTCAGTTTTTCAGAAGTAAAATCCATTCGCATGTATAAATTACCTCATTTTTGTTTAGAGGATGATTAAATAATTACTATTAACGCCACTGAGTCACGCCATTCGGAGTAGTTAAACTCCGGGCCCCATTCGGCTCTTGCTCATGTAACCGCACTAAATAACTGACACATTAATCCGGTGTATTATTAAAGAAATATGCGATTTCACCTTATATTATACACATTTTAATATTATTTCTAATTGTTGTAATATTTCTTCTTTTTGAAAACTCGCTAATGAATGGCGGGAAATTTCTACAATTTATTACGACGCAAAAATATATTTGATACTTCAAAGTATTCAAATTTTGATACCGAGTTGCGTTCTTAATGCAAAACATTTCAAACAAATGGATCGGATTATGCTTTCTTGAAGTTTACAGACTAAATTTCATATCTAGTTTGTAATTAATTATAAGATAGTCTTATTTTAATTTTTACAAATTACTTTAGTCTTTTAATTAACGATTGTGGTAGGTAGACCAATTTTAGTATTAATATTATTTTTGTTTTTACTAGTATTAATATGTGTTTAACCATCGTCGCATTTGTTCACTCGCCATAATATAATCTTATACTTTTAAAATTAGCAATATTAACTTTGTGGTTAAAATTCATATTTTTATTTATTATCTTTGTTTTATTAACCACTTAATTGAGTTTAAATACATCTACCGGTTTCGAAAAATACCATTTTCTTCTTCAGCATGTCATAAGGATGATTTATTTAAACTCAATTAAGTGGTTAATAAAACAAAGATAATAAATAAAAATATATTATCTTAATTAAATTTATATAACCGTTTTAAAACGAATATTAGAATGTTGTAAACTATTGAATAACTCACGCAAACACTTGATTATATATGTTTTTATTTCGTATTTAGAATAGTAGAATGACAATTATTTTTTTATATCCTAACCAGTCGTGCTGGAACAGATATTGTTCTTGTAACGAGCTGGTAACTCGGGGTGTCGCTTGAGATAACTGGCTAAAATAAAACAAAGGGGTTGTTTTTAAGGCTTTGGCAACGTTATAACGATAGCATCACTTATTATTTTGCTGCCGTATGTTGAACAAATATTGTATGATGTATTTATAACTGCACATTGAAGAATCATTTGCATTTAATTACTAAAATATTAATTTTCATTTAAGTAAAAAAATCTCAAAATAACTTTATTGTTAATCGGTAATTTCAAATTTATTTCATAATTTTCTTATAGTTAATAACCTAACCTATCTTTTTGTAAAGTGAAAACCGTAGATTATACTAATTTTGAAAGGTGGGCAATAATGAAAGATATCTCTAAGTCTGATAAAATAATAATATTTTAATATTCTTCGTGGTTTGAATCGGGCTTTACTTACGCAGCAGTATGTGATTAGTATATTTTTGCTTGCTGCAATCGAGTCCGTTACCAACAAAATAAAATGAAACACAAAACAGTTTATATTATAATTTAGGCAGTACAATATTTTATTTATGTGTACTTTGTCTTTATGTTTGTACGCAGTTTATATGCACGTTTTTGACAAATACTTATATTACACAAGAATAATATTAATCATTTGACACGACATCGAAATAAATCACCAGCTACTTATATCTATTATAAATACATATCTCTTTACACTAAACCTAATAACTGTACAATGGATGGATATAAATAAAACAATTTTATAACTCTACCTGATTTTATTTGCACTACTCGAATTTCGAGAGTTTAATACATCACCTCTCGAAGAGAGTTACTGTTTCTTCCGAAATTCGAGTAGAGTTATAACATTGTTTTATTTTTGATGATGAAACTCTACAAAGTTAACGCCGATTCTATCAATAATATACAATAACTGTACTTTACCTGTTAGACTTTGAAAGAAATATTAAGATCACAGCACTTATCAATAGAATAATCCGTTAGAATTGAAGAAAATTGTTAGCGTGGCTCGCTACGCAATAACGGATTCATATTTAAGGCAATTTTCACAGTCTTTTATTGGTCTTAATTAAGTCAGAACATTTTCACTATATGTAAAGCGGAATGATGCCGAGAGTCACAACTGACTGTCGATAAGAATAAATTTCTTCAGGTATACTCAACCAGCAAATTTCTGTTTTTCCAATATCAAAACGTTAAAATATTTTATTTAATGAGAGTTCGTTACTATTTTATTTTTAAAAATTCATTACATTTGAAGCGTATGTTGGATTTACGCCATAAACATAATTTATACAGATGACGCACATGGGACAGACAAAGTTGGCAAGTTGGTCGGTTAATCGTTTATCAATTCTTACATTTTTTAAATTCGTTTTTGTCATTTTCATAATTCATCATTTTCACCCGCTTATCCAAAGATGTTCAATAGCCTATATGATCGACAGGGTGCTTCCATCTGTTTCTGTCTTGTATTGTTAATTATCAAGGTCCAATCTGTCTCCATAAAGTTTCCGTTATTCTAATTAATTTAGTCTGGAGAGATTCACCGGTCGCCTTCTTTCCGCACCACGAAAATAGATCAACTGTACAAGCTACCCCGATTGAAATCTACTTACAGAAGTGGAGGCTACATGTTAAGTGTCTCTCCGGGATTTCTCTTATCGCGATTTTCGTGTGTAATCTTATAGAGTCACGTACTTATTTTGTACTATATATATATATATCTGTATCTTTTTTCATTATCATTTGCTCTATATATCCGATCTTACTCTTAAGGCTTACCTTAATTCCATTACATTATTCACTTACTTCTTTATTCCATCGAGAATAAGCCTTCGCAGAGCGACCCAAGTGAAAATTTTCATATTTTCAGTCCAATGCACTAATACGCTCAAAATTGATTGGATTAAGTTAATGTGCATGGATATATGGAAGTATTACATAATTATAACGATGTTAATACATTATTTTTAAATAAATACAAATATGAAGATTTATCGGCATTTTAATGCATTTGATCACTTTGCAGATTGGCCACTCTGCCGCTGTGCGACACATATATTATACTCTGATCGTTTTCTTCCGATTTAAAATTAATATTAATTAAAAGCAACAATACTTTTGGAGAAAAATAATATTTTATTTTATAATTTACCATTTAACAGTTTAATCAAAAATATTGTCATTAAACCTTTTAAAAATGCTCATCACATTCGCAGCCTGTAAATACTACAGTTAAAAAATATGTGAAAATAAGTCACATACCTATTCGTATACTTCTTCCGCGTTTTAAAAATCTGAATGAAACATAAAAATGTTACGAATAATACTCATTGAGGTTTTCCACAATCATTTTGGTGTATACACTCTTCTATTATTTTATGAGTGCATGTCTTTTCAACATACACTCATAAACAACATCGCCGTGTGCGTAGGTAGATGTTCCACTATGTTTACTGTGTCTATCTGTTACCCCTTTTGTGTGTATTGTCCATGACTTTTGATTTGACAAAGATAGTGGATGTCCTGCTATGTGCTCGCCACTAACTTTAAGTTTGTGTAAAGTTACTTGTTGTTTGTTAATTGTTCCTCGCGTATGCGTGGGTGCTTTATGCTGATCATCGAATAAAGCTCATAAAGTTCAGGAGCTGTGACTACAGGAGAAAAAATTCAGGTGAGTCGTGCTTCATGGTCGGTCCTCGAGTTTTTATTGTCCTGACTTATGTCAAATTGCTTTCACCCTTCCTACATCCCGTTTTCCCACCTCTTGTGAAAACAAGTGGTATATAGAAGGTTGAGAAAAATGTGTTAGTTCGTTTGTCAATGTCTGCAATAATGTTATAATGAGATCCAGAAATGAATATTAACTGCACAAGGATGCTATTATGAACTCTAAAAGTACATGAGATTTCAAAAATTCGTGTATTACAAAAAACCAAAACATGGACGATAAGAGCCACTGACTCTCAGAAATTACAAGCATTAGAGTATAACTCCTTAGGAAAGTGTTTGACCTAGTCCGTGAGAATGGTATAACAGTTTCACAAGGTGCATTAAGACGTAACATTTTTAATGGGCTGAATATATGGCTCGCAACAAAAACTCGGACCTTTGAAGAATCTGACCTTTTTTAAGACTGTTAGAAGACGGCGATTTTGATGGCAGTATGTAGTAGTAGATTTTATTAGTCAATTTTGAGTACAAATCGTATACGTTTCTTACTGAATGACTTTATTTTTTATACGTTGATTAAATTCTGTAACAATTACATATAGAAACGATACGTCTGAAATAAGAACTAAAGAACAAATAATTAAAATGTACATCATTTTATTTATATTATAAAATTAAAAAAAAGGTCAGAGAGCCAGCCATTCAACATATTCTATACAGATATGATATAATACTTGTGTTTTGTATACGTAACGATTTTTTATGTGTTGTATGATAATTTTTGCGTAGAATAAAAGCATAACTCACAGGACATTTTAATAATTCGACAACAAAATTAGCGCAGTTCCAGCTTTAACGTATTTGTCTTTTATATGTGAGTCTCATTTTTTTTATTTACTTATCCGAATTGTAATTCGAAAACCGCTGGTTGTCTCCGTAGGTACAAACAATGCCTCATAATATTTTTCTGCTTCAGATTCGACGCAGTCTTTAGCTTCGCTGATAAATATGAAGCAACAAAACTCATTTCAAGAAAACACGACCAGAAATTTTTCATTAGAGTTGCTTATGTATTTTCATGGATTAATACTAGATACGGAAACTAGAGAAAATTATTTTTTAATGAAAGTCATGCTGCTGAAATAAATTTAATTCATATTTAAAGTTTTGTTCATGAAATTGAAAATATAAATTGAGTTAGAGATACTTTTAAAATTAGCAATATTAACTTTGTGGTTAAAATTTATATTTTTATTTATTATCTGTGTTTTATTAATTAAGGGGTTAATAAAACAAAAATAATAAATAAAAAATAAGGTTAGAGATGTTTAATATAATTATTGTATTATTGTTTAAATGAAATCTGCAGTTAAAAAAGCAAAATTACTGAAAGTAATATTAATAACGCTCTAAACAGCAGTCTAAAAATATTATATTTAATATTAGTAAATGTTTTAATAAAATTTTAATTATGTTTTTAATATAAACTAAAGTAAGCGCACATGCGGTATAAAATATGAATAATTTTAATAATCACCTGGGACGAGGATGGAACTCCAAACGAGTAAATCGCAACGTAATTCATGTTTCATTTATTTGTTCAAGTTTATCGTATAATTGAAATTATCGTATCTGATATTAAATTGTTAATATTTAAGTAGTTTCGAAAAGGTCACGATCAATTCCACCAAAAAATACTCATTTAAACATTCGAGCGACCTAAATTATTATTTTACAGTATCGCCCAATGTGCAGAGTACAATGAAAAGCAGATTAGATAAAAAAAGAAGAAAAATTTAAAATATAACTTAGAGAATATATGTTGTAAAATCTTAAATATGTTTAAAAATACCATCACGCAGTTTCCCCGCGGGAATAGGCAAAGAGGATAGAGCGCTACACTCCTCTGTCCTGACATACAATTCTCGCCTCAATCACATTCATACATCTTCTCATATAAATTCGCCGATTATAGAGGCTTCTAACAGAACCATTCTCCATTATCTGATTGACCTGGGCGTACCGAGTCTTTCGCGGACGTCCTCTATTTCTGGTGCCATCAACACTTGCGTCATATATCTTTCTTACGATTCTCTCCTCATTTATACATTCCATATGACCAAACCACCTAAGTGATCCTTTCTTTATCTTACTCACTATACTAACATCAGCTTTACATTCTTTCCTTATTTCTTCATTCTTTACTCTGTCATAAATAGATTTGCTACATATACGAATAAGTGATCCCATTTCCACTGCATTTAGTCTACTTTCGTTCCTCTTCTACCAGCTCCAGGCCTCACTTCCATACATACCAGTACCAGAACTCCATTGTGGACCACTAGTTTTGCTTGGGTTGACAAATTCCCGTTAGATATAATTTAATTTAAAGCGCCGTTCACTTTATTCTCCTCAGTCACTCTCCTTTCGATATCATTTTAGCCTTTCCGTTTCTGTCATACATAGTTTTCAAATGCTCATCTAAAAAACTCATCTACTTGTTCCAAAGATTCATTACCTACAAGTATTTAGCACGGTATCTTGCTTTCCTCCTTTTCGAATACCATCACTTTTGACTTGTTACCATTCATCATTTCCTTGCATACATCGTACATTGTACTCACTAGACTCTGTAGTTCTTGTTCATTATTCGCCATCAGTACTGCATCATCGGTGTACAATAAACAGCATACTATCAAATTGCCCATTTTTGCTAGTTCTTTCACACAATTGTATATATTTAGAGCGTACATATGTATATTAATGTACGCACTATTATAAGAATAATCGTATATATAGGAAAGTCCAACATTTGTACAACGATTTCTTTTTGTAGGAAAATTTGAAATGAAACCGATCTACTACATAAGAGTAGTGTCGATTACATTTGAAATACTAATCAAGTGGATCTGTGACCTTTTAAATCTGAATGTACATTTTTCAAAAATTGTTTCTGAAATTTGTATATGCATGTTTTTTTTCATTGCTGTACTGATTATTTTAATAATTTGTGCATGTAATAGCGTTACTAGTAAAAATAACATTTTTTTATGCATCTTGTCTTTTGAGCTTTGCTTCCAATTTTGCTCAACAACCTGCGTTTAACCATCGTCTTAGGTTGAATAAGAGAGTAATACTTTTTAAGAATATCAATATACTATAAATATATTAATTAGAAAGATATAAAATCAATTTTATCTAAAAATATTGTTGTTGCGCCACCGGAATTCGAACCTGGATCTCTTTCCTAACCGGGGAAGGTGCATTATCCAACTATGCTACAGCGACAATATTTTTAGCGACAATTTTCGAACCTATATGTTACCTTTCTGTTATATGTTATTTGAGATTCTGTAAAAATAAGGTAGATGGCTCTGTCAAATAATGGAAAGATTAAATGTATTAATATCAGAAAGGTAACATATAGGTTCGAAAATTGTCGCTAAAAATATTGTCGCTGTAGCATAGTTGGATAATGCACCTTCCCCGGTTAGGAAAGAGATCCAGGTTCGAATCCCGGTGGCGCAACAATAATATTTTTCGATTAAATTGATTTTATATGTATATCTTTCTAATTAATATATTTAATTCATATTTACCTTATTTTTACAGAATCTCAAATACCTTTGAATAAACTGATAGCAGACGCCAGAATTATCAATTCATTTTCATTAAATTTTGGACACATTGATACAACTATATTATTAGAACACATTCTACATTACATAGGTTATTACATAGGTTCATAGACCTATGTGATAAGAATTCAACTTCACAATAAGAATGTATTATTTTAATCAATATATTTGTTTCGCTGTTGTTCCATTTTGTGCAGCCTATCGCAAAATAATATAATTGTACAACAGGAGAATTTCGACTTTAGTTTCAACTAGAAGAGAGAACTTGACGGAATCTTTCACAGCCTCTCTCAATTCACTGATGTTAAATTTTAATATTTTAAAGGGCATCCGTGTTTTATGAGAAACTTCTTTAACTCTGAATATTATTTAATAACGCGTAACAGATCCTTTTACTGTTTATCTACCAAGTCATAATTACTTTCTATGAAGGATGTACAAATAAATAAAATAAAAATATTAGTGAGAACCTTTTCATTATTAGCTACTATTTTTATATCAATAAGTAATGAGAATATCTTTTCGTCATATTCTAGTCTCTAGTCTATTCAATCATAATGAATTTTTGGGTAAAGTGGGAACCGAAAAATCAACAGACAATACTGTAGTGTCATTTTTTGGTTTATAAAAATTATTTAATGACGTTTACATCGTTACATCCTTTAGTTCTATTTTTATTTATTATCTTTGTTTTATTAATAAATTGTTAATTATTTATTAATAATTGTTAATAAAACAAAGATAATAAATAAAAATATGAATTTTAACCACAAAGGTAATATTGCTAATTTTAAAAGTATCCTTTAGTTCTGCTTGATGAATGTCTTATTACTTAAAATGCATTATAATATTACCACGATTATCCGCCAACCCTTACACCTAGCAAAATACTGTGTGAGGGTTGTCTTTGTTGCTTCGTGATGGTTCGAGGCATTCAAAAATATTTTTTCAATAAATTATTTCATTAAAATGAAATAGATATTCTTTTTTTCTTCTTATCTGTTTAATTTTTTTAATGCACGATTGTGGTGTTTATTTAGGTACAAATGTATGAAGAATAGCGATGATAGATAGCACATTTGACATGGTTGTTTTGATGAACGTTTTCTATCACGTAAAGTTTTCAGTTTCAGGGATATATTTCATCTGTTTACCTGTCATATTGTTAATGTAATAAAGGGTTTGTTGTATTATTGTATTGTACGTATATATTGACTTTTTTTATAATTTTAATATTGAAATAAATTAAGTATATCGTTATTATTTTTTGTTGAATACAATAGAATGCAATTTCGTTATAAATGATATATATAATTAAACATTATTTAATTAACAAAGCTTCTACAACAGACTTTGAAACTGGGACCATTCTACTACTGGTAGATTGGATTATTCATTTTGTTATCGCAGGTAAGAAATTGACAAACACGGCTAGGTCAACAGAACAGTCTGGGGAATAGTTTATTGGCTATTAAAAGGTCACGGGTTCAATTCCTGGTGACAGAGATACACGCTATATAATACACGCGATACAAGTTGAATATATATTTTTAAATAAGGGTTTCTGTTTCGTTAAACATATATAAACTTGTCATCGAATGATTATCGCTTCTGTAACTATGTGTAGTTATGAAATTAAGTAAAAAAATATTTTTACTATACAGTAAACATATCATATTTTTTATAACTGTTACATCATATTATTATGAAAATATATAAATGTATATGTAATTGATAATTCAAAAGTAACTGAGGGCGGCTATTGTGGCCGATAATATCTGCTACGCGGCCATTGGTGGCTGCGCGGTAGAACCTATATTTCAGTGATACAGCTTTCCCAAAAACAAACCAAACGTAAATAAAATGTCAATATAGCTGTCAAAATGAACAAAAATGACATGTAAGAATCGTGGATAGACAATTTCTATGGTAAGTATGATTTCTCCCTTACCATAGACAGAAGAAAAGTGACAGATGTCAATATACGATTTCGCTAAAATATGTTTTTTTTCATACTCGTAATAAAGACAATGTACACTTCATTTCAAATTGAATATATATTTACATACTATTATTGAATATATAAAAGAGAAAACATTTAAGTAATCTTAACCTAGAGATATTAAAAACATGTTCGTTCTTACAGACTCAAGCACTATACAGCCATAATGACACTACTGAAGCCGGCATCCAGAAAGTCATAGATGTAGATGGAAAAGCGTTTATATGTTATGAAAACTTTTTATTGATTTTATGTAATTGTGTATCATTTGATTGTTTATTAACCAAAAAATTATAGGTATTAAAACAACTCAAAAATGATCGTGAAAATTCAACACTCGCAACCAAATGCCGTTTTTACTTTTTTTATCCTAATACTAATACTTAATGTTAAATCCTTTTTTAAAATTAAAATGATAATAGTACGTCATACCATTGTCCGAATATCCCAATGCACATTTTTTTAAAGAGTTTTGTATGAGATGGAAATATTTTGATATTACCCAAATGGTATACTTCGCAACGAACACGTTTGATAAACCTCGTCTTTCATAACTACGCAGGTGTACACAATTTTCATATCAATTGTATCCAAGGCACGTATCGCATTTTTTCTGCCAGAAATAGTTATATAATTTACAATGAATTCGCCCAAAAACTTTCTTATATACAGCGTGAAAACTGTAGATATTGCTAGCAATTCAAAATGATCGCGAACAATACGAAAACGAGCATTAAAATATGAATTTATTTTTCTAAAAGAAAAGCGCTTCAACCCACGTTTTTTTTTAAAATTTGGTTCAGCTATAACTCTTAACATATAAGAGATGAGAAATTGAATTTTTGGGCCAATTTATATTTATGGCAATAAATTTGATTCCGTGTTGTTGAAACAGTAAATATAAAAAGCCGTGACGCTAATAATTTGTAAGCACGTATTTGGAGGGATGAGATGTACTACTTTATAACATAAAGGTACATCCATATCGGTTATTTTAATACTCAGTCTACAAATCGCACAATTAGATAGGTATACTATTATTTATGTTCATTCTCCAATGTGTCATATAATATAATATAATATAATATGACATAACATAACATAACATAACATAACATAACATAAGAAGGTTACACCTACGAAGAAATCGTGCAGCCACTTCCTGGGTAACGCTGTCCAATAAGTTTTACCTCAGCCGCGCTATCTTGATAACTTGATTAAGGAAGTATAAAGTTGAATTATGTTTTAGCATCGTATATTTTTTTGTATTATTATGATATTTTTAACCCTCCCCAAACCATGCAGTAACACAGGTCTACCATCACAATTAAACTTGTAAAATTTCGGAAAATACATGCAACATAAAATTCATATTTTAGATAATCCTAAAGAAAATTTTGGCGCTTAAGAATGACTAGTGAAAAACCAATTATGAAAAGGGAATCGTACAAAAACAATTATTTTTTCCATTCATTCCATTATAAAATTAATACGTTGGTAAAAATACCATTTGTGATATGAAAGACAGAGATCACACATTATTTTCACGTTGAAAAGAACAACAAACATACAAATATAATTATCTCTTTTTCACTAATTAAATGAAGAGAGATAAGAAGGAAGGACACATTGTATAGGACTTAATGAATGATCTAAATTATATTATTAATCATTTTTTCAAATTTGAATGGTCAGTATTTAGAATAAATTCGTGCTATTAAAGCCATTTAAGCTGATGAAAACATTTTTTCTTACTGTTATTTACGATAACACGAGTTGATAGCATGGCTGCGTTCGGATATTTTATATCATGGTATGGTAAAGGTTAATTTAAAGAATTCCACTATCTCACTGTACACTTAGTATTTCGCATCGGATTTGTTTTGATCGGTTACTTGTTTTTAGTAATCTGCGAAAGGTTGCATGCGTATTCCAGTCACATTTCGATTCATCGATTTCTTGTTAGCCTTTCTTAAAAAAATCATTTTGAAATATTGTTTAACGTTGGATATAATATCGCATTGATCAATGGTCGGCTGGAGCTTTAGTAGGCCGAATCTTTTGTCGTGGACGTATTGTCGTTGGGCCAAAAGTCGGCGAAGCTTTTGTCGTGGAACTCTTTCTGCTGCCCTGATAATTTAACGGAAGATAGAGACATTTGTACACCTTGCGG
The DNA here is from genome assembly GCA_031772225.1 of Eubasilissa splendida. Lineage (NCBI taxonomy): Eukaryota > Metazoa > Arthropoda > Insecta > Trichoptera > Phryganeidae > Eubasilissa > Eubasilissa splendida. The sequence continues at coordinate 4,271,307 of CM062854.1, read as the reverse complement.
TCAACGATAAACTCAAAGATCAGATTGAAATCGGTAGAAAGAGATAAAAACTCAAACCCATGTACACGACGAAGGAATCTAGAAGCGACAAATGCGTCAAACTAACCTAGAACCGTAGATACCCATTATGAAATACAATAGATACCCATACGTCATAGACAAAGAGAATACATTACATTGCAAATATTGATTATATTTTAATTGCTGCATGGGAGTCCAATTCACCCAATTGACGAACGGAACATCAATAGTCAAAAAACTGACATTTGATATTTGACGTAAAACAATCATGACATGAGACGCGTGACGGCGAATCTCAGAGATTTGGTGTACACAGTGAACTACGAAAGCCAAGAGTAGTCTCCAAAGAATCTCATGGAAGCATAATATTTGTCTCAGAGATTTCATAAAAAATCTCATCCGTGGATACGGGCCATTAGAAACGTATTAATAAATCATCATCATCAGCTAGCACTTCCGAGGACCAAACTCCCGCGCGACGTCGCCTGCGTGCCCCTCCTTTGCGTGGTTCCCGCGCTGAAGCGATTTAAAATGTGCAAAAACTTATGGCGCACCTGTATTATGTCTGCCTTAATACAAACAATTTTGAAATAAATTGTTTACCGTGTCAGATTTCTATACATGTTAGTTATTATTTGAATGTTTATGACGAATATTTTTCAAGTTGTTTGCGAATGCGCAAATGTCATGAATTTTTATAAAAAATAATTACACCTCACCTGTAAAAGATTGTAGATTTTTCTGCAAAATACCATCGCAATACGACTAAGATGAAAAGCGACATTGTTAATGCGAACATAAAAATCGATACTTTTTAAAATTTATATTTTTGAATTAAAATCTAAACCGTTATCTAGTAATTAAGATTATTATCAACTTGCATTTTTACGACGCTAAATTTTAATTTATTTTTATGGTATATTTTTTTACATATCTATATATATATATGTATATATCTGGCGATTGTAAGTACGTGCATATATTATTTACAATATTAGTGCATTTCAATATATTTTCAGCACTAGCTTCCACATTACTTATCACGTTTCTTTAAGTAAAAATTTTTTATAACGTTATTAAATTTTCTTCATGTAAGCTTTCACGTTCCAAAATACATTTAGAAACATGGTTGTGTCTATCTCCAATGGCATGTACGTGGCTCATAGATACTGCAGGTTGCCACGTAAGGTGGAGTAAGATCGTACGGACTGCGCGGTGCAACCGTTTCAATATTTACATCCCAACACGTAAAACGTACGGTTTGGTCTATAATGATTCTACGTCGTTTAGATGAAACTCACCCTCTACATAATTTGTTCAAATAGAAAAACAGAAACGGATATGTAGTATACATTTTTGAATTAATATATGGTGTTATATTTATGAGCGCGGCCAATATAACACGTGTTTCGAAAAATCGGAATGAATTTTGAAATAAATTAATTCCGATTTTTCTAGTGTTACGAGCATATTTCAGTAATATATTCAAAAGTCGATGAATTACAGTTTAACACTGTTTTTGGTTGAAACAATTTAGTATGAAAATATCAAAATATGTACTCTAAAGGCAAACACGTATGATGTATTAGATTGATAGATAGGACTTAGATCTACGATCAGACAGTCGATAACGTGCAGTAGATCAAATTTCGCAGGGGTCGTTTGAACTGAGTTGATTATGAGAAAAATGCACATAGGAAAAACATGTTTCTTTTAGTATAAAAATGCTTTTCAGTACTTCTGTTGTACGCCAGTGAATTATAGATAACAGAAAGTAAACATTATAAATCAAAGTTTAACGGCAATTAATTTTGCATATAAGTTGGAATATAACCAAAACCAAATGATCAACAAACGACAAATAAAAATTCCTTTGGATTGATTATATATATATATGTGGATTGCCTGTTTAAAAGAAGAAGAAGATTAAATATATATATGTGTGTGTGTTATTATGATAATAAACTGTTTGATATTTAATAATTAGACAACATACTTTGTTTAAAACACTATTTATTGATTATTATACATGTTACCGATACCTATGGTATCTTCTTCTTGAAACAATGTATACTGAAATTAAAAGATACAAGCATAGATAAAAATAAAACTAGAAATAAGAAAAAAGTGTTAATAACAAGCTCAATATTATATATAACCAAATCCTCTTTGCAAACCTTTTAAATTTGTTTTCATATTAGTTCTTACTTATTCACCACTCTATAGTTTTGTCTTCATCTATGCTTGTATTTTTTAATTTCAGTATACATTGTTTCAAGAAGAAGATACCACAGGTATCGTAACATGTAGAATAATCAATAAATAGTGGTTTAAATAAAGTATTTTGTCTAATTATTTATATAAAACGAGGCCACAAAATAATTTTGCAAATATTGAAGAAGTGTTTGATATTTCATCAAATTGATCATATTTGTCGCTGTCAAGTTGATGTCGCTGATGAGCTAAACGTTATTATGACTCTGATTATGCGTTTGGTATTTCTTTTATAACGGTGATTGTTAACTGATATTTAACTGTTAGAGGTTTAGTTTCCAGTGTATCAGTGATTGCTCGCCGAATTACGAATAATCAGTTACTAATCACATTACAATTGAATACAAATTTCACAATCAGTCACAATAACGGTTTAGCTCCTAACTACTGTCAAGTGCCTGTATTGACAGCTAGGTACTGTAAGACGCGTGCAGGTTGCCTATAGACACTGACAGTGATGGAGGATGCGACGAAGCGCAATCATTAAATTAGATAGTGACAAACTAACGTATCGGAGAAATTAATTTGACAGTTCATAGACATTGAAAAAATGATTTAGGAATAAATATTTTATAGACAAAATAAACTCTGACAAAAATATTTAAAATATAAGTAGGTATGATGGCAATGAACAAATTAGAATTTTATTTATTATTATTTTATAAATTTTTCAATGACCTTCCGCGTTTAGTTTTCGGAGCTGTTCTGTCGTATTTTTCCGATTTCTATGGGCGACATTTCGAAACGAAACTCTTTGACGGATTTAAACCAAATTTTTCATAGTTGCTTTATAGGACTTAACGAAGGCATTTTTTCATTTTAAAATGGCCTAATACTCCCCATATAGATGTATTATATTTAATGCCATTATTTTTAAATATTACTCACTTGCACATGTGAAGAAAAATTAGTTACCCCACCCCACCTCCCTAAACATTTCAATCCCCTGCCTGGATCAAATTTTGCATACATCATTACTCTTTATGGTTATCGCACGTTATCGCGGTAATCGGCACCCTTCACCCTAACTGCCCTCTCTCAATTCCAGGCAACGCTAAAAATATAAATAATTATTTAAAAAAAAACATAAATTACCACCGGCCTTGTAATGGAATCGACTGTGTACCAACCTGGTTGTTCGCGTGGCACACAAAAAGTTATATTTCCTCGTAAAATAACTATCAATATACCTACATAATAATATATATTCTCAGTAACATGTAATTTCCGTTAGCTGCCACGTCAATATTAAATTAAAGCTACCGCAAGCGTCATCTGAAAATATATCGGATCGGATAAAGCTTTTCTCATACGTCATTCATAAATCATAAATGAAGCTAACCTCCTTAAATATTTTATATAACAAAATATATCGCAAAAGTGGCACCGATAAATAATATTCTGTGGGTTATAACTTTGTATTTAAGTTTCTTCAGGCCTTTGTAGAGAGTCGAGCAGAATACATGCTACGCCGTAGAGTCTTATTGTTACTCATTGGGTCACATAGAATGTGCTCGTAGTTGTATACTGCTTCTCTCAGATACCGTAGGGGATCGTAGCGTCATTGTTAGAGAAGGTCAGGTTATACTGTTGTCGGAAACTATTTTCATTCGTATTATGGTTATATTCATTAACTTACAACAACAACAACGATGTAGCAATGTTAGCGTTACTTCCATTTTATTAACAATTAAGCTGACATGGTTTTCGTTAAATATAATTTAAATAAATTTAATCAAAGTACACCGGCAATAGGAAGGTACTGAATTCAAATCCCAACAACGCAGTTTTTTTGGACAAAAAATATATCCTTTTTTTTATCTTCATTTTACGTTCGATTAATTATCGAAGAACGCTATTCTTACGTTCTTCAATATCATCAATAAAAAGTAAGTTTAAAATTGTTAATAATTAAAATTATTTATGTATTACTTAAATATCTAGTATTCTTTAATACGCGAATAAAAGCTAATTAATCACTTTATTTTTTTATTTGTAAAACGAGACTCTAATGTATCATAAATATTTATTTGTAACCGCATACAAAATACACACTCGTATTGATTGATAACTGAACCATTTGAAAAAAAAAGTGTTTCTTATGGATTTATTTTACTCATTTTAAAATAATTATAATTACGAAAATTCAACCGCGTAGTTGTAGATATTCAAAATATTTCTTTTAATAACACTTTATAATAGTTCGCTTATCCGTGTAGTTTATGAGGCTGTTTTAAAAAAAAAATTAAGGATCCAGTTCAAAAAATAATGCGCATGGTGAGAGAAAAATCTAGGCCATTGCTTACGAGATAAAATCAAGAAACAGACACAAAATGTGTAGCTAATGTTTAATCCTAAAGACAAAAGCTACACCCGTATATAGCACAAGAAACTGAACTATGTTGTTTATGAATAGATCTACCGAAACGATTAGAATTGTGGATAAGCTTGGTGTCCACAGAATAGTCTGTTTGTTATACATCACGCCATGGAAAATTTGAGGAATGGATATCTTTATGTGTGATCACCAAATCAAAGTATTTTCTAAGTAAGCAGATTCAGTTAGAAAGCACGAAATTTTTTCAATTTTAGTGTACTTGTCGACGTTTCAAAAATTCAATTTTATAAATAAACTCTTCAAGATAGTATTCACGAGTTGATTAAGTATTGAACAAATATCAGATATCTCATTATATTTAATGGAAAATATAAGGAAATATGCGGTAATCACTGGGCTTACGACCTGTTTTCTTCGGCTGGCTTAAGTGATCACTTTATATATACGAGTACATATAAAAATAGCTTTGTCTCTATGAGATATTTGATGTTTGTTTAATAACAGTACCTTTATGGGTAAAAATTTAGTAATTGTGTGGTCTTGGACATATTCAAATATTACTAATTAAGTATTGCACTTTTAATATTATTCAACTGATTATCTAACGAAAAGAATTTAATAATTTTATTTCAATTCGAAGCCTAAACACACGAAAACGAGAAGAAAAATATCAAAATACTTTAATCTTGTGTTTAAAATTATATATTAAATTTGTATCAAATAAGGAAATTGATATAATACGATGTAGAGGTATATTAGATGCAATCATTATGAGACGCCTAGAGGGTTTACTCTGGATGGCTTTATTGGAGATTAAATGGGGTCGTCAAATTGAGGTTTTGCAGTTATTTAAAACTCAGTAGACGACCCCAGCACCACTCTCATCCTCGTAAGGTCACCGCAGATACGAGCTTCAAACGGTCTCCGTTCGCGGGGCAAGATCGCGTGAGGCCTAGGGGTTCCCCACACAAAGAAACAACCCCTTTCGACTTGACAGAAAATCGATATTACAAGTATCGTTCCTCGCTTTTTCCTAAGCGCGGCAAGTCTCTCGCGACATTTGTGACTTACGTAACTACTCGAAAAATAAACGAAAAATACTGTTAGTTATTTTTAAGAGCGGATCGCATCTAAAGTCTCATTTGGTCCAAAATAAAAATATTGTAAAGATAGAAACACATATTTGTTGGTTCTGATTCAACACATAGAATTTAAAATACTTTTTCTTAGTTAATTTAAGTTAATTCGATTCGAAAAGAAGGAAAGCAAAACATCGTGTTATACACAAACTCATCCAGTATTTAGGAAGTATGTTTGATTGGAGAATGATATCGAAAATAAGGTGAACGGCGCTTTGAATGGAATTATATCTAACGGGAACTTGTGAACCAAGGCAAGACTAGCGGTACACAATGAAGTCCTGGTACCAACACGATGTATGGAAGTGAGACCTGAAGCTGACAGAAGAGGAATGAAAGTACACTGAATGCAGTGGAAATAAAATCACTTGAGCGTATTGGCAAATCTATTTATGGCAGAGTAAAGAATGAAGAGATAAGAAAATAATGTAAGGCTGATGTCAGTATAATGAGTAAGATTAAGAAAATATCACTTAAGTCGTTGGTCATATGGAACGGATGAATGAGGAAAGAATGGTAAGAAAGATATATGACGCATGCGTTGATGGCATCAGAAATAAAGGACGTCCGCGGAAGACTAGGCACGACCAAGTAAACCAGATACCGGAGGATGCTTCTATTTCTGTTAGAAACCTTTACAATCGGCGAGTTTGTATAAGAAGATGTATGAATGTGGATGAGGCGAGAATTACGTGTCAAGACAGAAGAGTGTGGCGCTCTATCCCCTCTGCCTACCCCCGCGGAAAAACAGCGCGATGGTAAGTTAAGTTAAGTTATCTCAGTTATTAAAAATAATCTCTTTCAATAACAAGTGTTTATTTGAAGGCATTTATTATAAAATTTAATAGCTGAATAGAGGCATCCAAATTCCGTAATTATTAAGTAAAGAAATTCAAAACTGTATAAATGGCGTTTACTTACACACTGACAATGTTGAAATATTGTTATTTTAATACTTTTTATCCTCAGAGTGGATGTATTTTATTATATTAAAACAAAAATTATTATAATTTGCTACGACTCATTTCAAAAATAAATTTTGTAGGTTGAACCATTTATTTTTTAAATTACCCGCATAGTAAACATACCAAAAGTATTGTTTTAAAATTAATTATTTTACTAATATAAACATCTAAATAGTAATATAAAATTATATCTAGTACATTGCCATTAAGTAAAACAAATTGTTTCATAATAATTTTATCAAAAAAAGGATGAACGGCATTTTTTTGTCCAAAAATATTTCTGTTCTAAAGTGTGACGATTACTTAGTGTTCAAACACAGATCCTTTATATTTACACTAAAACCTGAGGTTATTCAATTGATAAGCGAATTAAAAATTAAACACGAATGAAACTACCTTTCTCTTGCGTCTCGGAGATTTAACGGTTAAAGTTGGTGCATATTCAGGCCTATTCTCAAAATTGCAATATTGAAATGAAGGTGATTGTTACACCAACCCTCAAAAATAGACAGATAGTTTTGACAGATTATGGTACGTTTATCTCCCTCACTCCCTCACTCTCTCTCCCTCTCTCTCATTCAAATATGACACTATTTTTGACAGATTATGGTACGTTTATCTCCCTCACTCCCTCACTCTCTCTCAATCAAAAATAGACAGATAGTTTTGACAGATTATGGTACGTTTATCTCCCTCACTCCCTCACTCTCTCTCATTCAAATATAACACTATTTTTGAGGGTTGGTGTAACAATCACCTTCATTTCAATATTGCAATTTTGAGAATAGGCGTGATTATTTGACTATCGTGCTCTGCCTAAAAAATACAATAGACAACGAATTAGCTCACCCATGCTCACTGATAAATTTTTCATTTGCATATTTTTCGAGTAGCATCATCCACGTATATGTTTTTTGAAAAATGTGCATATACATAAAAATGAACTGTATTCTGTATTGTAAATCGTGAACATGTAATTACGCATTTTGCAATAATTTTCCTCCGCTTGTTTCCGACTGGAATTTTATGAACGCGCTCTTCCACAACTCTGCCCCGTAGAGAATACCTTCATAGTATTGCGGAACATTACACTGTTTGAATTCTCTCGAAAAAATTGTTTAAATTTCATCATTCTGTATGTTATGGTATTCGAAAAATCTTGTAAATTAAAAATAAGATGTTAGAATATTTATCTCACAGCATCATAAATTTATTCGCATCAAAAATCTGTATTAGGCTTGGTAAAGTAATATATCTTATATTCTGGCGATTATCGAAACATGTGTGTTGATAATTTTTTTGTAAATATTTTTTCAATTGTTATTAATAGGAAATTTATTTTTCCATGGGCCACGTAAACAGCAAAAAAAATCTCACAAAAGGCTCAAATTTACTGAAAATGGTTAATGTTGTATTCGGTTCATTGGAAATATTTTCTAGCAATTGGCACTTTTTTAGACAAAAAAATGTCTGTTGTATTTAGCAACGTCCTTTATAATTTTTTACTCTTAACTATATTTTATACACATTATATATTTAATAAATATTGTTTTCTATTCATTCTACTCAAAATATTGATAATATAAACCCGTATTAAACGTTTTATTTTTATTTTTAAATATAGATGCGTACACTGACTACATGTCACATCAATATTCTTAATATTTTCAAACTAAGCTAAACGCTTGTACTATGAAAATAGGACTGACATGCTGGTCTCCTGGAACGAGGGCGAATCCCCGACCACTAGATTACAAGCTACGTTGACGTGCATGGTTTAATTTAGGAGTAGATAGATACATATTCAATATCGTAATTCAGGTTTCATCCCGAAAGACCAAAATAGTCTTATTTTTGCTGATAATATTAAGAATATGAATGTGACCTATATACCCATACATATCTATTTATTTTTAAAGTTTTGCTAAATACATAATGCAATGGTTTAGTTACCGCATGCTGTATGTATTATATTTTATAATTCTTAGTGATTTACATATATTGTAAATAAATAGAGGCGTTTAATTGAAGTAGATACGATTTCTAAATTGAATGCTAACAATCTTGTAATACAATATTAATCTCCACTAGTTAGGTTAACAGTGGTTCAGTAAACGCTCACTGATCATTCACTGCAATGAAGCGAGTTAGCACAATATAGTGACTACATTTTTTCAACAAAACTATTCATACTTTTAAAATCAGCAATATTATCTTTGTGGTTAAGATTCATATTTTTATTTATTATCTTTGTTTTATTAACCACTAAATTGAGTTTAAATACATCTACCGGTTTTGAAAAATACCATTTTCTTCTTCAGGATGTCATAACTAACTAAAACATATATTGTTTCTTTAACAGAATCTATATTTAAAAAATCTATTTTAAAAAAAAAAAAAAATTTTTAGTACCTTACTCAAATTATTACTTAATACAAATTTACTCGAATAATTTTTAGGAAAAAATTTTAGAATGGGACTCGTAGTTAAATTTAGTTGGTTGTTTATAATTTTTTGATTAGTTTTACACGCTTTATTTATCTCCAACGATTCAAAATTATTTAATTTGTGACCAACACCGGTCTATAAAATATCAACACCGGTCTATAAATATAAAACTAATCATGTTTTGTAACTTTTATAAATCAGAGATTGTTATAAATATTAAGAAAGTCTGTAGTAAAAAAAACTTTTAATAATCCTCTGTTATAAAGTAGAGATTATTATTTGATTAATGTGCGATGGTCCCGTTGTATCTGCTTTTTGATGTGTATTGGAAATATGATTTATACTTCAAATTTTTCTAGCGTTTTCAACAAGAAACAGGCGTTATCTAAATCGCGGTGTAATTACCATATTTAAATATAGCCATTTAGTAGAACAAAGGTATATTGTGCAGAATTTAGACTATGAATTGTAGTCATTAGCAAGCGACATAGATGTATCGTATCTTACACACAGAACATCAAAGTGTACTTCTTGGAAACTGAATGTGCGAAAATCACACTAACTAAATTAAATATCTTCAACGTTGATCATGATCATTTTTTCCAATTCTAACAGTCTGTGGTTTTGTATATTTTCCACAGCACATTCGATTATTAATTACACTAAGGCGTATTGCCATTTTGTATACAGAAAATAAATCCAATTTTGTCGCAGGACCGGGCATGACATTGTACAGATCAGACAATCAATAAACTAGAAAAGTGTATTTTCTGCCTTCAATATGATATTCTCGCATTTTCTTAGAGTTCCGTTTTGATTAATTTCTGGTGTTTCTTATGACAAACGATATTCTCGATCAATTACACAGGCCTCTTCACAGAGGTCGCATTGATTTTGGTTGGAAAAATAAGATAAAATCTTTACTTAATATTTCGTTACATATATCATCCGATTTTTTTTTCTTCATAAAATCATTATGTTTTGCAGCAATTGAGATAAAATCTGACACTCATACAAAACAGTTCAAGATTTAAAAAATCGAGTGAGTATTAATAGTATTCTAATGGTTACGTATACATCGTATGTGCATATATTATGTGTACAGTTGAATGACATTTTGTCATTTTTAAATTTGATTATTAAGGAACGGTTACTTAGCATTGTATTTTGTGTATGTATGTATTTAGTTACAGGGTGAATATTATGTTTCAGGCCGATTTTGTTTGATCGCCATTTTGGTTTGGCAGATATTTGAACGTGTTGAGGTTATTAAAACAAACACAAACCCGACTTTTGAAAAAAAATCCTCATGAGCGACGAAGCTCATTTTGACTTGGCGAGTTTTGTTAATACATAAAACAGCCATTATTGGGGCACTAAAAATCCTCAATTGATACACCGACGATTTTAACGCTCCACGTGGGCCATCTGAATCATTCGCCCCTATTTCTTTCAGGATGCATAACATAATGCTGTAAAAACTTATTGGTCGACGAATTGAGTCAATTGGGCCTGCAACACACGTGGTTTAAACAGAACGGGGCCACCTCATACATAGACCGAGCTACGCTTGAAATTTTGATGAATTAAACAATATCAGCCTGGAACATAATATTCACCTTGTACTTTTCTCATGTTCAGTGTATCGACTATCACGTTATATCTTTTCAAACACAATATGTACAATATAAGTACCCTTTATACAATGAAATCAAAGATTTTATTGAAAAAAATATTATACTTTGCACCTATCGGAAATAATACACGTGAGTCACGTCAGTTGACCTTCAACGTCAGTTGACACGTCAGTTGACCTTCAACGTCTTGACTCTAGACCATAAGGCTTTTTAATTTTTCAAGGACCTTATTTTCTTCTACATTGCAATGTTCGCAAAAAACACATTTTATATGCATCAAGGTAACAATTTGAGTACAAAGTACATTTACCTGCTAGGAGAGGTGGCTGGCGTAGAATGACAGTACACAGTGACACCACGGCATATGGAAGAATTTTATTTTACGTACTTACAAAATGTGCGAATATGTAATAGAAAATACGACGACACGCATAAATTTATTTGTAGATATCAGTCATCTATAAACTATCAAATTCATTTCTTGGTACCTCGTTCGGCTCTATTGAAAATTAAATATTCGATGCAAATGGATATTAGAATTATATTATGAAATATCACGAGGCGCTTAGATGAGCTATTCTCTCTATAATAAAAATACCTTTTAAGTTGCTGATCTGGTTCCTGCGTATGATAATATGTAAAAAAAACATATATCTTAAATTTTATATATTTTATATATTTTTACGATAATTTAGAACATATTTATTTGATAATTAAAACAAATTAGATACATTATTTAGAATGATGAACAAAAAAAAACTATATTTAGAAAAGTTATATAATTACCACCGACTCGAACCCGGAATAAAAAATAAATTGGATATTTTAGCTATGGAAGTATGGGTAATTACAGGGCTTACGTGAAATTTAGTCTATAGATGGCGATAGCGTAGTTGTACTAAATACTCGAAGTGTTACCACATAGTAACATAAATACAAATTCCAAAAAAATTATGATTACCCATACTTCCATATCTTTCCATTAAATATAATAAAAATAGCTTCGTCTCTATGAGATATCTATAATTTGTTTAATAACATATAAGTTCGAAAATTTAACGAGAAAGTACATAGTTGACGAGTGACAAGTAAAGTCCCGTATAAAGTAAAACATTTTTCAAAGCAGATTTTTTTTATTTATATAATTTGTTTTATATATTAAAATCAAACGATGAGGAGATTTTTTTCCTCGTAGGATATTACCTGTATGAGGGAAAAAATAATTTATAGATAATATAGTACTACGCAATATTATTTAAAAAAGACAATCTAATTTTTATTTGTAAATGTATATAATAATAATAAATACATTGAGCTGGTAAATATTATATAAATACTGTATTTATTATAATATACTAGTGCTGTAGTACTAACTTGAGCGACTAACTGTTAACTCCACTCTGGACAAACATAGTTATATATTCTTATGTACTTTACTAGTTAAACTTAATATATAATGTACAAGTTCTAATTTGATTATGTATATGTATTTAATAATTTAATTCCATATTTATTATATATCTTACTTCTATATTTACATTTACATTATTATAAAACTTAAATACATTCAAACACGAGAATTGATTTCTCTATTGGCTTGGGTAATTTTGTGTTAAAATATAAATAAATTATAATTAATTATGTTATGTATATACAATATATGTATAAGTATAAAATAAATTAAAAATAAAATAAATATACTTATCTGATATATGTACCAATAAGTAATCTCGCTCATTTTATCATAAAATGTCGTGTACATATTGTATGTGCGATCTATAATGTTTCGTTTTGTAATTAGGTTAATAGTATTTAATTGAAATATTAAATATATTATTAGTATGTTTTGAATACATAATACACAATTAGTGGTTCCTACCCTAGCGCACTATTAAGAAGCCTCCACTGCCTGCTAGTGATTCTCAGGCCTAGCAAAAAGCTGCGAAACTCAGAGAAATGTACAGATAATGCGTTGTTTTCATCCATTAAGTATTTTATCTTCAACTGGTACAGATATTTTTCTTACTGGAATGTATGTGTATTCGATACTTATTAGAAATTGAACGTGTTGTTATGGGATCGTTGACTTTCAAAAATACTGTTTAGTCTCACATCTTCTATGGTTTTAGAGTCACTGTTTTCCCCCATCTATTTATTGTAACGTATTTAGCCACGATACTGTATTGTACTTTATGACGTTTGTGCCACGGAAATAATCTCACAAATACCATGAAGATCCGGTGGAATATCATATAATATGATATGTTTTCTTGAGAACCGAAGAGTATTTAAAGAGAGCGTAACTGCGCTTCCAGCATCTTTTAACATTCATTCCATGTGCTCACTTAGCACTGGTTAGCCGTTTCATATACTCTTCCATCTTTTACCAAGCTGCCACACACACACACACACATACAACTTTGACAGACGTCAAATATCTCACATTTATATACATAGTGCGTAAAGTAAAAAATAATAATGTGAAGATTATAAAAGTTATCTACATATAAGGTTACGTGTGTACGCGTGAAACTTAACTCTTAAATCTTACATACATAGTTACAGTATTCAGACATGAAAATAAAAAAATATATATTATTAAGGAGAGCACATTCTTATTGTGAAGTTGTAATTATTCATAACATAGGTCTGTGATATTTTACATACAAATCAAATGTATTTATAAATTAATTTTATTTTATGTGTATATCTTTCTAATTGATACACTTAATTTGTATTTAAAAAAAATATATTTTTTTGTAGACAAACATTAATGTAGGTCCAATTGGCTTGTGCATAATGAAAGCGTTATACGACTGCTTGTTAAAGCATAATGGATTAAGATAGCAAACTACAAATCTCAATGTGAATGCTCAAAGATGAATAATTATTAAATGTATAAAAACATATAAGTTAAATGTCTCGTTTGCAGAAAAAAGACCAAACAAAATACAATCAATACATTATAGTTGCCAAAGTTCAAAGCGGATAGAATTGACAGAGATGTGGTTTATTCCCTCTGTTATACCTAATAATAGATCATAGGCTATACACCTGTAGATATAATATCACCCGTTCATGCGGGCTTATACGTACAAAATTGTCTAAAGTACATACATACATACAGAATGTAATATAATATTTCGAAATTTTCATCATTGATCTTGTGAAAGTCCGTTGTAATTAATTTTAAAAATTGAACTTTTATAAAAATTAATGAACAATATAAATCACAAAATTGATTAATTCACACTACACTTTAATTAAAATTAAAACGTTTTCGATGCTTACTGCGTGATCTTCAGTAATAAACTAAAACTTAAAACTAGAAGATATTTTATCGACTACATGGGGGATGGGATGGTGGCGATATGAGAGCCGGTCGGGGAGAGGAGGTCAACTCTTAACACCCCCAAAATCCAGTTCACTTCCGAGAAAATTAGGTATTCTAGAAAATATAGAAATTAATATTAACCATAATAATGTACTTAACTTTTTTCACCGAAACCCTGCTCTCATATCGCCCCCTTCCTCCATTTAGTCGATACAATCTGTTCGAGTTTAAAGTTTTAGTTTATTACCGAAGATGATGCAGTAAGCGATGAAAACGTTTTAATTGAAGTGTAGTGTGAAGAAAACAACATTGTGTTTTATTTAATTTTTCTAAAAGTTAATTATTTAAAAGTTAATTTAATATAATAATATTTATTTACGATGATATTCCTAACACTCTTTTATTAAATAATTGCAATTTATCTTTCTTATTAGTCGCCAATCCAATTATTAAGATTTTTTAATACCTACAAATTATTAATGAACGAATATATTATATACATTCGTGCTTTATTAATTATTGGCACATTATTCGTCCTCAAAAGAAATGAAAGATGTATTAAAAAAATGTGATTTCAAGACAACATACAGAATTAAGCAAATTTAAAAAAATGTTATATCATGTCACAACATCAAATGAAAATAGAATTAACTTGATATTTTCCTGGAATAAGTCTCGATCCTATGACCACTCGATAACTTTTTATTTATTTAGTAGATTCACATGTTATTTGTTATCTGCTAATCTCACTAGATCAGAGTCCATATCGAGTATCCGTAATTATGACTAGACCAAACATGAATGTCGAACTACATATATTATGTAGTATATATGTAAGTTTAATAATGACTACTAATATAATGACTGCTCCCAATATGACATCATTGATTAATAAAGTTTATTTTATTAACCGTAGTATAGCGAACTTTACTATTAACACTAATTTTATTGATGCACTTTGGAACAGATAGTTTTCATGGCATTAATTTATTACGCCAAGGACACGTTTATTCTTTTAAAAAATTAAGCTTTCCTAATCCTAACTTGTCGTTTAGAACAACTTTAGATGATTTATTATTTTTATTTAAAATATTAAATGGCATACTGGACGCCCCTAATTTAACTGAACTGATTGCATACAACGTTCCTACGCAGAGTGCCAGGTCGTCGGTGCCGTTCCTTGTAAATTCATCATATACAAATTTTTATAGGAATGCACCCACACAAAGACTTCATAGGCTTGGGAATGATTTTGGTTTTGTAAATATATTCCGATATTCAATTTTTAAATATAAGAGTGATGTTTTTGATGCCGAGTTAAAGATAAAATTGATTTTAATACTCAGCCATTCTGTGTCAAATCTAAATTTTTATTGTTTGTTTTGCTTACCTTTAAATTATTTTTTTCAAAGCTTTATGTGTATATTTTAACAATTTATATTTATATATATATTCTCTATCAATTTCTATTTTTACAATGTGTTCTCCTAATAAGAAATTATTAGGATAAAATGTTTTGTTATTTTTGAAAAATACTTATATACATCCGAGCCATTTTTTAAATTTAACTAATCTTGTTTGTCATGGTAAGTGAAATGGGAAAATGATGACTAGCTTCGTAAAACATGAGTTACTTCCACATAACGTTACAAAGCAATGAATAAATGTAATAAACACGGCATTTATTTTCGTAGATATACTTTCGGCATTTTCTGTAATATCTAGAGTCTAGTCCGAATAAAATGATCAAGTATTCTTTACCATACTTTAAATTTTACTAGGATGTTTAATATTCACTTTTAATAATAACTTTTTTATAGGGTTGTAATACACAGCCTTTATAGATTGTTCCATACAATCGAAACTCAACGTCGCTCGGAAGTCGAAAACTTGGCTGTGCTGTGCGAGCCGCCACGACGCCGACGCCGCCGCGTCTCGTCGTTGGCGTCGTAAAGTGACGTACATATTCTGATTTATTTTGCGGACTCTTAGGCTCAGTTTTGCGAATAAGGCTCTTCTCGTAATCCATGAAAAAACAAAATAATTGAGTGATGAGTACTGCAATGGTGACTGCAATATGATGAACGAAGGAATAATGCTGAAGCAATTTGATTAAAAACCTTGGTAGAATATTTTAAATTGTTTACCTGATCTGACCCTAATTTATATGTGTAATTTTTTAAACTTAATCAGTTAATGTATTAATACTATTTAATTAATATTATCATCGTTAATTAACACGATGTTATGTTACGTGTTTAAATATATTTGAGAAGAAGAAAATTTATATTATGAAAATTAAAACATCTTACACGGTATCCTTAAAAATTTAAAAAAGTAATATCTATCGATATTGAAAAATCTGAGACGAGAATGCTCTAGTCACTCTCTGACTTTACAATTACTGATTTGCGACCGCTTCTCCTAATCTTCCTAATAATCAACAAATCATACAAAAATAGATCACACATAACGTATTGTTATTGAATATCGAATCCGATTTGAAATATTACAATCTGCAAGAGTATTTTGAATATGTTTAAAACTTAACGTTAAATAAAACACATTTAATGCATATTGTCAATTTTTAAAAAAAAAAATATTTAAGATAACTTCGAATCAAAATTAATATCTAAATGCTTTTAATATAATTTTGAAAGATAAAAAATCACTTTGGCGTAAATTTCCAGTACTCATTACGTCGTACAGATAACAGTAGCCAATAAACCGAGCAATAGTCGTAACAGGCTAAAGAAGTAGACTCCTCTGACGCAGTCTTTAGCGAACGTCGAGCGCTCTCTAAGGGGTGAGGGTGAAGGTCATCTCACTTGACGAGAGTCTCATCCCTTAACAAGAGGTTGGATTCAGGATAAAAATTTGAAAACGCAAAAAAAATTTCGCATTTTGTTAAAAAATTACAAAAATATTTTGATTTGATTGCTTGTTTGCGAATGAGTGTATTTTATCAGTTTTGGATGCCAAAGTACATGGAATTTTAATTTTTTCAATTCTTTTATTATTTGAATACAAGCGGTATTCATTTTATAGAACTTCATTGTTAATCAACACAAGATTTTTTAAAAATGACAGTTGGGATTTTTGATATTGATAATTGATAATGGTCTAGACCAGGGGTTGGCAGATTTTCTAGTGAGAAGAGCCAAATATTAAGTAAACAGAATCTCAACACTTTCATAGAGCCGCAACATATATTTTCACTGTAACCTTCATTTTAAAGACGAAAAAAAAACAAATAAAATCAAGAGTTTTATTAGAAACTTAAATTCATAATGCAGTCATAGGCTAGTTAGACAAATATAATACATATATGGGGGTTATAAAGTTCAGTAACTCAGTGCACTACTTATAAAACAAGAAAACCTGAATAATTAAACACTTTTTTGGCTTTGTAAAGATTACTAGTTAGAACGATGACTGAGCATTTATTTAGAAAACGTTGCTATATTTGCCAAGTGACTACTTGTTCAATTTTAAGCATAATTGTAAATTATTGTCGGTTAATTTATTTTTTATTTGATCCATGGAAGAGAACGTTTTCTCGCCAAAGATTTTGAGATGATGAGAAAGATGCTACTTCTCTTACTAGGCTAACTATTCCATGTATCAAATATAATTGTAGATGAAAATATGAGCTGAAGAGTGACAAATGTATATGAAAAGAGTCGCGGTCTGCCGACCCCTGAGCTAGACAGACGAAATGATCGTACAATTATTTGGAGAAATCAAATAGAATCAAAAATCTTTGTATTTGATTTATTGTGTTGTTAATAATTTTTTCAATATGGAAAAGGGCCAGATAATATCCCTCCCGTGTGGCTGGACGGGACGAAATTGAGCGTTCAAAATAAGGTCAAATACCTTGGCCATATATTCAATAAAGATGGATGAGACAATAATGATATAGAACGGCAGAGGAGACAATTGAGCGTTCGTGCAAATATGCTGTCAGGGCGTTTCTATCGATGCAGTAAGGAGGTGAATAGCATCCTGTTTAAATCGTTCTTCACCAGCATGTATACCTGCGAGCTCTGGTCGAAATACAAACAAGTGACGTATAACCGTCTCCGAATTCAGTACAACAACTCATACAGGATACTGTTTGGATTGGCGCGTTATTGCAGCGCAACTACAATGTTTACCGAAGGCCGTATACATGGATTCGTTCCGCTTCTGAGACATCGAGTTGCGGGCGTAAAGATGGAAAACTGGTTCCCTGACCAGAGCATGGCAACGCCTACAGAATAGCTACATATACAACAATGGCCGTGACTGATGTAGTTATATATGTAATATTTATATTATGTATGAACTTTTACTTTTTAACTTTTTATTTTATTTATTAATATTCACCTTGGTTTTTTTCATAGCATTATATTTATTTCATAACTTTAATATAAAACATAATATGTATTATCTCTATGGCGAATCGAGTTTAAAAAACCTGATCACGCTGGAATAAACACATTATCATTATTATTATTATTATTATTATTATTATTTACGTTTTAGAGTAAAATATTTGATAAGTTACTGCATTGTAAACAGAGAGTTTTAAATCTGCTTACATAAAAACGTACCTATATGAGTATGAACGTTCAAATGAACTGGTTTATATCTTTGCTTGTTTTCATCAGATGTGTCAATCCGCAAGTCACTGGATAACTCCATACAGCTGGATGTGGGGAATAGCCATTATCGATCATATGTAAAAGAAAAGTATGTTGTGCTACATAACTCAGACATCTCGTTGTCTAGAAGAATATGAGCAATGATTTATTATTGACATCGAATCGTTAGTTTCATTAATAGTTAGCATTTGCTGAGGTTTTTCTTTGAATTTGTATTTTATTTATTACAACGCCATGTGTTTTCTATAACGATAGGGTGACATAATTATACATGGTGTACAATCAATGTGGATTAATATATTATGTAGGTAGGTAGTATTTTAAATATGAATTAAATATATTAATTATAAAGATATACATATAAAATCAATTTTATCGAAAAATATTACATTAAAAATACAATATTTAATAAAAATGAATTAATAATTCTGGCATCTGCTATCGGATTACTCAAATGTATTTGAGATTTCGTAAAAATAAAGTGGATGGCTATTTTAAAAAATGGAACGATACATGTATTAATTTTAAAAAGGTAACATACAGGTTCGAAAATTTGTCGTCAAAAATAATGTCGCTGTAGCATAGTTGGATAATCCACCTTCACGGTTTAGAAAGAGATCCAGGTTTGAATCCCGGTGGCGCAATAACAATATTTTTTAATAAAATTGATTTTATATGTATATCTTTCTAATTAATATATTTATTTAATATTTAAAATATCACAGACCTATGTTCTGAATAATTACAACATCACAGTAAGAATGTGTTCTCCTAATAATTAAAAATTTGATCAAATAAGTTTTATTAATTCATTTTTAATGCTTAAGCAGGTTCACAAATAATTTAACGCCACTCGTATTTCACTTAACGCACAACTTGACACTTTTAACAAAGTAAATCACAAGGTAGGCGTCACTTTTTCACTTCGCGTACTAATTAACATATAACAATTTCAGCTGTGTGTACGCTTTTCATGGCTTTTTATGGTACAATCAGAGAATTTCTCTTCGAGAACATATAATAATCATGAGTCATTTTGTAATATTATTTTTAATGATTTGTTAAATATTAAAGATAAGGATTGAGATTGTGATGTTATTTTCAGATCATAATATCTCATAAAAACGAGAGTACAACGTTGATTCTTCGTATTTTTTAAGCACAACATAATTATATATTTTTAATTTGTATTTATTTATTACAATAATACAATACAATAAGTTTGTTTTTAGTTCTACAACTTCTTCTTCTTCTGCTTGTGCAGAGAAGAAGATTACATACTAATAACTATCGTTTACAATGACTAGCTTCTAATAAAATAAAATATAATATATCAATAGCAACGATATAACAATATTATAAATTTCCGGGCACTTGTGTATCTTTAAAGTATTTTTTGATAGCATTTATTTTCGTGGGTAAGCTGTTAATTTATTTTTTCCTATGTGCATATAGTGGTGATGTGTTAATTTTTGAGCATGAAAATACAAATTTAAACCTAGTACGACTTTCAGTGATAAAATTTTATATATTTTTTTCTTTTAGTATTTGAATAATAGAATTTATTTTAAGTAGATCACAAAATTATGGTATAGCATCATCATAATCATCATCATTATCTGACATTATGGATGAAGGCCTCCCCAAGTGCCATTCACTTTTATATTCCATTGTTGTTCGCTGCCACGTATTTCCGCCACGGTTTGATGATTTCAAGTCCAGTTAATTTTAGGGTGGCCTGCGTTTGTTCAACGATTGCTCATCCTCGGAGCGAAGCGGGCAAGCTTTATCATTCTATTTTCTTGGCGTAATCTATAATATTATATCAACTTGTCTGTTATTCACATGATTATTATGTCGGCGTCTGAATACACTCGGTTCTGCTAACAATTTCATCGGTTAACTTTTTGATACGGAAATTCGACGCCCTAGCTTGTTCAAAATTGATTTTGTTATAATGTATGTCTATCGAGTTAACAAAGCAGTTCAACATTAATTTAATTTTTGAGATGTTTATTTTCAATTCTGCTCTGCCACCGATTTTTGATAGTTCTTGTTGTGATTTTGACATTATTTTCAAAATCACTAATACGACGCATTCTTCGTCTTTTTTAACCATTGTTAAAAATTACATACTTATATGGCTTAGTACGATACTGTGAAATATTTAAAAAGGGAATAATGTGTTGAATAATTGCCTTTCAAAGTAGTTTAACACGTTGTTCGACAACTTTGGCAAAATAACAAATCACTCAAACTTCAGAAAAATATCACATTACCAGGTTAAAAACTCAGCATTAACTCACTTCTATCATACTCGTATTTCAAAAATCACACAGAAGTGCCTCAACTTTTGTTGAATCAAAAAAGTTTAATTTTTTTGAAACATAGCGTGTAATAAAGACTTGCTATCATGGTAGGTATTTGGGTGAAGTTAACTTTACGCCTCCTCTATAGAAAACATTACTCCTCTTCTCTTTCACTTACTATGCAACATTTAAGAAGCCTTAAATTAAATTTCTAAATCATATTTTAAAAAAAATTATCGTTTTAAGAATATACTACTGTTGATGCAAGTCGAGTACCTACTCCCTGTGCATTTGTCCTTCCAATATAAACCTTAGTATACCTGTGCCGCTCTGGCCAACCAATAACTTAGGGATTTCGCCAACGGAGAGACAGATTGCCTTCTGACACCGAACTGTCAAGATCTGTGTTCTTTTTCTATCATGCTTAAAGCTAGGACTACGAAGAGGCAATGTTCTCAACAGCTCCGCAAGTGCAGTGATATCTCGGTTCTTCACAAAAAAAACGTACTAGTCAACTGGAGGTGAAAACGACGTCCAACCCAGGACTTTAGATCAAGGTAGGTCAGATCCATCTGCCATTATTTTCCTTCCTGAATCCATTCCGAGTTGCGTCAACTATTCATTATTATAATCGATACAGTCCACGGGATCTTAGATTATATTAAATATTGTAACATAAATGTTTAAATAATAAATAAATTTTTAGCAGTTATCAGATATGTTTATATTGTAAATATCATACAGTACGATATATGATTTACAAAAAAAATGACACTCATTACATGCGATGGTATGTTTAAATACATATTATTGAAAATTTGTACATTATTTATATCACCTTTTCTCACTTCAAATAGATTTCCATAGAAATACTACCTATTTGCAAAGAATTTCATCATTGCGAATTTTGCGGACACGATATCCTCGTACTATTCTAATAAATTCATCTGGTAGATATATTGATTAAGTTCGTTAACCAGCCTGATCTGCGTCTTATTTAAAAATTACGGCTGTTTATCTAAAACTTTAAAAAACTCGTCACTTTGTTAATGTTGGACGTAGAGAAAAAGTAGAAAGCAAACGAAATCTATTTGATCCTAACGGCCAGTGCGGGAAGGAATTCTATAAGTGTTTTTGAATCTATTTAAGTTTTAACGTGGATTTATTGCACTAGTTTTTGACAACTTGATGTCTTTATAAAATTGTAAAACCCTTAGTTAGGTGATTTAGTTTAACATTATTTAGAATGCCGCCTTCGTAACAAAAGTTTCATTTATTAAATAGATATGTAAATAAATTCAACAATTACAATTCTACGTTAAAAATAATAATAAAAATATATTTATAGAAACTGTATTGTGAGCTCTATTTTATATACTTATATAATGAGTTTTTTATGATATTTCATTACGATACCCGAATGTGACAATGAAGAATAGTCTTCAAAAAGGAAAACTGTTATTAATGGCTTGTGAGGAAAATGCTATATTTATAAGAGAAAATATCCCTTATTTACCATAATTTCATCACCCTTAAGAAGAAGGCGCGTCCCGTAGTAAATCGTGTGATTTGTGTTTATACTCTAACGTTTTATCTGCGGCTGTTTTCAAATTAAATAGATTTTTAATGCTTTATTTTTCCTGCAAAAATTCTTTATGTTGAGAGATTTGAGAGGATATCGATTCCCATTAAAACCCTTCGCTCGGGATCAAACTTCAGAGTTTACAAGTTAAGAAAAATTATATTCGGAATAATCATTTATATCATAAGAATAACCTCTAAAATTTTTCATTAGAAACAATAATATTAGAATTAGAACTTTAAATAAAAATAATAATATATATTTTTATACATATCTGACATCACTAAACCAATAATTTAGATAGCAATACCGATAAATTTTAATATTACACCATCGATTTTTATTAGTTTTTAGTTCTTTTGACATCCTGATGAAAGAAGCGGTATTTTATGAAACCGGTTGATGTATTAAGGGGTTAGGTCTACTTGTCATAGGCAAAATTCGAGTATTGTTTGACGCGCGTGATTTACGGATTTGCCAGTCGCAATGAGTCACTGGTCGGTAGCGCACCGTGCGTTCGCGGTTGAGTAATATTTAAAGTGCGGTGATTCATTGGTTCGTGCGCGTCGCTCTTTTTGTACTCACTTTAATATTCGATGAGTAAGTGATGGGCTGAGCATGTAACTTATCTGGTGTTGGGTTCAAAAGTTTAGACAAGATGGGACAATGGTTAACCAAACTCCTACGGGACCATCAACGTCAGCAGCGACGCCAGAACATGTGGCTCAAGTTCGACGTGAAATTATGCGCAATCCGCGTAAATCGATAAAGAAGATTGTAGCCTGTACTGGACAAATCAACGGTGCACATTATTTTGAAAAAAAAAGAACATACAAACTGTAAACTTTCTCAACGAAAATGACTATTATTTACGTGAAACCTTAGCGAGAACGATGCTGGAATGTTTTGGAATAGCACGAACGCTTGGAAACATATTGTTGACTGACGAAGCACATTTTCATATCGATGGCTATGTTAATAAATAAAACATAAGATACTGGTGCCCTTAAAACCCTAGGGAACGCCATTAAAAACGTTTATATTGTCCAAAAACGACAGGGTGGTGTGCAATTTCTGCCCGAGGGATAATTGGCCCTTATTTTTTTAAAAAGCGAGAGACAATCATTGCTGACGTGTTTTGTGATCGACGAGTTTTTGGTACCGCAACTGCAGTTATTTCCCTGGTTCAACAACAGAACACAATTTCAGCAAGACGGGAATACTCCACACACAGTTAGAGTTTCAATGGAAAAACTTGAAAATTTTCCGCTGGACATCCTTTATAAATCAGTATTGAACATAATATATGTCATTTTAATATATATTTAAAAATGTACGATATAGAGCAAATCTCCGAAAACTTATTTTTTTGCGGTGTATATGATAACTTTAGAACGTCTTCTTTGAAATATACGAAAATTATAATTATGTTAGAAGATGTCTACTAAAAGATCGAACGACTTTTACCAAAATTACAGTGATTTTACTGAAAAATCACATTTGTTTACTTTCAATATTCTCGTTTTTCCTTAATTAAATATAAAGTTTTCGTCAGGAAAAAAATTCCTTCGATCATTTAGCAGTCCTCTATATGTAGAATAAGTTTTCAAAATTTGAAGCCGATTAGTAAAATATTTTTTGAGATATCGTGTACACCGTATCGACCTTTTTTTAAAAAATACGCTTTCGAAAAATGCGTTTAATGTTTCAAATTCGAATCTATGTATGAAATTTTTTTATTTTTTTAAATTTTAAGACAGCTATTTTAAATCTTCCAACACGCTAATACGAATGAATAACCGTGTCTTAACGGTATTATATTTTATACAATCTGTCAAATACACAGGTAAAAGGGCCAGAGTGGGAGGATGTAGCTACCTACCTTGCGCTTACTATCTGTAAACTCACGTTACTTCGTGAAAAATGCTCGGATTTTTCTGAAATTCTGTGAAGATATTTTCCAAATGTAATACTTTGAAAATATGTTAAAATAAACATGTATAATTTTTCGACTCATACAAGTAGATGTAACCCTTTAAATTTACCCATAAAAGGGGTTAAAAACTAAGTAATAAATAATTAAATATTTCTTGAATTAGTATTCCGAAAAACCCATTTCATTAATTATTTCTAAATTCGAAATTTGAAATATACAGTGTGCGCCGTTAGAATCCACACAAGTGATTGTATTTGAAGTTCCCGATATATTTGAATTCAGGGTTAGGTGTTAGTTGGCGCTAAAGTTAGCTAAATTTGGCCGAGCTTGTTAACCCAAGCGTGGAGTACGATAGAAGAGCAGCGATTATAGAAAGCCTTCTTGTCGGAAGAACTCCCACAGAAATTATTAAATTCTGTGTATAACTATATGGGATGTCCCTGTGATGGGCAAGATCAAGTTTCCGGCCAATATCTACGACATACTGCCGCACTTTTTCCAGAAGGGCGAAACAGTCACGAAGGAGGTTTATTTAGAGGTCCTGAGGACAGTGGTAAAGCCGTGGATAGAGCATTCGCTCACATGAGCCATTTAGTACAAAATTGGCTCTCTGACAACGTTGACATATTTTGCTAACGCGCTAACAGTCCCGACCTAAACCCTCTGGACTACTAAGTGTGGGGCGTAATCGAGAGACAAACCAACAAGTCTAGGCACCCTAACGTCAACCCCCTCCGGGCCGCTATCGAGTTAGAGTTTACAGCCATGAAACGCGATCAGTTAAAAATAGGGTGCTCGCGCTTTAGGGCGAGTATCGAGGAGGTGATAGAGCCGCAGGGTGGCTATTTGAAATGAAAGTTCCCAGCAAGGATCATTTAAATGAGATATAACTGAATCTTTTGGTATTTTTGTATATTTGCTTAAATAAACAACTTTTTACAATCACGTTTTTTTGTCCGGATTCTAACAGCGCACCCTGTATACCTGTATATTTAAAAAAATATATTTTGTAGGCTCAACATGATTCACGAGTAGTAAAATTCAAAATGATTTCTAACCATGTCATGAACGTGAACAAACTAAGATTTTTTTTCATTATATGTATATGTGTGCGTACCGTTGAAAATAAAACCACCCGAATCTTCAGTAATATGGTATTTAATTCTTAATATTATCTCTTTAAAAGTATGAAGTAATCCATTACTAGAGAACATTCATTATTACAAGCCAAAAAAGGAATGTTAGCAATAGGATATCATTTAAAACAAAGCATAAATACAAATAATTTTATTTTGAAATAAAATATGGTAAAAAAATTCCTTAATATATTATTTTTAACTAGCATTAAATTTCAAAAAATTGAAACGCTACTTCATTCCAATTATTAATTATACAGAAATAATTAAACGCGGACATTTCAATTTAATAATATTAATTTGTATACAACAATTTTAAATAAGAGGTACTAATTTTCCTTCGTACACATTAAAGACGTGTATACACGACGCTTGCATGTTTACGATGGATGCTGTGTGTCATGTCGTTCGGATCTCGGATGAATCAAAATAGCAAAGTTCCGAGCCGTTGTCAGCCTACCGCAGCAGTCGCCAGTCGTAGGCGAATTGTTTGCTTGTTCCTTGGGTTGGAAACATATTGAAAATTCCAAACAATAAAAAAACCACGAAGTTGATTTTATTGAAATAATTAGACTGGGACCAAACTAATAGTTTAAATTAAAATATAATTATTTTTGTCTCGAACAAGGTCAATCGCTTCAATTTATTATTGCTTTAATTGAATATCAGCATACTTTTAAAATTAGCAGATAATTCATTAGAATATTCGTGTTACGATACAAACAGTACAATTCCTAAAGCCAGGATAAAACTGTCTATATATATTCTACAGAAATTTTAATAGTACGTTGTGATGCTACATTTCAAAATGCGCGGCAAATCGAGCGCTGCATTACCGACCGGAGTAGACGCGGTCGAGGAGAGAGAAAGCGATAGTGGAAGGGAGGACTCGTTGACAGGCGGCGGAGGAGGTCGGGCGCGCGGGCCTCGGCCGAACGAGGAAAACAATGGCGACGGACGCAGACACTAAGCCTGGAAACCTGTGGTAAATTTGGAAGAAGTTGTTCGCCGAATTTATTCACGTGGAGGAACTCGCATCGGGATGACCCCAACGAAATCATGCTGACAGATTGGACCCGTGGCGAGGTGAGACAACAGCAGCACCGGATTGCAAATCTGCGGGTATGGCGCAGATTTACAATCGGGTGTAGAAGAGAGAGTTTTACACTGGACGTGGGACGAATGCTACCAAGTCCGTTCCCACTACCTGGGCAAAATAAATTGTTTTAAACAAATAATGGTGATTCAGGCGTGTGGCGCCGAGTCGTGAGATGTCACGGCGGAGTCCTCGGCTGCTTCGAGAGGGATGTATTCCTAGAACAATGTCATGCGACTTGTGTAACTTTGACTACATTGTCTTTGAATGAGGGTTGTTATTGTTAGAGACCATTCCCATCCTTCCGAGACAGGCGTATCGACACCACACACACCTTACCCACAGACTGAATCTAACCAGTGACGTGATGCGCTGGCGTTCGATCCACCGGTGCCAGCGCACTACGTAACAACGTATATTATTGAGTGTAAAAATCACAGGCTCATAAATTTTAGAATAACTTATATCTAATGCAATGTACGTTCTTGATAAAATAATTAAACTTAAAAAGTCTTCTTTATGGCCCATGTCCACGGATGAGATTTTTGATTCGAGAATCTCTTAGATTTTACTCACGAGATTCTTTGGCTTTTATGTTCAAAGAATTGCCGTTTCGTGCTCCACTTCACGCTTGTTGTACGTCAAACATAAAATGTCATTCCATTGACCGTTTATGCTCCGTATGTTTGGGCGCACATGTCGAATCTCGCTGTCAAATCATCGAACATCGTGTCACTTGTCACTTTCTATCAATCTTTGAGTTTATCTCGATACGTTTCGGAAATTTATTTCGATTAAATTTTTAAGATATATTTCATCGTGTTAATTATTTTTTTCAAACATTTTTACCTGTGCCGTCTTTCTGATGAAATATTACCAGCAATATATAGTAGTATATCTCCCTACTGTATCCTGTTAACCGGCATTTCAAAAAAGATTACGAAGATTTCGTGACACTTGTTAGATATACAAAGTACGAGTAGAGTAGAAAATAATAAATAAAGTGTTAAATGTCAACCAAAATGGGAAAAAATTATATTTTTAACTTTTAACAGGTGTGCAAGTTTAAAATTATTGATTTTTAGGCTATGAGCATTCACGCTTTAGGCAATTAATGAATCGAAATGGAATATATATTTTAAAAAATTAACAATTTATAAACATATTAATATGTTCTAGTTACTAAAAACTATGTATTTAGTTAGATTGATATTCAGTGGCAGAGCAAAATTAAGGAAATATCTCGTGCTGGCCATTGTGATCTGTTGCCAGATCCTTTTATAAAATTTACCGGTTACCGAGATTGAAAATTTGCCGAGTTTGTTTTAAAAAATTGACCGAATGAGTATCCCGCCAGACCCGCCAGCTGTGCAGCGTGTTGTCGGTCGCATGCGGTATCGCAGCCGAGTTCATTTTAATGAAACTTTAGTCCAGACTTCGCGTTCAAAATGTACATTTAATCACCAGTCTGAACGCGGTTAGTGCCTGGTATTCGGTTTGATACTATTGTAGTAACGGGTGTGTCAAAAATACAAACAATACATGTTATGTTCTGTATGTACATTATATTATATATTATTAGAAGAACACATTCTTACTGTGAAAAAATGTAACATATAAGTTCGAAAATTTGTCGTCAAAAATAATGTCGCTGTAGCATAGTTGGATAATACACCTTCACCGGATTGGAAAGAGATACAGGTTCGAATCCCGGTAGGGCAATATTTTTCGATAAAATTGATTTTATATATGATATATATCTTTCTAATTAAAACATTTAATTAGTATTTTATATTATTTATACCCAAAGATATAATCGTAACAAAATATTGTCAATATTTTTGACGCATTATGTAATTTCGTGATGGTAAGTTAGTTAAGATAAGTAGAGGGTAGAACGCCATATTATTTTGTCAATGCAAACGGAAATTATACTCTGGAGCGATCAACACTTTATGTATGTCTTTCTATCATTCTCTCCTTATTCATTCGTTTCACATAATCAAGTAACTTTAGTGACCTGTTATTAATCCCGCTTACTATGCTAACATCATATTTATATATTAGTATATCATGCATCTCTTAATATTACGAGATATCTTTAGATACTTTATCATTTATGTATCTATCATATAAACCTACGCCTGAGAGACTTCATTTTAATTAAATTTTCTCTAGTTTCTTTCCTCTTTTATTGGCTTCAGGTATTCAAACCCAATTTGATAAATGAAATAAGATTATTAAGGAAAACACATTCCTATTGTGAAGTTGTAATTATTCAGAACATAGGTCCGTGATATTTTAAATAATAATTACATGTATAATTTTAAATATTAATTAAATATATTAATTAGAAAGATATACATATAAAATCAATTTTATCGAAAAATATTGTTGTTGCGCCACCGGAATTCGAACCTGGATCTCTTTTCTAACCGGGGAAGGTGCATTATCCAACTATGCTACAGCGACAATATTTTTAGCGACAATTTTCGAACCCATATGTTATCTTTTTGATATTAATACATTTTTAATCGTTCCATTATTTGAAAGAGCCAGATAGCTTATTTTAATTCATATTTAAAATATCATAGACCTATATACTGAATAATTACAATTTCACAATAAGAATGTGATCTCTTAATAATAAAATTGTATCAATGTGTCCAAAATTTAGTAAAAATGAATTGATAATTCCGGCGTCTGCTATCAGTTTACTCAACGGTATTTGAAATTCTGTAAAAATAAGGTAGATGGATCTTTCAAATAATGAAACGATTAAATGTATTAATATCAAAAAGGTAACATATGGGTTCGAAAATTATCGCTAAAAATATTGTCACTGTAGAATAGTTGGATAATGCACCTTCCCCGGTTAGGAAAGAGATCCGGGTTCGAATCCCGGTGGCGCAACAACAACATTTTTCGATAAAATTGATTTTATATGTATATCTTTCTAATATATATATTTAATTCATATTTAAAATATCACAGACCTATGTTCTGAATAATTACAACTTCACAATAAGAATGTGTTCTCCTAACATGTATAATTAGAAAGATATACACATGAAATCAATTTTATCGAAAAATATTGTTATTGCTACAGGGATTTGAACCTGGATCTCTTCTGTATTTAGTTTAGTTATCGCCTGATGATGAGAGGGACTGCACCACTCGAAATTATAGTAGTGACCCAACGTGTGTGTAGTACAAAGTTTTTACAAAGCGACAATAATATTCAAGTCAGTAATTTTATATTTTCGTATGTGAATATTCTTATAGTCAAAGCTACTGGGTGTGGCACACTTTCTCCCACCAAACTGAATTTTATATCGTATTCTAAAAGCGAAATATATAAATATTTTGTTTCACGATTTACCACTGACAAATAAAGAACGCGTATTAGGCTAAGTAAATTTTATATATTTTCAAAGCAGTGAATTTCAACAAAGTATTATAATATTAACGACGCCGTGCACGCTTTATTTATTCATGAAATATACCTCCAGACAGCTCGATGATTTATTGATTGCAGACGACATCTATTGTTGCGAACAAATAGGAAAAATACAATACATTTTTCAAATTTCTTTCTGGATAACGACATTGTAGCAAGCTTCTTTTGATCTTTTCTCTATTATTCATCAGGTCAGACGTCCTCTCTATAATGTATACAAAAATGTACATTAATCAACCTTAATAACGAATATAATTCATTAATATTTGTATAAAATACTATTTTTATCTTATTCTATTAATGTGTCTATTTTATGTGAATATACTGTTTTAATGAAATAAATAAATATAATACAAAACATTAAATAAATTGCACAAAATGGTATCAAATAATCAAGTTATGTAATAACGGTTAAAACCTGTGCACCACAAATAGGTACCTATATTATAACATTACATTACCGAGTATTATATTCAATATAATACTCGGTAATGTAATTCAATATAATACTCGGTAAATATTGACAGCGAACAGCGATCAGTGGATGACTCAAAACGACACAAAATCATTTTAATGACATTTTCATTTAAAATACTTTCTTATCGGTATGCGTTAGAAAATCGTACAAAAATAGTTTTTTCAGGTATCGTATCCCGAAAAACTAAAGTATTATTTACTTGCTTTCAATCACGCTGTTTTCTTCAAGGGTAGGCAGGGAACCTTGTCTTGACGTATTTCATGCTCCAGTCCTAAATATTACTATATAAAACAATTCAGTACAATTTACTGCTTTTCAAATACCTTTACTCACTCTCACACCCGTGTTCTAAATAAAATAACATAATTTAATATTTTTTAAGTGTAGATTAATCTATAGTGTAAAAATCGAATAAAAGGTTTTACCGGTGTATTCTGCCGTACTTCGTTGTTTATTTCGACATATATAAAAGTTGCGGCCTTCATTTTTACTGTCCATAATCGGGATGAAAAACGCTATGCTAAAACCTCGCAATACCGTGCTGCCAGAGCAATCAATAAAAAGCTTTTTTTTATTATCCGAGTGCCTTGGAAATCTGTATACTTTTACAGTACATATAAATCATAACATGTCTTCCTTTCCATACACGAAATAAGAAGAATATAAAGATTGTTAATTTTAGATATGCTGAAGCCTAGGGGCGTGGAGTGCATACAAACAAAAATTCTGTGCATTACTAAAAATTCTGGGAAACAAATATAAATTAAATAATTGGATTAACATAAACGAAAAAATTATTTTACAATTAGCACCATCTGTGTTCTAGTAGATACTTTAATTGCTTAGTTCTAAAAACTACCACATCTCATAACTGTACCCATGGCACTCTTTGGTATTCGCCTCATCGAGCTATTCATATTACTCTATTCTGTTTTAAGCTAGTGAATATTACTCAAATCATATAAATGGCTTTTTTCTGAATTGAAAATTCTTATCGGTTCATCTATTTTGTATGGAGTCGTTACGTATGCTGTTTTTTACAGAATAATATTAGAAAGGCTTACAACTGCGTGCAAATCATTGAATACTTCTTCTTTTACTAATTTTACTATCTTACTGTTTATTTTTAATTTGGGAAAAACAAAAAGTAATTGGCATAACTATTTCCTACGTTAACCTTTAATAAAAATAATTATTTCCATTAGTTAGTTATTTATATATGGGTAAATAAGAAATTATTATTTTATATTAAAACTTAAACATTAAAAACACTATTAATAGTACTCTAAAATTATAAATAAATACATGGTTGGGTCGTATAAACGACGGATTCATTTTATCTGAAAGCGTTGGTTAAACAAAAGTACCTATATTATATATGATTGTATAATATCATTGGTAACAGCATGACCTAAATCTATACCTACTGCATGCAACTGCCGACGACACTGTAGTTATGACTGAATCTAGTGAAGATTTTCAACAACTTAGGAATATATTTTGGAAAAGCTACGAATGATTGAGAATAAGACGAAAGTAATAGCTATTAGCAAAACTAACATAGACTCAGTAAACTAAACGCTACGAGGTAAAAATGTAGATAGATTTCGACACTTTAAATTCAGAACAGAAGAGTGTGGCGCTCTATCCTCTCTGCCTTCCCCCACGGGGAAACGGCGTGATGGTAAGTAAGTATATAAAAACTTCCTCCGGAGGAGATGCACGCGCAATCTGATTTGAAGCCACCGACGACCACCGCTTGATGTAGGAGATAAGCCATCTTAGTTAGTCTACATGGATTCCTATGCTTGTCAATTAATATGTGATGGTCGATCTTATCAAAGCCTCTACTGCAGTTTGTGTAAATTGCATCAGTTTACGTCTGTTGGTCTTTTGCGGAGAGCGCGAAACGCGTAAAGGTAGATAAATTGGTAACGGTGGAACGCCCCACGAATAATTAATGTTGTTGCGGGTTTGCATGAGGCTTAATGCCGCTGAAATCCTGGGTGTTATCTATCTATTCAAATAATTTGCTGAATATTGATAGCTTTGAGATGGGTCTATGATTAGTCAAATTATTATTTTGACCAGATTTAATGATAGGAGTAATATATGCGTTTTTCCACTGGTCCTGAAAAATACCTTAATTGAGAAATTTAGTGAACAGTAAATAGAGTGGAATTAGTGATAAGGAAAAATGCTATTCTTGACTCACTGGTGTGATTGTGATTGATATTTGATAATATCAGTGATTGAAAACTGTGACTGTGATCACAGTTTCATTACTAATACGCATGCGCCGCACGA
Source organism: Eubasilissa splendida (assembly GCA_031772225.1). NCBI lineage: Eukaryota > Metazoa > Arthropoda > Insecta > Trichoptera > Phryganeidae > Eubasilissa > Eubasilissa splendida. Next base: position 4,238,198 of record CM062854.1, on the reverse strand, counting down.
TATCACAATGCACGAAATAAATAAATAAAAATACATAATTTTGAGCGTATTTACTTTTATTATTCAAACTTCATTTGCGTAAAAAATCATATTCTAGCATAAATAATACGTATCTAATTTAATATCATCACAAAGAAAATAAAATCCCTTGAAAAATTGAGAGTTTATTTTTCGAGTCAAATGCGTAAAACGTTTTGGTAGAATCCACTAGATGGCGCTTTTCGCGAATCATAACATCATTCACTCATGAATATTTTCGTTTCATATGCACATGCACCGAATTACGGTTCACAACCAAATATAAATAAAATAACAAATGAATCACGATATTTACAGATATTCAATCACTGATAGTAAATGTGACTCAAATATATCCGTGATTGACTCACGGTTCGTAATTTTGAGCTCATAACTAAGTGGAATACTAAAGCAGCACGCTTGTACCTGCGCTTTTATTCGAGTCTAGAATGCTAATGTGGCTTCGCAGAAGGATTGGGTTTACCGGAATGTGTTGAATGTCAGCCGGGCTAAAGTCGATTTCACTATGTAGGTGCACTCTTAAACTACATACTTTCAATAATAACTGAGATTAATAGTGATTAATGCAACAAAAGAGATTTGATCAAGATATGACATTTTATTTGGTATGGTTGATGATATATTCTTAGATATAGCATACGACCAGAAACGTTTAGAATCAAATCAAAACAAGAGAACCATGTCGTCCCAAATACTATTTGTTAGCGCTGTTTAACGCACATCATCTATTCGCGATTATAAAAATTGAATATGCATATATCCTTCCCTTTCTTTTCCTAACCTGTCCTTAGGCACGAGGAAGAAAATAAGAGTTCACTGCAATCAACACTCCCGAACGAGTCCAGTGTGTGTTTAGATCTGTATACAAGCTAATCTGCCGTCGCTTCAATTCGCTTTAATTTTAATTAATAAATATATATTTAATTCCGCTAATACATAAAAACAATCTTTATTACGCGAGTGTCAACAGTGTTTACATATTCTGCGCCGCATGTCTTGTGGTTGGAAAGGAGAGACAATTGATCCAGCATCAGGCAGACCGAAAAAGTAAGTGCTTCCATCATTCCATTATTTCCACCACTATTAAAATACATACATGCATTTCGGATTCAAATCAAATATGTAACTGTGGCATAATTAAAAAATCGAATAAGATAATTTATCTCGGATTAACAATTGATGAAAATTTACGATGGGTTTCTCATATCGACCGAGTAAGCTCCAAAATGAGAAAATTAATTTATATTTTCAAAATTTTACGCAGCTTCATGAATATTAATTACTTTATTAACACATTCTCTGTGGTGGTGGGTCAGATCTGACCCGGGTGTTTGTAAAAATGTGAAATACGTTACAAATATTCGTTAAATGCTATTTTCCTTCTAGCTAAACTTTTATTAAATATTTCCAAATAATTTGAGATACAAATAAATATTATCGGTCGAGATGTTTAAATTATTTTCATCCGGTTTACGCGTAAAAAATACTAATATATAAAAAATAAATGATATGTTTTAATTGTTTCTAACCACTGTTACACACCGGCAGGTAGTGCAATCGCTAACCGATGAGAAGATCACATGCTCAGTGGATGTTTGTATTTTGGCTGTTGATGCGTGAGAATATGTACATTATTCGTAATATTTTTTAATTTTTAACTTTAATTTTTTAACAGAATCATTACGGCATATAATGCCATTTCATTAAATCATATTTAAAATTAAATATCTATAAAAAATCTCTTACAAACGGTTAAAAAACCGAAAACTAGAGGTGGGTCTAAAATGTCCCACCACCGTCGGACGTGTTTTGTTTTGACCTACCGGGCAGTAAGTGTTAAAATGGTATTATACTATTCACTTTGTTAGAGTCTCATCAGTTACACAATATGTGCATGGAGCGGTGCAGCTTTTACTTCAAGGCATTCTCTAATTAAGGCTCAGAAATAGGTGATCAGATTAATAAACAAAAGGCCATTCAGACATAACTCTGAAGAATTCTTTAAATCCTTCCAAGTTTTGGATATAGGACAACTGTTTACCAGAGCAATCTTAAAACTATTTCTTAAAAAAAATTAACTTTACTTCCACGATCCGATCCAAAGGTAACTAGGAGCAAAGCCTTAGGATACTTTCCAGTGCCAAAATTTAATACCTAATTCGCTCAACGAACTTTCTTATTTTGTGCTCCGCGAATATTTAACAAATTGCCACTAGACCTTAAAGGGTCTAAAGTGATTAACGACTTCAAACCAAAAATAGCAAAGTAGTCGCTTGATGTGGGTAGAAAGCAGAATGAATCTGATTTGTCATTTTGTCAATAATATTTTATAACTTACTGAATATTATACTTACCTCTAAACAATTACAACTTTTAAAAACTGTACAGATAATTGCTTTAGAACAGACCACGTCTAGTAAAGTAATTTCCTTTATTTACATTTGTAGTATTTATGCTACAAAAAAATGAAATAATAATAATAAAATGTAATTCTCATAAAATAGTTAGTAAATGTCTACATTCCGGTGTCGACTTAAATTATAATTGAACACATTTTTAATTATTTTATTTATTCTTAAAATTTACATTTAATTCTAATTTAATTAATATTTTTTGTACTTTGGGAAACATTTTATTTATTTGTAATTATTCAATACTGTAAGCGCATTTTTGATCTCTGTTCATCTCATAAGATCAGCATCCGTATCGAAGTGATCGGAGTAAGTACGGTACCTATGTAGTCTAGTTTTCATTGAAAAAATGGAACGTTCAGAAAGTAATACTGTTTCATATACAATTAAAGTGCCAGAGATGATTGCATAATTGCTTTATTCGAAATTTGCTTGCGCGTGGTTTACATTTTTCAAAGTATGTACAATCGAAATGAGATGTTGATAATATGCTGATATCAAATTTTGAAAAAAATCAGTGAGACATCAGTCTTTCCAGCTATAAAACAAAAGCTCTTTTAAATATTCAAATGTATCCGGGCTTGGAGTGAAAAGGATGGAGACGCCGCCATTTGCATTCGCATGATAAGGATTAAAGGTCATTATTCATTCAAAAGGTTACGAGTTAACTGATATAACGGCCGCCATTGTCGTGTTGGTTCTTTAACAGACTGTGCGCGGTTGACCGCTGAAAATATATTTCGTTTATCACAGAAATAAGCGGTGAAACGTTATTTGATTCGTAATAATTTTATATAAAATTGTGCTAGATCTTATAAATGGTAATTCATTTAGAGCAGCAGCCATTCGGAACTGGGGTTCTTGTGACTAGATAGTGGCTTCCTATACGATCAAGATATGGGGAAGAAATAAATAAGAAAAGATTATATTTGGAGAACACATTCTTATTGTGAAGTTGTAATTATTCAGAACAGACGGTCTGTGATATTTTAAATATGAATTAAATATATTAATTAAAAAGATATACATATAAAATCAAATTTATCGAAAAATATTGTTGTTGCGCCACCGGGATTGGAACCTGGATCTCTTTCCTAACCGGGGAAGGTGCATTATTCAACAGAATCTCAATGTTCTAAATAATTACAACTTCACAATAAGAATGTGTTCTCCTAATAATAAAGTTATATCAATGTGTCCAAAATTTAATAAAAATGAATTGATCAGATTACTCAAAGGTATTTGAGATTCTGTAAAAATAAGGTAGATGGCTCGTTCAAATAATGGAACGATTAAATGTATTAATATCAGAAGGGTAACATATAGGTTCAAAAATTTGTCACTAAAAATATTGTCGCTGTAGCATAGTTGGATAATGCACCTTTCCCGGTTAGGAAAGAGATCCAGGTTCGAATCCCGGTGGCGCAATAACAATATTATAATTAATGAGTAACGACTGCTCGATCAAAATGATGACAATTGATTGAATTGCAGCGATTCCCAAATGATGGTTGGTTCAGATTTTTGGTGGTTTTTTAATGATCATTTGCATTTGTTATGGTGAAACCAAGTTGCATCTTAAAGATCTGGCGATAGTGTTGATATGCATCTGTTGATTAATTTACTCTCCATACAAAAAGATTTTAACTCAACACTAATTAAATGCAGTCCTTTATGTGAGATTCGAGAGCATACATTCATTTGTGTAAATCAATTCGACAATTCCATCTTCCTCCACCTTGTGCTATTTTTTTGTTGACTTGATAACCAATTAAGGCCCAATCTGCCTTCATAAATACTTTGTTTCGTCCAAACTTAGCCTGCGGCGACCCACCGGCCGCCTTTCTCCGGAATTACCATAAATATACATTTTAACGAATTCCAGCTACCAGAATAAAATAATTGGTTTTCTTAGCTGTATGTGATACTATAGAGGTTGTAGAGAATTATGGCACTGAAAATCTGCCAGATTAATATTCAATATTACTGAATTCTTTAATTAATTTCTTATTATATTCCTGACAAGGCTGTCGCTCGCACCCACAGGGTTAGCGCTGAAAGCGACGTTTTCTGTGGAGATATGGCTTCAGTTATCGCATCGTAGCTTCAGTGAATCCAAGGTCGCCGGGCATCGCGTGAGTTCTGGAATCGGACTGAAAAGACAATAAGTACTTAAGGCATATCTTTCTTGTTTCTATTCAACGAATTATGCACAAACTTACGCAATACATATTACAGACAATATAATGTCATTCGTATAATCATTTTATATAATAATTTATATATATTTTACAGGCGTGCAGTTAACGTAAACAGTAAATACAATGATTGTATACATTACTCTTTACATAGGCTGCTTGTTAAACTTTGGTTCAACCGACGGTTTTAGGCAAAATGGAATCAGAAATAGTACATCTGGTCTGTAAAAAATACGTATTTCGATTTAACAAATATAATTAGCAACATTTCAATAAACTTCGACGATAAACTTAATTCTAAATTCAGTCATTCTGGCAGCCAAAATGTGTAACCTAGCTACTTTTTAGCGACAATTTTCGAACCTATATGTTACCTTTTTGATATTAATACACTTAATCGTTCCATTATTTGTAGCATAGTTGGATAATGTACCTTCCCCGGTTGGGAAAAAGATCCAGGTTCGAATCCCGGTGGCGCAACAACAATATTTTTCGATAAAATTGATTTTATATGTATATCTTTCTAATTATTATATTTAATTCATATTTAAAATATCACAGACCTATGTTCTGAATAATTACAATTTCATAATAAGAATTTGTTTTCCTAATAATGAAAATAAATCGTTTGATAAGTTGAAAATTTCAAGAGTTAAAAAATATAATATCACACGCATCTTTAATATGCGGTTCCCTGGCAGACGTCCTTTTTCGTAAAATTTAGTGAAATTTCTCTTGATTTTTCAGTAAATTAAAATAACATTGATTAAATAAGTTAAGCTTTTGATTAGATAGCATATTTTAAGTATTAGTTAATAGATTACAATCGATCTTCAAAATAAATGTATAGAATATTCTACGACTGATGACGCGTAAACAAAGATTGCTAAAATAGTAAATTATACACGTTCTTGTAAATTATTTGTAATGTTCAGCGGTGACACAAAAAATTACAAAAAAATAATAATTCAAAATGGTATTTAAGTTTAGAAAAGCAGGATTACCTCATGGAAGACAAATTTAAAAGATAGTTAATCTCAAAATCGAATTTTACAGTTATTTATTTTTATGTTTTAGATTAGTTATCACACTAGTCGCACACATTTGTTTAGAAAGTATATTATTTATATTCAATTATATTTTAAATGTAGTTTAACTACTATAATTGAATTGGTATATATGATTTTTTATACTTACGAGTATATATGAAAGAACCAATGTTTTAGAATAAAATACATTTATTTATTTAATACTATAAGAAACTATATCATAGATGTGTATAATATGTTTGGACTGTGCCCTTTAGAAAGTTCTGTGTTGAGACGGTGTAATAAATTAGTTTACAAGTATCAGACCAAAATTAACATTTACCTCTTATACATACATCTTATACACTATAGATAAAGTGTATGTAATTGTAATTGCCTTTGTAATTGAAATTGAAAATAAAAATTTGAATTCGTAATATGAAAAGAGTGAGTATTGATGGTGCACTCACCCAAACAAATTGATCAAACCTATTCATTAAACTTTCATTTGAAAGGCAATTACAAAGTGAACTTTCCATATATTATTTTATGAAATTTGTGACAAAAATTATTATAGGTTTGATCAATTTGTTTGGGTGGGTGCACCACCAATACTCACTCTATCCATATTGCGAATTCAATTTTTTATTTTCAGTTTCATAATATTACCGGGAATATTCAATTAAGTTAAATCTTTCAGAATCCTATTAAATAGTTTAGGTCCAAAATATTTGTAGTTCTTTTAGCTATATGTTGTATGTACTCTTAGGGTTTGTAGGTTATGTGTGGTAATTATATTTTGGGTTGCTTTAAAATGTATCAATAGTATTAGCATATTTTTGTCTTATATTAAAGACATCGAATTTATTAAAAATTTAATCAGTACTAGTTATGATAACTTTTAAAATAGTTTTCTGAGCTGCTTTTATTGAATTAACTGCAGACATGGTTGAATTCAAATAATACAGATACAATCTTTATTATGCCTGATACTATCTGATGAATGCATTGGTTCAATAACATGTTTTATACTAAAATATTGTTCTTTCATCCATAATTGCAAGTATTAAAAAACGAATACACCCTTTTACGCACACACGATTCAATTAACTGAAAAAACAATGAAATATCTGGTACTTTACGTCTAAAATTTACACCTAGCTGTTTTACACCGAGAGCTGATTTATTTACCTTTTTAAGATTTGACATTTTCCGTACGAGATTGAATTCCATTTATCAGTCTATACTCATTTGAAAAGCACTTTAAATAAAACGATTTTATACGCATTTGTGTTTTATATTTTTATTTTTGAAATGGCGCCACTACTTTTTAACATTTATTGAAGCCATCTTTTCGATGTTAACCTGAGATATAATCAAAAAACTAAAATAATTTTTTTATGGTTGTTCTTCGAAGTTTATTGGCAACAGAAACGAATAATCTAAAAAATTCACGCGTGCATAGCATTATTGTATATATCTATAGATGTTAAAAGTAATAAAAAAGTATCACGAGATAAAAATCTGTTATTATGGCTTCTGCACATCCCTCAATGTAATAAAATGTGTTTTTTTATAGGTATAAAACTTTAAAATGAAATACAACAAAAAAATATATTAGCTTTATTGGAAATATAATTTTATGACATTAGTCTTTTAACTCTTCCTAAACCATGCAGTAACACAGGCCTACCATCATAATTAAACCTGTAATATTTCGGTAAATACATGCAACATAAAATTTATATTTTAGATAATCCTAAAGAAAATATTAGCGCTTAGGAATGACTAGTGAAAAGCAATTATGAAAAGGGAATCGTACAAAAACAATTATTTTTTCCATTCAATCCGTTATAAAATTAATACGTTGAAAAAAATACAATTTGTGATATGAAAGCCAGAGATCATACACAATTTTTTTACAGTGAAAAGAACAACAAAGATACAAATATAATTGTCTCTTTCTCAATAATTAAATGAAGAGAGATAAGAAGGAAAGACACATTGTATACGACTTAATGAAAGCTCTAAGTTACTTTATTAATCATTTTTTCAAAATTGAATGCTCAATATTTAGAGTAAATTCGTGCCATTAAAGCCATTTAAGCTAATAAAAACATTTTTTTAAACTGTTATTTACTGTAACACGAGTTGACAGCATGGCTACATTCGAGTATTTTATATCATGGTATGGTAAAGGTTAAATATGATTTTGAGCATATGAGCGCAGTGGCTGGCTCGAATAAAGTGCACTTTTTAGAGCAGCTAGGGACGTAAATCGGCAATAACGCGACGAATGTTGGTTTACAAGTCGTTTATCGTCTCTGATTTATCGGTATAGACTAACCACTTCACATTTCCCTAGAGAAAATAATCCAAAGGTGTTAAATCACATGATCTTGGAGACCAATTCATAGGTCCATTACGCGAAATTTTGCGCTCATCGAATGTTTCCTTCAATAAATTGATTGTATGGCGCGCGTTGTATGGCATATTACGCCATCTTGTGGAAACCATAGCTCTTTCACATTAATGCCATTCAATTGGGGAATGAAAAATACTGTAATTATAGATCTATAGAGCTCTTCATTGACTGTAACATTCTGGCCGGCATTATTTTTGAAGAATGAACAACTTCTTTGGTGCGCACTGTACAACGTCTCTGTGGATGCGTATTATCAATTAGAATATGCGTGATGCAAAAACGATCCATATTTATTCGAATTACTTGCTCTGAAGGACGATTATTATTAAGCATGGTAAGTTTCGCGAACTGAATCACGATTTTCGATATAAATTTGCACTATTTGCAAGGGTTGTTCTGGCGTAAGTCTATTCATGGTAAAATGGCAAACCAAACTGAGTATAAATCGCATTGCCAATTCGAAAAACAAACCTCTTAAAAATACCCTTTATATATAATGGCCGTACTCCTCCGCCCCTAAATAAAAAGCTAAAAGCGCCTCGGACGGAGCTCATAGAAACCACCCCGGTTATATCTTTAAACAAATAAATATTTAAAATCTTATTATCACTTGTTATTATTTACAAAAATAAACCAATACGTCAATAATATAATCTGTATATGGTCTTGCAATAGGTAGTGACAGTTTTTATCGTGTGATCGTGAGAATAAAATCATATATATTTATTTTAAAGCAGTTTTTAAATATGATTTTTTTATAAGAATGACATCATACAAATGTGCTCCTTTTTGTCTTTCATATTCTTGGAGCCGGCTGCTAAAATATTATATAACACGATGCATAATATATGGGTTATGTCGATTTTAACTCCCCTGGGTTCTACGGTAAACATTGATTGAATGTTTACATTGATTAAACCGTGGATACCATTAAAAAATTGTAGAGATCCTACCACACCCAGGAATATCATATTATTGACGAAATTGCCGCTGAAACTCGATTATGGATCCCTTTCGAATGAACCCGTAACACAAAAAAAATGTTGCTACTGAAACTGCATAACATATTAAACTTATTGCGCATTGTACTGTACCACTACAACGCTTAAAAATGCGTCAATACCCATTGCCGGATCCTTTACAATACATAGCAACTAATTTCCGCCGCTATACCGTAGGTGACAATTGGGACGTAGGTGGTACTTCGAAATTCGATTCATATGGAATTTTTATTATTTTTTCTAAATTATGGTCAGGCCAGATCCTTATGTGATTGATTTTACTTTAATTTATTGTAGATATCGTCCATACCCGATGTTTACTCAAGGAGTAGAAAAACGAGATCTTGGAAGGATGATATGAATTCGGGAGAGGGACAAGACAAAGATCAAGGATCAACCAGGAAGCACTACTCATCTGAATGTAGTCACAGCTTCTGAACTTCAGGAACCTTCTTCGATGGTCAGCATGAACCATTGTGTTGCACAATAGCGGTTTCGGCACGCATACGCGAAAAACCGAATACACCAAACCAGATAAGGTGCATTCCATTCCAACTATGCTACAATATTTTTAGCGACAAAAAGATCCAGATTCGAATCCCAGTGGCGCAACAACAATATTTTTCAATAAAATTGATTTTATATGTATATCTTTCAAATTAATATATTTAATTCATATTTCAAATATTCAAATAAAGTTCTTAAAAATTACAACTTCACAATAAGAATGTGTTCTCCTAATAACAAGTAACTTTACCAAAACTGTAAGTTAGTGACCAGCACATAGCAGCATCCACTTTCCTTAGACATAGACAGATACACAGAAAAGCCATGCTCTGAAGGGTATAGTATAGAGTGGGGGGGGGGGGGCAGATAGGCAGAGTAATCATAATGGAGCATCTACACGCGCACGGTCATCATGTGGAACTGTCATTAATACTGAAAACCCGATTTAATCTGACATTGAATTAGTCATTTAAATAATTCCACTGTAACTTCTAAATAAATTATTTTCTTTTTGGTTCTACGATCACCTCAGTTTTACATTATCTTCTTAAACCTTCAATTCTCAAACGATTAATTCTAATCTGCTATGCCTATTATTAAAAAATGTATAATTTTCCATTAAATTGTTTTTTTTTTTGTCAAATATTAAACTCTTGTACATCAGTCTCACCTTTCTTAATATCTTTACTTGTCCTTTATCCTGAGTTAATTTGAAAATCTGATCAAAAAAGTGGAAAACTTTATCATTACGGAGTTGATTCGCTTTCTGACTTCTTAATTAACTTCTCCGTTTATTTCCGTTTCGAAAAACTTCCAATATTTCACGTCACTCTTCTGGACATTTTCAATTGCCTTTATTTAATTAACACCATCCTCGCGGTGGAGACTTCATTAAACCAAAATGAACAAAGACCGCATCGATTTACCAAATTGATATCATTTAAGCGTTAAACACCACAAACCGCTGACTATATTGAATTAGCTCTAAAATTTCGGAGAAATCGTAATCTTCAAATATTGTGACGTTTAGTCGAATTCATCAATGGTTCATTATATTTCCTGCATAAGTCACAATTTAAAAAAAAATAATTTAGTAAAATTGATGCCTATTAGTTATGAAAGAAATTCGCAAACAGCATTGCAATAATACCAGTATATAAAAATGAAAGAAAGATTAAATTTAAAAATTAAATAAACAGTTTACAGATATCATTAAAAGATTTCATAATTAATATGAAAAATAGTGAACATTTTCATACAAGAATTGATAAGAAAATTGATTCTAGTGCAATGTACAAGTAAAATGAAATAGATTATTAGATGGTTAATTTAAAGATAAATATTTTATTTTTAAATTTATACCAATTATCTGAATGTCCGCTACAATATATAGGGTGTCTAGTGGAAAAATTTCAAGTTCGGCGCGCGTGATTTGCGGGATTGTCAGTCGTAATGAGTCACCGGTCGGGAGCGCACCGCGCGTTCGCGGTTGAGCAATATTCAAAGTGCGGTGATTCGTTGGTTCGTGCGCGTCGCGCTTTTTGTACTCACTTTAATATTCGACGAGTAAGTGATGGGCCGAGCACGCTACTTATCTGGTGATGGGTTTCAAAATTCAGACAAGAAGGAACAATGGTTAACCAAACTTCTTCGGGACCATCAACGGCAGCAGCGACGCGAACTAAATAACTAAAGAAATCAATAGTGCACGTTATTTTGAAAAATAAACTAATAATAATTAAAAATAACCCATACACACTGCAAATCGTACAGATTCCTGAAATCTTAGCGAGAACGATGCTGGAACGTTTTGGAACAGCATGAACGCTTGGAAATATATTGTTTACTGACGAAGCACATTTTTATATCGATGGCTATGTTAATAAACATGACATGAGGTATTGGTGCCCCAACAACTCAAGACAACGCCATCAAAAATGATTGCATTTTCCAAAAACCACAGTGTGGTGTGCAATTTCTGCCCGAGAGAAAATTGGCCCTTATTTTTTTAACCAACGAGAGACAGTCACTGCTGACGTGTATTGCCGAATGATCGACAAGTTTTTGGTACCGCAACTGCAACTGTTTCTCGGGTTCAACAGAACACAATTTCAGCAAGACGGGGCCACTCCACACAGCTAGAATTTCAATGGAAAAGCTGAGGTGAATTTTTCCCAATAAATTATTCAGCAAGTACAGAGACATACCCTTGACACTTCGGTCATCGGACCTTACACCGTGCTACTTTTTTTTGTGGGAGTCGAGAGTATACAGTAACCATATTGGAACAATTCAGGCCTTAGAAGAAAATATCCGCCATAGAACCAATGCTTTGCTCTCGCGTGTTCGGAAATTAAGAATCTGATTGCAAAAGTGTCTTGAGAGAAATGTACGGCATTTAGACAATATTGTTTATAAAACGTAAAATCCGCATCTTTAAACTCCATTTTGTATAAATAAAATAAGTGAATAACATTGTAGTTTTTTTTAAATATATATATAATATTAAACTCTAAAGTTATCCGCTGGACACCCTTTATTTGTCATTAAAGGTTCATATAATAATTGACATTGAATATTTATAAAGTCGATCATATATTATTAGTAATTAATGACCACGTTTTCAAAACGATTAATTCTAAATACTTTAAAAAATTTATCGCAGTTAATTATGGAACATTTTGTATTCAAATTCCTCTTATTCAATGATTTCGTAACATATTTATAGTTTGTATAAACCGCACGTCAAAAACAGCTCGAGTATTGTAATATTTACAGCCATTCTCCAGCAAAATTTGAACATTTTATAACTTCATATCTTAAACCTTAATGCATGCATATTGTTCTAAATATTTTTTTTATATTAGAAAACATTTTAATTTTAAAATAGACTAGTGCAGTTTTCTATAAGACTTTGAATATCCAAATTTAAATTAATTTGAAACTATAGTTTGCAATAAGGTGTCGTTATCGTTAAATTGAGTTACAGCGTATAAGGGAGTAAAGTTAGGTACCCGCAATTTATCATTGTAATCTTGACATTCAGTACGAATTACTATTTTTTTATAATAAAAGTAATTAATGTCCAAGGAAACGCCAGGATAACAAAATATCGGAAATGGTGGCAACCACGCTCTTTGCAGATAACTAGTCCCATCATATTTGAAGGGAACTTCAAACACAAATTACGTCAATGAGTAACATAGACAATCATTGTATTGTAATACGTTTGGTTGCTTATGTACGAGTTTGGCATTAATATTAAAATGTCGAGAACAATCAACAATCTTGTTACTTAATTTGGATGAATTCTCCACTAATTAGTTAAAATTACCAACGGTACAGCAGACTGTAGACAAGGCGGGGAGATGTATAAGAAAATACACGAGGTATATATCATATAATATGAGAGCCAGCGTTGCCGCTTCGCGACGTTCATTAAAGTTTTGACAATTCATTACGTGGAGTAGGTCTTCTCCATTGGCTGATATTAATTTCTGGTTTCGCAGCGAAAATTTGAGCTCCTTCTGTGATTAATGATCTCATTTAACGGAGTACCCACTTTGCCTAACTTATGCAAGTGATTCCGTCATGTTTTCCTGGCGTTTTAGCTTGTAATTTGAATGTCGTAATTGCAGCAATCATAAAGTTTTATCAAACAAAAACAACGTTAATGCCGTGAATCCCTAAAACCTTATTTATTGTATAACGGTTTAGTAATACCGACATATTAAATCTAGGAAACCGATTTAGAGCTTTTTATCCTTTGAGCAAATCATTGAAAAAATTGCAAAAGCATTTCCAATTAATATGTGTGCCAACACATTACAAGTACATTCAAATATTTTTTTCCACAATCTCACAGTATACCTTATTATTCTACAATCTCACAGTATGTTTTATTAGTCTACAACCCCACAGTATGCTTTATTATTCTACAACGTCACAGTATGCCTTATTATTCTACAACCTCACAGTATGCCTTATTATTCTATAACCTCACAGTATGCCTTATTATTCTACAACGTCATAGTATGCCTTATTATTCTACAACCTCACAGTATGCCTTATTATTTTATAACCTCACAGTATGCCTTATTATTCTACAACGTCATAGTATGCCTTATTATTCTACAACCTCACAATGTACCTTATTATTCTACAATCTCACAGTATGCCTTATTATTCTACAACCTCACAGTATGCCTTATTATTCTACTTCTTCAGTGTTGCTACACTTCAAATGAAGCCTTGGCATCCACAAGTATTCGCTTTTTCCACCCTAAATATCTATCAAGTACCCTTCTTGGTATCATTAATTGACATGGCGGTTACCATATAGTGTAACATGATTATTTTAATTTTCACAACTTGACTATGTTATTGTCATTACTAGAGTTTCGGAAAAAAAGCGGAATATATAAAATAACTTGTGGAGATTGCAATAAAAAATATATAGGTCAAACCGCTAGAAATCTAAATAAAAATATAAAAGAGCATCACCGCTGCCTAAAAAAATAATAACTTATCAAAATTTATTATCCATATAATTGAAATAAACCACTCTATCGATTGTTATAAACTAAAACTTTTCGACTCGGTATTTTATAAAAGATTAATATGAATTTAAATTCGAAAAATACATTATTTAATAACATCACATTCCCTAACACTTCATCTTTACTGTCCATATTCCCGATAACGACTGAAATCCCCCCTTTCCTCCTAAAACCCCATCCTTCTACCTGAATAAATTTCAATATTGCATTTAGTTTAGTTATCACTTGATTCATTCAACCGTCACAAGTGTCCCACCATAACGCTTTATTTTTATTAATCACTTGTTATTTTCATATTGCTTAAATTTAATATATTAAATAATTAATTTATATATTTATGAGTACTCTACCCGAATACCTTCACAACACATTACTGAATCCTAAGTAAAAAGGAAAATAAAACCTACTGCGACTTTGGTTGCAGATTTCTATCGTGTGGGCTTGCGGTATGTTCCAGTTCCGTGCACCCGGTGATGTTGGAGTAGGGTGGGGGAGATTGGTGTAATGTAAAATGAAATCTCGGTTCATAGGTATATATAAGCCTTGACCACATAAGTGCCTGAGTAATTACGGGTAACGTTTGCGCTTGGCTGCAGGGTACTTATATATATGGAATGAATATGGTGTAGAAAAATCAAACTTTTCCATGACGCCAGTATTAATTATCTTTCAGTACCTTCTAATAATTTAGTTAAATGAACAACTAGTAGTATCTTGAACTCGAAGATATTGTATTTACTTTTGATATTCTTACCCGAATGCACAATTTGTCCTGCATTCATTGTCTGAACCTTAGATTACGAATGCGAATGGTCAGATATTATGTATTGCGAATAGTCAGATATACAGATTACATACATATAAAATCAATCTCAAATCTGAGATTCTGTAAAAAAAAAAGTAGATGGCTTTCATGGAACGATAGATGTATTAATTTGAAATGTGTAACATATGGGTTCGAAAATTTATTGTGAAGTTGTAATTATTCAGAACATAGGTCTGTGATATTTTAAATATGAATTAAATATATTAATTAGAAAGATATACACATAAAATCAATTTTATCGAAAAATATTGTTGTTGCGCCACCGGGGTTCGAACCTGGATCTCTTTCCTAACCGGGGAAGATGCATTATCCAACTATGCTACAGCGACAATATTTTTAGCGTCAATATTCGAACCTATATGTTACCTTTTTGATATTAATACATTTAATCGTTCCATTATTTGACAGAGTCATCTACCTTATTTTTACAGAATCTCAAACACCTTTGTGTAAACTGATAGACCTATGTTCTGAATAATTACAACTTCACAATAAGAATGTGTTCTCCTAAAATAATAAAGTTGTATCAATGTGTCCAAAATTTAATAAAAATGAATTGATAATTCTGGCGTCTGCTATCAGTTTACTCAAAGGTATTTGAGATTCTGTAAAAATAAGGTTGATGGCTCTGTCAAATAATGGAACGATTAAATGTATTAATATCAAAAAGGTAACATATAGGTTCGAAAATTGACGCTAAAAATATTGTCGCTGTAGCATAGTTGGATAATGCACCTTCCCCGGTTAGGAAAGAGATCCAAGTTCGAATCCCGGTGGCGCAACAACAATATTTTTCGATAAAATTGATTTTATATGTATATCTTTCTAATTAATACATTTAATTAGTTTTTAACACATCACAGACCGTCTGTTCTGAATAATTACAACTTCACAATAAGAATGTGTTCTCCTAAATAAGATATTATTTTATGGAATGGAATCACGGATACTTGGTGAAGAAATGATAGAGTTACGTATACAGTGGAACCTCTATATTCGTCATTGATCTGTTCCTGTGGGTCTAACTAATATAGAATATGACGAATATAAAATATGACGAATATAGAATATGACGAATATAAAATATGACGAATATAGAATATGACGAATATAAAATATGACGAATATAGAATATGACGAATATAAAATATGACGAATATAGAATATGACGAATATAAAATATGACGAATATAGAATATGACGAATACAGAATATGACGAATATAGAGTATAACGAATATAGAAACAATTTTTCCCATAAGAAATAACTGAAATTCAATTAATCTGTTTCTTACTCCTAAAAATGGTACAAAAATGTTTGTATGATTATAAAACTAAATCGTTTATCTACATACAGATATTAAAAAGCTTAGAAAGAAATTAAATGAACACTTCAGAAGCACATAATTAGAAAATAAATAAAATTATCGAACACTTCACAAGCCCACAAATAGACAAAAAATAATTATAGACTACAAATGTTTAACTCTCTATATCAAATCAAATAGTGTAACTCCTTCTCCAAGCACAAGAGCTAGCCTATTTTTGGGGAAGGTAAGCGAAAAAAAAACATACAATTTTAATAATGTAAAATACTTAATTCGTGTTATAAAAAAATTGTAAAAATGTCAAATAAATTTTAAAAATTAATATGAATATTTAAAAATGTCACTGTTACCTCTGGTACCAGTGTTTTGAACCAGTGACATTACATAATTTTGATATCCTTCTCAAATTATCGGGTAGACTTTATAAATCTCAACGTTGACATTTTATTTTTGGAAAATAATTTAGATTTTACAAAGTTTTTCAATGACCTCGCAACATCCAACCGGTAGATTTCCCAAGGGCCCAATCGATAATATTTTGTGATGTGATCAGTTCAAATTTTCATTAGCCTCGTATTCAATTCCTCTGCGACTCGTCCCCTTTTAAATAAGCCACTAGCATATTTGAGCAAAATATATTTGCGTAAAATGGATACCCACATTTATACACGATACGGCACTTTTTGTCTCCTTGCAGCACAAATTCTTTGGGTAATATTCCTTTTCTACAACACTCTTCTATAAGACTTCCCATTCCCGTTCCCTTGAACTTGAAACATTTCCAATATTCCCTCTTAAACTTTTTCTGAGGGTAGATTTTCTCGCCGACACATTCACATGGTTTGGGTAGGTACTCGGATGCTGGGCTCAATTTGTGTTGAGATAAGATATTTCCACACTTGGCTTCGAGTCAAATGTTATTTGAAATGCAATTAACCTTCGGGGTGTGTAGCGCTGAAGTGGCGAGCATTTCGTGATGTATCGTTGCTTCACAGCACTTGTGCTTGCAAATCATTAAATCTGTTCTTCTTTTTCTTTTTCTATCCTAGTTGTATCTAGTTCATCTAAGTACTGTTGGCGGTTCACTATCGAGTGTGCCAGTGGTTGCTCGAATAATCGAATATTTTTTTTAAATAACCATAAATATAAAATTGTTGAACTTTGTCCAATATATTTCTTCGCAAGTCCATCTCAGCTATATCCATCTATTTTTCTTTATATAAAAATTATGTGCCTTGTGTAAAAATTAATACAACTATGATTAGGTTGATAGTTTGGTAGTTAATACGCTAGCCTAGTGATCTTGTGGTCGGGGGTTCGCGCCTCGTTCCAGAACACCAGCAAGTGTAAGTAAGCGAGGGTAAGTGGACATGGGGGCAAACGGACACCCCCTTAACGTTTTACTCTGGCCAAGCGAGTTTATCTTAACGATGGTAGTGGTGTGCTCCGTATAAAAATAAGTATATAAATATGAATTAAATATATTAATTAGAAGGATATACATATAAAATCATTTCTATCGAAAAATATTATTATTGCGCCACCGGGATTCGAACCTGGATCTCTTTCCTAACCGGGGAAGGTGAATTATCCAACTATGCTACAGTGACAATATTTTTAGCGACAATTTTCGAACCTATATGTTACCTCTTTGATATTAATACATTTAATCGTTCCATTATTTGACAGAGCCATCTACCTTATTTTTACAGAATCTCAAATACAGTCACAAAAACTTGAAGAAGATAGCATAGAGGGACTGAGTCCAGAATCTTAACCACAAGAAAACTTATTTCTAAGCTAAAACGTAAGAAACTATTATAGAACGGGAAAAAAGCAATGCCAAACCTTAGAAGAAAACCGAAAATTATGGTTCTTGTAATGATGGATATAAAAAAGGGGAAAATTGGGTTCAGTGGCTCGAGTGTGATGTCTGGTATCACGAAGAATGTGATTTAAATGAAAAGGAACCTTTTTCCAGATGTGTACAATATAATATTGAAGATATAAATAAGTTGTCCGTTTGCTTCGTAAACATGGGCAAACGGACACTACTTAGATTCTTAGTTTTTTCTTTGTTTGATGTATTTGTACAGATATTTTTTTTTTAAATACACCTATTATCTAAACCTTATTTTTTTTAAATCATCCTAAACAGCAATTTATATTTTCACCATTTTTTTCAGGTACTTTTTCTCATTTTATGTTAAAAGTGTCCGTATTCCCCAGGATCACCCTATTCGGTGTATGCATCTCTATTTTAATATGTATATAACGAATTATTTTCTAGGAGAATCCGCGTTAGATAGTCCTGGTACTCCTGACGTTTCGAGTAAATATCATTACTTATTCTCAAGGGCCTTTTATCTTGAAACCTGCTCTAAACTGACCGTTCAAACTTGACCGTTCAATCCAAGAAACAAAATGAAATTGAGTTAAAATCTTAGTAGGTACTTAATATTTTTTATTAGTTGACGTCGCTATTAACTGTATCTAGTGGTAATGAAAGGTGACTTGTAATTTAGTTATTTGTACTTTGTGCACCTTGATTATTGTAGGAAGAATTATTAATGATTTTTTTTTTGGATTGATGTGTTTTCGTGGACGGCTGTATCTAAGATATTAGTCCAGGTGTGGGGAATTCTTATAGTCATTTCTACTGTTCATGTTATTTTTATGCTTGAAAATTTCCTATATACATATCTCTAATTGAAAACTATCTGCATAACTCTCGAGTGATGAATTTAACTCAAGAAAACCTATATTTTTGTAGCATTAATAAGGGATACAGTACTAAACAAACAATGGGTGTTGCGTGTCGTAATCAGAAATTCTCAGTATATTTGAGGGTTATGTACACATTTATGAAATATTTTTTAAAGAAAACTTTTTAGAAATGTGTTTGAATAGAATCCAAAATGCCAAACTCAACTCGAAAGTATACATACACAACAGACAAAAAGTAATTGGATATTTGTTTACCCCGGCAAGAAAACAGCGCGATTATCCCGAAAAGTTTAGAGTACAAGGGAGGACTCGCGACGGCCGTCAATCACGGCTCATCGATTATTCCGTATAAAATAAAATATACGTCACTCTGAATCCAGAAAGCTTTGTGCCTCTATCTATTAAGTGCAAAATACATTTTAAATTACTGATCCAAAAAATTGTTAATAAATTTCACATACTTTATAATAATATGTGGATTTTTATTTGAGCTCTGTAAATGTGAAAAATCCTACATAGGTAGGTATATAAAAAAGCTTATAACTTATAATTACCTGATTAAATTACGAGTCGCAAATGTTCAAGGAATAAGTACCTATTCTCAACCATGTCAGAAATAAGCATTTAAAAAAAAGAATACAAAAAATTAAATGTCATCGAATTTTGAGTAGCTAGACTATTTTTTGTTATATAATTTAGAGACTGATGCAAATATATAAATTAATAATTTATACATTTTGCAAATAATATATTTATTTCGAAGTACGTAGACATGTTAATATGATTTTGTAAAAAATTCTGTAATGTTTTCCGTAACGGTGCAGAATTTGCACACATTGCTAGAACATTTTTGACTCATAATGTAGTCATAAATATTGTGGACTAGGTCTGTTACATCCTGTAAACTATTTTTAATTTCGCTTACTAATTAAATTTGTTATAATCCGACTGCGACCGCATAATTTCAAAAGATAGTTTCACTCAATTCCAATAGATACTAGTATTTATCGGAGCCAGTTGGCGTCGCGCAATTCACCAACCGTAGTCGGCCGTTAATCTACGGTATGTTAGCCCCCGAACGGTGCTTTCGAAAATTTAAATCGTGATAGATTTTAATTTAATTTTGTAAATATGTAAACAACGAAAACATGTCTCAGTGGTTGCTATAGTATAAGAGAACTGAGTTCTCGGAGGTTGCTACGATGATAAGGTTCAAGTGGGTACATAGGAGAAATTTTATACCTACGTAATACCAAGCTAAGAGAAAATACACTTCCTTCCGTAAACATCTCGAAGGCGTTGCAAAATCCAAGCAGCTTAAATAGCTATCGGTAAGCTTTGTTGACATTGAGGTATATCCGTTGCTCTAAAGTATAAAGCGATGTAGGCATTGAATAATAGTATTTTTAAGTTGCCTCCATCGTAGTAGAACTGTGCTAATATTCGCTCATTTCCCCTTTATATTCAATTTATTTTAATCAGAACACGTCCCGTCTACTTCACATTGGACGCTTGTTCCAGCTCCTCCATCTTGTCACCCTGGCTGTATATATTCCTATACTTTATTAGATATATCTGAAGACAACAACCCTAGATACGCATTTGATTTATAATTTCATTCTTGGTTATAGATCTCAAAATAAGTCATTTATTAAAAAAAAAGGTATTTTCACATAACATGAATTTGAAATTTCAACATTTAATACTGCGTATTAAAATGCATATGTTGATTAAAAGTAGGTACTTTAATTAAAATTAATTGTCAAATGTCATTCTCCAATATTAGATTTAATAGTTCTCATACTGATGGTCATATGTATTTCATAGTAGCGAAGGATGTAGTGTTAGGTAATATCTTCTTTCTGCCTCGGCTTCATGTTCAGGGGGGAGGCATCTAGCCTAATTGGTTCGTTTCAAATATTAACAAGTCAAATGGTTATGAAATAAAAGAATATTTTTATGTATGAAAATTTATAATCTATATTTTAATTACTTGCATGTGTTGAAAGTGGAAAATGAGCAATTTACTTTAAAACTTATAAATAAGGCTATTCAAAAATGATTACAATTAAATGAAGATTAAATATTTGTGTTCATCATGCCAGCATTGATTTCTCTGCCAAATTGTCTATATTGACGCTTTTCTGATGTTGATTATTCAGGTCCCTCACGTAAGGGATTACCTTGTAGGATGGTCCTGGATCCTGGACGTGAAGTGTGGTCAGCTCCTTGTGGTGTCAGCATAGGGTGACGGAGTTCAGGCTTGTAAGACGATGACGAGATGATGCCCAATTATCCAGGCAAACCGGGACTCTGGACACGATATTGTGATGCTATAGCGACAGTCTGTTCTCGCTACACCGATTATATTCATCAACTTTTTGATACTTGCTCATTTACGATTAAACGCGGAGAACATCACAGTCTAAGCTTAACTCGAGGCGCAGTTTAAACTTTCCTCGGAATTACAATCTATAGCTATAGCAAGCGCTTATTTGATACTTTTAGAGACTATATTGATTTCATTTTCGAATTGAAAATAAAATCTCGCCTTAGACGGAGCCACTTCTCGGCGGAGAATATCAGAGGACTGCTCACCTATGGCGATGCATACCTCAAGGTGCATTTTTCGGACGTGACTCTACTCATGTTTGCTGGATTACCGCCGCTGTATTCGCCGCTGCACCCAAGCTGTGTCGGTGGTCCACCTGCATCTAACAATACCGAGTTTTTATGACTGTCCGTCCCTTACTTTGGCTAAGTGCTTTTGTAGCCTTGAACAAAATATTGTTTTGGGTTATTTTGCATTTTAACAGTAGGTTAAATCCTAAAATAAATGACGGTAGGTAAAAGCAACTGATTTTGCAACTATCGCCGATTTTGAATGACTAATTTGCTTCAAAAAGAGCTAAGTATATTTGTTTGCATAAAAACTATGTGAGAAGACAGAAGTCAGAAATATTTTAAATAAATATGGAAGAAAATGCTTAGAAAATATTTATATCCTTTATATAACTGTTTGGAACAAGTAGATTAGTTTGTATATTTGGGAAGTATATTTGATAGAAACGGAAGGACTGAGAGAGATATCGAATGGAGGGTGACTGCACTGCAGAGAATAAAGTGAACGGCGCTTTAAGTTGAATTATAACTAATGGGAACTTGTTAACCGAGGCAAGACAAACGGTTCACAATAGAGCTGGCAGAAGAGGAAAGATAGTAGACTGTATGCATGACTTAGATGGTTTGATCATATGTAACGGATAAATGATAAGAAACATATATGATGCAAGAGTTGATGACACCAGAAATAGATGACACGTCCGCGAAAGACTTGGCATGACCAAGTAAACCAGATACTGGAGGGTGATCATGTTAGAAGCCACAATAACCGGCGAGCTTGTATGAGAAGATGTATAAATGTGAATGAGGCGAGAATTGTGTGTCAGGACAGAAGAGTGTGGCGTTCTATCCTCTTTGCCTACGTAAGTAAGTATATGAATTCTAGATATGTTTAAAAATTAAAGTATGTACATATGTTGTTTGTTTAATTTAGAGCATTAAATCACATGTATATATATATTTTTATGAATGCATTATTTTAAGATCTTTTTTTTTTTTGATGACCACTAGTGGTCTGCATTTCCATCGGTAAAGCCGTCCGTATATATATTGTATGTATTGACCACAATATTGGCTTTAAGAGGCGCTGCACAACGCAAAAAGCTTTCATAAAGCGAAGCAATGGCCATTACCACAGGACAGTACAAATACCAATCCGTTTGGTATTCCTGGTTCCTTAAATAAATATCGAAATATTTTGCGATACATATTGATATTGCTGTTTTGGAATTCTTGATTTTACTCATTATCTTCATCCCTGTTTTCTTATGTTTATGTTTTGCATACTTTACAATATTAACGCGTCACTTTTATTAAGGGTAAAATAATAGTATATTTTCGTAGAAAGCAATCACTTTGTGGTTTGACATATTATCTTAAATAAAATAACAATAACTTTGTATGAAACCACGAAATTTATTATACGTCAACCGATTTCGCTTATCTCGAGCTTCATCAGGACGTATTTAATAACTGTTCCTCATTCTATATAGACAAAACTGGTCATAATGTCAATATTCGTGTTAAATAACATTTTAAATGTTTAAACAGTAATGGTTTCTCTGAATTTTCCAACCATATTATTGAAAAATACCACAGGGGTCAATACCATCCATAAAAACGAGTTTGGCTTCCGATTGGACAACTTAGAAGCCCTCGAAATAAAGAAGGCAATAAATAGTGGTACGCTAATTCTTAATAATCAAATTAATTTATCCATTAGCCCCATATTAGATATGTTTCCTTTAAAACCAATTTAATATCTGTCAACACTGTATTTTCCTCTCCTTTAATGTTCCGTCTATCTATACATGTATTTTATCTCTCTCTTTCACATATAATTTTATATTCTATCTCCCTCTTTATGTATTTATTATCAGTTTTAAATACGTCCTGATGAAGCTTAAGATATAACAGTACAGTTTAAATATAACATATTTTTTAAAACTAAGTATAATTCAAGTACAATTATTTATACAATTCAAAGTATGTTTCTACAACGAAAAATGTCAACGAAATTCAACTTGTTACCAAGCCGACGCATCCGTATTATTGGTGAGTTAATAGCATCATCATATCTATGTGTACCTACAAAGAACACTTCATGTTGTCTCGTTTGAGTTGGTACTTTATACGAAACCATTTGCGTTAACTCAGGGCAGTCCAATATGCCATCGACAACTTTATAAAATAATAGGAATTATAGGCGAATATCCAATCCAATCTCGGCGGTACAGCCCCGTGTGGTTCTTGGCCGCCTCCACAGGATACCCTCCTCTCATCTCTGCTCTGAGCCGTGCTTCACCGATCATCGACCCTAAGACCGTCCAAGTTCCTCCGGATTCCGTCTAGCCAACGGATTCAGACTCATTGTAGAGCTCACAAACTTGTAGGTTGTAGCGACGACGTCGAATATTATCTTTAAAAATTGGACCAAAGATCCTTTTCAGAATTTTTCGCTCGAACACCTACAATTTTATAGTTGACAGAGTTCATGTTTCTGTTTAAAATAATATTAAAAAATAATAAACACTAATTAAATATATTAATTAAAAAGATTTACATATAAAATCAAGTTTATCAAAAAATATTGCTGTTGCGCTATCGGGATTCGAACCTGGATCTCTTTCCTAACCGGGAAAGGTGCATTATCCAACTGTGCTATAGCAACAGTACTTTTGACGACAAATTTTCGAAACTGTATGAAACTTTTCTAGAATTTCATTGTTCTTGTTACTGAAAAAATCTATTTCTGCAAATTCATCGTCACTTGTACGGGTCTGAAAAAAATATCTAAATAAATAAAATATGAAAAAAAATACGTGCGTAATGTCACATTACGTCGGTACAATTTTCATTTTTGAAGTACCTCTAATTTAAATATAATGAATAAATAATCATTTCAAAAACAACCTGTATATATTTTTGAAAAAATACAGTTATTGTAAAATTAAAAATATTATTGGATAAATCGAATATAAATTGATAATTTATACACTGCGTCAAAATGTTTGTTGTTCGAAAAAAAACAAAATATTTGAATAAAAAAGGGTTGTGATTGTGTTTTCCCACATAATCCTCTGATGTGGAAAACCGTATTTTTCTTCAAAGAACAATGAAGAATAAGAAAACATCGTTTTATGTTTTGTGCGGTAAAGGAAAGGTTTCCGCAGTTAAAAGATCTCCAACGATAAGGACAACCCTCACATTTAACGAAGAGTTATTTCAATCCCTTTGTATTGGGTGGGTACCTGCTTTACGGAGAGTTTTGTCAGACAGAACTATAATCATTATCTACAAACTTAAAACCTACATACGCACACCAAATATTATATAGGTCGTAACCTAAATGTATTACTTAGAAGTATTCTCGTCATATACGAGTAATTTCAAACGAAAATGTTTAAACTTTGTGAGAAAAATATTAAACGTAAATGAAACGCGCGAAGTCTGCGTTTATTTTATTATGCTATGTGTTCACTTGATTATAAAAATAACAATATTGGTCTCAGAGTATATATATATCTTTAATTTAAGCTTTCTGCGAGCACTAGTATATGCAACTGGCGTCTCTTTTGAGATAGATCGTAATATATATATATATGTGAATGTATGAAGGAAGATACAGAATTGGTTAAATAATGGGTGACTTCGAATTAAAATTAACTCAACTGTGAGACATTTATTTCTCCTGCGAAAAAGTAAGGTTGTACTGTAATTTTTTGAGACATCACCTTGACAATGGCACTTATTACCGTGCCGAAACGTCAGTTTAGGTTTCCTCAAGGAAATGTGTTTATTATTTTTTTTATTTGTATTTAATATATATGTATATAAAGATGTCGTTTAAATTATGAAATGAGCATGACAATATTAAAATTAATAATAGCAGAGCCTATGTGCTAAAATTGGCGTCAAGAATAATAATATAAGTTATAATATGTTATAATAATCTATGTTATAATAGTTAAAGTACATTTAAGAAGACAATAGAATAAATAGAGAACAAAAGTATCAACAGCAGATAATATATATAAAAAATTTGAAAAGTAAATAAGAAAAAAAACGCAGATAATTTACATAAATTTTCTTTGTTTTTTATGATTAATTTCATACTTCATGGAAGTGGAAAGTTCGTTAAAATATATGATATTAGTGCTCTATCTTTTGTCATAATGATTATAAAATAAATTTATTTAAAACATGTCAAATAATTTTTTAAATACCTGGGCTTGGTTATGGTTATGGTTTTTCTTTATATATCGACAAAATATAGACATACATTTTTTTACATCAGAGGCGAACATACAATAATATAACACATATTACAAATAAATTGCTATTAAGTTTACAATACAAATGTATTATTTTTTTGAGTGGGATGCAATCTTGTCCAGGCTATTAATAATACTAGCCAAATCATAAAATAGTGATTTTTTGTGAACCGGTATAAAAGTAGATACCTAAGTTAATTACATTTGCCACCCTGATATAGGTAGCTCTTAGCAGGGAGATTCAAGTATGGTAGGCAATATTGTGTTTACCTCAGTATGTATGATTTTGTATTGTTCATATATTACAAACCTGTAAATTTAAAAAATAAAAAAATCATGGGCATTTAAATATGTAATATATGCGCTGAGTAGGACAGGGCTCTGGCAGTACAGTGCGCTGTGACCTTAAGCATCTTGAGTGGTGAAATTCCGGACATTCTTCACTTCACATGAGCTTTCGAAGAATTCCTCACCGACCGGAGTCCATACTCTGCGTTCTCTAGGAGCATGGCTAAGTTTTTAGTATTTATCGCGTTCCATTTCTGCTAGTCCAACAACATTATACTATAGAACTTTCGAGTCAATTCGATGTAACTAAAATTATTTAAAAAATGTTTATATACATGCTAGGTATGTGAATTTGAAGAATATTATGTGTATCAGGATTTACCTATATATTAATTTTATAATAATAATATATTTTATTCATGATGTCCTTGGGATTGTATGGTTGTGTGTATGAGTGCCGAGTGAGGCTATATAGGGCGGCGTGCGGCAGGGCGCGGCCACTTTCTATGAGTGTTCATCGGTTTAATCGTTTAACCAATACTAGTGACATACCGTGTACTAAATTGCATCGTGTTGTAATAAATGTATAATTATTTCAAAGTCTATTTCTTGGACCTTCACATTACGAGGTGTACACTGAAGACGTACTTAGAAGACAAGTACGTAACATTATTATTACAAATCATTTATTCTATTCCCAAATATTTGTATGTTTTAGAGATGTACAGAATCGACTCTTTGAACTAATCAAACAGCCGATATGATCTTGATTAGTTCAAACATTTTGCGGATAATTTTTTTTTTTTTCTAAAAATAAAATTTTTAATACATTTTTGGATGGCAGTATTTAATTGCTTTCAAATCTCATTTGAATATTGCTGTAACTAGATTAGGTCAAGTTAGATTAAGATCATAGCGTCATTTCATATGAACTAAGAAAATCTGAAAAAGTACGCATATTGAGAAACATGTTTTCAGCGAATTTTTCTCATGTACATTACGTGATCGATGAAATGTCAATACATATATTCTTTGATGTCAGTTATTTAACATAACATTGGGATTTTTTCGCTCTCCTTTTGTGAACAATTATCAAAAGCCCAATTATAAAGAATATATACTGCGATTTTTAAACATGAGACTTGAATATTAATTTTTTTAGTCATACTTTAACATGAACTATATTATTGAATGCGTGTTCTTCAAACGGTAGATTGTTTCATGTCAACGAATCTACAACATATTTCTGATCTTGTGCTTGCGATTGTGGCATTGAATGGGATTGATCGCTTCATTTTCAGTTATTTTCTCTTAAATAGAGGTGTAGAATTAAAGTGAGTTATACGATAAAAAAATAAATATTGTTCTGTAAAATATTGGCTGCTGCAAAAACTCCAATAACTCAAAAATAACCCATTAAAAATTTTTTTTCAAAATAAAAGTGAGAATATTATTATGCTATAAATACTAATTAAATATATTAATTATAAAGATATACATATAAAATCAAATTTATTGAAAAATATTGTTTTTGCGTTTTCGGCATTCGAACCTGGATCTCTTTTTCCAATCCGGGGAAGGTGCATTACCAAATTTGTCGTCAAAGTTACTGGCGCTGTAGCATATCCCCGGATTGTAAAAAGCCCGGTAGCGCAAAAACAATATTTTCCGATAACATTGACTTTATATGTGTATCTTTATAATTAATGCATTTAATTAGTTTTTAATAATTACAACTTCACAATAAGAATGTATTCTCCTTAATAATATTATGTTAAATAAAATGTTTTATTCTTCTTATAGATAGTAAAATTAAAAAAATAATTTACTATTTTAGCTAAAAAATAACTAAATAGAACTGTATCATCATTGATAATTATTATTAGATAATTGTAATAATTTTGTGAGCTTAATAAAATGTTACTTATTAAAATTTTGGCATAAGTTGTAAAAATAATTTATTAAAATATTTATCTTTAAATTGTTTAAACATGCCTGTAAATGTGGCGGTAACGTAATATAATAGTTATTTGATCGTGCATAAAAGTAAGTAATAAAAGCCGATAGTATAAATAATGCACAATATGGGAGAATGTAAATATATTCTCCGTGATAAGGCTACACACGTGAACGATTTCCATTTAGAGTCCATAAAACGCGCAGAGTAATGCTTCATTCGACATAGCCAGTGGTGTAGTTTGAATGCCCCCAGAACGCGAATCGGAATTTTTGATGACTGAAAGGAGTGTTTTTATTCTAATTATAAAAAAATATATTATAATTTTATCATAAGATTCTTTTTTGACCCTAGTGTATTGGTGCGTAAATATAAATATATTATTAATGAGAACACATTATTATTAAGGTAAAGTTGTAATTATTCAGAACATGGGTTTGTGATATTTATTTAATTAGTATTTAAAATATCACAGACCTACTTTCTGAATAATTACAACTTCACAATATGAATGTGTTCTCCTTAATAATATACATGTTGTATTAATGTGTTAAAAATTTAATAAAAACTCAAAGGTATTTGAGATTCCGTAAAAACAAAATAGATGGCTTTCAAATAATGGAACGATAGATGTATTCATTTGAAAAGTGTAACATATGGGTTCGAAAATTTATCATCAAAAGTACTGTCTGCTGTAACATAGTTGGTTAATGCACCTTCCTCGAAGTGGAAAGAGATTCAGGTTCGAATCCCGATAGCGACAATAATATTTTTCGATAAAATTGATTTTATATGTATATCTTTCTAATTAATACATTTAATTAGTATTTATTATAAATATGTTAAAAAACGACTCAGTAACAAGAAGTTATATGGAAGAATATAATCCTAACCTAAACAATTTCTTATCCTCCCCCGGTCCCTTCCTGCTGTCTATTGTATCTATACTTTATATCAATTTTCATTTTATTTTGTAAGGGGTTTGGAATGCGTTAAATAGTTTTATTACTGTAAAATATCCCTTATATATGATACTAAATAAACAAATATTCAGAATTTTCAATTCATATTGCCCCGTCTTGTTGAAACTGCATTCTGTTGTTGTATCTGCGAAACATTTTCAATTGCGGTACCAAAAACTCATCTATCATACAGAAATTAACTTCAGAAGTAACAGTATGTCTCTGATTAAAAAAATATATAAATTCCCAGTGGGCACCCTTGAGGTTATCGCTGTGTCTGAGGTAAAATTGCAAAATTCGTAAATATATTTTATACGTCCTGTAGATTTAACTGTACGTATCTACATACGATGCACATGACAACAGTGGGCAAGCGAAGCGATGCATGAACGTACACCGTGTTATCTCCCAAATAACCATTTGGCGAATAGTGCGCCATGTTGTATAAAATATTATATCGAATTACATACACAGACCAGACGGTCGAAATACTCGACCTGTTGTAAAATGGACCATTTCCGTAGATATATTTTATTACAATGTTTAAAAGGGGGTATTCAAAACCTTCTTGAAAATACGGAAAATATAGAATAACACGCTTGACAACGAGGGTGAATGTAGAACATTCAAATAAATGAGTATAGGGAGGTCAACAGGGACGACTTTTATTAAATTGCTAGGGGTATTTTTTTCATAGTTATACATTTTAAAATATCGGCGAATTGACAAATCAACGAATCTACGCGTATCTCTTTCTTTAATACACTATTGAGAGTTTTTATATATAGTTTATAGTCTTTTACTGCGGTCTCGTAAGAGTAATTCCATGGAAATATAAATGATTTAAGATTATTTAACTGTATGGTTTATCAGTATTGTTATGTAATATTATTATTATTGCATTATTTTTTAATGAGGCCACTATTAATTAATAAACAATGTTTTTAAATAAATTAACATAAACATAATCGAAAAAATCATAGATATTATAAATTTATTAATGTGAATTTTGTATAATAATAACGTCAATTGGTTACGTGTAAGGTAGCTTATGCAGTACCATAATGGTCATAAAGGGTGTTGGAAAATATATTCATATTTAGAGATAAAGTTATTTGAGCAAAATTAAATTATTGAAAATAATTACATTCATTAGTGAGTCGAGTCAACATCTCGATACCTTATGAGCACCACAATATATTTTATTAATTCTTATTGATAGTTGGTGATGTTTTAGATAAATAATTGACCTAATATATTTTTATTTTTGTTTCAGTCGTACTTACCAGCTTTGAAGGAGACAAGCGAGTCGACACGTTCTCCCTCGAATCATTTGTTAACGGTGAGGAGAGAGGAGAATTTTCTATGCAGCACCGAAAAGATCACATCTGCATCACCTCCGCGAGAAATAAGCCGACAGTGCAACCATCACACTACCAACACCCGAACGTACCTGAAAACGTGAAAAGAAAACATATTCTAATCACTGAAAAGAGTAACAGAACGTTCTCTTCAAATCAGGTGCCTCCAGATGATTATGACATAAACACAGAGAAGAATGATGTCCCCGTATGGGAAAACTTAAGTATAGACACGAAAAACGAAATTTTAGACGAATATAAACTCGAAAACAATAGCCACAATATGAAAATGATTAATAAAAATGGAGAAATCGATGTAAATTTTGTAAATAACAGTAACAGCCAACGTAAAATGGCTGCGAACTTTGTAAATAACTCTAAAATAGAATCCGACGCAAACGGCGACAGTGATAATCCGTCTTTAGTTAAACGAAATCCCGAAACGGTCGCTGTTGGTGAGAGTGTTAGGCAGCGAAGACGAGTGCTCAAGCGGGACGCGGCGAATTTTATATATTCCAACGAGGATTCGGCCAGAATACCTGGCCTGTTCGTGGACGACATCGGTAGCGTGAATAAGAAGGTCGTGACGGGACACCGGGTTTACGGCAGAATTCCGAGGGCGATACGACTCAACTGGAAGCTCAGCGATGCGAGACTAGCCGAGGAAAAAACTGCCAACGTGACGTTTAGGTAAGCCGATTTTATATCCTTTCAAAGGTGTCTCCCATTTCTAAAGGAACAAAGTGTCTTCCAAACACCGACAATACTTGTAAACTTTTCGTTCGAATGTGTATTTATTTTGTAGAATTCTATTGACATTGAATATTATTATTATTACGTTACATTTTCGCTCGGTTTCTATCAATATTTTTTGCCGCTCTTTGTATAATGGTATTGTCGTTCCAATACATATGTAGTCCTTGATAATAACACGCGAGCGAATTATCAATATTTATTCACATTTATATATTATAATTGATAGAGATACTCCGGTTTCATGTTGGTACGTCCTCGCTCCAGTAAGTGCGCAAATGCGTATGTAGTTGTGTTTAATAAATAGTATCAATATATATATATATATATAATCTTTGGCCTAGTACTTTTAACAAGAACAGATTTAAACATATGTGCTGTCAACCATCAACATAGAAATATTTTAACTTGTAAAACAACGGCGATAAGACAAGATATAAACCTTAAATTGATGGAGTAAAAATAGGAAATTCAGAAATAAAAATAAAATGGGGTGGAGGCGCCATTTGGATAGTTCACCCCCGGACGCCAAAAATCTTAGCTACTCTTCAGCATGTATTATTTTTTTTTAAGTTTCAAAATCGTTAATTATTCACAAATGCGCGCTTTATGTATAGGTTAAAAAATCTTCTTGCTATGTAGAATATCATATAAAAAATATACATACAAAAATAAGTCTGTAGGTTGATAGAATACCCTACCCGATGGTAGGCAGTATAGTTTAGAAATTATTTCTACTAACCTTTATTTAACATAAAACCGTAACTTCATATCTATCATAAAATGTAATTCTTTGTAGATTTATTGGATAAATTATTGGTTTCGCGCGTGATTAAATTATACACTAAATTAATGAATTATTATCGTCGAACGGGCCTTAGTATAAAATTTATTAAATAACTATTACAGTACAATTTCAGATAGTAAATTGTGAGGTTTCATAAAGGTTTTTTGTGCGTCTTGTATTATATTTAGATTGGCGATACGCCACGCGTTGTAACGATACCTAATCGATTTCATTGCAAACTAGGTTATATGCGGGATAATATTGTTAGACCATTTCTCTTAATGAAAAATACCACGTTGTTTTTTTTAGATAATATATTATATTAAAAATAGTACTTTTAATATTAATAGGGATGATATAACTGTGCCCATTATTATGAACGTAGTCTGAGTCAAGAAATTGAAAAAAAATAGTTTATTAATTATTTCGCGTCATACTGTTTTAAATTAATATAATATGATGCAAATTGTAACAATTGTGAAAAATTTTAAGCGTTATATTCAGTGTCTTGTTACGACGTTCAACGGGATTCCGCTAGTGTTTATTTTGATAACAGATTAAGCCATTTCAACCTTAAATTTTGTATTTCCTTATAAGCTATACGCAACATTTATATGTCGAAATAAATTATAAGTCTAGTAGACTAAATAAATTTTGAAACATTGTGTCGAAAATATTTTTTAATCAATCCAAACGCAAACCTTTAAATATCTTGAAACGAAATAAACATGACTTGGATCACTTTCATAATAATGGGAACAATTAGGAAACTACACTAAAAATTGTAAAAAGTGATAATATACAAATATACGATACCGTGACAGCTGCATACAAGACACGTGCACTCATAGACAATTGCACACAGTCAGCTAATTACTCTGATGGCCTTGTAAGAAATAACCTTATTTAACCTGACCTAACTTAATGTAACTTAATATAACCTGTATTAAAGGAATATGAGCTACCGTGAGGTAACTTATTTTATATAAATCTACCTAATATTATATGACATTGTGTACACATGTCACTGTGTGAAATTGTCTTGTGAGCGGTTATCCTGTGTGCAGTTACCTGCTCACTACACATACATACAAAAATAATAAATAATACAAATATTATAAAAGGCAAATGTTAAAACTTCACTATACGTTCATCTGTCAAATACATTGTCGTGAAATTGCAATTTCAGAACGTAGTTCTGTGGCATTTTTAATACAAATTATTATCTCGGTAGCACCAAAAATATTTTTTCGATAAGTGTAATTTTTCTGTGTATCTTTCTAATTGATTCATTTTATTTGTATTAGAACTAATCTTCGTAATAAAATATGAAATTTTTTTTTTTTTGATGATGGAACGATTAAATGTATTGATATCAAAAAAGGTAACATATAAAGTCGAAAAATTGTCGATAAAAATAGTGCCGCTGTAGCTTAGTTGGATAAAGCACCTCCCCCGGTTAGGGAAGAGATCCAGGTTCGAATCCCGGTAGCGCAACAACAATGTTTTTATTTTTCGATAAAATTGATTTTATATGTATATCTTTATACTTAATATATTTAATTCATATTTAAAATATGAAATAGATGAAATGTAAAAAGGTGTGTTGCTGTTAGAAAAATATTGATAAAAACTGTCTTAGGAAAATGGGTTTTCATATGCAAAGACTGAAAGAAGTGACTCTTAAGTGGTCCTCCATTTCCTATATTCATAACACAGGCATGCGCTTGTGTTATGAAAATAGGGATGTAATAAGCTAAGTGAGAGTTGCTATGTTTAAGAAATGGAAGATTTTTCACATGACATGTTTTCATAATCAATGTAAAACTTATTTGTAGGGTGAAGTGTAATGAGTTCGTATAATATTATAGTTTATATTTACATTTATTTACAAATGTTGTGCGACTATTTTACTAAAAAATTCTATCAATAACACAATTATAGCGTAAGTGATTCTCGCCATTTTTACGTCAGCCACACTTTTAACAACGGTCTGCAATTGTTATAAACGTACGACACTTTGTCACTTGACGGGATATGAAAAAATATTGCTTTCTGGACGTTCATTTTTTTTAAATGTATCAATTTAGCTTTGTGTATTCAACTTGGGTAGGTAACTACTGTTTCCATGTGTTCAATAATAATTTATTTTGATACCAGAAAATAGGTTATATAGTTAATATTTATTATTGGCGGACTTTCACTTAAATGAAAGATTATTATAATATTATTTTCATATTAATTGTCTGATTCCGCTGTGTTAGATAATTTTAATGACATATAATAAATTACCTGTAGAAATCATATAGCTTAATATATTTGATACTTATTGACAACCCTGTGGATATTACAAATCATGATTATTTACTTACTTTGATATAAAAGTCTTTGACGATAACACGACTATCGCTTGGCTGCTGTACGTGTACAATGATTTAAGTCACATCACGCTCTTCAAGCACTCGGGATTGAAATTTATATTCACAATATAATCGCTCGTATATTACAGAACTTTATTGGGCGAAACATGTATTTAAAGACTAGCTAAGTTTTTACAAATAATTGAGATTTTTGATGTTATCGTTTTATGAATTTAATGTTTTTTTTTTTTGAGTTCCTATAGTTGTTTATTTTTCAAAATTTCAGTTGTATCCAACAATGCGACGGTCAGAGAAGTTGTATATGTGGTAGAATTTAACTATCACCATAATTTTTAAATTCACAAATATCTCTTAAAGTCGCAGAGAAAAGCATAAACAAATAGTGTAACAGAAGAATGCGGTGGAATTTTAACAGAATTACTGAACCGAAAACACAATTAATATTTTAATACAAATAGAAAGACATACAGATAAAATCAATTTAGCGAAAAAATATTTTTGTTGCTACCGGGATTCGAACCTGGATCTTTTTCTTTCGGAAGAAATGCGTTAACCGATTACACTACACCATCGTAGTATGTCGACGACAAATTTTCGAATTTATATGTTACACTTTCTGTGTTCTTAATGTGTTCTCCTTAAAAGCAATTAATCTCATTGAAAAATCATAAAAAAACATATGTGACATAAAAGTTACGTATGTCGCGAAATACTTTTTAAGATTTTACACAAATGTGGCGTCACATGACAGACATACAAAAAATAATATTATTTCTGAGTTAAATAAGGAACGCGAAAATAGTGATTAGTGTCTTTTATTTTTTCCGTATCTATCTGACTATAACCTAAAAAAAACAACACGTAATTACAAGATTATTATTTTTTAACAAATCTACTGATTCCCGATTTAAATGATCAAGCATTAAAAGGCGTGTATCACACAACCTTTCACCAGATACCTTCGCACTTTAAGATGTTTTTACATGTATTATACCTACCACCTGTTATAGAGATCAGCCTTTCCTTGTCCCAAAGAAAATACCCCTCCCTTCGGATACGCCGACACCCGAATAATATAAAGGTCAAGGTTGAACACTTAACGCACCCGTATAGGTCATTTATTCACACGGATATTCTAATGTAGTTTAGTTCGAAGAATGGGATAATTTGAAAAATATTTTATACATTATTTCGGGAAAACATAATGCATTAATATATTGTGGTGGAAATATGAAGAAGAAAAGGATATCACTTACTCTTCGTCTGCTGGATGCTGGATAATTTATAGATTCCTCTCCACTACAAGTAACAAGCGTCGCGGCGTGTATAGTTACACTAGCGAAAAGGATTATAAAGTATAATATAATTAGTGTAAGATTATTAATAATAAGCGTAGTGTTTTCGTAGAATGTTCGAAGCGCACTGAATTTGCTGTAGTTGGAAGACTTTAAACATCTTCTTTCTCCCTTGTTCTTAGGGATAAGGATAGGTAAGAAAATAAAGGATATACGCAGATTAAAAATGAGGTAAATAGCGAATTGAATGTATGCATGAGGCAACAGGTCTAACACCAAAAATGTAATTAATATATTTAAATTAATTTTAAACCGCGCTAACATATTGAAAAATAAATAAATACACAATTACTAACTACATACATACTAACTCATTTTATCAAACTAACCTACTAACTTTGTTGTCCGTCCCGTTTATAAATATATTTATCATTCAAAGAAAACCGGTAAGAAAGTAACAAATTATTATTCATATTTTCATTATTTAAAGCTGGTTAAAATGTACTATCAATAAATGTTATTATATATTTTGAAAGAAAAATAAAATTACAAGTGATTTTACGCGATATTATTATTAAATTTATTTTTGTCTGCCATTTTTAAAATGAGACAAATTTAATGTAACATCAATGTCTAAATACACGCCAACGTAAGTTTGATTATTCTTCAGTTAATAGTACACTCTCTTAATACATTAATTTCATACAAAAATAGTCTAGTAATTTTTTTTTATGTGTACCGATAAATCCATCGACGAGGATAAATATATTGCTTAAGAGATTCGAACAGTTGACTGGCTGATTAATTGTTTTATATATAAACATCACTCCATTAATAACTCTTTTCTTCTATAAAATGTTCGTCTAATGGTGTATACAATAGTCCAATTTCTTAGTAATTTAAAACTATGTCGCATGAGAAAATGTATTAAATATTTTTTTATTTTATATATTTACGATACCAACATTTTACCAACAAAATAAATATGAAAAATAATAATATACACAAGGTGATAAACAATCTTGTATTCAATTTATATTCAATATTGACAAATATATCGCAATCTCGTATACTTTAAACATTTAAAAAAATGCTTTTGTACTATTTAAATCATAAATAGCAAAATGTATTTTATTTTTTTGTATACATATCTTTTTATCGTAGAAAGCAATCACTTTGTGGTTTGACATGTTATATTAAATAAAATAACAATAACTATGTATGAAACCATGAAATTTATTATACGTCAACCGGTTTCACTTATCTCAAGCTTCATCAAGACGTATTTAAAACTTATCATAAATACAACAAGAGTGCACTTATGTATATATAAAGAGGGAGATAGAATATAAAATTACATGTGAAAGAGAGCAGATTATGCAGTTTATTTACAGATGTAGCAGTTTATCTCTTCACTAGTATCTATACAGGGTGTAGCAGACCTAATCCAGAATATTTTATGGGTGGATATCTGACTAAATTACGAGTCGAAAATATTCAAGATATATGTTAAAATTATTCACCGTTATGGAAAATATTATTGTATGAAGTTTTTAAAATTTATTTGATGCTTTAAGTGTACGTACTTCGAAATAAATATTTGCAAAATTTATTCATTATCAAACTATATATCATCTAACAAAAATAGTCTAGCAGCTCGACATTCGATGATCTTTAAATATTTATTTTTAATATATAATTTTGAAATTAATATAATATTTTAAATTAATCAAAATAATTGCATAATTACGTTTTTTTTTTAAATGTTTATATCTTTGACATGGTTGAGATTAGGCACATATACCTTGAACATTTTCGACTCGTATATTGCACTCGTATACACCAATAAAATATTGTGGACTAGGTATTTTATATACATCCTGTATATTTACCGGTACCGTGGCGAATTTATTGGAAATTATTATTTATTTATTCCATAAAAGTTGGCTATCGCACAGAATTTACAATTTAAAACTTTACTTACGCGAACTAAAAATACATCTGCCGTGCATTCCATAAATATATATTACAGATTCATCAGAATACAATATTTGATTTTTCATCGAGAATATATTTTCACGAAACGCCCGTAAAATTCTTTAACTTAGTTATGTAGTTATCTCTGGAATCTGATATTATTGTTTCTATTTCTTAACAGTTATCAAATAATTTAACTGTACAAATTTTGGTCCAACACTAATATTACTACACACTACACTACTATATACTACACCTTACAATCGCAAATGCAAATACAAAATATGTAAGTTGATGTTCAAATGTTGGAGCAAGGTATTTCAGCGATAAAACTACTGAGCTCATTTTCTTTGTTACCATTACGCTGTTCCTCCGTTTGCAGTAGACAGAGGCGATAAAAAGCCACAGTCTTTGGTCATGAATGAACATACACGTAATAGTCACATCATCAAATAAAACAAACTTATGTATATCAAACTAAATTAAGCCAATCACGGTACCTTTCCGGCCTAGCTCAAATCTCCAACTACTTGCCCAATATCTTACTTTTAGACTATACCAAACGAACTATTATATATTTTATTTATTTCAAATTAATTTGTTTAAAAACTATCATGTATATATATTATACATATTTTTAGTAAAAAGTTAATGTGTATAATGTATATCATAAGTAATCTAAAATAAATATGTATCATTTATATCACAGATAATATAAAAATGAATTTATTGAATAAAAAAATATAAAATATATAAAATAAAATAAGAATAACTTTGTATGAAACCACAAAATTTATTATACGTCAACCGGTTTCGCTTATCTCAAGCTTCATCAGGACGTATTTAAAATTGTTTAAAACAGTTTAGTTAGGTGTTATGTAATCGGTTAACGCATTTCCTCGGATTGGATAGGATCCAGGTTTGAATCCCGGTAGCAACAAAAATATTTTTTCGATCAATTAAATTTTCTAGTAAATCTTTCTAATTGATACATTTAATTTGTATTAAAATACCACAGAACTGCGTTCTGAAAAGCTGCAACATCACAATAATCATGTCTTCTGTTTAATATTTATGATTTGTTTCGCATATTGTGGGTGTATTCTATCCATTGTATAATAATTTGAAAATGTTTTATTGCTGCACATCGTTGTTAGTGGTAGTGGATGGGGGGGAGAGGTGTAGTAGGCCCCTGAGAGCCTTCTGACGCGCCACGGAGCTATAATCCCCGCTGGAGGGGGATAAGTCACCCCCTCCTGCCGATAAAACAATTTGGGACCCCTTGCGTCGCGTGTTTTTATTACACGTGAAATAAGTAACGAAATATTCGTTAACTGGAACTTTAGTGTTTGAAACATAATATTAGATTATATAACTGATATTATGTATTATTTTATTATGTGCAATGTGATTACATGTATTTTGAATGAGTACAAAATTAATTTTATAATTATCAAATTAAAATCTAAAAAACGAATTATAATTATTAATTTTAAAATCTAACAAATTTTACATAAACCACTTTGATTAATTTAACGTCGACCGATTTTGACACTACTGTAGCTTCATCAAGACGAACACATACTAACTGATCTATAACTCGCATAGTATTCCGATGATCGGGGGTTCGAGCCTCATTCATATTTTTATAATACAAGCGTTTAACTTAGTTTGAAAACAGTAAGAATATTGATGCGATACGTACTCCGCGTATATTAGTACGCGTCTCTATTTAAAAACATAATATATAATATAATTATTAATGAAAACACATTCTTGTTGTGAAATTGTAATTATTCGGATATAGGTCTGTGAAATTTTAAATACTAATTAAATGTATTAATCAGAAAGATATATATATATATATGTAAAATTAATTTAATCGAAAAATATTGTTGTATCAATGTGTCTAAAAATGTAATGAAAATGAATTGTTAATTCTGGCGTCTGCTATCGGTTTACTCAAAGATGTTTGAGATTCCGTAAAAACAAAATTGATAGATTTCAAATGATGAAACGATAGATGTATTCATTTGAAAAGTACAACATATGGGTTCAAAAATTTGTCGTTAAAAGTACTGTCTGCTGTAGCATAGTCGGTTAATGCACCTTCCCCGGATCGGAAAGAGATCCAGGTTCGAATCCCGGTAGCAACAACAATACTTTTCGATAAAATTGATTTTATATGTATATCTTTCTAATTAATACGTTTAATTTGTATTTATTATATAATTGTTAACATTTCTTAATATTTTAATTTGCATTAAATTAGATCAAAATAGGATTTAATGAAAATATTTTTATTTTTTTAAAATTGTATGTAGGATATATTATTATATCTTCGCCACTCCTGACAAAGATACGTT
Organism: Eubasilissa splendida; assembly: GCA_031772225.1. Classification (NCBI taxonomy): domain Eukaryota; kingdom Metazoa; phylum Arthropoda; class Insecta; order Trichoptera; family Phryganeidae; genus Eubasilissa; species Eubasilissa splendida. The sequence goes on along the minus strand of CM062854.1, from coordinate 4,198,127 downwards.
AGTATCGAAACCGGTTGACGTAAAAACAACTAATGGTGGTTTATACAAAGTTTAAATATAGATACAATTTTTAATTATGTCTAACCACAAAGTTAACGCTACAAACATCAATAATAAAATCATTTATTTTTATAGTTATCGCACGCACGTTAAACCATTAATATCATGGCCACCATAAAAATCACATTACGCATACAATTTATTATACTTCTAAGAATTATATTTATAACTTTTTTTTATATATGACGTAAATAAAATTAGATATTAAATTTTTTTTAAATTGAATCTTTTTTCATGAAATAAATGAACGATGATAGTTTCATAGTATTCAGACTTGTCTGCATTACTACTCCCTTCAAATTGATAGAGTGATTTCCTGTTGATAGATTAATCGCGACATGCATCTCACAGCTTCCGAATAGATAAGCAAGCAATCCATCATCCTATAATGCATCACGTTGAGTGACGTCGAATGATGCCTACTTAAATAAATTTTGTAACATCAAAGATTATTAAACGAACCTTAATACATACGATTCCCAAACTTTTTATAAATAATGTTGTATCGTATCATAGTTTCAGAAATTTTAGTATTATTATGAATAATATCTTATTTAAGCATTATGAATTGTACACATAGTATGTGTGAGAACTGTCACTTTGGACATGTGTTTGTGTGTGTGTGTGTGTGTGTGTGTGTATGTTAGATGAGTGGTGGGGGACAATGATTATAAGAGGCCTTCACTGGGGGCACGAGTTTCTTTCCATCGCCACTTCTCAATAATTACTATTCTATCGCTGAATTATATAATTGTTAAATACTGTAAATATTTATTATAAATAAATTGTAATTGTTACAATTGGACACTGAGTTATTATTACAAGGACTCAACCCAAGTAACTAAAGTAAGAAGAGAGCATAGAACCCCAAGGGAATCTGGTGGTACTCGTAAAGTTACCATAGTAAGTAATTAATTAATTAAAAATTTTGGACATAACGCTTTTCTGTGATTGGTTAAGAGCAAAATAGTAACCTCTCAAGCTTCAAATCACCGCTTTGTCTTTTACTCTCTGTATATAATCTCTTTGTGTCATGTAATATTTACAAAATCTTTCTAAAACCTACTTTAGTTTGAGTTTATTTTTTAGAAAAAAAACAGCGTAATTGATTTGATAATTATTTTGAACATTTGTAATAAATTTAACAAAAAACTTTTTTAATATATAATAAGGTCTATAATAACAATCATAAATACTTTGTTTATTAATTGCGGTTATCCAAACTATGTTGTCTACAACCTATATACATATGTATTTGTAGTACACATTTATCAATTATGGACGTAAAATGTTACGCAGTTTAGTATATAATAAAAAATTATAATGTACCTGTATTTATAGAGTACATCTCAAGTAAATAGCATATTTGTACGGATTAATTAAAATGTGGCATAACCCAAAGCAATACGCACAACACTGAAGGTTACAGCTGTTGATTATGAACATGTATACGGTCTAAACTAGAAGTTTTGCGTAATTATGTACATACGAGTATACCATCCATTCATAATATAGTATGCAGAATATTAAATTTATATATATTTCCTAAAATGTATAGTTGTGCTCAATTTTTTTGCTTGTTTGCAATGCACGACCATGGTATTGTGTTTGATATCCTCGGAAGCGTTGAATTTTTCACTTTATTGTTTAAATTAATGTTTGTTCGATGTTTCGAACATATGTTCAACTCTGGAGTTCGAAGCCGATCTAGAACACGTAATAAGGGAGTAGAGAGATAGTACAGAAAGGGTAAAGATGTGATCAAATGTATATTAATACTTTACCTTGTTACCTTAAATGATGTCATATTTGGAATTTATTAATTCTTTATCAAAATTATCTCAAATCGTTTTTATTTTAAGAAACTTATATAATTTATAGTGACAAGCTAAATAAATAGTAGCACAGATAAGCAATCTGCTATCGCCAATCTATATTTCAATGATAGAGATTTTCCTAAAACAAACCACACATGAATAAAATGTCGATGTAATTAAAATTATTCCATCTTTGTAAGTTAGCTGTCAAAACGAAAAAATATTACATCTAGATGATATTTAAGAATCGTGGATAGACAAGATGATAGATATATACGATTTAGCTAAAATATGTTTTTTTTTCTTATTTGTAATAAAGACAATATACACTTCATTTCAAATTGAATATATATTAACGTACTGTTATTGAATATATAAAAGAGAAAATATTTAAGTAATCTTAACCTAGAGATATTAAAAACACGTACGTTTTGGCTATACTCGCGTCTCACTGACCTGGCCGTTTAATCAAGTATTATACAGCCATAATTACACTTCCGATAATGATATTACTAAAGCCGACACATCCAGAAAGACATAGATATAGAAGGGAAAGCGTAATATTATTATAGATTCATAAAATAATACTATTTAGAAGCTAATTACATCTTTAACCGATTTAAAAAAGCAATGTTTCAACTATGACAATAATAACTACACACATTTTGTTAAAAACGAAGTGTAAATAAACAGTGGGCTTAAATTAGAACCGGTAATGTTCCCCTTAAACAAGTACGTACACAGATGCTTTGTGTACCAAAGTGAAGATAAATAAAGCAGACAAATGGTTCTAGTGTAGGTGCAGAGCAATCTTCCACCTATTACAGGCAGACAAATAAACGTTAAACACTTATAAGTAGGTCTTAAGTTGGGCCTCTAATTCATTCGAGAGCTTAACATTTTCAGCCGCATGAAGCAGCACGAAATTCATGTAAGTTGTGCGCAAAAAGTATTTGAATATATTTTTAAAAGTTTACCCGAGTCAATAAATTTTAAAAGCTTCTGTCGATTTTATTTTTATTTTGAAGTTTTAGCGACATTAATTTATTGTACGAAAAACAATTTAATTTTCATGTAAAATGTCTGTTACTTTACACAGTAACTAAAAATGACAGGAAATGTTTCTAATTCGATTAAAATAATCATTTAAAATACTAATTATATGTATTAGTTAGAAAGATATACATATAAAATCAATTTTATCGAAAAGTATTGTTGTTGCTACCGGGATTCGAACCTGGATCTCTTTCCGACCCGGGGAAGGTGCATTAACCGACTATGCTACAGCAGACAGTACTTTTGACGACAAATTTTTGAACCTATTAATATACCTATCGTTCTATTATTTGACAGCCATCTACATTATTTTTACGGAATCTCAAATATCTTTGGGTAAACCGATAGCAGACGCTAGAATTAACAATTAATTTTATTAAACTTTGCACACATTGATACAATTTATTACATACACATTCTTATTGTGAAGTTGTAATTATTCAGAACATAGATTTGTGATATTTTAAATACTAATTAAATAAATATCACAGAGCTGTGATCAGAATAATTACAACTTCACAATAAGAATGTGTTCTCCTTAATAGAATAATTATTGTTGACTTTTGTGAATGAAGAAGTATTAGAATATTATATAAGCACATTATTAATATTTATTTTTATTAATATTTCTTATTTAATTTTGTTTTTTCAAATAGATTATCAACAGGTCGTTAATAACACTGAAACAGTCCTAGTAAAACATTAAGGTATAATGTTAAAAATATTTAAAGACAATTGGTGGAAAAATATGTTAATGAATATACTTTGTTATGTTTAAAAAAATAGAAATAATAGTGTAAATATACAGTATTACCTATTCGAATAACTATTAACCATATATATAATACAATTATTTTTTTAACTGACTCGTGTCATGAAGACATCTCGTTGTAGTAATTACCTTAAGTTATATTTTTATAATCGTTAATAGCAGTTTTTTTGTAATTTAATTGATATTTAAATGTGTTACAATAAATAATTAAACTTAAATATTTTATGTTAACTGTGTAGTCTGTTTAGATCTCTTTAAATGTATTGACCTAATTTTTATTTTTTCTTTCAGGTTACGTTACAGGATAAACGGAGTTGGAACCGTCTATCAAATAAATTTTATGAAAAAATTAAATCTTGGTAAGTTTATTAACCACAATTTTCTTTTGATTTTATATATTACTTATTTGTATTGCTGTTTAAAAGTCCATATCAAATTACAAATACGAACATGTCTAACTTACTTGTTGATAGAAATTGCGATGATGTAATGACCGACAACTACTATTTTTCATCTAAGAGAACATTCACCTGTGTAAGCAGGTAGACCGTAGATATAAAACACGATAATTAATTAACAACATGTTAGATATAAATAAGATAAGAAAATCTTTCGGAAAAAATAACCTCGGGCTAAAAATTATAACACCCTTCCAAACACATATAAAAGATAAGTTTTAGTAAAAGAAAATACTTTAATTTTGTTTATATTAGAGCATATATAAGGAGTGCTTATGTTATGTTAAGAGTTAAATAAATAAATAAAAAACAAGTATTGACGTAAAATTTTTTTTCAAAGGTTGTTTAAATAAGTTGTAGTCGAAGAAAATGTTGAATATTCAAAACAATTTGGGTCGATTATTTTAACTCTAAATATGAAAACGAAATTGAACCTAATCCAGATTTTAGTTATCTATGAATAGGTTATATTTAAATTATCGACACGTTTTTCATTAAAACAGATGCGGTATACAGTTAAATGCACGTATGTGGTTGAACACTGGAGTGGCTCGCTCGATGGTGTGGAATGCTTGCAGAGAAGTAGTAGGTCAGTGTCCGTCATGATGTATGGTGTCTGCTGATTTGTTGGTTGTGTTTCGGCACTTTATATTTTTATATTTATTTTATTTATTGACATACATATTATTGGTATAACAGAGGTAAATATATTATAATATAACATGGTAATATGTTTATTGTGTGGGATGGAGTAGACTCCATCTCTGATATATACAGCGTTGTCCTGGCTACTTCGCTAGACTGAAGTCTATGTTAAAGTAGCCAGTTTTTTTCGTGCGGTTATTTAAGATTAAAATAAATATATATATAGAATAAAATAAAATGAAGTAGGAGTGTTGTAGAATTGGTGAATTATTAGTGTAGGCACTGTATAATGATTATGTTAGAATGTAGGATATGGTTGTTAAATGAGTCCCTACATGGTCGGTTTACTCAAAGGTATTTGAGATTCCGTAAAAACAATGTAGATGACTTTCAAATAATGGAACGACAGATGTATTAATTTGAAAAAGTGTAACATATAGGTTCGAAAATTTATCATGAAAAATACTGGCGCTATAACACAATTGGTAGAGTACATCCCCGGATTGGAAATAGAGATCCTGGTTCGAATCCCGTTAGCGCAAAAACAATATTTTTCGACAAAATTGATTTTATATGTATATATTTATAATTAATACATTAAATTAGTATTTGAAAATATGTATATAAGATTAAAAATTATGGTGCAGTATCAGTTTGCTGTCAGTATGACGCCGTGTAAATTAATTAAAACATATTTTATATTGTGAAATTATCTAATGACTTTCATTGATTTCGATCAGATTTTATTATTTTTGATGTCATTATAAAATTATAATTTTGTATTAATTGAGATCATCGGCTTCGTGCCAAATTAGTTTATTGTATTTGCAATTATTATTATCACTGAATCGTCCCACTTCACTGAGCAATACTCTTGTATTGCGGTAAATGTTCAATGTATTGAATTACGATTTTAGTTAACCGAGAAGAATTTTCATTATTGTATTATTTGATGTTGAATCCAGTTTATTTTTATTTTTGATTTAACACACAATGGTAGTCAATATTGGTCTAATGAAGGTAAAAATATTTATATTAAATATGAATTAAATATATTCATTAGAAAGATATACATATAAAATTAATTTTATCGAAAAATATTGTTGTTGCGCCGCCGGGATTCGAACCTGGATCTCTTTCCTAACCGGGGAAGGTGCATTATCCAACTATGCTACAGCGAAAATATTTTTAGCGACAATTTTCGAACCTATATGTTACCTTTTTGATATTAATACATTTAATCGTTCCATTATTTGAAAGAGCCATCTACCTTATTTTTACAGAATCTCAAATACCTTTGAGTAAACTGATAGCAGACGCCAGAATTATAAATTCATTTTTATTAAATTTTGGACACATTGATACAACTTTATTATTAGGAGAACACATTCTTATTGTGAAGTTGTAATTATTCAGAACATAGGTCTGTGATATTTTAAATATGAATTAAATATATTAATTAGAAAGATATACATATAAAACCAATTTTATCGAAAAATATTGTTGTTGCGCCACCGGGATTCGAACCTGAATCTCTTTCCTAACCGGGGAAATATTATTTATTATTTTTATTTTATGTAATTCTCTGAGATATATAAAAGAGTAGGCATGTATTATATATTGCGAAGGAGTACTATGATTTACTCATACATTATATTTATATACAGGAAATATGTGATGTAATACCTAACTGTAATGTTTCGTTTCTGCGAATGAGACACGATAAGATGAGATTTTAATCTGTAGATAAACTCCACACGCGCGTATTTATTCTGAAAATTTAATTGGCATTGAATTATATTTATTTACACTAGGTGTTAATAACTTGCCAGTCCTTGCCATCACGCTATTTGCCCGCAGATGTAGACAGTATAGTGACGATATTATTCCATACTCTTCTGCATCTTATCATCAATTAGCAAATGTATGTGACAAAAACGCGAGAGGTGTCAGGTGTCAGAACACAATTGACTGAATAACTAGTTCATGAGTTAAATATAATTAGTGGTCAGCTTCATTAAATGTTGCATTATTTCGCGTATGCAATCGGCGCCGGTGCTGCCCTGTCCCTACTGTACTGTAGTCTGTGCAAAAGCCATGTGTATAGACGGAAAAGGCTGCAAAATAACGGAGAGCTCCAGTCGTCTCAAATTCAGTCGTCATAAAAATCAGTCGTCATAAATTCAGTCGTTTCAGTCGTCATAAATTCAGTCGTCATAAAAATCAATCGTCATAAATTCAGTCGTCATAAATTCAGTCGTCATAAAAATCAGTCGTCATAAAAATCAGTCGTCATATATTCAGTCGTCATAAATTCAGTCGTCTCAAATTCAGTCGTCATAAAAATCATTCGTCATAAATTTTCTTTACCAGTCTCTCTTCACCCATGCATGCCTATCTCAACGACACCCTTCTTCAATTCTTATGTGATATTTTTTTATTTACTTTTTCTCTTAATTCTTGAAGAAATGTTGTGTGAATTAAAAAATACTCGCTTACTATCAATGACATCTTTTAAGTAAATCACATAGGTCATTAATTATTTTTTTCATTTCTGTAAGTTTTTCAGAATGTAACTATTTCCGGAACGATTTTTCCACGTGACAGGAAGCTTTATGGTACCGGTCCCCAGTCGGAAATGACTCCATATTTCATATTCTTTTCTGCGTTATTATCCTTCCGTCTACTAGTCTCTTTGTATATTAGTTATTGAAAAATTATTAAAGCAATATTTGTATTCCTCCGAGGTATCTCGCAAAATTTAAATTAATTTTTAAATTTCAGAATTGATATTTATTGCTAACAATGAACTTGTAAGCGTGATGTTTTAAGGGAACTATTTTTTAGTTGGTTTTTATTTAAAATACATGCAAAGCTTAAACTTGTAAATTGTAAGCAAATTCTAATTATATTTTATTTTTCAGAATGCCAGCTTTCCCTGTATCGACCATCGGGTCGCTTGAGTTGGAGCGACATTCCGCGAAGCCCCACAGACTGTCAGGTGTTCTTCCCTTCGGCCTCTGCCCAAAAACATGGACTCCTGGTCACTCTGCAGCGTCTCAACGTTCCTTGCGTCAGTGGCGGGTTCATCAGGCTAAACCCTGGAAGTCCACCATCAACGCGGTCCAGAACCAACCAACATAACCACCTGTGCGGAAAGCTGGAAGAGTTACCGGAATCTGAGAGGAATCTGTATATCTCGGCGACAGAAACTCAATCAAATCCATATTTGCATGTCCACGGTACTCCTTCATTTGTGATATCGTATAGATTGGTAGATTATTGTTATAATGTTACCCTCACGGCGAGAAGTGGTTCTTTCGAAATCGAACCTACGAACTCGCTCCACTGCACGTTCAGGATACACTTGCCTTATGGCAATCGCGTTGCCCTTCGACTGCAGATGGGAGAAAGGGCGCTTAAGGCACCCCGAATGCCCGAAATCACAACTTTGTCCGCGAGTCCGACCGACAACAATAACAACGACTTGCAAGACGTTGAGACAGAATTCTCGACGTTGCTCGATTCCCGAGAGGCCAAAGTTCCTGAGTGCTCCGGACTATCGATAAAGTTGTGGGACGGATCAAACTCGTGGGTGCATTGCTCTAAATCTGGGGATCCCCTCAGGAACGTCCAGATAATATCGAAGCAAAATAACGTGATTATGTATGTAGTGATAAAAAGAACACTAAAAAATGCCGAATATAATAAAATAGATGATTTAAAAATAAATAAAGACAATGTAGTTAAGGTAGAAGACAGTGTTAAAGATGTGAACGAGAACAATGTGTTTAGTACTGACAATAGCGTTAAATCGTCAAATGAAAGTGACGTGACAAGACGCAGCCTTCCTGAAGTTTCGGAAATGCCAGATTCTGTGATAAATGATTCTTTAGGACTATTTTTGAAGCTATGGTACCATGCGGAACCGATAGAAGAAGTAGTCGGACAGTGTTCTTACGCCTGGGTCAGCTTGAGACAGTTTTGCGTGACGGTGTTTGACCACGCTCGCTTGCCCTGGGCGCAAGCGGAGGCCGAGTGCGTGAGACAAGGAGGTCATCTCGTCAGTATCAGGAGTGAGCTGGACCAGTCTGTATTGGACCAACTGCTGATTCAAAGGTCAGATTTTTTAAATTTTATTTTCCCAGACACTCGTAGAATGTCTATAATTACGTGTGTAATTTATGTATATATTCTGCATAATTATAAAATCTATTTGAAATGTTATAATACATTTATGCTGTTTGGGACTGTTAATTTTAAACTAACTTGCCATCACGCCGTTTCCTCGCGGGGGTAGGAAGAGAGAATAGAGCGTCACAATCTTCTGTCCTGGCGCGCGGCTCTCGCCTCGTCCACGTTCTTACATTATCTCATACAAGCTCATCAATTATTAAGGCTTCTAATATGACCATCCTCCGGTATCTGGTTTACCTGGTGGTGCCAAGTCTTCTGCGAACGTCCTCAAAAATATTATAATACAATCACTATCTGTCACAGGATCACAACTTATTTTATTAATGGGTTTTTAATAATAAAATATTGTAAGTAACACGTCAAATTTATTATTGATATTAAAATTTTTTAAATACCTTTCATAATGTTTTAACAAATGCGTGACAATGAAGTAAAAAAATCTTTTTTGTAATTTAACACCTGCATTTCCAATGATAATAAGTTAATTCTATATTTATTTTTAATACAATTTATTTTCTTTTTACTATCATTTTCATTACCTTAATGAAGTAAAATATTTTTTCCGTATCCGGTTGGTTATTAATATTATATTTACGTGGTTAAATATAACGTTTAATATTATTATATTATAAATATTATTAAAAAGACAAATCATAATATTTTTGCTGTTAATATTAAAATACATTATAAGTATGTTTTTGTTCACAGGGGCATATCAATTCATCGGTCTTCTAATCGGATTATATTATTGATATTGTACTTTATTGTATTAATGACCAACTTAAAAGCTTGCAAAAATATTCGAGTTAAAAAAAAGGTTTTATAAGGTCAGATGATACTAATTTGGCTGAATTTTCTAGGTCCTGGTGAAAGAATATCATTAGTTTTGTTATTTTTAGTACATATTCTTATTGTGAAGTTGTAATTATTCAGAACATAGGTCTGTGAATAATTAAATAAGGTACATGGCTGTCAAATAATGGAACGATTAAATGTATTAATATCAAAAAGGTAACATATAGGTTCGAAAATTGTCGCTAAAAATATTGTCGCTGTAGCATAGTTGGATAATGCACCTTCCCCGGTTAGGAAAGAGATCCAGGTTCGAATACCGGTGGCGCAACAACAATATTTTTTGATAAAATTGATTTTATATGTATATCTTTCTAATTAATATATTTATTTCATATTTATTAGTTTTGTTGATATCATAAATAAATATGAGAACCCCAAAATTTATTTCAATAATAATATCAGTTATTTTACTTCTTCCCTTAAATCAAATCATGTTGGCAATGCACCTCTTAATCATTGCTTCATGCAAGCTGACTGGTGGCTGACTGATACATTTTCTCTATATAATATATGTTCACATTTGAATCTTTGGTTCATAGAATACCAGAACTTTGACGGTTCCTTACTTTGAACATTTCCACGCATTTTGATTACGAAAACTTTGTTTTCAACTTGAAAGGATGTGCTTCGTGTTTCGAATTTAGTGCAACGTGACACCAGCTAAGATGGGCAGCGGGGGTGAGTGGCTTGGTACATGCCATGTTTGGAGTCTTATTATCGGTGTTGAAATTCTAGGACACTAATATGAATTACTTTAACATTTAAAAGTTAACTTTTGATTTGTGAAGGCAGGAAAAATAAAGACTGTAGCGGCTTTGTACTGTAATGGTGTTCCGATGCTAACATGAATGTGTATTACTAGAACTTGTGGAAAATATTAAAACTTAATCTATTCTCTATATATGAGTATATGTTGTATTTATGATTTTCACGAGTAAAAGATAACGTATTATTTTATGGGAGAACCCGCATCAAATAGTCTTGATAAGGACTTTTATACTCATTACTCATTACTCACTCTCAAGAGCCTTTTGTCCTGAATCCTGTTATAAACTGAGAAGTATATTCGACCGTTTAGTGCAAGATCCAAAATGAAAGTGAGTTAAAATTTTAGTAGGTACTTAATATTATTAGTTGATGATGCAATTAACTGTATATAATGGTAACGAAATGTGACCTAACCTAACCTAACCTAACCCAATGATTTCAACAATATCAACGTGGTGACTAAGCATTATATTTTTTATTCTTTGAAAATTTCATTATCTTTCCAACCCAAGGAACGAGCAAACAATTCGCCTGCGACTGGCGGCTGCTGCGGTAGGCGGACAACGGGTCGGAGCTTTGCTATTTTGCTTCATCCGAGATCCGAACGACGTGAGCAAACAGCGTCCACCGTAAACATGCAAGCGTCGTGTATACACGTCTTTAATGTGTACGAAGGAAAATTTGTACCTTGTTTATTATTTTAAATTGTGCATACAAATTAACATTGGTTGATCGAAACGTCTGTGTTTAATAATTTATAGATTGCAATTTATAGGAATAACGTTGTATTTAATTTTTTTTTTAATTTAATGTCTGTTCATAATAATATATGTAGTCATTATTTTTACCACGTTTATTTCAAAATATATAATGTTTAATGATATCGTACTAAAACATTGTGAAAAATTAATTTAATTTATACTTTGTTTATTTTAAACAATGTCCTGTTGCTAAAATTCTTTTTTTTGCGTCTATGAAAAAATGTTCTCTAATCATGGATTACTTTTTTATCCCTTTGAACAGATAATACAAAGCGAATATTATGTTCCAGGCCGATTTTGTTTGATCATTATTTTGGTTTGACAATTATTTGTCAGTTCGTACTTAGTAGTCGTAAAGAATAATTGATTACAATTTATTATGGAGCATTTAACGTCTCAATAACGTTTTATTGTCTCAAAACATTTTATCTAAATAATAATGTCATAACCATTAATCGTCATATATCGAAAAATTTATTAGCAGCCGAATTGGGTCGATTGGGCGTGTAATACGTATGATTTCAACACAACGATACCACCTCACACACAGCCCGAGTTATTCTTGAAATTTTGAGAGAAATTTTTCCCGGCCGCATAATGTTAAAAAGTGGTGATATTGACTGACCTCCTCGATCACCTGATTTGACAACTCCCGACTATTTTCTATAGAGGTACTTGAAAGAAAAGGCCTACGTCAATAAGCCAACTATAATTTTGATGATACAGAACTTTATTCGATATTAAATAGCTGAAATAACACGCGAAGTGTGCGAGAATGTTATGAAAAATCAGGCAGCCACTTGGCCAATCTCATATTCCATACATAATTGTAATAAATCAAATAATCGATAAATACAAATTAAATTAAAAGTTGTATTTTATTTACTAGTTATTTAAAAACAACAAAGGCATGGAACATAATATTCATTACGTGACAATAACTTATTAGGTCTTTTTAAAAATGACTTTATTTAGATATCGTTAAAATTCAGGTTAACGAATAGAATTTTATGGCCGTCAAATGGTACAGGAACTCTTGAATTCTGCTGTGGGTCGGTTTTTATCATAGTAATCATTCTTTGATGAAATGACAGCTACGACAAAAGTGACCCACGGCAGAACATTACCAAGTTCGTTTCCAATTACAATTCTAACAGTATCTGCAGTGGATATGAAGTTGGCCATTTAGAAGTCATGTAATCTAGTACTATTGTAAATGAAAAGAATTAAATATTTTTAATTATTATTATATCTAACTCTTGATCTCATGACATATAACATAACTGCATTTTATACATATTATCTCATTTTTTAAAATATTATACAACTAGTATTTAAAACCTCCTTTCTAGAACGACGTTTAATCGTCACCTTTTCTGTACTTTCCGTTCTTCCATTTTAATTAAACACTATAATAATTACTGACTTTAAAGTTAAGAAAAATAAATTGATATTTCATCTTTGAAAAATTATCTTTATGAACAAAAGGACATTTCTATATAAATATGATTAAAATCGTGTATGCATTTATTTAAATAATAATCAGAATCAGAAATATGATTATTTTCTTTCCGATTTCTAAATTTCTGAGAATATAAATAATTTGTTTTCTATTTGAAATTTCAAAACAAAAAGTTCCACCTAATTCGATATGTTTTAAAGGAAATTGAAAATGTAATTATAAATTTTCTTTCAAATGTCTCTACGCGTGATACACACAAGATTGTTAAGAGTATTATGTAATATGTAATATATCAAAACGTTTTATTTTTAAAAAGTTTGAGATACAGAAATAGCCGCAAGCGTAAAAACATTTGTGGAATATACGTAAATCTCTTTTGAATTTATATATTTCGAGATATATACGCCGAATTGCGGTGAAATTATTAAGTCCTCACATGTTTCAATGTTATTTTAGTAGTTAAGGCAACTTCTCACAAATCACTCATTAATACTGACAGCAGAGTAGTGTCGTGCATCGTGAGTAGTATGCGGGCGGGGTGGGGGCGCATCCCATCGAGTTAAATGGCCACACCCCATGGCTAAACTTAAATTTTACTCATACGCAGAGAATATTCACTAGAATATTTATTATATTTAAACGATCAGTATTGAAGTATTTATATGGTGATCTATCCATATACATATAATATAATGAAAATTTGCAGTGAACATAACGTTCCTGCATTATAAATTGTGGTCAACGAAATTAAATTAATAATATTGCTGGTACATACACAGTAATAATTGTTTTAACGATGCAAGGAATCAGGCCCAAAAGCGTGGAACTCTTTGCCTTCCGTCATAAGAAACAGTGCATCAGAGACTTTATTTAAGAGGAAACTAAAAACGCACATTTTCAAAAAGTCATTTCCATAAGTGAAAATAACAATTTTTAATCTTAAAAACAAATATAATTGTAGAACTATAAACAGTTTATGTGTAAAGCGCCCTTGGGGTGAAAGTTTTTACGAAAATGTCGTACAAATTATCCAATATTATTATTATTACTAAGGAATATTTTATTCAAAATATTTATAGTACACACAATATTTTATGGGTGGATACCTGACTAAATTACGAGTCAAAAATGTTTAAGGAATGTGTGAAAATTCTGCTCCGTTGCGAAAAATATTATTGTTTTAATTTTTTACAAAATCATGTTAAACTTTTGAGTCTGCGTAAATATTAAATTAAATTAAATATAAATTTAGAATCAATAAAATATTTCAATTAATCGGAATATTCGCATAATTACGATTTTTTTTTAATGTTTATATCTCTGGCGTGGTTGAGATTAGACACATATTTCTTGAACATTTTCTACTTGTAATTTAGTCCGGTATCCACCCATAAAATGTAGTACTTCCAAAGAAACCAAACATTTAAGAATTCCACGAATATAATTGAATATAGTTTTCAGATGACGAGACGTTGTTAGTCTACCGAACAATATTTTTGCAAAAAGTCAACTTTTCTGTGCAAAGAAATTCACGGAAATCTGCGTTTGATATTGTAACTCACACTCTGAGCAGTATACCCGACCTAAATAAATCTAATTTGTAAAGTCGTGGAGATTCAGATGAAAGACTGTTGCCAGCTAAAATTTTGCAGATACTAAAAATGAGTCAACCATAATAACCATCGATTTCCTGTCTCTGCGATGTTGGATGTACATTTTTGTCTACTTTACTCATTCCGATTCTTAGTATTTAGAAAATTATTATTTTCTTTCAATTTTTCGTAATTTTTCTTTTGAAATCACGTGGTATTTGCATCGAACTAGATGCTCCGAAGCACAGTATGAAGAATTAATATATTCTTTAAAGATATACTGTTTTATATGTACAATACAAACAGTTATTTTTTAAAACGGCATAAATATATACAATATAAGGAATGACAATACAATTATTAAAACACTATAATGGTATTTGTACTTAGATGAGTCATGTCTTCTAAGTCAAAAGACTTATAGGAGATCGAGAAAATTAAAAGTACAAGTCTTATTTCCTATCGTATTTTATACGCATATAAGAATGGCGTAATTAAGATGTTCACACATCTCTGAGATTAGAGATCAAAGTCTCACCATTGTACACGCGCCTTAAAAGTTACAAATCAATGTAGTTATAATTTTATTTCACTCTTCAAAAACAACTTAGATGTTTTTAAAACAAATTCAAGAAAGAAACATTAGATTACTTCATAACGGCGAAACAGAACAGATTTATGGATGCCATGTCAGATGTACACGGCGGCCGTGACGCAGGTTCAAATAATGTTACGGGAAAATGTACGGGTATTTTTCTTAAGAAAATATAAAATTACTTCCCACGTAAGGATAATCAGGTAGAACTTACGGTCCAAAGATGTGACTATCAATCATTCCCAACTCGCAATCCGCAAATTTAATTTCACGTGTTTTTTTATTATCTTAATAAATTGAATAAAATCATAAAAACTAGCAGTAAAACAAAAATAAAATATCTATTGCAATAAACCTTCCACACTGATTTGAGTTGTGCGTATTGCGCAACATTGCGAAAACTTGGTAGATTTAAAATACATATTTCATTGGCGTATGACGTCATCTACAGAGCCGTATATCTAAATCATATTTGCATTACTTTATGTATTCATAAGTATTATATGCATTTCATATATCACGTTACAATCATTGATATTTTGAATCACGTGTGAATTCGTAATTGAAGCTTTTTTTTGTTAAAAATTCTATTGATTTTCTGACGTCACTTTTTAAATCGATTATCACTTGAATCAGCGCCATCTAGTAGATTCTGCCAAAACGTTTTACGCATATTTGCAGAGAATTTGACCTAAAAAATAAATTCACATTTTTTAAAGCATTTTCATTTTCTTTGCGATGATATTAAATTCGATTTATATTAATTATTTATGCAAGGATATGTTTTTTACGCAAATAAGGTAAATAAATACACTCAAAATTATGTTTTTTTATTTCGTGTATTGTGATATCGTGCGGCGCTATGATCACAGTCACGGTTTTAAATCACTGATATCATGGAATACCATTCACAATCACACCGGTGAGACGAGAGTAGCATTTTTTCTCATCACTAGTTAGTTACAATGTTCAAAAATGTGTTGAAAAACGATAATACAATATTTTGAAAGCGAAACAGACACGCAGTGAATGTTCTTGAGCGTACGCAAAATGCCATCGATATTTTATATAATTTAAATATTCAAAATTATATATGAAAACATAATTTTTACAAGTTTTTAGTATGAGTAATATTATGAATCAATATAATTAATCTGATAAATCTACGTAGGTTTCAAATGAAATTCTGTTATTGCGTATTTGATTTACTATTCGACATTTTATTATTCGTCTTCTATTAAATCAAAATCAAGTTGCAATTTTTTGAAGATAAACACGAACATTATTACAGTAGAATCTCGATTATCCGGATTTTCGATTATCCAGATTATTCAAAATACAATACTTTTTAATATATAATATAACATTGTAATAAAAATATAATTTGACATATTCATAAATAATTTATATTCAAATTACATATTTCTATGGCACTGATCTATCTGGACACTCTGTGGTGATACAATACGCGTTGTTACGCGAACCGCTGGTTATGGGTATCAATCAAACCATTTGGAGCAGTATTTAAATATTTATTTTTAATATTGCCGATATGTCATCGAAAAGAAAACGTGTTGTATTATCATTAAAAGACAAATTGGATATAACCATTGCTTTGAAACGCGGTGACTCGGGACGTTCTTTGTCTAATAAATATGGTGTTGGAACTTCAACGATCTCAGATATAAAAAAACAAAGTGAAAAAATTATGAAGTTTACTAATTGTATAATATCAGGAGATGGAACATCAGAGCGTCAAGTTATGAAAAAATCAGGAAATTAAGAAGTTGAAGAGTGTATTTTTATTTGTTTCATACAAAGACGATCATCTAGACAGCCAATATCTGGTCCATTATTTTCGCAACAGCTAACTTTGAGCAAAAATCGATAATTGAATTTCTTAATAAAAAATATTTTAATATTGAAGCTATATGTAAATCTAAACCAGTGATTCCCAAAGTGGCCTATATCGACCCCCAGGGGTCTATGATAACCTGCAAGGAGTCTACGTCAGCGAAAAAAAAATTTGGGGGTCCATGAAATGAAAATGGGGGTCCACGATAGTGGATCTCAACATACACTGATAGTACCTATTTACTTACATTATAATCTTATAATATAAAGACATATACATTATTTATAAAAGTACCTATGAAGTAAAAAAATTATTATATATGTTTATAAAATTGTGTAAGTTGTAGGATGTAGGCATTCGCTTTGTGGTTTGAGTTTTTAACACTAAACTTCACTACAATTAGAAATTTACAAAAAATCAATATTAGGTAAGTAAGTAGTGGGTCTACCAAAAACCGAAAAACATGGCAAGGGGTCTACGACACAAAAAAGTTTGGGAACCTCTGATCTAGACAAATAAAAATTATTCATACTGTATGTACACGTCTTTCACTGTCAATTATGATTTTTTTCGATTATCCGGATTTTTCCTTATCCGGACTACCTTCATCCCCAATTAGTCCGGATAATCGAGGTTCTACTATATTTTTATGGGAAATTCGTGTTGTTACAAATACAAATGAAAAATATTGATACTGATCAAAGATTTTGATTCACACCAGCAGCGGTGCCTGGTAATACGTAATTGCGTCAAAGTTCACTGCTGCGATAACCGATTAACCCAATAATCTTTTATGATACGGAATTAAATATTTACGCGCTAATATTTTACACTTTATCTGACAAGCTGTTGCTGTTGCCAAAATAGATATCCAGCCAGATCGGATTGGACTATTAGGCGATATGTGATTACACGCCCAACAGTGCATTTCATAGTTTGCAATCTACAACTAGTGCAATCTACCGGTGTTGTATTTTTAATTACCATAACTATGTATTATTTATCTTTATACGTAAAAACTTTGTATCGACGTAATAGCGTTATCCGTATTTCTCATTTATTTAACTAGTGATGGTAAAATCGTTATTTTAACTGTGATTGTGTTCCGATTGTAACGATGATTGGTAACTGATTAACGCAATGACCGGTACACTAGAAAGTAAGTCTCCGACAGTTAGATCTTAATCACCAATCATCGTTAAGTCTCAGTTACCAATTATAGACACAATCACAGTCACGTTTACCATCACTATATTTAACTACAAAAATTAACAAGTATCTTCGTTACAGCAGTCTCGCTCATTTTGCAAAATAGTTTTTTTTATTAAGGAGAACACATTCTTATTGTGAAGTTGTAATTATTCAGAACAATTCTGACGTCTGCAGTCGGTTTATTCAAAGGTATTTGAGATTCCGTAAAAACAATGTAGATGGCTTTCAAATAATGGAACGACAGATGTATTAATTTGAAAAGTGTAACATATAGGTTCGAAAATTTATCATGATTAATACTGGCGCTATAACACAATTGGTAGTGTACTTCTCCGGATTGGAAATAGAGATCCAGGATTAATAAGAATGAATTGTTAATTCTGGCGCCTGCTATCGGTTTACTCAAAGGTATTTGAGATTCCGTAAAATCAATGTAGATGGCTTTCAAATAATGGATCGATAAATATATTAATTTGAAAAAGTGTAACATATATACTGTCGCTGTAGCATAGTTGGTAATACACCTTCCCCGGATTGAAAAAGAGATCCAAGTTCGAATCCCGGTAGCGCGAAAACAATATATTTCGACAAAATTGATTTTATATGTATACATTTATAATTAATACATTAAATTAGTTTTTTTAATTTTATTTTAATATTAGAAGATATAATACATTTATTAAATAGTAATATATACATATATATTTCTTTTAACATTTATTTCTTCTCTATGAGAGTAAGTATAGAGGAGTATATACGAGATAATTTGTGTTTCAGTTAGTATGTGAACATATTTTTTGATTTCAGATACAAATTTAATTTTTCGAATTGTGATGGGGAGATTGTTAAAATAATTGATACCTTGATAAATATAGTGATTTTGGTTTGCGGTACATTTTAGTTTTGGAATATCAATTTGGTCTCTAAATCTTGTAGATCAGAATTCGCTTCTAATATATAATTTATTTTTAATTTTAAAAATTTGGATAATTGTTTTTTTTTGTATATGTCTATTATTTTAGGTATTTTGAAATCTGTGAAGAGTTGGATACTTGGATAGTCATTTGCGAATGGCTATACATGCTATTTTTTTCTGAATTTAATATTGTTTATTGCACGTTACATATTACGGGTTAAATTTCATTTGTACTCTACGTCTCAAATACCAGATGTCATCTTTTAATATAAAAATACAAGATGCTAATTTCAGTTTTATCTCAACCGAGGATCGGCGATTTTTACAACCGGTCAATGGAAGGTACGGTTGTTATCGATTTTATTATCCACTGTGCCGGAAATTCGATGAGGGTTTTTCAGTTTGGACACCTACCCTTGTGGATTATGACCATAGATTTTATTTTAGGCGGTCGCCGCTTTTCCTCCATCCAGTGTATTCTCTGCGCTAAAAAAATTGGACGTTATTTTCACACGACTTTCTCCAATTCATAAAACGTTTCTGATTTTTTTCTTAATCTATGTTTTAACAACCTAGTTAGTTTATATTTTCATCGTCTTTCTGTCTGTGAGTAGAACATTATAACATTATGATTCGTCATCACAGCTTAAGACAGAGGAAGATGGAAGCATTTTGTCGACAATTCAAGTCCCCGACCTTCCAATCCAAGGATATGAAAATGATGACCATTAAAAGGAGGTAAAATGCAATAGGATAATAAATATAAAAATCTAAGAAATACCAATAATTGATTTTGACTTATTTTGAATTGTCTAGGGATCTAGACTGGCGATCTAGCGGTCGGGGGTTCAAGTCTCGTTTCTATTATATTCTTATTTTAATAGCATAAGCGTTTAGCTTAGTTTTAAAATAGTAAGAATATTGATCTGACACGTGTCCCGTGCACGCATATCTATTTAAAAAAAACAGAACTAGTGCATTATTATTATTAAAAATTTTCTATAAATATTCAACATATTTTTCAAAGCAGACATTTGTTTCACACACATTTAAAACAGTCTCGTGTGCCAAATGGCCCCTTAAAACGGTTTGAGGGCAAAACGGTGCCAAAAACTGGAAAGGCAAAATCGTTCATTTAAATCACGCGTCAGTATTTTCTATACACAATTTTAACTTTTCTTCACATACCTTCCCTTTCTTCGTTCTGTATCCTTAATTTACTTTACAACTGCTTTACTGTTAACTTTTTTAAACTCATGTCCTGTAACTAAATTAATATGATTACACATTAATTTATTGTATTTAACTCACCATCGTGTAAGTGAATAGAATCCGTTCAATGTGTATTACACTTTATATACTTGTCACTTTAACTCTCTAGCAGTGGCGTGCACTTGGCACAAACTTAGGTTATGCTATTACTGACGATTCTAAGTATTTTGAATTAATTAGAATATAATTTAAAATCTATTACTTTAAAACAGACAAATTATTTTATTGCTCGGTACCGTACTCTGCTTTCGATTTCGCTTAAATTATTTTCTACGATTTCTCCTTCCGACAACGGATTTAAAATGTTTCATTAACAGTGTTCAAAAACATCTATTTAAATAAATATCTTTACACATTAACATAGCTGTAACTTATAACATAAATAATTGTGTTTTGACATTTAATTTAATATTGGTAATAAACTAACTTAATAATATCCTGAAAAATGCAAATTCGCTCGCTTGAGAGATGATAAATTATAACCTATAAATTGTATCTACGTAAACACCGATATATGGAATCATAGGTTGGAATATACTAAAAACGTTTAATTTGTCAAGTAAAACAATTAAGTAGAAATGTTATTCTATGCAGTTTTCAGTAAGGATTAATCCCTTTTGAAAACAGCAGACTTAAGTACAAATTATTTGAAAAGTGCATAAAATACGCAGACGTCAAAATGCCGACATATTGTAGATTCAGTAAAATATATTTAGTTCAGTACAATTATTCTAAGGATTCAAAAAACAAGTTAGGTTCATTCAAGACCTAAGTGCTAGCAAATTGCGAACCAGAATGCACATGAAGTTGTTACAAATGGTTCGCAAATAACTCACGGATAGACAAAAGTCGTGGTTTACGTCATAGACAAGGTTACGCTAATCCGGGTAATAACGGCTAGAATTTTATATGGTCTTTTCATAATATAAAGATTATTTAATTTATTTTTATTTCTTAGAATTTTTAGTAACACTTGCATGCAGTGCAAGCAAATAAATAAATAAGTTAAATATAAGTTTTTCGGTAATTGTTTTCACTTTGTGTTTTGTCTGATCCACTTTGTTTAAAGGATATATGTTTGGTTTGAACGACTTGTGATCATGTTATTATCCAATCTATACAGAAAATAACAAGATTGTTAAGATTGAGATTATTACGTTGGATCTAAAGTAAAAAGTATAAACACACACTCACATATTGGAACAATGCTAGAAGAGTTTTCTTTAAAGTAGATGCTTTTTTTATTGTGTATATTATTCTGTTGTAGTAGTTTAGAAATGCTTTATTTGGAGAAAGTAAATGTTAGCCCAGGGGAAATAATGGTTTTCATAGTGATGAAAGCAAATGAGGAATACTTTCAATATAATATTCTTCATTTGTATTTCCCAATGGATTAGGAATTTTGCGTGACCTTAGCGACCTTTTATTTTTTCATATAAATCGGCGATCACGAATTCCACACGAGAAGACATCCGACAGATTTATAACAACACTATTGTCCACAAATTTTTTACTTCCTTTAATACCTTGTTTTTATAGGCCCTATGTCAGTGTAATTTACAGATTTCCGAAAATAAATTCACGAGATTTTTTGCAATGATTTGATTTATTTTAAAAGATTCGCGCCGCAAGTTTATATCGCGTAATAATGGTAGAAATTTACTAATTGTGAGCATAATATATTAGAGATAAATATTTAACAATAATATTTATATAATACCTCATGAAACTATACCATCTGTCCTCATATCAGAGATGCCTAATTTTCGAGAATTAGTTTTATATTGTTACGAAAAATATTTCCTTCCCTTTTCTCGTAACTTATTGCTCAGCGAGAACACCATGAGACACTGGGCAGGGTGTATGACATTCCATGACGCATTGGTTCGTCGTTAAATCAGGATGGTATCACTGCAAAGGATAGCTTCAATAAAAAAAATGAGTACATATTACTTAAAAGCCTCTTGGGCGATGTTTAATGATAAACGTTAACAAAACAATTGAGCCTAATATTCTTACAGACTAACAATAGCTTATACATTAAATAATTGTCATATACACATACACGGTTTCTTGATTACAGAATTGTGGTGTCGAAAAACACTCGGTTAACGGTCGCTACTAAAAGAAATGCTGGTTGAAATCCATAGGCGACTTACTCGGGGAGGTGGCGCCATTCCAGACAGCTGGTCCGGTCCCTGGCCAAGTTGGCGAGGCGACGGTCGACGGGAGACGAACGACAGCCGCAGCGGTGGAGAAAATATCTCGATGTCAATTTTGGTAACGCACGCTGGGTGTAGACACAACGCGGTAAGCGCTGTTCTTATCAGGTCCATTGCGCAACGATGAGGATGTTGTGTCGGTTTCTTTTAGTGATTTGTAAGTATCCGCGCCACCATTATGTATTGAGAGGGATACGCATTCACGCCGAAGATGCGTGTATCCATAATCCTTGACCTCACGTCACTGCCCTTTCACTTCACTGTCTTCAACGGGCGCGCTCGTGCTTGGGCACGTGACTGATTTGCGCCTGCGCAACAGCGCGATCGTCCAGATATCTGAGCGCTGATGGTTAAAACTGTTTCATAACAATATCTACAGAACAACACAACATATTAAAATATGTAATGTTCTCATAAACTCAAATATATTTGTTCCAAAAAAGTATATAAAATGTAACAGACCTTGTCCACAATATTTTTTGGGTGGATACCTGACTACATTACGAGTTGAAAATGTTCAAGCAATATGTGCAAATTTTACAAAATCGTATTAAGCTTGAAGTCTACGTACTTCTAAATAAATATTAGCGAAATTGTTCAATTACATTGTATCTTGGCTTCACGCCCTAAATCATCTCACAAAAAATAGTCTAGCCGTTGGAAATTCGATGATCTATATTTTTTCGTATTCAATATATAATTTGGAATCAATAAATATTTCAATTAATCAAAGTAATCGCATAATTATATATTTTTTAATACCTTTATATCTCTGACATGGTTGAGGTTAGGCACTCGTGATATAGTCAGGTATCCATCCATAAAGTATTGTGGATTAGGTATGTTACATCCTGTATAAGTTTTATATATTTTTTGTGAGCAACCTCTAAAACTTGTGAATTACATTTTTTTTAATATGCACGTATTTTCAGCCTATCGATGAATTTTGTAGATTTACCAAGTTCAGCGTCGGCGTCTTTGAGATCACACAGGGTAAAAAATTTGACTTCCATTGCCGGCTGAAGTTCCGCTGGGATAAAAGAAAACTTTAGACAAAGCTCACGGAAAAATAATGAAAAATGCTCAGATATCCGATAGATAGAGCGCCCTACAAGGTTCAGCTTCAAATTTAAGTAGGAGCGGATGATTTCAGTACTTTAACAAAAGGTTCACGCCGAGTTGCGTCCATTAAGTTAAGGCTCTGATTGAGTTTTGGAGCTGTTCTATGACTATTATCCGATCCCAACTCTTAATCGAGGACTTCCAGATATATATCTGATTATGCGACCTATTTTCTTCCATTGTTAAAATTGAATTCAGTTTTAGGTTCATACCCTGAACTATAATCATATAAAGTAGCACTGTTCAGTCTGGTCTGGATACATGGTCACGAGTACGGAATCTGTCCAATCCCGGGATTCCGGATCTTAAGATTTCGGCCCAGTTTGCAGTTCATTCATATAAAATATTCGGGATTTAAATTTTGCTTCGGTATTGGATTCACTAGTGAGCTCCTGTTGACTTGAAATGAAAATAAGGAATGGCCCGTGTCGACGGATGAAATTTATCTCGGAGTAGATAAAAAATGGTATAAAGTTCAGAATGAAGCGATCTACGAATCATCATCACACATTTTTTGTTCCCAGAGATCAGAGAGAATTTTTATAATATATATTTTCTTGCATCCATCCACTTTTTTCATCTCCCACATATCGTGACGTAAATGAAATCATATCTTAATATCACCTATGATATTTTTTGTGTGAAATAGAATGAGTTACAATATTATCATATTCGCTATACATATAACATATAAAGGTATTTTTTAGAGGTTTATTTTTAGAATTGGGAACACTTTTTCATGCCAATTTGACAGCTGATTTGTGCTCAGTTTGATTTACCGCTAGAACAACGCTTGCAAATAATGCAAATTTATTTCGAAAATCGTGGTTCAGTTCGCGAAACTTACCTTGCGCTACGTCCATTTTACGGTCAACATAATCGTCCATCAGAGTAAATAATTCGAATAACTATGGATCGTTTTCGCACCACGCATACTCTAATTGATAATACGCATCCGCAGAGATATCGTACAGTGCGCACCGAAGAAGCTGTTGCTGCAATGGAGCGTAGTATTGAGGAATGAGTCGATTCGCCATCGAGAGTGCTATAGATCCATGATTACTGACTTTTTCGTTCCATAATTGAATGGCGTTAATGTGGAAGAGCTGTAGTTTTAACAAGACGCCGCAACATGCCACACAGTGCGCGCCATAATCAATTTATTGGAGGAAACATTCGATGAGCGCTTAATTTCGCGTAATAGACCTGAGAATTGGCCTCCAAGATCGTGTGATTTAACACCTTTGGATTATTTTCTGTGAGAATATGTAAAATTTCTAGTCTACGCCGATAAACCAGAGATGATAGATGACTTGGAAGCCAACATTCGTCGCGTTATTGCCGATATACGTCCCCAGCTGCTCCAACAAGTGGTCGAAAATTGGACTTCCAGATTGCGCTTTATTTGAGCCAGCCCCTGTGCTCATCTATGCGAAATCATATTTAAATACTAGTGGCATAAAATTATCTTTCGAATAAAGCTAATACCATGGCCATTACTACGATTTTTATGTGTTTATTTCATTTTAAAGTTATTTACTTTTAGTATTACCTCAAGTGTTGAGAATATTGATGATTTTTATGAATTATTTACAATATGAAAAATCTTACCAGTTGACAATAAAGTGACATAGTATAATATTAGAAGAGTTGATAAATAATGTAAATATCAATACTGACCCTCACCATAGATAGCTATTCCGCCAGATCGTCGGGTCGAACCGTGAGAGGACCCATCGCGAACAGTGTGTACGGTGAGAGAACGAGAGAATATGTTGTGCCACGAATAGTTAATAAAATACTTATTAAATATTATGAAAAATAATGTGACCTCAGAGACCACCCTAAAATATAAAGTGAAAGAACACATTCCCATCTAATTTTTGTTTCTTTTGTTGTAAAAAATTATAATATATATGTGTGTAATCAAGTTGAACTAATTTAAAGAATATATTTTGTGAATAATGAAATAATTCGCTTAAAGCGATCGTGTCTTATCCTAGATCTAGAAATAAAGTTGTTTTCTTTTGATATTTGAGTAATACAAAAATCTTGAGTAATTTATTTGATTGGACATATTTACTGTGAGTAAAGTGTTTGTTTCACCTTGATGTTTAATTTTTTAATTCCTTTATCAGTTTTGTTTTGATTAGGTGAAGGTTATTTCTACAATACAACCTTTTGCCAACAGTGGGCCCTGCCAAGTGAATGTTCAGCCAAATGGGTCACAACCCCATCGCGGAAAACGAGACCTAGTTGGCCCACTGTATGCACTAATTAGCTCCCGCAGTTTACTGAGGTCGAAAAAATATTTTTATTTATTTATTTATTTAGACAATATAATATTTGTACAGCTGAAATAAAAAAAATACAGTTTCTTACATATATTTTACACATATTTTAAAATGCATTGCCCAATTGTTTTAGGGCAAATTGGTAAACAAATACATTTTACAAAACCAAAACTCATTGAAGGCAAAACACAATCAAATCGAATACGTGACACATACAAGACAAGTAAACATGAAAAAATGTATTAAAATTATATAAAAAAGAAAAATACCAATGTACGATACAATATGTAATGCAAACACATATAAGAGAACAAAATACACAAAATGCAGATATAAGAATTATTTCATTATATAAAATAGTTACAACAGCCATTTAGTACCCGCCAAATTACAGGCAACAATACACTGCGATCGAACCAGTTTGAGTAACCACCCTTCTCCTGGCCAGCTCCTCGGACACATCTCGGCACCGCCTTCAGTGAACTAGGTTTATCTTAAACTTTGTATAATGTAACGAACAGTTTAATTTCAATTGTGTTTCTTTTATAAACAAACGCAACTATCCTAAGTACTGTTTCATTCACAATACGCCCGCTCTAGTCACAAACACTCACATATATACCAGCCTCAATATTGATAACATTTCATAAGTATACCGAAAAATTCGAAGAGGTATAGGGCGCACATTCTCACCGTACATATCCTTCTTATACATCATAAATACAATCCTTACAATTGTGACTCTTTTGAGTCAATAACAACTAATAAACCCTAACCACTAAAAATCTATATAAATTGAGATATAAATTAAGCTATTGTGATTGTTCTATTGATAGCCGCGGGATGTATTGCTTATGTATTGTGGATATAGCCAAAGCAGGTTAAACAACGAAAAACTACTTAGTTTATTATAAGATACAGTTTTCATGTATGGAATAGTTAAGTTGTATAATAAATTACTATAGGCGAATAGCTTACGGAGGCGTTTCTTGTCGCTGTTGTTGGGAAGACGGCTGCAAGAAGAGTGAGGTATGTTTTAGGTATATAAAAATACTAATTATCGCAGACAGTTTCATGAACCGACTTCGAAAAATTTCAATACACTTTCTTGGATCATAATCAGAAAACCCCGAAGCCACCGAAACCGAGAACTACTTCATATCACGTCGACAGCTTTCAGGTTAATAGATTTTAAGTATAAAAAAGACGACGCTATATATTCTCCAATAAACGGACAATTTCATATGTACTGTCCACTCACTAACTAACTTACCATCACGCCGTATCCATCGCACTCTTCTGTCCTGACACACAATTCTCGCCTCATCCACATTCATACATCTTCTCATACAAGCTCGCCAATTATTGTGACTTCTAACAGGACTATCCTCCAGTATCTGATTTACCTGATCGTACCAAGTCTTCAACGAACGTCCTCTATCTCTGGAGCCATCAACACTTGCGTCATATATCTTTCTTACCTTAGAATGGTGAACGTTATATTTATATAAAGCGATGACTTAAGCCAGCCGAAGACAGGTCGTCAGCTCTGTAATTACCCATACTTCCATATCTTTCCATTAAAATATAATTAAAAAAATAGCTTCGTCTCTATGAGATATCTATTATTTGTTTCATATGATAACTGATAGAATCAACCCTGAAGATGTACTACAGTGAAAATACAGTGATTGTTCTTTACGCAACGCTGTTAACAATTCACAAAACAAACCTAGCAATACAACTGTATACATACTGAAATGCTTTGCGCTTGCCACAAGAGATACGAATGGAATGAAGTGTCTGGTGGTACAATGCAGAGACGAGCGATCCCACTTTCGCGGATGTTTGCTGACTAGATGGACGCATCTGTTGAAGTGTCCCTTCAGAAAACCGTCAGGGGTGTCACAGATCGGAACGGATGACGCCGAATATATTTGACCGTGATTAAGGAATTAATATTGGTGATGAGCACAAAGTCACAAACTATGAGTCAATCACTGATATCTTTGAGTCACACTCACTATCAGTGATTGAGTTTTTGAAAACATTGTGATTCGTGAATTGTTTTTTTTTCATTATTATTATTTTTTTAACTTTCCGCCTGATATTCAAATTTTTCACAAATTGATGAGCAAAATTTATAAAGGAATGACGTCATAATCATGACCAGTTCCATCTAGTAAATAATGCTAAAAAGGTTTACGCATGTTTGCTGGGAATTTGACTGTCAAAAAGTTTTACGCGCAAATATGCGTAAAACAGCATTTGCAAGGAGCCATAAAATACACTTTTCTTTTTCAAAAATATTTCATTTTCTTAGTGATGATATTATATTAAATTTTTATTTATTAATTATGCTAGAATATGTTTTAACGCAATTGAAGTTTTAATACTACGCTCGGTCTTTTTTTTGTTTCTTTATTTATTTCATGTACCATGATATCGTGAAGCGCAAATAGTGATCGCAATCACTGATATTATCAAATACCAATCACAATCGCACCTTTGAGTCAAAAGCAGCATTTTTTCTCATCACTAATTAACATATACAAATTAAATTAATCAACTAGATAGATATACAGAAAAAAGTTATCCCGGTAGCTACTAAATATTCTTTGGATACATACATTTTTTTTTGATTCATTTAATTTGTATTAACATATAACAGAACTGCGTTCTGAAAATGCAACTTCACAGCATCATGTTTCTCTTTAATTAATTAATACAGGGTGTAACAGACCTGACTAAATTATGATTCGAAAATGTTCAATGAACATGTGCCTAATCTCAACCCTAACAAATCGTAATTATTCGATTATTTCGATTAATTGAAATATTTTATTGATTTCAAATAATTTATATTGAACACAAAAAATTAAAGATCATCGAATTTTTTGTTAGATGATTTAGAACCAGAAGCAAAGATATAGATTAATTAAGAATAAATTTCGCAAATATGTATTTCGAAGTATGCTTAACATGATTTTGTAAAAAAAATCAAATAATAATATTTTCCGTGACAGTACGAAATTTGCCCATGAACATTTTCGACTCATAGTTTAGTCAGGTATTCAATCACCCATAAAATATTGCGGACTAGGTCTGTTGCGTCGTGTATATTATTAAATATTCAATGTGTTGTTAGTATAATTAATCTTTTAAGCATAAACATAGTTGATTTTACTTCTCATACTTGTCATAGCGGCCGAGGATACCTTACTTTAGTTTACATAACGAAGGAGACGGGAGAAAATTAATGAAGTAATCATCAGCACGCTTCAATTACTTTATAATAAACATGTCAAAATTATAACGTGCAGTCAGTTTGTTTAGAGAAATTTATCGCGAGTTTGGCGAGAAATGTTCTCACCGGTTTACAGTAACGACTTTGCCGGCGGCACAGTTGGAGTAACTATGGAGAAAAGTTCAAAACTTTCCCCACAACTAAGATACCCTTTCATACACGAGATCACGTAGTTCACAGGATGAGATACAGCACCCTAGATAACAATTAATCCGTTTTCTGAAAAGAATGTCAAATTTTTGTAGACCGTCGCCGAAGCTAAAACATTTCAATTTTGTCACATTTTCAATTTATCACCGAATAGTTTTTAAATTAAATTAAAAATAATTTGCCTTAAAGTTTTGAATATTAAATTCCAGCCCGATTTTTAGTTCACATTTGTAGTTGCTAATAATTTATTATGCAGCATCTAATGCCTCCTCGACAGCGTGTTGAAGTTAGTAAAACATTTTATCTAAATAATAATGGTAATGCTGTAACAATTAATGGTGATCGCTATCGTCACATGTTGGGAAACTTATTGATGACCGAAATGTGGTTTAAATAAGAGTCCGAGCTACGCTTGAAATTTTGCTAGAAATTTTTCCCGACCGCAAAAAGTGGTGATATCGACTGTCTTCAGCGAAGGCGAAAGATTCACTGCAATAATCTCGCTATCCGTATTTCTGCTGCATCCCATCTGTCTACTAGCTAATCCGGTGCCAACTTTATTTCTGTTTCCAAACAACGGTGTAAAAAGAGTCTTTTGTAGACGGCCACACCCGCACTTAGTGATGGAACAATACCATAATAATAAGCGTAAAAACAGGGATGTTTTCAAACTCAGATTTCATTTCAGCACAGTGTTCAAAGAATTGGCGAGCGGAACGGAATATGGGGCATCATTAAAAGCTCGTTAAACCAAGGCCAGCCAACATTATCTCCGTTCTGTTTCGCTTCTGAAGTTCTCGCTGCTCCGCAATCAATCATTCGCATTCTGAAGGAACAGCCGCGCGACTTTGTTCAACGTACTCTTGCGGAAGTGCCTCCCAGGCCAATAATGAATTCTCAAAACGTCTCAACTATTTTTCGAGTGGACTAACTGAACGTTCCATCCGACTAATATTTTCGCTAGCTTATTTTCATTTTTAACCTTTATCACACCGTGCTATAAAATATCCGTATTCAGCCACAATGTCAACTCTTGTTACCGTACAAAATTAGAGTTTATTTAGCATTTAAATAAAAAAGCATCTACTGGCTTGAATGCCTTTAAAAAAGTGATAAAATGATTAATATTGCAGGGCTTCGAACCGGCACTGAACTGAAAACGTTATTTTTGTCTGAACGAAAACCGGAGCTGAACCGGAAAAAAACATTGGTTTATTTCGGTTCTGTACATGTTCACTCACGTTCTTTAAACAATATCTTACTCTCCACTTCAGTTATTCTAAATATTCTACGAGACAACATAAATAGTTTAAATGAAAATACATTGGAAGATATTTTAATTATTAGAGGTAACTTTAATATTTTTTAATTATAAAATAATATATCCAAGAATCCTGTATACTTCAACGTGAATATGCGAATTTATTTCGTTTAATAAATTATATTATTATCATATATTATTTATTCTTCTAGTTCTAATTAATATACCTTTAATTAATTATTATTTATATAATATTATTGTATGTATCAATTCATGTAGTATGCTTATTACAAAAGGAATAAAATGTTATAAATTAACATAGAAAATAAATTTTTAATACAATTAATTAGTTTTAAAAGTAATCACTCAGAGCTGAACCGAAAACCAAGAAAACCGTTATTTTTTTCGGAACCAAAACCGGAACCGAACTGATATATTTTTTTAAATTGAACCGGAACGAAAACCGAAATGAAAGAAATAAATAACTCTGAAATATACCAATATAACTTGACCTTCCTTAATAGGGGACATAATTATAGTGGTATGTTTGTTATTGTTTTCACCGTGAAATTACTGTGTAATATCTGTTTGGCTACAAATATTTATTCCCCAATGTAACAATTTTATATTGTGATTGAATTGAAAAATAATATATTTTGTAAGACTCGCTTTAAATAAATGGTTTTTCACTTTCTATAACTTTTCAGACATTTCTAAGCGTCAGAGTTTTCCTTAAGATTAAATACATATGAATTTAATATTACGTATATTTACGGAATATTGCAGACTTAATTAGAACGGTAGACCTTCGTTACTGAATGGTTAGGGAAAGGTTAAGAAAAGGTTCAAACATCATTTTAGGTTCGAAAATTGTCGACTCCGATGAGTAATCTGCCTTAACTTCTGAACATAATACACTTCTCACGTGACTAAAACCTTCATTCATATATGTCGCCATCTCTTTCCAGACCGGAGAAGGCGCATTATTCAAATATGCTACACCGACATTATTATTATATGTCACCTTTTTCATATTAATACATTTATCGTTCCATTATTTGAAAGAGCCATCTACCTTATTTTTGCGGAATCACAAATACCTTTGAGTAATCCAATAGCAGACGCCAACTTCGAATCCCGGTGGCGCAGCAACAATATTTTTAGATAAAATTGATTTTATACGTATATCTTTCTAATTAGTACATTTAATACATATTTCATATATTTTATCTTCATAGACTATTTCTCGCATATTCGAAACGAGACAAAAACATTTATTAACTGAGACTACGTCGTGATTGCGAAACTCGGGATGGAATACGAAAAATGTAGAAACAGTGCTATTAGAGAAATTATCGTCATTAATAAATATTATTAAGCTTTAAATTTACATACCATAAACAAGACAACAGCTCTGCAATACCATATTATTCGTATAACAACTTGGAAAGAATTTTAACTGTGAAATACTTGGAAGTGATGATGCATTGAATTGGAGACATCGTGTGAATAAATAAATAATTGTCAAATCGAATTCGCAAACTAATTTACTTCTTCAGAGAAATTAAAGAGATTTTTCAGGACCTACATTAACTAAAACAATCTACTATGCTTTGTGTCATTCTCTAAAAATATATGGATTAGTAAGCTGTAATATAAGCTAAAAACATTTAAGAATCTCTAGCCCGGGCACATAAGTCGGTGGTGAGACTAATTTACAAAAAAAAACATATAGTTACTATTCGGAACAACTTTTTTGAGAAAATCAGTTGTTGGATGTAATCATTATTGTAACATTTTACAAATAATAGCACACTGCATAACCTTATAGAATATACATAACAAACTACTTCATTTCTACTAACAGAAATACAAGTTACTGAATTTTACAATTTCATAATATTATTTTTTGAACTAAAACTATATGTACACTTTATTTCGTTTCTATTAATTTACTGGTCTGTGCTAATTAGCAATTTGGCTTTCCGTGTTGGAAATTCTACGCAACAATTATAATACTAAACCGCAGTTGAAACAACCAGTGTGCCAAATACGTTTCATGTGAAATACATGTTCAAAAGACAGAAAATGTAAAATTCGGTGTAGCTGTGAATAATCCCCAAAAAAAAACGTTTTAAGATATTTGTTAAATCTATTTTTCACTGGTTTCGAACGATGCTGAAAACCATGATCGTATGAAATCACATCGATTGAAAGATGTGTCATGTTTTTCAACCAATCGCTGTGGTTTTTTGTTTTCATCAGACTCTTCGATGAAACATCTTTCTCAAATGTTAGCATTGAGGGAATACATGAAAGGGGTGGAGTCGTACTCCGAGGAAAAGGATTACGATTGGCAAAATCAATTTCAAATCAATTTTTTGTACGACTACTTATGTATTTTCTCTATGTTCTTTATGTTGGGTGTAATTAATAACCCAATATAAATCTCTTAATTTATGTCATCAAAAGTACCCTATAAATAGGTGATTTATCTAATAAACAAATTATAAAAATAATAAAATGTATTTAATTGTGAATTCACATTTTATCGGTGAAATTGCGAATTTTGAAAGTATATCAATCCTTGGTAATTAAAACCAAAAATGTTGTCACTGTAAAAATAAGTTTGAAGAGATTAATAAAGTTATGCTTCATATTGCGGTGGCAGCTCAGATTTTTTTCCAAAAGTTTCTTTTGTATTTTTTCAATATATATGTATATATGCAACTGGCGTATCTTCTGGGATTCCTTGGAAAAACCTATGTGTACGTTTTGGCACACGTGCCATTGTCAAGATGTTGCCTCAAAAAATTACGCTTCAACCGTACTTTTTCGCAAGAGATATAAATAAATCTCCCACAGTTCGCGATCTAACCCAGAAGAGACGCCAATTGCGCAAACTAGTGTCAAAAATTATGTACATTTTTCGTTCTACAATTTATTAACACAAAAATTTACGGAAATCAAGCTCCATGTGGATGATTTGATATGAAAAACCATGGTGATGTTCAAAGAAGACGCTACCTCACCGATGGTAACTCGCCTATTCGCTGGAACTCTCTCTCGAGCTTGCTGAATCTTGCCATCCGCGGTGAAGGTTGACGAGCGTTTTGTCTGACCACTTTAAAACTTCTCGATCCTCAAAAAAAAAACACTTTTACGCGATAAAGCACTGCATTGACTTAAAACTAGCTACAAATCTATTTTTTAAATTTAATATGATTATTTTTATTCGCAAGACTGATTTTTGAATAGACATACGTACAGACATCAATCCAAAAATAGTTTAAACTATTTCGATACACCCGTATTAATAACAGAATTATGTAAATTTCTCCGGTTAGCGTTTTGATCATATTGTGTTGCTCACGGTTTGTCACGAGGCAGGCGTATAAAGCGATCATAATAATCCATGTGAATATTTCAATCCCCACTCTGGTGAATGTTACAGTCCGACACAAAGCTTGCTTTAATGAACGAATCGCTGAACAACGTACATACATATCTTACAGATCAACATGAAACTTAACGATACCAATTTGGCTTCCGCAATATTAGCTTCAGCAAAGAATAAAAAAATCGCAACAAAAAACATAAAGGCAAGATAACATTTAAGAAGACTTGTAATATATTATGAGGAGTTCAGTTATTAAAAAAGTGTTTTTACTTTTAATTGTATCGGTGAAGCTTTCTAAAACATAACATGTTATATAAAGTTCAACAATGATGGGTTGATCAGACTTTAATTTTATTACATTTCACATACAGAATTAATAAATAATCTAATTTCTATATGTTCTGTAGATATATTAAATGAAACTTTGAATACTTTGGTATATATATATTTACGAGTATATATAAAATAAATGTTTGAAATGTGATGTTGTAAAACTATTGAATTTCATGCCTCGGAGAGTTTTTCTTATCAACTCTTATTTCATGATTAGAAAATCTTCTTAATAATTATTAATTTAGGTTTTAATATATTTTCTCTGTAGCGGAGCAATTTGGACAAACAAGATCAATTACAATTGTTTGTTCAGAATTTAATGTTTTACCTGTATTCTAAGTCATACACGATTTGTTAAGAACTGTATATTTATTATATATTGGTTTATTTAACATTTCTCTCGACGCTGGAAATTTCAATCGCCGTAAGAAACAAAATATGTAATATGGAATTTTTGGTACCTCTGAAACAGTTTTTTTCTTTTCTCTTTCTTTATTTGTTCTTAGATAATAATTCTTGGTAGGAGGTCACGTTTTCCTGTATTATTATTTTATTTATTCAACCTTGAAAAAAATATGTTTTAACGTCAAATTAAAGGTGGCTGACATTTGTTGTAAAAACGTATGAAAGGGTGACACACTAACATTAAAATGTAGCATCAGATTTATAATAATACAGAAACAAATAAGAAGTAGATTAATACACACATATTTTCTATATGGTGCCTCTCAATCTTACAACAACTTAGTTTCGGTGGGAATGTAATCAATAATAATATGTGTATAGAGGACAGGATTTCAAATTCACCGCCGTCTTAGCCGGCATCGATACTAGCGACATAGCGCTGCCGGCTGCCGCTACAGGTCTGGCCCGATCCCTCACCGATGATCTATTTTCTGTTTCACCGCTCCGCAACGGCGGTCTTGCCTGGATCACGCGCGTCGAACGAAACCGCCGACTCATCTCACTCTTTCATTTACCCATCGACCTAACATCTAAATATGTATTAAATGAATATTTGTGATGTCTGTTAAGCACAATTATTACTTTTATGCTATGTATTTATAAATACTAATTTGCCAAGGCTGTAAGTACTGCAATACACTACATATGGTAATAAAAAAATTAAAATATATTTCTGTCCTTTTCTACATGTTACTTATGTCATTAGTGTTGAAACACAATGGTTACTTAAAATAATTAGAATCATTCAACAATTTATGGGTATCCTCAGAATTCCAATGAATAATGATGTCCCTTGCAAATTAAATTGTATAGCTGTCCTCCACTATAGATATAAATACAAGTTGAGTTAAATTTTTTATTTTTTTATTTATTTGACATTTTTACAATTTTTTTATAACTTGAATTAAGTATTTTACATTTTTAAAAGTACATGGTTTTTTTTTCGCTTACCTTTCCAAAAAAGAGACTAGCTCTTGTGCTTGGAGAGAGAGTTACACTATAATAATTTTATATAGAGTGTTATACATTTATAGTCTATAATTATTTATTGTCTATTTGTGTGCTTCTGAAGTGTTCTATAATATTATTTATTTTTTAATTATGTACTTCTGAAGTATTCATTTAATTTCTTTCTTAACTCTTTTATTTCTCCAATTTGTGTAGGGAGGGAGGCTATTGAAATTTTTTATCCCAAAGTATATAAAAGTTTGCTGATAGTGTTTGGTGTTACATTTAAGGATTTTAAAGTTATTTTTAAACCTTAATGATGTGCTTGTTTCAAATTTTAGTTAATTTTTTTAATTAATTGAGATTTTTTTGTAAATATTTTTCTATTTTGAGAACTGAGAATTTTGCAAAAAGTGCTTGTGTTGAAAAGGTTGATCTTTTTTAAATATTACTTTGATGATTGTCCTCTGTATTATTTTTACCGTGTTCATTATATTATTGTATGCTCCTCCCCATCCAATTATTCCATACTGGAGTAGTGAGTAAACAATAGCAAAATATACCTTTTTAAAATTATTTATACTTAAAAATGTTTCTTAATCTTATGAATAAATAAATACATTTTCTTATTCTTTTCACTAATTCACTAATTGTTTATTTATTAGAAACTATACAATAGATGGGTAAATATGTTAAAACTGTGCCCGTCTCATTAGAAAATTCTGTGTTGAAACGGGCATAGTTTACAAGTTGGCCAATAAATTATTTTACAAGGATCAGACCGAAATCAATATTTACATCTTATACATATATCTAATATATCATACATAAGGTATATATATATATAAAGCCATTACAAAGTGAACTTTCAATATATTATTTTAGGAAATATGTGACAACAATTATTATAGGTTTGATCAATTTGTTTGGATGCGTGCACCAATACTAACTAGCTCTATCCATATTACGATACAAGTTTTTATTTTCAGTTTCATGTTACCGGAACAATTAAATTAAGTTAAATCTTTCAATATCCTATTAAATAGTTTAGGTTCAAAATATTCGCAGTTAAGATTGATAATACCGTTACAAGGTGAAACGCGGCTGGAGTAAATTAAAGGAGTAGAATAAAAAAACAAGTATTTTATTTTCACATATGTGATAACTACTTTAGTTTATTGTTAGCCTGCTGTCTCAAGTATCTCAGTTTTACTGGTATCTTACTTTAAGTTTGTTATGTTAACATAGCGACATCTGTGTATCTCCATAAAATGTTATCTTATATTTCTTTTAACTGATGAAGCCACCATTTTGTGACAGCATCTTAGTAATAAAGATTTGATTGCTTTTCTATCTCGGGTGAATGTCTTTTCATGAATTTATATGTATAGGGATATAAAAGTTAATCACTGCAGATGGAAATACATTCTAAGAAATTATATTATTTAGTTATACCGTTGGTGGAACATCTGATATATATATAAGAGATTTGTCGTAGAAATTTTGTTATCGTTGTATTATCTGCATACAAAAATTAATTTACTTCGCGCCTTAATGAAAATTAATCGTGTAATAAACTGATTAAATCTTTGAAGGGAAATAAAAAACACAAATAAAAATTATTTTTTCAATAATAAAAATCTAATTAATCCTCTTATTAAAAGACTAACGTTGGTTTGTGAATAAAACCCAAAATACCTGAAAATATTAATAAATCATGGAATAATAATTTTAAATTTTCGTAAAGTTTGTTTAGCATAAAGAATGCATTGTAATTTAGTTATTTTGGGTAAAATTGTGAGTTAACTTTCGGAATGTTTATTTAGTGGGAGGGTTCAGCGGTTAGAAAATGATTTTATGTTACGCTAAAAGAGTAAAATACTTGGTTTTGTCGAAAATTTGCCACACATATTATTATTTCAGAATAGAAGAATTTTGCGTAATAATAAATTAACACCACAAGCTCATTCACAATTTCAAGAATGAGTTAATTATTTTATTATTAAGGAGAACACATTATTATTGTGAAGTTGTAATAATTCAGAACAGACAGTCTGTGATATTTTAAATACTAATTAACTGTATTAATTAGAAAGATATACATATAAAATCAATTTTATCGAAACATATTATTGTTGTGCCACCGGGATTCGAACCTGGATCTCGTCCAATGCGGGGAATGTGCATTATTCGATTATGCTATACCTACACAGTTAATTGATTACAAATTTTCCAACCTATATGTTACACTTTTCAAATTAATTAATTGTGCCTCGGTTTTTGTAGCCCCCTAGTACACGGCATGCTCACAAAGATTCGTCTCATTTCTCGCGTGTTGTACGTCAAACGTCAGTACATTGATCATTGATGTCTCTTCGTCAGTTGGGTGAATTTTGAATCTCCCCAGCAGCAGTTATAACAGAAAATATGTTTGTAATTTATTTATTTAGACTTTATGGACATACAGATTTTTGTTATAACACAGGTGAATATACTTTTAAAATTAGCAATATTATCTTTGTGGTTAAAATTCATATTTTTATTTATTATCTTTGTTTTATTAACCACTAAATTGAATTTACATACATCTACCGGTTTCGAAAAATACCTTTTTCTTCTGCAGGATGTCATAACTAACTAAAACATATATTGTTTCTTTGCCAGAATCTATTTTCAAAAAATCTATTTTAAAAAAAAAAAAGTATTATTTTTGTATTAAGTAATGATTTGAGTTAGGTACTAAATTTTTTTATTTTTTTTTAAATAGATTCTGGCAAATAAACAATATATGTTTTAGTTAGTTATGACATCCTGAAGAAGAAAATGGTATTTTTCAAAACCGGTAGATGTATTTAAACTCAATTTAGTGTTTAATAAAACAAAGATAATAAATAAAAATACAGGTGAATAAATTATAATATAACGTGATAAATATAAGATACAATTATATTGCAATTAAATACTCGTAGTTTATTGTGTGGGATGGAGTAGACTCCACCTCTGATATATATAGCGTTGTTCTGGCTACTTTGCTAGACTGAAGTCTGTGATAAAGTAGCCAGTTTTTTCGTGCTGTTGTGGTGTTATTTAAGATAAATACTTGACCGTAATAAAAATAGAGATAAAAAAAAGAAAAAAGATTAATTTTTAAATAAAAATATAGTGGGAATATTGTAGGACTAGTGAATTATTAGTGTAGGTACTGTATAATGATTATGTTAGAATGTTGGATAGACATGCTTCTGATTGCTCTCTACCCGATTGGATCATATTTTGGGTCCATATTTGTGTAATCTTATTGGAGTTGAACAATTTCCAATTAGTACCGAGTGTTTTGTACAGTTTCGGAGCTAAGAACACGTAGAATCTTTAATAAAATGCCGTTGTTGCTCTCGGAACTGGCGTGTAGATGTTCGTTGTTTGTCCTATGTTGTATCCATGATTCATTAAATGCATTGTTTGTCTATTTTTCAGAATAAATAGTATCTATAGTTATCGGTGACGTTTGGACGTACTTGTCGAGACTCGCAATTAAATCCAAAGTCGTGTCGTGTATACGTTTTTGAGTTTTTGTCTCTTTTTAACAGTCTCTTTCCACCAGTCAGTCAGAGTTTATATTTAGAAAAAAATCTCAACACGAGTACACATTGAGATTTTTTACAACTAAATATCTACATCCCATCGTGTCTCATTCCGTTTAATTCATAAACACGGGCCATTGTGATATAACGAGCGGATATTACGTGAAATAAGTCATATACATAAGCATAACGGGAACGACATATTTTGCAAAGTGTGGAACCTGCATTTTTTTTTTGTAACTTTTATAGTTGTCTCCTATACTTTTTACACATTGTGTTAATTTATGAACGTATGAAAATGTAGCTCTATTTAATGTAAATTGGTCATTCCAAATTGGTATTAAACAACAAACATTTATATTAGATTTTCGTAGATAGCGATCGCTTTGTGGTTTGATATAGTAAATCAAATAAAATAACAATCACTTTGAATGAAACCACGAAATTTATTATACGTCAACCGGTTTCGCTTATCTCAAGCTTCATCAAGACGTATTTAAAACTAATTAACTAACTATATTCATAATAAGAAGAGTATTAATAAATATATTGTTTTTCAAACTCTTATCATGTTTTCTACAAAAATATGGAGGTTGTTGACTTTACAATAGTATCCTCAAATTGCTTACTTATCTGACATCTAAGCGAGTATTTTAAAATTTGATATTATTATATACTTCGGTCAATGCAATATTAATTTTTCCATTTTCTTTTACTGTTCCCAATATTTGCAGCATAATGCACTCTCCGGAATAAAATAAACTTCACTAAGCTGCAATAAATGTATACTCGTACATAAAACATCGATTTACATCTCACAAAGGAAATATTTTGATATTTGAAGCACCCAAGTTTGAGACATTTGTATTAGTCGAAAGGCACTCTCGGAAAAATGTACAAATTATATTTTTTTAATATTTTTAAGTATTTCCACTATATAAGTTTTGTCTTGTCCTCCTAAATATTATCATTCCACGAGTGACATGAATCGCGCATCGAGTAAATAATATCCTAAACAATAAATCTGTTTTATGTATATTATCAGTGCACTTGTTACGTTGTGCGCTAGCATCGGTGGATATAATGCCAGCACACCACGCCACCGGCTAGTCCCAGTCTGTGGGTAAGGTGATGCGTGATGTCGGTATGCCTGTCTCGGAAGAATGGGAATGGTATCTTTCTTTCTCGAGGACTAAAGCCAAAGGCTCGACATTACATGATCACTATTCTCGTAAGAAACGTAAAAAAAAAAATCGCACTTCCCTGTCTCATTTACCGAGTCCCACGTTGGGCGCCATGTTACGTTGTGCGCTTGGACCGGTAGATAGAATGCCAGCACACCACGCCACCGGCTAGTCCCAGTCTGTGGGTAAGGTGATGCATGGTGTCGATATGCCTGTCTCGGAAGGATGAGAATGGTCTCTCGAGAGAATGATCTCTTCCTCTAGAAGTTTACCAATATGCCATCTGGTCACTGTGGAGTCCGTCGAGCCCATCCGCCTGACATCGCTTACAGGCAGTCTCCCCGCCAGGCCCGGTGAAGAAATGGTTCTCTCGCGCGAGTAGATCAAGGCTTCGACTCGGTTGAATCCACCACGCCTCATTCAATCTTCTGTTTGGGATGTCTTTTCGCCTTTCTGCCCGGCGCTCCACCTCCACCGTGCGCTCGCACCCGAATCGATAGATGGCGCTCTGTGTCCTCGCGCATTTTTTAAAATGTCACAACATACTTGTATATAAAATGTGATATTCTTGAACGTATAATCCAAATGTCATTCATTATAGTGAAACGTTAATTCCCTTTGAATTGTAGAAAAGGGACTTTTTTTATTTCAAAGGTACATTTTTCTAAATGATGTACAATACTGAGATATTTAAAATTTTAATACTTTAATGCTGATGATTAGGTAAATAACTGTTTAAATTATTACATTATTTCATAGCACCCGTGCTATGTACGCCTTTCGCGCCCGTCCCAGAATGGGTTTTAAATACTAGTATTCAATAACGATTAAATATATTTTAGTATCTTATATATACATTTATGCCAACCCATATATAACTCGCTTGTATTTTAAGGTTACAGCAATTCATTTGGGTAGTGTATTTACAACATAAAGTAATAATAATAACCCAGAAATGTGACGCCTGTGCCTTTGAAAATTTGTTCCCTAAATAGAACAAATTAACGGATTACTAAAATTTAACAAAATAAGTGTTTCAAAGGAAATTCTTCTTGTATTTGGTAATTCATTTCATTAATAAATAAAATAATTAAGAAATATTTTAAATACTAATATAATGTCTTAATTATAAATATATACATATAAAATCAATTTTGTCGAAAAATATTGTTTTTGCGCTACCGGGATTCGAAGCTGGATCTCTATTTCCAATCGCAGACCTACGTCCTGAATAATTACAACTTCACAATAAGAATGTGTTCTCCTTAATTATTAAGTTTTCTAATTTAAATATGAATTAAATATATTAATTAGAAAGATATATATATAAAATCAATTTTATCGAAAAATATTGTTGTTGCGCCACCGGGATTCGAACCTGGATCTATTTCCAAACCGGGGAAGGTGCATTATCCAACTATTAAATTAACAACTAAAAATATTGTCGCTGTGGCATTTTACTTACATAAAATGTCATTTTATTGCATTCTTTGTTTGCATGTACCGAAGGGATTCATATACATAGGGAAAAAATGTGTTTAATTGTGTATAATTCAAATGTGTTTCTGTGCTCTTTATATACTTAGTTCAGGTCAAATTGATAGTTTGCACTGACAATAAAAAAATTGGAGAGAACATTAGACTATACTATGCTTTAGAATTTAT
The DNA here is from genome assembly GCA_031772225.1 of Eubasilissa splendida. Taxonomy (NCBI): domain Eukaryota; kingdom Metazoa; phylum Arthropoda; class Insecta; order Trichoptera; family Phryganeidae; genus Eubasilissa; species Eubasilissa splendida. The sequence continues at coordinate 4,155,902 of CM062854.1, read as the reverse complement.
TTATCATAAGCGTATATTTTTTATTTATTCAATTTCTGTTGTATGGAAGATATTTATAAATATTATTATGTTGTTATTCACCATCCTTTATTTTGTTTACTTCAAAATATACGTTTTCTTTTTTTAGCCCTGGCTACCGGGAGCAGAACGCCTATTGGGTGGGGGCGTCGGATAGAGCCTCGGAGGGAGACTTTCGATGGTCAGACGGCCTACCGTTCTCCTTCACACGTAAGTTTTATATTTATGATATTTTGGTACAGAATGTAATAGACTTAGTCCACAATATTTTATGGGTGAGTCGAAAATGTTCAAGAAATATGTGGAAACTGCACTGTTTCGGAAAATATTATTGTTTGAAATTAATAAAATATTTCAATTAATCGAAATAATCGCATAATTATGATTTTTTTTTAATGCTTATATCTCTGACATGGTTTAGATTAGATACATATCCCTTGAACACTTTCGACTCGTAATTTAGTCAGGTATCCACCCATAAAATATTGTGGACTAGGTTTGTTACATTCTGTATAAACACCATTGATATACATGTAATAATAATAATTTATTAGTACTTTTTTTTTACCTTGTTTCTGTATACCTACGTGAGAAACTAATTTTTCCAAAAAATGTTGGCAGAAGATATATCTAATTTATTTCGCAGTCTCCTGTATTTCTTTTCCTTTATATTGTATAATAGCAGATTGCTTTTCTGCGCCAGCAAGAAAGGACAGTTACTCATTTTTTGTCTAATTATTCGGATATGAGAAACGTATCCATAATATTATGCAAAGTAGTAATTATTGGCGCAATAGAAATGTGAGTGGTATAACAAGTTAAAATAACACATTATTTGAAGAGCACATTCTTATTGTGAAGTTGTAATTATTCAGAGCATTGGTCTGTAATATTTTAAATACTAATTTAATGTTTTAATTAGGAAGATGTTCATATAAAATCAATCTTAAAATATTGTTATTGCGCCACCGGGATTCGAACCTGGATCTCTTTCCAAACCGGGGAAGGTGCATTATTCATCCAGTATTTAATACTTCACCTGTCGATGAAAGTTATTGTTCTCTCAAAACTTGAGAAGTGCTAATAGAGTAATAACATTATTTTATTTATATCTATACTGAAATTAAAAAATACAAGCATAGATAAAAACAAAGATATAAAATGGTGAATAAGTAAGACCTAATATGAATACAAATTTAAAAGGTGACTATTAGCAAAGAAAAATAACAAAATAAATAACCAAACCTTCTTTGCAAATAGTTTGTTTTTATATTAGTTCTTACTTATTCACCATTTTATATTTTTGTTTTTATCTATGCTTGTATTTTTTAATTACAGTATACATTGTTTCCTAAAGATGATTCCATAGGTATCGAATCATATTGAATAATTAATAAATAGTTTTTTAAACAAAGTATTTTGTATAATTATTAATAGAATTCTATAATTTCAAAATTCACTAATGTACACCGCAATAATACGCTCATAGATTCGATGCACAACGTGCGATATTGTGGTTTACAGTTAAGAAATTAATAATTTTAATATATAGAGAATTCTAAATGACAAATTGTTTTGAAAACTCTCAATATTAGAAACAATGTTAAAGGCATCTGTCTCTTTACGAGTATAATTGACTTTTTCTTGTTGGTTTATTTTAAACCATTATTTTAATCTGGTGTACAGTATAGATGCTAACTGATAATAACTTTTTGTGTCTGATTAAAAGCTCAGAAGTGGTTTTAATAGACGAAACACGTAGATAGAACCATTTACCGTGCATAAAGATATGTAATTGTCCACACCATCGCTCGATTTAATGACAATGAACAATTTACGAGATCTCAAGATTCGGGGATTCCTTGAAAAATCAGAAATTTAATTTCTTATTTTTCTACCATTTTCTCTTCCTGGCTAGAATATATGGACCTGACAAAACTCCTTCATTGACCGCGATCCGCCACCAGATCTTAGGCGTTTTCTCATATCAATCCCACGTCCCGTAGTTACGCCGAGTAAAACCTGTGTATAGTTGCTAAAATTATTTCCCATTGTTATGTAAGAGAAGCGATTTAGATTTCTCGCAGACATTAACGTGCCCCAGTCATTTGAGAGCGTATATGAAAGCTCTAAAATATAGTACCCAGACGAAATCAACTGCATTAGGATCAAAATTTAAAAAAATACATAGATTTTTCAAATGAACTAAAGGACGTTATCTATTACGAAACCTACTTACTTACCATCACGCCGTTTCTTCACGGGGGTAGGCAGAGAGGATAGAGCGCCACACTCTTCTGTCCTGATACACAATTCTCGCCTCATCCACATTCATACATCTTCTCATACAAGCTCGCCGATTGTTGAGGCTTCTAACATAACCATCCTCCATTATCCGGTTTACCTAATTATTAAAAAAAAATAATCCTATGAATTCAACTTGCAAAAAGTTTCCATTTTAAATACGACAGTTTTAGACAGACTACCCTGCATTGCCAACGCTTTGCTAAGATTTCTTCCTCTCAAAGTACCGCTTTGATTGCGAATGATGCCTTAGATTGAACTTTCAGCGTAAAAGGTTTAACTTATCTCGGAAAGAACAGTTTTGTGGAACAATTTTCAAACATGGCGGCGATTACAAAGGACCCTCCGGAATATTACGGTTTAATATCGTGTCAGTGGATATAATTTGTTGCGTGTAACATTAATGTTTAAGATTATGGCGGGATCAGGTGAGCCCCGGGCAACATGGATGTTACTAAAGTTGCGTCATTCATATCCTGCCCGGCGATATGAAAAGCGGAACAAATATCACCTCGAAGCGGTATCATATCACAGGGCGTAAAGTTGTAAAATGTTATAGGTTTAATGAATATTTTTATAATGAATTTAACTCTTCCCAAACCATGCTGTAACACATAATTAAACCTGTGATATTTCGGTAAATATGTGCAACATAAAATTCAAATTTTAGATGATCCTAAAGAAAATATTAGCGCTTAGGAATGACTAGTGGAAAACCAATTATGAAAAGGGAATCGTACAAAAACAATTATTTTTTCCATTCAATCCGTTTGTAAAAATATAATTTGTGACATGAAAGACAGAGATCACATACTATTTTCACAGTGAAAAGAACAACAAACATACGAATACAATTATCTCTTTCTCACTAATTAAATGAATTTTAATAATAATTTTTCTACATCTTTATAAGAATGGATTGTTAAAAATTATTTAACCCTTCCCAAACCATGCAGTAACACAGGTCTACCATCATAATTAAACCTGTAATATTTCCGCAAATACATGCAACATAAAATTCATGTTTTAGATAATCCTGAAGAAAATATTAGCGCTTAGGAATGACTGGTGAAAAATCAATTATGAAAAGGGAATCGTAAAAAAACAGTTATTTTTCCATTTAATTCATTGTAAAATTAATACGTTGGTAAAAATACAATTTGTGACATGAAAGACAGAGATCACGCACTATTTTCACAGTGAAAAGAACAACAAACATACAAATATAATTATCTCTTTCTCACTAATTAAATGAAGAGACATAAGAAGGAAGGACACATTGTATACGATCTAATGAATGCTCCAAATTATGTTATTAATCATTTTTTCAAAATTGAATGCTCAATATTTAGAGTAAATTCGTGCCAATAAAGCCATATAAGCTAATAAATACATTTTTTATAACTGTTACTTACGGTAACACGAGTTGACAGCATGGCTGCATTCGGGTGTTTTACGTCATGGTATGGTAAAGGTTAAATAAACTGAGTGCAGTCGTTAAAAACAAAACATTGGACCTTCTATAATCGAGAACGAAATGTGGACATAAAGAAATACAATGGAGACGAGCCTCCTTTGATGGTTCTGGGATAAAGATGTCATGGAAAAATATACAAAAATTCAAAAGGAGAGTGATATTATCATTACGCTAAACATTTTATGAGCTCGCATGATACGATTTGTATTGATTAATCTATATATCAGCTTAGAAATGTATCATGTATTTTGAGCTTAGCCTATCGCTGTGGGCATTATGTCATGAATGCAATTTAAAGCAAAAAGGATTACGTACACTATTGTTTTATAGGGGAAATGAAAACTTTCTTATTCGTCAATAACTGGGCTTTAAATACGCTTTAGATAAAAGGAAATTTGAATATAATATGAAAAAAGTATTGTCACGTGATGCGCTGGCCACGGTGGTTCGAACGCCATCGCATCACGCCACCGGCTTGGCTCAGTCTGCGGGTGTCTCTAGTGTAATGTGTCAGAGTGGCTGCCTCGGATGGATGGAAATGGACTTAAATAAATTAAACACATAATATAATTTATTCACGATCACAGCAAATACCCGACAACATATTTGCACGATTTGTCTTTTTTCATCGTCTTCATTTGTCATCGTTCTTTCCTCCAGGCGAGGACACTAGTTTGTTATTAATTTAACACTAATCTTATGGTTATTATAAAGTTGAGAAGTTCCTTGAATGTTGAATAAATAATGTGGTAGCCGTGCCAGAATTATCTCTCGCCATCGAGAGACTTCCAGTTTGTTATATGATACATTTCTCCCGTGCCAGTCCGCATAGCTACCAACCGAGATTTTCCTCTTCCCTCCAATCAGGAGATGGGTCCATGATGCGAATGGATCGGCGACCTCAAACCTCCCGTATCCACCTCATCTCAAAATTCCTTCTTCCAAATCTCTCCATATTGTCGGCGGAGCGCAGTTCGGCGCGCACCATCTGCCTCGCCGACTCGAGTTCAAGTATCCCCTTCTCTTTCTTTTCGCCCGCCTCCACTCGGATCGGTATTGTAGCGTTCGGTCTGCCGTGCAATTTTTAAATGTCACAGATATTAATGTAACACCCAGCATTTAAAAGATTATATAATTTTTTAAATGGATCATTCCAACAGATTCAGTAGCCGGAATTGTAATTATTAACAAATTAGGTAAGGTTATTATATTGATAACAATACGTACTACAATCGGCTGACTGCGCCATAGATAAACCGATGTTGCCAGTAGTAATAACTTAATGATAAAAATTGTTTAAATATGCATTCTGTTCATTTTTATGTGCAAATTGTTATACATTTGATTTAATTGTTTTGTGTTCAAACATTTTATCGTATTTTAAATAATATGGAATAATGTATTTAATGAATATGAAAGCTATTTATACTTATGTGTGATTTTCGTCAAATTTGAAGTGCATTTAATTACAACCCATTTAGAATGACAGTTATTTGTACAGACTTCAGACGTATTTAACATTACCTGCATATATTATATGAGCAAATATGCTCGTTAAACATTTGTTTAATTGGAAAATTCCGTGCAAGCATTACAAATTAGCTAATTGAAATGCAGGGCGGGATTAGGATGAAAGGTTAGTTATTTTATTATTTTTCTCAATAATAAGAACATTTTTTAATATGTTGCCATTTTAAAGAAGTAGTGGACACATATAACAAAATAGCGCAGGGCTAGTGAAATCTTGAAGTCTGTGAGGGGAGGCTCTATTGAGGCTATTGAGTCTTTTCGATTGATATTGGTAGAGAGCAGTTATCGTCTCATCAATGTCTGGATCAATTCATGCTTTAGAATGGAAGTCTGCAGCTCGAAGAATCTAAACATTCGTTTTCTGACATTACCCAGTCTTTAGTTACAAGAATGCCTTCATCAGTTTCTAAATAAGTTTCCTTTAATATTCACAATATATAAGTATATTTATATATGCTCTAATTAATATAAACACGATCAAAATGTTTATTTTTACAACAACTTTTCTCGCACATATTTACTAAGTTTCATTTTGAATCTATATAGTTTCTCCTCTTTTCTTATATCTTCTGACAATATCGTCATTCAATATCTTCGTCGCACTGTACATCATCGATTTCTGAGATTTAGTCTTCTTCCTCAATGGCAGTCTCAGTCTATCTTTTCCTTTTGTATAATGTTTGTGCTCATGTTGATTTGCATCAATTTTTTTTTATAAATTCTGCCGATATTTTCTTAGTGACGATTTTAAAAATATATATTCTGCTTAAAGATCATCATATACAGATCTTTCAGTATTGCACTGATCCAAGTATATTTGTTTTTTCTGAAAATTATTCTCAAAGCTTTATTTTGCAGTACTGATAATTGTTGCATTTCTTCTTCATTAGCCAAAAATAAAATGCTGCTGCCGCAGTAGTTGATGTGAGAAATAATAGCAGAGTTGTATACTATTTTACAAGACTCATTACTACTAAATCTTATGATCCTCTCCTATATGATGATATATACTTATCTACAATATACGCATCTAGATTTATTTTATTTCATGCAATATTCCGTCTTGACTCAGTGTAATAATATCAGTAGGTAATAACATAAAATATTAAGTTATTTTTAACTACTCTGTAAGTTGTCTGTACATTTATATGTAAATTATATTATATGCGTAATCAGACATATTTAAAAAAAAATTGTAAAACATTTTAGTATATTGATTAATTGATTAACTGATCATACTTGAAGATACGAATGACTGTCCAAGCTCGATTATTTCGGTCGAGGTCAGACCGTCCTAAACTGAAATGCTACATCGTTAAGTGAATATTATGTATTTTGATATGTTTCATCTTGGTTATGCGATGAAGAGCACTCACCTCGAATTCATGCAGGGCACCGGCTAGTTCTGTTGGTAGAGACTTGAGTCAGGGAGGCTTCTCGCAGAAGAATCGGTTCTTCTTTAGGCAGATGATTTCATTGCAAAGGAAGGGTTTATTAAATGCACACATTAAATGAAACGGGGTCAAGACAGATTTATTATTGCATCAACACCAACATTATATCAAAATACAAATCCTGACAAACTTAATTATATATAGGAGAGAATAAAAAGGGACGAATGCGCCATGTCACTATTTGATCCGTCAGGTTAATCAATATGGGGCTGTAGCGTACCTCGGTCTGGACTTTCCCGCCTCTCCAAACGATCTTCGGCTTTGGCGGCCCCTCCGAATGAGGTTAGTTTGACAGTTGTGGCGCGAACGTGCGTGGCGGCGGTGATAACATTTGCCAAAATTATATCATCGATCGGGACTCACGCGCTTTTACACTTTCTGGTTTTAAGGCTGAAGCAAAATCTCCAACCTCGACACTACGTATTTCGTACTCTAGGCGGTCGCCTCCGAATGGCAAATTCGATTGCTTGACCGTCGACGCTTCCGGAATGTTCTACCGCGAACGCTGTATTTTGCGAGTTAATCGGAAGACGGCCGTACGTGCACCCGCGTGCATTTACCAATAATCGGATTCTGTCGTATCTATTCCCTCCAAATCAATTGGATATGGATTCGGCATCGACACGCCCGATCGGATTATAATAACTGGAAAAACGACCCCTCAGGGACAATCGGAGTTCCTTCCTACTTCGGGCTACTTTCGTCCTCGTTCGGGCCCCGAGGACCTCCGAAGCTCAAGTCGGCAAGTTCAAAACGGCCGCCTAAGGGTTGTGGATATGTCTATTGCGTTTTTAGCAAACCAGCGCACGACTTGGAGCCGTGACATTATATACAACATGACAGAGAAAAGGCTTTGATATTTTTTTCATTGTGGTATAATTTCTACTGGTAAACAGTTTATACTTACTATAAGAATACCTACAATACAAACAAATGTTCATTTTATTAACAATATATTAGTTTCTTCTAGAGACTGCAGGTGTATTAAAATTCTGCCGCACCTAAAAGTTCTAAAGGTAAAGTTGGATGCGCGCATCGTAACTATCTCATTTCCATTTTAATGGCGTACAGTCTCCCCAATGGCAACAAACATATGATACACTTTAGCAATTTCTTCATGTCGAGAGATCTTCTTCTCATTCTAATAGTATTCTAGTTTTTAAAAAAAAAAAAAAGAATACACATTTTTCATTGTGAAGTTGAATTTACAGAACATAGTTCTGTAATATTTTAATACAAATTAAATGAATCAATTAAAAAAGATATACAGAAAAAATCTATCTATCGAAAAAGTATTTAGTTGTAACCGGGATTAAAACCTGGACCTCGTTCACCATTTCGCTATAGCACTGGAATACATTTTCGACAAATTTTTGAACTTATATTCTGTAATCTTTCCAATTGATACATATATTATTCTAGTAAGTATAAAAACAATTTATCTACTAAAAACGACCAGCCATTCTTCTCACGTACATGCAAAATGTTAATTCTAAGGTATACCTTATTCATACTTACTATAAGATTAGTATTATGCTTTCACTAACTACAATTTTCAATACTAATTAAATATATTAATTAGAAAGATATACATATAAAATCAATTTTATCGAAAAATATTGTTATTGTACCGGGATTCGAACCTTAATTATTATTTAAAATATCACAAACCTATGTTCCGAATAATTACAACTTCACAATAAGAATGTGTTCTCCTTAATAACAATTTTTAATGTTCGTTTACTTTAGTTAAAACATTTATCGAGTCATTGAATCATCTCGTTAACTATTATAATTTTCACAACAAAACTTTGTACTACACACACGTTGGGTTATTTTCAATAATAGTTTCAAGAAATATAGTCCCTCTGATCATCAAGTGATAACTACATTAAAAACAGTATTGTGGTCTATTCGGGCAATACGACGGAGCTTGAGAAGAGAGGGATGGTTACGGTCGTTAACAACATAGCATTCACTAACGCTTCGCCTTTACTGTCCATATTCCCGTTAACGATTGAAACCTCCCCCCTCTTCTCAGGATCGTCCCATTGCCCGAATAGACTACAAACTGTATTTAGTTTACTTACACCTGATGATAGCAGAGACTGCACATCTCGAAACTAGTAGTAAAAATAACCCAATATGTGTGTAGTACAAACGTTTGATGTGAAAATTAAAATAATCATGTTGCACCACAAAGTAACCGCCATGTCAATTAATGACATCTTGTTAACTTTTGATGTTTTCTTCATGTGTGTTTTAAAAATATCTTTGCATGCCCTATATTGGAAAGCACCATCACCGCAAAAGTATAGGGTGTCAAGCGGAAAAATTCAAGATTAAATTGTAATTGCTCGTAAATCTTCAGGGTGAGGTAAGTGGAAGGGGTATTGTTTGACGCGCGTGATTTGCTGATTTGCCAGTTGCAATGAGTCACTGGTCGGAAGCGCACCGCGCGTTCGCGGTTGAGCAATATTTAAAGTCGCCGAGCACACAACTTATCTGGTGTTGTATTCAAAAGTTCAGACAAGAAGGAACAATGGTTAACCAAACTCCTCCGGCACCATCAACGTCAGTAGCGATGCCAGAACATGTGGCTCGAGTTCGACGTGAAATTATGCGCAATCTGCGTAAATCGATAAGAAAGATTGCAGCCTTTACTGGAATAAAAAAATTAACAGTGCACGTTATTTTGAAAAAAAAACTACAGATAAGAAAATACAAACTGCAAATCGTGCAGTTTCTCAACGAAAATGACCATTATTTTTGAAACCTTACCGAGAATGATTCTGGAAAGTTTTTGAACAGCACGAACGCTTGGTAACATATTGTTTACTGACAAAGCACATTTTCATATCCATGGCTATGTTAATAAACAGAACATGAGATATTGGTGCCCCGACAACCCAACGTCATCAAAAACGTTTACTTTGTCCATAAACGACAGTGTGGTCTGCAATTTCTGCCCGAAGGATAACTGGCCCTTATTTTTTAACCAGCGAGAGACAGTCACTGCTGACGTGTATTTCGGAATGATCGACGAGTTTTTGGTACCGCAATTGCAGCTGTTTCCCGGGTTTAACAACAGAACACAATTTCAGCAAGACGGTGCCACTCCACACACAGCTAGAATTTCAATGGGGAAACTGAGGGGAATTTTTCCCAAAAAATTAATCAGCAAGTACGAAGACATACCCTGAGTAAGTCGAGACTTTACAGCAACAATATTGGAACAATTCAGGCCCTACAAGAAAATATCCGCCGTAAAGTTGCTGCCATTGAACCAACGCTTTACTCTCGCATGTTTGCAAATTTAAAAGTCCGATTGCGAAAGTGTCTTTGCTAGGTTTATTATTTTAATTAGAAATAAAAAAATTATTACATAAATACAATGCATTTATAACATCAACTTGGTGCTCTAACTTCATTATGTTCTTTTGAATTGGATTTGTTGAGCAACGCCTGCAAAGCAAATTTCCTTTCAGTATTCTTCCATCCCTCGTAATGAAGCCTCGGTTCATTCATCAACATGACATGGTCCATTTCCCCTCTTTTGTGAGAAAATTCAATTCTCAGTTTTGCTCGCGTTTGAAAATTTACCGCCTTCTGTGAAGGCTATGATTATACTTATTATATACATATAAGTAGGTATTATTAATAACTATATAATTAACATTGTTATTATTAATTTTATTTACACTCCACCTCAACTTGTTGTCTATTTATTATAGTAGTTATCTAGGCGTAGCATAGGAATTAAATTTATCTAGTGACGCGCATAAACAAATATTTGCTATGTATCTAAATACGATAAAAATATATATTATTTCCGTATAGAAGATTTCACCATACGTTAACGCGTGGTGTATTACTTTTAGGATGATGGGTGAAAAAAATAGGACATTGGGGGATGTAGAATTATTGAAAAGGGGTAAAGGTATTTTCAACAGCCTTATCCCAAATTATATTTTTCTCCTTTTCTGCGAAATGTGTATATTATTTTGATATATTTTAACACTTACCTTTCCTTCAAGGTTTCATTAATGGCCTAAAAAACAATCTAACCACATAAAACTAGCAAATGTTTATTACTATAAAAATTACCCCTCGCATTTGATCTGAATCATCTGAGAAATATATTTATTATAGTACTTCTCGGTAACTCCAAATCATCACTAATCTTTGAAAATAAGATTCTAAGAAGGATTTAAGCAGTCAAGATGAAAACGGGGTGAGAGCAATTAGGCGCAGAATTTAAGTTAACCTATCATTAAACCATGTCCAAGTTATCAAGATAGCACGGCTGAGGTGTCCCGACAAAGCCGCGCAAGACAATGCCACATCGACAAAGCCGCGCCGACAAAGCCGCCCAAGACATTGCCGCTCCGATAATGCCGGAAAAAAATTATATGAAATGAAAAAAAAAAGTTTTGTTATGTTAGGTTAGTGAAATTTAAACTGTCTATTGTTTTAATTTTTTCATATAAATAATACAATACGTACGAATAAATGTCGTAATTTACTTTTGCGCGGCTTTGTCGACGCGGCATTGCCTCGCGCGGCTTTGACGAAGTGTCCATGCTTCACGTCGTATAATAATGTAATATAAAACACTAATTAATTACTTTAATATTTTGAATACAGACGGTATTCATTTTACAGAAATCAATTTAATATATCAAACACGATTTTTTGGTTCTATGTTTAATTTTTCCAAATAGTTAGACGATCGTTTCGTTTGTCTATTCTTTCAGTTGATAATGGACTAGACAGTCAAAACAATCATCCAATCATTTGTATAAATTAAACATAGAACCGAAAAATCGTGTTTGACGTATTGTGTTGCGTAATTAATTACATTTGATGATTTATTTCTGAATTGTTTATGAAAACAGTATAATGATAATTCAGTTCACTCTTATAATATTATACTATCATAGATAAAATTACAATTCTGATTTAGACAGATTAAGTCAAAAATGAAAAAAATATATATATTACACGTGTTAACATTAATGAACGTGAAAACTAAAACAAGTTCGTATAATTCAAGTTCAAGTTCTGTCGACCTAGTCGCTAACATTAACTACATCAGTCTCCGTCGAATTTGATCTTAAATAACGCTGGAAAATTCAAACATCTTTCGCTGGCATTTTTCCGCCACGCAATACACGACCCTTGAAAAACTAACGGCGGCAAATATGGCCTCCTTCTCGAGTAGTTCGACAAACACCAGTTGTCTGGGCAAACAGTGAGGGGATGGTGAGTGTGTTTTTTGCATTAAGAACGAATATCTGGAAAACAATTCCCGGAATCTGTTGACGGTTCTTTTTAAGATTTAGTAAACCAAATATACATTTTCCAAAAAGACCGGAAATATCTTCTCGGTAGGATACTTGCTTTACATCTGAGTAATTTTCGTAATAATTTCGCTAGCGTTTATTTCAAAGCGCCTGATAATTTTTCAGATCTTTCATGCACTCGTATATAAAACTCTGAATCCTTTTATCGAGATTCATATTGTACGAAAACTGAGAAATACATTCTGTAGAAGATTTTAACAATATTTTTTATATTTTCATATTCTATTTTTATATTATAGTCTTATTAATATTTTTAATTTCGTTTTATGTTCTAAAAAATAATATTATCTTCGTTTCTCCCGGACGAGGCTCAAAACCCCGATCACTTGATTACTAAGCGTCTGATGTACCGCTCGATTAAATTTCATTTAATCTCTAACAATACTACCAATAGCTATTGAAACTCTATACAATAGCAAAGTTCTACTCATTTAACCTTTACCATACCATGATATAAAATACCCGAACGCAGCCATGCTGTCAACTCGTGTTACCGTAAATAACAGTTAGAAAAAATGTTTTTATTAGGTTAAATAGCTTTAATGGCACGAATTTATTCTAAATATTGAGCATTCAATTTTGAAAAATGATTAATAACTTAATTTAGAGCATTCATTAAGTCGTTTACAATGTGTCCTTCCTTCTTATCTCTCTTCATATAATTAGTGAGAAAGAGACAATTATATTCGTATGTTTGTTGTTCTTTTCACTGTGAAAATAGTATGTGATCACTGTCTTTCATGTCACAAATTGTATTTTTACCAACGTATTAATTTTACAATGGATTAAATGGAAAAATAATTGTTTTTATACGATTCCCTTTTCATAATTGATTTTTCACCAGTCATTCCTAAGCGCTAATATTTTCTTCAGGATTATCTAAAACATGAATTTTATGTTGCATGTATTTGCGGAAATATTACAGGTTTAATTATGATGGTAGACCTGTGCTACCTGCATGATTTGGGAAGGGTTAAATAATTTTTAACAATCCATTCTTATAAAAATTATTAAAGTATTATAAAATATCAGTCACTTAACGTGGAGTTCAAACTCTTTGAAGATTGTTAAAAATGTGAACTGCGAGTAACGTCACAGAAGCACCCACCAAAGTGTTTTCAGGAAACGCATAAATAAACATATATTACCTCGGTCAGTTTGACCGGGTCAGTAAAACCTGCACTCACCCTATAGGGGTTAAAATATGATCAATGAGTAAATATGATCAACAGGCAAACACAAGTGACAGACCGCCCTGAATTTTATACGGTACCTAATGTATAAATTTTGTTTGACTTGAAGCGATTTTATATCCGTATTTTGCTCTATAAATATATCAGTGTTGAATGAATTGTGGCATTCTGTGAAATATTTTCCAACGTACGTAGGCGAGAAACGTTTAAAAAAATCGAGTTACAAGCTCACGTTTTGTATATTGTATTGTATATTTAAAAATATACAATTAAACTATTGAAGGTACCGGATTAATTATTGATTTTTTTAGATATGTTTAGAGTATTGAATTTGATCATTAGGCAAACGACTCACTGCTAGATCCGAAAGAACATAATAATTCATTTAAAAAAAATATTTTTTGAATAAATTGTTGACTTTATTTATATAATAATCGATACATTCCCCAAGCAAAAACATATTATTTTATTTGAATAACATGATTAAAATGGGTAACATTTAAACTGTCGAGACGAATTTGAAACATTGTTATGTTTACCACCGAAGATATTAGATAATTCTTATTGTGAAGTTGTAAATATTCAGAACATAGGTCTGTGATATTTTAAATATGAATTAAATATATTCATTTAAAAAATATACATATAAAATCAATTTTATCGAAAAATATTGTTGTTGCGCCACCGGGATATGAACCTGGATCTCTTTCCTAACCGAGGAAGGTTCATTATCCAACTATAATGTAACTAAAATAAGGTAGATGGCTCTTTCAAATAATGGAATGATTAAATGTATTAATATCAAAAAGGTAACATATAGGTTCGAAAATTGTCGCTGTAGCATAGTTGGATAATGCACCTTCCCCCGTTAGGAAAGAGATCCAGGTTCGAATCCCGGTGGCGCAACAACAATATTTTTCGATAAAATTGATTTTATATGTATATCTTTCTAATTAATATATTTAATTCATATTTAAAATATTAGAGAATCTTTCTTCTTCATCATATGCTCAATGCTGAACATCGTTGTTCCCTGAAATATCTGGAACTTGCTACATAAAATGTATCCATTCCTCACGGTCTTGAGCTATAATGTCCACTCTGTCACTAATTTAAAAAAATTGGCTGGTTTTAAACTATTCTGATGACGTTCCTTTCTGATGGCCAAGTAGACTAGATGAGGACGTGCTGAAGTCACGCGTTTGAGGCTGACCCACACTGAAGCGGACGGATGAGTAGACAAGCAGCTAAACTCCTCGTGGCCAGCTATCCAAAAGCGTTTAGGTGTAATTGGCAGGTGCATGGTGCACCCTGCACTTTAAAGAAATCATTATAATGTATAGAGTCTGGACGATGCATTATGCAGTTTCCGTATCCGAATGAATAGTAAATTTCTACATGGAAAAAATTAAATATTCAGCGCTAAGGGTGTTCAAAGTAAAGAAAATTCTCTCGTGAATTAATTTATACTTACTTAATTGCATAAATATACCAAACGGACTGAACCATTCGATACTCTTTATTTTAGTGATGACGTGAGCTTTATAACATTTATGTTACGTCGATATTTTTTATTTGTTTAGACGTATGTGTTAGATTGAAGCTAGATTGTTGTGTAACTGTGCAATGGGAAGGAAAGCGAGGTAGAATTAAATGTGTGAACAAAGTAAGAACGCCATGATGGCGATAACTATATCGATACATTGCGATTACATTAAGTAAACAAACCAAACTTAATATGAAAAAAAATGTTCAAAAAATATATAGGTATCATAAAAACCACGTATTTACGACGCAATGTGACTTGTGACAAAATAACAAATACAAATATCTAATCCTTTTGTATTTGAATATTTATTTATATTTTTGTTCCATATTTAATTTTTCTAAATAATTGGACGATCGTTTCGGGCGTCTAGACCATTATCCACTGATAATGGCCCTTACAATAGTTAGTAGTTAAATATAGGTATAATAGATAATATTATTTTCTAAATTGAGTCAAACTCTTTTTTATTCCACTACACTTTTCATTGTGTTAAATGATATATAACGTTTTCGGGAACATCTTCCCATTATCAATATTATAGTTCATCTAAAATTAAAAGCACTTTCAGACAGTAATACATGGTGTGTTTGGAGTTAACGGAGGTGGGGGTGGAGTTAAAATGGATAAAAGAGGGGATGTAATGGGCGATATTTGAATACTTATAATGTTTTTATTTTTATTATTACATATTTCTAAATTTTCTAAAATATAATAATTTCTAAATAATTAAGGTATTTTTTGCTAATAATATTTAAACATATAAAATATTGTTTTTTCCCAACATTAATATATAATAATAATTACGTGTCAATTTTAGCACTAAATAAATGTTGTATTATTAATCACCTAATATATAATACCCAACTTTAAAAAAAAAAGTGTATATATGGTCATCACACTGTTAATGTTTTATTAGTTAATAATGGCCTAGACAGCTGAAACGGTCGTCCAATTATTTGGAAAAATTAAATATTGAACTAATAAAATCGTGTTTGATTTATTGTGTTGATTAAAAAATATATAAATAAAATGATAATGTATAATTTTCCAACAATATTTTTATGATATAATAAAGTTGAACCTCCAAAGAATTGCATATAGCGAGCTGAGTGAAGTCAACAAGGTTTGTGGTGAGAACAGACAGATAACAGTGTAGTGTGAATAGCGTCTGAATTTGGTGTGCACATTTGTTTTGCGGTATACGTAGAGAGCATTTGTCTTCGGAAGTTAAGTACGGCGGCACGTAGATGGCGCCACATAATAAACGACGTGCGCGCGCATCCCGCCAAATAATAGGAGACTATAGGCACTGGCCGGCGTGCAGCGGTCGACACTTGATTGCTTCCCGACGTTCCACACAGAGTTTTATATCAAACTGGAGCTCCTGCTTGCGTCATAAATCCAGGAAACCTTGTTACCGGTCGCGAAGTATCATTTAAACTTGACAGACTTCATAATTTTTGTGATTAAAGATGTAATTGAGTAATTCGACTTCGATTCTTTGTGTTGACCATGCTTGTTCTCTTGTCAGATTAAGTAGATAATATGTATTTATTTATTTTTAATATAGTTCATAGATATATATTTTTATATATGCTCGAAACACCATCAAAATGTTTATTTTTACTACAACTTATCTTGAATATATTTGTTTAGTTTTATTTTAAATCTATGTAGTTTCTCCCTCTTTCTTGTGTCTTCTAGCACTGTATATCATCGATTTCTGAGATTTAGCCTTCTTCCTGAATAGCAGTTTCAGTTTATCTTTTCTTTTTGTATGATATTGAGTCGCCTTTTTTACTAAATTAGGTGATTTCTTAGCCCAACACAACATTTGTGTGCGGAATTCTTTAAAAAATTAAATAAATCGAATACGGTTTTTAGAGACTTTTGAGATGTTCGAGGCAACCCCATGTCATTTAGTCTGTACCACTTCAGAAACCATACCATAATAGAGAGAAGTAGATGAAAAAATGTATTGTAAGTTGTGGAAAACTAATTGGTAAGACCGAAGTGAGCCTAATTTATAGAATGAAGAAAGATCTAATTATTATAGATGGAATCTTGATTACGGAGCGAGCCGCTAATGAAATTCAGACACAGAAAATAAAAATGAACGTCGGTTCTATTCGCAAACGTTCCCGGGAAATTTTTCGTAGATTTTGAGAAAATTACAAAAAGAAAAAATGAATTAAATATATTAATTAGAAAGATATACATATAATTTTATCAAAAAATATTGTTATATACCGGGATTCGTACCTGGATCTCTTTCCAAACCGGGGAAGGTACATTATCGACAAATTTTCGAACCTATATGTTATCTTTTTGATATTAATACATTTAATTGTTCCATTGTTTGAAAGAGCTATCTACCTTATTTTTACGGAATCTCAAATACCTTTGAGTAATCTGATAATAGCAGACCCCAAATGATCAATTCATTTTTATTAAATTTTATACACATTGATATAACTTTATTATTAAGAGAACACATTCTTATTGTAAAGTTATAATTACAACTTCGCAATAAGAATTTGTTAAACTAATAATTTAAAAAAATGCCTATTTGATCATTTTTATAACTTGTACATTTTCATATTATAATAATGTATGGCTTATCTGATTATTCCTTCTGCCAGTAGTCTATTTTTTTCTACCAGAGCGTACTTGACTATATTTTTGGAATGTGACAAATTACAAAAATAGTAGTTTTTAAAACAGTCGCTTGTGAAAAAACGCTTGACGCGCGATTGATCTATATATTTGTAATGACAATTATGAAGAAACTTATCATACAATGGCGAAAACTAAAAGTCTTGAATAATACTTTTTCTGTTATCAAAATGCTAATGTTTCGTCATCTATTTTGATTCATTTTCATCATCGAGGCCTCCCTCGCTCAATAGTTATCACCAACCCGTCTTAAATAGTTTTTATCCATAAAAGATCATCATTTCTCTTCAGATCATCATCTCCACGCATCGAATACACAGCGGCGTAACTAAAAGAAATGAATTAATAATTCTGGCGTCTGCTATTAGATTACTCAAAA
This sequence comes from Eubasilissa splendida, assembly GCA_031772225.1. Classification (NCBI taxonomy): domain Eukaryota; kingdom Metazoa; phylum Arthropoda; class Insecta; order Trichoptera; family Phryganeidae; genus Eubasilissa; species Eubasilissa splendida. The sequence continues at coordinate 4,137,956 of CM062854.1, read as the reverse complement.
GTATTTGAGATTCTGTAAAAATAAGGTAGATGGCTCTTTCAAATAATGGAACAATTAAATATATTAATATCAATAAAAAATAAGGTAACATATAGGTTCGAAAATTGTCGCTGTAGCATAGTTGGATAATGCACCTTCCCCGGTTAGAAAACAAATCCAGGTTCGAATCCCGGTGGCGCAATAACAATATTTTTCGATAAAATGGATTTTATATGTATATCTTTCTAATTAATATTTTTAAAAAATGGATCCTGATGCCGAGTGCAAGAGATCTTTGAAAATATAATATATTATATATTATAATACATAAAAAAAAAAATACTACGCATTTTATCTAATGAAAATTGTAATAAAAAAAATGATATTTTACCTCCATAAATATTCATACTTTCAGGAATAAAAACCATAGTGTGTTGGTGGAAATATGAGGAGGAAAAGGAAGGCACTTACTTTTTCGTTGCTGGCTGGTTCATAGATGCCCTCTTCACCATAAGTTACAATCGTTGTAGCGTTGTATATTAGTTACACTCGCGATTATCGATAGCGAAATTTAGTATATTTAGCGTCAGATGATTAATATTCTGTAGCGGGCGCGACCGGGCGGGCATAGAACATTCGATGCGATTCGATTTTTTTTTATTGCAATATCTTCTTTCTTCATATATTCGTACATAGGTTAAAATTTAATGTGGTTAATAACGCATTAGTATGTGATAATTGAGTGGATGCTAGGGAGCAACAGCTGAAACTTCAAAAATTATTAGAATAAAAATTAATTAATTTCTAACGGCGCGAACATGTGTATTTAGACATAATATTAGACATTTATATATGCACTAACAACTAAAAAAAATCTTTGTCTCGCTTTATGGTAATTTTCGCCTAGCTACGATTGTCCGTTCTCTTGTATTAGGGGTACTACCGTTCACATTAATTATGTTTTCGTGAATTTTCATAATAATAATAGAATGGGAAAAAGTATTTTTTTGAACTCTCTAATTCCATTTATTACTGCGATGGATTTAAAAAAATATTACGAAAATTATGGGTTCCAAACACATGTGGACTTTTTGATCTCATATCTAACGTGGACCCTAATGCACCGCATTGGCGTAGTTACGCCGCTGGGTCGACCTCTGCTTCTATCGACTAATATTTAAATAAATACACAGAAATGTTTCACAGCGACGTTGCCAACAATCAGTGGCGTGCAGTAGGCTTAAACTTAGGTTATTCTGTTACCGACGACGTTTACGTAACTATACGGAAACCGGATGCGGCTGTCTCGGTTGCATATATATATACTATGCGCATGGGTTTTTAGAGCAGAAGAGAACTCTCTTAGCCGCCCCAGGTATCTCAAAAGTGAATAATATAAATGGCATCCAGCAATATGAATGAATATCCGGAGCTAATCATCAGCTGCTGCGTGTGAATGTAATGTTAACCTTTACCATACCATGTTACATATGTCATACCTGACGCGGCCATGCTGTCAACTCGTGTTACCGCAAGAAATTTGAGTTTTTTAAACACTTTAAATGAGAAAAAAATGATTTTACAAGCTTAAAAGACTTTAAAATAGTTTATGTTATAGTTACTATAAATATAATAAGAAATGATAAATACTCGTATAATAATTTAATTCGTTCATTTTATTCTCAAAAGTTATTTTTATAACGCATTCGTCAAAAGACCCATTTAACATGATCTTTATCTTTATCTCTCTTCATTTTAAATAATATGTGATCTTTTTCACGTGGTACAAGCGCTATTTTTAACGCAGATAGCATGCAACGCATTAATTTTATAAAGCATTGAATTCAATTTTTTATTTTTTATTGTGATTCGCTTTACATAATTGATTTTTCACTGTTCATTTTTAGGCGTAAATGATTTTGTCAGGACTATGTAAAATGTAAGTTTTACATTGTGCACATTTATAGAAATACGATTTAATTGGCTCGGTAGACCTGTGTTACTGCATGGCTAGGGAAGGGTTAAATACTTAAGATAATTATTTATATTCCAATTCAATCTATCTCTGTTTTTTTGTCAATTCACCCATAACATCGTTATAAAAAGTTCCCGATCTTTTTAATTCTAAAAGCAATTCTTTTACAATAGCAATCCTTGGAAGATCCGAAATTCGTGTCTGATTTTGAGTATTCCGTAAATAAGTATGAATTCGTTTTAGAGAACTGTATAAAATTTTTAATTCATTCTAAAGGCGATCAAAATCGAAAAAATGTGAATAAAATGATTCTAATTTTGAAAACAATGGTATTGGAAATTAATAATTCTTAAAGGTAGAAAATAATTTAGAATTCATTAATTTAAAAAAGATAAGTTCTTTTATTGCTCTATCCGGTCTCTAAATTTGCTTAAAATATTATCAACGATTTCTCTGAAAATGCGATTGAAATGTATCTTAACATCAGCGACATTTCTATTTATTTTCAGCTGTTTCGTCAATGAAAGCGCTAACTAAAAACTAATTCATACAAACAGAAACAGATTGAATTGATACTATTAATTAATATATATGTCTTTATATACTGATGTATTAACTTAAAGTAATAATCAACTTGAATATGTATTACACTCTTCTTGCCAGATAACAAATTGTCCGTTGAAATACACTATGGAAAAGAGTTTAGTTAGCGAAGCAAATATGTAAAAGTGTTTTCACTCGGAGTTTTCAGTATGGGTAAATCCCTTTCGAATTATACATAAATTGTTTGAATAAAATGTAAATTTTGGCAGCCTTAATAGGTTGAGTAAGAAAATATATAGTTTAGTACGTTTCTCATAGAGATTGAACAAACATGTTAGATGTAACCGACCCATGCGTTCTAACAAAATGCGGAGACAAATGGCAATGAAGTTGAATACAAACAAGTCGCAATTTTTCATACTGTCGACGGCTAGACAAAAATATAGCCATGGGTTACGCTAATTTGGATAATAACAGCTAGAATTTTATAGATTCTTTTCATAAGATAAAAAAATATTTTTATTGTCCAGAATTTTTGCTTGTATGCAGTGCACTCCCCTGCCGACAATGAAGCCGATGTTGAAGGAGGAAATATGTAATATAAAGTATATTCTGCAATATAGGTCAATTTATATATATTTTTGCCGAAAGCAATAAAAATCGTGTTAACTTAAAAAAATATATTATTCTCAGTATTTTCTCAAATATTTTATTTTTATACATTTTAAGAACAGGCTCCGGATGTCGTGAAAAATAATGATTTAATATTGTATTTTTTGGTCGACGTAGTAATAAATACAGTGTGTAACAGACCTCATCTATAATATTTTATGGGTGGATACCTGACTAAATTATGAGTCGAAAATATTCAAGAAATGTGCAAATTCTGCACTGTTACGGAAAATATTATTGGTTGAAATTTTTACAAAATCGTGTTAAGCTTGAAGTCTACGTACTTCGGAATAAATATTTGCGAAATTGTTCTATTATTAATTTATATCTTTGCTTCAGGCCCTAAATCATCTAACAAAAAATAGTCTAGCCGCTCGAAATTATATGACCTTTAATTTTTTGTATTCAGTATAATTTGGAATCAATAAAATATTTCAATTAATCGAAGTAATCGCATAATTACGATTTTTTTTAATACCTTTATATATAAAATATTATTGTTTGAAATTAATAAAATATTTCAATTAATAGAAATAATCGCATAACTACGATTTTTTTTTAAATGTTTATATCTCTGATATGGTTAAGGCTAGGCACACATTCTTTGAACATTTTCGACTTGTAATTTAGTCAAGTATCCACCCATAAAATATTATGGATTTGTTACACCCTGTATATTGACGATATTTGTTAAATGTGAGCTTCTTAATCTTATTACCGCTTGCAAAGTTTTTATATCATGACAACAGTTAATAGTTTTATTGATTTTGTTTACTTATGTAAGTATTACATATTTAAAATTTCTTAGCATAATTCAACCTTAAAATTTCCATAAAATAATTCGATACATATTTATTTTAATGCTGTAATAAGATTAAATTATTGTCGTATAATGAACCTCGCTATTGTCCGAGATTTGAGACTTTGAAACCACACATGAGGGTCCTTTAAATAATTATATGGTAATTTTTAAAAATAAAAATACATTTTATCGTCAAATTGCAATTTAAAAACATCGTTCTATGATATTTAAAACAAATTAAATTGTGTATTACTTAAAAAAGTTTTTGGGATTCATTGCAAATTTGATAGATATGTAATAGAATTATGTATATATTATGTATTTCATGTATAAAATACTACAAATTGTTGTAATCTTAAATCATTAACATAGCGAAAGTGGCAATGGAATTCTCCGTCAAGGAAAAGTTCCGGGTTTGTATCCCGATATTTTTTCGATACATTTTTTTTCTGTACATCTTTCTAATTTGTTTTACTATTATATTGAGCTGGTCCTAGATACAATTTTTAAAAATTCTATCCATTTTTAGATTTACTGTTCCACGCACAAGATGTACCTACCTACTAAAAATTATAGTACTGCCATAAAAAATTAACATAATTTTCCGATTTAATCACTGTTTGTTCGCCATGTTAATAATTTTGTATTCTGCTGTGTAAAAATGTAACACGGTAGACCGAAAGAAGCCACATCAGCCAACGATGTGTTCATGCGAATAACCAGTCATTACGTAAACAGTCAATTTAACCACCGAGTAGTTAAATAATAAAATCTGCATTCTGTAGTACTGCCATAAAACCTCCCCTACGATAGTCGCCAGCGCCGAGCCGCCCCCTTTGTACTAAACTAGGTTCTCGCTGACGTCATCACCTAAGGGTTGTGTAATAAAAGAATATTTTCCCTAATGGTTAAACATACAAGTGGTAAGTGAAGTGTGAAAGCACCTTTAAAAATATTTTTTATATTTTTCGGTAAAGGATAAAGCGGAAATTTTGAGGTCGACTTTAATTGGATTATCATACAGTTTTTTTGTGTACTAGCAAATAAATTGAGTTTCAAAAAAGAGAAGATTTACGGATGGATAAAATATGGTAATTCAATTTGGTCAATAAACATAGCAATTACAAATATAAACCGTCAATAATGGTCATTTATATTATTTAAGTGATTTATACAATTTAATTTGATTAGAATTTACCGTATACTGTTCAGTCTACTATAGTTCAAAAGTTTCTATGGGGAACGTTCACTTAGAAAATGCTCAGAGTGCCGAACACGGCACTCGCCTTATTTTTTATATCATATTTATTTATTACAGTACCCGAACCGATCGAAAATCAATTATGTCCCCGTCCTTTGAAACCTACTAAAATTGAGGTAAATATTATATTTCACTACACCACCAACGTGAGAAAATTTTCAAATTACAAATTTGAAAATCCTCTCACATTTAAAAAAATATAAACCAACCCTTTTCACCGTGGAACATAGACATGAAAATGTGACATTGTCAACATACATTATAGTACTTTTGAAATTAGCAAAATTAACATTGTGGTTAAAATTCATATATTTTTTTTTTAACTGCGTGTGCAATTCTAAAAATTTTTCCTAAAAATTATTCGAGTAAATTTGTATTAAGTAACAATTTGAGTTAGGTACTAAATTTATTTTTTAAATAATTTTTGTTCTTTTGAAAATAGATTCTGGTAAAGAAACAATAATATATGTTTTTAGTTAGTATTGACATCCTGAAGAAAATGGTATTTTTCGAAACCGGTAGATGTATTTAAACTCAGTAAGTGGTTAATTAAACAAAGTTAACAAATAAAATACATAATATTATAGTACAGTTTCTCGTTAATATATTATATATATTACATAATAAAACATTACATAATTATATTAATCAAATAACATTTCTGAATGATGATTGCATTACTCTACTAGGCAAACCTGTTTTGGGGCATGTTGGCATTTATTTATTAAAGTATAAAAAGCCGTATAATCAACATACGTATCGGATAAATATTAATTATATAAAATGCTAAAAACAAAGTATGTACTCAAATATGTCGATCAAAAAACTAATGCGTTACATGCATATCCAACAATATCGTGTTTTCTTATATCTCGTAATCAAATACACATACACACATGAACACAACATCAGGCTTATATATACACGTGTACATTCATAAACCAATTGTTATCCTAAACCACTTAATACAGTTACAAAGATTTATATTATAATAGACCAGAGGTTCCCAAACTTTTTTGTGTCGTAGACCCCTTGCCATGTTTTTCGGTTTTTGGTAGACCCACTACTTACCTGATATTGATTTTTTGTAAATTTCTAATTGTAGTGAAGTTTAGTGTTAAAAACTTAAACCACAAAGCGAATGCCTACATCCTACAACTTACACAATTTTATAAACATATATAATAAATTTTTTACTTCATAGGTACTTTTATAAATAATGTATATGTCTTTATATTATAAGATTATAATGTAAGTAAATAGGTACTATCAGTGTATGTTGAGATCCACTATCGTGGATCCCCATTTTCATTTCATGGACCCCCAAATTTTTTTTTCGTTGACGTAGACCCCTGGGGGTCAATATAGACCACTTTGGGAATCACTGTAATAGACAATAGTTTAATTTCAGTATCAGCTCTTAACCAATTTACAATATTCTTTCTAAACGCTATAATACCATTTAAAGTTTTGATATTATTTCCAAGTATATTACATATTCTGGATGCTTGAAATGTAAATAATAATAATGGTTTAATAATTGATTTGTATTAAAAATATTCATGATATATTGCACTTTGCAGTGCATAGTCCGCTAATCGTCATCAAATATATTAGGGTATTCATTCGTTAGGTAGTTGCAAAAAATGATTCTGTACGTTCGCAAGGCTGATGTCCGTGGTCCATACGAGCCTAGACTGCGGACGAGATAGACATCTTGAAACGGGTAAGTTTATGAGTTATGGAAGTTTGCTGACATTTTGCGAGAGACATAGTCGTGTCCACTTTTTGTTCGCTTGTTGTGTCTTGTTTGTGAAATAAATTTATGTATCCCCTTTGGCCTAAACGGCAAAGTTCATCTCAAATAGTGCTCACTCGGGTGTAACCTGAATAATATCAATTATTAATTGCTTCAAACTGATTTCGATTCATTGCATGACAGAGGAGAATATATTTTGAACGTCTGGAATATTTTATCAACCTAGTAAATTATTTCCTATTTTAAATACTAATTAAATGTATTAATTATAAAGATATACATATAAAATCAATTTTATCGAAAAATATTATTGTCGCGTTACCGAGTTTCGAACCTGAATCTCTTTCCAAACCGGGGAAGGTGCATTATCCAACTATGCTACAGCGACAGTACTTTTGATGACAAACTTTCGAACCTATATGTACAGTTTTCAAATTAATACACCTATCGTTCCATAATTAGTTTTTACGGAATCTCAAATACCTTTGAGTAAACCGATATCAGATTCCAGAATTAACTATTCATTTTTATTAAATTTAGACACATTGATACAACTTATATATTATTAAGGAGAACACATTCTTATTGTGAAGTTGTAATTATTCAGAACATAGGTCTGTGATATTTTAAATATTAATTAAATGTATTAATTTGTCGTCAAAAGTACTATCGCTGTAGTATAGTTAGTTAATAATAATATTTCCTATTTACTTTAATGTCCCCAAACACACATATATACACACATACATACATACAAACAACAGACACACACACGCACATTTAGCAGTAGTCAATTTAACCACAAACAAACAAAATTTAACATTAGCGCACGTTCTTTTCTCTAACTAAATAACTTACTGTCACGCCGTTTATCCGCAGGGATAGGCAGAGAAGATAGAGTGCCACACTCTTCTGTCCTGACAATTCTCGTCTCGATTCCACAATCGTACATATTCTCATACAAACTCGTCGATTCTTATGAGGCTTCTAACAGGACCGTCATCCAGTACCTGGTTCACCTGGTCGTGCCAAGTCTTCCGCGGACGTCCTCTATTTCTGGCGCCATCAACACACTTGCGTCATATCTTTCTTACTATATTTTTTCTTTTTATAATATTTGTAAAAAAATGTGTGGAATAAACAGATATATTAAATGGGTAATTAATCGAATTATTGTACCGAGCTTGTGTTTAATGTGTGTAAATGAATTTTAAAACACATTAAATAAATTACTGATGCACATAAAAAATGTATATATCGAAAAAATATAGTATTACCACAGTGATTCGAACCCGGAACGTTATTTTAGCGGGAACATGCGTTTCCGTGAAATAATAATGCGTGAAAAATGATTTCTTTCTGGACTTTCCATTTTTTAAATAAATGAACAAACTGTGTTTGCGTATCCAACTTAGGTAGATACTTAACTTTCAATGTGTTTAATATCTGCATATCTATTTACCAACAACTATGTATGTTAAATATGAATTAAATATATTAATTATAAAGATATACATATAAAATCAATTTTATCGAAAAATATTGCTGTTGCGCTACCGGGATTCGAACCTGGATCTCTTCCCTAACCGGGGGAGGTGCTTTATCCAACTAAGCTACAGCGGCATTATTTTTAGCGACAATTTTTCAAATTAAAGTTGTATCAATGTGTCCAAAATTTAATAAAAATGAATTGATAATTCTGGCGTCTACTATCAGATTTACTTAAAGGTATTTTGAGATTCTGTAAAAATAAGGTAGATGGCTCTGTCAAATGATGAAACGATTAAATGTATTGATTTCAAAAAAAAAACATGAACATTACAATTTTACGTTTTATTTATTTATGTTATTACTTTAAGTTTTACATTGTATTGTATTTATATGCTATCTAATTGCATATTGTTTTACTTTTTATTTTTATACATTGAACATTACCTACACTTTGTTTACTATTGTACCAGAAAAGCACTGTCTGCTATAATACAGTCAAATACTAGTGTAGCAGGCAGGCCACCGAAATACATGTATTACTGTGCTGCAATGTTTTATCTTATTATAACAATATAACACACTGTAACACTAAAAAAATATATATTTATTATTATTAAAAAACTGTTTACGAAGTAAGTTTGTAGAACTCAATAATCACGTATATGAAAATAAAACACTTGTTTAATTTTCTTGAGACGCATTTTGCCTTGTAATGGCGTTGTCAATCTAACAATTTAATTCAACAACTTGTTTTATTTTCACACATGTGACCGGTTACCATTTAGTTATTTTATATTTACGAATAATAGCAGGTGCGTAATGCAGTTACAATCCCTAATTTATTGAGAAGCATCTGAGTAAATGGACCAGACAGTTGTTATTTTTAACGGTAAATGTGTTTTCCGAATTGTACAAATAAATGTAAACAATTTAACTCGACCTGTACAGCACTTGGCGAACATAACATCTAATGTTTTAAAAAGTGTCTAAATAGTTATTTAATTCTGCAGTTTCCATCCAGAATCCCGCGTTATGCACTAGTATTGCATTAAAGTGCACCATGCCATCGTTACTTTTAATTGCCTATGTCATTCTTGACACTTAAATAAGGTAAACCGTCGTATTTTATTTCCGAACCATTCCGTTTTACGTTCATCCTGCAGTGGGAAACAAGTACTCGGAATCATTTTATTGTTCCACACTCCGTTCAATATTATTACAGCGAGCAGAGTTTTATTTAAGTGCAAGTTTTACAGGTTTTAAAGTTAAATTACTGTTTTATCTTATTTCTCAAATTTGTAATGCATGTTAAAACTTTTCGACAACAGTAATTAATGTTAATAATATTTTTAAAAGTATTTTGAAATAAAAAAAATGTTGATCTAATTTTTTTTCAAATTATATATTTATAGGTAGGTATACCTGAATAAATTACGAGTCGAAAATGTTCAAAGAATATGTGTAAAATCTGCACCGTTATGGAAAATATTATTATTAAGGAGAACAGATGTAGAGTAGTGTGAACCGCGTCTGAAGTTGGTGTGCAATCAATTTTATCAAAAAATATTGTTCTTGCTACCGGGATTCGAACCTGGATCTCTTTTCAATCCGAGGAAGGTGTATTAACCAACTATGCTACAGCAGACAGTACTTTTGACGACAAATTTTCGAACCCATGTTACACTTTTAAAATTAATACATCTATCGTTCCATTATCTGCCTTAATCCCGGTAACAACAACAATATTTTTCGATAAAATTGATTTTATATGTATATCTTTCTAATTAATACATTTAATTAGTATTGAAAATATTTTTATTTTTTTTGAGAAAGGTAGGGCGAACTGTCTAATAATTAATTTGCTGGAAGGCTGCAGTGACTCTATATTTATATGTATTTGATTTTGAAAACACCAAATATTCAGATGAGAAGATGCTGGTCTGATAAATTGATAAGATGTTCGTTTTCCATTTACGGCGATGACAGTAGTATTTTACTGGAAAACAGAATTTTATTGATAATTATGGATAATTTGGTTAGTTAAATAAAATTTAACAATGTAATTGATAAGATTGTTCAATGATTTAGTTTTTTTGCAATAGTTTGTACACCTTTAGGTTATGTTTATTTTTCGGCAAGTGTTTTATTTCACTGATTTTTTAGTTCTGTTAATTGTGTATAAATGATTCTAATTTTTCAAATGCACTGTACATTATTTTTGGATAATGGAATCCGTTGTAGTCCATAGTAAATTGTTCTCAAACGAGATGGTACACTGATTTTACTCGGTTAATGGGAAGTGAAGATTTTAGTATCACCACACTGATTGTTATTCTTTCAAGATGGGTCCGGTAAAGGATATTTATTTTTATCAATCTGTCATCACGTTTTGTTTTATTTTTATTTAAAATTACTAAACACTGTTGGTTGATCCCGGGTCGGATCTTAAAATACCGAAAAGTAGTAGATACTTTATTCTGACACTGACTCTAATTTGATAGAATTTAGATCGTAAACGTACACCATGGATCGCGATCTATACCGGAGGTATGTATATATGTACAGTACAATTGACACATCAGATAATATAACTTTTGAACTTCTTGTTTTTTTTTTCCAATTCCTTAGAGTCAACGATACTTTGAGTACTCTACATGCGGCTAGACCGCCAAATCTACTGCTACAAGTGCATCAGCGCAAATCGCTTTGACACTTTTACTAACTACCTTATTGTAATAAACATCATGTGTGTTTTATATTAATACATGAATTGGAAGGGTAGAAAATTCTGATAAAAAACCCTCTAGACAATTTACTGGATGTGCAAGAATGAATGGGGTGATCGTGCATCGTTTATATAATCTGACCCTGGTCCTCCTAAGTTTCCGTGGTGGAGGGTTTAAACACGTCACCAAGATAGCTAATGACGTCAGGAGTACGAAATAATGCGTTTTAAGAGATAAATAATTTTTGCCGACGCGTGTAAATTGTAAAAATATAAATTATTAAAATCAATTTCTGAGAGAGACTCCTCGCGATTTCGTGTTGTTATGGCGTCAAAGATTTAGAATGTACGAGAGACTTTAATTTATTAAATGGATTTTGTCAGTAAAATATTATTTTTAAAATAGAATTAGAGATAGATTTGTAAGGAATGTGCACCTGGCAGAGGGTCACTACGGAAATGGGCTAAATGTTGCGTTGAAGAGTTAATTGAATGCTTTATTTTATTTTTTAACATTCATTATTTAGGGGAGGGTTATTAATTAATTTTAATTCTGGTGAAATACAAAAATATATATACGACAATATATATGTATATCCGCCCCTAACTCTCACCACACCTCATAACTTGAGCATTTACGGCGTTGAAAATATGCGCGCGATGTCGAATTGCCTGGCCAATTATATATAATATTTTATCTTCAAATAAAACAAATTGCAAAACTTTACTGCTTCGTGTTTGATACTGCTGCCGTTAAACCCTATAGTGAGATATGATTTTAAAAAATCCGTGTTCATAAATAAATATATAATCTGGTGTCTATAAACTTAGTTGCAAGGATTGTGCTGCATTTTATATTGGTAAAACGGGTAGAAATTTTAATATAAGAGTAAGGGAGCATTTGAGATGTTTGAACAATAGTGGGTTTTCAGAATTTGCTAATCATTTGATAGAAAATGGTCATGATTTTGATAAAAAATTGGGATTGTCAATTTTGCATATAAACGGTGTTGGTCACAAATTAAATAATTTGGAATCGTTGGAGATAAATAAAGCGTGTAAAACTAATCAAAAAATTATAAACAACCAACTTAATTCAACTACGAGTCCCTTTCTAATTTTTTTTCCTAAAAATTATTCGAGTAAATTTGTATTAAGTAATGATTTGAGTTAGGTACTAAAAATTTTTTTTTTAAAAAATAGATTCTGTCAAAGAAACAATATATGTTTTAGTTAGTTATGACATCCTGAAGAAGAAAATGGTATTTTTCGAAACCGGTAGATGTATTTAAACTCATTTTAGTGGTTAATAAAACAAAGATAATAAATAAAAATACAAAAAACATAAATAAATTGTTTAATGGGCAAGTTTTGAAGTCGTAAAGATTGATAGTCAGAACCAAGAGCAGAATCTAATATTCATCAGCTTAATAATTTCATAGGAGCATTAACCACCTAAACTGCCGAGCTCTTCCTTGAGGGGTCTCTGTACCTAGACGTGCTGTAGGTGTATTAGAAATAATGTAGTCGGGCAACGTCACAAAGGATTCCGCCCAACCGGCACCTCTCACTAGAAGGCTGCAATGCAGGAGTCTGGTACTGCATCCCAGCTTTTGTAAATTAATAGGATCACCGGAAAAGAGGGATCCGGTCCAGATTTGCATATTAATTGAAATTATTAAAAAAAAAAAGACACTTTTATAACATATTATAAACTATATATTTATATTTATATTGGACCTTGATAAAATGTGTGAAATAAAACCCTTTTTTATTTATTTTATCAGTGTCTATCTAAGATTAAATGAATAACAAATGAACATGAAGGTTTCTCTATCTATGGTAAATTTTTTTACCAACACTCTAAAACTTACTAATAAAACCTATAACTTGTGCTATCTGCTCATTTCGGTTTTTAAAGCGATGAGATTATTTTGATAACTGACCGTAATATTGCCCCGTACTCTATTTTATAGTGCATATTTAAATGTAACGGGGATATGTATGAGAAAAAATTCCGAGGCGTTACGAAGACTCAGTGACTTATCGCGGCTTAGAATGCGAACGTGGTTCTTCAATTTGCAGCCAACAATTTCGTTAATAAGGTTATTTAAAGGGCATCCATTTGCTTGAGACAAATCCTTCAATTTTTTGGGCATAATGCGAGAAGGGAAGGGACCTTGGAGATGCTTGTTGTGGTGGGCCATGTGGACAGACGAAGAGGAATTGGAAGATCCTCCACCCGCTGGACCGATTAAATGAAAAAGGTAACAGGCACTACTCTAGTGACAGCCCCAAGATCTGTAGGATGCCGATAACAATGAAGGAGCATAGTCAAGGTGGCGAGAGATCATAGAGATCGCGATCCCCAGTCAGATGAAGGGCATCTGTTTTATAATTCTGATATCGCTTTAAAGTGTGGAACTCTTTGCATCCATTGTAAGAAACAGTGCATCAGAGACTTTATTCAAGAAGAGACTAAAATCGCACCTTAATTTTAATTGTATAAATAAAGATAATGTAGGACTATAAACATGTGTAAAGCGCCCTTGACGGGAAAATATTTACGAAAATGGCGATATACAAATTATCCAATATTATTATTATTATTATTATCTCCGTAATGCTTGATAATATGGTGGCGACTATCAACCTGATAGGATATAGAGCAGTACCAAGTGTTTATTTTGGATTGATGAAACAAAATGCCAAGAAATTTTATTTTATTTTATTTTAGGCACATATAATATAAACCTATTGTACAGCTAAAAAAATACAGTTTGTTACGTATATTTTTTTGGAACATATTTTTAAAATGCGTTGCCCAACTAGGCAAGCCAATTTAGCAAACAAATCATATTTCACAAACTAATATAAGTCATTGAATACGAGACAAAACACAATTAAATACAAAATGAAACATTCAAGGCAAGTTAACGTGAAAATATATAAAATGAAAGAATAAAAATACAATATGTAGAAATTAAAGCACGTGCAAGGAAAGTAAAATATATAAGATTAAAAGTTATAATGCAGTTTTAAAAATTATTTCATAATATGCAACTCTGCCTAATTTTTAACAACAAATTTGGAACATTCTTTTTAAAAACTTTAATGTCACTTAAAGTTTTAATATTATTTCCAAATTGATTATATCCAAATACTGAGTAGATATTCATGTTCAACCTCAATCTAATATTCATGTTAAATTCAAAAAATTTTCGATTCTATTGCAAATGTATAGTGATAGGTAATACGGGGTGGTTGTGTGAGCAAATGCTCTCATATCGGCACTTTTCATTCGCCACCAGGTTGGAATTATTTGTTTAATGCAACATGGTAACCATGATACCATGCTATATAGATGACATGGCGACGATACACGGTTACCAATCAAAATACACCCCTCTTTTGCGACGGTATAGTTTACAATTCACGATTTAAAATATTTTGGTTGACTTTCAAGATGAATGTGTTACCTTTTTTTTTTAGACTGGTTCCCCGGCTGGGCCTCGCACGGTGGTTACAACCGCCAGCCCAACGACGATGGCCTCTCCGCCCAGGACTGCGTTGAGGTGCGAAGGGCCTACAGCCCCCCGGCGCCCGCGCGCCCCGCACTGGCCCCCTCGCACCGCTGGAACGACAGGGACTGCGGAGCACCCAACTACTACGTGTGTGAGCGCCCAATCGCTGACGGTAAGGGATGATCATCCACTAACAAAATAGAAGTAAAGAAATATAATATAATAAGAAAGATATACAAATAAAATTAATTTATCGAAAAAATATTTTTATTACCAGCCGGATTCGAACGATAATGCGTTCTCCTTAAAAATATATAAGTTATATTAATGTTTCCAAAATTTAATAAAAATGAATTTAATTAATTAAATTCTGGCGTCTCCTATTGAATTTTACTAAAAGGTGTTGAGATTTTACGTAAATATAATATAAAGTATAATATATTTGCTTTCAAATTATTGAATAACAGATGTATCAATTTGAAAGTGACACATATAAGTTCGAAAATTCGTCGTTAACTTACTATGTTGACGTGGTGTAATAGATCAGCGCACCTCCCCGGATAGGAAGAGTTCCTGGTTCGAGTCCGGGTGGCAACAAAAATATATTTTCGATAAATTGATTTTATCTGTATATCTTTCTAATTGATACATTTAATTTGTATTAAAATATCACAGACCCATGTTGTGAATAATTACAACTTCATAATAAGAATGTGTTCTCCTAGCAATATATTTTTATGTTTGTTTTAAAATACATATTTTAAGAAATAGTGACTTTAATGTGTATGGAAATATTATACTCTCCAATTTCATAAAGATGTAGAATCTTCTCTTACACACACGCATAATTGTGCAAATAGTGATGAACATAATACAACAAAACGATTCTCTATAAAATAGCGTGAATAACAAATTTTAAAAGAATTTTTCAGGTATTTAGATTAGTATTTTTTTCATATCTCAATGCATATTCAGACGGTTTTTATGTACAGACAGGGTGTAATATCTGATTAAATTACGAATCGAAAATGTTCAAATTCTGTGTTCTGAAAAACTGCAATTTCACAATAACAATCATTAACTACTATATATTATTTCGGTGAAATTTCAAACAAAAAAATTTACAATCATTTACTTTCATAAAATACGTATTTTATTGAGACTAAATGTAATGTTACAGCTTAGAAATAAAAATCCACATTTAAGTATAAATGTTTTTAAAGAAATCTAACTACATTGTATTAGTAGGTACCTAAGGAAAACAGAACACCTAAATATCATAGTTCATTCCTACATTCTGGTGGTATAAATTGATGGTGCTAGAAGCGTCACACACCAGCTTCAGGTTGCGTAGTTCATATGTCCGCTAAACTGCTTCAGACATAGTATGAGAATAGACAGTATGACATGGACAAACATAGGTAAATCAAACAAGATGAACTAATGTTTATTCAGTAAGTGTACAAATTTACACATTCGTGGAGTCGGGAGATCGCCAAGGTCTGTGCGGGGTAAGTAGAGTAGGAATGATCTAGATAACGTTTTGACAGTAAATGAAAATAAAAAAATTCAATTCTACGGTCTGAAAAAACATTTTTATAGTTACACCTAATTTCTCACTAAATGGAAGATATAACAGTATATTATTGCCAATCATCGTCATTATTATTATTATAAGCTGTTTTTTATCCATTTCTGGATGATGGCCTCCTCAAGTCTCCTACCTTTATCAGTTCATTATAATTAGCTTGTTATGATTTCGTTAGTCCAGAAGATTTTAGCTATTTCCTCATGTATCACTGAATGGCTGCGTTTCTCCAACGATTGTCCATTTCACATTTTCCACATTGCAGCTGTCACATTAGCCCTGACAAAATGTGATCCAAAATTTCAGTCACAAAAATTTTTAAATTCCAATTTTTAATTGTTTTATGGTGTCTTTTAGATATTCTACCTCAACGTAGTCTCTCTATCCTCTTTAATACTTACTTATCTATTTTATTTGCATAAAGGACTTTAGTATGCCTCTGAAAGTATGTTCAAGTACATATTAGGGTCATGAATGACCCATGCATAATGTGATTAATTACTTGGTTTCATATTACAAACATCATCTATGAATGCCAAATTCTTTCTCCGTTACCTACTATTCCCCATTCATACATCCATATCACACTGCGAGAGGATCGGTATGATGACGAAAATATTTAATGAACACTTTTGAAATACAGACATGTTTAGTTTAAATTATAATCTAACACATAGTAAAGAATGAAGAAATAAGGAAAGAACGTAAATAATGTAAAGCTGATCTTAGTATAGTGAGTATGTTTAAGAAAAAATCACATAGGTGGTATGATCATGTGTAACGCATGATTGAGGAGAGAATGGTTAAAAAGATATATGACGCAAGTGTTGATGGCACCAGAAGTAGAGGACTTCTATAAATGACTTGGCATGACCAGGTAAATCAGACTCTGGACTATTGTCCTATTTCTAAGCCTCAATAATCGGCGTGCTTGTATGAAAAAACGTATGAATATGGATGAGGCGAGAATTGTGCCAGGACAGAAAAGTGGGGCGCTCTATCCTATCTGCGTACCCCTGCGGGGAAACGGCGTGATGGCAAGTTAGTTAGTTAGTTAGTTACAATCTTTCTGAAATATACTATAATTTCGCAATAATTTTGCAAAGTATTTCGTATGTTTTTATTTATTGTATGTGATATAAAATTGTTATGCGCTGAATAACTTAATTAAATCTAATAATTATCGATTTCTACTATCTGGTAGAATATTTTTATATGATACGGTAGAGTGCTCTAAGATTGCGCGGACGATTAGAGTGCGCTAATACGCTCGCTAGATGTCATTTGTGATGAAAGAACACGATGATGCGATGTACATCCTAAATAAACCGAAAAGGCGGATGTCCGGTCAGTTTTCACAATATTCTGTGTTTTGCTAAATATTTTCACATCTTGTAATCAGATATTTAAATAAATATGTCGTCATACTTATGTGACATTTTTCTTAAGGATTCCTTCATAATGGAGATCACCGAATGAATCATTCGTTTCACTACTTCAATAATATCGTAAATTCTTGCACAGTCATTGAAAAACTGAATGGTAGTTCAAATTTACTACCTATTTCTTTGTTATCTCGTATTCTTCATTTTAAATCACCCAAATTGTATTCCATTCCGACAGTCAGTTCTTGTCAAACGACTCTTTAACACACTTCTGCAACTGTGGACATGGTGGCTTGGGTTTACTATTGTATTTAACCACTTTCCGCTACTGAACATAATTATTATAATACAAGTTAAATGTATCAATTAGAAAGATACACAGGAAAATTTATTATTTTTATTTGTCACTACTGTGATTTAATACATTTAATTTGTGATAAAATAACACCAAACTACGTTCTGAACAACTGCAATGTCATTATTATCTTATTAATAATTATTATAAATGGTTTCTTCATCGAAAATATTACAATTTTTTATTTTCAACAGATTGTTCAACATATACTTTGCACAACAATTTAGATATTTTACAAATATTACGATTCATCTAAAAATGTTATAATTAAGTAGAACACGTTATTATTGTGATGTTGTAATTATTCAGAACATAGGTCTGTGATATTTTAAATACTAATTAAATGCCTGTTATACAAATACAAATAACCTGGATCTCGTCCAATCCGGGGAAAGTGCATTAACCTAACGATTGATATTCTGTAAAAATAAAGAAGAATGCTTTCAAATAAAAGAACGATAGATGTATCAATTTAAAAAGTGTAACATATTGGTTTTGAAAATTTATCAATGCACTGTGTGCTGTAGCATAATCGGTTAATGAACGTTCACAGAATTGGAAGATATCCAGGTTCGAATCCCGATAGCAACAATAATATTTTTTGATAAAATTGATTTTATATTTTCTAATTAGTACATTTAATTAGTATTTAAAATATCACAGACCATGTTCTGAATAATTACTACTTCACAATAAGAATGTATTCTCATTAATAATATATAAGTTGTAAAATTTAATAAAAATGAATTGGCGTCTCCTATCTCGTCCATTCCGGGAAAGTGCATTAACCTAACGATTGAGATTCCGTGAAAATAAAGAAGATGGCTTTCAAATAATAGGACGATAGATGTATTAATTTAAAATGTGTGATATATAGGTTCGAAAATTTGTCGTTAATGCGCTGTGTCCTGTAGCATAATCCGTTAATCCACGTTCCCCGGATTGGAAGAGATCCAGGTTCGAATCCCGGTTGCAACAACAATATTTTCCATAAAATTATTTTTTTATATATATTTTTCTAATTAATTCATTTAATTTGTATTTAAAAATATAATCACTCATTTCATTACTTTATGAGATTTAAACATTGACTGAAGGGATGCTGAACTTGAAAATTAATGTTTTTGTATTTAACCACTTTTTTCTAAGCCATTAGAATAAAAAAATAAGAGTTTAGCGACACACTTGCCACTTTTTAGAAATTATTAGTATTTTATGTTATCTGTTAATGTACGTATGTTTTTCACCAAATGAAAAAAATATATTGTTTCACAATTAAATAAGTGTCATATTATTTTTAAAAGAAACATAATATTGCAGTCCTCCCCCCATTTCAAATCTGATGTGCTGCCCGAATTACTCTCCTACCAGAAGTCTGTTTCTCTCTCTTATTTATTTAAGCCAATATAACACATTTATTAGGCTTGATCCATTCAACCACCAAATCCACTCTTTATCGTTTTCAAATATGCCCTCTCTCGTGGAATCATTCTCCTTGCTCACTCTGATGTGCGTAAATTTAGCGTAATGGTATCAACATTATTCATACAATTTTTCACCGAAAATAATCCGATCCGCTAATCTTCAACTAACGTAACTAAATCTAATCATCGAAACTTTGGACCGTTTTCTCTACTTTAGGTTTGGATCTTCTAGGTAGTTTTTTGTGTCGTGGAAACTATTCACTTTATATAAAAAATTTAATGTGGAAAAATATGTTACAGAATACATTTTTAATGCTTGAACAGTTGAAAACACTAAAAAAATAAATGTTTTTGTTAAAGTTGAAGATTGAGGAAAATTAACATGACACAGACACTACCGCATAAAAAGAATTGCGTGTGTTTCGAGGGCTCGGCGTTCGAAGGCGAATAGTGAGAATTTACCTATAGTTAACATGCACAGGGTGAATATTATGTTTCAGTCCGATGTTGTATTTAAACAACTACGAAATAAAACACAATTTTTTAATTTGGTTATTATTTGTCAATTACTTGATTTATTTCAATTGTGTATTTAATATAATATCGGCTAAGTAGCGCCTCTGGCAGCGGCACAAATGCGTTCTTTTTTAACCATATTTTTCATAATATTCAGCAATTTCATTTCGAATATTATCCTGTAACATCGGAATTGTTGTTGGCATATTGGCGTAGACCTTTTCTTTCAAGTATTTATACATAAAATAGTCGGAAGTCCTGTTGAAATCATATATGTTGCTGGCCTAATTGACCATATTCGGTCACCGAGAAGTTTTCCAACAACGATAGCGATCACCATTAATGGTTATAGCATTGCCTTTTGCATCCTCAAAGAAATAGGGCCCAATGATTCCGCTGGCCAACATGGTGAACTATATAGTAACTCTGCGTGAGTGTAAAAGTCGTTGGTGCATCAATTGAGGATTTTCAGTGCCTTAATAACGGTTTTTTTTATTTATTAACAAAACCCGCTAAGTCGAAATGAGCTTCGTCGCTAAGAATGATTTTTTTCCAAAAGTCAAATGATTATTTAGATAAAATATTTTAATAACTTCAACATATTGATACTTCATAATAAATTGTAATCAACTATTCTTTATTATTACCAAATGTGAACTGACAAATATTTGTAAAACTAAAATGGTGGTCAAACAAAATCGGCCTGGAACATAATATTCACTCTGTATATCAGTGTATGTTAGAACAGACAGATGGTTTAACTAATGAGGTTCTATAATCAATTATCGTCGTTCTAGAATACCCACAAATTTTATCCCAGTAAGTATTATTGATTTTCTGGCGTCTTCGCGATTATATGAAGTGCGATACGCCCTTGAATATTTTTTAATTAAATTACCTTTGATAATAACGCGGTAAAAAATATTATAAAGAGGGTGCTCTTGAATTAATATACGAAGAAATTGTTTTTTATTATTAATTTGAGGTACTTGACATAATCAAAATACTTTTTTTTAAATATACCAATGACTATATTTAGTCTTCCTTAAATAATTTTTGATCTGAAATCCCCGGTACATTTACAGAAAGAAATCGCACAAAGCTAAAACTGGGCATTAAGGCTTTCGATTTATCAAATGGATCCATTAGAAAGATCATAAATTATGTCTGTGGAGGCTTTTATCTAATTCATCCGGTGCACTTTACTATGGAGGCTTATCCACATTATTATAAAGTGTTTCCTCGTGTAATAACTTATGTCGATCAACTATTCAATTTAGAATTCTACTCATTTATACTTGATCCTTTTTTTATTTTAAAAAAATAAGTATTTGGTTTTTACTATTTTAATTATCTTGCACTTTGATCACATTTCACAATTTCACTTCAATAATGAGCAGTTTTCCAATATTTGCCATCATTGCATTCACTGTCCATTAAATCAAATTGATGAAATGGAACAAAATCCACAAAGTGCATAAAAAACTCCAATCTCTGCACTTTGGCACGCAAATTTTAAATGGTATTGTCATTAAAAAAATGTCGTATATTTGCTGCCGATACTTTATTCTTTTAAATACAATGTTACTAATAGTTTAACAAGTAACAATTTGAACGTACGGGTATATAGCCAGTATAGGTTAATATATTGTCACATTCCAGACAGATTCCTCTATTCATTTTTGTTCTGCGCATTTGATTAGTATTTGTTGACAATCGAGAGCAAGATAGTAAAAGGTTGAAAAGAGACAAAAAACACCAAGACGAAATACGATCATTTAGACGTGGATATGAAGGCCATAAATAATATTAGGTCATCCTATAAATAATATAAATAATGCGGTTTTTTCAATTACATTGAACAAAAAGTCGGAGGGAGATGGGATTAACTGCGTGCATCTGGTAAAATTAGTAACTTATTTTTAGTAAAAGTTTTAAAGAGTGCAGTTTAATTTTAATAGTTATTTTTTCAAAACATGAGACAAATGAGCATATTCGGCATATTTTGAATTCTGAAATTAATTCTGTGGACGTAGTCAGAACAACACTGGAGAAGTATTTTTCATCACGGATACGTGAATTTTGGAAGAGGGGCCTTGTAAGTCTAGCAGAAAGATGAAAGAGCATTGTATAAAATGAAGGAAAGTATATTATAGATTAAAAAATAATTTTGTTTATCTTGATTTTGAAAAACAAAACAAGTTTAGTAATTCCGCATTATTTATGGGATGACCTAATAAGAAGACCATTAATAAAGAAAACAAACTAAAAATGAGCTTAAAGTAGACGTAATAAAAAAGTTTATAACCAATAAGCATATATATGAAAGTATGCCTACAGATGTACACGCGATATGCGAAAATTTATTTAAATTTTATAGATTTATCGTTGCGAGACGAAAATTTTTGTTGTTTTTTCAATAATTATGTGATTCAAAAATATAGAGTTCGGATATACAACGTGTTGAACCATTCGGAAAAAATTATGTCATAAATAAATCTCCAGGAAGTTTTGATGAAACTGGATTTGAAATGATGAACACGCAAGCAAATGCCGGCATTTATTTCATTTCATATTTACTTCGAAATACAAAGCTTTATAATGTTTTATATTTGTTTTTGCAATGCCAATATATTAAAATCATTTATTTAAAATGTTAATTTTTTACAGCCTTAAAAAAATCTTTAAATACACCGCTGGTTGCCGATAATTTGGTATTGTCATTATTTAGATCTGCATAAACTTCTTAAAATATCACTTTTAAAATGTGTTAAAAGTATAATTGTTAACTTCGTGAATTATTAAATATGCCCCAGTCCTTGGAAGTTGTTTCTCTATCAAACGCAAACTTTGTTTTGCGTCTGCTGTAATTTGGGTTTATGATTTTCCATCAATTGTTTTTCACAAAAGAAATTCGGCTTGTTTTTGGCACGGATTACTTTCTTCGAAATTCGATCCTAAAGTTTATTTTGTTGAGTGAGTTTTAAGTTGCGCTTACTTTATATAATATTATCAATCTGCGTCAGTTCCCCACGATAAACTAATATTTTAATCCCATTTCAATTTTCCCAGAAACTAATCTCGTACTTCAATAAGACTTTGTCGTTTTTGCTTCTCATTTATGATTAATTAATCATTTTATTTTCAAATACCGTAGATAAGATAGTGATAAACACTAATAAAGTTGATTTTTTTATATATATTAATAACATTTGAGATGTTACTATCACAGAATGCGTTTTGTTAAATGGGGACTCTAATTGGAAACATGGTTATTTTTGTCAATATTTTTACGAACATGGTTAACCGAGAATCCATCTAGCTGCAAACAAACGAATACATGATGACCCATGTACGCTGTTTCCTGTGTGCTGCACTTAACTGTAAAAAAGGACACCTGTTAGCCACACACGCGACTAATTCCCACGTTATTTCGAATGCAAAAACACGTGTCTTTATATATAATATAAGGGTTTATATATGTCACGTCCGCCATACACTATCAAATAGCATATAGGTAGGAATTCTGCCATTATAAGGCGCCGGTAAATATTATATAACCAATTCTCTTGAATAAATTCAACATGAAGCAACCTGGGCTTTTATTGATGGAGTACAATCGTGAAATCGTAATACATAACCTTTTCGCATGTCTATATCATTAGTCAAATAATTATCAGTCAGTTAAAATATATAGAACATTGAAAAAACCAGCACTTGAATTTGAAAACGAGGAAATACTGTCTTTATTTTGTACGTAATAAATATATTGAAGTTATAATTTCATTTTATTATTCAAAATTATAATTAAAATCATATTTACGGAAAAAGCGAATTTAAATAACTACATATATACTAAAAACTAACGACATTAGCTAAATACTTTAACAGTTTATTTTTATTCTATGTTAGTGTGGACCTCAAAAACCAGACCTACAGGGTGGCCTAAAAAAAGTTATAACATTTCGTAAATGATATAATTACATCAAAATTAGTTTAACTATAACTAAAGCTAAGCTATAGTTTACTAATTTTCTTATTTACCTATTTATCTATATTTTTAATTCGACAATTTCCGGTCGCCATCTTTTATTATTACTTTTCCCATTTATAATCAATTTATATTTGGATTTTTCAAATTGTTGCCCAGAATGACAAAAATCACTGCAGAAGACCGTATTGTGATCGAAAATTTGCGAATTGAAAAACGTTGGGGTACTAGGAAAATGATCAAAGAGTTTCAAAACAAAGCCTGGAGTATAGCTAGACATTACAGCATAACTGGACATTACAACAGGACGAAGCTCCATCTCACACAGCCAGAAATACAATCAACTTTCTTCGTTGTGAGAATGTTAATTTCATCGAGCCAGGCATGTGGCCACCGAACAGTCCAGATTTAAACCCAGTAGATTACGTAATATGGGGTGTTGCGATAATTTTTGATAAGCTAAATATTGTGCAAAAAAAATACATTAAGAATTATAATTAATTATATTATGTTTTGAAATAACTCATGTGTTACGAGATGTTTTCACTTTTTTTGGTACAACCTGTATATCAATTAGGTTCTCAAAAATCGATGTATAGGATGTTCATTTTAACTGATCGAGAAACCAAAAAGACTAAAAATCAGCAAAAACCAAATATGTAACAATAATTCAGACAAATGAAATATTAATAGAACGTGTATAATAAATTACTTTTTATCTAAGTTGCTCATTTATGAGAAATTTTGAGACTTTTGACTTACATTCACTTATTGTGCGAAAGGTTTACTTGTAAATTGTAAATGAGAATGAATACACACAGTCGTACGAGATGATGTATTAAAAGAACAAAGAAATTAGCAAAAATTTCTTGTCACAATTGTTTATTGAACGATCGTCTGACAAGTGAACTATATTGTCCATCTCACAGACTCCCTGAAGGTTCGGTGAGATGACGGTAGTAGAAATAAGAGTCCAATGTCGAAATACTTGACAATTTATTACTACAACAATATAATATATATGCACACAATGAGTTATGTTATCTTGAGAACCGAAGAGTATTGAAAAAGAGCGCAACTGCGCTTCCAACGTCCCCACTCCGCGCGCCCACTTGACACCGGTCAGTCTTCTCACATATTTTCCCATCTGTCAACAAGCTTTCACACATATATACATACATACAACTTTGACAGATGTCGAATATCTTACAATTTTAATTATAAGCATAGTTATGAAATTAAATGTACCACGATTGATGAGATATTTCTGAGATTTTTTCAGAATGAAATATAATGATCACCTTCATTTGGCGCTAAGGGTCATCCAGGTCCACGATGTTCCCTGACATCCTCGTCTCGAGCCTCATTTACAGTCCCACCTACATTGCTGCTTTCTTCACTATATTCGTCCATACTGTCTGTTTTGGGCATAATTGAGCGTATTGAGAATTGTATACAACTAGTGTTGAAACCCCGTCCTAGGAAGGGTGCAAAAAATGTATATAAGATGGTTGACGTTGTAGAAAACATCAGGTCTAGTTTGTATTAATTTATTCCCATATTTCTTGCACTTGACGATTTACCATTCTTTCAACTTTTTCCCAACGCAGTATATTTAATGTAGTCACTATACCGAGCTCGTAATTTTTACTGTCTTTCTGAGCGTCGCTTTTTCTGAACTGGATCGTCTTATAAATTTAATGACCACCATTTACAATTTTTCATATCCAACGTTAAATGAAACGTCAAGAAAATTAAATTATTATTACCTAGGTAGCAACAAAAAATATTCATTTTCTTATTAATTTAAATCACCTTATTTTTAGCAGCATTGTAATTATATTCCAATTATTTCAAATAGCTGATAATACCTAGATTTTTTTGTTTACTGTTTTGAAAAAAATGTACTTTCAGAACCAAAAGGTTGACTTTAAAATGGATTTGACACTTCTCTTCAATAAAGTTTGAATTTCCCAGTCATATTAATTTGCGACAAATGGAACATTAGGGTTTTATTTACAAGACAAATGTTAGGCGAGCACGACCACTGCAATAAACAAAATATTTATTCAAAAAACGCAAATCGGAAAAGTAGATTGAATTCCTGAAAAAAAAAATTTTTTTTTTTAAATTTTATTACATCAAATTTAGAATGTACAATAATAACAGTAATAAGTACAGCTATTTTCTTAGATATAACTTTTATGTATTATTTAATTGTAATTACCTATAAATTGTTTTTTTTTCAAACCAAGCGAAGTGATAACGAGTCTACCTAAGTTATGAGACAATAAGAGAAATTTATTTGGAGATTTTCTACAAAATTTGATTTACCGAATGCTTTAGAACATTTTCTTCAATGAGCTTAAAAGATTTACATATTTTAATTTATTTTTAAAGAATACTTCTGGTGGTTGTTTTATTTCTTTTTTTTTCCATTTAGTAAATAAAATAATTTAGGAAGTCAAAGAGTTTTTGATTAATGTGATAAATTAAAATAAACGGCGAAAGTATTATACACTTAGTATTATTTTCTTTTTGGAAAATTAGTGAAATATTCTTTTGTTTAGATTTTTCTTTATTTTAAATCTTGATTGTTAATTTTTATGGCAAATTTTAATTTTTAACGCTAAAGCTATCTCAATGGAATATTTACAGCTAGTTATTAGCTACAATTATCTACCGTCAAAACTAAATTGATAATGTACCTATATACAACCCAATCAATTAAAATGTCAAGTTTTTTCTATGAATATTGGGTCGGTTTTTGACCCAAAAAGACATCTACAATGATGTCAATGTAGTATTAAAAAACATTTTAAGACAATTAAGGTAACAGCAGAATACATCTCCTTGTGGTTGTATGATTAGAAACACTATTAAAAAAGGGTGTGACAAATTGAGAAGATTGATCATGACATCAAGACTTCCAAGGTTAACAGTGTCTGATCATAGATAAACAAAGTGATTTCGCATATATTATATTACACGTTCGAAAAACCACTAACTATGTTAGTAGTTACACTGAAGTATAATATTACATAAAATAAGTTTCTTAGAACCTTATTATCTTCAGTGTATATTAATAAAATAAATAAATAATTTGTTTATTAAAACAGTAGACGTTTCAACACAATATTATTTAATTACATATTAAGTTAGATTTCTTATAAAATATTTGGTCACAATCAACTTCACGTCATACTAATAGAAGGAAGGAAATGATGTCAGTTTTCCCAAATGAAAATGAATAAATAATGTTGAATTTTCTTAACAATCTACCGCCCGACATATTCACAGAGCCAGTGGAGGGTGCGGAGGGGGCGGCGGGCCCCGCGTGCGAGACGGCGCTGCCCCTGGGCCGCGCTCGGCCGCGAGCCCAGCTCACATCGCCCGGGTTCCCGCGTGCCTACCCGGACGGCGCGCGCTGTGACACGGCCGTGACAGCGCCAAGCGGCTACCGGATCGTGCTGGACTTCGAAGAGCTGGTCTTGGAGCAGGAGCCAGAGTAAGTTCATTGATTTTTTACGATAATTTTGTTAAAAATATTTAAAAATTTATTTTATAACATAACAAAAATGTGTCCTCTTTAATATTTGACAGTAAATTATCATTCATTCCCCACATTGATTCGATAACTAATAAAGAATGTTGGGATTTGTTTTGCGGACTGCAAAAAATTTTCAGACCTGCACACTTATAAAGTCCTCTACACCTCTCTGGTCAGACCTCAGGCCTTCATTGTATACTCGACGGCGATTGAAAGAATCCAGATAAAGTTTCTAAGATTTATTAATTTTATATTAAATATACGCTCTGAGGATATCAATTATGATTATCTCCTTAGCCGTCTGAAATTGTTAAAATTATCAGTGAGACGTGCGATTACCGACCTTATATTTATATACAGGATCATTAATGGTAATGCCCCCAGATTGTTGATCTGCTTGACTTTCACGCACCATTGAGGTCATCGAGACACAATTCATTGTTTTATTACAGTGATGATGTCAGAACTCATGCACTAGCTAACTCCGCAGTCCCCAGAATGCATTCTTTGGGGAATGAATATGCGGAGGTAGTCGACATTTTTGCTGTTAATTTAATTATTTATAGGACTACACTATTACAATTTCTTGTGTCTCAACTCAATGATGACGGATTAATTGCTACTTCACATTTTATATTTATTATTTATTTTTAATTATGTAATAACATGATGACACTATTTAATTTTTTTTCTTTGTGTATTGCACTTGTAATAATAAATAAATATATGATGTTCCGTATTCATAAACAATTTAATTCATTATTATTTCATACGTCACAACATATACTTTCATACTTGGTTTTTAGTTTATTCCTACCCCCTTAGCCTATTCGCAAACCAGTACACATTGTTCCATTGGCTCGACTGGCAGTATTTTTGTATTCGAGGAGAGGAAGTGTGTTATGTGATTATTAGTGTTGGATCACTACTACGCACGCACCGCTGTGATTTTGTTGTTTGTGAGCGTGGAACTCATCGGAGTTTTATGCTGTGTCAATCTCTACATTGGGCGAACTTCCGGAAGAGCGACGTGACGGCGTCACCAACAGTTTAGTTCCGTGAGTCGGCTATCAAAGGTCCCCCTTCATCCCCCCAAAACCTCGTCATTCATCCCTACTTCCTATCTAACCCATCCTTCCGATTCCATCATCATCCACCTCTTTGGTGACCGACGACTTGCGTCGGTCACATATAAGTCGTGTCTAAGGTTCCAAATTTAATAAAATGGGTAATTAATCGTATACATACAATTTCACTCTCCTTATTTCCACTCTTTGCTGTGTTGTGATATATTATGTTAATTTATAACTTTTATTTTAATTTTATTTGCGTACGTACATAGGTATGTTCGATGTCTTTTTTTGTTATTACGAGAATTTGAAACCCTGAGTAATTTTAACAGCACAAGTATATAAGGGTTTATACACTTGTACTGTTAGTTTCTCTCAAATAATGAAATAAATCATAAGAGTCAAGTGCTTGAAGCAAAAAGTATCCGAAAGAATTACAAATTAGTGTTCCACAGTTTATTCCAATTTACTTTAATATATTGTTAATATAACTCTTCCTTACTTCAAATTGTAAAGTATTATAAATTAAATCTACTTGATATAAAGACAAATTAAATTATCTTTGATTATAATATATAATAGGGTTATCCAACAAGCGTGATAGTATGACATCAATGATTTTTTATTTATTTCATTTACAGATGCAATATTGGCTCCACTCCGCGAATTTCTTTATCTTAACGATGTCTTCACATCATGTAAAGAATAATTATTTTAAATCTTTTCAAAATTCGACGAATAGCTTGCTCAGATTAATGATTATGTCGAGTGTATAATTTACAAAGTGCACGTTAGGTTTGCCGAGTCGACTGAGTT
The DNA here is from genome assembly GCA_031772225.1 of Eubasilissa splendida. Taxonomy (NCBI): domain Eukaryota; kingdom Metazoa; phylum Arthropoda; class Insecta; order Trichoptera; family Phryganeidae; genus Eubasilissa; species Eubasilissa splendida. The sequence continues at coordinate 4,108,530 of CM062854.1, read as the reverse complement.
GACTGATTTTGAAAATATGTTTGAATACCTTGTAAAACGTTGTTTCAATGTGTAATGCTCCACGATAAAATGGCAGACTATACTGAATAAAAATAACAATGACAGCTGTCGAAATTTTAATACACATGGCTACTATTTTTATTTGAATTTCCATCACATTTATTGGATAAACCTTTCAGAATGGTAAAAATTATCAATACTAACCATATGTACTCGTGTATATATGATTCGTATTCTCTTTAATTAGTATTTAACTACCAGTTTAATATTAAACCAAACTTCTGCGCGCAGGGGCGTGCACTGCATACAAGCAAAATAGCTGTGCATTACTAAAGATTCTGAACAAAAAAATATTTATATTATGAAAAGACCCTATAAAATTCTAGCCGTTATTACTCGGATTAGCGTAACCCATGACTATATTTTTGTCTAGCCGTCAACGGTATGAAAAATTGCGACTTGTTTAAATTCAACTTCATTGCCATGCGTCTCCGCATTTTGCTAGAATGCACGCGTCGGTCGCGTCCAACTTGTTTGTTCAATCCCTATGAGAAACGTACTAAACTATATATTTTCTTACTCAACCTATTGGGCGTCTTTAAGGCTGCCAAAATTTACCTTTTATTCAAACAATTTGCGCATAATTCGAAAGGGATTAACGCATACAGAAAACTCTGTGTGAAAACACTGTTACATATTTGCTTCGCTGACAAAATTCATTTCCACAGTGTATTTCAACGGATAAGTTTTATTTTCAATCATATTCAAGTTAACATTTTTATAATCTGAGTTAATACATCAGTACGTACAGACATATATTTTAATTAATAGTATAAATTCAATCTGTTTCTATTTTTATGAATTAATTTTTAGTTAAGTTTTAGACCATTATCTTTGTAAAACACCGCGGCAAATAAACATGGAATTGCCCAGCAATAATTACAACATTATAAAAATTTTGTTTGATGAATCGTTTATAGTGAAAAGAAACGTATAATTGAAATTGGTCGTCCAATTTCCGATTTAATTATAAATAAACCGTCTTTAAAATATATTAGACATTTTCGCGGAGTATTTATCAAACTGTTAGGATTACAGGATCAGTTTAATTGAATAAGATGTTTTGTTGGCCGTGTTTATTATTTTCAAATAAATGTAGTACTTGAAAATATGGATAAGATGACTTGAACAATATTTCTACAATGAATTTCCTATACACATAAAGGATATTGCCTCCACTTCAAATTAAGTCTCAGCTTCAGCGACATCTATACTATTACATGAGAAAGAATATCAAATTTTCAAAAAAATAATGTTAATAGTTGGCGACAGCATAATTCATAATAAATAAGTGAAATGTTCCATCTTGATTTAATATATACAACTTACAAAAGTTTGATAGATGTGGTAGCGTGGGCAAATAGGTGAACGTTACATTGTGTAAAAGTGATTACTTAAGCCAGCCGATGACGGGTCGTAAGCCCTGTAATGCCCAAGACTTCCATACTTCTCGTATAAAAATAATATCTTCGTCTCTGTGAAACATTTTAATATTTCTACAGCTAAAAAGTTCACGAGCACAACCGAAGTCATTATCAGTCAGCTGTTACGTTGCATAATTTTGGATTCGGATAGAAATGTCCTTAAATATGAATTAAATATATTAATTATAAAGATATACATATAAAATCAATTTTATCGAAAAATAAAAAAATTGTTGTTGCGCTACCGGGATTCGAACCTGGATAATGAAAAAGTAGATAGATAACGCCTAATTGATATCAATTATATCAGTTATATAACTTGTTTTCTTGCAATTTAGGAATTACCCTTTCGAGGGCATCATGAATCTGATGATTCCGCCCACCCCGGGTATTCATAAGCTGGATGTCATTTATATTATTCAGTTTTGATATATCTGGGGCGACTAAGAGGGTTCTCTTCTGCTCTAAAAACCCACGCTCATACTATATATATATATATGCAACCGAGACAACCGCATCCGGTTTCCGTATAGTTACGTAAATGTCGTCGGTAACAGCATAACCTAAGTTTAAGCCTACTGCACGCTACTGTGTAACCGTAAAATGTATATATTACACAAACTTACGTGTGTAATAAATTTATTAAAAATTTTAACCACAATGTTTTCGCGTTAAATATAAAAAAATATAGTTTATATTAATCTACTAATCGCTGAACATAGATATCAGATAAGTTTACAGGTAATTTTACATAATTATCTAAAATAATATTTTGCGACATATTTTTTTGAATATATATTTAGCGTAAGTGGCATTGTAAATCAACAAAATTATCATTTTAAAATTAATTTCTCCACTTTTAGTGTACTTAAAATTTTACTTTTAAAATTAGCAATATTATCTTTGTGGTTAAAATTCATATTTTTATTTATTATCTTTGTTTTATTAACCACTGAATTGAGTTTGAATACATCTACCGGTTTCGAAAAATACCATTTTCTTCTTCAGAATGTCATAACCAACTAAAACATATATTATTATTTCTTTGTCAGAATCTATTTTAAAAAAAAAAAATTTTAGTACCTAACTCAAATCATTATTTAATACAAATTTACTCGAATAATTTTTAGGAAAAAATTTTAGAATGAGACTCGTAGTTAAATTTAATTGGTTGTTTATAATTTTTTGATTAGTTTTACACGCTTTATTTATCTCCAACGATTCCAAATTATTTAATTTGTGACCAACACCGTTTTATAGATTCTGACAAAGAAACAACAATATGTGTTTTAGTTAGTTACGACATCCTGAAGAAGAAAATGGTATTTTTCGAAACCGGTAGATGTATTTAAACTCAATTTAGTGGTTAATAAAACAAAGATAATAAATAAAAATATACTTAAAATTTGTTCCACACTTTCACATGCAGTCTGACTCTGTTACTAATAACTATAAATGTTATTTAATTTATATATTCACATTTCAACGGCACTGTGCATATTATTCAAAGGCGCAAATATTTCGCATTGCTTTAAATAATGAATATTAGAATTTGTAATTGTATCTAAATACGATATGAAGTTATAATATGTGAGTACTCTGTGTAAACTCTATGCGTCGACCCACTTCACACAGGGGGTGCGCAATCAGGAGTCGGATAATTAGGCAGTAGCCCGCAATGATTTCAAATATGAATCCGGCATAATGAAGGTTTGTTTACCCGATCTCCGCTTCCGGCGCTAATTGGGCCCCTCCAGGTTCGCCGACGTCATCCCCTCCCCCGTTTCTCGCACACCCCGTTAGCTATGCAAATATAACAGAAGCATATGGCTTAAAGTTATCCAATTTGTACGAGACTTCCGCTCGGATATCCGTCACGTGTACGTACGCCACAACTCGCGCGTGCATCGCTTTAGTTAAAGCGACTGATCATCTGGCTAACTTGTTTAACGTCGTAATCCTGCTTGGTGTTTGTACCCCTGCGATAGTACCATAAAAAAAGCTCTTTTAGCCTTAGTAAGCGTAGTATCTAAAATATAAACAATTTATGGTTATATTATTGTAGATGCAGTCGCGTGCAGTAGGTATAGATTTAGGTTATGCTGTTACCAATGAAATTATACAATCATATATGTAATACAATATATGTACATTCGATTAACCAACGTTTTCAGACAAAATAAATCCGTCGTTTATACGACCCTACCAATTTCAGAGTACTATTAATAGTGTTTTTAAAGTTTAAGTTTTAACGTAAAATAATACCTTCTTACCCATATAAAAAATATATGAATGCTTTTAAAAACACTTTCTATGACTGAACATGATTAATTTATTATTTAAAAATGAATAACTAAAGGAAATAATTATTTTTATTAAAGGTTAACGTAGTAAATAGTTCCCAAATCAAAAACCAATCCATGCACCAAATTTAAAGAACAATCATCAAATCAACACGTTAAAAACAGTCAGATAGTAAAATTCGCGAATTAGTAAAAGAGGAAGTAAACACTTAAATTATTTGCACGTAGCTGTAACCCAAGCTGAAAACCTTTCTAATGTTATTCTGTTAAAAAAAAACAGCATAGGTAACGACCTCATACAAAACGGATCAACCGAAAGGACTTTTCAATTCAGTAAATAGCCAATCATATGACTTGAGTAATTCATTAGCTTAAATACAGAACAGAGTAATGTGAATAGCTCGATGCGGCGAATACACAAGAGCGCCATGGGTACTGCGGTTAGTTGTCGTGGTAGTTTTTAAAACTAATCAATTAAAGTCTCTACTAGTAAAATAATGTTATTATATACTGTGTATATGTTATTCAGCATCTAAAAGAGTAGGTACTTTCTGGTAATCGGAAACAATAGAAACGTTAACAGTTATTATTTACACCTATAAAATTAATAAAACATTTAATTTTAAAATAAAGAATATGTAATAAAAAATAATATAAATATAATATTTTACTATAAACAATATTCAATTACATAGGTACATTTTGACGTGCTAAAATAAACATGATATAATTCGAAGCAATGAAATAATAAAAACGAAAAATAAAAAGATATTAAAAATGTAATTTAATTCAAAAAATCATAATAGTTAATGCTTTTAAAATAAAACATAATTATATTATTCATATACTCACATAAACGCCTATGTCTAATTGCTAATTATAAAAAAATCTTAATCTTAACAACATAATAATAATGCAGTACATCACATTTCCATACTGAAATAAAGCTGATGTTCAAAATATAGCCTAGTATTTCGCAAACATCAGGTGGGACTGGTACATAAATGTGTCCATTATTATGAAAGTTATGTTTCTTTCGTTTCGAGATATTTAAAAAGGTTTGCGTTTGAATTGATTAAAAAATATTTTTATAATACACAACACAATGTTTCGTAACTTATTTAGTCTACTAGATTCATAATTTTTTTCGACATGTAAATTTTGCAAATAGGAAATAAAAAATTTAATATTGAAATGACCTTACTCTGTTATCAAAATAGACACAAGCGGAATACCGTTGAACTTCGTAACAATACACTGAATATAACGCTTCAAATTTTTCACAATGTGACGCGAAATAATTAACAAATTCATATATTTTTATTTCTTAATATAATAAATGCTTTAAACCTACGTCCAAATGAATTATTTTTTCCTTAGCCTGCTACGCACTTACATGTTTTGATGGTGCATTGTGAAACCGCTAGATGTATTTAAACTCAATTTAGTGGTTAATAAAACAAAGATAGTAAATATGAATTAAATATATTAATTATAAAGATATACATATAAAATCAATTTTATCGAAAAATATTGTTGTTGCGCCACCGGGATTCGAACCTGGATCTCTTTCCTAACCGGGGAAGGTGCTTTATCCAACTAAGCTACAGCGACATTATTTTTAGCGACAATTTTCGACGCTATATGTTACCTTTTTGATATTAATACATTTAATCGTTCCATCATTTGACAGAGCCATTTAATTCATATTTAAAATATCACAGACCTATGTTCTGAATAATTACAACTTCACAATAAGAATGTGTTCTCCTTAATGATAAAATATATTTTTATATATTCTAAAGCTGATCACAATATTATAAAACAAAGGGAAAATGGTCTTGATGCTTCTAACGACATATACATTTTTTTTACCGCGCCAGGTCAGCTGCAATTAACATTTATGACATATTTTTCCATTCAATGAATCCATATTCACTTTGCGTTCAGCGTTTTTGTCCAAAACACTTAATTGTGTTTAAAAAATTTACCCACTGTAAATTATAAATTTTATTGAAATGTATAAAATGACCACAATGTTTAAGCAGTAAATATTTTTAAAATATGTTCCTTAGAATTAATTATTTGTGTAATAAAATAATAAAAATTCACCAAGGTTAGATTATGTTAGGTATTTTTTATTGAACAAAAATATATTTTAATACAAATTATATGTATCAATTAAAAAGATATACAGATAAAATCAATTTATCGAAAAAATATTTTTCCTACCTAAGAACCCTTCCTACCCGGGGAAGTGCGCCGACCTATTACACCACGTCAAATTACCAAGTTAACAACAAATTTTTACGAAATATTTTACGAAGAATCTCAAACGCCTTCGAGTAAAGTCCGATAGAAAGATATTTTAATTTAATGTTCGTTTTTTATTGTTGTAATACACAAAGAATTTGTTTTATGGAATAAAGTATTTATTTTAATGCACTGTTAAATCGTACCCTTTTTTTAATTCACCTGTAACGTGGACATATAGTTTTACAGCACATGTGTAATCCCGAGAGACCGCTTTCCACAGAATTCAGATTAACTTCATTATTATTATTATTCTGTCAACTTCTGGTTTCACATCGCACTGTTGCACAGGAGTAATCTCATTTCTGCGGACAAGAACTACGACTTAATTGACAAATGTCAGGTGGAATGAAAATAGCATAGACAGCCGCTAGGGTTGATAGTGTACGATGCTGATTTATACGCCATTGGGTTGCCTATGCACGGACAGGACTTTGCTTTCACGACATAGATTATATTATCAGATAGATTTGATGGTGTTCCATATTCGTATTTTTTTTTTTTGATTGGTTAACACATAATTTCTACATATATTCAATGACTAATCAAAATGATTATTTTAAATTTGAATTAAATGTATTAATTAGAAAGATATGCACATATTAATATCAAAAAGGTAACATATAGGTTCGAAAACTTGTCGCTAAAAATATCGTCGCTGTAGCATAGTTGGATAATGCACCTTCCCCGGTTAGGAAAGAGATCCAGGTTCGAATCCCAGTGGCGCAACAACAATATTTTTCGATAAAATTGATTTTATATGTATATCTTTCTAATTGATACATCTAATTCATATTTAAACTATCACAGATCTATGTTCTGAATAATTACAACTTTACAATAATAATATGTTCTCCTAAAAATGATTATTGTTCAATTTAATATAATTGTCACCGGTTTTGATATGTCCTACGCATTCCCATTCTTAATCTGTCTACACCTGTTCCCCAGCTCGACTAGTTCGTTTTTGTAGGTGTAAAATTCGTCGAGATTATGGTGTTCTCGTTGGATCCACGGGAATAATAAAATATTTGTCTACGTGAACTGTCATTATCAGGTGAGTTGAGCTGTCCTACTTATCCCATAAGCAATCCTGGTCGGTTATCGAATGATTCTTTTACCCTCCTCCCATCCTTCCCTTATTTCCAATTCCTTATTCCATTCCCTGCTTCATCCATCTACCCATCCACCCGTTTACTTTTCTCATTCCATCCCGTCCGATTTTATCATCACCCACCACTTGTGATTGGCGACTAGAGGTGGGATATGCATCAGTTAGACATTCTGCTCTGTAAATACAAATTGCACCTAATAACTGCTCGCTCCACCCTTAACTCTGTATTGTTTTTTGCGTGAGGTTCTAGATGAGTTTCGTCGTTTACGAGGGATAAAAAAAGCGAGCCTTAAAACGATTCTTAATTGTACCTCATCTTTCATAATTTTGATGATCTGCAGATACTTTTGAAGTCTGTTGTTGTAGATAAACAGCTATATTTATGGCGATATTATGAAATTAATAGGTTGGTGTAAATAAATGTCACATTTTATTTATTTATTTATTATTATACACGCCCTATTTAGGCATTAACATAATTTATTAAATAACAAAAAATTACAACAGTGACATAGTGTCAGCATGTTTTTACATAATCAAAATTTAAAAAAAATGTGAAGTAGTCATTTATCCGTTACCATTGAGTTGAGACACAAAAAATTGTAATAGTGTAGTCCTATATGGAATTTTGTGGAATATCGGGAGATGAACAAAGGATGGCACTTACTTGTATATCTGCCTATCTCTAGAAGCTGGTTCTGGTTGTCTCCCTGGGTCCACCAATTCACAAAACACTTATTGACACTCGCGTTAAAAGAATTCTTTGTTTATATTAGCGGGATTTAATTATAATTATTTTCTTAATTAATATAAGCGGTAGTAAAGCGGATTTACAGCGACGGCAGAGTGCCGTGATTGATTCCAAAAAACGCAGTGAAGTCGTTCGGGCGAATTAAACTGCAGGGATATCTTCTTTCTCACTCGTGCCTAGAGATAGGTTAGGAAGAAGAAAAGGAAAGGATATCTTTTGATAATTTAATACAGTGTGTGTGTGTATATGCGTGAGTACATTAAACGGCGCTAACACTATAAATAATTAAATTAACAGCAAAAATGTCGACTACCTCCGCATATTCATTCCTCAAAGAATGCATTCTGGGGACTGCGGAGTTAGCTAGTGCATGAGTTTTGACATTACCACTGTAATAAAACAATGAATTGTGTCTCGATGACCTCAATGGTGCGTGAAAGTCAAGCAGACCAATGGTATGATAGACTGGGGGCAGTCTATAATACCATTGATGATCCTGTATAGGAATATATCGGTCATCATACGTCTCACTGATAAGTTTAACAATTTCAGACGGATAAGGAGATAATCATAATTGATACTTTCTACGGCCGTCAAGTGTACAATGAAGTGTGAAGACCATATGGCTGAATTATATTCTACCTGAGGTCTGATCAGAGAAGTGTAGAGGACTTTATAAGTGTGCAGGTCTGAATGGTTTTTTCCAGTCCGCAAAACAAATCCCAATATTATGAGACCTTTATTAGTTATCGAATCAATGGGGAAAATGATTGGTAATTTACTGTCAAATATTATACCCAGATCATTGATCTCTTTAACTGATACCGAGTCAACATCGCTGATAGAGTAAAAATTTATAGGGAAAAATAAAAACTGTTTTATTATTAGAAGACAAATTTTTATTAATCAAAATAATTTTCATCTGCTTGAATACACTACTTTTAAAAATAATATGGGCATATATTCATGTTTTTATATTGATGAAGATGACACGATAATGACATAAATGACCATGACATCCTCTTAATTGAGATTTTTTCTCTTTAAGAAGATGTCAAGATGTTTAAAGAAATTATAACCTGCTATTGATTAGATTCATGCTTAATCATGAGATAAACTAAATTGGGCGTGTATAAAATTATCTGCTATTGTTTCCATTTAAAAATAATTAATTTCAATGTACAATATAATTTTTAAAACAAGTCAAATATGATTTATTCGTAAAAGATTGACCTTTCAATCTCATTTCTTATTCCGGGTGAATAGTCAGTCTTGAATAAATAAGCGTAATGGAATTTATGCAAATATATAAAAAGATATTCACAGTTTTCAAAATCTCAAAGAGAAACGAAGTTATTTTTTTCTGAAAATTTGGGATGTAGAAATCGATCTGCTTTATAAATAATTATCAATAATTATAAATACAAATTAAATGTATCATTTAGATGTTCTAAAAAACTGTAACTTCACAATAATATTGTGTTTTCTTCAATAAGTTATAAATATATATTAAATTATTTTTCATTACGCTGTTCCATCAAATGTTAAGGGTAAATGTCAAGATAGTATCAACAATTATTTTATACCTATACAGAATGCAATAGACCTAGTCCATAATATTTTATGGGTGGATACCTGTCTAATTTTAAATTTGATATAATATAATATATCTAAATAAATTAAATTTTAAACAATAATATTTTCTGTAACAGTGATGAATTTGCACACATTCTGTGAACATTTTCGGCTCATAATTTAGTCAGATATGTCTATAAGTCTGTTACATCTTGTATATATTATTTCAGTCCAAAAAAATCGTCGATACGGTTGGTCGATGATAGATTGAGGTTAAGATTGAATATTGTGAATCGGTGTATCGTGTGGGTACGTGTATGAGCGTTGAATGTCCCATGTATTTCATCCTGCGTTCACATGTTCGTTTGATTATAATTGTGGAGTATGTGTATAGAGCAGGTTAAAGATGAGAAGGACTATTTACAGTTGACAGAAGTTTATAGACCACAATATACAAAAATTTGTAAAAATTAGACAGAACGAAGCTTATTGTCGGGAATAGGCGCATGGTTTGATATCGGTAGAGGCGTGTTTTAGAACCTAGTGTGGTAGTCCTGCACGCGCCCCACAGACATGGTCATGTAAGGAATCACCTGACAGCTATATTAAGGACCAATAAGCAGACGCCAATACATCGTGACGGACGAGTTCTAGGAGCTAACCGACCACGTCTCCGCTGATCGTTCTTTCATCAACATCTCAAGTCAGTCTTCAACTTTATTAAAATATTTAACTTTATACTCGTCGTACCTCCCATTAAAAATGGTCCTGCAATAAACGACAAATTTTGTAAATTATATTTTATTTAAATACCTTGCTCTAAACACAGCATCCATAATCGCATACGCACATTCATATACACTGCGGTATGCACCAACACGCGTGAGACTAGAAGAGAGTTAGGGGCTTCAGTCTCACTACGCACAAAACCTTCTGAAACGATCACATAATTAAGATCCTCACGAGTCAATAATAGTACGGCAGCCCCTACACTAGTTTTACGCACCAGTATCTGCAAGGTGCATTCAGGGATCGCCGGCGGTGTTGATGCTTGTGGAGGCGATAGACCTCCACAATAGCATTGATTACGTGCATGTTTATGATTGAATATTTTTTGTATTATGTTTTCGATTGGATCGTGACCGGCAAAAATAAAAATAAATTATATTTGCATCACAAAGCTACGAACCGATAGTCAAGCTCCCAACGCAGAATTTCACTTCGCATCGTAACAGCCCGGCAGGGGCGGCACAGCCACGGTAACGACAGGCTCTAACGAGTACTTCATAACGGCGGGGCGCGCGCGGGGTGGCTTAAGGGAAGTGCGCTTCCGTTACAGCCAATGATCGTAAATTATACTTAATGTCAATAGTTAGCTACCTACACTTAACTATACACGAGTAATTTATCTATATAAGGAAAATTTGCATCCAATCAAGTATCGAATTTAATTTTTTTAAACCCTATTACAGAAAATGTGAATGAATATCAAAACAGATATGTGCAGCGTCTAATTCTAAAACCTCCTTAAATGAAACGTATATTTTGAAAGCAAATGTACAAAATGTTTGTTTTTACATCACCATTTTTTAAAGAGTCGTGTAATGTTTTGAGTAGCTAGTTGGTGTAGTGGTCAAAACGTTGGCCTAGTGATCTAGCGATCGGGCGTTCGCACCTCGTTCCAGGACACCATCAAGTTATTTCTATATTGTAAAAAAAAAATCTGTATATATCGTTCTGACATTAATACTGGATTTTAGATCACGTGATCATCAACAAGCGTTGTGATTGACTGATTTCATTTTACTATATCTGTTTTGCAACTAACCCTAATTTTGGATTTAAGTGGCTACAAAAGTGCATATTTAACTATAATTATCCCAAATCCGTTTTAGGGGATTTTGGAATTATCTGCATACGTTTTGAAGTATAAATAGATGGTGCAGTTTAGAGTAAGGTGAAGGCGACGAATAATTAATTGTGTTCCACAATTTTGTATACGGGTACCAACTGTATGTTTGATTTATATTTATTAATTTAATATTTTTTCAATTTCAACACTTTGATATATTAAATATTTTCTGGTATTTTATTATACATTTGCATAATTTTACACATCAATGATTTGTACACATGTGTGCATAATGCTTAAGCGCCTTGTTACTTCGATCGACACCACTGAGTTTCCTGGTCTATAATAACGTACATGCGTGTGTGTGAGTATTGCCGCCTTTTTTTGGAAGCTAAGAAGACGGTAACCGATAGGTGCCATTCTTATTACATCCCGTTCTTCGACCAGTCCAGCGTTTTAAATAAACCACCAGTGCGCGCGTCGATCGGTCAAAATCTAAAGAAGACAACCCGGCTAAGTCGACAACAGCATCGGACCAGAAAGACAGCAAAATTAAATAACCTAGTGCAGTTCATATATCATATGTGTGTTTATTGTTAATCGGAAACCTGGGAACCAACTATCGACTTAAACAAATATTTTTGTTGCTACCGGAATTCGAACGTGGATCTCTTCCTATCCGGGGAAATGCATTGACCAATGATGCCTAATAATTTTTGGTAGAGCCACTTTGTTGTTCTCAACTATTTCTAAATGGTCAGCAAGTGTCGAAGTATACTTGCACAATGTGCATCGTGGTGAATGCGATGCAGTTAAGGCCAGTTCACTAACAAACTTACGCTGGCGGTACGGCCAGCACGTCTGACAGGTTTGTAGTGTCCCGTCCGTTATCCCACTTAATTTTAGTATATTCTCAACAATATTAATATAACTTATATTGCAGTGTCACATAAGAAATTATACGAATTGATAATGTAGAAATAAGTATTATTCAATGTTAATTGGTAAAAAAAAGATTTACACTGTGAAAATGACTATTATGTTAAATATGAATTAAATATATTAATTATAAAGATATACATATAAAATCAATTTTATCGAAAAATATTGTTGTTGCGCCACCGGGATTCGAACCTGGATCTCTTTCCTAACCGGGGAAGGTGCTTTATCCAACTAAGCTACAGCGACATTATTTTTAGCGACAATTTTTCGACCCTATATGTTACCTTTTTGATATTAATACATTTAATCGTTCCATCATTTGACAGAGGCATCTACCTTATTTTTACAGAATCTCAAAATACCTTTGAATAAATCTGATAGCAGACGCCAGAATTATCAAATCATTTTTATTAAATTTTTGGACACATTGATACAACTTTATTATTACGAGTATTAGGAGAACACATTCTTATATGATATATATATATATCTTATACTACTTATATATATACTTATATCTTATATACTTATATCTTTATAATTAATATATTTAATTCATATTTAAAATATCACAGACCTATGTTCTGAATAATTACAACTTTACAATAAGAATGTGTTCTCCTAAAAACTATTATGTTGTCTAAATCAGTTCATTATGCAATTTAACCACAACGTAATGTGAGAATAATACCATATTTTAATGATCCGATTACATGATTGGAGGTATGGCTGATAAATGTCGCTCTGTAAGTTGTTAAACATAGACGGAGAACTGTTTCTGAAAGAGCCATCTATGGTGAGGCTGCTATCATCAAGTTCATAAAGACATGGTGTTTCTAATGATTTGGACTATTCCCCGCAACCTCCTCTGAAGAGTTTTAACTTTTTTCAACCAAAATAAAGACCGTGACTTCTGTATCTAGACTTCAATCCGAAATTGGTGGAATCGGTTGTAGAACAGCCGCTACATATACCGTGCGAGTTGACGAATCTATATGAGGTTACTAAGGCCCCATCTCAGACTGTAAAGCGATGATAATCACGACATATGTAGGTATGAACCTGCACATATTGTCCTTATTACAATTTTTTTTAATGTATAATATAATGGTACCCCAAGCAATAAATCATGGACGCAACACAAGACAAACAATGAACATCTACACGCCAGTTCCGAGAGCAACAACGACATTTTATCAAAGATTCTACGTGTTCTTAGCTCCGAAACTGTACAACACACTCAGCACCAACTGGAAATCATTCACTTCCAATAAGATTACACAAATATGAACCCAATATATGATCCAATGAGGTAGAGATCAATCAGAAGCATCGCTATCCAATATTCTATCATAATACATGTCATACAGTGTCCACACTAATAATTCACTCGTTCTACAACAATCTCACTAGATTTTTATTCTCTATTTTTATTTTTATTTAGAATTAAATAACTCCACAACAGCAAAGTAGCTAGAACAATGCTGCATATATCAGAGGTCGAGTCTACTCCATCCCATACAATAAACTACGAGTATATACTTAAAATATGAATTAAATATATTAATTAGAAAGATATACATACAAAATCAATTTTATTTTAAAATATTGTGGTTGCGCCACCGGGATTCGAACCTGGATCTCTTTCCTAGTATATTCCTAGATAGTTGGATAATGCACCTTTCGGTTGCGTCACCGGAATTCGAACCTGTATCTCTTTCCTTACTGGGGAAGGTGCAACAATATTTTTCGATACAATTGATTGTATATGTATATCTTTCTAATTAATATATTTAATTCATATTTAAAATATCACAGACCGTCTGTTCTGAATAATTACAACTTCACAATAAGAATGTGTTCTCCTAAGTATATACATAATTGCAATATAATTGTATCTTATGTTTATCATGTTATATTATTATATTTTTACCTCTGTTACAACAATAACGTGTATGTCAATAAAGTTTAATGAATAAATGAATTACAGAATATTAATATTAACGATGTCAAATATAAATTGGAATATCGTCCAATTTATAAACGATTTTCGTACGTGCTGATTTATTTATCTTGAATGATAATGACTCCTACGTACGTCGATGTCACGTTTACTGCGATTAGTTTTCATGCCTTGTGAAACGTAAAATCGCATCTGTGGAGACTGGAATCGTTAAAATATTATGTAATATTGGAAACTTGCAAGTCGATATTCGCATAGCTAAAATAAGAATACGCGCTACAGCTCGTAATCTGATCTTACATTAAATAATTCTAACGTTTCTGTGACCATCAATATTCTTTTAATAATACATTCATTAGTACACATTCTTGTGATATTTAATTCATATTTGAAATATCACAGACCGTCTGTTCTGAATACTTACAACTTCACAATAAGAATGTGTTCTCCTAATAATAAAGTTGTATCAATGTGTCCAATATTTCATAAAAATGAATTGATAATTATTACTCAAAGGTATTTGAGATTCTGTAAAAATAAGGTAGATGGCTCTTTCAAATAATGGAACGATTAAATGTATTAATATCAAAAAGGTAACATATACATTCGAAAAATTATCGCTAAAAATATCGTCGTTGTATCATAGTTGGATAATGCACCTTCCCCGGTTAGGAAAGAGATCCAGGTTCGAATCCCGGTGGCGCAACAACAATATTTTTCGATTAAATTGATTTTATATGTATATCTTTCTAATTAATATATTTAATTCATATTTATAATATATTCAATTTATGGTTTTTTTTTTAACCTATCACGCGTTTTAGCTATAACATTATTACCACTATTTATTTGAGCCTGCCACTGGTGGGATACAAACCAACCCCAGACATTTTTTGTCGTAATCGGCCATCCCGGCTACCGAGCCAGATTGATAAAGAAACGTTCTTCAATTAATTACTGCTTACCGTTTTTATTCAACATAATTAATTCATTCAGTTAGATAGATGGTTGAGAAATTAAGAAGCTCCCAACAGCTGGCAATAAAATTGAACACCACCTACACATTCATTACATATTCTCACATTCATGAATCTTCTTCTTCTTCTTTTAATTAGGCAATCCACCCTTCGAGAGTGATTTGTGCCATTAATCAAGTTAAAAACTTTGTTTTATAGAAAAAAGTACAATAATATTATAAAATAGGAAATACTATATTACAAGTATATAGATTAAACGTGGCGAGTTAAGGGAAATAAGATGACACCAATTAACCGGGAGCTGAAAATTACCATTGACGAGACCACTGTAAAAAAATTTTTTGCCTATCCGCAATGGATAGGCAAAAAATACATGGTCAAGGGTTTCCTCATCGGCACCACACTCACACATTGGGGAATCTATCAAGTTCAATCTGAACAAATGAGAGGCCACCTGGCAATGCCCAATTCTCATTCTAGAGATATTTGATACTGTTCTTTTGAAGACTCATTTTCGAGAACCAGGGGGAATAGTGCGGGAAATAGATCTTTGAATTACTTTAAGACGATTACCATTATGATTATTTGGATCCATCCATTGTGCAGTCCAGATAGAATTCATAAGAATTGAGAGGCCACTCTTTCCATGAATCATTATTCTTATATATTAGATCGCAATGTCCTTTTATGTGTCATGCATAGGAAAATTTAAACTAACATATCATATAGGCATGAAATGTTAATTTTCTTTGAAATATACAAATAAGGTAAACATGTTTATTTTTTTGAAATATAACACCGACCCATTTATATTATTAGAAATTTGAACATTTGAATGCTATTATACTGTAGGTAGATTATTTAAATAAATAAAATATTTACACAACGTTTGTGTAGTAAGTATTATAAAATATATATTTTTACATGTTTTTATTGAAATCGTTCCAAGTAAATATTTTGCGTCCGTTTTACGGGACGGATTTTAACCTTTACAGTACTATGCTAAAAAAATATCCTACGCAGCCATGCTGTCAACTCGTGTTACTGCAAGAAATTTGAGTTTTTTAAGCACTTCAAATAGAGAAATAATATTTTTACAAGCTTAAATAGTTAATTTCATATTTTCTATAAATATAATAAGAAATGATAAATACAATAATTTAATACGTTCATTTTATTCTCAAACGTTATTCTTATAACGCGTTCGTCAAAAGATCCATCTAACATGATCTTCATCTTTATCTGTCTTCATTTAAATTAATGTGTGATTTTTTCACACGTGCAACGCGTCAATTTTATAAATCATTTAATTAAAAAAATATATATATATTATGACTCACTTTACATAATAGATTTTTAACTAGTCATTTCTAAGTGCGAACGATTTTGTTAGAACTAGGTAAAATGTAAGTTTTACATTGTGCATATTTATAGAAATAAGATTTAATTGACACGGTAGACCCATGTTACTGCGTGTCTAGAGAAGGGTTAAACACTAGTCATATTGTCAGTATTATTTGTGCAGATTATGACTGTAGTCCTTATGACTTGCATTCGTATCGGGAAGGTTATACAAGAATGAAGTAATAATTATTATGTAAAAATGCGTTACGTCCGAATTGTCTTAGTTATTGTAATAAATTAATATACCCACTCTCGTATTTTAATAAGACTCGTAGGAAAACTTTATTTTTTTATAGAAGCAATCAGACTTGTATGATAATAATATGTAAATCTAAAAATCTCGGACGTAGCACAAATTACTATTCCCTCCTCATTCTTCTTGTGTTCTTTCAGAATCTCTTTGTTTGTTTGAAATATTGGCTGGTTGTGCTCACTGTTGGCAGCCATCCAAACATCCACTGAACCTCATACAGAGCTGAGCTAATCAGAATATCATGAATCAATGTTACGCAGTGGAAATAAAACTCAAATTGGCCCGGCAACAGTGAGATCTGTACCTCAGAACAAAACTCTCTGATTGATGGTATTTTGAACGGCGTCTGCGATGGACCACTCATTCGTTTTGTCTGTTCGATAATCATCACTCTATCAAGAAAAATAAAAGATTACAAATATAAATATAAAGTTACTCGTTTCGATATGACTTACATACAATTCCATTTAGTGTGTTGGTAAGAAAATAAATGCGAATATTTTACTGAATTTTTTCCATTGAAATTGTCATTTCTTTACGTTCATGTTTATATCATTTTTATATGCATTATTCGATCTTTAGTGACTAATATCTATGTAGACTAGTTAAGGTGACCATTATTTGTGTTAGAAAGATTTGTTCGATGAGAATCGAGGGCCCTATATCTCCTCGCTTTCGATTTGGTGTTTGCGTGTACAGTTAGAGCGAGTAGATTATTGCAATGAAGCAGTAATTGCGATTATTGGCGCTTATTTACAGATTGAATTTACAATTGTTTTTATATTATAAAAAGTATAAAATGAACGTAATATACGAAGGCGGTGCGCGAGGTACGAGTGGATGTATCCGAGGAACTGGCCAGAAGAAGAGTGGTCGGTTCTAGGCTTCCTCGGACCGATTACGGCGCGACGTATTGTTGTCTGGTTTGATGGGTACCAGTCGGACTATATGACTTTTTAAGGCGCGAGCAGGATCACCACAGATCTATATTTTGGTAACATCTACTTTTATTAGGTTTTAATATTAATTATGCTTCAAATTGGGGTATTAAATTAAAGATGGGAAACAAGAAAATAAGATCAATTTTTTGTACGACTTCAAAACTGGCGGTGAAGCAACAGAAGCTGCTCGTAAATGAATCAATGCTTTCGGTGTGGGTGCAACAATTTCAAGTTGTGGGCGGCTTTGTTCAGTCCATAACGACCAACTTGAACTGAAGACGTTAGTTGAATCACAAATTTGAAAGCTTGCGCATAAGTTAGAGCTCTAATTATTGCATTACATACATTATTTCAATACATAAAAATAAAATATCTGAAATTCAGTTACTAAAGTTTTCCCCTACTGTAATCGGCAAATTAATTCTGCCCGTGTTCAAGCTTTCCTTATATTGAATGAAGATATTTTACTGGTTCGTAAATAATATAAATAAATAATAATATATATAGCTCTATATATTATTATAGCTCTGGTATCGCTTAGATATTTATACATAGTTTGCAAAATTTCACCAAAATTATTTTGCCTCCTACCCCTGCAAAACGCCATCTGTGATTTCTCGTACGTTTCAAATTTCGTACAGAAAAAATGACGGTTGACACGACGCCTCACAATCTCGGTTTATTTATTTTTTCGCGGCGAAATTACACTTTTCGGTATTAAAATTTTGAAAGAATAAATTTCCTTTTATGTGGGAAAAATCCATTATCCATTAATCGACAGACGTGATGGGAAGAGCTTTCAGTCGGATGGGAACATTTGTTTTATTCCGTGCTTCAAATTGGGTTGGAGAAACATTTTAAGTGGTCCTATATTAAATTACAACAGTCAATGAGTGATCTAAAAATATATTATATGAAATAATAATATATTTCCGTCGTATGGTATTACTCTGTAGGTAATACGGGGTATAACAGACCTAGTTCACAATATTACCTGACTACATTATGAGTCGAAAATGTTCAAGCAATATGTGCAAATTCTACACCGTTACAGAAAAAAATATTTTTTTTATTAGTTAACTTTGTGTTATTAACCACTTATTGAGTCTATCTACCAGTTTCGAAAAATTTAATTTTCTTCTTCAGGATGTTAATACTAATTAAAAACATATATTATTGTTTCTGTAACTGGATCTACTTTTAAAAAAAAAAATTAAAATAATAATTTTAAAAAACTCAAATCGTTACTTGATACAAAATTATTCGAAGGAAAAAATGTTAAAATGGGACTTGTAGTTAAATTTTGTTGGTTGTTTATAATTTTTTGATTAGTTTTACACGCTTTATTTATCTCCAATAATTTCAAATTATATCGTTTATGACTAACACTGTTTACATGCAAAATTGACAATCCCAATTTTTTATCAAAACCATGAATATTTTCTATTAGAATTAGAATTAGAAAATTCTTTGTACGAACCAAAATTATTTTCAATTTAATAATATAATGTACAATCAAATAGAGGGTCTTCCGATGTGTATACGTGTGCACGCACCTAAACGCAACCAGCGGTCTCGCGATCCGCCCAGCACGGTACTTCCTTCATGGCTTCAATCTCGCCATCAGCTTTCGGTGTTCACTCCGTTCTATGCGAATAATTAATAAAACTCAAACCTTTTTATCTTTTCTGCCAGTATTGTCTGCAATCATTTCGCTTAGTACCACGACACGATACAGGTAGACTTAGCGACATACCAACACATGAATGGAGACCATTTCACATAACCATTCGATGTGGGTTATTTTTAAAACAACATTATTTTAAAAATAAATTAAATTAAAAATCCTTAAAGTAACCAATATACCAGAAAGTACAAGTATTAATACTACATTTTATAAAATTCTCACTCGTGAACATAGGCTGTAACTTTATTTTTTGTTATGTTCTCAATATTTTTCATGTTTCTAAATCAAACTCTTGTTAAAAAAGAAATAAAAATCAATGTGTATGTGAATTTTTCAATCTGCTTATTATAATGATTATCTTACAACCATTGGTTTTGCCAAGAGCTCTTTTAAAGGTGATCATTTTTGAGAAATTATCCTAATAAAGTACAGTAGATATAAAATAAATTGATCAGTATCTAATGACGCACACTCAAACATTGTTTATAAACACTCGATATTTCACAACCGATCTATTTCTTCAGTAAATTTACTAATACTTGGAAAATATCATTTCCAAGCTCTCAATTTATTTGATAGCGTTCGATTAAATTATTACTTATGTTAGCTTCTGCCTTATTCTTAATCGAATATATTTATCGTTGATCTTTCAAATCCAGATTGTCTGAGTCACGAGTCTGAATACATTGCTATTTATTACTTAACAAATATGTAATTTGCAGCGATTATTATTTAATAACAGTGATTACAATTGAACGAATAGATTATTCACCATATTTAATAAAAACTATTACAATTGACCTTTACGCAAACGTCTGAATATTTAGATCGAAACGAGCTTCTCTGGATCAATATAAAAAGTCGCCTCTGAGCAGTTGTATTTGTGGATTATATTTCTTCATTTAAACCCATTTTCGTGTGTTCGGTCACTGTTTTTGTTCCATATATATTAGATTGTTCTGAAAATAATTAACCTTTAAGACCAATTAAAACAAACAAGTAAACAAACTTTATTAATCAATGTAAGGGCCCATTCTAACTGTCTGCTCGTGAATTTCAAGTGGCTTATTTTTGTCTGTAGAATAAAACACATATGGTTTATAATTCAAGAATTCTTTAAAATCATTTTCTGCTGCTCCCCTGTTACTGATACTGTTCCGTTCTTAAACTTTTAGAATGAACGTCATACTGTTCGTTCGTTTTTTTTCAATCTCATTTTTGAAGGATTAAAAGTAACGCAAAATAAATGCCATACTAAATAAATATATTAAGCAGAGTTATATTTATCCGACATGGACATATTATTTTTAAAAATTTCTAACAAAGAACACTCAAACTAATATTTTCATATTAAAATCAGCTATTAATTTCGAAACAATTTAAAATTAATGAGAAGAATTCCTTCAAAAATTTATATATTATTATATATCGATGAAATATACATGCCTGTGTTTTGAGCCGAGTTCTAAAGTGCGACTATGCAAAATTTGGTTTAGGCTTTAAAAATAAAGGCTTTAAAGATTAGGTTTTATATACATATATATTTATTTTGTTTCTTTAATAAATTGTATAAAATAATAAATTCACTTCTTACTGATGACGTTGTCACCGGTCCTTGATAATTAAACCAAAATATACTAATGACAAATATTTCTCTTAAAAAAAATTAATTCCTGAAAATGCTAGGACTTCATTTTCAGGAATTAATTCCACCTAGCAGGCTTCATTCAAAGTTTATTCAGAGAAAATATTGAAGAAAGATGCATAGAATTAGATTTGATGATATTAACTAGACTGATGTAGCTCCTCTGGTAGAACATTTTACTGATAATAAGAAGGTCCTGGGTTTAAGTTCTGGTGGCGACTGGCTGTGTTTCCGAAATAAAAAATTATCCTTTGTACTTTTTTCTGTGTCATATTTATTCTTCTTAGCGTATAGTGTATCAAGTCCTCCCTAATCAGCAATCACCCTGGCGCAGGCCTCCTTCACCCTTCTGATTTCGGAAATGAGTGATATTCGTTTTGGTTTCTAAAAGTATATTATTATTTACTTTATTTTATAATTTAATAAAAATGTAAATGCTACACCCAAGAAGTAACTAACAACACAACAGTTTAACTACACAAAGAACAGCTATTTAATTTATGAAAAGTTTTTTTACTTTTATTGTCACAATAGTAACTTTTATAGTAATATATATATTCAAAATATAACATACATATACTTGCACTGTATTTAAATATTATTATTATATTATGTTAGTATAATACCTTATTTGAGCAATAAACAAATGTGAAATGTGATTTAATTTAATCTAAAAAATTAAAAACACTTTGTTGTATCTTTAATGATAACACTTTTTGTTTAATCTTTACAATACCATGATAAAAAATACACGAACGCAGCCTTGCTGTCAACTCGTGTTACTGTAAATAACAATTATAAAAAATATTTTTATTAGCTTAAATGACTTTAATGACATGAATTTATTCTAAATACGGAACATTCAAATTTAAAAAAATTATTAATAACATAATTTAGAGCATTCATTAAGTCTTATACAATGTGTCCTTCCTTCTTATCTCTCTTCATTTAATTAGTGAGAAAGAGATAATTATATTTGTATGTTTATTGTTTTTTTCACTGTGAAAATAGTATGTGATCTTTGTCTTTCATATCGCAAATTGTATTTTTACCAATTTTATAACGTATTGAATGGAAAAAAGAATTGTTTTCGTACGATTTCCTTTTCATAATTGGTTTTTCACAAGTCATTCCTAAGTGCTAATATTTTCTTTAGGATTATCCAAAATATAAATTTTATGTTGCATATATTTACCGAAATATTTCAAGTTTAATTATAATGGTAGACCTGTGTTACTGCATGGTTTGGGAAGGGTTAAGCTAATAACCGATTATCGCAAACAAAAATATTCTTGTAGATATTATATTTTCAGATTCCTTTTATATTTTCCACAACCTGCACTTTTACCATATATTACGTATATGACATGTATTATCCTCTAGGGAAATTAAGACAATTTCTGAAAATAAATCATTTAGTGGAATTGATCACGTTTAATAGTGAACACAAATGCATTGATTTCATATTCGGTCTGCCTTCGAAGTTCACTTTTAAGTAATAAAATTATACTGTCTAATATTTATAATGACAATATGACTTTGATTACCTAATAATTGATTCGATGAAAATAAAAAATTTCGTTGCGATTTTATTAAGATATTTTAATTTTTAAATAAAAATATTTCAATTTATCGACGTTAACCTGTCGCGTATATATGAATGTTTTAAACTTCCCATATTTATATTAGATAAATGATTGACAATTAAATTATGTCCATATGATCAGTTTTATTGCTGAAAATACTTGTTTGCGAAGTATTTAAAACATTGTTTTAAATACCAATAAACGCTATTAGAAAATTAATTAAGATTTTTGTATTTGTCGGAGACTTATTTCATTTGTAATTAGATGTAATTGCAACATTGGTAATAAATGGCGAAATATGAAGATGATGAAATCTATCTACCCACAGTTGAAATTCAATTATGGATAATATTTTTTAATACAAATTAAATGGGTTAATTAGAAATATATACGTATAAAATCAATTTATCGAAAAAAAAATATTGTTGCTACCGGGATTCGAACCTGGATCTCTTCCTATCTTGGGAAATGTATTAATGCATTAATGCATAAAGTGAAAACAAAAATATTTTTTTTGATTAAAATATCATTCATATCTCTCAATACATTTATTTCATTTTAAATATAATAAATAATTTATAATAAAGTTTATATATGTGAAATACATAAT
This sequence comes from Eubasilissa splendida, assembly GCA_031772225.1. Classification (NCBI taxonomy): domain Eukaryota; kingdom Metazoa; phylum Arthropoda; class Insecta; order Trichoptera; family Phryganeidae; genus Eubasilissa; species Eubasilissa splendida. The sequence goes on along the minus strand of CM062854.1, from coordinate 4,085,130 downwards.
TTAATTGCCTTTAATTTGATTAACATTCTCAGATTGATTGTAGTCTCCTTCGTAATCTATTTAGTGTGCCAAATATCAAATTTGTAATGTTTGCAAACATCGAGAATAATGGAGTCAACGGTGGTGGTCTGGCATAGATACCATTTTTTAATCCGCAATAATACTTTGTCATGTTTTTGAAACACTAAATTATTTTTAAAAGACGTATAATAACAGAGACTCAAACATACCCTCACTCAAACGACACATATAAGATTTATCTTCTAAATTTTATTCTAAATTAATTTCCATCCCAAACTCTTCCATAAACTCCCTCGGCCTGTATGATCCCTCATCCGATCCCCATCATCTTCGTTCCATTTCACTTCTTTACCCTGTTCTTGACCATATTGAACAAAATTTAACTAAAAAATCTATAAAAACTTTCATTTAATATAAATAAATTTGTAAAAACTTCAACAAAATCCAACAAAAAAAATATTTACTATAAAGTAAAAATAAAAATTTGCTACTACTTTATACAATTGTGTACATTGGGTGTACAATTACCTAATATTTAAAAAAAACAATTTCTTCATATTAATAGAGTCCCCTAAAAAAATCTTTCGCCATTGTTATTACCTCATATGTCGGAGACAAGAGGGCGCAGCCCTTATCCCTTCCCTCTGTAATAAACGAATTAAAGAGAAGACGTATAATAAAACTATGTATCTAATAATTTTATGTATTTATTTTTAAATGCAATTTTAAATTAAGCTCCCTATTTTTAACAATAGATATGAAGTTTTATATTATTCAGTAACTATTATTTCTATAATTTTGTTACATATTATATTATTCCGCATAATACTTTACTAGTGTTCAAAACCTATCTTAGTACTGGAAAAAATAATGTGCTGTGAGAAATTTAATAATTTAAAAAATTACTTAGCTACAGCACAGTATTGCGGTGTTTCAATTCCAAAATTTTCGACAATAAAATGTTTGTTAATTTTTTTTTTTTAAATATTCAGAACAAAATAGTCAAAATGTTCACATTTGTCTACAGATAGTTGACACTTCACTCCATTGAGATTTATCAATGTCCTTACATATTATACACAGAAAGATTTTAAATGTAAGATTTTTTATTTAATTGTGTAATTTAATTATTTTTTTAAGTTTACAGTGGCTTATATATTTATTATAAAAATTGCTAGTCTTCTGGGACTAGAGTCGTATCCACCGCTTCGGGGTTTTTTTTTAATGTTCTTAGATATATTTTTATTTATTTAAAATTATCTTTATCATACTTCTTCTTGAGAGACATTTTCTTGCCGCTGTGACTTCTTCTATTCTGTACCTAGCATCTACTCAACTACATCAAATTGCTCATGAATATAAATAATTTATTTGAGGATGATTGAAAAAATTATTATTTATTTGCTGTGATTATAATTCTCAATATTGAAAATGTAAAATGGACTCATTCAATGTCAGAAATTGCAGATGGCTTCATCGGAAACGAGTACGAAAGAGTTTCATAAGTTATGACCATTTCAAGAACCTTTTATAATAATGTTATGTTACATCAACCTCATCTACTAACCAGAAAATTGTTATCGGTTGATGTGAATCAAGTCATATAAATACTAAAAACTCTTTCTGTGAATGTATGGAGCCCATTATGCTGAAATGGGAAATACCTGGATAAATGTTAACAACCCATCATAATGCATGAAGGAAGGTCCAAAGTTGCTGAACCACTTGCGATATTTTAAAAGAAATATCTGGAAAATGGATATATAAAAATTTCCAATACTTTCCATTGGAAATATCCGTTACCGTAGTGAAATTGAATCAATAATTGATTGGCCAGAGTTCGACGAACCGGAGCACCTCGTGACTCGTGATCGAAGGAAAAATTAATTTTGTAACGTAGCGACGTGTCTGTATCACTGTGTAGGAAAATTTTATTTCATTTCTGGCAATGGAAATCATTTCTTTAATATGGCGGGGTAAAATTTGATGACTCGATTCAATGGAGAATTTCATATAAAATTATTTTAATCGAGTAAACATTTAATTATTTCAGAAATAAATTGAAGCAGAATTTAATTTAACGTCGTTTATTTAGTTTAATTCCTTCAAATTATATATTCCTTATGGAAAAATATATATTTCTGTTTAAATAGAGATGAGTACATGGGAATACATGTTACATCAATATTCTTACTATTTTAAAACTTATCTAAACGCTTGTACTATGCTTGCTGGTATCCTGGAACGAGACACAAACCCCCGACCACTAGATCACTAGGCCAGCATCTTAACCATTACATCAACAAGTTACTAAATAATACATAACACTATGTACCTATCCGCAAGTGTAAAACTGGGATACTACATTTATTAAAAAATAATAATTAAATATTTGTTCATATCATTGCGGTAACATAAAATTAATCTTCTTGTCAAGTTTCATGGTTATTTCTGATTCTTACGGCCTACTATAAGGGTACTGCCCTAAGGGCGTATATCAACTCCAATCTTGGTCCTTTTCCTCGAGTACCTTTTTTGTGTCTCTAGTCGGACATTATTATGCATATTCAAGCCTGCATCCTGCATTTAATATTTATTGATTCTGGTTTGGCATTTATAATATTCCATATCCTATCTAATAGAATCCTTTATGCTACATGAAGAATCATTTCATCGGTTGCCTAAATTCATGACCTAATTCTCTTTTGATGTCTTTCATTTCGGATCGGGATTGAAGCACCGTCAACGTTGACCACCAATAACTTCAGTCCATAGAATCTTAATTTTGAATAAAATCTTAATTTTGTTTCAATCTTGATTATGCCTTCAAATGCAAGATTTATCAACATGTTTCATGAATATTATTATGTGTGACTAGTACATAATTTTGCTAAGATAGATGTTTACCCAGTACTCATTGCAGCATTAGAAATTTAAATAGACATGATGTGATTTTGGTTAACAAATTTTTAATTTCTTTGTTTCAGTTGTAGCTACGATTTCCTTGAGATTTTGGAGCCCGTGGTCTACAATCAGAGCTCTTCATCGCCGTCTGCAACTGGTGATCCCCCCGCACCCAAGAGGAGACTGTGTGGAGATTGGAGCTCGCGTCTCAAGCTGCTGAGGCACGTCTCCAAGGGGCCGAGACTTAACCTGAGATTTGTCTCGGATTACTCTCACCACTACACCGGATTCAAAGCCACTCTTACCATGGAAAATGGTGAGTCATTAATAATTTATTAAATTTAAAAAAATAAAATCTAATTCGCTATCGCACGTGTTTTCACGCTTGTACTTTTAATTATCTTTTTTAATAATTGTCTTTATATTCAAGTAGATGAGTATATCGAGAGAAAAATGTTTGAGGCTAATAAACGAGGCTCCGACTGTATACTTTCAGCAACATGAACGTCGCAATAGAATCAGACTAGAGATTCATGACGTAAGCGATGGAGAGCGACCACAAATATCTAGAAAAGTAAAACGCAAAAAATACCGAAAGTTAAACCCTAGAGGACAAGAATATATGGCGTGGATATAAGATGAACGGATGTGAAAACGAGAAATACGTTAAGTTCTCGTTACCTCAATGAGAAGAAGATGATTGTATGAAGGTCGAAAAAAATAGGCGGTACACTTTTAAAATTCGATTCGTCTTGCAGTGTTGTAATTTTTTTGGCGTAATCTAGTAATTTAATATAATTGTGAAATAGTTTAATGTAACCCGCAACATTCAGTAACAAACGATAAAACTAATAGTAACTTAAGTAATCTTGTAAAAATAATATGACATGTAATCAGTGACGTGCATTAGGTATAGATTTAGGTTATACTGTTACTGTTATATTATATACTGTACTATATGCACATTGTTCATTACTGACGTCTTAAAGCAAAATGAATCCATCATAATAAAAATGCATTATCCTCGAACGCAAAGAATAATTATCAAAACAACACGTTTAGTAAGGTAGTAAAATTTACGAATAGTAGTAAATGTAGAAGTAGATGCTTCGATCAGCTCTAAGCTAAGTTCAAAACCTTTCCAAAGTCATTATGTTAGAAAACAGCATAGTAGGCACTTCGTACAACGTGGAGTAGCTGATACATTTCTGACTCTGTCGAGTGGAATTTTTTAATTTAGTAGGTAGCAGTTGTATGGTTTGAATAGAACAATATATTAAAATCGTAGCTAGCAATTGTAGTAGCAAACAATGAAGAATAATTCAGGAGATGACTACAGAGCTACGGTGCTACGGGCGCTAGCGTAATTATAACGTATGGATTATTTATTTTATATTTATATTTTTATTTGTTATCTTTATTTTATTAACCACTTATTTGATTTAAATACATCTACCGGTTTCGAAAAATACCATTTTCTTCTTCAGGATGTCAATACTAACTAAAAACATATATTATTGTTTCTTTATTAGAATCTATTTTTAAAAAAATAACAATTTGAGTTAGGTACTAAATTATTTAAAAAATGACCGGTAGATGTATTTAAACTCAATTAAGGGGTTAATAAAACAAAGATAACAAATAAAAATATGAATTTTAACCACAAAGTTAATATTGGTAATTTCGAAGGTATTATTTTATATTTGTTTCCCAGAATTTTTAGTAATGCACAGCTATTTTGCTCATATGCAGTGCACGCCCCTGTCTGTAATGTAATACTAGTAAGTTTAAATTAATTGACTTGAGGAAACATTAATCTAACAATCGATACACGTTAGCATAAAGAATTTAATTAATAAACTATGTGATTTAATAATAACCCTATATTTCCCAGCGCTTGTGAAATATTTCGACGCCTAATGGCGGCTTGAATTGAAATATCATTCTGATCCAAATTAATAAGGCCCCAATAATTGTGTTTTGAGTACCCAATACCACGATCGTATCCCAAAGTACGAGATGAAAGATAATAATATAACATAATATATTCAGGAACAAAGGTTGTAATGCGAACTTCGGCAGTCAACAGGTAGGTACCTACCCATTCGTTTGACATTTAAAGCCGTGAGCAGCCCTTGCGCGCGCCGCCGGTGTATATTAATATTTCAGCACAAAGAACAAAATACGGCCCGGGCGAAACAGCACAGTACTGGCGGTGCGATCTTATAAGGGAATCTTACAATCGCGTGCTCTTATTTTATATTAGAAAATATTGTGACGTCTTTCTCTTGAAAATGGGGGTTTAGAAGTGATCTGAACGATGTGCTTTACACTAATATCCACGTATATTCTTATTACATATTTCCTGTTTAAATGTTTTCCCTGCTGGGTCCGTATGTATAGCTCATAATCTTTCCGGTTAGACGGATTGCTTACGAATTCTTTTTCTTTTTTTATTAATACTAAAAATATAATACAATTTCAATAATCAGTGGATATATATATAAAATATGAATTAAATGTATTAATTATAAAGATATACATACAAAATCAATATTATCGAAAAATAAAAACATTGTTGTTGCGCTACCGGGATTCGAACCTGGATCTCTTCCCTAACCGGAGGAGGTGCTTTATCCAACTAAGCTACAGCGGCACTATTTTTATCGACAATTTTTCGACCTTATATGTTACCTTTTTGATATCAATACATTTAATCGTTCCATCATTTGACAGAGCCATCTACCTTATTTTTACAGAATCTCAAATACCTTTGAGTGAATCTGATAGCAGACGCTAGAGTTATTAATTCATTTTTATTAAATTTTGGACACATTGATACAACTTTATTATTTTTAGGAGAACACATTCTTATTGTGAAGTTGTAATTATGCAGAACATAGTTCTGTGATATTTTAAATATAAATATTTAAATATTTTATATATTATTATTATTATTATTATTTATTTATTTATTATTTATTATTTATTTATTATTTATTTATTTATTATTATTTTAAATATTTAAATATTTTAAATATTTCATATTTAAAATATCACAGAACTATGTTCTGAATAATTACAACTTCACAATAAGAATGTGTTCTCAAAAAAAAAAAAAAAAGATATATATATATATATTAACATTTGTTTCTTCTCTATGAGAGTAAGACTCGTGTATAGAGAAGGAGTATATTCGAGTTAATTTATGTTTCAGTTAGTCTGTGTACATATTTTTTTAACTTCAGTTACAAATTTATGATAGTCCGTAATTTTTCTAATTGTGATGGGGAGATTGTTAAAAAATTTGATACCTTGATAAATATATTGATTTTGAGTTGCGGTATGTTTAAGTTTTGGGATATCAATTTGATCTCTATATCTTATAGATCGACATAATTCATGGATAAAAGTCTCTTTAAAATCATTTTGTATTGAATATTTTTACCGCTATTGTCATTGTTCCGATTTTGAGTGGATTTTTGATTAATTATTACAATTTTTTAACAAGGTTAATATTAAAGATTACAATTTCGTTGATCTTGTTATTATGGGATTTACATGTTCGAGTATTTGACGTTAACCCATTGATCGCGTTCATAAATACGCGTGACATCTTTCATACGCGGCATTCTTTGGCGTCATTATAATTTACGACTTCACACTACGATAATGCAACAAATTTATGATTTATTTTTAAGAAATCGATAGCAAAGGTTCTCAAGCATTCTCACGAACATAAACAAATACAGAAATCTGAATCATAATAACAAAATGACGTAAACAAAATTATCCATGAGAAAATACAACAGTGCCTTACACTACCGCTACATTAGCGCCATTTGTGGTGATGTTCATACGTACTAGAGTGAAGTAGTGATTTGCGCGGGCGCTGATTTCTGAGACTAATGCACACTGTTTACAAGTTTTTAAATATTAGCAATAAATTTAAGTTTGAAACTCATTACATTCTATACGCAGTTTGAGAATTTGAATATCTGAGCGATACTGGATGATACGAGAACTTTTATTATTTCGTGTTTGTTTATAAGATGGCTAATAATCCTTGACAAATATCGACAGAATAAAGATTACAAATAATTTTGGTACGATTTTCACCGCTCCTCAGCGCTAGTGCGGCGGACGAAACACGGCGATTCGTATTTGAGTCATGTATGAGCGACTCATATACGAGTCACCCGCGGGAAAGGGGTTAAAATTTCTACTCTTGGGTACATGGAAGAGTAAAGAGATCAATTCTTGTTGACTGGAACGATCAATATATATATACATCAGCATATGATCTTCGATGCTGTGAGGTAGAAGTACAGGTAGAAGTTAAAAAAAATAGACAAGATCTAGTATGATGGTGGCGAAGAAATCTGCTTTGTTTTTGTTCTAATCTCGTAATACGTGTGATCTATTGCGGATTCTAAAAGACGTAGTGTAGTATGTAGGTATATATTAAAGTTTTGATGTTGTTTCGCTATGTGAAATTTCACTAGGTTTCAGCAGCATCCGCTGCTACAGCATTCTCGAACTACATCAATTATCCCCTTTAATACGAGGCGCGCTTTTTAACCCGAGAGCAGTGGCGTAATAAGGGGTTCCACTCATCAAAGTTTTAAACTGTCCGGCATGTAAATAACGCGTGATAATATTGCTCCTTCTCCTCTTGTACCTTCTGATCATTCATTTGGGATGCTAATGCGACTAGAAACGATACGTTTAGTACCCAAGCGACCATGCTTCGGAGAGTTATCTGCACGCGCCTTGCAGCCGCGAAGGATTCCCTCATTGAGCCACTAACGACGTAAGTATCTTTTTAAGAAGAATTTTTTAAAATTATTTTTATATGTTTTAATTCATCGCAAAAATTATCATTTTTTAAAGATAGTATTTATATTATTAGATGGATAAGATTTACAGCCATCGACATCGCGACAAATGGTAAACCAGACAAATTTAGAGAATGCAGTCGCCACTATCGCTTCGTGGCTGGAAGAGGAATAAGATGTTATTAGCTCGATCGATTTCAGCAGCGACGCACCCAGTGAGCATTCAAAGGAAAAGATTAAACCAGAAATGGTGACATTATATAATTTGACCAAAGGGGCCGTTAATGTAGTTGATGAGACGAAAGGTTCATATTCAACTGCCAGGAATATTAACAGATGACCTCTTACCGTATTCTATTATCTTTTGAACATTACTGGTATCGATGGATAAATAATATTCGCAAAAATACTGCAACCGCGTCGATTTTTTTTAAGGAGCCGGGTATGCAGTTGGTAAAACCACACATGCATAGGCGAATAATCGTTCCTAGTTTACCGTCAGATCTTCGTCAGAGAATGGAGAAAATTGTTGCCATCAGTCGGATCCTAGATAGTCAATACAACCTTCACGGAATATGTTTGTTCTGCCCGCGAAAAATAATCTGATATACCAAAAAAGGGTGTAATTTGTGTCCATCGAAAATGTTAAGTGTTTGTGCTCGACATGTTTTGAAAGTCACACTCTTGAAGAATTCAACGAATAGTAGAAAAATATTATTTTTTTTAAATTTCATTTTTGTATAATTTTCTTCCAAGTTTGGTAATGAATATTTAGATTTGTGATGAAGGAGTGTTTCATTTATCATACGTAAAAAAATAATTGTACATAAAGAAAATTTAACAAAACTATGTAAAATTAAAGAAACTTATCTCGGGATAAATAAGTACCGTTGCCGGATATTCCCGGTGTAGCGCTGCGGTTGCGATCTCGCGCATTACAACATGCAACGTTAGAGACATTCACATAGTGTGGCCATCTTGTGGTAAGTGATTGAAATGTTCAAGACAATAGATCAGCCCGCCGACTGTGAGATACGATCCGTGATTCGCTGACATTCATCGTCTTGTTTAGTTTTAATTTGGCGCCAAATGATTTCCACCTTTTTCACGTTTTGATTGTTTTCATCCCAAACGGCGTCATTAAGAATGACGAAGGTATACAAAAATTGTTGCCCCGTTATGACAAGTGCCTTAATAATGGTGACGACTGTGTTGAGAAATAATTTAAGGTGTGTAGCGTCCGAATAAAGTAAAGTGTTGTAAACATGATGTTGTATTTCTTAAAAAAAAATCCGGTACTTACTTAAAAAACGCACTTAGTAGTAACATTACCGGTTTCAAGATTATGTCTATTTAATATTGTTTGAAATGTGTTAATTAATTATATATAAATGTCATAAATCTAAAACACGAAAAATGATACAATTTTTTTTTTTTTTAATAATAAAAATATAATACATTTGTTTTTTCTCTATGAGAGTAAGACTCGTGTATAGAGGAGTATATTCGAGTTAATTTATGTTTTATGTTATGTAATATATTAGAATTATATTTATGTTATGTAATATATTGAGAATTGTGAGGAACACAAAAGTTGTGTACATTATCATACGTGATTACATTCGCGGCACTTTCTTTTCATTTCGTACCTGTTTCCTGGGAATTGCCGCCACAAAGCTCCTCTAAATGCTCTTTCGCCAGTTTTTTGTACAGACGACTGTTTGAGTACGACTTTAAAGTCATCTGAATGCCAGCTTAATCAGTCTACCAGGGCGGAAGGAACCCCGAGATGGTTCTGTGATTATTGCGACAGTGCGTAACACTTTCAGTAGGTATATATATCTAACATGCGCATGCACTCTGTACTATTTGTATCGCGCTACGATTCAATCCTATTTATATTAAATCGTACCTTCGGGTTCTTTCGGTTCATTCTGTTGCTTCTCGGGTATCTGTTTTTGGAACGTGGATCTTCTTCTTCTTCTTCTTTCAAATAGGCAATCCACCCTTCAAGAGTGATTTGTGCCATTAAACAAGTTTAAACAAGCAAGTTTAAGAAAGCAGTACAACAATATTATAAAATAGGGAATATTGCGTTACAAATTAATACCATTCATTGACATTCAAGAAATTTGCTATTATATAGCTTAAATGTGGCGAGTTGAGGGAAAGAAGATGACACAAGTTAACCGGGAGTTGAAAATTACCATTGATTATTGTAAAAAAAACCTGTGATCCGCAATGGACAGGCAAAAAAGACATGGTCAAGGGTTTCCTCCTCGGCACGATATTCACACATTGGGGAGTCAATTTGGAACGTGGATCATTGTGGGCTTTTTTATGACCCACGGGAGACATCTTACTTAACGGCAACTAGATTTACCAAAAAATTAATTAAATTAATGAATTCATAATATACCAAAATAAATTTTTGAACTCAAACGTATAGAATAATTTAGAATGGAATGATCATTTTATTTATAAAATAATAATAATACATAAAAATTAACATATACATTACAAATTTAGTTTTTATCAATTTAAATGGATCCATACAAATTAGATAAATCTTTTAGAAAGTTGCACAAGAAAAATGTATCGAAAAATATAATAATAATAAATAATTAGTGTTTAATCATTGTGACAGAAAAGGGGAGATAGGGGATACAGGAATATGAGAGACGGAACTTAATTAGGATATTTAGTTCGGTAAACATAGCAAAACCATCAAATAGCACAATTTCGATATTGTTTGGCAGTCTCGCATCACGGGCCCCTGAGTATGTATTATTCTAGACCAAAAGCTCGCTTGAATGATCATACCCCGGTACACTAACAAGTACTCCCTGAACAATATAACTTGGCTGAATACAATTAAATCCTATCAAATATACTCATATATCGGAAATGAAAGCCTGAATAAACTTCAAATATTTTTTTTTAATATTCCCCAGGCGTGCTATTGAAATGCAAAATAATACAAGTTCTGGACTAAATTTCTTGAAAAGTTAAAACATTCAGCGAATACAGTGCGTGCCCAGAATATTAAACTCTTTTTAAATTCATATTTCGATTTTGTTATTTTTTTTTTAGAACAGATGTCACTCGAAAACAGACATATCAGGAAGTGATTCTGTCAGAATTGGATATATTATGTACTTCATGGTGGGCTATTTTATTTAATGATAAAAATATTTGTTTGCTATTATGATTTTTTTAACTAAGAACAAGAATGAAATTTCAAAACAAAATAATCGGTGGTTACACTTATTTTTGTTTCGTAAGTTAAGGCTAAATTTATAGCACTTCATGTTTGCAAAATCGACATATTATTATTTACATATTGCGTTTCAAGACTCGGATTACGGTCAACCCATAGTTCCACCATAGAGGGTTTGGAGGGAAGTAGATCGAGGTTTCGTCAGGAACTCCGATCTGCTCAAGCGTAGCAGGAATCTGTAGTTGTTTAGACTCTTTGTTCGAGTGTGGGTCTCCAGATCGGAAATCCTCCGGAGAACTGCTGAATAACTTTATCATTATTATTTTGTTATTTTTATTTTCTACTTTCTGCCCAAATATGATCTGCGATGTCCTGTTCTTGCGGGTTAAATCAGCCGACAGTGGTGCTTGGAGGGTGAGTCTCCTATATGTTTTTCTTTTGTGCCGTCTCGTTTCCCGGAAAGGAGTGCCTCTTCACTCCCCCTCTGCTCTCCGGCCATGTTAATTGTTAATTGTATTATTTTATATTATCTTTATGTAACGTATTGTAAATATTATTTACAAATAAAGTGAGTCAACTGAGGACAATGAAAGAAGAAAAAAAAATGTTGGCAGCTGTGCGGTATCGTCCTGTCATACACGCGGGGTGCTATCGAACAGTTACCTAGTAGTATTAAAAAATGCTAACCAGGCGGCGAATCAGTAGAACCGAGTCCCGGGTAAGCGGTGGGTCCGAACTCAGTTCCACCAGAAATGCGAATAAATTTAAACCTGAATCATAATCAACCTGGTCACATACATTTTAAGTATTGTTATGATAGCCAAATATTTCGGAACTGAAATTGATTAAGACATTATAGATATGCGCCACCGGGATTTGAACCCGGTTAGGAAAGAGATCCAGGTTCGCAACAATAATATTTTTCGATAAAATTGATTTTATATGTATATCTTTCTAACTAATATATTTAATTCATATTTAAAATATCACAGACCCATGTTCTGAATAATTACAACTTCACAATAAGAATGTGTTCTCATAATAAAAAAATGTAAATGCCAAAAATGTATTGTTTTGCACTCGGTAAGAATTTGTGCATTTTGAAGGGAGAAAATAATATAATGTATCTAATAATTTTCTAATCGCGATTGCTCAATTCAATACGAATAGTTCAATTATATTATTAATAATAATATTTGATAAAACCTGGCTAAAATCTGTGCATGTCTCGAATCTCGCCAGGGAATATTAAAACTATAATTAATAATTACTGTTACTATCGTGTTCGGGACCCACGATAATTTACGAAATCTAATTACACGGTTGGTACTTGACATAGATTATAACTATCGGTTGTCAGTAATTTTGGTTGCCACGGTTGGAAGGAAGGTTATTATCCCGCCCTGGTTTAACAATACCATTATTATTATAAAATTCCAATTTCACTTGGAACATTTGGTGCCCGCTAAATTATTGTTAACTACATATTTACTAATAAATAACTTGATAAAATCGTGATTTTTTTTTACGTACCTTTAACGAAATTGTTTTCGTCGAGTTAATAGTTACAGAAACTTACAGTGAGCTGAATATAGCGCTGAACGATGCCTGGACTATGTATGATTCGTGTGTTCACCTTAGTTTAGTGATTGGAAGAGAAAATAGATGTTCAGTAAGCGTAGGAGTAATTGAAACAAGCGGTACATACGTGCAGGAGACACTGAGTTTATTATATTACGCTTTAATGTTACACGAATACTATGTATGCAGTGGAATGGTAATACAGAGCGTGGATTGTAACGATGTCAATCGGTTCGGAGGTGGCAGAGGAGTGACTGAGTGAATTTTTCAAATAAAATTTAAAATCAGTGTCAAAACTTGATGTTAAGAATACGTATCAAAAAAAAAATATATATAAGGCACGTTTACTTTACTTTTTTCGGACGTATCTCATAGTCGGCGGGCTGATCTATTGCCTTGAACATTTCAACCAATCACTACAAGATGGCCACACTGTGTAAATGTCTCTAACGTTGCATGTAGTGAGTCAACAGGTGAAGGAAACCTTTGTGCATGCGCAACATCTCGTACCTCGTATTATGATTTATTAAGTTATTAAATTCTAACACAAAAATATCAGTTTTGTACACTTATATAACAGTTTGATACTATAGTACGTTGGTTAAGTTGGCAGAGCACTGTCTTATGATGCTAGAAGTATCCGGATCGATACTGGTATATCCAGGTACCGATAATAGTAAAAATGAAACAGGAAAAATCAAGAGCGTATAAAAATATAGTATAGAAATTTTCTAACGCGCTATTTTTGACGCAGTTTCAAATTTTACTGGGGTACCCGCTGAATAAACAGGTAATATAATTTTTTCGTTAATAATAAGTGAGAAAACAACCTTTTTGATTTAGAGCGTGCTCAGTTCGAAATCTGTTTTCATTAACGGATGCTTAGATGCCATGCCACCTATAACATATTCGAGAGATCTATGTTTTCATCTTTAATAAAATTAATCTTAAAAGTCAAAGCTAAATAATTTTATCAATACATAGTGTAATTTTCCTATTTACAAATCTTTGATAGATGCATAGTTACAAATTGTTATTGATACCTAATAATTATATTATATAAAGTATAATAGCTTACGGATATCACGTGTATAATTATCAATTTTTTAAATAATATTGTTAATATCCCAACGCATAGTATAGAAATAATCACAGACCAGAAAATGAATAAAACTATTTACTCTTCGAAAATTAAATCTTTGTGTAAACAAGACGTATTTTTTACATGAATGCATATTATATTGTCAGCATTTAAATTTTCGTTCCAATCGTGTCATATATTTTAAAAAAAGTCGCGAAGCTATTTGATTGCGTGAGTGGTACCAAATTTTCATTAGTTCATGTCTCTATATATTTGGTAGTCTGTGGAATTAATCTATTTTTTAAATTGCAATCTAAACAAAAATTAATAAAAGACGTGTACGTCGTAAATCATAGATTTATCTAATATTTCATTTGGAAATACAGAATGTAGGAAAGGGTTAACATAACATACGTACACAAAATGTATTTCCATAACGACCCCCGATATAATGCAAACCAACGCAGCAATAGACAAATAAAATAAAATTATCAAACAAACAAATTTTATAATCCGCTAATGCTTTCGGTTTAATGTGTAACTGGATGGTAATGCATCTCACTATAAGTTACACAATAAAAACTTACACATTTTATCATTGAATAATGTCTGGCATCCTGTACAAATCTGTTATGCGATATATTTATTGTTACATTAGACGTCACATGCACAATTCAGACTACCCCTGCAACAATACTGTGTATCGTTTTTGGGCAGATTTGATTTATGAATGAATATGAGTTGTATATCTTCTTGAGCATCGAATGATATATTAAACAACAATATATAATAAATAAAAATACTATTACATACATTTCCTAAATGATCTTACCTGCAACAATACTGTATATCATACAAGATGATCGACGCTCTGTCTATCTATAAATATTGTGAAAATTATGTGCTTTTAAATTGTGAAAACAGGTTGACGAATTATGAAATATATATATTTTATATTTTTTTATAAATTAAAAAAGGCCGGAGAACATTTTATATGCAGGTATGATATGATATATATGTCCGATACATGTAACCGGTTTTTTCATAGACCTAGTATTTTTTTCTACGATTTGTATTATACCTTTCGTTGTTTAAAATATTCATGTTTGTAAATTTAAATATCTTCTTTGTTTTCGTTTATTTGAAAATGGTCATTGTTGATTTCTTATTATTAGTAATTTTCAAAAAAAAAAAAAAAGCAATTTAAATCATGCTTCATGACTTCGAATCAAATTTAACACCTATCTCTAGACTGATATTTGACAATATGAAGAAAAGGCTAATTTATCAAATATACGTACATCAAAAGGCGTGCAGATTCCTAACATATCATAAAAAGATTTTTCTTATCAAATTATAAATCAAAAATAGGAAATTTCTCTCTGATATTCATAATATTAAAATTTCTAAATACGTACCCATTCGTGTTTTGATATTTTTCCGTTCGAAATGGTAGCATAACTTTTTATTCTGTTTTTTAACTAAACTCCCGGGAATTAATTCCACTCGATCTGATAATAACGTTTTTAATTGGATTGCGTTGTTTTCTATTGAAATGCTCACGGTGCCAATACATTTTTCACGATGCTGTCCTGTGTACGATAGATAATAAAATAAATTATATGTTCCATATGTCTGTCCAGTGTGATTTACGTTTAAATTATTTTTTTAAATATATGAATAGAACATGTATACTATTTAAATATTTTAATATGCAATAGTACCAAACGTAGCATTCATTTATATTCTAACTGACTGAATCTGGTTTTGTTTTAGAAGATATTTTGTAAAGGGTGTCCAGCGGGAAATTTTCAAGTTTAATGTTAAATAAATAAAAAATGTTATTCTTATATTTTACTTTTACAAAATGGAGTTTAACAATGCTTATTTTATGTTTTATAAACAATATCGTCTAAATGTCGTCCATTTCTCTCAAGACACTCTTGCAACAAGACTCTTAAATTTGCGAACACGCGAGAGCAAAGCATTGGTTCAATGGCAGCAACTTCACGGTGGATATTTTTTTGTAAGGCCTAAATTGTTCGATAATAATTACTTTAAACTCTCGATTTAAGGTATCCCCATAAAAAAAGTCGCAAGATGTAAGGTCCGGTGACCGAGGTGCCCAGGGTATGTCTCCGTACTTGCTGATAAATTTATTGGAAAAAATTCCCCTAAGCTTCTCCATTGAAACTCTAGCTGTGTGTGGAGTGGCCCCGTCTTGCTGAAATTGTGTTCTGTTGTTGAACTCGGGAAACAGCTGCAGTTACGGTACCAAAAACTCGTCGATCATTCGGCAATACACGTCAGCAGTGAATGTCTCTCGCTGGTTAAAAAAATAAGGGCCAATTATCCCTCGGGCATAAATTGCACACCACACTGTCATTTTTTAACAATGTAAACGTTTTTGATGGCGTTCTCTTGGGTTGTCACATTTATAATATTATCCTTAATACAGTTTTTTTTAAATTTACAATATAATAGTACCCCAAACAATAAATCATGAACACAACACAAGACAAACAACGAACATCTACACGCCAGTTTCGAGATCAACAACGACATTTTATCAAAGATTCTACATGTTCTTAGCTCCGAAACTGTGCAACACACTCAGCATCAACTGGAAATTGTTCACTTCCAATAAGATTACACAAATATGGACCCAATATATGATCCAATTGGGTAGAGATCAATCAGAAGCATGGCTATCCAACATTTCAACATAATCATTATACAATACCTACACTAATAATTCACTAGTTCTACAGCATCTACATTTTTTTTCTCTATTTTTATTTTTATTCCCGTCATATGTTTATCTTTCTTGAATTAAATAACACCACAACAGCACAAGAAAAAAATTGCCTACTTTAACACACACAGCAGTCTAGCAAAGTAGCCAGGACAATGCTGTACATATCAGAGGTGAAGTCTACTCTATCCCACATGATAAACTACGAGTATATACTTAATTGCAATATAATTGTATCTTATGTTTATCATGTTATATATATTCACCTCTGTTACAATAAAAACATGTATGTCAATAAAGTCTAATAAATAAATTGGGTTATGTGTGAACCCTGCACCAATGTTGGTGTTTCTTCTGCGATGTAAAGAGACTTTATTACTGTGGAATCTGCAGTAACATTCAAAATACGTGGTTTGCTATTCATTACAGCGTAAACTCGATAACACGTAAACATTACGTAGCTTCTTTGTACGTTTTACGATATTCGTTCGCTAGATGTCACATTCTCATTGCATTTTCTGTAAAGCTACAGGGTGAATATTATGTTCTAGGCCGATGTTGTTTCATTCATAAAAAATTCAAGCGTAGCTCGGGCTGTGTGTGAGGTGGCTATCTGTAGCCGTCCTGCTGAAACCACATGTGTTGTAGGCCCAATTCGGCCACCAAAAAGTTTTTACAGCATTGCCTCTTGCAAGGAAATTGGGTCCAATGTTTCCGCCGGCCCACATAATGCACCATACAGTAACTCTGCGTAGGTGTATAAATTGAGAATTTTTAGTACCCTAATAACGGCTATTTTGTTTATTAACAAAACACGTTAAATCGAAATGAGCTTTGTCACTCATTATGATATTATTCTAAAAGTCGGGTTTGTGTTAGTTTTAATGTTTTAATAACTTCAGCACGTTGTTGAGTAGTTAAATGCTCCGTTATAAATTGTAATCACATACTCTCTACGATTACCAAATATCTGCCAAACCAAAATGGCGGCCAAAAATATTATGTTCCAAGCCGATTCGCCTGGAACATAATATTCACCCTGTATTATCTGTAATACACGGGAGTACTTCGCACTAGTGTTATTAAATTGAGCACTTCAGATATTTGATCTTATTAGTGGACATATCAAAGAGACGAGATTTTCATGTAAAAATCCTTAATATGGGACGGGAATGTCTAGACTGGGGATTGTCTACTGTATGTTATTTTAAATTTAAATATTCGTTTGCTTATAAATTATTAAAAACAACATTAAACTGTTAACAAATACTCGCGAGAATTATAATTAGCAACCCGCCATAGACTACCAGTACTCTCCTATAGTGGAAACGAATCATATTAATATTAGACACATTGATGCGGGCTAACAAACAAACATAATGAATTGCGCTACCAGGTCATTGCTACCTGAAAAATATTAATAATTTCGAGGCTTCAAAAAAAAAACAATACCTACTTGACAATTTTGTATAAACTTCTCAAGATATTCAAAAATATCTTAATGGTCCATATTCGCGAAATGAGATAAATCACCAAACTCAGAAGCATGCACACAACACATCGAAATTTTGATCTGAAGTTAAACAGATATCATCGTGAGATACTTAGAAATAATACCTTAGAACCATAGATACCTTCGAGTATGTATTCTAAAAACTTAGATACGTAGGTATTAAATTACAAACATTTATTCGGTTTATATTGATGCTGGGGGGAATTCAAATTCACCCAACTGACGAACGAAATATTAATTTTATTTTGGAATTTAACGTTTGACATGCAATAAGCATGAAGTGAGGCACGAGACGGCGAATCTCTGAGATTTAGTTTGTATTCTGTGAAAAGCCGAAAGTCTTCTGAGATTAATCTCATGGCAACACTATCCATGTCTCAGAGATATCAACTCGGATATCGCATTCGTAGACACGGGCTATATAATCAGACATTTAGAAGACAGAAAACTTGTAGCTGGGACGTTTGTAACCACGCTGTACCAATAAATAATTTTATTAATCCTATATAGTATCATATATATAATAAATATGAATAATATATATATAATCCTTCTCTGTTAATCGAATCTCCAACTCTCTTAGAGATGTAAAAAAATAATGCTGATGTGTGTTATTTATAAAGAAATTATTAGAAATAAAAAATTAAAATTATATATAGTTCTTACCTAACACTTGAATCATCCAAAGGTATATATTTATCAATTACAAATTGAATATCAATCTTCTAAGATTCTGATCACCTCGTATATATTTATCTGAGATAGAAATAAAATGGGATAACTTTTCAGTTTCTCTGCAGATTTTTCATTTTACACAATTTTACGGTTCAGTTAACATCATTGTATTACATTTTTGTTTATATAACTCAATATAAATCATGTCATCCCTGGGTTTATAGACCCAAATAAGAATAATCATAATTATAGTCCCATAAATAATGTGGTATTTTTGTACTTCTATTTCATTTAAAATATACACTCCATCAATTTCTATAATTCTTTTCCATCCTTCTGGTAGACTTGCAAGGTTCCTCTTCCAAAATTCACTTATCAGTGACAAAAAATACTCCTCCAGTACTGTTCTGACCTCGCCTACAGAATTAATATTATTTACATCGAAATGGTTTTGAAGACTACGGAATAAATGATAATCACATGGCAATGTCCGGCGAATATGGTGGGTGAGGCATCGTTTCCAAAAAAGTTTCATTCCTGAGACGTGACAGCAAATAAGAGCACACATTCACTCTCTCCACGCGATTAGACTCTGAAATTTTGTAAGGAACCCATTGACCCAATTTTCTGGCTTTTCTGATGGCATACAGTTGACGATGAATGGTTGAATGACCAATTCAAACTTCTCTGCTGGTTACAATGGTATTTTGTCAAGCGTTTCAGATTTTCCAGGACGAAACTCATCTTCTAGGTTGTAGTTTCCGGCTCGGAATTTCTGGAACCACCGTTAACACTGGCCTACGATTATTGTCCAATCCCCATATACTGCATTAATACTCCTCGCACTTTCCGTCGCATTGTTGTTCTTATTAAACTTATAAAGCAAAATATGCCGAATATGCTCCTTCGTTACTTCGATTACAGCTTTAAAAAAATAACTGTTAAAAACGAACTGTACTCTACAAAACTTGTACTAAAAATAAGTTACTGTTTTTTTTATTTATTTTTTATTTTTTAGGAGAACACATTCTTATTGTGAAGTTGTAATTATTCAGAACATAGGTCTGTGATATTTTAAATATGAATTAAATATATAATTAATATATTTAATTCATATTTAAAATAAGTTACTGTACCTGCTTTTATAACAGGTAGTAATTTTACCTGATGCAGTTAGTTTATCTCACCCCCCTCCGACTTTTAGTTGACGTAATTGAAAACCGCATTATTTATGGGATGACCCAATACATATATATTGGAGACTAAAAAAATTATTCAACAAATATATAATCGAATTAACATTTTTAAATATGAATTAAATATATTAATTATAAAGATATACATATAAAATCAATTTTATCGAAAAATATTGTTGTTGCGCCACCGGGATTCGAACCTGGATCTCTTTCCTAACCGGAGAAGGTGCTTTATCCAACTAAGCTACAGTGACATCATTTTTAGCGACAATTTTTCGACCCTATATGTTACCTTTTTGATATTAATACATTTAATCGTTCCATCATTTGACAGAGCCATCTACCTTATTTTTACAGAATCTCAAATACCTTTGAGTAAACTGATAGCAGACGCCAGAATTATCAATTCATTTTTATTAAATTTTGGACACATTGATACAACTTTATTATTTAAGGAGAACACATTCTTATTGTGAAGTTGTAATTATTCAGAACATAGGTCTGTGATATTTTAAATATGAATTAAATATATTAATTATAAAGATATACATATAAAATCAATTTTATCGAAAAATACTGTTGTTGCGCCACCGGGATTCGAACCTGGATCTCTTTCCTAACCGAGGAAGGTGCTTTATCCAACTAAGCTACAGCGACATCATTTTCTGGCGTCTGCTATCAGTTTACTCAAAGGTATTTGAGATTCTGTAAAAATAAGGTAGATGGCTCTGTCAAATAATGGAACGATTAAATGTATTAATATCAAAAAGTTAACATATAGGGTCGAAAAATTGTCGCTAAAAATGATGTCGCTGTAGCTTAGTTGGATAAAGCACCTTCCCCGGTTAGGAAAGAGATCCAGGTTCGAATCCCGGTGGCGCAACAACAGTATTTTTCGATAAAATTGATTTTATATGTATATCTTTATAATTAATATATTTAATTCATATTTAAAATATCACAGACCTATGTTCTGAATAATTACAACTTCACAATAAGAATGTGTTCTCCTAAAAAAAAAAAGAATTAACATTTATATATAAATATATATTACATATATTAACCTTTCGTTCTTCTATGATTGCGTCCGCATACACGTCCGCGCATGTCGCGTAGTTACGAATTTACACAACAAAATAGTTGTAAATAAAATTTGTCACAATAATTTTGAATGTAGAATATTGTTGATCGACATCAGGAAAATTAAAAAATACAAGTACCTACTTACCACACTAAAGTAAGTAGGTAAGTATTTATATAATATTTATATATTTATATCGTCAAAATTCCAACTATTACAGTAGTGTCGAAACCGTGGTTAAATAAATCAAAGTTTATACAAAATTTAATAGTTTGACACCCACAAAGTTGACGCTATAAATATCAAATCAAAAAATAATTTATTTGTATTTGATCCCACTGCTCAAATCACATTAAACTGAATTTGATAGGCTAGAGCGCTAGAGTAACAGTCGATGTTTCATTATACTGCACACTGCGTGAGAGCAAATTTACCTGTACTTTTAAATCTCTCTGTTACACGTGAACACACGACACCATTGTCCCAGAGACACCCTCGAAACAAAATTTCATCCCTTAGGCGCGCTTCATAAGATTTGACCTCTCGACTTTGACGATGTAACAAACCGTACTAAACCGACTCGACAAAATTATACAAAGACCTCATGTTGTTACATACATTTTCGTAAGTGAAGTGAGCCTTTGAATACGAATTGATCATGATAATATTCCTACTGTGGATAAATTCTCAACCCTCTGATTAGAGAAGGGAAGCTATTCAGATTTGTGAGCTTTCAAAACAGTTTCAATAGCGAGAAATATTCGAGCGGCCTTTCATTTGGAGACTTGTTTTGAATAATTTACCTACCTAACTGTAATAATAATAAATTGAATCATTTTCATAACTTTAATAATTTCATTATACATTACTCAAAGATGAAAGGCAGTCATTCAATTTAAGTACTTGAAAATTATCTAAAATAACATAACATTGTCTAGTATCACCGATATTAGCCCTGATAATGGAGTCTGCTTTTATACGTCAGCAAATTCTGAAATGGAAAATTGAAAGGTTGCAAAAAAGGTAATTATAACATGGCAAACTCAAAATACAATAGGACAGCTTCATATTCCATGAATATTGTTTAAAACATATTTTAGATATCGTATTTAAAACTTGTTAAATAATACTCTCTTATACATCATTTTTAACTGCAGACCAACAAATATATGAGGTAACGCAAATTCTTTGTTTCAATATTTTCAAGTTGGTTATGCAATCAAATAGCTCCGCGACATTTTTTAAATATATAACGCGATTATTCGTTGCGTAAATGTTTAATAAACCTGTTCGGTGGCCACAAGCCTGGCTCGATAAAATTAACATTCTCACGACGAAGAACGTTGATTGTATTTCTGGCTGTGTGAGATGGAGCTCCGTCCTGCTGTAATGTCCAGTTATGCGGTAATATGTAGCTATACTCCAGACTGTTTTGAAACTCTTTGATCATTTTCCTAGCACCCTAACGTTTTTTAATTTTTAATAATTTTAATAATAATTTCAAATTTTTGATCAGAATACGGTCTTCTGCAGTGATTTTAGTCATTCTGGGCAACAATTTGAAAAAAACCGAATATAAACAATGGGAAAATTAATAATCAAAGATGGCGACCGAAAATTGTCGAAATAAAACATAATATAGGTAAATAGGAAATTACGTAAATTAGTCAACTATTGTTAATATAGATATACTAGTTTGATGCATATATTTCACATTTTACGAAATGTTCTCACTTTTTTTGGGCCACCCTGTATATTCATAAACATTAGAATGCAATAAAAAGAACATTAATACTCAGAGTCATTTATCTGAATCTCTTTATATAATTTTATAATATAATTTTTTTTGATAATGAAAATTTTAATTCATTTATAAATGGTGTTTTTTTTCAATTCCATTGTATTTTTTTAATATTACAAACATTTTTTTGGTTAATCAAATCGTGAAATGTGTTTTTTAATTTATATTATAATTCTGGCCATTAAAAGCTTTATACAACAATGTTCTTATGTAAAAGGCGAATGAATAGCAAAGAGATCTATCGAAATATTAATACTATTTAGGATAGCGATTTCAAAGTTTTGTTTGCCACTGATAATTCAGGGTATTCAAAGTGAATTGATGTTAAAAATATTCTGTGTTTCGAAGTATACTTTTTATAAAAATAAAATGGTAATTTTTATAAAAATAATAAAGTGTAATATAATTTGACATTAATTTCACAACAATATTTTTTTTCCGATAGATTCTTTTTGTCATGATACCACCAACATGACTATTTGCGAAAATGTTATTAGGTTTTTTCTCAGCCATTCGGAATCATCTGTGTGTAGTTTTCTGGGCTAATCTGCCGTGTATATCTGTCCTTTCTGGTCGACGTTTCGGATGCAGGGTCCATCAGGGCTGATGTCCAGAAAGCTATACACAGAAGATGATTATTTGCATTTGTTATTACTATTCTAGGTATAGTTGTAGCTGATGTTTCTGAGAAATTACTCTTACAAAATAATGACCATAATTAGTTACAAATATGTTTTACCTATTTAAAAAATAAACAGTCAGTTTAAAAAAAAAAAATTATAATAAGTAAATCTTTTAAGATTGTTTACAATGGAAGTAAATTTTATAAAGGTGTCCAGCGGAAAAATTTCAAGATTAAATTGTAAACCTCGTAAACCATCAGGGTGAGGTAAGTGGGAGGGTTATTGTTCGACGCGCGTGATTTGCGGATTTGCTAGTCGCAATGAGTCACTGGTCGGGAAAGTACCGCGCGTTCGCGGTTGAGCAATATTTAAAGTGGGTTGATTCATTGGTTCATGCGCGTCGCGCTTTTTGTACTCACTTTAATATTCGACGAGTAAATAATGGGCTGAGCACGCAACTTATCTAGTGATGAGTTTAAAAGTTCAGATAAGAAGAGACAACAGTTAACCGAAGTCCTCCGGAACCATCAACGTCAGCAACGATGCCAGAACATGTGGCTCAAGTCGACGTGAAATTATGCGCAATCCGCATAAATCGATAAGAAAGATTGCAGCTTGTACTGGAATAAAAATATCAACAGTGCACATTATTTTAAAAAATAAACTACAGTTTCACCCGTACAAACTACCAATCGTGCATTTTCTCAACGAAAATGACTATTCTTTACGTGAAACCTTAGCGAGAACTATGCTGAAACGTTTTGGAACAGTACGAACGCTTGGAAACATATTGGACGGCATTTAGACGATATTGTTTATAAAACGTTAAATCCGCTTTGTTAAACTCCATTTTGTATAAATAAAATATGAGAATAACATTGAAGTTTTTTTTTTATTTAATATTAAATTTGAACATTTTTCGCTGGACACCCTTTATAAGACATTATTAAAAAAACCGTTATTAAATTTTTTTGACGAGCCTTAGTAACCCCCCAAAAAAAAAATTTTATGTGATGAAAAAGTACAACATAGACTTTACGACGGTGATTACATATTTTATTCAGTGCCCATAAAAGTCTAACGTTTTGACACTTTTTATAATTGCAGATGTTCGAAAAAACACATCAGTCGTATGTTCAAAAATTAAAATATGTCGTTTTACGTCCTGGTAGATAGGTAAAGAACTTATTTGTAAATTCAGTGCCTACCTAAAAATTTGAATTATAAAAATAATACATGCCTAGTACCTGCCAACAACGCGAATAAAAACGAACGAAATGACCCACACAACAATATGTGTTGAAATGGCTCTTTTCATTTCTCATGTGTGAATTTCGCGAAGGCCACGCCGAAGAGAAAACTCTGAAATATAATTTCATAGTCATAATCCTCAAAGGAATCCACTGTTGTATATATATATTAATTTATTTTTTAGAATAAAAAGAATACATTTAAAATAAAGGCAATTGCTTTACTAAACAGGTCTGTACAATTTTTACAAGTTAAATATTGTTATAGTTAAATCATAAGTTATACAAAAAGACAAATGACAAAATACTTTCATTTTGTATTCTACCCACATTAAGCAACCACTTTGTTATTTTTGGTTTAAATTCATTAATCACTTTTGACCCTTTGAAATCTAGTGGAAATTTATTATTGATTCGCGGTGCACAAAATAAGAAAGATCGTTGCCCAAATTTTGTGTTCATTTTTAATACCATAATTATATATGTATATCAGTGACGGTCGGTGACTTTTTTGTAGAAGGATAACACTATGTACTATCAAATGTACAAATATAACATATAATCGAAGGATATTCAATGTTTCAATAATTTGGCTTCAAGTATATTAAACTGTCAAAAATGCGTCACACAAACAAATTTCTCAAAACAATCCGCTCGCTTCGTAATACGTATGCTATTTTGGGCATTATACTCATAAGCGTTAAAATCGTTAATTTGTACGTTGGATGCTGTTAACGAATGCGTATACAGTATTCGAAGACCTTGACAGGCAGAACTGAATGTCGAATACTTTCAAACTTTGTGGATACGGAACGAATTATAGAATACACTGTTGCTGGTATCTGTGTGTTTCTTTTTGACTCTGGAATACAAGGAATGCGGAGCATCCAAAGCATGTATGAAGCGACCGCGCTTGATGTATATGTCCAAGATAAACTCTTATGTGACAATAATAATCTTTATTACACGAACGATACAGTTAAGGTGCAAGATATATTACTAGTATTGGAGCCAAATGGTAACGCGAAAGAAACCGCACCTCACGCGCGTCGCCCTTTTATCCCCGCTCTCTCTCACACACACACATACATATACATCTCGCTCCGGCGGCACAGGCGCTCTGACACATACATATATTCGATCTCAAAGACATCACAATATATGAGTTATATTATATTACGCACCTGAAATCAGGAATCGGTTTACTTTTATTATTACTCTAAATTATGTAATGATATTTTTGTAAAAAAAACTCACCTCATGGGAGATGACTCCAAATCATGCACAATCCGCACATGTTAAAAATGATACCTAGTTGTTGCAATTTCATTGTTATTATTGTTTATAAACTCAGCAATTCTCGTTTTATTTATAATACATTATTTAAACCTAAAAACTATTATAATTTACTCAATGAGAGATCTCACAATATTTTATCAATACAAATCGAATAGCCCGATTAAAAAAACTACAATTTATACATTTTTCAACTAAAATTTTTGGCAGATATCTACACGTATATTACAGCAGAATCAGTTTGTTATATCTTATACATATACCATTTAATAAAATACCATATATCACCACATCACCTAGTTTATCACACATATAGGTATAACTTTATACCGGTATAACAAGCTCGCCGATTATTGAAACTTCTAAGAAGATCATTTTCCAGTAACTGGTTTACCGGGTCTTTGCCATCACGTATATTGTGATTGTGATTAATTGTTCAACTTATTATGTACATGACGTATTCCAAAACTTTTATCTAGCAATACCTCCAAGCAGTTTGTTACAACTGTCGTAAACTAAAAGAGTTTTCTCCGAGGACTTGTAGGTAGGCATTTTATCTTAGTGTATACAGTATTTTATAACAGAAACAGATGTCATCCAAAACATTAAAATAAAATATACTTTAGAATGAAAATATTACTTACATTTATGAGGTAGGCTTCGATAGAAATACCTATTGCATAATGTCCCATGATACTACTTTCGGAATATTTCAATGCGGTTTTTTTCAATCAAGACCTCGAAACGTATATATAAGATGTAATAGACCTAGTACACAATATTTTATGGGTATATATTCAAGGGATATGTGCCTAATCTCAATTATGTCAGAGATATAAGTATTTTTAAAAAATCGAAAATAATGCGATAATTTCGATTAATTGATTCCAAATTATACTTCTTCTTCTTTCAAATAGGCAATCCACCCTTCAAGAGTGATTTGTGCCATTAAACAAGTTTAAACATTATTTCATAGAAAGCAGTACAACAATATTATAGAATAGGGAATATTGCGTTACAAATTAATACCATTCATTGGCATTCAAGAAATTTGCTATTATATAGCTTAAATGTGGCGAGTTGAGGGAAAGAAGATGACACAAGTTAACCGGGAGTTGAAAATTACCATTGACAAGATTATTGTAAAAAAAACCTGTGATCCGCAATGGACAGGCAAAAAAGACATGGTCAAGGGTTTCCTCCTCGGCACCACATTCACACATTGGGGAGTCTATTATGTTCATTCTGAACAAATGTGAGGCCACCTGGCAATGCCCAATTCTCATTCCAAAATAAACATTAAATACAAAAAATTAAAGACCATCGAATTTCGAGAGGCCAGACTATTTTGCGTTAGATGATTTATATATTAGATATAGATTAATAATGGACAAACTTCACAAATATTCATTTTGAAGTACGTAAACTTAAAGCTTAACATGATTTTGTAAAAATTTCAAACAGTAATATTTTTAGGAGAACACATTCTTATTGTGAAGTTGTAATTATTCAGAACATAGGTCTGTGATATTTTAAATATGAATTAAATATATTAATAAGAAAAATATACATATAAATTCAATTTTATCGAAAAATATTGTTGTTGCGCTACCGGAATTCGAACCTGGATCTCTTTCCTAACCGGGGAAGGTGCATTATCCAACTATTCTATTCTTTCAAATAATGGAACGATTAAATGTATCAATATCAAAAAGGTAACATATAGGTTCGAAAATTGTCGCTGTAGCATAGTTGGATAATGCACTTTCTCCGCTTAGGAAAGAGATCCAGGTTTGAATCCCAGTGGCGCAACAACAATATTTTTCGATAAAATTGATTTTATATGTATATCTTTCTAATTAATATATTTAATTCATATTTGTAATATTTTTCGTAACGGTGCAGAATTTGCACATATTCTTTGAATATTTTCGACTTGTACTTTAGTCAGGTTTCGAAGTGGTCTCCTGATCACGATTGAAAAGAGTGCATTGAAATATACCAGAAGTAGCATCATGAACAAGTAGTATTTCTATCGAAATCTTTTATTTATTTTAACAATAATTTTAAGTGTAAATGTATTATAATGTATGCGAATAAATCTCCATGATAAAAAATGTCGGTCTCCACTGCCATTTTTTCAATTGTTATTAATACCTTTTTGAAATATTAAAGTAATTTTAGCATCGAGATGAGAAAAAATGGAGACAGAAAAATAACAATTTTATTTACCCGTATTGAATTACTAACAAATGTCGGAATATTTCCAAAACATTTATTTTAATACGTACTATTCAAATTGTATGGCGGTAATAAATGATAAAGAAAACCTTGTCTTTATTTTGATGTGCTTGTGGTTAGCTCTAGTGATTACGATACTCGCCTAGTAATCGGGGGCTCGAGCCTCGTTCCACCAGCCCATCAAGTTAGTCCTATTTTCATAGCACAAGCGTTTAGCTTAGTACGAAAATAGTAAGAATATTGATGTGACATATATTCCGTATACGCCTCTCTACTTAGAGAAGAAATTTGTATTATACGTAGAAATTTTAATAAATACGTCATAATATAATACTGTAAACTGATATTTTGTCATATTGAATAACACAACTCATGTTATTGAGTGGTCGAAAATTTTAGCCTCCCGGGGCCATGTTAGTTCGATTTTCAGGGCACACGTGCTTTGCTTATTTATAAAATAATAAAAATGTTGATTTGCTACGTAACTATGTACACATATATATATATTTACAACTAACTAACAAACTACAACTCAAAATAAACGTACTTACCAAATATCGGCGTCCTGGTACAAAAGACTATCGAGATATAGGAAAGATTAAAAAGGCATACACAACTCGCCAGTTGATATCAGACAACTGTCATAATTTGAAATGGTATTACAAGCAAACTAATGTTTGGATTTGTACCATCTCTGGACTGTCTCTTAAAATATTGATTTATAACATTTCTTAATACTTATTGTGGTACTGGAATCCAATTTCAAACGTAATTAGGAGACATAGATGCACTTTCCCCAATGATGCACTTACTTAATAATTTATCAATTAATGAGAAAATATTGTTTTTTATTTGTAATTTGTATTATTTGGTTACAATTAGAAGAATTGATCAATTTCTGAATGTTTTTTATTATAATTTGTGCTTAGTTTTCTTTTATAGATAGCATACGATTTTATAAAAAATAGTCATTTAAGAATCAGCTGAATAAATTTCTGTCCAAGCAGGTTTTGTTATTGATCGCAGAAAAATGTTTTCCTTTGCTTATGCCAAGTCGTATTCATTGAAACAAAGGCAAGGGGGTGTATTTAGTCAGAATTATTTACGAAATGTTAAAATTGAAAAACAATTACAAAATGTATTTATCTTTGTATTTTTAATTTATTTTTTTTGTAATTTTAGTCAAAATTCTGTTTTAATCCACTATACTTTTTATTAAGTTAAATGATGTGACGTTTTCGGGAACATCTTCCCATTATCAATATTGTTCCCGAAAACGTTATATATCACTAACTCAATAAAAAGCGTAGTGGAATAAAACAGAGTTTTGACTAAATTTACAAAATAATCATGGAATTCCACAAAGTTTCACTAAAAACCTTTGAACAATTAATATTACTTGTTTGTATAATTCACATCATTTCTTTATCTTCACCTTGTATACCGTCAGAGCCATGCTTTTATTCAATTTGTAATCTATGCAGAATGCGGATTGTATGTTATTTTGTACTACTAACGTTAAGTGAATGGAAATTGCTCTATCTTGTCTCATTAATACCTATTATCCGGTTTATTGTAGAAAAATACACGCTGTATACATTTCACATCAGGGGCATTAGTGGGAATCGAGTCATTTGTGCCAGCACTCGGACGTGGAACGAGCATTTTACAATACGACTTTTTGTATTTCGTATTAAACGTTTATAATTTCTATCATTGAACAATTGTCTCTTGGAAATTCTATAAATTTATTTAAATATTTAAAAACTACCGTAGGACCGACCACATTCTGATACAACTTTGCTAATAAGCGCTGAAATATCAGATTTAACGATTGACCATGATTGATTTAAATTAGGATATCATGTCTGGGGGTCGAAAATTCCCCAGCGCGCGTTCTAGGGTTACATTTAACCCTTCCCAAACCATGATGTAACACAGGTCTACCGTCATAATTAAACCTGTAATATTTCGGTAAATACATGCAACATAAAATTTATATTTAAGAAAATCCTAAAGAAAATATTAGCGCTTAGGAATGAATAGTGAAAAACTAATAAAAATAATTATTTTTTCCATTTAATCCGTTGTAAAGATAATACGTTGGTAAAAATACAATTTGTGTTATGAAAGACAGAGATCATACACTATTTTCACAGTGAAAAGAACAACAAACATACAAATGTAATTGTCTCTTTCTCACTAATTAAATGAAGAGAGATAAGAAGGAAGGACACGTTGTATACGACTAAATGAATGCTCTAAATTATGTCATTAATTATTTTTTCAAAATTGAATGCTCAATATTGTAAATCCGTAAAGATGTAAAGTAAATCCGTGCCATTAAAGCCATTTAAGCTAATAAAAACATTTTTTCTAACTGTTACTTACGGTAACACGAGTTGACAGCATGGTTGCGTTCGGGTATTTTATGTCATGGTATGGTAAAGGTTAATAACAATCTAATTGGGTCATACTCATAGGCGTCGAGATCTCTGGGGCTATAAATCGGATAAAGTTACCAACTTGGCTGCAGTCAAATCCAAATCTACGGAAACTTTAAGATGGCTTTGGCCGATTTGAAATCCCGAACACGTAAATCAATTACGATTCTGAGATAGCAGTCAGAAGATTAACTTAATAAGATATATGTGCACGTTCTTTAATTGGTTCAGCTAACAAAGTTTAGTTGACAAAGCGTCATATTTTTGTACGAGAAAATTTATTGACGACAAACTTAATTGCTCTAAATATATTTTTGTCTACGTAAGAAATTACATTAATCATTTTGTTAATTAATTACCGAAATATTCACCCTTCCCGAGGTAGACTGATATTGCCCAGGACGAAAAGTAGATATCTACTACTCATCCTTATCTACAGAATTTCTCATATTTCTCGAGGGATTCATGTCAAGGAGAAATGTACTTACATAATGTGTATTCATAAGTCAGGAATTCTTTTTATTATTAAATTATCTAATATTATTATTTATAAAAACATGATAAATGTTAGGTTGTCGGCTACCGGGTGGCTTTTATCGTTCGACCACGAGGCATGGGTTTATAAATTTTCCTTGAAGGACGTGATTTCAAACATCGTTTCACATAAAGTTTTGTTTATTTACAATTTTCAAACAGCCATTGTCGATTTTTATAAAAGTTCCTGAAACCTATATATTATGTATTCAATGAACCCTAGTTGAAGGAGTTATTAAAAAATATATCCGACACTATTCAATATTCAGAACATTATATCAAAAATTGTGCCCAAGTAAGGAAACACGATTAGATAATCTTATAGATTTATTAATGAGAACACATTAATATTGTGAAGTTGTAATTATTCAGAACATAGGTCTGTGATATTTTAAATACTAATTTAATGTATTAATTATAAATATATGTATATAAAATCAATTTTATCGAAAAATATTGTTTTTGCGCTACCGGGATTCAAACCTGGATCTCTATTTCCAATAATTCTGGAGTCTGCAGTCGGTTTACTCAAAGGTATTTGAGATTCCGTAAAAATAATGTAGATGGCTTTCAAATAATGGAACGACAGATGTATTAATTTGAAAAAGTGTAACATGTAGGTTCGAAAATTTGTCATGTAAAATACTGGCGCTATAACTATAACCTATAAGGTAGTGTACTTCCCCGGATTGGAAATAGAGATCCAGGTTCGAATCCTGGTAGCGCAAAAACAATATTTTTCGATAAAATTGATTTTATATGTATATATTTATAATTAATACATTAAAATAGTATTTAGAGATTTAGTTGAGATATATTTCAATGCCGTGTAGATGTGTTTAGATTTTGATCAGGAGATAAACTCAGAGATCAGCTTAAGAATAGTAGAAAGAGGCAAAAATTCACACTAACGAAACTGATGCTGGGAAGTTACAAAATGACATTTAAAGACGCGTGACGACAAATCTCTGAGACATGGAGAACTGTCTCCAAAGAATCCCACGGGAGCAAAATCAGTATCGCAGAAAGTCGAAAATTTCATTCATGTGTCATTAGAGATTTCACAAGATATGATTTTCGTGGATTAATGAATTATTTCATCGTCATACTGAGACAAAAACCTATCCACGGTACAATGATCCAGAAGAAATTGGGAAAATATTTCTCTTTCACTCACTCATTAGGTCACAGTAGCTTGGGAGCGTCGTGTTTTCTTGAATGTACATTCTTAGCATACAACAGTTATTATTGAATATTCTAATATCGTGGTTCTGGAACCTTCAAGATAAGCCACAATTAATTGACAAACTTTCAGAATGTTAATGTTTCGACGTATCTAGATCACAACAATGTTTGTGATTCAAAAATAACTGTATACAATGATGTCAACCACTCCGCTTATAAATAAGTTCCATTTATCGCGTCGATTCGCATTCTCCTTTTATTATTGAGGTAGAGTCACAGCATTACAGTGTTGAAGACAACTAATATTTTATCGGGTTCCGTAAATAGGCAAGTTTTAAGTGTAAGTGACCAAAGCATAAATATAATGTCAACGTTGAAGTTAAAAATGGTAAAAAAGAAAATCAATTCTCAAGAAGTTGTTTTCAGAGTTATATGAATTGTACATGATTGTTTGTTTTTGTTAATTGTTATTCAAGATAATTTATTTAGTAATTAATCACAATTGCGTGAAAAAAATACATTTTTTCAGTTTTTTTAGTATTATTCTTTACTTTTTAATTAATACATTTATTTTTCTGGCTTGATACTGGCTTCATTATTTTATAATAATATGTATCATCTATGAAATATAAATAATACTTATATATTTTTCAAATACAACGAAATCCTAAACGTTTTATTAACTATACATCAGTCGAGGGGAAAAATTAAAAAATTAAATTGTAATTGCTCGTAAACCATCGGGGTGAGGTAAGTGGAAAGGATATTGTTCGACACGCGCGATTTACGGATTTGCCAGTCGCAATGAGTCACTGGTCGAAAGCGCACCGCGCGTTCGCGGTTGGGCAATGTTTAAAGTGCAGTGATTCATTAGTTCATGCGCGTCGCGCTTTTTGTACTCATTTTAATATACGACGAGTAAGTGATGGGCCGAGCACGCAACTTATCTGGTGTCAGGTTCAAAAGTTCAGACAAGAAGGGACAATGGCTAACTAAGCTTCTCCGGGACCATCAACGTCAGCAGCGATGCCAGAACATGTGACTCAAGTTCGACGTGAAATTATGCGCAATCCGCGTAAATCGAAAAGGAAGATTGCAGCCTATACTGGAATAAAAAAATCAACAGTACACATTATTTTGAAAAGCTGCAGCTGTTTCCCGGGTTCAATAACAGAAAGCAATTTTAGTAAGACGGAGCCACTCCACACATAGCCAACGTTTTAATGGAGAAGCTGAGGGGAATTCTTCCCAATAAATTAATTAGCAAGTACGGAGACATACCCTATGCACCTCGGTCACTGGACCTTACACAGTGCGATTTTTTTTTTGTGGGGATACCTAAGTCGAGAGTTTACAGCGACAATCCTCGAACAATTCTGGCCCTATAAGAAAATATCCGCCGTGAAGTTGCGTCCATTGAACCAACGCTTTGCTCTCGCGCGTTCGCAAATTTAAGAGTCCGCTTGCAAGAGTGTCTTGACGATAACGTTCAACTCCATTTAGTATAAATAAAATATGAAAATAACATTGTAGTTTTTTTTATTTAATATTTAACTGGAAAATTTTCCGCTGGACACCTTTACGTACAATCAAATATTTTCAATTACGGTGCGTGCCTTATTTTACGATGATTTGTGAATGTCGGGTGGCGACGTTCTTTAGATTTTGAAAAAAAAAATTGTTTTCAGTTTTATCAAAGTTCGGAGCGTTCCAGATAAATCTCGGTATTTATTGTTAGTTGCAAAATATTGCAATAAATTAATTTGAAAAAGAAAATAAGATGAAATTGTTTAACGTTGTGAGGACTGCAATTCTTAAAATATTTATCTTTCGCTTCCTACAATTGTTTGTTATTCGGACTCAATTCTTGCAAAAAAATTTAATAATACTAATATAGTTTTAAGATTCCCACTCCAAGTTCTGCTCTGCACGTGGTCACGTTGACACCGTTTTTCAAAGCATTATTTATCCCAGAAGTCAAACAGCGTCGTCGAAGAATTGTGAACGTGGCGTAGTGCTCGACTCTAAAAAAGCTCATTGGGCTTTTAGGGCATTACTTGTCTTCTGTGGGTATTACTTAAATGTTTTATACACCAAATTAAAATCGATATTGGCTCAGTTACTTTTCTACATTCCGTTTTATCCAGAGTTTATTTTATATGTATTTAAATTACATTATTTACGCGCTACGAGATGGCAGAAAGTGATAATACTAAAATAACGTGTGCAACACTTAATAAATTATAAAATGACATTATTACTATGAACACATAGAAATGTCTTAAAATACATTGTGATATAACTATACAAAATGATCTTTATATTTATATTTGTTAACTTTGTTTTATTGAGTTTAAATACATCTACCGGTTTCGAAAAATACCATTTTCTTCTTTATGATGTCAATACTAACTAAAAATATGTATTATTGTTTCTTCACCAGAATCTATTTTTAAAAAACAATTATTTAAAAAATAAATTTAGTACCTAACTCAAATTGTTACTTAATACAAATTCACTCGAATAATTTTTAGAAAAATTTTTATAATGGGACTCGTAGTTAAATTTAGTTGGTAGTTTATCATTTTTTGATAAGTTTTACACGCTTTATTTATCCATTTATTCCAAATTATTTATCCATTTACCAAAATTATTTAATTTGTGACCAACACCGTTTATATGGAAAATTAACAACCCCAATTTTTTATCAAAACCATGACCATTTTCTATCAAATGATTAGAAAATTCTGAAAACCCACTATTGTTCAAACATCTTAAATGCTTCTTTACTTTTATATTAAAGTTTCTACCCATTTTACCAATATAAAATGCAGCAACAATCCTTGCAACTAAGTTTATAGACACCAGAATTGTTGAATCTATCATCTTCGTCTTTGCTAATTTCAAAAGTACTGCAATGATCTTTGACTACTTTTCATGTTATGTTATATACTTTAATCTTCTCTACACAAATAGTATTTTTATATATAATATAATGTTTTATATGTGTCTGGTATCCGGAAAATTTACCGACTGCACTTCACCGATGGAAAGTTGCTGGAAAACCCGCAATTCATCGAAAGGAAAATTCACCAATTGTGCAAACGATTGCCGATGATTTATTAGTTTTATTTAGAAATAACCTGTTTGAATAATCACCAGGACATGCCTCTGGACGGCTTTAAACATAGGTACTTATAATTAATCATTTATCTCAATGCTTGCTTTACAACACGGTGCATTATTGCGGAGTATATTGGTAGTAAAATTAAATACTAAATAAATTAAATTGTACTATAGCAGTTACACATTTCAAAATAATACATCTATCGTTCCATAATTTGTTAAAAATTTGTCGTTAGTTGGATAATGCACCTTCCCCGGTTTGTAAAGAGATCCAACAATGTGTTGCGATAAAATTTATTTTATATGTATATCTTTCTAA
Source organism: Eubasilissa splendida (assembly GCA_031772225.1). Classification (NCBI taxonomy): domain Eukaryota; kingdom Metazoa; phylum Arthropoda; class Insecta; order Trichoptera; family Phryganeidae; genus Eubasilissa; species Eubasilissa splendida. The sequence goes on along the minus strand of CM062854.1, from coordinate 4,049,446 downwards.
TTAATACATTTAATTAGTATTTAAAATATCACAGACCCATGCTGTGAATAATTACAACTTCACAATAAGAATATGTTTTCCTAGTAATATTATTATTTACATATTTTTTTATGTTTGTTTTAAAATACATATTTTAATAAATAGTGACTTTAATGTGTATGGAAATATTATACTCTCCAATTTCATAAAGATGTAGAATCTTCTCTTACACACACGCATAATTGTGCACATAGTGATGAACATAATATAACGAAACGAGTCTCTATAAAATAGCGTGAATAACAAATTTTAAAAGAATTTTTCAGGTATTTAGATTAGTATTTTTTTCATATCTCAATGCATATTCAGACGGTTTTTATGTACAGACAGGGTGTAATATCTGATTAAATTACGAATCGAAAATGTTCAAATTCTGTGTTTAAATTTTTACAAAATCGTGTTAACAACGTGTTTCGAAATAAATGTTTGCGAAATTTATCATAAATTAAAAATGATTTATATATTTGCTTCAGTTCTTAAATTATCTAATAGTCTGGCCGCTCAAAATTCTATTTTTTGTATTCAATATATAATTTGGAATCAATAAAATATTTCAATTAATAGAAATAATCGCATAATTACGATTTTTTTTGTGATGCATTGTGATGTGACTTTTTTAATTGCGCGGATAGAGGGCGCTGCTCGCCGACCGGAGCGAAGGCGGTCGAGAAGAGAACTTCCGCGTGGTCTGGCGCGAGCGGGTACAGGCGCGAGGTGTGCGGGGAGAGAAGGAACAAATGGCGACAACCTAGATAAAAAACGAGGGTTTTCTCCCGCGGTTTATTCATGGATTTAAAATGGGCCTGATCCATCCCCGGGATTTGAGGAGTCTCCGATGCAACCTGCGGATAGACCGCATGCAAGCGATGGCAGACGGATGGGCTCGACGGACTCCACAGTGATAAGATGGCATCGGGGCAACCTTCTGGAAGAAGAGATCACTTCTGGTACGGGGTGTAGCGCCTGGACCAAGGCCGCGGCAACCCCGTGGCAAATTGGATAGAAATCGAGGTGTGCTAAATCGGTAACATTGTGTGTCCTCACTAGGAGGTGAGTTTAACATGAAGAATGAAGATGTCAAAGACAGTTATCGGTGTGTTGTATTTTATGTGATTAAAGTGTAAATAATGTGTTGAAATCAAGTTTTGTTATTGTCTGAGACCATTCCCATCCTTCCGAGACAGGCATACAGACATCGCACATTACCTTACCCACAGACTGGGTCTAGCCGGTCTCATGGTGCGCTGCCATTCTATCCAGTGTTAGCGCACAACGTAACAACATATTCCGTGAACATTTTTGACTCGCAATTTTGTCAAGTATCTACCCTTAAAATATCGTGGACAAGATCTGTTGCTTTTTGTATTTACTTTGGTGCACCATTTTTACAAAGCCTGTTTTCGATTATTTTTAACTTAATTGATAATGTAATTATGTGTTATTAAAAATAAAAACTGTTTCTCGATCTTTCAAGACGGTCTCACATGTTATCTTCCGTGTACATAGGTATGTAACGCATTAGATTGCTGGTAACACGATCTTCGCGTGGAGTGCCTCGAAGTGCGCCATTTGACGCTTCGCGTGGATGCACAATTAGACATCGGTGTGTTCCATTACCACTGTTTATCCTCTAGGGGATGCTGCGTGATGACGCCGGCATCTCTTGCCTAGGGTATCCGAGCCAATTACTGAGAATAGCTACAACTTTGCTGCGGCGTTTCTCGAAAACACTTATTTTATTTGCCTGTAATTTCTGTATTACTCGAGAAAACGTATAGCAAATATGAAATCGTTCTAATGTTACGATTTATACTTCTAAACGGATTTATTATCTATCAGTATAGGTTGAGTCCTTTACGTGAAGGATATTCTCTGTCTAGCAAACACATCTTGCAGAAACCATTTCAAATATTTGATTTAGTATATTTCTTAAACTCTTGAAGATTGCCTACATTTGTAATGATATAACATTTATATATTTTAATATTTTTTTGCAAATTTCATTTTCTTCTTCTCTCATTATTACTTTTTCTGTTATATTTAAAAAAAAAAGAATAATTATAACATGTAAAAACTGATTGCTAAGTCATCGGTTTAATAAATTATAATATAAATGAGAAGTACCCTTGATATAAATCTATGATTGATCATACTTTATTTTTACGTCATACAAATTATTTTAAGAATTTGTATGGTATCATTATATAATTATTACAATCATGAAATTTTGTAACTCTCTTTGGTGGGATAAGATCCCGTATACTGTATCGATTACAATAACGATTAGTTGACACAATCCGAATTGGATTCCAGATAGGAATATTGGCAAATGGATCTGGCCTGCCTTGATCTCGATCCTGGATTGGACGTCAAGTTTTCATCTCCAGTTGACTCGCATCTTTTTTTGTGAAAAACCGAGATATCACTGCACTTCTGGAGATGCTAGCACGGCGCTACTTCTGGACGTTAAAAAAACACCGATCTTGACAGTTCGGGGTCAGAAGGTAATCTGTTCCCACGTCTGCAAAATCCCTAAGTCATCAATCAATCAATCAGCATATCAAAAATATCCAAAATCAGTTTCTTACTTTTCCGGCACCAAAAAAAAAAACTGTTTTCCTGTGTAATAATCACAAGTTTAAAGTGACGCCAGTAAAAATTACCACTTTAGTTTTTTCTCAAAGAGCTTATTTGTAGTTCATTTTAAAGTGAAATTCTCAAACGGATGAAGAATACGATAAAATAGTACATCGTATGAAGAACACACCCCTCCTCTGCATAATTTGTGAATTTTTAATTTATATTCCGGGGCAGACGGGGCGCTTTCTAACAAGATTAACTACCTGTTAAGGCGTTGCAGTTTATTTTTAACATTAAAGTTATTAAAATGTGCACCAGCAGACTTCGTTTACATTTAAATTAAAAATATTCCATTTAAAATTAAATTGTATGTACATTTTAAATGCCCACCATCACATCATTAGTTTTCTTCTTCTTAAGGGACTTTTCCATTCGTCGTAGCACTCTCCTATGATCCCTACTAGAGCATGCATTACCGATTGTCGGTAAACTGATTTACCGATAAACATGACTAAATTCCATAACCGAATTACCGGTAAATAAATTTAACCGATAGTTTAGGAAAATTATTTTTCACTATTTAATGTATCATACGACTATTGACGATATTTGTGTAAAGCAGTATCGTTGAGTGTTTTGGTTTATGGTTCGTTTACCTGGAATTTCGTAATACAATGCGCGCGCATGCGTTGGGGTCCGAGACTGACCGTCGCAAAAAGCACTTGTCATACTTACAGTACATTATTGATTATTATTCATCCCTTGGTGACTATTCTGTCTTCCGACAAATACTTTTTAGTATCCTCTTAAGTTTAGTGAAGTCTAGTTGCACTATATTTCATCAATTTTTTTTTTTTATGTAATTATGTGTAAAAAATATAACATTTATGTAAAATAAATATAAATTTGTATTATCATAATATAATGCCATTATATTCATAATTACCAGTAAATTACCGGTAAACCGGTATTAAATTCATGATTTTACCGATTTATCGGTAATGCCGTATTCCGGTAAATTTGCATGCCCTAATCCCTACTCTGTCAGTATTATTTACTTCTGCATGTGCTGCACTCCAGAAGCTGACTGCGGAATGTATTCATGGGCTGTCAATCTTTCTTTATCTTAACTTCTACTACTGTATTCAGTGGCGTAACTACAAAAATTGATCTCCAATGCAGAATAAAAAAGTCTCCACTAAATGAGTATTGTATATAAGATATACAAATATTAATACTGCGCGGTTTATCCATTTAATAATAAGAACAAAATTTGTCTCTTGCCTGCTATTATTTTCACATATTCATGAAAAAACATAATTGGTGTTAAATATTTATATGCACTTTAAAAATACTTCATTTTACAGCATTGGTCTAGTCCTTAGCCCTACGCATTAACGGAGTACTGTTCGATAACATTTTAATAATACGTTATTTTTCAAATTTTATAATTCCATATCTTGGCTGTTGTGGATTTTAAGCATTATCAGTCCATGTTAAGAATTCTGTATTATCGACTTTTTTTAATTCCCGAGACTCGTGAGTCAGAATTTTTAAGTCCCGGGAATTTCCGGGAATCGAGACAATTAATTTTATTTTATTAAAAAATATATATTTTAATAAATATTCATATGTAATTTGTTACAACATTGTTAAAATATTTATTGATTTATGATGTGTTTGTAGTTTTTTAAAATGAAAATAAGTTTACAAATATATTGAATACAAAAACACACTTATTTATAAAAACTTACAAACTATTTATTAAAATCATAAAACAAAAAAGGATAATTAATAAAAAAACACACCGGAAAACAATAACGTGCGTATTTGGTAAAAGTAAACTCAAGTCCCCTAATAAAGTTTTTCAAATAATTTCATCCCTCCCAAATTTTGTTATGAATTTATATTTTTATATCACAAAAAAACATAATCCCCTCTTTGAACTAACCGACAAAACTATTTACTTATTTTTCTTGTTAGTAGAAAATATCTGAGTGCTAATTTCTCCTTAATGCAATATTTTATGGCTGACCGTATAAACTATGGAAACTTTCCATTTTTATATACTGTTACGGTACCTTAGGCCCTAGAGGATAGAAAGACATAGGGGCCGCCACCGATCTATGTGAGTGTACGTGGTCTGGTGTCGCTTGCTACCTCGGATGGGATGATCATTGATTCAAAGGCAACTCTGCTTCAACACATTATATTAATTAATCCCGACATTAGATGCACGGAAAATGTTATGCATGATGCTTCCTTGCTCATTGCAGCGGGATCCCTCCTCAACCCGCAGGTGGACTAGGCCCATACATCTCTGGGTCCACCGCGGTGATCCCATTCTTAATTAACGCCATCCATCGATGCGCTGCTCTCTTTTCGAGCGTTCCCACCAAAAATAAGTCTCGTTCCGCTGCCCGCCAGAGTCGGATTCTCGTCTCTGATTCGTCCATTTAGACAGCCAATCATCATAAGTCGGCAAAGTAGGCTACCCAGACCTATGCGTGAAAATACAAACATCACAATACTTAACTTACACATACACCGCTCGTCGCTGGATCACTACCTGCTATGTGACAATGGTCAGATGAGAATAACTAATATAACTTTTTTTAAATGAATAACATCAAGAAAAATTCGAGAGTCTCGAGATTCAAGTCCCAGGACTCGAGACAGCAAAAAACCTTGGAATTCCCGGGTTGTCTCGACACAGAATCCCTAGTCCATATTAACATTGGAAAAGGTAACGATACTCGCAAAAATATCGACACCAAATGGATTGTAGGACGCGAATTTTTTGGCCCTATGTTTAATGTAGGCCGCAATGTAATGGGATAGTTATGCCTATGACTGTGTTTATGATATTTTTGTGCCGGAAATATAATCCAAAAATTTTTGCGTCTATCAGCTGTTATCCTCGAGATAAATTTATTTTCCAAGATTTTGTAATTTCATTTATTTTCCTTCCAACTAATATTCTTCATTTTCTTGTAGCAATACATTTTAAAGGTTTCCAGTCTCTCTATATATGATTAGGTAGTTTTTTAATATTCAATGTCCGGTTTATGGTTCTAAAAATTACCTTTCTTCCAACTTTTCTTCAGAATGTCATCTGGCATGTAGTTTTAATGGTAGTCTGTCTTTTTCAAGAATTCATTAAAGTGTGGTTTTCCCGCTGGAGAATATTAGGAAGACCGACGGATGACGAGATTTAGTCTCTCATCTTCTCTCTGTTGGCTCTGTTTCATGTAATCTTAGAGGGGGAAAAAAATTAAAAAATATATTTTTAACAGATATGTGACTCAAACATATCGAACTATTGTCCGGTTTTCCGCCAAGGGCTATCTGATAACTGTCGCCCTATATCTGCCTTGTCAATGAATTTTAACTGTACATAAAATTGTATACATTATTTTTGTTCTCCTTGTTTCTTTAGCGTGTTATATTTTCCGCAATAATTGTATATTGTCTCATATATGTCTTGTTATGTAATGATCTATTTATATTTCTGTATATTTTTACATTTGAACTAATAAATAAGAGCACATAGGGCGCCGAAAAAAGTACATAAATGTAAAATCATTTTTTTCTCGATATCTTCTATAATTTCTCTATTTTTTTATATTTTATTCCATTAATTTTAAATGCGGGTATAAAATCCTTTCTTCTTTTTACTGAGTGGAACCGAACATGAGCACAAACCCATAAAACTCATGACTTGATCTGTATGTCCGTTTTATAGGAGGGACTCTCCTTTCTAGAACAATTTTTTCTCGTCAACTTAGCATGCATTCGGGTTAGCCAATTGGTTCTGCAATGCACCTGTTGAGTAGGTGCCAACCTTTTATCTTACCTCCATTCATTTACTAAAGGTTAGATGTAATTTTATTAAAATCTTTACACGTAAACCTTCACCGATTGCGTTTATTGATAAATTTATAATCAAAATCTTCTTCTTCGACGGTCCTTCATAACGAGGATGACGTCTGCTATGGTTTCTTGGATTATCTACGATAGAGGGCTGTGCGTGGGATCGTTTAAGGTGTAGGTTGTATTACACCCACACGCATTCTTGGAATAATAATTCAAAATAATTATGCTTTTAAAATTAGCAATATTAATTAGTGAGTTAGTCTTGACATCCTGAAGAAGAAAATGGTATTTTTCGAAACCGGTAGATGTATTTAAACTCGATTAAGTGGTTAATAAAACAAAGATAATAAATAAAAATATAAAATAATTATGTTCTGATCACACTTGATGAATTCAATTTATATCAAATCTGTAAACCTCGCGGTTATATTTTGATCTAGTTTCATCTTTTCATCTATGTCACATATATGTCATAAAATAAATCTATTTCGATAATTTGTAATAACTTTTTGTATATTATATGTAAAAATAGACACGGGGGACTTTAATAGTAAATTATTACATTATGTAATCATTTATATCTTGAATATCAAAAATTATGCATGATAAGTTCTAAGTACTTCTTTAACCCCTAGCTGGTAAAGGCATTTTTTTGCACTTAAAATGCTGAAAAATTACACATTCCTCGCGGTAACACAAGTTGACATTATGGCTGCGCACGGGTATTATCTGTCACGGTATGCTGAGGGCTAAATATATATATATCATTTAAACGTTCAAGTTAATTTTTTTACGTTGTATATCATTTCTAAATACCGTAAAAAAGTACATTTCAGTAACGAGCTATTTCACCAATTGTCTTAAAATATGTTTACATTGTACCTTACAAGGACCATCTATAGGATCACTATCAACCTGTTGATAATCTATTTAATATTTAAAAAGTAATAAATAAATAAAATAAGTTATCAACCTGTCAGGATTGTTCATTTTTCAAAATATTACAGATGTTTTAGCAATTTCGGAAACTAATCTTTTTTCTCTCAAAGCATAAAGTTACAAACTCGGCTTATTCAATCTTCGGCATTATTCTCGGCTACTTCCCAGCAGGTAAGCTAGATAAGAAACAAAGTAACTAATTTTAGAGATCTCATCATCAAAGTTCTAAGCATAGTTTGAATTTAACTACAAATTCCTATCAGACCAGAAATTCATCAAGAACTTGGTAAGTTTAAAGATATATTGTATATAATACGGGTGTTTCCAATTCAAATCATTTTTATACTTCCTAAATTTTATCTAACTTAGTTGAAAATGGTCGCAGTTCATTACTTTAAAAGTTATTTTTCTCAGATGAAATAAAATAAAACAAAATAGGTATTCGGTATTTATGACTACCAGATCGTTGTTCGCCGTGCGCGTAGGTTTACTATACCTATCTGCCCCCCTCCCCCCTCCATTTACCCTTACCTCAGAGCACGACTATTTCTGTGTGTGATCTATGACTTGTTAATTGTCAACAAGTGAACGTCCTGCCATGTGCTCGTTACACTGGTCTGACTGAACAGTTACTGTAGCTATTGTGTGTTTCGGTTTTCTCGCGATGCGTGCCGAAACTACTAGAGCTGTGACTAGAACGGAGAATATCTAGGTAAGTCGTGTTCTTCCTGGTTGGTCTTTGGCCCTCTATTATTTTTGTCCCTATACCAAATTCCTGCCATCCTTCCTACATTCCGTATTCCCCACCCACCCCTTCGTGTAAACAATAAAATTAATTTCATGATTATTGTTATTGTTTGTTCTTAGATCAAATAAATCAACTCCGGGTAATCAAAAATGTAATATGCTTCTTATACAATACACGTATTATATTGTAGAATTCTAAACTAGAAAATAAATATTTTTTCAATTTTAATATAATTAATCCGATTTACAGATTGAGAAAATATATATTAGCTTTTGTGTTTCTGAATTGCGATGTCGTCGAAGTGCAAATTTTAAAATATTTATGCGATAACGTTCAACACGAAACGCTTATATCTTTAACTAGTGTCTGTGTTTTTTTTTTATCGTGAATTATTAATTATTAACTAAGTTTCAATAGAGAATTTGTGAAGACATTTGTGGTTGGAGTATATTTTCCGTTTTTATTATCTATTCGGTAAAGTCCGCGTTCTACTTATTCTGTACACAGACACGGGCACGAACGCTTTTCTAGTTACACCTATATAGATGGAACCACACGTACTGGCTGTAAACAACCTCGTTAAAAATAAGTTTTAAATGTTTCTAAACTTCTAGATATATACTTTAATATAAATACCCATATAAGTATCAGCGCCGTTTCAACATCTTCCGCCAAAATTATTCTTACCATACCCTGCATTTGTGATCAGGGACCCGAACCGTTATTCTTTTCGTTCCGGTTTTAGTTCCGGTCCATTAAAAAATAATATATCGGTTCAGTTACGGTTGTCGGTCCAGCGCGTATTTAAATATTAGCAAGTTAATGTAAATACACCCACACCGTTCATACCTCTCTTTATACGGCTTTTCGGTATAATTTAAGGTGATCACCTACATAATTAAAATGTCAAAGGAGAATATTTGGTAGCGTGTGCGGCTTGCCGCTGGTGCACTGCGGAATAGAGAGCGGACTCTGATGTAGCTAAAATGCAGACAAAATACATTTTTTTATTCATACTTAATAGACTTTCTATAGAAAGAGTCTACCAGTTTGTTTTATTATATAAGTTATTTTTACAGATGTGGGTGTTGTATTTACTCTTGCTTTTCAGTTCACAAGTGTTTGGATCGCGAACCCCATGGGGTCCATAAAAAATAAAATACTTGTAACAGTGGCCGTGAGTTATGAACATCAAGGAAACTTGCGCCGTTCACGTGCTTTTCTTCAAAGTCATGACGTTTGTATACACACAGTTTGTATACGAACTGCAAACTACACAAGGCACACGAGATGCCTACTACTCATCTAGTGGCCACTATACACACCACACATTATATAATTAGTACATACAACAAAATAGCTTTTATCAGCAAAAAAAATTCTCGTAAATCGAAAAAAATATTGGTTCGGTTTCGGTTTTTTTTCCGACAAAAATAACGTTTTTTTCCGGTTTTCAGTTTTCGGTTCGGTATTTTCTGAACTATTTTGTACTTAATTTTTGTGCCCTATTCTTATTGTGGGGTCGAACCAGGTATCATCAGCAATCTAAGCACTGATGGTGGGTGGACCCTAAATGCCGGCAGCAAGAGGTCACAGTATATATTTATAAATTCCTAGCGTATATATGCTGTAATAGAAATATATAATATTTATTTTAACTTGCCTAGCACATATTTACTATGTTTCATTATTTTTTTTCCTTTCTTATGTCCTCTGGCATTTCATTGAAAATCTTCATCAAAGAATGTATCTATATAATCGATTTCTGAGATTAGCCTTTTTCCTGAATGGCAGCCTCATTCTATCTCTTCCTCTTGTATTATGCTCGTTCTCATAATGATCTGTTTCAATTTTTCTTATTTATAAATAAATACAATAATATTGAAATACATTTTCTATTTAAAAGTCATCATATTAAGAGATCTTTCAGCTAATTACACTGATCCGAACATATCTATTTTTTCTCTTCAATCTATAATAGTTTGTATTTTTTGGATAAATTATTATTAGCAATATTAAAAGTTGAAATATAATTATATTTTTATGTTATATAAGTTTCGGTTATGTTAATTTGTACAGTTTTCAACGTCTTTTATAATGAATGAAACATTTTAATTATCCGCTAACCAAAAGATAAATCGTAGATAATATTACAAGCGAAATCAAAATCTGAGAACGGTACGGAGCAATAACATAATAACTTACCTTTTTAGAAGTAATGAATTATTTTCTATTAAGAGAACACATTCTTATTGTGAAGTTGTAATTATTCGGAACATAGGTCTGTGATATTTTAAATATGAATTACATATATTAATTAGAAAGATATGCATATAATATCAATTTTATCGAAAAATATTATTGTTGCGCCACCGGGATTCGAACCTGGATCTCTTCCCAAACCGGGAAAGGTACATTATCCAACTATGCTACATTATTTTTCGATAAAATTGATATTTTTCTAATTAATATATGTAATTTATATTTAAAATTATTTTCTAAATTTAAATTGATAATAATGTTCTCAAAATAAGAAAAAAAAATCTCACATTTATTTGATACCTATGTAGATACACTCAGTTATGTACTGAAGAAGTGTTAACGGAATAAACATACTCTGTTAGTCTGTCTTAAAATAATTAATACCAAAATGAACAATCTGACAAAAATCATTGAGTAAGTTGTATACAATATATATAATACTTTATTTAAATATTATACCAGACACTTCAGTAGTACCATTATGTGCGCAGTGCACTTCCAGCAAGATCTGTTACCATGCCGCAAGGTGCGGCAGTTAAAGTCGCCCTTTGGCCTATGAACCTTTGCCACGATATTATTGTTCCATTCTTTCGGTGTCAATAACATTTTCTCTCGAATCACGTATAATGCTGACACGAGGGAGCGGGTCAATGACTGTTGGCAGTGTCCAAATTCGCCTGGCATATCTGGAGGCGCGCTGGATTGGCTGAAGATTCAGAGGCAAGATGCTTTATTAGCTGCCGGGTGTCCTCCTAGAGTGAAGACAAGTCTTCGCTGCACAGAATATAACGCGAAGCCTCCTTTTACGTGTACGAATACGTGTCACATCAATATTGTTACTATTTTCCAACTAAGCTAATCGCTTGTGCTATGAAAATAGGACTAACTTGACGGCCTCCTGTGACGAGGCTCGAACCCCCGACTACTAAAATACTGGGCGAGTGTCGTAACAACTAGACCACAAGCACGTCAAATATTGGATCAAGGTATAATAATCTCTTGGGAAAAGTCATTAAAGATACATCTACTGTTACTAGCTGTGAAAAATAATTTTATAACGATATTAACCCATCACAAACCATGCAGTAACACAAGTCTACCATCATAATTAAACCTGTAATACTTCGGTAAATACATGCAACATAAAATTTATATTTTATATAATCCTGAAGAAAATATTAGCGCTTAAAAATGACTAGTGAAAAACCAATTATGGATAGGGAATCGTACAAAAATAATTATTTTTTCATTCAATCCGTTGTAAAATTAATACGTTGGTAAAAATACCATTTGTCATATGAAAGACAGAGATCACACATTATTTTCACAGTGAAAAGGACAACAAACATACAAATATAATTGTCTCTTTCTCACTAATTAAATGAAGAGAGATAAGAAGGAAGGACACATTATATAGTACTTAATGAATGCTTTAAATTACGTAATTAATCATTTTTTCAAAATTGAATGCTCAATATTTAGTGTAAATTCGTGCCATAAAAGCCATTTATGCTAATAAAAACATTTATTCTAACTGTTATTTACAGTAACACGAGTTGACAGCACGGCTGCGTTCGGATATTTTATATCATGGTATGGTAAAGGTTAAAATTAAAAAGATTTTTTTAAGGATTTTATTATTTTTTACAAACTTATTTGTCTCCCCTTATCCCATTCATTCAGGGTCGGCTACTCTTGTCACGTTCATTCTGCTCCACTTTGTTATGTTCTGAGCAGGATCCTCGGCCACGTTCAAAAAGATCGCGACCAACGACCGACTGACGTTATTCATTGTTCGCGGTCTTCCTATAAGTCTCTATAGACGACCGCCCTAAAAGAACCGCAGATATTACATTTTTGAATTTCGTCCAAACTCAACATTTTCACCGCGTATATATTTTTAGTTTACATATCGATCGTCCAGTTCATTAGTCAGACATCTCCAAATACTATGTTTTTAAATAATGGAGAAAGCAATATTCGAATGGTCACCATAAATCAAATATTATTTATATATGCCTGTGTTTTACATATTATCTCAATAGGTGTTTAAATATTTGGTACTAATAAAAATACTTAAGATTTGTGGATTAGGGAACTGACTTATGGACTTTTTTCTAAGATACTGTGTTTATAAACTTTAGAAAGGTATTATTTTATACAGCTGTCTAAGTGAGATTTATAAAATCGCGTGTATATCTTGTTTTTAACGTTAGTTAATTTTTTTTTTCTTCTATTACATTTTAGAACTGTTATTTTCGGTGCAGTGTTATCTAAGAATGTGTTCTATTCATTGGTCCCTTCGATTTACTACTTTTACTATGTGTATATTTGTTATATACAACGGGTATAATAGACCGTGTCCACAATATTTAATGAGTGGATATTTGGAATAAATTACGAGTCGAAAATGTTCGAGGAATATGTACAAAAACTCTGTACCGTTACGGAAAATATGATGTATGAAATTTCGCGAAATTTACCATAATCGATCTCTGTATAACAATTTCACCCCTCAACTCATCTTAATCAATTTTTTTTAATATTGTATATTATATATATGTGTATATATTAGTATGTGGACTCGCTTCGAGTACCACTACACCATCGCCATCTATGGACCAAATTTAATAATTAATTTTCCCCTTTTTTTTAAACGGCATATATGTTATCACTATGAAAATGTGATTTTTTTTAAATAATTTTAAAGTAAGCCTGTTAATTACCTCATACTGCCATATATTTTCTATTAAATATAATAAAAAATAGCTTTGTCTTTATGAGATATCTGATATTTGTTTAATAACAGTGCCTTTAACATATGTAGCTATCTGTCACTAAGATTATTTTGCACTAGGTGTGTCATATCCAGTATAAATAAAAAATACATAAATAAATTCAATTTCATTGGCAATATTTTCATTCGTTTCTCGCTTTACTTATAAATATATTTTCCTTCGCGAGAGAACGTTGAAAGCAATGAATATTTCTCGCAAACGTAAAAACTATTAATGAATTGAACGGAACGTATACTGAATTTGAATTGCAGGCAGATTGCAAGTCATTTGCTCGTCCGAGCCCACGTTTTCCGGACTTTTTACTCCAGTTAGCGCTCAGGGCAATCTAGACTTTAATTATTGTACTCGAGGGAAAAATATGTGCAGCCATTTTGAGCGCCATTCGCGGGGCATGGTGACATCTGTCGGCGCGGGATGGCATTTCTATTCCCGTGTCCCGGGGCGTCTCCTTAAGTGGATGAGTTGCAATTTGCATTATTTACGGGGATTAATGTCAACAGTTCTCTGGGAAAACGTCACAAGTTCTGTCGAAACCTGGTAACGTCGAATAAAATCAGGTAATTAACTAATGGAACAATTTGGAAGAATGTATTCTGAAATCAAAGGTAGTGTAAGACTATTCATATATATCCAGTGGCGTAAGTACAAAAATTGTCCTCCAATGTAAAACGGAAAGAAATACGGTATTGGGCCCCAATTCAAAATAAAAAGATCCCCTGTACGTGTATTCTATGTATGCACAAATAAGAACATTAAAATTGCTATTTTATTCATTAAATAGTGTTTGGGACATATATTTATTTGTGTAAATACATATTTATTATTGAACGAAAATAAAACACTGTGCCTTCCCCTCCAGGCCACCCCACCGACCAGTCGACTGGCGACCTTGAGCCAGTACTGTTATCCTTACATAGTTCAGTTTACAATATTATACAATTTCGAGACGTCGCATCTATACTGTGTCGGAATAGTGAGTTAAAATATACAGTCCATATTTTGGAGATGTCTGCAGAATCCGAATTATGGTGAGTGGCTATTCCTTCCGTATCCTGAATTCTTCCGGGATCTATGCTTGTACGCAACAAATAGTGAGATATGACGATGGTCTGGTCCCTATCCCGACACATTAGCAAGGTACTACTGTACAAAATAATTTTAATTTGTCGTGTCTTGGTGAGGTGGATTTAAAAAAAAATAGTCCGTATTGGTGCTGGGATAAGTACTGATACAAAATGTAATATTATTGATTACTAATGATAAGCGTGGGCCTTTTGGTCCTCTGTCCAACGTGGACCCCAATACACCGCATTGGTTCCATTGGCGCAGTTACGCCCCTGTGTATATCTCTACCTACAATGAACAAATCGAGACATTGTTTAAATGTGAAAGATGCCTAGAACCTTTTACTTATATATAACAATAAATATATTCTTAGGGTGTGCGCACGCGGGTCTCGATACTTTGGCTATCGTAAACGATAGTATACAAAGCTATCGTAAACGATAGTACAGCGTTAATGTGGGGCGTGTGTGGAACAAATAAATTTCCCTTAGAATTCTTTAGCTCTAGAAGATAAAATTTTTCGAACAATAACAATGGGTTGGATACCTGAACAAAGGAAATCAGAGGCATTGGGTTAAAACAGCTCCATCTCAATGTTGAGCCCTTTGCCGCATCATTGTGAATGAGACGGGACCACAAAACCAGATAATATGTTAAAATTAGATTAATTATGTATAAAAAATAGTACTTATTAAGTTTTTAACAGAATAGATGAGTCAATTATCCATAATAATATTACGTTTCCCCGACTGCATTAGTGACTGTTTAGTGAAAAATTTCTAGGTTAATATTTTAGCGAAATCGTATATCATCTGTCATCATTTCTTCTGTTTATGGTTAGGGAGAAATCTTACCATAGAAATTGTCTATCCACGATTCTTATATGCCATTTTAATTTTAATTTACATGTGGCCAGTATCGGCCACGAAGCGACCACAATAGCCGCCCAAATAGTAAGCGATCGACGACAACCGATCTGCCACTTTGTATAAAATTTCGCCACAAATACATCACATTTTTCAATTAATTTAAAAATGCTTGTGTTATGAAGCCTTGAATTTTATTTTCAATTATTAGCGTTAATAAATATATTATATAATACAAAAAGATGAGTGAAAAAAAAATTATCTGTGTTTTGTATTCCTCCAAAAGTGTTCTATTTCATGCAAAAACAACCTTAGTCAGGGACGAGATGATCCGCCTGGGACTGGCCTGGACGAGATTAATGGACGAAAGGGATGCGAACAAGTTTAACATTTTAAAGCATTTTTTGTTCTCTATATTTTTGAATCGCTCTCTTAAAGAAGTGTAAGGTTTTTCGGTGGCGTAAAAGCTTTTCTTTATCTTCTTCGCGCAATGCGCTTGATTTCGCTCAGCTAAACTTTAAGAAGAATAATTATTCTCATAGTTTGTTAACATTTTCAAAACTTGAAATTTGGTTTAGTATTTTCATAACTCGACAGTTTACAACATGGCAAAATTAAGAGTATTAAATTTTTAATGCGATAACGTCTAGAACCGAAGTTATACACACTCGCGTTACTGATTCTAACGAAAAAGTTAGTAATCGAGTTAACAGAAACGTGGTAGCAGATAAGCTAGCTGTCTGTCAGAGTAATGATAGTGTTATTGTTTATGTAAACGCCTTCGATCGCTGGTTCCAAAGTTTTCGATTAATTATAGGTACACATATGACACATGAACTGCACTAACCTGTTAACTTTGCTGTCGTTAGATTTCAGCCGGCTGAAGCGCGCACTGGTGGTTTTAGGACTGCTCGACTGGTCAAAGCACCGGATGTAATGAGAATCACGCCTTCGTTACCGTCTTCTCTGATTCCGATAATAGGCGGCAATATTCACGCACACGCATGCACATTATTATCAACCAGGAAACCCAGTGGTGCCAACCGAAGTAATAAAGCGCGTAAACATTTATTGTCTCGCATTTTCTTTGCAATCAATTTTACTTTAATCCGAGAATTTCAGTTAGTGCTTTCAAGGATGGCTTCACATAAAAAAACCTTTTATGGTGCTGATTTCGTCTGTACTAGAATGGGGAGGACATTTACCGTTTTATGGTACTCGATTAAATCTCACTAGAAAGAATGAAAAATAAAAGTATATGGTAATTTCGTTTTTAGCCACGTGAGTTTTTTTTTTGTATATACACCAACTACGTAAAAATATGTTTAAATAATCATGAAATCATGAATTTCTCAGAATTTTCCAATAATTTATTACAAAATTATTACATGTAAACAATGTCAGTCTCAAATCGAATAATTTAGAAATAATAAAAGCGTACATAGTAATTTATTGTATTTTATTTTATTATAAACTAGTTACTGTAAACAATAATTAATAATATGTAATCCCATTCTCTGCACAAGCACATGCTTTTTAGAGAAGTTGTAGAACTAAAAAAAAAAAAAAACTTATTATTGTACTGTTTCATTGATTAATAAATAAATAAAAAATGTAAAATTAACCAAAATTAATCAATAGTAACCATAGTCACGTACTAGAATTTAACATAATTTGACATAAGACAATAATTTAACGATTCATTTCCTCTCTCTTTTTAATTTTGTACCTCTCTTTTAACGAGAGCCGTAGCTATTTACAAAGATAACCTATAAACGAAGAGTAGTTTTGGGATCTCAAAATATGTCATTAGATAGTATTTCTGTCTGCAATAGATAGTATTTCTGTCGAAATCCAACTAATTGTCTCCCCGCCCGCAACGAAACCAATACCTTTGTGATATAAAGATATTTTCTCCGTAAAGTTAGGTAATTAATAAAACGTACGATGTGTGTTGATCCGAGCCTATAGAAATTTTTCACTTTTTAAATTTTATAAAAAAATCTTTTCAAAACGAAGGCTATTAATTCTGCCACCATTAAGTTTTTACAGTGGCTTTTTCATACCTCGCGAACATCGTGCTTGGAAATTTAACTTTCTTTGGAAACGTCGCAAGTTGGCCGGATTATAATAAATTATATGAAACTTTGTAAAGCTAAACCGAGAGAATGCACTTTATGTATGTACATAAGGAAGATAAATCTTTCAAGTTTATCTTTTTAGTTAACGAACTGAGTTCATATTGCTCTTCACTTAATTAAAAGTATTGCAACCCTTCAAAGCCTTAATCCCTTCAACTTGTCCGTGCGTTACAGTACGAAGTAGCACGGTCACGCCATACATATATGTTTATTTTTTTGATTGAATAAAAATCCTTAAATAAGGTGGGATTTAGAATACTAAATACGCGTCGCGGAGTGTGTCGTGGATTTTTGGGTGTGTTCAGCCTCTTCGAAATAATCGCATTATTTTCAAGGAAGACTTCTGATGGTGTAATTTTGTTTTATTAGCATTTGATTTGAATGCATTGGTTCACTAGAACTCGAGACATAATATGGAGATTCTAACGTGTCATGTGATCCAGTCACTACCACCCAGGACAAGAGTCTAGTGCAGACTGATGCAAAGATGGAAAAAAAGCCATCAGTCAATAATATAATATAGTGACGTATTTTTGTTTACATTAACAATATGAGAATTTTTAGAGATGCCTGCAAAAAGGCTTCAATACAAAAGCATCTATGTAATTTGTCTGTATTTTGGCAAAACCTTTAGAAATAATTTTTGCTAAGATTTTTTATTTTATTTTATCTATTTCTGAGTTTTGCCCGTTCTGGCGAAGATGTTGTTTCATTGTATTCTATTCTGTACACATTTTTTATCTCGTTGACTTTCATTCCATTTAGTTCGTATTCGAAGAATGAGAACGCGAATAATTGCAAAAATGGCGCTTGGCCAAGGGATGCATAATTCTGTCTATTTGCAAATATATCGATAGGTTTTTTTAATAGAATTGAACAATACTTTTTAATCTATTGTACCGACGATCGTGTATGTAGGAGATTATTATTTTTTTGTAGTTGTAACGTTTTCCAATTATGACGTTCATCAGATTTCGATCAATCTTTTCTGAAAAACCTAACCTTGTAAATAACTCAGCTATGTTCGTTAGCAAGCCTGATCTTACATTTTATTTAAAAATTAATAAAATTCATAACTACAAAAAATGCACACATAATTATTATTTCAATAGAAAATAGCTAAACATGTATTTATATTATTTACGATTAATATGTTAACCAAAAATATACCCGGTCAAATTTTAAGGTAGATATAATTTGAAATTTCCACTTTGTATTTCCTTTATCATATTAAAATGTATTTATTAGTAAAAAAATTAATTAAAACTTTTACATTAAGAAAAACGCTCGGATTATAAATTACACGTTAATGATTAATTTAGTTCAAAACCCTTAATTTTACATACTCAAAGAAAAATTTAATATCGTTCGTACCTACCTGTTAGCAAATAAATTATGTGGGTCGCGAAACATGAAATATATTCCATTTTTTTTAAATTTCTTTTACGTCAATAAAAATCTGAATTTTCATTTTAGAGCCGTATTTGGAATAAATCTCTTTAACGTAATGTAATTATTCTCTCTGTCCTTTCAGGAATTTTAGAATATTTTTTTCGCAGAAATCTTTATGAATTTATAAAACCCCCAATGATTATTCTTCGAAGGCCTAAATTTTCCATAAAATGTATATTTTTTGACATTAATAAAATACGATGATTCGATTTGTAAATACTTATTTTTTTTATTCCCGTTTTAAATAATCCGCCATCTTAAAATTCACGGGGCTGGCGCCATTAATTCTTAGAATTTTGTAGAATTGCTCACATTAAAACGTCGTTCATTAAACGTCGCTTGCTTCGGTTACAGTTATGGAGTGCTCCGACGACCGTCAGAAACTCTTCAACGATTCGTGTTACTTGATCGTCAGCTACCCCGAGGTCACGTGGTCTACTGCTCAACAGATATGCAGGGGCGCCAGGTCCGAATTGGCATCCATCTTTTCGCCGGAAGAAGACAAATTTGTAACGGCCACCATCAGAAACAGCGCCGAGTACTCAAACAGCGCCATCTACTGGCTCGGGGCTAAAATGTCCGGACTCGGGACCTACGACTGGGACGATGGCACGAGGGTCGTCTTCTCCGGATGGCTTCCCGGTAAAAAACCAGACGAGATGGACATACTCGAAATACCTGATCCCGAAAATCCAACATGTCTCGGAATACAGTGGATGACGTCGCCGACACCCTTCGACGTCACACTTCCTAGTGGGTTGTACTGGACTTCTCAAAAATGCTCGCATGTCGGTGGATATGTCTGCAAAAGAAAGCACCAACTTCACGAACCTAATTTGAAATTAAATAAAACCATTAACGATACGGAAGGCAGATTGATCTCCCCCAATTTCCCGGGAAACTATCCAAATAATTTAAACTACGTTGTGAAATTGATTGGACCAGAAAATACGAGATTGGTGATACAATTTGCCAAAATAGACATGGAGTTTCAGAAAGATTGTCTTTACGATTACGTTGAGGTAAGTCAAGCAAAAAATCTTTAATATTTATTAATTTGACTTTTTTTTATACATTAGAAGTGAACGTACAATAATATAATAAACAAATATCAGATATCTATATTTAATGGAAAATATAATTAAAAATAGCCTTGTCTCTATGAGATATCTGGTATTTGTTAAATAACAGTGCCTTCGTAGATAAAAATCCAGTAATTGTGTGTTCTTGGACATATTCAAATATTGCTAAAATAATATAATACACTTATTAGTTGACTGTGTGGGATGCACTAGGTATCCACCTCTGATATATCAATGTCCTGGCTACTTCGCTAGACTACTGTCTATGTTAAAGTAGATAGTTGTTTCCGTGTTGTTGCGGTGTTATTTAATTAAAATTAAAACGAAAGAGTAAGATTCGACAAAGATATATTTTAAAAAAAATAGAGATAGTGTAAAAGTGTAGTAAATGTGTCGTAAATCTAAAGTGAAGCATTAGTATATTGTATTGTGATTAAGCTGTAATGTTGAACAGCAATGGTTCTGAATAATCTCTCCCCAAATTATCTATTTTTTATTTATTTCAACTTCACAACAGTTTTATAACGAGGATTGCCCTTCAAATAGTAAATTAAAGTTAAATTACGTACAAAAAATATAAAAATTAAAGTAATTAAAATTATACTAAATCAACAACATTTATTTTTTAAAATGAAATACAACAGAGGAAACAAATAATTATACAAAAATGTGTTCTTTAACTTTTTATTTTAGGGTGTTTATTTTTCATAATGTTTAACAAGTCTTTACTGATTTTATTTACAATGCATACATTGTTCGCGATCGGTACTCTCGTAGTTCGACCCGACGATCTATGATGAGGGTATTGAGTCCATATTTGTGTAATTTTTTGTAAGCGAACGATTTCCAGTCAGTGTTAAGTGCGTTGTACAGTTTCGGAGCTAAAACATATGGAAACATTGAAAGATAATAAAATAATCACGTCTTTATTTGGATTACATGTAATAAAATTGTTTCACCATCGAAGCATGATATTGCGACAGTAGTCTCAAAGATACGAATGTCCTAACTTTTTTTTTAGATTAAAAGTGTCATAAACGGAGTCCCCCAATCGGATCCCGTCAGGACTTGCGGAAACCACGACACAGACATGCGGAGGTTTGACTTTGTGTCCCTCGGCAGGAGTGCACTTGTACATGTAAAGTCCGACTACTCCATAACCGGCGGTGGGTTCAGCGTCAGATGGAGAGCCGTCGATGTGTCAGCCTGCCCCAGACAGACTTTCACAGCGAGACACGGAATTGTAAAAAGTCCAAACTGGCCACATTTTTTGTTGGCCAAGCTGGATTGCACCTACACAATCACTGCGCCACCAGGTATTTCATATAGTGAAGTTAAATCTATATTGTTTAAAATATATATGTTTATTTAAAATAATTAATTTGATCAAATAATATGATATTGATATTAAGACAGTGCACGAAATAGTTATCTTGTAATTCACATATTTTCTAAGAAATTTATGCAATTCCTATTATACTACCGAAAATCATTTAGGTAATGCATGAATTAAAACAAAACTGGCTTTCTTAACCTTTTAAATGCCATGAGCGTGTTAATACACCAAAATTTCCATGTTACGTCAAGCCATTGGCGTGATAACACGCACTTTTTGACCTTGTAGACACTTTTTATCAATTCAATTTTATAGTAAAATATTGTTGTTGCGCTACCGGGATTCGAATCTGGATCTCTTTTCTAATCCGGGGAAGGTGATTACCAACTATGCTGGAGCGACAGTATTTTTGATGACAAATTTTCGAATCTATAATGTTACACTTTTTCAAATTAATCGAACATGCCATTCCATTATTTGAAAGCCATCTACATTATTTTTACGGAATCTCAAATGCCTTTGAGTAAACCGATAGCAAACGCCATAATTAACAATTCATTTTTATTAAATTTTGGACACATTGATACAACTTATATATTATTAAGGAGAACAGATTCTTATTGTAATTACAATTTCACAATAAGAATATGTTCTCCTTAAAAATACATACAAGTAAAATATTTTTGAAGCCAAGATTATAAGAAAATATTTTACTTATATGCAAGAACTTTCTATATTATGGCAATTTTATGGCACGCTGAAAATAAATTTAATAGTCGCGGTCTTTCTTATAATACTTGTATTTTCTTAATTATGGCAAATAACATTCAGTTTATTAGTTTTATATTAGTGTAAAGGTCCTATCTAAGTAATAGTTTAAAAAAAAGTCAAATCTATTGTATAACTTCTGATATAAATTAATAATAAAAACCCTCATTTAATTATTTTTTAAAACGCGCCCTTTAAACGAAGAATTTTAATTTGTATATATTTTTAAATAGGAAAACGCGTTTGGTTAGAGATCACTGAACACTCTCTCGGAGCCGGATCTGCTTTGGAAGTATCGATCGGCGAGGGGGGTCCTTTGCGTCCCTTTCTGGAACACGACCGGCTGGCCGACGGTGCCTTCCTTTCCGTAGGAGAGTCTCTAGAGCTGAGATTGAGAACGGGAGACCACCCCCTGGGAATGGGATTCACAGCTGTTTATAAAATAGGTGAGTAAACTAAAAAATAATGGTTTTTTTTTACAACAGTTAGGTAATCGATTCTGATTGCAGTCATCATCATTTTTTAGTCGTACTGTATAATCTCACACTGTGTTCGGTCTCGAATTTGCCAGGTAGATATTAAACATCGGTGATATAGAGACTAGCCTGAATTGTGAACCGCTTCAGTAGTTATGGTTTCGTAAAACGATCAAAGATGTAGTAATATGTCGTTTTTCTTTAATGTTAGTTCCAATTATTTTATTGTTAAACGAAAAATGATGCACGGTGGGACCGGAACAATTACATTTCGCAATGTTTATTTTATAATAATTTAGGCAAAACTTGTGTTGTGTTTTTGTGAGGGTGGTATTTTAGAGAGAATGCATTAAATCACGTGTAAATAAGTGATATCTTAAATACTTCTATATTGATACAATATATGGATTAGAACTGAGTTAAGAGAAAAAGTAGTAACCAAAGATATTAACGTTTTTAAATGACAATGTAAAATTTACGCAATCTTTTGTACAATATACCTACATACTTATATATTTTTATTTCATAAAAATTGTACTTCTATTATCAATAAAAATAAACTTATATTGATAACCTAATTACACTCGCTCGTGTAGTTTTTGTTATGGCTCGCATCCACGTAATGAGACACGATGAGATAAATTTCAGTATCATGTACACGAGTTGAGATTTTGGTCAGCTGGATTAGAGATTGATAGATAGAGACGAAAACCCATGTACACAACGTTCAATTTTTCAGAGAGAATTAACACCTTACTTAGAACTATTTATTCTAAAAGTTAGACAAACAGAAGGAATTAAATTATAAACATTTATTTAACTAATGATGTGGAGATTCAAATTCACCCAACTAACAAAGTAACTTCAATGATGTAGAGTGGAAATGAGACGCAGGACAGGCTTCGTGTTAGGTGCGCGCGCCGGTGACGCTACGGGTCGCGTCGACAGAGGCGAAGATTACAGCGCCAGCACACTCACAGAGAACAAAAAGAGTCGGCTTCCCATAGAGACCTAGTTAGGTTGCCCGTTTGTGGCGTTGTATCGTATTATTTCTATGAAAATCCCCGCACCACCAAACAACGCATTTAACAAATGCTGAATGGTCTGACATTTGACGTATAACTAGCGTGAAATGAGGAGCGATTCAGTTAATCTCTGAGACTTGAAAAGTCCAATAAGTCTTGTGCGAGATTGTCTCGAGTCAATAATGTCACTCGTGGACACGGGCCACTAGACCCGCGTACTGCCTAGAAATCTCGACTACCAGGCTTGTGTATTTTTATATTTTTTCATCTAATAAGTAAATCATGTCAGAAACATATTTTGTGATTTTGGAAAATCTCGTCCATAGTCGGATTCGCCGAAGAAGAGAGGATCATACAGCTGGGGAACTCCAGCAGCGGGTCCGTCTTGCACGTGAACTACCCCCGCGCGCCTCCCCCCTCGGCGGACCTCACCCTGCGCGTGCTGGCTCCGCACGGATACAGCGTGCTGCTACGCCTGCACTCCGTCAAGTTCAGCGACGGCGACTGTCCAGAGGGAAAGGGCAAGATCGAGGTGAGTCGCTCTATATCACATTATATATATATATACATAAAATGCAATCCGGATATTATAATCATGGTTAATGTTATCAATCTGTCATTGTTATCACAATCATTCGGTTTCAAAACCTTGTATATAAAATGTCTTTAAAATAATCCACCTATAATAATCAAACTTCGATTATTGTTACCAATACTTGGATTCAAAAGATGTCAATTTTTAAGAAATTTCTAAAAAATTATTACATTTTTTCTTAGAAGGTAATGGATTCTTAACTGAAGCATAAACGACGCAGTTTCAATAGATTCAGTGCATAATTGGTATATGAAGATATAGGTAAAGTAATCAATATGTATCCTATTAATTCTATATCTTCTGCTTAATTTTATCAGCCGGTTATTGTTATCAAAAGTTACACGTCCAATGGTGATCACAATAAGCGGATTCCACTGTATTTTATTTTGAAGAAGAACACATTTTATTGTGAACACACAATTTCAGAACACAGTTATAGGATATATAAAACAAATTAGATATGTCAGCAGAAGTAAAATATTGTAAACTAAATATGCGGTCATTCTGTCAAAATCGAGCGCATTGAACAAGCTCGTGCAACCTTTATCCGCATGAAAAAGATATTCTGCAGAACATAGCGGATGAGGATGGTTTACGGGATAAGGAGGACAACTCGACTCAGCCGATGGTGACGCCGTCACCGGCTCCACAACATTCAGAGCGGTGTGACACGAATTTGACAAAATTAGTAACACACTGGTCGAGCCAAAGGAATAATGTGTACTGATTGGGACTGTTCTAAAGGGGTAGGAACAAAAAAAAAACTAATAACTGGTGACAATAATGCTTTAGTTTACGCGCATGGAATATTTATGAATTATGTTGTTGTTGTTGTTGAAAAAATAATAATGCAATTTAATTGTTACGTTACTGTTGTGATATGGCCCTTTAATTTAAAACATCATTTTGAAAGGAAAATGTATTTTTTTTTCCATTTATCTGACACGTAAAATTTATTTTTAGAATTACCGTAATACACCGTTACCGTGACGTGAACAAAGTTTCACCATCGCTGATTTACGGAGTCTTGTGTGGTCATTGTTGAAATTAAACGCTTATGGATATAGTTGTATTTTTATTAGTTCGAATATATGTACTAGATAGATAAATTAATAGATACACTCTCTAAAAAACGAAATCACAATATTGGTCAATTGAGATAAATCATTATCTTCATAAATAGCTTCATTATCCTAAACTCACGCGTCCAATTGTCGTCTATTACAATAGCGCTGCAAGCTCATCTCATTTGAATAATACTTGTACACGATCCCACAAAAGCTCGCCTCGCGTATCGCTAATTTCAGCCGGTGTTAACCCTTTCCAAACCATGCAGTAACACAGGTCTACCGCTCTAATTAAATCTATAATATTTCGGTAAATATACGCAACATATACTTCATATTTTAGTTAATCTGAAGGAAAATATTTACGCTTTGAAATGACTAGTGAAAAATCAATCATGTAAAGCGAATCCTACAAAATTAATTATTTTTAATTCATTCCGTTGTAAAATTAATACGTTGACAAAAATACAATTTGTGGCAAAACAGAAAGAAATCATACATTAATTTCACAGTGAAAACAATAACAAACATACGATTATAATGGTGGCTCTTTCTCACTAATTAAATAAAGATAGATAAAAAGGAAGGTTGTATTATACGATGCAACCTCCTATACAGAACTTGATGAATGCTCCAAAATACAATATTACATATTTTTTAATATATTTAATGCTCAATACTTAAAATAAATTTATGGCATTAACCATTTTTTCACATTTTAAAGGCTAGGAACTCTATTTTCTTACGGTAACGCGAGTTGACAACATGGCTGCGTACGAGTATTTTATATCACGGTATGGTAAAGGTTAGTTTAGTCTTGTGTGCACACGCGCGAGCCATGTTTGTAATTATTCATTCGTCAATGCTGCCCTTCTCGTATGTAATTTTGTTTTATCATTAATTTTTAATATTCTATCACTATCTTTTAAACAGAGCAAAACACTACGTAATTATGAAACAAACGGATCGTCTAGCATAAAACGAATCTGGCACAATAATTTAGAATGTGTGACCCGGAGATCGCGCAATTCGTTCATTGGGTCCTGTCGGCGCAGGATTTATAATCCTGCAGCAAAACATTTAGAATGAAACTAGATAAAGTAGGTCAATATTTTAAACGTTATGTATACGTATGAATATATTTTTAGTCAAGAGATACGTAGGTATATGTTGAATTTTTTGGTCACAGCACTTCAAGAATGTATTCAAGAGTCATCATTATTATTAAGATATGATTAATGTTATTTTATTTTCTATCTATAAAATAATTAAACAATAAACAAATATATTTATTATTATATTGTTAATAAATAAAACAATCTTAATAATAATAATGACCCTTGAACACATTCTTAAAGTGCCATGACCAAAAAATCGAGTTGTAAGTATATAGAATAAATGTCGCATCAATATTTTTTCTATTTTCGAACAAACATGAGTATTTTGGAAGTCTTCCTGGACGAACTCCCGAACATTTTAACACTAGGAGAGAATCTAACGGCTAAGAGAAACATTCAATATGAATGATATAATAAAATATATATTGAGACTGATGTGTACAGGACATGGCTGATGTCAACCCTGCAATCGGATCCGAAACGTCGGCCAGAAAGGTCAGATATATACGGCAGATTAGCCCAGAAAACTGTACACAGAAGATTAACTATTTTTTTTATCTCACCCGTCAAACGCATGTCATAGTTTGACACCATTTGCATGAGAGCATGTTTATCTCCGAGTCACTTTGAATCCCCCCTTCTTACAACATGTACTCTAAGGCAGGATCAACCGTTCCTTGCAACAGCATCCCTCCTCTTCTCGCGCACAATTCTCACCTATAAACATAGACTCACCCAAAGTGGAGTAAGTCCTTTATATGATATTTAAATATTAATATTGCCGTCAAAAGAATTTTCCAACGTTTTTAATTAAAATGTATCACGAATCACTCTTAACTATGAATAAAAAATTATCCTATCTTTCAACATAAAAAAATACAATTTTTGTGTTGTTCATAAATATCAATAATATTGTTACATAAGTTAACGGAAAAATATCTCTTAAAACTAATACTACACTAATTTGGTGTCATACATCAAAATGGGTTTATTTTACACACGTTGATTTTATTACATTTAATTCTTATTTTTTCCTATGTTTTAGTGCATGTTTTGTAATTAAAATAATATTATTTTGAGTCATGGAAAAGATTAAACTCATTCAATAATGTATGCTGTTTGTCTCTTTTTTTGAGCTACAAATATGGTACAAAATTACAATATGGTTGAAAGTTAAATATTTCGCAATGTGGTTGTTTTAGCTAGGGATGGTGAACCATTATGTGACTGTGGTAGTGACTTTGATTAGTAACTAAGATTTAACTGTTGTTTTAAACAATGATCACTATTTTTAGCTATACACATCATTTCTAACACATGCCTGGATATAAAGCTAAAGGCGCTAATGACCCAGGGCCCTTGAACTCATGGTGGCCTCGGGGCTAATATCAATAAAGTCTGAATTTTTAAAACTTGTACGTTTTGATGAATTATTAAGTAATTTTACGAACACAAAACCAAACCCAAATACACTTACTAAGCTTTAATAAATCATATGTAAGAGCAATAATATTGAAACAAATATATACTCTTATTAAGGAGAACACATTCTTATTGTGAAGTTGTAATTATTCAGAACATAGATCTGTAATGTTTTGAATACTAATTTAATTCAAAAATAATAGAACGACGGAAAAAGTGTAACATATAGGTTCGAAAATTTGTCATGAAAAATACTGGCGCTATAACACAATTGGTAGTGTACATCCCCGGATTGGAAATAGAGATCCAGGTTCGAATCCCGGTAGCGCAAAAACAATATTTTTCGACAAAATTGATTTTATATGTATATATTTATAATTAATACATTAAATTAGTATTTAAAATATATACTCAATTGAGATGCTATAGCCAGTTAAATCATTTTTTTAAAGTTTAATTGCATTAGTAATCTTGAAATACTCCTAATATATATTTATAACTCATTTTATATGTGCAATATTGTAGATCAAATATTCAACATGCGCCTTAAAAAAAACCTGGAGTCTGACAACCATTCATTTGAAAATTTCACATGACGTTGGATCTTTCAAGAAAAGCGACTATCCCTGTGTATTATCAAATTAAAATATTTTTTATAGATGTTTAGCCTCTCACTAATATTGCTGTTTTTCAATCACAAAGTAAACATAATGTTTTACATGAATCCAAATAAATCAATACGGTATATTTCTTTTTAAGTAATATATTTGTAAATATGAATTAAATATATTAATTAGAAAGATATACATATAAAATCAATTTTATCGAAAAATATTGTTGTTGCGCCACCAGGATCTCTTTCCTAACCAGGAAAGGTGCATTATCCAACTATGCTACAGCGACAATATTTATATTTTTAGCGACAATTTTCGAACCTATATGTTACCCTTTTTGATATTAATACATTTAATCGTTCCATTATTTGAAAGAGCCATCCACCTTATTTTTACAGAATCTCAAATACCTTTGAGTAAACTGATAGCAGACGCCAGAATTATCAATTCATTTTTATTAAATTTTATTAATTACATCACAATAAGAATGTGTTCTCCTAATATATTTCTAATTTGGTTTACAGATAAAATTCAAATAGTATCTACATCTAAATAATGTTTTATTATTAAGGATTCCCAGTAGATGATAATTAAAAATGTACTTACAAAATGGTTTGTACTTGAAAAATTGACAATTTTTTTTTTTCATATTGTGTTTAATTTAAACATAAAAAGATTACTTAATTAAATCACTTTTTTTTTTTTAAATGCTTACTAGATTTATAATGAAATATAGTTTTAGTCGATACGCGTTAAGTCGTCAAAAATTTACCTCAGAAAATATGATCACAAAGGCATTCGTAATTAAAACGAAATGTTAATTTATTCGAATTCGTTGGACGAAATTTATTCTTACATCACAAAGGACTTTAATTACTGTGCTGTTGTGTCAAGAAGCAGGGGTGACGTACAAGATGACAACTTTCATTACGTCATCGGCGATACCACAAAGGGGATGACTTTGTATTGGTTTATCTTTTTATTTATAAATTGTTTGTTCATATTTCATTTCATTTCAATTCATATTTCTGCGAAAACCATTAACAGATTCGGTTTTGCCTGCGGCCATTCAAATATTATATATTGATTTGTTTTGACAAGGTTCTAATTACTTTGTGAATATTATAATTACTTTTATTTTACATTTACATATATATATATATAGTAATATCCTTAATCCGACTATTATGGCTGCAAACAATGGTGTATTCTAGTGTGCAAGAACTCCATGTACAACAATACAGATCTCATCATTATAAATTCAATATAAGAGATGTGTTCTGATCTGCGATTCCGGAAAGAGAGGACACGCTCTTTTATCTCCTCACGCGTCATTCTTGCCAACATACGCGCGTCATACAATTGCTACATCATGATACATTACATATATATATTTTGGACTATATTACGAGTTGAAAATTTGCATTTGCAAACACATTGCATTTTTTTGTAATATGGTAAATTCAGTGTGCCGTACGTTTGGTGAACATTGTGAATACTTTGACAGACACGGAACAGTGAATGCATACAACATCCAGTTATATTGTTCATAAATTATTTTGTGTATACTGTAACTAAAACTCATAGTTGGTGCATACGTTGACTAGTTAATGTATACATTTTCAAAGTTTACACTTGGTCTGTAACAAACTATAATATGCATTGTGCATATACAGCACATACACTGTTATATCGTGCCAAAATTTGTAATGTCACCGAGCCATCTTCCGATGTTGAATTAAAACTAAATATATTTTTAAGGAGAACACATTCTTATTGTGAAATTGCAATTTTATAGAACATAGGTCTGTGATATTTTTAGTACAAATTATATGTATTAACTATAAAAATATACATATTACATCAATTTATCAAAAAATATTGTTTTTGCTACCAGGGTTATAATATATTTTCGATAAATTGATTTTATGTGTATATCTTTCTAATTAATACATTTAATTTGTATTATACATACGTACTTTTGTTTGTACATTTAAAATATGCATCACTGGTTTGGCTATGGAAGAAGCGTGGTTCGGGAATGGACTTTATTTGTATGGAAAACATTAATAAGGGCGAATAATTATTCTTATATTTTGTTTTATCAATTGAGTTGGCAGATTCATAATATTTTTTTTTTTGATTTATAAATTATCACTTACATACGAATTATTTATTAACTATAACGTGGTTGGGTTGGCACGATCAGAAAAAATATTATAAGTTTAACCTTTCCCTTACGGTGCTAAAATAAAAACGCGCGTTACGGTGCTGTAAACTCAGTGTACATGTAGACTGTTACGATTTTTAAGTCGGATAAATATGAATATTTTACATGTATTACTTAGATTAATCATTATAATAATAGTTGAAATATAGGTATATAAGTAAATATTTAAATCAATTATTGTGTAAAAGTGATAAAAATGAGCAAAAAACATTGATCATCACAAACGACAGCATAAGACACGTCTAACTCGGCCGGCGCACACTCTGCCGCTAAGTGACGATCAGCATCCGTCACCCCGTGGACTGCGCCGTCCGCACCAATCCGCACGTACACATACAAATTCACGTCTGGTTCTTCGAGAAAACATTTTTTATTGTTGCGTATGATAAATACGAATTCATTGTAATTATTTTATCCAATACATAAATATATTACAGTAAAATTTGAACTCTGTATTTAGTATATTTACAGAGATATTCGCATATTTAGAAGCAATGTTAACTCAGTTTACACCATCTGAGAGGAAAGGTTAACAAAGATTTTTCCTATATACCAAATTCATTAAAGTACGTACTATCCAATTTGAGATTTTAAATTCGGCATTAAAATAATAATTTTAATACAAAAAGAGCTTCTCGTACTGAGATAAATTATAATCAGTGGTGATACAGTTATAGGTGCGTATCCTACATATATAATTACCTTAGGTCGAATAGCAACATAAAACAAACACGAATTGAGTTGCATGGCAATATAAAGCAAAAAGGTCTGCTGTCAATTATTTTACGTGAAAGTGTGTAAAATGCGTAAAACAAACAAAATTTATTTATTTATGTATTTACGGGTAGATACACATTATTATTGTGAAGTTGCAGTTTTAGCAGAACAAACAACAAAACAGGATATTAATGCAATATCCCGGTAGTAACTAAAATATTTTTTCGATAAATTAATTTTTTCTGTATATCTTTCTAATTGATACATTTAATTTGTATTTGAAACATAATTATTATATTAACAAATTTATGACCCAAATAATTTGAAATACAAGATTATTAAGGAGAACACATTGTTGTTGTAATTATTCAGAATATAGGTATGTGATGTTTTAAATACTATTTAAATTAATTATGTGTTGTTTTAATAATATTTAAGTTGTATCAATGTGTCCAAAATTTAATAAAAATGAATTGTTAATTTTGGCGTCTGTTCCGTAAAAAACAATGTAGATGGCTTTCAAATAGTGGAACGATAGATGTATTAATTTGAAAAAGTTATATGGATTTGAAAATTTGTCGTCAAAAATACTGTCGGGTAATTCTTCTTACCCGGATTGAAAAAGAGATCCAGGTTCGAATCCCGGTAGCGCAACAACAATATTTTTCGATAAAATTGATTTTCTATGTATATCTTTACAATTAATACTTTTAATTAGTATTTGAAATACAATATAAATTTATATCGTCTGCCAAGCTCGCTGTTAGTCGAGAGCTTCCCCTTCGCTTATCAAACTCGTGGGAGTTGTTGACCGACTGTTAAATAAGCGACAATCGGTAGATCGATCTGGTCCAAGGCGGCGGCTGTGTGTGTCCGGTGCCTGGTCCGACACAATTTGATTGTCGGTAATCTCTCGCCTCGGTGCGGTTTGCGGTGGTTCCGGACAACCTGGCAACAATCAAAGCTGGCACTTATCGGAGCACCGAACACAGCGGGATGTAATCACTGTTAGCGCAATGCACTCGATATATCTACAGTGTTTATAATGTTCCTGTATATCAGTGGCGTGCAGTAGGTGTAGATTTAGGTCTTTAAACAAAATAAATCTGTCGCTTATACGACCCTACCATGTATTTATTTATAATTTAAGAATACTATTAATAGTGTTTTTAAAATTTAAGTTTTAACGTAAAATAATACCTTCTTACCTATATAAAAAATAAATAGACTTTTTTAAGAACATTTTCTATGACTGAACATGATTAATTTATTGTTTGAAAATCCTTCACGTAATAATTATTTTTATTAAAGGTTAACCTAAGAAATCGTTCTGCCAATAAAGATCAATTATGAAATCGACACGTTAAAAATAGTCAGATAGTAAAATTCGCAAATTAATAAAAGAGGAAGTAGACACTTCAATGATTTGCACGCAGTTGTAAGCCTTTCTAATGTTATTCTGTTAAAAACAGCATAGGTAACGACTCCATACAAAACGAATCAACCGAAAGGAATTTTCAATTAACTAAATAGCCATTTACATGACTTGAGTAATTCACCAGAAAGAATTAAAGACATAACAGAGTAATGTGAATAGCTCGATGCGGCGAATACAAAAGAGCGCCATGAGTACAGCGGTGAGTTGTCGTGGTAGTTTTTAGAACTAAGCAATTAAAGTATTTATTGGTACACAGATGTGTACATTACGTGTACATTAATTAAATTATTGAATTTATATTTGTAACCACAAAAAATAGCAAGAAGATATAAATAACTGGATACAATTATGAAACGCTTTGCTGTTGAGATTGTTGTGACAAAATTGAAAGATTAAATTATGTAAATTGCTGATCAACCGGTGACTCCAAATGAGTGGGAGGCTTCATATCTCGTCTTGGTGCAGAAAAACAAGTTGCAGGTCTTCGAAAACCTAACCTAATGAAAAAGACTAAATAATTTGGATTTTGTGGAATTTGGAATGATATCCTAAGGAAGGCCGACACGATCGGTGTAGTTGAAAACATATTTAGATGGACTAACCGGAAGCTAGGTCTTTCGAGGCCGTTAAAAATAAGTAATTATAAGTCGGGATTCCGCGTTAAAATGTTCATTCAACTTAGAAATGTGATTTTTACTAGAAAAGTAAATTTCAACCATCTTGAGTTGTTACAGACATACGTGTCCGGTCTAGGTGTATGACATTCGTTAAACGATAAAATGGTCAGTGGTTCCAATCTCGTTCCGGAAGACCACCACCAAGCCTGTATAATAATATTTTATATTTTTAAAAAGTAGAATATGATTGCGTTCAGTGTACATTTTTCTAGCTTTATATAATAACGTGTTGGTATATGTTGCGTAATAGCATAGATGCCGGAAGAAACAGGATTCGGAAGGAAGTTCCACTCACCACAATCCGTTCTCCTGGCACTTCCAAGGTGGAGTGTAACTTAGGGTTTTGACACTATCTCCATTCAGGATCTTGAATGATTCGGATTGCAATAGACGGTCACGTAGACACACTGCGAAATCTTTCGTAACCGTACCAGTTCAGGGTCGCCGATCGACTCACTCCGTGGCAGGTGAGGAAGGGGGAGGAGGTGGAAGGCACAGTACATCATCCTCGCTCAAGCACAAATATGTGCCAAACAGTATATAAAAGATATTGCATGTACGATGAAAATTTTACGGTTGCGTTTTTGAAATTTTGAATGAAAAAAATTGAATGAACTACATTTTTATGTACAAAAAGATTAATCGTCATAGCTGTCGCGTATGGGATATTACGTAATGATTTCTCCAATTAGTGTAACAAATTCTACCAACACTGGTATAACGTTGGATATGGCAAAAAAAAATTATACTCTTATTGAAGCTGAATCAAAAATTCGATTTACACAATTTCGAGGATTTTTTGATAAACTTGATTTACTTGATAAACTGCCTGTCTTATATTATTATAATATTATAACTGATTGATCTGTATCTAGAAAATTGTATCTATTATTAGTAAAATTTTCATATCATGAGAACCTTTCATTTTCCGGAATACCGGCTTTAAACTATCAAACTGACGATATCTAATATCTCTCTCTTAATTTAATAGAAATTGATCTGATTTAAAGGATCTCGATTGAGGGAGAATAACTAGTAAGTCCTATTTTTACATTTATTTAAAAAAAATAGCTATTTGAGAATTTATTATAGATTATTTGGAATGCGGTAACTATTGTGCAAATAGTCTACTAAGCTCGGTTGGCAAACTATATGGAAGAATTTTAATAGAAAAAGCAAGAATGGTGACGAAAGAAAAAGTATTGGACGATGCACGGATCTGATCTTTTCTCTTCAAGTGATGACGGAAAAGTTTTTATCGAAAAACCATAAACTTTTTTTTGCCTTTGTTGATCTGCAAAAGGCGTATGATATAGTTATAAGAGAAATATTATGGAAGGTACTCTCTGGTTACAGTGTGAATAGCAAACTTGTACACGCAATCGCATCCCTATTTTAAGCAAGTTCTGCGTGTGTAAGGATCAATAGATTATTCAAACCATGATTTGACATTACAAAGGGTGTCCAGCAGGGTTTTGTAACGTCTCCACGGCTGTTCAGCTTGTATATGGATAATTGTATGAAAAAACTGGAATGTATGAATGTAGGAGCGAAAATGGGCGATTTGATTGTATGCTGTTTATTGTACGCCGATGATACAGTATAAATTGTGAATAATGAACAAGAATTACAGAGTCTAGTGAGTAGAATGCACGATGTATGCAAGGAAAGCTACCTTATTATGAATGCCAATAAGTCGAAGGTGATGGTATTCAAGGAGGAAAGCAAGTGCAAAATACTTGTAGGCAATGAATGTATGGAACAAATAGATGAGTTTGTGTATTTGGAAAGTATGTTTGATAGAAACGGAAAGACTGAAAAATATATCGAAAGGAGGATGACAAAGTGAACGGCGCTTTAAATGGAATTATAGCTAATGGGAACGTGTCAACCGATCTTAGTATAGTGAGCAAGATTAAGAAAGGATCACATAGGTGGTTTGGTCATATTTAACGGATAAATGAGGAAAGAATGGTAAGAAAGATATTTGACGCAAGTGTTCATGGCACCAAAATTATAGGACGCCCGCCGAAGACTTGACACGAACAGGTAAACCAGATACTCGAAGACGGTCCTGTTAGAAGCCTCAATAATCGGCGAGCTTGTATGAGAAGATGTATGAATGTGAATGAGGCGAGAACTGTGTGTCAAGACAGAAGAGTGTGGCGCTCTATCTCCTCTCTGTCTACCCCCGCGGAGAAACAGCGTGATGGTAAGTAAGTAAGTAAGTTATAGAGCATTTTTTAAATATGAATCTGAAACACGTCTCCAAATTTATGACGCACATTGAACTTCGCAAAAGAATTATAAATATTGCATTATTATATATTACAGCTGTTGTATTTTTTTAATGAAAAATGTTCCATTAATGTAAGTGTAAGTACTTAAAAAATCTCTTTCAATCGTTTCTAAACCCAATTATAGAATGAAGTACCTACATAACTCGCTAAAGTAGACTTTTTCTGTATAATATTACATTTTTTCATGTGCGTGGGCTTACTGATTGGCGAGCATAACGGCTCGTGTCCACGGTTGAGGGTTTTATGAAATTTTTGTCTCGAAACAATCTCTAAAAAAGGGAGTGTGCCCTCGTGAGATTCTTTGTTAATTGTCAAATGTCATTTCATTCGTCCGTTGGGTGAATTTGTAGATAAAATATCATAATGTTTCCGTTTAACACAATTTAATGATTTCTGATAATTTATTAAAACATTTTTCCACTATTTATTATTTAATTACTATTACCAGTTTCAGCCTGTCGCGGCCATCTTCAGACTGGTACATTTATCTCTTAAGCTAGGATATTTATACAATTCAATACAGGGGTGTTTTTCAGTGAATTTATATAATTTGAAAGATAAGGCTGATTTCACTCTAATGTTGGGATTTCCCCTTATATGTTAAGTACCATGACAGGCTGAAACCGGTAATGTCATTAAATTATAAATAGTGAAAAGAAGTGAAAAAGTGTTATAATAAATCATTAAAATGGAATTCCACCATGAATTAACAGAATCAAAATTAGAAATAATTTATGCTTTCTGTTTTTCAAAACTTTTCAAAATAATAAGTTGTAAGTATCTGTGGTTCTAGGTTTGTGCGCACGTGTCGAGTCTCACTATCAAATCGAACGTTATGTACGCTATGCTTCAATTCGATTGAGTTTTCTTTTGATTCCTCTATGCAAGATATATATAATCGATAACACACTGATGGCAGGTGTTGGACAGATTAGAAAGATTTCTATCAGAAACGATCGGTTTTCCGAGACTTTAAAATATCCGAATTGTAAAAAAAGTGTGTAAACCATCCATCGATCAGTTTAACACAAGATTGATCTGCCTCATTATGATTTTATTGGAACAATTTTTGTTAATTTAAAATGATTATTTTCCTCTTTCACTGTCTGCCATTAAAAGTGAACATTTATTTTTCCTTGACGCCATTACCCCTCCAGAATTAATTTAAATATTTTATCTGGGCTCGTGTTGGGCGCTCTCATTTAGACCTCATTGAATTTGATACAATTTACGTAAGGGGGGGGAGTAGCAGCCGACAGAACTAACGGGCTTCGAGGGGTTATTATGTACAGTACAATTTCGGTATTTTCAAGGTCTCGAGATAGGGTTGCTGCTTACTTAACAAATACAAAAATAATACTTTTGCTTTGAACGTGTCTGGCTGTTGGATGTTCTGATAATATGAGAGAATTAAAGGCAGAAGAGATTTTCAATGCAAAAGTTCTGTTTGTTTAAATCATAAATTTATTTTTTAATTATTTTCTGGATTAATTTGACTTGATTTATTTCTCGTCGCATTTGTTCCTAGATATTTAAACTATTTAACCGATTCAAAAACTTAATTTCTTACGATTATTGGCAATAATGGTGATGGCATGTATCCTCTGCTCATTTTCAACTATTTTATAATATGTCACTTATAAGTCGATAAAATGTAATACATTAGTAATCATAGGCATGTATTGAGAAAAGTAGATCAAGGTTCCTGTAAGATATTCATCGGTTCTTGTCCAGGAACTTTAAACTTTAAGAAAAAATAAGTTTAGTTTTCATAGCACAAAAACTAATCTAGCTTGAAAAATAGTCAAAATACAAATGTCTCACGATATTGTTACAGAAATTGAAAAAAATATGTAGTTTTTTAAATAAAGTTATGGAAAAAATACATTTTTCAAATATTTTATTTTCAGTGCACAAGCACAGACGCGAATTGACCAAAAACAGGGTGAATATTATGTTCCAGGCCGATGTTGTTTTTAAATAACTAAGAAATGAAACATAATTTTTTAATTTGGTTTTTATTTCTTGATTATTTGGTTTATTACAATTATTTATAAAATATGATATCAGGCAAGTGGTTGCTTCTGGCAGTGGCACAAATGCGTGCACTTCTAATCATATCTTTCAACATTCTCGCACACTTCGCGTATTGTTTCAGCAACTTCATTTCGAATATTGTCCTGTAGTATCAAAATTAATTATGGCTTATGGGTCTAGACTTTTTATTTCAAGTACCTCTACGGAAAATTAGGTGATCGAGGAGGCCAGTCGATATCACCACTTCTTGACATTACGCGGCCGGGAAAAAATTCAAGCGTAGCTCGGGCTGTGTGTGAGGTGACACCGTCCTGTTGAAATCAAATGTGTTGCAGGCGGTCACCAAAAAATTTTCCAACACATGACGATAGCGATCACCATTAGTGGTTACTGCATTGCCATTGTTATTTCGATAAAATATGTTAATAACTTTAACACGTTGATGAGACGTTAGATACTCCATAATAAATTGTAATTAACTAATCTTTACGACTATTAAATGCGAATTAGTAAATATTTTCCAAAACAAAATGGCGGTCTAACAAAATCGGCCTGGAACATAATATTCACCCTGCATTGATGCTATTTTTTTTCACATCTTCGTTTAAAAATAAGAATAAATATATTTTATTTTACGCTATTACAAATATATCGACTACGCAAAATTTGGAATAGATGGCTTTAAAATATAATAAACGTTTATATCGGGGAGTGGTTGCGAGGTGGCCAAGAGAAGAAGGGTGGTGCCTATATCTTGCGCAGAGTCCTAAAGAACAACTAGCAAACCAAGCAATTGCGCGCTTCATCCCCTATTCAACAGGACAGGCTCACTATCCACTCACATTAAATCCATTTTCTACCACAGTTTGGTTCTGCTTACTATCATCTACGCAGCGCCCGTCTTCAGTAGCATCCACAGCTTTAAATAATTCAAAATAAAGCACCTAAATTCAAACACAACACTTCACCCGGAACAAATTAGTTCGACTACACCACCAGCACAAGGTGAACACAAATACACACTACTTTAATAAATTATCAGAAAACTTCCATAAATCTTGTACCTATACACTCCAAAATGATCATCTTATTCGATATCTCAGCCCTTATGACCACAATATCAGTCGTATTTCAGATACAAACATCGATTGGCCAGCCAATACTTCCTGAAGCAAAACAATCCGCTCGATCCTGAAGCGGACAGCGTCAACTGAACTCTCTAATAAATGACTTTGTAATAATAAAAATAATATTTTAAGTGTAGTCGTAATTTATTTTAGTTACCTTACAAGCACTATGCTAGAATAAGGCGGCACTGCACAAAAAGTGTCGCGCATAATTTATTTGAAATACTTAACTTCCAATAAATTGTCTAGAGGGTTTTTTACCCTTCCAATCTGTGAGTTCCCAACCTTTCTAGGATAAGGGGGAGAAAATTATGATGTGTAAAATTACTAGATTAAAATGACAAAAACCAATTGGCGGTATTATTGTGTATTCCGGCAGCCCTGTGCGTGGAGCGAAATACCACTGGTTACAATAATGAGAGGGTACTTAATCGACGGTCAGAAGTGGACGGAATTGGAGAATTCACTAATACTATGGGTTGGGGAAGGGGGTGTAGTCTTTTGACATTTCGGCCGGACCGACGGCTGATTGGGTGGAAAATTAATCCAATTCATTTTCATATCAATCATATTTTCACAACAAAGAAATTGCCCAAACTGTTCTGAAAAAACTAAATACTGACGTGTTATTATATTATCAAAATAATTTAACACGGTTATATATTTATTTTAACACGTTATTTCTGAATCACCTTTGAACTTTCATGAAAACCGTCTGAAACGCTTTGGATCTCTGAATATTTACAATTTTCTTAAATTTACAAAAACTTTTCAGTACACAAATCATCCATTCATTCCGTTCCAGTTATTGAACAAACGATAATCTTCTCTTCTTTTTTAGATAAAATCCTTTGGTCCACAGATCATCGATGAATTGTGTATTTACATTGTGTATTCGTATATGCATAAAAATATGTTGTATATATGTATAAAAAAATATACATTTTAATCGGTAAAATTCCCAAGGAACTGTGATATTTTGTGAATAATATTTCTATAAAATTCCTTTTCTCGTTAATTTGAAATTGTATTTATCTGGCAAAACCATATAACGAAACTTCTCTCGCAACACTATGTTAATGATAGCTATTTTAGAGGATGGCTGATATTGTTATACGTAACGATGTGCCATTGCCAGCCGCGTGGAGAGGTAAATTTTGCCTGAGACGTTGTTCACTCTCTGAGACCACACTATGTAGATCTGCTCTCGCCTCGGAACTTAGAAAATACAGATTCATTCAGTAGTTCATTACTTTTTTTACATCTATAAATAAAGAACTGAAGTTTACTCTATGTACTTTTTGATTCATTTGCCAACCTGTCAGACAGTCATCATTTATATCTAACAGCAGCCCAGTTTGGTAGAGACGAATGCAGAATGTGATCCACAAAATGCATCAATACCAAGCCTTTGAAGACAATTATTCGACGAATTATTAAAGTTTTCTACTTTATCTACGATATAAACTTATCAAAAAATGTGTCATCTTTTTTGTTTAAATTTTCCTCCATTTTCCCTCGAGCCGCCGCTGGTAAAAACATAATGGTATTAAGCGGCCGGCTTTTGAATGTGTCGTGTAAGTGATTGTCGACAAGTGACAGGCTTGATTGCGCATTGTAAAATAGAAAACCGATAAACCACTCTGACGTCAGCGCCGGCGCCGACACGGTAAAAATAAACTATTCGCTGGAAATTGCTTTTTGGTCGTAAAATATATTCGTATTATTCTTACGGTTTCACTGATTGTAAAAAATTATGTCCTCGAAGCGCATTAAATATATATTTAATAGTTGAAAAGAGGTGGGTATTAATTACACATATTAATATAGTATTAATATTGTTGAATCCTTCTCAAATTTTGGTATTGGCGTCAGCTGCCCAATATTATTGTAGGAATTTTCATTAATTCAGATCATGTTTCTAACTCGAATATCTACGTGTACTAATTTATTGGGGTCGCCTTTACAATTTGACTGCACTATTTTTTGTCTATATGAACCAAACTGTTGCCTGATTAAATCTGCTGTTACTTTTTGTATCAATACTTAGTTTATTTTATTTTAATGAAACAGATTATCGAATCGTTTAATGACTATTATAGATATTTACTATTTCCGAGGTAATTTTGTTGAATTCCATAATCATATATGTGAAAATAAAATACTTGTTTTTTGATTCAACTCGTTTAATTTACTCGAGACGCGCTTCATCTTGTAAGGGCATTATCAATCTCGATAATAAATGACATTGATAATGCCCTTACAAGGCGAAACGCGTCTCGAGTAAATTAAACCAATATAATTAAGTGTTTTATTTTCACATGTACCATTATAGATAGTCTTACAAAAATATGTTAAAGTACATAGAATGTATGAAGATAAAAAATATTGAGTGAAAATAGAGTTATATGAAGGTGAACCACATTGGCAACAGTTAAGAAATTAAATATAATCAGAAGAACACATTCTTATTGTGAAGTTGTAATTATTCAGAACAGACGGTCTGTGATATTTTAAATGTTCTTTCAAATAATGGAACGAATACATGTATTAATATCAAAAAGGTAACATATAGGTTCGAAAAATTGTCGCTAAAAATATTGTCGCTGTAGCATAGTTGGATAGTGCGCCTTTCCCGGTTAGGAAAGAGATCCAGGTTCGAATCCCGGTGGCGCAACAACAATATTTTTAGATAAAATTGATTTTATATGTATATCTTTCTAATTAATATATTTAATTCATATTTTAAATATAATCGATGGGAAAAGATAAAATATCCTAAATACAATTCGTGCAATTTAAATCGTATGGTTTCCTGGGTCAACGATATCGAAACGCAATACGCGCGACATTGCGTCTCGTTCGCAATGAAGTAGTATACGGTAAGCTTATATTACACGCTCAAATGAATATCAACCGAGTACAGTATAATTACAGGGTTTTCATAAACATAAGATAAGTGTAGTTTGCGTGACTCTTTCAAGTATTAATTAATATTATACATCTAGAATTTTTACCTTCCCTGCGATGATCAAACGAGCAAAATTCAACGAATACAGGTTCACAGCTGTTTACAAATTTCTGTGAAATGTTTAAATGAATATCTCCAATATCATTGCTGACTGACGTTTAGAATTCGATTGCAGGTTCTCATAATCAGGTATAGCGTCCGAGGTAGTTGAGACATAAAAATTACGCGAGATTTTACTTTTCATATATGGTATCAAAATAATACGCTGATAACTTTTCAAAACACGTACAGTGTGATTCATTAATTATAACTGATACATTTATCTAAATATTTTCATAATATGTTTGTTATTATTACATCTTCGCTTGTATGCAATAAAATAAACTAATCATCATCTAATAAATAAAGTCCAGCTCATTCCAGTCATCTCAATTTGTGTGAGCTCAGGCTTATTCTTTCCCAAAAAACAGTATACTACCTTCAGACTTGTCGACTGTGGACTCCGAGTATATCTTGAAACATGCTACAGATTCTAATTCATGGGGATTTACTTAAATATAATAATAGATGAAAGAACACTATCAACACCTGGGAAATAAAACCGATACATAAAGCGCGATATTGGTCTAAAACCGTTTCTACCCCGAATTATTACATTTAAATGCCTGGCAACTGTATATTTTTTGTAGTATTCTTCAAACATAAAATAAGCAAATTGTGATGGAAAATTAAAAAAAAAAACTTGGTATAAATATTATTAATTATAATTTGCGGTACTTCTAATTACAGTCAGACTTTACATGACGCACACAAAAAAATATATTTATAGCATAGTACAAAACGTGAAAGAAATATTCTAAAACATTAAAAGAGTGGTTGAAAATTTAAGAAAAATTAAATCAGGTCAAAATAACTATAAAAAATCACAAGGAATACAAGCGCGTCAAACTTAACCTTGTAACAATGCGCGACTGATCTTTCACCCGCCGCAGTGCCGACGTAACAAAAAAATAACTAATATTTGTAGTCTAAATAAATCGAGTAGACTTAGTAATTTACGTAGATTTAGTAGTATCGTCAGAGAATTGACACCGCAGTGAGATATATATGACTAGATAAAGTTGATGTGGTACTTTAAAGTACCGTCAGAGCAGAAAGGGTAGTTATGTTGTGCTTTAAAATTCTTAATTATACATTAAAAATATTATTTACAACCTTTTAGTTAGTGTGTTATTTAAAACTTTTCTTATCGTCCCAGACGAATTACTGATTAATTTAATTAAAATGATATTTTTTAGGAGAACACATTCTTATTGTGAAGTTGTAATTATTCAGAACATAGGTCTGTGATATTTTAAATATGAATTAAATATATTAATTATAAAGATATACATATAAAATCAATTTTATCGAAAAATATTGTTGTTGCGCCACCAACAAAATATTGTTGTTAAATAATAAAGTTGTATCAATGTGTTCAAAATTTAATAATAAAAATGAATTGATAATTCTGACGTCTGCTATCAGTTTACTCAAAGGTATTTGAGATTCTGTAAAAATAAGGTAGATGGCTCTGTCAAATGATGGAACGATTAAATGTATTAATATCAAAAAGGTAACATATTGGGTCGAAAATTGTCGCTAAAAATAATGTCGCTGTAGCTTAGTTGGATAAAGCACCTTCCCTGGTTAGGAAAGAGATCCAGGTTCGAGTCCCGGTGGCGCAACAACAATATTTTTCGATAAAATTGATTTTATATGTATATCTTTATAATTAATATATTTAATTCATATTTAAAATGATATTTTAGTAAAAAATATTTAAGTTTAACGATTTCCATATATTTTTAATTCGGTACTATATACTGATGTCATTTTCTTGTATTTCTGGGAAGATTCCTATTAACCATTAGATGGAACTTGTGGATTTCCAAATGAAATGTTCATTTGCATTTGTATGTGATATTTACGAAATCAGGAATAAAACTGTGTGAATTAACTAGAAGCGAGGATAAAAACCTTTTAAATTTTTCAGGTTTTCGACAGATATGCCGACGTCAACGGCACCTGGTGGGGGCTGTGCGAAGATGACACCTTAGAAGCGTCCTCTTCCGTATCTATCACTTCGTACTTCAACTCGCTCCGAGTCAGGCAGAAAAGTACCTCGGCAGGCGTCAGGCTAAATGCAACCGTTAGCACACAAATAGGTAAGACATTTACGATGGTTTTTAAAATATATGTGGGTAAATTATTTCTCTTATTGAATGAATTATTTTTAATTTCATTTCAACTCGTGTTAAGAGATGTTCTCACTTCTTTTGGGCCACCCTGTATATTTATATAACATTATTATTTACGTTGTTTCTTACAATAATATCTCTAGAAATAAAAATAAAACAATTTATATTATATAGGTATATTGATTTATGAAGATCGTAGTTAGTTTCTCACTTGGAAACATAAAAAAATAAGCTATGCTGGCTTCTTTTTAGTTGTCACACCGATCTTAAGAGTTTGTGGTATTATCTCAGAAAAAACGATTCATTCATAGCATACGTACAAAATTTTATCAGTTCCATAATACGTTTATTAATAAATTGAAATATTTTGTTGTCTGTGTGAGCATGTGTATACATATTATGTAAATTAAATTTGAACATGTTTTTATTTTTGTTGCACTATGAGTAGAATTATCTATGTAAATATTTTCGAATTTGCTACCTGGCCCTTTCGAAAAAAGGGTTTGTCGCCCTTTATCCAGATTATCACTTGTATTGCGAATACATGCTCGAGACTTAGTATCGTGCATGGACCCTCGAGATGCACCGAGAAAGACGAAAGATAGATTCCATTTCGTATTC
This sequence comes from Eubasilissa splendida, assembly GCA_031772225.1. Taxonomy (NCBI): domain Eukaryota; kingdom Metazoa; phylum Arthropoda; class Insecta; order Trichoptera; family Phryganeidae; genus Eubasilissa; species Eubasilissa splendida. The sequence continues at coordinate 4,004,819 of CM062854.1, read as the reverse complement.
AAAGTTTCCGCTTCCGTTGACACGCACGTCAATGTGTATAAAGAAAATTGTAAACATATTTGTGTATCACTTGTAAGCTAAATGTAAATTAACAACTCAAACACACTCAGATACATTTACACACTCAAAATCACTCTCTCATATGCACACAAATTGATAATAAAACTTTGATCCATCTTGAAATCAGAAATACATTTTATCGATTTTAATTTCATCGCCCAAATTGTAATATTTTTTATTTATTTTAGTTCTTACCTAACAGTTTTTAACTAGTTTTTATTTATTTATTTACACCCTATCCCGAATCGTTTTGAGAGTTGTTTACTCTCGTTTTAATTCGTCATAATTACATATTTATTTTATTACATTATTATCATAATACCATCATAGGTTGGCTCCGGTATCATCGTACCAGAGCCACACCTGTACAATTTGACGTGAGACTCGTTATCACATTCAATTCAGAAGGCAGCCAGAAAGAAGCTATATAAATCATACACCCCCAAAAGAGGAGGGTAGACGTCACATTTATGTGTTGCAGTCGCAGAACTCGGTCACAGTCCGGCAGAAATTTACCCTGTCCAGGTCGCAAGAGGTGCGAGGGAGAGCCAGTAGAATGCTTCATTAGGACTATCTAGCCACTGATCTTCCCGGCATCGCCTATCCCAGCAACCCCCAACGAGAGACCCATACCCTAATAAATTCCGAGATTCCTTTCATTTCTTAATAGGTCATCATTCCGGGGGATTGATTAAAGTAATGTATTTTTCTAGACGTAACCTACCGCACCAAGCTGATGCAGGTGGCACAGGACGCGGCCGTGGAGAGCTGCAAGCCCAACCCCTGCCTCAACGGGGGGCGGTGCCTCTTCGCTAATGGCAGGAACTCCTGTCAATGCTTCGGTCACTTCACCGGTAACCATCAAATCTCTTTATATCTTATTATATTTTTAGTTTCATATAATTATGCTAAAGAATTATGCACGTGTGTATCTATTATTGTTGTGCGTAACGCTTAAACATCAGTAACACATGATCAAAAATATTTTCGGTTTCTGTAAACGTTTGGCTACGATTTTCAAGTAGGCAAAATTTTATTAAGTACCAAAATTCTGCTTGAGGGGTATTGTTCAACGTGCGTGATTTGCGGATTTGCCAGTCGCAATAAGTCACTGGAGCGCACCGCGCATTCACGGTTGAGCAATATTTAAAATGCGGTAATTCATTGGGCCGTGCGCGTCTTGTATTTTATTTATCGTACTAGGTATATATCACAGTAGTAATCTATCTACAGGTACGTATAAATTGTCGTTTTCACATAGTCAGTTATATATTTAGCGTTCCTTTATAATATTGGATCTCTATTTATATCTGAAGGAATCCTTTATGCCATAATTTCCTAATTAAATTTAGTCATAGAATCCTTTTACAATACAGATGTCAGGGTTAAATACCTATAAATTAAAAGATACATTTTTCCAGTGGGGAGGCAAGTCTTCTTCCATGTCGCATAAATAAATGCGACCGCCCTGAATACGGGCCTGTTAGGGAGGAAATGATAAGATTTCTCTCTCAATTAAATTATATTGTGGTATCAGATTATTTGTATATTTTTTAATATTAAAAAAATACAAAAATGTCAATGTAGATTAATGGGCATGGTGGGATAAGATCCCGTGGACTGAATCGAGAATAATATTAATCAGTTGACACAACCCGAATTGGAAGTCTAAAGGAACACAAGGGCAGATGAATGTGGCCTACTTTGCTTTAATGTCCTGGGTTGAGCGTCGTCTTCACCTCCGGTTGACGAGCACGTTTGTTATGCCGAACCTAGAGATCACTGCACTTTCGGAACTATTCAGTACACTTCCTCTTCGCGGTCCCAGCGTTACGCACGGCGCGGATGTAGGACGGCAGAAAAAAAGGCGCAAGATCTTAATAGTTCGCGGTCTGAGCGCAATCTGTCCCCCCGTCGGCGAAATCGTAAGTAATAAGTCGGCCAGAGCGGGACAGGTATAGATTATTGGTTTGTATATAGGATGGACAAAATGTATAAAGAGTGGATATTCGACTTGCGTCAACAGGGCAGAATGTAATATTTTCTTTTTTTTTGTAAATTATTCTTATATACGCTTTAATTTATTACATATTATATTATGTTAATATTAGCTGTGCAGTAAAAGCGTCTTAACATGGATAAATAAATAAACGTACCTACAATATTTTCAACTTTTAATATGAAAATATTCTTAATTTTTTTTTTTTGGATCTCCTTATTTTATCTTATGGAACTCCATGGCTCCGCGAAATACCATTAGGGAAACTTCATATTAACAAATAATAATAAAATTTTAAAGCGTAGTTAAATAATGTTCATTTTGTAATTATAATTAACCTCACTTTAAGGATAGTCACTAAGGGAATTGATGTATTATTTAATTTGTTCAGAACATTTCTAGAACTTCCAATATATTTTTTTATTCAGCCTGTCTGAATAAATAAATAAACAAAATATACTTCCTCCCATTTTGTGCTTCAAAAGGCTTAAAAAAACATTGATAAATTGAAATATTTTCTAATTATTGCGATGTTTTCCGTTTGTCTATTTTTTTCATAATTATCCCGAGCTCAGCCGAGTATTTCTCTCTATTAATATTCTTAGAAAAAAAGTTTGTTTTCTTTTCAAATACATTTACAGTGTGATTTCAATGGAAGATATACAAAACTATCAGATACCTAATATTTACAATTCTTAATATTACGATAATATTTCTTAGAAATTAATTTTAACCAGAATATTACAGAATGGCATTCGTCTAACGACACAATAAACAGAATCCGCTCTCAGAGGAGACAAAAAAATATTAGAAATGAAAATATTATAGATCGCCATTACCGCGTCGGGTAAAGTACCCATTACGGGCTTTCGTTGGTTATTCCAAACTCTCTGATCTGATTATGTCCCATCTTGGTATATACACACCAAGATGGAAATATCTCAGGAAATGTTTACATGAACATTTAAGAATACTTATTTTGTTTCTAATTTGAGTGCGATCTAATAAATGAGTCCCACAGCGGCATCTGCAAAGTGATCAAATGGAGATACAAAGGATTGAAAAGAGGACGTAATTTCGTATTTTTATTTCTTATATATTTTTATTTTAACCGTCCGCGCGCCACATTTTAGTAAAAACGCATTAATTATATCGTAATCTCTTACAATAGCAACAATTTAAATAGTGTTAACTAAAGAAAACCTACAAACGGTCTAAATATATGGGCCCGAAGCCCAATATGTACTTATTTGATTTCTCCGTTACACTTTTACCGCCTACAAAAATTTTTTGTAAGCTACTACAAATATATTTTTGCCATATATTCAGACCTATTCTCAAAATTGCAATATTGAAATGAAGGTGATTGTTACACCAACCCTCAAAAATATCGTACGTTTATCTCCCTCACTCTCTCTCCCTCTCTCTCATTCAAATATAACACGGACGTTAATTTACATACTGTCTATTCTTGAGGGTTGGTGTAACAATCACCTTCATTTCAATATTGCAATTTTGAGAATAGGCCTGATTATTGTCCACTCTCAACGGTGCTCGACAGAGGACTGGCGAGTGGAAGAGGGGTCTCAATACATGTCTCTTCCTGCAGTCGCACGCAGAATGGACGTAGGATTCTAATTATCAAGTCAGTTATTTCAACTATCCCCTTCTTTCAATTGTCCCCGGTCTGCCCAACGTTTAGTGGGCGATTTTTAAACGGCATCAAATCGCTTCACATCAACGTACCCTTGAAAAATGAAACATTAATGAAATATGAATTCTTTAGGTATATTCTGCGCGCTGACCGCGTGCGAGCTGGAGCCGTGCGTGTTCGGCGCCTGCACGCTGACCGCCGGCGGGCACCGCTGCTCGTGCCGCGCGGGCTACACGGGCGCGTCGTGCGAGACGCGCGTGCGGCCGTGCGAGGCGCGCCCGTGCGAGGGCCGCGGGCGCTGCGAGGAGCGCGCGCGCGGCTTCCACTGCAACTGCTACGCGTGGTGGGAAGGCACCAGGTAATCCCGAGCAAACTGTCCACAATCGTTTGTATTTTAAGCGTAATGCCATCCATCCATTTTTAATATCAAACTCATTAAAGCATTGAAGAAGATGTGAATTTAATTTTGCATCAAATATTTAAAATTATTTTAGTAGTGCATGTGTAAGAATTAATGTATCGTTCACAATGTGACATGATATTACAAAAGTTACCACGGGCATTATACCAAATTTATATACAATTAAGTGAAGACTGAACAAATTAGAAAATAATTTAGATCTATTTGTAGCATCGTAGAATTTTTAAGGGTGTCGAGAGGGTGGTTAAGAAAATATTTGAGGCATTTGGTGAAGGTAACAGTTACAGGACGTCTACGAAGGACCTGGGACGATCATGATACGTCCTTGATACGGAGCAGATATTATAGGGTGAATATTATGTTCCAGGCCGATTTTGTTCCACCGCCATTTTCGTTTGGCCAATAGTTATCAGTTCACATTTAGTAGTCGTAAAGAGTACTTGATTACAATTTATTACGAGGTATTTAATGCTTTAACAACGTGTTGAAGTTATTAAAACATTTAATCTAAATAATCGTTCAAAGTTACGTGATTTTTTAATTTCGACTCGGCGGGTTTTGTTAATAAACAAAACAGCCATTATTGGGACACTAAAACACAACCTTTACACCCACACAGAGTTACTGGATGGTGCGCCATATGAGTTCATTCAGGATGCAAGAAGCAATGTTATAAAACTTCTTGGTAGCTGAATTAGATAGATTGGACCTGCAACACATGTGGTTTCAACAAGACGATGCCACCTCACACACATCCCGAGCTACGCTTGAAATTTTACGAGAAATTTTTCCCAAAAACAACATCGACCTGAAACATAATATTCACCCTGTAGAAGCTTCAACAATGGACGAGCACGCATAATAATACGCGTGAAAGTGAATAAGGCTAAATTAATATTTCAGAACAGAAGAGAATTTTTACCAAATTTGCCAATTTTATCAAAAAAAATTTTTTTTAGTACATTTCAAGCCTTCATTGGGGCTTTGCCCATGCTTAGGTAAATACATATATACTTTTCACATAAGAACCTATGAACATAAGAATTCAATTATGAAATATGACTATTTTTACCAATGCATTGTTAAATAATGTCAAGTGTGGGTAATAATGCTGATATTATTTATTTATTTACATTCTAAAATATTCAACTTCCTAATGGAAGAATAATATTTTGGGAAAGAAGAAGATAAAGATGGTTTGAGGTATCTGCAATATGAATGGATTAGATTTTTACTTGTATCTTTTATAATTCAAAAAAAGGGCTCAGTTTTGAATGTTATTAAATGTTATTTGAATACTAATTTAATGTATATATTTATAATTAATACATTAAATTAGTATTTAAAACATCACAGACCTATGTTCTGAATAATTACAACTTCACAATAAGAATGTGTTCTCCTTAATAATATAAGTTGTATCAATGTGTCCAAAATTGAATAAAAATGAATTGATAATTCTGGCGTCTGCAGTCGGTTTACTCGAAGGTATTTGAGATTGCGTAAAAATAATGTAGATGGCTTTCAAATAATGGAACGACAGATGTATTAATTTGAAAAAGTGAAACATAGAGGTTCGAAAATTTGTCATGAAAAATACTGGCGCTATAACACAATTGGTAGTATACTTCCCTGGATTGGAAACAGAGATCCAGGTTCGTATCCCGGTAGCGTAAGAACAATATTTTTCGACAAAATTGATTTTATATGTATATATTTATAATTAATACATTAAATTAGTATTTAAAACATCACAGACCTATGTTCTGAATAATTACAACTTCACAATAAGAATGCGTTCTCCTTAATAAATGTTATCTGTTCACACTTTACAACATATGATATATATGCACACTTTACAATATATGATATATTTCTGTGTGACTTTTAAAATATTTTCATTTTCATATCTTTAAAAAAGTAAGAAATATATTGATTATCAATCAAAATGATTTGATTACGACTTAATTTATTTTATGTACGTAAGATAAGTGACAAAAACCCAAAAAAATATTATGAACATCATAAAAATCTCAAAAGTGTATGAAAAATAATAATCTATCTACCGTTTTAAGCAAAAACAATTAACTTTTTTCCAGATGTGAACGTCGCATGATGAACATACCTTACAAGCCTCTATCGGAAAGGATGCTCCAGGAGCCATTCTGGCTGGGACTCATCACCGTATTTGTGGTGCTAGCCATCATAGGTCTGGTCTGGTGCGCCAAGAGGCACTTCCCTGAGAAAATAGAAAAACTACTAGCAGAAGAAGCTGATCGAAACAGACGTTAGTCATGCATTTCTATCCTTATTCAATCAATATTCTATAGCTTTTTTAACACCACTTTTGTCAAAATAGCAAACCAATAGAAGTTTTAGATATAATTTTTACAATTCAGATCTTTGAAAATAGTGTTTATTTGGCTTCATTTTAATACTTATATATGAAGCTTATATTGTTGTCTTCTTTCATGTAGTGATGAGCTAAACGTTATTGTGACTGTGATTGTGTCTATGGTATTTATTTTATAACCATGATTGGTAACTGATATTTAACTGTTAAAGGTTTAGTTTCCAGTATATCAGTGATTGCTCGCCGAATTACGAATAATCATCATTACAATCGAACACAAATTTGACAATCACAGTCACAATAAAATAACTGTTTAGCTCATCACTAGTTTCATGCATCTAATGTGTCAGTCAATCATAAAAATCACAATCGAGTAACATCAAATGAGTGTAGAAACATTTTAACACAATATGTAAAAATGAAAATATTCAGCATCCATTTTAATAAATTTTCTGTAAATTAATATTTCAAACCCGGATAAAGTTTAAAAAACATTTTATTTTATTGATTTTATAAATCATATTTTTCAGCCAACCACCTATCGCTGCGCCAATCGGCCCGCGAGGCCGCCATGTGTCAGGGGCCCGGTGCGCTAGCTGTCACCACGCCCAGCACGGCAGGAGCAGGCGGATCCGGCCCCACGCGCGGCTCGCTCTTCAACCGCCTCGGTATCCGCAAGCCATCCATACTGAGTCTCAGTCCCGGGCCCGTTCCGGCCGCACGCACTTTTAGCCTGGACGATCTACTCAGGCCGCCGCCCAGACGTAAGACCCAGCCGGACTGGAGCATCCTAGACGACACTAGATGTTCTAGGACTCTTCGGCACCGAAGTGTTTTGCTTGGTTCTTGGTCATTTAATAATTGTTTATCTGTATTGCAGTATTATTTAGCTCTCTGTTATGATGATATCTACTACAAATACCTTCAACAAATTTCAAATCACCTCTCTTATTAAAATAACTTGAACAAAATATTAAAAGATAAGAGTTAGTTTTGTATGTACTACGCTGACAAACGGATGGTCATTATGAAACTAGTTGACGCTAAAAAATATTGTATTTAAATATAACATATAACAGACCAGCCCCATTATGTTTAAGATACCCTATTACAAACACATAACAATACATTTAATATTATGGTGAGAGTTGTTCATTACTGTTGAGAAATTATTAAAACATTCCTACAAGTTGACCAGACATTTTCTGATTGTAGAATAACTTATTGTAATGCAGTCAAATTCACTTAACATTCAAATGAATCATCTACTTTGTATATATCAAAACATTATTTGGTTTTGTATACTTAATCAAAGTAGATACTATATTACATTATATTTTTAAAATTAAAATCAAAGTTCAAAAAATATATAGTATGCATATTATATAAGTCAGATTAGATTATACCTTGGTACAGGGTTTGAACATGAATTTGTCAAGTAAATGTATTTTTTAAATACTCATTATATGTTAGTTTTAGTTTTCAAATGAGTTTTTGTTCCCTCCGGGATCATCTTTATCAATGAACAAGAAAGTGATTCATGAAAATATCAGGTAAATTTATTCACTTTTAGCGTTTAAAGAACACATTTACATTACATTACATTTACATACCAGAAGTACAGATATTGTACTTCAAAAACAGTTATTGGAGATCCAATAAATCACCAAAACCAAGCAAAACACAGGTGCTCTTTAGTCTTGCATCCATCACTATCTTCGCTGCACTATCCTGTGTCTGTCTTCATCCTGATATGGCTTTATCACTCGGTGTGGAATGCTGTACCTCTTCTTCTGTTCCTCTCTTCACTTCAATCCTTTCTGGCGGCTCGTGGCGAGTCACAAGACAACCAAAATACTGTTAAATTAAAACATAATACCTGGCCACAGTCATGTGACGACAGTAACAATGATATGTTACTTTGTAATATAAATGTTGACTATCAAAGATACAAACTGTTTCGAAAACAGATTTCAGTATCATTCAGCCCGTATGACAGGTAAGTCAGTAGATCTATGAGGTCCTTTTTTTCTAAATCAAGTAAAGGTTACCGAGACAGCACCATCAAAAAATGGTTTAAGGTATGTTTAGTCAGTGATAGAGCAATTGTTTAGCAAGTGCTCGGACCCACATTTTGTTATCATTCGCTATGGACTGAGATCAAAATCATTATTTTTTAAATAATTGAAAGCGGGTGGACATGAATATCATTAACAGATTTTATATGTTTTTGGATAAAGCCACTAACCGCCACTCTGTGTTAAAACTGTCGCTTAATTTGTTTTTGTTTGTGAGCACGATTTAATTTTCACATTACTTCTCATGAGATTTGTGCATTTAATTAGTGTAAACCCCTTTCACTCCTCGGAGTCTGTTTTAGAAAATCTTAACGCATGGATTAATGTTTATTTTTTGTTTGTATTTTGTCAGAGGACATAATAATAATAATTTTGATGAAATGTTCAGAGTTTACAGAAGGAACGTATGATTTGAAAGATTTTTGTATCACAGACAAGATTGTCTGCAGATATATATGTATATACAAACTGCAAATCTGTGACAATAATTAAACTATTAATCAAAGCATTGGTAAATTTTAAATTATAATTCTAGTAAGAGAATCAATAAGTTGAAGATTATTGACATCATTTTCGGATATGAATAGCTAATGAAAATACAATTTATTGTATATTATACTTTTCAAATAAATACTTTCCTTCTACAGCTTATTCACTACATTGCACTTCTCTTCTCTATGTGATTATTTAATACATATGTACATATAAATGGAAGTTTATAATAATTGTGTACATAATGTTGATTGATTGAATCTTACATAAGGGTAAAAATGTTTCAATACATTACCAATTTAATGATATTTAATTATGTACATATTTGTTTTCTTTCTTAAAGCCTAGCATGCATTGCAGTTTTTTACCACGATGTACAAAACCGCACACCAACACACACTGCGATTTTAAACTGCATATTTTCAGTTCTGTATAAAAATGGACTTCTGGATAACAGCTTGTGTTGCATCTCTGTATCTATGTGTTAAGTAAAAGCATAGATGCCGGAAGAAACAGAATATTCGGAAGGAGTTTTGCACTCACATCCAGTTCTTCTGGCACCTCCAAGGTGGACTGTAAATTTATTTGTATCACAATCTCCGTTCAGGGGTCCTAGTCCTTCAGATTGCACTGGATTAGATGCGACGTCTCAATTTAATATTATACTGCGATTCATTCGTTACCGTACCGGTTCAGAGTCGCCGTTCGACTGATGCGGTGGAATGCCACACTAGTTTCGTTCAAGAATAAATATATGTCCCAAACACTATGGTTATCAGAAATAGAAAAAATGATCACCACTGCCATTATAAATACTGAGTTCATCCATTAACTGATCAAAGATACCTCATGGGCTATTTTTATAAACCGTACCATAATATGCGAGAATACCATGATAAGTTTTTTGAATTATTATAGAATGTTAATAAACAGTTTTGAGAAACATTTAATAGAAGTGGGTCCATTCTTGGATACAACATTTTGCAAATCAATATCATCAGAAGAACGTCTCTCTCCTACTTTGAAGTTAGAAACCAAATAAGTTTATAGCAAATTATTTCATTATTGTAATAATAATAAGACTCAATAATAATTGTTTGATCGTAATGTTTTATCATACAATATAGGTCGTTTTTTAGCATTGCATGTAATTTTGTCAGATAGATTCTCATATGATGTCGCCGCAAACGTAGACTGGGAGAGAGTTGATGACATGGTGACGACACATCTGGCCTCTCCATGGTTCAATGCGGAAAAAAACCGCTGTGCAGGCACCACCATACATTTCCGTAGATTTAATGTCCATTTTTAAACCGCGGAGCAAAATGTGTCCAATCAGTCGCGGGAATAAAACGCAAGTGCGTGCTCTTGCATACAAACCTATGAGCTATAATATCTCGCAGATTAAAACCGCACGTGTTTAACTGCAGTGCATGCTAGGCCTAATACAGGTTTTTTAAATATGAGACTCCTTTTGAATATAAACAAAAAAAAGTTAAGGTTATGGCCATTTACAGTTTGAAAATGGCCTTAACCGCCGAAACAGCTGTAACATTTAAATAATGCTTTACGCAAACTAGCAGAACTCAATAATAATATTTATTATCGAATTCAGTTTAGTTGCTCTTGCAATCAATACGACAGAAAAATATCAGGAACAAAGAAATAAAAATAAGATGCAACAAGCATGAGTAGAACGTGTACTGATCTGAAAGTTGTCTTCACCAAACTGTCTCTCCAAAATTGTTAGTGAGAGAGAAATTCAGATTCAGCAACCTTCAATTTATAAAATTCCCAAAGGAGCGGAAAAAACTTATTTTGTGTTATTATCCTGTGGCATATTGCCAAAATTATTATTAAAATATCTTTTCAACGCCTCATATACTCATGTGCCCATTTGTCTTACTGCCAAGTGATACAGATTGTCTGAACGTTTAGGTACCCCCTCACCACGGAAGAAAAGAAACAACTCAACGCCAACAAAGAAAAATGCAGCAGAAAAGAAACAAATACTGCAGCAGTTAATAAGCCCAGCGGCCAGCCAAAATCTTGCACGCAAAGTTAGTATGGGAGAGCTCATACAGATGAGTGAGAGGAGAGCGAAGGAGACCGAGGATGGAAAGTTGTCTGTCAACGGGATGAACAGCCAAGAAACCAGCTTTGTGAATGACGATAGATCAGGGGCGAGCACCTCAGTCAGTATCAGCCAGTTAAATGACCCAAAATTAGAGAAAAAAGTTACATTTGCAAGACTCCTTAATAAAGTGTCTGCTGAAATGAGCTCCGGTTCTGAAATAGAAATAGGAAATCTAGTTTTACACCAGAACACTAAAGTAAAGTCTTCGAGCACTCCACCATCACCTGCAACCGATATTCGCTCACCCCACAGTAACTCTAGTAATCAAGGCAGTGATTCCATGTCTAGTTTGGAAGCCGTGTTACCCGGTATGGGCCTTCGAAGATTCGCAGGCCGCGCCAATAAGATATCAAGTGCTGATTCCATTTTGGCAATGTTTAGAAACTTCTCTTCTACTACTACTGGGTTCAGTATGCCTTCATCTATAGTCGTCAGCCCTTCTACGACTCCATCAGCTTCGAGTCCGCAAGATGATATCGCCGGTGATGATGATTCCACAACATCATCACTACACACACCTGTTTCTATTTCAAGCGGCGCTCCAGATTCTCCGCTGTATTACAGGCAGTCCAATTCACATTGCAATACAATTGAGGTTCCTGTTCTTGATGTTCTGACTGCCCATAAAGCGAACATATCCGGTTGTAATCTTTTACACCCGCCATCTATTTTGTTAGAAATACCGAGTTCAATAAACAAATGCCTGTCTCCAATAAGAGAGCTGCCCACTCCTCTGCCATCACCAGCTTTAACCCCAATAATGCACAGAAGTCAACCATCTATAGCAGATTATGAGGATTTGGATGTGAGCGATGACCACATATCATTAGAAATACCGTTGTCCCAGACAGAAGATGAAGACGAAGAAGTTCCAAGCCAGAATATTTCTATCTTGGCACAGGACAGCGTACGTGGACAAGCAGAATCACCACGCCCCAACTCAAATGCATCTTCATTCAAGATTAAGGTAATTTATCTATTATTACTTTTTAATGAACTGCGTAAAGTTCATGGGTTCATGTCAAAATGTGAAAAAAATCAAAGACAAAAATAAAATCAATCGTGCTGGAAATAAAATTTTCCCTCTGAAATACATATTCTGAATCAGTTTTCTATCAAGACAACATTTATAGGCCTTTTTTGCCTGTCACTTAGTTGTACTTCTAATTGTGTGATTAATGATTGATTTGATTGTGTGGGTCTGGGTGCACATCTTAGTGAAGTCAATACATGGATTGATCTCGCTCACTCGACTGCCTGGAATTTTTGTCCATTTGCTCACCTGCATACTGACTGTAAATTGTAAATTAATGGATGTACCGCTTGCTTGGTACTATTCTCTTTTTTAAAACGTGAAGAAAAACAAAAAGTTAATGAGTGCACACGTAAGACAAAAATGCTAGTTTAACTCCTCACCCAAATATTATTCATGTACCATGTTATTGATAAATGAAGCATACTCCCCGCAAATTTTAATTATAATGTAGGACAGTTCAGATGATTAAAATAAACTACAGCATTGTTTATAATTTATTTGAATATTAATGATTTTGATAATGTGATAACAGAATGCAGACTTATGATTTTGTATTTTTATTTTCATTTATCATAATAGGTATTTCTTCAATTACAATTTACAATTACCAGCCAAAAAGTAATTTCTTCTCTTTGCCTAGCACTTTTATTGTAATATTATATTAGACTGAGTCCAATACATTAAGACTAATCATACAGTATTATTACTATACACATTATTAAAACAAAACACTATTTATACAACAAATTAATTTTTTAAATCTATAAAAACTAACTACATCAATGACTCCTGTGGTGAGAATATTAACTAATAAAGTTACAAATGTTATTAATATTTTGTTACTTTGGCTTCCCAGGCTAGGCCGTCACCGATTGGCCGAGATACGCCGACACCTTCCACTCAGATGACAGATGATACTCCGAGTCCACTGACCCACAGTCATGACAGCGATAGGGAATTAAGTAGCAGTTGCGGACGAGTCACAGCCTCTCCTCGCGACCTCAGTCCCTCTCATCCTAAATTGGTCATTCCTCTGCTCACTGTGGAGCAACCCTCACCCACTCGCCACTACCCCTCCGGTCTAATGTTTGCTGGGTCACCACCACCCCAGCGTGCCTCTATAGGAGAAACCAGTTTCCACTTCCCCAGCAAACAACAGCAAAAACGACTCCTCAAGGAGTTTGAGAAACCAACCTCATTAGACCTCACATCTGCACCACCACTTATCACAATTACTTGTAACATGAGTGAGGCTGAATCAGATGCTGAGTCTGCTTCTCCGGCTACCAGAGCACCGAGACAATCGCTCGCACCAACTGGACCATCAACAATGTGTTATTTGAGTCCATTTTCCATATGCACTCGCGGTGACAGAACAATCTCAGATTCCAATCTCAGTTCTTCTGGATATAGTTCAATGGCTAGTCCAGGTCCCTCAAGATGTGGATCCAGCAATCCATTGTGCCCATCTGAAATGGAAGATCCTGGTTCAGGACCGACGAGTCTCCATCCCACTCTAGCTCATCGTAGACCGTCTCCATTGTTGAGAACAATTTCAAATCCTTCAGGAAGTGGTGCTGCAAATAATAATTCTACTGAACAAAAGAGACATTGCCGTGGTAGATCTGATTCAGAAACTTTATCAGATGATCCTTTATTAGAATCTAATGATGAAGGAATCAGCACTGATCACTTAGAGGAAAGAATCGAGGATGTAGAATTGAAGAGTGCTAAAGAATTGGAAGTCTTTCTAAAAAGTGAAATGATAGAAGCGGAAAAGAATTCTGTTGTACCGGTGTTACACGTTTCATCGCTAGCCCTGCCAAAGGGGGCGACAATGTGTGGTACAAATGTTGAAAAAGGTTTGGATAGGCTTAACATTCCAGCTTCCGTAGCCAAAATGTCATTACAATTACCATCTATTGTGATACAAGGAGACTCTAGTTCCACGTGTGATAAGCTTTTAAGTCCCGTAAGTTCACGTAGCGAAAGTCCATTGAGTGATAGAACTATAGGTGTTGGCCGATTTTCTCCACATTTCTACGGTCGTCACAAGGACCAATTACCCTTTACTGATTCCGACGGCTTATATGACTTTCCCAGCTCCGATTGTGTTCACCAAAATAGTAGCGGTAGCGGTAATAAGATGAACATGGCGCTAACGTCGCAGCCTCACAGGAAATCAACAGGAAGAAGGCGAGAAAGAAAAAACTCTCGAACCAATGCTGGAAGCAAGACTCCGAGTCCTACAAAAGCGCAGTTACCTCATTCAATGCAGAATCTTTTGGATGTTCCTGGAAAAGATGTGTATTTCCGAACCCCCGCTCCTAGAAAATTGAGTCCAAAGAGAAGATCCAGATCTCAGCAGCCTGTGAGTTCATCCTCTTCATCGGAAAGCATTAACTCGGCTCGAGAAGTGACGGTTCGTCTATCGCCTGAACCAAAATCTCCCCAAAGTGTAGAGGGGACGGCCGGGTCTTGGCCGAAGCAGGAATGGGCGGCGGAAGCTTCGGGTGAAGAGACCGGCGAGGTTAGTTTATACATTTGTGATAAATCATTTATTTTATTTAACACATAACTTTCCAATTTTATTTATCAATATCACAATTTTATGAAAAATATCCTAAACTTGATGTATTAATTAACATTGCAATCTTTTAAAATATTTATTTATCACCTAGCCTTTGTTTTCTTATGTCAAGTTCTTTACAAGTACACCTCGATACACATTGTTTGTCTGAATTCACGATTATTAATGTTTCTGTTTTTTTGCTTAATTTTTCCCATTCTATTTATTGCATCTGTAGATTTTTAGAGGAATTTTCAAAAAAGTTAACAACATTTGATTATTTTTTTACAATAGGTAATTAATTTCCTAGCAAGAACACTAAATATAATAATTAACATAATAAACATTTAGGTTTGACACACAAAGGGAGCATGGTATATTTAAGCACCCGGAGATCAGCTGAATGGATGTAGCGTCAGCACTGACAAGTGAATATTAAGTTTTGTTTAAGTCATTCTGCTTGTTTAAAAAATTATAGGCAAATTATTGTAGCTTGTGTCACTTAAATCACTAACGGAGAGTGGGTTCAGTGGGACAAAGTCCTGGCAAAGTTCTCTTTCATTTCTTATAAAAACATTGTTCTCGAGCAGCACTGGTTGGACCGAACGTACTTAAGATGTATGGCGTTATTGATCTGAAGAAGTGAAAGTATTACTGAATGTCCCACTGCACTGCCGACTTCTATATGTTTTCAAGTAGATAGCTTGTTCTTTTAGCTCTCATCGCTGTAAAATAAATTTTAACATCTCTTTCGTAATGCAAATTCCATTACTATTTCAAAAGACACAACTGTATACATCATTCATTCCTACAAAAAAAAAAAAAACGTTATTTACATCACACATAACACAAACAAAGTCAGCACTGATTGATTAGCAAAGCTTCTTGTTTGTAAGATAAATCATCCTTTCACGCTGCCTTTGTACGCTTTCAGTAATTTCACTGAAATTTGCTGAAAAGGTTTTTAACGCGTAATGACATTCTGTATATTTTCAAGATGCAAATTGAAAATTCCAAAATGACTGATTCAAGCTTACACATTATATTTGTCATTATACGATAAAATCTTTTAATACAATGATAAAAAATCCTTGAACATTGAATATTTATTTGTCTTCAAAAATTCTAAAAATAAAAATATTTTTTTTTACATGATCAAATATGTAGTATGTAATACACTTTCTGAAGTGAATTGCCTATAAACTATTTCCAAATTGGTGAAGCGCATATTGTGAAGTTGGTGACAAGGCGCAAATTGAGGTTGATCTCTAATCATCTAAGTACATCATCAAATTCAATTAGCTACACAAATTTATTTATTTTTAAATCGAGTACTAAAAACATCAGTGACCTGTATATTTTGACGAACACTTACGTAAAAAATATATTATTATAACAAAGATATCTTTCATACTTTTCAGGACGTATCAGCTCGAATGCTGCCGAAGAGTCCTGTGACTGAGGAAATACCCAAACCTGTCAGGAAAATTAGTCGCATGAGGACCATTGGACATCAAATAAGGTTAGAATTATAGTTAGGTTAAACAAATCAATAAGCCATTAATCAAGTTGTGAATACAAGAAATGTGTGTAATATGATAAACCACATGCAATTAGAATTCATATTGCTCTCCATAAATCATAAACACTATTATTGTATAATTCTCTCTGTCAACATACAATGTTCACTTTTGCATTATGTACATTCACACACCTACTTATATATGGTCATAAGTCATCAATAACATTATCGAGGATGTGAACATGTCCAGCAGATTTGCCTGAACTTATCAGATTAGATGTTTTAAAATTCTGTAACCTTCTTTCTAGATGCTTATATATAAATTGTGTATTTCTTACACATTCTTCTCACTCTTGCATATGTTTCCGCATATCAAAACATATTTTTGTATGTTTAGCACCAAATCAATAGGTATATAATGTTATATCGTTCATCCACATCTATTAAATAAAAATTGTCATAATGAAATGTTTACTTACAAATGGAGCCTGTAACAAGCAAGTAACTACTTTTTCATTATGCTCTCTATTCAAGTGAATACATTTTTTTTTTAAGATTAGCAAAATCAACTTTGTGGTTAATATCCATTATTTTAAATTGTTAACTCTGTTTAACCACTTAATGAATTAAAATACATTTTTGTTGTTTTATAAAGATTCCTCAGACGTTTAGAGCAAAGCCTGAAACAACGGGAGCGCTTCACCGCCGCTGGCAACTCTGATGAGGAAGGAGACGAGTCTTCCAGCGTGACTTCACCCCTATTGCAGCAGAGCCGCACTCCGAGACCTCAAATACGGAAAAGTCAAAGTATTGGCAGAATGCAACCGTCTGCACCTATTCCGATGGTTCAGCAGATCAGGCCGAAGGTTGCAAGACCGAAGAAGGGAATGACATCCACCACTGAACTATTGCAGTCTCAAGACAGTCTGTGGAGGGGTAGCTTGGGCATGGCGGGACCTAATGATATTTCCGATTAAAAAATCCTAAATACATATATATTTTATAAAATTCTCGGAACTTCTCGGTACGGAATCTTTTATGATTTTGTAATTGACTTTATTTGCCACCAGACGCTAATAACTCAGAATCTATTTAGAACAGAAGATAATAATTACAATAGGTATCAAATAAATTTAATGATTAAAATTTTACTCATTAAATTTTATAAACAAATGTAAAATCATTTCCCTTTATTTTTAAAATAAAATAAAATCAAACCATTACCTAATTATCACAATATTCACTATTTTGTTTGTGTTCACACACAAATTTTCTTTGTAAATATGTATTAATAAACCTATAAAGTTAGTGATTATTGATTTTTATTCAATAATGATTATATTTACTAACAGTGATTTCATAAGATTACAATGTACATACATAATTAGACATTTTTGAAAATACCAAACTAAATAAACACATATTTCACAGAAAAAATATTGATCAGTTTTCCTTAATGTTTGCAATTTTATCTAAATTAATGAATCGTGCATTTAAGAGATGCTTATACATTCATACCTTAAGTCAATTAAGTATTTATATATAAATAAATCGATGAATAGTTTATCGTTATGTATTTAGCAACAAACCTCAAAAAGTTTGCGGAAAAATTTGTTATATTAATAATAGTGTAAATACAATCGAATTTGATTATATATTCATAAGTTTTGTAAAGAATGCATGCTTTGTATTTTGGTAAATCTTTGGTTGAAGCACATATTTTTGCTATCCTAATTAAATATTTCAAATGAATGTGTTTGAAAATACGTAAAAGGGTCCACCTATTGAAATTTAACATTTAGGTTCATTTTTCAATGTCGGTAGTACATTAAAATCTTCCGTTTGTCAATTGAATGCTTGTCATTTCAGTCCTTCTTGAGGCAATTAAATGTTTTTAAATGATATTTGAAACCTTTGTCTGCCTACCTAACCCAAATTAAAATAAATTTGTAATGTTCTCTCGGTCGGTAGATAGATTTCACACCCGTTGCCGTTGCAAATCCATTGATTTAAAATTAAACTCTCACAGGTAGTGTGAAAATTTGAGCATTGTCTCAATGGATATATTAAAAAAGTAATGTTTCATAATTTAAAGTCGAGCTGTGCCTGGTAATCTCCAACTGGAAAAACGGTGCTACCTTTTCCTATTGATTCGGTACTGCAACCGTCTCTTAATATTATAAAAATGTAAATATTTATTCCTTCGCAATAAAAAGAACCTTTCATTGTCTCACTGTGTCTTCTTACTATTAGAACTACTCTTAGACGGTATTTCTATATTGATCCATTATGTCAAACTAAATTCACTATGTCTTTAAGAACTATAACTTCAAACGTTTCATGCATTTGAATTTAAGTTTAAAAAGAATACGGCCTGTTAACTGAGACTGATTTTCTACATTTTAAGTAGGTAAATGTCATAATATAATTATTATAATGTACATTTTTTGCATTTCTGAGAAGTTGATGTTCATATATTTTAAACTTGTTCAGCTTTTTGAGTGCAAGTTTTTCAAAAATAAACTTTAACCTGATTACGAGTGTTGAAAAAATCAAAGATTTGTATAAAATATTCCCTGTCTTTGTATTTGTAATTATATTCATCCTTATTTGAATAATGGTCGGGGAAAGCAAAATGTTGCTTATTAATATTGCGGTGAAGTCAAAATTGTATTAGAGTATTTTCCTTAGGAAATAATAAAAATGCATGGTTAGAATAGTTCAGATTCTTAAATATAGATGTAGATATGGTTTTTTAATAAGGTAGTTTTCAAAATAATATGCATTTAATGCACCAATTTTTGAGTATAAAATATACCAAAGAACATCATTTTAATACATATTTTTGGGTAGCTGAGGTGATGCTGTGTTGGTGAAAGGAATTATACGCGTTTTTGTATCAAATATATTAACGAGAGAAGGATCTAGATAAAATACCACATTACTATCAGTGCATTGAGGAATGAAAACTCTTTTTCACATAGATTTAAAAAATTCATTAACTTATCTATTATTATTCACGATAAATGGCGGAGATTGAAAAAATTTGAATTGAAAATTTCTATTTTTCTCCAGTGTCGAGGTGAACTAAATATGTTTGCCAAATAATAAATGTTTTGATTTATTTGTCTGAAAGAGGAAAATCTTTTATCAAAATGATTCATTAAAAAATATATAAGAATGTGTATAAAAATTTCAGAAAATATAACACATCATGATTTGTTTTTCAAATTAGTAAAATTGGACCTGGATACCTTAACAAGCAGGTTAGCACAAATATGATATTTGTTTTATGAATTATAAAATGTGCAGCTAGAACATTCAGCTCTTTCTGCGCCATCAAGTACTGTTATACAAATTATTTGAGCGTATTTAAAAATTGCTCAAAATGAATGTACAGTAATCCCTCGCTATCGATTTATCATTAAAAAAAACTTATTTTTATTAGTTATATAAATAATAATCAATAATGGATGTCATGATAACAAAGTAAAAACCAAGATTCTAAGAATGAAGATTTCAATATTATTAGATCAGAATTGAATATTAGAACATAAACCAACATTTTTACCCTCCCATTGATAGTAGAAATGGATCCTATCTTCGAAAGAAGCATCAATTTTAAACAAAACTTAGAACTAATGAATTTTAGAATTAATGGGGTACAGAAAATGTAAAAAACTAGATATGTAATGAAAAAAACATTCATCATAAGTTATTTTTTGTCCAACAACCCTAATTCATAATGTTTTTGAATGATTTATTGAAGAAATACAATGCATACGTGGACAAAAAGCTAGATTCTTATAAATGTACGAGGCCCGTTTTTTAAGTAAGTACCGTTGCCGGATATTCCCGGTGTAGTGCTGCGGTTGCGATGTTACGCACTCACAATGGTTTCCATCATCTATTGACTCACCACATGCAACGTTAGAGACATTTACATAGTGTGGCCATCTTGTAGTGAATGGTTGAAATGTTCAAAACAATAGATCAGCCCGCCGACTGTGAGATACGGTCCGTGATTCGTTTCTTAAATGCACGAAACATGAAACCAGCTGACATTCATCGCCAAGTGTGTCCTGTTTTGGCGCCATGTGATCTCCATCTTTTTCTTCATCTAAAATGGTTCCTTGGTGGCATTAGTTTTGATAACAATGATGAACTCAAAGACTAGTTTTCATCCCAGGCGGCGTCGTTCTATGACGAAGGTATAAAAAAATTGGTGCCCCGTTATGACAAGTGCCTTAATAATGGTGGCAACAATGTTGAGAAGTAGTTTAAGGTGTGTAGCGTCTGAAGAAAGTAAAGTGTTGTAAAATAATGTTTCTTTAAAAAAAAAATTTGGTACTTAAAAAATGCGCCACGTACTTGATATTTATACATTTCTGAAAATGTACACGATACATAAACATTCTTATAAATGCATACATGAACAAAATACAAAAATATTAAATTCTTATAAATGTATTTTACTGTTTAGAATGGAACCCCTCATATTACTATGAATATGATATGCAGCTCAAAATTCACAGTTTCGACATTCACAGCATTTCTCGACAACATTACTCTCGGATATAGCGAGTGATTACTGTATTTAACGTGGTTTTCTAAAAAAGTACATTATTTTTCATCCAATACAAGTATTTTTCTCAAAAAATACCACAAGCAGAGCACACCCGTTGATTGTTATCGACCAATGACTGGTAGGTTCACTTTTCTGTTTATATTGATATGCAAGCATGGACCACAACATTCCATTAAATTTCTCATAAAGGATTCTAAATGATTCTTTCAAATATGTAATATAAAACCAATAAACAATTTTTTGAATGGTGCATTTCTGGGAATTAATAGCTCTCTGTTTTGTTCATGTTTGTTCAACGTCCATCTTACTTATTTTTGGAAAATCACAAAAAACTGTTTCACATCATTGATAATTCATTTAACTGTGTATGGTAAAATATTTTATACATTTATGACACTTAAAATTCTTTTTTTTGTGGGCATCATTGGATAGTGTCATGTTTGCTTTACCTACCAGGACATTCTCATTTTATTTAATATTATCATAATGAATAAACCGTTGTGACCGTGTAACTTTAACATATATTTTTTTTAAATAATACATCGTCATCTTTGAATTCGTACATTGGTTTAAATAAGATTGAGAACAATTATTACATTTGTCTCTTTGAAAATCAATGTTTAATTTGATTAATGTCAATACAATGTGCTAAGAATCATCCTGTTTGTTCTTAAAACGTGTTGGTCTTGTACTGAAGCTGTGAAGTGGAAGGATTATTGTTGTAAAATAGTTCTGCTGAGCAATAGAAAAGCAATAGTGTATTTCAATCAATAATAAATAATTAGAACTTTTGAAAAAATAATAGTTTTTAATATTAAATTATAATTTTTGTAGATTTCACCAACTGTAGTCGTTAATAATAATATGTAATAAAACTTTCTTTGACCTTTTATAATAAAGTAGCCTTTATTGATTTTATCTAATTTTATAGAGAAATCAAACAATTTGTATTCACGGACATAATATTTTATGCATGCATTCGGTCATTTGATTCCTGTCCACTTGAATGTTCATTTAGAAATAATAATTCTACATGTAAGTGAGTAAAAATTGTACTGTAACAAAGCACCTTGATATTTCAAATGCAATATATTTTGTTACAATTTTAATGTTACAAATTGGCTACATTCTTGGCTATTCTGGATTTAAAGCAAATTTGATTTCAAGCAATAATTATTGAGACATATTCTTAAATAACTCAGTTACAATTGGTGTACACCATTATTTAACAATTATCTTTTATGAATTTTGATATCTTAGGGAATTTTCATTTCGTAAGCATTTTTTGGCCAAAATGTAATGTCTCCAACTGGAAAATTGATACTGTATTACAAAATATTAAATAATCACCAAAAATAAATAACAGTCTATTTCACAATTCAATTTTGTTTTGTGTATTTGATAAATGCAGAATAGCAAGGAATTTTTTTTAAATATTATACTAATTTAATAGAACCAATGTGATGCACATTTAGGATAATTGGCCATCTAATCATAAAATAAGAAAATATTTTCGAAAATGTAGTAATTTTTCCTCAGGAAATATTGTGTATTTAATAAATTAATAATACTATTATTATTTAAGTAATCTATCAGCATTCACACTGTTTGACATATTTTTAATTCAAATTATTGTAAAATATGTATAAATCACTGTAAATAAATTGTTACACTGTGTTGTATACTACATTTTGTGAAAACTTCTGCACTGATACGCATATATAAAATATGAATTATAAATAAATATTATACTACATAAAGTAGACCGGGACTTGCATGTAAGTTTCAGTTCATTATTGCGTAACAGGTCATATTAATTTTGAATTACATAATTGAGAACATAATTTTATATCGAGTTCTGTCTTATTTTTGTACGAGAATAATATAGTTTCAGCAAAAACTTATTTAATCCCCATGTTCAATAAAACAAGATCGTGGAATAAAAATAATAAACATATTTACTTTTAATTTTGATATAAAGTATTTTGTCACAAACGGAGTCGATTTTACAAAATTAAAATACTGAGTTGTCTCTGTGTGCGAGTTCAACCCGTGCCAGTTGCTTTTAAGTTATCAAACTTCAATAGCGGTCAAAGTTTTAATCCTGTGGATAAATTAAAGATTTATTTTATTAAGGAGCCAATCCACAAAGATTTTTTTTTCTCAACAATGACTTCATAGATAATGTAGTTCATGAAGATAATTTTTTCTTAAAAATGACTTCAAAAATCATAATGTAAACATTACCTAATGTGTTTTATATATAATACAATGGTGATTGAACCGACCAATACCTTTATACTTATTCTTGAAACCAAAATGTCTCCATGTAGAGATCTTATTAGAGATGTCTCCATGTATCTTTAAGTTATATTATTTCATAAAGACAAGTTTCATTAATTAATACTGCAAGCACTTTGAACAAATATGTCTCGTTCGCACTAAACTCTGCTCAAACACGAATGAACTTATTAACACATGTTCAGCATGCTAACCTACGTGTGGTCCAAAATTTTAATTCACAAGATACGCTTGCGGTATTATCATAGGTGAGATCAATTATTAGTATTATATGATTATCAAAAAAAAGAATAGCAAGAATAAAATAAAAGGGTTTTAGTTTATTTATTATTAAAGATTTGATTGTGAAACATGTGTGCAGCGCTGTAGCAAGGGAGGCGAAGGTGGCGACTGCCCTGGGTCTTAAATTAAAAAAATTGTAGAAGAAGGCTATATTATTTCATTTTTATATAGATTATTTAACTTTGTTTTCAACTACTTAATGAGTTATTTTAATACAATTATTTCATACTAAAAAATTTCCCAAGAGAGTATGGCTGTACATTTTAAAACCGCAGCTATTGTTCTCAATTTAATGAATTAATTAACAAAACGCATATTGCATTTGGCCCCGATTGTTATAATACTAGTTGAGTACATAATGGCAATGTGTGCTGTTTCATAAATATGTTTTCCTTTGAATATTTTATTTATTCAGGGCCATAATATTTTCGTGATTCTGTTTTATTAAGATTGGTAAATGTAATTATGTTGGTCACATATATCCATTTTTTTTTTTTCATTTTTAGTAATTTCATTATTTTAATGATAAAATTCTAGAATGAAGCAGATAATGAAATAGTAGTTAGTGCAATGCGAACAATGCAGATAATTTATTCTTTCAATAAGAATGCATTAACGCAATATATTATGTTACTATTTTTCAATCCGTTCTAAGCATTTATGCTATGAAGAATAGATATTGCTGATCTCCCAAGAAAGAGGGTTGAACTATCACCAGACGTTAGGCAAATCCTTACAATCAAAAAATTGTCTAATATTTCACTACAATATGAACTTTTGACCGCTATTAGAGTTAACGGATTCAGTATGTAATAAAAGATTTATGTTTCATTTGTGATATTATTTATATGAATGTACATATTAATTTTCCATTATATATGAAATGAATAACATTTTGAGATGTTGAAGCTAAACGATTAGATATCACATATGTTTATTAAATTTGGCTTATTTGAAATTAAAGCTCATTTTTAATAACTGCTATTTTCATTTATGAATCATCACCTACTATCAACATTATTACTAGTGCACATTCCAATTACTAATGTAACAATTTTGAATCATTAAAAAATCAATTTTGAAGATCTCTCACTTCTTCGATATCATTGCTCGAATCCGCAATAAGTAGGGGGTCTTTTCCCTGAATATTTGTTTGCGAAACGGGCTTAAAACCCTGAAGAGCATTGCTTACGAGTGGATTGTTAAAAACCTTTTCAGACCACGATGTAGATCGCTCGGTTCCTTCTGATTCTCTATTGTATTTCCCACCTTCCATTATAGTGGCCAGTCCGGAAGAACTGGCATTAGACATAGTCGATTCTCTCTTTGATTTAAAGGATTTTGATTGGTGTACTCGATGGTGATTGAAAATGGGAGAATCCCGAGATTGTGTACCCAATAAGGCACTGACCAGTTTATCAAGAGCTGCTAAGTCTGTAGACGTAGTACTTGTTCGATGGGTGGCGCATGTTTTAAACGAGGCGGACCGGCTCAGAGGAGGATGAGTAGAAGACCCCAAGAACTGACGAGCAACCTGGGAAATGTTGAGAATATAATATATAGTCAAACAAGTAACAAAAAATATAACGTCTCCGAAAATAAGGAAATGAGTAAAATATATAATATCATGATGGGGATGAGAAAATTATTACATCCCTTGATAAGTTTGTGCGTGTGTTTAAACCAAGAATCACCCCTGTCCTTCCTACCTTATAAATAGAATGCGAGACAAAGAACTGGCCCTGATGCAAGGGTGAGTTAACATTGGCAATACTTACAGTAAGTGCTTGTATGAACACTTAACCTATTAAATTCTACCGTATCAACAGTTGATACAGTATAAATTGGTTTTTGAATGCAGCCATATCAACAGTTGATATGGCGACTTTGGTCCGTGATCACATAGTGCGCCTATTTCATACAATATTTTAGAATACACTAAAAGATTCCTAATACTTTGAGGTGCTGACATCTTCAGATATTTTTGGAAAATAAAAACGTATTTCGTTAAAAACATTGATAATCTGGTACCATTATGTATGTTTTTGTATGGAGTTTATGTTTATTCATTTATAAACATCCTACGGGTTTTTACAACCATTTTTTGGTTTCATATTGAACAAGATAACCTTTTATCTTTATTTGAGGCGATAAATCATGTGTAAGTTGTCTATTTTGATGATTTAATGTGTATTTGGGTATTCAAAAAAAATGTGCCGCGTGTGAGTATTGGAATGTCAGGGCTGAGAGTAACGTTCAAAAGGTTAAGCGCCATTTGCTCCTTGGTTTTAACACACTTGGCATTACGCTGGGTATTCATAAAGCGCCTTAAATCAAATGAGAGCAGATTGTTGTATATTACCAAGGCTTAGAGGAAGTAAGTAAGATAAGAAGGAGGGTAAGCCCTGGAGATAAGCTGTGCGGTAATCTCACACACACAGACATCTTTCCACTTGAGTAATAATCCCGATGGAACCTATCGCCATTATCATCTACTTCGACATTATGAAATTGAACCTGTGAGAAACTGAGAACCTCTCCAACCAGCCACAACATGGACTGAAAATTTTCAGTGATACTACTCCGTACTCTTGGAAGCGAGATAATTGCCACTGTCTCAATTGCAGCCTGCAATGTATATAGTTTTAATTTATGTGTTAATAAATAAGCATTCTGCTATCATTCTTTTTAAGTCTTGTCAAGTTGTTGACACAAGTTGTTTCACCTTTTTACATATTTTTATATGAAAACAAGTAAATATTTAACTTTGTTTAAATTATTAAAAAACACAATGCAAAATAATAAAATCGTAATTGATGTAATTTAAAATAAATTAAATAATATTTAATATGTCGTCTTTTCCCTTCCAAAATAATAAATATTTATTATTCTTTCCCAAGCATTATTGCAACAGCTTTTTATATTAGATACATAGCGGTGTTACATTTGATTTACAACTTTAAACAACACTTCTAAATTTCTAGAAGTCTTTTAGAAAAAATATTATAAATTATATCTTATCACGTATGCTAGTACAAAAACATTCTGAATACTCTAGTATTAATAAATACTATTTAGAGTGTGTTTAAAATTAAAATTCACAACAGAAACTGAAAAGGAAAAATATTGTTGTTGAGCATGGAGCCTGATGGAACATGATAGATTTTAAAATGTACCAAAGAATCAAAAATGTATATTTTACATTTTCTGGTCCATGTGTTTGGTAGCTGACTCTCTGCACTTTCCGAAATGTATCATCATCGATGGCCTCCCTGACAGCCTCGTCCAGCTTATCGCTCAGTTCTCCCGATCCCAGGTCTTCCATCATGTACCTGGAAAGTTTATACAAAAATAATTATTAGTGTTAATAATTATGTTATTATCATCGTGTTATAATTTTATTACATATTTAAATTAAATAAATAAATAGCTTTACACATAGAAATAACAGTTTTAAGATAATAAATGACATCATGATCCTGACAATTTAGACATCAAACACTTTCAAAACTATTTACAGTCAAATTTATTTTTGCCAATAAATTTTTTAATTTCTTCCTGTTTAATGATTTTAAGAAAATGTTTGGTTCAATGATTGCGTACAAAAACAAACCTATATCCAATTAAACAGACTTACTTGAATGAGGATAAAAAGCATATTGATGGAATAATTATAAATATGTAGTTAGTTGAACTAGAACCACTAAACAATCAAAATTTGGTCAACAAAACGTAAACATTTCTGTCTCTAAATTACATACAGAATGACCCAAAAAAAGTGAGAAAATTTTGTAAAATGTGATATAATTACATCAAAATTAGTTCATTAAAGTATATTAGCTTAAATAGTTTACTGATTTACTTACTTACCTATTTAGCTATATTACATTTTATTTCGACAATTTCCGGTCGCCATCTTTGATTGTTAATTTTCCCATTGGTTATATTTGGGTTTTTCAAATTGTTGCCCAGAATGACAAAAATCACTGCAGAAGACCGTATTCTGATAAAAAATTTGCGAATTGAAAAATGTCGGGGTGCTAGGAAAATGATCAAAGACTTTCAAAACAAAGCCTGGAGTATAGCTAGACATTACAGCATAACTGGATATTATAGCAGGACAGAGCTCCATCTCACACAGCCAGAAATACAATCAACTTTCTTCATCGTGAGAATGTTAATTTCATCGAGCCAGGCACGTGGCCACCGGACAGGCCAGATTTAAATCCAGTAGATTATGCAATATGGAGTGTTTTGATGATTTCTGATTAGTTAAATATTGTGCAAAAAAAAATACATTAACAATTATAATTAATTATATTATGTCATGTGTTACAAGTGTTCTCATTTTATTTGGGCCACCCTGTATATTTTATTAATGTGTGTTGTGAAAAGTGTATTATCTTTAATAAAGTTACACACTTTAAGTATGAGCATTACAAATTATTCTTTCTAAAATCTTTGTGACTACTGGCTTCCACTGATAACATATTATTCTTTGTAAAAAATAGATGCATTCATCTTTAGAACAATTTCAATTACATATTTGACTTGACTTCGCTAGGAAACTAGTTTTACTGTTTTATTTGTTTGTTTTTGAACAGTTAACAAATGAAAAAAAGGATACTATATTAGTCAATTAGAATGTTATATGTACAGATAAATTATATCTATCAAACAATATTTAGTTTAGTTCCGGATAGGAAGAGGTTCATCCCGGTAGCAACAAAATATTTTTTCTGTATCTCTATCTATCTTGTTGAGTCATTAAATTTGTATTAATTTAATATCATCAGGTATGAAACTATCGTAAAGCTTGTATTTTGAAAATGTTATTATATTTATTTTACATCAAATATAATGTTATCAGGCAGAAATTGAGCATTACAATATGCTGTAAAATAATTGATTTTATCAAAAACTTTTTTACTCTTTCCTCTCTGCTTCTTCCGCACTTCTCATACTGCTGGCCCTGTTCTCCTCCCTCACTATCCTCAGATCCTGCTGCCAGAATCTCCTGAGCTCGGGACTAGAGGTGTACGGAGCGGCCACCTCTTTAATCTTCAAGACTACAATGGCCGTTATGAAGATGCAAATCACATTCACAACAGTCAGACAGGCGCTTACAATACCTTGAAATGAATAATGTTAACTTAAAATACTGCAATATTTGTCAGAAAGAGGCAGAAGTTTTACTATGACTTTTTTTTCAAATATATGTAAATTTAATCATTTAGTGATGAAAATGTGTAAAATAAATCATTAAATCACTGAAAAATATTTCAATATATATTATGTAAATTGTTGGATAACATTAACACACGGAATTGGAAATATTTCACAGAATTGGCATTGTAAATCCCAGATTCAATGCCAATAACTCCAGTTAAATATTTAGTTCATACTATTTACAAACATAAGGCTTTCTAATTATATCTATTTAAATTATGTAACTGATTAAATTTTAAATATCGTCCTTTTTTATAAATGACCTCCTAGAAGGGTCTGCCCTGTAGTTAATTCCGAATACCGCGTTAGCAAAGGAGCATGCTACCCAATGATTGAACTTGCTGATGGCAATTAATGATTTAATTGGTCTGAACAAAATTTTCAGATGAAGATTACAAAATATTGTAATCCGCATTAAATTGAAAGTTTACTTGTAGAATATTATTTAGAGCTTGTTCTATTTTATATTTATTTGCTATTGAAGTATGATGTAATCACAATAATACATTGCTTACCATTAATAGCAAATTCAATGGGAATGTAATCAGAATATAGTGGTACATAAGAAGTATTTCCATAATACTCTTCACCTTTGATGTGAGGAATCTTTACTCCTTCATATCTCAACCATATGCAAGCCAGCGCCCAATATAATCCCTGTAAATATTTAGAAATACCTTTAAAATTCCAACTGGACTGTCAAAAATCTTGTTTTTGCGCAGTTACCAAACATACTACATTTCATAGACTCATTTTGAAATGTAATATGTTGTTTTTTTATAAGTAAAGACTACAAAAGGCATAATTTTAAAGAAATATAACTATTCTAACTTACTTGTATATCAATAATTATTTCTTTGGATTTTCCATAGAGTTAATTAAATAAATATATTAGATAAATATTTTTAATATTATAATAAACAAAACAATTCTATCTCCATTAATTTATCTCAGCTATTTTGCAATAACTTTGACATTGATGCATATAATTTAGAAAATATTTTACGCAAAAACTATATATCGTCATGGTAAATGCAATAGGTTGTATATTAAAAAAACTTTTTCGGAGAGACAAAAAACTGTCAACCTAGTGTGACATAATATGCAACTTACGTCAAAATGGTGATAACACTAGTAAATTCAATTAAGATAATAAATTTGCAAAAGAATCGGTGAGATGGGGTAGTTTTTTGTCTCTCCTGAAAAGTTAGATATTTTTGATATACAGCCTAATGCATTTACCACGACAATATGTTGTTCACTAAATTATTATAATAAGAAAGTCACTAGATACATATTAGGATCTGTGTACCTATATAGTTTTCAGAGAAGGTTATACTTATATGGTTTTCAAGGTGTCAAGAAATATTGTTAGCATTATTATTTACACAATTGACAACAGGTGGCAGCAGTGATGCAGATATTGCAACACCTATCAGTGGTCCTGCACTACCCTGAAGAAGTGCAACAGCTACTCCAGAACCAGATGTTAAAGCCCATAGGACTCCCATCCAAAGAGAACGAACATTGCCCCTGTATGAACGAGAAAAGATTTTTTTAAACTGTAATACAATGCTTCCCGTAAAACTAAAGATAATGATTTGTTTGACTTTCATATTTATAAATCTAGATTACATCTTGATGTACTTATCATTACGATGTTTCTCCACAAGAGTAGGTTTCATAGTACGCCACACTTTTCTATCCTGATGCACAGTTCTCACAATATCCACATTCAAACATCTTATGTGAGAAATCAAATGTTAAGGCTTAATACTTAATTTAAAAGCGCCTTGTTTACCTGATACCATCTTCTCTTCACTTATTCTTATCTTATCTCATCGCATCTAAAACCAAACCATCTAAAAGACCCCTATTTAATACTGTTAACTCCGATACAATCAGCTTTGCTCCTAACATGTTAATTCTTCACAATTTTATAAATATTTGGGGGTTAGGTCGGTGGTTAAATGAAAGCAAGAATGGTAATTGGCGTGTTGGTGTTTATTGAGTCGGATAGAACAATGAAGACAGATGAGAATGAAAGAAATGAATGAAGATGCCGAAGGTGCGTGTGTATTATGAAATGAGTCAGCGGTCTCGCACGGCGCGCATGGGCCAGCAAGACCGCCGCTTCTGAGCGATGAAACAAGAGAGACTGCTGTTGCGAAGCGATGAAACAGGAGAGAGAGATCGTCGCTGAAAGATAAGGCCAGATCTCTAGCGGCAGCTGGCAGCGCTGTGTCGCTTGCATCGATTCCGGCCGAGATGGCGGTGAATTTGAAATCTGATCCCTACAGATAGATTTTCCACAAATATACTTCCTACTACATACATACTGATTTCATCTTTTTTTCTAAAGATATATATATAGTATATATAATTTAAATATTATTAATTACATACCTATTTAAAATATGGCGTAGATATCAACAAGCCAGTACAAAAGGTTTCCATGTATATTATATTGTTGGTTCTCATTTTGAGTTATGGTTGATTAAATGAAACTAAATTACTTATGAGATCGCCCCTACAACAACTCTGTCTATCGGTTTT
This sequence comes from Eubasilissa splendida, assembly GCA_031772225.1. Classification (NCBI taxonomy): domain Eukaryota; kingdom Metazoa; phylum Arthropoda; class Insecta; order Trichoptera; family Phryganeidae; genus Eubasilissa; species Eubasilissa splendida. Next base: position 3,973,542 of record CM062854.1, on the reverse strand, counting down.
GGGCAGATCTGAATTTAAAATACCGCAACGTCGTTTATCTTCTTGAGCATTGAATTTTATATTAAAAAATGTATAAAATAAATAAAAATACTATTAAACACAGTTTCCAAGTAATCTTCCCAGCAAAAACACTGTATCCAAGATGGCCGACGCTAAGTCAATTAACATTTGTGAAAACTGATATATATTGTCTTATATGTTGTTTGTAAGAATACTTGCCTAGATTTCATCTCTTCTGTTGGCCAATCACCGAAACCCCATGGCATATCAGTCGTCCCGAGTATCAGCCCAAAGATAAATCCAAATAGACAAGAGATTAACATCCCTACAATAAGACTTCCGAGTCCAACCCACTGAAGTTCTCTGTCCGCGATGATTGTGCCAAATGTAATTGACATGACAGGACCCATCAAGGGAGAAACCAACATGGCCGCCACAATATTTGGGGAGTTGTTTTCCACTAGACCCAAGGCAGCTAGACAACTAAAGAAATATATAAAAAATCGAATTTGGATATTAGTAAAATCTTCCAATACATAAATAGTACCTACAAGCAGTGAACGTATGTTTGCTTACTCTGCTGTTACAATAAGAAGAAGATAGTCAAATGACAGTTGACCACCACTGCGTACGCCATCAACAACCTGCTTTACTGTCAATTTAGATCTAACAGACTCGACAAAACTTTTCCATCTCTTAGTTTCCTCTGAGTTACGTCTGAAAAAAATTACATAAATAGGTATGTCTTAAAATACTATTTCATTTATGATTTATAATCAATATTAAATAAGTATATCTTACAGAATGATTTCTTCTTTTTCTGTCTCAGTTTGCAAGCCAGAGTAGACAACACTGCATGGTAACACACTGCAAACACCAGCATTTGTACAAAAGATTGAAAAAAATATTTCAGATCCATTTGTATTTAGTTAATCCCATTATTTCAACCATTAAATTAATACATCAATGTCATAGAATCACAAGGATCGTCATGCATAAGTAACATGTCTGTGGCTCGATATCTACCACGAAGGTCAGTACTGATTCATTAATTTAAATGTTGTTGTGCATTTAATATAGCTAGATGATTGAAACAATAATTGTGTAGCAACCTTTATCTTAGTGGTGTAACTACGCCAATGCAGCCATTGCGGTGCATTGGAGAGCCTATGTAAAATAGGGGTCCAAAAAATGCACGCTCTATAAAACTTTTGGTATTGATACTATTCCAAGTATCGATACCAAATCCACCACAACAAGCAATGAAATAATAAAAATTTAAATATCTATCATGTGACATGAATTTTATTCTTACTATTCAAGAGAAACGTGGTGCATCTCCTTCTGAAGACCGGTTACAATGCATCGATTCAAAGTGAAAATGGAATTTTGAAGATGATTTAATGGATAAAACTGCGTACCTAGACTTAGTACGCGGTTTTATCCATTAAATTATCTTCAACAAAATTAAATTTTGCATTTAATTTTGTTGAATTTTGCCCAACTTTTTAATAAATCTTAATAAAAAGAAATAATTTACCTCACTAAAGAATTAAGTTTTTTTCCAATTCCCAACTCTGTTAAGCAATGAAGTATGTTTTCACAGGGATCTCCAGCAGCTACAGGAAATATGACCTCGTAATAGTTTCCATTTTTATCACCACACCATGCAACATGTTCCACTTCTAACTTCTTCAAGAGTTCATCTAAAATCTTAAAAAATTTACTGCATTTAAGTTATTTAATAAATTATTAAATCAACTTATCCAATAATGTTATTTTAAAAATGTGTCGAACAGGCATTATATTTCATAATACATAGTTAAAAATATTGTCATTCATTTTTTTATTTTTACATATATTATTAATTTAAAATCCTACAGAGTTGAAAACAGAGACCTATTTTGCTGAGTTAGACAAATCAATTTTTTGGATAGGCTAAAAAATTGGAGAATCACTGGACTAAGTGTATCAAGCTGAAAGGAAACTATGTTGAGAGGGAAAAAAATAAATTAAATGTGTTTCCTTCCCTAGTACGGCCTTATTATTCAGCCTGTTTTTAATAAGATTCAAACTTAAAAAGAAAATTAATTTTACTTCACACAAATTTTACTTCTTTAATTTGTTTACTCTTACAGAAATAAATTTCTACTAGTGTCAGATTTGATAACATAATTCTAAATATGTATGACAATATAAAAACACATTATTTTCAATAAATCCATTAAAGCAAAAGAATCTATGGTTTTAATGTAGTTTTTAGCGTTACCTTTTCCATCGGTACAATTTCCAAACTATGTCTTTCCATTGCATTATTTCCTTGAACCGAACATCTCTTATCGTTGAATCCACGATTTGTATATCCCTGATTCACTGTGATTGGTATACACTCCAAGTGTTTATCTCTCAATTCCACTTCAACAGAAAATATATTTGCAGAATATTTACCGCTGTCTTGATATCTTGTTGTGCCAGATCCGTATTGCAAAACTTGCTCGTAATTCGCCGTAGGAACGCACACAACAAAAACCACACCGGACATTTTGAATATTAAACACTGAATGTTATCAGATCTTATTGTCTGACATTGAAGTGTGTAATTAAATAAATACTAATCGAGTTAATTTAATTAACAAGTAGTAATGTGCTATCAATTATCACAGTAGCAGGTGTATTATTTATCTATATTCTTAACCCTTTATGATAATTATAACACCGCATGTCGCAAGCATAATGTTTAAAATTATTATTAAGTTTACTTGGGACAAAAGTATGGACAAAGATATTGAAGATTGGTTCCAGGATACAAAGTTAATGTTGCATCGGTGTCTGTTCCAAGAAATAAAAACAATTCTAATTAATTCAGAGAATACAAAATAATCTTAGTACTGACATTGACATAAGACGTCAATGAAACTTTAAATTGAGACAGATTGTATGAATGTACGACTAAGAATCAAAGATATAAGGAATGCAGTGCAGCGAAGAAAAACTCGCTCGTGTCCTTCAAATTAAAGGAGACCCTAGACTAACCGACTAATAAGGTGAATTCCACAAATGATGTCACAGGGTTTTGTGAAATTTTAACCCTTCCCCGTAATTATGTCACAAGATATTGTGTTATGACCCCACCCCCTTGTTGTAGACTCACAATTCCCTTAAGCGGGTTACAGTTTTAACCGATTAAATACTTACTATACTACAATATTTGAAGTGTTTGTTTGTCAAAGTGATAAGTGATGATACTGCTAATCAGGTCACTTTATATGACGGTCTGTTGCGTGTGATTTGCTGATTTGCCAGTCGCAATGAGTTACTGGTCGGGAACGCACCGCGCGTTCGCGGTTGAGCAATATTTAAAGAGCGATGATTCATTGGTTCGTGCACGTCGCGCTTTTTGTACTCACTTTAATATTAGACGAGTAAGTGATGGGCCGAGCACACAACTTATCTGGTGTTGTCTTCAAAAGTTCAGATAAGAAGGGACAATGGTTAACCAAACTTCACCGGGACCATCAATGTCAGCAGCGACGCTAGAACATGTGGCTCAAGTTTGATGTGAAATTATGCGCAATCTGCGTAAATTGATAAGGAAGATTGCAGCCTTTACTGAAATAAACAAATCAACAGAGCACGTTATTTTAAATAAAAAACTACAGTTTTACCCATACAAACTGTAAATCGGCGAAAATGACTATTATTTACGTGCAACTTTAGCGAGAATGATGCTGGAATATTTTGGAACAGCACGAATGCTTGAAAACATATTGTTTACTGACGAAGCACATTTTCATATTGATGGCTATTTTAATAAACAGAACATGAGATACTGGTGCCCTGACAACCCAAGGGAACGCCATCAAAAAAACAACAGAGTGGTGTGCAATTTCTGCCTGAGGGATAATTGGCCATTATTTTTTTAATCAGTGAGAGACAGTCACTGCTGACGTGTATTGCCGAATGATCGACGAGTTTTTGGTACCGCAACTGTAGCTGTTTCCCGGGTTCAACAACAGAATACAATTTCAGCAAGATGGAGCCACTCCACACACAGCTAGAGTTTTAATAGAGAAGCTGAGGGGAATTTTTTCCAATAAATTAATCAGCAAGTACGGAGACATACCCAAGGCACTTTGGTCACTGGACCTTACACCGTGCTACTTTTTTTGTGGGGATACCTTAAGTTGAGAGTTTACAGCAAAAATCTTTCAACAATTCAGGCCCTACAAGAAAATATCCACCGTGAAGTTGCTGCCATTGAACCAACGCTTTTCTCTCGCATATTCGCAAATTTAAGAGTCCGATTGCAAGAGTGTCTCGAGAGAAATGGACAGCATTTAGACAATATTGTTTATAAAACGTAAAATCCGCATTGTTAAACTCCATTTTGTATAAATAAAAAATGAAATAACATTGTAGTTTCTTTTTTATTTAATATTAAACTTGAAAATTTTCCGCTGGACACCCTTTATAACAGAAGTTACTAATGAATATGTGTAAAAAATTATTGTTTTGAAGCAATTAATAATAAGCAAACTAAACTAAAGATATGTCGTCAGTAATATTATTAGGTATCTTTATATGTTATATCACTGTGTATAACGTTACAGTCACTCCTCACTTAACGGTCATCTTGTTTAGTGTCCGCTCACATTTACAATAATTGTCGTACACATACCAATGCTACGTCCTCCATACAAGAATCATCAAACTTCTGCATCCCATCACGAGACATTTAATAATATAAGATGATATAAGTGTTTACCTCTACCACAAAGTGAATTGGAGAGCACCCGACCCCCTTTACAATAAGCGTTGCTTGTATTTAGTCAGTAAGTCAGTGTTCAGTGTACCGATCGATCAAACGCCGTGCACAAATTAAAAAACTTTACATCTTTCATTAAATAACATGAAATAGTGAGGTTATAGTGGAACAAAACCTGGTCTATATAAGCTTGTAGCGATCGGAATTCAAATCCACCGCCATCTCAGTCGGCATCGACACTAGCGACAGCGCTGCCGGCTGCTGCTACAAGTCGGGCTCAAGCATTCACCGCCAAGCAGTCTCTCCAGTTTCATCGTTTCACAACGGCGGTCTTGCCGGCTCGCGCTCGCTGAGCAAGACCGCCAACTCGCTTCATTTCATCTCATAAGACACGTGCACCTTCTACATCTTCATTCATTCACAACTGTATTCATTTCTAACCGTCTTAATTGTTTTTTATCGTACTGTCACAATAAATGACACACGCCAATCATATTTATTTAATTTAATCACCGTCCTTAACCCCCAAAAACTTTTAAGGATGTACATTTTAAGGACTTGTACATAAGAACGTACATTGATTATCTCTCAGTATGTACAATATATAGTATTTGATTTGATCAGTCACCGCATTCAATGATACACAGTATTTTGAGTGATCGTCAAATTCAAATCTTTATTGAGCCTTTATCAATTCCAAATTTAAATGGCAAAAAATCTTATTATTATTAGAAAAATAAAATATGTTTGGGTAATGTGGGTCATACAATTTATTATGAATTGTTTCATAAGTATCAGCATTTTTATTGTAACAATATTTATAGAAATAGTTATAGAAAAATACTAAGTAATTTCTTAATTTAGTATAATATTGTTTAAAAATGCAATAAACAAGTAAAATTAGCCTACTAAATCATTAACTTTGCATGCGCAAACATATTACATATTTATTATTGAAAATACATTTACAAAATAATTTTTTGCAATGATGCATATTTTCTTTCAGAGAATGAATGAAATATCACAGAAATTTTAGGAAGCAAAATATGCACATTGCACTGGAAACTAGTTATGTACATAATTATAATTTTGCACAACAAATTTATCTTATAAAAATAATTTTAAGTGTACATTAATGAAAAGAATAGATAAAAAATTTGAAACATATTAAATTAGATGTAGGATCTTGAATTCCATATTTGTAAAAACTTCAAAGTAATAAAATTAAAATAGTGTAATCTATGGAATTCTGGACAATAAAAGAATCTTGAAAGGAGATAAAAGTTTATATTAAAAATAATGTTTAGTAATATAATAAATTCTTTCCTATGATTAAGAATACTCTTTGTATTAAATCGGGTTATCACAACTTTATATGTACATATATACAGCAAGGTTTTTAATTAAATATTTTTTATTTATTTTACTTCATCTTAAAAAAAAATAGAGATACGTACACAGAATACGTGTCTCATCAATATTCTTAACTATTTTCAAACTAACCTAAATGCTTGTGTTATGAAAATAGGACTAACTTGCTGGTCTTGCGGAATGAGGCTCGAATCCCTGACCGCTGAATCACTAGGCGGGTGTCTTAACCACAATACCGACAAGCACGTCATGTATACCTGTATAAAAATATTAACATTTCCACCATTTAAGAATATTTCTATAAAAATAGTGTAAGATAAAGAGAATTAGGGTAAAAAATTATTTGTAGTAGTTAAATACGACAAAAGGATGACGTACATCCAAATTTAAATATAACCCACTCCAAAATAGTTATTATACTCATCTATATATACTATTATAAAATATAAAAATTATATGAATTTTGAGAATATAACACAATTAGTTAGACAGTGACAACGTTCATAAGAATTATAAATATGAATGGTTTATGCAAAGGCAATTCCAAATTCAGTGTGCAAGGAAAATATTAAATTAAATAATATTATAGCCGTAGAAACACTACGCAATCACCAAAAATATATTAGAAGACCTGGGTGACTGATGGTAAGAAAAAAAAATTTAAATGGATAACTTAATGTTAACTACCATCGTTATTTAATAAATATCATCAACATGTTGAAATTTATTAGAATATTTTAATGTTAACAATATAGTACAGTAAAATCCCGTTTATTTGAAGTTGAGGGGACCGAAAATCAAGAAAAATGTTCAAATAACGGTTTACGATAATGAAAATAAAATTTTTCTTACATAGGCACTAACTTTTTTAATTACAACTCGACGTAATTATATATACACATTTTAAAATAACATACAAGTTGTCAAAATACAGCGTAAACAAATCACAACATTATTTTTATAAACTCTATTATAATGGACTATCTTTTCACGCCATTTTTAATAACAAATAACAACATAATCGTCAACACCGCCATTTCTCCACTGTATTGAAGTTAGCAACAAAAATTCCCAGTGCTTTTAAAAACTTCGTTTTGTGGTGGTCGCGGCGGCATTTCGCACTCGCCTGTGATGTCTTGTTATTTTTCTTCTTCAATATCTGCTTTCTTACTACATGACATTTCTAGCCATTCAACGCTAATCATGTTTAATATTGTCATCATGTTTAATATTGTCGACAACGTCATTAATGGGGTTGAGTATTCTTCAGTTAATTTTATTTTGGATAATACTTTTTGACAGGGACAACATTCTGCTCCAAAACTTCGACTTGTGGTGAATTTCAAATAAACGTTCTTCAAATTAACTGAATTTTACTGTAATATGTATATTTTTATTAGTATTCTAGTAAAATCAATAACGTGAAGTAATCTTTGAATAGAATAACAAATTCATCACCGAGTGTTACAAGCACCACTACACTCATATCTGTACATTTATATAAATAATGATCACACAATTTCATGTTGCATTTTCCCAGGTCTTCAAATTCTTTCAATGTTTATTTTACACTTGTCCTTCATTTTTTGGACTAGGATAAAACATGGGATCACTGACAGGAGTGACGATGAACTTCGCTTTATTTCCGCTTGTTGTCCTTGCATGTTCCTTGCTAATATCTTCAGAGCCTGATATCGTTGTAACAGGACCGTTTGCGTCTTCTGATAATTTTGTGTAATTTGCCAGTCTATTTACTGGAAAACTTCTGCAATGAAAAAATATATATCAAAAAAAGTTGTATCAATGTGTTCAAAATTTAATAAAAATGAATTGATAATTCTGGTGTCTGCTATCAGTTTACTCAAAAGTATTTGACATTCTGTAAAAATAAGGTAGATGACTCTTTCAAAAATAATGGAACGATTAAATGTATTAATATCAAAAAAAAAGTAACATATAGGTTCGAAAATTGTCACTAAAAATATTGTCGCTGTAGCATAGTTGGATAATGCACCTTCCCCGGTTAGGAAAGAGATCCAGGTTCGAATCCCGGTGGCGCAACAACAATATTTTTCGATAAAATTGATTTTATATGTATATCTTTCTAATTAATATATTTAATTCATATTAAAAAAATATATGTGACATAAAGTATGAAAGTGTGACATCTCCATTTTCATAGTTTTGATATAATCGTTAAAAACGTGTACACATTCAAATTTAAGACTAAAATAAAAACAAAAAATGCAGTCATACTTAAGTCTATTGATTTGTTGGTTTTCCTTTTTATAAAACAAATGTTTGAACAAAGTTTTACATTTTATGTCACTGTTTGAAAATGATGTATGGATTTGTTGCATTTTGATACTTATCACACTGGATATGTCACTGTTTTCAACCATGAGATGATCTTCTGCATTTTGTTTTAAGATAAGGACGTACGTAAAAACATTTTTTAATGCCTTTATATATTCGTTATAATATAATATTGAACATTTGAAACTATAAATTAAAGTAAGGAAAAAATCAAATAAGACAATCAAAATTGGTATAATTAAGTGCCTGAGAAACAAAATTACTATACCTAATTAAAACCTAACCCACTGAGATTACAAAATTTAAAATGTATAGGTAATATACATATCAAATCAATTTCAATTGTGTTTAACATAAATCCGTGTTATACGTAAATAATATTGAAAAGAATTAATATTTAATAATTAGAAATAAGGTAATAGTAAAAAATGATATTAATTTTATAAGGCAAGGTCGTTGGTTTCCTCGATGGGTACGCAAACTGATTCACTGACATCTGCGGCTCCTGATTCTCTATGACTTACACACGTTTCTAGTACATTATAATACAATAAACACTCATCAGCTTTCCGATTATTGCCATAGCGCTTCATTAGACGTTTGCCAACATCGTTCAGCTTGGTTATTTTCACATTAGAGGTGGAAATATTTATAATGGTGGGATTAACATGTAACATGGATATTTTGGATTTATAGATATTCTTCGACTTACACGTGTCAACGTTATATTGGAGCTCTCCAGCGACAGTTACAACACCAGAGCGCTTTTTCCTCAATAAAAATCTCTTTGATAGTGCGAATTGAAAGTGCCATTGACCCGAAAGCTTGAGAATTTCTTGCACTACACATTTCCAATCCAAAACTGTTATGATGATACAATTTTCCATGCTCTTTAAATATTTCCTAATAGTCTTCGGGATCAACAATGACTTCCTTCTTCTTAATCTTATTTTCTATACCGGTAAAAACTCAATCGGATGGAAGGAACGAGTGCTCCCGATATGGGAAATATTAGTTGAATATTCTTTACAGCATGATTGCCACTTTCAAGCCATTTCATGCACATTCCAATAAGAATTGAATTTTTATTTTGGTCTCCTCATCCGTCAGCCATAAATCGCACAGTACTGATTTCTTCAAAATCAGTTGAACAGCATTCGCAATCTCGTTTGAATCTTTCGAGTACTGGTCCTCTGTCCATGCAAATATGTGAACATTATCTATAGTGAGTATGAAATGTGAAGGGCCTGTAACTGCTGTAAAATTGTAAATATATAGCTGCCGTAAATAATATACAGCTTGATCTTGGACTTTAGGTAGGGGTGGTTGGTTCTTTTGACAATCAAAATAAATTATTATCATGGAATCATTTTCCTCTTGCAACATCGAATAAAAGGGTTTTGCTCTTAGTTTTTGCACCCGTTTTTCTATAATTAGATTATTTTTTTCACGTGACACGTGTCCATTTGTGGAGTCCCAAATCCAATGTTAAACTGTGTAGTAAACACCTTTCGAAAATATGATGTCTTTGAAACACAATTATTATTTGCAAGCACTGCTTCTGCATTACATATTTTACACAATTTACAAATATTCAGTTCAGAAGACAGATATTGGCGTACTTTAATTTTACTGCGACAGTAATGTATTTCTAAAGGAACCAGCTTCGTTATAAATTCTATAATTGCATTTTTTCGATTGACAATTATAGTGGTCTTCCTATCATCTCCTCGATTTTCAATAGGCGGAGCTCCTGACTGGTAGTGTCTTTTAATGACACCTAGAACACGCATTTCCATCCGCAGAGACATCGTACAGTACGCACCGAAGAAGCTGTTGTTTCTTCAAAAATGGCATTTACTGTGGCCAATTACTATGGCTTCTAACAGGACCATCTTCCATTATATGGTTTACCTGGTCGTCCCAAGTCTTCTGCGGACGTCCTCTATTTCTTGTGCCATCAACACTTGTGTCTATCTTTCTTACCATTCCCTCCTCATTCATTCGTTCCATATGACCAAACCACCTAAGTGATTCTTTTTAATCTTACTCACTATACTAAGATCAGCTTTACATTCTTCCCTTATTTTCTCATTTTTAATCTCATAAATAGATTTGCCACATATGCATCTAAATGATTTCACTTCTGCTGCATTCAGTCTACTTTTGTTCTTCTACTGCCAGCTCCAGGCCTCACTTCCGTACATCAGTGTATATTTGTTTATGTTTTTAATATCGTTGTGTAATTTTCTATGAATAATCTTTACTATACTTGTTCAAGAATCTGCCTGTAAGGATATTGTTATTGTTAATGGCACACCGTACCATATAAATATATAAATAAATAAATGATTTATTATAAAGTACAAGATTAAATTATATATTATTATATATATGTTTTCACACACCCGTGAGGAAAAACTTACAATCTAGATTTTCGTAGGCCGGGTTCTTCACTTAATCTTCGATATCTTCCACGTAGCTCATATGCTGAGGGTCTTTGAGCAATAGTCGCTGCAGGAGACCAGGTCATGTGACTTCCGCCTACCTTCAATCGCTCTAGAAAGTCATCCTGACTTATACTAAAATAATAAAATAAAGATTAGAGGAATAAAGTTTACACTATTTTAATGTTAGTTATTTTCACACATTCTTGTAAATTCTGAGAAAATGAAAGATATTGACAAAAAGTTCCAACATGATAATTATGATCAAATAAAATAGCTTCGGCTATATGAGATATCTGATATTTAATAACAGTGCCTTTGTAGGTAAATATCCAATAATTATGTGTTCTTGAACATATTCAAATATGTATTGCTAAAATAATATACTGGTCAAAATAAGAAAAATATTTAAAAATTGAAAAATATTGATTTTTCAGGCGCATTCATTCTAGTATAATGTGTTAAAAAAAATTTACAGATAAAGAATATTGCTTTAAATAATTTTCAACAAAAATCAGATTCTCATTGAGTTGACATATAATATGCTGTTTCAAGGAAAAATGAATTATCAAATTTGGTACTTGAAGCGAGTCCATGTAATAACATATATAGAATTTTCAAAAAATTGATAAATATTGAGAGTGAAGGACGAGATTTGGTGAACGTTATATATATATATATACATATGTATATATAAAGTGATCACTTAAACCAGCAGAAGACAGGTTGTAAGCCCTGTATTTGCCCCCCATATTTATATATATCATTCCTTTAAAAAATATAATAAAATAGCTTCATCTCTATGAGATATCTGATATTTGTTTGATATTTATAAGGCTGACAGCAAAATACGATAAGTTTAAAAGTGCAGTCAGTAGATACAACAGTGAACAAATGTGTTACAAAAATAGTTATACCAGAATGCAAGTATAAAAAATGAAAATATTTGCTTTTGATGATAATAATAAACAAAAAAAACTTACCGAAAAGCTTCCCATGCCACAGCTCGCTCCAAAGCTGCCTCATAGCTGCCAGGTTTGGCATCGCCATTTTCATTTGTCGGGTCGCTCTGCCCTTCATTGTGTAAAGTTTTATCAAAATCTTTGGCTGCTCTTATGTCGTTCCGCCAAAACTGACCGTCCTGGGAATTATAGGGAACCACTTTCTTGATCTATAAAAGAAAAAAAAATAATTACATATTTGTTTGAAAAATAACATAAAGGTTACATAAAAGTATGATATATGATATATTTTATTCATCTACTATGATATATGATAAATTTTATTCATCTACTATGATATATGATATATTTTATTCATCTACTATGATATATTTTATTCATCTACTATGATATATGATATATTTTATTCATCTATGATATATGATATATTTTATTCATCTATTATAGCTTGAAGATGAACTTGCCATGAAAACCAATACAGCAGCAAAAAATATGCACACAATGTTGACAATGGTTAACAGTAAACTAATGGAACCGTCTACAGCAAGTTCAATCACAGGATTATCAGAATACATCTGAGTCTTCACGACAGTCGTGAATCGAGTCTCGTCATTCAAGAATATCAGGTGGACCAAGGACATCGCCCAAAGCAATCCCTGAAAAACAAAATAAATGATTAGATGCTACATATTAAGCAGCGCATTTCATTATAGTATTATATGATTGCGTAAAGTATTATAAACCAAACACACAATGCGCACTAATTACTAAAGCATCTCATTTGAGAAAGTACTGTGGGAGCTTAAAAATTAGTTCCTGCATGATAAACTACAAACACCTAATACATATGTAGCGACCATAATTCAAATCTACCGCCATCTCAGTCAGCATCGACGCTGGCGACAGCGCTGCCGGCTGCTGCCACAAGTCTGGCTCAATTCACCGCCAAGCAGTCTCTCGAGTTTCAGCGTTTCACAATGGCGGTCTTGCCGGCTCGCGCTTGCCGAGCAAGACCACCAATTCATTTCATTTCACGCACACGTGCACCTTCTTCACTCATTCATTCACTGTATTCATTTCTATCTGTTTTCAGTGTCATAATAAACCTCAACACACATCAATCACATTTATTTCATTTAACCACCGTCCTAACCCCCAAACATATTTTGCAATAAATTTAGGAATTTGACCTGAAATTTGGGGAATTTCAAATTATATTTGCTGAATAAACTAACTAGCTTTCATAGGAAAATAAACGATCCATCTGTAAGGACTGAAAGATATTATCCCATCCCAATCTTAAAATCATTCCAAGAATGAAAACTACTTTTGGTCAAAGATTATTCACCTTTCAAGCTTCCAGAATATACAATCAAATTGGTTGTTGAAATGAAGTAGAGCAGATACTGAGACTAAACTGTTTTATATTATTAAATAATTCTTATAACTGCACTTTGTGTGTTGTACTGACTGCATTATAGCTATTTTCCTTTAACTTTATGTGCTTACATTATATTACATGTTGTATTGTTTTTCTCTCATTTTATATATTTTTACGTTTACTTGCCTTGTATGTTTCGTTTTGATTGATCGTGTTTTGCCTTCAATGAGTTATTTGGTTTTGTAAAATGTAATTTGTTTGCCAATTTGCCCTAAAACAGGCTTGCCTAGTTGAGCAATGCATTTTAAAATCTGTGTAAAATATATGTAACAAACTGTCTTTTATTTTAGCTGTACAATGATTATATGTATCTAAATAAATATAAAAATAAATAAACTTAAAATATATATATATACATATTTAAGTTGACCATTTAAAACTACATATGTATATTGTTATTAAAAATCTGATGTCTTTATCAAAAAGAATATTAAATATAAAAAATAAGCCTTTATTCTAAATATGAAATCATGTATAACAAAACACGTCCACAATACAATACACCTACCAGAAAAAAATATTTTTTTTGTAATTCCTTATTTACAATTAAATAAAACCACTAATTAAGAATTTGCGAGATTTAAAGAGAAAATAATTGTTTAACTCACGGCATTGACAGCAGGAGGTAGCAGCGATGCTGAAATAGCAACACCAACAAGGGAAGTGGTGTTGCCAGCTAATACAGCAATAGCTACAGCCGCACCAGATGGTACAGCAACCAAAGCACCTATCCACAGGGCACGGACGTCACACCTACAATTTTATGTAATTAAACTTTATTAATGTTTTAAAGCAGAGAAGAAAAGACTGAAGCCATAACAAATTGATTATTCCTTCAATCAGGTTTAAATTATACTAAAATAGCAATATACTGGTCTAAATGAAAAATTGAATTTCATGCGTATTCTAGAATAATGTGTTAATCATTTGTCACGTATATACAGATAAAGAATATAGCTTCCAATTAAAAATAAGATTCTCATTAGTGACATCTATGCTGTTTCAGGGAAATGAATATCAAAGTTCAGACAGAACAGTCGTAGTTTAGTCGTTGTCGGGCTAGATGTACGACAGTTGAATGTCAGAACAGTTTTATTGTAACACCCGCACAACAGTAATTTGAATTTGGTATCAATCTGAAAACAGAGCAGCATGTGTTTTGATCATATGGTCAAAAAATAAAAGAAGAAGGCGATGTTGGGTGCATCCAATATATAGCGAGATATTAATAAAAGGAAAATTTTATACACTATGAAGGTCTTCACCCTAGAAAGGCTTGTTTCATATTTTCAAATAAATATACATACATTCTATGTGTATTACACTTAAATAAGGTTGACAATATCCTACGAAAATTATTAATTAATTATTGTAAATGGCTGGCCACTTCTCCATCAAATCTATCAAAATATCTATATTGTGTTCACGCAACATTTTAGTGACCTTGTACTGTAGACAATTACAAAATACATTGTTTTCATCAGTAGATCACAGGATCAGATTGTGTCGGTGTACGACACTTTAGTCGTTGGTGTGCGCGCGCTCGTATGTTTAGTGAGCCGGTCGTCAGTTGTCCGACAGAAACATAAGGGGCCTGTTCAAATGCACCGCCGTTTGAAAATGTTGAATGTCTTACTCATTCATACAACCATAAAGAAAAATGACTTTTATGTGAATTGCAAAAATGGCAAGACAACAAATAAGCAGATACTTTTCTGTTTAAACAAAAATTTTCAAATATTGTTGTTTTTTATTATTCAATATATCATTAATGATTAAGATTAAGATAATAAACCATTGTATTCGGAAATAAATTATAAAAATAACTTATAATAGTAAATTAGTTACCTTGAGGTGATTTCGTATGTTGGCCATTCTCCGACTCCGTAATTTTCATTGATACAACAAATTACTAGACCAAACACGAAGCCGACACCCAGTGCCACCAGGAGTCCAACTATCTCATGAATGACTCCAATCCTTTGGAGGTCTCTATCGTGAATTGCGGTACCCAATGTGCCAGCCATTATGGGACCCTTAATTAAATAAAAAAAACAATAGAAACACAAAGTTTTTGTTGCACAAAATAATAATAATAATAATTTATTTTTTTGATTCATAGTACAGGGTGTTATAATTGGATAACATTGCAGTAAAGTAAGACATATAAAACTTAAAGTAATTGCATTGTTCAATGTATAAAAATATATACATATATAAATATATTTATATATATATTGAACATATAAAAGTAAAACAAGATGCAATTAGATAACATATAAATACAACGTAAAATTTAAAGTAAATGTTCAATGTATCAAAAATAAAAAGAGTAAGTAAAGTAAGAGTAAATAATATACAAATATGAAGTAAGAGTGTGTAAAATAAGTAAATAACATACAAATATGAAGTGAACGTATCTAAAATTGTAATGTTCAATATAAAAATATTTTTAAAAGTTCAGTTAAATAATATACTAACACAACTATAGAGAAAATTAGAAAATGCAATATTCAATATAGAGGTACTGCTGTAGCATTTTTAATCTCAAGTTTGGAGTTTTAAAAGTTCTTGAGCGTAATTTCTCCCCATCTCGTGGAGCCAGAACTGCACTTTTCTTGAAAAATATGCAAGACTATGGTTACAATAATATGTAGTAAGTAGATAGCTATTTTTTAAAAATAAAATGGGAAGAGAATCATTAATATATTATAAATAGGCTTCTATTTTAATTATGTAATGAATTATAAAAATACAATTGATACAATTTTCACAAGGGAAGTAAGGCGACTTATTTGTGAAACAGCCTTCACAGTTGAGGTATATTACCTAGTAATTTTGACGCACTGGTGTGAAAAATACCCACAGACAATCATGACTCAAAATAATACTATATTTTAAATAAATATTCTTAATAAATGGCAGCAGCTAGTAACTCAAACAATTTATACTCACAGACTACCAAATATATAGACATGAGCTAATGCAAATTTCAATATTTTCATTTTGGTGTCACCCACGTGATCACTTTGATACATTTACACAATCAAAGAGCTCCGTAATTTTTTTTAAATATATGACTCGATTGAAACGAAAATTTAAACGCTGACAATATATGTAATATGGATTAATGTAAAAAAAATATGTCATGTTTACACAAAGATTTAATTATCTAAGAGTAAATGCTTTTGCTGTTGCATAAACGTGTCAGATTTATGTTTCCACAAAGAATGTGTGTAGAATGCCCCTTTTTAAATGTAAAAAAATCGAATCCATAATATGAGTCGAAAGTGACCACACGGCAATAATTATAATTATTAATACATAACTTAATTTTTTTAAATAAATCTAAATTTGAAATAAACAAGAAAGAAAAATATATAACCATCAAAGGTGATATGAGCATACTGGCCACCAGGACGACGGTGCTGTTCTCAGCGAGGCCTATCGCAGCAGTCAGAGCTGCCACAATCAGGAGGAAGAAAAAGTCAAATGTCAGAGCTGCCCCCGCACGGATCTGTTCGGAAACTTGTGCCACTGTCATTCTGGATCTGACGGAGCGAACGAATGTGTTCCAGGCCGAGTCTTTAATTCTAAACAATGAACAAAATGGTGTTTTATTATTTTATTACTTACACATCAAGTGGTAGACTATACTAGTATAACAGTATAACCATCACAGTTCTTTTTAGTCGTGAACTAACCATCATTATGTAATTAGAACTTGAATGTAACGATCAACTACTATAGACACCAACACCTAGAAGGCAAAACTTAATATATAAATCAATGTCTGCGAATGCTAAATCTGTAGTTAAGTTGTTGGGCGTGCACATCGATTCAGATCTTTCAATGAATACACAAATCAGCAAAACTGTCAGTGCATGCTGACATCAACTGAGACAGATTAAAAGTATTCGGAGACATCTTCCTCTTGAGGCAGCCCGTCTACTTATAAATGCATTTGTGGTGTCATGTGTGAACTATTGTAACAACATTTATGCTGGCCTGCCAAATTGGCTCTGATTCTCTGAAAAAGTTGAATTTAAATTGTGCTAGTTAATGGTTAAACTCTCACGTCAGCCTCTACTTCAGCCACAAGAAGGGTTTTAGAACCGACGAACCGTTGCCGGAAGTCTAAATTTAGTGAACGGTCATTTGCGGTGGCTGGCCCAAAAGCGTGGAACTCTTTGCCCTCCGTCATAAGAAACAGTGCATCAGAGACATTATTTAAGAAGAAACTAAAAACGCATCTTTTCAAAATGTCATTTCCATTTTTAATTTTAAAACAATGCTAATCGAAGAACTGTAAACAGTTTATGTGTAAAACGCCCTTGAGGTGAAACTTTTAACGAAAATGGCGCTATACAAATTATCCATTATTATTATCATTATTATTGCTAAATGAGATTTATTAAATATGAATTAAATATATTAATTAGAAAGATGTACATATAAAATCAATTTTATCGAAAAATATTGTTGTTGCGCCACCGGGATTCGAACCTGGATCTCTTTCCTAACCGGGGAAGGTGCATAATCCAACTATATGTACATCTTTCTAATTAATATATTTAATTCATATTTAAAATATCACAGACCTATGTTCTGAATAATTACAACTTCACAATAAGAATGTGTTCTCCTAATAAATGAGATTTTAACTATTAGAGGTTTAGTTTTTAATGTTTTTAGTGATTGCCTGTCAAATTATGAATAATCAGTTACCAAGCATTGTTACAATCAGAGTTAAAATAATGGTTTATCTCATCATTAGTTATTTCCCCAGGGTTAATAAAAATTAATAATATTTTCTATTGAAAGTCATTTCCAAATCTAATGAATCTAACTCCCAAGCTTTAAAGAGATGTGGCTCCACTATCAGTGATGTTTAATCATCTACAACCTACCGCCAACTTTAATGTTTCCCTCAGCTGACCGGGTGAACGATCGCTCACTCGTTAAAACTGTTCCACGAGCAGAAATTTTGTGAAAATGAAAATGCTAAAAAATCTTTCAGTGTTTTCGCTAACATGTGACACCGCATTTTTAGTTGTGCTTTGCTTACATAGAATAGTTACACTTTTGATTTGACTATCGATCATGTCATTTCATTGCTCTTTGTATTACACATTCAATTGATTATGTGGAACCGGTTGCTACGATATTGAGTTAAAAATCACCGGGAGACAAATATCAACCATCGCTAGTGCATTATACACTAGTCTAGTCACTAGACAAGTCAGTTGTTGATTTTTAGAAGTATTTGCTATTTTCGATTATTTCACTTCACCCCTAAATGTATTTCATAATTCAGGGCGTAACTTCCAAATTTGGTCAAATCCACTTATTGACAAAGTGAGAAAATGGGACATTTAATGATTTTAAGATACATTCACTATTTTTATAACATGGCAACATAAAACGAACATGTCATCTCTCCGATCATCTTCACAATGTATAGAATTCGGAAAGATGACATTGCCTTTGTAATGATATAATCTGTCCACTATTGAAAATTAGTCCTATTGTGTATTTAGAAGATTTGATGTTGAATTTGTCTAGATTTAAAAATCACATAATGTCAAACACTCTCAAAAGAGTGACTAAAATATAATAATAATTTGGTGGTGACTGCTTTTGAAAATTACCTCCTGAATTGCATATGTGTTAGAGGAATTAGATTTGCGGCCAAACAATAATTAGTAGATGTTCGCACCGCTGCTTCATTTAGATTGATTGAAAATGTTTGTTCTGGGCGGGTGAGAGAGGGGGAGGAAATAACTCACTGTTGCGTCTCCCCCGCGCGTCCGGCGTCGCTGCCCGGCGCGCCGTAGTGCAGCGCGCACGGCAGCACGCTCAGGGAGCTGCCGGCGCGCGCGCCCACGCCGCAGGCGCGCAGGGCCAGCAGCGTGCGCTCGCAGCGCGCGCCGCCCTGCACGCCGAACGCCAGCTGAGCGTGCGTGTCCCGCGCGCTGGCCGACCACGCCGAGCCCTCCACACCGAGGCTGGAAAGCGTCTGCTCTACCATCTAGAAAACAAAACAATATAAAATATAAACCAAAAAATGTTACATACCACACCTGCATAGAATATGTTTTCCGGATAAAATTTGTCACGATACTGTGTTAAAAATAGCGCATTGGAAAATTCGCAACATTTAATAGCTATGCGGGTGGGGGTAAAAACTATTTTTCATTTAGAAAGAACAATTGTATTAGTATGTGTAACAGCCCGTTTCAAAAACACGTTATATATATATACAATATATAGCGACAGCGCTGCCTGCTGCCATTACAGGTATGGGCCGATCCTTCAGCGAAGTTCTGCCTTTCCTGTTTCATCGCTTCGCAACAGCAGTCTCTCCACGCGCGCCGGGCGAGACCGCCGACTCGCTTCATAATACACGCGCATTTTCTACATCTTTCTTCACTCATTTATTTATTTAATTCTCGTCTGTCTTCATTGTTCTATCCGACTCAATAAACACCAACACGCCAATCACACACTCTTTCATTTAACCACCGACCTAACCCCCAAAGAAGAATACAGGATTGATGCAGAACGCCGTCTCAGGATAGGTAAAAGGCTCTAGCGTGTCTAGCAAAGGTTATTATCTAAAAAAAATGTTACCATTGACGTTATTTTAGCATTTTAAATCGTCAAATATACTAAAATTGATCGTTAATATTATTAAAATAGTCAAAAAGTTACAACAGTTAAAAAATCTATAATCATAAAACAAGTTCAAATTTTGTCGAAATTTGATATCTTTGGTTTTTGACAATTTACTCAGACGTAATATATTAGTTTCCTTTCCAATTTGGCAACAAAAAAAAGCATTCGACACATGCTTAAATGCATTAATTTACCTTTAAAACAGATTGATTCGTTAGCCTGTAAATCGAGATAGGCACAGTACACTTCACAATGGTACACATTTACATGAAGTATGCGCCGCTGCGATCAGTTGATGTTTCATTAAATAATCATCTTCAGATCTAATTACCGTTACGTAAAGATAAAATCAAATAATAATGTTTATTAATTATGCACATTCGTGTACACACATTACGCGAAGGTCAGTTTGTCTGGTTGAATAATATTAATGATTTTTGGAGAATCAGATAGTTAGATTGCACTTCCGATCGTAAAGCAAGACGTGTAATACATATTTTTTTCCTCGCTAAATGTCTAAAGATACAATCACAACTCACGGCACATAAGGCCGTGTACATGGATTCGTTCCGCTTCTGAGAGATCGAGTTGCGGGCGTAAAGCTGCAGCTGGAGCTCAGCACCGACTCTCCGGTGCAAGCGGCGCTCTCGTGGAAAGCTGGTTCCCATTCTCTGGTCAGGACCAGAGAATAGCAACGCCTACAGAATAGCTACAGATAAAATAATGGCCGTGACTAAAGTATTTATATTTATATACACGTGTGAACTTTTTATTTATTTATATTTTCCTTGATTTTCTTTACATAACATAAATAATATTTCGTAACTTTAATGTATTATATAATATGTATTATCTTTATGGCGAATCGGGTCTTAAAAAAAACCTGATTATTATAAAGAACTCAACAAATGGTCGTGTCAACATATTTACATTAGTAACTAGCCGATATCGTTCACCATTATCCATTTCTCCTGCCCCCACACCGCGTATCGCCTACCACTACCCCAACAACCAAACAACCCTCCATCCGAGCTAAAAATATACCCCTAGTACGCCCATTTAATGTGCCCTTAAAACCTTTCATCTCGCCAGTATATTGCATGCATACATGTACATATTAAATGTATTAATTAGGAAAATATACATATAAAATCAATTTTATCGAAAAATATTGTTGTTGCTACCGGGATTCGAACCTGGATCTCTTCTAATCCGAGGGACGTGCATTAACCGATTATGTTACAACACACAGTACATTGACGACAAATTTTCGAACCTATATGTTACACTTTTCAAATTGATACATCTATCGTTCCATTATTTGAAAGCCATCTACTTTTCCCGGAATATTTTTCGATAAAATTGATTTTATATGTATATCTTTCTAATTAATACATTTAATTCATATTTAAAATATCACAGACCTATGTTCTGAATAATTACAAATTCACAATAAGAATGTGTTCTCCTTATATATATATATATATACATGGTGTTGAATATTCCATCGTAAATTATCTTATCGACATAATGTTATTTTTGTTTTATAGTTGATTTATTTCGTATTTATATTATTAGATGGCGCGGCGGCGGAAGTGTTCGGTAAAATTTCGTCGGTTTGAGTTATTAAATTCTCATTTTTTTTGGTACTTACTTACATACATACAGTTATATTACGTAAAGTGCGGTGTGATGTATATAACGTTATATAAACACTTTACACGGTTCAACTGCGTAATTTTTCAATCCCACCGCGCGAGGCCGCACAACCCAGGTGATTTCCGGCTTCATTGGTGTCTTCGAACGACGTCTTGTTAAATCGACGAGTTTTACATGACCTTGAGGAATGTTGCAAGCATATTCTATGTAATATGCAGTGGAGTCTTATTATAACGTGTCTCGATTTAACGCCAATTCGGATATAACGCGATGAATTATAGAATCCCTTTTTTTTAAATCTTAACTTGAAGGAAATTTTACCACTTACCATTCATCAAGTATAGAGAAATGCTGGAAAAGAGCTGTGGACAGCCTTTATCACGCCAATCCACCATGGAAGATGATGATAAGCCAAATGTAATTTCACAGAAGATGTACAAAGCGAAAAATCTGAATGAAAATATTAAATTCAGACTTTTCGCCCTGTTCTGTGTATTAAAAAGTTTTACTAACAGTGCTATAATACGAAATGATTTAAATCAAACGTCTGTACGGGTCAAATTGGGTGAAAATACAGGTGTTTTAGGATATTAGGTCCACTAAGTGATTCCCGATTTCCTTGAACGCCGATTTCGAGCGACCCCATTTTTTATATCACTTTTTTGGACCCCAACACCCGCGTTATAACAGAGCTCCACTGTATAATGTGAATAGCTTAAATTTATCACTTAGCATTTTGTGGAAAGTGATGGTATTTGAGAAGAAGAAAAGCAAGACACTGTGCTAAATACTTGTAGGTAATGAATGTTTGGTACAAGTAGATGAGTTTGGATATTTGGGAAGTATGTTTGATAGAAACGGAAAAGCTGAGAATGATATCGAAAGGAGAATTACTGCAGTGAATAAATTGAACGGCGCTTTGAATGGAATTATATCTAACGGGAATTTGTCAACCGAGGCAAGACTAGCGGTGCACAATGGAGTCCTGGTACCGACACTGATATATAGAAGTGAGACCTGGAGCTGGCAGAAGAGGAACGAAAGTATACTGAATGCAGTGGAAATGAGATCACTTAGGCGTATAAGTGAAAAGTCAATTTACGAATGATGAAATAAGGAAAGAATGTAAAGCTGATGTTAGTATAGTGATTAAAATTAAGAAAGGAACACTTAGGTGGTTTGGTCATATGGAACTGATGAATGAGGAAAGAATTGTAAGAAAGATATATGACGCAAGTGTTGATGTCACCGGAAATAGAGAACGTCCGCGGAAGACTCGGCACGACCAGGTAAACCAGATAATGGAGGATGGTTCTGTTAGAAGCCTCAACAATCGACGAGCTTGTATGAGAAGATGTATGAATGTGGATGAGGCGAGTATTGTGTGTGGCGCTCTATCCTTTCTGCCTACCCTCGCGGGAAGCGGCGTGATGGTAAGTAAGTAAGCATTTTTTTACAGATTTGAGAAGGATTTCTTAGAAGGCCCTAACTGTATTAACTGGCCTTTACCTGTTCTGAATATGATTCACTCCATATTTTGAAGACACAACATTTAATATGCGTTATATTTTCCATTTCCATTTAAGTACGGGTATAATACCTTGCAGCATTTTTTTGCGGCGTTGTAAAGAATTTCTAAGAAGGGCTTAACGGTAATAGCCTTAGTGCCAGCGGTTACTCGTTCAGAAAATACAACATTTAATATGCGTCAAATTAATTATTGGACTGTCAGGTCGGTAAGTGACTTTTGATGAATTCTACGTAAAATGAAATAAAATTAAACCTAATTCACGCACTGACTCATTATTGTTGGGAAAGGTAAATATTTGGAGAACACATTCTTATTGTGAAGTTGTAATTATTCAGAACAGACCGGTCTGTGATATTTTAAATATGAATTAAATATATTAATTAGAAAGATATACATATAAAATCAATTTTATCGAAAAATATTGTTGCGCCGCCACCGGGATTCGAACCTGGATCTCTTTCCAAACCGGGGAAGGTGCATTATCCAACTGTTCTACAGCGACGATATTTTTAGCGACAAATTTTCGAACCTATATGTTACCTTTTTGATATTAATACATTTAATCATTCCATTATTTGAAAGAGCCATCTACCTTATTTTAACAGAATCTCAAATACTTCAATAATAATAAAATTATTATTGCGCAACAACAATATTTTTCGATTAAATTGATTTTATATGTATATCTTTCTAATTAATATATTTAAGGGTAAATATCATCATCATCCTGTATCTCTCCACTAGTGGATATAAGCCTCGCTAAAGGATCCTGACTCCTGCTACTCTTCTTATCATTGAGCTTGAGCTTCACTCCAGGATCTTTCTCAACAGTCTATCATCTCTTCCTCAGATACGTCCAGCTCATTGCCATTTGAGGATGTAGATTTTTTTGCCAACATTCATGGTGAGGCGAAGAGGATCCTGTTTAAATCGTTCTTCTGTTTGGATTGGCGCGTTATTGCAGCGCATCTACAATGTTTGCCGAAGGCCGTATACATGGATTCGTTCCGCTTCTGAGACCAGCGATTAATCATATGGCCACACATAGCACAAATGCTTTGGTTTGGTTTCAAAATACGATTTTTCAGTATAAAAACGCTCTTGGATCGGGTAGCCAACACTTTATCCCTGGACCTAGAGCACAGGATTTGTGAATAATAGTACATGTTATTATATAATATTATGTAATGTGTACGATGTGGGGACACAAACAGATATGACCACGTGAAATAGTATTAAAAATCATTTGGCAGTTACTTCGTAGTGTAGCACTTGAATTTTAAAATATTTATTAATTAAACTTCGTATTACACACACAATTGTTGGGTATTATTATTTTTCACTCGTTTCGAGAAAAACAGACCCTCCCATCGACATAAATAAATAATAATTAACACAGTCATGCAATGTCTTTATCAGACGGAGCAGCGAGATATGAAAGGGTGGAGGTAGTTGAGCTACTTATCGTGAATATTGATAAGCAGGGTGAAGTGTTTATAGTTTATCGATATTGATTGTGTGTTTAGTAAAAGGGTAATTAAATAATATTTTTATATTTAAAATCCTCATTTAGTACAGATTAATTATTACCTACGCATCAACGATAATTGTTTTAAATATGTTCGGTAGCTGACAACAATCACACATTTTATAATGATTGACGGGCTCAATTATTATTAAAATATGCTCTCCTCGTCTTCCGGGATGTTCTGCCGTGGATACTAGTCGATACTTCAGCGGCCATCGTCACGGCCGAGCACGTACAGCGAAAACCGCACGGCAGAACCGCCCAGGAGAGGCGCTATTATTACAAACAGCACGGTCATCGAACGCATCGCTACCAATTTTTTACATACTCACAAATAAAATGGTCAAATAATAATTGCTTTTAGTATGATTGGTACACGATGGGTGTGATTCCCGAAACAGCCGCTTCAAATGCCACTGCAGACCTCACACGACTAACTGCCGGTGACATCGCAATACGAAGCCACTTCCGACGATTTAAACAACACCTTCGCCATAAGGAATTGCCTTAACAGACGGAAACTAGCCAATCATCGCGCTTTACAGCCACATGCTAATTTTATACAATTACCGATCGCACACAAATGTCAAGTGCACAACATTCCATAACAATGACATTCCAATCGGTGCCCGCGTAACTTCAGCAATGCTGTTATTAAAATAATCATTTTACTGTTGCTATCATCGAAAAACATAATACTACGCTCGGTAGTTAACTACTGAAAAAGCGATCAATGTCAAAGTCAAGGACATGTCCCTCTCGATGCCAAATCTAACCAATCAGATTTTAAACGATGTCTGCGAGTTGGACACTTCCAACCGATGGCGGTGCAGCCAATGATGTGCATCGGGATCCAAAAGGTTTAAACATTATTTCACACGTGTGTTACAATACCTCGCATATATGTTATGTTAGGGTAGATGGGATCAGACCATCCCCACAAAACAAAAACCGCCACAATGGTTTTTTTCAGTTGCGAATGAATATCTAAGTGATCCTTTCTTAACCTTATTAACTATACAATAATCAGCTTTACATTCATTCCTTATTTCTTCATTCTTTACTATGTCATAATTGGATCTGCCACATATACGCCTGAGTGATCTCATTTTCACTGCATTCAGTCTATTTACGTTTCTCTTCTACCAGCTCCAGGTCTCACTTACATACATCAGTGTCGGTACCAGGAATCCACTTTAAACCGCTAGTCTTGACAAGTTCCCATTGGTTGTAATTCCATTCAAAGCGCCGTTCACTTTATTCCCTGCAGTCACCCTCCTTTCGATATCTTTCTGTCTTTTCGTATCTATCGAACATACTTTTGTTCCATGAATGAAATGAAGAGAGAATGGTAAGAAAGATATATGACGCAAGAGTTGATGGCACCAGAAGTAGAGGACGTCACGACCAGGTAAACCAGATACTGGAGGATGGTTCTGTTAGAAGGCTCAATAATCGTAGAGCTTGTGTGAGAAGATGTATGAATGTGGATGAGGCGAGAATTGTGCGTCAGGACAGAAGAGTGTGGCGCTCTATCCTCTCTGCCTACCCGTGCGAAACGGCGTGATGGTCAATAAGTAGCGAATGAATATAAATGTTTAAAAACACACTTTTTAGTTTTTAAATGAAAGACGAGAGATCCATTTTATTCTTGCTGTTTAATGGATAATACTTCATACTATTATATCTTATGAACAATACAAGAAGGGGCCCAATGCCCTCTTTTAATTTTGCATTGGGGCCCAAAATTATTAGTTACGCCACTGCTTCCACACCCTTGATACAAAATTTCGTCGTTTTGAATTTTTAACTCCACAATTCGAATAAAATATGTCACATGAATATTGTTAAACTAAACTTCGCCGCTAATATTAAAAATAAGATTCAAGTCGGTGAAATCATCGATGCATTTTTATTTAAATTTATTTATATCGAAAGGAGTTTTAAGATATCAAATTAATTTAATTACAAAACGTTGGTATTGTTCACGAATTGGTGAAAAAAACGCCAAAATATAAAATTACTATGTATTTTGTAGATAATATTTTCACTTCGGATCACGAATTTATATATATTTAATTTATGGATTTATTTGTTTACTTTTAGATTCGGCGCGTATTATGAAATTATGTATAATGGAAATACATACTTGTAAAAAAAAACCCGAATACAAGTTGCAAGGGCAGGAACCTGCAGATACGGCGGTGTACAGGGACGGTAAGGGACGATTAAACCCTCCAGTTACGATGTTACGATCCTACGTTACTGTTAAAGGGAATGAATCCTACCTGGTAAGTACCACGGCGTTACAAAGAAGTGACCCTTAAAATAAGTTGGCAGTGTTGAGGGACAATGAACCTACTCGAATGTCAAGATATTAACCCTTCCCAAACCGTGCTACTGCACACAGGTCTACCATTATAATTAAACTTATAATATTTCAGTACATACAAGCAATGTAAAATTTGTATTTTAGATAATCCTAAAGAAAATATCATCGCTTAGGAATAGTTAGTGAATAACCAATTATGAAAAGGGATTCATACAAAAACAAATATTTTTTTCCATTCAATCCGTTGTAAAATTAACACGTTGGTAAAAATACAATTTATAATATAAAAGACAGATATCACACACTATTTTCACAGTGAAAAGAACAACAAACATACAAATATAATTATCTTTTTCTCACTAATTAAACGAAGAGAGATAAGAAAGAAGAACACATAATACAGGACTTAATGAATGCTCTAAATTATGTTATTTATCATTTTTTCAAAATTGAATGCTCAATATTTAGAGTAAATTCGTGCCATTGAAGCCATTTAAGCTACTAAAATCATTTTTTCTAACTGTCGTTTACGGTAACACGAGTTGACAGCATGGCTGCGTTCAGGTATTTTATATCACGGTATGGTAAAGGTTAACAAAAAATCCCATAAAATTTATATTACATATTTTAAAATTGTGTCATTATTTTATAACTATTAAAATCAACCCGCGAAGAGCGACGAGATAATATCCGATAAGAAGAAAAGTTTCGAAATAAATTGGTAATGCGTTGATCTCTCCCTAATTTTACTCGACTCATTTTGGTGTTAATTTGATAGTCATTATTATATTATATATTAGAATATAATGTTAATTAATTTAAAACATGTTATAGATGTACTGAAAACAGACAAACGGGCGGCCTTCATGGATATATTGAAATTACATAATAAATAAAAATTCAGACGGACTAGCCACCCCTACAGTGGCGTATCATCAGAAAACTGTAAAGCAACTTGCAAGCAAAGTAAATTAAGCACAATGTTTTTATAACGGGTCTTTTATATTAATCCTAAAGATAGAGGTTTGTTTTTCGAATTGGCACTACTTTTTCCAGCGACAGCCAATTTGACAGCTGACACCCGATTTGTACTCGGTTTGGTTTGCCATTTCACCATGAATAGACTTACGCCAGAACAACGCTTGCAAATTGCGCAAATCGTGGTTCACTTCGTGCGCTACGTCAATTTTACGGTCGACACAATCATCCATCCGAGCGAGTAATTCGAATAACCGTGGATCGTTTTCGCACCACGCACACTCTAATTGATAATATGCATCCGCAGAGAGGTTATGCAGTGCACACCGAAGAAGCTGTTGCTGCAATGGAGCGTAGTATTGAGGATGACCCGAATGAGTTGATTCGCCATCGTGCACAGCACTTGGAGCTGTGTCCATCCACTTTATGGAAGATCTTGCGAAAAGATCTTGGTTTACGAGCTTACAAGATCCAGCTCGTGCAAGAATCGAAGCCGCTTGACCATTGAATGGGCCGAAAATGAGATTACTCTTGATCCATATACACAAAATTTTGTTCAGCGATGATATGCTCATTGTCGGTTGAATGGCTACGTCTACAAGCAAAACTGCCACATTTGGAGTGAATAAAATCCACAAACCATTATCGAGACGCCGTTACATCCACAAAAATTTCACTGCATGGTGTTCTTTATGAGCTGGTGGAATCAATCGTCCATATTTTTTCAAAAATGATGCCGGCCAGAACAATACAGTCAATGGAGAGCGCTATAGATCCATCATTACTGACTTCTTCGTTACCCAATTGAATGACATTAATGTGGAAGCGTTGTGGTTTCAACAAGACGGCAAGAAATACCACACAGCGCGTGCCACAATCAATTTATTGAAGGAAACATTATATGAACGCATAATAGATCTTTGAATTGGCCTCCGAAATCGTGTGATTTCAAATCTTTGAATTATTCTCTGTGGATATATGTGAAGTCGCTAGTCTACGCCGATAAACCAGAGACTAGACGACTTGGAAGTCAACATTCGTCGCGTTTTGCCGATATACGGCCCCGGCTGCTCCAAAAAGTGGTCGAAAATTAAACTTCCAGATTACGCTTTCTTCGAGGCAGCCGCGGCGCCCATATGCGAGAAATCATTTTTAAACACTAATAGCATAAAATTATCTTTACAATAAAACAATACCATGGCCATTACCGCGATTTTTATGTATTTTATTTCATTTTAAAGTTCTATACCTCTAAAAAAAACACTCTTTATTAAGATTATTATTAGAGTTACGACAAAAATATTCATTAAATAGGCTGATCTGTTGACTCATCTTACTTTGGATGCTTCAATCTATTTTATAGTACATACATGTAAGTATATGGGAACGAAATATTAATGTGAAACTTTGTATATAAATAAACAAACTTCAATTGCAAGGCAAAACGAGCTTTAAAAGATATACATTAACTCAAGACCTGTGTCGACGCTAATCTCTCAATGAGACTTTGCTCTCTGAGTCAGCAAAGGTATGTATGTACTGGATGCGTCATTCTAATGAAGACTCATCGGTCGCTTCACGAATCTACGATAGAAATCTAATCTGTGAATTCGAGCCATAACATTTAAAAATATTTACTTAATGGTTTAGATGTGTGTTTTTATGGAATATGTACTGTGCTGCATACTTATGTTATCATTTATAAATGGTGGTATAACTTTTAAATTTGGGATAGAATATAATATTTTTCATTTATTTATTTGTATTTTTAATCCAAATTAATGTACTAAGATATGTAAAATAATGACATCTAATTAGTTACCAAGTTACCAAGCTCGATCGCGAAGCAATAATTAATTTATTTATTTAATTTTATATAAATTGTTTAAATGACTGTTAAATTATAACAAATAATATTTTCGAAAACATGCTTAGCCATCATATTATGTTAAATAAAGTTGTCCATCATTTTTTTAAATATCAACAATCCTGCACCTTGGACCGAACTAAACCAAATTTTGCATAGTTATTCTTTAGGACCCTGACGAAAATATAATTACCACATCCCCCACTACCTGGACCAAATTTTGCATATATCATTATTATGCCTATGCAAAAACAATGGCACCCCCTAAACTAATAATAACAATTTCAAAACATAATATAATTAATTATAATTCTTAACGTAATTTTTTTTACACAACCCCATATTGCATAATCTACTGGGTTTAAATCTGGTCTGTTCAGTGGCCACATGCCTGACTCGATTAAATTAACATTCTCACGACGAAGAAAGTTGATTGTATTTCTGGCTGTGTGAGATGGAGCTCCGTCCTACTGTAATGTCCAGTTATGCTGTAATGTCTAGCTGGCTTTGTTTTGAAACTTTTTGATCATTTTCCTAACACCCCAACGTTTTTCAATTCGCAAATTTTTGATCAGAATACGGTCTTCTGCAGTGATTTTTGTCATTCTTGCCAACAATTTGAAAAAACCAAATATAAACAATGGGAAAATTAATAATCAAAGATGGCGACCGGAAATTGTCGAAATAAAACGTAATATAGGTAAACAGGTAAGTAAGTAAATTAGTAAACTATTTAAGCTATTGTTGATATAGTTAAACTAATTTTGATGTAATTATATCACATTTTACGAAATGTTCTCACTTTTTTGGGCCACTCTGTATATATACACTAAAATGCATTTGGCGGGAAAAATTAAACATAACATATTAAAATGATTTAGTTTTCACAAGTAGAAAAATATACCCCAAATATTTTTAATCAAGATATCTGACTGGATACAACGGCATGTCTGGCTAGTAACATCGCGAATTAAATTACAAATATTTTTTTTACTAAAATTATTACTATTAAAAAATCTACTACGCCAAATTTATTTGGACCCCATGCGGACAGTTTCATTAAAAAAAATTTCCGGAAATCTACAAGGACCTCTCACCCGTCAGAGCATCAACTGCCACTGAAGATTTATAAAAATAAAATTAAAAATTCTGAAAACATATAGGTTTTCTTAAAAATGTAATTATGATAGAATTATACTAAATACTCCAATGACAAGAAGCAAGTGAGATGAAAGATGATTACATATATGTGTACCTTTTCCATGGGAAGTTCTTCCAAAGTCTCATCTTCATCCAAATCCACGTTTTGCAACTTCGGACTACTGTCGCCTGACTTGGTGTTGTCCTGCCGCAGTCCTGCCAGGTAATCCTTTAAGGATTTGCAGGCTTTCTTCTTCAGCTTCGAAGTGTCTGTCGTAGCATTCTCGCGATTGGCACACTCCTGGCTGTTGTAATCTAACGCCCCCGTCGCACTGTTCGTATCTTCTATTACACGATCATCGATGAATTCTGACTTTGTATCAACGTTTGAAATCAGTATGTTAGTAAAATCTTTGAATGAACTATTATTCGATACGCACGCATCCGATTTGTGTCGAGTGATCTCACTTTCTACATCAAAAGACACCGCGGTACCGCCTTCGCACTCGTCGTTTTCTAAACCGTTTAATGCATTTTTCTTCAACAGTTTTTCATGATTCGCTCTCGGAACTGTCACGACGAAAAGAAACGCTTCCATGACTCAAAGATCACCTTCAACATCCGAATTTCAAAACAAAACGCGGTAATGTTTTTTGGTTAACTATTCATACATGACGATATGAAATCTTCCCCTACGATTACGAACATACACTTCGTACAGCTTCCTAGATCGACCAGCTCGGATGTATCGCGGAACTGGCGCACTGACACTCCGGCGCAGGTTCCCCGCGAACTGAACCATTAACAAATCGGAATGAAATATTTCGCATGTTAAATGTCAGCAAACAACAATCAAACGGTAATTATTATTGCTACGCGCCGTGCGCCCGAGCCGAACTACCATCGTACCGGTAAATACCTCGGCAGGTAGGTAAACCGTAAAGTTTCAAACCTTTCGTGGAACTTCACGAAAATTTATGACACATGCTAAATAGCAGAATTGATTAGTGACATACCCGCTATATCTGAAATATTCGTAGGGTTGTTTGTGTTACGAAGTTCAAATATATTTAGGTACGTACATACAAAAATGTATTGTATCTTTGAGGCCTCGTACAGATTTGGATTTAAATAAAAAGAAAAATACGTTGAAAAGAACTGCACACAATTTTTATTACGATTTTATTATATACCTAACGAATTAGATTATATTATATAACGAATGAAGTTCTATAAGTAAAAAATGTATGTAGGTATTAAAATTTAGCTTGAGTTACAAGATGTTTGGATGCAGTTCCAAATGTAGAGATACAGTTATGTAACTAGTTACAACGTACATTTTTTTAAATTGAATCAAAAATAATATTAATATTAAACAATTTTTTAAAAATGGAGAACTCTAAATTATTTCAATTGAATTCATCTTCACTTTGAGTACATGAATTATTGTCTATTTTTCAATACATTAATGTATTTATTGCAAGCGGTTTCAAAGAAAATAAAAGGCAATATATATACATATATATTATTATAGATGTTTGAACAGCCGTGAATAAAGATTTTGGTTTGATAAACCCGTTCGGTGTTCAATCTCAAGAAATAAGTAAATTCAAATCATGCCTAATATTTCACAAACTTGACAGTGACGACATCTCTTGTTCACTCATCGTTACTTATAGTCGACGGCTTCAGTCGGTAAAGTAGTCGACGGCTTCAGTGGATAATTGTGCATTTCGCAGCAATTATCATATATTTTAAAAATCATTCAAAAACAAAATAACTTTTTCATTTGGATACAATTAATTATTTTCAGTTCATCTTGAAATTCCAAATATAGTGATAAATGTAAATACATCGGTAGGTACGAACTTACGTTTTTGCACATTTTCAATTTTGGTATTTCTTTCGAGAAATGAAAGCATCAACAAATTGCTTTAATTATACTTTTGACAGTTTTTAAGAAGTCTTATTTTGTTAAAATATGGTCATTCATTTCTTTACAAATTAAATCAAAATTTACTAAGCAGTAAAACATATTATTAGGAGAACACATTATTATTTTGAAATTGTAATTATTCAGAACAGACGGTCTGTGATATTTTAAATGTGAATTAAATGTGTTAATTAGAAAGATATAAAATAAGGTAAATGGCTGTTTCAAATAATGGAACAATTAATGTATTAATATGGAAAAGGTTACATATAGGTTCGAAAATTTATTATTAAAAATAATGTTGCTGTAACATGGTTGGATAATGCACCTTCTCCGGTTTGGAAAGAGATCCAGGTTCGAATCCCGTTGGCGCAACAACAATATTTTTCAATAAAATTGATTTTATATGTATATCTTTCTAATTAATACATTTAATTCATATTTCAATATAAAATAGTTACAACAGAATTGCTCGTCAGCGCATTCAATTTCCATAAGAAAAAATAATATATATTCGATAATTATCAAATCTGTAATTTATCTGTCCATCTTGCATAGTCAAATCGAGTGACAAGCGAAATGTTTTTGAATAACGTAGGTTTGTGTCTCGACTACAGTTAATTCATGAAAATATCAATAGATGGCACTTTAAGAATCGTATCGAACGACTCTCCGCTAAACCAGTCATCGCAATTCTCGTAGATCGTAGACAATAAAAAGTTTGCAGGTAGAGAAATAATCTTTATGTACTCTCGCTTTTGCTGTCTGTTACCAGGCGCCTTCAAAAGCATATTGAAATCAAAATGACGATTTTTCAACTGTATTACGCGGACGGAGATGATTTGTTACTGGTGACGAGACCTGGGTGTATAATTTCACCCCAGAGAACAAGCGCCAATCTCATGTCAACTGTCAATAGACAATGGCATCATCCCAAGTCGGCTTCCGATCATATAACTTATAATTCGACTTTGCTTCGAATGATTTTCGCCATTTTCTTAAGCTTAATGTGTTCCCAGGTGGAAAACGTTTTAGATGTAATAACAAATTACAGCTTGCTTTCAACAATATGTTAAATAAATCGGACTGGCTGTGGACGATTGCAACAACGGAATGTTAAATAAATATAATAAATGTAAAAGGCGATTATGTGAAGAAATATAATAGATTAAAAAAAGGTAGGTACTGCGTACCTAAAAAAAAATTGTTCTTAATATTTCAAAGCTGCAATTATCCATGTACATTGAAGTAAATTATAATAATTTTTCGAGAAAAAATATTTTTTAAATTTACAAGGGTATAGGATAGTCAAAATAAGTCGCGTTTTCGCAGTGGCGTAACTACACCAATGCGATACGTTGAGGGCCCACGTTGGACAGGGGCCCAAAAGGTCCGCGCCCTACAGTACTCTTGGTATCGAAACTATTTTCAGCGCTAATGAAGACTAATCATTTTTAAAAACCACCTCAACCAAAATGCAGTTATAGAATTTCAAAATGTTTATTCAAATTTTGTACATAATATTTAATGAATGAATCTGTATACTATTAGTATTCTTACATATTATATACAACATATAAACAAACACCCATCCCCCTTTTCATTGGGGTCCAATTTTTTTAGTTACGCCACTGCGTTCACGCCATTAAAAATATACGATACGTCCTTCAATACAGCGAATAATATAGTCAAGTTCCAACGTTATTACGTCTTACGTTTTTGGAGCTCAAGTTCAAGCCTCTCTTCATGTCTAGCCGCCGTGAGGCGCTCCTACGCCAAACCCCAGGGCTGAGGTTTATATTAAATTGAAAACAATGGACAGTATTTTTCGTTTTATTTTTCGAATGTACACGAGCGTGTTTATCGGTTTGTCGGGGGGTTTTGTCGTTAAATACCGTAATATGAATACATGTTTACATATATCTCGATATGTTTTAATGAATTTTCAGCAGAAAAAATTGACAACGACTATTACGAAATATGTGTTCAAATAAAATATTACGCATTCTTAGAAATGTTGAGAAATATTATTTAGTTTCAGTCCTAATTAGGTGACTTTGGATTTCATACAATTAACTTTTTATATTGTCGAGTCATCACTACACTAACCTATTAACAGTGGCGTGCAGTAGGTATAGATTTAGGTTATGCCGTTACCAACGATATTATACAATCATATATATATACTTTCATTTAACCAACGTTTTTGGACAAAATAAATCCGTCGTTAATACGACCCTATCATGTATTTATTTATAATTTTGGAGTACTGTTAATAGTGTTTTCAAAGTTTAAGTTTTAACGTAAAATAATACTTTCTTACCTATATAAAAATGTATGGACGTTTTAAAGAACACTTTATTTGAAAATACTTCACGTAATTACTAAAGCAAATAATTAATTTCATTTAAGGTTAACGTAGGAAATAGTTTTACCAATTGCTTTTTGTTTTTCTCAAATCAAAAACCAATTCATGCAACAAATTTAAAGAACTATCATGAAATTAACGTTTCTAATGT
Source organism: Eubasilissa splendida (assembly GCA_031772225.1). Classification (NCBI taxonomy): domain Eukaryota; kingdom Metazoa; phylum Arthropoda; class Insecta; order Trichoptera; family Phryganeidae; genus Eubasilissa; species Eubasilissa splendida. Next base: position 3,938,075 of record CM062854.1, on the reverse strand, counting down.
TATTCTGTTAAAAAACAGCATAGGTACCGATTCCATACAAAACGGATCAACCGAAAGGAATTTTCAATTCAGTAAATAGCCATTTATATGACTTGAGTAATTCACTAGCTTAAAGACAGAACTGAGTAATGTAAATAGCACAATGCGGCGTATAAAAAAAGAGCGTCATGAGTACAGCGGTGAGTTGCGGTGAGTTTTTAGAACTAAACAAACAGAGTCTTTACTGGTACACAGATGACACTAATTGCAAAATAATATTAATTACGTATACGTTAATGTTAATCCAATTTTTTAATTTATATTTATTTCCCAGAATTTTTAGTAATACACAACTTTTTTGCTTGTATGTACTGCACGCCCCTGCCTATTAATTATAAGTATGTCTACATATAGCTTTTACACAACAACAGTGGGCGCGTTATGAAAACAACACTCTTCGATCTTATTAAAATATAATAAAAAGTACAAAATGGTGTCATATTTAAATTATTAAAAAATTTAATCAAAAAATAAAGTTAGTAAAGGAGTTAACAGGATGTTCTTTATTCTTATTAATATGAGAGGAATTAAATTAAAGTCCCTAACATATCAGGGGATTACGACTGTTTGCGAACCATGTCGCGTACTATGCTTACACTGAAAAAATGCAAAAGATCACTGCTTCAAAAAAAGCAAAGTTGCCGCCGGGACTCAAACCCGTGACCTTTCTAGCGGAACCAATGATACTGGTATAGCCAGTCTACCGGCAATAAAATTGTCCCGATATGAATTCCCGACGGCAACTCTGTTTTTATCAAAAGAAAGATTTGTCCTTTGCTATTTTCAGTAACATATTTACATTGGCTCACTACATATTTGTTTACTTCGATATATTCCAGATGGGTAGGTGAAATCCATCCATCCAAATCTTTATACATCTGTGGTACTTTTTATGATCGCTCGACAATATTACGTTTTATATTTTATCACTAACCATATTTACGAGTATATTAAAATAATAAACTAGCTGAAGTACTCGGCGTTGCCTGAGCTTTACGCAGAGTGGAGAGGCTTCATTCAGGACAGCCATCCTCAACCTGCGGCCCGTCAGGCTTTTATGTGCGACCCGAAACACATTTATTATCAAGAACGTGATTATAAAAAAAATTCGGCATTCTGAGTTTTGAATATCTTGAGATACATTCGCTGCGAAGTGACTGGAATTGATGTCGGCGGCACTTGCCTAGGTATATAGGATGTAGGATATTCCCGATATGGTATATAGAAATAACGAAAAAAAAATCATATAGGGAAAAACTCTGTTGTTAATATTTGAGCTGGTATTGGCTGGTATGCTGACAAACGATAAGTATTATTATCATTCTGTTTTAGTTAAAAAATATATTTGATGATTTATCAAGTGGCAACGCCCTAATCTTGAATCAAACGGGTTTCAACCAATATTGTACATTCCTACGCGATTTTTTTTTCGTCATACCAGTATAATGTTACGGCCCGCGTAACTTACCTAACGTGTGTATGTGGCCCGAAGAAAAAAAGGTTGAGTATGGCTGATTTAGAAGGGGGACGGGGGTAGTATTTTTTTCGAAATCAACGTCAAGTGTGCAAAATTTCATTAAGAAGTACCAAAATTCCGCTTTAAGGGGCGAGAAAGGGGGATGGGTGGCGGTTTTTCGAAATCTCACGTAGACAGCGACCTTCCTCTTGTTTTGAAGGTCAAATGTGCAAAGTTTCATCAAGCTCGGGATAAAACTGTAGATTTGTATAAAAAACAAACAAACAAACCAATCAGCACACTCTTCTTTATATATATATATTTGTATATACATACATAGATGTACATTCTTACACAATCGTTCATAGTCCAATGTAAATGTAGAGCTAGGTAATTTAAATAGAATGAAAAATTATTAAAGTATCCATTCCTTTCAAATATACGAGTAGTAAATAAAGTAAGAAATGAAATATCCCTTTGATTGTGCCGGCTGTTTTATAACACGCCGCGCTGCTACGAAATAGATATTTGCCAGAGCGCCTAACAAAGGCATAAATTAAATAATATTCTCGTTTGGTAATTGGACCCACGCACACATGTTTTTGCACGTGGCGGGATTGCATCGGGTCGTTGACACCAACCCTCTGTGCACGGGACGAATGAGGAGAGGTCCAGAACCTTTGGCAAAGTTCCCGGCGCGACTGAATATTAATAATACTTTAACTTAACGTCCGATAAACTTGTCTACAGGAAGAAAAAAGTAGACGCTTTAAGAGAGTGAGGTAGGAAGGAGGATCTCTTCAAATCTACTCAGAAAGTTGAGCTGTAAAATATACTTAAAACAAGAAAAGTTTCCTGCTTTTGGAGACCGCACATATGTTATAAACCAATATTAACGTGTACAATATTTTATTTTCAAAAGTTTGCAATTTTAAATTCTTTATTAAAATTAAATTAATATCACGTACATCATTTTATTAAGAAGTGCTTAATCAAATAATATTCATTAATAAGTTGTAGGTTGTATGTATTAGAAGGATGAGGCGGGAATGGTAATCCGCCTCTAAGTCGATTTACCATTCGTATAGGTAAATCCGTAATGGTTTCTGTATGAGATGATTGCAAACAGTAAAGGTAAATTAAATGGAAACGCATTTGTGCAATTTTACATTAAATTTATTTGAAGTAATATTAAGAAGGTTGAAATATAATGAATAATTGTATGCGTGAAACGGAGTGAGTAACAAAACCTGCTGACAGGTCCGAAGCCGGAGAGAAAGTTGAGGGGCTTGCGGCAGCCGTCGGTTAGTACACAATGCATGTGGCCAGTGAATCTTAGTTTCCAAGTGATCACGACGTCACTCTGGAGTTGCCTAGAAGATACTTCTTGGTTTTTCATTTATCTGGCATTCGCAAGACGTGTAATTAATAAGTAATTGAGATCTTTCTTTATGTAAAAGTAAAAGATTTTTTATACTATTTGTTGAAAAATATTTATATTATACATTGTATTAACCATAGTTAAGTAAAATAATATTTTAAATATTAATTAGAAAGATATACATATAAAATCAATTTTATCGAAAAATACAGTTGTTGCGCCTCCGGGATTCGAACCTGGATCTCTTTCCAAACCGGGGAAGGTGCATTATCCAACGATATTTTTAGCGACAAATTTTCGAACCTACATGTTACCTTTTTGATATTGATACATTCAATCGTTCCATTATTTGAAAGAGCCATCTCCGGTCTGGAAAAAGATCCAGGTTCGAATCCCAATATTTTTCGATACAATTGATTCTATATGTATATCTTTCTAATTAATATTTAAAATATCACAGATCTATGTTCTGAACAATTACAACTTCACAATAAGAATGTGTTCTCCTAAAATAATGTTTAACGCGAAAATGCTTTAACTTTGACCTCTGTGCGCCGTTCGCCATTTTGCCCATATCGGAACACTACGGCCATAAAAATGATTTTTTAGCTCTTGACTAAACATGGTACGCAACTGTGAAACACAATTTCTGCTGAAGCCGACTTTGGTTCATAAATCTCATACTTTTATGACTTTTCGAATCGGCAAAAGGCTGCTGAAGAGCGTGAGGTCCCCAACCCCGACCCCACTCCCGATATACAATATAATACTTAATATTGCACAATAAAAAATATGCACGAATTTTGATATAAATTACTTTTTCTCCGTTTCCATATAAATTACTGCTACCGGGCACGCATTAAATTTCATATGGTTATTGTATGTTTCCGTTTCTGTTCGCACGCCATTCAAAAGGGTTCATTAGCCCTGCGGGGGGATGAAATTCAGAAGACAGACACACACCGGGTGCATTGCCCCCATTTGCACCCAAAAATTCAGACTGACGCGAACGATCCGATCGATGAGCAATTCGCAATGCAGCTTTAATCTGTACGTGAATTAATATTTTCACTTTTTTTATCAAGTTTACATTCATACATATAGTTTCGGCCTATATGGAAAGATTTCACATCTCTGAATAACAAAAAAAATATATATGCCAATTGCTGCGTCAACAAATTATTCACTGTGCATGATTTTGAGACTCAACTACTTATTAACAAGGCCGATATCTGATAATAAATAATAAATACAACGATGCTGCTCGCCGCACACCACCCTTACCTTAAAAAGAGGTACTGCCTATCGGCCGCATCGTCACCCAACTTTGAACTGCCTGTAACATTATGACTTAACTTTCTAATGACTAGACTAAATAATAAAATACAAAGACGCAAAAATAACTCGGTAGAAAAAAGAATTCACAAAAATTTGTGTCAAATATTTTTTAATTTTAATTTGTTAACTTTGTTTTTTTAACCACTTATAGAATTAAAGTACATATAATTTTCTTCTTCAGGATGTCAATAACTAATCAAAAACGTATATTATTGTTTCTTTAAAAGAAACTATTTAAAAAAAACAATAATTATTTACAAAATTAATTTAGTACCTAACTTAAATTGTTACATGATATAAAATTACTAGAATAATTTTTAGGAAAAATTTTTAGAATATGACTTGTGGTTAAATTTAGTTGGTTGTTAATAATTTTTTAATTAGTTTTACACGCTTTATTTATCTCCAACGATTCCAAATTATTTCATTTATGACCAAACACCGTTTACATGCAAAATTGACAATTCCAATTTTTTTTATCAAAACCATAACCATTTTCTATCAAATGATTAAAAAATTCTAAAAACGCACTATCAGTAAAACGAGTCGAAATTTTTATATAATAGTACAAAAGCATCTGCGTCCGCTCAAATTTTATTTTTTAAATAATTATTGTTTTTTAAACATAGATTCTGTTAAAGAAACAATAACATATGTTTTTGATTAGTTATTGACATCCTTAAGAAGAAAATAATATTTTTCGAAACCGGTAGATGTATTTTAATTCAATAAACGACCAAAACGACAATAATGACCGAAAAAAGTTATTAGGTATTATTACTATCGAAGTATAAAGTATTGTCAATAGGTCGTATTGAAGTAAAAGATGACCCCAAGGTGTAAAATTACATTAATCAAAAAATATGAATAAATAAATAAAATTATAATTCAGTACAATGTATTTGTATCTAATTAAGACGATTTAGACGTAATTACATTAAAATAATAATTATGCAAGAAGCAGAAGAACACAAATATAATACATTAATTTGATATAAAATATAATATTTAAATTGACAGATGTTTGTAATAACATAAAATAAAATAAGATGGTTTGAAAGAAAAATAAAAATGATTTAGCAATGCGATCGAATATCATAACAATTGTCGATAGCATTTTATAATCTTGCAAAGATAAAAAATATACTCTACGTAAAAATTGAGGTTATGTCATAAATATTTTTGTGCCGATATTTCCACGCGTATTCAATAATAAGAATCTTCTTTGTGGAACAGCCGAGAACATTTATATTAATAAGAATCTCTACTTTCTGACTTAATCAGTTTGAATTGATGTAAAAGAACGTAAAAAAACCCCTCAAGTTTTGTTATCTAGATAACAACCGGCTCTAAAATACCACATTTCAGGTTATGTAACAATGTGACAAGCCTCGTTTGTCTTGCCCGAAACAGGTCGCACGAAAACGAATCTGCAAACCGGGGGCTGTTTAGGGAAATGTCTATAACATCTATTTTAAGTATTGTCTTTAACGTGATATGATTTCGCTCTTTTGATTTGCGGGTGATATTCTTATCAAAACAAATTTATAAGGGTAGATTGTGGACCGGTATTAGTGCTGTGCACGGTCGCTAGGGCGGCGCTCGTGTAATCCATACAGACGCCTACATTGAGAGGAGAATTCGAGGCTGCTCTTACGTAATATCAAATCATACACGAGATATTAACACAATTCTCGTTTAATACATATTTTATTCATTTGTAAAAATCATAGTACTTTTAAAAAAGCATTTTGATTTGTTCAAAAAACAAATTCTCGGGATGGTGGAGAAAATAATTTACCTGGATATAAAACTCAGCCAGAAACAGAATCAAACGTAATTACCGAATCTAAGCGCGCTCAAATAATAATATCGTAATTAAAATTTTCTGGTGTATATATTACGTTATTAATTGAAAACATATTTTTACATTTAATGAAATTTTTCGAAATGTTATTTTTTTTTTATTTGTATTTTACTACCCCAACCGAAATTTGTAATTTAGAATCAAATAATAGCATTGTATAATATAAAATTTAAGTAAGTAATTTATTGCAGTTTACTATAATAATGCGTATGAACGTTTGCGCAATACATTTTTATTTTTCTTCTTCAGCCCACAACCATTCTCTTAGTAACCATCATTCCTCTATCGTATGTCCTCCGCATCCAGCTGCTTATTGCAACATTTCTTATGTCATCGGCGCAGCAAGCTGAAGGGCTTCTATTCTAGCATTTTTTACTCCAACATATTATTCTGGAAATGCCTCAGCTTTGTTTTTGGGAGGTACATCTTCCAGTTTGGTCCTACCGCGAAAGTATTAATTTATTATTCAATCTCGCTAGCAAGAATATCCGAGTTACATGGCTCAATGAGGCGTACTGAATTTTAGCTTTTAATATTATTACTGTTATATTGTCACATTTCTTCTAAAATACTCAAAATATAATTTTCATTTAATTACATAATGCAGGTATATTTTAAAATTTCATGTAATGGTGCAATTTTATATGCCAAATCAATACCATTGTGAAATCGGTGATCCGCAATGAACAGGAAAAAAATATATGGTCAAGGGTTTTCTCTTCGGCACCACACTCACACATTGGGGAATCTATCAAGTTCAATCTCAATAAATATGAGGCCACCTGGCAATGCCCAATTCTCATTCTAGAGATATTTGATATTGTTCTTTTGGAGAACCAGAGAGTGCGGGGAATAGATCTTTTAATTATTTTAAGCCGATTACCCTTATGATTATTTGGATCCATCCATTGTGCAGTCCAGTTTTTTTTACCATATTAAGTCTGTCATACATCGGCATATGGAATTGATGAAAGGAAAACTCCGAAAAGAGCGATCTCCGTGGCCAGTTTATCAGCACATTCATTTCCATGAAGTGAGGCGGTGCCAATATTAATATTTATGTTGCCGTCCTTGTCCGTGTGACCTTGAGAGTCCATTTCTCAGTTTTGTGCGAAAAAAAAAGTTATGTACATATGTTTAGAAAATATTAATGGACCATGTGTCAAAAATCGGCATAAAACAATACAATTTCAAAGGATAGGATAGGTATTTAGGAGGATCAATATCACATTTCTAATAATAGTAGGGACGGCACTTTACCAAACTGTTTTAATTACTCTATGTATATATGTATGTAATAAAATAATTAATAACACTAATTTAAAAGCCAACAATGTATAAGTGATCACGAAAGTCCCAGCGCGACTAAATTAATTGTATTTAAAAACCAAAAAAACCGACGTGTGGATATGAAAGAACTGAAAGATTCTTTCAGGATATGAACATCATATATTAATTAAATTTCAGGATTTGAACGGATTCTCGAATGATATCGATTTATTGAATAATTGATTCAAGAATTACCATAGTTTCTCGTTTACAAGACGCATCCTTATTTTTATGTACCAATAATAAAATATATAAAAACATTGTGTAAACATTATTATAACAAAGTACACGATGTAATCAAAATAAATAGGATTTAAAAATAGACATATTGTCGCTTTTCGAGTCAGTTCTACTAGTAATCAGTGATGATTCATAACGACTGCAATATTTTACAGCGATTGTAAAATGTACTCCAAATTCAGAGACGCCAACATAGAAAAAAAAACACGGTAATAGTTTTTTAAAGATGCCATAATTAATTTGAGAAAAATAATTTTGAATTGACAGCAAACCTTGTTTATTTTATATAGCCATGCATCGCGAACAATAGATGTTTATTTTACATAGCCATACACCACGAACAATATATATATATGCGACACGTATGTAAATAAGTAAATAAATAAATTATAACAATTGTACCTATAATAAATTGTAAAAGTCATTTTAGAAAACTGTTTAGTTGTATTACCTGGTATGCGAAATTATATACTATTTCGGTGTCAGTTTCAGTGTAAGAAATTAAATAATTGTACGCTATCTATGGAGTATTCTTTGGACAGAATTGATATTGTGCAGTTATTCCAAGTAGATTTTTACAATAAAATAAATTACAATAAAATTTGAGTTATTACATTTGAGAAATCTAATAACAATAACGACGGTGTCCACCAACTTCAACTGTTGGTAATTACGAAATAACGTTTATAATTCGTCCTGTTCTGTTATTTTTTATGTTTATGAAATAAGATACTTTTGATATCAATATTTTAAATCGGTTTTAATATAAAATGACTATGTTTATTATGAAGGAAACCCCAAAGAGTACCATTATATTCCGGAATCGTTTTGAGATTGTTTACTCTCGCTGCGATTCCACTCAACAAGCGACGCGTGCAATCTTCAAAACTTTTCAAAGTTAGAACAGTTAGTTATTAAAATCTTGTGGCACTCCTTCATAGTTCACATTTTTATTTTCCTTTAATATATTGCACAATTATTACTTTTTTTTTATTACATTCAGTCATTAGAATCATAGGTTGGCTATGGTATCATCGTACCAAAGCCATGCCTGTACAATATGTCAATTCGTTATCGTATTAAATTCAGAAGGCAATTAGCAATTGATTGCAATTGTAATTGCTTACAATTCATAAGTGCAAAGTTCTTAAACAGTTTTCATGAATATTTAATTAAATATGTGTCATGCTATCCATAGTATTGTCATTACACAATAATACAATGCTAACGACACATATTTAATGACGTCATGTAATTGTTGTACGTATTCATTGGTGATTAATAAGCTGTATGTAACGCCGATACAACCGATCGCTTTAAATGGGTGAGAACAAAGAGGTTATGTAAACTCTAGTGAAAGTCTGAGCGACGCCCAAGCGACGGTAAATTCTTATCAGAATAGCGTACGTTGATAAATCATCAGTGACATTTGTACTAATGTTATCAGAAAAAAATTGCACTTTTTAAGTGATCAAATTAATCAAAATAGTGACTTGTGCTGTTAAACACTGTTCATCAAACTCTAACTCGACTCTCTTCTCCGCCGACCTCCACAACCGGCTCCAATGTATTACTGCGTATGAGAGCCGCGTTTACATCTATATAGTTTTTTTTTTTTTAATGTGAAGCTTGTTCTCTTAATTCGGCGTAAGAAATTAGGTTGTGTTGAAAATAAAATTCTGCGACCCAATACGTGATGACCTAACCGGAGAACTTGGAGCTTCCGGAACGGTGTTCAGATATCCCGAGGATGGTAAAGCAAGGAAGGACATGCAGTGAGATTAGATTAGAGTATTTTACAAAATTAAATAGGATCACGGCTGACGGGAAGACCGAGACGTCGATGACAGATATCATCTGACATTGTGATCAAAATTTTAATTTTTGTCGCCAAATTCTTACAATAATTTTCCCTTTAAAACTGTGCAGGTACAATCTTATAGTTTAAGTTATAATTTAGTACAATTTGTAATATTTTAAAGAATAACAATAGATGACTTTAATACAAATAAAATGTATATGTTATATTATACATATGGGTTAACTTTATAGCTCTAAATTACACAGCGCTATTTTTGAAAAAATGTTACCATGATGAACTAAACTCCACCTGAAAAAATCGAAAAGTGAATATTCGAATATAAATTAAATATATTAATTAGAAAGATATACATATAAAATCAATTTTATCGAAAAATATTGTTGCGCCACTGGGATTCGAACCTGGATCTCTTTCCTAACCGAGGAAGGTGCATTATCCAACTATGCTACAGCGACAATATTTTTAGCGACAATTTTCGAACCTATATGTTACCTTTTTGATATTAATACATTTAATCAAATTATGAATATTCAAAATTTTGAAGCTCAATATTTCAATTTGTAGTAAGTATCCGACGATACCTTGTCGATAGATGGCGCTCTGTCCACCCCTTCCGACCGCCGAGTCCTTTGAGGGGTAAAAAAGATACACTGGTGATTGAATTTTGTAGTAATACTCTTAAATTTGAACCTTTTATTTATTTGAATCATCAACGTTATCACCCGTTTTCAATCCACTGCTGGATAGATGCCTCCCGGAGTATCTCCCACTTTTACTGTCCATTGTTATTGGTTGCAACGTGTTCGTCGGTTCAGAGGCTTTAGGGCTGCCTGTCGGTCTTTAGATTCCCCTGGATGACTGCATTCGTACAACGGTTGACCATCTTCCGAGCTATTTAATTTCCTCGGCGTATTCAATTATATAGATTTTAATTTGTGTATATTTTACAGCTATAGACAGAGTGACAAAACGCTTTGTTTCTATTAGTATTTCAGGACTTTCGCGTTTCGTGTGAAAGTCCTGCACCTTTCACAGTGCGCCGAGATTTCGGCTCGCCCGTGTGGGATCGTCTTTCGCGATCCTCGGAAAGCTGCGGAAACGGCCGAAGAGCGTTCAGAGGGGAGGCTTGCGCACGCGCGCGGCGGCCAGCTGATCGCCCCTCCGCGGGCGAGCCGCCGGCGCCGGCCGCCGCGCGCCCCGCTTCCAGTGAAGCGTCGGTGATGGCACTGCTCGCGCGCGCCCAGCGACCCGCGCTCCCGCAATCGATACGGACCATCGCCCACTCCTGGTGCGGCCGCCGCCTGACTGTTGTTATGAATGACCAGCGGAATGGAACAGCCGCGTAATAATTGCCCTCGGTCTTTTTCACGTAGAACGGTTACCGCGCGCGCCGCCCGCCCCATGTAGCGCTTTTCCGCTTTTGGAATAATTGTTTTTATTTATTTTTCTTTTGGGTGACTGTTGAGTGTTTCTACGGTAGAAGCCGATGCGATCAGCTGTCAGCGCGTAAATGGTGAGCTCACTTACATAATTTTGTATAAAAAACTTGACCTGTAACATTTTACCACTTTAGGATCATTTTGAATGATCTACCCAAACTATACTCGACTATCAAATTATAAATTACAAAAATGCTGCCGTATCAGTTGATGTCATTAAATTTCCCAAAGTGTGTTCGCTAAGGGTTGATTTGATAAGATTTTGTCATCTAATTATTTTGTCAAAATTATGATTGATTTACATCGATCGAGATCATATCATAATATAGACACGTGTGCATCGCATATTTTCAAAAGTGTACTATATTCATTCATCTCGCGAGCATCTTTCACCCTGTAACAATTAATTATGTAATACATCACGAGTAGAGCCGCCGCCACGCGGACTAGCCGGGGTAGCTGTTGTTGCAACGAGATTTTTGATACCTCAAATGTTTTTCCCTCCTACCTACACCACACTAAATGGAAACAATAATTCATCGCGGTTGATTTAATACATCCAAATATTCCAATCATTATTAGACCGTTCCTCCTGTCAGCAATCATAAAACTTACTTTTTTATAACTAAATCTGGTACATTCATAAAAAAACAGTATAAACTTGTGGAAAAACACATATTTTTTGACTTTCACATTCTATAATAATTAAACAATATGAAAATATTATTTTAGTACCTATGTATAGTATATAAACCTTTTTTTTTTTTTAATATAACTTAATGTATTTTCAAACACCTATTTAAAATTAATTTCAATAAAGATTCGAATAAATTTTTCTGTAAAATCATTAAAGTATACCATATCTCGAGAGTAAAAAAAATAATTTGATGTACTAGCTCCATTTTTAATTTTTATAAATAAAATCATATCGTTGAAAACGTTTAAATTGCTTTAATATATAAATATAAAATTCATTTTTCGGCTTTGTATTCTAAATATTATTTTTTGTAGTAACATGTATGCGTACAGGAACATGCTCTTTCTTCCAAAAACAGAATAATCTTTTAATTAACTATATGCTCTGTGTAATTATATACTTTATTATTTTAATTATTAAGTATAAAAAAGTGTCGCCTAGAAATAAAAAAAAAATACTCTTCAAGATACCCTCCCACAACGTTAATTCACAAATACACCTTCAAACAACACACCAAATTTTATTACAAATTTAAGTAAATGTACCTACTTCTAATGTTTTTGCCGATCCTTTTAATATCCATAATTTATGAATTTGAAATCGTATTTTTATAGTAACGTTTCATAGTTCCATTTATTTCAAACTTTTATAGAGTTAAAGTTAATCAAACTTCGTGAAATTATTTCGAAGACTTGTTACAAAAATGGCTCTGTGAAATGTGTTAGACTACAATTTCCTGTCATGAGTGACAGTAATGGTAAACTTCATTGCATGGTTTATTTTCTAAAAATTTGAAACAATCGTAGTAATAATATTATCTTCATCATCATCATCCCCTGATTGCTGATCCGCTTAGAACTTGGTGCAGAATGCATCTCTATTCTTTCTAATCTTGAGGGTTTAACACCTTTATTTGGTCTACCCATCTTATAAGAGATCGTCCCATTCCTAGCTTTCATTCAACTGTCTGTGATTATCTCTCAACTGTCCCTTGTGATTATCTCTCAACTGTCCCTTGTGATTATCTCTCAACTGTCCCTTGTGATTATCTCTCAACTGTCCCTTGTGATTATCCCTCAACTGTGTTTCTTGATACTTTCGTCCTTCTTTCCAGCAACGTGGCCAATGAGTGCAAGGATTTTTTTCTTGCATGTTGTCGATAATTTTCTAGTAATCATTCATTCTTTGGATGATAGAGACATTTTTGCCCAAAAATATTATATAGGCAATAATATAAAATTTGTATAATATCCAACCAATATTGACAATCCTACCCAACTTTGTCGATGCAATGGAACAAATATAATAGTTTTATATAAAAATATTATTTCGGTTCATACATAGGTTATAAACGAATTTGAAAAAAAATTACAATGAAAGAAGAAAATTTAAAAAATATATTTATTTACACGTAGTAATATGACATAAACTGACTTTACCATATATGTTATATTACATACATATACACAGATACACGGTGTGTAATCTACATAAGGAAGTTCATCATCTCTTCTTCCGCTACATATATCCTGTCTAGTTCTTCAATAAGCATTTTAATCATCATTGTCAAAAAAAAAAAATTTAGGGCAGACCGGGGACAATTGTAACATTTTCGAGTCTTGATTTTATTTCTCCGTTGCTATTTTGTTCTTTTTGAGTGAAACTATTTATTGATTTTTTTTTTCTTTGGCTAATTATTGCTCGATTAAGAGTTATGGGATAAATACTAAAGGACGCCAACTGTCCCCGATAATAAAATAGTCGATTTATTTATTACAAAACTATTAATCAGACAAATAATCGTGGCATTTCTTGCTGAGTGTACTCTTCGTGGTGGGACTAATGACGATATTTAATTCACTGCACCCAATCTTCTTCAGGTCGACTCGTACTGTATGGTTCTCTTCTATCTACGAGTACTTCTTCATCGTCGCTATTTTCGTCATTTTTCTGCGATTTTTTTATTTATTTATCTTGTAGTGATCATTTCTAGATCTAGGCTCTCATTGCTTTAGAGTAAAACGAAGCAAAACACGTTTCAACCATCCCCGCGCCGTATGTTTTAATTGTCCCTTTGCCACATTTTAGTAAAAAACACATTGTAATCTATTATAATAAAAACAATTGAATTAGTTCTAACTAAAGAAAACCTACAAAAGGTCTAAATAAGTCCAATATCTACGTAACTGATTTCTCCGTTACACTTTTAACGCCAACGAACATTTTTAGTAAGGCGACTACAAATTTATTATTGTCCACTCTTAACGGTGCTCGACATAGGACTGGCGAGTGGAAGAGGGGTCCCGAGACATGTCTCTTCTGCAGTCGCGCGCAGAATGGACGTAGGATTCTAATTATTGAGGCTGTTGTTTCAATTGTCCCCGGTCTGCCCTACGTCAAATATTTTTAAAATATATAATATCGTGTACTAAGTATGTACACCACAAAGTAACTGCCAAATCAATCAAATCGTCAAATATTTTTATTATATATCATAGAATATATCAGAAAGTTGCAAAAAACATAAAATTTGTATTGTTCGTTCCATATTTACCATGAAAGCGAAGCAAACTGTATAATTTGATTTTTCTTTATGAAATTTTCAATTTTATAGTTTTCTTATCAACGTTTATATTAAAATACACGCAAAACAATATTTTTCTCTAAATTGCCTGATGTTAGGTCGAATTTATATTTTCTTAATGAAGCGTAATATATGTAGAAATAAAAAAATAGTAGGTATATTTTCATTGTACGAGGTTTTGTTACGTTTTGTAGACGAATCATGTGAATAATATTATTTAAAAGATATAAGTTTGTACCACTCAAAGCTAGCTGTTGGAATGTTTTATATAGTTAATTAAAAATTATAATATGTACCATTTATTTCATTTGTATTTCCACTCATTATACCGCCTTTTTCTGATGGTCGTTATACCAATATAATTAGATCTATCATTTATTATTTATAATGTAAATACACAAAAAAAAAAACATTTTCCATTATTATCGGAAGAAATTTGATTATTTTCGGTAAGTTTTCATAAATATCTATTTAAATATGCCAATATGTCATATTAGTTATACATAGTAATAATTTATATATATATAAGATAATTTACATATAAATTATTACATTAACAAACGCATTGAACACATTCTTATTGTGAAGTTGTAATTATTCAGAACATAATGCACCTTCCCCGGTTAGGAAAGAGATCCAGGTTCGAATCTCGGTGGCGCAACAACAATATTTTTCGATAAAATTGATTTTATATGTATATCTTTCTAATTAATATATTTAATTCATATTTTAATATATCACAGACCGTCTGTTCTGAATAATTACAACTTCACAATAAAAATGTGTTCTCCTAATGTAATATGTATTAAAAATTAACTATAATATGAGATAGGAAAACAATAAATGCACACGTTTTTACAGCAATTCTATGATTCAAAGGATGACGTATGTATATTATTTTTTAAATGATAAATCTGACCTAAGCCCTCAACTACGCTTTATCCTTGTGGCGGTCCATCCACATCCGCTTCGTAATCTCACTCGTCATGTGATCGTGTCTCATTCAGAACATAAAAAGCGAGGAGATAATTATTTTGAATAATTCTTCAGCTCCCACAGAAGGTCACGACTAATCAGCGGAACATTTGTGTTGGTATTAAAAATAATGAATTAAATTATATTTTAAATACTAATTAAATGTATTAATTATAAAGATACACATATAAAATCAATTTTATCGAAAAAAATTGTTGCTAAAGCGTAACATATCCATGTTCGAATCCCGGTAGCGAAACAACAATATTTTTCGATAAAATTGATTTTATATGTATATCTTTATAATTTACACATTTAATTAGTATTTGAAATATAACAGACCTATCTTCTGAATAATTACAACTTCACAATCAGTAAGAATGTGTTCTCCTTAATAAATTATATTTGTTACGAACCAAAAACATTATTATGTAAACTGCATGTGGAGAGGACTGCAATCGCTGAAGTCATTACTGAATCATAACCAATTAAATACAGGAGCTTAGGAATGCCAAAGTTAAGCGACATTAATTACATATTTAATTACATATCTGTCTTAGAAATCCAGAATTGGGGAAATACGATGTAGAATAGAGACCAATGAAGAACTAAGAATAAGAGGCCAAGACACGCCTAGGGTAAAGTCAGTGGTGTTGATGATTATGATAATAATGTAAACCACATTGGTATCGGATATACCCGAGCGGATCCGGAGAGAAAAATCACTAATGCCAGCAGTCCGAGCGCATCTTGTCACTTGTGCTTGTGATTTGTGATTTGTCTTCCTTTTTCCCAGAAGCTTTACAGTGAAAATTAAAAATTCGCTTGTGTTTTTAAGCTATATTTTCACTAATATAAATATAATTTCACTAACTCGGCCACTTAAAATATACCAAACAATTGATTTACAATTTCATTGATCGATATCAGTGAAACTGTACTTGTTTACGAATCGATGATCCGGTATTGTTCACGCGCCTTATTACTTCGGTTGGCACCACTGGGTTTCCTGGTTGATAATAATGTGCATGTGTGTCCGTGAGTATTGCCGCCTCTTGTCGGAATCGTAGAAGATGGTAACGAAGGCGTATTTATCATTACCGCATTACCTCCAGCGTTTCTCATTACAAGTGCAGCAGACCAGTGCACGCTTCAGACAGCCGAAATTTAAAGACGGCAAAGTTAACAGGTTAGTGCAGTTCATATATCATATGTGTACCTATTATTAATCGTAAACCTGGGAACCAGCGTAAAATAATTATTATTATAATATGTGTTAGTTTTAAGTTAACTTTCATTTTAAAGCACATCGATAAAAGTCCATGTATCGGTTATTACGTATTTTAGTCGACATAAACACGCATTTTAAGCGAAAACAAAACACGCAAACGGGCATTTCACAACTGTCAAATTGACAGTTCAGAGCGGCGTATAACTTAAAAATACACAACTCCGTTAATACTGGATCTAAAAGAAAAAAAAACTACTTGACTCAGTGCCGGGAGGGATTTTTTATACGCAGAGGTGTGGATCGAGCGTTTGGAATTCCGAGATTCGAAAAAATTAAATTGTGCGCACAAACACTATTTCGTAATTTGTTTGCGCAGCAACGCTACAACGTCAGTCGCGAAATACCTGCGCGCCTACCGAACAGTGTCGAGTAAACAGGTAACTGCAGATAAACGTGTAATTAATGGAGAACGCATTTTTTCGCCATTAAATTGTTTACCTTGTAAATATCTTCATTTATATGGCGAAGGTACATCTTCTTACAAAATGCCATTAATATATACGATATATGCATTTAATTTTAAAAAAATCGTAGTTCAATTAATCAATGTAAAAGACGGTTACTTCTAACTGGAAAACTATTCTGACTATCTGAGAAATGTTAATCACCCATTCTTCAAAACTTAAATAGAAAGATAGGTTTGTATTAAAATTAATACAAATGAAATATTTATATTACGGAAAAGTCTGGGGAACCCAACCGCGCACTAGCATTTGCACAACAAATTGTTCAATAATATAAATAAATAATGTTTTGTCACGATTGAAACAAAAATAATTATAGCAATACGGAACAGAAGATTTGCAAGTCCCGACATTCGCATGTTACAACTATGTTAGTGGTATACTAAATTTGTTTTAATTCATTCATTATCCAACATTTTAAAATAGTGTAATATTTTTTTTACTGGTAAGTTCATGAAAAATGTATTGTGTTATGACGATATAAATCATGAAGCGAACATTATTAGTCTACTTATTTTCATTTAAAAAGTAGTTATTATTTTAAATACTATCAAAATATCTTCGTCAGGACGGGACGCACATTAACTGATCCATTAAATTAAATATTTAATTTATTGCCAGTTGACTTTAAATCTATCAAAGAGGCTTATACAAATTTTGTTAGATTTTTTTAAATTTTGTAGAAAGATGTTTCATTATATTCGATTTTTAATTTCATTCGCATTTTGTGGCTAGATAAGGGTAATTTGTGCTACTTATCTCATATGGTCTAAAGTCTGGTAAATTTGGTACCAAGCATCATCATCATCATCTTCCAGGATTGACGATTGATTTTTCAATGATTTTTCATGTCTGTTTTTTTTTCACGTCAAAATTACGCGCAATTTCACACAATGTGGATAACTTTTAAAGTTAGTACCTAATTTCTTTAAATCTAAATTCGATACATATTTGAGGCCCTAATATAATTATTTCAAGGGCATTACATTACCCTTGAATTTGTTGCCGCCGAAATATAATGACAGAGATAAGATTGTTTACATTATTTTACTTATTCGTCTTGTTTAGAGAATTTTGTTGGCCGCAGCGTCTCCCAGATAAGAACTATAATATAAAATTGGGTTTCATTTTATACTATGTCATTTAATTGCTATTAAAATATTTTTTTTGCTGGTAAATCAATCGCGAAACGAAAGAATTAATGGATAGACATAATAATATTCGCCTCCTACTACATATGCTATTCCCACTGTATATCATTACCATAGTTTATTATATAGTCTTTCCACGAAACGAGGTTTGCAAAACATGTTTCAACCAAAACCTGAAAGGCACAACATTTTTCATAAATTTTCACCCGTTAGCCGGTGGTTCCATTATATGGAACGAATGAAAAGGATAGAACGGTAAGAAAGATGTATGACGCGAATTTCGATGGCACCAGCAACAGCGGACGTCCGCGGAATTTGGCATGACCGACCAGGTAAACCAGATTCTGAAAAATGGTACCATTAAATGTAATATCGAGCACGCGTAATGCAGTTCGAGCATGAAGATATGTACGGAAATGAGGCGAGAATTGTGGAAAGGAAAATGTAGGGCTCTATTCTCTCTGTAGGGAAACGGAGTGATGCCTTTGTCATTGAAATAATGATAATTGTAATATTTAAATTATTTGACAGCGCCAACGATTTCGGTAAAATCAAAACCACAGATTAACCGATCCGGTTTTTTGAGTGCAAGACTTCCGTATAGATTAGTGTAAGACCACATTGTTTGAGAATAGCTTTGGTATATTTGCATATGAGCCACAGCCTGCTGCATATGTCAACCACCATCTGCATTTATCAATCTATTGTTTTCACAGCATTTTAGTAAATATTCATGCATAATATCTCTCTATATAACGTGTTCAATAGTAATAACTAATAACTAATTAAAAAATATCATTAATAATTCATTTCTTATACGATCTGATAAATTTCTTAATCATCATTAATTTCAAATACGTTTTTTAAACACCTAAAGTCCAGTGACTTTTTTTAGAAGGGATGCTGGATAATAATTTTATACCTACTATCAAATATACACTCACACATTTCATTATTTTTGTTTACAGCATTCTAACGCTCTAATATGTTGGTGAAGTAACCATATTATTTACTGTATTTAGTTTTTATTTTAACGATGAGTTAAATAGATAACTTATGGTTACTTAATGTTTCTATATTTCGGCTTCAAGTATTCAAACCAAACAATCAAAAATGCGTCACACAAACAAAATATGTATACTGTTCTGTGCATTATACCCATAAGTGTTAAACTCGTTTTTGTACGTTGTGTGCTGTTAACGAATGCGTCTACAGTATTCGAAGACTTTGACAGGCGGAACTAAATGTGCATGTATTTTTAAACTTTGTGTATAAGGAACGAATGATAGAATCCACTGTTGCTGGTATCTGTGTGTTTACGCTATTCATAGATGTTCGATAGTTGAGAATGTATATGTATTTTGACTTGCTCTGTAAGCTTTTCGACTCTAGAACACAAGTGATGCGGAGCATGCGGAGCGGAACAAAATTTCTCTTCAAAATTCTGTAATTTTATGAAACATGTTATTATTCGACTCCTAAAATTGTAAGCCTTCATTTCTTTTATCCATACATTTTTCCAATTATCACGGGAAAGGGATGAAAGGTTGTAATGTTAATAATTGCGCTGAGGAAAATTATTCATTATTTCTGCTTCAATCAGTGGCGTTCATTATTCTAGGCAGTTATTATGGTTAAAATATTAAAATATTGACTTGCTTCTGTTTCCTTTCAAGATAACGTTTTATGATTAGTAATATTTTGCAATCAGTTGAATATTTACGATCCAGCAGAGCATAGAATTCTTTCGGTATTTTTCAAATATATTGCAGTATCGAGATAATGGTAAGAAAGAATAAGAAAATACAAAACTTCAAAAAAAATATCTCAACCATGTAAAAATACATTGTCTATATTTTAAGTTATTTCTATCTACCGAATAATTGGAATGGATTTTTTTGTATATTTTTTTGGTAATCTTAAAAAATGGAGACAAACAATTTATTTTTTATAAATTGCTCAATTAATCCGATTCGGACACATTTAATGAAGCTGCTGTTTACAATTGAAATAAGCAAATGTACAGAATATTTTATATTGTCTTTATTGATTGAATAATTATTGATTAATTTCTAAAAATACGTTTAAATTACAATAAATTATTTTTATCAAAGTTTTTAAATTAAAAGATTAATCAAAACAATAAAACCTCTATATATTTACAATATTTCTTCTTCTTCTTCTTCTTTCAAATACGCAATCCACCCTTCAAGAGTGATTTGTGATTAAACAAGTTCAAACATTATTTCATAGAAAGCAGTACAACAATATTATTGAATAGGGAATATTGCATTACAAGTTAATACCATTGACATTCAAGAAATTTGCTATTATATAGCTTAAATGTAGCGAGTTGAGGGAAAGAAGATGACACAAGTTAACCGGGAGTTGAAAATTACCATTGACAAGATTATTGTAAAAAAAACCTGTGATCCGCAATGGACAGGCAAAAAAGACATGGTCAAGGGTTTCCTCCTCGGCACCACATTCACACATTGGGGAGTCTATTATGTTCATTCTGAACAAATGTGAGGCCACCTGGCAATGCCCAATTTTCATTCTAGAGATATTAGCTACTGTTCTTTTTGAGACTTTCCTATTAGAGAACCAAGAGGAGCGGGGAATATATCTTTGGATTATTTTAAGACGATTACCCTTGTGATTGTTTGGATCCATCCATTGTGCAGACCAGATAGAATACGTATATTTTTTCGTCTGTCATACATCGGAATATGGAATTAATGGGGAAGAACTCCGGAAAGAGTAGCCTTCTTGGCCAGTTTATTATTTACAATATTTAGATATCCAGAAAAATACCAGTTCCCGCATTCACGGCAAAATTGCTAGCAAAATAAACCAGAAAACTGAAAATATCCTGGCTAAAAATCTAAACAATGAATCGTAACATCCACAGTCTAATTATTTTGAGCTGATGCAAACAAAATAATGATCGCTAACATTATCTTTAACTAGATAAGCACTAGAAAAAGACAAATAAGTAAAAAGTAAAAAAAAAGAAAAAATTGGTAAACTTATGCTGCCATGACGAAGAAACAGAAGATTTTAATCACTCAAGTGATTGTATATATAAAGTTAATTTAATGATTAAATTATCAAACCAAACGTTATTACTTTGAATATTAAAAATGTTTTAAAATTTATTTGATAAATCTGTACAGTGCTTTTGGGTTAAGTCGGTATTTAGTAACACGTATTTTGGAGCATCACGAGAAGCGTGAATAATTCATGAAATGTGTAGTCTTGGATATTTCGTTTTCAATTTTAATAATACATATCATTAATGAGATTACAGTCTTAATAAGTTGTCTCCAGACATCTAGGTCCAGCTTAGCAAGCGTGACATGATGAAAATAATAAATCAAAGATTTCAATTAAGGTATTTAATATTCTAATTACATATATTTCATAAATATCAGATATCTCATAGAGACTAAGCTATTTTAAAGGAATGATATATAGAAATATGGGGGGTAATTACAGGGCTTATGATCTGTCTTCGGCTGTCTCAAGTGATCTCCCCTCCAATTCTCATCCCTCAATCTCCATATTTATTAAATTTTTGAAAATTCTATATGTTATTACATGGACTCGCTTTGAGTACCACTACAACATCGCTATCTATCGACCAAATTTGATAATTCATTTTTCCTTGAAACAGCATATTATATGTCAACTCAATGAAAATCTGATTTTTGTTGAAAATTATTTAAAGCAATATTCTTTATCTGTAAAATGTTTTTAACACATTATACTAGAATACGCCTGAAAAATCAATATTTTTCATTTTTTATATATTTTTTCTTATTTTGACCAGTATATTATTTTAGCAATATTTGAACGTGTTCGAGAACACACAATTACTTGATTTTTACCTATTAAAGCACTGTTATTAAATAAATATCAGATATCTCATAGAGACGACGCTATTTTATTACATTTTAAAGGAATGATATGTAGAAATATGGTAAGCCCTGTAATTACCCACCGTATTTCTATATATCATTCCTTTAAAATAAAATAAAAATAGCTTCGTCTCTATGAGATATCTGATATTTATTTAATAACAGTGCCTTTATAGGTAAAAATGCAGTAATTGTGTGTTCTTGAACATATTCAAATATTGCTTACATATATTTAAATTAAAATAGACAGATGAATTTTTTTTATTGTCTTTATAAAGATTCATATTACTTAATATGTATATAATTATGTATTTTTTTTAATACGTACTTAATATATATTTTGTGTCATAATAGTATCGACAATGGACAGTGGTCTAGGACGGTACCTGAAAATACAAAGTATATTTTATTCGGGTATTTTATTTAATCAAAAATAGTAGATTTTTTAAATTATCCATTGCGGATCTCTGCTCCGTACATAAGGCAATTGAAAAATGGTACAGGTTGCTAATATAAATCATTTAATTTCCTCGTGTTGGTTATCGATTTTATTATTTTATATATACATGGTGAAAATAACTAGTTTTTTTTTCTTTCTAACTACCGTCGTCCATATGTATGTAAGTAAATCCATATAGTAGGTATTTTTATTATTACAGGTGTGCACCTGTTGATAAGCTATCCAAAAGATTTATTTTTTTAGTGTTAGATTTGAAATTTAATTTACATATTAGAATCGAAACCCTTTATTTGAGATCGCCGTTGTGGTCAAGTTTGGGGGCACTTGCCTACCTATTGCAGATTATCATCTACGTTAGCCTGTCTACGAGGGTTTTGAATGGTTTTTAGGTATAACAAGTCTCATCTACTCTCGCTACATGTCCGACACACTGCAGCCTTCTCGCGTTCGTCTTCCTCGGGATACATGGGGTATTATATTATTTTTGAAGTTCCAAAATCTTGATTATTCCGAACATAGTAAATGTATTAATTAGAAAGATATACATATAAAATCAATTTTATCGAAAAATATTGTTGTTGCGCCACCGGGATTCGAACCTGGATCTCTTTCTAAACCAAAAAAAAGTAGATGACTTTCAAATAATATATAATGGAACCGATAGATGTCTTTATTTGAAAAGTGTAACATATGGGTTCGAAAATTTGTTGTTAAAATTATTGTCGCTGTAGCATAGTTGGATAATTCACCTTCCCCGGTTTGGAAAGAGATCCAAGTTCGAATTTTATAAAATTGATTTTATATGTATATCTTTCTAATTAATACATTTAATTACCTAATTGCATCTCTTGTTTAACTGTTTATATATATATATATTTTTTTTTTTTGTACATTGATCATTGCACTTTGCTTACAGTTATACCGGAGGAACACTGTCTGCTATAATGCAGTAATTTACTAGTGTAGCAGGCAGGATACCCAAATATGTCTTACTTTCTTACTGATATGTTATATTTACTTTTCCAAATTTATATGCATACCCTCGGTACATTTGTCTGATATTTGAAATATTACGCAACACTCGTAGTAATTAATTGTGTGAAAATGTATACTTAATGAATAAAAATTTGGAAGAGTAATACGTCAAACCGTTTGACATTATTTAACAATGTAAGCACATAAACATGTAAAAAGTGAACCTAATAAATGTATTATTATTATTATTAATTAGTATTTTAAATTTTTTATTTTTATTAAAGTTAATATAGATTTTTGTTCACCTAACCGAGGTATACCTCAGATCATCCATTTAGCTTTATTTATAAAGCGATGTTCAGAATGTGTTTCAGAACTGCTGATTTACCTTACCTACATAGTCATGTTTATGCCTAACTCGATGCTGTATAAATATTTACGCCATCCATCCAGCGTGACCTTTGAGGGTAAAGGTGGGTTCATAATGCAATCGCTAACGCAGATGTATTTGATACTGAAATCTAAAGAAACATCAATATACAACACTCTAAACCTATATTAAGTAGATCGATATAAAACCAGTCCTGTGATGGGCGCTAAAGTCTTAAAAATAGTATGTCGTAAAAAACAAATAAAGCAGATTTGGTTAATAAACAATTAAATAATAAACCTATTTACGTAATTGAATGCTTGGTAAATATAATATATGTACTCGTAATATCTTAATACTCCCACGGTAAAGATGTTCAGACGTATTTATTGAAATGAGAACCGTAGTTGCGCAGTAATTTTTTTTTGTTTAAAAATGCAAAATCACATTGCTTTTATTACATCCATAGTCTAGAAATGTTACGAAAAATAATTAAACGTTTTATCTTGGACCAATCACAATTTTTTTGACATTTGAAATAAATTGTTGTGACTAGATTTTTATAAGTTCCTTTTCTAACAAAGAATTCAACAAGAACCCTAGTAAAATTGTCACGTAAATTGGGTAACTTTGTGTGTCGTCACCTTTACCGTGATTTATTTTATTTTATCTTTACCAGCACCAGAGTCCGTATTAGGGGCCTCCGAAACTTTTTTGATCAAAAATATTTTGTGGCTATCAATATGGATCCCGGTACCTCTCACATGCTAAGCAAGTACGGTGTCATCTTGGCTATTCCATTAATAGACTGTTGTGTCAATTTTCATACATATAAGTGTCATATATAATGCCGTTTTTTTAAATTGAATTTAATGTATTGGTTTATATTTTGAATATGCTTTGATATCATATTTTAATTCTAATATTTTACTTTATTTAAAAAATAGTTATCCTTGTTATGCTTCATAAGAAGTAAGTATTAATGCTATAAAAAATAGGACTATCTTGGTTTTTTCCCAGGATGAAAATCGAACCTCTGACCCTCAACCATTACCCTACTCCTCTACGATGTTGCCATTTACGTTACATTAATCTTATATAGTGTGACCCCCTCTACGTTGCCCCAATCCTCTACGATGTTTCACTAACCTTTCTATGTTACCAATATCTTGTGATAAAACAAAAATAATAAATGGAACAATTCCAGATCGACATGTTCCGATTCCGCTCTTTCTGGAGACTACCTGGCGACTGCTTAGATCTATTTTCTGGGCATAATTAGTTACGTTTTTATTTTTAAGTGCCAGTTATGTTGAAATAATTTCTATGTAGTTTAATATTGGCGTCGCACTCGACGTACGTGGTTAGCGTTCGCTAGCACAATTGTGAATTCTCCTTAAGCGCTCCTGAAACGCTTCAGGCGAACTTTTTATAGAATCCCCTCCGCAAGCTGAGCAGTTTTAATCTAATTAATTAGCTCACCACTTTATTTATTCTCAATTTTTTAACATTCATTAATAAAATACGAAACGTTCGCAATTTCCTCGAAGATTAGATACTACGTTGTATAAACTGAAATACGGCGAGACAATCGGTTGATTTCTGATTATTTTATCTAAATTACAAAATGCTCGTAAATAATGTACAACATTGTATTATATAACAAACTGATTTCTTCGACGATTCATCTTGTTATGCCTAAATAGTTTTTGTATTAAACAGACTTCAAAACGACCTTGTCAAGTTCAATCAACAACCAAGGTAGAAATAAGCAATTATATTTAACTGTGAAACAAAATTACATTTATTGTATGTATTTTAAATTGTCATTGAAATCATTAATGGGATAATT
Source organism: Eubasilissa splendida (assembly GCA_031772225.1). Taxonomy (NCBI): domain Eukaryota; kingdom Metazoa; phylum Arthropoda; class Insecta; order Trichoptera; family Phryganeidae; genus Eubasilissa; species Eubasilissa splendida. The sequence continues at coordinate 3,912,422 of CM062854.1, read as the reverse complement.
ATATTTATATTAAATAAATATCCATGTATTGATCATAGTAATGTTATTTTAGTAATGACAATTTTAAAAGATTAAATCAAAATTAAATTATTCTTAAGAAAACGCATTCATATTGTGAAGTTGTAAAAATTCAGAACATAGGTCTGTGATATTTTAAATAAATATGAATTAAATATATTAATTAGAAAGATATACATATAAAATCAATTGTATCGAAAAATATTAGATGGCTCTTTCGAATAATGGAAAGATTAAATGTATTAATATCAAAAAGGTAACATATAGGTTTGAAAATTTGTCGCTAAAAATATTGTCGCCGGAGCATAGTTCGAATCCCGGTGGCGCAACGACCAATATATTTCGATAAAATTGATTTTATATGTATATCATTCTAATTAATATATTTAAATTATTTTTGACAGTTCATATATCTGTGTACTTTTATTTTTATATTGTTGATGAATTTTTGTAATATCTTCAGAAACAATTAAATTTTTTTGAGACCACAGCTTTCCTCGTTTGATTACGAATAAATTGTTTTTTAATGTAAACTATTTGATTATAAGGTAGCAATGAAATATCGAAACAATACCAGCGGTTCATAAACAAAATTAATCTAACCGGGTTATTTGGTTCCTAGGTTACGACCGACTTATTATAAATATGCTTTCATTGTTTTTGCGACCTCAACACTTCGGATATTGCATATTGCGGAAGTTACAATTTACGAGCTTAACCCGTTCAACACCAAGGGCTATTTTGTAAGAGTGCGATATTAATATTTAAAATGTAAAATATATTTTTTATATAGGTGTACCTCAACACCTGAATACATCTGATAACTTTACAATACAATTGTTAAACGTGTTCGTTTGCCAATTAAAATTGTTATAAAATATTGTAATATTATTACTTACCGTACAATTTAATTTAATACGGGGTTCGCGCCTCGTTCCAGGTGTCTAACAAGTTAGTTCTATTTTCTATAAATAAAATATAAATAATATTGATGTGACATGTATTCCGTGTACGCATATCTATTTAATATTTTTTTTTTTAAATATACTAAATAAATTCAAATTAAAAAATCTCAGGTTCAGTGGGTTAAATAACATAACTTATGCATTAACCCGCATGATTGATTAGACGTGCAATCTGTTTAATAAAAATGACAGCGGCTTGTTGTAACCATTTCAGTTGGTGAATTTAAAAAAATTTAAATCATTAATCGTTTTGTTTTAATAAATACTTTAGAAACTTGATGACAACAATTCTCCAACTTTAAGATTAGTAATTGTGAGAACTGTCACTTTGTACATGTATGTGTGTGTGTGTGTGTTATGAAACTGAGTAGATGAGTGGTGGGGGTCGAACTTTATAAGAAGGCCGTCTCTGGGGGAACAGCTCTCTTCCATCATAGCTTCTTCTGAATAACTAGTCTATCTCTGAAATTTATAATTTCTGCAATACTTGTTCTAATAAATGTAATATTGTTATCCGGACATACTGACAAGGAATTGGAACCCAAGTAATTAGACAGCAAGCAGAGGATAGAACCCCAAGGGAATATGGTGGTAATCAAAGAGTTATCACAGTAATATGTTTAAGTATTTTTTTTTTAAATGTGTATTCTTCTAAAACTTTATTTTTAAGTGATTAATTAGAATAATCTAAATATGTATAAATACAAATGTAAGCCGTAATTTTCTGCCAAATTATCCATACTAAATATCTGGGAGATGAAGGTAATGGAGAATTAGATTAACTGCAAGTTTTACACGACGAACCAGATACCGTGACAATACTAAAGATGGTCGATTATACCTGGTCGGAACATCTCTTCCGAGATTTTCTTGTATCAGCAACGTAAAGGAACTCTATCGTGAGGAAGAATTCTAAGATGGCGTGACAATATGGAGAAAGATCCAATCAACCGCAATGCGAAAACTACTGCTTGCGAAGGCCAAGGTCTTCAGTGGGTTGTAGCCACCTCATAATATAAATAAATAGCAATAATAAGAAACAAATCTAATAAATTAGAATTTTAAGACAGACACGTTTATATTGTAAGTGGGCAGTTTTTTCACATACATTCCTGATGGTAGTACTTTCTAGATGATTATATATCCCAGCAACTAAAATATTTTTTCGATAAATAGATTTTTTCTGTATATCTTTCTAGTTAATTAATTTAATTTGTGTTATAAATTAGTAATGTGTCGAGTGTGTTCCAAAAAAACTGCAACTTCACAATAAAAATGTGTTATTTTTAAAAATATATAAGTTTATTAATTAATTTAATTCTGGCATCTCCCAGCGCGAATAACTTCAAAGGTATTTGAGATTCGTCGCAATGTAAAGTTGATTGCTTTTAAAAATAAAATTACATTTTTAAAGAGCTACAGAATATAAGTTCAAAAATTTATGAACCTACTTGGTTGATATAGCAAATCTGGATAACGCATTTTCTCGGATGGGAAAGGTCCAGGTTCGTATCCCGGTAGTAACTAAAATATTTTTTCTATAAATGAATTTTATCTGTATATCTTTCTAGTCGATGGATTTTATTTATACAATATATTAGGAATATTGCATATAATTATATTTTATTATCTTTGAGATCTTTGAGTAATCGAATCTTTATTGTATTCCAAAAAATAAACACTAATTAAATGTATTAATTATAAAGATATACATATAAAATCAATTTTATCGTAAAATATTGTTGTTGCGCTACCGGAATTCGAACCTGGATCTCATTTCCAATCCAGGGAAGGTACATCACCAACTATGCTACTGCGACAGCATTTTTGACGACAAATTTTGGAACCTATATGTTGTTACACTTATTCAAATTAATACATCTATCGTTCCATTATTTAAAAGCCATCTATCTACATTGTTTTTTATGGAATCTCAAATACCTTTAAGTAAACCGATAACAGACGCCAGAATCAACAATTTATTTTTATTAAATTTTGGATAAATTGATACAACTTATATATTATTATGGTTAATTACAGCTTTACAATAAGAATGTGTTCTCATTAACAAAAATAAACAATTATCATCGAAATTTAGATTTAGATGTTCAGAAACATCGCTATATTCAGAAACTATGTATAATGCATATCATTAAAATTAATATGAAATATGTTCATTTCTTAAACATAATTCTGTTCACTTCAGTTAAATGCAGATGAGATCATACAAAACTCTCGATTAACTCAGAGTACAGCCTTCATTGTGTAAATTGTATTAGCGTGTAAAATTGGGAGAAAAATCTTAATGTGGCCTTGGAGCCGCACAAAACTTATGCGATGTATACATCAGAATAGTATGTATTAGAGTTTTTTAATAAAGTATTTTCGTAATTTTTGGCAAAGTATTCGGTAATATTTACCCAGGCGTGGGTTGTTTATGTGATAACAGTTATAAGATGACCATGTTTAATGTGCACTACGTAAATATAGTTATATTATTAATAAACAAATCTTTCATCTTATAAAATCAATATTTACAGTCGGCTTTGAGATAAGCTCGTGACCACTGACGGCGAAACAAGAGACGAACGCCAATAGTTAAACAATAGTTAATATACGAATGATGTTTCGTAACCGCCAGAGCTCTGTTACATGATTACCACGAGATCATCACACGGCCGAGATCATCATAATGTATTATACAAATACTAAGTCAATTTTTGATCTCTTTGATGTTGTGGACGTTCATTTTGCTAGGTGTAGAAGGAAATTAAAGATTCTAACACAGAAAGGCTCCGGTGGACTGGGTTTCAGATTCGTAAGACATGTAAGAAGAATCGCATTCAAAGTTACCAAATAAAAGTTTGATTGAGATTTAAAGGAGTCCCTTATATGATGTGAAGTCTTTTGAACAACTATATGTATATCTTGGATACAAATTTTCGGACGAGCCTCTCAAAAATTATTGAGGCGATTTCAGCCTAGCTGAAAAATTTGCCCGTACTAACGCCATGTGAAAAGGGAGAAATGTTTATATTTTTAATTTGATATATTGATATATTGAGAATACATCTAGCGGATGCTTTACAAATTAGTTGCATACACTATACTCTGTGAATAATAATAATAATAATGGATAATTTGTATAGCGCCATTTTCGTAAATACTTTCATCTCAAGGGCGCTTTACACATAAACGGTTTATAGTTCTACATCTTTGTCTTTTAAAATTAAAAATCGTTATTTTCACTTATGGAAATGATTTTTTGAAAAGGTGCGTTTTTAGTTTCATAATCATCATTAATGGTTATTAAATCATCCAAGTGTTTTTTTAATAAGTTTTTGAATGACGCACAATCGACTATAGTTTATTGCTAACGATTGACTTTTTGAAATATATTAATTTTTTTAGGCAAAATTTGGAATAGAAATTCGAACGGAAAGGTACTCTCTTACGATTCAAAACGCAGAAATCATTTTTAATATTTTATCACTAAAATAATTACAAGCAAATTAATAATACCATACCTCAAGACAATTATTTAATTGCAGTTTGCAGGCCTCGCTTCTCACACAGTTTTCTATCGCTTCCAGACTTGACTTTGAGAGAAAGTTCCGTTCGGCCGAGTACTTAGTTCACCCACCGCTCTCACACTTGACAAGTGTCGAGCAAGTTTCCGCAGTTTAACACTTCTCTTCCAGATTAACGCTGTCGTAGATTAGTGCTAAATTGACAGCTTCCAGAATCTATATTTAAAGCTGATTCCATAATAATATCATTGTGTTAATGAATAAAAAACATATCTACTAGACGATATTGATTTAGAATTAGAGCATGAGCTCATCAAAAGGAATTAACCGAATAAACTTTACGAAACGATTTCAAACGCGCTGTAAATTAAATACGTATTAATAGACTTAATCCACAATATTTTATGGATACCTGACTAAATTACGAGTCGAAAATATTCAAGGAATATATGCCAAATCTCAACCATGTCAGAGATATAAGCATTTCAAAAAAATCATTATTATGCACTTATTTCGATTAATTATTAAATATTTTATTGATTCCAAATTATATATTGAATACAATATATGAAAGGGCATCGAATTTTGAGTGATCAGACTATTTTTTGTTACATGATTTAGGGCCTGAAGCAAAGATGTAGATTAATAATGGATAAATTTCGCAAATATTTATTTTGAAGTACGTAAACGTAAAGTTTAACATGATTTTGTTAAAATTTTAAACAATAATATTTTTCGTAACTGTGCAGAATTTGCACGTATTCCTTGAACATTTTCTACTCGTTATTTAGTCAGGTATCTACTCTTAAAATATTGTGGGCTAGGTTTTGTTATACCCTGTATATATAATACATACGAATTTAATTCATATATGTGTATGTCGACTATACTCGTATAAAGCACAATAGTGAGATATCTCTTTAGTTTTTTAACAGTTTTAACTGGATTTATGATCCAAAGAGATTATATAGATACACGTCATTAGTCTGTTTGGATTTTTGAAATAAAATTAATAAAAATAAAAACCCAGCCCCGATATTACCGCTGATAACTGAACACATTTACTAGAATATAGATTTTTGTTAGTTCTTACAATATTTTCCTCAGTACGTATTCCAAAAATATATTAATGCGTTGAAGGAAGCCATTTATGATATTGATTTTGCGAACAAGCGGACATAACGAAAAGCGGGTGGGGGTTATTATCTTATCAACATCCCTATTGTTTGCTAATACTCCTGCGTTTTCTTTTGTTTACCAGTAGTGGCTGTTTATTTTTCGAATATTATATTTTTAAACACATTTTATTATTTTTACAATTTCAGAATTTTTTTTTCACCCTACAGATGCATTATCTTGACAAGAGTACTTAAACTCTTTCTAAGTGTAATTAATTTCTTTCTACGGGTGCTTTGTTTTATTTCCCAGAAAACTTAATTTTCAAAATTGTATCAAAACAAATTTCTTGCTTGTCGCTTGATCCTTATGTTCGATTATTGGCAAAAAATACATTAATTAGTAAATTAATTAATTATTAAAGCCCCTCCAGCATTGGATAGTAAAAACCGTGAATCGTTTGTTAAAAATGCCAGACTCTTCACAGCTGTTTCAAAAATCATCTGTCACATTGATACTTTGAAAGATGCAGTATACGATAATGAATCATTCAATATCCCGCTATTTTAGTGGTGAGAGTTCGTCCGGTGATATCCGCAAGTAGCTCTTGAAACCCTCACTGCTAAATATGAAAGTTTGGCTAGACATTGAGGTAATCTGTTCCCATCAGAAGTTGTCTATTTAATTTGGACAGCAACAATAAGCAGGTGTCATTCGTTTGGATTCCTGCACATGAGAGAATTCATGAAAATGAATGTGCTGATAAACTGGCCAAGGAGGCCGCTCTTTCCGGAATTTTCCCTCATCAATTCCATATCCTGATTACTTAATATGGTAAAAAAACGTACGAATTTTATCTGGACTGCACAATGGATGGATCCAAATAATCATAAGCGGAATCGGCTTAAAATGATTCAAAGATCTATTCCCCGCACCCCCTGGTTCTCCAAAAGGAAAGTCTCTAAAATAACAATATCAAATATCTGTAGAATGAGAATTGGGCATTGGCAGGTAGCCTCACATTTATTCAGATTGAACTTAATAGTTTCCCCAATGTGTGAGTGTGTTGCCAAGGAGGAAACCCTTGACCATATCTTTTTTGCCTGTCCATTGCAGATCACAGGTTTTTTTTTACAGTAATCTCGTCAATGATAATTTTCAACTGCCGGTTAACTTGTGTTTTTTTTTCTCCTTAACTCGCCACATTTAATCTATATAATAACGAATTTTTTGAACAACAATGGTATTGACTTGTAATATAATATTTCTTATTCTATTATATTTTAGTACTTTTTTCTATAAAATAAAGTTTTAACTTGATTAATGGCACAAATCACTCTTGAATGGTGGATTGCCTATTTAAAAGAAGAAGAAGTTCGTCCGATGATAATCTCGTTGTTGAATTTACATTAGCGCATTGACAAAAAAATTTACTTTACCACATAAACAGTAAAGTAACATATTTCAATCGCAGGGTTAAATAAAGCCAAACATAGAGCATAAAATTTGTAAAATAAATCAAATTTTCAGATATTTGATGATTAGTCGCTTTACTACACTATTAGGCGAGATGATCTTTGACTACAGTAAATTTAACGTACGAACAACCACGTTTTACCACGGGCGATGGTGAAAAGTTACTGTAGTAAAATTTTGCTGTGGTCGAAATTTATTAATGATCATACAGAAAACTATCTGCTAGATAAATTTAATCGATGGTCAAGTCACTTGTCGTATTCAATATTCGCTTATTTTTATTCTGTAGTTAGTTACGTTTTCAAATATATTTTTGTTCACGGAATAACATAAACGTTAAATTATTCGAGAGACAGCTACAAACTACATACATTATATAATGCAGAATACATACATTATTCATTTTATTCACCGTGTAACCTTGACCGGAATGAAATTAGATTTTCATTTGGAAAACAGTTTTATCCATGGAATAAAAAAAGGGAATCCATCACTGACCATGATGACAGTCTGTGGAATCCACCTAGAAACGAGCAGGTGCTTTGCTTTATTTTATCGAAATGTTTCTGCTGAATAATACGAATAGATTAACCTAACCTAACCTAACCTTTTTGTTTATTGATCTCTGTCTGTGAAACGAAGTTAATCTTTTAACTCGACCCATTGTGTAGGTGTGTTGCGTCTATCTGACGTGCAAACATAAAAATAAGCGTTAATAAACAAACATGCGTGTAAATAATTTAAAAAATATTTTTTACTTATCGTAAATAATTTAAATAGTAAATTTATACATGGCACTAGCGGTGCGTCGTTCGCAAATGAACCGGCTAACTTTTCGTTGAGCCGGTTCAACGGTTCAACGGATCACCGGCTCACCGGCTCACCGGCTCACTGGCCGATCAGTCAAAAATCGGCCGGTGCAGATCGCTCTGTGATTTATGAAAGTTGACGCTTGAAAACGATCCCAGATAAAATTGTTATGACAACGCATCGCAGAGTTGCTTTATTGTTATCAGGGTGTTCAGTTATAAAACAAACCGTTTTTTAAAGTGAATTATTATCAAAATATTTATTTTAATTACTTACTACTTACGTTCTCAAAGTCCACGTAACGTTATTAAAAAATAATATTGACGTCACTAAACGACTGAAACGTCTACGACCAAAAATAATATTGCTGTATCTATTTAGTATAATTAGTTAATTTTTGATTGATACAGATTTTCTTTGTTGTTTTTTTTTAAATATTAATGTAAAATGTAAATGAAACGGCTCAGTTATCTGAGCCATATCGCCCATGGCTACATGGCGCACATCATGCATTGCATTATAAATGGAATGTAAAGTAACGTCATGGTTTTCATGTCAAATAAAAATTTCCTTGGGCCTTGAACTTTTACTCCAATCGATCTCACTCTTTGCCAAGTCGATTTGACAAATGTCCACAAAACGTGCAGGCATGTAAATTAAGCAAACAAGTAGAAAGGTGAGATCTATTGAGCGTACTCTCGCTGTGAATATGACGACTTTGCAAAATCCCATGCATTCTCGCCGTAAAACTGTTTTGCATTTAAGCAAATATTGAAAATAATAATAATATACTTTACATACATATATGTAATAAAAAAGGAGTTACGATAATCTAGCTGTGAATTAACCGAGATAGTCAAAAATTCCATTATTACATTTTGAAATATTATTTAAAATGTAAAAATCTTTTTTTATTCGACTGTACAAGTACATCTAAGCGCGCTTATATCTTACTTTTTTATAAATTTTTTCTCTATGTTAAAATTTGTATTCTTATCTTTTTTCTCACATTTTTCTGCTTCATAGTTCTTAAATTTTAAATTGCACATACTATATAAAGTATTTTGTATCATCTGAGAAAACATGTAACTGGTTCAATTATTGTTTAGCTTTTATTGTAATTCTCATATTTACTGATAAACTGTATGTTTTCTGAATAAAATATTCAGTGTTTACTTTTGAGGCGAGCTGTCGGTATTTTTTTAAATAAAAGAGTAAGTATTACATGGAGAATGTTTTTTCGAGATTGTAACGGTACTGGATAATGTAGCCACAAGTCTTCAATTTTCAAAATATTTGATACTTTTCGATCAGTACGTATTATCATACGACTATCACACCGACCAAACGAACCATTAAATCTACCAACCGAAATTAAACAAATTTTCTGTTTTTTTAATTATATTAATTTTCCTTCCATTGGTTCCCAACTCTTTCAAACTTTAAATGCCCGCGACACAACTGTATAAAAATAGAGTTTTCAATTTCTGTTAATTGTTTTTGTGTAATGAAGATGGCTGCATAATTCCAACAACGTGTGGTCATACAATATTAATGTAACCGTCGTATCCAATGGAAAAACCACAAAACAAATGCGCGTGTAACGCAATAATTTAGATAAAAGTAATAAATATACCGCAAATATTCATCCTATAGAATAAAATAGATTAGACTTGTAATGCAAAAGTTGGTCACGCTATTTTTGGTTAAAGCTAGGAAGTCCAGACAGGATTGTGGAGAAAATAGTGGCGTTGAAGGGGGATTTTATCCAACAGATTTTCGAGGGATAGGATAGGAGGAGGAGAGACAGTGATAATTTGTTGGCTAGATATCTGACTGGTATAGCGAATGAAACAGTGTTTCGTAACCCAACTGCAGCGTAGAACAAACGTCATTTTTTTTACTTTCGTTCAATTTTCAAAGCGGCACTTATTTGTTAAGTTTTTTTCATTTTCATATCTATTTTAAGTGCTCCAGAACTGTTTGATTGACTTGTGTATAGTTCTGATTTTAACACCTTCAGTTGGTCGATATCAACTGAAGAACTTTCACGACCTTCTTTATCTGCTAGGCTCTGTTTCTTCTCCAGCACGATTTTTTTTAACCCATACCAAAAGCTTCGTTCAGTGTGCAGTAGTTTCCACATGTTTTGAGTTCATATAAAAAAATACTTTTATTTGTTTCCATCTTTAGTTCTATACTGTAATAATAACCCGATTTGAAGCAAAAATAATATTAAAACTGAAGTCTAAACTAACATTCCACCATCACGATGAAACGTTCAAGGAAAAAATTATGGCTAGAATTCTGTAATTATTTTCTTTCCAACCGAAAAGTAATAATCGTAGATGATTCCAAAAGTCATCCTGTAACTTACGTAAAACAAAATTAGTCTATAAAAGGCCTTTTATTAGTGTTGATATACAGAGAATAAACTTGCAGGTGTTTAGGGGTAAAATCCTAAGAATGACCTTTATTCAATTTGAGAAAATAATGTTTGGCATCGTCGCTACAACATGCAAGTTTATGAACTCTACAATTTGCTTGACGTCAAGTCCAAAAGATTTGGTGGGGCGGGAAACCGGCTTCTGCGCACCTGACACGTCATCAACTAGAGGGGAGACGGAGAGTCGGACCTTCACGTTTTCGAGGCAAGGCTCGGTTGCAGAGAGGAACGGGAGGCGGAGAAGAATGAGAGACGGCCAAGGTTCACCGCGGCCAAGGTCCACCGCGGCCAAGGTCCATTGAGCTTTATTTTTCAGTTACTAACGGTCTGTGCTCTATTTTGCCAGGGATTCAGATTATAATTTTAAAATGTAAGTTGGGAAGGGGGTGCCTTTTTTATGCGGGTCTTAGTTTCTAAAGTACATCCCGTAGAAAACTCATTTTACGCTGTGATATCCGATAGTAAAAAAGAGAATTAAATATGACGGACTTTTTACAGCTGTTCCAAAAGTCATCTGACACTTTGATACTTTGGAAGTTGCAGTATACGACAATTAATCGTTCAATATACCGCTATTTGAGTGATGAGAGTTTGTCCGATTATGATCTCGTTATTTCATATACCTTATTACACATAATACCAAAAAACGTCACCACCAAAGTGACGGATATCGATGGCCTAGGCGAAAAAATCCATTATATTTCATGATTATTTGTCACATCTATAGACCTCCATCTACGCTTTGAAAATAGTATATTTGACGTTCGTACAACCCGCAAACGATTTTAACTACGGGCATTAGTAAACAGGTACCATAGTAAAAAGTTACTAATGATCACACAATCGATCTTTAATGATGCATGTAAAATTTGTTCCAGTCTTGAGTGCAATTGAGCTTAATTTCATTCAACATAATGCACATTTATATCGATGGGAGAGGAATGGGATGATCAGAAAGAAGAAAGAAACAATCTTTGTTCATAGGATACATTAAGTAGGGACCTAAAGAGTTACTATGCAAACTTTGATTTAGATCGGTCTGTTGGAATCAGAATTATAGGGGTAAGAATGTAGGATTGTATAGATAAGATTCAGGGTGACAGGTATACATTCGGTTTTATATAATATTATGTTGCGGTGCGTTCCAGCTCCGGCGGATCGAACGCCAACGCACCGTCACCGGACTAGCTCAGTGTGGGTGTGTATTTAATGTGAAATATATCTGACTCGGAAGGACGCTAATGGTATTTTTTATGCATTAAAATTACACAAATCTCATAAAATTGATCTAGGGACACATCCCGCTCTAAGCAAAAGCAATATATTTTCATATCCGTGACGTGTTAGACGATTATAAAGTTATTTCATTCAAAATATGCGTACGCACGCATACCTTACTTGCGTTTTTAAAACTTATTAACAGCTAGAATTGTGTTGGTAAGGTTATACGTAAGTTGAGTCGATAAATGTCTGTGTGTATGCTATGTGCGAAGCCCTCTGCGTGTCACGGTATTACGCAGACATGTGTCAAGGTCACGGGCTTTTTTTTTACCCCTTTAAATGGTAGTGGAACCTGCCAGCCAACAACCAATTGGGTGTTGCCATATTTTGTAGACAGTTGACAGTAAAAGTAATTTTAAAAATAACACACTTAAAATTTTTTTCATCTTGATTTAATCGCTAATAATCGTTTTAAAATCTTCACAAATTAATAACAATTGTGTTTTTTATTTCTCCAACAATAAATTAAAAATATTATAAATGTAGGTGTATATTACCGCGAGTCACCACTGGGATTTATGAAGTTTTATACGCATATAAAGTAGTAAAAAAGAGTTATAAAAGTTGAAAAGAATTTGACACACTTAATTACACAATATATATTCTCTAGAAAACAAGTTGAGGTCGCGATTATAGCACAATTTTTTTAAAACATATAGTATACAGGATGTAACAGATCTAGTCCACAATATTTTATAACATTTTTAACACTTCCAAAAACTTTTTTATACAGTCTCTCATCTCTTGACAAAATATGTAGATTTGTGCTTTTCCAAGTGCAATAAATCTTTGTTTTTAATTACAATAGAACCCTAATTATTTGTACTGATCCTGCCTCGTATAATATGGAGAGCAGTATTTTGATGCTGAAAGCAACCCACCCTTACCCGGAACTGTTATGTGAGCGGTTACTCTCGTGCCAGTTCCTCTCAACTCTCAACAAAGCAAAGCGCGAGTCTAGTAGTAACAATGATTTGACAGTGGATTATTTACTGACATAAAGTTAAATTATTTCTTTCTTTCTTTTCAGCTGCTTTGGCGTAGGTATTTGAGGGTCTATTTATTAGTTAAAATATACATCGTCCATCAAAAGTTACATATTAATCATAGACAAATGGCTAAAACCATATAAGCTTGTTAAACATATAAAAATAATACAGTAAGCATGGATATAGTAAACATAAAAACGTGATTTAATGATATTAAAAATTACTTTATTAGAACTATTGTAGCATGCTAATTACATACTAAGAAAAAATCTACATTTTTATTTTATTTATTAACACACTGTCAGTATTCTAATATCATAGAAATGATTTGAAAAATACATTCTTGATAGGAACATTATTTATTTTTCTAATTAAATTGTGATTAAAAAAATCTAAATATTACTCAATTTTTTTTTCGGGCACAAAAGGTTTTGCGAACACTTTGGAAACATTATGTGTCTAAATGGATAGGCGATAGAAATATTTGAGGTACTACATACATAAGTAATAAGGTTAAGATTTATTGAAAATATTCTCGCAAAAGAAATAAATAAAAATCGCTGGGAACTTTCACGGTGTTACGTAACAACCAAAATTCTTAAAAAAGGCATATGAAAAGAATGAGATTCGCTTCGCTCTTGCGTGAATTCACCGCCTACCCCCGGGCTGAATCCAATTTTAGGGGTTGACATATTTAAAAAAAAAAAAAATAGAGATGCGTACACGGAATACATGTCACATCAATATTCTTACTATTTTCAAATATGAATTAAATATATTAATTAGAAATATATACATATAAAATCAATTTTATTGAAAAATATTGTTGTTGCGCCACCGGGATTCGAACCTAGATCCCTTTCTTAACCGGGTAAGGTGCATTATCCAACTATGCTACAGCGACAATTTTCGAACCTATATGTTACCTTTTTGATATTAATACATTTAATCGTTCCATTATTTGAAAGAGCCATCTACCTTATTTTTACAGAATCTCAAATACCTTTGAGCAAACTGATAGCAGACGCCAGAATTATCAATTCATTTTTATTAAATTTTGGACACATTGATACAATTTTATTATTAGGAGAATAATAATTCCTTAATTGTTTAAATCTAAACGTAAATTGTACAAATAAACTAATGGAATTGAAAACACGCTAAATTTAATAACAGAAAAAGGTCAGAGGTCAGCGCTGCTGTAATAAATCAGCCATCCCTGGATTTATGGGCCACAACAGAGAAAATCAAAGAAAATATTATAATTTTGAAACAATATTGAGATTTGGAATTTAATCAAAAATAATACAATAACACGACCATCGATGGTGTGATATATAAAATATGACAAATGAAATGATTTATAGAAGGTCGGTGCTCAAAAAAAACCCCATTTTCACATTAAAATATCGTTACAAAACTCAAAAGCATTCGTGATCAATTTAATCACAATCATACTCAATAGTTCATATATAGTTCATTTTTATGTCTATACGGGTAGATTGTGATGATACAGAAAACGCTGAAGATGAGCTCAATGATATGATGATAAACGTAAACTAATTGACACTGATCAAAGATTTTGCGAATTTGCAACGACACCCGTCATAAGCGCTTAACGTTAATAAGTTAGAAACGTAACACGGCGGTTAAAATTGTTTGCATTAAAATATAATACAAGGTGTCCAGCGGAAAATTTTCAAGTTTAATATTAAATAAATAAAAAAACTATAATGTCATTCTCATATTTTATTTATAGAAAATGGAATTTGACGATGTTTATTTTACGTTTTATAAACAATATCGTCTAAATGGCGTCCGTTTCTCTCAAGACACTCTTGTAAAGGGATTCTTAAATTTGCGAACACGCGAGAGCAATGCGTCGGTTCAGTGGCTGCAACTTCACGGAGGATATTTTATTATAGGGCCTGAATTATTGATTATATCTATTATATATTGGATGTAGTGAATTATATCACAGTTTGCGTACTGCATATTATTATTATAATTCATTATCAAGACAGTATAATAAATATAATTGACACTTTCAAGTGCGTCGCAAAAGGTGCATATATCTAGTTGCAAGTGACTCAGCATTAGTGTATGAAGGAAGATACAGAGTCGGTTAATAATGGGTTGACTTTCAACTAAATAAACTCAATTGTGCTAGGTTTATATCCTCCGCATACAAGTACGGTTATACCGTAACTTTTTAGGCAAAGACTTGACGATGGCCCGTGTTACCGTGCCGAAACGTTGAGCTAAGTTTCCTCAAGGAAACCATCTAGAACTAGTTCATATACTATGATTACTCGCAGAAACTCTACTTTTGTTTTTATTTTCCAATCATATTATATTAAAATTTATCTTAAACTAATTGACGGATCACTATTGCATCCAACACTGAATTTGTTTTTGCATATTTTTTATATAATAAAAAAATGTATCGTGGAGTATTCCTAGTAACAGTCGATTAGAAGCTTTCATGTTAATGACACAGAGAGAGATATATTAAATGAGATTAACAATGTCGTAATGACCAATCTAATTAAGGAAAAAATGTGTTATTAAAAAGAAAAGTAATTTAATTTGTAAATAAAGGTTGTCCAGCGGAAAAATTTCAAGATTAAATCGTAATTGTTCATAAACCATCAGGATTGCCAGCCGCAATGAGTCACTGGTCGGGATCGCACCGCGCGTTCGCGGTTGAGCAATATTTAAAGTGCGGTGATTCATTGGTTCGTGCGCGTCGCGCTTTTTGTACTCACTTTACTATACTTTTTTTGTGGGGATATCGAGAGTTTACAGCAACAATCCCCGAACAATTGTGGCCCTACAAGGAAATATCCGCCGTGAAGTTGCTGCCATTGAACCGACGCTTTGCTCTTGCGTGTTTGCAAATTTGAGAGCCCGATTTAGGCCATATTGTTTATAAAACGTAAAATTCGCATCGTTAAACTCCATTTCGTATAAATAAAATATGAAGATAACATTGTATTTTTTTTATTTTATTTAATATTAAACTTGAAAATTTTCCACTGAACACCTTTAGTAATAAAATAAACAAATTTTTTAAATGTTGATTGGGCCGTCGTCTCGAAAATTTCCAGGGCCGGTCCAACGTCGCCAATCCGTACCTGTTTATATAACATGCAGTCGAAGTGTAACTATTGATTTTTCGGTCTTGAAATATTGCAGCGACTTCTGACCTATTTATTTATCATGGAATCGTTATTATCGTTCGTCTCCATCTTCTATCTTAACTCCATTTTACAAGCGTATTTGTGTAACTCGCTCTCAATCCTATAAGTCTATGTGGTAAATGAATAAAATAATGTTTATACTGAGAGCTTATTTGAAATTACCGCCATAGATAACTTCGGACTTTCACATTGCGAACAACGTGATGACGAAGCCCACTCCATTACATGACGATGGCATTGCATATTGTTATGTTTGAATGCCATTTCAGGGCTTTTCAGCTGTTGGGTAATCGTCAGTCTGACGCGTGCAATATTTTACTAGATTTGAATTGTTTTATATAATTCCAAACACAAATGTAAACATTATACGTTCTCTTACATGTCGCCGTGTCACTCAAATTGAATTTGATCGTGTAAATTTCAAAATGATTTTAATCCTGATCACGAAATTCCGACCCTCGATTATGATGATAGAATAGGTACAAAATAATATTATAAAAAAATCTTAAATTAGCGTAGTAGGTATTTTTTTGTGGATATTTTAATGTTAGTACAAACCAAATCGATAAATAAAATATTCGATATTCTGAGGTAAAAAACTCGTAAAAGACTGAATTAGGGTCACGAATTTTAGTCACCATTTCCAAAAACCATTACCATTAAAATTATCATAATAGACAAACATATAAACATCTTTATATATTAAATATGAATTAAATATATACATATAAAATCAATTTTATCGAAAAATATTGTTGTTGCACCACCGGGATTCGAACCTAGGTCCCTTTCCATATCGGGGAAGGTGCATTATCCAACTATGCTACAGCGACAAATTTTCGAACCTATATGTTGTCTTTTTGATATTAATACATTTAATCGTTCCATTATACCTTATTTTTACAGAATCTCAAATGCCTTTGAGTAATCTGATAGCAGACGCCAGAAATATCAAATTCATTTTTATTAAATTTTTGGACACAT
Source organism: Eubasilissa splendida (assembly GCA_031772225.1). Taxonomy (NCBI): domain Eukaryota; kingdom Metazoa; phylum Arthropoda; class Insecta; order Trichoptera; family Phryganeidae; genus Eubasilissa; species Eubasilissa splendida. Next base: position 3,895,604 of record CM062854.1, on the reverse strand, counting down.
TGATACAACTTTATTATTAGGAGAACACATTCTTATTTAATTCATATTTAAAATATCACAGACCGTCTGTTCTGAATAATTACAACATCACAATAAGAATGTGTTCTCTTAATTTTTATATATTATTCATATTACATACTCGTATTATAAGAAATCATATGATGAATGAAATGAAACTCTTTAAATAAAAACAATTACGTCACTCTAGCTATCATATCAAACTGCGCCTACCCGCATGCAATATTGCATAAATGCATGCGGGTAGTTAGTAGATATTTGACTTATCGTCGTAATACTTATTAATCATGTGACACATGTACGGCGTGAATATTATGTTCCAGGCCGATGTTCTTTTTGAATAACTTGGAAACTAAACATAATTTTAAATTTAATTTTCATTTATCAATTAAATGGCTTATTACAATTGTGTATAGAGTATTAAATTGGCTGAGTAACCGCATCCTCATTTAATTATATTTTTCATAACATTCTCGCACGCTTTGCGTGTTATTTCAGTTCGTTTCGAATATTGTTCTGTAGCATCGGAATTGTTGTTGGTTTATTGGTATAGACCTTTTTTTAAAAATATTTTTACATAAAATTGTCGGGAGCTATCTTGTTCTGTTGAAACTCGTGTTGCAGGCCCATACGACCCAATTCGGCCACCGAGAAGTTTTTACAGCATTGCCTCCTGAAAGAAATAGGGCCCACATGGCGCACCATACAGTAACTCTGTGAGGGTGTAAAGGTCATTGGTGGATTAATTAGAAAATTTCAGTGCTTTATTAATGGCTGTTTTGTTTATTAACAAAACTCGCCGAGTCGAAATGAGCTTCATCTCTCAAAATGATTTTTTTACAAAAGTCAAGTTTATGTTTGTTTTAATGACTTTAACATTGTTGAAGCGTTATATACTTCATAAAAAATTGTAATTAAATATTGTTTACGACTATTAAAAAAAAATTGATAAATATCTGAAAAACCAAAATGGCGGTCAAACAAAATCGACCTGGAACATAATATTCACTATGTACATGTACAGGATATCTGTACTGAATGCAGTCAGATCTTTAGTAACAGTACGTATTACACGATTTAGGTCTTGGTCTGGTTGCTGGTATTGCGTGATTCTGATGGATGCAAGGCAGGACATGCTAGAAGGTTTCGAGGGAGTAGATCGAGGCAGAAACTCAGATCTACTCAAGCCTGACAGGAATCTGGAATTGTTTAGGACCTTTGTCCGAGTGTGGGTCTTCATCATTGATATTTTGTTTTTTTCTTCTACCGTCTGCCCAAATATGATCTGCGATGTACTGTTCTTGTGGATTAAATCTACCGGCAGTGTTGCGTGGAGAATGAGTTTCTTATATGTTTTTCTTTTGGTCCGTCTAGTTTCACGGAAGGGAGTGCCTCTTCACTCCCCCTCTGCTCCCCGGCCTCGTTAATTGTATCATTTTATATTATCTTTATGTTATGTATTGTAAATATTATTTATTTATTTACTAATAAAGTGAGTCAACCGGGGACAATGAGGACAAATCTTGTTTGATGCCAACCAGGCGACGAATGCGTAGGACCGAGATAAATGCCTTGAGCTTATTGCATCGGTCCTGGGCAAGCGGTGGGTCCGCACTCATTGTTACTTAGTACGTATTAGAAAAAAAAACCTTCTTCTTCTTCTTTCAAAGAGGCAATCCACCCTTCAAGAGTGATTTGTGCCATTAAACAAGTTTAAATATTATTTCATAGAAAGCAGTACAACAATACTATGGAATAGGGAATATTGCGTTACAAGTTAATACCATTGACATTCAAGAAATTTGCTATTATATAGCTTAAATGTGGCGAGTTGAGGGAAAGAAGATGACACAAGTTAACCGGGAGTTGAAAATTACCATTGACAAGATTATTGTAAAAAAAACCTGTGATCCGCAATGGACAGGCAAAAAAGACATAGTCAAGGGTTTCCTCCTCGGCACCACATTCACACATTGGGGAGTCTATTATGTTCATTCTGAACAAATGTGAGGCCACCTGGCAAAAAAAGCCTTAGTGCAATGGAAATACATTCGCCAGGGTGAGTGATCGGGATCACGATAGCCAATCAAATAATAATGAGGTATGTAAAGATACAATAAAGGAGAATAAATGTACAGAACAGTTATATACAAAATCATTTACATAAAATATATATTATATAGTTTTAACCAACCGATGTAAATTCTCACGGAAAAACTTTCACCTGGGAAATAATGATATAATCACTTTTCGTCATTGGGAGAAATAGTGGGTTTTTTCGGGACTGGGTTATAAAAATAGCTGACAGAGAAATCTCAACCCACGGGAAGCTGCGGGCGCCGCTCGCCATCTGTTCCGCTTGTGTACCAATTTGCGCCAACACATGTCATATTTGGCCTACATATTTTTTCGTCAGATCCAATGAAAAATCTAATTACAATCCCTGGTAAATATTTTGTTTACATTTCGACGGAATTCTTGTTTTATTTTTTTACTTTTTCATATTTCTCGAAAGCATTAGTTCCCTTTTAGAAAAATAAAATAAAATTCAATTTAGTATACTTCCTTTTCACAATCAATATTCAGAGTTAATACAATTACTTAGCAGTTTTATTCCACGTAATAAAGTGACTTTTTAATATTGGAAAGTTATTTTTTTAAATAAATAAATAATCGGCAGTTGATCGAAATATTACAATCTTTTGACAATATTTGTAATTGATTTTAAATAGTTTACTTTGAATTTAGATCCGGTACGAATATATTTTTTATAAGTTAAGTTAGTTATCGCTAAGTTGAATAGTATTTAATTTTACAAATATTATGCCCGAAATAATTCTGAGTGTATTACTGCGGTAACTAAATTTGTTGTCGAGAAAATATAATTATTGTCTGTAAAGTATTTTAAACTAAAATTATTTGGATTTATTTATATTCTCTAAAAATATTTAATTACATTTCACCACAGCGGAAAACGTGTGCGGACTTCTCGCGTTAACGATACGAGTCATCAAAATCCGGATTAAACCTGGATAAAGCCCGGGACCTAGGTTACTGGATATAAAATCTTCGTCAAATAAAAGGGTTTGTTTCCGAGAGCTCAAAAAGGGATTACAAATATTTAAGCTTATTCAACCTGATTTCGGAGTTAAATCGCGATGGTAACCCGACGCTAGGTAATTTTCTATTTATCGGAGCAAAATGCTTTTATCTGTACACAATATTGGGATCACAGGCAGTGGTACTCCTCAAATAAATTATCAACAATTTGCTTAAATAATTTTGATAACCGATCACATAAAATTATATTTATATTTATCTTCGTTTAACCTTAACCATACCATGATATAAAATACCCGAACGCAGCCATGCTGTCAACTCGTGTTACCGTAAATAACAGTTAGAAAAAATATTTTTATTAGCTTAAATGGATTTAATGACACGAATTTACTCTAAATATAGAGCATTCAATTTTGAAAAAATGATTAATTACATAATTTAGAGCATTCATTAAATCTTATCTCTCTTCATTTAATTAGTGAGAAAGAGTCAACTATATTTGTATGTTTGTTGTCCTTTTCACTGTGAAAATAGTGTGTGATCTCTGTCTTTCATATGACAAATTGTATTTTTACCAACGTATTTATTTTACAACGGACTGAATGGAAAAAATATTTTTTTTTGCACGATTACCTTTTCATAATTGATTTTTCACTAGATTTACTAAGCGCTAATATTTTCTTTAAGATTATCTAAAATATGAATTTTATATTGCATGTATTTACCGAAATATTACAGGTTTAATTATGATGATAGACCTGTGTTACTGCATGGTTTGGGAAGGGTTAAACCACTGTGTAAACAAACTTAAATATAAATACAATATTAAATTATGTCTAATCATAAAGTTCACGCTACAAACATCAACTATACCGATTTTTTCGCTACGATATACGAGTGCTTTGGATTACAAGAACATTTTCGGAACGAATTATGCTCGCAAACCAAGGTTTCACTGCACATTTAAACATAAAATATGTTTTTTTCGGTGGCTTCGCGGGTAAATATGATATGTCACGAAAATGCTTTAAAAAAGTGTTACTGGTATCCGTATACTTATAGGACACAAAACAAAAAGACACTGTGTGAACTTTAAATAAAATTCAAACAATGTTAAAACCACCCGTAACGAGATGTGGCTGGGTAAACCAGAAAAATATATTTTATGCGATGGTGGTATGATACCTTCATGTGTTTAAGATACATTATTATTCTCGACCCCGTCAAATTTTATATAATTTTATAATACTGTTGCCAACTTTACATTGTAATTTTTTTAATTTTAATATAATTCTTTTAAACATTATTCTTAACCACTTTGAGTTAAATTTAATACGCCAACCGGTTTCAGAAAATGCCATCTCCTCATCATCAAGTTGTCAAATAAACATGTTTATGGAACTGAATTAAATTTATTATATATGTTTATGGAATGTGATTCTTCATAGTTTATAAATTCGACTCATTAAGATTTGAAAGTGTTTTTTTTATATCAGCCATAAGGCACAAATAACAGTTTCTACATCGCTATGTGGAATGATATTCTTTTTAAAAACTAGAAATTATTATTTGAAGCACTAAATGAACATTATGCACCGAGCGATACAGATTGTGGCTCCCACTCTTTTTGTCATCCATCCAAATGCTAATGCGGAAAGTTTTAGCTCATTCAAACCAATCCCGTTATGACACGTTATTGAGATTTTTAACTTTCCCAGAATATAATATCAAACTAATTCTAATTAATATGATTTATAACTTACATGATGTAGAATATACAGCCACCGAATTCTTCTCTCTCTACTTCTTCATTATCTTTCACATTAACCGCGATACATCACAACAGCCTTGTGGATTGTATAACTTTGCCCGTCTGTGATGTATAGCAAAATTAAACAATCAATAATTGACAGCAACATGTCATATAGCAACATAAAACAAACAAAATGTGACGTCAATTCTATCACGCGAAAGTGTACACCATCGCTTCAAACAAAGTAAATTAAATGTATTAATTAGAAAGATGTACATATAAAATCAATTTTAGCGAAAAATATTGTTATTGTTACCGGGATTTGAACCTGGATTTCTTTCCAATCCGAAGAAGAGAAGACCATTAACCAACTGTGCGACAGTAGACGACAAATTTTCATGAAAAAAGTACGTAGGTATCTGGAGTCATAAACATTCTATAATAATTGATTTAAAACACGTTTATATGACGTTTGTAGGTTGTAGGATTATATTATATAAATCTAAGATATAAGTTATTTTAATGTTGAATCTTTTAAACATTAAAATAAAATGATGATATCATTTTGGAAATGATACATCCTTGCAGAGTAAACATTTTTTTTAAATACATGAGACATTAAAACTATGTATTTATATTTTAAATAATTGTATTCATTATTAGCGAGTATTCTTTACAGGAGATATGTAAAGAGTTAAGAAACGATTACTTTGACAACGATAACAACATTTTAAGTTTTTTTATTATTATTTAACTCACGCTTGAACTAGGAAAATCTATAAATATTGCTTAAAACGTTTATTATGATGATAAAATGCTATTCGAATAAATCCAGCACACCTTTTTACATATTAATATGTATTACTCCACAGAACGTTACCGCTCCGAAGGCCCTACTTTCCTACCATAACCGAGGTCAACAACAAATTTCTGTTCAAATATAATGGCACTATTAAGCGCACCCGTGTTCCACCCTCCCTGAACTCCTGGAGGGGATGGGCGGATCTTTATGAGGAACGGAATTATGCAAGATATAGACCCTCAGTGGACTAAGATAATGTTATACATACAGGAAAGTGCTAAAATCTGGGAAAGAATCAAGCAAACATGATAATAGATAGATAATTCGTAAAAATATACATTAATCTAAAATATTTTTTTCTACATATGCGGTGAATTTTACGGAACATATATACAATTGATTTGCATTAAAAATATCACAGACCTGTGTTCTGTTAAATTGCAACTTACAACAATAAGAATGTGTTCTCCTTAAAAATATATAAGTTGTATTAATGTTTCAAAAATTTTATAAAATAGAATTATCAATTAATTCTGGCGTCTCTTATCGGAATACTCAAAGGTGTTTGAGATTCAGTAAATTAAATATATTATAAATAAGATGGCTTTCAAATAATGAAACGATGAAATGTAAGCTCGAAAATTTGTCGTCAACTCATTATGTTGGTGTAGCATAATCGATTAATTCATTTCCTCGGATAGAAAGAGATCCAGGTTTGAATTCCGGTAACAACAATAATATTTTTTTGATAAATTGATTTTATGTGTATATCTTTCTAATTAATATATTTAATTTGTATTAAGAATATATATATTTTTAAATAAATTAATGGTGTGTTATCCAGTAAATAGGATAATATTGCACAGAGTAGACCCAGACAGATGTATCCAGCAATGGGGATTTCTTCATTCGGACAAACTCAATAGTCGAGCGCATCACTGCCGGTTAAATGCACTCTTACAGCGGGATAGAAATTGTTAGCCCACAATTGTGGAATGATAGACGAACGATGATACCTCGGTTTATTTTTAAATATTTAGTGTCTTGGGAAATTTGATTTCACAACCAAAACGACGGCGAATATGTTATACTGCAGATGTGTCACATTTTATGTATCTCGATATTTGACATTTTATAAAATTGTCGGTATTAAGGGATTTCAGTCTGACGGGGTTGTCGACTTATGAAATTGGTTGGTTGGAAACCGCTGTTGGTTGTATATATGAGAATTCGGTGGCTAATAATAGACACCCGTTTAAAGAACGTAAATATGAACCGAACACGTCAGCAACGCAAGATACATGCAATTCAATTGAAACCGTCAAATAAGGCGTCAGTAATGCTGTGATGGTAATAAATTTATATTGGACATTCATTTAATCCAATCGGCGATGACACATTTCCAATAGAGTTTTATTGAATCGCTGCTAGACGGTTGTGATTGCTCAGTGAGCAGTTCCCTCAAGGGCTGTACTAATATAATCAATTCGTCGAGAAATTCTACAGTAATTGAAATGCACTTGACCTCAAGAGCTATAATTACAGTACCTACTAGTAAGTACAGTATTCAAATCAATACTAATATATAAGTCACAAACAAGTGATACATATATACAGGATGCGTTCACACAATAGAATGTCGGGTGTATATTTTATTTATACAATTTTATTACATAAGTATTTTTTTATAAAGAACTGCGTTCAAAAAGCGTCTTGCAATACTTTAGTGTGCAGGTTCATTATTAAAATTAACTCACATTAAATTAAGAGAACAAAAGTAAACAACTTCTATGCAGGTTAAAGTGGAAAAAAAGTATACTTTTTTTTTTCTTTTTTCGTAGAAAGCAATCACTTTGCGGTTTGATATATTAGATTAAATAAGACAATCATTTTGTATAAAACCACGAATATTATACATTATCCTTCAATACCGGAACATATTTTCAAAATGTCAAGCAATAATAAAAGAAACAAAAGATATACATTTTTAGCATAATTATACCTAAATCAAATTAACAATCAAAATATCTTAGATTTTTGATATTCGTTTTTTTTTTCTACACATTTTCTAAATGAATGAAAATCACTACAGAAGGCTTGTTAATCAAAATCCTTAAATTTTTTATTTTCTGTAATGTGGCATTTTTATAGTAAATGTGTCCTTTCTTTATTCATTGACAAAATAGCCTCAATAAAATGAGATAATGCTTGTAATGCACCTCGGCTAGCAGTCTCGGCTCTGAATTGCCCTTACTACTGACCCCAGGGTTTCCCTAACCAAACGCAGTGCATCCATCCACCGCTGTGGCAATCTTTCAGGTCTTCTTTTTCCTTAAATTGCGCCCAGGCTAATTTCCTTTTCTAAGCTGTCATATTGATGTATATTTTTTATTTATTTACACCCTATCCCGAATCGTTTTGAGAGTTGTTTACTTTCGTTTCGATTCGTCATAATTATATTTTTATTTTATTACATTATTATCATAATACCATCATAGGTTGGCTCCGGTATCATCGTACCAGAGCCACACCTGCACAATTAGATGTGAGACTCGTTACCACATTAAATTCAGAAGGCAGCCAGAAAGAAGCTATATAAATCATACACCCCCAAAAGGGGAGGGTAGACGTCACATTTATGTGTTGCAGTCGCAGAACTCTGTCACTGTCCGACAGAAATTCACCCTGTTCAGGTCGCAAGAGGTGCGAGGGAGAGCCAGTAGAATGCTCCGTTAGGGCTCTCTAGCTACTGCTCTTCCCAGCAACCCCCAGCGAGAGACCCACACCCTAATAAATTTCCGGAAATGTCCGAGATTCCTTTCATTTCTTAATAGGTCATCGTTCCGTTCGGGGGATCCGATGACCTATTCCTTCTAATCCCACAATCACGATCTCACGTGCATCATTCATAATCACACAATCCCAGAGGATGTGCTCCATGAGGGTGCCTGCCTCACCTGAGGGCAAACACACCACGGTTCACGGACAAGTCCTAAGTCGAAGAGTTTACTCGTGAAATGCCCATGACCCGAGATCATCCACATCTTGTAGTGGTCCAGCGCCGGAGGCCCACCTTTCATGTTCACCTCCACGAAGGGGAGAAAGCTATAAGTCCATCTGCCCTACGTGGCAGCGTCCCACCTTCATTTCTACTTTCTCAATGTGACTATTCGCATTCGAGCAACCAGAGCCTGGAATCGGTCATCTGAGGGCCTGAGAGTCATTCCAAATTGGTGTATAATGTGACCAAAAGATCCTTCTTCAGCAGTATATTTCGATAGCGTCTATTTTACGCTAGTCGCTGTTGAGGATTGTGCAAATCTCTGCTGCATACGTAAAATGGAAAGATAAAAATGTAAATCAATCAATTTTGATTGCTTGTTTAATATTTATGCCTTTGTATATTTTCGTATGTGGGTTCATGGCAACATTTACTAGTTGGATGCATCTTCAAATTTTCTGCCCAATGTTACCGGATGAATGTATTTGTATGTGTGTGTGTGTGTGTGTCAGGAGAGTGAGTAGATATGTGGTGGGGGACAGTGATTATAAGAGGCCGTCTCTGCGGGAACGGGTTTCTTTCCATCGCCACTTCTCCACGATTACTAGTCTATCTCTGAATTGTATAATTATAAATGACTGTAAATAATCATAATGAACGTGTAATTATTACCTGGACACTGAGTTATTATTTCAACTCACCGAACTCAAGTAACTCGACAGTAAAGAGAGGATAGAACACCGAGGGAATCTGGCGGTACTACGAAAGTTACCCCACATTTACATAACTAAAATATTTTACGATAATTCTATTTATTTAGAATTATTTAATTTACTCTAAAGTGAAAAAACTGAAATGAATCCAATCGGCACACTAGATTACACGAAAGCAACGGTTATCTGGGTACATTAGCCATCCAATCTCGCTAGAGCACTCTAGCTATTGTGCCGACTACGAAGGCGTAAAACTAATCAGTACACGCGTTTCTTGAATAGCGCCATAATTTTAAAAAATACTTAAGGGCTGCTTCATATATTTTTATTATACACCATCTTTTACCTACTCGTATTTTTAAAATAGAAAACTTCTTAAATAAAATAAATTCTTAGCGCGGCGCGAACATGTTCTTGAATTATTTCGTTGTAAAATACAGAACTCTATTATCTGTCTTTTTTACTTACAACATATAAACATTGGTTATGTAAACATTGAATAAAACAATTTGTGTACAATTATAATATACGTTATTTATTCAATTATGCATATTATATTCATAAATAAATTATGTGGTTTTAAAAGTAATTTTATTATTGCGCAGATCTCACACATAAATTCCCGACAAATCATCCCATGGACCAAAGAATGACGAGCGTCGCGTGATTCAAAAATTCACGTCCGAATTAAGAGAATATTTTTACGAAAATACTATTTCGAAAGTGTCAATGAAAGAATGATCCGCATTAAAAAACACTTTATTGATTTTGTAGTTTAATTCTTAATACAATAAATATTATAATCTTTTAATCTTAGTCGCAGATTCTTCGTTTTCTACGATATTTTTATTTATTTTTATTCGTTCATATTCTTCAAACTTTTCTTGAATGAGGCTTTTTCTTCAATTTTGCTTGCTTCTACCGGAAATGCAGTCTTTCCTCTCAAACCTTAATTATGTGCTTAGTCCAAGAATGCCATAAGCGTCTAGCTGATCTTCTTCCTAGAGGTAATTCTGAGAGTAAACGCTTAAGTAGTCATTTTGGCGGTGAAGGACTCTATTCCTTTTTTTGTATCTGCCCCTCCTAAAAAATATCTGATTCTTTCCAAACGTATTCAATGTTGTTTAGTCCTGCTTTACAATGAACTATATAGCGACCGCAATATAGTGAGAATACGTATTTTAAAGTGTTACGCCTGTTCGTCTGCTATTTTGATATTTTTGTCATCTATACTGTGAGGGACTTTAAGGTTATCCTTTCAGGCTAATCCCTCGCGAGAACGGTAGCGACATGTAACTTTCGGTTTTTCGTTCTCAGTTTTTGTAGTCCCCGCACCTCAGAGATTCGCCTTATTTCACGCTCGCCGTACGTCAAACATCATTGTCGTTCGTCGGTTGGGTGATTTTGATTCTCCCCAGCAGCATACAACAGAGTAAATCGTTATAAGAATGTAAAATAAAAAGCTATTATAAGGTCATCTTTGAAATTAATAATAAACCTAATAAAAACTCATATTATTAATGGCATATATTTATGCAAATATCTTTTTTGATCTCTTCGTGTAGTATGTATAGTGAATTTTCTGATATTCGTGTAGTATGTATAGTGAATTTTCTGATATTCGTGTTAGTATGTGTAATGAATTTTCTGATATTCGTGTAGTATGTATAGTGAATTTTCTGATATTGGTGTAGTGTGTACAGTGAATGCTTAAAATCATGACCAATCAATCACAAATATAAGCATAACAGCTGGTTAAGAAACTATTTTTATATATTTAGATTCATTATTTAACATAATACTTTTCTGTTTGCATGGTGACTACATTCTGAAATATCTTCAGCTCGAATGCTGTAAGAAGGCATCACTTTTTGCCTCACTTTTGTAATGGCTTGTAGCTCGGACCTTACTTAAAAGACATTTCAAGATTCAGAGGTTGGCAGACTGCCAGGCGACAAGACTTACAATTTATAACCCAGAGTATAAAAATGCTTAATAACAAAAATGAAATTATTCATTTTTTTGAAAATATTAAATAAATAAACAAGACATTATTTTTATTTTGTCTGCATCGTCAACTTGTCAGTCCGTGTTGTGTTATTAAGTTAGTAATTAGTTTTCATCAGTCTAGGCATCTTGACAGGATTGAAATTATTGTGACCTATAATAATTTCTCGGATCATTTCTATCCATATGCAAATTAAGTCACTCCAGTTGTCGAGGCTCTGCTCTAAATATCAGTTTCAATCTACAATAAATTTCTGGTTCAATCTAAATTTCTGGTTTAAACTAAATTTCCGGTATGCTGCTAAATATTGTTGTAGAACGTTCTTGACCAGCTCTGTTTTCATTAAGAATGCGTATTTAATTCATTAGACGTAATGGAGTATGTATATATAATTCATTATATGTATAAACTGCTTGTATAAATTCAGTGCATATTTTAATATTTAAACAGTTTTATTATCTTTTTTTTTTAGGAGATTATTGTGAAGTTGTAATTAAATATGAATTAAATATATTAATTATAAAGATATACATATAAAATCAATTTTATCGAAAAATATTGTTGTTGCGCCACCGGGATTCGAACCTGGATCTCTTCCCTAACCGGGGGAGGTGCTTTATCCAACTAAGCTACAGCGGCATTATTTTTAGCGACAATTTTTCGACCCTATATGTTACCTTTTTGGAATTAATACATTTAATCGTTCCATCATTTGACAGAGCCATCTACCTTATTTTTACAGAATCTCAAAATACCTTTGAGTAAATCTGATAGCAGACGCCAGAATTATCAATTCATTTTTATTAAATTTTGGACACATTGATACAACTTTATTATTTTTTAGGAGAACACATTCTTATTGTGAAGTTGTAATTATTCAGAACATAGGTCTGTGATATTTTAAATATGAATTAAATATATTAATTATAAAGATATACATATAAAATCAATTTTATCGAAAAATATTGTTGTTGCGCCACCGGGATTCATATCAAAAAGGTAACATATAGGGTCGAAAATTGTCGCTAAAAATAATGTCGCTGTAGCTTAGTTGGATAAAGCACCTCCCCCGGTTAGGGAAGAGATCCAGGTTCGAATCCCGGTGGCGCAACAACAATATTTTTCGATAAAATTGATTTTATATGTATATCTTTATAATTAATATATTTAATTCATATTTAAATAGTTTTATTATCTTTAACTGTAGGTTAATATGTGGTCAACGTCAAAATTCTCGCGTTAAAAAATGTTACAACTTTATGTATTTTAGGGTTCTGAATACAAATCTAGAGTCTATGGTCTTCGAGCATACACAGTTTTTGAGGAAAAATACTAAATATTTATTTCAATACCCATGACACTGTTCTTAAACTTCTTCATTAGCTTGTTTCTAATTCATGTTATCAAAATTAGAAGTCCTGAGTCAATATATTTACTCCTCTGGCGTCGCCATCACACCTGATACGCTCAATTTTATATCCAACCACAGCTGATAAATCAGTAATTAATGTCTTGTATAAAAAATAATACTAATATACGAAAATCATCTGATCATCTTTAATACTGGAACCTTCTTAAAAAAATATATACTATTACAGAAGAAAAAAGTCAGGAATTTAAAAATGTAGATTCAATGAATGACTTTTTGAAACCGTACTACATTTATTAGAAGAACTTAAATTATTATTATCAGGAAAACACATTTTTATTGTGAAGATGTAATTATTCAGAATATAGGTCTGTGATATTTTAAATACTAATTAAATGTACTTTTAAAATAAATTAATTAGGATTTAGTAGGATTATTATTATTATTATTATTATTATTATTAGTAGGATTTTATACAGAAATAACTTTTCAAATCAAAAATCTAAACACCTACCACGAAACATTAGACCGAAATTCTATACAAATAATAGTATAGGAAATTTACACATAAATTCTAAAGACAAAGATGATAGATTTAACAATTCTGGTGTCTATAAACTTAGTTGCAAGGATTGTGCTGCATTTTACATTGGTAAAACGGGTAGAAATTTTAATATAAGAGTAAGGGAGCATTTGAGATGTTTGAACAATAGTGGATTTTCAGAATTTGCTAATCATTTGATAGAAAATGGTCATGATTTTGATAAAAAATTGGGATTGTCAATTTTGCATATAAACGGTGTTGGTCACAAATTAAATAATTTGGAATCGTTGGAGATAAATAAAGCGTGTAAAACTAATCAAAAAATTATAAACAACCAACTAAATTTAACTACGAGTCCCATTCTAAAATTTTTTCCTAAAAATTATTCGAGTAAATTTGTATTAAGTAATGATTTGAGTTAGGTACTTTTTCTTTTAAAAATAGATTTTTAAAAATAGATTCTGTCAAAGAAACAATGTATGTTTTAGTTAGTTATGACATCCTGAAGAAGAAAATGGTATTTTTCGAAACCGGTAGATGTATTTAAACTCATTTTAGTGGTTAATTAAACAAAGATAAAAAATAAAAATACTAATTAAATGTATTAATTAGTATTTAAAACTTAAATTATTGTAAGATCCAGCATAGTGGTAACCCTTTATTGACTCATTGATGTTCAGTTTAGTTGCTCGTGCAATTTATATGAATTAAGCATATGAAAAAGAATGAAACACATGAAGGTATACAATGAAGATAAGTGGAATGTGTGCCGACCTGAAAGCTGTAGCAATGCTCGCGGGTCTTCAGGGAGAATATAAATTTCACTGTTTGCTCAAAATGTCTTTTTTCGTCTTGTACAGAACCCTTATTTTCTCAAAAATAGTGGGTGATGGGAAAGTTCTGCAGTCAGAATTGAAATCAACACCTTTCAATTATAACAAAGCTGAAAGCAGAAAAAAAAATGTCGATTAAAATTGTAACATTTTGAACGTGTAAATTTAAAATATTATATCAATAAAGATTTTTTTAAAATAGAAATCACCTCTCGACAACTCGATAACTTGAGTTCTGTTATTCTAATATCAATATGACAAAATTCAGTTTAGAGTATCATATTATGACGTATTTATTAAACTTTCTACGGATATTTATTTAAATCTAATATTTTGTATATACAACCAATACAATTTTTTTTCCATTTTTTTTTAAATATAGATGCGCACACAGAAAACGTTTCACATCAATATTCTAATTATTTTTAAACTGAGCTAAACACTTGTGTTATAAAAATAAGACTAAAACAAATTAAATGAATCAATAGAAAGATATACAGATAAAAAATCGAAAAATATTTATTTGCTACGCGAATTCGAACCTGAATCTCTTCCTTTGTTCGGAAAATACAACTTTACAGCAAAAAATGTGTTCCTATTAATAATTAAAATACAATTAATTCTCTGATCATCTGGAGTGAGGCTAAGAGTGTCTTAACAGGACCTAGAAGCACGTCAAATTATTAACGCTTGTTATTTAATATCGAAAGGCCTTAAAATGCCTATTATTTTAGAGGGTGTCTCCAAATACCTACCACTGATATAATAGTACAGGCGGAGCAGGCACCTGGGCGTAGCGGCCAAATCAAGGGGTGGCCGAAAAATATATAAAAGTTGTAAAACAAAATCTCAAGTTGCAAAGCGATAATAGTGTGTAATAAAAATAAACCAGGGATAAACAATCCAATAAATAACATTATAGTTATTTCCTAATAAAGCAGTTATTTGTAGTCAACACTAGGGCCCAGAACGTTTTTTGGTAAAAAGCCGCCCTTGGGCAAGTTTTAAAATGCTTGCCTAATTGCCCCTAACGTGTGTGGCGTTCAGGGGGCGGCTAATTTATGGGGATGGTTTAACAAAAATTGAAAACATCTTAATTTAAGTTACTAGGGCGGAAAAAAACAATCTTGTTTCTGGCAGCAAATAGTCTTGCGCCGGCGCTGGGTACCGTTCAATGTTTTGTACATTAATATTTCGTATCTTATCGCTATTACCTGCAATAAATAAATCGTAATATTACTCTATCATAAATTCAAAACGTATTAATACGTTATCTCTAGGCTTAGACACGATAGAGACGATTATATTATTATACTTTTAAAATTAGCAATATTAACTTTGTGGTTAATATTCATATTTTTATTTATTATCTTTGTTTTATTAACCACTTAATTGAGTTTAAATACGTCTACCGGTTTCGAAAAATACCATTTTCATTTTCGAAGAAGAAAAGAGTTCTTGTGAACCTATTAAATACGAATTCGGTGACCTTTTCTAAAGTCCTCAAAACCAAATTTGTATCTAACGTGAAAATAGTTGATTTATATTATACAGAGCATTCACAGGTTGATGACACAACAGGTTACAATAAATGAACTCGCACATAAAAAATGCGGTCATTAAACCATTTAAAAATGCTCATTACATGCGTTTACTATAATGTGACTACCCACCGTAGGTTATAGATATACTGGGTATGAATCGTGCATTGACAATGAAACATAACATATACAAATGAGATGTTACAGTATCTGTCTAAATAAATTTGAATAATTGTTTGATCAATAAACTATATTATTTTATGCAGTACCTATACATTTTTCATATTTGTTATGTTTTGTGCTATAAACATGTTCAAATTTTTTGTCATTTAATAATTGTTTATGTTTTTAATAAATATAATAATTCAAATTAATGAATCAATTAGAAAAAAATATACTAAATATTTTTTCGATTGATAGATTTTTTCTGTATATCTTTCTACAATTTCACTTTTTAATCTTCTTCTTCTTGCGATCTGTGTACGGTGCTGATTATAGATTTGATTCGAAGATTTTAGTCACAAAAAACGATGAGTTCACCGCGGGTGATGTATCAAAATATTTTCATTTTTATCTATCACACGCTAGTGCCAAATTTCTTGAAAATTTATATTTGATCATAATTATATTCTGTTTTATTTGCGAATATTGTTCATATTTAGATTTGTACGAGCAAAAGTTTTTCTCGAATGAGTTAAATAGTAACCAAGATGTTGAAGCCATAATATAAGCCTGTTATCCGATTACTACTTTCCAGAAATCGTAAACCTCACCACAGATGCGTAATCCATTCCTATGTGATTAATTAAATATCTGGTTTCTAGAAAGAAAAAATCAATAAACGATGCCAGGTATTTTCTAGATCACCTTGAACTGTGGTTCGTGTTCTTCGTTCTCTGTTTTACAGTATCAAGTACAAACGCAGGATCATTCAATTACAATAATTATATATATATCGAAAACTCTGTGCTCACACCATACAACTGTGGTTTGGTCACTTAAGAAGCTTGTGCATTGTAATATTATAATTTTATTATATTATAGTATAATTACATAACTCATCAGCGAGACCAAACTATATATATAAAGTGGTTTGGGTATGGTTTTTATTTCTGTAAAATATATTGTAATTTTCCTTAACACCGTGTATAACCATTTTTCTACGCACGTCTTGACCTCGAGTCTCAGGCCATTTGCCTTGCATAATAGCAGTATGCTATCCCATATACCTTGCGTGTAATAGCAGTTGCTATCTCATACTCTTTGCGGAATAGCAATTACGTATCTCACATGCTTAGCTTACTGTAAAGATGGAGGGAGACCTACTTGCCAAAAATCGTAATCTCTCTCGCACTCTCACAATCGCTATATTATATGTTGAATCAAATGTGAAATTTCTAATCAGTATATAATAAAAAAAAATAATGTTTAACGCGATTTTTACAAAATCACAAAATACATCAACGATAATAATCGATGACTACGCAAAAATAAATAAGTTTAGTACGATTTATTTTACTTTTGACGCATTTTTAGGTTTAGTTTTTACTATGTGTGATTTTTGATTGAATGAAAAAGTGTATTTTTTATTCATTTTGAAACCTATTTAAACATTAAAAAAATAGTAACATTTGAATTCACCGCATATGTGATGCTTAATTCGCAGAAATACAAACAAGTTAATTGGTTCAATTCGTTTGAAGAACTTTGTGACGGCTCCATCGCGATTTGTGTCATTTGCATATATGTGCTTGAATTATAGATTTTAGGAATTTTGCTGAATTGGAATTATGTTATGGCAAAAAGCAAAAAATATGTATATATATATATGTATATGTAATGGTATTTATTTATAAAATCCTCACTGAGAAAATATTGACAGAATTTATACGAAAAACTGATGCAAATCAAACATGAGCACGAACATCATACAAGAGGAAACGACAGACTGAGACTGCCATTCAAGAAGAAAGCTAAATATCTGAAATTAATGATGTATAGTACGATGAAGATTTTTAATGAACTTCCAGGAAAACATAAGAAAGGAGGAGAAACTAAATAAATTCAAAATGAAACTTAACAAATATGTGAAAGATAAGTTATAGTAAAAGAAACGATTTTGATTTTGTTTATATAAAAGCATATATAAAAATGCTTATGTAGGCACTATATTAAGAATAAATAACAAATCTAGGGGTGAGCCTATCCTATTACGTTATGTCTATCCATTGTAAATTGACGTTCATCTCCCAGAAGCTGTCATTTTAGTGGGTTCCCTGTTATCCGGACCTTTATTCGGTCTTGAAATGTCAATTCTATGATAATGGAAATGTAAAAGTTTAGACTTCATCCACCGATTGCAGTGATAACACATAAACTAAAAAATTTCATCAAAATTGAGCAATATAATATTTATTTTATTTTTATTTTTTATTTTTAGGAGAACACATTCTTATTGTGAAGTTGTAATTATTCAGAACATAGGTCTGTGATATTTTAAATATGAATTAAATATATTAATTATAAAGATATACATATAAAATCAATTTTATCGAAAAATATTGTTGTTGCGCCACCGGAATTCGAACCTGGATCTCTTTCCTAACCGGGGAAGGTGCTTTATCCAACTAAGCTACAGCGACATTATTTTTAGCGACAATTTTCGACCCTATATGTTACCTTTTTGATATTAATACATTTAATCATTCCATCATTTGACAGAGCCATCTACCTTATTTTTACAGAATCTCAAATACCTTTGAGTAAACTGATAGCAGACGCCAGAATTATCAATTCATTTTTATTAAATTTTGGACACATTGATACAACTTTATTATTTTTAGGAGAACACATTCTTATTGTGAAGTTGTAATTATTCAGAACATAGGTCTGTGATATTTTAAATATGAATTAAATATATTAATTATAAAGATATACATATAAAATCAATTTTATCGAAAAATATTGTTGTTGCGCCACCGGGATTCGAACCTGGATCTCTTTCCTGACCGGGGAAGGTGCTTTATCCAACTAAGCTACAGCGACATTATTTTTAAAATTGATAAAATTGATTTTATATGTATATCTTTCTAATTAATATATTTAAATCATATTTACAACTTCACAATAAGAATGTGTTCTCTTTAATTTTATATTTCCACAATATTGTTGTCAAAATAATATATTCATACTTCGGTGAATCGTTTTGCGCAAGAATATTTGGTTGTGGTCATGTGTGTACCGCAGGTCAGGAACCGCAGTGCCCTTCGACGTCAGCCAATAGACTGGGCGATTTATGCGCCGTGACGACAATAAAACCACATTGAACCTGATATTTACGAGTATACAGTATCCAGGAAATCGACTCGCTCCGTTGGCTTCTTATTTCACGGGTGCTATGCCACGCTCCGCGCGCCACTCGTTGTTCGTTACTTATTTCGAAATATTCTAATTACAAAATTTCACACCCATATGTTGAACATTTCAAATTAATACATCTATCGTTCCATTATTTGAAAGCCGTCTACTTTATTTTTACAGAATCTCAAATACTTTTGAGTAATCCGATGGCAGACGCCAGAATTAACAATTCATTTTTTATTAAATTATGGACGCATTGATACAACTTATATATTATTAAGGAGAACACATTCTTATTGTGAAGTTGTAATTTAAATACTAATATAATGTATTAATTAGAAAGATATACATGTAAAATCAATTTTATCGAATAACATCACATCTTTGTAGGTTTAATTCTACCTCTTTCTCACATTCATACGTTCTACGGTACATCTTTCGCACGTTCTATGGTACGGTTTTCGCGCCCGTTTTAGGATAGATTTCAAACACTAATTATGAAATAATATTTAATTTGTAACTGGCGGCATATTTTATTCATCATCGGTCAAATTATTACAAAGTGTTTCATTAACCATTTCGTCATGCCTTTAAATGATGTATATGTTACAGTGAATCTGTATTACCAGTGAGAATATATTTTCACTGGTGAAAGTATATTTTCGCTAAGCCGGTCAGTGGATGTATATCTAACAATGAAGATACAAATTCACTGGTTACGTTTAGTGAGTTTGTATTCGTTGACAAGCGAGAATACGCCGCGCGGGAATATTTGGCCTTAAGTGTCGATGTGTCGCCCTACAGCATGGCAACAAATACTTTGGTGGCGTGGGTGGCGTTTACAACTGTCACTTTTATTCGCTTATAATACTTTCATTTATATTAAATAAAGTTATTTACTGCATAAACTACCGTGTTTATAATCTCAGCCATTTTTATTTCCTTTTCAACACACAGGTTAGGTTAGGTTATGTTCAATTATAGGTTAGGGTAGAATAAACATTTGCTAAAACCTGCTAGTGAAGTTATGATCAATATATGATCGTTATGATTTCACTGAAACGTCAGGGAAAATATATTCTCACTGGTAATATACATCCACTGTAACATATATATATATATACGTAAACATCATTAAATCGTACCATTGTCGCCGCATTATTCCACATTAATGTCTATACCTTCGGTCGCAGTACATCCGGACAATTAAATATAACAATATTCCATACTCTATGGCCAAACTGTCACCAGCTTCATTATATATTCCGTACCGTACAATAGAAAAACAATTACAGCAATTAAAACATTTATTCTGTCGTTCACCGGCCCGGAGTGCGCTCGGCCGGTACGCACCGCACACTTCGCCGCTAGATAGCGGCCTGTGTCATAAACATCACAGAACTTTAAAAAACTTTCATTTACAAATTACAATAAAAAGATCACGTCCGCCATTCCCCTTCTAACAATTCCCTTCAAAACCTCCATGAACTTGAAAATGTCTAATCTGTTTTGCTTGCGTTACAAAAATAAGAAGAACGTTAATAAACCATAGAGAACTATATCTTAGTGAATCAATGAATTTTGATAATTTATATACGAGTATATTAGGTCATCCCATAAATAATGCGGTATTTTTCAAAATTAAGTTATTTTTTAATCTAAAATATTTTTTTCGTAGACTTTCAAGGCCCCTTTTCCAAAATTCACATGTCCGTGACGAAAATTACACCTCTAGTACTGATTTCACTTCGTCTACAGAATTCATATTTTTCTGTCCAAATGATTTTGAAGTCTGCGAAATAAATGAAAATCAGATTGGGCAATGCCTGTCGAATATGGTGGGTGGGGGGGTATCGTTTCAAAAAAAGGTTCATTCCTGAGACGGGACAGCAAAAAAAGGCACACATTCACTCTCTGCACGCGACTCGACTCTGAAAGTTTGTGAGAAACCTATTGACCCAATTTGCTAAATTTTCCGATGGCTCGCAGGTGTTGAGTGTTGACCAAATCCAAGCTACTCTACTAGTTACAAAGAGATTTTGTTCCACTATGCCTCGTCGAGCTTTATAGATTTTTCAGGAAGAATCACTTTTGTCACTTCCATTATAATTTTGAAAAATTAACTGTTAACCTTTCCTCTCCGATGATGTAACCGAGTTAACATTGCCTCTAATTATGTGAATATCTCTGTAAATATGTTTACTAAATAAAGAGTTCATATTTTAGGTATTCCTCCGTAATTTATCGGATAAAATAATTACAGTATATTAGTGTTTACCATACGCAACAATAAAAAATGTTTTCTCGAAGAACCCGATGTGAATTTGTCAATGCGGATTGGCGCGCACAGCGCAACATGCGCGGGGTGCCAGATTCCGATCGTCACTTAGTGGCAGAGCATGCATCGGCCGAGTTAGACGTATTTTATGCTGTCGATCGTGATGATCAATATTTTTAGCACTTTTACACAATATTTGACGTAAATATTCACTTATAAATATGTCGACTATTATTTTATCATAAATGTAATAAAATATTCATATTTATCCGACTTAAAAATTGCAAAAGTCTACATGTACACTGAGTTTACAGCACAGTGACGCACGTTTTATTTTAACACCGAAAGGGAAAGGTTGTTTTGTGCTAAAAATATTTTTTTCCCACTGAACCAGATTTTCATTGGCCAATTCCAATGGAGGACTAGGGTGAATAAGAAATTAATTCGAAGTCTTATTCGGGAAATTTTGTGATTGTGACGATCGCTTTGTGAGATGATGCGTCGTCTTGGTGATAGAGCACATTTAATTACACATTGACATTATTCAGTAGCGGCATCGCTATAACACGTAATAGCGCATACGATATCAGTGAAAATGATTAATTGATTTCTAAATCAACACTCTATAATAATATAATAATACGTGTATTATTCATCGCCCCAAACGACATTCTGCCACGCACGTTCTGCAATCTGAATGTCAATCTTCCTCAAACAGTGTGCCGAGCTGACCACCGCCGATGTAATTTCTGCCACAACCCTTTCGCGTCCAAATTAATTCCACTAGATATAACAAATATTTATTTCTCGACCACGTGTTCAGGTATTTTTAGAAAATTTTCTGTATCAAAATAAAATTACGATCTATTTCTAATTATAACCAAGTCTGAATCATCTGTACCAACAGATAATGTATCTCTAATGTCAATTTAAAAAAAATGGCAAGATCATTAAGTAACTGAAGAAAATGCATAAAAACCTTTAGTTATTTAATTGCGAATGCGAATGGTCAAATGTTATGTGTTCTCAATATTATTTTATGGAATGGAAGCATGATATAAACTTTCAGAAATCTTGATATTAGAATTAAAGAGCATTCGAGATGCCTAAATAACAATAACTATTCAGAATTTTCCAATCACCTTTTGGAAACAAACCATTCCTTTGATATTAATAAGGGTTTAGAAATTATACATACAAATACTAGAGGTTTACAGTTAGATAAATTAGAAATTTTAGAAATAAGAAAAAATGTTAATAGCAAGCTAAATATTATAAATAATCAAATCCTCTTTGCAAATAGTCACCTTTTAAATGTATTTTCATATTAGTTATTACTTATTCACTATTTTATATTTTTATTTTACCTATACCTGTATTTTTTAATTTCAGTATACATTGTTTCCTGAAGATGATACCATAGATATCGAAACATGTAAAATAAATAATAAACAGTGGTTTAAACAAAGTATTTTGTATGATTATTAGAATAAATAAGTATTTAAAAATAAAACAATAATAATTCGAAAACTCCAATATCTCGGTTATGTAATGAGACATCTAGAGAAGAATGAGATCTTTGACCTCAATAATTCAGGGAAAGATATGTATGCAGGATGTCGGAGCCCTGGAAGAAGGAGAACATCATAGCTAAAAATCTTATGGCAATAGTTTGGCTAGTTTAATGTGGACTTTTGACAAAGTGATAATAGCGAACGTCCGTTGAATGGATAAGGCACGAGAAGAAGGTGAAGTTATTATGAATTCCATGTGATACCTCCAACAACCATTGGCTATTTAAAAAGGCGTTCGATTGACAAAAAACTACAATGTAAAAATGATTTAATTAGGGTATATATATCACAAGTAATAATAAAAATTAAGTACATACCTTGTAGACCAAAACAAAATCGTAAGCGCGTAATAGAGAAAAATCAATAGCGACCGCGAAGCAAAACAAAATGTCTCCTTGTCTCATACGATGATACCAACGTAACAAAAAAAAACTGTACTGGCATGGTTCAGTACTCCGTCAAAAAAAAAGAATCAAAATACGTTGAGTACTTGCTTTGAAAATAATTTTAAAAATTTACGTTCATTCAATTTGGATGATAAGGGGTTAACGTCGGGCTATTTATTCTCCGGATCTAATTATTATGCGAACGAGAACTAATAATAAATGACAATAAAAATAACAATGGAAGTAATTTTTAAATCCGAATTGATGAGATAACTGACGACGCGCGGGAAAATAACTCAATTAATCATCCAAAATTAGTAACCAATGTTTGACCCAGATTTGTGTCGACAAAAAAATACATGAATGAAAATTAAAAATAAAATAATGGGCGTTGGCGCGAGCGATGTCTTATTTTAAAACCAGATGATTCATCTTTTTTGCGCTTCGAACAGTAGCGATTCATTTCTAACGTTTTGTTATTACAACATAAAACTCAACGAATCTCGTGTTAAATAATAAGTGATTTTTTGCTTACAAAATTGAACGGTCTTGGTAGGATGTTTCACTCAATTTGCTAGTGATTAGTGTAAGTTCACGCTACTTGTTTACATAGCTCTCAGCACCTGTTACAATGACGTACAATATACAAGTGATGTTAAATATCTGGGCTACAATTAATTATATTACTTAATTTTCTACCCTACTAACTGCTGTACCAAAACCTTTAGTGTACTAATATTACAGAAGAAGATTTGATTCCAAAACGTATGATTCACTTTATGTAAATTAATTTCATTGAATGTATTGTAAGCACTTAATATATACTGGGTGAGTATTATATTCCAGGCCGATTTTGGTTTGGCAAATATTTGTCAGTTTGCGTTTGGTAATCGTATAGAGTAGTCAATTACAATTTATTATGGAATATCTAGCGCCTCAATAACGTGTAGAAGTCATTGAAACATTTTTTTCTAAATAAGAATGGCAATGCTGTAACCATTCTTAAAACTTGTGCGAAAATTGGGTCAATTGGGCCTGTAGTTTCAACAGGATGGTGCCACACCATACACAGCCCGAGTTAGGCTTGAAATTGTTCCTGGTCGCATAATGTCAAACAGTGGTGATATCGACTGGCCTCCTCGATGACGGCTCCTGACTATTTTATGTGAAGATACTTGAAAGTAAAAGTCTACGCTAATAAGCCAACAACAATTCCAATGCTGCAGGACAATATTCGAAATGAAATTGCTGAAATAACACGCAAAGTGTGTGAGAATGTTGTAAATGTCATATTCCATACATAATTGTAATAAATTAAGTAATTGAAAAATAAAAATTAAATTAAAAAATTGTTCATTTCCTAGTTATTCAAAAACAACATCGGACTGGAACATAATATACACCCTATACATACCTACGACCCTCTTATCACTACTTCCTTTATTTCTCCCCATTATAATTTTCCTTTTATTCAAATCCTCTCTCCACCCACCTCTTCACGCGCTCTAAAAGGTTGTATTTTAATCGTAATTAATGTATTTATTAAAATATGCATATCCTTAAATTGTTTTGTTACTTTATAAATTATTTAGTTATATTTATATAATTATTATTTATGAGGTTAATAAAAACCCGCGACGGACAAACAGGTCTCAGATGTTATGTTTATTTTTTTATACTTTCTTCTTCTTCTTCTTTCAAACAGACAATCCACCCTTCAAGAGTGATTTGTGCCATTAAACAAGTTTAAACATTATTTCATAGAAAGCAGTACAACAATATTATAGAATAGGGAATATTGCGTTATAAGTTAATACCATTGACATTCAATAAATTTGCTATTATATAGCTTAAATGTGGCGAGTTAAGGGAAAGAAGATGTCACAAGTCAACCGGGAGTTAAAAATTACCATTGACAAGATTATTGTAAAAAAAACCTGTGATCCGCAAAGGACAGGCAAAAAAGACATGGTCAAGGGTTTCCTCCTCGGCACCACATTCACACATTGGGGAGTCTATTATGTTCATTCTGAACAAATGTGAGGCCACCTGGCAATGCCCAATTCTCATTCTAGAGATATTTTCTACTGTTCTTTTAGAGACTTTCCTGTTGGAGATTTTTATACTTTGTTACATACAAACTAATCTGCTGTTTGCACCTATGTATAATTATTTACACATTAATAAATATTAAATAAACCAATTGACATATTTTATCTTGTTTGTTTCAGATATTCTTACACGCCGAAGAAGATTTTTAAAAGTAGTGTTTAAAAACAGATGTTGTTTTAATAGTGCCTAAATAGCTTAACGCAGTGATTTTAACAATTAGTAAATGTTACGTAATTTTTAGAAAAACATATTAGTAAATCATTTTTCATAATTTCGCGCGAGCGACTCGTGAATAGTAATTGAATTGTAAGTTATAAATTAAATTTTTGCAAATGTTTGGCTTCATACACCGTGTTAATTAATAAAATTAGCATACGCAGCTTCGCGCCTCGTCATTCTGGCATTTCATTCGTGGAATATTTCAAGCTCTCCGTTTTGTATTCTTCTAGAGAAATGGATTATTCCTCTCCCTATTTTTAGTCACTTGTTTTTGTTTTTAGAAAATGAGTAGCGATATTTTATTTTTATATTAAAATTGAAACAATTGATGAGTAATTTTTGTGGTACACAAAATACCATTTGCTATGAAAACATTTGAAATGATTGTAGCGTCTTTTTTTCTGCCTCCTTGTTTTATCATCTTCATCTGAGGTAAGCTACTCTTATCATTTTCTGTTCAACTACGTTCTGTTCTGGGCTGCATCTTTGTTCACATTCAAATCTGAAGCTATCCATGTTGCTCGTGGTCTTCCAGGTCTTCTCCTTTCGGTATTGGTATTCGTGGTTCTATGAATCGATGACTCTATTGGAGTCGGCCTTCTTTTAAGTTTTGAGGAATAGAGCTACTCTATTCGGATATATATTTTGACTTTTGTCCAATTTTGTGACAGCATCAGACCATTTATATCTCACATACAATACTCTGATTGTAACTCTCTTAACTATTATATTTTCCCAAGTGCTCTACTGATATATGAAAATAATTTCTAAACTGTTTATTTAGAGTATTAAAGAATTGTATTATTATCAATTGCAATGAAGGGAAACTTAATTTTATTTTATACTTCTTTTTTATCATCACACAAATCATAGAACTCATTAAAATGATGCTTCTCTTTATCATTAAAATAAAAATAAATGTTAGATAACTTTCCCAGCAAAAACAAAATCAGTTAACAGTATGTTTACATTAAACTTTCACTAAATAATTATTATTGAAATTTTATTTTAAAAACTTTTCCACATAATTGTGATAGTTAAATATAATACAATAGATCACAGACGATACAGTAAAAAGTTAAGACGTACATTAATTTAAATAATATAAACAATAATTAAATATATACAAAAATTAATAAAAATCATTTATATAAATAACTACTAACTTTACAAAACATTATTTGGTGAAATTAGTAAGTTATCTGTGCAATTTGTAATAAGTAAATAACTTGAATGTGAATGGTGTAAAACATTGGAACAAGATTCAAACCGGGGGACACAACGATAACCATCCTGAACCCCGGGAGCTGGCAACTTGGCAAGCTGGAAGTGGAGCAGCGGTGACAGTGAACCGATCAGCGATGGCCCTAGGGCGCGCGGCGTGCCCCAGCCTCAGGCACGGGGTCAACCTGTCCCGCAGGGCGTGCAGGCCTCGCGGAGCCCCAGCCCGCCTGCTCTGCCTGCTGATTCTAGCCCTCGGAGCGCCGGCATGCGCGGCAGGGCCGACTCTCAGCGCAGCGCCACTTCAGGTACGCAATTATCATTCATTTTGGTCTAGGCCTATCGATGCTTCGTAGTGTCAAACAAACCGTAGTAATACTTTGTAATGTTTATCGAACCGTAGTCGTACTTCGTAATGCTCAACAAATCGTAGTTATACTTTGTAACATTCAACAAACCGTAGTAATACTTTGTAATGTTTATCGAACCGTAATCATACTTCGTAATGCTCAACAAATCGTAGTTATACTTTGTAACATTCAACAAACCGTAGTAATACTTTGTAATGTTTATCGAACCGTAGTCATACTTCGTAATGCTCAACAAATCGTAGTTATACTTTGTAACATTCAACAAACCGTAGTAATACTTTGTAATGTTTATCGAACCGTAGTCATACTTCGTAATGCTCAACAAATCGTAGTTATACTTTGTAACATTCAACAAACCGTAGTAATACTTTGTAATGTTTATCGAACCGTAGTCATACTTCGTAATGCTCAACAAATCGTAGTTATACTTTGTAACATTCAACAAACCGTAGTAATACTTTGTAATGTTTATCGAACCGTAGTCATACTTCGTAATGCTCAACAAATCGTAGTTATACTTTGTAACATTCAACAAACCGTAGTAATACTTTGTAATATTTATCGAACCGTAGTCATACTTCGTAATGCTCAACAAATCGTAGTTATACTTTGTAACATTCAACAAACCGTAGTAATACTTTATAATATCCGACAAACATATTAATTAATACTTTACATTGTCCAATAAACTATACTACTATTTTTAATATAAATTAAATGTATTAATTAGAAAGATATACATATAAAATCAACTAATCGTAAAAATATCTTCCTATCCGGGGAAATGCATTAACTGATTATGCTACAACATGCCTTTTTAGCATTTAAGGTAGTTAGTTAATAAATAAATAAATATATATATTTATATATATATATAAAATTTAAGGAGAACACATTCTTATTGTGAAGTTGCAATTTTTTAGAACATGGGTCTGTGATATTTTTACATCAAAACTATGTATATCTTTATAATTAATAAACATTTAATTTGCATTAAAAATATCACAGACCTATGTTCTGAAAAATTGCAATTGCACAATAAGAATGTGTTCTTAAGAATAGACTAATATATTTTAATATATAAAAACTTTAATTTTAATGCTTCGGATAATAAAATGTTAAAAGGTTCAGCTAACTTTCTATAAGTAATTAACAATATGGGTTATATTAAGTAGAACACATTTTGCTATGAAGTTGCATTTTCAGAACATAGTTCTGTGGTATTTTAATACAAATTAAATGAATCAATGTTCTGAAAATGTAACTACAAAACAAAAATGGGTTCTCCTTAATATATTAGCTGTATTAATGTTTCCAAATTTAATCAAATAGATTAATTAATTTAATTCTGACGTCTCCTACCGGGTTTAATAATTATAATATTGGATAATTTGTATAGCGCCATTTTCGTAAAAACTTTCAACTCAACTCAAAGGTATTTGAGATTCTCCATAATATAAAGTGGATTGCTTATTAAAAAAATGGACTAATACTCGTAGATGTATAAATTTAAAATATTACAGAATGTAAGAAAAAAAATTGTCGATAATGTATTCGGTTGGTATAGCGAAATAGGAAAACGCGCTTCCCCGGATAGGTTCGAATTCCGGTAGCAACTAAATATCATTTCGATAGATAGATTTTTTCTGTATATCTTTCTAATTGGTTCATTTAATTAGTATTAATATGGGTTCTAACTGCTCTAGCTTTGGACAATAATTACAATTATATTACTTATGTCTGAAGACACTTTCATATAGCTTTGTAGTTATATCATTTAGTTCAATACTATTTCGAATTAAAATCACAACAATCGTAAAACTGGTGAAAAAATAGTAAATATTTATTTGTATTATTAAAATATTATCTCTTCATTGCTTCGTTCAATAGAACGCTAAATATAGCGTTGAAGATCCATTATCAAGTACCTACATGTTATTCAAGCCGACCCGTGTTGAGATGAAACACTAAGCTCACATGATAAACTTTTGTTTACGGTTTACATGTGAAAATATGAGACTTCATATCTACTGGACGAGAAGACCTAATTAACGATTATTTCGAGAACTTGCGAGGTTCTCTACTCGTGAAGACTTTTCGCAAAAAATATGTTTCGAAGAATGTTCAGACTAGTTGAGTATTTTTAGGAGTGAATAACTGAAACAACAAAAACAATAAAGTGACAAACAACTACAAAAAGTGCTCAGTGGTGACATTGCAAATTAAAATCAAACTCTTAGACATTTTATCTGTTCCCTTACTTAATTTATTTTTCTAGTTTATATCTCAAATGTTTTCTTTTTGAAGAGTTGAACTAGTATATGAGTGTATTTGAAGATTCTAGGGAATAATTGTAGATTCTAGAAGAAACTTTTAAATTCAGAATTAATTTTAAACATTGCTCTGCACACATGTTAAGTTATACTTTTGTGAATATCATAGTTTCATTATCATGTGTAAATGATAACTTAAATATACACAATATTTATGTTTTAATTGGTGTTTTTTCCATTTAAATATTTCGAGAGTATCTAAGTCATTCACTATTAATTTAATTAATTAATTAATATATGAGTATTGAAAGAATTAATGTTTCACTAATGTGAATAGAAATTCCGAAAAGTTATTATTTTAAAACTAACAGCCTTGTTATTTTATTATCGTGTATGTATTTTTTGGTGCAATCTCGAAAAAATTTTTCAGTATACTGCACTTCTTTTTAATACGCTAGTTTTCTTTTTGGAAATAAACAGAATATATAAAGTAGATAGTGACAAAAGTATGACTCAAAATGTGTTTAGTTTATTAAAAAATTATCGTGTTACGACACAAAACGTAACTGCTATATCATTTAATGATATTAAAATATACAAGTATAGTGTACAAGTATACATGTTATTATGGTAAGATTAAGAAAGGATCACTTAGGTGGTTTGGTCATATGGAACAGATGAATGAGGAGAGAATGGTAAGAATCTATATGCTACCTTTTTGATATTAATACATTTAATCGTACCATTATTTGAAAGAGCCATCTACCTTATTTTTACAGAATCTCAAATACCTTTGAGTAAACTGATAGCAGACGCCAGAATTATCAATTCATTTTTATTAAATTTTGGACACATTGATAAAACTTTATTATTTTAGGAAAACACATTCTTATTGTGAAGTTGTAATTATTCAGAATAAACGGTCTGTGATATTTTAAATATAATGGAACGATTAAATGTATTAATATCAAAAAGGTAGCATATAGGTTCGAAAATTGTCGCTAAAAATATTGTCGCTGTAGCATAGTTGGATAATGCACCTTCCCCGGTTTGGAAAGAGACCGAGGTTCGAATCCCGGTGGCGCAACAACAATATTTTCGATAAAATTGATTTTTTGTGTATATTTTTTTAATTTGTACATTTAATTAGTATTTAAAATTTCTATATAGTCTTTATAAATTACACAATACAGTAAATAATTAATAACTTAGTAAACACCTAAAAAAAATTTTCAATAAATATATTGATATTATTAAAGCTACAGAACTAGATACATATAGTAGCCTAGTACATTTCGATCGGTGATAAAAAATAAATAATATGCATTAAAATCAGTTATTTCGTTACGAAACAATTTTTTTATAAGCTATATCCAATCTGCCGAACTAGCCCCCGAGTCGCTGTCATTAATCACACCCCGCCACCCTCGGTTGACCTTCAAGGAAAAAAGCACTCAACATCTGATGTACATTGTGTTTGGTACCCTATTCTGATGACTAAAGTTCGCGAAGTTTCAGCGAAAGTTTGACATTTACGGATTAAAACAATGCCTTCCCTCAGGGATGAGATTCTGCGTTATTTATTCTAATTGTTGTTCTTGATGTTGATATTACTAAGAACTATTATTAATTTTCCTCTTAATTTCGTATATTTTTACGGATTTTCATCTACAGCATTTACAATATTAATTAACCCTAATTTTAACATAATAATTTTCAATGAGTTTAAATAATCATATATTTTTTAGGAGAACACATTCTTATTGTGAAGTTGTAATTATTCAGAACATAGGTCTGTGATATTTTAAATATGAATTAAATATATTAATTAGAAAGACATACATATAAAATCAATTTAATCGAAAAATATTATTGTTGCGCCACCGGGATTCGAACCTGGATCTCTTTCCTAACCGGGGAAGGTGCTTTATCCAACTAAGCTACAGCGACAATATTTTTGGCGACAATTTTCGACCCTATATGTTACCTTTTTGATATTAATACATTTAATCGTTCCATCATTTGACAGAGCCATCTACCTTATTTTTACAGAATCTCAAATACCTTTGAGTAATCCCGGTGGCGCAACAATAATATTTTTCTATTAAATTGATTTTATATGTATATCTTTCTAATTAATATATTTAATTCATATTTAAAATAATCATATATGTTCGGTTGGGCTTAGAAGTTATAAAACGCAGCATTCAAGCAAGTATTAACAGATGGAATTTTAATGACAGTTTGCAATGATATAACCGAGAGACTGCTTACATATTCATGTGGACTGAGTACCTTCGGGTGTAATCTGGTTCATGGTGACCATAGTTTTACGCTTATACGGACAGTTGCTTGCGCTATTAAGTTGTGGTCTTACTTAAAACACGTGTGTTAGAATAATTTAATGTGCTACATATTCATTTAACGCTCGGGGTTTTTACACGAAACAAACTTTGTTATTTCTAATGTCAGTGAGTTGCTGGCAGTTTCGCAGACCTGATATGGTGACATAAATGCCTAAACACTCTGTAGCAGATTTTTCTGCGCTATTGATGTGATACACATGTTTAACGTTCATAAATGAAGGAAGTGACTGAAATAAACTATTTAGGAGTCATAATAAATTCAAAATTGAATTTATCGCAAAGTACAAGATGCGTGACTAAAGAGATTGCTAAAAAAATCTCACTTCTGGGAAGGATCAGAAGATTCATTAGTACTGAGTCTTGTAAAATAGTACACAACTCTGTTATTATTCTTCACATCAACTACTGCAGCAGCATTTTGTTTCTGGCTAATGAAGAAGAAATGCAACAATTGTCAGTGTTGCGAAATAAAGCTTTGAGAACAATAATAATAATAAATAGACATTACTTGAATCGGTGCAATGCTGGAAGATCTGTATATATTTTTAATGTAATGGTATTTATTTATAAAATCCTCACTAAGAAAAATTGGTGCTATATCAACATGAGCACGAACATTATACAAAAGGAAAAGATAGACTGAGACTGCCATTCAGGAAGAAGGCTGTCTCAGAAATCGATGATGAAAAATTTTAATGAAATGCCAAAAAACATAAAAAAGGAGGAGAAACTACATGAATGTGAAAGATAAGTTTTAGTAAAAAGGAACGATTTTGATATAAAAATACTTATGTATGCACTATATTAAGAATAAATAAATAAATAAATGATATGTGGTCAATCGATGTATCAATTTTAAAGAGATACATAATATAAATTCAAAATTTGTTGTAAACGTACTTAGTTGATATAGTGAAATTGAATAACGCATTTTCCCGGATCGAGGTCCAGGTTCGAACCCCAGTACCAATTTTGATATTTTTTCTAGTTGATTAATTTAATTTGAATTAATGTTATAAGCGTTGGGTAGGTACCACAAAAAACGTTTTATTTTCTTGTAAGAATTGTCTATTTACTAAGATTTTTGAGTGTTCGCTTTCATCACGCTCACGAGAATTAGGACTCTGAACGCACTAAAGATAATTTAGTCAGCATTCTAGCATGGGACCAATTAACACCGAACAACAGTAGTAAAAATAAGTGGTTATCATAGACAACTGTAATTTAAAATATTTTTACAAAATATAATAGTTTGTCACAAAACATGGAAATAAAATCAATTCTCTTCTTCAGTGTGAATGAACAATATTATCATTTTGAGTTCACTATTTAGTATAGTCAAAGAATCTGCCTCCGGTAAAGAAAAGTGTATAGTATAAAAGTGTAGATATTCCAGCAGGGTATCTTGCCAGTGATGACGTACGGATTACGGTCACTAACCAAGAGTGGCGTATCATGTAATGAAGAAGCCAATACTGAAGATAGACCGTCAACCGTTAGACGACGGACCCGACCCACAGAGATTGTTAATCTTGTCATCAAATTCCAGAAACGACAAGCTTAATACAATTATATCAAAACTATTTTGTACTTTTTTATTTTTTATTGCCTGTACAAATATAACATGTGTTATGAATTATTTAGTATAGCAGTATGCCTGTCTCATTATACCACCTAGATCAGTGATGGCGAACCTATGACCCGCGGGTCAGACACTGACCCATGCGGGCTTTTTAAATGACCCACGCGTTGATTTTTTTTATATCGTGAAAGAGAGAACAAGCAATCAAAAATATTTTTAAAATAAAGTATATATATATATCAAATGTCGAATTTATAAAAAAATATTTCTATGTGGACATTGGCTAGCTGATTTTCTAACGTATCACTGCACCTGTGTATGACGTGCATGGTCGTAAAACGTCGTGTTTCATCATTGTATGACTCATGACAGTTAGACGTCTACCCAATAACAAATGATATACTATGTGGCAATGTGGCAGGGTCGTGACACGCCAGAAAAGATTAAGTAAGATTTTCTGAAATTTTAACACGCCAAGCCCAAAAGGTTCGCCATCACTGACCTAGATACTACACGGATTTTTTAAAAATGTTTAGTTGTCAAAAGTCTACACCGTAAGTTCTTTGTAAATAACGTAATGTGTTATGTAAAGTTGTTATGTTGATTTAATGTCAGGATATTTGCAGAGAAGATTGATTTTGTAAAAAATGTTTAGAATTCATAAATAAAATTTTACTGAATAAGTATTATAACCACACAGAAATCAAAATATTTATTTTTAAAGTCCAGAAAACCTTCTTTCATCTGTATTATAAATTATTCTTTTAGAAGAAGAAATTATTAAATTCAGAATTAATTTCCTATGTGTCGGGCTATTTTTTTGACAATAAATTAAACATTGTACTGCACACAAGTTAAATTATACTTATGTTTTCATTATGAAATGTAAATGATAACTTAAATACTGTTTAGTGCCAAGAGGCGAGGCGTGGAAGGGTTTTTTTCAGCTGTCACAATATTTATGTATTAATTAGTGTTTTTTCCGATTTTTTTAATATTTCGAGAGTTTCTAGGTTATTCATTATTAATTTAGCGAGTGGAGAAGTTTTAATATATGGCTATTGAAAGAATTAATGTTTCAACGATGTGATTAGAAATTCCGAGAAGTTAGTATTTTTCAACTAACGGCCTTGTTATTTTATGATCGTGTATGTATTTTTTGGTGCAATCTCGAAAAGTTATTTCAGTATACTGCACTCCTTTCTAATACGCTAATTCTTTCATCTGCATTATAAATTATTCTTTAAGAAATGTTTTATTATTTTTAGAATTATTTAAGTAAGTTTTGTTAAGTACGCTATATAATGTTTAACAGTCAGAAAGACCAGATTGGTTGCGGAGTGGTCCTATCAGATGTTTCAGCAGTCGACACCCGTACTTGGAAAGATGTATGAAAGTTAACGGGGCGATAGTGGTACAGGTATATTGGAACGAAAGAGTATGGCGTTTTATGACTTAACGTCTTGATTATATTATGTAAATCAAGTAAATAAAAGCTAGTAAGTATGTATACTAAATAATTAAGCCTTCGATTTTTTTGAATCAGCATTTCATTAATAAAAATGTAAAATTAGTAAAATACTATTTTTTCTATCAAATATATATATATATGTATGTGAAGTTATATTTTCAGAATATTATGTGGTATTTTAATACAAATTAAATTAATCGACTAAAAAGATATACAGAAAAAAAATCTCATAATAGAAAAAAATATTTAGGCAGCAACTTAATACATTTTCGATAGATAGTTTTTTTTCTTTACATCTTTCTAGTTGATTCATTTAATTTCTATTAAAATATATTTTAATTTTTTAAACTTTTACGTGCATGTGGAAGCCATTATTACTTAATTCGCAACACGAACAATTCATTTAGAAAATTATCCATCCAATCAAAGGTTCACTATTTCAAAGTTGTACAGAACAGTGCAAACATCAAGGGATGGTAACGATGATGTAGTTCCACCCCGAGAGCCCTATTTTCATAAGCCTGTAAAAAATATTCAGTCACGTCTTTGGCTGCGAAAAATTTTCACGGAACAAACTGAACTTCACACACATAAATTGAAATACAGGAAACGACACGGCAGGTACGTGAAAATATTCATGAATGTCGTTAGTCATTTAACCGGGCACATTGAAAACATTTACATTGAAGGTCAAAAGTTTAAGGTTACCGTCAAAAAATGACAAAAGAGTATAAAAAAAAAACGTTTGTACCATTCTCAACCTTCGTCACTGAACAAGTGTCAAAAACTCGACTACTATCACATTCCTAACTTGGATCCAACTGAACAACTCCGAAGTATCTGGGAAATTTGAAAATTGAGTCAGTCCTAAATTACATTCAACGCTTTATATGTGTATATATATATATATGAGGGAACCCGCGTCAAATAGTCCTGAGATCTAGGACTTTTATATTCCCGACGTTTCGAGTAAATACCATTACTCATTCGCAAGGGCCTTTTATTCTGAATCCTGTTCTAAACTGACGAGTAAACTCAACTGTTTTAAATCTTAGAGGGTATGTCGCGATTAACTGTATCTAATCGTAAAGAAAGGTGACTTGTATACAGTTATGTATTTTTTTGTGCATAATCCATTCTCTTTTACCCTTGAAAACCTTAAATATATGTCCAAAATATTTGAATATGTCCGTTATTGGATTTTTACCTCCAAAGGCATTGTTATTAAACAAATTATAGATATATCATAGAGACGAAGCTATTTATATTATATTATATGGGAAGTATGGAAGTATGGGTATTACAGGGCTTACGACCTGTCTTCGGCTGGCTTAAGTGATCACTTTATACAATGAAATAAAAAATATATTTTTTAAACATGAATTAAATATATTAATTAGAAAGATATACATATAAAATCAATTTTATCAAATAATATTATTGTTACGCCACCGGGATTCGAATCTGGATCTCTTTTCAAATTTGTCGCTAAAAATATCGTCGCTATAGCATAGTTGGATAATGCACCTTCCCCGGTTTGGAAAGAGATCCAGATTCGAATCCCGGTGGCGTAACAACAATATTTTTCTATAAAATTGATTTTATGTGTATATCATTCTAATTAATATATTAATTAATATAATAATTACAACTTCACAATAAGAATGTGTTCTCCTAAAAAATTGATAGATATGGAGGTTGATTGGGTGAAAGCCAGTCGAAGACAGGTCGTAAGCCCTCTAATACCCATACTTCCATAATTCCCATATAATATATATTTAACTTGTTAAATATTAGTATATAAAGACGCATTCGATTTGATTTGTAAATTTATATGTACATTAAACAGTATTTTGTAGGACAAATACTGGATAAATGGATATCCTTTATAATATTTTATCTATTACTGTATTAGGTGGGTGGATGCTATCACGTACTTAGCATTCAGAACAATCCTATTTTAATAATTATATAAAATACTTTGTTTAAACCACTATTTATTAATTATTATAATATTAATAAATAGTGGTTTATACATTTTGTATAGTTATTAATATAAAATGAAGCCACAAAGTAATTTTGCAAAAATTAAACAAACAATCCTATTTTCATTAAATAACCACTTATTATAATTCCATCCTTTCTACTCTCACACATTATCGAAAAAAAAATAAACTCATTTATTACGCTTGACATTTATGTAAAATTGCGCCTTTAAAAATGACATTTTTATAAATCTGATATCCTTTTTATGAGCCACATTTAGAGCAATAATGTCCAATATTTGGGTAATTTTTCACGTCCGGCTAAAAATTTTGATAACTTATTTTTTTCCAACAGCCGAAGTTTCAATTTAATGTAATTTGGCTTACTTTACTGCTGCAATTGTATTTATTTTAAATTTATTTATTTATATTCGTGGGTCCGAAATGTTGTGTATTTTTCTTATGGGAACAAATTTGTTCTCAAATGCTGATGCCTTCAGTTAGACTGGACTGTGTTGGTGGGAAATCTCTAGGGTTTTGCAACTCCATTAGTCTATCCGTGTAAGTGTGACTCGAAACATTTGTATCTCGTCCACTGTCCCTCTTCTGGGACAGTTTTTGATGACTCAATCCCTGAGTGTCTGCTTTGAACTACTGTACCTTAATTTACCATCTATTTTCCATCTACGTGTTCAATGGACTCATATATTTGCACCTCTGTCTTACGCTGGATCTTACGTAATGGCATATACTATGTATATATTATTTCCTCTTCTCCTTGGTTTTATGTAATATGCTATTTACGGGATTTTTATTTTTATTATGTCGTCAATCAAATGTAACTATTAGAAGAATACATTCTTATTGTGAAGTTGTAATTATTCAGAACAGACGGTCTGTGATATTTCAAATAATGGAACGATTAAATGTATTAAAATCAAAAAGGTAACATATAGGTTCGAAAATCAGTCACTAAAAATATCGTCGCTGTATTATAGTTGGATAATGCACCTTCCCCGGTTTGGAAAGCGATCCAGGTTCGAATCCCGGTGGCGCAACAACAATATTTTTTGGTAAAATTGATTTTATATGTATATCTTTCTAATTAATATATTTAATTCATATTTAAAATGTAACTATGTTTTTGTATGAATTTATGTTTAATAGATGTATATGTCACTTAAGGGAAGAGCGAAATTGCTAATAATCTCATTAAATTTATTTTATTCTTTCCTATACTAAGTAAACTCGCGTAGTTTTATTAGCTTTGATGAATGGATCAGCTTCTAAACCGCTCCCGAGTAAGGGTGGGTCCAAAAAAAAATGCTGATGCTTAGTTTCATACTTCTTCAGACTTAGCATTATGATTTAGCAACATAGTGCACACAAAAAAATATAGCACGCATACAATTGGTAACAACATTTCTTCTTAATGGGCCGCCTTCTATCGAAGATTAGCAACCCTACTGCTGTATCTTGATTTATCTCGTATAAAATCATCAATTTAGATATTTTGATACACTTTCTATGTCTCTGTTGCATTTTATCTTCTCCGGCGTAATGAGTTGTAGAGATCATTAGTGATGGTAAACCGTTACGTGACTGTGATTGGTAACTGAGATTAACGATGATTTGTAACTAGGATTTAACTGTCGAAGGCTTACTTTTTAGTGTACCGGTCATTGCTCGAAGAATTACGTTAATCAGTTACCAATCATCGTTACAATCAAACACAATCACAGTCACAATAACAGTAAAAATAACGGTTTAAATAATGATTTTACCATCACTAGTGATCATATTCTTCTTGATAGTTATTATTGGTACTTTTGAGTTATTTATGCGTCTTAACACATATTCATTAATAATGTGGTAAACTCAGTAGTCTTATAACTGGTATGGTAATGTTTTTTATATTTTCTCCACCAGCTCACAAATAATATAATACCATTTTTATTTTTTATATTTCACAATAGATTTTTTATACGCACACCATTATCTAAAATAAGAGCGAAGTTTGGTTACACCACAGACTATTTCATTTCTCAATATACTGAACCAATCCGTCGATTGTTATGCCTATCGGGAGAGTCATTTCTATGTTAAACCATAATACTTTTTATGTATTCCATATAAGTGAGGGTTAGTTCAGAGAAAAGATATTACTGAATTTCTCTCTGGCTGCCTGGAAACTTTTTCTTATATTCAACGCCATTTCGAACATCTGTATTCTAGTTTCACAAAAATAATATTCACGTTTTCCCTCCATTTGCGTGTTATTTCTGCAGTCCCGTATCATTTTAGTACATTAAAAACCCTATTTTACGTTTGTCTTTCTCGCGATTTACGTCTAAAATTGATTGACATTCGTTCGGCCAGCTTGCTATTGGCCATAGAGCCAAGAGTGTGTTGGTCGTTTGCTTGTCGTAAATACGCATTTTTCTTTCTCATACCTATGTAATTTGTATGTTTCGTTATTTGATTGCTTTTTACAAGCTAGAATCAGCAATAAGATTGCGTAGAAGATAGTATAGACAACATTGATGGTGTTGACTCCGACGTAATAACATCGGACGTAGTTGAAATTAATGAAATAGTGGACAATTGCATAAAACGAAAACTTGACCGAAGAAAAACATTCCTACAAAAAATAAACGTCTGCTCTTCCCATAAATCCAGTTCTTTCAAAGGACAAAGGACTCAAATTATATTTCACTAGTGTTAGTAATGCACTTACCAGAAACCTTTAATTTAATTTATAATATTGAAAGAACTATTTAATAACAACAAAAGATCATGCAGCAAAAAACATTGTTTGAATTTTGAATAAAAAATAAGTCATTTGTTTTTTTAATAGCTTCAATTTACGTTTTCACTCTGTCCTTTCCTTTAAAAACTTAAAATCGTGGTTCCGGTGTACATTGATTTTTACATATTGTGTAAGTATTGAAATTTAGTTTTTAATATATATCACACTCTTAATATCCACTGGGCTACTTTCAAGTAACTGTATTAATATTGGATTATTTCTATAACACCATTTTCGTAAAAACCTTACCTTAAGGGCATATTACAAATACTATTTTTTAGAGTTTAACTTGTGTAAATTTATTTTAATGTTATGAAAGCACTTAGCTAGTTTTACACCTGCGCCCGGACAGATAAGTCATTCAAATGTGACCTTACACGTAACCTCAAAAAAGTTACTATTACTGTAAAATATGGATCTAGTTTAGTTGGTTCTCTGTATTGTCCTACATAGCGAGCCGTGATTACTCTGTACCTACATTCACATGAATAGAGCAGAATTACACGTGGGTACATTGCGTACATACATGATATACAATATTTATGATCTACATGTACTAGAAAAAAGTTTTGACATCAGTAACATATGTTGTTATGTTGTCAATTAGTGTTTTCTCCAAATTTAAATTATTTTATATTTCAACTGTTTCTAAATTGTTAATTATTAATCATTTATAAGGTACCGAGTGGAGAAGTTTTAGTCTATGACTATCGAAAGAGTGGTTTATTTCAATTATGTGGTTAGTTATCATCGTCCCTTGTCCTCTATCCTTTATCACGCGTCCTCTATTACCCCTTTCATCATCATCTAATGATAGTGATAATAACCTAACATGTGTGTAGTACAAAGTACGGCATCGTTTAAACTATTATTTTAATACACATTTTTTCCGGATCTGTTTTATCAAAAAACATTGTAATACTATTGGGTTGCCTAATGAGTATTTGCGGTTTTTTTGATCAAATTTTTAAACAAAAATTACAGCATTTCAATCAATATCTATTATTATTTCTCTGTTATTGTACAGGACTTCATCCCCTCTATCGACCAATTTTCCGATGCCTTTTCTATAAAAATAGGATGGTCTGGTATCGAGATAATTATCGAGCCAATTTCTGTGATTATCGTCGTTGTTGAACGATACATTGGAACCTTGATTATAGTATAATAATGTACTTACATATCTTCATCAGTAGCATGCACTCATCTTATCTTATATAAAGTTAACTATATAATTAACGTTAAATATTTTTGTCGTTTAAATTTAATTTCTAACAAGACGAAAAGATAGACTGAAACTACTATTCAGGAAGATGGCTAAATCTCAAAAATCGATGATGTACAGTGCGATGAAGGTTTTTAATGAAATACCAGAAAACATAATTAAGGAGGAAAAATTACATAGATTCAAAATGAATATACTTATATATGCACTATATTAAGAATAAATAAATGAGTCAAATAATATGTTGTCAATTATATTAGAGCAAATATAAAAATACTCATCTATACACTGCACTATATTAAGGATAAATAAATTTAGAAAATAGTTGTAAATCTTTACAAGAAATTTGCAGTACAATTTTGGAGAAAATATTCATATCCATAAAATTACGAGTTTTACTAGTCTACAAGGGATCACTGACATGCATTGATTTAAAATATTGAAAGAGAGCTATTTTCACTTCACTGACATTATTAAATTTTTTCACATCTAAATTATGTTGTGATAACCTAAACAAATGATAGCGCTAAATCAGGAGAATATGGAGGGTGATCAACAGTTTTCCATTCGAGAGCATTCATTTTTTTTCACGTTATTAAGCCGCACATAGTCGTCGCTTTTTGCGTGCGGTACCCACACCCCTTGTTTCCTTCGCACCTTTCCGATTTTTTTTAACCTTCTTTGAATGCTAGACCATGAAAATCCTAATCTTCTTTGTATATCTTTGGATTGGCCTCATTTCTGCAGCTAAGTGATCTTAATCAATGATTTTGGTGTTCCACTTCTAGGGTTGTCTACAAAACAAATAATTTTTGATTTAAATCTTTTAAACTATTTTTAGCATTGACAAATTAGTAAAGATTCACCATATGATTCACCATACACCGAATGTTTTTAGAAAAACGGCTTGCTCGGAACAAAGACCTCCATTGAAAATGGAATTTGTTTTTTAACTGTTATGCTCGTGACGTAATCTCCAAATGTTGATCAAATACTACCGAAAGAAAGCCGTGCAATCCAGATGACAAATAAGTCACAACTGATCCTCAAAGTTATTTACGTAAAAATGCGGCCTTCTTTTGGGTACACATATTACATGTTTTTAATTTAATTTTAATTATTTATATACTCGTATATATATATATACACATGTGTACGAAGAAAATCTGCATGAAAAATATAAGCTCTTACAACTCATTATGCAGTGTAAGATAAAAGATAGCATGGCTCAAGTACTGGGTGAATAATATGTTCCAGGCCGATGTTATTTTTGAATAACTATAAAAAGAAAGTCAATATTTTATTTATCAATTAAACAGTTTATTACAATTATGTATGAATATTTTTCATAACATTCTCGCACACTACGTGTTATTTCACCTATTTCATTTCGAATATTATCCTGTAGCATCGGAATTGTTGTTGGCTTATCGGCGTAACTTTTCCTTTCAAGCGCCTCACAGAAAATAGTCGGGAGCCGTCAAACCAGGTGATCGAGGAGGCCAGTCGATTTCACCACCTTTTGACATTATGCGGCAGGGAAAAATTTCTCCTAAAATTTCAAACATAACTCAAGCTGTGTGTGAGGGAGGTGGCTATGTTTTGTCGACTATGTTTTCCAACATGTGACGATAGTTATTACCATAATGGTTACAATATTGTCATTATTATTTAGATAAATTGGTTTAATGACTTCAATACGTTGTTGAGGCGTTAGATGCTCCATAATAAATTGTAATTAACTACTCTATCGTACTACCAATTGCGAACTGACAAATGTTCGCCAAATCAAAATGGTGGCCAAACAAAATCGGTCAGGAATATAATATTCACCTTGTAGAAATATTATATATTATCTTGGCTGGGTGACATTAAAATGAGGCTCAATGTCGAAAATGCCATGACGCCTCTATGTAACAAAAACTTTTAACCGCAGTCTTGCAGTGTGTTGAA
This sequence comes from Eubasilissa splendida, assembly GCA_031772225.1. Classification (NCBI taxonomy): domain Eukaryota; kingdom Metazoa; phylum Arthropoda; class Insecta; order Trichoptera; family Phryganeidae; genus Eubasilissa; species Eubasilissa splendida. The sequence continues at coordinate 3,852,777 of CM062854.1, read as the reverse complement.
CATTTTACAGATTTTAGATATTATTTTTAGGATTACTAGTGCACTTTCCCAGTAAAACTGGCAACCGACCACGAGACATTAGTTAATTGACAGCTGTGTTGTCAAGACTGGTGTTGCCAATGCAAAAAACGTTTTTCAAACACAAATAGCAATATTTGAATATGTCTAAGAATATAAGTATATATATGTAACTGAAAAATCTGACGTGCTAGATTTTTTTTGTTTTCAAATTTGAATTTACCTCTGAAAAATGCATAAAGATTAGGTATTTTCGTGGCAGTGTACATCTTGCACAAAATAAATCAGCATATCGCAACTTGGTTGCCAATCTTGAAGACAGCATTTGAAGAAGAAGACGTAACCCGCATCATGGATTGTATAGCGTCGTTGACACCAGGAAATGACTTCGGAATGGATCATCCACAAATAATAAACTTTTGGCTGATTTTCAAAAGTTTGAAAACAAATAACGCGGTGCGGCGAATCTGTTCCAAATTCAAACCAATAAAACACTTAGAGTAACACAATATTTTAGGTGATATTAATATCAATATTAGAATATAAAACAAACTTATCCATACACGGTTTCTTGTCGTGCATTAACACGTATACAAGAATCGAAAAAAAATCTAAAACATGTTTAGACCATATATGGTGTAAACCAGAAAATATTCTACATCTGATACTGGATACAAAAATTACTGATCATTTCCCTGTAGGTATATTAAATAGATGTTAAAGCTACAAAAAAAAAATACATTTACTAAAATAAATTCCGAAAAGTTAATTCACGCTATAAACAAACTAAAAATGGAATGATTTTTACTTGATCGGTAATAATACCTGTTAATTTTCATATTATTATAGATAAATGCATATATATTTTTTAATTTTTTAATTGTTGTAAACAAATTCTTACATCTAGTATATATTGATCTTGTATTATATAAATGTTGAAAGCAACCCCCATAATTCAAGATCTTTCTTATTTGGGAATGCATAACTCGACAATTTTTATTTTTTATTGTCGAATGTATAAATAAATAAATAATAAATAATTGCGGGTAAACAATGCTTGACTGCAAAATTACTTTTTGGCCTCATTTTATATTAATAATTATACAAAATACTTTGTTTAAACCACTATTTATTAATTATTCTACATGTTTCGATACCTATGGTATCTTCATCGGGAAACAATGTATACTGAAATTAAAAAACACAAGCATAGATAAAAACAAAACTATAAAATGGAGAATAAGTAACAATTTGCAAAGAGGATTTGGTTTTCAAATAGTCACCTTTTAAATTAGTTGTCATATTAGTTCTTACTTATAGTTTTATAGTTTTGTTTTTATCTATGCTTGTGTTTTTTAATTTCAGTATACATTGATTCCTAAAGAACATACCATAGGTATCGAAACATTTAGAATTATTAATAAATTGTGATTTAAACAAAGTATTTTGTATAATTATTAATACAAGTATGCTTAATTTATTATTTATAAGAAATTTACATACAGGAGCCAGATTACTAGAATCAATCTTTGTTGAGCTAGGATTCTAAACGACATTTGATAATTCTGTTATCAGTTAATCGTCACTGGGAACAAATCCCTTTGTTTCTCTCAACGTGCTTTAAGGTAAATCACCTTTAAACACATTTGACATAATGATATGTACGTGCTCCGTCCATACTATAGTCTGTCCTACTTCACGTGCATACATTGCATCAATAGATGTGACGCAATTCATCAATAATCAATTAAAAATACTAATAAACTTACTTTTAAAATTAGCAATATTAACTTTGTGGTTAAAATTCATATTTTTATTTATTATCTTTGTTTTATTAACCACTGAATTGAGAATTGAAACCGGTAGATGTATTTAAACTCAATTAAGTGGTTAATAAAACAAAGATAATAAATAAAAATACTAATGTAATAGTACTTTTAAAATAAGCAAAGTTATCTTTGTGGTTAAGATTCATATTTTTATTATTTATCTTTGTTTAATTAACCACTAAAATGAGTTTAAATACATCTACCGGTTTCGAAAAATACCATTTTCTTCTTCAGGATGTCATAACTAACTAAAACATATATCTTTTCTTTGACAGAATCTATTTTTAAAAATCTATTTTTAAAAGAAATATTTTATTTTATTTTTTTATTTTTAGTACCTAACTCAAATCATTACTTAATACAAATTTACTCGAATAATTTTTAGGAAAAAATTTTAGAATGGGACTCGTAGTTAAATTTAGTTGGTTGTTTATAATTTTTTGATTAGTTTTACACGCTTTATTTATCTCCAACGATTCCAAATTATTTAATTTGTGAATAATTTGGAATCGTTGGAGATAAATAAAGCGTGTAAAACTAATCAAAAAATTATAAACAACCAACTAAATTTAACTACGAGTCCCATTCTAAAATTTTTTCCTAAAAATTATTCGAGTAAATTTGTATTAAGTAATGATTTGAGTTAGGTACTAAAAATAAAAAAATAAAATAAAATATTTCTTTTAAAAATAGATTTTTAAAAATAGATTCTGTCAAAGAAAAGATATATGTTTTAGTTAGTTATGACATCCTGAAGAAGAAAATGGTATTTTTCGAAACCGGTAGATGTATTTAAACTCATTTTAGTGGTTAATTAAACAAAGATAATAAATAAAAATACTAATAGACTTGACTCAATTTGTTTTTGTATACACACGTATTATAATAAAATTAAAGTAAATATTTTAATTAATCAATTAAATTTTATAGATGCTCTTAAATACATTTTTTTTCTTATATAAAACAAACGATTGGGTGCAAAATAAACGTAAGAATTAGATATAGTACCTATACTTCAATTTTTGAACCTAGCGGAAATTATTTTCTCTTTCTATCCAAGCAAAGACGTTGAAGATGTCTTGAACAATGGTGAAACTGACATAATATATTATTTAAAGCTTAGACAGAATAAAGTCTTTAATTATGCTAAGCTTACTTGTAAAGGAACTGAATGAGCAATGAATTAGAAGCGAATTCTAATGATATGAATTAATTAGATACGATTCATGTTCCACCGACTCACTCCAGAATAACCTCCATACTTGTCATTTAAAAAATTACAATCAAGAGACGGAATATGATTTTAACTGTTCCAAAACAATAAATAAAAATATATAAAAAATTTATGTTAACATTTATAAAATATTTGATTCTCTTAAATCAAGAAAGAAAATGTTATTAAGAAGATGTGAAGTTATAATTATTCAGAACATAGGTCTGTGATATTATTTTTAATGTATTAATTAGAAAGATGTGCATATAAAATATTTTACAATAAAATTGATTTTATATGTATATTTTTCTAATTAATACATTTAATTTGTATTTAAAAATATATCACAGACCTATGTTCTGAATAATTACAACTTCACAATGAGAATGTGTTCTCTTTAATAATACATAAGTTGTATCAATGTGTCCAAAATTTAATAAAAATGAATTATTAATTCTGGCGTCTCCTATCGGATTACTCAAAGGTATTTGAGATTCCGTAAAATTATTATTCCGTATCAATTTGTAAAGTGTAACGTATAAGCTTGAAAATGTCTTGTCAATGCACTGTGTTATCTATCAACAAAGTTAAATACAAGATTTTTTGGACCAGATCTACAGCAATTTTTTAAAATTATTATTATTCATTAATACAATCTAAAGATAAACTATCTCAAATTACTATTTAGGAAATAGATTTCACAGATATCTTGAGATAAATCTTTAAATGTGTATTTTTTATATTATTGGTAGAATCGGGTTAACTTTTTAGAATCTCGTCATAATGGATGAGTATAAATAGAACAATGTTATAACTCTACCTGAGTTTATTTGCACTACTCGAGTAGAATAGCTGTCAAAAATGTCACTCAGGTACGATGACCTTTTAAGGTACGCGTTCATGGCTAAAACTCCAAACAGCTGAAACCCTCGAGGTATGCGACGCAAAGCCATTAAGGTTGATTGATATACAACACTTGGTTCCTTGTGCACTCCCTACATAATGCGTATACATATAGGAAGTTTGTAAATGAATGATTCAGTGCTATTTCTGCATCGTTTTTTAACGATAATTTTCGCCAGATTCGAGAGCAATTTTCATCTGCAATTGACCTTTATTTCAACTACATAATTTTACAACTGTTTTGCGATATTTGTGAAAACATTTCTTCGTTTCAGCATAGCTTTCGAGTGGGAAGCGTGTGGTACGGACTAGCCGGGTCAATGACCACGTGCCGTGTGTCAAATTGCAGCAGAAAGCAATCGGCTGTCGTTGACACGGCCAATTTCTCCGAAATTAATAAAACATAAAATAATAAAAATCTTATGAAACATTTTATAATAACACCAACCAATGTGAACTTCTAATTAAACACTTTAAAGTGTCTCATTTAAAAAGCTGCGACGGCCACAAGCTAGAGCGAGGCTCCTGTTGTATATTATCAATGAAATAATCAATTTAACCTGTATTTAAATGTATAAAATTACATATTTTCAAACGAAAGAACTTGGTCTACCACAGTATAACCTAACTTAACTAATCAACGTAATAAAATAGCAATAATATAATATATAATCAACGAAATAGCCGCCCGCGCAAAAAGCAATCACTTTATGCTGCTTTCACCTATTGCTTTTCTGTTAGTGCATCCTGTATTGCTCTCCCTAGAATTGTACAAACGTGAAAAGTACGGACAAAATATTCATGTCACATTTGGCAGAAAGATAGATAAGGAAAAAAAACCATAGAGTGCTATGCGATATGACCATGAGATGACAGGAGTCTCACAGACCTAGGCGTTTAAGCAAACACTTTACAGTAGTGATGAGCTAAAAATCACCAACCATGAGTCAATCACTGATATCTTTAAGTCACACTCACTATCAGTGATTGAATGTTTGGGAATATCGTGATTCAAATTTTTATTGGTTTTCTGACGCCGCTGTTTAAATCGATTATTACTTGAATCAGCGCCATCTACCGTGTTTTCTATAATTTGATGAGTACCATCTAGCAGATTCTGTCAAAACGTTTTTCGTTGAGAATTTATTCTTTGTGATAATATTAAATTAGATTTATATTAATATTTATTCTAGAATATTTTTTTTACGCAAATGAGGTTTTAATAATATATTTAAATAAATACGCTCAAAATAATGTTTTTTTATTTTCTTTTTATTAGCATGCGCATCAGTAATAAATCTGTGATCACAGTCACAGTTTTCAATCACTGATATTATCAAATACCAATCACAATCACACCAGTGAATCGAGAGTAGTATTTTTTCTCATCACTACTTTACAGCTTACCAAAGCAGATGACACTAACGAAGTCGGTACTGCCGCCACATCCAGAAAGTCATCGGTATAGACGGGAATGCGTAATATTATTATGGATAAAATAATATAGTACGTGACAAACATGCATTTCATGTCTAATGACTGACTTATACGTTTTACTGGGAACTGCCATCGTCATCAACTCAATTAACACTTCGCAAGGCAACTAATACTTCACTATTTTTTTTCTGCATTTCAATATTTATTTTCTTCATTGGTTTATTTATTTCCATTAAAAAAATACAGCGTGGTGGATTGCGCATTGACCCATCCAGTATCGCTAAAATAATTCCCGGAAACAATATCAAAAAATTTTAAATAATTAAAACAGGTCGCAACAATTACTTGTAAATTTGTATATTACGTTTCCGAGGATGTGACGTGCAATGGAGAATTATTTATCTAAATAATTAGACAAAATACTTTGTTTAAACCACTATTTATTGATTATTCTACATGTTTCGATACCTATAATGTCTTCTTCAGGAAGCAATGTATACTGAAATTAAAAAAACCATAGATAAAAACAAAATTATAGAGTGGTGAATAAGTAAGAACTAATATAAAAACATTTAAAAGGTGACTATTCGCAAAAAGGATTTGGCTATTAATAATATATTTTTGATTTCTAAAATTTCTTATCTATCTATCTGTAACCCCCTAGTATCTGTATGTATAATTTCTAAACCCTTGTTAATATTAACATAATGTTTTGTTTCCAAAAGGTGATTAAAAAATTCTGAACAGTTATTATTTCAACTATAAAGCTATCTATAAAAATGAATTGATAATTCTGACGTCTACTATCAGATTTACTTAAAAGGTATTTTGAGATTCTGTAAAAATAAGGTAGATGGCTCTGTCAAATGATGGAACGATTAAATGTATTGATTTCAAAAAGGTAACATATAGGGTCGAAAAATTGTCTCTAAAAATAATGCCGCTGTAGCTTAGTTGGATAAAGCACCTCCCCCGGTTAAGGAAGAGATCCAGGTTCGAATCCCGGTAGCGCAACAACAATATTTTTCGTTAAAATTGATTTTATATGTATATCTTTATAATTAATATATTTAATTCATATTTATAAAGCTATCCACTGTTAATTAATGTATTTATAAGATTTGTGTATTTATTTTTTAGATGTGTTTACATCTTATCTCTAGTGCTTATTTAATTAAGTCTACAAACATATTTAGTTATATTATATCACTTTGATATCATAAATACCATTATTCATCCGTTATCATATGCAAATCCTCATTTTCAATTTGGAGTGATGCCAGTAGACATCATTCAGAGTCTGTTTGATTGGGTGCATCAAATCAAAAATATCTTCGAAACATTGTAAATGATTACAACTGTTAACAAACACATACACTAGTTAGATTATGTCACCCGATTGAAATATAATGGACAGGTCGTAAATTTTTTTTTGCTAGTTTTTATCACCTATAACTGATGATTTATAGCATTCGCGCCACAACACTATTAATTCAAATGAAAATTATTCAAGTGAAAACGTTTTCAATTACGTTGGGATCTTTGTGCATTTCAATACCATTCATTGTCGACGTTATAAAGTTTTAACAACCGAAGTCGAAATTTTTACGTCACATTGCTGTAATGTAAATTTAACTCGTACCGTAGTATAAGTACGTATTATACTATAAAAAATTATCCGCACTAAATATCAACTAGTCAAACATTCCAGCAGACAGCAGGGTAATCTGGGTAATGGCCGTTTCGCGGCTAGCGTCGGTCGCCGGGCGGTTGTTTTTCTCGTAAAACCTATTTTTCGATGTTGTAAATATACACACACTGGAGGATGGCCCTGTGTTGGAAGCCTCAATTATCGGCGAACTTGTATGAGAAGATGTATGAATGTGGATGAGGCGAGAATTGTGTGGCAGGACATAAGAGTGTGGCGCTCTATCCTCTCTGCTTACCCCCCGCGGGGAAACAGCGTGATGGTAAGTTAGTAAATATAAGTTACAATTCAAAAATTGTATGTGATTTATTACAGTACAACTTCAGAGATATTCTTAAAATTCACGCGACACACGCGCTAACACATTATATTCCGGGTCTCGCCGCCTTAGCGGCGATTATTATTATTACCCTACTTTTATCAATCTATTTGTGTCTTGACTAAATGTGCATATTATTTCATTAGATTCGATAGAAACGCTACTTTGGTATCTTTTTTGTTCGAATAGCTTCTTGGTGTAGTGGTTAAGTGATCTAGTGGTTGGTGGTTCGCGCCTCGTTCCAGGACACCAGCAAGTAATCTTATTTTCATAGTACAAGCGTTTAGCTTTGTTTGAAAATGTAAGAATATTGATGTGGCATGTGTTCCGTGTGTACGCATCTATATTTAAAAAAAAATTCTGTACGTACGGGTTACATGCAATTTGGGTACAATATATAATACTTTGTACAAATATATATTTCCTATACCAGGAGGTAATTATCAAAAGTGATCAACTTTTTTTTACTAGCGATGCTAGGACACTCCTGAAAGTGCTTGATATTATATGATTTTCAAATCTAGTCACATTCAATGTAAAATCGTTTAAAAACCCTTTCAAACGTATTATTTACTTTCATATACTAGTTTATTTTCAAACAGGGCCAGATCCATTTAAACTAATCACTTCGTCGCAAAAGCAGATGTCATCTTGTTGAATTCTATTATATTGTGAAGGTGACCACATGTTTGTTTTTCGCTGTCCAAAAAAATAGATCATTTATCTCAAAATCATTAAACGTCCCTTTTCTCACTTTATCAAAATGTGAAGCACACGCTACGTATATCGTGGAGAGTCACACAAATGTCTTCAGGTACTGATGAACAACAATCAAATCAATATTCAATCAATTGCATATCCTTCCATTTTAGAACAATTTGCGAGATAGAAAAATAGTTTAGAGAAGCTTGTTGTGGTGGACCACACCAGTGAGCAAAGATTTTAGACTTTATTGACATATATGTTTTTGTTGTAACAGATGTGAATATAAAATATTATAATATAATATGATAAACATAAGATATATTGTAATTAAGTATAATACTCGTAGTTTATTGTGTGGGATGGAGTAGACTCCACCTCTGATATATTGTATACAGAATTATCTTGGCTACTTTGCTAGACTGCCGTCTGTGTTCAATTTGTGTGATTTAATTCAAGAAGGATAAAAATTCAACAGGAATATATACATATGTAGTGAGAGTTTTGTAAAACTACTGGATTATTAGTGTGAGTTTTGTATTATAATTATGTCGGAATGTTAGACAGCGATGCTTCTGATTGATCTCTATCCAATTGAATCATATATTGGGTCCATATTTGTGAAATCTTATTACAAGTGAATGATTTTCAGTCGGTGTTGAGTATAATATACAGTTTCGGAGCTAAACACATGTATAATCGTTAATAAAATGAGGTTGTTGCTCTCGGAAAGAGACAGAAGATGATCCCCAACCGTCGGAGTTTATTAAAATCGCGATCACAAAAGTAAGCTGATCACAGAGAGATTATGCGTTATGGATAGGGATTCGTTTGGTGAGCAAGAATGGAATCGGATAGAAGAATAATTATGTTCGTGTGATCGATATGTATGATCGCATCAGAAAGTTTTGTACATAGTGAGACTGAAAGCCTTAACTCTCTCCTAGTCTCACACATGTTGGTGTATGTCTCAGTGTATATGAATGTGCGCATATTTATGCTATGTATTAAAATAAAACAGAACTTACAAAAGTTGGCATTCGGCAATGGCAGGTACGACGAGTATAAAGTTATTTGCACGAATAATGTTGAAAACTGGAGTGGCTCGCTTGAAGTGTTGACGAAAGAACGGTCTGCGGAGAAGTGGTCGGCTAGCTCCTAGGATTCGTCCGTCACGATGTATTGGCATCTGTTCGGTTCGGTCTTACATGGCTGTCGAGTGATTATGACGGGAGGAATGATAAGGAAAGGTGTAGATTCGGTTGTGGTTGAGAGAAGAGATCAGTTGCTCAGATAGTATAGTTGTAACAAACATCTTAGCCAGCTGATTCTAACACACACATAAGTATTTGGTTACACGTATGTATTATGATAAGCTGGTGCGGAGAGTATTTTCTGATACGTTTAGGTTTATATCATCCGCCAGTATCGTATATACATAAATAATCAATTACCGTTGAGCAGTGTTCAACTTAAGAGAATACTATTGTTAGCTAAGCAGTGCGTCCTGCTCAAATGATAACTTATTAATGAGGGCATTTCCCTGAGTGAATGCATGATGAAGACGTTCTCTTGACATAAATGTTTGATGAGTATTTTCAAGATGCTCTTATTCTTGTTGCCCATCCCTTCAACGGACGTTGGTTATCATCGTTTTGCTTACTGCGGCTCGGAAAAGCTCTACAGTAGACAGGCCAAAACGATTTTCTCAAGATCTAAACATGAAAATTCGTCAAAGCTATATTTGATTCGTTTCTGTAGCAGATAATTCTATTTAAAACATTGTATTTATTAAATTACGGTGTAATTATTTATGAATATATTGAAATGTAAAATCTATGCTGGAAATCCAAATATCTCATTAAACTTTCACTCAAAATATTAGTATTGCAACAAAACTCTCGACGTCCATTTTGAGATTATGTTCATCATTTAATGTCAGTTTTAAACTTGTATTACGATTTATTTACAATTAAAGTAAGAAAATAATGTAATTATATTAATTACTTGAAATACAATTTCATTCTAATGAACTAATAAATATTCCAAAGAACGTGCTCTTATTTTTATGTTCCAATATCCATTTGTCCACATATCTATCTATACACATAAAGAAAACTGTATGTTGATTTGTTTGTTTTTTATCCAAATGTACAGTTTTATTACGAACTTGATGAAATTTTGTACACTTGACCTTCAAAATAAGAGGAAGGCCACTGTCTACATGAGATTTCTAAAACCACCCATCCCCATTTCCCACCCCTTTAAGCAGAATTTCTGTTACTTCTTGATAAAGTTTTGCACACTGACGTTCAAAATAAGAGTAAAATTACTGTCTACATCTGATTTTCTAAAAAATAACTACCCTTATCCCCTATATGACCTCTTCACTCTGCGTAAAGCCCAGGCAATATCAGGTACTTCAGCTATTAATATATATTACCAAACTCGTAATACATAAAATGTTCTACGTCACACACATTTCCGCAATATTCATAAAATATTTAAACCTTATGTTTTATCATACATTAAAATCTAAAAATATGTACAATATTAATCGGTTGTATCCTTTTTACTAACTGAGCTATCGGTAGTGAAATATAACTCCTTAATAAAGCTCTACTTAGATTTTTATAGTCAAATGAAAATGCTGGAATCCTCCCTTCTTTTATCATAGAAACATAACCAAAAAAATATAACATAATTAACATAAGATTAATATAATTAGTATAAGATTGCTACACAAATATTTTTTGTAAATATCGCTTTGCTTACTCTTAATAAATGAGTTGTCACCTCACAAACGAATAAGTTGCGCTTCATTTCAGGCTCTGTCGCTGGGAAAGAATACCCCGCCAGACACCAGCGGGGCCCAGACATCTCCTTCCGAGAGCCACACCCTACTGCCGAGCACCCTCCCCACCACCTCCTCAGAAGCGCTGACGCCGGCTGCGACCTTGCCCACTGGAGGTCCTGAGGATCATACGGTGGGCCAGCATGGGCACGGACACACCAAGAAAATAGAAATATTCAACGTGGAGTTCGTTAGGGTGGAGACCCCGTTCATCATCGGACTATGGATATTCTTTGCCAGTTTGGCGAAGATTGGTGAGTTTTTTCCAAACATTTTCTTTACTAAATTTTTAGAACTGTGCTGTGAACTATTTCGAAGATCAAACGCCTAAAATTAAGGAAAATAACAATTGAGGAATCTTTTCACTGAATTTTCTTCTATTTTATAGCAGAGTTTATCGTTCTGGAAAGACCCTGATAACATAGTCACCAACCGTCGTGTGTAATTGAACCCAAAATATAGATTTTTAAAGTATTTTTGCCAATCAATTCAAAAACCTCCCGAAAAGTTTCTTGGATATTCATTTATCAAATATTATTTAAACTATAAATTATACTATTACTTTGTACAACCGATAATTAATATAGTAATTTTAAAAAGTTTATTTAAAGTGAGTACATTATTTTTTGTGAAGTGATATTTAATACAAATTAAATGCATCAAATACAACTTCACATTTAATAATGTTCTCTCTTTAAAAAATATATATATAAAAGTTGTATTAAAGTATATCCAATCATTTTATAAAATGAAATTAAAAAATCTCTGGCATCTCCTAGCGAATATTTCTCAAAGGTAGTTATAATGAAAAGGTAGTAGCTTTCAAATAAATGTAAAGTTCAATATATCAATTTGAAATGACTGCGCAATATAAGTTCGAAAATTTGTCGACTATTTACAAAGCTGACGTAGTGTAATTCAATATCTTCACCGAATAGGAAGAGATCCTGGTTCAAATCCCGGTGGCATTTTTTTCGGTAAATTAAGTTTATCTGTATGTATATCTTTCTAATTCGTATAAAAAAAATTATGATCAAATTTACACGGAATCGGTTCTAGGGTGGATACTGTGTGGTCAGTAGTAACTTTATACTTTAGTAAAAAAAGTTACTAAAGTAAAAAAAATTGCAAAAACGGGTTGTTTGATAGTTGGTAAAATATATTTAGTTCTCGAATGTACATTCCATAGTAAACCGATTTTACTCTCCGTAGCTGATAGTAAGAACAAGAATCGATAGTAAAATATGGCTTTTCACAGCTGTTCCAAAAGTCATCTGACACATTGATACTTTGAAAGTTGCAGTGTACGACAATTAATCATTCAATATCCAACTATTTTAATGATGAGAGTTCGTCAAATGTTTCTCATTATTTAATATACATTAACACATAATTTGAATACATTTCGCCACCAAAGTGACAGGTTTCGAACACAGGAGCGAATAAAGTCATAGATAAAGCATAAAATATGCCATATTTCATGATTATTCGTTTTGTCACACTGAGAGGCGAGATTGTTTTTGACAGTGAGATTGACTTTGATGTATCAGCAACCCGCAAATGGTTTTACTACGAACGTTAGTATAAAGTTACCATGGTAAAAATTTACTACTGATCACACAACCGGCCTTTATACAAGCCTGTACGTATTAAGACTGACGAGAAGACTGAGATATAGATGAGTCAGATAATCTCAAGGCGGACTTGCGTGAGGCGGGAAAATGCCCAGCAGACTGAACCGTAAGGGCAATTTTAAGGGATGAATGACACTCTGAAGTGGATTTCGGACTCGCGTGAATCCTTTTTAAAAGAGATTCACACACATTAATATTCTTGCATGATCATACTTATCATGTCATAACTTGATGGAGGCTGGATCTTATCTTCTTATTATTTTTTAAGAACAAGTAATTTTTTTTGTAACTGTAGTTATTTTTGAAGAATTCAATATTATTTAGACATCGGACTATTGTTATAGTTTAAAATGACTATTAAGTAAGATAAATATGATTGAACACACTAAGTAAATGAAATGGTCATAGCCACATCGCTCGAAGAACGGATATTCGTTGGACAAATGCGGCCATCCAGTGGTACAATGGTTGTTGGAATCAAATGGCCGACAGGCAGCCTTAAAACCCGCTGGACTGATGAAATCAATAAATTTTGCGGAAATACGTGACTGCTAATAATGGAGTAGAGAAAAGACATTTGGAAAGGATTTCATCTAGCAATTTGTATTTTTTTTTTTTTTATAGAAATATATTTCTTTTTTGTAGCATAAATAGTACATATGAAAAAATTAAGGTAATAGCTTTATTAGACGTAGTCTGTTCTAAATCAATTATCTGTACAGCTTTTAAAAGTTAAGAGTTAAATGAGAAAAATAATGAGGTAAATGTTAAGAGGTAAGTAAGTATAATGTTAAGTACGTTATGAAAAGTTATGTGAAAAAAGTATAATCAGAAGTTATAAAAATATTATTGTCAGTAATATACAATAGTGGGAGACAAAAATGTGCGGGTAGTTAGGTTAGCACAAATGACAGATTATTTCCTTTTTGCTTTCTACCCGCATCAAACGACCACTTTGTTATGATTGATAGAAAACGGCTGTTGTATCGGTTAAATTTCCATAAATGTTTTATTAAATAATTCTACAACATTCAGCGACGGCAAACACAGTTTTAAAAATGTATTTAGTTAATATCTTCCACCCTGGACCCCGAGTGAGGAGTGAGTCGGTCGTCAAAGTAATAAAACGACCATCAACTAGCTGTCATCATTCGGCGAGATTGCAGCTGTATCAACCTTACAATCTACTTTCCTTTGATTCTCTTTTATCTGAAGTTCCCACAACTTCAGCGTCTCTTGAAATACTCAAACGAAGTTGGCACAGTATCAGCGTTAAGCTCCACTTTGCTTTTGTAATGGAATTTCAAAATGTACGTGTTTTTGTATTGCGTTTTCTCTCTTGGCGCGACCATTCAATCCCTGTCGCATTCATTCATACAACAATGGTACAGTTGTATTCGTTGCATTATATCACTGTTCAGTATATTTAATATTCATTGGAAAAAAATATTAAACAATGTGCTTATTTGGTCTACCGTATACGCTTCAATTTCATGACGCCTAATTCGTATTTCAAAGGATTTCCTTACCATACCAGTGGCGGTCGGTGACTTTTTCTAGAAGGGATACTGGAAAATAAGTTTATACCTACAATCAAATATAACATATAATCGAATTATATTTAATATTTCAATAATTCAGCTTCTAATATTCAAGTCAAACTATCAAAAATGCATCACACAAACAAATTTCTCAAAACAATCCGCTCGCTTCGTAATATGTATGCTGTTTTATTCATTATACCCATAAGCGTTTAAGTCGGTTTTTGTACGTTGGATGCTCTTAACGAATACGTATATACTATTCGAAGACATTGACAGGCGGAACTGAATGTGCATGCGCGAAAGTCGAACACTTTCAAACTTTGTGGATACGGAACGAATGATAGAATCCACTGTTGCTGGTATGTACATGTGTGGTGTTGAGTAGTATATGTATTTCGACTCGATAGAAACAAAAAGTTCAAAGCTTTTTAACTTTAGAACACAATAGATGCGGAGCATCCAAAGCATGTATGAAACGACCGTGCCTGGTGGATACCTGATTTTTTTATATTAATATACATTTCTCAAATAGAAGATTAGGCGACCTCATTTCTACCGGCAGAAATTTCAATATTAGAATACATTTCAAAATTTTACAACTTCATATTAGAGATATTTGAAACGTAAATTTAATTAGGTAAAAATGAATAATTATCAAAACAAAGTTATGAAACCAGTTATAAATGATATATTCTTTTATTTTCTATTTTTATACATTCATTTTTTTTAGAGATATATTATATATTGTATAGAGAAGGAGTATAGTATGAAAAGGTACAAATTTAATGTGAGCAGCGTTCACAGATAATTTATACCATTTGTATGTATCTGTTAGGTGTCTGTATACATATTTTTTGGTTTCAGATAATAAAAGGAGATAGAGGGAGATTATAAAAGATTATAATGCCTAGCTAAATAAAGTGGTTTTCAGTTACAGTATATTTAAGTTTTGGGATATCAATTGTATCTCTAAATCTCGTAGATCGGAAATTGCTTCTAACATTCAATTTGTTTTTAATTTTAAAAATTGGATTATTGATTTTTGGTACATTGAATTTTATAAAGAGTTGGACACTTGGATAGTCATTTTTTTAGAATGTTTTTTCGAGTAATTTCTAATTGTGATATTGAAGTTTTGTATGCTCCCCCCTATCCAATAATACATATTGTATTAAGTTCTATATGTACCTTTATAATAGAATTATAAATCAATTAGTTTCTTAAAGATAGACCTAGTAATAAAATGATCTTTCGTTTATATTATTTTTTCAACGGGTATACTATCTAACAACTGAAACTTTACTAAAAAATCATCTTCAACGTAACGCCACGCATTTGATTGGAGTGCAACCGAAAAGGGTGACAATCTGACAGAGCGAGGTCGAGTCTGTAGATTGGACGCGGCATAATTTCCTAGTTGAGCTCCTGCATGATCAGAAAAAGTACATATAGCAGGAAAATAGCATTTAAAAAAAACCGCAAAGGCTTTTTAGACGAACCAATATATCAAAATTAGATGACTTGGTATGAGACTATATATTGCTATTCAGATACATTTTTCATTATTTTCCTCTTCTCTCGTTTCTTTTTTCGTATTATGTACTACCAAATTAAATACATGTCTAGATTACATAGGTACGTGTTGTGAGAACTTCAAAATGTTTGAAATACAAATAAATAAACTATAGGTAAAGTTAAGATTAAGTAATAAAGTTCCAATTGGATTCACTGATTGCGATCAAAGGATTTCGAAATCTGTACATTTCTAACAAGGTTGCTCTATTACTAATGACTAACAGTACACTCGACACACTTTAACCCTATAGTAGTAGTAGTACTAACCCTATATAGACTGAGGGTCGATAATATTTTTTAAGTATAGAGCATGAACTAACACAATCTCCTTGTCCCAAAATATTCATTTTAGTGGCACCCACGTGATCACTTTGATACCATTCCCTCGATCAAAGAGCTCCGCGATGTTTTTTAAAAATATAACACGTTTGTAACGAAAATTTAAACGCTAACAATACATATAATATGCGTAAATGTAAAAATAACTCAGGTTTATACAAAGATTACATTTTCGAAGAGTAAATACTTTTATTTATGTTTCGTTGGAAATACGTGTGTAGAATGCCCCTCACCCCGCAAATAATGCTCCAAACTCCTCTCTTATATATAATACACTTCATATCATGTCTATTCATGCGTACAATTTTTTTTTTTTAAATAATATACCAAAAAAGTATGATATATTACAAAGCCACATATGGCGGAAGAAATTTCAGAATTAACATTTTGATAAGAGATCAAAACTCACAAAAAAAATATTTTAGTGGACAATAGTAATTAATATCAATGCGTGGACAATCCCCAACAAATTTGAAGAAATGTTCGATAGTTTGGAGAAAATAGTGTTTCAAAGAATTTACGGAGTCTTGCGAGTTGCAAATGTTTGCAGAATAAGATACAACGATAATATCAGGATTAGGGTTTCTGACCCGGGTCGACCCGGGAATACATGAGGTTTTCGATACATCGAGTCTCAGCAATGCTTATGTCGAGTCCCGGGATTCTTAATAATTTCGGAAGAGTGTAAATAATATAATTTCGTCCAAACTTTTTGTCGTACGAACGCAGTAAAAAAGAAATGTTCGGGTCAAAACAAAAAAAAAGCGTACTTTTCGAATGGGTTCCAGAAAACAATAACAATGGGTTCAGGAAACAATAAATCATTTAGTCGCAAAATACAGAGTTACAAATTCTTAGAAATTTGCTAGCATTGACGACTGTCAGTGAAGTACAATAAAAATACGAGTACATACATGAGTGAGTGATCTCGCTGAAACAATTTTTTTATTTTTACTGAATTATGCCCTGGCTTGTAACGGTTTCGAAGTCATTCGGTAATAGGAATTCTTAGCCGTCGTACTGTCGTAGCACAAATTTGAGAGTTTTTTCAATTGCTGGAAATGTATGTACAAAATCGAAAAGCAGGCTATCAGAATTTGAACATTTTGGTATTTTTAAAATGCTATTTTAAATAAAATTGTTTTAATGTGTGTATTTAATTTAAATATTTTATTTTTGTTAATATAATATATAAAATCTTTTATTTCAAAAAAAAATTGTTAACATATCACGAGACCCGGGATTTGGGGAATGATCCAGAGTTGCCAATTGAGTCACGGGAATGAAAAAAGTCCGGGGATAGAGAAACCCTAATCAGGATCCCAGACTCGAAGCGACTCAAGTAAAATTAAATTAAAATTTCAGTTTTGTACCTTATTTGAATTGAATAAAAACCTCCCTTTTTTGATATCTATAATCCTTGTCTCTTTCGCTTTCTATTTTGCCCGATATTATCTGGCCCAACGCGTTAGGACGAGTAAAATATTAATAGTACCCTTATTTAATAAAATAATAATGATATATAAAATAAATTATAAAGATATACATGTAAAATCAATTGATCGAAAAAATATATTTGTTGCTACCGTGATTCGAACCTGGATCTTTTCCCATCCGGGGAAATGCATTAACCGATTATGTTATACGAACATAGTAAGTTGACGACAAATTTTCGAACTTATATGTCTTGATTGACAAAAAACTTGTTTTAAAGATGAGATTTATTCTCAAAAAAACAATCTTTATAAACGGCTCTAATATGGCGTACGACCCATCAACTACTTCGTCACCTCGGTATACCTATTGGTCTGTCACAAACAATTATATTTCAATCAATAAAAAACAATTGTTCAACTTTTCATGATCCAATAAAATATTTTTTTAAAAGTGAAAATTGATGCTTTTTTCAAATTCAGAGAACGAACGAATAAGTGACATTGGAATTTAATATTACCGAGAACAAAGGATGGATTTCGTAAAGAAAAATTTATATTACATAGCTGCGTAATTCCTTGAGTCTATCTCAAATTGAAAATATGTGTAGTTCAGAGGTTCGAGCTGCGAATTTGTACATATATACATTTTAAAAATAACGCCACGATGTTTCCCCAACTGGGAGATGAGCAGATAATTTCACGATAACATTTTAATCTCGGCCACCCCCAGTCGGAGAATTACGATATTAACTACTTAACATTATCAATTTTATTTTTATTTATTATCTTTGTTTTATTAACCACTCAATTGAGTTTAAATACATCTACCGGTTTCGAAAAATACCATTTTCTTCTTCAGGATGTCATAACTAACTAAAACATGTATTATTGTTTCTTTACCAGAATCTATTTTTAAAAAAAATAATTAAGTACCTTACTCAAATTATTACTTAATACAAATTTACTCGAATAATTTTTAGGAAAAAATTAAATTAATAAAACAAAGATAATAAATAAAAATATGAATTTTATCCACAAACTTAATATTGCTAATTTTATAAGTATTATCAATTCTACTTAATATATTTTTTATATTATTAGTAAATAACAATGAAATTAATGAGCCAGAGTCGAAAGGGATAGGGGTTGTGGTATTTGTTGTGTTTGATCACTGTTAGATCTGGTCTGAATCCGGTTGATGAAGGAGGATACTTCTTTGGTACACAGAATAAAAAGAATTAAAAGAGATGTTTCTCCTGTCAAACCTTTATTACTTCTCTAATAATAATACATGTGTACATAGGGCGACAGATGTCGCCTTTTATCATTAAATACATACTTGAGGCGACTTTCGTTAGACGTCACCCTAGCATGTTGACAATAGTGAAAGTTAGGTGAAGCATTAGATATAAATATTGAGGTTATACTTTGTTATTTCCGATTTTTTTTTTTTTTAAATTCAGTGGTTTAATAATATTACTATTACGGGTATTATGGGAGCCGATATTGAAAACATCTGCATTTATAAATCTGTAATATAGCATAGATAATTCATAAAAAAATATTTTAAATACTAATTAAATGTATTAATTATAAAAATATACATATAAAATCAATTTTGTCGAAAAATATTGTTGTTGCGCTATCGGGATTCGAACCTGGATCTCTTTTCCAATCCGGGGAAGGTGCATTACCAACTATGCTACAGTGGCAGTATTTTTAACGACAAATTTTCGAACCTATATGTTACACTTTTTCAAATCAATACATCTAACGTTCCATTATTTGAAAGCCATCTATATTGTTTTTACGGAACTCAAATACCTTTAAGTAAATCGATAGCAGACGCCAGAATCAACAATTCAATATTACAATATTTATTGATAAATTGATTTTATATATATTTATTTAATACATTTAATTAGTATTTGCAATATTTTGTGTCCAAAATAAGAATCATAACCCGCCACACGACATGTGATTAGGCTAGATGGTATTTTAACGTATTTCAGTTTTTAAGAATTAATTATTTAAAAAATCTAGATTTTCAGGAATGCTTTTCACACGGTTCATATATTAAGAGTGTCTCTTAAATTAATTTTATCAAAATAATGGGACCGCGATGCTGTTGCGTAAATTACTGAAACGTCAGAAAACGCATTTGTGGTATTGGACCGTGGCCAAGTCCTGTTCGACGGCAAGCTTCTCGTATTTACTTGAAATCAAAATGGCCGCTGTCTAAATACAGTGCCGAATTACGTGCAAGTAAGGCGGGGTGGGTTCGATAAGGCAGATTGCTCGTACACTGTATATACTCGTGATGAAATCCAGGTTCTACTATGAAACCTGCTGCTTGTATTTATAGAATATTCCCACACGACTGAAGCTCTATCGCGTTGATGAAAATTCGATTGGAGCCTGTGACGCATAATAATTTTGAAAAATTAAATGTTCTGTTTCTTTCGTCGGACTGTTCGTTCTTTCGTCGTCTGTTCGTTCTTTCGTCGTCTGTTCGTTCTTTCGTCCTAAAAATTAGGATGAAAAATACTCGTTATCTCAAAATCAAGAAATAAAAAATAAGTAAACATCGAGAACAATCGGTATATACATACTCGTTCATGGTATATATTTTTTTATTTTCCTATATACAATATATCTCACTTTAATATATTTTATATAATTTTAAAAACAGATAAAATGATATATCTGGTATATTATGGTGCGTATTGTTTTCCGTATTGTTTTACTTTCCTTAAACGGTCCACCATCTTGTCCTTATGTTCCAGGAATTAGTAGTAACCTAGAAAATTTATTATATCAAATTTAAGAGCTCAGCCTACCTGTGAAATGCTCATTCATTTAGGTATCAGGATTTTCCACTGGATCCACAGATCGTCTGGCTCCAGGACACGTACTCCGTAGGTACGCACAAAGTACTCGTGGACATGCACTTCGGTGATAGCACGAAGTGTCATGCAACAAGCACTATGTACAGGTTTCGGCACACATAGCGAGAAACCGAAACACAAACAATATCAGCCACATAGCAGGACGATATCTAACACAATTTTCACAGCTTACCGTACCACTGGTAAACGATTACTGTCAGTTCAAATGTTCAACTTCAACTAGTCCAAAACCATAAAGAACAAAACTATAGAAAAAGGTCGTGTTTTGGATATAAGAGAGGGGGGTAGTGGATAGGTAATGGAGAGGAACTATTCTATATGTCGCGTTCATATTGCGCGCTAATGGCGACCAACGATCGTTGGATAGTTGTAAAGATCGAACAAATAATATTCTTCGTATATTCTAAATATCATCACATAATAAACATTCTAACTTTATATGATCACTGGACCATAAAAATGTTGACACATATCTAAAAACAAAAGAATTTTTCCGCTTTCCTGATTGAATTTGTTCTCTTTGAAAAATGTATATATCAAAAGCCAAAACAACGGGATAAAAACTTTGACACAACATGTCAAAATTGCTTTAAATAATAATAATAATAGATATCTGCGTATTTTATTTTTCTTGGTTTTAAAAAATGACAAATTTCGTATAAATCACAATGATTAATAAAACTTCGTCTGGTTTCGATTCTTTATCTTTTACAAGAATGATGTGAAATTGAAACCGGTCCGTTGTTTATTATGTACCTATTATATACAAGATTTAAAATATATTACGTACAAACTACACATAAAGTTTACATATTCGAAATATATACCTACTTTGGCCCCCCAAATGGTAATGAGTCTTGACCCACCACTGAGTAAAGAAGCGTTGTGTACGCATTCCGATGCAGTGAGTATTTGAAGTTTAGGTAAATAATAGTATTTTACATTTCATCTCATCATCGTAACCAAAGTGTGCGTAAGCTTATTAATATTCTGCCTCCGTCAAATTTCAAAACAATTTATTTTATTTATACAGTAGACGAACAAGTGGGTAAACAAGTTTTTAAAAATTATATTACTTTAAGCATTAAATTTTTTTTTTAAATACATAAATAAGTATAAAGATTTTCGTAATTCTAGTAAATTTAAGACGTTCAAAATATTTAAATATATAGTTTAAA
Organism: Eubasilissa splendida; assembly: GCA_031772225.1. NCBI lineage: Eukaryota > Metazoa > Arthropoda > Insecta > Trichoptera > Phryganeidae > Eubasilissa > Eubasilissa splendida. The sequence goes on along the minus strand of CM062854.1, from coordinate 3,831,179 downwards.
CGTTCGCATATAACTAATATACTTCAATAAATGTTATTGGTACCTTCAAAAATTGTAATAAATAAATTATAATAGTAAACATATTTGTTACATACAATAGTTAGAAATTTTTCTAGAACTAGTAAAGCGCCCTTGAGGTGAAAGTTTTCACGAAAATTGCGCTATACAAATTATCCATTATTATTATTATTAAACAAATTAAGGAAACTTATTTTTTGCATTTTCTAATGACGTAATTACTATTCTGTTTATAAAATTTATAAATTTTGTTCTTTTTTTACAGAAATGTGTTCACTCGATTGTTCTTATAATAAAAAACGAACATTTATAAAACCTTCATACTTCGTACCTTTACACGTAATACCTACCAATGTTTATCACAAAAAAATTTATAATAAATGTTTGGATTTTTTGAAAAACCGTGTCCATTAAATTTGTTCTTTTTGTACCAGAAAATTCCCCTGGCGGTAGACAATTAGAAAGAAATATATATTGTGTAAATAATATGACAAAACACTTTGTTTAAACCACTATTTTATTGATAAATCAACATGTTTCGATACCTGTGGTATCTTCTTCAAGAACCATATACTAAAATTAAAAATACAAACATAGATAAAAACAAAACTATTAAGTATAAGTGGTAGGCAACTGACTATTTGCAAAAAGAATTTTGTTATTTATAATATTTAGCTTGCTATTGATACTTTTTCTTATTTTTAAAAATTCTAATTTATCTAACTGTAAACTCCTAGTATTTGTATGTATAATTTATAAACCCTTGTTAATGTCAAAAGAATGGTTTATTTCCAAATGGTGATTGGAGAATTCAGAATAGTTGTTGCTATTTAGGTATCTCGAGTGCTCCTTAATTCTAATATCAACATTTCTGCAATCATTGCAAATTAATTTCTAGACTCCTGATTTTTTTTAAATATCATCGTTTTCCTTGATATTTAATATATAATTCTTTAATTTGTTATCAGTGTAAAAAACTGGTTGTATAGAATTTGGGATTTTTTATATAATTAAATTTGAAATATGATTATCAATAAACAGTGGTTTAAACAAAAGTGTTTTGTCTTATTATTTATATAATATTTTGCCATAATGTAATTTTACTAATATTAAAGTGAAATATATATTGCTTTATCGATACGTAATTGCGAAAATTTTGAGGATAAATCCAATTAAATTCGCACATTACTCCATTAGGTTTTTATGCCAATGTTAATATAATTTTTAGGGCTTCTAGGGGATAAAATAATGATTTTTACGGTTCTCTAAATGTGTATTTTTATTAAGGAACCTCGTTGATCGACGTTACCCAAAATAGTTAGGTACTTGCATAATTTTTGATCACAAAGCATATTTTACTGATGAAAAAAATTATCATTTATACGGGAAAACAGATTTATAATTTTTTACACCATTAGGTTTTATAGCCATAGTTTTCTTTTCGGGACATCTTCGATAGTACCAGAATAAAATCCGTCCATTAATATAAAACGCCATAAACAATGTGTATAGGAGTAAAAGAGTATTTTTAATAAATTTCTTCGAATGGGCAACACACATATTTTAGTTTCACGAAATATTATTACGATAAAAGTTTTCTGACAGCTTGTCTAGAATTTGAGAAAACTAAATATTTTATCTGATCTTTTTCTCTAGCAACATTAACGTAGAAAATAGCACTCATTAAAATTTTGATGATATTTTAAATAAATTAACTGTTAACGTCGTCTTAAAATAAAATGAAATGTGGGTGTGTGGATACCCAACTTCGTGTTGGAATTGTAAAGGAACGCAGTTAAATTCTTTTAATTTTGTCTCGTTTAAAATTGTAAATTTAATTGTAGTTTAATATAATGTGTCTAAATTTTTTTCTACCGCCAGGATAATGAATATTTATTATTGAATGATGGACCATCATGAAATATGTTGTAATTTTCTAATAATTTCTAACGATCGTAACAATTTTGAAGACTTTCTTTGTGTTTTTTTTTAATACGTATAAATTTAATAAATCCAAATCAATTATATACTTACTAAAAATGTTTCTTTCAAATACTCGCCGAATTCACCGCTTTTAGCACGGTTTTCATTTTTTACATTTTTTACATTATTTAACCTTAAATCGATTAATGGATTCATTCTTCACATTTTATTACTGATCAACATGATCGTATAATAAGTATTATTAAATATTAAAAAATTACGAATAATATGTATGTACATACATTGTGATGTTACGAAGGTATTGTCATTTATTTATTTATGGTGCGTGCCACCCGTTCCTTGAAATGGTATCCCTAGTCTCGACCACTGGGAGCGCGGCGAGTGGGAAGATGGCGGATTTTGACATTTTCGGAAGCAGAGGCAGACAGACAGGCGGTGTCCGCACCGTTTTGTGTTAAAACTGTAAAAGCGTTGATAATTCGACCTTGTAAAAACGATAAATATAATTTAAATATACAACCGTGCACCAGTGTGTGCATGTTTCTAATTTGCATTGTGAATTTTTTATGTTCTAAAAACGTGAAGTTTCCTTTATGCACATGGCGTCCTCTTACTGGAGACATATTTTTGCATATGGCGTTCTTCTATGGAGAGCATATTATTAATTTGCATAATTTAGATGTCCCTCGACTCGCCCATGCTAGGTCAAAATGGCAGCAATAGATTATCAATAATGGAATATCGTGAAAATCCTGCGAAGTGCAGACAGATATTAAGGACAAACGACATTTGCATCGGTTAAGTTTTTGGAGTGATTTTTTTTTCCTTAACCTAGAAATAATTCATCATTCCTTGTATATATTATCGGTATTATTAATTAACGTAATTATTATCGATGAGTTAGTGTGCAGCTAGTGTCGATGTTTGATGAGTTGGTGCGCGGCTAGTGTTGAGTGAGTGAGCAGCTAGTGTCGATGTTTCCATAATATAAACACCAGAAACTGTATTACATGTACCATTGGACATTGAATTTTACGGGGTGTTTACGTAAATCGCAGGCGCGCGCGCGCCACAGCTCTAGCTACTAGAAAATGCAACGAAATCTAATCGAAAGCTTGGAATGGGAATATTATGCGGGCGTTTATAGATACTCGTTTAAAATTGTTACTTCTTATTTCAATTTGTGCATGTTATTGCAATTTTCAAATGTATTTTCATTTATTTCAATTTAAACATTATTTTTAAACTCGGCACGGCAATATTTTACATTATGACAATATTTTACATTAGGTCACATTAGACAATATTTTACATTAGGTCACATTAGACAATATTTTTCATTAGGTCACATTAGACAATATTTTACATTGTGCAGAGTGAATATTATGTTCCAGGCCGATGTTGTTTTTAAATAACTAAAAAATGAAACACCATTTTTTAATTTATCATTTATTTGGTTTATCGGCCAAGTGGCCGCCTCTGGCAGCGGCAAAAATTGCGTGCTCTTTTAACCATATTTTATATAACATTCTCACACACTTCGCGTGTTATTTCATCAATTTCATTTCGAATATTATCCTGTGGCATCGGAATTGTTGTTGGCTTCTTAGCGTAGACCTTTCCTTTCAAGTAGCTCTACAGAAAAAAGTCGGGAGCCGTCTAATCAGGTGATCGAAGAGACCAGTCGACATCACCACTTTTTGACATTATGCGTCCGGGAAAAATATCTCGCATAATTTCAAGCGTAACTCGGGCTGTGTGTAAGGTGACACCGACCTGTTGAAACCGGATGTGTTAAGGCTCAATCTACCCAATTCGGACACCACGAAGTTTCCCAACATGTGACGATAGCGATCACCACTATTGGTCACAGCGTTACCATTATTATTTAGATACAATATTTTAATGACTTGCGAACTCAAATGCGAACTGACAAATGTCTGCCGAACCAAAATTACCCAGGAACATAATATTCACACTCTATATAATATTATACATATTACATCAGTCTGTTGTGCCGTCTGAATTTTATTATAATATAATATGAATTTCGTTCGCTTCTAAAACGTTGACAAAATATACTCGCAGATGGTCGAATTCAAATAATGTTTACATGAAAAATGAGTAAGCGGAAGCGACAAAACTTGAAATCTATCTCAGAGTTTCATCTATAAAATTAAATTAAACTCCAAGGACCAATAAAACTTTTAATATCATGTTCGCTTGATAGACAAGCAGTAAAAAGATTTTTTTCAAATTCCTATAATGTGTATTCTTAATAATTTAATTACTTGCAAAACCTTTTTTATACCATTTCAATCATTTATAATTTAAACAAATTATAGATATCTCATAGAGACGAAGCTCTTAATATTATATTATATGGGAAAATATGGAAGTATGGGTATTACATTAGTGACATATGTGCTGTTTAAGAGAAATGAATATCAAATTTCAGATCGTAGATGGCATCAGCAAAGTTGTAGTTACTTGAAGTATTTCTACATGGTAACATACATACAACTTCCAAAAATTTGATTGATTGATATGGAGGTTGATTAGGTGGAATGGTGAACGTTACATTGTGTAAAGTAATCACTTAAAACAGCCGAAGACAGGTTGTAAGCCCTGTAATTACCCATACTTCCATATTTTCCCATATAATATAAATAGCTTCGTCTCTAAGATATCTATAATTTGTTTAATAATAATTACTTTTTAGGTAAAAATCCAGTAATTGTGTGTTCTTGGACATACTCAAACATTTTATCTTTAAAAAATATATATTTTATTAATTAATTTCAAAATCTTTGATTTGAAATTAAACTACTTATTCCTGTCTGCCTAAAAATTCATTGTTGGTAAGTTCTTTACCTTTGATCCACTTAACTCTTCTTAAGGACGATCTCTTTCAAGTTTCTCATTGTACGCAGGAGAACATTCTCGAAATATTCAATAAATTTATTCTGACCGTAAAATATATTTGTGCCTGGGTTTATATAACACAATCTTAAAACAAATTCATATTTATACACATACAACAATGGCATTTATCGTGACAAGATAATGTTTTGTCAAATTTATTTCAGCTGTAAGTTGACACTTTAACTAGAGTAAGTAATAAAAAAATAGTCATCACAGAAAATCGTCATTACGACAAAGATTCGTTGGGTAGACGAAATGATCGAATCAGTGAGAGCGACATGGCAAAGATTAGCGAAAGACTATGAATAGTGGACAGAGCCATGGGACTTCATCCAGCATTGTATTTATAATGGCTAATGACATAAGAAGAAAATAAATCTTTTTTCTGCCCGGACCTCGTCGAAGCACTGAACGCCATTCAACGTTTGGACAGATAAGTTTATACAAATTTAGTTTGTTAAATTATTGTCACATCAACATGATGTCATGACACATGTTAAATCATTTTCATGACTGAATACTAATAATTAACATGTTGCCCGAAACCTATCGCTGCCGCTAAATTGTCACATGGTAGATTAACTTATTAACTAACAAAACACGTACAGCCATTTTTATTTTGCTATTTGATATCTGTTCCCTCGAGAATATATCATGATTCTTTGTCTGTTTTAAAATTCCTTTATATGGCCGTTAAAAGTACAATTTTTTCAAAACATCATAAGCTGTGCATTTTATCGTAGTCGATTGTCGTGTTTGTGGTCCAGTGGATACGATACTCGCCTGGTGATCTAGTAGTCGAATGTTCGACCCTTGTTCCAGGAGTATTGAATGCTATGTTAATAATTGTATTCTAGCTATTTGTGATATATCTACGCAAAAGAGAATAAATAAATATAAATGCAATACATAACGTTACAACCATGAAAAACAATGAATAAAACATGACTTTTAGTTAAATTTTACACGAACAAATGTGAAGGTCACCTTCGAGAATTCGTTCAAAGAGTTACATTCTTTCTGTTCCACATTTTTATCAATTTAAACAAGCTATTTCTCTACCTCGTTATGTGACGACATTGTCAACAGATTCAAGTACATCGCACCGTTTCAGCAATGTCAGCTCGTGTCTGTAGTTGCAGTTTTTCAGTAAACTCAAGAACCCGTGTGACCTTCAGACGAAATGCACTCAAACTCGCGCGGGAATTGCCTGCATAATGACATTTGGCTCATATTTGAAAGATCGCCATTTCCCGCGCTGTCATTTGCGGTTTATAAATGGAGTGTCAAAATTGGAGTCTCTTGTTAAAGTATTTCTATGCAGAATTAAATATAGTATATACAGTTTATCTCATATTATATTGTATAATTATCAGCTGTACACAGGTTTATATATGTAAATATATATTTTATTATTTTTTTATTAATATTAAAAATATAATACAATTTGAAAAATCAGTGTATATATATATATGTATATTTTTTTCTTCTCTATGAGAGTAAGACTCGTGTATGGAGAAGGAGTATATACGAGTTAGTTAATGTTTCAGTTAGTCTGTGTACATATTTTTTTACTTCAGTTACAAATTTATGATAGTCCGTAATTTTTATAATTGTGATGGGGAGATTGTTAAAAATTTGATACCTTGATAAATATATTGATTTTGATTTGCGGTATATTTTAGTTTTGGGATATCAATTTGATCTCTATATCTTGTAGATCGGAATTCGCTTCTAAAATTTAATTGATTTTGAATTTTGAAAATTTGAATTATTGAATTTTTTTTGTACATGTCTACTTTTTTGGTACTTTAAAATCTGTTATAAGTTGTATACTTGGATAGTCTTTTTTTTTTTTAGAATAATTTTTATTATCATTTTTTGAGTGATTTCTAATTGTGACATTGAAGTTTTATATGCACCTCCCCATCCAATAATACCGTATTGCAAATGTACTATGATTGTATTTTAATTGATTGATAGAGTGATCAAATATCATCATTTTAAAAAATATTCTAATCGAAAAAAATATATATATACAGGGTGTAACAGACCTAGTCCACAATATTTTATGGATGGATACCTGACTAAATCACGAGTCAAAAATATTCAAGAAATAGTGCCTTATCTCAACCATGTCAGAGATGTAAGCATTTAAAAAAAAATCGTAAATATGCGATTATTTCGATTAATTGAAATATTTTATTGAATACAAAAAAACAAAGATTATCGATTTTCGAGCGGCCAGACTATTTTTTATTAGATGATTTAGATGAAGCAAAGATTAATAATGGATAAATTTTGCAAATATTTATTTCGAAGCACGTAACATGGTTTTGTAAAATTTTCAAACAATATTTTCTGTACCGGTGAAGAATTTTCACACATTTCTTAAACATTTTCAACTCATAATTAAGTCGGCTAAGTATCCATAAAATATTGTGGACTAGGTCTGTTACACTCTGTATATATATATTAGTTTATGTAATGGTTAAGTTTGGACACTAAGAAAACAAAAATATTTTTGAATAGATATCAACTCTCGAAGTTAAGTAAATGGATGAAAAATAAAGAAAAAAAGTTGATGCAGTCAAAAATGTTGTAAAATGATAAATGAAAATTTCAGAATTTACCACTTTTGGGAATTTTACTTCGTCGTTTGTGCTGTTCCACATGTTCAACAAAAACATGTAAAACACAACAAAACAAATATGTCGCACATCAACACAGCACGCGTGGCCTGAACTAACCTAACCTAACCTAATCCGAAAGTAACAATGCTGCCGTGGATGTGATGTATTACACAAATACTCGAAAATAGATTGGAGACGCAGACCAGTACGTTCGTATAATGTTTCTGTTACAATATTCTGAGATAAACAGTCATCTGCCAAATATTTATATTTCTATCGTTAGGACAGCAAGTTTCGTTCCAAGATTGTAAAATTCGAATACGTTACAATTAATGATATGTTTATCGTAATAATAGCAATTAAAACATGACTATTGAGATTCTGCGGTATTTGAGAATTGAATTGGGTTAATTATTCAAGATTACACAAGAATATAAATCGTATAAAAATCTATAATAGTATGTTGTTGATAAATCTAATGGTAATACGCATTTTACACTTCGATAGGTGGGCCTGGTATGTGAATATGTGCATTCTATTTGTGTAAATTTGAAACAGCAAACAAAAGCGAAACTGCTTCTGTTGAGATACTATTTTCGGCGGTGATATAAAAACATTTTGTCTATTATTTTTCGGTTTATGGTTATGATAAAGTTTCGGAGGCTGGCCAGCAGCATTTAGAAGCTACAAGACAGCAAGGAGAGCGACCATCGGCGTCTACCAGCCCAGTTTCACAAAGGTTGGTGTGTTTATATTTGCATGGATTGAATGAGGATATTCAACATTACCGATAAAAAATCCAGGACTAGTATATATATAGTACATATATATTTTTATTAATACATTAGTATATATTGTAACAATACATTCTGGCTCCTACGGATAGAATGTCAGGACAACGCCATCGGATAAAGAGTGGTTGGGTTAGGTTATGTAAGGTCAGTGGTTTGCATGAAAGCGTGGGTTCGGTTGGAATAGAGTCCTGGGCACTTACGAATTGATTTGCGACCGTAGAGATGATCGCCGTGAGCCGAGCGATCCCGCGCGTCGACACTGAACGAATTATTACCTGTGATTCTGTGTTTACCTCATATAAACGTGGCGAGTTGTAAAAAATTACCACTTGAGAGATTAAATTCTAACATTACAATATACAATTATAATGTATGAGTTAAAATATACATTAAATAACATAATAACAACAATAGAGATGTGCACCCCCAAATAAAAAAGATCATGAATCTTCTAAAAGTTGATTAATATTGTACTTTAAGCCAGTAGAAATTTTCAGAGTCAAAATGGTGTATAAAAATCATTACTTAACCCTTCCCAAACCATGCAGTAACACAGGTCTACCATCATAATTAAACCGCTAATATTTCGTTAAATACATGCAACATAAAATTCATATTTTAGATAATCCTAAAGAAAATATTAGCGCTTAGGAATGACTGGTGAAAAATCAATTATGAAAAGGGAATCGTACAAAAACAATTATTTTTCCATTCAATCCGTTGTAAAATTAATACGTTGGTAAAAATACAATTTGTGACATGAAAGACAGAGATCACACACTATTTTCACAGTGAAAAGAACAACAAACATACAAATATAATTTGTCTCTTTCTCGCTAATTAAATGAAGAGAGATAAGAAGGAAGAACACATTGTATAATGCTCTAAATTATGTTATTAATCATTTGTTCAAAATTGAATACTCAATATTTAGAATAAATTCGTGCCATTGAAGCCATTTAAGCTAATAAAAACATTTTTTGTAAATGTTATTTACGGTAACACGAGTTGACAGCATGGCTGCATTCGGGTATTTTATATCACGGTATGGTAAAGGTTAAAGGAATATTATGGAAGAAATGCTTTAGGTAAGTTGACCTAAAAATAGGTTGTGTTGGCTTTTAAATATATTGTGTCGATCGTCGTAGATATATTCTCATGCGTCGCCGTCCGACAATGAGCTTGAGAAAGCAACAGGGGCAGCAAATGTTTTCTGTTTTATTGTCTACAACAATAAATTATTATAAATAATTAACTCAGCCCATTGCCCACAGCAAGATCGCGGAAACGTCTCTACTAATGAATTACAAGCAGCACTTTCACCTTTCGCTGTTTAAATTAGTTTAATTTAGAAAAATTAAAGTGAAACTTCTTTAGTCACGGTAAAGTAAATTCAAACGGTCAAAGGTCACCGTCACACGGATTTGAAACTGCGGCGAGCGAGATTGCAATTTCAGTCGCAACTATTATTTGTAATTTTTTTATTTTATTCTTAACATAGTGCATACATAAGCACTACTATATATGCTATAATATAAACAAGATTAAAGTCTTTTCTTTTACTAAAACTTTCTTATATTTTCTGTCATTTCATCGCAGTATACATCATTGATTTCTGAGATGGCAGTCTCAGTCTATCCCTTCTTCTTGTACGATGCTCGTGCTCATGTTGGTTTGCATTAATTTTGACTACAAATTCCCGCTTTATTAGGAAGTAACTAGAATATTATTTATAGAATTTGATTTCTCGGATTGTTTATACCTGGATTATTTTTATTGCACACTATTATCGTTTTGTAACATGGTATTTTGTTTTTCAATTTTTATATATTTTTTGGCCGTCCCCTTGATTTGGCAGGCACGGGTAGGCGCCTGCTCCGTCTGTGTGTAACGCCGGCGCTGAGTTATATCAAAGTGCTCAAATGTAGACTTACCTCATCTCAAGACCCTGTGTTCTCGTATTCTTCTCGATCGAAACAATCTTTGACTCACACTAATTATAAGGAAACAGAGAGTGTAAAAATAGAAAGATGTTAAATTTATGCTGTGACAGAGATACATATAATTATGATGGCATTGGAAATAACACAAAACAAGAAATTAATGTTACATACAATCGTTGCATACTTGGGCTGAAATATGCCAGTCTGTGTAACGCTAATTTTATGTATCAAAAACGAAATACTTTTATTGAAACAAGTGAATTTATAATGAACATTTTTTAAGTAAGGGATCTCAAAAATCCACAGCGACAAAATGCGGCATGAATTTAGTACAGTAATATTTACAGATCGCTTAGTAAGATTCAACTACGGAAACGTATGCTATAAAATTAATTTGTTATTGTATGAAACAAACATACATTTTATAAATATGAATTAAATATATTAATTGGAAAGATATACATATAAAATTAATTTTATCGAAAAATATTGTTGTTGCGCCACCGGAATTCGAACCTGGATCTCATTCCTAACCGAGGAAGGTGCACATCCAACTATGCTACAGCGACAAATGACGTTGATATTAATACATTTAATCGTTCCATTATTTGAAAGAATCAACTACCTTATATTTAAAATATCACAGACCGTCTGTTCTGAATAATTACAACTTCACAATAAGAATGTGTTCTCCTAATACATTTTATAATTCACTACGCGAGTCTAAAAGAGAGCTGGTAGTTCATACTTCTGGACCCCTATTGCTATTATTGAGCAGCCAATTCTGGGATTGCGCATTATCTATACACTCTGCATTGTCTAGCCTCGGAACAGCTCTAATTTTATAAATTCACTGACTATAGGCTCACCATACGGGTCGTATAGTTCCTGATGCTCCATTGGAAAACTCTTCCGAGGATCCTTCTTTTAAATACATCAAGCATTGTTTCGTTTTTGTTAATTGTTGTTTGCTTCAAAGTTTCCGAAGTACTAACAACTTGTCTGATCACAGTTTTATACGTTTTTTTTTCGACTTTTAACCGTTTTTGCAGACCGGAGTACCAATAATTAGTATTAACTATAGTTGTTTTTATCTCTTCTTCGTAACAAAAATAATTTAAAATACACAACAGCGCAATATTGAAATTATCTTTCAGCGACTTTCCAAATATTTTTCAATTGTAATCATTTTTTACGATCAAAGCGCCAAAATCAGTCTCTTTCATAATATTATTAAGGAGAACACATTCTTATTGTGAAGTTGTAATTATTCATGAATTGATAATTCTGGCGTCTGCAGTCGGTTTACTCAAAGGTATTTGTGATTCCGTAAAAATAATGTAGACGGCATTCAAAAATAATGGAACGACAGATGTATTAATTTGAAAAAGTGTAACATATAGGTTCGAAAATTTGTCTTGAAAAATACTGGCGTTATAACACAATTGGTAGTGTACGTCCCCGGATTGAAAATAGAGATCCAGATTTGTATCCCGGTAGCGCAAAAATAATAGTTTTCGACAAAATTGTTTTTATATGTATATATTTATAATTAATATTATTAAATTAGTATTCTAATTCTCATTGTTCAAAGTCTGCAATGTAGATGTTTGTATTGCTCAAAAATATTGTGTATATATAGGATATAAAAACAAAAAATACATACAATTATATATGTCAAGGAGAACACATTCTTATTGTGAAGTTGTAATTATTCAGAACATAGGTCTGTGATGTTTTAAATACTAATTTAATATATTAATTATAAATAAATACATATAAAATCAATTTTGTCGAATAATATTGTTTTTGCAATGTAGATGGCTTTCAAATAATGGAACGACAGATGTATTAATTTGAAAAAGTGTAACATGTAGGCAGTGTGCTTCCCCGGATTGGAAATAGAGATCCAGGTTCATATCCCAGTAGCGCAAAAAAACGAAAAAATTGATTTTATTTGTATATATTTATAATTAATACGTTAAATTAGTATTCTTTCATAATGGTTCATCACATACATTGATATGCCCTTTGAAACTCTGATATTTTTAATTCCGCTTTTGTAAGCAAAATCTAATGTTTGTAGACCGTACAACATGCCCCTTGACATTTCCTCTCGACTGCCAGTTTTGACACATTCCCTCCATTATAATCCCAAAATTTCATCAAGTAGTCAAAGTTAAAAGAGCCATTCAGAACACGTAGCAAAAATTTTGGTCGTTACAAAATAAAACGATAACGATACCACTTACGTAATATTTTTTCTCTGGAAAAATTAGTTTTCCCATCAAAACTTTTAGTGTTTCCAGTCGATTTTTAACAAGAACTCACATTAATCAACAACTTTGCCAATGTTTTTATTGGATAATGCTGTACCGCAGTTTATTGTTCTCAGAGCACAGCTGTATCATTTGGCACATGTTGCAAGGTGTACTAACTAGTCTCAGCGATGAGACTTGTTACCGTCTCGTATCGTGGATTCTTAAGTACCCCGCACACAGATTAATCATTTTTGTATTAATTACTAGCAGAACTATTAAAAATAATATCAAAAACTTATTGCAGATCTCGTGTAATATACCACGAATCACCTTGTTGATATGTACTCACTGCATTCAGTTGTCATCGAATGTATAACCTCATTATCATCTTCTTATTATCATTATTTTCAACACCCTAAAGATTATTCTGATTTTATATTATATACAGATACTGTCTGTCGCACTGATTCATTATTGAATTATAGGGTACTACTATTTTTTTCTTAATAAACAATTTTTTTAAAGTAGAAAATAAATAATTAATCTCGAAACTTTATAGTTATTGACTGATTGATTGATAACGAAGGTTATCGTTGCTATTGTCCACGTATGTGCGAATGGCTGAATGGTGGTATCAAAAGATTACATTTGTAATTTCAATTTAAGTATTAATATCTTTAGTGGATTATTTTTTAAATTCCGGAATAATAATATAATGTGGATTACGCGTAGGAAACTTTAAAAGAAATTGATATATTGCATTGGAATGAAATACCTATCAAGTTACAATAGTCACATTTTTGAGATGTCCTTGTTGATCTAGTTGTAAGATACTTGCGTAGTAATTGGAGGGTCGAGCCATTAATTAGGAAACCACCAAGTCAGTCATATAACACAAGCGCTTTGCTAAATTTGAAAAGAATATTAATGTGACACCTATTCACATATCTTTTTTTTAATAAATCTTGTTATGTTATTATTCTAATAATTATCATTTTATTCTAACTACACAACTTCCAGAAAATTTCAGTGTTCATACTTTCTTCGATCATATTTTATTTTATGCGAGATTACGTATTTTTGGATACGACAACTTCCGATGTTTTTACATAATTTCAATCAAAATTAATCTAGTAGATATCTCAACTAAGTAGTTCGCTATCACGTTTCAAAATGGGGACTATTCAAAAAAAAAATTCATGACTCCGTTAATATTGGACGTAGAGAAAAATGTAAAAAACATTCTGGAACGATGTCTACTAAATTCTTGTGGCCAGTGCCGGAAGGAATTTCTAAAATGAAATCCGTATTTCCTTCTTTAATACTTTGTCGCTGACACTGTCTTCTTACGTCGAGACATTTTTCTTCTCTTATTATCCACCTTTTTGGATGAAAATATCCAAGATCCGGTTCTCTTTTCAGTTCGATATCAAACCAGTGCGACACGAAACAGTAGAACAATCGAGGTACGGCTTTTGTTATGCAATAGCCCCAAGGCTTCCGCCACGCCAGACGATCGATTCTTTCGGAAGATTCGAGAAGTTTTCAAAAATATGTACGTCGAGCGAATAATGTGCTCGCCATACACGAGCGAGTGAGAAAAGAGCCATAAAAATGAGAGGGTGTATCAGATATCAAAGAGTTTTAAAAATGATTACCTCGCCGTTATCAGCTTACACATTTTAAAGCGTACTTTGAAATAATGTATGATATAAATATTATCGATGTTACATATTGAGTATTTTAATTTGTTTATTCAGCGAGTAGGTACCCAACAACATTTTTATATATTTTTAATTTTAACTTATGTTTGATGTTTACCTTTACCGTGTTCGACACATTACTACAGTATAAATTGCACGCAGTAGAAGTTTTTAATAAGAGAATAATATTTATTTTCATGTCATATAATTATGTTTCATGCTTCTCTTTTTAAGGATCGATATCTAGACTACCAAATATATACACATGGACTAACGCAAATTCCTTATTTCAATATTTTCAATTTGGTATCATCCACGTGATCACTTCGGTATCACATACGCAATCAAATAGCTCAGCGACTTTTTTTTAAAATATGACTCGATTAGAACGAAAATTTAATCGCTGACAATGTAATATGCGTTAATGTAAAAAATACATCTTGTTTACAAAAAAGATTTAATTTTCGAAGAGTAAATACTATTACTGGTGCATTTTTTCCACAAAGAATGTGTGTAGAATGCCTCTCGTTCTGCAACTAATGTTCCAAACTACTCTCATTACTGGTATGTGATCATTTAACTATGTTTAAAATTATAATCTACCGTAAGACTAGTGTTGATGAATAGTATAATAAGATGAGATATAAACACATGGTAGAAGTTTTAAATTTTCCAAATATAATCATTCGAACCAACGACAAATCCAAAACATTTATGACTAAAGAACGTTTAATATAATTTTTAAAGTTATTAAAATATAATTTAAAAAATTGCAAAAAATTACTGAAATGTTGTCCTGGCCGCCGGTCAATGCTCAATTATCAAACCCCTTCATTAAAACCGTAAACTACGACTTAGGGTTTTGCCACAATGTTGTGAATAATTTATCAATTCGTACGGTTTGGATTACCACACCGGTTCGCCACCGAATTGAACCGGTTTCATGTTGAACTGCGAGGGTTTGGTAGAAAATATTCGAAAACAGATAAGAAATATGTAATAATGATATGATAATATAGTACAAGTTTTTAATTGTCGCGAGTTTTCCCGCAAAACCACAGGATATCTGACCATACGTCATACGTACATTATTAATTATTGGCTTATTTTATGGATGTATTTGAAAGATTAATGAAACTAATAAAACAACATTTTTTCTTAGGCTAATGTTATTTTTGTCAATCGATGGGTGAAATTGTGATACAAGTCTACATACAACGCGGAATATATTATGTAGATTATTACACGGAGGACGAAATATATGAATTTATTTATATTTATTACAGTGAAACTATGAATGCGGGAAAAAAAGTAACATTTTTCATACTTAAATTTCACTTGTAAATGCATGTGTTTTAGTTTTTAAATTAAACTTTATGTTTTATAATGTCAAGCGGCATTCAGCAGCAACATTCTCTCTCCCTCTCTCTCTCTCTCTCTCTCCCTCTCTCGAATATTCCGCTCATTGTTTAGCCAACCAAGCATTTAGCTACTCCACATTTTAAACGATTAATGCGGTAAAATGATGCATAGAGGAACACATGTTCCGTATTAATCGAACACATTTTTGGCGCTTCTTGAGAATCGGTCGCGCCCTACATTATTGACACCTTTCCACATTCAAATTCCCACCCATCCTTTTTTTCCCTACTGCTTGACCAGCGTGAATAGTGACCTTGACGTCAGCAGACGTTAACGCGACGCGATACTTGTTCGGTTGCGGCACCGCAATATCGGTGTGGATTTGTTTTACCTCCGGTGCATCAGCACTGTTATATTGTGATCCTGTGATTTGTGATAGCCGCGGGTGACGTGATGGATATCGCTGTCTTGTCCGTTTGTGTGATCTCGGCTGCGATTGCGGGAGTAACGGAGGCGTCATACGCGAGGTAAGGCGAGCAGTCCTTCAGATTCCCGATTCCCCGAGATCCACTGGTCCTTCGACTGGATACCCTATCCCATCATCGATCCTTAGTCCCGTTAATCCAAGTCCCTTCCTTCCATTACCGCCCCCGTTTCGGCGATTCTGATTTACGACCGGAATCCGCGGGACGCGCGATTCGGAGATCGCGCAATTTTTTTGCTACGGTAGATCCTATCGGCGCGGGATCTACGTTTTCTTTTCAATACATGCGGTAAAACTATTATTCAAGGAACGATCGATCGATATTTCACTGTATATGTTTTATTATAAGAATTTAATAATTAACAACAAGACCATTTGAAAACCAGCGTTAGAATTCCCGCGATGAATATATATTTGCATGCATTTGACCCAATTCATACGATATCCGCATCTCATTTAGTCTGTATCTAACTATTTATTGTTGGATTCATCCAAATAACGTTTATATTATACAAAGCGGTTGGGTCGTTGAACTAATGATGTTTGCTTAATAAGAAATTACCATAAATCATCCCGTTAGCAAGAGATCATCGGCAGGTACCTGCAGTTAGTACAATGAAATATGCTGTACGCAACTATGTATTTTGAGAAATAAAGACAAATTAAATATTTACCTGACAGATTATTACGATACATTAA
Organism: Eubasilissa splendida; assembly: GCA_031772225.1. NCBI lineage: Eukaryota > Metazoa > Arthropoda > Insecta > Trichoptera > Phryganeidae > Eubasilissa > Eubasilissa splendida. The sequence goes on along the minus strand of CM062854.1, from coordinate 3,814,413 downwards.
AATCTGAATAATATGACAAAAATTATGATAGAGATATATATTTTATTTCGAACCATTGCACACCGCTGCAAACCAGTTTTAGTATATATGTCACAGTTAAAGTGTTAAATTTCAATAATATATACATCAACTATGTCAATGTATGCACTAACTTATAGCTTACATTGCTGCATTCCATGTACACTTTCACTAGATAATGTATGATTTAACTAGTGAGTGTATGAACTCGCCGACGCGAGCTGGTCACATCGTGAACAAACAAAATCTGTCAGACGAGCGTGTTTGACAACCAACTCAAATACGAGCCAGTTTACAATTACCACACCACACATTAACAATTCGAATAATAATTATACAGCGAATTAATAAAATAAATTGTAAGCACATTGTATTTTTACACATCTTATAGTTGAATAAGAGAAAAGAAATGTGATTTATGTTAAAACTTTGAGGTTACGTCGGATAACAATTATAACACAATGCAGTGTTGTCACTCGAAACAATTACACGTGTTAAATAACGATAACATTATTCTATTTGTAGGCATATTTTTATTTTTAAATATATTTATTGGTTTCTATGTTAGATTTTTCCCAAAAATAAGTTGCAACATTGCATTTTTTTTAATATGGCAACTTCAGTGTACCGTACGTTAGGTGAACATTGTGAATACTTTAACAGATACTGAACAGTGAATGCATACAACAACTAGTTAGAGTGTTCATAAATTCTTTTGTGTATACTGTAACTGAAATTCGTAGTTGGTGCATACATTGACTAGTTATTGTATACATTTTCGAAGTTTACACTTTATCTGTAACATATACACATTGAACAAATGGGACTAAAGTATTTTTGAATAAGTAAGTACTATCATATTTTAATGTTATTCACAATGCCCTAGAATCAGTGAAAAATAGAACAATGCCTTTTTTCACTCTACCGAGGGGGTAAAACTGGATTTATTATGAACGCTCGTCTCCCACCAGGGATCCTAAACATTTACTATGTCGGGACGACAAGACAGAAATCGAGTGAACTGTCTAAACCTCAGATTCTTTTTTATGGCATCAAGAAAACTGTAATTTATAATATTAATTGCACAAAGACTTATTACACATTGATAGAATCGGCGTTAACTTTCATCATAATGGATGGATATAAATAAAATAATGTTATAACTCTACTTGAGTTTATTTGCACTACTCGAGTTTCGAGAGAAACAGTACATTACATTTTCTAACTCATCTCATCTCTTTTCAATAAACCTCTTCAACCATATTTTCACCTTCACCCTCCCTCACTATCTGTCAGTACCTAATTACTTGTATGTCTACCACCTAAAGCTTGTTTCCTATATTTGTGTGTTTTTGTTACTGTTGCTCTCGAAAATCTAGTAGTGCAAATAAACTCAAGTAGAGTTATAACGTTGTTTTATTTATATCCCATCTACTTATTACACAAGCCAGCGAGACAGAGGGAAATACGGAAGGGAAGAGCGGATAATGTCAAGGCGGACCTGCAAGGGGTAGGTGAGTGAGTGCCTAGCAGAACCTGAATTACAACGATGATATCAAGGGATGAATGGCGTTCGTTAGTAACTGAGGTCATGAACTTTCATTTCTCAAGGGGCCGTTAAAGAATAAATATACTTTGCACTTTATAAACCGTTGAACTAATATATATTCCAATATTTTGTGAAATATTAACGTATGTAACACATACTTATAATGTAATACACAGATTTTATTTCTGCATCTTTTTATATATATATTTTAGGTCCCCGAAGTTGATAAAATAAGTTGAGGAAATACGCCTCCAAATTGTATCTTTGTATCCTACTTTCGTTGCATATTGAAGAATGTTATACTTGATTCATTACTGTATAAAAATAATCTTCATGATGACAAGATTGTATTGGGTACCCCATAAAAAGTGACTCTTTCCGTCGTGGTAATTTCAAGTGATAAATAATCTTTTTTATTACTATTCATACAATGTATTATGTATATAACATATATTGGAAAACCACTTAGCATTGTTTACTGTAAATTGGGTTACCGATTCAAAATATGCAAAGCGTTCGCGCGGTGTTCTGGCGACTGATCGCGAACTCTCGTTGAGGGAAGGAAATTTGAATTGATAAACTACACCCCCGAGAGGACATCCTAATAACTAATTTCAAGGGTTAAGGTAGACATCATTAATTACGTTGACACGTTTACGATCGCCACGGGATCTGGCAGAAAATAAATAATAGGTGTTTATGATATCATATTCTCGTTTCCTGTAAAAAGCGATGTACAATTGTAAAAAATAGTTTTGCTAACTTGTACATTTACATTCATATATAATATGTACGATGATGATATACACACGTAGGTACTTAAGAATTATCACACCATGTAGTCGGCATTTTGGCTGTACCCTTTTATGTATTTATTACGTTCGGTGTTGCCAAGTCACATATAATTTACTTTCAACATATCGTACCAAGCTTTATTTGACTATTTTTACATAAAATATTCAGTGGGTAAAATTTGTCACAATATCTGCGTTAAATTATTTTTATCTTTTCCGGCACCGGAATAGATCCAGGTGCTTCTATAATATTTTTGATTTCAAAAGATTAATTAGAGTTAAACTGTGGTGCTAAATTGTCGTATAAGTATATTTTCATACACCTTATCTGCAGTGGCGTGCACTAAGCATGAACTTAGGATATGCTGCTAATATCGATGGGTATTATCGACAAACTTAATTATTAAAGAGTTTATTTATAATGGTAATTGTAACGTCTATTTTCATTACTCCTTCGTATCTTTCGCAGTGGTGTAGTGGTTAGTACTTTCGGTTGTTAAGCGGGAGACCGGGGGTTGGTTTCCCACCGGCGACATTTTTATTTAATTGAATTAATAAATATTTTTTAAATTTCTTTATCATTATAAAAGTATTTTTATTTATTATCTTTGTTTTATTAACCACTAAAATGAGTTTAAATACATCTACCGGTTTCGAAAAATACCATTTTCTTCTTCAGGATGTCATAACTAACTAAAACATATATTGTTTCTTTGACAGAATCTATTTTTTTTAGTACCTAACTCAAATCATTACTTAATACAAATTTACTCGAATAATTTTTAGGAAAAAATTTAAAAAAAAAATTATAAACAACCAACTAAATTTAACTACGAGTCCCATTCTTTTTATTAAATATCTTTATTTTATTTAATATATTAATTTTTATTAAAATCTTAACTGATTTTTTTTTTTCTTAACGAAATGAATGGCCATCTCTTCCTCTTAATTACCCTGTGTAAATTAGAAAATAATATTTTGGTAATAAATAGAAACATTTCACATTTATCGAGTTTGCGATATCTGCCGAGAGCAGACTTGTGGCAGGAAACAGTAAATGCTGATTTCACAGAATTTATAATAGAAATGTAAATTAGAAGCCTGCAAACTACACGTGCCTCTCCCGCATTAGAATATTGTCAAGGATTCTCCATCTCGATAGTAAATGCTGCATATTGTTGTGTAAGATATTGTACCTTGAAGCATATGAAATATGCTAGCTACTGACATCAACCCCTTAATACTATCCCCGCACTTTTGTCACTGCTCGGCATTAGGGGATGCGTTCAAACGTATATTTTCATCAGTTAGTACTAATGTCAATATTCCAGTATTATCCAATAAGCATTTCTGTTTTCATCTAAAAGCTTATTAAATATATATTATATTCCAAGTTGCATTCAATTTTGTACTCATATCACAATAGGTATCGGTTGGTGAAACGGGATTTATTAAAGATTGATTATTGAAAAGATAAAATCTGAATGTGTCACTTTATATACACACAATATAGTGTCAAGTTGAGAAAAACGAATATTTTCGAAACATACTACTTTTTTCCTTTGATCTAGGTTAAAATAGTTATCCAGAAGCTCATCTGGCAAATTTTGCAGCATCCACCTTTTGATTGACCTTATAAATTGGGTCGATAACTATTTCAATACCAGACCAGTCGATTTTTATAGAAAAGTCATTGACAAAATGGGATAAAGTCCTGAATAATAATGGAGAACACATCATTGATTTGAAATGTTGTAATTTTTTAATAAAAATTTGATTTTATGACAAATAATTGAACAAAACCGCAAAGACTATTAGACAACCCAATATTTCACAACGTGGCATTATTTAATGGCGTTAGCTACGTGATTTTTTTATATGAAAATAGTCTCATTATTAAGGAGAACACATTCTTATTGTGAAGTTGTAACTATTCAGAACATAGGTCTGTGATATATATTTTTTTTAATACTAATTAAATGTATTAATTAGAAAGATATACATATAAAATCAATTTTATCGAAAAATATATTGTTGTAAAAAAAAAGTAGATGACTTTCAAATAATGAAACGATAGATGTATTCGATAATTTGCCGACAAAGGTACTGTTTGCTGTAGCATAGTTGGATAATACACCTTCCTTGTATTGGAAAGAGATCCAGGTTCGAACCCGATAGCAACAACAATTATTTTTCGATAAAATTGATTATATGTATATATCTTTCTAATTAATACACTTAATTAGTTTTTTATTTTTTTTAAATAGTTTATGAAAAACATTTTATGGTGTATTTTTTTTTTCGTTTCAAATTTATATGACGGTGACCAAGAACACCATTTAAATTCACTGCATAATGCCTAAAGAAATTTCACTTCAAAGGGAATGTTCAGTGTTAAAATTCCATTTATAAATAAATTATATCAATTATAATATCAAATAATTTGGTGAACATGAACAATTAAAAGATAGAAGTCATGCTCATGACGTGGTCGTAGGAGTAAACTCCACGAAGGTAGCAACAACGTGATGAAGGCATTAAAAGGTTTCACGGTGTGATGCTGGCACGCCATCGCATCAACCCTTATGTAGAAAATTAATACTTCAGCGGTAGGTAGAGTGCGCCCTGTATAAATACCTTGCGTGTTACCCTTAAATTAGTATCGGTCGTGAAAAACAACAATATTGTTTGATGTTTGGTATCTAAGTACAGAATTATCATTTATGTTAAGGGACATTCATTTTCGTGCCAATAATTGGCTAGCGCTAGCATCTAGCATTGTCGCCATGTCATTAGCGAGTAAGGATATTTCACAAATGAATGTCAACCGATAATCAAATAGCAATATTTGAATATCTCCAAGAACACACAATTACTGGATTTTTACCTAGAAAGGAACTGTTATTAAACAAATATCAGATATCTCATAGAGACAAAGCTATGTTTTATTATATTTAATGGAAAATATATGGAAGTATGGGGTAATTACAGGGCTTACGACCTGTCTTCGGCTGGCTATATGTATAATATAACGTTCATCAATTCTCACCCCTCAATATCCACATTCATCAAATTTTTTAAAGTTGTATATATGTTAGTATGTGTACTCGCTTCGAGTACTACTACACGCCATCGCCATATATGGACCAAATTAGATCATTATTTTTTTCTGTCTTCACTATGTGAATTTCTCATAGTGATGACATATATGCTGTTTTATAAAAAAGAGGAAAAATTAATTATCAAATTTGGTCCATAGATGGCGATGGTGTAGTGGTACTCGAAGCGAGTCAACATACTAACATATATACAACTTGAGGATTGAGGGGTGAGAATTGGTGAACGTTATATATATATAAAGTGATCACTTAAGCCAGCCGAAGACAGGTCGTAAACCCTGTACTTCCATATATTTTCAATCTCCATTCAATTAGTCGTTATAAATATATCTCAGTAATAACTCTTCTTTCACATTATATAACCTTTCCATCTTGTATGCAATTTCTCAGCTCATTTGCGAAAAATACAGGCTTTTTATATATTTTTTATACAAATCCCTTCCCCTAAAAATTATCAAATAAATCCAATGTTTAGGTTCACACATTTTTATAATATTCCGAAGAATAATGGCCGGCAATAAATTATATCAACCCCTTTTTTTAAAAAATAAGTATAACACACTAAATCAGTGATGAACTTTTAAAAATGTTAAAAGAAAGTCAATTATTATTACATCTAACAGTTGTTAAAAAGTTAAAAACGTTTATTCTGCTAACCGTTAGATTAATCTTATTATGATCAGATTTTTTATTTACTTTACTTTTATATATATATATATATATATTATAGGATATACAGCGGAAAAATTTCAAGATTAAATTGTAATTGCTCGTAAACCATCAGGGTGAGGTGAGTGGGAGGGGTATTGTTCGACGCGCGTGATTTGCTGATTTCCCGGTCGCAATAAGTCACTGGTCGGCAGCTTTTTTTATGAGGATACTTTAAGTCGAGAGTTTACAGCAACAATTGAGCAAGCAATTCAAGCAATTGAGGCCCTACAAGAAAATATCCGCCGTGAAGTTGCTGCCATTGAACCAACGCTTTGCTCTCGCATGTTCGCAAATTTAAGAGTTCGATTGTAAGAGGATCTTGAGAGAAATCGACGACATTTAGACGATATTTTTTATAAAACGTAAAATCCGCATCGTTAAACTCCATTTAGTATAAATAAAATATGATTAGGAGAACACATTCTTATTGTGAAGTTGTAATTATTCAGAACAGACGGTCTGTGAAATTTTAAATATGAATTAATATAAATATATTAATTAGAAAGATATATTTAATTCATATTTAAAATAAAATATGAGAATAACATTTATTTTACTAGGTCTACCAAACCTTACAGATTCAATTAGTGTAATAAGTATAGTGAAATAGATCATTACATATAAAATATACATAATCGGTGTTATATAATTTATGCAACCTAGATAACCTCCATATATCCGCCCTACTAAGTGAACACCTGACCCAAGGCATAGTTAACACGTCAGTCCATCAGATATTATTTATCAGTGTACCTATATATATATATATATGTACATTTATTTTTAAATATTAAATTAATAAATAGAAAATAAATGATTAGTGTCGCAAACATAAATAAATGGATTGTTTATGAGACTCGTTGCAAATATAAAATTAATAATATTTTTTAAATTGGCGAAATTAACTTTGTGGTTAAAATCCAATATTTTTATTTGTTAACTTTGTTTTATTAACCACTTATTGTATTAAAATACATCCACCGATTTCGAAAAATATAATTTTCTTCTTCAGAATGTCAATAACTAATCAAAAACATATGTTATTGTTTCTTTAACAGAATCTATTTTCAAAAAACAATAATTATTTAAAAAATTTATTTAGTACCTAACTCAAATTGTTATTTGATGATACATAATTACTATTTTTGAATGGAATAAAGAAGAAGATATTTTTCGAAACCAGTAGATGTATTTTTACTCAATAAGGTTAATAAAACAAAGTTAAAAATAAAAATAATGAATTTTAACCACAAAGTTAATTTTGCTAATTTTATAAATATAAAATCAATAGCTTTTAAATTGAAATTATCCTTATAATCTAGTGGTTACGATATTTGCCTAGTAATCATCTAGTGGTCGAGAGTTGGATCCTCAATCCTGGAGGCCATCAAGTTAGTCTTATTTTCACATCACAAGCTTAGTTTGAAAATAGTAAGATTATTATTATTACTAATTTTGAAATTTCAATTCTCAATCTCAATTCTTGGTTGAATTCCATTTTAATGATTTAATTAAAACACTTTTTAACTTTTTTTCACTATTTATTGTTCTTGACCATTACCGGTTTAATCCTGTCACGGCCATCTGTACATTTGTATGTCATGGTACATTTTTCTCTTAAGCTAGGGTAAAAAAGTTTTTTTAATTAAATCAGTAAAAACATTGATGTGACACATATTCCGTGTATACAGCTCTATTAAAATAAAAAAAGATTCCATTAAAAAGGCTGCATAATAGGTCAACATAGTGTATCCAACGATAACGCATTTTCCAGAATAGTGCTAAAAATTACTGTCTGTATTTGTCTTACTTCTGAATATTTAGCAATAGTTCAGAATCCTTAATCTTTATATATATATTGTATTATACATTGAGCATTACACTTTGTTTACTACTATACAGGAAAAGTATTATATTCTATAATACAGTAAAATACTAGTGAATCAGGCAGGGCACCCAAATATATGTCTTACTTTACTGCAATGTTATCCGATTATAACAATATAACACACTGAACTATGAATCAACAAATCAATTATTATTAATAAGAACACATTCTTATTGTGAAGTTGTAATTATTTTCCATATGAATTAAATATATTAATTATAAAGATATACATATAAAATCAATTTTATCGAAAAATATTGTTGTTGCGCTACCGGGATTCGAACCTGGATCTCTTCCCTAACCGGGGGAGGTGCTTTATCCAACTAAGCTACAGCGGCACTATTTTTAGCGACAATTTTTCGACCCTATATGTTACCTTTTTTGAAATCAATACATTTAATCGTTCCATCATTTGACAGAGCCATCTACCTTATTTTTACAGAATCTCAAAATACCTTTAAGTAAATCTGATAGTAGACGCCAGAATTATCAATTCATTTTTATTAAATTTTGGACACATTGATACAACTTTATTATTTTTTAGGAGAACACATTCTTATTGTGAAGTTGTAATTATTCAGAACATAGGTCTGTGATATTTTAAATATGAATTAAATATATTAATTATAAAGATATACATATAAAATCAATTTTATCGAAAAATATTGTTGTTGCGCTACCGGGATTCGAACCTGGATCTCTTCCCTAACCACGATTAAATGTATAACATATAGGGTCGAAAAATTGTCGCTAAAAATAGTGCCGCTGTAGCTTAGTTGGATAAAGCACCTCCCCCGGTTAGGGAAGAGATCCAGGTTCGAAGCCCGGTAGCGCAACAACAATATTTTTCGATAAAATTGATTTTATATGTATATCTTTATAATTAATATATTTAATTCATATTTAAAATATCACAGACCTATGTTCTGAATAATTACAACTTCACAATAAGAATGTGTTCTCCTAAAAAATAATTATTTTCCAACTATGCCACAGCGACAGTACTTTTGACGACAGATTTACGAGCCTATATGATACACTTTTCAAATTAATACATCTACCGTTCAATTATTTGAAAGCCATCTACTTTGTTTTACAAAATCTCAAATACCTTTGAGTAAACCGATAGATAATAAACACCAGAATTAACAATTCGTTTTTATTAATCATTAAAAAGAACACATTCTTATTGTGAAGTTGTAATTATTCAGAACATAGCTCTGTGATAATAACTGTGGCTTTCAAATAATGGAACGATAGATGTATTAATTTTAAAAAGTGTAATAATATGGGTTCGAAAATTTATCGTCAAAAACACTGTCGCTGTAGCATAGTTGGTTCCCTGGATTGTTAAAGTGATCCAGGTTCGAATCCCGGTAGCACAACAATAATATTTTTCAATAAATTTGATTTTATACGTATATCTTTATCATTAATACATTATTATTGATTTATTAGCCACTTTATTATAAACATTATAATATAATGCAGTTAATTATCATGCACAAAATTATTTGATTACTGAAATTTTTCGCCGCTAAATACTATTTCGGAAAATAATTTTAAAATCTTAGTTAAGTTCTCGATTATACACAAATTATATATTAAATATCGCTACACTTAACCTTCTTAACTAATTTAACATTTTTTTCCGACTTAACTGTAATACACTAAACGGCACATAGAAAACGGGTCGGTCCGTAGTATCGATTGCCGCATTTCAGAGGTTAAGGTCACACGTAGAGAAAAGCGTCATAACATCTCTCTAGGGAAACATAACGTGCTCTAGAAAGTATACACTAACACTGACCACTACAACATAACCAATTGTAATACATCTCTCGGTCATTTTGAGGTATCAACATGATACATTTATTCATCCACAGGGGTCGGCAGTTATTATTTAAAATGTGCTATTCTTGAACGAAAACTTTAAATGCGTTTTAAAACCGAAAAACTAGCGTCAATTATTGACCGTTCCAAAATGCGTATAAAACTAATCGGGCATTAGCGGTTACGGCGTGTGTTCCGAAACGCGGTGGGATATATCTTAGTAATTTAGTTGAGATAAATTGCAGTACTATATACAAGTGTTGGATTTTGATCTGCAGATAAACGCAGAGTTAAGCTTGAGATTAATAGAAAGAGACCAAAACTTAAAACCTAAACGACGTTCGTTTTGACAGCGAGTCAAACGTCACTTACACTATTGATACCTATCGATATATTTATTCTGGAAAGTTAGACAAATAAAAGGCATTAAATTAAAAACATTTATTCAATAGATTCAAATTCACCCCACTGACGAACGAAACATAAATAGTCAACGAACTGACTTTTGGTGCTTGTCGTAGTAAGCGTGAAGTGAGGCGCGTGACGGCGAATCTCTGAGACATTTGAAAAGCCCAGAGTTATCTCGATTGTCTCGAGTCGAAAAGTAAGGTTAAACGTGTTTTTAGTTTTTTTTAATTTGGTTCTAAAATGAAATGGTATAATGGCAGTCATCTACTCTCTAACTTTACGATTGGCTCAGTTTATATTGCCATCCACTGGAATTAGTGAGTATTGATTTTAATACAATTTAAATGTGTCAACTAGAAAGATATACAAAATAAATCTATTTATCGAAAAAATATTTTAGTTGCTACCGGGATTCAAACCTGGATCTATTCCTATCCGAGGAAATGCATTACCAGTTCCATTACACATTTAATTTGTATTGAAATAATCACAGAACTATGTTCTGAAAAAAAAAACTGCAACTTCATAATAATGTGTTCTCCATAAAAAAATGTATTGATTTTCTTGTTGAGTGATAAACAAATCATTTTCGTTTCACAAACCCGTCAAGTGTATAAATATTAATCATTTTTATACAATACCAAAATTATTTACTTTGTTTAGTAGGATACAATATTAATTAATTATAAATGATTATGCAAATGACAGTATTATAATTTATATACCTAAACAATACCTAAGCACATTTTCACACACAGACAGAACAAACCTAATACCTTTTTTTTTTTTAGGAGAACACATTCTTATTGTGAAGTTGTAATTATTCAGAACATAGGTCTGTGATATTTTAAATATGAATTAAATATATTAATTATAAAGATATAAGAAAAATTGTCGCTAAAAATAATGTCGCTGTAGCTTAGTTGGATAAAGCACCTCCCCCGGTTAGGGAAGAGATCCAGGTTCGAATCCCGGTGGCGCAACAACAATATTTTTCGATAAAATTGATTTTATATGTATATCTTTATAATTAATATATTTAATTCATATTTAAACCTAATACCGATACTAGTTTGGTTGTGCCGAATTTCAGATAGATAATAATATTTTTTTAGTATCTTAGGTTAAGTTTGTTTTGGTTTCATCATTTTCCCACCCCGTTTCTGTGGAATAAAACCAAAAAATGCTCCAGTGCTCTTTTTGATCACGCGATTTGACCATCTAAAAAAACCATTTTGAAAATAGCGACTCTGTATCCGCATAACTAGCGCCTAGTATCGCCCCCAGATGGCGTGATGTGTCTATACTTGTATAATGTGTAGTTATAGAGGCTTTCTTCGTTATATCAAACAAAAATCTAACCTTTCGTAGAAAATTATTATCTTCAAGGATGCCTGTTTTCGTACAAAAACTCTTCCATAAAAATTGATTTTTTTTGAGTTTCTCAGGAACAATGGAATTTTTAGTTTGTATAGATTAAATGTTTCGGCCTTTGTGTTAAAACAGGAATTAAGTTATTTTATGTGGCCTAGATTACATATAAATTTGTTTTTATATTGAGTACTATAGAATCCATTTTAAATTAGTATTATAAATTAATTATTTTTCAGAGGTTTGTTTTTCGAATTGGCAACACTCTTTCCAGCGACAGCCAATTTGATGAGCCAAATGACAGCTGATTTGTGCTCAGTTTAGTTTGCCATTTCGCCACGAATAGACTTGCGCCAGAACAACGCTCGCAATTTGTGAAAATTTATTTCGAAAATCGTGGTTCAGCTCCATTTTACGGTCGACATAATCGTCCATCCGCGCAAGTAATTCGAATAACTATGGACCGTTTTCGCACCACTCATACTCTAATTGATAATACGCGTCATACAATATACAACAAAAAAGCTGTTGCTGCTGTGGAGAGTAGTATTGAAGAGGACCCGAATGAGTCGATTCGCCATCGTGCAGAGCAATAGATCCACGATTACTTAACTTTTCGTTCCCCAATTGAATGGCATTAATGTGGAAAAGCTGTGGTTTCAACAAGACGGCGCAACATGCCACACACCAAGCGCCACAATCAATTTATTGAAGGAAACGTTTGAAGAGCGCATAATTTTGCGTAATGGACCTGTGAATTGGCCTCCTATATCGTGTGATTTAACACCTTTGGATTATTTTCTATGCCAATATATGAAGTCGCTAGTCTACGCCGATATACTAGAAACGATAGACGGCTTAAAAGCCAACATTATATGTACGGCCCCCGCTACTCCAAAAAGTGGTCAAAATTTGGACTTCCAGATTGCGCTTTATTCGAGGCAGTCGCGGCACCCATTAAATTATCTGTCTAATAAACCATGGCCATTACCACGATTTTTATGTGTTTTATTTAATTTTAAAGTTCTATACCTCTAAAAAGAACACCATTTACAAGTTAAGGAATATTGTACATAGACAATCTTGTGATAGTGTCTATCCGTTTTCCCGTGTGGAAGACGTTTCTTATTTCCTTCATCATCGTCATCTATTATCTCTACAACCCCTGGTGGGTCCTTAGCCTCTTCGCCCATTCTGTCTCTCTTGCCCTAGATTTCTTTGACAGACACGTCTTTGAAGACTTGCTATTTTAATACACCTTATAAAATACTTATTTCATTATACAAAATATAGAGCTCATTGTTATGCGGCACCTACACAAAAATGCATTTTATAATACCGACCCATAAATAAGCTTCAATAGCGTTCATTAACGAAATGTTTGATATATGTAAAATATATGATATTTTAAACATATTAATTAGAAAGATATACATATAAAATCAATTTTATCTAAAAATATTGTTGTTGCGCCACCGGGATTTGAACCTGGATCTTTTTCCAAACCGGGAAAGGTGCATTATCCAACTATGCTACAGCGATAATATTTTTAGCGACAAATTTTCGAACCTATATGTTGTTTTTGATATTAATACATTTAATTGTTCCATTATTTGAAAGAGCCATCTACGTAATTTTTATGAAATCTCAAATACCTTTGAGTAATTTTTTAGCAGACGCCAGAATTATCAATTCATTTTTATTAAATTTTGGACACATTGATGCAACTTTGTTATTTTTATTATATATTTTCGCTGTAGTATAGTTGGATAATGCACCTTCCCTGGTTTGGAAAGCAATCCAGATTCGTATCCCGGTGGCGCAACAACAATATTTTTCTATAAAATTGATTTTATATGTATATCTTTTCATATTTAAAATATCACAGACCGTCTGTTCTGAAAAATTACAACTTCACAATAAGAATGTGTTCTCCTGATACATGATATTCTTATGACTTAATCAGAAAAGCCATAAAGCAATATTCCTTCATATTTTAATATATTTTGACTCGCAGCAATCAGCAATCATCTCAGAAGTATTATAGCAAATATCATTTTGCGGACGTAATATCATGTATTTCATTTGTACAAAGTCGCAAAGTATTTTTTTATCATCTCCATGCAAAATTTTCAAACGAGATCATTAATAAGAAATATGCAATTTTTTAAAACAAAAGGTTTAATTATCGGAGGCACCATAACTAACCTTTTTTCTTCATATTTACTGCTGCGCATTGTCCGTATTTCCGACACGATTGCCATGAAAATACGTGACATATTAGTACAGTATTTTAATTAACATTCTGTCTTCACGATCTCAATAACAAAACCTAGTTGAAAACTAATTTAAAACTCAATTCGTCAAATGCATGTTTCGCTCGTGGTCTGGGCAGACTGGCAAATAAATGTATAGTCATTATATTATTAATAGATACTCATACACATTTCATTATCTTCTTTACAAGATGATTTTTCTATGACAGAAGATGATGATTTGTATTATTATATTTGTTTTGATTAATTAATTAATTGTCAAGACCAATTTATAGATGGTTAAGATATATTGAATATGAAAGGATATTTATTGTAAGATCTATAAGTTGATTGTGATAGATGGCACGACTTAATAAATCAAGACCTAGCATCAAAAACATTTAAGATACTTAAATAAATAAAGTCAGGTTTTGTATCCACTCTATTTACACTTAAGGAATTCGATGTCTCGCGTACTATATATTCAGTGGCATGCGGTAGGTATAGATTTAGGTTATGCTGTTACCAATAATAATATACAATCACATATATAATATATGTACTTTTGTTTAACCAACGTCTTCAGACAAAATAAATCCGTCATTTGTACAACCCTACCATGTATTTATTTATAATTTTAGAGTACTATTAATAGTGTTTTTAAAGTTTAAGTTTTAACGTAAAATAATACCTTCTTATCCATATAATGTACGGACGTTTTTAAGAACACTTTATATGACTGAAGATGATTAATTTATTGTTTTATAAAGGAAACAATTATTTTTATTAAAAGATAAACGTAGGAAATAGTTATACCAATTGCTTTTTGTTTTTCTCAAATCAAAAACCAATCCATGCACCAAATTTAAAGAACAATCATGAAATCAACACGTTAAAAACAGTACGATAGTAAAATTTGCGAATTAGTAAAAGAGAAAGTAGGCACTTCAATGATTTCCACGCAGTTGTAACCTTTTCTAATGTTATTCTGTTAAAAAACAGCATAGGCAACGACTCCATACAAAACAGATCAACCGAAAGAAATTTTCAATTCAGCAAATAGCCATTTATATGACTTGAGTTATTCATGAGCTTAAAGACAGAACAGAGTAATGTGAATAGCTTTATGCGGCGAATACAAAAGAGCACCATGGGTACAGCGGTGAGTTGTAATGGTAGTTTTTATAACTAAGCTATTAAAATCTCTACTGGTACACAGATGGCGCTAATTGTAAAATAATGTTTTCATTTATGTTAATCTTATTATTTAATATATATTTGTTTCCCTGAATTTTTAATAATGCACAGCTTTTTTTCTTGTATGCACTGCACTCCTTTGCATACAGTATACGTATATATTACGTAACACATAGAGGACACAACGCACTTCTGCTCTTCTAGTAATAAATATGGCTCTAATAAAAAAATTACATCTGCTCTTTTAATAATAAATATTCGACACTTACTCATACATTTTTATATATTTACCTTTCAATAATCGATATGCGTGCTAATAAACTATTCAATTTTGAACTCTGTTATCAATAATCTTGAATTTTAAATAAAAATTTCTCAGTACGAACATACGTGTTCATATAGCCTCATTTCAAATTCATCCACTTCT
Source organism: Eubasilissa splendida (assembly GCA_031772225.1). NCBI lineage: Eukaryota > Metazoa > Arthropoda > Insecta > Trichoptera > Phryganeidae > Eubasilissa > Eubasilissa splendida. The sequence continues at coordinate 3,798,843 of CM062854.1, read as the reverse complement.
ATCAAAGAATTTACAATGAATTGCAAATTTTACAGTTTTCCATATTGTGTGTTTGTCTTCGGTAAGTTTTCCGATACGCTTCAAAACATTGTTTATCGGATAGACAGAATATGTTTATTTGAATACCCGCTTTATCCGATATTTCATGTTTGAATAACTGCGGGGAATAAAAATGATTTTGAATTACGAATATAAGAGTACGTTGGTGTTGCGTGATGGCACAGATGCCGGAAGAAACAGGATTCGGAAGGAAGTTCCACTCACCGCAATCCGTTCTCCTGGCACCTCCAATGTGGACTGTAACTTAGGGTTTTGACAGGATTTTGAATGATTCAGACTGCAATAGATGGTCACGTAGACACACTTCTCACTCTATTTTACACTGCGAAATCCTTTGTAACCGTACCGGTTCGAGGTCGCCGATCGACTGGGCCCGGGGCAGGTGAGGAAGGAGGGGGAGGTGGAAGGCACAGTACATTATTCTCGCTCAAGCACTAATATGTCCCAAACAGTTGGTAAGTTTAATATAAGTACAAAAAATCATATAGGTAATGTTGTTTATTGACTTTTTAGAGAAAGTCGGTTGTTGGATGTTAGGCAAATATATATGCAATCATTATTAGAAATAACCTTGTCCAACGTATACAGGGTGGCACGAAAAAAGTGAGAAACATAATATAATTAATTATTATTCTTAATGTATTTTTTTTTGCACAATATTTAACTAATCATAAATCATCAAAACACCCCATATTGCCTAATCTACTGGGTTAATTACATTAAAATAATAATTATGCAAAAAGAAGAAGAATATAAACATAAAACATTCATTTGATATAATATGTAATTGATAACTAAAAATTATTTAAATTGACAGATGTTTATAATACCTACTTAGGTACACAGCAAAAAATAAAATAAGACGGTTTGAAAGAAAAATAAAAATGATTTAGCAGCGCGATCGAATATCATAACAATTGTCGATCGTATTTTATAATCTTACAAAAATAAAAAATATACTCTACATAACAATTGAGGTTATATCATAAATATTTTATATTTTCTGGATAATTACAACGTCACAATGAGAATGTGTTCTTCTTAATAACATTGTTATTGTTTGAGTTTTAGCAATTGATGTATCGTAATGATTAATTAATTACTACCGTGTATTTACAACCTTACTTATCTATTTATCGTAATTGTTGTATTTACTCCCCTTTTTTATTTTTTATTTATCTTGTTCAATAGTGTATATATTTATATTCATATTGCTTGAGCCACTGTTACCAACCTATTACAAATGACGGAAAATAACAAATGTAAATTATACATACTGTTCATCTCGATAGGGACTGATCTAGTGAGGTGATCAGGGAACACCTGAAATATTTAATGTATTGAAGTTTTAAATCAATAAATATATATATTGTCGATGAAGTGATATCAAGCACCTAACACATTAATGATACATAAAACAGGCCATCCAGGTCCATCTCACAACGAGACCAAATATCACTTTTTGGGCTAAAGATCTCGCAAAAATACACAGTTTTTTTACACTTCGTTATACAATATTACCATATTCTTAGTTTGAGTTAAATTTACCTAACACAATATATATTGATCAGCTCGCTCGTGTGGTTCCTGACGTCGTGGTAACGTAATCAAAACTCCTGATCAGTTCAGGTTACAATAATGAATATTTGGGCGTTAGGTCGGTGGTTAAATGAAAGGTTAAATGTTTAACGTTTTGATGTTTTTTGTGACAGTATGATAAAACAAAGAAGACAGGTATTACGAATAGAATGAAGAAATGAAGGGATGCAGAAGGTGCGCGTGTATTATGAAATGAATCGAGTCGGCGGTCTCGCTCGGCGCGCGTGGGCCGACAAGACCGCTGTTGCGAAGCGATGAAACAGAAGAGACCTCATCGGTGACCTGTAACGGCAACCGGCAGCAATATGTCGCTAGCATCTATGCCAGCTAAAATGAAGGTGAATTTGAAATTTGACCTCTACAAATATTATAATAAAAGGAAAACATAGCAATAACACCACATAATATATGATATATCTTAATTAAATATAAAATAAAATAAAGCAGCTACGGCAGTGTTTTAGGAATTAATAAAGCGAAAAAGAAAATAAATAATGGTCGATTTGTTTTAGTATACTTAATATACAGACTGAATGTTTCACGTATTTTCTGGATAAAGTGGTTTTTGTTTTGGCTAAATATACAAATAGATGGACAGCCGGGAATTCGAAGCTGTGTAGAAAAAATGATGAAAGGTCAAACGCCTCACACAGCCACGGCCGGTAATACGATGTGTCAATATTACTGTACTGTGTCTGTGTCCGAAGTAAACAGAAAAAAAGTTAACTTCCATTTAAGTTATTCCGTGTGGTTTATGTCTTGGCTAAATATACAAAGTGAGGATAGAAGTTGAAAAAAACTGGTCAGCCGACGATTTACTTCGCGTATTTTCAAATATTCATATTCGTAATATAGCGATTTGTGTCATACATATACAAAGTGACAATATAAGTTGATAAAACTGGACAGCCGGGATTCGAACCAATGTTCCCGGAGAGAAATGTGCACACGGACGCGACGATTTGCGTATAATATAATATAGAATAGTGTAATTTCAAAGTTTTTAAAAAATATAAAAAAGTATGTACATTGAAATCTTGATTGATCGTTCCTCGAATAATCGTTTTCCCGCATCTATCGTTTATTTATTACAGTACCGAATTAATTTCATACAAAATACCCAAAAATAGATCGCACGGATATTTCCTCTGTGCATCATTTTACCGCATTGATCGCTTAAATTACGCAGCATGCTTCGTAGCTAAATGCTTGGTTATTAATATTAATGACACTTGTAAACAAGAGAGAGAGAGAGAGAGAATGCTGCTACTGACTGCCCCTTGACATTATACAATACAAAGTTTAATTATATTTTTTTTGTTTCTGTGCAGCTCTCTTTATTTTATTTTTATTTTAACACATTCATTTACATGTGAAATATGTATCTCTTTTAGAATATGTAATAAACACTTAATATAAAAAATGTAACTTTTATTAGGAGAACACATTATTAATTAGAAAAATATATTTAATTCATATTTAAAATATCACAGACTTATTTTATGAATAATTACAACTTCACAATAAGAATGTGTTCTCCTAATAACAAAGTCGTATCAATGTGTCCAAAATTTAATAAAAATGAATTGATAATTCTAGCGTCTGCTATCAGATTACTCAAAGGTATTTGAGATTCTGTAAAAATAAGGTAGATGGCTCTTTCAAATAATAGAACGATTAAATGTATTAATATCAAAAAGGTAACATATAGGTTCGAAAATTTGTCGCTGCAACATAGTTGGATAATGCACCTTCCCCGGTTTGGAAAGAGATCCAGGTTCGAAATTTATTTTATATGTATATCTTTCTAATTAATATATTTAATTCATATTTAAAATGTAACTTTTTTCTATATTCCCGCATTCACCGTTTATTTCAATAGGTCCCTTCAAAAACGATAAATAGAGGTTTCACTGTATAAGATAAATAAACGCATTTTAATATTATCCCTAAAAATGTGCTGATTTTGCTGCGCGATACATTCGCAAGAAACTCTTATTTAATAGATTGACCCATATAGTTCCAGAGGCTAGCAAGTAATATATTATGGATCAATCGTGGATCAGTGTTTCGTGGAAAGGCTGTATTTATTTATATTGACCTTTGAATTCTTTTAAATTTATAACTGATTTATGTGATATGCATAATTTCTTGTTTATTGAATCAATGCGCTTGCTTGCTTGCGAGGAAACAAATGTAGATTTAGCGAAATAGGACAAAGAACCCACAAAACGTGTGCCTTCCACTCACAGGCCTAATTGCCTGTCGCTAAGATGAAATGGCTTAGCAACAGGCAATCACCTGTCAATCATTTTCAATATTCAAAATTTGAGAAGTGGCTGTATTTTAATTAACACACTATGCTATAGTTTGTAAATGTTAAGGGTTATAGAATAATGGTTGTACTATTTTTTCAAATTGTGTTAACGTACACAATACCTACATATGATCAAAAGTTTAGTCAAAAACGTACATACCTTGTATGTACTACAAGTTATTGCTCCATAATTGACAGCATTTCACAATAAATCTTTACAATAAGTTTTTTTCTAAACTACAACAAATGTTATAAATATGAATTAAACATATTAATTAGAAATATATACATATAAAATCAATTTTATTCAAAAATATTGTTGTTGCGCCACCGGGATTCGAACCTGGATCTCTTTCCTCACCGGGAAAGGTGCATTATCCAACTATTCTACGGCGACAAATTTTCAAACCTATATGTTACCTTTTTGATATTAATACATGTAATCGTTCCATTATTTGAAAGAGGCATCTACCTTATTTTTACATAATCTCAAATACCTTTGAGTAATCTGATAGTAGACGCCAGAATTATCAACTAATTTTTATTAAATTTTGGACACATTGATACAACTTTATAATTAGGAGAACACATTCTTATTGTGTTCTCCTATTTTTTTCTCGTGCTGCAAGACTAAAATGAACCGAATATCTTGGGAATGATTTTCAGTTTAGCTTATTTTAATAAACAATAAACCTTATTAGGGAACCGAACCACTAAAATATTTAGATACAAAATTTAATGCACATTATTATGACTTATTTTTCGTGAAGTATCTTCCGGATAAATTTTGGGATAAGTTTTAACGGGGGATGCATAAATGTAAAAAAAAAATACATTGCACGCCCCCTGTATGTTGTCGTAAATAAATTACTATCATATACTACGTTAAATTACATAACGCTTTTCTGTTGGAAAACTTTTGATATTGGATCATTGTCTTGCATCGTACAAGTTAACCTAGTTCATAATTCATATAGCTTCACGACCGACGTCAAAAGTTTCGATAGATGTATTTTATTTGACGAAGTAAAATAAGAAATTACTAATTAAAATTCTCCAGTCTCTGGAACCATTGGCGTCATTTTGGTGGGCGAACCCCCTTCAATGTGTATTTTGTTAAAATTGTGTACTTTGTACAATGTTGACGTTCACTTATTATTCAACTTTATTTAGCCTGTGTTTTTTCAAATAAAATCTAATATATACATGATGTGAATTTAATTTTTCACCCTTAATAATAATAATATTGGATAATTTGTATATCGCCATTTTCGTAAAAACTTTCACCCCAAGAGCGTTTTACACAAACTGTTTATAGTCCTACATTGTCTTTGTTTTAAAATTAAAAAGTATTATTTTAACTAATGGAAATGATTTTGATTTTTTAGTCTCTTCTTAAATAAAGTCTCGGGTGCACTGTTTCTTATGACGGAGGGCAAAGAGTTTCACGCTTTTGGACAAGCCACCGCAAATGCCCGTTCACTAAATTTAGACTCACAACCCTTCCTGCGGCTGAAGTAGAGGCTGACCTGAGAGTTTAGCGTAGTATTCACTCGTCAACCAAAATAAATAGATAAATTCACCGCGAAATATGGATTAACAGTCTTTACATTTGGAAGTATTTCACAAAAGCACACGGGTCAAACTAAAGATTCAAATATCTAATAGTATAGTTTACTGCAGATACTCATGATGAAGAACAAAAAATATTATAGGTATAAAAGTTTCCTCAAGAATGTTCCATTACCGAGATATAAGAAAACATATGCTCTAAATGATATCCTATTATTTAGATACTTTTTTTTGCAGTGTTTAACAATTGAATTCCATTCCCTAAACTGTTTTTCTTCATCAAGTATTATTTCGTCACACGATATGTTGATCATGTTTATCGATTAAGCTTTATAATATAATAATATTAAAATTACTACAAAAGAAAACGACTTCGTTATTGTGTGTTTTTACAGACAAAAGAAAGGTGCAGTAATGTCATGTGGACGGGAAGTCATGGAGTTGGTGCTGTGGGTATTATCTCGATAATGAAGCATTTTAGATCAAATTATTAAATTACATTTTTCAGAATTTTACCTTGTACCTACATTCAAAATTATGCTGCATTTAGATAATCTGTATATAATGCGAATAATAATAAAGAGAGTGCTCTCCGAAATTCAGTGCAGCGAAAATAACATTTCAGATGGATTATGGACGGACAATATAACAAACGACGAAAAAAAATACTAAGTGAATTTTCGAATATGTACGAGAGACACTGTAAGTGAATTTTCGTGTCTCTTATCTAATGATCTGGTTTGGACATGTGGTTCGAATTCCAGAAGGGAGTCTGCCAAGTTCAAATTGGGATGCTCTCGGCGAAAACACACGATCAGTGAAGCAGCCAAAATGTAATTGCAAAAACTAAAGAACATTATTCAATAAGAAGATTCTTATTAGTTTAAATAAATGTCGGTTTTCCAAAGATAAAATTGATTGCTCTTAAATAAAACCATCCGTCTTCAAATAGGTAAGGTACTATTATTATATTTACCCAACGTAACTATTCATAACTCTCTCTAAATGTCATGTTACGCAATAAGTGCTCAATAGAATTTATTATATTCTCCCCTCGATTATCATACTCGAAATATCTGTGTACACTCCCTCGGCAGCCTGCGATATGCGCCCCCACCCACCCTACCCGCGACATGCTACCCCAACCCGCGTTATGGTGCCCCAATCAAACGAGGTGATCAAATTCACGCTTTCGTTAAGAAAATATATTCAATCTTAATGCTTTTATCTAATTCATCTGATGCGAAAAACATCCCTTCATAAATTTTTAACATTATAAAAAAGCACGTATTTATAAAGTAAAAAATATTTACTTCTCAAAAGTACATCTCGTAGTAAACTAATTTAACTCTCCGATATCTAAAAAATAAACGAGAAACGATAGTTAAATATGGCGGGTGTTTCAAAAGTCATCTGTCACATTGATACTTTGTAAATTGCAGTATACGACAATTAATCATTCAATATCTACTATTTTAGTGATGACAGTTCGTCCGATGATGATCTTGTAATATACATTAGCACACAGTCCGAAAAAATATCGCCAGTAAAGTGACAGATTTCGAACGCAGAGGTGAAAAAATCCATTGATAAAGCATATAATAAAGCAATATTTTATGATTATTATCTCATGCATTTGACCATCGAACAACCCGCAAACGATTTTAACCATGAACGTTAGTAAAAAGTTACTAAAGTAAAATGCTATCATTGTAAAATGGTTACTAATGTAAAAAGTTTAGTTAAAAGTTACCACTGATTACACAACCGGTCCTAAGGGTGCCTACACATAGAAGAAATTTTATGTTGTATGAACAAGGGTTGAGACACAAGGAGATATATTTTATTTAGTTGAATTTTAAATTAAAATCTCAAACTCGTGTACGCGACGTTCGATTCGACCGTGAGACTCAAACGTTACCTAAAACTGCACGATACCTAAAACGCTAAAACTATATTGTTTATTATTCTGTAAAGTTTGACAAGCAATAATTAATATTTATTCCATTTTAACTGCTGTAGAGGAAATTCAAATTCACCCAATGAACGCACATAACATCAACGGACAACAGGCTGACGTTTGACGTACAGAAAGCGTGAAGACAAAATAAATATCAAACCACATCTTGATGGCAAGCGGCGGTGTTTGAATCTCTGTGAAATTTGTGTTTGAAAAATTAACATCGTGTTAAATTAATGTATACATGTATTCAATTATGTGTGTGTGTATTGAAAGCATTAATAATAGCTAATATACTATTCTAACCCTGCCATCTTCAATATAGGTTTGTTTGTTACAAAATCAAACCGTTATTCACGTCTTGTGTAATGTGTGCTTAATTAAGCTGTGTCATCACAGGCCTTCCCTTCCTCAGACTAGTATAGAAATAGCTGTATATGATTAGCGGGAATATGCTAAGCTTCAGATACATTCAAAGGGTGATGTACCTTAATATCACTTGCCCTTATAATTAGCAATACTTATTCCGCTTCAGTGGCGCACAGCGGTGCAACCTCATCTCCAGAAAAATATATTTATTAAACTCTACCATTTATCCATTACACAATATTGTAGGAATCTGGGTTGACAGTTTTACTTTTGAAATTTAAAACTTTATAATCAATTATGTGTTCACCATTGTTATACAGGGTGTAACAGACCTGGTTGAAAATGTTCAAGGAATATGTGCCTAATCTCAACCATGTCAGTGATATAAGCATTTCAAAAAAACGTAATTACGAGATTATTTCGATTAAATAAAATATTTTATTGATTCCAAATTATATTGAATACAAAAAAATAAAGGTTATCGAATTTCGAGGGGCCAGACTATTTTTTGTTAGATGATTTAGGGACTGAAGCAAAGATATAGATTAATAATGGATACATTTCGCATATATTTATTTCAAAATACGTAGATTAACATGATTTTGTAAAAATATCAAACAATATTATTTTCCGTAACCGTGCAGAATTTGCACATATTCCTTGAATATTTTCGACTCATAATTTAGTCAGGTATCCATCCATAAAATATTATGGATTAAATCTGTTACACTCTGTATAATAACCATTTGGGCAATTCATTATTCCCTTTTCGAAGCATTATGAGAAAAAAGTATTGACAAACATTTTGGAATGTTTTCAAATTCACTGCATTTTGCAATGACTTAAACAAATGGAAATCTATAAAATTAGTAAATGCCGCGCAGAAAACGTTTTTTTAGAAGAAATAATGAATCCTTTAAGTATAACGGCGCTTATTTGATTAGATTATATTTTTTTCAATTACATTTTAACCGTAAATCCATCATCTCGATTCGATTCAGAATATATTTTTTTAATATCCAATTTGAAAATGTCATTCTATATGGACAATCAAGCTTTAAATTACAGGTTTTACTTGGGGACAGCCGAATATCTACATAAATAAATAACACCACAACAGCACGAAAAAAACTGGCTACTTTAACACAGACGGCAGTCTAGCAAAGTATCCAGGACAATGATGTGTATGTCTGAGGTGGAGTCTACTCCATCCCACACAATAAACTACGAGAATTGTATCTTATGTTTTTCATGTTATATTATAATATTTTATATTCACCTCTGTTAAGGCAAAAACGTCAGCGACAGAAGACAGTGCTTTTCCGGTATAATATTAAATAAAGTGTAATATTAGATGTATATATATAGTATAAATAACATAAATACATGAACTTAACTTAAGTGAAATTGTAATGTTCTATGTAAATACACTACAGAGAAAAGTAAAAAAATGCAATATTCAATAAATAGGTGCTGTTGTAGCAGTTTTAATCTCAAGTTTAGACTTTTAAAAATTCTTGGGCGTAATTTCTCCCCATTTCGTGGAGCCAGAACTGCACTTTTCTTGAAAAATAAACAAGACTATGGTTGCAATTCTTCACGTTTGCATTAAGACTGTTGTATATTTTTGTTGCTAGAAACAAATGGAATCTTTGTGCAAAAGATTTTGGCACGATATAGTGACAGCTGGCCCGCGTCCTTGTCAAGTGGGGGTGCGTTATTTGCTGATTATATTGTTTATGTCGGTAAAAGTATTTTAATACCATCCTTATTTTTTCCGTTGGCTGGTTAATTAGTTTACTGTCCGCTTTACACAATTTTCCCGGTGACAGTTCCACACTGACGTAACGGTGGGTCACCCCAACCTACCCCCTCCTGGAAGTATATTGATTTGCCCCAATTGCTTGGCGGGCCGCGTGGTTACGTAAATGGCCAAACATCGACTGCGCGACGCCACTGGCACCGATTCCTTTGAAAATTTTGCCGTGTGAGTAAATTAGCACGTTTCGTGAAATCAAAGACTACATCGACGGAGATAGCCGGCAACAAAAACAAAACTATCCAGTAACAGATACCGGACCATTAAGGTTCATATTTGCTTGGACGCGAATACTACACATGGTACAATACTCAAATCAATTCAACGCTGATAAACTGGTGTTTATTGGCATGCTTTAAAAGTATAATTGGATAATTTGTATAGCGCCATTTTCGTAAAAACTCACCTCAAGGACGCTTTGCACATAAACTGTTTATAATCCTACATTATCTTTCTATTTAAATTTAAAAATTGTTATTTGAACTTATGGAAACGATATTTTAAAAAGGTGCCCGTGCACTATATTTAGACTTCTGGCATCGGTTGGTCGGTTCTACAACCCTTCCTGCGGCTGAAGTAGAGGCTGACCTGAGAGTTTGACGTCTACCATTAAAATTATATAGGATACAAAGCTCTTGAAGATACAGAGGCGCCATGTTATGTGTCGCCTTGTACATCAACCAGCACAATTTAAATTCAACTCTTTCAGGGAACCGGAGCCAATGTAGCTCATGTAAAAGGGATGTTGTATGAAAGAATTTGGAAGCTCCATATGTTATCCGTGTTGCCGCATTTAGAATGGATTGTAATCTATCCATCTGAAACATTGGCAGACCAGCATAGATACTGTTACAATAGATGGAGTACTTATTTCAGGAGATATACAATTTGTTATCGAAGTTCCTTTATCAATAGCGCAACACCCCGGTGTGGACCCTGGACTTTTCAATTGACTTTTGCCACCCTGGTGTTCTCCCCTATCTTTTTCCAATGTATGATGCTGTCCACAACCCCATCCAACCACCGCAGCTTGGATCTTTCGTCACTCCTTCGGTCAATAGGTTTTACATCAAACACTTTCTTCGCTGGTCGCTTTGGAATCCATACATTAAACGTGACAAGCTCACATCAGCTGTGCTATCTTGATAACTTAGATATTGTTGGGTTTACCAAATTCTGCGTCTATTTCGTGATTATAGCCCACAAACGCAACACCACGTTTTCATTCTTGGATCCAAATATTCTTCTTAGAATCTGACGCTCGAAGACCAGCAATGAATTTTAATTCTTCTTACTCTTTAGATTTAGATCCGCCCCCGGGAGTGTTTTGTAAATTTTAATCTTAGTTATCTTGGTCTATAAATGGATTTTCAAACCATTTAAGTACCCTACAAATTCAAGCCTTCTAAGGCGTTTTAAGGGGGTTTTTTTTAGAGGTATAGTACTTTAAAATGAAATAAAATACATAAAAATCATGATTTTAACTTTATTGAAAGATAATTTTATGCCAGTGATGTTTAAGGGCGCCGCGGCTAGCTTGAATAAAGCGCAATCTGGAAGTCCAATTTTCGACCATTTTTTGGAGTAGCTGAGACCCTATATCGGCAATAACGCGACGAATGTTGGCTTCTAAGTCGTCTACCGTCAAAGGTGTTAAATAACATGATTAGGGGTCCATTACGCACTCATCGAATGTTTCCTTCAATATTTTGATTGTGGCGCGCGCTGTGTGGTATATTACGCAGTATTTTTGAAACCACAGCTCTTCCACATTAATGCCATTTAATTGGGAAATGAAAAAATCAGTAATCGTGGATCTATTGCTGTGCACGATGGAGAATCGACTCATCCGGATCCTCCACTGCAGCAACAGCTTCTTCGGTGCCCACTGTACGACGTTTCTACGGATGCGTATTATCAATTAGAGTATGTGTAGTGCAAAAATGATCCATGGTTAATCGAATTACTTTCTCGGATGGATGATTATGTCGACCGTAAAATGGACGTAGCGCACGGTAAGTTTCGCGAACTGAACCACGATTTTCGAAATAAATTTGCACAATTTGGAAGCGTTGTTCTGCCGTAATAAGTCTTCATGGTGAAATGACAAAACAAAACTAACCACAAATCAGATGTCAGCTGTCAAATTGACTGTCGCTGGTAAAAGTGTTGCCAATTCGAAAAACAAGCCTCTTAAAAAAATACCCTTTACTTGGAAAAGTTAAACTTATTTAATATACCTGGAGGAGGAAGACCTAGACCAATAACTTCGGCCATAACAGTTGGCACTTAACGTAATTGCCCACTTTAACAGTATCGCGGCTGCTATCTACCTCACAATGTGTAAGAACACTCCGAATCAGATTTGATTCAGAGTGAGGGGTTCATAAGGATATATTTATTATTTGATCGGTTTTGAACGACTTTGGCTTTTCGTGCATGTTATTTCGTAGTTTTTCAGTATCTTCATTTTAAATATAATTGTAAAAAGTACATCAGTACTTTGGTACAGATAAATGAGTTCATCTAAATATTTGATCTACATCTGCAGAACATATTTGTGTTACGCACTAATAACATGAAAACTTCCCGTATATCTAACTGCAATTAAATGCATAGATCATGGATAGCTTCTGACACAGTCAGCCAGCTGTTGACTCGAACAGAAATGACCCCCCGTGGCTTCTGCTGAAACTTGCGTAATTGCGGGAAGTCAATTAAGTTAAGTGCATCCGATGGACATTTGTTTTTGCGTATTCATACCCACGTGATGTTTTATAGATATAAAAGAAGATAGAATTTTCATCACTGCTAAACTGGCCGATCATCATACTCTTAAAAGAAAATGAAAATGCTTCCCAGTGTGAAAATAATACATGTCTAGATTGAACTTCAAAATTGGACAGTTTCAGGTTTAACGTTCAACGATTCAGATTCAATTAGCATTATAGTTATATATATAATATCTATAGGCTACGATGGGTAATCACATTAGTAAACGTATGTAATTACCATTTTTAAGATAATTATTGACCATATTTTAATATAGCTAATTTTTTCTGTATAATATAAAATAAAATAAAAAATATTTAAAAAAACACGAATCAAAACAAATATCATTGTAATATCTGCTTTGGTTTCTTACCCAAAAAAATGTTTAAACCTTCATGTTGATTAGATATTTAAAAAACTATATTTTAAAATCTTTAATTTTAATTTTATTAAGGGATTTTGACAGTGTAAATAAACATATGAAACTAGTTATGAAAACCCACAGAAATGTTTAGGTACATAATATAGTACAAAAAAAGGTGGGACAAAGGGTGGAGAGGTTGCAACTATTGTGGTAAAGGGAGAGCAAGATGTGTTTGTAGGTAGAATGATTGGTCAAAATTGAGTTTGTGGTGGTTCATAAAAAGAACTATTTAGCGTAGTATGGCTAATGTCAAAAAAGTCAATTTCTGTTAATTTCTCATTATGGTTTAATGGTACCGGTGAATGAATGAATTTTGTATGTAAGATGTTCTACTTCTAAGAATGTGGAAGATCTTATTTTAGTTATACGTTTTTGTATTGTTAGTGCATAGTGATAATGATTTTACAGAAAACGAATATTGCTTTAAATAATTTCATAAAAATCAGATTCTCATTTTGATGACATATATGCTGTTTTAGAAAAAAAAAAAAATCAAATTTGGTCCATAGATGACAATGGTGTGTGTAGTGGTACTCGAAGCGAGTCCACATACAATTTTCAAAAATTTGATAGATGTGGAGATTGATGGTTGAGAATGGTGAACGTTATACTTATAAAAAGTAGCCGAAGACAGGTCGTAAGCCCTGCAATTACCCCATACTTCTATATATTTTTTTATTAAATGTAATAAAAAATAGCTTCGTCTCTATGAGATATCTGTTATTTGTTTAATAACGGTGCCTTTTTTAGGTAAAAATCCAGTAATTGTGTGTTCTTGGACATATTCAAATGTTTCATTTCATCTTCCTTTTTCTTCTCTTCTTCCACGGCACTACATTTCAGTGTGGGATTTGGCCTCCTCCACGAGCGCTCTCCACCAACTCCTATTCCTGGCCATTCTTCTCCAGTTCCTGGGCTCACCCATCCTGCTGTAGTCTTCTTCCACATCGTCAGCCCACCTCTTCATTGATCTGCCTCTAGTTCGCTTCTACTGCGGTATTCATTTAGTGTCCTATCATCTAGCATTCTTTCAACACGGCCAGTCCATCGCAGTCTGTGAGACCTGCAGAAACTTAGGATTGTTTCAATTCTCAAGCTCATGATTAATTTTAATTCTGTAAGTTCCATTTTTTAGTGTAGGTCCATAATTTTTTCTTAGTATTCAGCGCTCAAAAATTGCCAGTTTATTTTCGTCAGCTGATATTTTCGATCCCAGCAGTTTTAAATAGGTATAAAAGCTATGGAAGTCGGATCTTCAATTCATCCGTTGTCCAACTTTATCTCCAGCATCACCTTATTCTAAAGCCTGCGCTTATAAATTACTTGAGACGCTCGGAAGGAGTTGGGGAAGATATACATACCCTGAACTGGACGTAAAGATGTTGACGATGATAATGATCACCGTCATAACTTGTTTTATAATCCTTTAGAAATGAAATTCCAACGTCTGCGCAGGCGTCTGGCCGGGAAAGGCGAATATTCCGATGGCTTTTATTTTCAAAGTCTTTGAAAACCTTTGAAAACTCTTAACTAGTTTTTATCTACTTATTGGGAGAAATCAAAGCTTGAATACAAAAGAAATGTTTGTAAGCGAAAGCTGGCGATTGTTCCCAGATATGAATTTATATATTTGTATCATTGAAAACTTACATAATATTTCATTTTAATTAATTAGTTATAATTCTAAAGCAGTCGTAAAATCGCGACGATTTAACAAATCGCAGATAATAATTTTTGCGAAAAAAGTTAACTATACACCTACTCTTAATAACTGCCTTGTACAAAATAATATTAATCATCCTGAACTACCTCTTTGGTCAATTTCTATATTCTTATTCATATGAAACTATCTCCACTAAAAAAATAATAATTCCATGTTCTACATATTAATATTTTTGATTTATATGTATAGCAGAAATAAAAGTACTGACGATCATATATTAATATTATAATGGTTTATTAATTATTCTACATGTTTCGATACCTGGTATACTCTGGTATCTTCTTCAAGAAACAATGTATGCTGAAATTAAAAACACAGTGTTAATAGCAAGCTTAATATTATAAATAACCAAATCCTTTGTAGACTTAATTAAATAAGCACTAGAGATAAGATGTAAACACATCTAAAAAATAAATACACAAATCTTATAAATACATTAATTAACAGTGGATAGCTTTATAGTTGAAATAATAACTGTTCAGAATTTTTTAATCACCTTTTGGAAACAAACCATTATTTTAATATTAACAAGGGTTTAGAAATTATACATACAGATACTAGGGGGTTACAGTTAGATAGATAAGAAATTTTAGAAATCAAAAATATATTATTAATAGCCAAATCCTTTTTGCGAATAGTCACCTTTTACATTTGTTTTCATATTAGTTCTTACTTATTCACCATTTTGTAGTTTTGTTTTTTTCTCTATGCTTGTATTTTTAATTTCAGTATACATTGTTTCCTGAAGATGATACCGTAGGTATCGAAACATGTAGAATAATTAATAAATAGTGGTTTAAACAAAGTATTTTGTATAATAATTAATAAAAAAAACTAATCTTTAATTAAATCTCACATCATTTAGTTTTGTCGACTTTTATTAGTTCATAGCAGATTTTATCATTTACAACTTGGGATAATATATTTTCTTACCGTTTCTGTTTCATATTTCAAATCGATTCTGACCATTTTTAATTAGTGTGTTTGCAATTATTTTAAATCAATTGTAAAATTCTCCGACATCGCCACATACAATGTTGCCAATACTAAAAGTAAAATACAGAAAATAGCTTAATTTGTTTTTGATTTTACTCACATCATTTTTTCCAACACCGTATAGGTTAAAAGGTCGATTTTTACATTATCTTATTTGGTTGATGATCAAATTATTAAAAAAATATGTTCGAAATTGACTCCCGACAATAAGAAATACAATATTTTCCAAAACATCGATGAACAATATGTTAAATCAACAAAGACAGAATAAAATGTACACCCAGCGCAACAAAAATAGCCACACCTATAGAAATATAATTTCGGCAGTTTTGTTCACTTTATCAGCTGTGTTTTGCTAACCGTTATATTTTATGTAAATAAGGCAACATATGTACATATTTTAGTTTTAATAAATATAAATTTTATAGTATAATAACAGCATCAAGGGTTTAAACCCTTGATGCTGTTATTATACCCTTAATTATTGAAGACTACATTTATTAGGAAAAACTTCCAGAAATATCTCTTCCAACTAAATCAGTCATTCTTAATTCAAAATGATTTCTATGTCGTTTCTATATCGATGTGTTAATCTATTTTGACATTAATATTTTTAATTAAACTAAATTAGAAGGATTTTAAAACGAGTTTATTATTTTAAACATCAAATCAATATTTTGTTTGACCCCCCTTGGGAACGGATTAAACTATGAATACGTCTCGGTATAATAAAGATTGTGTATGTATTCCACTGTAATTTCTTCATATGTTGTACATATATTTCAAGAACTGATTTATTTACATAATGTTTCATTTATACTAAAGGTTTAGTAGTAATGAACATCCAAGTCAATTTTTTTTCTTCTTTTCAGGATTTCACATGACGCCAAAACTATCCAAGATGTTCCCCGAGTCCTGTCTCTTGATCGTGGTTGGAGTCGTGATTGGGATAATCCTATACAACATCCGCAGCTTCCACGTATCTCCGCTCACCCCCGACACCTTCTTCCTCTACATGCTTCCTCCCATCATCTTGGATGCTGGGTACTTCATGCCGAATCGTCTGTTCTTTGATCACCTCGGGACCATCTTGCTGTTTGCTGTGATCGGCACCGTGTTCAACACTCTGACAATCGGTAGGTTTTAAATTAAAAAATATTTAACCTTTGTTATTTTAATTCAATTACTTCGAAATGTATTTTTAAACAATTGTGAGAATTCTTTTTTTTTTAAACAAAATGCCTAGTTCTATATAATTTATTTTAATCGGCGATTTTATTGTCGGGAACTAAAATTCCTGCTCAATCTTGTTTTCTTGATAACTTAAAAAATTACCTAGAGTGGATATTTAAAATTACATCATAGTGACGGTTTTTATTTTAAGATTAGGTATAAAGAATTTTTTTTATTTCAATTTATTTAAAAACATTCACTAAAATATACCGCAATAATCTTCATTCACCGGCGAAAATTGCAAATTTTAAAATATTTTTGTCAACTGTCTGACATTGTAAATGGTAATAATATGTATATTTTTTAATTTGACTAGCATACATAATCACTCCAGATAATATTATTATTATTAAAACAAAATTCACGAAAATGGTCATGACCTATCCACAATCTTAAAGGGTAATAAATAATTATTACGTTGGCATATAAGCGGCAAACGGTAGGGGTGTATTTCACCATTTAATTAAATATATTTTATATACACGTGCGTAGATATTTATTAGGGGAAAAAATATTTTTGTGTAGTTCCACAACCCAGCCTTTCCGGGTAAAATGCCACACAATCGCTCTTAAACGTGTAAGCCTGGCAATTTCAATCATGTTTTCCTACTATTATTGGACTGTATATAGAAAATCCCACCACATTTCGTGTCCTTACAGAACTATGTCCAAAAATCATCGTCGTATAACTCTTGCTAATATAAATTTTAAAATAATACCAATATCTATGCGGAATGATTTGAACTTCGCAAGGAACTGAAAACAAATATTGAGATAATCTCGACAATCTAAAAACAGATGTCGCAAGAGTGCAAAATAATTGAGATAGTTCTGATTTCTAATAATAACAAATTAATTAATTAAGCACGGTTAATTATCTAGTTATTTTGTTTTTTATTTTCTTATATTTCTACTCCATGTCGTACAAGTCCCAAAGTTTACACTTCTTTAATCTTACTCTTTTCTATCTGTATGGACTGCATATTTATACCGATCATTCTACATGGAAAAATTGATAAAATATGTTTAGATAATATTTTATCAACTTACTTACTTACTTACCATCACACCGTTTCTCCGCGGGGGTAGGCAGAGAGGATATAGCGCCACACTCTTCTGTCCTGACACACAATTCTCGCCTCATCCACATTCATACATCTTCTCATACAAGTTCTAACAGAACCATCCTCCATTAAGTGGTCTTCCGCAGACGTCCTCTATTTCTGGTGCCATCAACACTTGAGTCATATATCTTATTCTTTATCAACAATAATGTGTATTCGTGTTACGTAGGTAATATTATTAGGTAATGCAAATAATTAAAAATGTTGTTATTATTACACAATAAAATAAATATTTTCATAAAATGCTTGTGTTTGATGTTTAACTCCGAGAAGCCATATTTATTATAACCTTCAAAAGATTAAACAAGTCAGAACTTTCAGAGTGCTTTTATGCAATGTCTTGGGTCCTTTGGAAGGTTCTTAATATTTCATATTCGGTAGAAATTTGTTTCACCCTTTTTAATGAAACATTCAAGAAAACAGATTACACGTAATTTTTTTGTACACAGATATCGAGGAATATTTATTTCGTGTTAGTAATGTATTTTTTCTCTAAAATAATTTTCTCTAACTTGATGGGTCAGAAATGTACACTTTACCCCCCATTATATTTCACCCATCCTCTGACGTGTTGGTTTGAATTATAACGGGAACTTCACGTGCGGGTGTGTGTGTGTGTGTGTGTGTGTACGAATGTGTGGCTAAAGTAGGATTAACAATAACAAAATAGTATATCGAGGTTTATTGATGCTTGGAACACAGTTACGGATACAAGCATAAGTATTAAAAAGTCTACAACGTGAAGCATTTGTTAGTGTGTTAGTGTTCCACAACAAAAGCTTCATGGCCCAACGACTATACCATAAAACTATACTATATAAAGATCCAGCCGACAAAAGATCCGGCCGACTAAAGCTTCACCCGACCATTGATCCATGCGGCATTGGATCCAACGACACAACACAGCCATAAAGAAAAGCTTTCAAGAAATCTACGAATCGAAGAGTGACTGAATTATGCATATAACCTTTCGCAGATTACTAAAAATAAGTAACTAATCAAAAAAAAACCGATATGAAATATAAAGTTTACAGTAAGAAAGTGAAATTCTTAAATTAAAAACGAACGTCATATATATACAAAAAAAAACATATACGATGCTAAAACATAATAAAACTGTATTAATTATGTACCTATCTTTGGTTTGCATGATTTAATCATATAAAAAAGAAAAATTTAATATATTAATTAGAAAGATATACATATAAAATCAATTTTATCGAAAAATATTGTTGTTGCGCCACCGGGATTCGAACCTGGATCTCTTTTCTAACCGGGGAAAGTGCATTATCCAACTATGCTACAGCGACAATTTTCGTACCTATATGTTACATTTTTGATATTAATACATTTAATCGTTCCATTATTTGAAAGATCCATCTACCTTATCACAGACCGTCTGTTCTGAATAATTACAACTTCACAATAAGAATGTGTTCTCCTAATAGAAGTAAAGTATATTTTAAAACACAATATAGAAATAAACATGGTAAAATTATCTTAATAACACAAATATCTCGATAATGAAGATTTTTTATGATAAGTGGTAAATAAATATACAATATACATCTGAAAAAAAATAACAATAAATCCTGTATATTTTCTGTACGAAGAATTTATTATTTATGTAATTTAAATATCTTAAACCCGCTCACATATATTCGACGCTCGATCGGATTTAACGTAATGGCTCTATACTGGTAAGCAGCTTAAAGGTTTATTTTGTTGTCTAGGCTTCGAGGATCCGAAAACATCATCATCTATGGTGCCCTTTAACTGTCCAAATAGTAACATAGTGTGGGTGAATATTCCAGATAGTAACAAACGTAGGGCCGGTTGTATAATCAACAGTAACTTTTTAACATAATTTTTTTTGCGAAAACGTGTTTAAATGTTGCTAAAAAAATATTTACTTCTCGAAAGTACATCCCGTAGTAAACTAATTATACTCTCCGATATACGATAGTAAAAAACGAGAATCGATAGTTAAATATGGCGGACTTTTCACAGCTGTTTCAAAAGTCAAAAGATACTTTGGAAGTCGCAGTAAACGACAATTAATCATTCAATATCCCGCTATTTGAGTGATGAGAGTTCGTCCGATGATGATCTCGTTGTTTAATATACATTAGCAAATAATCCAAAAAAATGTCACCACCAACGTGAATAATAAAGCATAAAATAAAGAATAGTTCATGATTATTTATTAAGGAGAACACATTCTTATTGTGAAATTGTAATTATAAATATATACATATAAAATCATTTTTGTCATGATTATTTATCCCGCCTATAGACATCTCATCTACGCTTTGACAATAGTAAATTTGACGTTCAAACAACCCACAAACGATTTTTACCACGGGCGTTAGTAAAAAGTTACTACAGTAAAAACATGCCATAGTTAAAATTTACTACAGATTACACAACCGACTCGTAGGATGGATAAATTACTTCCGTATTTCTACAACTATGAAAATACACTTGCCTATTTAGTAAATATGGCTGTGTAATTGATAATTAAAAGTTAATTCGTGTATTTATTTAATATTGAATAATCGGTATTTAAAAATGATGAGAGACTTTAAATTCGCCGAATACAAGTAGGTAGGTATTTCAAAAACGTTTTCATATTCAAGTTTCCTGTCGAAACAAGATAAGCAATCTTGTTTTTGTGCCATACAAGTGCTACTCGAATTTGACTCCTGACCTTCAACGTGACAATGGAAACATTCTATAGATATTCTCTATTATATATATATATACTCCTGAATGGTACATTTCAATACTTATTTTATTGAAAATTGTATACGATTATGGTACGGGTTTTATAATACGGGAATATTTATTAAACGGGAAAATATTATCACTTTTCACTTAAATCGCAACTGCCTCGACTACCCACTCGTGTCGCATCAATAGCGTACTTGTACCCGGAGTAAAACATTTAAATAAAATATTTATATCTATATATATTCATCAGAAAGCGAACTATTATTATATATATTTTGAATAAGTTGAGAATATTCATTGTACCTTTCAGACTATTTAATAAAAATGTAACAATATTAGTGACATGTATTGGGATATAAAAAAGATTTAACATTGGTAGACTCGGGTAGATTTCTCTGTGAGTGAAAGTATATTCTTATTTGTGTGCGGGGTGCGAGCAGGACCATCACAATGGTATCAGAAGAAGCTATAATATGAATTTTAAAGCGATGGTTGCAAATGAGGCGGAGATAACTAATAATAGGAGTGCTTGTAGAGTTCCAGAAGTAAACGTTCTGCGAATATGACATTTTGTGGGAGAATGAAAGTGTGAAAGAGCATACTGACGATGAAGATGCGACCTCAGTGAGTTCTGATTCAGAATAAACATTTATTTTTATATTTCATCTTCTTATGTATCTTGCTCTCTACATATTTTTGTCCTAAAATTACTTTATTTTGTTAACATGAATGTAAAATGTGTTATTTACCAATTAAAAATAATTATCAATGTTTAAATATATCCAAGAACACACAATTACTGGATTCTTACCTACAAAGGCACTGTTATTAAACAAATATCAGATATCTCACAGAGACAAAGTTTTTTTTTATGTTTAATGGAAAATGTATGGAAATATGGGGTAGTTGGTAAACGTTATACCCCATACTCCTATATACTTTTCATTAAATATAATAAAAATAGCTTCGTGTCTATGAGATATCGGATATTTGTTTTATAATTTTCTACTTCAAAGGTGTGCGAGTGCTGGATCGGTGAATAATAATATAGAAATGGACCAAAGAAGTAGTTCAGGATGATTACAATTAGTCTGTAGAAGTTATTAAGTATAGTTAACTTTTATCGCAAAAATTATTATCCGCGATCTGTCTAAACGCCGTGATTTTACGACTGCTTTAGAATTATAATTAATCAATTAAAATTACATATTATGAAAGTTTTCAATGATTCAAATATATAAGTTCATATCTGGAAACACATACTAACATATATAACTTTCAAAAATTTGATGAATGTGGAGATTGAGGGGTGAAAATTGGTGAACGTTATATATATATATATATAAAGTGATCACTTAAGCCAGCCGAAGACAGGTCGTAAGCCCTCTAATTACCCCATATTTCTATATATTTTCCATTAAATATAATAAAAAATAGCTCTGTCTCTATGAAATATCCGATATTTGTTTAAAAAATAATTACTTATGCGATTGAATTTACTTTATTTATTTTCTTTTGTGAGATAAAATATATATCGTGTTATATACGAATTATTTATTCTAAATATCTTTATTAAAATTTTCTGTACTGCGTAAAATTTTGCTGCGTTATATTTGATCTGATACGCTATTCATTTTTGAGATTATAAATCTCTCTACGATAAAATAAAAATACTATTAATAAATTGGCTAAAACTGTGATTTTTTTCTCTTGTCCACAGGGAGCTCCCTATGGGCTTGCGGACTGTCCGGAATGTTCGGACGGGAAGCCCCCATCCTGGACATGTACCTGTTCTCGGCTTTAATCTCCGCCGTGGACCCGGTCGCTGTGTTGGCCGTATTCGAAGAGATTCACGTCAACGAGATCCTGTACATCGTGGTCTTCGGAGAATCCCTGCTGAACGACGCAGTGACCGTGGTCCTGTACCACATGTTCGAGGCCTACACGGAGATGGGGGTGGCCAACATCGTGTACACGGACGTCCTCTCCGGGCTGGCGTCATTCTTGGTCGTGGCGGTGGGAGGAACCGTCATCGGAGTCGTGTGGGGCTTTGCCACGGGGCTTGTGACGAGGTTCACCCACCAAGTGAGGGTCATAGAACCGATCTTCATCTTCGTGATGGCCTACCTGGCCTACCTCAATGCTGAGATCTTCCACATGAGCGGAATTCTCGCGTGAGTATTCTGCCTATATTATTATTCATTATTATGATGCATTTACGGTGGAGTGCGACACCTCTCGAGCGCCATCCCGAAGTATCGAAATACCGCTTAAAACGACGCGCTTCTACATATTGAAAGATATTAAATTTTACATGAATGACAGGCGATAATCGAAATTTTAATCACGCCTTTATAGCGTGTGAAAAATACAATTTCAAAAAAATATTATATTACTAAATTTTACATAACCCGCGCAGCTTTTTAACTAATAATATTCATTACAAATTAAATGTATTAATTATAAAGATATAAAAATGAATTTTATCTAAAAATATTGTTGATGCTACTGGGATTCGAACCTGGATCTCTTCAACTCCGGCTATGCTATACCAACACAGTGGATTAATGACAAATTTTCGAAGTTATATGTTACACTTTTCAAATTAATACATCTATCGTTCCATTATTTGAAACCCATCTCCTTTAGTATTATTGTTTAGGTTCGAACCTCGCTAGCAACAATCATATTTTTCGATAAAATTGATTGTATATGTATGCCTTTCTAATTAATACATTTAATTTGAATTTAAATTATCACAGATCTATGTTCTGAATAATTACAACTTCGCAATAAGAATGTGTTCTCCTTAATAATATACAGTGGAACCCTGATTTTACCCGTTTTCCTTCTATTTGCGTGTTATTTCTGCAGTCCCGTATCATTTTAGTACATTAAAAACCCTATTTTACGTTTGTTTTTCCCGCGATTTACGTCTAACAATTATTAAAATTCGTTCGGCCAGTTCGCTATTCACCACAGAGCCAAGAATGTGTTGGTCATTTGCTTGTCGTATATAGGTATTTTACATTCTCATACCTACGTAATTTGTACGTTTCATTTTTTATTGTTTATTACAAGCTAAAATTAGTAAGAAAATTGCATAGAATATAGTATAGACAACATTGATGGCTGGGAGGGAATTCATGAATAACCCTTGCAGACTTACTTAGACGTTGACTCCAAAGTAATAACGTCGGACGTAGTGTAAATTGATGAAATAATGGATAGTCGTATAAACTAAAACTTGACAAAAGAAGAAGCTTCCTGCGAAGAAGAAGTATCTGCTCATCCCATAAACCCAGTTCCCACAAAAGACGACTCCATAAGGCACATTAAAGGCCTAAAAGCATATTTTACTAATATTAGTAGTGTACCAGCAGAAACCTTTAATTTAATTTATAATATTGAAAGAATTATTTAAAAACAACAAATAAACATGCTGCAAAAAACATAATTTGATTTTTTTCAAACCCTTTAATTTATATTTTCCCTCTGTTTACATTTTTGTTGTTGATCCCTTCAAAAACTCAAAATCGTGGTTCTACTGTACAAGTTGTATCAATGTGTCCAAAATTTAATAAAAATTAATGACTCCTGGCGTCTCTTATCGGATTACTCAAAGGTATTTGAGATTCCATAAAAATAAATTTGATGGCTTTCAAATAATGGAACGATAGATGTATTAATTTGAAAAGTGTAACACAGAGGTTCGAAAATTTGTCGTCAAAGCGCTGTGTTGGTATAGCATAATCGGTCAATGCACGTTCCTCGTATCGGAAGAGATCCAGGTTCGTATAAAATTGATTTAATTTGTATATCTTTCTAATGTTATGTTATTCTTCTTCGTCGGCGGTCCCTCGATACGAGGATGACGTCTGCTATGGTTATCGATTGCGAGTTCGAGTGTGGCTGATGAGCCCTATTCTGGAACCGCACACCCTTGCACATGTTATGCACGCGTATCCCTTAGGCAGGGGGATTCTGTGGGCAGTGACGGTTCTTACTCCTTTTCTCTTCTCATTTTCCTTCCTTTTTTCGGTAATTGCGTGAGCCCTCTTCCGTTAATGTTATGTACATACTCGTACAATCTTATTATGTCTTATTATATAACGTTAATAATAATTTGTTGAGTGTTCATACTTAATTCGACTTAACATCACACAAATATGTATACCTACTATAGTCGCCTAATGTGACGAAACATCACTTAGTTACAGTCCAATAAATATTGATACATTTTATAATATTAGTGATACCTAGAGGTTGTGTAGTAGTTGAATTATAATTCGATAACTGTATGGTAGACTCGGAAAGAAGACATATCGGACTGTTAAAGTAATTCAAGTAAAAAGAGGAAGACCAACAGGAATATGCTTTGAAGTTGAATATATTGAACGATAATATTGACAATAATATATAAACATTTCCAATTAAGTTTACACCTAATATTTCTGTATTAAGAAGAATACTTAACATAGATACCAGAAACAGTATAAGCGTTTGAGTTTTAAGATTTAGTTTATTACTGAAGATGACGCAGTAAGCGTCGAAAACGTTAAAAAAAATTAAAGTGTAGTGTGAAGTAAACGACCTTTCGTTTTATTTTAAAAATTAATTATGTTATAAGTTAAATACATTTTTATTTATATTACGTAATATAACGAAAACGTTACATTTCCTCTCAAAACTCATTTAAAATTTGACAGTACAGTTAGTGTTCTCAGTTGCGAAAGAACAAAAACATAATCAGGTCGGTCGCTAGGGAGAGATTTAGGAATATTATTGCTAATTATTCCATCTCTTGGACCGACGAACCGGCGAAAGCCTGCCTGGAACAACTTCAGCTCTGCTTGTGTTGAGCCGAAACATCGAATAAACTTTCAGCGAGTTAACGAACAAATAATTATAATCGTGGGTCGTCTAAAAGAGAGAACCGTTCAAATCTTTTTGTAAATTACCTATAAATTGACAGTTTACGAATTCGTGTTATGCTACTTTATCTTCCAGAAAGATATACTGTGCATATTACACCCCTACTTATTATCACGTAGTTCATGATTTCGCGATGTGTGAATTAATGTCATATTTCAGATAATTATTATGACAATTTAAAATGTATGATTGTGACGTAATCAATACGTTTTTTTCGAAAAAAAAATGGGACTAATACTTGCATTCTTTATGGTTTCATGACGTAGTCAATAGGTTGGTATGTGTGTATAATAAAATTAATATTTGTAGTGGTAGCACTTGAACGTTTGTAGATTGTTGATTGATCAACTAACTGGGTAATTATAATACTCGCTTCGTAATTCATTCCTCGATGGATATATTCCCGAAGCAAAATCATTAATATCATTACATACTAGCATATTTCACTGATGTGGTTAAAATGTTTCCTCTTGGGGTAATAAAATGTTTACGTAAATAATATTGATTTGAAAAAAACTAACTGGGTAAAATAATATATTCTTTTTATATTCATAAGTTTATAAATCGAACATTTAAAATGATTTTATCAATACATATATTTGTATAAGTGATTTGGGAGTGACATTGTTTGCTTTAATTAAATTCCATTTGGATATTGAGGTTACCAGAAACACCTTACGGCACGAATCTATTTTTATCTGATAGCTCCGACCCTTTCTGTACTAACGTCGACAAGTGTATTTTTGTACTCAACTCACAACCCGATGGAGCATTCGGAGTGTACAAAGCAGTGGAGGTTAATTAAACACATCGCTGGCATAAATGGTTAGGTCAACACTCCCGAGTCGCAAACGAAAACGTGGTTCAACCTCATTCTACCAACGTTCAGATATCCGAGTCCGGAAGTCGAGTGTGTAGAGAATTTTACGAATTAACGAAACGTTCCTCGCAGACTCCTGAAGAATCTTTGTTAAATGTAACGAAATATTGTTCTTTGAAACTTGTTTTAAATAGTATCATGTAACCAGAGGCGTAAGCCAATGAGATGCACATTGTATGGGGGCCCAAAAGTTCACGACTATCAATTATTCATTTGGTATCAATACTTTTCTCACCGCTAATGTGGACTAATATTTTTTTAAGCCACCATAGCAATAAATGACGTTAAGATAAATTAAAAAACGTTTTCGATACGTTATTCAATAGGAGGTACTCTGCTAGTATGTCGGATTAGGGACCAGACCATTGCCGCAAAGTGAAAATTGTTGTAAAGCGAAGCAAAGATTTTTTTAAATTCTTAGTGCATATTAATGCTGTTAATAATTTTGTTTTTCAGTGAACCCTTCCGTTTTGCGTTGGGGCCTAATACCGTTTTTCATTCCTTTTTGCATTGGGGACCAAGTTTTGTAGTTACGCCACTGCATGTAACATATGTCTACACTATTTTAATAGTGAGATAGATGCGTAAATTTCGAATCGTAAATGATTAAACTGTATGTGAAATTTCCCTACGATTTTGAAGATAATCGATATTCAATTATTATTATTTTATCGAAATAGTATATTGTCTTGTAAGCAATCTATCAGAAATATAATTTCTCCAAATTTAAATTGTCTGACAAACTTTGTGTTTTAACGCTTCGTATAAAATTAAAATAAAGTTATATTTATCAAAAGCTTTGATTCTCAGATCTCAAAAAAAATGCATAAAATAAATAAACAAACTATAATCATATAACCCCAAAAATCTTAATGCATTGGTAAATTTTCATTATTTCTTGGAAGATCTATCTGTCGAAGATATTAAATGAATAACATGAAAAAAAATGCTTCTTTAGAAACATCTTTGTTCATTCCTTCTATAAAAACTATAAGTGGAAATATCTTGAGAATCAATTTCTTTTTTTTTAAATCCTTAATACTCCATTTTAAAAAATGCTCTGAAATTATGTATTTTCTCTCCAATTATTTTTTATATTATTGCAGTATTTTAAACTGATTATTGCACACGTTTTATATCACTAAAATTATCAATCGGAAACGCGAAAATATGCATTTATGGTTTTTTTTTGTTGTCCCGAAAAGAATGGCATATTTTTAAATTACTATTATTATTTAAAAAAAGGCCGCATTTTACGTGAATAACTTTGACGATCAGTTGTGACTTATTTGTCGTCTGGATCGAACAGCTTTTTTCACCAGTGTTTGATCAACATCTGGACAACAACAAACCCCATTTTCAATGGAGGACTTCGTTACGAGGAAGCTGACACGCTCTTGTGCGCTGTATGAATTTCACCAATAAAATTCTGTAACCACAGCAACCAAAAAACAATTGTGCCATCTATGGCGAAGCTTTACTAGTTCGTCAATACTAAAAATGATTCCAAAGAATTAAATCAAAAAAATTTTGTTTCGAAGACAAGCCTAGAAGTGAAACACCAAAAATCATAGATTAAGATCCCTTATCTGCAGAAATTGAGGCCAATTAACGAATTAACAAAGAAGACCAGTATTTTCATGGCCCAGTCTGATTCAAAGAATTTAGAAAAAAATCAGAAAGGTGTGGGTGGCAAAAAGCGACGACAATGTGCGGCCTCAAACTACGAGAATAATGCGGGAAAAAATTAATGCTCTCGGATAGAAAACTGTTGATCACCCTCCGTATTCTCCTGATTTAGTGCCATGTCTTTACAACATAATTTAGATGTGAAAATTTTTAATAGTGTCATTATTTTAAATCAAAGCATGTCATTTTTTACAAATGAGGGATTAAAAACTTGCCTGAACGATGGAATAAGGTTGTTTCTATTGATGGAGTCTGTTTTCTTGAATAATATTGTGAAAATAAATTTGTTTTTAAAAAAAATGCTTTTCATTCACAAAAACGTCATTTTTTCGGGTACCCTTAATATTTGTTTTTGTTTAACAGATATAAATCTGCTATAGCTATTTATTTATTGAGTCAGGCATTTAATACGCATAAGTTACTTTGATTCATCAGAAATAGGATTGAATAAATATAAATAACTACTTGTAATTTAATTTGCGTGAATTTAAACTTTAACAATGTGCATCTCAAACAACGCCAAACCACTCATGGAGCGAAGGAATTTATTCTGTTGTATATAAATAACGGATAAGCCCAAAAAACTTTTCACAGAATGTTTATATTCTTTTTTTCTCTGACATTTCTGAGAGTGTTAAGTATATTAAAAACGTGTTTTCTATTACCACGTAAAACTTTGGTATTGAGTAAAAATAAGCTAGGTACTTTTTAGTATTACGCGATTTTTTGCGTATTTGTTTACTATTTTGCGATTTATTTAGTGATTATGGAAAAAAAGACTTTTTCTATAAATACACATGTACCTTAACCGTTCTTTAGGTGTAATATTCTGAGCTGAAGATACAGCAGCTGACGTTGATATCTCGTGATTTCACTTTTCATTTATCGCATGTACCGTATCATGATGCCACGTATGCAGTTTGTTTAAGATTTACGACCGGAAACTTTTGCAGTTATTTCAGGTTTTTTACCGTCACAATCTGAGCGCTGACTAGTTTCGCCAGGTGTATTCAAACTGGCATTAACATCTGAACAAATATGTAAATCTTATTTAATTATCATTGTGAATTGTGATGTTAATCATCTTTGTCAACACTGATATTTGTTGTTAGTTAGAACGCGGCCGACACGCGTTATTTTTCGTCACAATTAGCTCATGAGGTCGGCTACATCTCGCATCTAACCTTAAAGTCTATTATAAATATTATTTAATAACCTTTCATGTTACATGTATCTATTATCATCACGTGAGATGCTTCATTGTTATCAAATCAACTCGGTCGGAACATATCACTGAGGACGGTGTGTTCAAATATAATAAAATAACGCCATGCATACATTTCTTTTGAAGTCTTGAAATTGCATTGAAGTTCTTGTTCTTTAAATAATGGCCGATATATAATTTTTAACATAATCATTAATTTTGTTTGAGCCAGGCATTTAATTTTTATAACATTAGAAAATTAGAATAACTTGTATTTTTTGTGAATTTAAACTTGAGAATTATGTATCTCAAACAGCACTCAACGTTAACCATTCACGAGGTGAAGGAACAGAAGCAACGAAAAATGCCTTTAAACAATTCTTAGATTTTAATACGCCTGAGTTTTATTTTTATAATAAGTTTATAAAAATGCGAACAATTATCAAAAATGCCTCTCACTTTGAATAATAAAGTTAAATTAAAAGAACACATTCTTATTGTGAAGTTGTAATTATTATTCAGAACATAGGTCTGTGATATTTTTAATACAAATTAAATGTATTATAATTAGAAAGATAAAAAATTCTGTCTTCTCCTATCGGATTACGCAAAGGTCTTTGAGATTCCGTAAAAATAAAGAGATGGCTTTCAAATAATGGAACGATAGATGTATCAATTTTAAAAGTGTAACATATAGGTTCGAAAATTTGTCGTCAAAGCACTGTGTTGGTATAGCATAATCGGTTAATGCACGTTTCCTGGATTGGAAAAGATCCAGGTTCGAATACCGGTAGAAACAACAATATTTTTCGATAAAATTAATTTTATACGTGTTTCTTTCTAATTAACACATTTATTGTTTTAGATTGTTTACTTTGTTTTATTAACCACTTAATATCATTTTCTTCTTCAGGGTGTCATTAACTTATCAAAAACAGAGTCAACGAAAATTTACTCATAAATTCTAAAGACAAAGATGATAAATTTAACAATTCTGGTGTCTATAAACTTAGTTGCAAGGATTGTGCTGCATTTTATATTGGTAAAACGGGTAGAAATTTTAATATAAGAGTAAGGGAGCATTTGAGATGTTTGAACAGTAGTGGGTTTTCAGAATTTTCTAATCATTTGATAGAAAATGGTCATGATTTTGATAAAAAATTGGGATTGTCAATTTTGCATATAAACGGTGTTGGTCACAAATTAAATAATTTGGAATCGTTGGAGATAAATAAAGCGTGTAAAACTAATCAAAAAATTATAAACAACCAACTAAATTTAACTACGAGTCCCATTCTAAAATTTTTTCCCAAAAATTATTCTAGTAAATTTGTATTAAGTAATGATTTGAGTACTAAAAAAAATTTTTTTTTTTTTAAATAAATTCTGGCAAAGAAACAATAATATATGTTTTAGTTAGTTATGACATCCTGAAGAAGAAAATGGTATTTTTCGAAACCGGTAGATGTATTTAAACTCAATTTAGTGGTTAATAAAACAAAGATAATAAATAAAAATATATGAATTTTAACCACAAAGTTAATATTGCTAATTTTAAAAGTTTAAAAAAAACAGAATCTATTTTTAAAAAACAATAATTATTAAACTAACTTAAATTGTTACTTGATAATTGATAATGGATTTTAATTACAAAGTTGATTTTGCTAATCGGAAAAAAAACTCTTTATCCATTATTTTCGGAACAACCTCACAAAATCTTCACCACGTGATTGGAATCAGAAGCTTTTCCACAAATATAAAGGCATTTTTTATCTTGACTGTTTTACCCTAAAACATGAGAATGTCCGAATCGATTTTGATGTAGTTTTTATCAGTATATCAGAATTTTTTCCGAGAAAAATTTATACTGTACATCATTGCGGTATATCAAGAAATACAGGAAAATGAAGAAATATTATAAATTGCGCAGATTGACACACAAAATTCAGTACAATGCAAAACTGGGATATACCTAAGTATATCAAAACACTGTAGGGTTTAATAGTTCTACAAAAAGTTTCCAATGGAATAAACCGTACATCGATAAGTATATATCTCACAATTCACAATTAAATGTAGGTGCTTACATTTTATATACAAATATATATGTATATATGTTACAGTGAATCTGTATTACCAGTGAGAATATATTTTCACTGGTGAAAGTATATTTTCGCTAAGCCGGTCAGTGGATGTATATCTAACAATGAAGATACAAATTCACTGGTTACATTTAGTGAGTTTGTATTCGTTGACAAGCGAGAATACGCCGCGCGGGAATATTTGGCCTTAAGTGTCGATGTGTCGCCCTACAGCATGGCAACAAATAGTTTGGTGGCGTTTACAACTGTCACTTTTATTCGATTATAGTACTTTCATTTATATTAAATAAAGTTATTTACTGCATAAACTACCGTGTTTATAACCTCAGCCATTTTTATTTCCTTTTCAACACACAGGTTAGGTTAGGTTAGGTTCAATTATAGGTTAGGGTAGAATAAACATTTGCTAAAATCTGCTAGTGAAGTTATATTTCCACCAGTAGAATTCGGATACGATTTCACTGAAACATCCGTGAAAATATATTCTCACTGGTAATACACATCCACTGTAACATATATACAAATTAAATTAATCAACTACAAATATATGCCTATAGAAAAAAGTCGAAAAAATATTTAGTTTCCTACCGTTATAGAAACAATAATATCCTTACAGGCATATAAATGACAAGCATATCAATTAAGATATTTATAAAAAAAATCATAAACATTTATTTTTAAAAAAATTGTGTAAATTTATTATAAACAAATAAATGGCATCACTCCTTTTTTAACATAAAAATTTAAAACAAATATTTTTATAACAAACAAATACAATGTACATATCTAAAAATTACAATAAAAATAAATGCAGTATATTTGTCAGTACAAAATATTTTCACTAACTTTAAGCGTAATACTTTCGCTTAAAAAATTATTTTCATAAAATATTAATATTAATTAAATGATGACAAGCCTTCATTAAATGTGTCTATAAATTCGCTACACACATTACTAATCCTGTGTAGCCTAATTGTATTTGTAAATGTGGTAATTTATCCTTACATTTTCGTATTTAATATTATTATACAGGTATTGAAATTTTCTCACCATGGCAAGCGTCCCTAGCGCAGAGAATCGTAGGTGATTTATATCACAAAACATTAGTCAAGTCTGGCTTGGTCACGTAACTCATAATGATATCTGCCGTAGAAAACAATTGTTGAGAGATATTTTTAAAGTATGTACATAAAACTTAATTTTTCATGATATTATAGATGAATCACAGAGACGAAGCTATTATTTATTTTACATGGGAAGGTAAGTATGGAAATCTTGGGCATTGCAGGGCTTACGACCTGTCATCGGCTGGCTCAAGTGATCACTTTTACACAATGTAACATTCACCAATTTTATCCGACTACCACACCTATCAAATATTCGGATGTTGCATATATAAACCTTACAATTATTTATTATGATATTCATTCTCATGTAACAGTATAGATGTCGCTAAAGCTGAGACTCTTTGTTGACCGAAGTATGGGGCTATATTCTTTATGTGTATATATGAAATTCATCTGAATTATTAATATATATATATGTATACTATAATACGAATCCCACGTAAAATAAATAATAGCTTTGTCTCTGGGAGATATTTATAATATCTTGATGACAATTAGGGGATAAATCCCAATAATTGGTTCCTACAAAGATTTGGACGCACTCAAAAAAAATTTCATGCCAATTTTGGATGAGATATTGATGGACAAAGTATAACAGTCGGAGTGATAATGCAAAGATTGGCAGAGCACTGAAGAGAGTGGCAGAAAAAGGTGATGATGACATATAATATGACATATAGTTGATAACCAACGCATTTACGTCAGGGGTACATAATTTATTACGTTTCAAATAAGAATATATTGTATTTAATGTTCGACTAGAAAAATAGATTCCACAACAATACCACTTTTCAAACTAAGCTAAACTAAAATATGACCAACATTTTAGTCTCCCGAGACGAGGCTCTAATCCTTTCACTAGACTGTAAAAATTGTATATTTTTTCGAAAGGTTGATTTTTTCTTTTGTACCTTTATAAGTAATTCATTTAATTTCTTTTAACTTTACCATAACATGATTTATAAGCATATCTCACCACTCTAAATGAAAATGATTGCATATTATATTATATTAACATACCAAATTGATGCAGGATAATGCATACTTTTAGTACAATAACATCTTATCTAATTTATTTCCCTTCGTTATATTTCATTTAAATAATAACTATGTTAAAGACAATCTTGTCATGCAGTTAGACAAAAAATAAAATTATAATGTGTGTATATATATATGTAATAAAATTGAAAAAAAATTTTTTTTTAAAAGACGAGTATCTTACTGTTAGATTAATAAACACTCAATGTTCTCAATTTTTTTTTTGCTAATCTTTATTACTTTATTATTTATTACCTATGTTATATTCCGACATATTCATTTAAAAGGAATCGTAATCTTTTATATAAAACCCAAAAATCTTTTTATGCGACTCGTGAAATTGATATATTTCATTGGTGTGGAGTGTCAATATCTTTTTGAAATGTCGATACTTTTTGTAGGAAAGGTTCATTTTCAAAATAGTACACAAAAAGTTTCTTTATGTTGTCAAAAATTTGGAAATTGGAATTGGAACAGTAATTTTTGATATGAATATTGTTTAGGTAGACAATTATTCGCCGGGTCTGGGGTCCAACAAGGCGCTTCCATCTTCCCATGTCTTGCGCAGCTTCAGTTATCTTTAATCAATAAAAATCATTTTCTAATCGATTTTAACCCTCTTTATTTAGAAATATCATTCTGTTCGTAATGACAGTGACATTTACAATAATAACGCTAGTTCTACCATTCCTCAATCTTTCTGTAGAATGTAATTAAAATTGATAGTCCTAACAGTTTGAGAAGCGGTGGTCGGTACCATATATTCAGTGTAGTCACTATACACGGTACATGGTAACTACCGAAACGGTTCCGTTGAACAAACAGATCATAAATTTAAGGCTATATAAAGCTCTGTCGCACAACGTGGCCTTACACACTTATCACGAGGGCTCACAGATAACAATATGGAAATATGTAAAATAAATCATCCTCAAACAATATTATGGGAGCCTTTGTTTAACTGCGTGACAGAATTAAGAACGAACCAATCCGCCAAGTCTCTGCTCACTTTAACTTATGAAAATATGTTATTATTCAAAAATAATAGAAGATTTATAAGATCACAAAATCATCAAATATACAAGGCTTATACATTCGCCACTTAAAATTCAAATGCCTTTATCTTCCCAATCTAGTTGGCTGAATAAATTTTCAACTTATATAGGTGTCGAATATATTTCTTCGTGAAAAAACGTCTGTTGGGCATCAGACGAAGGGACAGGAAAAAAAAACGCGGATAAGAGAACAGATAGAGAACAAAAGACCGATATATTGCCTCAAAACCCGCTGGATTAAAAAAAATTGAAGACAATTGGGGAGGCCTTCGTCCAGAGATCACCTGATACATAGAAAATTGTCAGAAAAACTTCAACTTCATGAAGCACTTTTTTCTTTTGATAATTTTCAGCATATTTTCGTTTGTACGTGTAGGTTTTATATTAGAATAATTCATTTAAATATTTTAATTCCCATTTAAATATTCTAGAAATCTTAATGTTAAAACATTACTAAAATTTTAAAATATTATTTAAAAAATTATTGAAAATTGTTTTTTTTTTTAAATATGTATTATAATGCTTATTTTTTTTACTTTCAACAATACAATCGAATCATCTGAAATGTATTTTTATAACAAATAATAGTATGACTAGCGGTTCACAATGGAGTCCTGATACCGACACCAATGTATAGAAGCAGGCAGAAGACTAACGAAAGTAGACAATGCAGTGCAGTAGCTAATCTATTTTTGAGAGAGTAAAAAATGAAGAATTGAAGAAATGTAAAGCTAATCTTAGTATAGTGAGTAAGATTAAGAAAGAATCACTTAGGTGGTGTGGTCATATGAAACGGATTAATTAGGAGAGAATGTTAAAAAATAATATATATATGGCGCCGCAATGAAAGGCACCAAAAATGAAAAAGACGTCCGCCAAAGACTTGGCACGACCAGGTAAACCATACACTGGAAGATAGTCATGTTAGAAGCCACAATGACCGGCGAGTTTATGTGAGAATATGTATGAATGTGAATAAGGCGAGAATTGTGTGTCAGGACAGAAGAGTGTGGCGCTCTATCGATATGATGGTAAGTAAGTAAGAAATAATAGTATGACATATTTTGATCGACTTAATTTTGAGGGGAAAGGGTGAAAGACGAACATTGAACTGGAGTATCTTTTTACGATACACCCACAATCTCGGTAACGTGTCCTAATGGACTAACACGGTTCAGTTTCAAATTGTTCAACAGTATAAAGTTGTCAGATACGATTCTATTGGCAGGGGTGTTGGGTAGATTGGTATCCACCGCTCCCAGTTGTCCACACTGCTTGAATAGGACCCGAACTTCACAAAAGGATTCTCAGCTCAATAATCCAGTTTAGGGTCTCGGGTGTGTCGTATTGTATTGTGGACTTCGGGATTAGTACAGTGGCGAACACGTCCGACGAGATTCGACGCTTGTATCACATCATACTCAGATAGTGTAACGTGTTTCGTTCATTATGATGTTAATCTCATTTCGATGGCAAACCAACGTGTCATTGAAGGTGCCAAATAAAATACGAAATAATTTAAAAGATAGTGGTAATATACACATATTGTGCACCTGATGAACGTCAACTAGCGCGGACGTGTCCAAGCCCCGACGTCCAGAGATGGGCTCGTAACACCTTAAACAACCCCAAAAGAATATTTTAAATTAAAAGACCACATTCTTATTGTGAAGTTGTAATTATTCAGAACATAGGTCTGCGATATTTTAAATGTGAATTAAATATATTAATTAGAAAAATATACATATAAAATCAATTTTATCGAAAAATATTGTTGTTGCGCCACCGGGATTCGAACCTGGATCTCTTTCCAAACCGGTGAAGATGCATTATCCAACTATGGTACAGCGACGATACTTCACAATAATAATGTGTTCTCTTAATAATAAAGTCGTATCAATGTGTCAAAAATTTAATAAAAATAAATTGATAATTCTGGCGTCTGCTAACAGATTACTCAAAGGTATTTGAGATT
The DNA here is from genome assembly GCA_031772225.1 of Eubasilissa splendida. Classification (NCBI taxonomy): domain Eukaryota; kingdom Metazoa; phylum Arthropoda; class Insecta; order Trichoptera; family Phryganeidae; genus Eubasilissa; species Eubasilissa splendida. Next base: position 3,762,137 of record CM062854.1, on the reverse strand, counting down.
CCGTAAAACTAAGACTCTTTCAAATAATGGAACGATTAAATGTATTAATATCAAAAAGGTAACATATAGGTTCGAAAATTAGTCGCTAAAAATATCGTCGCTGTAGCATAGTTGGATAATGCACCTTCTCCGGTTTAGAAAGAGATCCAGGTTCGAATTCCGGTGACGCAACAACAATATTTTTCGAAAAAATTGATTTTATATGTATATATTTCTAATTAATATATTTAATTCAGTATTTTAAACATTATTTATGTTTTTATTTTCTTCACGCATGTTTTTTTTTCAAAAACATTGCCTAGAAGTATTCAAAAATATATAATAATAGTAAAAATAAATAATAATTGAGTTATTTTACGAGTAAAATAAAAAATAAATTCAGACTTTTGCCGATCGACTGAATATACATCAGTGGCTTTTGTTAAACACTTTCTTTTATAACATGCGCCTTTAGTGGTGTGAGAGTGGGCCTTCGTGAGATAAAATCTCTACAACAAATAAAAAATGATTTTCTTTTGTTACGACTCAATAGAAAAACTCGAATTCGTGAAAAGGATCATAAAAATATTCGGGACTTTTAGCGCCCCGAGCGAAGGTTCTGCGTTTGATTTTAAGGTTTCAAAATGTTCTTCTAAAAAATAAAAATAAAAAATCAAAATTCAATTTTTAAGCTTTATTCAAATTCAAATAGAATTATATACTTATTTTCTACCTGTGTGTGGGGTAACATTGTTTGATTACGTTTATAGCATTTAATTTAGCCTAATCATGTGTTGCATATGAAAGAAAACATATGAATATAATTTCCCTGCTACGCGGGTTCTTCAATGCGAGTGATGTAATAATTTTGAGATAACATCTTGAGTATTTTTCCGTCTTGTATTTTTCCAACGATCTTCGAGCACATTAAAAAATATGTAAATTTCCCCCAAAATTTCAGAACAACTCTTATAAATATTATATTATATTATGTTTAAGTTCTTTATTTATTCTAGCTGTGTTTATCTTTCATACTGTATACGTTATTGCGTTTGTTTAGAGTGTATTTATTTCTCGAAGATGATTAAATATTATTTCTAACAATTTTCAATAAATTCTTGGTATTTCTGTTAATGTAAGCACCAATAGGTATACAGAAACAGAAATAATGTAACAATATGAATACGCCTACTTAAAAAGTAAAGTTTGATCAGTTGCAAAAACATCGCTCGTGGTGGAGTAAATTGGCCATTAGTTATGTACATACATATATTACAATAAATATTTACTTCAATTATTTTTTTGGAATATATCATAATATTATATATATATGGTTAAGATGAATTTGTCATACGGACATACGTCATACGTATTTTATTGTTATTTTTATTTTAACAGTCAAAATACATTTTTATGATAACTTTTGCTAATATTCAGGCTAATATTTTCGCCGTTGAAAAACACGAAATTTAAGAGTGAAAAATAACAGTATTATTTTTGGACCAAATAAAATCGTATAGTTTTATAATAGTACAGTATTATTAAAATGATGTTAGGTTTTATATAAAATCGTGCATTTGTTTGTTTTCGTTTCCTTCAATACTTAAGTTTAAAAAATAATACGAATGATAATACTGCCGGAATGATTTTGATACACACTTTTAATATACATTTTAGATTAATTGTAATTTTCTTTTAATTTTTCGTTTTACGCAGTTTATTTACTATCGTTAATTTTTTGTTCTAACTATATCGTTTTACATACAATATATATTTAATTATTTTAATGTGATTATGGACCTTCATTGACGTGATCGGAGCTTCTCTCCGCGGAAGCCTCCACTCTCTGTCACTCTTGTCGTTGGTTGACTGAGTCGCCGCCCCCCACAATGTAATTGTGCACAGTATAAGATGGTTTCGTAAATAACAAAAAAAATATATACGTAAATAATAATTAATTAATAAATAAATTTCTGAATAATTTTCTTATTATTCCGGGAAATCGTGTAATGTATTTTTTGCAAAGTGCTTTTCACACATAAATATCCAAAAATCAACAATATGATTTTTGAGCAAGAGAAGATTACATTTTTTTAAATTAAAAAATGGTTACGTCACGCTTTACACAATATTACGCTACGTGGCAACTAGTGACCACTGCGCGGCCAGGGCTTTATTATATTTGCTTTAACAATGGTGCATTGTGAACCTTAATTATATCGGTAAAGCAAATTCCGCATTGTAATATAGATTCTACGGAAGTTCTGGCCACGCAGTGGTCACCACTTGCAACGCAGCGGACACTATCGTCTGCGATGCAGCTACAATGCCGCCCTCAGAGTCGACTGCTTTTCAAAGAGTGCATTCTGTATTGCCCTTCCTGGTATTGTACGAACGGTGTTCTTACGTAGCAATTTTTAACTATCGGTATGTATCTAATTATTCATACCACATATAGACATTCTTGAAAAAATTGATATCATGTTTACAATAAATAATTACTGAACAAACGTAAACATTACGAACATATGATTAACTACGCGAGACTCAATATACTTGCCAGTCGGAAAAATTCATACGATTTCACCACTATATATATTTTCTTTTTATTTCAAATTGAATATATATTTGCGTACTGTTATTGAATATATAAAAAAGAAAACATTTTAGTAATCTTAACATAGATATTTTAAAAACACGTATGGTATTTTTTCTTACTGGCAATGATACTTATCCAGATATAATGGATACAATAGATACCAAGCGCAAAAATATTATTAAATAACCTTGCCAATACACTTCGTATTAGTCGCGAGACATGGTTGAAACATTCAGATCTACGTAGGTATGATTTATTAAAAAAATACTAAATCATTATTTAACTTGATCTATGGCAACATCCGACAATATTTCGAGAGCGGATTTCTGATTCAATGAATTACCTCGCGAAATAAGTGAAGAAGCCTCCAGAAGCCGAGCTAACCCCGCGGCGCCGGCTCCTGGGAACTCCTCTGATAAAATCTGAAAACATCACTTGGTAAACAGTGATGTGAAATTGGTCCATAAATTTTACATTGCCAGTTTTGCAAAGAGTTACATCAATCTAATGGAAGCCGGGATTATAATTTGAACGCAAATATTTCATTATGTTAGCCCTTTCAACCCACATTCATTCATTTTACTATTTAAGAAAACTTATTTACATCTTTATAGTAAAATAAATTGTTAATTATTTCAATATGTATATTATTAGCCAGCAGTATGTATTGGACAAGCTGGAGCAGTGTTCAATAACATGAGAACTGCTTGGAGCTCGCAAAACAAAATACCAACTTCTCAATACCAAAATGACTAAAAAACTCAGACCGAACGTATGTTCATAGCATGGTCACCCCTTCAGTAAAAACATATACAGAGTCAAGACTTCAGATCCAACACCAATTGTACTGTATTATTAAAACTTGTTGAAAACGAATGTGTATTATATATGAATATGAATTAAATATATTAATTAGAAAGATGTACATATGAAATCAATTTTATCGAAAAATATTGTTGTTGCGCCACCGGGATTCGAACCTGGATCTCTTTCCAAACCGGGGAAGGTACATTATCCAACTATGCTACTGCGACGATATTTTTAGCGACAATTTTTCAAACCTATTTGTTACCTTTTTGACATTAATACATTTAATCGTTCCATTATTTGAAAGAGCCAACTACCTTAGTTTTACAGAATCTCAAATACCTTTGAATAATCTGATAGCAGACGCCAGAATATCTTTCTAATTAATATATTTAATTCATATTTAAAATATAATGAATATCTATTTGTTCACCGCACTCATGATTCAAAACAAGTGAGTTAAAAATATTTTAATTAAATACTATTTTATTTGATTGAAAACCAATTAGTAATATTAAATTTCGTGTTTGAAATTGCTCCATTAATATACACTATAACGAAAATAACTTCATAAGACAGCGATCCCTCGAACACAATTACGAGTCATCTTTCTTTGGATAGTTTTTAACATATATTTCTAATTTTAATGTACAAATGCATATTGAATTAAATGAACATTCATTTTTACACATTTAAAATTAATTGCTTCATTTTGGAGACAATCTTTATATAATGTTTTATAACAACAACATTTTTTTGATTTTAATTTATGAAAGTTATACAGCATAGAAAATACTACAAAAATTCGTAAAAATTTATTGAAAAACTCGAAATTGGCTATTTGCTTTCTATGTCCGTGAAAAATTCAGATCTACTTGTTTGTAATAAGATGACGTTTTCATTTATTAGGTCAGTTTTTCAGAATAGGTTTATCGAAATCTGATAAAAGATCTACTGACAGGAATGATTGAATTCACAAATTCTGCTGTATTCCATTTATACATAAATTTGCCTACATAGAAAGCGTTAGCCACAAAGCTAGATTGTTATTGTTATGTTATAGCAATACAAAAGCTCGTATATATGTTGACTAAACGTAAAATTTGTACTCAAGATATATATATATATATATCTCACAGAGACGAAGCTATTATTTTTACATGGGAAGTATGGACATCTTGGGCAATACGACCTGTTATCGGCTGGCTTTAGTGATCACTTTACACAATGTAACGTTCACCTATTTACCCATGCTACCACATCTATCCTTTGACTTTTTTCTACTGGCTTTTCGGAGTACCGGGTTCAGGGAACCCCTTGCTCCTTCATCGTATTGTTTGGGTGTTATTATTATTATTATTAGTTACAATTTCGTAGATTTAGCTGCTAGCTGGGGCAGGGGATAAAAGTACTGTTTTTGGGCGTTTTATACGCGACAGTAACGTAATGTCGTAGTTTGACAGTACGTTGATTATTGGGTTTCGGTGCTTAGAGAGATCAGCATAGAAACGCTTGTAAAGATGTTTAATGAATTCTCTTATTGGGGAAATACCCGAGTCATGGTAGAGTTGTGTGATCCTGGTCCACTTTGGAGCTTTCAGCGCTAGTCTAATGGAAGCTGTATATATGATATCACAATGGAACATTTCACTTATTTATTATAAAATTTGCTGTCGCCATGTATTGATTTTTTTTTATATTCATTCTCATGTAGCAGTATAGATGTCGCCGAAGTTGAGACTTATTTTTGAAGTAGGGGCAATATCCTCTATGCGTGTATATGAATTATTAACATATACTAAAATAGTCTGAAGATGCAGTATTTTTCAATTTTAACTTTATATTTAAACCAATATATTGAGTATGTCCAAATCTTTGTAGAAACTAAGGATTGTCATCGAGATATAGATGTCTCACAGAGACGAAGATACTCAAAATATTGAAATGTGTACGTTATTTTCATAGAATAATCATTGCTTCGTGTGCCGTGCCAAGAAAAACTTAATGATAACGGCCACCATTTTCTGCATGAAAAAGTATTGCTCAGAAGCCTCTGTAGTTGTATATTTTTGTTTGTACAAATTTCTAGCACCGTCTGCTCATTAATTAGAGGCTTTGGATCACCTCCTTGCGAGACCTTCAAACTTTAGGGGTGGCTTACTGAGGTTTTTATACAGACTGGAGGTTTTTAATCCATCGTTATTAAAATATCTCTTTCAAAATGTATAGACGAAGGCGGGAATAATTAGTAATATAACCGGTTTGCGTCGCTTTAAATTTTTTGTTATATATTTTTTTTTTAATTAAATCCGGTTTTAAGTTAATTGCTTTTTGAAATTATTAACATAAAAATGCGTCGTTGATTCACAATTTTCATTCGAAAGTAATTTAATTTTTTTGGATTTCAAGGTCAACGAAGGCTAATCACGTGACACGCGGCAGTTTTCGGCGTTCATTGGCATGTTCATAGACGTTAGAATAGTTATGTAGATATAATAAATTGTTTATTTTATCTGAGTGTGTGTCATGAAAAATATATCCAGGTTAGAGTTAATGGATGAGTTCTCGCTGTAGTAATTGATAGCGATGAGAAAAAATGCTACTCTCGACTCTTTGCTGTGATTGTGATTGGTATTCGATAATATCAGTGAGAGAAAACTATGTTTGTGATCACAGTTTCTGATATCACTTTAAATATATTTTTAAAATATTTTTATTTTTATTATAAAAACTATATTTGCGTAAAAAACATATTCTAGCATTAATAATTAGTAAAAAAATTACTGCACATACCTACAAAATGTAAAATAAAAATACAAACAAGATAAAATTATATTTTCGTAGAAAGCTTTGTGGTTTGACATATTATATTAAGTAAAATAACAATCACTTTGTGTGAAACCACGAAATTTATTGATGTCGACCGGTTTCGCTTGAGTCCTGATGTAGCTTGAGTTAAGCGAAACTGGTCAACATCAATAAATTTAGAGGTTTCACACAAAGTGATTGTTATTTTGCTTAATAAAATAAAATTAAGTTACCAGCAAGCTAGCATAAATATTACCGACAAATACGGATTCCAGTAGATGGCGCTAGTTTGCTGATTCAAGTGATAATCGATTTAAACCACGGCGTCAACATCAATAATATTAAAAATAGTTTTGAATCCCGATATTCCCAGATATTCAATCACTGATAGTGAGTGTGACTCAAAGATATCAGTGATTGACTCGCGGTTCGTGATTTTGAGCTCATCACTAGTAATTGAGCATTTTAGGGAGAGAAAAGAAATAGCCTAGATTGGTTTTTTCGAACGGGAATATTTTAGCGTAATTGTAAAAGTATTGAGGGGGTATCTTGTTTTTTATTAACTATTTTGTAAAGTATCATTAAATTCGTGATTATTCGGTTTTTTTTTTCACGAAAAGGTGTGAAAACTTTTGAGTTTCTTGTCGTATGTACCGAGGAAATCGTTTAAATCTTGTTGATATGCTAGAGATTTAAGAAACTATCTTTTATCGATTTTTCTACCCTGTAGTTGTGGAGTAACTAGATTGTTACTCGTGTAATTCATCGTTATTTTAAATAAATGATGATCTGTAAATAACAATGATCAACTGCTACTAGTAATATACTTTTTGTCATGTTTTCAATTGGACTAATGGCCTCGCAGGAAGACAACTTCAGTAGGTTATAATGGTGGTGTTTTCGATCTCAACGGCAAGGATGTGTAAATGAATATACTATCGTTGCAGAGTTCTAGTTCAGGAGACCTCTTAATGAACGCAATCAATGAGTGGCCAATTAATTGGCAGCACAACCGGAATGTGCATCGTGCGAGCAAAAAATTGAGCTTTATTAAATTATCTTCCTAGTCGATACAGTAGTTAGGTATTTCAAATAGCGTAAGCGTAGAATGATATACCAACTACCAATTAAAAGTAATAAAAGATAATGGTTTCATTAGTAGCCTTAATTACGTAGTAAATCTTAAGAAAAATCTAAGTTTTTCTGTTGTTTTTCAACTAAATGTTAAGGGCGCCCATTCAAAACTAATTTATCTCTTCGCATTTTTTACGAAAATCTGGGTTTTTATTATTCGTTTATATCAGAAGTTATTCACTTGATTAGATTTTTTTAAACTATTACATAGATAGGATATATTAGTCTTAATGTAAAAAGATACTAATGTAAACTAATAAACTGAATATGGTACGTTTATCTCCCTCACTCCCTCACTCTCTCTCCCTCTCTCCCTCTCTCTCATTCAAATATAACACTATTTCTGAGGGTTGGTGTAACAATCACCTTCATTTCAATATTGCAATTTTGAGAATAGGCCTGAATATAAGAATGACCGATCATTATATTTATTTTTAGTGTACCAGAAAATTGTCTTAATATTTAAAATTCTTGCATATATACGGAGACAAATCTTGATATGCAGATTAACAAAATATTAAAAATTACTAGAGTTATAAACTGTTAAATTTGCAAAACAATTATTATCAGTCCCAATGTCGAGTAGCATGTTCTGAATGGAGATGATTGTGATTGGTGAACAGACGGAGAAATGTTATGAGCGCTATTAAATGCTTGTTTATTACCAATGGCGTGCGGTAGGTATAGATTTAGGTTATGCTGTTATCAATGATATTATACAATCACATATATGTGTACTATAATATATGTACTTTTGTTTAACCAACGTCTTTACCCTACCATGTATTTATTTATAATTTTACACTACTGTTAATAGTGTTTTTAAAGTTTAAGTTTTAACGTAAAATAATACCTTCTTAACGGATGTTTTTAAGAACAATTTCTATGACTGAGCGTGATTCATTTATTGTTTGATGAAGGAAATAACTATTTTTATTAAAGGTTAACTTAGGAAATAGTTCTGCCAATTACTTTTTGTTTTTCCCAAATCAAAAACCAATCCATGCACCAAATTTAAAGAACAATCATCAACACGTTAAAAGCAGTAAGATAGTAAAACTCGCGAATTAGTAAAAGAGGAAGTAGACACTTCAATGATTTGCATGCAGTTGTAATCTTTTCAAATGTTATTCTGTTAAAAAAAACAGCATAGGTTGAAAACGCATTGGAATCGAAGCGAGAGTAAACAATTCTCAAAAAGATTCCTAATAGGGTGGGACCTTTTGGGGTTTCTTTCATATCGATATAAATAAGTAATTAAAATCAATTTAAAATATCAATAAATTAATTGAAGATGAGACATTTAGAAAAAAATTATATCAAATCAAATGGAAATTATTAGACTTCAATACTTAAACAAATAGAAAACAAAATGAAAATTGTACAGTTGACGGCATTAGAACTTATAAGAATTTTATTTTTGGTTTTGAGAATATTTTTCCTTGATATTGTACAAAAAAAGTCCAAATTTTCGAATGCAGATTCGTAATTTTCGGTTGGGTATGTAAATGCTTACCGCAGAGACTAAGTCTGAGGTACCTATTTTCCCATTGACAATTATATGAAGATAAACGAGGTTTGTCTTCTTTGGAAGAGATTGGAAACTTGAAAATAGTTCGTTGTTTGTAAGATCGCCACAACGGTATGTTAAGATTTGCAAAAACTTTATCTAGACGCTTTCTTTTCTTTTATTGTAAATTTACTGCTTGGGTGACTAGTTTATTCTACGGTGCGGCGGATTCTAAGTTTATATAATATTTTTATGGTCCGCGTTCATCACGTGGTGATCTCTCAAGAGACTTTGATCTCTGAGAGTCAGTAAAGGTATGAATGTACTGTATAAGTCATTAAAAACCGGGAGTTAAACGCATGCGATGATGATTCATAGAATGCATCGCACTGAATCCTGTACTGACCTTTACCCTCTTTTGAGACGAATCTCCAAGAAAAATCTCATTCGTGTACACAGCACCGCCGTTACGCACAGGCGGAGCAGGCGCCTGCCTGCGGCGGACAAATCAAAGGGGCGGCCGAAAAATATACAAAAATTGAAAACACAATCCCAAGTAACAAAACGATAATAGTGTGTAATAAAAATAATCCAGGTATAAGCAATCCAATAAATAACATTATAAATATTTCCCCAGAACGTCTTTTGGCAAAAAACCACCCTTGAAAATGTTTCAAATTGCCGGCCTAACAAAATACCGCCCCTGACGTGTATGGCACGTGGGCGGTCGATTTAGGGGGATGGTTTTACAAAACTTTAAAACATCATCTTCACTTAAGTTACTAGGGCGGAAAAAGACATTCTTACCTGTGGCGATAAACAGTCTGGCGCCGAAGCTGCGTGAACACAATCCATTTATTTATTTACTTATTTATTTATTATTTAGATAATTTGAGGATCATTGAACCTATGGACCCCAGCATTCTAGATATTTTTATGCCGATTATCTCTGTATAAACTTGAAATATTAAATTTGCGCCGATTAGATCTTTTATTATATTATGCACTTTCTAACTTAGTACTGTTAGTGAAGTACTCTTCATTGACAATGTTCTTAGTGTTGAAATGAATCATTTTGTTGACACCAATTCGGAAGTAAGTCTGTATTTTGTGTCAAATTACAGTCTTTTTTTCTCACAAGTTTAAATTATGACAATTCTAATTATTAGGAGAACACATTATTATTGTGAAGTTGCAATTATTTAATAATTTAATAAAAATGAATTGATAATTCTGGCGTCTGCTATTAGTTTACTCAAAGGTATTTGAGATTCTGTAAAAATAAGGTAGATGGCTCTTTCAAATAATGGAACGATTAAATGTATTAATATCAAAAAGGTAACATATAGGTTCGAAAATTGTCGATAAAAATATTGTCGGTGTAGCATAGTTGGATAATGCACCTTTCCCGGTTAGGAAAGAGATCCAGGTTCGAATCCCAGTGGCGCAACAACAATATTTTTCGATAAAATTGATTTTATATGTATATCTTTATAATTAATACATTTAATTCATATTTACAATTCTAATTGTTCAATATTCCATCTTTGTTGATCGCCCGAGTTTCAAAATAATAGTTATATCTTCTACATTCTCATGAAAAATAAATATTTTAATATTTTACAAAGTAGTTCATCTTAATTTCTATTTCAAATTTGTTATAATAATAAATTTTAATTGCATTTTATTTTATAAATTTAAAAAATGCTATACCGTTACGAAGGTGGCGGAACCTCCAGGGTATTAAATGAAGACATCGATACAGAACGATAATACGGTTCAATAACAGGGGTGAGTTTACTATTTTATTAAGGGATCCGATGTTGTCGGGATTATTTTCGGCAGAATCAGTCTCATTTTTAACAAAATTAACCAATTTTTCAGAGATATAATATTATATATTCGCACTCGTAATTCAAAATAAGTGAGTTGGTATTTAATTAAAATCTCAAATTCTATCTGATTGAAAAAATTTTTTTATATTGCGTAGGTAGGTTAATATTAAATTTCGTGTTTGAAATTGTTCAATTAATATACAGAAGAGTGAAAATAACTTTATATGTACCGATCCCTCGAACACTGGAACTGTTCCCAGTTTTATTTCTTTGGATAGTCTTAAAGAAACATTTATAATATTTGTCAGTATCAAATGCATCCAATTTTATACATATAGATACAATTAACTGGTTAAATTAAAGTAAACAGCATACTACACCTCTATACTATTATATAAATAATATTTAATACTTATTGTATTTGCTAGTGAAGTAATTATGTGTAAAATATTTATATTGATAAAAATAATGTTATTTTGCTAGAAATAATTGCGTTCATAAAATATTTTGTATTCCATATACATACAATTATATAGTGAGAACATCTCGTAACACGTGAGTTATTTCAAAACATAATATAATTAATTATAATTCTTAATGTAATTTTTTTGCACAATATTTAACTAATCAGAAATCATTAAAACACCTCATATTGCATAATCTACTGGGTTTAAATCTGCATCATCAGATGCCTAGCTCGATGAAATTAACATTCTCGCGACGAAGAAAGCTGATTGTATTTCTGGCTGTGTGAGATGGAGCTCCGTCCTGCTGTAATATCTAGGCTCTGTTTTGAAACTCTAATCATTTTTCTAGTTAGCACCTGTACGTTATTCAATTTGCAAATTTTTGATCAGAATACGGTCTTCTGCATTGATTTTTATCATTCTGGGTAACAATTTGATAAAACTAAATATAAACAATGGGAAAATTCATAATACAATAAAACGTAATATAGGTAAGTTAGTAAATTAGTAAACTGTTTAAGCTATTGTTGATAAAGTTAAACTAATTTTGATGTAATTATATCACATTTTAAGGAATGTTCTCATTTTTTTTGGGCCACTTAAGGACAGTTTCCGAATTTCATGCTCATAATCGAAGAAAGTACATTGAAAATTTCCGAAAGTTGCATTATTGAAATCTTCTGTAATATGTAGTATTTCTATTGAATTCTCTACCTAAAATTATGTTGGTATGACACGACGCGGCGTGAGTAAATTGGTTTTCTATCTCACAAAGTCGACGTCAGATCAATTGATTAACAGCGGGACAGATGGTAAAATGTCAAAGTTCATTATTTTCTCCGATGAATCATTTTTTATACATTATGGTTGGAGACCTTTTTCATACAGTTGATTAACTCGCTCTAGGTTATAAAAAGGAAGCAATATTTCATTTATTTTTTCATGTGCTCCAAATTAGAAAATCAATATCTAGAATTTTGTGCAGCTAATTTTTCACTTATTCTAGAGGGGTTTGTTCAATATATATATATAAAATTAATACCAGACAGTGAAGCAAAGTTATTAGAGTTGCAAAAAATTACTCTGTGGCCTCATTTTATATAAATAATGCGACAAAATACTTTGTTTAAACCACTATTTATTTAATAATTCAACATGTTTCGATACCTACGGTGTCTTCTTCAGGAAATAATGTATACTTAAATTAAAAATACAAGCATGGATAAAAAAACAACTATAAAGTGGTGAATAAGTAAGAACTAATATGTAAATAAATTAAAAAGGTGACTAGTTGCAAAGAGGATATGGTTATTTATAGTATTGAGATTGCAATTAACACTTTTTTTTATTTCTAAAATTTCAAATTTGTCTAACTATAAACCCCTAGTATTTGTGTGTATAATTTCTAAACTCTTTTATATATTTTTTTTCATAAACGTGTGTAGATTTTAGCGAACGAGAGTTCAATTCTTTTCCAATATTCTATCTTAAATATACACGATACTTATATTTACATTTTACATTGGAGCCCAATTTTTATAGTGAACTACAATGTCCTAAAAAATTCATATTTAAATGTATTGAAAATATTTTATCACATTCCAAGAGCTAAACCGTATTGTGTACCTACGGCGTTCGTTATAGCGGGCTTCGCAGATTCAACAACCAAAACCGATAAGCCGGAATTTCAGCTCGGGCCTCTCTACCCACAATGTAGCACGTGCCGATGTGCCTTATCGATACGTAATTTTGTGAGTATAAAAAACACTTGGCGGAACAGTTTGTGGCGCTGATATTTCAACACCCAATACATACAATATTTTAAATATAAATTAATTATATTAATTATAAAGATATACATATAAAATCAATTTTATCGAAAAATATTGTTGTTGCGCCACCGGGATTCGAACCTGGATCTCTTTCCTAACCGGGGAAGGTGCTTTATCCAACTAAGCTACAGCGACATTATTTTTAGCGACAATTTTCGACCCTATATGTTACCTTTTTGATATTAATACATTTAATCGTTCCATCATTTGACAGAGCCATCTACTTTATTTTTACAGAATCTCAAATACCTTTGAGTAAACTGATAGCAGACGCCAGAATTATCAATTCATTTTTATTAAATTTTGGACACATTGATACAACTTTATTATTTAGGAGAACACATTCTTATTGTGAAGTTGTAATTATTCAGAACATAGGTCTGTGATATTTTAAATATGATATAATTAATATGTGTTCTCCTAAATATATTATATTACTTTATAACATAATTCTCAGTTAAAAAGTTTGTATTTGCTTACTTTAAATGAGAATAATATTTTATTTAATGAATCACGTCATAGAATATAGATTCAACTAACACATTAATAACGTAGGTATAAAGACAAAGTTATAAATACGCATAGTTTTGCTTGATGGCTAACAGAAGTTTATCGTATGTATTTATTTGCATTTGTGTTTCGTATTTTTAATATACGAATGACTCCATAAGAATTTCACACACCTGGACATGTATCTTAGATACAGCTAGGGATTACAAAATTTGACGAAATAAAAAAATTCGGAATAAATAAACAATTCTAATATAAAAAATTTCGGAATTCGGTCGGATTTCAAAAAAATTTATATTATTTGTTGGTCAATACTAATAATAAAAAACAGTTTATTTAAGATAATAAATTTATTACTATTTATTGTATATAGTTTATTTTTTTCCACTAAAAATAAACTCTTTTTTCTTGATATATACATACGTCGATATAACCAATTTGCACTATAACGCTTTCATATGCATTGTGGCCATTTGCTAATGGTATGAGTTTAAGAAATCCCGTGTTTATACGTTATATTATCCGCACTACTCATGGTCCCAATTATTCCGGATAACCGAGGTTTTACAGTACGTATATATCAAATAACGGTAATAAATTAAAACTGATCCAATTTACCTTGTTAAAAAATATTGATAATTTAACAGAAAACCAAGGCATAATAATTTAATATAACACACCGCACTACCACACTCGACATAACAAATCTCAATACTGATCCGCCAGTTTTCAGACATCTCTTTGATGCAGCTGCTTTATTTTGTCTGTTGAAGTATCTATCTATATAGTTTTCTAGGAACGATCCCTTCGAAACACCCTAATTATTCTGCGATTACTCATTGTATAGCCGATAGTCTGTGATCGAAACAATATTTTATTTTTGTATATTTTGAATTTGGAATTCGCTATGAAATTTTCGTAATGCTAAATTACATTTATGAGAACGAATTTCGGAATTCTCAAATTTTCGTGTGCAACCCCTAAATACAGCCGTCTACGAAAATACATCCATCCAAAGAAAACCATCATTAATAATAAACCAATAAAAGCCCCCTATAATAATCAAAGAATTACTTAGAAAAGTAATTATACGTGCACAAAGTCGGTTATTAAACAAACAGCGTAATTACAAGTTAACTTTCGGGATCATTAGATACAGTTAATTGCGACGTCAACTAATAATATTAAGTACTAAAATTTTGAGTTACTTTCATTTTGACTTTTACTTTGTACGGTATTTAAATATATATACGTATGTATGCACCATATTAATAATAAATATTAATTTTTTATTTTATAAAAAAATATTTTTATATTAATATCTAATCTAATAAATAAATAAAAATTTCAAAATGCATTAAACGTACCTAAAAATTATCAAATAATGATTTTATAAATTACTTAGAAAGCAAAAACATAATTATATAATTTTGACGTTACGTTCTAAATCAATTGTTAAATGTTGATGAGCTGAGCGATTCTTACCATGTAATATTCAAACTTAGCTACAAGAGTTTGAACTTTAGAGTTACTTAAGTTTGAACGTTAGACGTTACTTGAATAATCTTACAATAATATTATATGTATGACGGATTGAATACGACACGGTCTGTTAAGAAATCTTGCAACCCTGAAAGAGGGGCTAACCCTGCTAACAAATATTTAACAATTTCAGCTGCCAGCCACTATATAGTGTTTTCACGTATCTGTGAACAAAACTAATATATTTCGGTTACTTATACTGCCCCAAATAAAACCAGACCGCATAAACTAGGGTGGATTTAACAACGACCCCTTATTTTGCAAATTCCAGAGAATGGGGTCAATGTGATACCCCCCATCTGTATCTTCCCAGAGTTGTAATGTCCCATTTTTAGCAAATTTACTCGTTCAAACGATCCGGTTCCAGAAACCAAATTAGCTTGGCATGTTGCAAAAATAAATTAGTTCTTCCATCAATCAATCCTGCTATTTAAAAGTACGAATGAACCGTGTGTGTTTATTCGACATACATACGTCTTACATACTACGGTATATACATACTAACAAGTAACCTCACGCTGTATTCTTCCGCATGAAGAATGTATCGTGCAGCCGTGACCTAAATTTAAATTTGCGAGTGAGATTGGTACGATGCTGCATATTTCCTGTACAGCTACTTCGAAGTATTTGAGATATGTATCTATAGACGACGACTAAAAATATTTTGAGTTAATAAATGGATGTGTTGATTTGGATGCGAAAGAATAAAGATATTTTAAATATATTAATTAGAAAGATATACATATAAAATCAATTTAATCGAAAAAATATTTTTGTTGCGCCACCGGGATTTGAACCTGGATCTTTTTCCAAACCGGAGAAGGTGTATTATCCAACTATGCTACAGCGACAATATTTTTAGCGACAAATTTTCGAACCTATGTGTTACCTTTTTGATATTAATACATTTAATCATTCCATTATTTGAGAGAGCCATCTACCTTATTTTTACAGAATCTCAAATACCTTTGAGTAATCTGATAGCAGACGCCAGAATTATCAATTCATATTTATTAAATTTTGGACACATTGATACAACTTTATTATTAGGAGAACACATTCTTATTGTGAAGTTGTAATTATTCAGAACAGACGGTCTGTGATATTTTAAATATGAATTAAATATATTAATTAGAAAGATATACATATAAAATCAATTTAATCGAAAAAATATTGTTGTTGCGCCACCGGGATTTGAACCTGCGTTCACTGGTCTGCGAATTACAGAATGAATAATTACAACTTCACAATAAGAATGTGTTCTCCTAAATATCGTATTGAATACATTCGTAAACAATGTTATTTTATTTTACTTATTTAATATTTTCAGTAATTTGTTTTCTTTGTAATTAGGACATATATAAATATTATATAATATTCACGCAAACAATGATACTATATGACATCCCAATGTACTTTTGTGAAACATTACATTGGAATGAAGTGTCAATTTCTTTTGGAATACACAAAATAGGAAAAGAGGACATGTTTTTGTTCTGAACAATATTTTTCAACATGTACAAGTCAATTTTTTTTTTAACAATATGATACCATTATATTTTGTCTGTACTGTACGTCCTAAACTGGATTTTAAACACTATTACACATAACTAGCTGTGCCAACACAAATTTTTGGCACTTATTTATTTATTACGAATTTAGCTTGCACAAATAAGTGCCAATTTTTTTAGCTATAAATTAAATAAAAAAGATGACTTTCAAATAATGGAACGACAGATGTATTAATTTGAAAAGTGTAACACGTTGGTTCGAAAATTTGTCGTCAAAGCACTGTGTTGGTATAGCATAATCGGTTAATGCACGTTTCCCGGATTGGAATAGATCCAGGTTTGAATCCCGGTAGCAACAAGAATATTTTTCGATAAAACTGATTTTATGTGTATGTCTTTCTAATTAATACATTTAATTTGTATTAAAAATATCACAGACCTATGTTCTGAATAATTACAACTTCACAATAAAAATGTGCTTTCTTTAGTATTGTATTTAAAGCATTGCATCATGCATGTAAATCTCTAAATCTGGACCTCGACGTGTGCAACCCCCCGCACCGTTCAAAGCAAAATCTGATTACGCTTGCATCACTACCCTCGATTTATTATCCACCCTTCCGTTCGAGTGGCCACATTTTATCGTCATCAGATAGCCATCGTTTCTATAATTAACTAATCGGTCGGTACTTGGTGCAATTTCCTATCCGCGCGCCTAGTTCAGAAATATATTAATATTTATGCATGTATTAAAAACAAATAAATAAGTAATTATAAAAATTCCTGCGTCTACAACTCGGTATGGATCCTAGCCTCTTCAAAAATACACCCCTGCTTGTATCTGTGCTGGACTGCTTCCGGCCAATTGCTGACGAAATATATATATATATAATAGATAGGCCCTTATTACTTATTCATGGCTTAGCCATCGAAACTTCCTTAATTTTATGAAAGTTGTGACAGATCGTAAACACCTACGCCACACTCCATTTTCTGTATTTTTTTTTTTAATTATATACAGGATGCGGAGGATGCTCAAATCAAACTTATTTTATACAGCATTACCATTGTTCTCCTGAACATCATGTTCGACTTCAGGTTGTTTATGTCGGTTAATTGGGATTCTAGGTATGTCATCTTTGTAAATTTACCATAACTATAACTGACTCAAAGGAATAATATCAAAAAAGTAATATAATATTTTTAAAAACTTGTCTAAAGGTCCTTTAATTATATTTAAAAGAGCTCATTATTATTTATAATATTTCATGGTTTACCTGAATCTGGATACTGACGCGCCATTCAGATTTTCAGTGGATCGAATTTTCTCATTACTGCGGTGCCTGGAGTTGAAATTGCTACAGCCCTCACCACCGCTGGGGCTCCAATTATCCTCAATTATTTTCTTATTTAGCGCCACTGCCGTATTTCTGTTTGTCTGACCGCTTAGTTTTCGCCGGCGGGGAAAATAATTATTTCTTCTTGTTTTTAAATCACTTTTACTGAACCGTATATACCCGTTTATACCCATGTCTTATTTCTTTGGCATCTCGTTGGGCGACATTTTTCAATAAGATGTAAGATTTTGCAATCAAGTAACGAATGTTAGTGATGAGATAAACTGTGATTGATGTTTGATTGTAACAGTGATTTGTTTAATAATCACAGTCACCAATCATCGTTGCAATCAAACACCAATAACGCAGCCATAATCACTTTATCTTACTGATTGAAATGGATTAAGAACAATCACTGTTCATTTTCCGTTTGACAGGTCAGTGGCGACTAACTATTTTTAAGTATCCAAAATATGACGTTTAACTGGCGTAAAAATGAAAATGTTGCTTAGTAAATATGAATATATTTATCGCTATATTTTAAACGAAATAATTCTGACAGTCTGTTAGTGGATCGATACTCCACTTAAAGTATTATGTATAAAATATATCAGAAACCACTTAAGGAATTCTTATTTGTTTGATGACAAAGATTAAATAAAAGTGAATAAAAAAGTAATAATTAGACCAAAAAACGTTAAAGCTGAACATATGATATCTCAACATTTTAGAAATAAAGGCAAATATTCAAGTGATTTCAAACGATCAAATTATTATAATATTAATCTAATAATATACAGAATGGGCCAACTTGGATTGACAGATGTAAAAAGCATATTAGTTTTGTAATTTTAATATTTATTAAAAAAAATACTATTACACGAAAGTGTACTTTGTTAACTTTTTTTAAATCTATGCGTGGAAAATAACACCATTTAAATGACCTCCATTTTCTTGTTGACAAATAATTGCTCTTTCTAAAGCATTTTTCATTACATTACGCAACGTTTCTGTCTACAAATTTGTTATTTCTGCGCAAATATTTTGTTTAAGCTCCTGAATTGTTGCCGGTTTGTTCATGTAAACTCGGCTTTTTAAGTAGCCCCACAAAAAGAAATCAGGCGCCGTCAAATCTGGGGAACGGGGAGGCCAAGCAAACTCTGCATTTTTTTAAATTACCCGATCACCGAAAATAGATCGCCACGAAACATAATAAAATTCAATCATTTTAACGCGCTTTTGCACTGGGTGTGTAGCCATTATAAACATTCGTAAATTCTTTATTATCTGCAAAAAAATATATAATTAAAAAATAAACCCCACCCAAGTTGACCCACCCTTTATATAAACATTCGTGTATAAATAGTATTCACGAGAACTCAAATTCATTTAAGAGAACAAAGAGACATTCAAATCTATTAATGCAGTTCGGTTATGTTGCTACCTTATCTGAATCACAAATATAAAATTTCCTCTGCGGTTCAAACCACTCCAGAGAAATACTGTAATCAAAACCGATGCTTGCATACTGAACGTCATATCTACGATATCGGGTGTCCATTATCATCGCCAGTAGCGAGTTTTCATTGGGCTTAATCTAGTTAATGGATTCCGTCGCCTTCTCCACGGCTACTCGTAGTTGTAGATAGCGGAACAAAGCTGGATGATTATTGAACTCTGCACGATATTGTTTAATTACTGCTAAATATTATTAAAAAATTTAAATGGCTTGAAGATAGAAAGATATTACAGCACAAAGATTATGAAACTAATGCCCGCAAATTAAAACTTATAATTTACGTATTTGGCATTTGTATTAGAATATTCGTCTTATCACGAGGTCTCACGACAATACAAGGTTTTTAGTTTTTTAAAAGAAAAACGGTTATTTGAAGAATGATCAATTTTCATAATTTGCTAAAATTCTATCAAATGTGAATTTTTCATTCATCTTGTTTCTTATCGTTATCGTTTTTCTTATTTTCAGAACAAAATATCGTGACTGGTAGAATATAAATATTCCCTATAATCTTAACATAAGTTATCTCATATCTTAAAAGGATAATATATTAATTTTCGATAGATAATTAAGCTAATAAAACTACATTATATTAAATCACAGACAAAAAATTAACACTAATAAAATAATTTCCACTACATACGAGTATTTGGGTTCATATATAATTAATTAACAACTCACCAAATAAAATAGATTACGTCATTGCAAAGATTACATCTTTTAATCAAGGATTTTTTAAAAAGCAGAAACAGCCAGGTCCTACGTAGCTCCGACTTTTAACCTCTTCACAACCAATGCCGATGATGAATTCAATTCAATATCACAATATTTTGTTGCTAAGGTTCCGTGTCCACAATTATTTCTCAATGAAATTTTGATATCTGAGAGTCGGTAAAGATACGTTTGCACTGGATGCGTCTTTCTAATCCGCGCGCAAAAGGGGTAGTGATGAGAAAAAATGCTACTCTCGACTCACTGTTGTGATTGTGATTGGTATTCTATAATATCAGTGATTTCAAACTGTGACTGTGATCACAGTTTCATTACTAATGCGAATGCGCTGCACGATATCACAATACACGAAAACATCATTTTGAGTGTATTTATTTATATTATTAAAATATCATTAAGGTAAAAAACATATTCTTGCATAAATAATTAATATAAATCTAATTAAATATCATTACAGAGAGAATGAAAATGCTTAAAAAAATGTAAATTTATTATTCGGGTCAAATTCTCATCAAATATGCGTAACATATTTTGCATAATCTACAATATGGGGCTAATTGAGTTAAAAAGCGACGTCATTTGTCTATATTTTATGCGAACTCGGATCGAATCTTCCAGAAAAATCTCATCCATGGACAAAGACCATTATGATAATTTATTACCTCGAAAGCAATTTCTTATACTGTAAAATGTAAAAATTATGCCATAGAGAAAATAAAATGAAACAGAATATGGGTTATAATGTGTTTAGTATTTATGACAGGTTCACAGTTCACCGATCACCGTGCACATGTAGATGCTCCATTATGTTTACTATACCTATCTGTCCCTTTTCTTCTCCTATAGCTCAGAGCACAACTTTTCTGTGTGTGAACTGTCAAGGAGTGTGATTTGTTATTTGTACAGTTACTGTTGCTATTGTGTATTCGGTCCCTCGCAGTACGTGCCGAGGATTTACAATCACTATTGGGTGATACACAATCCTTCGTGCGACTTAACGAAGAAGTTTCCTGAAGTTCGGGAGAGCTGTGGTTACAGCAAGAAAATTCAGGTAAGTCGTGCTTCCTGTTTGATCCTTGAGCCTTTATTGTTCTGCTCCTATACCAAATTCATTTCACCCTTCCTACATCCCGTTTCCTCACCCCTTGTGTAAACATAATGTATATTCAATAAAAATGCTGGATTGATCAGTCAGCTGTCATCAGTCGTGTAAATACAGCTATTAATATTTGCAGGCATCCAAAAAAAATTGTAATCGTAATTTCAATTTATTTCGGGTCTATCTGAAATGTGATCGATGTAATACATTTTACCCCGTTTTCCCGGCAGTTAAAAAGATAGCGGAATCGAACCACGAGCGATAAATAATATTTGCATTGAATCTTAACTGACAGCCCTGGGCATCGAAGGCGCGAAAAATTAAGTAAATGACATTTATTTTGCAAGTCTGTCAGCCGGATTACACAATATTTTTGATTGACGTGTTAAATTGGTTTTCCATTTAGAAATATTATACATTCGCATGCACTATAGTAAATGTATTAATTCGAAAAATGTATACACTTACTAGCCAACGTATGCACATACTACTTTGACAAGTAAATGTTGTCGCGTACATTTTATGGTAAAACAAAAATGCATTAATTTAAATTAATACTTTTACTAGCAGATGTGTCCACCATCCACATAACCTATAAATTTGTAGAGTCACGCCTATTTGCGAATGTTCAATTAACTAGAGAACAATGTAATAATTGGAGCAAAGGTTTGGGTGGGCTAGGTTAAATTATGTGTTATTACATTTTCATTTTAACTATTTAAACATACGCATACATCAAAAATTAAACTTTTATATATAACTATCAATCTGTTGGTACTCTGGGATTCAAATATAGTTATAATTGTAAATAGTGAGATATCATTTTATTAGGAGAACACATTCTTATTGTGAAATTGTAATTATTCAGAACAGACGGTCTGTGATATTTTAACCCTTCCCAAACCAACACAGGTCTACCATCATAATTAAACCTGTAATATTTCGGTAAATACATGCAACATAAAATTCATATTTTAGATAATCTTAAATAAAATATTAGCGCTCAGGAATGACTAGTGAAAAACCAATTATGGAAAGGGAATCGTACAAAAACAATTATTTTTTCCATTCAATCCGTTGTAAAATTAATACGTTGGTAAAAATACAATTTGAAAAGAACAACAAACATACAAATGTAATTATCTCTTTCTTATTAATTAAATAAAGAGAAATAAGAAGAAAGGACACATTGTATAGGACTTAAT
This sequence comes from Eubasilissa splendida, assembly GCA_031772225.1. Classification (NCBI taxonomy): domain Eukaryota; kingdom Metazoa; phylum Arthropoda; class Insecta; order Trichoptera; family Phryganeidae; genus Eubasilissa; species Eubasilissa splendida. The sequence continues at coordinate 3,739,711 of CM062854.1, read as the reverse complement.
GAATGCTCTAAATTATGTTATTAATCATTTTTTCAAAATCGATGCTCAATATTTAGAGTAAATTCGTGCTATTGAAGCCATTTAAGCTAATAAAAATATTTTTCTGTTATTTACGGTAACACGAGTTGACAGCATGGCTGCGTTCGGGTATTTTATATCATGGTATGATAAAGGTTAAATACTAATTAAATGTATTAATTATAAAGATTTACATGTGAAATCTATTTTATCGAAAAATATTATTGTTGCGCTACCGGGATTCGAATCTGGATCTCTTTCCAAACCGGGGAAGGTGCATTATCTAACTATGCTACAACGACAATATTTTTCGATAAAATTGATTTTATATGTATATCTTTATAATTAATACATTTAAGATATCATTTTGGTTTTTAAACAACATTTTTTATTATGATGCAAAATTGATCTAGGCGGGAAGACGGTGGGGTTGGGTGACTGTATTTACCTCAGAGTCCTAGAATGCAATTGAGCAAAATTTTGATGTGATGTTGATAAATTTTTTATTATTGCTTGTATAACATTTGTTTCAATTCTGTCTTGTGTTGTACATTTCGTGCATTATTAGTCGATATTTATAAGATGCAAGTGGAATGATGACATTTTTGAAATCACAAATTTTTCTAGCACACAGTACAGCATACTGGCACCTCAACTCATGTGATGATGACAGTAAACAAGATATCAGTTTTATAAGTTTGGTTGTTCAGTTTTACGACAGAGTGGCAACCGTATAAAAGATGTACAATAAAACCATAAAGTAACCCCCAAGAGAGCTACAAAAGAAATTCAAAACTACTCGCCTTTGCACTTTATATAAAGAAGTCAGTATCGAAGAACATTTCTGTAGAATTAAATGAAAATTTAATAAAATATATTGTTTTTAAGTTTATTTGAATCTTTAGAAATATTTTCGAATCTATGGAAGTGTATGTGTTGTTAGTGATATGTAAGACGACATCAGAAGTATGAGATGGAAGTATTAATCTGCCTCAAATAAGGTAGTGGAGTCATTTATTTTTTTAAAAAGATCTTCGAAAAATCACATTTTCAAAACTGAAAGAATTTTTTCGATATTGTTGCGTGTTTTAAATACGATCGGTTTATACCGTTTTATCGTATGACGTCACATTTTTTGAGTCGACATGTCGATAATCGAGACTTTAGCGGACGAGTATTGACGTAATGACGTCACATCTCTCGCACGTAATCCAGATGTTTTTCGTCATGCCCAACTTTGAACGCCAATATCTCCGAAAGTATTAGATATTTTGAAAAATTTGAAAAGCATGATAGTCTGGATTTAACGTAGATACTACGTAGCTCATTTTTACATGCTCCACTATCTCATTCGGCTTACCATTCTGTGTTCGTGTAGGTATGTCGCTGAGTCTGTCTGGTGCTAGGTGAGATAATTACAGCCAGTAAAGGTGAATTGAATGGGAAAACGTATTTCCGAATTTAAGCAGAATTTATTCAAAGTTAAATTACAAATGTTAAAATATCCCAATTCTCTGTACGCGTTGGAACGGGGTAAATAGCAAAACTATAAATCCGAAGCCGGATAGGAAGCGGTGAGCTTGAGGAGTGAGACAGTCGTCGGTTAGTAGACAGCGCATGTGGCCAGTAGTGTGCGTCTCAGTTATGGCTTCATTTGATGATCCATAGATTACGTCTGCCACAAATCGTCAAACTGAATTGTACGAATCCCATTTTTATGTGGGATATGAGGCAATTTATAGGGGATATGACTTCAGATTTTTTTTTCCTTTCAATGCAACGTGGTGTCGTGAACATAAACTTGAAACCTTTAGTGCCATTCTTACTTACCATCACGCCATTTCTCTGCGGGGGTAGGCAGAGAGGATAGAGCGCCACACTCTTCTGTCCTGACGCACAATTCTCGCCCCATCCACATTCATACATCTTCTTACACAAGCTCTACGATTATTGAGCCTTCTAACAGGACCATCCTCCAGTATCTGGTTTACCTGGTCGTGATGTCCTCTACTTCTGGTGCCATCAACACTTGCGTCATATATCTTTCTTACCATTCTCTCCTCATTCATATGACCAAACTACCTAAATGATCTGTTCTTAATCTTAATGAAATTCTTATATCTTACTAATCTTAATTCCGTCCAATTTAGAATATTCCACTGTGACCTCGATCATATCATATATAGACTAATTCAGTTGAAAATTCAAATATATTTATTATTTATAGTTATAAAGAATTCTTCAAACGTGTGGTCTAATATATCAAGCACCTACCTAAAATGTAGACCACACGTATGCATGTGGGTAAGTACGTAAACAAGTAAACAAACGGTGGCTCGGAACCTTCTACCGCGCACAACAATGGGATCCCTTGTGTGAGTGGAACAAGACCATGAGATTGTTCATTTTCATTTAATCGACACCGTCGGTATTTCTTATTCAACCAAGTGTTGTTCTCAATAATTGGTCACTAAATAAATTCCATTCTTATCTTGGTAACGAAGCACTTCAGACCACATTGTGAGAATCGACAAATCAAGAGAGAATATATAAAGCGTTGTTTTGTTATGTTTTTTTCATTCTACTTGTTTAATTTACTCGAGACGCGTTTCGCCTTGTAAGGGCATCACGTCACCTAAGCAGCAACACCATATATATCAAATTAAGATATTTATATCATTGGATTTGAATTTTTCAATATCCCTAGTCGATACAGAAAAGTATGGCACGCCTTTTTTTAGCTAAAAATATATTACATTTAAAATTAGAAATAATCTGTCAATAATGACGGAAGATTAATAATTTGTTAAATTTTTATTCATTTTAAAAATCAACGAATTTCAATACAAAATATTTTACTTTGACGTGATAACTGCACGCTTCTACATTACAGCAGATCTTGTTCGTTTTATGTTGCTACGCGATACAGACGGACGGATATGATGAAATTATATATATATATATGAGTAATTTCGACATTTTTTATTCTGAATCATTAAAGGATTTAGTTATATATAATATTTAGCTTGCTGTTAACACTATTTCTTATTTCTAAAACTTCTAATTTATCAACTGTAAACCTCTAGATTTTGTATGTATAATTTCTAAACCCTTATTGATGTCAAAAGAATGGTTTTTTTCCAAAAGGTGATAGGCAAATTCAGAATAATTGTTGCTATTTAGGCAACAATTATTCCAAATCCTCTTTTCAAATAGTCAAATTTGTTTTCATATTAGTTCCTACTTATTTATAGTTTAGTTTTTATCTAAGCTTGTATTTTTAATTTCAGTATACATTGTTTCCTGAAGAAGATACCATAGGTATCGAAACATGTTGATAGTGGTTTAAACAAAGTATTTTGTTTAATTATTTATATAAAATGAGGCCACAAAGTAATTTCTCTAATGTTGAAGAAGTAAAAAACAATTAATTCTTATTATTATAAGCTTTTTATTATTATCTAAAGATGTGAAGTTTACCGTGAAAATATGTATTTTTTGTGCACATTTCTGAATTGGCAATACTTAACGGCGGCCACCTTGGCATTCTGGGAATACATCTTTGTCTATGTAAAAGAGATGGGAGTTGCCAAACCAAGTACCGAGTGCTGAAACTGGAGACGGCCTTGCTGGACGTCTGCAGGCCACATTCGATTGTGTGTGACAAATTGTTGTGATTTCGCAGGACTCTACCAACACGACTTAAGTCTTACGAAGAAACAAAGAAATGATTGTAAAATTTAACACCAGTCAATTCACTTTAAATGTGCACATACGTATAGCTACGAATTCTTTTAAATTCAATATTATAGCATATCAGTAAATAAAATAATACAGTAGTGATAAGCAAAGAAAATGGTAATAATTTAATTAATTGATATGGCAGTTACTGTGTTGTGCAACTTGATTATTTTAATTTACTTTATATACTAAACTATGTATGACACACAGTTGGATCACATAGATGACGAAGATGAACGTAAAGTTTAGTTTATTAAAGAAATCAAAATGCTAAGTATTTCCTAAAACTAAACTATCAAAAAGCAGGAACATTCTAAAATTAATAAAATATAGTATAAATAAGTCGTGCTTGTTCGATCTGATAATTTTTAACCGAAGATTTAATGGTGCACCGTGCAACTTGCAACCCAAGATTCGAGACTTTGGTCGATTTTACCACACCCTCTTTACTCTCCAGACCTTGCTCCAACAGATTACGACCTGTTTAGAATTTTGTTAACTTTATCAAAACTTTTTTCACATCGAAACCCCTAAAATTCTTCGATGAAGAAATGAATAAATTCCCATCATTTTATTATTAATTTATTAACCTATTAATTTTTTTTCAATTTCAATTTTAAAACGATACTTAACAAACCAATTCAATAAATAAACATGTTTTAAAATAATTTACTATCACGTTGATAGTTAATAACTGTCGCAACATTTTTGTATTAGGCATGTATGTACATATAAGTTATACAGAGTGTAACAGACTCAATCCATAATATTTTATGGGTGGATACCTGACTACCGTTTGCCTACTCTTACGGAAAATATTATTGTTTGAAATTTTTACAAAATCATGTTAATATATATATATATTAACATGATTTTGTATACATATATATTATTAATCTATATTGCATCAGGCCCTAAATTATATAACAAAAAATAGTTATACCGCTCGAAATTCGATGACTTTTATTTTTTTGTATTCAATATATAATCTAGAATCGATAAAATATTTCAAATAATCGAAATAACCGCATAATTACGATTTTTCTTTAAATGCTTATATCTATGACATAGCTGAGTCTAGTCACTATTTCTTAAACATTTACGACTTGTAATTTAGTCAAGTATCCACCCATAAAATATTGTGGACTAGATATGTTACACCTGTATATTGCGATGTTGGACAGTTAGTTCTGGTTTTAAAAGCTATTTTTAAATTTAGTAATAATGTGCGTGTTGAAGGTTGTGGAATGATTACAAAGAAGTCGTAGTTCTACTCTGTGCCCTTTTTTGCCCTCTGGGGAAATGACTATTTTGGCTGAATAGATCCGATACGTTCTTAGCTATTAGTTATTAAGTACACGTAGTAATATTACACGCATTATAGTGAAGTTAATATGCGCGAGTTTCATCTAGATATGTGGAATGAAATGTGTTCAACTATTAATAATTCTCATAGTGGCCCTATCTTATTTAGAAGATCGCGACAAGTCTATTGCGTATGTTATATAACATTTTATCATGTATGTATAAAGAGCAAACAAATAGTAAATTTACAAAATCCACTACGTATTATATTAAAAATTAAATCAAATTACGAATTTCAAGTGCCTAAATATATCGTAATACCATAAAGTTTATGTTAATGATATATTATTATCATTTACGTTCATACAATAATGTCAAAGCTGCATCTATTAGTATAAATAAATATATTTCTAGTATATGGTGACATTAATACCCAGCAAAATTATCTCTCAAATGTATCTCTCTTTCTTTCTCTCTCTCTTTCACATGAAATTTTATATTCTATCTCCCTCTTTACGTATATATATATAAGTGCACTCTTTTTGAATTTATTGTTAGTTTTAAATACGTCCTGACGAAGCTTGAGCTAAGCGAAACCGGTTGACGTATAATAAAATTCGTGGTTTCATACAAAGTTATTTTATTTTATTTTATCTAATATGTCAAACCACAAAGTGATTGCTTTCTAAGAAAATATAAAATTATTAGTATCACTAAGAACATTGCAAATAAAAATATGATAGATTTTTATACGATTTAATAGATGTCTCCAAGTTCTTGTCCCGGTGTGTTCATATATATTTTATCGATAGATAGATTGTTTTCTGCGTATCTAACTTATTTAGAATAATTTAAATCAAATGAATATGTTGTTATATTTTGATATCTATAAATTATTTGATAAACAAAGTTTTTTTTTTTTTAATTTGAGTGTTTTTTATTTTAAAGTTAGAAACATTTTGCACCGTGCACCATTCGCGTCATGCGGTATACAGCGTAGTATATTTATCAAGTTCTCTATTTATCTGATACTATTAATAATTAATTCTATTTATAAACGTTTCTTGCCCTAGCGACAGGGTTATGCTGCAGCTGTCCGTTCTGGCAACGGCGCACACAGACAGTCGCATGCATTGTGACATATGAAGTACTGTCTACACGGCGGGATGTTTTATTCATGTAAATAATATGAATTTTTAATGTGTACGAGTTTTACATAATTCTACGCGGCCTAAATGGATGGAATTTCTAGAAACGTTTTACTTCTTTTTGGATGGCAAAAATATTAGTCAAGAGCTCAAAATCACATCACATCAAAATCAGATAAATTTGAGTCACACTCACGATCAGTGATTGAATATCGTGATTCGTAATTTATTTATTTTTTAAAAATTTTTATTGATTTTCCGACGCCACCGTTTTTTATGTTCCTTCCTCGGGAGGTCTTAAAATCACGACTCGGTACTTGTAAATAATTCGTTTATTGAAATATTATAGGTGCACACATGTGTAAGGTAGCGTGTTTACGGAGATGTATTGAAACGAATAGACTTTCAGTTCTTTCTCGTTTGGATGTTAGATACGATCTGATCTCTGAAGGGCTGTGTTATAGTTTAAAAAGATATTTCTGGAGATAATTTATAAATTAGATAATATGCAATAATCGTTTCAACACACATCCACTTACAGAAAGCGTAAATAATAAAATAAGACAAAACTATTAAAATAATGGTTCTAACCCATATCTCTCTTCACATCAAGAAAGGTTAAGGTTGACAAAATAAAAGATAGGAATGTGGCTTCGGAGGGCAGCTACATACATAACAATTTACATTGATTATCGCTTGAATCAGCACCATCTAGTAGATTCTGCCGAAACGTTTTGCGCATTTTCTTTTTTTTGTGATGATATGAAATTAGATTTATATTACTTCGTTTTTTTTTACGTAAATGAGGTTTTAATCAATATAAATGAATACGCTCAAAATGATGCTTCCGCGTATTGTGATATTATTAGTAATGAAACTGTGATCACAGTCGCAGTTTTCAGTCACTGATATTATCGAATACCAATCACAATCACATCAGTGAATCGAGAGTAGCATTTTTTCTCATCACTAAAAAAATATGCATCGCGCAATTTTTGGGTGGCATCCTTGATAATAATTTGTTTCATCTGATGAATATTCATCTGAATTAATTAGTTGGATCTTGGAAATTAACATCACGTGCTATTTAAGTGGTTTTAATTGTCTCACTTTATATAACATTAGTTTATGATATTCATATTATGATATTCGATGTTTTCAGTCATTGATTCGTACTAATTACTGTAAAACTACTTTCTTTAATTGTGTTTATTGCTGAAGAGCATATTCTCATGTGTGTTAATATTCATATTTATTACTTTTATATATTTAAATATCGATTTTGAAACCTGAAATAACCTAATAATATACATAATTAGACAAAATACTTTGTTTAAACCACTATCTACTGATTATTCAACATGCTTCGATACCTATGGTATCTTCTTCAGGAAACAATGCATACTGAAATTAAAAATACAAGAATAGATAAAAACAAAACTATAAATTAGTAGGAACTAATACGAAAACAAATTTAAAAGGTGATTATTTGCAAAAAGGATTTGGAATAATTGTTTCCTAAACAGCAACAGCTATTCTGAATTCGCCTATCACCTTTTGGAAACAAGCCATTTTTTTGACATCAATAAGAATTTAGAAATTATACATACAAAATCTAGGAGTTTACAGTTAGATAAATTAGAAGTTTTTAAAATAAAAAAGAGTGTTAATAGCAAGCCAAATATTATAAATAACTAAATAAAAATAAATTAAATATAAAAAATAACTAATATGAAAACAAATTTAAAATGTGACTGTTAGCAAAGAAGATTTGGTTATTTCAAATTTATCTAGCTGTAAACCCCTAAACATGTCGAATAATCATTAAATAGTTGTTTAAACAAAGTGTTTTGTCTAATTATTTATATAAAATGAGGTTATAAAATAATTTTGCTAATAACATGAATCAACCATAAAGATATACAGAATAAATTAAAAATATTACAGAATATAAGTTCAAAATTTGTCGAAAATATATTCGATTGCTATAGCGAAAATAGTGAACGCACTTTCTCGGATAGGTTCGAATCCCGGTAGCGACTAAATATTTTTTCGATAGATAGATTTTTTTGTATATCTATCTAGTTGATTCTTTTTAATTTGTATTAAAACACAACAAAAGTACGTCCTAAATATGCACTTTTACAGTGAAAATGTGATCTCCTTAAATAAAATGAAATATTTTTTTTGAGATGGTTGAAAGTGAAATTGAGACATGTTTTACTTATTTAATATTTCTGGTTTTATTTGATACCAGTCAGAAATTTACAAGACTGAAATACCCCATTTTCAGAAATACCTCAGTGAAATAACTCAAATTCCTTGTTTCAGGAATACCATACAGAAATATTTCAAATTCCTCAGTTTCAGAAATACTATGAATGAATAGTGACATCTTTCAATGTCTCAAATACCCTTAAAATGTTCACTTTTAACGTGTAGCTTAATTAGAATGCGCTATTATGTTTCAGCATCACTTTCTGCGGCATCACAATGAAGAACTACGTGGAGGGAAATATCTCTCACAAGTCCCACACGACCATCAAGTACGCCATGAAGATGCTGTCCAGCTCCTCGGAGACTATCATCTTCATGTTCCTGGGCGTGGCGACGGTCAACAACGCCCACGACTGGAACACGTGGTTCGTGCTGCTGACCATACTCTTCTGCTCCGTCTACAGAATCATCGGTGAGCTAATACTAATGTTTATTCATCTCTTGATCCACTTTCTTCCGCAGTGCACAGATTGCACTATGTCATTCGAACAACTCATTTATACATTATTTATTTAATCTTAATAAAGTACATTTATATATACTCTAATATTAACACGATCAAAATGTTCCATTTAACTGATTTACTTATCTTTCACATATTTGCTTAGTTTCATTATGAATCTATATAGTTTCTCCTCCTTTCTTATATCTTCTGACATTTCATTCAATATCTTCATCGCACTATATATCATCGATTTCTGAGATTTTGCCTTCTTTCTTAGTCTATCTTTTCCTTTTGTATGATGTTCGTGCTCATGTTTACTTGCATCAAATTCTGCCGATATTTTCTTATTGAAGATTTTAAAAATAAATACCATAAAATAGAAATATATTTTCTGCAATATCTTTCAGCATTGCATTGATCTGAGTATATTTATTTTTAGAGTATTATTCTCAAAGCTTTATTTTGCAGTACTGATTGCATTTCTTCTACATAAGCCAAAAACAAAATGCTGCTGCAATATTTGATGTGAGGAATAATAACAGAGTTGTATATTATTGAACCAACTGACGTGTACCAATCTTAATTATACTGTTCTTGGCGTGTCCTTTTGAACATGGTCACACACCTTTCGATGAACATCTTGCCCATGTACATCTTATTATAGACACCAACTAAAATTTCTTTCGGTCAAACAATTGTTTCTGTCTCTTAAAACATGCACGATTAAAAATCTAACCAAAGCCACCAAGAAATAGTTTAATTCAATTTAATATTTTAGATTATTTATTTTACTAAGGTTATGATTCTATAATACTGATTCTGGAACACGTTTTTAATATATTTTATACAAAACACGGTACCGCGGTTACTGACCGTTCTCTTTGAAACGAGAGGTGCAACAAACAAATTATACTAAGAGCAATACTTGGATTGGTCCACCTAAGACTATTTGCTAGCACCACATTAATAATGTAATGTAAATGGACTGTTTTTTTTTATTTATTTATGTTTAGCAAGGAAGTATTAATTAAGTCTCATGAAAAATGACAACTAAGTCAACCGTGCAGTGCTTCAGGATTCTGCGCATCGTCACAGATTAAACCAAAGATTCCAGTTCTATTTTTAAAAATTTTATAAAGAAGTGAGTGTGTGTATTTTGTTCTGCTCCTCCGTGAAAATCAAATAAACATTTTAATTCCCGCTTCTTCGTAGCACCCACGCTAGAACATTTGTACATTTTCTCATAAAGTTCGACTCCATTCGGTATCACCTCAAGTTACTGGAGGTGTGCTGCTACCCCGTGGAATATCGCATTTCGCCGTCGTGTAATAAAATATGCGAAGGGTGGTTAAGTGCGAAACATCAGCCTGATTTAAGGTAGGGTCATGAGTCACGATGGGGCTTTTCGTCATCGAAAAACCCTGGGGTCAATAAAATTGAAAAAGCGTAGCACGCCCATTTTGTATAGAAAACTGTTAAATGTTTGTTAATTTATATAGTGAGAAATTTATCACTAATGTTAAATTACTATTTAAATTTTTTTTTCAATTTCGTATATTTTGTAACATCGTGTTATAGAATCCCATAACAGAGAGTTTAAAGTGCTCCAAATATGATAATTTCGTAAATTACTGCGACGCGTAGAAAAGTTGCAAATCGAGTTTATTTTCTCTTATGAGCTATAATATGGAGTGGATGATCATAGGTATATATTTAATTAGTTTTAAAACATACAAATTTCAGTTGTAATTGAAGTCAATAATAAATTAATGAAGCCTAAAGTGAGAGACACGCAAGTCTCCAGCGAGCGGTTTATATAAACATTACTATTATATACATGTACATAATATATGTATATATAGCCCTTACAAACATTAGTTTAATATTCCTAGAAAACTAGATGATTAACCCGTGCCATGTACTATTTCTGAGTATCAAGAGGTACCTGTAAATATATACATTGACATTTACATTCACAAACACTACTACATGTGAAACTCACTGTAATATGTAACACAATATTTCAACAAATATTCACTAGACTAACTACGCCATCAATTTGTTATTATTTATTTATTTATGGTACTCAAACCTTTCACATGTAACTCTTTAGGACATACTATAATAAGATGCAATAAACAATAATAAAATCAAATAAACATTGCAAACAAATCATAAGAAAATAAACAAGATATGATAAATAATAATATACACAGCAGTGGCGGTCGGTGACTTTTTGTAGAAGGAATGCTGTCGGTTTTCCAGTATCCGGAATGTGTTATTTTCCCCCAAATGGTTGAGACACAAAACTTATACGCATTAATGATTTAATTATACACTCACACAATTCATTATTTTCGTTTACAGCATTTATAACACATTGAGGAAGTATTCATATTATTTTCTGTATTCATTTTTTATCTAAATGTTAAATTAAACAGGTAATCGAAGTATATTCGATGTTTCAAAAATACGTCACAAAAAAAAAAATCCTCAAAACAATCCGCTCGCTTCATAATATGTACGCTATTTTGTGCACAAACATTAAAGTCGTTTTTTGTACGTTAGATGCTGTCAACAGTATACAGTATTCGAAGATATTGACGGGCAAAACTGAATACGCATGCATAAAAGTTGAATACTTTCAGACTTTGTGGATACGGAACGAATGATAGAATCCTTTGTTGCTGGTATCTGTGTATTTACGCGATTCATAGATATTCAAAAGTTGAGAAAGGGGCAAGACGAATTTATTTGCAGCAGTGTTGTTTTCGGGTAGAACAAATAGTCCAAAGCTTTTTGACTGTAGAACACGAGGGATGCGGAGCATCCAAAGTATCTGTGAAGCGACCGCGCCTGATACACAACGTAATTTAATTAACAATCTTGTCTTCAATTAATATTTGATACTGACGAATGTGTCGCAACCTTAAACATTATACATATACTTTAATCATTATTTTTAAATTCCGTTTGTGCTATTTGAATCATATTATGTGCCAATTTAGATTATTAATTATCAGAAATCAAATCTAAATTATTATCAAAAATAGTGCGCCGTTGGGGACATCAGCTGTTAGAGTTTCGAGGTTTTGTAATATTTGTGTTTAGTTCGGACGATTGTCAAGGCGTTATAAAATATATTTTTCATATCCAAATTTAAATTGTGCAGATTTAAGTTATATTCTTAAAATAAGTATAACGAAGGTAGAAAATAAACATTAGAAGCACACAATATTCAACGGAGCTTAGTGTAGTAAAATATTAGAAAATGCGAACATTTAGAACTAATGTAATTAATATTAGCCCAAGCAAAATTATAATTGAAGCCTTAATGATTTATAAATGGACACTATTTTTGCCACTAGACAGCTTAGCCTACAAACGCGTATTAAGCTCAGCCAATCAATAATGACAGGAAATATATATTTACAAATTTACACAAAATTATTTGTAGGTAACCTGCCGTGTGGTATCGAATTATCAATTGAACCTAAGTAGATTGGATACGATTGAAAAATTGAAGCATCCATTTAAGCAACAAAGTGCCAGACAGCGTGAAATATCTTAATGTTGACATAGGGCCTGGTATAAAATTGTTCAATATTGAATACAAATAAAACCACATTCATTATCTTTTTCAGGTGTGATTATCCTGACCGCCCTTGCCAACCGCTTCCGGCTACACAAGCTGAACAAAGTGGAGAAGTTCGTCATGTCATACGGGGGTGAGTACCTGTACCTACCTAATACCTACTGTCTACATGTGTATTTAATAATGGCATTGTACAGAAGGCCCTACCCTAGACCGAGGCCGCGACCTCTTTGGGGACAATATGTTTTACACCCTTATTTCGTGCGGGTAATATTACACTACTTTATTTTTTATGTGCTTTGGTTTCAAGGTGTATTCAAGGACTTCCGTCAAAGTATTACCCCTGACTCAAGTCTTCAAAAATAATACCTACATTATTCGAGGTATTAAATAATACGTCGTGTTTCTGATAATGACGTTACATATACTTTTAATGTATCCACTTTTGTGTAATCCTATATTTTACAGATATTGTATTTTTATAATACAAAATCATAAAATAATAATAATACATAATTTATTTTTACGGAAATCACATTTTTGTTGTGAAGTTGTAGTTTTCTAGAACATAATTCTGTGGTATTTTTAATATACATTAAATTAATCAATTAGAAAGATATGCAGAAAAAATCTATTTTAGTTGCTATCGGGATTCGAACCTGGACCTTTTACTATCCGGGGAAATACGTTATCCAATTTCGCCATGTCAACCAAGTATACTATACTATACATCTTTCAATTCGATACATTTGTTATTTCATACAGATATAGAATATAAATTCAAAAATTTGTCGTAAAACCTACTCAGTTCATGTAGCGAAGTTGGATAACGCGTTTCTTCGGATAGGAAAAAGTCCAGGTCCGAATCCTGGTAGAAACAAAAATATTTTTTCTATAAATGGATTTTTTCTGCATATCTTTCTAGTTGATTCATTTTCATTTGTATTAACATTTATCTGTTGTTACCTGTTAGTACTTTGATGTATACACATGGTGTATCGCACAGAATTGCGAGGTCGCAGCAGAGGCGCCAAGTAATTAATATGATATGACACGTGACAGTAATTTAAAAGGTATAAACATCGGCGTGGCGCCGAAAAACCCTTGGGATAAATTTCAAGAAAACAAAGACTATCATTCTTTGTAAAAACGTCACAGCGGCGGCCTGTCGCTATGTTGTACTTGCAAATATGGTGGGGAAATATTATAATATGAATGTATGTAGGCAGGCGGGAACGTCATTCTCGACTATGTCGTGTCGCCGTAGTGTACCGATATTGAACATATTTTTTGTCTCATTTCTTTCCACATCATAATCATCATCATCATCGCCGGTTGAGAAAAGCTGAGATCGGCGAACCATCCTTGTCTACATTCTTGTTTCCTTTACGGAACACATAGTAAAACATATCTGAAAGGCTTTGGTATCTTGCCTCCACAACAAATCTTCCAAAATAGATACCGAAGTACTAATGCTAATTTCTGTGAAGGCTCTATTGTCTGAAAATATAATTAACCTATATATTTAGATAATAATAACCTTGAGTTTATCTAAATTTATACCTCCCATATGGAATAATTTTACGAAAGGGAGATCGATATATTTTAATTGTTGGTACATATTTCCTACTATGTATCCTAATATATTGTGTAGATATCGGTTGCTCCAAAAATAATGGCCTATTTTAATATTAAATCATACCGAACTTCTGAGGAAATATTTGTTCGTTTATTTTTGTTTGAAAGTCAGAAAATTGCTCTATTTATTTGTCGAGTTAGATATTTAATTTGCAGTACTTTAATAAATCAGAAATGGAATCGAAAAAAAAATATATATATATATATTTTTGTAATGTAACATTCTTATTGTGATGTTGTAATTATTCAGAACATTCAAATAATGGAACGATTAAAAATGTATTAATATCAAAAAGGTAACATATAGGTTCGAAAATTGTCGCTAAAAATATTGTCGCTGTAGCGTAGTTGGATAATGCACCTTCCCCGGTTAGGAAAGAGATCCAGTTTCGAATCCCGGTGGTGCAACAGCAATATTTTTCGATAAAATTGATTTTATATGTATATCTTTCTAATAAATATATTTAATTCATATTTTAGTTAATATTGTTTGAAAATTTGAAAAAGTCAGACCAACTGAAAGGTTTCGTTGAAAACCGATTAATTGAAAGAGGCCAATTCATAAATCGAAAATATCAAACTTGTAATATCACAATTCACATTTTCAAGCACCCCGACAACTATTTACGACAACAAATATAATAACAGAACCAATAGGAATAGAAGATTCCTTTAAAGAATTCATGACATCCACCTGAGTGTATAAATATTAAGCTCGTACCTAATTCTTTGCAGAAAAGCGTACAATCAAATGGCTTTTACATTGATGAATACACCTAATTTAGGTACTCTAAAGTTATTTATATATGAATTAAAATATTAAATTTGACCTTTATTTTCGGAACAATGCCATATTTAAACATTTTAAGTAATTTGTTTGGATGGCCGTCGGTATATTTAGTTAATTACCTTCGTAATCATTAAAAATATGTTAATTTTAAATTTTAATGTGTTATTATTTAAAAATAACATTGAAAATATTGGGATCCATTCTATCTAGAATGGATATTTTTAGCGATAAATTTTCGAACCTATATGTTACCTTTTTGATATTAACCTTTACCATACCATGATATAAAATACCCGAACGCAGCCATGCTGTCAACTGGTGTTACCGTAAATAACTGTTAAAAAAAATGTTTTTATTACCTTAAATGGCTTTAATGGCACGAATTTACTATAAATATTGAGCATACAATTTTGAAAAAATGATTAATAACATAATTTAGAGCATTCATTAAATGTGTCCTTCGCTGTTATCTCTCTTAATTTAATTAGTGAGAAAGAGACAATTATATTTGTATGTTTGTTGTCCGTTTCACTGAGAAAATAGTGTGTGATCTCTGTCTTTCAAATCACAAAATGTATTTTTACCAACGTATTAATTTTACAATGGATTGAATAAAAAAAATAATTGTTTTTGTACGATTCCCTTTTCATAATTGGTTTTTCACTAGTCATTCCTAAGCGCTAATATTTTCTTTAAGATTATCTAAAGTATGAATTTTATGTTGCATGTATTTACTGAAATATTACAGATTTAATTATGATGGTTTAGCAAGGGTTAATACATTTAATCGTTCCACTATTTGAAAGAGCCATCTACCTTATTTTTACGGAATTATTTATCACTAAAAATATCATCGCTGTAGTATAGTTGGATAATGCACCTTCCCCGATTTGGAAAGAGATCCAGGTTCGAATCCCGGTGGCGCAACATGAATATTTTTCGTTAAAATTGATTTTATATGTATATCTTTCTAATTAATACATTTAATTAATATTTAAAATAACACTATATATATACTAGTAGGGCTTCTATAGCATCTATATTTCAATGCGTAAAACTCCTATTATACTGATTTAACAATAGTGCAATTGTGCATATTGCCTTAGATGAAATAGAGATTCTTCGGAAGCTCCAGCCGCGCCAATGACTGCATGCCACACATGTTAGTGGCGGAATTTTGTTAGGCCGGCATTTTGAAACATGCCCAGGGGCGACTTTTCACCAAAAATATGTGCCGGACACTAGTGTTGACTAGAGTGAAGAGTGAAGTGAGGTGCCAGACGGCGAATCTCTGAGACATGGTATGCGGGGACTTCGTTAGCCGAGAGTCTTTTCCAAAGAATGGAATAGAATTAATATCCGTATCTCAGAGATTGTATCGAGTCCAAAATATCTTAAAAATCTCATACGTGAATACGACCAATAATATCGAATAACAGCTTCATGTCGTATATATATATATACACGAGTATAAAACATGAAATAGCTCACATGTTTATCGGTTGAGTAGCTATCGAACGCGCAATACAATTTCCTGAAAGAAGCGTCGGAATTTTTCATGAATGATTGTATAATTTGAATTTCCGTTGAAAGGTGTTGCCATCGCACTCATAAAAGTTCTTACCGAGGGGCAGGAGCATAAACATTTCTCGGTATGGGTTCGGCCAGTTTCGTGTGCAAATCGTATTTCAAAAGAATTGTTTCGCTCTAAATCGTAAAGAAAAAGAATACATTTGACAATTAATTTAACAAACTAAATCAATTATTGAATTTGTAAAAGAAATCGTTAATCTAGAAAAAAAAAAAATATTTGTTATTTATAATGCCGGTGGCGCAACAACAATATTTTTCGATAAATTTGATTTTATATGTATATCTTTCTAATTAATATATTTAATCACACCTATGTTCTGATTAATTACAACTTCGCAATAAAAATGTGTTCTTCTAATAAGTGTCCAAAATTTAATAAAATGAATTAATAATTCAAAGGTATTTGAGATTCTGTAAAAATAACGTAGATGGCTCTTTCAAATAATGGAACGATCAAATGTATTATCAAAAAGGTAACATATAGGTTCAAAAATTAGTCGCTAAAAATATTGTCGCTGTAGCATAGTTGGATAATGCACCTTCCCCGGTTAGGAAAGGGATCCAGGTTCGAATCCCGGTGGCGCAACAACAATATTTTTCGATAAAATTGATTTTATATGTATATCTTTCTAATTAATATATGTTCTGAATAATTACAACTTCACAATAAGAATGTGTTCTTCTAATAAAAAAGAAATATCGTTCGGATATTATTGTATTACGAATATCGTCTGTATTTTTCTTCGGCGGTCCCTCGTTACGAGGGTGACGTCTGCCACGGTTTTTTGGGTTGGCCATGGCAGAGGCCTGTGCGTGGGATCGTTTAAGATGTAGGCGGTATTGCACTGTACCAGCCACACGCACTATTGGAATAATGAAGTGCTTCGTCCAATGGCAAGGGTGGTCCGAAACGACTATTATTTTGCAGCCTGTTCCGTCTATGCACAGGGCTTTGTACAGACTGCAGCACAGCAGAGTCCCAGATGCGACCCCAGGAGAGCACCGGCGCCGATAGCCTACGCAAGAGACAATGCATATAAGCAAAGTATACAGGGTGGCCCAAAAAAAAAGAGAACATTTCGTAAAATGTGATATAATTACATCAAAATTATATCAACAGTAGTTTAAATAATTTACTTATTTACCTAATTACATGTATTACGTTTTAGTTCGACAATTTCCGGTCGCCATCTTTGATTATTAATTATCCCATTGTTTGTGTCACAAAATTTTGACAAAAACTCAAACACTATGTAAGATTGATATGGTCAATTGTATTTTGATGAACACATCATCTTCGATGCAAAGTATTTGATGTACATAATGGTTACTCGGATATAAAGGGTGTCCCAACAAGAGCGGAAAATTTAAATTTTAAATAAAACACAGTTATGATTTAATCATAAATTAGACATGTGAGAATTACGTATGGAGCAACACATCTGATAAATACCCTCCTCGGCGTTGCTGCCACATTTGACGAAATTTTCAATCACTGTTTGGCATAACTGTAGCTGGATTTCAGTGATACAGCGTCTCATCTCCATCTCAAAGCTTGAGTGGTCGTGGACTTGTTGAACTTAAACTTTTGACTTCAGAAAACGCCAGAAAAAGAAGTGCAAAAGTGTTAAATCGCACGAATCTAGGCGACCAATTCTAGTCTCCCTAACGGAAGATTACACGACCAGCGAACGTCTCGGGCAATAATGGCATTGTTTCACGTGTTGTGTGGCAAGTGACACCGTCCTGTTGGAACCGCATGTCTTCGAGATCCACACCATCCATGAACGTTTCTTGAAATGTTCAATTCTCGAGCACGATGCCGAATGGATGTTCTCGGACTCTCGGCCACATTCTGGCAAACAGCCGTGATGTTTTCTGCTGAAACGTGTCGATGGTCTGACATCAGTAATGGAGCCAGTCTCTTCGAATTTTTCGATTATTTTTTCACAGTTGATGAACATTTTGATTAATAAGACGCAATTTGAGAATCGTGGCAGTAAAACTTTCACAATTTTCAAAATAATGTTTAACAATAAGAATATGTCGTTGTGTCAAATAACAATCCATTTTTAATAATGGCGGACTGTCTACCATCGAACTGGTCATAATGGTTTGACTGTCAAATTTAAATCTTCCGCTCTTGTTGGAACATCCTTTATAATGCATTGCCTTCATAAAAACGTGGCGAACATTATATATATAATACGTATTATATATTAATTTCATAAATATTAGTTTGCAGCATGCTCTTATACAATATACAATAGCCGGCTGGAATCTGTTCAAAAATGCTTTACAAAAATATTATCATTTAGAGCAGGTTTAAATGGAAGTCTGGTAAGGTACCGTGAACTTTGAAAAACGACAATTAAGAATCTAAACACGAAACCCAATTCATATTATTGTATATTCATGTACCTGTGTAAAATTTTAAACAATCTAATCTCGCCATTACACTAATTTTTCAATTAAAACTTCTTGCCTACCTGTCCTACCATAGAAATATTTCATACTCATATTCAACTATAATAATTACTTTTTATAAAATGTATAGATTGTGTATGTTTTACCGTCAAATTCATTTTCTAATGACGATTGGACGTTTTTGCTCGGACTTGGAGCTAAGCGACTGTGGAGCATTGATGTCAGCATAAATATCGTAATTTTTAAAAAATAATATTGTTTTAGGATAAAAAAATAAAATCTAGAATCTAGCCATTTTTGCTATATTTATTTGTCTGTAATGTATGCAATATATATGTATATATAATTTATTTTTGTAAAAACAAAAGATCAGATCAACCGTATTTTCCAATAACTCTTTATAATTTATTTTCTTCGCAGCGAGAGGCTCATCGATAGGGAAATGTATTCTTCATTGTCATAGATGTTTGATATTTGCAGCAGCTGCTAGCCACATACTATATATTTGACAGAAGAAAACGAAAACTTATCTCGTCCAAATTATACATAAATCCTGTATAATTAAATAATACGTGTTTTTGTATCTTGTATATAAATTATACATAAATCCTGTATAATGAAATTTGTATGTTGTATATAAATTTTAATCTTAGGAATTTACGATAAAATCGAACGTAATTTATTGTAGCCGAGTTTCCATCTTATTTTGGGATATTCCGCCATTTCTACTTCACTTCATTAATAATGCGAACCGTTTTCACAAACTACAAAACCAAACTAAATGCTCCGACGACGTCGTCTCTTCACTATGAACTAAACTCTGTGCACTGATTTAATAGAATATCGTCGTTTTGAATTTCGATCGCAGGTAGAAGGCATTTGTGATACGTGAATGACTTTTCCGCAAATCTGATTTTTGGATTTTGACATTAGCTATGAAGTCGCTTCTTTGACGTCTTCGCTTGACCTTTTCTTTATCGGATTTTCATTTATATCCACTGCATCCAAATAAAATGGCTCTTACGTTAAAAATTGATTAGTGTTCCGAATTCGTAAATACACTTTTGGCGCGTCTTTTCGAATCAACCGCGACCGTTGTTATTGACACATTTCTGCGTCCAAATTCCCATCCATACATTTTCTCATGCTCGTCTTCTCAGTGTGAATTGTGACCTTGACGTCAGCAGACGTCAACTTGACCAATATTTGTTCGATCTCGATATCGCGATAGTATTCGCGGTGTGGACCTTTCAGCTCCAGTGCACCAGCACTGTATTGTTATGCATAGCGATATTGTTTTTTTTGTGCCATGGGTGAACTTGTGACATCACCATATTCAATTGGGATCGGAGATCGGCTCATCCGCGTGCCATTTGTGTGGTCTGGGCGGTGACTGCAGTGATTACTGAGACTGCATCATATTCAAGGTAAGGCGAGCAGTCTTTCCGAATCCCTATCCCCTCACCGACCTCATCCTGTACCACGTTTCCCTACTTCCCTCCCCTACCCTGCAGTGATTCCGATTTAGAATCGGAATTGTCGTATTCCATTCCGCGAGACGTGCGACCCAGAGATTGCACAATTCGCTTATGTATTTCTTATTGCGCTATATTTAACAAATCCATCATTACTAACATCTTAAAGCCTGGTATTTGGCTTTTTCTAGCTTTATAGAAGAGAAAAGAATAACCAGAATTCTAAAAAATATATATGGAATTACACTAGACATATTTGAAACTGACGTATACTCATTTTTGAAACTGAAAAATTTCGGAGCTTCATGGAATGTGGCGTTAGTGTTATAACCAGGAACATTTATAAAACTAGGCAGTCTTCGATGTCAAGGCCATATAAAGCAAATGAATTATGCACAACCCACAAAATGGGCGTGACCAATTCCAATTTTTTTTTCCAATTCCTTAGAGTCTACGATACTCTGAGTACTCTACATGCGGCTAGACCGCCAAATCTACTGCTACAAGTGCATCAGCGCTAATCGCTTTGACACTTTTACTAACTACCTTATTGTAATAAACATCATAAGTGTTTTATATTAATACATGAATTGGAAGGGTAAAAAATTCTGATAAAAAACACTAAACAATTTACTGGTAGTTAAGTATTTCAAATTTATTAGGCGCGACACTTTATGTACAGTGCCGCCTTATTCTTACATAATACTTATAGGTAAACTAAAATAAATTACTACTAAACTTAAGAATATTGTTTTATGGGCGTGACCCAAAGACAGACGGAGATAGATAGTGAGATGGCTGGATGACGTATTCATTCTTGGCGCCAGCGAATGGGAGGAAGTAACGCAGTGTAGTGCCGCTGGTGGTATATTCTCGAGGAAGCCAAGACTCGGACCCCTACCGGGTTGTAGAGCCAGGTATGATGGTAGAAGAGTAATTAAACTATTATAATAAAGATAACAATAAAAATAGGTACACTAATTTTAAAGAAATTTTTTTTTAACTCTTACGCTTTTGTTGGGACAACCTATCTACACATACCTATTAATTAACATGTTTTTTTCTCTTTTTGTAATATTTTTAATTATTATTGCTGAAATCTGCGTAGTCCTTCAGTGACATAGTCAATGGTTAATGATAATAATTTTTAATTAATTTTAATACGAAATCATCCAATAAGTATCCGATTTTCTTAATTTTTTTTTTATAATTATTATTTTCTTAAAAACGTGTTGTGTATTAATAATCATTTTTTTATTAAAAACATTCATTCAAATCAGTGTGATAAAAATTCATTGTCATTTGTAAGTTCGACAAAAAATGTAATATACGAAGTTTATTCTTTCAATTGTTAAAATAAAAATATTTTTTGATTCAATAATCTCTTTTGGAAAGTACATGTATCAGTATAATTTAATTTCCTTAAATAGACAGAATCGTCTAAATATATTAAAATAAAAGAATAAAGGTCCACCATTTTAATAGCGACGGCAGATAACTTTCTTGATATTGAACAAGTTTCATCTTTTGATATTCATTCAATAAATCAGTTTTAGAGATTTTAGAAAATAAAAATTGTATTTTAAAAAAGCGTATGTTTACTATATTATCATTATTAGTGCAAAAATTTTCGTTATTTTTTTGTTAATCGGGAATTAAAGGTCAAACCAGCACACGTCAGTTGCAATTGTAATATAAAAAAGAACGTATCATGCGCTATCGCTTTATTTATTTCATCAACATTCTTTTAAAACTTACATATGGGGATCGAAATATACGAAATCTAAATGATCTTGAATATTTTTTAAATATTTATTAATATCAATGGAGCAATAACCTGGTGTGGACCCTAACTTCTTCAAGCATATTTTTTCCAGTTCGCGATGCCGACTGCATGAGCGTCCTGGGTAATACCGTCCAATCACCGCCGCTTGCCTCTTTCAACACTCCTTTGATCAATGGGTTTTGCTTCGACGTTAGATATAAGATGCTTATTTGCTGGTATTTCATAAATTGGTAAACGTCTTCTTCTTCTTCTTCATCTTCTTCTTCAAACGTCGTTTTCTATGGAAGATTGACGAACAAGCATAACAAGTTGCTATATATTATAGTTCTAATTACGGAGTACGTGTTCGAAGTATGCAGTTTTCCTTCGTTTGATTGTTTTCATTAGTTTTTCTTGACTTATTCATACGTTGTATCGCACAGGATTAGTCGCCACAGAGACGTTCCATTATCTTTCAAATAATGGAATGATTAAATGTATTAATATCAAAAAGGTAACACATAGGTTCGAAAATTGACGCTAAAATATTGTCGCTGTAGCATAGTTGAATAATGCACCTTCCCCGGTTAGGAAAGAGATCCAATAACAATATTTTTCCATAAAATTGATTTTATATATATATCTTTCTAATTAATATATTTAATGCATATTTAAAAAAGACGCCTATATAAATTATATGTTTTGAACACGAGGCAGTAATTAAAAGTATGGTATCAGCGAGGCGCCAGAAATACGTGAGAGAGATTTCGGTAAACAAACACTAATTTCCTTATAAAATGCGCCTTGCTAATGCGGTGTGAAAAATATGAATAAATGAATGTACTGTTTGTAACTGAAATAAAACAAGGTATTCTGCAATCATTCTCAATTCAGTCACCGTAGTATACCTATATTGAACATCTTTTGTGTTTCGATTTTTTCAACATCGTAATCATTATTATCATCCTTGATCTTGAACCAGCCTTGTCTACATTCTTGTTACCTGTACGGAACATAATGCCTTTTCATTGATAACCCGTATGTGATTAATGTATTTACATTCTCTGTTAATACACTTGAGGCATTCATTTAATGGTAAAGGTTAAAGAGGTGTGCTGTCAAAGGTATAGCGCAAGAATATTAAAAAAGACCAAAAATCATTTTTGTTTTATCATCAGCCTTTTAAAACAATATACAATTTTTGCTGAAAGTCTCGACCCCAGTAATCACAGTAACCATTTTTGAGTTGACAATTCAAGTAAATAAAACGAATTTTCAAACTTCGTCTAGATCAAAAAAGAAGATTCCGTTTACAAGTGTTGTAATGAAATTTGAAATACTTCGCAATACTTTTAATTGAAAAGTTATGAACAGGGAATTCAATTCTACTACAATCTCCAACCCTCGGTCGTTGAACTGGAACTTCAACTGCTAACGGAATCTCGCCCACTTAAAAAATACTGTACATGTCTAGTCAGTACGATGTGAAATTTATTTATTGACCTTTTTCAGATTTTCTTATAATTTTCTTTTCTTATGATTTTCTTATAACTTAAATAAATGATCAAAGAATGATTGACGAACACAATGAATTCTCGGACTTTTACAAAAAAAAATTTTTCCTATAGAATTGAGTGTCCCGATGTTGTGAGTTTTCACCATTATAATTTCTGACATTTGAGACACTTTATTTATGGTTAACTGATAACTTTTCGGATTTTCGATCTCTGGGGGAACAGCTCTCTTCCATCACAGCTTCTCCAGAATAACTAGTCTATCTCTGAAGTGTATAATTTATAATTACTGTAATACTTGTTGTAATAAACTTAGTATCGTTACCCGGCATACTGAGTTTTATATTACAAGTAATTGGAACACAAATAATTAGACAATAAGCAGAAGATGAAACATGGAAAGTTATCACAATAATAAATTGTAATCAATTACTTTCTACGACTATTAAATGCGATTTGACAAATATTTTCCGAAACAAAATGGCGGTCAAACAAAATCGGCCTGGAACATAATATTCACCCTGTACTTGTGAGAGAATCAATTTTAATTCATATTTGGAATCAAAGCACTCTATAGGAAAATATACCTTTTGTAAAAATCTGAGCGAATACCGTATTTGCCGGTTGACTCAATAATCAATACGCTGGAGAAAACCGCATCAAAACAAACAGACAAACGGTGCCTTTTATATATGAAGAAATAAATAAGGTAGGTGTTATAAAGCTTGGCCACATATGATCGAGAAGAACTCGTATAATCTCAATTAACATTGTCTTCATGTCAATGCAGGTCTTTGTGTATATTTTCTGACCACGGAAGAGATTTTAGACTCGAATCTCTGAAATACGTATTTTGCTCCCATCATATTTATAGTCCCCGTGCCTCACTTCGCACTTGTACATCAAATGTCAGTTCATTGACCGTCTGTGTTCCGTTCGTTAGTTGAATCTCCTCAGCAGCAGTTAATACGAAATAAATGTTTTGTTTTTTAATTACTCATTTTTATCTGTCATAATAGTTGTAGGTATTTAAATAGTGTTATAGGTATAAAAGGTGTCAAATCTCGTTAGAATTTTTGTCTTTTTCAACCCAATCTCCAGCTGATTTTTGAGCTCATCTCCAGATCTAAATCTCACGATACTGTATCTATCTAATCTCGGAGATATGTCTGATCGTGTCTCGTTTCATGAACACGGGCTGTGAACATTGATCATGTTCACATCTGATTCCACGATTTTGATTTTATATCGATAAGAAAAAATTGTAAATCAACTCTAATACTAAACTACAATCCGAGTGTGTGGTCCGGCAGCTCTCGTGGGGATACTTTACAGTTCGTAATAATTAAATGGTGCTACGTATCAACAATGCTTTATGGATTATTATCCTCTTATAACTCTGGTTCATGAGAGAAGCAAACTTGGAAACGAAGAAAAAAAAAAAAATTAATACAAATTAAATGTATTAATCAGAAAGATATATATATTATAAAATCAATTTTATCAAAAAATATTAACTGTATCTCTTCCAATCCGGGGATCGTACTTTAATCGATTATGCTATACCAACAGAGTACTTTGACAACATATTTTCGAATACATATGTTACATTTTTCAAATTAATACATCTATCGTTTCATTATTTGAAAGCCATTTTCATTATTTTTACGGAATCTCGTATACCTTTTAGTAATCCGATAGGAGACGCCAGAATTAATAATTCATATTGGACACATTAATACAACTTATATATTATTATTGTGAAGTTGTAATTATTCAAAACATAGGTCTGTGATATTTTGAATACAAATTAAATGTATTAATTAGAAAGATATACATATAAAATTAATTTTATCGTAAAATGTTGTTGTTGCTATCGGGATTCGCACCTGGATCTCTTCCAATCCGGGGATCGTGCATTAACCGATTATGCTATACCAACAGAGTTAATACACGTTCCCCGAATTGGAAGAGATCCGGGTTCGAATTCCGGTAACAACAACAATATTTTTTGATAAAATTTATTTTATATGTATATCTTTCTAATTAATACAATTAATTTGTCTTAAAAATATCACAGACCGTCTGTTCTGAATAATTACAACTTCACAATAAGAATGTGTTGTATAATAAATACATTTTTAATAACAATAGAACGAAACGGAATATAAGAAAATGTTAGTAAATAAAGAAAATGTGTAAATAAAGAAACATATTTTATATTACCGTAGAAATGCAAATAAACCGCCCCATGTACCGTATATATATTTATATACATATTATAAATTTTAAATATGAATTAAATATATTTTGGACACATTGATACAATTTTATTACTACATTGCGTGTCGCGTCAAGATGCGTCGCCGGAACGATATAACAAAATATTTATTTTAGACAACTTCCCCTATCGATAAATTACAATTTCAACAAAAAGAAGTGCCCAATACATTATATTTAAAAATGATAAATTCTGATATATTTAACATATTTTTTAAGAAGATATAATGAAATACATTTTCTAAAAATAAATATGTAGTTTTCGGATTAATTGGAAATAATATATTATTCACTAACGCCCTTGGATATCGCCCATCCACAATGGCTGACAGCTTAAAGATTGCGAACCTTACAAATACTGAAAAATAAAAGTATGTACATTATCCACATTGTTGTTATTTTTTACGCCGCCAAACGATGGGTTCGTTGTCGCCAGCCTTTGGAAAATGTTCCCCGGGGAATTTTTCTGCCACCAAAGTCGCTATCCGTACGAGCCATTCACTTGTTAAATGGTGAGAAACTTGGGTACTTGTCGGCGTCAGCTTATTGGGTCGAGAACTCTAAATATAAAATATTATTTTACAGGGACGTGGAAGATCGGACCCGGATGCTTGCTATAATATACATATACAGTGGAAAAATTTCAAAATTAAATTGTAATTGCTCGTAAACCGTCAGGGTGAGGTAAGTGGGAGGGGTATTGTTCGACATGCGTTATTTGCGGGATTACCAGTCGCAATGAGTCGCCGGTCGGGAGCGCACCGCGCGTTCGCGGTTGAGCAATATTTAAAGTGCGTTGATTCATTGGTTCGTGCTTTTTGTACTCACTTTAATATTCGACGAGTAAGCCTTGTTGGCCTCAAAAGTTCAGACAATAAGGGACAATGGTTAACCATACTCCTCCGGGACCATCAATGTCAGCAGCGACGCCAGAACATGTGGCTCAAGGTTAACGTGAAATTACGCACAATCCACGTAAATCGATAAGGAAGATTGCAGCCTGTACTGGAATAAAAAAATCAACAGTGTACGTTATTTTGAAGAAGAAACTGCAGTTTCACCCGTACAAGCTGCAAATCGTGCAGTTTCTCGACGAAAATAACTATTCTTTAAGTGAAACCTTAGCGAGAACGATGCTGGAACGTTTTGGAACAACACGAACCCTTGGAAACATATTATTTACTGACGAAGCACATTTTCATATTGATGGTTATGTTAATAAACAGAACATGAGACCAAGGGAATGCCATCAAAAACATTTGCTTATCCAAAAACAATAGTGTGGTATGCAATTTCTATCCGAGGAGTAATTGGCCCTTATTTTTTTAACCAACGAGAGACGGACACTGCTGACGTGTATTGCCGAACGATCGACAAGTTTTTGGTACCGCAACTGCAGCTTTTTCCCGAGTTCAACAACAGAACACAATTTCGGCAAGACGGGGCCGCTCCACACACAGCTAGAGTTTCAATGGAGAAGCTGAGGGAAATTTTTCCCAATAAATTAATCAGTAAGTACGGAGACATGCTCTGGGCACCTCGGTCATCGGACCTTACACCGTGCGACTTTTTTTTGTGGGTATACCTTAAGTCGAGAGTTTACAGCAACAATCTTCGAATAATTCAGGCCCTACAAGAAAATATCCGCCGTGAAGTTGCTGCCATTGAACCAACGCTTTGCTCTCGCGTGTTCGCATATTTAAGAGTCCGATTACAAGAGAGTCTTGAGAGAAATGGACAGCGTTTAGACGATATTGTTTATAAAACGTAAAATCACCGCATCGTTAAACTCCATTTTGTATAAATAAAATATGAGAATAACATTATAGTTTTTTTTTTTATTTAATATTAAACTTGAAAATTTTCCGCTGAACACTCTTTATATACAGTCTGACAGATTTCAACCGTAAAGCTTTATGGAATAGTTACCAAAATTTAATGTAAATAATTTAATCAGAATATTCGAATAATAGAGATAGTTGATCCTCGGGCTTTTCTCTTCGCTTCTGCCACTATTTTTCAAAACCCCCGTCTATTCACGATTTTTATCAAAATTCTTGTAAAGCAGTAAATTTTCGAACCAAAGTTTGAAAGGGTATAATAAATCACTCTAATGCGACGTTCAGAAAAATGTGATATGAAACTATCGTTAATGGTCTGTCGATAATCTGAATTAAAAATAAATTAATTCATTACCAGCATGTTATGATCTGTGGTAGGATGAATGTAGAACGACAAGAGGGTAGCCTAAATCCTACTTGTGTTCGGGATGTCAATTATTATTACCTGTATGCGTTTGGGGTTGCCAATTATTATTACAAAAATTTGTGTTTCTATCTTCAGAAAAGAGCGATCTATAGCATCTACATTTATTAAATTATCTACCTAGTGTGGTCGAATGATTAAGAGTATTCTCTCGGGTGGCACTTCCAGTTAGTCTGATTTCCATTGTGTTGAGCGCTTTGTCTTGCGTATTCAATTTTAAATAGAAAAGCTTAGTTAAAATGGTCGAGTAGAAGAGAATATTTAATAATTGTGTTGGTGATTAAAACGATTTCACGGCATTACATTTAAACTTAAACTGCCATTAGGCAGCCTAGCTTCAAACATAATTAGTTTTAATCGTACTGAAACATTACGTAATTTCTGACAGACTTCATAACTGAGTTACTTAATATTTAGTGCAGTCAGCTGTCTAATTATATTACTTAATAAATCGACTAAATATGCGTGTTATATTTTATGGCGTAATTAGTTTTAAAAAACTAATAAGCTTCGATCAGTCCGAATTCAGTTTAAAAATTTAAAAACAAACAAAATTTGAATTGATCAAAATATTTTTTAATAATAAATATGAATTAAATATATAAATTAAAAAGATATACATATAAAATCAATTTTATCGAAAAATATTGTTGTTGCGCCACCGGGATACGAACCTGGATGTCTTTCATAACCGGGAAAGGTGCATTATCCAACTATGCCACAGCGATAATATTTTTAGCGACAAATAATTCCGTAAAAATAAGCTAGATGGCTCTTTCAAATAATTGAACGATTAAATGTATTAGGTAATATCAAAAAGGTAACATATAAGGTCGAAAATTGTCGCTGTATCTTAGTTTGATAAAGCACCTTCCCCGGTTAGGAAAGAGATTCAAGTTCGAATCCCGGTGGCGCAACAACAATATTTTTCGATAAAATTGATTTTTTATGTATATCTTTATAATTAATATATTTAATTCATATTTATTTTTTAATACATAAATGATTGTTTTTTTCCCTTTATACGGTCAAGTCTCTTTTGAGTGGTTTATGTATATGCGGTTTTTAAGTTATGCAATACGATACATATAAATATTAATATATATATATGACAAAAAAACGTTGGAATGGTTGAAATACGCTTGTCTGGAAGTTTATCAAAATATTTAACGTAGCCTTGCAATTCGCCGAACGATAAACAATGCAATTCGCTGTCACAATTAAATGAATGAAGAGAAAAGTCCAAAGAAGAAAAATATGCAAACATCGATATAGCAATTTTTAGAGAATAAAAAATTAATTGAATTAAAATAGCATTAAATAAAATGTATTTCTTAAAAAAATATTTCAATTTATTTTATTGCATTTTATTTATTGAAAAATTGAGATTTTTTTTTGAACCAATTATCATTTTTTTAATGTAGTAAGTACAATAGTACCCCGATTAGTCTGGTTTCAAACAGTCCGCAATATTGACGGAACCGATTAATCGAACTGTTTGAATTATTACTGTAATCAAAAGTTTTTTATAACTAATTATGTCCAACCTCAATGTTAACGCTATAAACATCAAACTAATTTAACTGCGTTAATGAGGTAAACCTTCCTATATTCCAAAGGCGGATAACATATTTAATTGTAATCCTTTGTGTTTGTGATGATGAGGTTTCTCTCGGAGATACGACACAGAGGACAGTATAGAGTTCGCACTTTTCTGACTCGCACACTTTACAGAGATCAAAGTCTCATTGAAAAATCATCGTAAACACGTGCATTCAGGGAGTTATTTATTTCCACTTGTACAATAATTATGTTGTATGTATGAATAAATCATTAAAAAATCATTTTGATGCCGACTCCGTTTTTTATAACTCCGCGATGTAGGCGCGCCACTGCACACTGTTTTTCATCGCGTAGTACTTTAAATTACGGTCATAAAATTTGCGTAATGGCTTTTGCATACGATGATTTCCTTGTCATTAAATTATCACGTATTGCCGGCGCGTTATCGTACAGGTAAATGGTGTGGGAAATAACGTGTTTTGTTCTTTACAGCAAACAATTCTATTATCCGCTTTTAATTCAATGAAAATGCGCATTACATCCAAGAATAACGGAAACGCAGTGCGGGTGGGTATCTTCAGTTTATTTATATAAACGACATAAATATAAATCAGTAAAATCATTCTCTGCCGCGTTGACATTTGAGTGTTTTGAGTCCTGTCTCCTGCAGACTGTAACACATCACCATTATATCACGACGTACGTGATAACCTCGTTTCTGGAGCAGAATTACTGTAGATAATTCATTATTATTTTCATATTTTATGTGCAAGTTTCAGATTCTGCCCTCCCGCGCCGAGCAACATGAAAACGACATCGTTTAAATCTTACCCTAGCAAGTTCCCATTTTCCGGTTCGAGTGCGCACCGAGGCATTAAAAATCATATAAAGCACATGGCACCGAGTAATAAAATTATAATATTTCTTTTCCTTTCAAATACACGTTCGGTTTATTGTCTCTCCTCTCTACTCGATTGTCTTCTATTGCTTGTTATTCAGTTGTGTTCTTGTTGGTTTATTCCTATAATGGATTCGCGCTGAGACGCGATGGTGGGAGTTTTCATTCGTCTCCAAAGCGTGCCAGAAAACATTCATTCTGTCATTGTAATGATGCTCCAGCGTGATGACATTTTTGATTCACGATTCAAATTCAATCCTGAAGTCTTCCCTTTCAATAAAAATTCAGAATTTCGCATTTTTTACGAAAATGTGGGTTTTTATTAATCATTTATATCAAAAGTTATACACTAGAGTTGACTTTTTTAACTATTACTTAGATAGAACCATTACACTAACTTATAACTAATAAACTGAATGTTATTTACCATAATGAAGACAGTACAAACATTATACGAAAGACCGCGACCATTAAATACGTTTTCCGCGTGCCACAAAATTGCCTAAATATGGAAAATTCTTGCATATACGAACTATATTTTCTTATAATCTTGAAGCCAAGATTACGGAGACAAATTAACAATTTGTAGGACATGACATTTAAAACACTTTGTGTTCGTGAAAACAAATGATTTTAAATAATGTATTTCAGTTACTCACATGCTTTGAGGTTTCAACTACTATTTAAAACTAAGTTTTATATCAAAAATACAGTAATTTGTTTTTAAATAATATTTTTTCATTATTATAAAAGACAACCATTTTAAAGATCCTTCTAAGTTCAACACGCCGCTCTATCCGACTATGACGGACGTGTAATCTGTCGCTTTCTTAATTTTTGGTTAAATACGTCCATAAGATGTATTTTCACGCATATTTTAGCTAAAATATGAAGTAATATTTATTTACAAAATTTATATTTTTTCGATAAATGGATTTATTCCATTTGATACATTTAATTTGCATTAAAATACCACAGTACTATGTTCTGAAAAAACTGCAACTTCACAATAATAAATGTTCAAAAAGCAGACATATAAATTATATACTCCTTCTCTATACACGAGTCTCGATTCTCATTGAGAAGAAAAAAATGTAAATATAAATATATATATAAATATATATTATTAAGGAGAACACATTCTTATTGTGAAGTTGTAATTATTCAGAACAGACGGTCTGTGATGTTTTAAATACTAATTTAATGTATTAATTATAAATATATACATATAAAATCAATTTAATATGTATATATTTATAATTAATACATTAAATTAGTATTTATATATATATAAAAAAATTACTGATTATGTTTAAAAATGTATTATATCTCAATATAAATACATACAAAAATAAATACCCTATTGTTCAAATTCTCATGCCACAACCTCGTTATTTTGTTTTCGTTAGGGATGTGACAAATTTTCATTTTACCACTTCAACAAATCTACTTGGGATATTTTAGATCCGAATTTACATCGAGTTAACCCCTTTTTTAAATCACTGTCGCGACCCCGACGTAATAAACATTGCAAGGGAGGTACCATACCGCGTATCGGATTTACGGGGCGCCGAAATGGCGGTGTCACGTCTCCAATAACACAATCGTTATCCGTTTTCTTTCATAACTAAAGCTTTGCTTTCTTTCTAGAGATCAAAACAAGTTCGAAAGGACAGGAATATACACATATATTATTAAATACTAATTTAATGTATTAATTATAAATATATACATATAAAATTAATTTCGTCGAAAAATATTGTTTTTGCGCTAACGGGATACGAACCTGGATCTCTATTTCCAATCCGGGGAAGCACACTACCAATTGTGTTATAGCGCCAGTAAATTTTCGAACCTACATGTTACACTTTTTCAAATTAATACATCTGTCGTTCCATTATTTGAAAGCCGTCTACATTGCAAAAACAATATTATTCGACAAAATTGATTTTATATTTATAATTAATACATTAAATTAATATTTAAAACATCCCAGACCTATGTTCTGAATAATTACAACTTCACAATAATAATGTGTTCTCCTTAACTTACATAATTGTATGTATTTTTTTGTTTTTATATCCTATATATACACAATACTTTTGAACAATACAAACATCCACATTGTAGACTTTGAATAATGTCGCATTTCGTCAGTTAAGAGTTTAACCTTTACCATACCATGATATAAAATACCCGAACGCAGCCATGCTGTCAACTCGTGTTACCGTAAACAACAGTTAGAAAAAATGTTTTTATTAGCTTAAATGGCACGAATTTACTCTAAATATTAAGCATTAAATTTTGAAAAAATGATTAATAACATAATTTAGAGCATTCATTAAGTTCTATACAATGTATCCTTCCTTCTTATCTCTCTTCATTTAATTTGTAAGAAAGAGACAATTATATTTGTATGTTTGTTGTTCTTTTTACTGTGACAATAGTGTGTGATCTTTGTCTTTCACATCACAAATGGTATTTTTACCAACGTATTAATTTTACAACGGATTGAATGGCAAAAGTAATTGTTTTGTACGATTCCCTTTTCATAATTGGTTTTTCACTAGTCATTCCTGAGCGCTAATATTTTCTTTAGGATTATCTAAAATATGAATTTTATTTTGCATGTATTTACCGAAATATTAGCGGTTTAATATGATGGTAGATCTGTGTTACTGCATGGTTTGGGAAGGGTTAATACTTTTAAAAAATATATTATAAATCGATTAACGTATACTTAGTCAACAACAACAAAAAATATAAATAAGTAATATATAATATTTAATTTTATACTGGCTTAATTCATCGTTTTGTCTTTTCTTATGGAATTGAATTATTATTAATCATTTATTATATATCGTGTGTTGTAGGTAAATCAGTAGATAATTCAATTAGTTTTTTTTTTAACATAAACTTAAATAAAACTTTTATACTTCTAAAACACTAATAAACTATACACAGTTTATTATAATTAAGACAATATCTTTATTTTTTGTAAGGCCGCGACCATTAAATTCATTTTCAGCGTACCAGATAATTCCTAACAATGGATAATTATTATAAATGGGTACATAATACATTGCTTTATACAGAGTGGCCCAAAAAAATGAGAATATTTTGTAAAATGTGATATAATTACATCAGTTGGTGTCTCGAATGGGGAAGACTAGCGTTGTGTTCGTTGCACCAGGCGCCCAAGTAAACAGTCAATATTATTGTGAACATGTTCTCAGACAAGGTTTGATGCCTGTCATTCAAGCGACACGTGGTCGCCACAACTGGACATTACAGCCGGACGGAGCTCCATCTCACACAGCCAGAAATACAATCAACTTTCTTCGTTGTGAGAATATTAATTTCATCGATCCAGGCATGTGGCCACCGAACAATCCAGATTTAAACCCAATAGATTATGCAATATGGGGTGTTTTACAAGAAAAAGTCTACCTTCGGCGAAAGTTTACCACAGTTGATCAGCTCAAGTTGGCAATAATTGAGAAGTGGACAAATCTGGGGCAGCGCTTTATTGACAGAAACATAAACCAGTGGCGTAGGCGCTCAGAAAAGTCGCTGAGAAACAAGAAGTATGGATACATAAAACATGATTTCTGATTAGCTAAATATTGTGCAAAAAAAATTACATTAAGAATTATAATTAATTATATTATGTTTTGAAATAACTCATGTGTTACGAGACGTTCTCACTTTTTTTGGGCCACCGTGTACATTCAATGCGCATATTCTAACGGTCCCTGTCCATGAATAAGATTACTCTCTGAGATTTGATGTTTTTCGCTCGCGGATTAGAATGACACATTCTGTACACGTACCTTTACCGATTCTCAGAGATCAAAGTCTCATGTGATCATCGTAGATTCTGGGCATAAAGATTAAACTGTACTAGTCAGTACTAGTGTGAAATCATTTTTAAAATATTCTAAATCAATTGAGTTATAAACCGTTAAATTCGCACAGCATTATTTCTGCTTCGTATTATTTATTTATTTTTATTATTAACTATATAATATTATGTAAAAATCTGTTTGGACTGTGCCGTCTCACTAGAGAAATTCTGTGTCGAGACGGGCATAGTTTACAAGCAATTGTTCAATTAATTAGAATTACAAGTAGATAGAATTACATTTATTACTATATATGTATATATGAAGAACAATTTTAAAATGGACTTAATTTTTGGATCACTTTGTAGCAATAATTTATATAGGTATGAGTCAATATGTTTGGGTGAGTGCACCAACACTGGCTCTACCCATATTACGAATCCAAGTTTTAATATATAGTTTCATGTTCTTGGAACAATTCAATTGATTTAAGTCTTTTAGCATTCTATTAAATAGTTTAGATCCAAAATACTAGTTCTTTGACCAAATGTAGTATGTGCTCTTGGGGTTTGTAGGTTATTAATCGTATATATCGTACCTAAACATCAGATTTTAATTAATATGATGTATTTATGTACATACAAAACTGGTTCAAGCTGCCACTGTTAGACGTGAAGTCTGCTACTCCGCTATTTCAAGAATAAAAATGGCCAAAACATATTTTTTCATCCTTATTGTAATTTGAGTTGTGAATTAATATTATACATTTTATCAAAATAAATAGCAAATTATGTAAATTAGACAATTATACAATTATCATAAAAAAAAATTAAGCATATTTATTACGTTGTCATGCTTGAATATTTCGCATGATAATCGCAAACATATTTTATTATTTTCATCACAATTGTTAGTTATCAGTCTTCAGAAAATCTATTTGTTAATGTTTTAGAATCCCACTACAGCTGTATGTCTTCTTATTCTAACATTCTTCAAATTAAACAATGATATTCGCCCCAGACATTTATTTTTTCCGTAGATAAATATTATTTTAATATCCACCCGTCGAGAAACGAACCCGTGTAGATATTAATTACCCAATGCATGCCTGAATTTAATTAAAAATTTAAAATATTCACTACCATTATAAAACATACCTTTTTATCATTGAATAATTATTATTTTTAAATAAAATGTAAAAAATAAAAATCAACCGACGGTTCTTGATCCAATTTTCCACCGGTATCAATATATCCCCCACATTTTATCAAAGAGCTGGAGTTTGGATGAAATTGAATTAATATCTCACTCAAATAAAAATATTTTATGAAGTAATAATTCTCAATCGAGAAGGAAGTCTATATCAAATTTGCTTCACAAACAAGTCCTTACATCGTTGATTGCACTTCTCACAGAAACTGAACCATTGGTAAAATTCAACGATAGAGATGTTACAAATCAGTTTGAATTGTTTATCAAAATGTTATAAATTGTTCGTTCTCCAGTTAAGATATCAAATAAACGTTGCACAAGATTTTATTTTTGAATACCTGCTGCCTGCTTTCCTGCACCGAGGTGAGAAACCAAACTTAATACTAACTAACTGATTGTTCAATATAGAACAATCAGTTGATCAGCAATATTTATACGATGGTTCAATGTTATACTCTTAAATTGTGTGACAACAGTCTGGATGATGGCAATTTTCGTAGAGTAAAGTAAGGAGTATTTATTAAGGAGAACACATTCTTATTGTGAAGTTGTAATTATTCAGAACAGACGGTCTGTGATGAATTCTGGCATCTGCAGTCGGTTTACTCAAAGGTATTTGAGATTCCGTATAAACAATGTGGATGGCTTTCAAATAATGGAACGACAGATGTATTCATTTGAAAAGGTGTAACATATAGGTTTGAAAATTTTGGCGCTATAACACAATTGGTTGTGTACTTTCCCGGATTGGAAATAGAGATCAAGGTTCGAATCCCGGAAGCGCAAAAACAATATTATTCGACAAAATTGATTTTATATGTATATATTTATAATTAATACATTAAATTAGTATTTTAAGAAGCATTTTCTGATATTATTCTACTACATATTTATTTCTTGTTGGATAACATTATTTCATATCATATTCGTTTCCAGATATTTAAACTAGCACACTATTATAGCATATTATTCAAAGCTGGCTATCTTATAGTGCATGGTGATAATGGTAATGGCGTCTGTCTTCTGTTAATTCTCATGTACTTTGTGTTGGCAGCGCTGATCTCTAATAATCCCACTTCTCTACTGAGTCATTCCATGTGAAATCACCTAGGTTGATCATTACAGATATTTTTTATTTTTTTACTATAGGTAACCCCCCCCATCAGTGTGTAGATCAAAACAATTTTTATTTTAAATACAAATGAAAAATATTAATTAGAGAGATGTACATATAAAATCAATTTTATCGAAAAATATTGTTGTTGCTACCAGGATTCGAACCTGGATTTTTTCCAATCCGGGGAACATGCATTAATCGATTATGCTACACCACACAGTACGACAAATTTTCGAACCTATATGTTACCATTTTCAAATTGATACATTTATCGTTCCATTATTTGAAAAGATCCAGGTTCGAATCCCGGTAGCAACAACAATGTATTTCAATAAAATTGATTTTATATATACATCTTTCTAATTAATACTTTTAATTAGTATTTAAAATATCACAGACCGTCTGTTCTGAATAATTACAACTTCACAATAAGAATGTGTTCTCTTTAATAATTTTTATTTCACTTTTTTCTGCCATCATCTTAGGTCTAGGGTCAAAAAGGTAGGAAGGATTCCTAACCCAAACTGTAATTCTTCACAGCTGGGAACAATATTAGCAATAGTTACAACAACAAAAAATCCATCTTGTGGTTCCAACCCCCAGTCACCTTAAAAAGTCATCAAAACTGGTGATTATGCTTCCAAATTTGGCATATTTCAATGTCATTTAAGTCATGGTTTATACATCATTTTCTATCATTTCTATACTTTTTCTATAACCTATTGTGTCTTCTTTGTATTAGTGAAAACCAGAATCTTTTATCATTTTATTGGATGACAACAATATATTATTTTCAAAACCTCTCCAAAGCCCCGTTTTTGCCTCTATATCTGAAATGGTCAAGCAATCATTTATTTTTAAATTACGTGATTTCGCCTGGAATGATTGTAGTGTGCGTTATGAGGTATACAATGTGAATTTCTACAGTAAGTGATTGAGTACAAATGAGGCACATCATATCTGCACATGTCAAAGAAATACACTGTCCATACTATCTTGGTATTTCCTCCATATTTGGATTTAAGACCAGCCATGAAAGTGTATCACTTTGCCGAAGGCCATCACTAATTTGGAAAGATTCTGCCATTTTGTGAGTGACAAATATAGATATATTTTATTTATTTTCTGTGTAGGTCTTCGTGGTGCTGTGGCCTTCGCCCTAGTGTTGCTCATAGATCCAAAGATCGTCCCTTCGCAACCAATGTTTGTTACCACAACCATTGCCGTCATCTACTTCACTGTGTTCATCCAAGGCATCACCATCAAGCCTCTCGTGAAGATACTCAATGTGAAGAGAGCTGAGAAGAGGAAACCTACCATGAATGAAAGAATTCATGAAAGAGTAAGTTATATAGTTTATAAGAAGAATGACAAAATGTAATAATTTATTGATAAATCTGCCACCGTTCCTCTGATGCCACAAAACATGAATAGATCTAAAGTGAGTTGTGTCTCCAGGCAATAGCTGCGAGAGCTGAATAATGAGAATACAACTTCACACTCTGTATATGATTTAGAGATTCAATATAAAACGATATCTGAATGGAGTTTGATCAGGAAATTCAAGTCCTTCAATGGCAGTACTTTGGCAACATTAAAATCTAAAAAACTTGAGAAATTTTTGGAAGCCGAGATTTAATTTCCTCAGCCCAGAAAGCTAACGCTAAGTCAACTAAAAAGTACCAAGATGATGAGTGAATGAATGAGATATTTTATCTAAAATTTTAAAATTATTAAAAAATCTACAGATTCCAAATTGTGCATCTTTCAAGTATTTTTTAAATAGTTGTAATACATACTTATTATTGTTTGTAGTATTTCTTACAACTGCAATTGTAAATATACATATTAAATAGAAATTAATATAAAATATATTTTTCAGTTCATAGACCACATGATGGCTGGAGTAGAGGACATCATTGGCAAACACGGTAACCATCACATTAGGGATAAGTTCAAGAGATTTGACAACAAATTCATTCGACCATTCTTGCTTCGGAACTATCAGGGGGCTGAGCCCAAGATCTTGGAGACTTACTCTAAGTTAGCAATGAAGGACGCCATCGAATACATGCAAAGAAATGCTTCCACAATCGGAAATATATCGGGAACTGAGTCCATGTCAGCAATTTTTAGGAATTACACAGGGAACTTTAATGGAAGGTTTGTTATTATGAAATTTCTATATATTTTAGTTTGCATCTGGGAATATACATGCCTATACTGATAGAATATTGCAATACTGACGGTTTAAGACTAGTTTTGTGAATAATGCTAATTCAATTTCACCTGATGTTAAGTTTGACTCATTATGTTTACATACATATTTACCACTATCCCGTATTAACTAATAATTGTATTAATTCCAACTTGTTACACCCTTTTCACTGCATCTCTGCCCTATCTAAAATGTATAATACAGGCAGTTCATGATTTACGATCATTTGCTATAATCAACATCACAATTTTAAGATTTTTTTTATTTA
The DNA here is from genome assembly GCA_031772225.1 of Eubasilissa splendida. Classification (NCBI taxonomy): domain Eukaryota; kingdom Metazoa; phylum Arthropoda; class Insecta; order Trichoptera; family Phryganeidae; genus Eubasilissa; species Eubasilissa splendida. The sequence continues at coordinate 3,700,314 of CM062854.1, read as the reverse complement.
TGTAATGCACAAAGTTGTTGAACTGGGTAATCAAATAGAAATCGAACTTGACTCGACTGATGTAGATGAGTGCTGGACTCATATTCTGAGGAAATGACAACTGATGTGTTAATAGAAATAAGTATAAACAAATTTAAACCTATAATAAGTACAAGAAAATTATAAATTTCACATTCCAGAATATTTGCAATTCATAAAATGTCTGCAGCTTTTAATTAATTTCTGAGGGATTGGCAATGTTAGAAGAACAGGACTTGAATATAAGAAAAGAGGAGTTTGTGATTCACTGACATGTTATAATGAGATTTTTACTATCAAGTCATATTTTAAGACTGGACGAACGAGCCGCAACCGTTTCATCGAAAGTTCAACCATCTACCACAAGTGCGCAAAGTGACACGCATATAAAAATTATGAAAAGTTAAATGTACAATATATGCACATGTGTATGTACATGTATAATGTATAATTTTGTTTATGTTTTTGATTTAAAAATGAACTATTACACACTGTACATATCTTGTGTTCTCTTAGTATTTTTTTAACTTATTTTACGTTAACGTATCGTTATAATAAAACGTACACATTTGATCTTTTATACAATGCTTTTCATATAAATGACTGCTAATTTATACAATTGCATTGTATGTACAAAAAATGTGTTTTAGGCGTTTTATTACATAACAAACGACTTCAAGGTACGGAACTCATTTGTAAATCGAGAACTGCCTGTATAAAAAAATAGAAAGATATTTTATGAAACGAAACGATTAAGAAAATAATTATCGGCTCGCAGCAGCACTGGATTTGAATTCCCAGCCAAGAGCCACAAAATCATTAAAACACAGTTCTTATTAGGTATTTGTACTTCCAATACGCACCTAATTGTATTGTGTTACACATTTCAGTCCTAGCTTTAGTCAGCTAGACACCTCGACGTGGAATATTGACATGCAAGAATTGGAATATAATCCAACCAAGAAAGACTTAACAGATGCCAGAATTCATCATCTCTTGGCAGAAGAACTTTGCAAGCCTTACAGAAGGGTAAGAATCATTCCATCAGTTCCTCACATCAACTTTCCCAAAGTTCAGCTTCTGTTCCAACTTTAAGTGGCTAAACTTGTGTTTTGAGTATGCATCCAACTTATCACCGCCTTCTGACTCTCATCTGTTTCCAAGTTTTGTCATTGCTGTATGTGTTTTTAAAATGAAATGTGACAACTTATTTGCTTTTGTCTCATACACAGGATTTCTTATTGCTATCTCCTCAGCAGATTATGTATTTATTTATATATAATATTAATATTAAATTAATGTATTATAAGAGTTTCATGTTGATATTGCACAAAACCAACAAAGAGGTATAGATACAATATATTTCAAATAAGTCTTCCAACTGAAATATTTTTAACTCTTTTGGCTATTTATCAATATTCCAAGTATTTATATTTATTGTTTGTGCTTCAAAGCTTTGATACTTTTCTTCATCCGAGAAAAAACACAATTTTCCTATTGTTGACACTGTAATTATTTTAAAGCAATAAGGTGTTTGCCGCACTTGTTAAATCTCATGCAAAATATTTTATTTTGCTGCTTGAGATGTCACCACTCGCTGTGTTCACGTGAATATTTGACAGTCATGTGTGTGTGTTTGAAATTACAATCGCTGCAAAAATGGTGGAGATACAGAAATACATCAGATGACAAAACTTCAAATTGTGAGATGCCTGAGGCTGGCTAGACACTCTTTTTCTAATTTGAGTTTATTTTATCGTTCCAACAGTTATCGTCTTGTAATGATAGTAAATCCAAGGTGAGTCAAATAACAGAATTGGTTTTCCGTGTAATGGGTTTGTGCTTTTTTTCCTTATTTTTCTGTACAAAAGCTTTTTATTTTTATTTGGTTTTATTTTACGAACTGGTCACAAGAGTGTACGCTGGAAATAGTTTCAGGAGAAAACTTAATCAAAAACTATTTCCTTCATTTTTATATATTACATGTTACACATTATATTGTATGTTTTATGATACAATCCTTTGCCCATATTTTTTAATTTTTCTCAAGTTGTTCCTGCCAATTAAAGAATATATGAACATGTACATCAACAATTATCATCTTGGCCATTATCTTTACAGATCACATTTAAAAAAATATTTATTATATATCAATGCGAAATACTCAAACCATACAAATACTCAAACAAATGTAGTTTTATTTTGCGGTGAAATAACTAAATGTACAAATGTTTGAAAAGCTTTCTTACACCTCGCATAGAATTACAATTAGATTAGATCACATAGAAATTGCAAAAATTCATTAAATCTATGTAATGTCAGGTTAAAACTGATCTTTTGCAAGTTTACCAATAAACTCTACTAATTGGCAGAATGTAAAAAACATAACATAGAAATTGACCGCATAGACAGATTTTTCTAACTTAAGAAGTGTTATTAGAAAAACTCAAGATTGTATTGCAATCAAATGCGGACTGGCCAGAAGTACTTATCCAGAAATCTATATTTGTCTATAATTAGCCAGTCCGCTTCTGATTCATTACTGCAATGAAATCATTAACCTTCCATAATCTGCAAAATTTCTGCAAACTTGAACCAATTATTGATTTGATATTTCACTTTTCGTCAAGTATCATCTTAAAAGGATTCGATGTTTCTGGAGTCAGATCTGTCAAATTTGGAGGAATACCAACAGGACTGCCTCTAGGAACATAAAAAAATATTGTTCTTCCAGCGAATCCGATTGCAGATCGTGTGTATCTTTTCTGTTTATCTTCTTTTACCATTGTTCCAGAGAGGCCATCAATATGGTATATATATGATTCGATAGAATAATGATATTTTTGCCAGATTTTCGACCCCTATGCCAAAAATCATATACCATTATATATATATATATATCGATCACTCTTCTCAATATAGATGTGAATAGAAAAACAGTCATATTACAATATCTTTATAAAAACCCTACGTGGCTTACATTATAACATGGTTGGATTATCTTGGACCCGAGAAATTTAAACCCTTAATTTCTGCCGTTTGTTGACAAGCATTGACCCATTTCAAACATCAATTACTCTAATAAAAATATTTCCTTTCACACAATCAGAAAGGCAAACGCCTTATTGAGTAGAGGTTTCATACATTTAATATCCAATTATGCATTGTTATTTTTATGTATAAATGAGAGGTACATTTATGTATTTTGGTATAAATTTTGTGAGTTGCATTATATGTCCAAAATCTTTCTTTTTGTTGGCTGCTGTCGTGGTGTTTCGTTTGAAATATACAGAAAATATTGATTAACATAGTCACACATTCAATATTACAGCATTTTTTAATATTTTTATGTTTTTAGTTAAATAGAAGTCCAACACTTTGTTTATATTTTACCGCCTATTGTAAAACAAAATTTTGCTTGAAAAAAATAATATGCATCAAAAAATTTATTATTATACAGCATCATTTATAATCTTCTCATGTTTTCCTTTTGAATATATGTCCCTAAATTTATTTTCTCATGTATAATTGTGTTATTTCTTCACATAAATTGAATATCTTTTCAATAAAATAGTCATTTTATATCTCATCATGCATTAATGTACTCTAATATGAATATGGAGTCCACATATTCATATATTTTGATCAAACTACAAATTATTTAACTTATAATGAGAGCAAATTGGCAAAAATTGAAAGACAAAATTTTTTCTTCATACAATATATTTGGAATTTTATAAAATTCCAAATATAAAAATTATTTGTACGCCTGCATGTATGTGTGTGTATGAATGTATCTCTGGGAGCATGGATGTATGCATGTGTGGATGTTTCGGCATTTATTTTAAATCTAGTTAATCTGACATAATTATTTGTCTACCAGCATCGACGTTTGAGTTACTCACGCCACGCCGTGAATGATCGAGACCTGTCGACGCAAGTGAACTACAAGACACATATGAACATCCGTAGATTGGTCGGTGACAGAAAGCATCATCACAAGAGAAGCAAGAGGCTGAACAAAGTAAGTATTATTTTTGTTCAATTTCCAGTTTTTTTAAATACCCTTAAATTGTTGGCAAACCGTATATTGGCAATAAATAATTAATATTGACTGATCAATTCACAATTTATAAGGTTACCCGAACAATTTTTACAAAGGATTTATCAGCTTGTTAGATAGTTATTTTACAATACAATATTTTACATATAACTTTACAAAATGATTGATTTAGTTCAAAAATCGTATTTCAAATTTACCGCACTTCAATTTCAAGGTTATTGAATAATGGACCAATGAGAACACGTTTCCACATTTCCGAGCTGTGATTAGCTCCCTTCCTCACCTATCTCTCTTGACGTCATGAATGCGCCTATGAACATCTCTCCTGGTGTTTTTATTTAATTAATTCAATTTTTTACCAGCTGATAGATCTCATGGTAGCACTTAACGGTTCTCTAGATCTGAACCAATCAGAAAGTCACACAAAAAATGGCCTTGTCGCTCCCACCACCTTGCTTTGCCAGGCCAGAATTCACCTCCGTTAGACTCGCACGTTGTGTCTCGGTGCAGCGGGATTTATTCAAATAATACCTGGAAATAAAAGTTATTCGTTGCGCCTTAATCCCGCTGTAACCTCATCGAGTAGAAGAAATCGCCGCAGAAGTATCATATTCCAGTCGATTCATTTTCAAATCAACGTCTCATCGCCATCTTGTTGAGCATTTGAAAAACGGAGTGCGTACGATTCACCATCATCGTGTCAGAAGAATATTGCATAAGAAATTCGAATATTCACCATCGTACTTGAGTATTTCTTCTTTGACGCCAAATCGTATAGTTACATTCACAATCGCTTCCTCTACCTGTTGCTGAATTTGGCGGGTCATTGCCTGAAAGGTACACCACACGCCAGACTAGAGCTTCTTAACATCTAACATCTACCCGACCGCTTGCTGCCAAGAGACTTGAACCTTCGCTGCACGTCGTCGCGAGGACGGCCCTCCCGATTCCACCACCGGAGCATATCTCGACCTGGACTCCCCTCAGCCCTCCACCTCTGCATCACCTCTACGACCTATTATTGTGACTCAGGTTCCCTCCAACTGCTGGGTATCTGTGTAGAAGTTACTATCAGGTATTCACGACTCTATTTTATTGTAATGCCTCCACAGACACTTGCATTGTAGTGGGGTTAGATAACAATTACTACTTGGACTACAGACTATCAATATTCCGGTGATTCTTCTTCACTTAAAGTACATTTATCTTCCGATACAAACCCTCATGTAATGTAAATTATCCGGTTGTCCAGTAGAGAGTTGGCTACTTGTACCAATTTATATTAAAATCATTTCATCCTCATCATAGATGTTCAGCGGAAAAATTTCAAGATGAAATTGTAATTGCTCATAAACCATCAGGGTGAGGTAAGTGGGAGGGGTATCGTTCGACATGCGTGATTGCGGATTTGCCAGTCGCAATGAGTCACTGGTCGGGAGCACACCGCGCGTTCGCCGTTAAGCAATATTTAAAGTGTGATGATTCATTGTTTCGTGCGCGTTGCGCTTTTTGTACTCACTTTAATATTCAACGAGTAAGTGATGGGCCAAGCACGCAATTTATCTGGTATTGGGTTCAAAAGTTCAGACAAGAAGGGACAATGTTTAACCTCCAGGACCATCAACGTCAGCAGCAATGCCAGAACATATGGCTCAAGTTTGATGTGCAATCTGCGTAAATCGATAAGGAAGATTGCAGCCTGTACTGGAATAAAAAAATCAACAGTGTACGTTATTTTGAAAAAGAAACTACAGTTTCACCCATACAAAATGCAAATCGTGCAGTTTCTCAACGAAAATGACAACTCTTTACGTGAAACCTTAGCGAGAATGATGCTGGAACAGCACGAACGCTTGGAAACACATTGTTTACTGACGAAGCACATTTTCATATTGATGGCTATGTTAATAAACAGAACATGAGATACCGGTGCCCCGACAACCCAAGGGAACGCCATCAAAAACGTTTGCATTTTATAAAAACGACAGTGTTGTGTGCAATTTCTGCATGAGGGATAATTGGCCCTTTATTTTTTTAACCAGCAAGAGACAGTCACTGCTGACGTATATTGCTGAATGATCAACGAGTTTTTAGTACCGCAACTGCAGCTGTTTCCCGGGTTCAACAACAGAACACAATTTCAGCAAGATGGGGCCACTCCACACACAGCTGGAGTTTCAATGGAGAAGCTCAACAATCCTCGAATAATTCAGGCCCTACAAGAAAATATTCATTGTGAAGTTGCTGCCATTGAACCAATACTTTGCTCTCGCGTGTTCCCATATTTAAGAGTCCGATTGCAAGAGTGTCTTGAGAGAAATGGACGGCATTTAGACAATATTGTTTATAAAACATAAAATCCGCATCGTCAAACTCTATTTTGTATAAATAAAATATGAGAATAACATTGCAGTTTTTTTTTAATTTAATATTAAACTTGAAAACTTTCTTATTTTACTTGGTTTGACAATGTAACTTCCTGTATTCTTCATTAAAATAAATATATTTCCTTTGTTACTTGCTGACTTAAATTTATTTACCCATCCTTCCAAATGATTTTGACTTGGGGAATTCATCGAATCCCAGAATAACGAGCAACTCTGTTCTGAGATACTAGCCATGACAAAAGTTTGTATTTCATAATGACAGAATTAGTGTCGATATGATTATTTGTTATGAGATTTACTCGTCGTGGAGAAAAATTCTGCAGTAATATACAGAGTGACGACAACAACTGACCTAATTCGCAATATTTTATTGGTGGATACCTAACTAAATTACAGTTTAAAATGTTCAAGGAGTTTGCACACATTTTGTAACATTACGGAAAATATTCTACATTTCTTTAAAAAGTCTACGTACTTCTAAATAAATACTTGCTAAATTAACCTATTAACCCGTTATTATTCTGTATCTTTGCTTCAGTCCCTAAATCATTTAACAAAAACTAGTCTGTCCTCTGGAAGTTCGGTGACACTTAAAATATTGTGCACTAGGTGTGTTACATCCAGTATATTTTATAATACATAAAGGATCTGATGTATATGTGAGAAGGTTGGTTATGTTCAAGTGAAAACCATTCTTATCCAAACTTGTTTATTCTCATCGGGGAGAAGCCACCGAGAGCAAGAAACAACACAGAATACATGAAAGACAATGGAAAAACGATGCACGGTTAGTGGAAGGTGAGAGTCGGTCCGATCGGTTCGGGTACTGGTCGCAGATTGTTTCGCAGACATGTGCATGTGTTGGTGCACATCTGTGGTGCATGTGTGTCATGCCCGCCGGGCGATGCAGTCCGGCCTTCCTTGAACGCTTCCGCTTTGTTCGCAGTGGGATGGCGCAATACCGAGAAATGACAGAACGAGGAACATCTGGACAATGCGCGCGAGCCGTCACATATAAAACAAAAATACTTCATAATACCAAAAAATTGAAAAATAAAAAATGAAATATAAACAATTTCAGCAAAATGTTTTACTTGCTAAAAATTGCTTATTATTTATAAATATTTAAAAAATTGAAACAATTAATGAAATCAAGGAAGGCAATTAAATTAAATATCACCCTTACTACACATTTTTATCAACACAATCACAGACCAGTATATGAATAGACATGAAATAAAGTGTATATAGGAGAGGGGTTTGGAACATTAGTTGCGGGACGAGGGGCATTCTACACACATTCTTTGTGGAAACATAAATCGGATAGTTTATAACACATTCATGCAACATTAAAAGTATTTACTCATCGAAAATTAAATCTTTAAAGAATCTTTGAATCTTAACAAGAAGTATTTTTTACAGTAATGCATATTCTATTGTTTAAATTTACGTTTAAATCTAGTCATTTTTTTTTTTAAAGTTGCGGAGCTATTTGATTGCGTAAGTGGTACTAAAGTGATTACGTGGGTGATACCAAAATGAAAATATTGAAACAAGAAATTTGCATTAGTTCATGTCTATATATTTGGTAGTCTGTGATCACAATGCATAATAAGGTAGGTCTCCATCTAAATATATTATAGTAATCTGCATTCTAATGAACACATATGTACATATTTTATTATATTTATACTTTCTCGTTTAATATCCTTTTCTAATATTTTAAAGTGTCCAGATTTCTTAACATTAGAAGGAATTTGTTTACCTGAACGATTTTTAATAAAATTATATTATGTATATGTAATTATTGGCTATTATTATATATTTTATAGCAGTAAATGTTAAAAATATGAAATTATAAATTATTTTCTTGAAAACAATTTCTTTCCTTAAATACTTCATTATTACAACCTATGTATTTTTAAAACTTCATTATACAATGAGGTATAATCTCTGTTTTCTATCGTCCAAATTCATTACTTAGGGCCGGTTGTTTAATCAGTAGTAACTTAAAAAGTTAGTAAACTAAAAATTTTCACAAAAACAGGTTGTTTGATCATTAGTAAAAAATATTTCCTCCTCAAAAGTACATCCCGTAGTAAACTCATTTTACTCTGCGATATCCGATAGTAATTACGAGAATCGATAGTTAAATACGGCGGACTTTTCACAGCTGTTCCAAAAGTCATCTAACACATGGATACTTTGAAAGTTGCAGTATACATCAATTAATCATTCAATATCCCGCTATTTTAGTGATGAGAGTTCGTCCGATGATGATATTATTGTTTAATATGCATTATTACACATAATACGAAAAAATTTCACCGCCAAAGTGACAGATATCGAATGCAAAAATCTATAGATAAAATAAAGTATATTTCATAATTATTTGTCGCACCTATAGACATCTATATCTATGCTTTGACAGTAGTAAATTTGATGTAATAATAACCTGCAAAGGATTTTTACTATGGGTGTTAGTAAAAAGTTACCATAGTAGAAAGTTACCATAGTAAAAAAGTTACTACTGATCACGCAACCGACCTTTACAATTTACTTTGGTGGCCAGCGTGCTTAGCATGTATTAAACCATTACATCATGGTATACTTTTCTCTCAAACTAACGATTTTTTCTTCAATATTTTCAGGATGGGAAGCAAAATCACGTCAGCTTCCCGGAGTTCCAGCAGAACGGTTCGGCCAGACAGTTTACGCACGGTAAAAAAAAGTACTATAGATTAGGTACAGTCCACACTTCTCATTCTAACCCTCATTTCTGCCTGTCGTGTGTAGACTTGGCCAGCATCCTTCTGAGCACAACAATGCATGAAGTATTTCAGAGTTGTTATTTATTTTCCCGTAGGTATATGTTGTCACATTTTTGTCAGAGTGTCTCTGCTAAAATCCGTCCTGTCCCGTATGACATTTTGCTTGAATTTTTTTTCTTTGTGAAATTGTATTATAATATGTATATCATATATGGATTGAATCTGTGTTAACTTGCATCAATGAAATTATTTTCATAAAGCTCAAAAACTTTACAAAATATAAAAAAAATCAATTATTTGAACCATTAATTTGGATCAGCTAGAGCTGTCCTTATTTAGTTTAGAAATATTTCTGTTCCAAATCTTAATCAGTGTATTTAATCAGAATCTATTTAGAACATTGCTGACTGCCACCGCAACTTCTGAATCTTTTTTTTTTTGTGTAGCTGCACATCTGACTCTTTCATCTTCTCTTACAATTATTTTTTTTTTAAATTAACGAAAATACTTGAATTTATTGGCTGAAAATATTGAAAGACATTTCACATATACATATATAAAATAGAAGGTTGAATGAAAGATTTATAACACTATTATTTATTATTAATAACCTTTCATGTAATATCATCTCATGAACACACTACAGAATACTGAGAAGCTGTTTCACCACCTCCATATAACCTGCCAAATCCACTGAATAAATTTATGTGATGGTTAAGTTACCTGCTATTATTCATAGGAACTGCTTTTTCATTTTATTGATAGATAATCAAATATGTTGATTATCCTATTCATATTATTAAGAGTTGGTTATGAAATGCATTATTATTTTTATGTGTAGAGGTGATTATGGTTTAATCAGCGGTGGTGAAATAACTCCTGAATAGATATTAAGTATTATTGTATTTTAATTGATTTCCTCTGAAATTCTCCAAGATTTTATCCTTTTGTAAATCGTTTGGCAGTTTCTCGATTATTTTTAAGTAATGATTTTTAAAATTGTTCTCTTTGTTACGTTTACTTATTTTATTTCATTTTAATTCTCTACCTTATTTTATTTATTTTCAATCGATTTAGTTTCATTTATATTTATTTTTCATTTAATTAAGTATGTTTCACAGCAACAGGTTACTTAATACATAAAATAATATGAGATAATAATAGTATTTAAATGTTATATGAGAAAGACAACGTATACTCCTCGGAGTCATACTGGAAATTATCTTCGATTCATCGATTTTAGGAATAATGCATTCCTATAAAATTAAATACCAAAAAAGATCTAAATTCAAATATTTAAAAATCAAATTGGAGACCCAAGCGACTGGCACAGCGAGAGAACCTTTTAAAATTATCACAGACACTAACGTACCTATATTAGTGGTATTGTTTTATTAAATGGTTTTATATGTTATATGTAGTTATGACTATATTTTTTGCAAAATGCAGGCATCCCCCATTGTATTGTTGATTTCATAATAAAGCATGCAGAAATACAATGTCTTCGCTATAAATTTCAGTTTAGATCTTGATATCTATCCAGTATATAGTGATGTGATTCGTAAAAGACCTTCTAAATGTGAAATACATTTTGAAGTTTTAGTTATTTTTTAGTATATGTGCAAAATACACTTCTTATCAAAAACTAAGATATTTTGCAATGATGGTTATATTAGCAGTGCTTTTAAATTTAGATTTTTTTTAAACTAGATAAGGTACATTGATTTGTATGATGTTGTCATAAGGGATCCACTACTTCTTTCCAGTAATAACATGTCCTGTTATTCAGGTCAGGACAAATAAAAAGCCAGTGTTAAAAGAAATGTTCAGAAATTAAATGATATAAAAATTCTCCATGAAATGCAATTTTATTTGAAAATCTTTCTCCTAAAAAGAACTGTTTGATAAAGTTGATTTAGTTTTATGAAGCCTGTCCACATCAACATTCCACACTTCTGATATTGTGATGTTTGATCACACAAATTTTATTTACTATCTTGTTACCATATAAGAATATAAAATATTTTAAATAGAAACTAATTAATTATTTTTTTATTGACAGCAGTGAGGGATGCTTGTATATAATGTATTACAATATAAAATATTTTACTACATAGATCACTAAATATTATCGTAAAATGTGCATGAAGATAATTTATAATAATATATATAGATAATTCCATGCATTGGGTTGAGATATTGTGCATATAGGTATGTATGTATAATTGATTGTTGCATATGGTGCCTATATCCAAAACATAAAATGAGTTTCGATTTTTGATTACTCCAAACTAAATCAAATAAGTTCTTTGAATGTGCATGAAATATTTAATTATTGTATAGTTTAGTACCCGTGAAATATGAATGTAATCACTAACATAAAAATATATTGATTTATATCTTTGAAGAAAATGTTAATGTTTGGTCAATTATTTTTGTTAACCAAAGTTTCTTATTAATCTTTCCCTTACAGTGCTAAAATAAAAACACGCGTTCCGGTGCTATAAACTCTGTGTACCTGTAGACTTTTGCAATTTTTATGTCAGATAAATATGAATATTTTATATTTATTACTTATATTAACCATTAAAATAATACTTGACATATGTATAAGTGAATATATGTAAATGAGAAAAAACATTAATCATCACGAACGACAGCATAAAGACGCATAACACATGTCTAACTCAGACAGCATATACTCTGCCACTAAAGTAACAATCGGTATCCGGCACCCCGTGCCTTGCGCACTGCGTCGTTCGTACCTCACCGCACGTACACATGCACGTATTGACAAATTCACGTCAGGTTCTTCAAGAAAACATTTGTTATTATTGTGTATGGTATATACTTATAAATTGTAATTATTTTATCCAATAAATAACTATATTACGACGGAATACCTAAAGTATGAATTCTGTATTTAGTATATTTACAGAGATATTCACATAATCAGAGGCAATGTCAACTCAGTTTACATCATCGGAGAGGAAAGGTTAACAATCTGTTATTTGACGATGAAAGATTTTGTTTAAATTCTTTAAGATGTAGCAATATGTATTTATTTTTGACAAAAATAGAATTTCATATAATATAACCTCCAATAAATACATTTTGATATAGTTCGACCATTAATAACTAAAATTATCCATCATATCTACTCACTGAAATAAGATGTATTATCAACCCATTGCAAGTAGGAAAAAATAAATGACACGGGTACATTACCAATTTATATTGGTCGGGCTTTATCAGAATTATTTTTAGAGGCTGCGAACTAACCGCTTCCACGTACAGTCCAAAACCCAGCACTGCATCACTGTTGTTTTTAAATATAGTTTGACACCTCTGACGTGAGTGTATCAATAACATTGTTAAATAACTCTTTAGATTACATGGATGAAGCCCTTCAGGAGGTGGCTTCTGAAGACCCAGATACCAAACCTGTGGGGCGCACTGAAGATGATGGTGGAATCATGTTTACTGCTAAAACTGCTTGTAAGTTACAATTTATTCCATCTTGCAACTTATGTACAAAGCAATACATATGACTTGACTAACACATATAAAGTAAAATATTTAACATATTTATGTGTGCCTTTAGTTTGAAGGATGTATACTGTATAACAATGAGATGAAATTATTACTTCTGTGTCATGTGTCATGTATTTACTGATTTATAAAATTACAATTGTTTTCATTTGCTCCCTTAATTGATATATTGTTAGTGTTTAAATGTTGCACTCAATCAAATGTGTCTAGGATTTTATTTTGCTCCGTTGCAGAGCATATTATTTTTGTTGTAGATATTTTAAACTAGTCTCGGTACCTCTTTTGCTTCTACTCTTAACTTTATGAAATAGACAAACGGGTTATTAATTGTCTCTATATTAAAAGTGTATTAGTAAAAGTAATAATAATTTTCAATAATATTATTATCTCAAAGTGAAACAAGAATAGAGGGAAAAAAATATTAACAGGAATCAATACCGTTTAACAGAGATTCATTTAAATAATCATCGACTTGTTTATTTATTTACACTCAAATTTCAATATTTAATACACAAATAATTACTTGATAATATTACCTATACCATTATCACCGTGGATTATAATTAAAGTCTTTACATTAATATAAATTATTAATTTAATTCTAATCTAATCACAGACAATTAATATTCTCCAACAATTATTACTGCAATTATTAAATTATTTGAACAGTCATTTAGATTCAATTTACTATTTACCTGTATCTTTCAACTAATCGGCAAAAACTCTAAGGTATCTAATTTAAAATCTACTAAATTACTAATCACACACAAAAAATGCACAAAAATTATCTTATGTATATCATTCACAAATCTGCGATGCACAAAGCACTCTGACGAGGCGAGTGTGAATGCAAAAGATTCATTAAAATTAAGATAGTTAAGAAATTAAGAAAAATCATAGATTATAATATCTTTCATATCTGTATCTGAAACAGAGTATTTGTGTAAGTACATATGTATTAGGGAAAGTACCTCTGTATACAATAATTATTTGGTACAGTGGACCCCATGCTAATTAAACAATCTGACCGGTCTACAGCTACTGTATTGTCATGGAACTACAGCTGTTTCAATAATTATACATATTAACATTATACAACTAACATATTAACACGACAATTCAATTGCTTATAATTATTCCTATTTTAATTTATCACGTGACGTCCATAAACATGTAATTTATGTGCTGTGTGTATATCTGTTTAATAAAATAGCAAAAATGTAAAGACTTCCATTATGGCTTACAAAATAAAAGCACTACTTTTAAAAATACATATATAGATCACCATCATTGGCACCACATTTGATTATTAGAAAGCAACAAGAATAATGAATCGAACAGAGAAAATCAACGGCCGAAACTCTCATTTTTATTGTTTACAATTTTTTTTATATAATGAATCAATAATCTTAATCAATAATAATTTTAATTGAAGTAATATAACAAGCATATAAAATTAATAAATCTGTTATCAAATTATAGGAGTACGCTTATTACAATTATTTTGTAACTGTATTTGTATAAATGGTGCATCTTTCTCAATGTTGGCATGCATTCATTTCCACTATAATTTTATAATATCTGAGGCATTTGAGCACAATTTTCTTGCGAAATCTAAACTTGTTCCGCATGGTTTTAAATGATTTTCTCTATTCTCACTCTCTCGATCATCTGTTCTCACAAAATCTGAATTATTGTACACAAAGAATCTGCTTGTGAAAATACTAATGACTAAAATAATTTTCATTTAACAGCTTTATATATTTTATTACTAACCCCTTGTTATCACATGCATTAATAATTTCCAAAAATTGTTTTTATAATGGTTAAATAAAGTAATTTATTTGGCATTTAAAATAATCATAATTTTTAAACAATGGAGGTATGTAAAAAAAAAGTTGATGTCTTTATTCAAATATTCTTTTATCAACATACATAAATTTCTCTAGTCTATATCGAGCACCCTGGTTCTTGAGTTCACACGACTGTTAGACTCTTCTGTGTAAAGATTTCTGGATAATTAATATGTGGCATGTATCGAAACCTATTTTCCAGGGTCTGTCTATCATCGCTCACAATACCGAGCTAAAGACACTGTGTTTGTGATTTAGTCTGTGTTGTAAATGCTACATTCTGAAAGATAAAGACAAGTTAATCTTTTGAGAAAAAATATTCCAAATTTCCATTTTAGTTAATCCAAGAAATTTATTTTATTAAAATATTTATACAATAGATGCATTCTTTTACATTCAGTTTAATTTAATCTGCTTTTGCTACCTCCTAAATCAACTGAGAAATGAGATTAAAATATACACATAAAAATATTAATTCTTCTCCAATAAAATAATAGTTTCCTTAAAAAGAGAAAATTATTAAGTTTAAAAAAATAATCAATGAAAGAAAATTCTCAAGGAGCCCAACAGCTACTCCCCAGGGGTTGTAAAGCTGCTGATGTACAATATTTTATTTCTCTATTGAGGTACTATTACGTACAATCATAATTTGACACGCTTGTTTGGTTGAGCGTTAAGATACTCACCTAGTGACCGAGAGGTTGGGTGTTAGATGCTCATCATAGGAGACTACCAAGTTAGATTTATTTTTAATAGCAAAAGTGTAGTTTAGTTTTAAAAAATGTATGAATGTGACCTGCATTACGCGTTTGTGTCTCTGTTATATAAATGTTGAAAATGTCACTTTTTTCAATGCACACTATTGCTTCCTTGAAATTAGTTATGCCTTTTGGATATTAAACTTTGCTGGCCTAGGAATGCAAAATGGTGGTCGGAAACTCCACAAAGGTAGATTTTCTCAGTTGACAATATTTGACACCTATATTTTTTCAGCCACCTTTCTTGAGATTGCGCAAGCATGCCTCATATACTTTTCACTTGGAAATGAACTGAATTCTTATGATGCACTCTGGTTACATTAAATGGACTCCAAAATTATCGCTGAGGAGATTATGTATGTTCGGCACAATAACCCAGAAAACTTTACACAGATTTCTCAATACTTATACATATATTTGAATCTCTCATAATGATTAGATGTTTGTACCGTTCACCCAATAAATTTAATAATTTTCAAAACAATTATTTTCATTAGAGACAACACTGTTGTAAATTGTATTTCAAAATAACTAACAAAACCCTCCAAAAGAATTGATATAGAACTGTGCCACAAATTAGAATGCATTTGGTAACTGTTTGAATTATTCTGCTTTGTTGTGACTTGTGCTACCTCACTCGTCACTCCGAGCAGGTTATATAGAAGACATCAGCCCAACGTCCTCCCACAAAGAGAACAGCAGCTCGCTGATAAATCAAATAGCCAACTTGCCAGGCTTTAACCCGCTGAAAGCTCGCCTGGTCAAGCAATATTCCAAGGCGTCGATGGAGGATTTCCTACCAACGGCGGTTGAGAAGTCCCTACCGTGGAGAAGGGACAGATCCACTTACAACTTTGGTACGTCCTCACGAACAGCCGCCTGCATCCCTTGGAGTACGCATTCGAAAAAAGAACATTGGCAATGTTGTATTGTTTTGTTTTATTTTGCGTATTCTCTTTTATTTTTCTTCTAGTCTTTCTTTATGGCTCATTTTTTTATTTTTTGACAATATTGTTGTCAAAATGTTTCATTTTAAATTTTAAAAGTGTGTCCACTTATGAATTTTTACCTTTGAAACACATTGCAATGGTACAGAATTAGTGCTCAGTCACTCAATTTAAAAAAAATTATTATATGTTAAAAAATTTAAATTATACAAACTTTTCATTAACTGAAAAATGTGGCAGATGGCGAGTTGTACGCCAGATACTTCTCGTTAAATGCCCATGAGGGGAACTCACTCTGTCACGCCAGCAATGCCTTCATCTCCTCCATGACAACATTGTTTCTATGGCATTGTTCACATTTTATGTAGAAAGCCGATTGAATCATGAGAAGTATATTTAACTTTACCACTAATCTCCACATTTCTCAAGGGCAAAAATTCAGTTTGTGGACACGCATTATAAGAGATTATTATTTTTCATGTGATTTTCATTTTGTTCATTATTTTAATCTTCAGTTGTGTGTTCTATTTATTACAAATTGAATCTCATTATATTATAGAACTGTACTTTAAAGAATAAAATTTGAAACAAACTGAAAATCCTTGGTTCAAAAAATTTATCATTTATACTCTCTC
Organism: Eubasilissa splendida; assembly: GCA_031772225.1. Classification (NCBI taxonomy): domain Eukaryota; kingdom Metazoa; phylum Arthropoda; class Insecta; order Trichoptera; family Phryganeidae; genus Eubasilissa; species Eubasilissa splendida. The sequence continues at coordinate 3,683,330 of CM062854.1, read as the reverse complement.
TTGTGCACAAGACTCCAAATATATGCTAGTGAATTTATAATGTTTCCTAAATTCTAATTCGCGCAGACTAGATATTCAATCATTAAAATAAAGCATTACCTAGTTGATTGTTTACAGAAATGTTATTTTTTAATTCGGTAAAAGTATCTACATTGTCATATTTTTATTAAATCCTAAAATTAGTATTTTATGGATTCTTTAGTTCCTCAGCATGCAACGTAAAAAGTAAGTATTTGTTCTGCTTTACACTTTCTAGCTCTAATATTTATGTAAAATATTAAATGTTTATTTTTAAACATTTTTTAATATTTACTGTTATTATTTAATATACCCTTCTACTAAATTTTTTTTAGTTTTTTGTGATACAGGTAGCCTTTTATTTTCAGTTAGTTTTTAACTTCTAAGTATCATTTTAATATTGCATATGAAATATTAATATAATGATTCAATGTATTTGTGTGCTGAATCGCATCTACCTACTGACTGACAGATAGTCAGTCACAATATTTTGAAATTCGAATTGTTTGTTTTCTCAGTAATAAAATATTATCAACAGTAGGTGTTTTTCACCAAAATGTATTTTAATCTGGTTCCTTCTTAAAATGTGAATTGAGGAATTCAAAATATTTTTCATACAAATTAAAATATTTTTTTAACATAAATTTACAAAATTATAAATTCAATGGTGGCGCAAGAACCGTAGCACCATTATAACAAACCGCATGCATTATTTAAAGCTTAAATAACCGTCCTAGGTAGGATTACAAACTATTTATATAATTTATACTTAAATGAATTTGAAAAAATACATATATGTAAAAATACATTAATATATAATCTTACTTACAATATACAGTTTTATAAAACACATTCATTATATTTTATATCTGAGTGCACTTAAGTGAAAAAAATAAATTATTTAACAACCCTAACCCAATTACATTTTCTGTCTACTTAAAATATTATAAATAACCCTTTTTTAAATATGTAATAGAATATTTGAAGGAAATGTCATATGTGTATATTTGGATATCTGTTTAGCTTTTAATATCAAACTTTCATGTTTTGCTTCTTCTCCTGAGTTTTTATTTCCAGCACAAATTTCATCTCATCAGCACGCGCATGAAGTTTGCATGTACCATAGCTACTAAAGTACCTAGTTATGTATTTTGTATATGTGACTCTTTTCCCCTTAATCTATAAAATAATGTTTTTCTTTCAGTGCCTCAAGAAGACATTTTAGAAGAGGATGAAAGAAGACTATCCAAAGCTTCTGAAGGTCAGTTTTCATGTCAGATGCGTCACTAAAGTAGGCTATTATTTTCAGATTCATATTCACAAAATTGAATTAGTGACGTATCAATGAAACACTACCACGTTCATGTATTATCACATGCCTCCACTAATTATTAACCAAATAACTAGAAAATTTAATTAAGAATTAGGTATGTGTTCTTTTTATATAATTTTATGATCCTGTGATTAGTTTTTGCTCATTTTGGAAGGTCTTATATCTTCAGAGATAATGTGGATTATGTCACATTTGGCACAGATGTGACATGAGCAAAAGAAACTAAATGTGCACTGTATATTTCTGAAAATAAATCCAGAAAACTACAACATTTTTACAATACAAATTTGAATTACCCTGTGGCATAACTACGTCAATGCAACCAATGCGGTGCATTAGGCCTCATAAAAGTTAATCTGTGCCCTACAATACTTTTTGTATTGATACTTTTCCCAGTGCTAATATGGACTAATAATTTTTTAAATACACCACGTTAAGAAATGACTAATTTTTTTTTTAAATCGTCTCTCAAGTGCGTTACGAAAATATGTGAAAATGTTTTCTAAATTTACAATTGTACCTACCCAGCTTATATGTCGGGTTAGAGACCAGACCATCGCCACAAAGCGAAAGTAGGTGTAAAGCAAAGCAACGATGTTTTCTATTGTAAGTGCGTATACCTAAAATATATTTGTGTTTTTTTTCAAGTAAAGAGTGATATTAAAAGAGACAAAAGTCCAATTTTATTCCATTATTATTACCACATAGTACTTTATATTCATAGTTCTTATATACAATACATGTATAGGGGGAATAATTTTCATTTTGCATTGGGGCCTAAAATTTATAGTTACGCCACTGGAATTTCCAAAACTTAGTAGTGAAACAAGTGGATTTGGATAATGTTTTCATTGAATGGATTTGAAACCATGCCTTATTTTATTTTATGTTTATGAAGAATATGTTAATAATAATCATGCACAAGTAAGATTTAGATGATCTGGACAATTTTACTACAGTGTGCAAATACATGTAGTTCTACAATATCCAACGTATTCATCTTCCTCAGATCGCTACACTCCACACGACCCGGCGAGGGTTAGTACACCCACCGCCACAGAAACAATGTTGCCATGGAAAAGAGGAGATGAAGGCATTGCTGGCGTGAAACAGAGTGAGTTCCCCTCGTGGGCATCCAACAAGGAGTATCTGGCGTACAACTCGCCATCTGCCACATTCCTCGGTTAGTGGAAAGATTTTTTTATTTAAATCTTTTATAGATCCTATTACTTCTTTTGTTGAATATTTTTTATAAAACTTTTTAATTTAAAAACAGTATTTTGACTTTATGATCGAAAACTTGTTCCAGCTTACTTTTTCATCACTCTTTTACAAAACCTACCCCTTATCATATTGTTTTTATCCTATTTTTATAAATATTTGTTAAAAATAGGAGCATAGGTTTACACAGTCTTCAGATAAAGTGTACGCTTCGGGCCAAATTCAATGATTATTACCAAGTTGAAAATTAAGATACATCAGGTAGCGTCTTAAAGACGCATTATGGTTTAACACTTCATTGTTTATTTTAATCAGATCTGATAACAAAACATTTTAATAAATTGCATGTTATCCATTACTTTGGGATATTTTATAACTTTGACCGTTTTCCTTACTTGAATAATTGGAATATTTTTTGTGAAAGTTACATCAGCACTAAACTGCTTTTTCTGACTTTCGTTGATTTAGTTTCAATTAAATTTTTCATTGACTTCACGAAATGCTTTTTTTTAAAAACACTGTCTTTTAATTACTTCATGTTCACCATCAGAAAATTAGATTTAATGGATACCAGAAAAATTATTGACTATAATTAATAGCACTAACCATTATTTTATAGAACCTGTAGACCTATAGCGGCTTCCATGATAATTTTAATATAATTTAAATTTAGCGTGCACGGCATGCATCCCTATTAATAGCACAATTATGTTCTCACCTCTGCCTTTCATTTCCTCCCGTGATTGCGCATGTTAGGCGGCATTGCGCAACCTAAACAGGCCAAGTCCATAATAGGTCTCTTCCGGAGAGAGAGCTCAGCTTCAGCCGGGGGCACAGCAGGCGCGGGCCCGTCAGGCTCAGAGGGAAGTCTCCACCATACTGAGGGAGCCTCGCACAGAACCCCGCTTGTGAGCACGCGCAGTTATAGTCTGGCGGGCCCGGCGGTTGTGCTCATGGAGGAAATGGGGCACGCCGACCCTCTGGGCGTAGCAAGCCGGCCAGCCAGCATAATGCAGGGTCCGCATAGGGGTCAGACCAGGAGAGGATCCATGCTAGAGCTCACCGGGTGAGTGCCTGTGTTGCCACTCAAATTATAAATATTTCAAAATAAACACTCAAAATATTATCAATATAATATTTTGAAATAATTTCAGTTTTTCATTTCTAGAAATTTTATTAATTTTATTTATAACATTGGTGAAAATGTACATCCACCAATTATGGAAAATATCTACATATTCAGAGAATACCTACAATCAATTCAATTTAGTAAATATGTTCATTCTTTATTTTGAAATACTCTTAGTTGTAACATTGTAATTAACAAACCCATTGATCTTTGTACTGATTTAGTGTTTGGTTAAATCCCTTGAATTTTGTACTGACTTTTAGTTTGTTGTTTAATGTTGCAAATAGTTCACAAGTCCCCCTGTTTCATCAGTAGTAATTATGGTTATTGTTTTTATTCTATTTGTCTTTTTGCATTTTAAGATTATCTTCTTCTTATTGTATGTCCTTTATTATTAATTATTATTATTAAATTATTCTCAGCACACATGAAAGACTCTTTTTTCAACCGTAGTTATATTTAATTTATAAAATAGACACATTTTATTTACAGAGGACTTTCAAGAGATCCTATAATGGAGGAAAAATGTAGCAAATCACTTCCAGAGAGTGAAAGAATGAACATGAGGCGAGCTCCGTTAGCTAAGTGCACTCCCAAAACTCAAATTCGCAGACAACAAACCATAGGAACCTCATTGCTTTCCAGCTCGTCCAGCTCATCAGTGGATGATGATAAGGACTAACTAAAATGTTGGAGGGATCACAGTTTGTATCACTACTCGGAGAACTTGACCAAAAATGATTGAAAATAAATCAATACAGCGAATCCATCCTAGGACATCTGTAATAAGAAATTGTTTAATATTTAAGTCCATCTCATGGAGTTCTTTGAATTTAAAAAGCTTTTCATTGTGTATGTATATCCATCTTGTTCAAAAGTATACTTGATTCCGGTGAAAGCACTATGCCATTGGTAATAATTACCTACATCATGATGGTGTGAAAAATTCATTGAAAAGAAATAGTAACATTGTAAAGATTTTTGAATGGGTTGGGTCAGATTTAGATGTTGGCTAATGATATGCTTTGGAAGTTCTGTTTCAGTAATATCCTTGCTTTCTAAGGATAGCACCCCTTTTCTGGTTATTTTCAATTAATAAATAAGTCTATTGTAGCTAATGCATTCATGACAGTAAATTTGATCAGCTGTTAAATCAAAAATGTTTGTAATAATTTTAAACACACAGTTTCCCAATTTGAATCATGTTATACACATTTTAAATTATATATTTTAACACCTTTTTTTGAAAAACTAGGGATAATGCAAGCCAGCCATATATCTAGAAAGTTTTAGTAGTTTCTACTAAAGTAATAGACATCTTATAATTAGCATTGATATTTTATGAAAGAAAATGTATAAAAACTGTGCAATTAATAAAAATAAATATATTGAACTTGGTTAAGATACTGTCTCTAGAAGACACCTATAAACGTGTACAGTTATCTCGAAAGTAGCTCCCAAGGTCATTACAATCACCACTCAGCCAATCATTTAAACATTGCATTTTGCATTTTGTATGGGAAGAATTTATCTACTCTTTCTGCTACTATAATAAAAATGGCATGCGCCTTAAATGTATTCCTAGCATAAATTTCCGACATAGCACATTACTTCGTGCAATTTTTCAAGAATATTTAATTTAAATAATGTCACCAATTGTTATTTTAAAATATCGAGATTTAAAGTTTGGACTTGGCTCTTTAAACGATGACTAAGCATAATAATATATAAGATATCCTGAAGGTTCGTTTAACTTGAAAATATTTACCCAAACAAGAAATATTAGTGAGCGTTTAATTTATTTAAACAAGAGAAGAGCTTGTTTGACCCTATTATAAATTCTCAAACTAGTAGAATAGTACTACTATTATTTTTTCATACCATATGGCGGAATTTGAGCATACAGATACATAACATAGTATGGCATCATTTTTATCCACTAAGAAAAAATGACAAAAACGAGACAAAATTATACATTTCGATAATGAAATTGTTATTATGGATGACATCTAACTTTTTAAAAGTCAGTGTACATAATTTTCAGGTGTGTGCATTCAGTACATTGAAATTAGCTGTATATATTTTGAGAAACAATGCAAAGTTAAATATTCATCTTATAGTATATTATGACATTAAAATCTGAACAATATAATAATAATTGTGATTATGAGATATATACTTTATTAGGATTTATTTAGCAGAATTTCTAGTTTCCACGCAACAGCTCATTTCAAAATACTGACTACACGCTGGTAATGTGTTTCTTGTTATGTTTGTTTAGTTTGGATATTCTGTTTATGTTCAGTAACAAAGTAATAATCTGAGTTTGTATTATCAATGTCTGAAATTAATTAATAAAATACCCTTTAAGAATCAATTATCAACATTAAGCTACTCAAATAAATAGGGCTGCACAAATATTTGTCTCATTCTGGTACATAATCCACAATTTCCAATAACTTACTAGTAGTTTCACATTACTTGATTACTTTAGAAGTACTAAACATGATTTGATTAGAATTTTTGTTTCTTTGGTCCATGAAAAACATAAATAATATTGTTCACTAAAATAAGATATCTGCCAAAACTAAAATAATCCACCCATTGATTGTCCGTTATTGTTTCCTGAGAGATACAAGAAACCCATGTGACCATTGTATCCACAGATGTATATTAATGGTCACACAGGAACTTCCTCGATTGGTGCTGATGTAAAGTATTTTCACTTTTTTCAAAAAGGTTTCTCAAGAACCATCAAGTGTATTGATAAGTTCCTTATTATTCTGTGACATTCTTTTATTTCATTTAAGAAAAAAGTGAAAATAGTTAGGTAGTGATAATTGATTAGGTAATACTTTAATGGATATTTTGTAAGATTCCTTGCTAATTATGTACCGCCTTGTCAGAGGAAAATCCAATTAAGATTTGCTTTAACAATTCTACTCGTAGGTAGATACTTATTAAACTGATTATTACAATACTACACCAGGCCTCACGTTCAACATTAGTTTTGGTTTAATGTGATGTGAATGCTTGTGTATTATAGTATTACTATGCCGTGTGTTAAATAATGTAAATACAAGTGTATTTTAAATAATATTTGCCGGTAGATAAGTTATAATTTGATATAATGTTTTGCCTTGTGTGATTGTAAACCAAAATTTCCATTAAATGTGGCAATACATATTGCTAAGAGTTAATTAAAAGCATTGAAAGTATTTTAATATATGAACATACATATTTCTAATGCATTGGTAAAGAAATGCATTTCTATTTTTGAGGTTTTATTCAGTTTACAGTATTATTTTTAATTATAATTATTTAGCAAATTTATAATAATTTATTCACTTTCAAGATAAATTTTATTATATATACCTACGTATCACTCATTTTATTTATGTATATGAATATTTTTTACATAGTAATTTATCTTAAATGTAGCAAGTAATACCCATCAAGAACTTCTTATGTGAAACACAATTGTGTGATTTTGAAGATGTGTTTTCAAATTTGTACTTATATTTATAATTAGGTTTTGTTGTATTAATCTGGCGATAAGCAACTGTACTTACTGAATCTTTACAGCTATTATAATACATAATTGAATAGAAATACTCAAGTCTTAAAAAGAGTTAACATCATTTTATAAAATGGATTTCCACTGATTTTCGTAATGCGAGTCATTCACAGTAATATTTGAAACCAGTTGTAGATAAATTTTATATTTGTCTTAATTGTCTGAACTCGAAACTCCAAAGATCCAATTTAGTTTGAAATGTAGTTAAAAAGAATGTATTATAAAAAACTGTTTTCTGCTTGGCACTGTGTTCTAATTTTATTATATTTTCTAAAACACCAATACCTTTTTAATAATGTACATTTTAAAATTTTATTCAAATTTCACAATAAAATCAAACTAATTTTTATATTTCTTATTTTATCTACTCTTGCTTTTTACCAAAATATTACATTTTTACAAAATATTACCGTATTAAAAAATGATCTGTTGATTTATTTACCATTATAATTGTTAAGAATTATATCTATATTCTTTTTAAGAATGTACATTCCGGTAAACATTTGTTAATCGTGTAATAGTTGTGAAGTCTACTGGGTCCTTCTGCGATGTGTGGGTTTTTAATAGAATCTGATGTTGTGGATCAGTTTTCAATAGTTACGGTTTACTGTTGATTATGCAATGACTCAACTCAGTTCCTCACCACTGGCACTACCAGATTGTATCTTGGCATTCTACAATTTAGCTATCATAGTTATTACCAAAACTGACAAAATAATTCAAATAATAATTATTGTGATTGACTGACATGAAAGCCTATACATATATACATACGCTGTTATTATCTATGCAGTGTTTAATATAAATGCATTTTTTTAAATAGTATCTGCTTTGTATGATGTACTTAACTCTTTTATTTCATTTACATAAATTTATACTGTGTATGTGTAAATGGGTAATATAAATCAGTCTTTAAAAAAACAGTTCATTAGATTTCTGAGTGGTTCTATTTGAACAAGTGGTCTATAATAATGTCAATTAGGTGCAAGTTTTTTTTTTAAATATTAACTCTGTAAATGCATGTGTAAAGTGTTAGAAGTTATTGCAACCTATTTTATAGAAAACCCATAGATTTCAATCATATTAAAAATATTCCATTTTAAAATTACGCTTCACGCAAATAATATTATGAATATAATAAATTTATTGAGTTAATTCCTTGTTAGCTTTAAAATAAATCAAAGATAGCCAGTGAGTAGAAAAACATCGAAAATCTATGCAGATTGTTATTTCATTTAGAAGTAAAGTGTTGTGTAATGTAGGTTAGGTAAAGTAAAGATTAATCAAAACTTTCTTAAATTAAATTAGTATTTTGCACAACAGATTACATTCATTTTGAAAAAGTTAACGACAGTTTGTTTATTTAAAAACACAATCTTTTTTTTTTCACTTAGGGGGCTGTCCACTTAGTTTGTGGATGAATACAGTAGGAGATTTTAATTTTGCATGTACCTGCGTATTTGATATGTAGATTGTATATTATTTCTCAAAATTTAACACCATGGTGTGACCATCTTCCACTGAATAATTCATCTTACACAAATGGCTTCCCTTCCAAATGTTTTTTTTCATCCACCTGTTCATGTGGTTTTCAAAAAATTTCACCATTTAAAAATTATTATACTTTGGAAATATACCATTTTGCAATTATGTTGTTCTTTTAAAATAATTTTCAATTTCTTTGGAATTTTTAAAATAATTACGACACTAAGTTTTCAATAAATTATAACTCTTTTTTTAACGATGAACAATGCATGTGGCCAGATGTCGGTAAAATTGATCTTTTTTTTTAATTTTTGTCATACTCGTAATATAGTAAAATCAGTGTTTAAAACCGTTTTGAATTGCCTTATATAAAAATAAATTTTACAAAGCTATGCAGCGGTAAAAAGCATATTTAATTAGGTAGGTGCATAAAATATATAATTAAGATATTTATTTTGTAAATTGAAACCAATATTTTGCACTTATCTAAATACAAATTGTGAGATTAAATACCCCAACTATTTGATTGATTTTAAAACAATGTAAGTAAATATGTATTATTAGTATAATTTGCGTGTGAGGCGAGTGTGGATGGAGTTATTGAACAGTTTAGTCATAACCACTAGTGCCATATTTTGCCATTTCTTTCTTGATGCATAAATTACATATATCAGTGAGATTGTTGCCTTCATGGTCCAAGTCTGAAAATAACTAATGTTTTTATCAAATAGCGTTGCCAAATGTTTTTATCAAATAGGATTGCCACATATTTAATTACATACGAGTATGTGATCGCATATTATTTTCCATTTTCATTCACATGATTATTTGAGTTTTTAAGGTACTTATTTAAAGCCCTTTAAGATTTGTACTCTGTGTGATTTTTAATTTTGGTAAATCAAACTATAGAATAACTCAAAACCAATTTTTTGGCACTTGTCGGATTATGACTTAAATACTTCAACTTATTAATAATAAAATAAGTTATTGTCATTTGACTGTGGAGGAAATGGTATACAAACAAAGAAAAGTATTATCGAGATTAGCATTAATTTGAATGGAATTATTTCCTGTATATGTACTCTGATGGTAGGTCTGAAAATGATTTTTGTAATATTTGAAGTAATAACTTTGCAGTTAGACATTTTATATAATCAAGATAATTTAAATGAATTATGGAACTTTTTAATTCATCTATCTTTATTTTGGTTTTATAATTTTACAGCCAGTGAACAAACAGTACAGTTAAACAAACGCCCCTAGCTACAATTCTACATATTGGTGTAGCTAACATTTGCCATTACGCTATTTTTAGACAGACTACAAAATATTTTAAAAAAATGGATTAGAGCATAACGTGATTAATGCAGATATCTCAGAGCACAACACAAATACTGAGGACCCAACCCGTTAATATTACATATGGAGTTGTGAATTGGAGATGCCTTTTATGTCGCAAATTATTTAGTTATTTTGATTGAATTTATGGCACATTTAAACTTAGATAATAGGCAAACAGGCGTGACTTATTTGTTTGCATTGATAAAACAATGGAGACATTTACTTTCTTCTGTTTGTAGCTCATGCAATGTCTAGTTATGCAATAATTACAATCAGTCACATTTTTAATGTAATATAATTGTTAACAAAAACAATCTTTATTTCTCGATTATTGTTACATGTTAATTAACACTTCTTATTTCTTGTCCTACTTATATATTTTTAATTGTTTATAATACAAATATATGACCCGTGTAATATGTACATATTTTATAATAAACAGTTTCACTTAAAATAATTTCACATCCAGGTAGATCATATCCCAGTATCTTTAATATTTTTGTTTTTCAAAAGAATTCATTTGATATTACAGTCACTCCTCACTTAACTATCTCGTTTAACAACCATTTACACTTACAATCGTCGTCATATGCCAACCAACACCACAGCCTCTGAACGAAAATCATTCAATCTCTGCGACCCATCATCATCAGCAGGAAAAAAAACAGCATCGTTAGATGTGTCGCATCATCTGCTTCTAGCACAAAGCAATTGGCCGTTGGACTACGTTGATGATGCCACCGTGCACAAATTATAAAACTTTGCATCCTTCATTAAAATAAAAAAGAGAGTAGTTTTATCAACCAATTCACTTTGCGACTAGGTCAACATAAGAATCCTTTTTTTCTGATATACTTCTTCTTTTTCTTATATACATTTTTATACAAATTGTAGAAAAAAAATTGGTGAGAATTCAAAAATAGTGAGATCTGGATAATATTTTTATATTTTAATTGAAAACTTCTAGTGCCTGAATATTTATTTTCAATGTGATTTCTAAGATTATTTTTAAGTTTTTGAAGAAAGTTTTAGATCACCATTTATGAATAAACTGTAATGATTTTACGAAAGAGAAAACATATTCATACACTTTATTATATCTAATCAATCGCACATTTCATTTTTATTTTATTTATGTCACATCACGTCATAAATAAATACTCTCTATATACGTAAAATAAAACATTTTAACTTTTCTGGAAAACTATTATTTGTTTGATATTTTGGTACATTAATACAATTACCTGGATGTGGAATAATTTGATACAGGTGGTAGTATGTTTAATTTTTTGCATTTTTGCATATGACTTAATATTTAATTTATAGGAAAACCTTGCTTTTGCATTTGTGCAAAAATCATTTAGCATGTGCAAGCAAAATAATACTATTTTCCGCTTCATATGAATCAATTATCTTTTATCCTCCTCTTCTGCGCCTGCGTGGTGGCTGTGGTAGGGAGAGTCTCTCTTTTCTTACACTCACTAGTAGTTGGCAGTTGCCTCCAAGCCGTCACCGTGCTTAGACTTTCCATTCTTACTTTTCATTTAATTACATTGGAATTTATATTAAATCCGTATTATGGATAAACAAAAGAAAAATAATAAAGAAAACAGCAGTTACAAAAAGAAAATGAAAGTTTGGAGTTATTAAAAAGGCAGGAATGCAAAGATCAAATGAGAACTTGGATGTAGCGTGTCTATATTTTGGACCATCCTAAGTGCAAAAAATACAAAGATCATGGAAAAATCACATCTGCTTCTTTGAGTATGCAAATCACACGAAATAGAAGCAACATGATAGAGAAAAATATTCTCTATCAATTCAGATTGAGGATTGAAATCAAAAATGAATATCTCTTAGTTTAAGGAATATTCATTAATTATGTTTTTATTCAGTAAATAAAAATTCATAAATTGTTTTATATTCTTCGGTATTTTTATGCTCTAATATATTATAACTTATAAATTATAATTAGGTTTCAAACTTTATCATGGTGGATTAATTCAAATTAATCTCATTATCCGTACAGTATTAGATTTACGCAATCTCATAATTGCAAGCTGAATTAATTGTATTAAACAAGGTTTTCCTATACTTTAAAACAACACCGTGTTAAAACAAAAGGATGTGGTTATTTTATTTATTATTTATCTTTGCACTTTCCACCAAAATTCATCAATTGATGATTAATGACAAATTTTGATAAAGCCATCATTTTACCTTGCAAGTAAAATTTCACTTTTGTGAGTATTTTGTATAAAATTCTTTGAATGAGATTTTTTTCATTTCCTCTCCACAAACATTTTTTTTTTTTCATAATTGCAAACAAATATTTAGTAGAAAGACTAAACTTAAAATCTCTAGCTATATAATCCAAGTGTGGCAATTGAAATAATTATAAAACATTTGTTACTATGCAGCTGAGTTTTTTCTTGAAATTGATGGGAAAACTTTCAAAAAATACTTTTTTATTTAATAACTTGAACAAAATTAAATTTGAATATACTAGATTTTAGCCAGTTACTTTCTACAGTTATTATACATATATATTACCATTAATATTAATTAAATACCAAAATATTATTTTAAGCTAAGCAAAACAAAATATTTACATAGCATTTCTCTGCACAATAAATTTTAAAAAAGATAGGTAGTATATTTACTATATTTTCTATATACTATATTTTCCTCTAAAAAACCATTTATTTTTATGGTTGATAATAATAATTTATTATCACATATCACAATGAATATTTTTTAAAAAATCTGTATTACTTTATGACAGTTACATTACAATGTAAAAATTTTTAATAATTTAATTTTCATTCAGTATGAATATAAATATTATAATAAATACTTGCAAAATGATATTTAACCTGCATTTTAAAATGAAGAAGATACAACATATGTATGATATATATTTAGCAGTAAGTTTAAGACCATAACTAATTTATTTTTTGGAATAATGCGATTTGCTTAGATTTATCTACAATAAATAGCTATTAGTGTACATAAATAAAAATAAATTAGTGTGTGCTTTCAGACACACTTCTACAATTTTACATAGTTGTAATAGATACAAAATATCCAGAAGATAATCAATATTTTGTGCGACCTTTCAGTATTTCTAATTTTAAATTTTATCTGTCCCATAAAAATAAATTTAGTTGAATTAAAAAGCATTGCCTCCAGAACCTGTGACCTTAGTAACTTTAGTTAATACTTGTTTAATCAAGCATGTGTATATTTTATCAAAAAATGATTAATTGTATTACAATGAATCTCTACCTATTTGCATGCAATATTTTATTGTTTATATTAATAAAATGTAACTGTCATGCTCTTGTTCACCAATAGTGTATTCATAACTGTTCCTCATTACGTAATACACAATGCACATTTATAATTGCACAACATGTCCATTATTCAATGTAAATTGTCCAGTAGCAAATGATCATTACGCAATTTAACAAGTACAAAAGCAAGTACATACTTTCAATTTTTTAACTTGTATCCGTTTATGTATGAATATTTGATAACTTCTGGGTATTTTATAGATATTTATAATTATGTGATGATAAAATGTCAATAAAATTATTGTTAACATGATTGTTATGTTAATTTGTATGTAATTATAGTAAGTAATGTACTTTAAGATAGAATGTGTCATTTTGATGAAATTCCATAGATCATAGTATTAATTATGTTCCATCAAATTTATTTCAAAAGCTTCAAACCTCTCAGAATTCATTAGATTCAATTTTAAAATTTGATATTAAATTAGACAATGTTGAAAATTCTTGGATGAAGTAAATTCAAGAATACAGAATGAATATTTTGGACAAAATCAGGGCATATTTCTCAAGCTTGTTAATTGTGTCAAATGTCTCAAATTTTTATTAATTGCGTCATTTACTTTACTAAAACACTTATGACAGAAGATCTTTAATTAATTAAAATATAAAGACCTATGTATTTAAATTAGTTGTCTTACAAATGATCAATTTAGTTTTTATTAAATAATCAATGTAATATGTATTATACATATTATTTTCAATTTTTTTGCTCACCATTCAACTTTCAAATGTAATATTTATAATAAAGTTTATTTTAATGTAGATTTTTAGTCACCACACACTGCCAAACCTTACACATATTTAGAAATACAGTCAATTCCGCTTAATTAGGACACATCAGGACCAGGACATCCGGCCCAATTAAGCGGCTGCCCCAATTAAAGGAAACTAGCGTAAAATATTTAACAATATTTTTCATTAAATATAAATTATTGGACAAAAATTTTAAATATAAGAAAATAATATAAACTCTGAAGAAAAAATAATAATAAATTCAAAATAAAATAATAAGTAGGTACATATATACAATTAAATTTTGCAAGAATGCATCAAGTGTACTCTGTCTTTTGTTTTTGTAAGTTTACACTTCTAGAAAATTAACACCGTATTGATATAGCGCTCCCTTCATTGCCTTCCTGCATAAAATAACACTGTCACTCAGCTATACAATATCTTGCCTCCTGATTAGTCACAGGCACAGGTTGATCTTCAGTATCATCATCTTTTTCATCTAATATTTGATGTTTCAATTAAATGACTTCAGCAATTGCATCCATATAGTCTTCATTTTCACCGTAACTTGATAGATTGTTGTCCATTGTAGGAAATTCTTGATAAATAACAATAGGAACTTCTAACATGTCCTCATTTTTCACATTGCTCAAACTTTGAGGAATGTCTAAAGGTTTAATGCCGCGAACAGCGGAGCAATGTTGTATGGTGTTGATAGCTGGCCAACTGTATTAATTGCAAAAGGGAAATGTTTGCAGTAATCTCTCTGGCTGTTGTAGAACTTGTTAACACATTCTAGTGACTGTCCCAATTAAGCGGAATGTTGTCTCAATTAAGTGATGTAAGTTGCTGTTAGTTCCTTGGTTTGGTTTCCGTTCCTTGAGATTTGACCCAAATAAGCGGCTGTCCCGATTAACCGACAGCCCAATTAAGCGGAATCTACTGTACTGAAGTTTTAAGGATCCGAATAATCAATATCAAAACAATGTTATACAATTGTAGATTTACAAGAATCTGAAGAAAACATTAATAAATCTTTTGTTCATTCTTATCCTTAAAAGGTGGCCATGTGCTTATTCCACTGGACTAGACTTCATCCAAGCTTGAAATGTTTATAACCAGTTAGATGAACTCAAGAAGATTAATATTGTTGTTACTTTTTTCTGATCATGGTTTGAATCTAAATTTTTCACAGCATTCATCAATTTTGTTCAAAATTATGTAGAAATGTATGTATTTTAATATCCATGATTATCTTAATTGTGTAAAAATGTTTGAAATAATAACGTGAACATAAAATTATAAAGCTTTATATTTTTGAAACAAACCTTTCAAAAAGTTTTCTGTGAAGTTGAAAAAATATATTTTCATTGGTAATTGAAGAATGATAAAATTATATTTTTTCTTTAAAATGTTGAGGAATGAATGTTTTTGGATGAAAATAAATCATTGATCATAGTTCAATTGTTTTATTTCTCAACAACTACTACATTACTACAACAACAACAACAGCTTCTATTAAATATGTATCAATGCATTCAGTTTCTCAATTTTATTATATTATATATTCCATTATCACTCGGTACATACTTAAGGAACTTTGTCTGTATACATATCCCAATGCATATTTAATAAAGTACAACATATATACAGAATAGAACAAAGTGGAGCATTGTAGCTGACTCCAAACAAATAGGACAAGGCGAGGACAAAGAAGATATACATAATACATATGAGTGAATGTTCTTGTATTCTGTTTTGATGTTTTTCACGTATTTTGTGTAAATCTCATCATTAGCAATTTTGTATACAAGTTTATATTAAATATTAGATAACAATTTATTCATATGATATTCAATTGTTTTAGCGGTAATTTGTAAAGCAACAACACTTGTACAGTAAAATCCCTTTAACATGAATTTGTACAAACCAAAATATATATTTTTTTTAATTTTCGAATTAAGAAGAATTTCATTCAAAACGTCAACATATTTTCTAAACATTTATAGGTGTACCCTACTAATATACATTTTCTCAAAACATTTTTAAATACATCTATTTGGCCAATGTTGCTTTAATTTTTGTCAAAGTCCCCCACCTCTATTTCGTCCAACTTTTTGATTTTCCCCACATATGTTATGTTGCACCTTGAATTAAATCTGTGGAGCCAACAATCCCAAATTCATTGGCCAATGAACTTCATTTCTTGATGAGAATTATACCAGAAATTGGAATATTAGCCACACACATTTGAGAAAAACATTCCAACAGCCTGCTTTACAGTTTTTTGTTTTTTGCCGAGCGAATGAGATGAATGCGCCGTCGTGTTACTTTCGTTTAACTTACAAT
The DNA here is from genome assembly GCA_031772225.1 of Eubasilissa splendida. NCBI lineage: Eukaryota > Metazoa > Arthropoda > Insecta > Trichoptera > Phryganeidae > Eubasilissa > Eubasilissa splendida. The sequence goes on along the minus strand of CM062854.1, from coordinate 3,666,789 downwards.
ACTATTTTTCAATTTTGGCGCGATTTTTCAAAATTGTTGAAATGGTCGAGTTGGCGAAACCATATTTTTTCGGAATATTTCCCTCACTGTCAATTTTACTGTCCACATCTTTAATTAAATCCATTTTCTTAGAAATTGAAAATTAAGAAAAAGAACTAAAACCATTTTAAACGTAAAGTGAAACACTATGGCAAAATGAAATACGAAAAAGACTAAAATTGAACAAGGGCGCAACAAAAATATCCAATAATTCTTTACTAAAATCTCAAAAGAGTGTCAGTTTTCACGAAATTAACAAATAAAAATGCAAAAAAGAGTCAATATGCCAGCCAGTTAACAATAATATTTTCATGTTATTTGACACAAAAATAAATATAAAATATGTATAGATAAGAAAAGAATCTATGGACCCAACATAGACAATAATCCACTCAACAGCTGATTCTGGAGCTTATCTATGTTCTGGAGTTCAGCACCATCAAAACATAAACGGCACCTCCAGGAAACAGTGATGCGCCAACGCGGTAAATTTAAAAACGCCTTCCGAAATCTGAAGGAACCGGATTATCGATGGCCGTCATATCAGCTGTATATAAATTCATAATACAATTGTACCTAGACGAGGAAGATGTAAAAAAAAGTATATAATAGAGACAATTTCACTTTGCCCAATCCATATAAACCACATTCAATAGAATCATGTGGCAGGAAGCGTTATTATTTTAACAATTAACCGGACCTAGCATTCAAAATGAATGACGGGTGTAATTGCCCTAGGGTCTGTCGACCCACGAATTAAGTAATAACAGGTCGTCTTTTATTTTCAAAAGACGAAGTAAAAGCGGCCAAACAGTCGATAAATCACGCTCAAGTGACTGGAATAACGAGCAAAAAAAAAAGAATTTCATTTTTCCTTTATCACGAGGGACAATAACTTTCTAGGATTCTCTTATCTAAGAAGAACGACTAAGCCAAAGCCACGTAACCTAAGGATAAATCATATTCAAAAAGCGACAACTATAACGACCAGTCAAAATCGCGCGTGAGACATGCAATATTGGATAATTGTTTCCGTACAGTAATGACCGAAATATTGCCCCGAAGACGGAGTCAACCTTTTGTTTTAATCGGACGGGAGGGACACGTACGCCGGCCGCTACGGAGGAAAGTGGTTCTGAGAAATCGCGCCTTCATAAGTACATATAGTACGTGTGGAATTAAAACAAACAAAATCAAGATAGAATGTTTACGATTAAAAAATAAGCTCGTAATACCGCGGACTAACGCCTATAAATACATACGCATATAAATATGTAGGGAACAGCGGTTTAAATTTACCGCTGTTTCCAGCCGGCATCGATGTTAGCGATAGTGCTGCCATCATTCTAGCATGAAGTCTAACTAAATTACCCGCCGAGACTTCATGGGCGGGTCTCGCCCGGCGCTTAGAGTAATGAAGAGAATACTGCAGAAGTGCTACTACACCGGCGCACTTTGATTAGATCGAATCACGGTCGATTTGAAACTTGCTCAAACAGTTTGGCCGTATGGAATGAATGATTGACGACGGATAGTCCGATTCGCGTACACAGACTTATTCGTATGCGTCCTATTTTCTCTGCCTACCCCTACGGAGAAAATACGCGATAGTCGGTCGTCGCTCACGGTGGCTTTTCTGCACGTGGGTACCGGCCCGCATGCAACAAAAGCTGCTTTATTACCCCGGAGTCAATTATCCTCGGGTGGAAAAAATGGACCCGCGTCTTAAAGATCCTTTTTTTTATTGCGGTCATTGTCTTATTGTTGACCCCCTAATTTACTGAACATTGTTTTCAGGCCGCCCCCGAGTGCGACAGGCAACCGATTGACTTCATAACGTATTGCGTAACGCGTGTGGTCATCCCTCGCAATTGCGGAAGAGATAAATCTTCCCGATGAATGGCTGAGAAAAACAAAGGACGGCTTTCCAGTGACGGAAGAAAAGGTTCTCGTGTGACGTGGGTTCCTGCGAAATACACTTCCAAGAAAACCAAGTATCCGCAGATGACAAATGACGATAGGTCGGCCCGAATCAAAATCGACTCGCGACACAGATTACCGTTCAGGCATATCAAGTATAGGTAATTCGGGAAGCGAGTTTTATTATAAATAAGTCGTGTACTAAATGTAATAAATTGATGTGATAATATGTACTTATATCTGATAAAGGATGGTAAATATTATGCCATGTTATATGGTCATGTTATTATGTTTAACAAATACGAAATATCAAAACCATGCAGTTGCTGTTACATTATGAGAGAAATCTAGGGCGAACATAATTTATACTATTCTTCGAATCTCAATTTAGAAGCAGAAGACTAGTACCGAATTGTAATCTCTGCTTCGTACAACATGATGTGAATAGAAGTCATTAGTTTAATCCAATAGATATACTTTATTTTACAGTCTTCCAATGTAGTTATCGACGTAACATATTTTAATACTACTTATTTATATCTGCGAATAAAACTCCTATATTGTTATATCAGATGTAATTAAATTATTAGCTCATAAGTAGAATTTTATATTATGTGAATTGATAGTAGATAGATTCTCGGGTACCAGTTGTAATTCCATGAAAAATTTATAAAGAAAAAATCCCCATATGCAATTAGGTGCAAGAATTTTGATTAGCAATAGGATTAATACGATAATAAGTGTAAATATATAGAAATTAGGTTGATCATAATTTAATATAAGAAACGATGTCTAGAAATAGTCGTGAACGAACTCAAGAGTTTTTAAATAACTATGTGATGAGACAGAGCGCGGAGTGACAATTTTGTGTTTGGGGATAAAAAATATATATATATAAAATGAAGGTCGTTAATTTTGGGCGAACGCTAATAAAAAACGAGGATGATCAACTGTGAGAAGAGGCGTAGCCCCTCACTACCGGAACAACAAATGAAGCAGAGGGTCATCTTAAAATGAACCAATAAGGCTTGAATAATATTCAAAAAAGTAAAGTAAACCACACCCCCCTCATCACAATGGCGGTCCATCGCGGGGCTGATAGCTGACATCCCTTGTGAACCATTAAATATAATTAATTAATTTAATCAATCTGATTTAAAGCCATTGTTTTATCACAATGCAATATACAAAAGATAATACAGATAAATTTATTTATACAACTTACGAATGACGATGAGGAGTTGATGGATCTTAATTTTTCAATTATATTTAAAAATATACTTCAGCAGCAATAATGAAAGATGCATTACAAAAAAAAAAACAAAAGAACAGCAGAACCGAAAGAATTTGAAAAAAGAATCATTTCACATGTTCATTCAAATCATTTTTTACTTATTGCATATGCCCATAACCAAGTAGGTACCATGAATGACTGTGTTGCCGCCGTTGTACTGCTGCATAGATAAGGATTGCTGCCTGCTGTTGCGTGATGACTTTCATGGCCTGGAATATCAAATTGTTATTTGATATGTTTGTATATTTGGGTATAATCTTTATTCTATGGTTTGGATAAAATGTTTGATAGGAACGGAAAAGGTGTGTAAAAAGTGTATAGGGAATAAAGTGAACGGCGTTTTGAATTCTGTAATTTATAATAAAATCATATCAGTCGAGGCAAAACTAATGATACACAATGGAGTCATGGTACCAACTCTAATCTATAGAAGTGAATCCTGAAGCTGGCAGAAGAGGAACAGAAGTACCTAAACTGAATGCACTGGAAATGAGATCACTTAGGCGTATATGGATCAAATCCATTTATGATAGGGAATTAACAAATTAGGAGAGAATATAAATCAAATTTTAGCCTTGTGAATAAGTTTTAAAAAGGCTTAGATGGTTTGGTCATGTAGAACGAATATATGAAGAAAGAATGGTAAAAAAGATATACGAAGCGAATGTTGATGGCACTATAAATAGAGGACATCCGCGAAAGACTTGGCGTGATCAGATAAACCAAATACTGCAAGATAATCCTGTCAGAAGCCCCAACAATCGATGAACTTGTATGAGGAGATATTTGAGTGTGGATGAGGGAAGAGTTGTGTATAAATATGTCAGATAGAATAGTGTGGCACTCTATCCTCTCTGCTTACCCTCGCAGAGTAACAGTATAATGGTAAGTTAGTTACTTAGTTCCAATTTCTCTAATTAAAATAATTTCTCTATAAGTGACACAGAAGGATATTGGGATAATTTTATATATAGATAATATTTTATTATATGATTAATAAAATCTTTAACATAGTCTAGTAATATATATATGTAATCTAGTAATATATTTCATTAACAGTAAAGTAGGTACTTAAAACTGGATTCCAGCGCGGCGAGAATAAATTAGTATCGTCCACAGTCCACACTGGACCTTTTAACCAATGAACTTGAACGAAACGAAATTCTCCTGTTCCTCCTTGTTTATATTGTGTGGTGATAAATATATTTTAGATTGTTGTTATAAGTTTATTACGCGTTAAATATTAAAATGAAAAGTTATTTCGGTATTAGTTTCAGTGGACCTTTAAGTGTCTCAAGCAATAATGTGTCTTAGCGAACGTCTGCCAAAAAACGAAAATATTTCTATGTGTCGAGTAGTGAGTATTTTCACGTTATATTAATGTCATATCAACTATTGTGCCATGCTTGCTCTTTAAATATTAAAATATTGTTTCAATCTGCATCTAATTGTGTAAAATATCAACTTTCATTATTCAACTATACTCCGTATATGTTGCTGTCAGTTCTGTCGCTGATCGCTGACAGTTCTTTCGTTCAACTTTCTAACGACATCAATTTCAATTTTTAAAAATTGTTGCGATTTTCTAAAACTGTTGTCATGTACTAGCATATCAGCCCACCTTCTAAAATTTGGTTTCTTCTACATGTACGTTAATTGTTCATTAATCTTATCAGGTATTATCTGATTAATCCATGCATTACCTTTTTTCCATTTACCACTAATCAGCCTTACGAATACATGTTCATTGCCTTGTATATATTATTTTAATACTAATCATTTTCATTCACTTCAACATAAGTTTTTATTTTTTCTTTTTTTAACAATTTATATGGTAACTTTACGTAAAGAATGTTATCTCGACATTCCTTCATTATTTTTATCAGATTTTATCTTTTAACACTTTTGTAAATGAATCATAGTGAATTTTAAATATTGTTTCGTATGTGTTGTCAAGTTTATGAAACAAAATTTGTACATACATGAAACTATCTGAATTGATCACATTTTCTATTCTTCTTCTATTATTTTTAATAGCGTTTTCTATTTCAAATACAAATATTGAGTGCAGCTTATTAACAACTTATTATATACACTGAAGTGACCAACATAATTGCACATTGACATTTGAAGTGTGTTCTCATAATTACAATTCTGTTTACTGAATTTCTTCACAGTTTCCGTGTGAGACCAGTGTCAGGCAAAATAATAGGTGAATTCATCATCCCCAATTGTATTCCGTGCTTATAATATACCAAATTAAATTATGAATAAAATTAAATGGATCCATAATGTAGTAAAATATAATATAATAAAGTAAATCTCTTTCGGGAAAAAATCATACATTCAAAATTTGTTATGTATGTGTTAGAAATTAAAGATATATTTTTATTTTTTTGGAATGGAATTCAGTAATTGTATTCTTTCTACAATATTATATTGTTGGGCACCTTACAGTCAATTTTTTCTAATTGTCTGATATTATTTATCAAAATTATACAATTCTCATAGATACTTATCTTATCTCTTTCTATAAGTCACACGCTTTAAATTGTCAGTATACCAAATTATGATATTAAAATTTGTTTTGTTTAATGTTTAATCATCGTTCATGCCGTGTGCAATTTTTACACCGCTTGGGGTGCAAGTTTTGCTATATCTATAATGCAGTTCATTCAGTACGGAGATGGCTGAACGAATGTGTAGAAAGTGATTGGTCAGATTTCGATCCGGCAATTTTTCATTGAACCGCGAAGTCTGAAACGGAAGATAATAAACGCTCTATTTGATGGAGATGAATTAAAGAAACTTGGATCAATACATCCAACAGTGAATTGACATTTGTTGGTGATTAGAAAATCGTCTTAAGTTAGATCAATGTGTGTCGCATCAAGTAGCCGTAGTGAATCAAATGCAGCGAGTCAATTTATATGTTTCTCATCTGGTGTAAAAAAAAAGCTTTTTGAAGCAAATAAAATTAATGGCACCAATAAATATCAGAGGCAATGGGTAGGCAAAGGAAATACACCAGAAAAAGTAGCCTAAGGTTGATTACAAAAAAAAGTGATGTGTGTGTGTGGTGAAATTATTCATTTTGAATTTATTACTAATTATCACTTTGGATGTCAATAACAACCCCAATAAATAGAGAGATTGAAAGAGAAATTCGATTAAAGTCGTCTAGGGCTGGTCAACAGGCGCAGTGTGATCTTACACCACACTAATGCGAAACCACGTGCTGTGGAAAACACTGTCCAAAAATCTTGTTACTTTGGATTTTCATTTGGTTCCCGTTTTACAGCATGAACATTATTTAGATGCAAAAATTTCTACAAATTTAAAGGTTATTTAAAAAAATGTCATTCTTAATTTTTTGCTTGTAAACTGATTTTTTATAATAATAACATTCAAATATTGTTAACAGGATGCTAACTAATGATAGATTCAGATGGAGAATGTACAATTAATTAAAATCTTGTTTTTTTTTCTTCCTGCACCTGATAAACTAATTGAAAAACGGCCCATATTTATGGCACTACTCGTATACTCCATCTGACCATACTTAAAGTGACGTAGTTAAAATAGTATTTAATAAATAATTTTAAGTTGTGTTTTATTTGTTATATTTATATCTAAATAAATATTAGTACCCTGTAATGTTCAGTAGACATAGAAGAATCATTCATAAATTAATATGAAAAATGCTATGGAATTTGAATTTTCATTTTATCAATTTCTCTAAATATATATTTTTTCTGAATATGTATTTAATTTTGAAACAATTTAAGTGGAATATTATTTCATTATAACACAAGTGCACATTAATTCATTTTATTTTTTTGAGAATTTAGGGTTTGAGTATCCTTCAACACAAATTAGTAATTTAGGCCTTATACGGTGACATCTTAAAAAACAATTGTTTGTTCATAATTATAAAAATTGAAATTAAAATAAAGTGAATAACTGGTGTGTTCATAGATGGATCTTATGAGTGCTTTCACCGCTGATTGATTTCATGACAACTGCACACAGTCAGCTTATTACTCTGCTGCCGTGACTTGGTGTTAAATAATCTAATCTAACTTAACGAAATCTATCTTCATGTAATTTACCATAATCTATCATAAATTAATGTATGGTGTTACGAGGTGACTTATATTAGTCTGCCTAATATTACGTTGTGTGCAGTTGTCCTAGTCACCCTGTGATCGTTAATATGTATTTATAAAAATAATATCTTAAAATTTTCTAAAATATAAAGTCATAGCAATGATGAGTGGGTGTGCGCTGTCAGCATACAATGTGAGGATCTTGTCTTGTTGGTTGTACAGGAAGATTTTCAAGGCTTGTAGGCAGTAGTATATAATAGTTACTCATCAGTGTCAAGATGAATATTCTTAATTCAATTCATGCTATAAAATCAATGATTATCACATTTTCCATAATGACTTGTATTTACCGACCATAGTCGTGATAACAGTATTGACGCTGTTAATTATTACCTAGTGATATTTTTATGGCTGTAGATTGATACTGTTTACATAGTCATAATACACCAAGAGTACACATCATTTATTCAAAATTCCTACTCAGAAAATACTCACTATAAATAGGTATTTAGAACCTTTTGTTTGCGATGTTCTAAATTTAAAAGTTACACTATCTTGGAACAGAAGTTTGTATTCGACAAGGGAGTTCTGAAACACTAATCATTTTTAATGGAAGTGAACGCTTATCTTTTGATGACATTTTAATGAATGTACAGTTTTTGTCTTGGTAATATTTCCATGTTTGTTTTGTGATTGTTCCTCATTTGCAACGTGTTTTAGTGTATGCTTATGTTGATCTACATTATGCGGAATAATTATTATGGTTTATCATTTTATACACATAATATTGTAGATAATATAATCAAATAATCTCACCTGCTTACTGCGCATTTCACTTTAACTGGGGGCTGATCTAACTTTGAGCATTGGTGACAGGGTTCAGGATCTATTCTACGGCAGTCATATTTGAAGTCTTCCTTCCTAATTCATCTTGGCGGTATGTTATGTTTATTTGTTTAAAATTGATTCTTTCTCATTTTCCAGCTGTTATAAAACAAAAATGGAGCACTCAGATTTGGTAGCGGAGATGTCTCAGGTGGAGCATCTCACCACACAGGAAAGGTTGCATCTTGCAAGAAGGTAAAACTTAATATATTTTCCTGATAATTATTTATTTGTGGAACAAACTTTGAAGAATACTATTTCTATTTAAAAATCACTCCTAAATTATACAAAATTTGAGCTTCTCATTATTTTATATCTTTCGTTTAATATTTTATATATCAATTTTTTTTTAAATAATGGATACATCATCTGTTGTACATAATGTCTTCTGTGTAAGTCTGACGCGACCCACATGCTATGTACGATAATGCTTAAATTAGAATATCATTTGGAGAACTTGCAAACTGCTGGACCAATACTGCTGTTTATCAGTGAAGTGTTTTATTAATTTAATTGTTGTAATTAAATTCATCTGTTTAGATGCTGTGTGTAAAAGAAAGTGAAAGAAGGATACAGGAATATATTAAAAATGAAACTTGATCTGGTTTACCGAACCTGGCAAATGTTTATGATTTATTTATTTATTGCCTAATAATTTTGACTTTACCCATTAGGTTAATATAATCAAGCTAATTGTTGATGTAATCATAATTCAATATCTTTTTTATGCTCATTTTAAAAAGAAAACAATAAAATTTCTCAAACTTTGACAACAGTATAGTAATAGTACAGTATGTTGAATATGCACATATTTGTCTGTTTCTGACAAACACAATTGTATTTTTTAATTCCAGACGGCGTATCCAACAGCTGAAATTATGGACACAGCGTGAGAGGGAGTGGCTGCGCTCGCGTCCCTCCAACCAACGTAAAGACAAGGGCATGCAACTTCCTATCATCAGCACCCGCTCCAAGAGGAACATCTTCTTCAGTGATAGTGTCATGTTGCTGGAGGCGGCTGCTAGGAATGATATTGAAGAAGGTGTTTATTTCTTTTATTAAAGCTAAATCTTTAACAAAATATCTACTTCAGTTGTATTACTTGAAAAAAGATTCTTAAATTAAAATAATTAAAGAAATTGAAGTGATGGACAAGACAAATTTATTTCACAGTAAAAACTTTACTCAATTTCATATATACTGTGAAACCCTCTTAATAAGTTCCCCATTAATAGGTTTTCCTGCCTAATAAGATCACATTCTTCGGTTCCGAAAAAGTCCCATACAAATTATGTATTTTTTAATGCTTAATACGGTTTCCAAATAATAAGTTTCCCGCCTAAGAAATTCAAATATTTATGACAGAACTCAATTTATTCTTACAAAAATACCTTTGTAATACGTTTTTCGGCACAAGAAATACTGTTTGACATTCTCATAAATGAAAGTGGTATTCTTTCAATGGGTGCAATAAAATTAGGGTTTTGGGTTTTGCTCCCATCATAAAAGATCTATTCAAAAACAAAACAGACATATTTGAATTATTTCATATATACATTCATTATTTTTTGCATTTGTAGATAATCTTCCCAATATTAATGTCTTGTTTTATTTTTATTAATTTTTATCTTTAACTAGGCAAACATTCCTGGCTGAAAAACCCAATTCATAAAATAGCTTAGATTAACGGTTGTATTATGGTAAGCTTATCCTTTCAGAGAACAAAATAATGCATTGAGTTCTATGTATTACTCTAATTGTACACTGTTCTGCATTAACTGAACCTTCAATACGCTTCCGGAATTTAAAAGTTTCATCAACATTTTTTAATTGTATGAATAGATTTTGTATAATATTATGTATGTATAAATAATACCCAACTAATCAACAATTTTTATGCAAATTACTTTACTTCTTAGGACCGGTTGCGTCATCTTCGGTAACCATAACTTTACTTTTAAACTTAGTTTATCGGAAAACGCATTGTGTCATTTCATTTTTGTCGCTTACTTTTAACTTTAACTATAAACCGCCAAAAATCTCTGCTTAAGTGTAAACTTTACAAATGCACATGCGTACTGCGCGATAGCCCCTGACAGATGTCACCGATATCGAGTATTTTTGAATTTTTGATACTGTAGTATCGAAATGTACAATATTATGTCAGATAGCAGCGATATTGCAGACTTTTTTGATGATAAACTAATTATACAGTATATTCTTAACAGGAAAAGTAAAACTTTGACCTCGGCACATTATTTTTGCGGGAAGAAATGGGTTTTAAAATATCTTTTTCCGATAACGGATTGCATCCACTGAATTTGTCATCTAGGGCACATTTGCATTGTGCGCATCCACTTGACATCCGTCATTAAAAGCATCCTTTTAAATTTTTTGATTCCGTATTATTGAAATGAACATTATATTATGTCAGATAGCACTGATACAGATTCTTCTGAGGATCAAATAATTGTTCAATACATCGTTAACAAGAAGAGCAAATCTTTTAGGCCACAAACTGATCATTTTATATGGGAAGAAATAGATTTTATTGCAAGATTCCGCCTGTCCAAAAGTATGGTTAGGCAACTGGTCTTGCTTATTTCAGACAATATAATCTCATTTAAAGTTATCTACTTCATAGGTATATAATAATATTTTTGATAAAGATCAGAAATCACGCAGTTCGTCCTGTGAACCAGGTCTCGATAACTTTGCATTTCTATGCCACAGGATCAATGCAAAGATGCACGGGTGATATATCTGGTGTACACAAGAGCACTGTTTCACGGATTGTGAACAAAGTGAGCAGAGCAATAGCCGCTCTCAGATCACAATTTATGTATACCTGAATCTACTGAAAAAATTCAGCAATATTTGAATCAATTCTACAACATTTCAAAATTTCCAAACACGATTGGTGCAATAGATTGCACTCATGTAGGAATCCTGTCTCCAGAAGGAAATAATGCGGAATATTATTAAAATATGCCACAATGAAATACACAAATGTTGTTGCAAGATATCCAGGCTCAACACATGACAGTACTATTTTCAGTCATTCTAGATTAAAAGGGCTACTAGATTATGGTATTTTTAATGAGAAACATCTCATTGGTGACCGTGGTTATCTACTTACTCCATTTACGAATCCAATATCTGTGGCTGAAAAACTATATAACGAGAGCCAAATCAGGACTAGGAATGTTGTAGAAAGAACATTTGGGGTGTGGAAAAGGCGTTATGAACCTCAGACTGAGTATTGAAAGAGTGAAAGCAGTCATTATAGCCACAGCAGTGCTGCATAATCTTACCGAGCTACCAGACTTTGTGACAATATTATATGAAATTGACTCTGAACCTGCACAGGATGGAAATAATATAAGACGAGATCTAATATATGGCTATTTTTCCAAATTATTAAACCAGTCATAGCATTTCATTTATTTATTCTTAATATTGTGCGTACAAATGTAAATATATATATTTTCTAATATAAATAAGATCAAACTTATCTTACACATATTGGCTTAGTTTCGAAGTTTAGAAATTCTAAAATTTAGAAAAATTCTGTAAAAATAAGGTAGATGGCTCTGTCAAATGATGGAACGATTAAATGTATTAATATCAAAAAGGTAACATATAGGGTCGAAAATTGTCGCTAAAAATAATGTCGCTGTAGCTTAGTTGGATAAAGCACCTTCCCCGGTTAGGAAAGAGATCCAGGTTCGAATCCCGGTGGCGTAACAACAATATTTTTCGATAAAATTGATTTTATATGTATATCTTTATAATTAATATATTTCATTCATATTTATGTTAATACCGTTAAAATGAAAGGGGGTGAAACCACATTAGCTAAAAATAGCGAGGCAGTAAACATTTAAAAATAGAGAAATTGTTAATGTTTATAAAATAAATTATTAAATTAATTACATATTATTTTTTTCTTTGGCTAATTTAAAATTTTGTTGTGTAGTTGTTTAAAAGTGTACATAAACCAGAAAAGTAATTCATTATATTCTACTCACTTTTTAGAGGTGATGCCATCAGTTGACATTTAAATGCAATGCCAAGATATTCAGACTTGTCTGTGCTCAACATATTCCACATATGAACATACAAACATATTACATTTGTATAATTGATCTGCTTACAACTGGGATGTGCATGGTATTTATTTGTTTTTAAAAGGTACCGTATTAAATGCAAAACGAGTGATAAAAAAGTTTTCTAAATTAAAGTGATAAGATTCGCATTGCAAGGCCTTGCAGAGTACTTACAGTTAGAATCTGTATCATCATCAAATACCGAAACCCGCTATCCATTGACATCTACATCACAATTCGTATCCATTCTACTATTTCTTACTTCGTCTTGGATTCTCTGAATAAATATTAAAAATAATGTTTATTAATACACAATTTACAACATAAACTTTTAAATATAGTTAAAATACAAGAATACTTACTTTATATTGACATTCATCGTTCAAAAACGGTCAATTGCTCATTTCGGGAAACTAAATACACCAAATTAACGTAAACGTCAAATGTCAAATGAAGCGTCTTACACGTGTTGCCATAAGCAAAATTACTTGTGCGTCATTTGTTTTTGAAAATGAGATTTTAAGAGGCCTATGTAATTGCTACACTGTTCACGCAACTCGATTTCTGTCAAATTATTTGAATCTCGTTTAAAAGTAAACGAGTTTGAATTTAAACTCGATTACATCTCAGTTATGGTTACCGAGATGACTTATTGTTATTAGTTAGTTTTGGGTCATGAAATTGTTAAAAAAAAATTATGATGTTTGAAATCCGATATGTTCCGTTTTCGGAGATACCATACCTCGTTTCATTAGGAGCTTCAATTAGCATTTCTGATGTATATTGAGAATACGTAACTTCTCGGATCTTTATAAAAAAAACATGTTTTCCATTAGTAGCAAATTCGCAATGGCGAATATGATTGCTTTTCGAATGGTACAATGGCAAATAAGGCAACTAGAATCTAGAAGTTTTGAATTCAGGGCACACAACTCTACCGAAAAATGCATTTTGCAAAAATCCAGAAGCGTTACTGTTTTCTCAAGTTTAGCCACGTTTCTTAAAAATTAATTTACTAATGTGTTTCACGACCGATGGTTAGTGCTTTTCTTTCAATTACCTTGTACCATGGTATAACAAAATATATATTTGAAAATATATCAACAAAATGAAAAAACAAAGCAGAGCGTTTAAATATGTACTGACAACTGAATTTAATCTGAAAAAAATTATCCGGCTGATTTTTTTTGTTTGTTTGAACTTTTCATGCTTTTTACATCGGCACAAAATAAATAAATTAATTAAAAAATTATATTGTAATCATATTTGTGATTAAAAATTAAAATCGTAAAAGGACAAAAATGTTAATGTATTTTCGCATAAAGTTCAGCCCTGCCGATGTTTGATGTCGTCTAAATAATTTCTCCAAAAATGTACTGCAAATAAGATTCAGTAAGGGTAAATATTACATGTTTAAACTGAATACAATAGCCTTTATTGACATTGCGTGTAAAGGTGATGTTTTTGGACAGTTATATTGATCATACAAGCTTTGAGAATACATGTAAAAATCACCAAAAGGGATCGGTATTAGGTACGAGGTCAATTACGAGGAAAAATTCATAATTTAAAATTACTCTGAACCCATTTGGATGCAGGATCCACTTTCAATCATTGAATAGATTTATAGGATTACATTCTCGAATTCCTCGTATAACCGGGTATATTATTGTCGATGAAGGGATAAGACGGGAGAGGAAAATACATTTTTTTTTAAATAATTCCTATTCATTGTCTTTTTTTTCCAGTGAGAAGACTTCTATCTCGAGGTGTAACTCCCGATGCAACCAATGAAGATGGTTTAACTGCTCTGCACCAGTGCTGCATTGACAATAATGAAGAAATGCTCCAACTTCTCCTTGACAAAGTAATACTCCACCAGCATACTATTATAGACTTTTGTATAATGCTTCAGTTGTTATTTTTTTTACAGTCAATCTTTTTGATTATTTATTTATTATTATTATTATTATTATACACCCCTTTTCAGGCATTAACATAATTTGTAAAATAACAGAAAATTTCATCAGAAGTGCAATACACAAATAAAAAAATTACATAATGTCAGCATGTTTTTTCATAATCAAAATTAAAAATATATATAAAATGTGAAGTAAAGCAATTTATCCATCACCATTGAGTTGAAAAAAATTGTAATAATGTAGTCCTATAAAGAGTTAAATTTACAGCAAAAATGTCAACTACGTCGGCATATTCGTATTCTTTTTTAATCTTAACAAAACCTATTGCAATCAGTTTATTATTTGATATCATTTTTCTTCAAAATAAATCATTACATTTTATTACAAATTTCACTGAATGACAACATATTAATATCATTTTAGGGAGCCAATGTTAATGCTGAGGATTCCGAAAGATGGACACCGCTCCATGCCGCTGCTACCTGCGGACATTTGCAATTGGTTAAGGTGCTGATACAACGCGGAGCCAACTTGCTGGCCGTCAACGCTGATGGTTAGTTTCGGAACGGTTTTTAATCGATATTCTATAAGGCATGTAGTATATTTATATCAGCTATACACAACAAAAGCAGAAAATGAATCTGTCACAATAATTTTGGATGCGGATAGTTGATGGACGTCATTCTGGGTATGTAGGTACACCCATACCTCGCTAAACGGCTTTTCGCTATAAAAGCATTTTTAATTTATAGCTCAGCTTCGATTTGCTGCCCAATATTTTTCGATTATCGGCCAAAAAATACTCTTTCAGTAGTTGTCATTTCAAACAAGAAATAAACATTATATTTCAAACTGATCCTGACAAAAATCTAAGATGTCTTTCTTTGATGTTCAGTTCTTGCAAAATTGAGACATTTGTGCCTCTTGCTGTCCATGGTATGCGCAACATGTGCCTCCAGCACCACATTTCAAATCAATCCATCTACTCTTTCTTGCCTATGATTCTTCTCTATGATTCCAAATCATACAAAAATATAGAATGTACCAGAGACTGTACACACCTGACCTTCATTGTCCCGTCGTCAGTAATTATGGACCTGAGATATGTTAGATTTTTTATATATACAGTAGAACCTCGATTATCCGGATTTTCGATTATCCGGATTGTTCAAAATACAATACGTTTTAATACATTTTGCGTCGTAATAAAAGTATAATTTGACATATTCATAAATAATTTATATTCAAATTACATATTTCATATTTCAATGCCACTGATCTGTCTGGACACTCTATGGTGATACAATACATGTTGTTACACTAAACGCTGGTTATGGATATCAATCAAACCATTTGGAGCAGTATTTAAATATTTATTTCTAATATTACCGATATGTCACCGAAAAGAAAACGTGTTGTATTATCATTAAAAGACAAATTGGATATAATCATTGCTTTGAAACGTGGTGACTTGGAATGTTCTTTGTCTAATAAATATGATGTTGGAACGTCAACGATCTCAGATATAAAAAAACAAGTGAAAAAATTATGAAGTTTACTAATTGTTTAATGTCAGAAGATGGAACATCAGAGCATCAAGTTATGAAAAAATCAGAAAATTAAAAAGTTAGTGTATTTTTATGTGGTTCATACAAAGACGATCTTCTAGACAGCCAATATCTGGTCCATTATTTTCGCAACAGCTAACTTTGAGCAAAAATCGATAATTGAATTTCTTAATAAAAAATATTTTAATATTGAAGCTATATGTAAATCTAGACAAATAAAAATTATTCATACTGTCCATCTCTTTCACTGTCAATTATGATTTTTTTTCGATTATCCAGATTTTTCCTTATCCGGACTACCTTCATCCCCAATTAGTCCGAATAATCGAGGTTCTATTGTAATTGAAACGAATCCTATGGTATTTGTATGGGTGTGTAACAAAATTAATTATTCATTATACGGCATTTTGCTTTACGGCCAACTTTCCCGTAACATATTTAGGCCGTAAAGTGAGGTATAGGTGTACTTGGATACTTTTTGACTAATTTCAAAACATAACTATTGATCGGAGAAATATTAATTTATATGGAGAAACTGATTTAAATAAAATGAAACAACACAATTGCTTCTCGGAATTTTCTAACCACATAATTGAAACAAATCACTCTTTCGATAGTCCCAGACTAAAACTTCTCCACTCGGTACCTTACAAAGAATTTTTTTATTTATGATTACAATAGTATAGTACAAGTTTTTTTTTAAATATCAGATATACTTAATACTTTTTTATTTTTTACTTCTCTATAATAATTAACAATTTGGAAACCATTGAAATACAAAATAATTAAAATTCTGAGAAAATACTAATTAACAACATAACATTCCCTAACACTTCACCTTTACTGTCCATATTCCCGTTAAGGACCGAAACCTTCCTCTTCTCAAGCCCCACCCCATTAATGAATAGACTACAATACTGTATTTAGTTCAGTTATTACCTGATAATGAGAGGGACTGCACCTCTCAAAACTAGTAGTGAAAATAACCCAACGTTTTGTTTTGTTTTTTACAAAGTTTTGTTTTGAAAATTTAAAATAATCATGTTACAACCACAAAGTAACCGCCATGTCAATTAACCTATTCGGGGCCATAAACGCGCAAACACGTAAAACTTTTCATGTCTCGTCAGGCCATGGATGCGCAAACACGCACACACTGTTCGATCTTAAATACGCGTGAAGAATCACGATTTTCAATACATCACCTGTTCAAATTGTACCGTCATCTATGGACAACGATGCTAAGCTCTCACAATATTTTTTAATCCTTTAAATCTCGTAAAATCTGTAATTTGTCGATGCGCTCCATTTGACAGCTGCCAGAGGTCGCTAGGGCACTTTAGCACTTAGCGTTAGCACTTTTTTTTTAAAGGGGATTTAACGAATCGTCCAATTTGGTTTGCTTTGTTTTCATTGGCGTGATTTTTTTGTTAGAATTTATTTCCGAATATATTTGATGTATGTCCATATTTTCACAAAATTATATTTTTAGTGTATTGTGGTTGAATATATCTATCTAATGTGTTTATAAAATTCACTTTTTATCTTTATATTAGCGATATTTGTCTGACTTTGTTTTTTTGTATTCTCTGTATAAGTTTTTTCATATTTGTTTTGGTGACTTAACATTAAAAAATGTGTTAAAAAAAAACAAAAAAATTTGAAATTGTAATAACCCTTGTATATTTTCTTAAAATATTTTAATTTAATGAGATTTTCATTTATAAACTTCATCATATATTTGGATAACCTAATTCTTTGGTAAGTTTTTACACTTTTCTACCATTTTGTGTTTATTCTTAATGATTTTTATTAAATTTATGTTATGGAAAAATGGCTGGCCTACAGGTGTCTCCGTGTAATATACACAGAATACCTCAAATCATTTCAAATTGGAAACTTTCTTTAAAGGAATACAAATGCATGTGAATGACTAAAAAGTATATCTGTATTCAAAAGAAGAAATTAAATTATATCAGGCATTATGCGGGACAATCAGCAAGTAGTCAGAAAGATACTATATTTCTTAAAAATGATTGATTTGATAAGTATTATAATTGAATAAAAATTATCTGATTAATTCAGGAAATATGCCATATGACATTTGTGAGGATGAAGCGACCCTAGACTGCATTGAAGGAGAGATGGCGTCGCGCGGTGTGACACAGCGTCTAATCGATGCCACTCGTGCGGCGACTGAACGGCACATGTTACGAGACCTCAAGCAGCTGGCTACCACGGGCGGGGACCTGGAGTCCCGAGACCAGCATGGAGCAACTCCGGTGAGGCGGGATTGGGGGCTGGTCAGGGTAATGAAGGCGGTGGTGGATCTAGTGCTAATCAGGATGCGAGGAAAGAGGGCGAGACGGCCGCACTGCAAGGGAATATTGAAAAGTAGAAATATTATATGAGGTGTGGTGGAAACCTTAACAAACTAATACTTCCCTTAATTTATTTTCTAAAACACCCTACATAAAAAATATTGCCCTATATGAACATTGCACTATGATAAATTTTACAAAATTATGCTATTTTAAAAATAATATATATCTGACATCCCAAACGAAAATGGCGCAACTGTCTATATTGTTTTTTCTCTTTTAATTATTTCATCACAAATATATAATTTGTTACCTAAGTGGCAACACCGGCTATCTCAAATTTTTGTGAAATTGAGGTGGCTTCAGAAGCGGGCATACGTTTGGAAAGCCTTGATATTTAACAGTTTACCACTAAAATTAGACATTATGGGGTTGCCGCGTTATAGAAATAAGTATTGGAAAAGTAGCATTAGTCATATAGAAAACTGTTTTATTCCTCTCCTAAAAAGTGATGAAAAATGAGATAGCTGGTATTGCCACTTAGGTAGTAAATTTCTACACCTTTAAAGTGCTCTCATAAATAATTAAAAGTATTATTTTGCAATGGCCTTAAATTATTTTTTTATGTGAATACCTTCCCTATTTTTTTCATAAACCAAAACTACTATTATAACTCTTCTCAAATTAAAATTATTGTTTGTAGTGTTAACTTTGTGGTTAGACATTATTTAATTTATTTAAAAAAATAAAAACTTAATATATAAAGTAAAACTCTGTTAATTCATAACTCACGGGATCGATCTTGAACTATTGTGAGCAATTTTTTTTGAAGGCACCTTATAAATAAAATTTGAAAAATGCGTCAGTTTACTGCATCCACCTTTTAACGTGCGTTACTGCTGTTGACATCATGATTTTTATACTGAAATGTGGTAATTGTCTATTATTTCAGCTTTTTATGTATCAAAATGTTTATCAATTAACAAATTTCTCCTGAATAAGGAAAGTTGTGGCAAGTCCAATATTAAAAATAGGTTTCTTGAAATGATTCATTAGTACTTGAAGCAACAATATCACAGACATTATTTTGATTAGCGATCAAATTCTCCTTTTCCACCAAATTTCGGCACGAAATTAGAATATTAAAATGCGCTTAAAAATAATGAAAACTCTGAAATTGGCCTACATGGTTGAAGCTTATTATTTTTCTGTGATTTTTCAAGTTTGAACCCAGGGATTTATTTGGGATTTGAATTTTTCCATCAATTTTATCTTTGATATCTATTTTTTTGTCGGTTTTTAAAATATGCTCCATTTTTTCAAATAGTCAAGGATTTACATGAATTACAATATTTTAGAGAATGAAAAATGAAAAAAAATCAACTATAGAATATATTACGCATTTAAATACAAGGATTTCAGTTTCTTTATCACATTAAACAAATTTCAACAATTCATAAATCAAAAAACCAAATATGTATAATAACAATAGAAGAACACACAATTAATTTATAAATTACGAGATCCAATGAAAATTATTCAAGTTATTTTAATAAGAGGTTTCAAGTGTGAGTAGAAATATTATTGCACAATGCGACGACAGTTATCGTCAAAATAACAATAAATTTTATAACGCACTGTGGAATTTGGTATACATGTGGTATTACTCAGTTCAGCTTCGGTCCTGCGAGCTTTAAGTGCGCCGTTATTGCGATAAGACTATGAATGTGTAGTTGCGCGAGTTTGGATTAGTTGGTTTAGTATAATTAAATTAATTACTAAGTACAGTAAAACTCCGTTAATTTGTAACCCTATATTTCGTATTTTCACGGAATTCACACTTTTTTCAAAAAAATTTGCCCCAAAAATAACATTTCATACTAATTTCTACTGATAATTCGTAAAATCTGATTATTCTCAGTTTATATGCATTTTTGACATCTGAATCACGTGATTCGCATATTTACAAATGTTCTTAAATCCCTAAACTTGCGCGACTATGCATTTGAACATCTATTCGTAAACATCTGCAGCAAACTCCGTCTACCGGCCAATCACGATGCCGTTCCTTATCGCAAAAATGGCGTGCTTATATGACGGGTGCTGAACTGAGTTTTGCCATAAATATGTATGTCAAATTCCATACTGCATTTTACACGATTTATTATTAAAATGATGTTTTCATTGAATCACTTTATCTGGTTTCTATGTTTATGAAACATTGCAATTTGAATATGTTGGTACTAAAGAAATTAAATATGTTGACATTTTTAAAATTATGTTTCGTTCTCTAAAATTGCACCAACACCTTGTGATTCGTGTAAATCCTTGCCCATTTGTGAAAATGGAGCTTATTTTGAAAACCGACTAAAAATTAAATCCCCGAATACCTCTCTGCGTTCGAACTCGATTAATCCCGAGAAAATAATTAGGTTCAACCATCAAGCCCAATGAGACATGATGATTTAAAAGTTTTAAATTATTTTTCACGCACATTTTAATTATTCCAATTCTGATGGAAAAGGCGAGTTCGATCACCAATCAAATGAATGTATGTGATTTTGTTTCATCTACTGGTCAAGTGGTGAATCGTCGCATCATCTCTTATTCAGGAGAAATACGTTATTTTATAAATATATTGACACACAAGAAGCTGAAATAATCGAGAGTCGTGTTTTAGTACGAAAATCGCGACGTCAACAGCGGCGTGCACAAATTAAAAAAATATTCTTTCTAATATTGCCTTTAAAAAACCTTGTTCTCATTATTCGTAATTCAGATTTTTTTTTTAATTTCGATCCCATGAGTTACGAATTAACAGAGTTTTACTGTATTGTGATATCAGTTCTTTTTGTTGAATTAATATTCTTTATCTTGATAGATATTGTTATAACTTTTATCCTCTAAAGTTCTTACAGTTAACTAAACTCAAGAGCTTTTTTAATATATAATTTATTTTTTCTTTTTAGTATCAATTATATTTAAGGTGGTGGTTTTTTGATGTGTTTTTTGTCTTCCGTGTAACGCTTTTTTTTCTGTTATGTTTATAAATATTTAATTTATTTTTTGTTGTTAAAGTGCTTGCTAATACTGTGTAAGTCTTGTAAATTTGTATATTTTTATATTTTGTTTCCATTAGAAGGAAATATTTTCTACATTATTAGTACATTTTTTGTACAATGCTTATAAAAGTCTTGTTTTATTAATAATGTATATAAGTAGAGCAAATAATTTACAATTTTATCTTTATATAATATATTGTCATCATAAAAAAGTAGACAATATTATTTTAATTTTCCACTTTCATAAATTTGATAAAATAGCCAATGCCTTTTTTTCAATTTGTTTCATTTTTATCATAAATTTCATTAATTCAAATTAATTATTTTCTGTCTGTATATGTTTATTTGTATTTAAATGTTTTAAATATTTATTTTGAAAAAATACATATTTTAGTTTGTATTTAAATGTTTTTGTTTAAATTGCTTACGCTTTTAAATTAATGTTTAATACAGTTTGACCCCATTAATTCGAACTCAGTTTATTTGAAATTTGACTTCATGTGACATTTTTCAAACTCACAAGACCCAAAATGTTAATTTTATAGTTGAACTGGTAATTTATAACTCTAGATAATTTTTAGACCTTTGTGCCATAGATTAATACCTTTTTCTGTCACATTATTAGATTTTTTTAATATTTAAAAAATTGACAAAGCGTCTGGTCTGTGTGGAGCCTCCTCTGCGTGCCACGGTACCTGCTGATCCGCCGCGCATCTGAACTGCTCTTGTGGAATTCGTGTGACTCGATCCCCACCACCATTATACGCCAGTAATTGTAAAACAGATTGAAATTAGATTTCAAATAGATAAACACTAGGTCCCGCTGTATTTTGTTAATTATAAAAAAAATCAACTTTATACTAAAAGTTGGGTAGTTTGTGCTAATTATTCCAAGCATTTTCGAGATGTTTCCCCAGATTATGCACAAATATATTTTTTAACAAAATTAGCAGCTTTATTATGATTTTTACAAATTTCGCAATGTTTTCACTAATTCCGAATTTATTAATTTGATTGACTCGATCAGTTCGCTCTATAAAAAAAACTTTACCTTAAATTTCGAATTAATGGAGTTTGATATGAATATGTTAGAAGTGACTCAGCCATACATCGCAAATATATGTGATAAAGCTTTCACCTTTTATAACTTTGTTTTTGAGTTCCTTTACAGTTAAAATGAATACTGATTATAATTATTATAATCAGTCTGGGTTATCAAAAGAATTTGATAGTTGCATATTAAACAATGAATATCGTACAAAATTTTTGTAAAAAGTTAATTTTTATTTATTATTTTGAATAGACATTAAATCTGGAGAATTGGAAACACCTCGCTGCATGCGTCAACACGTTTAACTTTTCGCCTATGGTTCGCCAGCTTTACAAATTTATTTTGTTTTCAAAATATTGCATCGTCATTCTTTGATATATTTTTTAAAATTCAAGTCTTGCACGTGATCATTTATCACTAAAACTCGTTATGCCTCGGATTTGTGAACTGAATTGATGATTTTGATAATTTCAGCCATGTTTGTGGGGATTTTTTTGTTACATATGTATCTATGTGTATTTTAAATCACAATGTGTTGTAGTGCGAGGTTCAAATATTAAAATTATTACGGACGATTTATTAATCAATGTACAGACCTTTTTCAAACATGTATGTTTCTTTTGTTTTTGAAACTTTTGAGATAAACTTTGTTAGTGAGTTTTATTTTTGATAATCGATCCGTCTAAAACATTACTTAAATTTTTACTCGTATTCTTAATGTTAGTGATTTCCAAAACATGATATGAAAATATATTATAGGATGTATAAAATTCAACAGAAAAATGAAACCCCTTGTTGATTGAATTTATTTATTTATTAAATAGAGCTTGCACTGTGCACTTTCTTATTTATATAATACGTTATGTACATATATTATTACATAATTTATGTTATTTCAAATATATATATATATATATTTTGTTTTTTTACCTTTTTATTTTCTTGTCTATTCTCTGTTCTTTTCCTATTGCCAAAATATCATAATCTTAATTCGCTTTCCCCACCTGATTTTCATTGCAAATTTATAATCTAAACTAAATACAGTAAAATTCGTTTATTCGAAATTCGCCGCAAGTCGAAGTTTTAGAGCAGAATGTGGTCCCTCTGGAAAGTTTTCATATTAAATTTTACTTATAAATCGAATATCGTTATTCAAAGCTATTTTTGTACCTTATCAGATGAATTTATCGATCTATTTTTCGCATAATTCGCGATGTGTTTGTCAAATGTCAAAGTCCATCCAATGGGTAGTATCAGCCCCTATACCAATTCACGACGCATAAAGTTAATTCGCATTGTTTGTTTTCTCACTCATTTTCAGTATGCTAAAAAAAAAAAAAATATGTCTTGTGCATCTTCGATTTTTAAATCTTTATCTTCCTTACTCAGCTTGCATGCTTTTTTCTCTCGCCCTTATAGGTAATGTGAATCCCTAGTTGCTGGCTGCGAATGTCAGTGCTTGCCAATCTTACTTACTTACTTACTAATCATTACGCCGTTTCCGTAGAAGTAGGCAGAGAGGATAGAGCGCATTTTTCTTTTCTTTCACAAGTTCTTTTATGCCATCGTCCCACCATGCATCACCTTTCTTCCTTCCTTGGGTAGCTATGCCACAGGTTTCTTTCGCCAATCTTCTGTTCCGTATTATTACCATCATTATTTTTGTTCACGTAGCATTTGTATATTTTGTTGCAAACGCGGTTGAGTTTCTCAAACTTTTCAATGTTTTATAAATTATTTAATTTTAATAGTTATTCCTTTCTATTTAAGTTTAGTGTCAAGGCATTTTGAATAATGTGTGGTTGACATTTTTCAGATTTTCTCATATCTTGTTAATTATTTTATTGCCATTGTATTAAATGTAAAGACAATTATTTATTGTATAATCTCTAATATGTACGTGTTAGACGTTTAAATATTCGCGAGTGCGTGTTTTGCATTCCTTAGACTTTTCCGTATTTCATTAAGTTTAAATTAAAACACTTATAATTTTGCCAAGGTGAGAGATGTTATGGAGGGTAAAGGAGTACGAAAGCGGAGCAGGCGAGTGTGAAATGCCCCCGCAACGACCACAAAACAATGTTTTAAAAACGCTGGGAATTTTTGTTGCTAACTTCAATGCAGTGGAAAATGGCGGTGTTGATGATTATGTTGTTATTAAAAATGGCACGAAAAGATAGTCCATTATAATCGGATTTAAAAAAATAATATTGTGATTTGTATACGCTGTATTTTGGCAATTTGTTTTCTATTTTAAAATGTGGATATAGGTATGTATATATAATTACTTTAAGTTGTAACGAAAAAAGTTAGTATGTAAAAAATCGAATTTTTTAATATTTTATTTTCAGTATCGTAAATCGTTATTCAAATTTTTTTCTTGATTTTCGGTCCCCTCAACTTCGAATAAATGGAATTTTACTGTAGTATTTTTTATGCCGACTGCTCTTTCTTTGGAAAATAATAAAACTCGGTCACCATTGAACATAAAATAAAATAAATGGTTTAAATAAAACTACAATTTATGAATATGCTTAAAACATAAATTATTACGACATTCAAACATTATGATAATTTCACAAATTACCAAAATAATCATTAGTGTTGTTTTCAAACCTCTTTTTCCAATATTCCCTGTTATTAAAGTGTTTTTTGGTAACTATCTGCATTACATTTTGAGTGGATTAATTATTTTAGGAGAACACTTTCTTATTGTGAAGTTGTGATTATTCAGAACAGACGGTCTGTGATATTTTAAATATGAATTAAATATATTAATTAGAAAGATATCTTTCTAATTAATATATTTGATTAATTATTATTACTTAAACTGTTAAGAGGCTAAAGTAGACAATCACTCCGCAGGTAAAATATTTATTAAGAACCAATGGAGAGCTTATAGTTAAAGTGAGCTATTACATTTTTATGGTAAAGTTATAAATAATGTACATATTAACACAAATTTTCACTAGATAGTTCTTGGAAAACTAAATAATAAATCTTCTTTCGCACAAGTTGTTGCATTAAGATTCTTACTATTTTTTAAACTATGCTAAGCGCTTACGCAAGGAGAATAGTTTTACTTTCCCGCCTGCCGAGATGATACTCTAGACAATCACTGTTGATTAAGTATATCAAATTTTGCACTTGAATCTCGGACATTTGATGGCAAAGGTTGGTATACATCATTTGTCGTAATAGACAACTAATGACTGAGGATGCTTAGCACTGCCTTACGTGAGTTTCCAGAGTAAAGATTCATCCGTGCGCACGCACCCTCGGGAATTGTTTTTGCCTGTTGATTGGTGATTTAAATTTTAAAGTCTAACGCAAAGGCTGCCTCTGTTTCTTCCTTCAGCTTAATGTTTTTGCATCTGTATTTCCACAGGAATTGCTTCTTATTTTACTGAATAGAGTGAAAGAAATAGAAATGAATTTCAATCCTACAAAATTCCATGATTTCCATAAACTTAGTACAAATATGATTGATTAAGTTTTGGAAATTTACTCTTTATATTTTGATGACAGTGGTCTCCAATAACACGTAGTTTCTCAAATGTAATATATTAGAGCCGCATGGTAGTTCGGCTTGATCTTTGGCCATGAAATGTGTTACATTTTTGTCACATTGTATTAGCGGCCTAACAGTATTTAAATAATGCATTTTTATTTTAAGAATTTGTCTTATCGGGTTGTTGCGTTAATTTGTTAATTAAATTAGGTAGTACTGTGTCAGACCATTTTCTTTCCTTTGTGTGACAATAAATTATGTTTTCAACATTGAAAAATAGGTTTTATCGATTATTAAATTTATTAAACCGATCACAGCAGCCTAGACCCAACAGTATCTTATAAATATGATGAAAGATCGTGGTCGTGAGAATCTGCAAATGTGTATCAATTTGTGTAGTTGGCTATCTACAAATTTTACACCCGAGACTTTCATCTGCATTCACAGGATTCTAAAATTTATCGTTAAGAATGTTTTTTTTCACTACTAGTAAATAATAATAATGAAATTTAAATTGTTTTAATTCGCAGTTGCACATAGCTGCTGCAAACGGTTACTCTAAAGTTGTAGAGTTCCTCTTGGACAATCACGTGTCAACAGACGTCAAGGATAATGATTCGTGGCAGCCCGTCCATGCCGCTGCTTGCTGGGGACACGTGAGTACAAGTTTCACACTTCTGCTGTGCATGCCGGTGTGCATTTTAGCATGACCAAAACATATAACTGATGTTGATGAAATATGCATTTTTCATCTCGCAAAAATAAAATTCAACATTGAAATTGTAATTATTATATCTTTGATTCATAAATATGTTGAATAGGCGCATCACACAATTGCTGGGACGACTCAGGTTTGAAATAATTTGCCATTAGTGAAAATTAAATAACATAAATGCATGCACACGCAAAGTTTACTTACGAGTGTCCTTTTTTGAAATGTATGTCCATCGTGTTGAACACGAAATACCAGAGTTGTTTTACCCGTTTTTTAGAAAAACTAAATTATATATCATGTTGATGCAAATGAAATCTTTGTTGATATCTTTCCCTATTTAACAGATGTTTTTCCATTTCTGATTCCTGAAATACTGTAACATCTATTCATATTTTAGTTTATTTATTTTTCGATTTCTGGGATGCCGTAACATCCATTTACATTTTAGTATTATTTATATAATTAAAGTAATGTATTTTCTTTACAGAGCAAGCCTGCGAATATCCATTCTGTCATTCTGATAATACAATCATTGCATGTCAAAAAATCATTTTCTTACCAAAACGTAATAAATCTATCCCCTCTTTGGATGTTCACCAAAGTACAAAGAAAGCACTGATGTGTTTCCTTAAACCTCAGACATCTTGAGAAATGTATATATATTTTGTGGCTAATGTTGAATTGTTTCTACCTTGAGTTTGGAGCATCCTATGGGAAGGGTTCATAGCCGCAAGATATGACGTCTATCTATTTTCTATACAATTCAGCATAAATGTCTAGCTGACGGGTTGGACCCCTCGCTTTATTGTTATTCTGTGCCTGTTGTGCGATGTTTGTGACTAAACAAGGAATAATGCATGTGTTTTTTGGATGTTTCTTGCTTGGATCACAGATGGAAGTACTGGAGATTCTGGTGCACAACGGAGCGGATCTCAATGCCAAGAACAAGCACGATGAAACGCCTGCAGGTAAATTCAAATAATACACGCGTATTTTTGAAGTATCTATTCCGATAAACCTACGAGGTACACGTCACATGGAGCTGACGTTCCTAAAATACTTCATTCCTCATTGTGGATCTTTGAAGCCATTTTGTTCATTTTACAGTGTAGCAAAGTGGATCTCGCAATCTTTGTCCAATTAATGTTACGTCAGGTTAAAACACTAATGTTCAACCTCAGCGGTATTGCATTTTCCACTTCGAGATCTGAATTCTAAATTAACAAATATAAATAAAAAATTAAAGGAATGAAAATCAACTCTATGTTGACTGATCTTTTTTATTCAAAATTTCCTTCTATGACCTGTTACAGTGGTTTCATTCTGTTACGACAACCTTAAAAAATACAATATTCAATATGTCCCCAGACATATGCGAGGATCCTGAGATGCGTGCACGCATCGCGCAGCTGTTGATAGAGCGTGAGTCTCGGGCGCGCGTCTCTGCTGGTTCAGCTGCAAGCGCCGGAGGCGGGACTGGCAGCCGGCGCGGCACACCCTCACACCGCCCGCCTTCCAGCAGTTCACGCGCCCAGAGCGTGCGGCGTACCTCTCTGCGCGAGCGCGGGCTGACAGCCAAGCACGACGCGCACGAAGAGGCGCGCATGCGACAAACATTTGGCACGGCAGCGGTGAGTCTCTTTTGAATATCAGTTCAATGTTAGTGGTTGGAATGTTTTCATTGGCCATTTACTCATTTAAAAGTGTAAAATGACTAAGATAGTAGAAACTGATTTTATTACATTTTTTCTTTAACATGTACTGCAGAATACGGTAATCACTTAATAAAAACAGTAAATTTTAAATAATAAATTTAAATATAATAAATTTAATAAACATGGTGGGGTTTCTGTCTCTTGTCTCGTGAGATTTAATGATAAAGTTAGGTTAGTAAGTATCAGTGGCCATTCTACTTTTCCTATAAAATACAATGAAAAATGACTGATAGATCTCTGCACCAGTCTCTGAAACGAGTACCATCCATGTACATGCACAATTAGTTGTCCCTAAATACAAATAAAATATTAACATCTTTATTATACAATTCAATTGATATGCACAGGTAATATTAAGTGTTGGACTTCCAACATTAATAAATCTTTTTTATAATACATAATAACAGGGTTGAGCCACAAAACAACTTAATTAAGGAACATATACGCAGCGCAGAAAAATGAAAGTTAGCTATTTATTTATTGGAAATAACACAGTTTATGAGGGCATAGACATAGAAAAAAAACTTACGACCTAACATATTTTACATGGACAAGCAAACGACATAAAAAAAACATAGTACTACATACTATTTAAAAAAATTATAAACGAAAATAAGGAAAAATCATTTACACATTGCATCAAAGAATATTGTTTTCAAACAAATATCAGATATCTCATAGAGGCAGCTATTATTTTATTATATTTAATGAAACGTATATAGAAGTATGGGGTAATTACAGACCTGTCTTCGGCTGACTTAAGTGATCACTTTATACATATTTTTATTATATTTAATGGAAAATATATGGAAGTATGGCTAGATCACTTATATATATAGAGTATATATATATACTATAAAGTGATCACTTAGCAGTCGAGACATGTCGTAAACGTGTAATACCCATACTTCATATATTATATATATATATATATACAGTATATATATATATATACAGTATATGACGTTCACCAATTCTCACCCCTCAATCTCCACATTTATCAAATTTTTGAAAGTTGTATATATGTTAGTATGTGGACTCGCTTCGAGTACCACTACACCATCGCCATCTATAGACCAAATTTGATAATTCATTTTTCCCTTTTTTAAACAGCATATATGTCACCACTATGAGAATCGATTTTTTTTTAAATAATTATTTTAAATCAATATTCTTTATTTGTAAAATGTTATATTAATATTATACTAGAATACGCCTGAAAAATCAATATTTTTAAATTTTTTAAATTTATTTTCTTATTTTGACCAGTACAGTGGTGTAATGGTACTCGAAGCGAGTTCACATACTGTATATATATATATACCAATTCTCACCCCTCAATCTCCACATTCATCAAATTTTTGAAAGTTGTATATATGTTAGTATGTGAATTCGCTTCGAGTATCATTACACCATTGTATATATATATATATATATATATAAAGTGATCACTTAAGCCAGCCGGGTAGAAATTTTAATATAAGAGTAAAGGAGCATTTGAGATTTTTGAACAATAGTGGGTTTTCAGAATTTTTCTAATCATTTGATAGAAAATGGTCATGGTTTTGATTAAAAATTGGGATTGTCAATTTTGCATATAAACGGTGTTGGTCACAAATTAAATAATTTGGAATCGTTGGAGATAAATAAAGCATGTAAAACTAATCAAAAAATTATAAAACAACCAACTAAATTTAACTACGAGTCCCGTTCTAAAATTTTTTCCTAAAAATTATTCGAGTAAATTTGTATTAAGTAACAATTTGAGTTAGATACTAAATTTATTTTTTAAATAATTGTTGTTTTTTTAAAAATAGATTCTGGTAAAGAAACAATAATATATGTTTTTAGTTAGTATTGACATCCTGAAGAAGAAAATTGTATTTAGACATATTTAAACTCAATAAGTGATTAATAAAACAAAGTTAACAAATAAAAATATTGCTAATATTGTTTTCAGTCAGTTCAATGCTGTACTAAACTGTACGATTTTGAGTATGCTTTTATTTTATTGCGGTATGATTTTGAATGGCGTTTATTATAGAAAGCGAATGTTTTCGATGCGATTGATACACACGCTACGTTTTGTCAGTTACGAGTCAATTTTCACTTTACCAATTTGATCTCTGCGAGACATCTATAATAATATTCTTGACAAAAATTCCACGTTTGCACGTTCAGTCTGCATTTGGCGATACTTTCATAGCTCGCGCTCGATATGATTTGATTTGTGAGAGAAATCCACATAATGCACGCGTTTGCTGGTTACACGCGATTTTCGACCGTCCGGTCGGCAAATTCCGATAGGAAGTTGGCTTCCCTTTTGATCGCACGTCGGTGAATCTCAGAGGCGTGCGTACATAATTATAATTTGCCTAACTTGAACCCCGCGTGGATCTCGAGCTCCTCAACAATTGGCCTGTAATATGCTGTTTCTCTTCTATCCTATTCCACCTTATATTTCGCCTTTCCGAGCTCATGTGACATGCATTCCGTGTACGAGTCGCTATTTTTTTTTAATAATTAAAAAAATATATTATTCTCCATCTGGCAAGTCCCCGCGAAAATAATTAAAAGTTCTCACGTTTATGTGTCAAGTAGATCCATCTAGCGGAAGAATTTACAAATAAAGCTGCGCTTGGGTTTCTCATAATTTTTCGCAAAATCTATCCCAAATAAATATGAACTGTGCGGCGATACTTGTCTCGCTTGCGTCGCGTGGTGTTCTAAATACACGTCTCCGCTTGAACTGACGTGTTGCAAACTTATTCTCGAAATACAGCATAAATCTGTATTTTGAGCGGTTGAATGTATTCGTTTCATTACGTTAAAAGCGTGGTGTTATTTTTTACATTATAATATTTGTGACCATCAATTTGAAAAATTTCTCTAGAATAATAGTTATAATACAAATATCTTTCAAAAACAGACATTATCTCCCAAATCTTAGTTATGTGATTATTTCGATGATTATTATATTATTAATAGAATCAGTGTTAATTTTGTAGAGTTTCATCATAATAGATGGATATAAATGAATGAACTTGTCTCCTATATTTGTGTGTAGTCAGTTTAATACTTCACCTGTCGATAAGAGTTACTGTTTCTCTCGAAACTCGAGTAGTGCTAATAAACTCAAGTAGAGTAATAACATTGTTTCATTTATATCCATCCATTTGATGATTATTATTTTATTGATTCAAATTAGGTACATATTAAAAAAAAATGGTCATCGATTATTAAGTGGCCAGAGTATTTTTTGTTAGATGATTTAGGGCCTAAAGCAAAGATATAGAATAATAATTTTCCGATTTCGCAAATATTTATTTCCAAGTACGTAGACTTAACACGATTTTGTAAAAATACAGTAATATGTGAGGAATTCATTGCTTTGAGTGGTGTTCCACAGGGTTCCCATCTTGGACCTATATTATTTATTTTTTTAGTTTTTGATGATGTACAAATTTTAATTTTTCCTGACGACTTGGAAGATATTCAGATCAGTGAATAGTGTGTCCGATTCATGATAACACAAAATAATTTTAAATCCTTATTTAAATGGTGTTCCAATAATCACCTACATCTTAATATCTCCAAGTGTCGTCAATCTATTAGTTTTACAAAAAAAAATATCCTGTGAAATTTTTGTACTCTTATCAGCGATGTTGACTTGGTATCGGTTAGGGCAGGGGTCGGCAACCTGCGGCTCTTTTGATGTCAAGATGCGGCTCCAGTTTCATGCGCAAATATTAATAATTATATTATTTTATTTTCAAAACTCATAAAAAAGTTTGTGGAGTGATAAGTTCACAGAACTCAAGAGCAAGTTAGAAGAGTTGGAGGTCCAGAAAAGTATGCACGTTATGCTGCACAAGTGGACAGCTCTAAAAGAAATGCCGCGAGTTGAGGCACTCATATTTGACGCATGGAATAGTCTTCCAGAATGCTACAGTGAGGTGAAGAAGTTGGCATTTGGAGTGCTGACGATCTTCGGGTCAACATATTCGTGCGAGCGAGCGTTCTCTTGCATGAATATAATAAAAAGTAAATTAAGAAGCCAACTAACAAATAAAAATCTAGAGGCGTGCTTGAAACTGAAAAAAAGTTATGAGCCAGATTTAACTAAACTTTCAAAAGGCATGCAAGGCCAATGCTCCCATTGATGTAACTATTGTAAATATTATTCAATAATTATAGTTATATTATTTGATTACTAATTTTATTATTCTAGCAGAGCTAGCTAAAATACTTTAATATGTTTTGTGCGAAACATTTGTATGTTTTTATATGAAAAAATATTATTTCATATTTAAAGCTATTATTTTAAATCAAAAATCAAATTTATATACCTAATCCTAATCATGTCGAAATAAAAATGTTAGTGGCTCTTTAAAAACTGGTAAATTTTGTAAATTGTAACTTTTGGCTCTTCCGTCTCAAAAGGTTGCCGACCCCTGGGTTAGGGAGATCAATGATCTGGGTGTAATATTTGACAGTAAATTATCATTCATTACCCACATTGATTCGATCACTAATAAAGGTCTCAAAATGTTGAGATTTGTTTTGCGGAGTGCACCATTGAGGTCAATCGAGACACAATTCATTGTTTTATTACTGTGGTAATGTCAGAACTCGTGCACTAGCCAACTTCGCAGTCCCCAGAATGCATTCTTTGGGGAATGAATATGCGTAGGTAGTTGACATTTTTCCTGTTAATTTAATTATTTGACGGATGAATTGTTACTTCACATTTTATATTTATTTTTAATTTTGATTATGTAAAAACATGCTGACACTGTGAAATTTTTTTCTTTCTCTATTGCACTTCTGTTGTAATTTTCTGTTATTTTACAAATTCTGTTAATGCCTGTAATAATAATATATAAATAAGTACAGTAATATTTTTCGCCACCCGCAAAGTATTGCGGGCCAGGTCTGTTACACCCGTATTTCTATTAAGACAGAGCGCCTCCAGTTCAGGTGGATACCAGCTCTGGTGACAATACAACTTGTAATACATGTACAGCATTGTTATTAGCAGCGTGGGCAAGTTCGCGCCTGGCGCACGCCACTGCCAAATCGTTTACAATCTAATTATTAGTCGCAGTTTTAAACTCATTCATTTTATGTTTGTTGTTGTCGAGATGCGCGGTGGATACGGCGCACGCCAACGTCTCTCGAAAAATGTAATGAATTCTCTGCACGCAATATTGATGTCAGTTTATTTGGCAAACATGTTTCGAGTTATTCCTAATAGCCTATTACTAATGAGAAATTGTATTAATATTTCAAGTTCAATTTGTGCCCGCGCCCACGGAATGAGACACGTTGAGATTTTGGCTTGAAATTGCCAGGAGACAAATACTCAAACCCGTGCACATATATCGTTCGATTTGACAACGAGCTCGACTTGTACGCACAAACACCACATGGAACCATACACATCTTTATCTATTTATTCTAGAAAGTTAGACAAACAGAAGGCATTGGATTACTAATATTTATTCCGTTTTAACTGCTGCTGGGGAAATTAAAATTCGTCCAATTGACAAACGGAACTTGTTTGATCAGTGGACTGACATTTGACGTACAGCAAGCGTGTGAATTGAGACGCGAGATAAGTGACGGTGCTAGAATATCTGAGACACGGTGCACTAGGGAAACCGAGAGTTGTCTCGAGTCGTAAATCTCAACCGTGGATGTGTACCTTTCAAATATTGACATTGAATGTATTGTATTAAGGAATGTATTTTATGTTTGCTCCAATTGCATTGAAAGTAGACCCTTAAATACATTGAAGTACTTTTGGCATCAATGTTCAAATAATCGTACCTACTTGAAAATACAACACGAGAATTGAATAATGTTATACTGAAATCTTATATCATTATCTTTAGATATTACGTTTATCAAGACAATCAATAGAGGGGTGTCCGTATGGAAACAAATAAAGCGAAAAGTTATCGAACATCGCTGAATTGCGACCAGGAGTCTTCGTTCCATGGTTCGCGCCCTGCTCCAGCCGCGACTGGAACCAATCGCGCAGGACAAAATATCGAATGGTCAAGTGGCGCCCCATCTCCGTTGCTTACACTTTCGGAGACCTGGCGTGAGGCCGCGTGCCGCGCACACGGCACGGCGCCGAGTGCCAGCGGGCCATGCCAGGTGCAGTTCGCGGCACGCTCCATCGCCCCCGGTGCGCACGCACCCCGCGTGCAGATTGCATTCTCCGGAGAGTCAGTTGAAAAGATTATTTTTTCTTATTTAAAATGTTTTAATCTAAAAGGTGACTTTTAAATACCAATCAAACGTATTAATTAGAAAGATATACATATAAAAACAATTTTATCGAAAAATATTGTTGTTGCGCTACCGGGATTCAAACCTGGATCTCTTTCCAAACCGGGGAAGGTGCATTATCCAACTATGACAAATTTTCGAACCTCCAAAATTATCCAGGTTCGAATCCCGGTAGCGCATCAACAATATTTTTCGATAAAATTAATTTTATATGTATATCTTTATAATTAATACATTTAATTAGTATTTAAAATATCACAGACCAGTGTTCTCCTTAATAAGAGGTGACTATTTTTTTTTTTGCGTATAAATATATAAATTAATGATGGGATCTTTCTGTTGAAATCAAATGCCGCATGAAAATGATGTTCTGCAATCTTAGATTAGGAATGCGAATGGTCAGATGCTTATATGTTCTTGATATTATTAGGTTGATGCATAATATATATATATTGTGACATAACCAAAAACGAAAACAAACTCAAAACATATCATTATCGTAGTCACCATCAATGCCAATTACTGCTTCCATTTGCTTGAAAAACAGTCAATTCCGCGGGCGAAGAAGCACCGGTTTTTTGAGGCAATCCACGATTTGGCATCCTCCATCAACTCCTCCAAATCGTCATAGACTTTGCCAACATGTCCATTTTTCAGAGTGCGGTTGATGTGGTAGTCCATAGGGGAGCATTCGGTGAGAGAGTCGGGCGGATGTAGGAGTAAATCCCATCTCTCGCTAGCGATGGATTCGATCACACGACACTGTTGATGTTGTACTGCCTTTGGCCATTTCTGTCCGGGATTTCGTCACTCCTGATGCTCAACAAAGACGCAAAAAAAAAACGGCGGAATATTATGCAACAACCTGATATTGTCGAAGATACATCTTGCACTTAGTATTGCAGGGAAAGATTGCTGGAAGGAGAACATCATTGGTTTGGCCGGTCTATTGTAGAGCTTTTCCCGGCCGCGTCTGTTGAACGAATAGGGCACGTCAAGAAGACTTGCAGACAGAAGAACCTTCTCCCGGTGCGAGGACGTCTGCCCTGAACGTACAGCCGAGGAGCCCTATTCTTGAGCCCCGCATTCTTCCGGAATTGTTGCACGCGCGTCCGCTATCTTCATCCTATTCGTACAGGGTGAATATTATGTCCAGCCCGATGTTGTTTTTGAATAACTGAAAAATGAAACACGATTTTTTTAATTTGATTTTTATTTATCGATTATTTGGTTTATTACAATTACGTATGGAATATGATATCGGCCTAGTAGTGTAGCCTCTGGCAGCGGCACAGATCCGTGCTCTTTTAACCATATTTTTCATAACATTCTCGCACACTTCGTGTGTTATTTTAGCAATTTCCTTTTTAATATTGCTCTGTCGCATCGGAATTGTTGTTGGCTTATTGACGTAGACCTTTCCTTTCAAGTACCCCCACAGAAAATAGTCGGGAGCCGTCGAATCAGGTGATCGAGGAGGCCAGTCGATATCACTACATTTTAACCTTATGCGGCCGGGAAAAATTTCAAGCGCAACTCGGACTGTGTGTGAGGTGGCACCGTCCTGTTGAAACCACATGTGTTGCAGGTCTAATCGACCAAATTCGGCCACCAGGAAGTTTTCCAACGAGTGAGGATAGCGATCACCATTAATGGTTACAGCATTATCATTATTATTTAGATAAAATGTTTTAATGACTTCAACGCGTTGTTGAGGCATTATATGCTCCATAATAAATTGTAATCAACTACTCTCTACGATTACCAAATGCGAACTGACAAATGTCTGTCAAACCAAAATGGCGGCCAAACAAAATCGGTCTGTAACATAATATTCACCCTGTATAAGAAACTATACTATGTATTATCTGACAGCCGTGAAAATTTTCGATTCTATTTCATATTTTAAGCAATGCTATCTTGCACAATTGAGAATCTCCGACAGATCTCTGAGACGAGAGATCAGTCTCATTTTATTGTACGTTGTATTACGTATTTGGGCACTAGTGATACAGTGTGAGTAAAAACTGGTAATTCAACTGCCTAGCGGTTTGGAAGGTATCCTAAGTTTTATATTAAAAAAATATCCCAGATACAGTGGTGTAGTCGGGCCTGAACGCACGGGGTCGGCTTTTACTTACAGGGTGTAAAAGATCTAGTCCACAATACTTTATGGGTGGATACCTGACTAAATTATGATTCGAAAATGTTCAAGGGATATGTGCCTAATCTCAACCATGTCAGAGATATAAACATTTCAAAAAAAAAAGTAATAATGCGATTATTTCGATGAATTGAAATATTTTATTGATTCCAAGTTATATATTGAATACAAAAAATAAAGGTCATTCGAATTTCGAGCGGCTAGACTATTTTTTGTTAGATGATTTAGGGTCCGAAGCAAAGATATAGATTAATAATGGAACAATTTCGCAAATATTTATTTCCAAGTACGTAGACTTCAAGCTTAACACGATTTTGTAAAAATTTCATACAATAATATTTTCCGTAACAATGCATAGTTTGCACATATTCGTTGAACATTTTCGATTCGTAATATACTCGGGTATCTACTCATAAATTATTGTGGACTAGGATTGTTTACACCCTGTATAATCAAAAACCAACTAAAAGTTATATTTTCGATTACGGATTTCTAAGATTAAATAAATTCCCCGTAGACTTCTCGGAAAATCTTCACTGGACGAAGCCGAGGACGGATCGAATAGTTTTTTATATTTTTTCATTATTAAGATCACATTAAATCGCGGCGATGTATGTACGTGCCATTAGAAAGTTTCAGCCGAGAAAAACAGCCCGCGGCCGTCAAAGAGAGCGGGACGGCGCATCACCCGCGGGTGAGGAAATCGAGCCGGAATGAGATGGAGCATCTCGCGCCCGTTCCGATTGGACGGAGCCAGGCGCGCGCGAAACTGAGCACCGAGCGCTTCAAAAACAGAATGAAATCGCCATTTTTTGTACGAATTTTACCCGCGCTTTCCGCCGCCGGGGCTGCCGGAATGCCGGACGGCTCAGTCCGCGCGCCGTGTGTGTGTGTGCAACACACACCTTGCACGTGTATTGGCGGGTTTTTTTTTTCAACCTCTGTCAACCCCTAATAAAAGTAATTCGTAAAAGTTTACAGTTAAAAGATCTCGATTATTTTTTTTGCAAATGTGCGGTCCCCCGTATGTGTTTATTTTTATTATTTATTTTGTTAGTGTTGTGAAAATACCAAGTTGCGCTCGACAGCGGGTGTATTTGTGAAACTGAATTTGTTGTGTTTTTTACGTAGCCAGAATATTATAAAATATCACTTTTGAATTATTAATAATATTTCACCAACTGTTACTGAAATTCGATATTTCAAAAATGCTACACGCGATTTGTTTCATTTGACATATTTGAAAGATAATGCTAATTAAAAATAATTGTATTACTATTAAACCCATCGTATGGAAACACTCGCACCACGACGCGACAGCGTACAGTACATCAGTTGAGGAAACAAAAATGTGGATAATGAACAATGTTAAAATATCGCAAGATGCTGCGAGGTTAATTTTTTCTTAGAAAAAATAATAGATATTTTCGTTTTTATATAAATGCAAAAAAAAGTGATCAGTGATGTTTTCTTTGAAACACTGAAAATAAAAGAAGCCATTCAAAATTCTTTAATTAGTCAAAATAATCATAACGTTATTAGTGCCCCTTTAAACGTACAAAAGAATGAATCAAGTTTGTGATTAAAGTCGATTTATTTAATTTAGTCTTTCAATCGGAGGAAATTGAATCATTGTATTTATTTCACTTCATTCATGAAAAAAAAAGTTATCTTTACGACATCCGCGTATGTTTTTTATACCTAGTTTTAATTGTTAGAATGTAGGACCGAAATCTTTTTTTTTTTCTCAACGTGGTAGACATAGATTTTAGCTTAGCCGGTCTTATTAACAAATTTCTTAATCATATGGTTTTGATTTATAATAAATATTTGTTTCTTGTTAAAAAAATAACTTTGTGCCTGCAGCATCTAACTTTGTATGAAAATATTTCTCGTTAAATCTTCCGCGTACGCCTTGTCTTGTTAATTACGGAAAGTTATTTACCCAGGAGATATGTTGGATTAAATCCGTAAAACTCTGTATATGTACCTTTGTTTACATAATATGGGACATTACTATTAATTCAATTCAACAGAAATATTTATTACTCGACTACCAAAATGCAATTTGCATACGAGTACATACATACTCGTATTTTCGTACAAATGTCGTAATTTTTTCAACTTAATTATTATCTTATTTCATACTAGCTAAAAGCGATCGGCTGCCACCGATTCGCGACTTATCGTGGCCGCTGTGCGACCACGGCTAGTGTATATGGAATTGATAAAACACAATAAAAAATCAGTCACCATGTCCGTTCTCCCTTATGCAAAGTCCAGTGAAAAAAAATGATGGCAAAATAAATCGAAATAAATTTTAAATTTGTAGATTTGTAAGATACTATTGAACCACTCCCGAGACTGCTGTAATGCGTTTTACGAGTTTAATAATTTTATTTTATTTCCTTGAGTTGCTAACAGTACAATAAAAAAAATCTTACATTACACGTGTGTATAAAATTAGACAAAGCCCGTTTTGCAAGCTTCCACACAGCACCGGCGCTAGACTTTTTGCCGCCGCATACGAGATTGTTTTTTTCCGCCCCAGTAACATAGACGACGATGTTTTCAATTTTTGTAAAACCATCTCCATAAATTGGCCGCCCGCGTGTCGTACGTTAGGGGCGGTATTTTGTTAGGCCGGCATTTTGTTAGGATGGCATTTTTAAACTTGCTCAAGGGCGGTTTTTTTTTTTGTTCTGGACACTAGAGTTGACTACAAATTACTGCTTTATTAGGAAATAACTATAATGTTATTTATTGGATTTGCTTTCTCGGATTGTTTATGCCTGGATTATTTTTATTACACACTATTAAATTGATCAGTACCTTTACGTACGCGACGCGCCTCACGGCCAGGGATCTTCTGACGACGCCAAGTGGCTCAAAAAGTACAGTATTCCGACGACCGCCGTTGAAAAATGGCGTAAAAATGCTATCGTTTGTATTTATGAATGACTTTTCTGCAGAAATATCATTGCAATCTGACTCGGGACGAGATGCGAGATGCAAGATGCGAGATGGGATCTACACACGTTTTTATTTAGTGAATTTTTGAGTCATGTTTTGGAGTAGGTAATCCGATTACTAAATTTGCCGAGAGGATGTTGCCGAGGCATTAATGGCCGTGCCGCGCGGTGCGTTTCCACATTTATAAATGTTCTTTATTAAGAAAATGAATTACCAATGTTTAATAGCAGATTAGCAGCGCTCGAGGCAGCGCGCTTCCTACCCAATTTGTATTTCTTTTAAATCATACATCGCTCGTCACTTCCCAGCGGCGTTTTTTCGCATCGCTGAGCTTCATAATTATTTCGCTTCAGTTTGCGAAGACCTTGATTGTTTCAACATTTTTTTTTTTTTTTTTTAATTAGTCAAACATTGTTTACGATATCTTCCATCGAGATCTGTCCCATAAAGATCGGCGGCTGTAAAAATCACCGTACCAAAAAGATTATTTTTTTTATTGACCATCGATTATCTACATACAAAGATCTCCCCTTATGAAAATGAAATAGTTTTTTGCTGGCTACAGCTCGTCAAGGTAAATTTCTTCATCATTCACCCCTTCCGCCAGTATATGACGGGTTTTCGTAGGGGGCGGTAGTGACTGGAGCGCGTGACGCTATCGTTATCGTCCGTTTATATCTTGAGTTCTAGTGAAACGAAAAACTTTTTTGTCAGACTAAACAAATTTGAAAATACGATCTTTTAAAAAATATAACGAAATTGTATTAAATTTAATTAAATCTTGAGTTTCATTCGATGATATCTTAAAAATACAATTTGAAATGAAAATCAATAATGAAATGGGAAAAAGCCAAAAATACACAATTATATAATTTATAAGTTACGCCGGGTACAAGAATCAAAATATCTTTATTAAAAAATAAATTCTATATCGTTTATTTAATTTACATTTTTATCTATTTTTTAAAATGATGTTTACTCATTTTGGAATTGTCCTTGCGGCCAGCCGTGGAGCATCCGTAACATTCAAGCAGCCGTTATTATTTTTTACATAGTACGTATCCGTATATTTTTAATTTATGTAACATAAGCAGGGACGAGACATATTAATGTTAATTGCTTACAATTTTTACGGAAGTTTTGGACAGTGAAATCTTACCTTGAAATATAAATTTTATTTACTATAATATATTTACTTGTTTAATAATATTCACAAAGTCACAGCAGTTACGCATTATTCTTCGGCCCAGTAACATTGCTCATTCTTCGCATTATTATTATTATTTTTTTTAACATTTTCAAAAATGTCAAGTGAATATTTTGACTACGTAGGTATTTCGCCGATTTTCAGTATTTGTATATTTTATTTTTTTCTACAACTTAGATTACTAGATTACCAAATATAATAAGTATAGTTAGATATTATTGTTAGTTTAGTTTGTGTAAATAAATATGAAAAGATCATTATTAGTTTGCAATGAAAACAAGAATTCTTAACTGATATCAACAATTATAATTTTAAACATTCTTTGGGGAGATTTAAAGAATTGTGTATTTGTTTATCTGGAGGTCTGACGTTTTCCCAAGGCTATCGGGTTATTTAAAAAAAAAAATTGAATATTTGTAAAACTTATCTATGGTGATTATAGTTTACCAGACTAATCCCGTATAAAGACGTGTTTCTGTATTTGCTCCCTTTGACAGTATAAAAGATATTAGGTTTGTTTAAAAAATAAGTTTAAGTAAATACTGTTTCTAAATTGTTTTAATTGTTATCCACACATTCAATTTTAATATTATGTCTTTTTCTTCACTTTATCTTCCTTGTGTTGGGGTGCCATCACTTGGAGTAGGCGCTTCTCCGTTCTGCGCTCTTTTGGTAGTTTTTAATAACTCCAGCTTCTTTATTCTGAGTCTTGCCAATTGTTAGCTAACAAAAGCAACTTTGGCAATCAGTTTGTTGGTATTTTTGTGAATAATTGTTCTATACCGAGCATTGATTCCTTATTCGTTAATTTCTTTAATGTTTTTTCAACGTTACTAAGTTTTTTTTTTAAATACATCATTTTAGATGTTTGAAAGTTTGATAGGGTTCTCTCTTTGAATATCTGAATATAAATTCTGCGTATCTGTCTATAGTTTATAAACTCACTTAACTCACTTCTTAGTTGAGCTGCGCTTCTTTAATTATTAATCTGTAATATATATATATGTTGAGCCGTGCGGAAAACATGAAATAAATTGAAATTGTATAATTTAGGCTAACCTTAACTTAATTCTGTGAGCTCGAGTACATTCTTTAGAATAAATAAAGTCAAACCTTTAATTAATAAAATATTATTACTGGTATTAAACACTCAATGTGATCTTTCTACGAAAATTTGATCTTGTGCGAGCGCTGTGAAGTGTTGTAATATGTCAAATATTAGTAATCTGAAGGGGTGAACCCCGAACCCCGAGAGCGAGATGTTCCTCATAAATGATAACCTGCGGAAGAAGAAGAAGCACCCTGCCATATTGGGCTTGAGTTACAGGGTCAGTTGTTGGTAGCCACAATGATAATATTTTATTTACAAAATTCTCCTATGTAAAATCTTATACATATGTGAAATCTATTTTAAGAATTTATGTTTCTTGAATAAACTGTCTCATTTCTTTCACTATTAACACACTTCAGTTGGGTATTTTTTGCGCAAACTGATGACATAATGCGGATAAACAATTATCGCTCTAATATATTAATTTGATTTGATTCTACGCGATGAAATATGATATCCAAAGGAAATGATGGAGTTTAATTACATATTTTCAATTAAAATAATCTTGTACGCCCTTCTCGCAGTTATACGCTAGTCCAGTAAACTGATATTAATACCCTTCCCACGGTTAGTGCGTGAACAATTCACGAATGTCATCAGTTTTGGCAGTTTTTTAAATTATTTTCTATCTCTGAATTATTATTGTTATCAATTAGGTTTAGATGCATCCCACCAACATTAATTTCATACAATAGTATTTTTCGTAGGAACAGTGGTTATTGAACTATGAAACCCACAAATAAAAATAATTATTATTAATTAAAATAATATTTTATAAAACAAATCATGTGTCGATTCACATTCGATAGTTTCGGCAAATGTTAAACGGTTTTTTCTATTCTTTCCTAGGGTTTACCTAATGGCACAGAAAACAACCAGAATGCTGCCAACCAAATTCCTAATGGACCCGTCTCCCCGCAGAAGAGACCGTCCGACAGTTCTGCGTCGGAGAGTCTCGGAGATCTCGGAGGCCTCCCCCAATCTGCGGACTCCTCCCCGCCAAAACAGATCGCCATATCCCAAAACGGAGACACGCAGTCCCAGCAATCGACAGATATAGAATCGCAATCCTCTTCGACTTACCCTTCGCGGTTACCGAAAATTTCAAACCCTCTTTACGGCGTGAATGCCGCCCAGCAATACCTCCCAAATTCAACAAATCACAATTCCATAACGCAAGCGTTCAACGGCTACAGCAATGGAAGCAAAAAGCACGATCCGCAGTTTGATACGGGGCAGTTGGAGAATGGGTCGTCGCAGAAAATCTTCAACGGAGTCAGGAAAGCACCAGAAGGTCAGGATAATGAATCTTACGTGCATGAAGATGAGCATGACGGATCAAAAGACTTGATGATTAGTTCCAATCAGATGGATGTCCCGACGGAAGCGAGCGCTGCCACACATTATACCACGGATAATAATGGGAAGATTAATGTGCACGTGACTGTTATGATAGGTCAGTATTCATGGATTATTCCTAATCGCTTTAAACATCTGCTCGTTCATACTGTTTGTTCCTACTGTTTGTTCGTACTGTTTGCCTATTTATTGCTAATATTTTAAATGCTCACCATATTTGTTTCCATATTATTATTTTTTATTATCATTCCCTGTATTATTAGATTTGTTTTTACCAATTCCTGTTTTATGAATAGTATTTCTTAATGTAGTTCTTCTTTCAATGCCTCTCATCATACTCGGGTCATTTTACTCGGGTCATGTGGCTTGCTGTTGTCATTTCTGTCTAAAGGGGTCCCTTTTGACTTTAGTAACAACTGCCTTCTGTTATGCTCATAGAGTTTTATGTATAAATGCAGGATTTCCACAAAAGAATGCTGGGACATCCGACACTTCTGTGGTTGCGCGTAAGTACACACCACATCATTCAGTCTTGTCCTTTTCGTTTGTACATTTACTCCTTAATAAGCGAGAGCTCCGAGCTTGTGCTCTACTTTTCTGTCTTTTCACAAATATTAAATATGCACAATTTATTTTATCATCTTCAACGGGGACACTTTGACTATACTACATATTTTCTAATTTGTTATATTAATGAAATACTGATTTTGACACATTTTTATTACCTTTACTGATTCCTTATTTGTATTACGTTACATTTTCTTTTTTCTATTATGCTTTATTTCTTATTTCTATTATTTATTCTATCATTTTTTTCTTTTAATACTACATCATAACATTATTGCCTAATTAACACATTTATTCTTTCCTGGGAAGCAGTTTATTTTTGTATGTATTTGAACGGTTATTTTCTCATTTATTTTCAGTTAAACAATTTGTA
Source organism: Eubasilissa splendida (assembly GCA_031772225.1). Classification (NCBI taxonomy): domain Eukaryota; kingdom Metazoa; phylum Arthropoda; class Insecta; order Trichoptera; family Phryganeidae; genus Eubasilissa; species Eubasilissa splendida. Next base: position 3,622,514 of record CM062854.1, on the reverse strand, counting down.
AGAATAACACTGCTTGTCAGTAAATAAATAAATACAGATGTATATATTAAATAAATACCTTTAAAAAGGTGAATTCTTTCACTCAAATAAAGATCTCCACATCTGAATTTAAAAAAATGCAGACTTACTATTGTTTTTACTGCTATTACTCAGGGTCGGTTGTGTGATCAGTAGTAACTTTTTACTACAATAACTTTTTGTAACGCCCGTAGTAAAAATCCTTTGCGGGTTGTTGATACATCATATTTACTACTGTCAAAGCATAGATGGAGATGTCTATAGGCGTGACTAATAATCATGAAATATGCTATATTCTATGCATTATTACGGATTTTTTCACTTAGACATTCGAAATCTGTCACTATGGTGGTGAAATTTTTTCGTAATATATCCTAATGTATATTTAACAACTAGATGATCATCATCGGACATCATGAGTTTATTACGGGATGAGAAGTATATATTTTTTTACTAACGATCAAACAACGCGATTTCACATAAAATTTTACTTTAGTAACTTTTTTACCATAGTAAAAAGTTACTGTTGATCATACAACCGGCCCTCAGACATTCTATGCATTTCTGAACTGATTAAAAATAGTTTACTTTGAGTAAATCTCTGTATTTCTAAACTGATTAAAAATGTTTTTATCAATTAATTAATTAACGTTAAAAAAACAATGTTAAATAATCTATGTAAAAATGATTTACGTTGTGTAAGTCTGTGCATTTTTGAACTGATTAAATATGAAAGTACATACTTTGTGAATGTCGGAAATATTAACAATTTATTAAAGACCTCTAATGTGAGCCTATATATATGCACAGTGCCTTTTTGCTATTGAAAATAAAAAAATATATATATAAAATGTTTCCATGCAAGTATATTTACTTCATTGATGAAACATCAAAAGTAGCAGCCAGCAGAGTACTATATGTATTTTTAAATTACGGCAATGATTCACGATTAGGATTTTCATTAGATTGTTCATCCCTTTTACACGAAATAAAAATTGCATAATCAAATGTGTGGTGCGTTTTTTTCAGGCACGCTGGCAGACCTCAAGAAGCAGAGGGCGCAGAATCGTAACGCCAGTCCGACCGAGTCCAGTCTGATAGCCAACGACTCCGGGGGTGGGACCCTTCCGCCGAGTCTTCCCCAGAGCGACGTGCCAAGATTTAGCGGGAATACCAGTGAAGTTGTCGGCGATGCTAGATCCAGAAGGTGCTGTGTCATCATGTAAAAATAAATTATCCATAGCAATGTATATTCTATGTTTAGTAACCGGGATTTGTCCTTTTGCTAAATAACTGATGCAACATTTTACTTTAAGCTTTTTTGAATGATATTGTAAGATTGTTCTTTGTCAACGTGGTGGAGTATTGGAGATATTGTAAGATTGTAAAGCAAAATGTTCTCATTTTAAGCTAATGCTAAATGAAAATACAGTGTAAAAAGAAAAGAGTTTTGTTGGCTAGAACATTAGATATATATGTACTTGCATTTGGTTGACAAACCTGATTTGTGAGGATCAATCTACGGGTGATGTTAATTAAAAATTATTTTACCGAGTAAATAAATTAACACTTAAAGACGGTCAAGCCAACTATTTGACGATTATTTTGTGTGATTTTTATTTTGAGGGCTCTTAAAGTTTTCACCTAATGACCTCAAATGTTTTCATTTTGCAATTCTTGTCTTCAATATGACTGATGTATAAATTGAAAAAGTGAGTAAGAGATGGGGTTAAGAATTAGTGTCATAACTGGTTGCAGAGGTCGGTATTGAATTCTTCACATTTGTAAAAATTGTAACACGACTGATAACATAATGAGAATTCAGTATTTCAATCATTCACTGAGACTGCTAATGTGAGTAGGTATCATGATGTAAATAATTATTTGTATATTTTCCATTTGTATTGTGAACGCCATCAATGAGAAGCGCGCGACAGCTGTACATATGCGCTCTTGACGCCGACGAATGGAATGTGACGTGAAGAGTTATGGAATAAAGAAATGAATTGTATTCATTTAGAAATGATGTGACCTGAGTGTATATAATTGAAGAGATTTGAAACGACTGTAGGTAGCTAAATTCTGTATTATTTTCTTTTTCCTACTTTCAAATAATATATTTATTACTAAGCCTATTTAAGTTTGGTGCTGTGGAAAAGGAATATTCAAATAAATTATATATATATGTATACATCTTTTTAAATAAAAGTAAGTGGTCATTTTTAACCCTTACAGTTATACTATATTGTACTATCAAGCGAACCAGCCTAATGTTGATAAGTAATCTAATGCAAGGTCCAGTAATCCATTGTGTTGATGAATTTATATTATCAAAGTATTTTTAAATTAGGAGATTCTTCAACTTTATCATTATTAGTGTAAGGAAAACTGAATTATTCATTAATTGTACTATTTATATGCATTTCATTCTAGATGTGAACAAATTATATTTATATTAATACAAATTTTATAAAATGGGGAGCAACTACATTGATTCAAAATTTTAAATTATCCTGTTGTAAACGCCACTTTATTTTTAATAACACCGACCGGTTCCGAAGCCAGTTGGTGTTAGTAAAAATAAAGTGGTGTTTAAACAAAGTGAAATGATTTTTATTATATTTAAATTATCCCTTCATAAAATCATATTGAAGTCATCAAAATATAAAGTTATAAGTTTGTGTATAAAAGTGATTTTTTTTACAAATCAAACATTTTTATTTATTCATTTGCTATAGGTACCTACATACATATATACATATTTAAGAGCTCAATAACTAGCACATTCTTGAGCATTTTTATATTTTGCATCTCAATATTTTGATACATATGCATATTTTAATTTCACAGAACTATGTAGTACAATTTAGGCAGCTGTTTAAGTATGAATTATTTAAAATGACTTAATATATTTTTTAAATACAGTGGAATCCGGATTTTACTGACAATTTATGAAAAAAATGCTGATTTCTATTCTGTTCTGCTATTAATGAAATAGATTTACACAAAATACACGTGCAACATATCATGTGAAGCTATAAAGCTTTTATTTATAATTTTTAATGTCGAGATATCAAGAGCTGTAGAAAAAATAATTTGTCTGAACAGGATTGAGACGTATAATATGAATTGGGGGTGACCAGATTTTACATAAGGTCAAAGCGTCATTGTTCTCTTTTTCACTGCTGTATATATTACTGATTTTCATCTGGCGACACTGGCATGCGTGGGAATAAGTTAATTTCAATATTTTTAATATCACCTTATTGATTTATTGAGGATAAAGGCCTCATAATCATTTCAAAATTAGATTTTTTTTACTAAGCTTTTATAATTTATATGTTACTAGTGTCAAGTTGACAATTTGGGTCTTAAAATATTAAAACAATTTAAAAATTCTTCTCATTATCACGGTTAGTTCTATAAATGGAATGGTTACGACAATATGTGTTTTTTTTTAAATTTTGTTATTTTTAATTTATTAACAAATTATATTATCGAATTTCAAGTAGTTTGTTCAAAAATAATAACTGTATTTATTCAAATCTACTTACGATCACCCTCAATTTATACTTTCCCATATTTTACAACGCTCTTGCTTTAGAAAACCCCAGAAAACTTAGAAATTGTGGTTCTACTGTATCTGCATTAAATAAATTGACGCACAGAATATATATTTTCGTATCATTATTTTTTTTAATATGAATATTTCACAAGCAGCCTGATTTAGACTGTTTTTTTTTTTTTTTTATCAATGTGTGTAATATTTTTTGAGATTTTTTATTTACCTATTAGATTTTTTACACCTTTAACACGTTTGTGGACCTGATGCCTGACCATTGTAGGCGTTGGACAAATGGTGAAAAAACGGTTATAGCCATCGTGTGTCAACTATACATGCGAATACATATATAGCAAGTTGAAATTATGTGTTCCTACAAAACTGTCCTGTATACGGGGCAATCTCACTCATTTATTACTTTACTGTGCGTTTGTAAAATATTTAATTACAGGCGAAAATTATGAAAAGTGTCCGCGAATGTGTTTATATTAAAAGTTAGCATTATAATCTGTTAGAATTAATTTAACTTGTATGTTGGAGATTTTATTTTAAAGATTGAATTGAATTTAGTATACAGATTTTTTTATTGAACGTTTTTGTTAGTTTCCTTACAAATTACCCATATTTTTTTTAATGTACATACGAGACCTCCCCCTGCAACACATGCAAATGTTGATAGATGTATATATAGAGCGTCGGCCATCTTGGATAATATACAATTTGCAGGAAAGATCACTTAGAAATTGTGTTTAATAGTATTTTTATTTATTTTATATGGTTTAATGTACCATTGAGAATGCCCAAAAAGATGTACAATTTTATGGCGTTCATAACTCAGGTCTGCCCAAATCTGATGTACAGTGTTGTTGTAGGAGTGGTCTCATGTGTATGTATTAGGTAAAGGGAAAAGAAATTAAGTTTTTTTATTATAATGAGAACAAATATATTCCGAAAAATTATTTCCATTGTTATTTATATTTTGCTACAATTTGGGCAATTTTTCAATGCCCCTTTTGTGATTTTGTGTACTTGCGGTTTTGATTTAAAAAAGGAATCTAGATGTTTCCCGACAACATCTATTGAATTAAAATTTTCTTTTCCAAGCGAATGTTCCATAGACCGGAATAAATGATAATCCGACTGTGCTATGTCAGGAAAATAAGGCGGATGTGGTAAAAGTTCCAGATTCTATTCTTTTATTTTGTCCTGTGTAATGAAATGGATTTTCGCTGTGTGCGGTCTTGTACGTGTTGTAAGATGTGCTATTGATTATTAACTGGGTCTGATCGGTTTTTTTAATAATTCCACCGTTAATCTCTTCAATTGAGTACAATAAAATTTGTCTGTGACGGCTTGACCAGGTTTTAATAATTCATAATAAATAACACCCGAAATGTTCCACCAGACACATAAAATAACCTTTTTTAAGGTCAATGATGGTCGAGGTGTTGGAACTGGTGTACATTACAAAGTCATTGTTTTTTTTTTTATGTGGATTGCTATAAAGGATCCATTTCTCGTCTCCGGTAATAATTCGTCACAGAAATGGATCAATTTCATACCTGCTTAGCAGCAAAGAACAAATTGTCGCACGTCCAAGGCTGATGGCGATACATTGTGCAGAACCCAAACTCCTTGCGTATGGTTTTTGCCAAGCCTTTTCAACTGATCTTTTACTGTCGACCAGGGACAATCGATCTCTTTTAGTAATTCTTTGGTGGTTTTGCACGGATTAATTCTATCAGTGAGTTTAACATGTCGTCATAAATGTTTTGAGGTCTTCCCGATTTTGATTTGTGTTTTAGATTTCTATCACTGTTTTTGAATTGTTTAAACCAACGTTGGCATTTCCGAATGTTCAAAATTACCTCCGCAAGTTTCACAAATGCTCTCAGTAAATTCTTTGGATTTTAATCCCTTGTCAAATAAAAACAACAAAAATACATTGCAACTGCGATCTCTGGCTGTGACATTTTTACTATGGATGAAAATGAAAAAAATGAAAATTGAAAACAGTAAGAGTAGGAACAGAGCTATAAAATAATAACACTGCTGATGCATTTACTCAACCGCAGTCGATAGCCGACTGACTTCAAAACGACACAAAAAATAAACAACATTTCTTTTCGCTTTACCTAATATAATAACTTCATAGTGACTTAAACTACACAAATTTATATAATGTAATCGTTCCATTGTTATTTATTTATCATATATATTATATACATATCTTGTACCCACAATTCTGATGAATGTCAGTGGTTTTTGCAATAATTTATGAACAGCAGCAACATTAACAATGTGCTGCTGTTCCGTACCGTATAATTATGTGATCCAACACATTCATTGTAAATTAATGATTCCATTCAAACAAGATGTTGTAAATACCAAAAATGTTCATATAGATGTATTTTTTTAATTATACTAGTATAGTACATTTTGATGTGGCACTTGTAACTCGTTATTTTGATTCTGTCCGCTTCAAATGATGTCCAAATATTATAATTTTTACATATAAAAAAATGTGTTTTGCATGGTGTTTATAATTTCCATGGAAGCATTTTTTCCCTTAAACTTGAAATATTTACATCTCCAAATTTGATATGTAACAATTTATTTTAATTTGTATGTATTGTACTGGACGGAATCACCGAGTGTCGAGTCTGTAAAAGATTGTATATTCCTAATTTAGCTTGCCCTATTGATCAGGTAGAGAAAGCAATATTCCAAGTGTACCTGTCTGCGGAAGTACGGTGAACGTATTTCACTGTGAACTTAATCCCGGTGTTGTGATCCGAGCAATCTGAATGTTGTTTCATAATATTATTTTATTTTCCTACGTACTTAATCATGTGATTGGCCGATTTAACTGTGACTCCCCGAGAGCACCGGTGTAGGCCTGAGCTTTGTACATTTTTAAAGTAATATAATTAAGATAATTTTTTTAAATGTCATGTAGTCGGTGAGTCAGTTGTAATTAAGTGAATTATACATATTTCATTACATATGAAAGAATGTGGATCCTCTTTGTATCTTTGATGTCTAAGAATCATTAAAACCCGTGTGATCTAATAGATTAATTGTACAATTTTTCATATAATTAATAAAAGTATAACCTATTAAATTTTGAACAGAACGTAATAAATCATATGGCATTCCACAACTGGTCCCTTTTTCTGCTCCATGTGTAGGCTCATTTTGTTGGTACTCGTATTGACCAATTGGGAACAATGTGGAAAGTGTTTTATCTGGAAACATGTCTGTTAACATTTTTATTCAGCAATTACATATCTTTGCAATATACGAGTAGACAAGTGATATTAAATTGTTAAGTTGTCGCAGACCCTATTGTAACAATAATAAATGAATGGGTAACCCTTATAGTAGCATGATATTAAAGAATATCCTCTTAAAATAATTTAATTTTTCAAAAAATTTCACTTCAGCTTTCAGTAAATTTACATAAGCCCTTTTCTAGACCTACTAAAAACAATTACAATATAGAGTAGAGTATATAACCATATGATCAAAAAAATACTTAATTTTTTCTGATCCTTCTTGTATTTTTTTAATTCCAAATGTATTCAATATGAAGGAGGTGGCAAATATTTAAGTCATTCTACAAAGTGCATTATTTATTCTACTGCAACATTCTTCAAAAAAATGATTTTTCTAAAAATATTATTGAAAACTGAATATTTTCATTCATCTCACTTTCCGTTTAGTATTTAGGTTAATATTAACATTAAATAATAGAATGTTACGTTTTAAACCACTTTATTATGTACATACACTAAAGTGAATTAGTTTCACTTGGTCCGAACAATATAGTATAGATATTAAAATAGGAGGTTAAGAAGACAGAGCGACAGCATATCAGGTAGGGGGTGGGAGAGAATGGTAGGGATTACACGGGAACAACTTTAATATCGGACAATTGGATACATTTATTTGGTTATGTATGTATATAATAAAGTGGTTTTAAAGTAAACATTTTATTAATTAATTATAATCTCGAGCCACAACGTGTTTGCTTTCTTTAAAAATTTAATGTTAACAAGTTGTTTACTCTAGATATTCATTCTAATATTTGGACCAAAATTCTTTATATTGATAAGAGAGATTAAACTAACCAAGTCTCCTAACATTATTAATATTGCTCGGTTATTATTATTAACATATTATTTTACATGTGCGCTATTTAAATTAAACTCAATTCATACCAGACATTGGGTGTTTTGAAATGCCGTAATAAATCATTTTGTCAAAAGTAATTTAAATTATGAATATATATATTTTTTAAATATCGACTATTGAATTGGAGTAAGCTTTGTGTTTAACGTGTTAGCTGCCCAGAAAAATCGTAGATGAAACAGCATCATACCCCACCATATTGGCGCCAAAATTCACAGGATAACTTTTTTAAATTTTAATTTTACGAAAAAAACATGAAAACATTGGTATAACTAAAAAAAATGAAAATATGTGGGTATTTTATTTCACCATAAGCGTCCATCGACTGCGATTTTGTACGGTTTTGAGATGAAAAAAAAGGAAAAAATAAAAGTTGATAGTGTTGTCAGGCCATAACATTTCCAGGCACAATTTTGATCTGGCAATGCAAAAACAACTGCCAACTATCAATTTTGTATAGAGGAAAAATGACGATTTTTACACTCGATTTCAGACGTAATTCGTTGTGTTCTTGACTTAAAATAGATTTCTATGGGGCGCCGTACGATATCACTACTGGAAATAATAATTTGCTTAAAGATCCGATCCGCGGCGCCGGTGATATCATGCGTTATTTGATGGTCATTTTCCGTCAAAAATAGACGCTGCGGAATGTCAAGGAGGTATACGCCATACTCACGATAGCCAACTTAAATTCTGACAATTCTCATGGGTTCCCTTTCTCTGTGGGAAACTTGCGACGTGGGCGGCCAAGGAGTTAACAGCAACGGTTAAATACAAAATTTATTATAATTTAATAATTTTAATATCTGACTACAAATTTACCGCTTCAAATATATTATTTTTAGTAATTATATTCATAGTAATGCAATAATTAAACAGGGCGCTGTAACGAAAGAGTGATTATTTCTAAACTTATCAATGTCCAAATTTATAGGTATCCTACGTACATACGTATTTATCTTCTATTTACTAAAAAGTTTGGATACAAATGACGAATGTGAATTATCAAATGAGTGCCGGGATCAGGCTTAACAAAATGAGAGCCCTAGATAAATTTAAAAAACGGTGATTCACACTCAAAATGGTTGGTAGTTATTTTATTATTTTAGAAAACGTATTAAGTAGTCTCTCGACCATCCCAAAATGTTGGGATCCTGTTTTCCAGCACTTTATTCATTGTGATATGTAAAATTCATTGTCAATAATTTTTTAAAGAGTGATTTTTCTATTGTAATATTTTAGCCTTTTGTTGGAACAAAATTTGTGATGTGGTGTGCCTAAATGTAATATGTGTTGTTTACCTGTATTTCAACATCTAATCATAATCTTTAATATGGTTTCTTTGAAAATAAATAAGTTGTTTTTACTTGTGATGAGAGTTGATAATTGATGATATCCGTGATGTAATAATAATGTTGTCTAATCCATTCATTTTGCCGTTGTTTTAAAAAGACATTAAGTCAATCACAAGATTAAATCTGTTTATTGTGTTTGTACAAAATATTATATTTCTAACAGTTTAAAATATCAGTTCTACAGGAATCGAAAATTTTCTGCATCGAAATTAACACATTATCAATAACTTCAGTAATCATTATTTATTAAACATTTAATTAATCAATTATTTATAAATTAATATTGAGTTTTTATGTCTAAAGATGGTGCTATTGATGTATAACAACGTGAGGCAACATAAATGAACTAAAATTCACATTTATATTATATTTTATAATATGCATTTTAGTCTCACATTAGTTTTTAACATTAAATGTATTCCCATTCAATATTGATTAAATAATTTGTGCCCCCTGATTATCTGAACAACTTTGTCATGTCGTCAATTTCGTTCCTCACTGAAGGTTGTTTTTTAAAATACGCAGCCGATATCAACATTTTAGTTTTTAATGCATTTAACACTTTTCAAATGGACTCTATAAAAATGTTAATTTGATACCGATGTACGTGCATGTTGTTTAAAAAAAATCATTAAATCATATTGTGTGTAATTTTAATGGTGTTAGAAGTAATTTACAATAAAATAGTAAATTCCAAATGTTTATAAATATATATTATATTATAATAAACTTGTCAAAATCTTCACATCATTAATGGAGTTTAATTAGTTTATAGGAAATAGTAATATCTACATTATATTTCTCTTGTTGATATTCCTTAACATGTGTTTTTTGATGCGATATTAACTATTTTTGATATGTAATCATTTACATGGTTTAATTCAAATCAAGAGGGCGGGACTCAGTTGTGAGACTGGCGAGAACGAAAAGAAGCTTCTGCCAAATTTGTGAACCTCATTTATCAATTTCATGAAGTTGGTTTTAAAATTTTCTTCATTATTATTTATTTTCATCGTAATATAAGTCCTATAGAATATATCACGGTGCTGGGTCAGATCTAGAAAACACTTTCTGAAATAGAACCTCAAAGTGACACATCAAATGATTTATTTAAGGAAAAGTTATTATTCACATCAATTATTTTTAATCTTAACAACTGTTAACTCTCAAAACATATATGTATTATTATTACAGTAAAACCTCATATTTCGAAATTCAAATTAATTAAGAAATTTTTCAAGTCCCAAATTGTCAGTTTTATAGTTGATTAACTCTGTTCATTTGTTCCTCCCGCCATTAATCAATGTGTTTTATGTCATATTTGAACTCTTTTTACATTTTTAAAATCAATAATGAGAGCGACTGTTTGCCCGTACTCACCCATGTGGAGCCCACTCGTGTGGAACCTCTTTTATATGTCTCGGTCCCCACCACCACCCATAATTGTCAAATAGATCGATACCAGAAGTTTTCAAACAGATGCTATACATAATAAAGGTAAACCAAATATTGAAGAATGGCCATTTTAGTAGCTCCGACAATTGACAAATGTGCATGAGAATTTGTATGAAACTGAACAAAATCAAAGATATATGTCAGGTCAGAAAAGTGTGGTGTAAAATTCTTAGTAAGTTAGTTCTATGTGAATTTGACTATTTTTGTCTAAAAGATATCTGTCGAAATTTTGTAAAATATGTACTACATAATATCACAAAATTAATATACATTTTATGTTCTTCTGCGTGGTTTGAAATATTTGTATTAATTTTTTTAATTAATTCTGAACATACTAGAATTTGTTTGTAATTCTGATTAACCTCAAATTATTTAGTTATCTTAATAAAATGGTTGGAATATGAATTATTGACATTCTGCACTGATATTTACGGAGATTATCAGTTAATTGTGTGCACCAATGCATATCCAATACAGTGAAACCTCTACATATCGTTTTTAAAGGGACCTATTGAAATAAAATATGGATGCGGGATTACAGAAAAAAAGGAACATTTTTCATACATATAAAAAAGAGACATATTTCACATGTGTTTAAATAAAAATAAAATTAGAAAACTGCACAAAAACAAATTACATAAACTTTGTATTGTATAATGTCAAGCGGCAGTCAGAAGCAGCATTCTCTCTGTTTCTCTCTCTCTCTCTCTCTCGAATGTTCCGCTCATTGTTTCATCCAATATTTCCATGCTAACAACAACTCGCCCCAAGCAATAAATCATGGACACAACACAAGACAAACAACGAACATCTACACATCAATTCTGAGAACAACAACATTATATCAAAGATTCTACATGTTCAACACCAACTGGAAATCGTTCACTTCCAATAAGATGATACAGATATGGACCCAATATATGATCCAATTGGGTAGAGATCAATCAGAGGCATGGCTATCCAACATTCTAACATAATCATAATACAATACCTACACTAATAATTCACTAGTTCTACAACACTCTCACTACATTTTTTCCTCTCTATTTAAAATTTATTTAATATTTATCTTTTTTGAATTAAATTACATCACAATAGCACGAAAAAAATTGGCTACTTTAACATATACTATCCAGGACAATGCTGTATATATCAGAGGTGAAGTCTACTCCATCCCAGACAATAAACTACGAGTATTATACTTAATTGTAATATAATTATATCTTATGTTTATCATGTAGTATTATAATATATTCACCCCTGTTACAACAAAAACGTTTATGTCAATAAAGTCTAATAAATAAATAAATAATTATCGATGTTTACGAGTGCTGTTAATCGAAACCATGCATTTAGCTACGAAGTATGCTGCGTAATTTATACGATTAATGTGGTGAAATGATTCATAGAAGAAGGTCCATGCAATCTATTTTTGGGTGTTTTGTATGAAATTAATTCGGGACTGGAAGAAATAAACAATACATGCGGGAAAATGATTATTCGAGGAACGATCGATTGAGATTTCACTGTATTCCATTCACATTCCTTTATTCAACATCTCATGCCTTCAATCTTCAATCGCCACATATTATTTTGTAATTCTTCACAAAACTGGTTTTATAAAATGTGTAAAGGAATATCAATATGTATTATATTATGAATTGTATTAAAACCCTCTGATTGATACATGTATTTTTATAAGTAGTTTTTCCATAGTTATTTATTTGATATTTTTCTTGCCTTTGAGACGCTTTGCATTCCATTAGTCTCTAGTCTTTATTAGTGAAATAAAATTGTGTATTTTTCTATTAAATGTGAATAATTTGACCAATTTATAAAAACAAACACTACTGAACAAATAACGAAGGTAATTTATTAATACCGGCTCTTAATTTTTTAATTATTTATCCCGTTTTCCTGGTTAGCATTCACTTTTAATGTATATATGTATTTAGAAAACCCAAGATTTTTTTTAGATACCTTTTATGTACTTAGTTGTAATTGCTTTTATTAACCTTTTTTACACAGTAAGCTCCTTAACCTTTCCTAATATTTATTATTTGTAATCTGTTTCCAGTGTTTATTCCATAGGTTTATACTTTTTTTTTTTTGTAATTTTGAAACTTTCTTTGTATGTCAAAAAGTTTATTGAACAGTGTTATTTATTTTTAATTTAATTTTTTTAATTGATCCATCGAAGCATTTTTAGTTGTATATTAAAAATTCTGTAAAATATTTTTTCTAATAATTAAACACCTTTAAGGAAAACTTGTACATAATATTATTTTGCACATTTGATAGATATTTTTTTATACATTAAGTTATTATTCACTTGGCATACAAGGAAATTTGTACGTATTTTGTATTTAATAATGTTTTGCCATCGGAGACCTTAACTTGAGATAGGTTGTATTTATTTAGTTTTGCTTTTTATTTGTTAAGGGAGGGGTCACTCCCTTTCGTTGTACTTAATATGGTCCGTGTGACACTTCAACATTCCAGTTTCACCATATCTTGGTCAATTATAAGTACTTCCATTTGTAATTGAAGAATTTTACTATCATTATAATTATGAATACAATTTCTGAAATATAAAAATTTGTTTTATTCCCTTTAAATATTTGTCCCTACTGATGAGTTACTATATGAAAATAATTAATTTTGTTGAGTAGAGGGCCTGAATTTTGTGGATGAAATACACTCTGATTATGTGATTGGCGGTTTGATTGTAATGATTATTGGTAATTTGGTGAGAAATCACCTGAAATTAGAACCCCAACCATTTAAATCACAGTTGCTAATCATTGTTAAAATCAAACACCAACTACACAACCGCAGTTCACCTCTTAGAGGTTGAATGTTAAAAATCTAATCATTCATTTATAACTGTATAGGGATCAGAATTCATATCCACTGCCATCTCAGCCGCCATCGACGCTAGCGACAGCGGATAAGACAATCTGCCTAGCTATCAAGTGATCAGAGGTTAGAATGCTTGCACCGCACTATGTAGTTACATTTCTCACAGCACTTGTTAGTTTGAAAAATAGTAAGTATGTATATATATATATTTATTTTTTTCAGTGCCGATAAATTAGTGTTTATTTTTATAACAACATTCCTTTAGAGCTTGCATCAATATAAAAATCCTTAAATTAACCAATACACCAGAAAGTACAAGTATTAAACACTGCATTCCATTTACATGCAAACCTGTTGGCCGCTACCTATCTCGTTAGGTACATACATATAAAGTACCTGTTCTGAGGTTTTTTGGTTCCATTAGCTAGATTATAAGTTGGAAGTAAGGTAAAAAATTAAATAGTAAAAAAACAGAAAAATCAAAAAAGTAAAAAATAAGTCATATAAACAAAGTAAAAATTTTGATACAGACTAAAGACATGTTTGGGGGTTAGGACAGTGGTTAAATGAAATAAATGTGATTGGCGTGTGAGGTTTATTATGACAGTATGATATGACAATGAAGACAGATAGAATTAAAGAATGAATGAAGATATAGAAGGTGCACGTGTCTTATGAAATGAAATGAAGCGAATTGGCGGTCTTGCTCGGCGAGCCGGCAAGACCGCCGTCGTGAAACGATGGAACTGAAGAGACTGCTTGGCGGTGAATCGAGCCAGACTTGTAGCAGCTACCGGCAACGCTGTCGCTAGCGTCGATGCCAACTGAGATGGCGGTGGATATGAATTATGATCGCTACACATGTAAGAAGTAAAAGAAAAGAAACAAGCAGGGATGTAAAGACAAAAAGAATTACATAAAATGGTAGCTTTGATCCAGCTGACTTCTTCCAATTTTGAAAAGCCACTCCTTTATAAGCACACAGAATTGAGGATACAATACCGTTGCCACCTCTTGTGGTAGCTTATTGTATATGCGCGGTCCTATAAAACATGCATATGTTTGAGCAAATGAGGTCTTCATTAACGGGACAGCTAGTTTTTTTTGAGTTTTTGCCCGAGTACACTTAGAATGTGTGATAAGATGCAGGCTTCTGTTTTCATATATGTCTTTATGAATTAGTTGCCTGACATTTGGCACCTTGAGTTTTTGGAATAGCGGCTTTGATTCATGCTGAAAGGATTTATTGAGAATTATTCTAATTATGGCTTTTTACATTTTAATCAGAGGGTCGAGTATTGTGACAGCAGCTACACCCCAGCCCACTATACTTTATTCTATCTATATAACCGGATGATTAATATTCAACTCATGACACTACATACTGAAAATTATTTAGTATGTAATACAAAAGTGTGTACAGCCAAATTTGTCATGTTGCCCATGATAATAATTTTCATATATGCAATGATCCTTAACCTACATTTGAATAAAGGTCGTTGGAAAAGATTTTGTTAGTGTCCTATCCAGACCCGCATTTCACCCAGTCGTGGGAATGAAAAGAAATGCAAGTATATAGGTATAATGCAGAAAATCACCCATCTATTTAATTATGAGTAGAAATACTACAGAAGTATGTAGAAGTCTCCTACACTGGGTTCCTGTGTTTCATTTAATCACATTTCAATTTCTGAGGTCTGCACTTTTTAAATTACTGATACCTAGGTCTTGTAACACATTGTTGCAAACTTACATAGTACATAAATTATTATACATTCTGTCCTAGGTTTATATATATATGAGTGATACATAAAGTATAGAGGATTATTATTGAAACAGATTTACCTGTCTAATGATATAGTAATATGATGTCTTGTTCTATTCTATTTTATGTGTTTTAATTGCTGAATAATTCTCTCATGATATGGGATACACAAAATAATGTATCCTATATGGATAAGTAATTATTCAACATGTTGTGATGTCATTATCATTCGTAGTTCATACTACGAACGAACCGCATCAAAAAAGAGTGGAATATTAGAAATTTAAAAAAAAATTCTAATCTGAATGGATCCTAATTGCTCAAGATCAGGGGCGTAACTATGCCAATGCGGTGCATTGGGGCCCAAAAGATCCACACCCTATAATACTCACAAAAGTATCGAAGTATCTTTTCTCTCTCTTTTACGGGACACTTTTTCCAACTATTAATTTTATATGAACTAATAATTTTTAAATCCACTACAGGAAAAAATGGAATTATAAAATTTAAAAATCATTTCTCACATGCATGTACACAGTGGTAGCCCGCTAATATACCAGATTAAAGACCAGGCTATTGCCGCAATGCGAAAATCACCATAAAGCAAAACAAGAATTCTTTTTCACATCCGAGTGTACATAATACCTAAAAGTAGTTTTTTTCATGAGAGTGAGAATATTATAGGAGACAAAAGAGCAATTTTGTTTTCACTATTTATAATTTATTTATTTAATATTATTTTCTCTTATATACAATAAATATACAAGGGGCCCTTTCATTTTGAATTGAGATCCAATACTTACTAGAGTAAGCTTGTTGATCTAGTGGTTACTTAGTGATCTAGTGATCAGGGGTTCGCGCCTCGTTCCAGGGGACCAGCATTTTCATAGTACAAACATTTACCTTAGTTTGAAAATAGTAAAAATATTGATGTGACATGTAATCCGTATACGCATCTCTATTTAAAAAAAAATATACTGTAGGGGACAGCATTTTAAATTTACCACCATCTCAATCAGCATCGATACTAGCGATATAGCGCTGCTGCTACAGGTCTGGCCCGATCACTCACCGACAAACCCTCTTCTGCTCCATCACGGCGAATCTTGCCCGGCGCACGCGTGCCGCGCGAGACCGCCGACTCGCTTCAAATATCTCATAGTTCACGCTCACCTTCTGCATCTCGTCATTCTATCCGTAGCTCTGTATTCTTTGTTCTATCAATAAACATCAACACGCCAATCACCACTCTTTGATTTAACCACTCACCTAACCCCCAAAATACTTAATCACAATTCTGCATTGGGGTCCAATTTTTTCAGTTTTACAACTGGTCAAGATGAAAATTTCAGTAGGTTATCGTACCAGCATGTATATCTTTATACATTTTCCTTTTATCACTCAATGTATGTAATTCATTTTTACAGATTGCCTAACCGTTTAACAATATCTGTTTTTTAAATATAAAATCTAAGGACTATACATATCTTGCTAAATAGATAGGTACTTCAATTATAATACATGACTATAAATAATAGCAATATAATTTAATAATACACAGTACTACGCATATCATTATTACTAGGTGTAATAATTTTACACTTTTATTAGTTAGGCACATAAATCTGACATGAAATAATTATATTGTGAATTTATCTAATGCCATATCCACGTGTTGTACTGTGGTTAAAAAATGTATTGTGAGAAAATAAATAGTATATATAGCCACTGGGTGCTGCATAATGAATGAGTTCTAAAGTAAGCTATCACTACATAGTACTTTGGTTTGTGTTACTAGCTTTCTGAATTTGTTGAATTTTGTATAATATAGTTACAAAGAAAAAAATTAGAGCTACTTTCTAAACAATTGACACTTAAATAATCACAAACTTTATTTAGTACATTTCTAGATTTTCTATTTTTCCATAAATTTGCACAATGTATGCAAATTCAAGATTCTTGTTGAGTAATGTGTATTTTATAGAAGAATGTGCAATATAAATATAACTTTTTTTGTAGGAGAAATTAGATCAGATTATAAATCAGAATTTTAAGATAAGGTGTAGCAGTTATGTATTATGTTAAATTTGATTACAATAACAAAATATGATCTCAGATTTGGGAAATTGCTCAACGCTCTACACATCTCAATATTCCAGAGAAAATAAACAAGATGGGTTCAGCAAAATCCTTTAAAATAAATTAGTAACAATGTATATTTTAAATATTAAGGAGAACACATTCTTATTGTGAAGTTGTAATTATTCAGAGCAGATGGTCTGTAATGTTTTTAAATACTAATTTATTTAAAATCAATTTTGTCGAAAAATATTGTTTTTGCGCTACCGAGATTCGAACCTGGACCTCTATTTCCAATCCGGGGAAGTACACTACCAATTGCGTTATAGCGCCAGTATTTTTCATGACAAATTTTCAAACCTATATATTACACTTTTTCAAATTAATACATCTGTCATTCAATTATTTGAAAGCCATCTACATTGCTTTTTAACACAATTGGTAGTGTACTTCCCCGGATTGGAAATAGAGATCCAGGTTCGAATCCCGGTAGTGCAAAAATAATATTTTTCGACAAAATTGATTTTATATGTACATACTTATAATTAATACATTAAATTAGTATTTATATTTTAACTCACTATAGACGATTTCGGAAAGCGAACACTTGGCAATGATTTATATCGGTGTTGGGACTTGTAGCCAACTAATTAATTATCATTTTTCATTATAAAATAAATCTTATTCTTCTTCATTAACCTCGTGAGACTCGGTAGTCACAACATAGCGCCATATATCCCTTGACATCGCCTGTCATCCCTTGGCCTAGCTCTTCCAGGTATGTCTTAACTACACGATAAATAATACCATAAAATATTTTTTATAAATCAAAAATAATAATTATATTTGTAATAAAAGGAAATAATTTTCACAATTTATGAAAATAATTGAAAAACGTTGGAGTGCTAGGAAAATAATCAAAGAGTTTCAAAACAAAGCCTGGAGTATAGCTAGACATTACAGCATAACTGGACATTACAGCAGGATGGAGCTCCATCCCACAATGCCAGGTGAGAATGTTAATTTCATCTAGCCAAGCATGCGGCCACCGAACACCCCAGATTTAAACCCAGTAGATTATGCAATATGGGGTGTTTTGATTAAAGAATTATAATTAATTGTATTATGTTTTGAAATAATTCATGTGTTACGAGATATTCTCACTTTTTTTGGGCCACCCTGTATATACTATGCAATTAGGCAAATGCTGACATTAAATAATAAATAATGATCATTAAAAAATAAATAAATAATGTCAATATTTATTAAATACTAATACAATAAACAAATTATAACAATAATTATGTATAAAATGGTATTTAACAATATAACTGAATGAAAAACAATAATAGATTTAACAGTTTTTATTGTAATTTTTAATACAAATCTTTAATAAACAACTATAATTTGCAACACATTTTTGCTTTTTTTATAAGCAAATTTTATTTTTAAAAACTCTGGTCATTACTCAACTAAGGTCAGATAGTTATATTGTTGTTACCAACCAAACAAAAAGTGGTCGCCTCAAATCGCTTTCGCTAGGGTACGAGCGGATTCAAGTCGAAGTCGAGCTCTTCACACTCGCTCCAAAATCGCCGGTGGTCGCAGACCCGAAAGTCTCCACCGGGCCGAGAGAGCAGGCCCGAAGGTGTCTGGACGGCGAGGTTCCGAAAGAAGAGATGCGGGAATGAAAACACTTGCTAAACGTGTATTATAAAATAATAATCTCTGTGTGCAACAATTGTATTTGTTAAATAAGATTAATTTATTCAATATTTATATATATTCTACACAAGTAATCTTATTGAGAAACACATTATATAATAGCTTCTGTGACTTGCCAAAATTGGAATTGACTCTTTAGGTTTTTTTTATTAATTAAAAAAAAAAAAAAATCCTCTAACATAAGCAATGACTACTCGACCTCGCTGTTCATACATATTACATGTTATATGTATTTTTTTAAAAATTTTAGTTTAAAAATCTAAATAACAATAATTTTAGACATAATAATTATATATATATATAATTCATTCAACATTCAAAAACATTATTTTTTGCAATGGCGTGCGTTGTAATTTCTAAATCATGCAAAGGAAGATATATAGTTACAAACTTAAAAAATGAATTAGTTAATTTTGAACACATTGAAATGTTTTACGATTTAACAAATATGTTAATTAAATTCGTTTTAAATCATTTTTGTCCGATTATTATTATGTTATGATTTTCGCATTAAAATATAAATTGTACGAAAACTAGTCGCGCAGCGGGCACCATAGTCGTCAGCGGGGCTTAGCAGAAAACAAACAGTCTTTTCGTCATAATAAATTTAATCATTAAAAAATGTTCTTACGGAAATACTGACCGTGACCGCGTGGTGACCACCGTAGTGGCTCGCAAAGTCAAGCATATTTTATTGATAATAAAGTATGTTTTCCAAATTGATAAACAAGTTTTACAAAAACACATGCGGCGTGGTCTAACAGCGACCCCTTATCTTTCTTGATAATAAATTAAATTTTCTACCTTGAAAAAATAGGTTTTACGAAAACACTGGCCATAACGGCACAGCTGCCACAATAACCACCGCAGAGCCCAGTAGCAAACAATCGGCGATAGCTGATTGGTTTCTCCTAGGTCCATGATAAATATGGACTTGTTTTCGCGCATAATAAGCGTCAACATTATAAGTGCGCGTGCTTGAATACTAATGAATAATAATAATACGTATGTAAATCTACTAAACTTCACATGTACGAAAATAAATCGAAAGTTTTGAACCACGACCCACAACGATCTCCATTCATCGTTCATTCGCAATCGTCACACAAATATAGTCGAGAATCAAACCAACCGACCAAGGTTACGTCAGTTGAGATCGATAACCACGAGAATCGCGCCAGTCGCCAATTGCCAGTTAGCTGTTTCTCTCCGTCGGTAGTCGGCGCTCGGCAGTTACCTGGCCGATTATTCGCGAAGCGCCAGTGTTGGTGAATTTCACCGTGTCAACAATACCGAATTAAAAATTTATAAGTGAAAGAAAACATTTTGTATTACCGTAGGCAAACCAACAAAGTGAACACATTTATGTTGAATTTTTTCTCTAAATTCGGAACGAAAATGAAACCACCATCTAGCAACGTGAGTTATTCATTTTTAATTAGTTTCCAAAAATAAATTAATGGCGCATTTTTATCGTTATTGATGAGAGAAAAGATTTTTTTAATTATATTTATTTCAATTTTAATGTTATCATTCATTCATATTAATTATAACAATTAATTACCAAATTAATAATGTCGGCATGTCTTGAAATAAATTCGAAAAACTTCAAATGTTCTCTTAAAATAAAAAGTCGTAAATTAATTTCAGTCTTGTATTTTTTATCGCATTCTATAACTTTACTTATAAATGAGAATTGTTATTTTTGATACTTTTCTTTGATCATTTTGTACATTAGCATTAACTCGGTAGGAACTTGACCTGTCATCAACACGTGCCGCAGTTTAATACATATATACCCATTTACCATATTTATATACGCAGATGATATATTGTAGATATCTACGCTCAATGTGTGTAGATGACTATACTTCTACGCTCAATCAGCTGTTACGTAAAAGCGGAAAGTGTATGTATTTTGGCAGTCACGTCGTGGTATGACGTCACTATAATAATGAAAACAAATTAGATAAATATTTTAAAATTATCATTGTGAAGTTGCATATTTTTCAGAACATAGTTCTGTGGTATTTTAATACAACTTAAATGTATCAAATAGAAAAATATACAGAAAAAAATTTAATTTATCGAAATAATATTTTTGTTGCCACTGGGATTCGAACCTGGATCCAGGTTCGAATGCTACTAGGCCATGCGGGCGTTATTGTAGCCGTTTCGAGGCAAGTTGTGGTCGCTGCGCGGCCAGGGCTTCCGTAGAATCTATATTTCAATGCGGAAATCCCTTGTTATATTGCTTTAACAACGCGTCACGCAGCGTACTTTGCCTTTTTCCAGCAAGAAAAAACAAAATATTAGTATTAGGACTATCTTAAATTGATGTGCTTATCGTCAGCATTTTATTAAAAGCATAAACACGAATGATATAGTGAACTTAAAGAAATGAAATAATCTGAACAGGTAAAAAATTAACTTAAAATCTCAAATGAATACGATATTTTGTGTAAAACCGTTTTGAACTGCAATGCAAAAATTATAGAGTAATTATATCTAAGAATTATTCATAGCAGTTTTAACAAATATTAGACATGGGTGATATCTATTGCATAATGCGGAAAGATTGTAAATGAACATTAATATTAATTATTTGCTAATCTGTACTGCCATCTAGCGGGTATTGTAAAGATTACTTTAAATAGAGATAGCGACGATGTGCATTCATATAATTAGATTATACATATACAGAGGCCCTTCCTTTTTGAATTGGGGCCCATTTTTCTTAATTCCACTGCTCAGTAGTATTAATTAATCTTAGATATTCTTGTCAACAATAAGTCACAGACCCACACCCATGTGAATCTGCTATCTTTATTCTCTGTCTAATACATTAAACTCACCGAAAAGTTCACCTGTTGGGAATTCTCTGTTTCTTTATAATCAATTTCAGTAATCCTTTCAACTGTTTTCAGCGGGTTTTGACTGCTTCATTTGATAATTTCATTATAGATACTACAATGTTGATTGTGCTAGGAATATACAATTTTGATAATACGTCCCTTAGTTTCAGGAATAGTAAAAGTATTCTAATGCACTTTGTGTACTAACTGCATTATAACTTTAATCTTACATATTTTCCTTTACCATTGTATTGCACATTAGTATTTTTATTCCCTCATTTTATTTTTAATTGTGTTTTGCCTTCAATGAGTTATTTGGTTATGGGAAATATAATTTGTTTGCCAATTTGCCCTAAAACAGGCTTGCCTAGTAGGGCAATGCATTTAAAAATCTGTGTAAAATATATGTAACAAACTGTCTTTTTTAAAAATATATATACTTATATATTATATATGTCTACATAAAAAAAAGTAAAAAATCTATAATGATTTAATTTTAACATTAAAATTGGACTGGTCAAATTATAATCGATAATTTAATCAGTCTAATTTACATTTTTATTTTTATTGTACCTAAAAAAAATTTTTTTTGCGCTGGTGATTTAAAGTTTACAGATCACCGAAGATGCCTTATTTAATCATCTCTTCGCTATTTACAGGATTTAGATGTATATACATAATACACATATTTCTTTTTATTCATGGCTCGTTTTGGCCTCAATTTTTCATAAATCCTGAACCTCTATATTGTACCTCAGCACAAATCATATAAATTCTAATACCGCAATTGTACACATTGTAATAATAGACACAACCGAACGCGTGCCACGAGATGCTTGTCATATTAACCTTTCCTTTATGGTGCTAAAATAAAAACACGCGTTCTGGTGCTGCAAACTCAGTATACATGTAGACTTTTGCAATTTTTAAGTCAGATAAATATGAATATTTTACATTTATTACTTATATCAATCATTAAAATAATAGTTGAGATATATATATATATATATATCAATTATTGTGTAAAGTGCTAAAAAAGAAAAAAAAACATTTATCATCACAAACGATAGCATAAAGACACATAAGACACATCTAACTTGGCCAGCGCACACTCTGCCACTAAAGTGACGATCGATATCCGGCGCACTGCGTCTTCCTCACCTCTCTGCACGTATACATACACATATTGACAAATTCACATCAGGTTCTTCGAGAAAACATTTTTTATTGTTGTGTATGATAAATACTTATACATTATAATTATTTTAGCAAATACATAAATATTATTACAGAGGAATACCTTAAATATGAACTGTGTATTTAGTATATTTACAGAGATATTCACATAATTAGAGGCAATGTCAACTCTGTTTACATTATCGGAGAGGAAAGGTTAATTAATCGGATATTAAATGAATGGTCACATTTCGATCAATTGCAAAATGACACAACATTATTATTACAATTAATATTATTACATGATTACTACAATCATTTAATATGTTAATTGATACGTTATTATTGCATTATCTTCATTAGCGCACCAAATTACTTGTACTATTTTTATTATGCAAAAATGCAAGTAATTCCTACAAAGATGTACTGTCAAGAGTAAAGAAATCAGCAAGAAAACAAACCACACAAAATAGCATTTCTATTGAATATCCAAAACACACTACTCGGTCGTGAATATACCTAATACCCAGAATATAATCTTAATAATAAAAAACTTATTTTTATAATTAAAGTATTGTATTGGGTTTTTCTACCACATATTCGGAGAAAATACATCAAAAACATAATAATTAATATTAAGGTGATATAAATAATAGTAAAATAAACCAAGTATTTGCTATAAGTCTTTATACTACTTTCAGAATACATTAGATTTTTACAGTTCCATAATGAAATTCAAGAATCAATGTTTTTAATGCGAAAATATTAAAAATTATCGAACAATATTTTGACACGGTGTCTCTCGCCAGTATGATATTATATACACGACTGCCATTTTTAAATTAAGAATTTGTAGTCACCTAATTGGTTCCATCAAAAACTGCCATTTCTATTTCGAAGAGGTAGACACTGCCATATTTATTACAAAAGCAAAACTTTTATATATGAAATCAGCGGGTTGAAGACAGTTATGCTATTAACAGATTTTGTTACTGAAATACTTTTTTAAATCCCTACAAAAATATGTGTTTACCTTAATTTAGCCATTATGTGGACGTTAGCAATATTCTTTTAACGTGACTCGTATAATAATAGGTACCTAATTATATTTTATTTGTATCACATAAATCGAAGCAGCAGTGGTACATTAAATATAGTTATAATGAGACGGTGGAAAATCCATATATCATGTTAGTCCGTATCACATAACAATTGGTTAACTTCTAGTAGGTACTTATACTTATGAAACGTGTGAAATGATGTTTCCATGCAGATTATTACAATTTATCTGTCATGTATCTGACGCAAGTAAAGTTTATAGAACAATTAAAACAATCAATTTTATTGCGATAATATAAAAACACAGTTGCAATAAATTAGTAAAGCACAGAGCAATTGTATTAATCAAAATATAAAATGTGAAAAACAAACTATACACAAGTAATGACTGAATTGAATATTTTTTTAATTGTCATCTTTCATTTGTTAAATAATTCGTAATTCAACAGTATAGGCATTATAGAAAAAATAATATATACATATATATAGTTTCTTGCAAAACTGTTTAAATAAATAGTGTTGTTAAAAGAGCTAGCAGATTTTTTTTGTAGATCATACCTTTATATTATGATTACTAATGATTTTTTACTATACATAAATCGGATGTGATTTCACTGTTTCTGTGTGTGCATGGGTATGCGTGATTGTAGAAAAATTCTCCAATGACATGTTGTATATGTATGTATAACATTTGAAATGTGGTGTTGGCGTTGTATTGTCGGTTTGGAAGAAGACTGTCTAACCACTAAGTTATACATTGATGCTCTTACTCAAAATAATGGCAAAAGACTAAAGTATCGACATCTCCAATAACTTAGTATAAAAATCTCTAATATGGCTATTTTCAAGTTATATCTCATGATGAGTATATTACAAATAATATAATTAAACATTTCTGATTCATAACTTGATTCCTAAACATCTATTTTATACTATTAGTTAAGTGATATGAAATCTCATGTAGATTCTATGAGTTTTCAAAATTATGTATAGGAATAATGATATCTAATAATTATATCAATTAAATAATTGTGGAGCTGATAAATGGTAATAATTACTTTATTGGATTATATCATAATAAAAACGTCACAATCCACAGTGCACTAGGTATTAAAATATTGATTCAGAAAATAAAATATAAGTTTTTCAAATTTTCGAAACTCAGTTTTTAAAAAAAAAATCTACTCAACCATTATTAATAAATACATAATATCCTGTTGTTTGTCCTGTTGCAGGGAGCAACTCCTGTCCATTCTGTGGACATACCGGTGCAGAAGGCTACCTTCGGTATGGGTTGCTTCTGGTCTAACGACTGCCTCTTTGGGGCCCAACTCGGTGTAGTTCGGACACGCGTAGGCTATGCGGGTGGGACCACCAAAAATCCTTCCTACAGGAGCATGTAAATATTTTGAAAAATTATTACACATTTCATTTTATTTATTGTTTTACTTGAACTCCATGATTAATATTCTCAATATTAGAAACACGATTAAAAACTGTTAAACATTATATCTTTGTTTGCAATTTTTATTTGATTTTATTTTTTGTTATATAGTATCTTATTATAGTATGTACTAAAAAGTTATATGTAATAGATCTTTGTACCGTAAATGCTTAGTTCTAAATACATATCTTAATACATAACATATTTGAATGTTTTCAGTGGAGATCATACGGAAGTTATAGAGATTGACTTTGACCCAAAACAAGTCACATTCAACGATCTCTTAGAACTCTTCTGGAATAACCACGAATATGGACTCACCACCAGGATCAAAAGACAGGTAGATTATACTAATAGTGTTCAGATTTAGTTATAATATATAATACATAGATGGGTCTTATGGAGTGAATCTTAGCAAAATTCGGAATAAACGGCATTCAAACGGAATATTTTAAGTTTTTGTAGACTATGGTGCGCCATCAAATTGTAAGGGCCCAGTTGCGTCATGCTGGGTTACCTTAACCGAGATATAAACTCAATTCAATTGAAACTCGTTTACTTTTAATCGAGACTCAAATAATTATTGACAGAATTGCGTTGCGTGATGAGCATTTGTTAGTGGTTCGATGACCAAATTTTCATTGTAACAGCTCTCAACATGATTTACTCTGGTGCTCTATCATCAAAATATTAATTCTGTATACAATAAAAATAAAAGTATGTACATAATGTATTTATATTGTGGTAGAAATGGCGGGGAAGCCAGGGGAAGGTTGCTCGTATTCTGCATAGTAAAATGTTCAGGGGTAGGATGCCCACTTTAAAACTATAGGATTATATAGAGAACAGATTGAAATATGTATTTTACAGACTATATTATGAGATCTTCTAAATTAAAAATATATATAAAATATTTTTAAAAAAAGGTTCACTTATTAAATGGCATATGTGTGTGATTTCACTCCAAGGACCATTATTTTTGAAGCAATGTTACTATGCATCAGAGACAACAAAATAAAATAAGGTTTACATTTGGCTAACCACACGACACTTTGGAATTGGCAAACTAGACTGATCGATTGCAGGTGTAACCTGAAAATAAGACAAAAAGATTAATATGAAAAACATATCAGATAAAAAGATTAATTAAAAATATATTAACTACTTGCATTACAATTACATTGTGTACTTCTGACAATTCGTCTTAATTGTGTTGTGTAATTGATTAGTTCGTTGCTCGTCATTAATTATTTTAGGATTTTTTTCAAGAAAAACTTTTTGGTAGGATTTTTCGTCTTTTTCAAGTAAAAAAAAAATATTTTTTTTAAATTTCAAACCGGACTATGCGAGGTATTGCTGTATGTACTAACTTTTTTGTACTTGGCGGACTCAGGTTGAATAATTGCTAGCAAATTTTTGCCATAATCAATATTTGTGTGTAAAAAATAAAACTGTTATTAAGGACAACACATTCTTATTGTGAAGTTGTAATTATACAGAACATAGGTCTGTGATGTTTTAAATACTAATTTAATGTATTAATGTATCTCGGTAGTGCAAAAACAATATTTTTCGACAAAATTGATTTTATATGTATATATTTATAATTAATACATTAAATTAGTATTTAATAAAACTGTTGTCCGTATTGACAATAAACCAAAGCAACTGGCTGATACTGATTATTACATAATTCTATGTTTTCAGTATATGTCCCTTATCCTGTACCATGACGAAGAGCAGAAGACACTAGCCGAGGAATCCTACAAGAACGTAGAGAAGGAACGGAATGAGAAACTCAGAACAGAGATCTCACCCGCCGGAATGTTCTACCCTGCAGAAGAGTAATGCACTGTTTTATTCATTAATTTTATTTTATCAGAATTATAAGAGTAAATGACGAACAGTTTTTCAATACGCTTTTCTGACTTTGGAGCAGGACAATGGTCAGTTTTCCGATCCCAGGATTCTAATATAGAATTTGGTCTTTCAGGATGAATGTCGAAGTCTCAATGTCTCGGTAATTACCAAACCTAGTTAGGTAAGCGCCCGCTAGAACAACGCATGTCGTCTAAATATCATAAAATCTTATTAATCATCATTCGATATGTGTTGTTATGAACCCATCGTGTCAATAGCATATTCTGAATATTAATATTTGCACATTTAATATGAAGATTCACTTTAAATGGCAACTATCAGAATATATGAAACCATTATGAATATTCAAAACCTATTGATTGTGATATGGGTGTAGGTTTAAACCCGAATGAAAATTCTTGCATTAATAAAGTACCTACCCAAAGGACTTACAATAATGAAAACTAACAGAACACATCTCGCCATTCTAACGGCAATTATTATTAGCCTACTTTTAAATAAATCTGAACAGTTTATGTCTTGGATGAATGTCAACCAATGTCGACTTGCCCTAATTGTTTTCCGACAGATGACAGATATTCAAATACTTTCCAGTAAGAAGATTTCAAAATATAATTTATTATACTGTAAATGATCCTCCATATTGTATGAACATCAGCAAACAGATAATAAAGAATATTTTGCTACTTTTGTAAATTAATCTATAATAAGACATACAATTCCATTAGATTTGATAGAAAAACTACTTTGGTATTTTTTCTCACTGGCTGTGCAGCACGATGTTGTGTTCTTATATTTAAGTACCTATATAGATAATAAAATAAATCTTTTCTTTGTCAGTTACCACCAAAAGTACCGTCTGCAGGGTCATAAAGACTTGTGTGCTTCGATTGGCCTCAAAGGAGGTCTAATGCTTCAAGAGTCACACTTGGCAGCTCGCCTCAACGGCTACCTTGTGGGAGTCGGGAGCCTAATGCAACTGGAAAATGAGGCGCCCAACCTGGGGCTCAGTCCTGAGCAGTTGGAATATGTGAGAACCGAGTTAAAGAGAAATGCCGGTGGCGGATTATCGTGCTGAAATGTTCGCAAACATATGTGGATAAATCAATATTCATCAGGTGAAGGTGGAATGATACCGAATGAAAAAATATTATTACATTGCACATAAAACTAAATCATTTGTGTTGTAAAATACTACATTTGGCAAAACTTTTATGGCACTTTGATCTCTCGTCTTGAAGATTCGATGGTAAAGGTTGATATGTAGTAGTTAATCATTCTACATCTCGCTTAAAGCTTCACTCTACACTGTCCTTTACGTAACATTTGAGACGAGTCTCCGAGATAAGTCTCAATGTTCACGCGCCATTAGCCAATTATAGCCACATATGAAATTTGTTAAAAGTACATTATGCAATAACATATTATTTATTTCAATATAATAAATAATTTTACATTTTGTAATACAAGTAATCTTGCTATATATTGAATTAATTATGCAGATTTATCTATACATAATATAATATATCAAAATGTTGCTGAAAATGTTTTCTACAGCGATTCAAATCAAATATCCTTATATTTTAATACACACAAAATTATATTTGCATTTATTTTTAATTTTATATATGGAGATTTTAAATGGCATTATCTAATAAATATACATGTAAATGTGTGTGGAGACAAAATTATATTTTTGTGAGAAGAGAACCCAAGAAGAGAATGGCACATATCATTCCGGATGATTGTCAGCAAGCGTTGGTTACTTATGAATATAAATTTAATTTTGAAATTAATTTTATAAATTCTGTAGATTTTGTTTAAACATCGTTATGTTGGAATGACACGGTTAATCATAATAATTACAATTTTACAATTTGTTATTTAGAAAGAATTTCATTCTTCTAAAAATTATATTTTTGTAATACTTAAGATATAAAAGTATGTTTAAAGCAAACATAATTGGGTATTTTTATATTAACAATTTAGTTTTATGCATATCTGCATTATTTTATAAATAAATTATAATTTTAATAATGTCTGTTTTTTAATTACAATAATAATAATAATAGTATTCTCCACTGGTGTACAGCTATTGAATAAATGCAAGGGCATCTCAAGACATAATTTATATTAACTTTGGTATTATTAACGAGGCAAAAACTAATAATTATCCTGATATTTAAAATACTGCCTACTTGCATTAAAAAGTAAACACAAATTCTAGATAATCTTATAAATAAAACCCTAATGTCCTTCTGTTCGTTACAAATGAGTATTTGATATCAGTACCGATAAATTGGCATTTATTTGCAAAATCACCTTCTTTTGAAGCTTGCAATAAGTATTAAATAATACATTTTATTTATATGCAAGCCTGTTAGCCGCTTCCTACCTCGCTAGGTACATATAAAGTACATGGTCTGATATAGGTAAAGTGAATGGAAAATTCATATACAGTGGAACATCTATATTTGTCATTAATTCGTTCCTGAGGGTCCAACGAATATAGAAACAGTTTTTCCCATAACAAATAACTTCCCAGCCCCCAAAAATAGTATACAAATGAATAAATTTTATCTTTATTGTTCTGAGGAGACATGATGGTGGAAGCGGAAAAGAAGGAAAGTTACTAATATTTAGGAGACAATTTAAACATCAGTTAACTCTAATTCTGGTGATGGTTTTCATTTGTCGATGATTCAGTAGCACTCGATTTAACAAAGAACTTGCCCAATGTTGCCTATTTCTGTCTGTTTTTTCAAACCTTCATTACCTTACCATTGAATCCATTTATGTGTTGGTTGACTATGGCAACATTTGTGATGTGACAAATATTGAACCATATGAATATAGGGGCTGATGAATATAGAGGTTCCACTGTATTTCATTGAATTAATGTCAAATCACATGGAATGTGTATATTCGTGTAGGTACATTTTATCAAAAGAGTAACAAATAAATCTACCATCAGATATTTGAAAAGTTTGAATACGCTGAAGGTGATTTAAATTAATACGGATTAAAAAAAATCTTAATGATAATAATAATAATTTCTATTTTTAAAGAGAACACATTCTTATTGTGAAGTTGCAATTATTCAGAACATAGGTCTGCAATGCTTCGATAAATTATAAGCAAACTTCCACAAATCTTGCTCCCATCCTTCTCAAGATAATCCTCTCATCCGGAACCTCGGCTCGTACGAGCACAACATCAGCTTAATGCCTTTCAGATACAAACATAGATTGCCCAGGCACTATTTCCTGCGGCGAAGTAACGCGCTCGATCCTCCGGACTGAGATGCACACAGAAGCGGACAGCGTCGAGAGAACTCTCCAATTTATGATATGTAAAAACAATAAAACAATATATTCTTAAGTTTAGTAGTATTTATTTTAGTTTAAATATTTAAGGATTATGCTAGAATAAGGCGGCACTGTACATAAAGTGTCGCGCCTAATTAATTTGAAATACTTAACTTCCAGTAAATTGTTTAGAGGGTTTTTTATCAGTAATTTTTTACCCTTCCAATTCATGTATTAATATAAAACACATATGAGGTTTATAATAATAAGGTAGTTTGTAAAAGTGTCAAAGTGATTAGCGCTGATGCACTTGTAGTAAATTAGGCGGTCTAGCCGCATGTAGAGTACTCAGAGTATCGTAGACTCTAAGGAATTGGAAAAAAAAAAAATATTATTGCTACCGAGATTCGAACCTGGATCTCCTCCTATCCGGGGAAATGCATTAACCAATTATGCTACACCAACACAGTGAGTTGACAACAAATTTTCGAACTTATGTGATGCACTTTCAAATTGATACATCTGTCGTTTCATTATTTGAAAGCCATCTTCTTTATATTTACGAAATCTCGAAACACCTTTGAGTAAAATCCGATCAACTGTCGTCTGCCGTTAGCCGTCTGTCACATCACATCACGTCCATGTCATCAATATATTCAGTTCAGATATGTCATTTGTTTCTGGAAAGAAACAATTACTATCTGCGTGTATTCTGTAATGTATAATGCAATTTATTTATAAATGAAGAGAGCACCCTAGAGGCAGGGCCATTTCTAGGTGTTTTGCCGCCCTAGACGAGAATTGAAAAATGCCACCCCCTCCCTTTCACTACCATCACTCTCTCCCCCTGCCATCCAGGGTAGAAGAATTAATGCATTAGATATAAAATTAAACAATAATACACATCAAATATTAAATAACTAAATAAGTACTGTTTGTGATATTTTATTTGGTTTTTTAATTTCTCTCTTCCAACTTCAATGGTATTTTAGGTTCTTCCTCTTAATCCAATGGTACCTTCCTTGCCTTTCTTTTACAAAGTCTTTAATAAGTTCTTTAATGTGAAGCTGATAAGCCACGTTTTTCAACTGAAATTGTAGCTAGTCTCACAGGTCTCTCTTGGCTTATTAAACTGCACAGATAGGTTTTTATTTATTATAGTTTTCAGAAACTCTTCTCCGCACTTACCGCTGATATTGGTAAAGTCAAAAGGAATATGAAAAGCTACAAACAAATGAGGAAAATTATTTTCTATCCGTTTTTGGCACACATAGTTTAGCACATATTCGAGTTTCGCATTTATTTGTATTCAATCACTTATTCTTGAAAGTTCATAGCAGAGAGCTGCCGTGTCAATGTCCTTTAGAAAATATGGGGTTTCTCCAGGGCTACGCGGGGTTAGATCTGTTTACAATTTGATGCACAAATCCATGAGTTCTTAGGAAGATTTCATCTTAAGGTCACTTACATGTATATTGTATAGAAAACCAAATAATCTTACGACTTCATTCAACTGTGTGAATTATTCTTTTACAGAACTAACTGCCGTGTCCAATATTGCAAAATAGTAATTTACTTTGAACTTCTCTTTGGGGTCAGCGATGGGTTCATCTTCTGACTCGTAATTGAACAATTTCCTTTTCCTACTTCTTATTTCTGTCTAAAAATTGACTCAATATTGATTTTTTCAGCTAGCTCTCGAGCATTTCCTAAATACTCCATATCTTTAAATACTCCTCTGTATTTTTAAGCTCATTTACTGTTTTCTCGAGAGTAAAGTGCTTCTCTTGCAGTAGTTTACTGGTCAAATTGATTTGAAATAAAATACTGTGCCATGTTACAAGCTTTTATAAAATTTATGTTAAAAAAAACCAAAAATTCCGCCCCTAAAATTTTGCTGCCTAGTCTTGCTTAGTGGTAGAAATGGTCATGCCTCTAGAGACGGCAGTGGCAAGAGAGTTTATTAATTTATTGGCTTCAATTAATTCATTCTGATGAGCTAGCAACTTGATTCCAATAAGTTATAAAAATATTTTCGAAATTTAGGTAAATATAAAAAAAGTATTATTTTTCCAAGACTGCATAATATTGACTATATCGTTTGCTAGCATGCTACATTTGATACTGTAATGCGCGTTCTCAATCATTTGACATAAAATATTGATTTTTTTGACAGTTAAATTTCGAGACTGTTAAACTTATCAGCTCAATATTTTTTGCTGCTATGTAACTCATTATGTAACAACAAAAACTCATTAAGTACATAGCAATGTACGTTTCAAGGTCTCAACCTCAAAAACTAGATTAAATTATAAGATTACACATTCTCTGTGTTTGTTAATCTCTTACCATATCATAAAGGAAACTCTCAATCATGCGTGAGATCGAGAAGCAGACTTTCATGATACTTTCAGGGATTGCCAACCTTTACACGTCAATATATAGATTAATTATGGTAAACCGTTACGTGACTGTGATTGTTGCGATGATTGGTAACTAAGATTTAACTGTTGGAGGTTTACTTTCTAGTGTACCAGCCATTGCTCAAAGAATTGCGTTAATCAGTTATCAATCATTGTTACAATCGAACACAATCACAATAACAATTAAAATAACGGTTTAAATAACGATTTTACCATTTTACATTTACTAGATCCTCTTGCTAAAATACAGAAATTGATAATTTTGATTTCTAGGAAAACATTTTTACACCTTATGGAGCGACTCTCATTCGATCTGCCTAAAATTCGTCAAAACTAGATGAGCACAAACCTCATTGCATCATATCTGAAGACTACATTTGGACAAAGACACTTCTTATACTCTATAACATGTTAGATTTTAACACATAACCAATCCAATCACCTTTTTAATTATTTTTTGCTGTCAACTGTCACTGTTTAATAAACTGCAGAAAAATTTTCAAAATAAGAGGCGGTGTCTCTGGATCAATCTATATGGGAAACTGCCAGAATATTCTGTGTACAAAAGTAAATGTATAATTTCTTTATGTCCATCGAATAGCAACATAAAACAAACAAGATCTGCTGTCAATTATGTCACGTGAAAAGTTTTGTGTTTAAAATATACGAAGGTTATGAGGATGATTCATTTTCAGGTGATTTGATAAAGGCTGCCTGTACTCGTAAGCATAAAAATACGTTCAGCCCTGGCGGTTAAGAGACCAATCAATGCAACATACTACAGGAGTCGGCATTCCAAATTGAATTAAGTCCGTACTTAAATTAACTACAGACTGTTAATAAAGCAAGTTCATTAAAATAAATTGGTGTAAGTAATATTAAAAAATGTAGTAATTCCGTACTTTAAAAATAAAACTCTTTTATACACGATTTTATGTTTAATAAATTTTGTATACGATTGAAGCTGATTATGTAAGCTACTTAAATTCAATTAAAGAATTTCAATATGTCTTCGCCATTTAACTAAAAATTACAACCTAGCTTAGTGTACGGCAATAGCCGCGATCTAGATCCAGAGAATAAATATTTTGAAAGCTCGGGTATTTTAACTATGATTGTAATTGAATCAATAATTAAATTTTACTACACCTTTTGGCCCGTGGCGTCCATTTTTAAATTTGAGAAATTTTGAAATTAGTATAGGATATTGAATTCGAACTGTAAATCTGGATCGATAGGATCTAAATAAACGAATTGCGCAAACTCCGGGTCGCGCGTCCCGCGGAATGGATTTCGACGATTCTGGTCGTAAATCGGAATCATCGGAGGGTAGGAAAACCTTGGTACAAGATGAGGTCGGTGAGGGGATAGGGGTTCCAGTCCAGTGATCTCGGGAACCGGGATTCGGAAGGACTGCTTGTCTTACCTTATATATAATGGCTCCGTCATCCCTGCAGTCGCCGCCGAGACCACACAAATGGCACGTGGATGAGTAGATATCCGCTTCCAATTGAAGACGGCGATATCACAATTTCACCCACGGCACAAACAAACAATACGTGATCAAAACACAATATCACAAATTACAGTGCTGGCGCACTGGAGCTGACAAGTCCACACCGCGAATTCTATCGCGATGTCGAGATCGAACAAATATCGGTCAAGTTGACGTCTGCTGACGTCAAGATCACAATTCACACTGAAAAAACGAGCATTAGGAAATATATGGATGGGAATTTGGACGGGGAAATGTGTCAATAACATGGGTCGCGACCGATTCGAAAAGACGCGCCAAAAGAGTGTTTATGAATTCGGAACACATGTATTTAAATGAATACATTAAATCTTCGTGTTTGTTACCGATCAGGTTATGTGGGCCACGGCCCCGGGGGCCCTACCTTTTGGATACTTTGGTTGCTTAATCATATTAAATCTTTTTAAGTGTCAGAAGAGCGCATAGCTATTATATACATTTTTTAAACATTCTTTTTAATTAATTATTTATATTTACACGGCTTGGAGCGCGGCCCTGCTATCAATAACATAACGCTGTTTTATTAAAATCGTGCACGTGCATTCATTCACTGTATCTTCAACATCTTCACTCATTCATTCACTGTATTTATTCTATATCTTCCTTGTTATTATCATACAGACGATAAACCTTCAACACGCCAAACAGCATTTATTTCATTTAACCACCGTCCTAACCCCCCAAATATATATATAAAAAAACATTTTAATGCTGTCTATTTGCACAGAGATAACCAATATCATTATTTAGTCATGAAACGTGTCAATTTTGAATCACAACAATTAAAATCATTAATTCAGTTCATTAATCTAGAAATAATTCATAATAATTAAAAATTACATTATTTTCAAGAATCAGGTAGATGTAGCGTTTTTTGCTTCTTTCTCTAGGTCCAATATTAACAGAGCTATGATTTTTTTAAAGTATTTTTAATATTCATAAAATCCGTATAAGTATGTATGTAAAAACATTTTAAGGGAGGGTGGTTTCGAGGTCTCCTGGTAATGATCGAGGAAAGTTTATTGAAATTTTCCAGAAGTATCAGGAGACCCTCTGCAATAGTTTTCTATATAAATACTACCGAAATTATTATATATCGAATAAGGAAAGTTCGAATTACTTTAATTAATCCGAAATTTCATTGGTCTTCGCGAATAACGCGAAATTGCAGATCGTATTTATTACCAATGTAATATTCAAAATATTAAATGAAAATAAGGTTTTTACAAGTTTTAAGTACTCACGATAATGTGAATCGGCATAATTATATATTCACAATCTGTTTTAATTTTTATCTCAAGTGCAACTCTCTATTTTATTTTTATTTTATATTATGTAGTTGTAGGGATCGGATTTCAAATTCACCGCCATCTCAGCCGGTATCGATGCTAGCGACAGCGCTGCCGGCTGCCGCTACAGGTCTGGCCCGATCCTTCAGCGACGATCTGTCTCTAAGGACAGACACGACTGGCTGGGACAGCAGGCCATACCACTTCAGCACTGACGGCTTTAGTCCACACCAACGCCGACTCACGTTTCTCACGCACACAGCGTCGACGCACCGCGACGCAACTGAAGCATCCATCGCATCACGTGCTTGTCCGCACGATATACGACCTTCAGACTCGACGCCAACTCACAGGCATGCGACCGCGGGCAGCTACACGTCATGTGCCCACGACTCATCGGGCAGTGACGTGTCTATGAGCCCAGCAACCGCTCAAGCCGGCATGTCTTGCGCCCACGACCCTTCGGGCGGTCAGCAACAACGCAAACACCAACTTACTATTACGTCCACGACTCACCGGATGGCGACAGGTTGGGCATCTAGGCATCCAAGGGGTTCCGACCCATTCCGCTTTTCCGCCTGACCCTGGTCATCAACTTCAAGCAAAGCAACCATCATGCCATCAAAACTGGCAAAGTCCCACGCCAGTACAAATCGTCCAATCGTCCATGCTGCAGTAGCAAAACCCATCGTGACCA
This sequence comes from Eubasilissa splendida, assembly GCA_031772225.1. Taxonomy (NCBI): domain Eukaryota; kingdom Metazoa; phylum Arthropoda; class Insecta; order Trichoptera; family Phryganeidae; genus Eubasilissa; species Eubasilissa splendida. The sequence continues at coordinate 3,585,830 of CM062854.1, read as the reverse complement.
CACAGACGTATCGTGACCTTCGACCTGCGACCTGTGACTAGGTCGCTGGAGGGGGAGTGCTGTAGGGAGCAGATTTCAAATTCACCCCCATCTTCGCCCCTATAGGTCTGGCCTGATCCTTCAGCGACGATCTGTCTCTCCTGTTTCATCGCTTCGCAACGGCGGTCTCGCCGGCCTACGCGTGTCGAGCGAGACCGCCAACTCGCTTCATTTCATAATACACGCGCACCTTCTGCATCCTTTCATTTCTTCATTCTATTCGTAATATCTGTCTAAGCGTCAACAGGCCAATCATCACTTTTTCATGTAACCACCGACCTAACCCCCAAATATATATATACAGGATGTAATATATATATATATAAGAAGATTTTGTTTCCAGAATGACATGGATAAACGAATAACCTTTCTTTTTCGACATAATAGTCTAATTTGATATTGATCAGCCATTCTATTGCTGGACCGAGGTCTCTCTCTTCAGCCCTCCGCTAATCTTCGCCATGTCAGTCTCACTGCTTTGATAATTGTATTAATCTATCGAGACTTTGGGCGTCGTCTGAGTCGCTTTTGTCTCGTGGCCATTTTATTATCCACAGCCTTTTAGCAGTGGTTTTCTGTCTCTTGTACAGATTCCAAGCCCCAGCACAGCAGACGCTGTGTTGCTGGATGGATTCAGATACATTTCTGGCGTATTATATTTCTAAGGGTGGAAGGTAATGAATCCCTCCACGCTCCGCTTTGGCTTCAATTGCAGTGGCGTAACAACGCCAATGCTGTCAGTGCGGTGCATTGGGGGGCCCCAAAATGTTCGTCATCGATGTTATCTTTTCGTGCATGAAATAACAAAACGTGCCCATTTCAATATTTAATGTAACGCTATTATAAAAAACTATTTATACGTGATAAAAGTCACAGCCATCACTTTAATCATTAATATTCTTATTATTATTAACAACAGTTAGGGAAATTAGCTTCCAGTCAACAGTTGGCAGAGAATCCGTTTTTAACCCTTCCCAAACCATGCAGTAATACAGGTCTACCATCATATTAAACCGCTAATATTTCGGTAAATACATGCAACATAAAATTCATATTTTAGATAATCCAAAAGAAAATATTAGCGCTTACGAATGATTAGTGAAAAGCCAATTATTAAAAGGGAATCGTACAAAACAATTATTTTTTCCATTCAATCCGTTGTAAAATTAATACGTTGGTAAAAATACAATTTGTGATACGAAAGACAGAGATCACACACTATTTTCACAGTGAAAATAACAACAAACATACAAATATAATTGTTTCTTTCTCACTACTTAAATGAAGAGGGATAAGAAGGAAGGACACATTGTATACGACTTTATGAATTGCTCTATATTATGGTATTAATCATTTTTTCTAAATTGAATGCTCAATATTTAGAGTAAATTCGTGCCATTAAAGCCATTTAAGCTAATAAAAACATTTTTTCTAATAGTTATTTACGATAACACGAGTTGACAGCATGGCTGCGTTCGGGATTTTATATCATGGTATGGTAAAGGTTAAAAACAAACTTGATTAAATTAATAATGAGACAGCAAAAGTCAATAATAAGCCGTCATAAAGTGATGCAAGATAACACATTCTTTAAATGCTAAATTTATCATATATTAATTTTTATAATAGATAATATATATATATTTGGGGGTTAGGACGGTGGTTAAATGAAAGAAATAAAAGTTGACGTGTGTTGAGGTTTATTATGACAGTATGATAAAAACAATCAATACAGATAGAATTAAAGAATGAATGAAGATGTAGAAGGTGCACGTGTATTACGAATTGAAATGAAGCGAGTTGAAGCGAGAAGGAAGAAACCCTATTAGGGGCAAGAGCATCGTAAAATGAATAATTTTCAAAGTGAAGAAAGAATTTTTTCAAATATGAATTAAATATATTAATTAGAAAGATATTCATATAAAATCAATTTTATCGAAAAATATTGTTGTTGCGCCACCGGGATTCGAACCTGGATATCTTTTCTAACTGTGGAAGGTGCACTATCCAACTATGCTACAGCGACAATATATTTAGCGACAATTTTCGAACCTACATGTTACCTTTTTGATATTAATACATTTAATCGTTCCATTATTTGAAAGAGCCATCTACCTTATTTTTACACAATCTCAAATACCTTTGAATAAGCTGATAGCAGACGCTAGAATTATCAATTCATTTTTATTAAATTTTGGACACATTGATACAACTTTATTATTTAAGAGAATACATTATTATTGTGAAGTTGTAATTATTCAGAACATATATTAATTAGAAAGATATCCATATAAAATACATTTTTCCATTTACGAGTTCGTATAAATGCCTAAAAACACACTTTTGTTATTTTTTTCATTAAAGTAAATATTATTTAGAACTATTTAATTATAATATTTAATACAATACGTATTATACAGAGGACACTTTTATGTTGCGTTGGAGCCCAATATTTTTAGTTACGCCTGTACGCTATCATTTATTATGCAGCTAGGCACTTCTTGTTATCAAATTGATAAACTCACTCATTTTGGCGATTTAAAAAATCCACTGGTTTGTCACGCTATTGATATTGAAATACTAAATTAATCTCGATCTTAACATCAATCCTATTATCACGCACCGGAGTGTGAACAGAAATATCTGAACCGGGAAATTAACACAGATCTTATTGACAAACTTGATCAACTGTTTGTTCAGAAGTATTTAAAATATAACATTGTTACTTTACACTACCCGCTTTATAAATAATAATAATACGTTCGGGTCACCCAGTACTCCACTCTGCATGCCGACAATTAACGTGGGTTAATATCCCTTCAGAAAATCCTTCACAGACATATCAAACCTTTGGTAGCATTCACAATCATTTAATCAACATAAGTCGGTGATTATATCTACCTGGGATCTCTCGCTCAAGAAATGAAGAGTTCGAAGTCAAGGCTGGAAAAAGAATTGGCAAAGTTATGTTTGCTATGTCGAAACTGACGGAAAATCCGAAGAACCGCATAATCTAAGTCCGTCTAATTGAAGCTGAAACATGGTATATGAGGGGTATAGAAACAAAATCGTCACAATTCAATTGAAGAGATTGAGATGAAATAAAATTTAAATTACAGGATTTAAAAATTGATATGCTTATGTATACCATTTTACAACATACAAACACGTTTTCAAAAGCAGTAATCAATTGTAAAGGTGCCATTATTGTAAGATAATCATTTTCAAACACGTCACCTTCTATTTACGTCAATCGGATAATTGCGCAATTTTTTTCTTCACTTTTTAACAATTATTAGTAATGCCCCCTCACTAGGATGATCCCGTGTCGAGGTGGAATATTATTTATCTAGTGCTCATTTTATGGTCTCACTGTATAACTCTTTAATCCACTGTATAATTAGTTTCTTAAATTTTGTTCCACTTGTATCTATTATTTCCATTGACAGTTTATTGTATAATTTTGTGGAGTAATGTTTGATGATTCTCTGCCCAAATCTAATTTTTGTAATTTTTATTTTTGCTGTGCCTCGTGGGCTTAAACTACTGTGTTTGTGTAGTTTACATAATTTTTATATTGACAGATTTAGTACATTTTTTTGTATATATTTGTAAGACAGAACTACAAATTTATTGAATATATCTTTTTAGCTCGTTCGAATTGGCATTTTGAGTACATACTTATAATTTTAATTATAGCCTTTTGTGGTTTAAATATTTGTTTACTATATGTATAGGCTGCACCTCCCCATACAAGTATGCCATATTCTATTTTTGTTTAGCAGAGTGGTTAGTATAATATAAACTTTTTAAGACATGTAAAACATTATACACAACAAACACTGCACTAAATAGCAGAATCCCGCTACTATGTCGGGTTAGGGATCAAACTATCACCCTATAGTGAAAATTCCCTTAAAGCGAAGCAAGTATTTTTTTAAATTAAGTGGGTATAAATACCTAAGAACACTTATGTTTTTTTTCATAAAAGTGTGAATATTATATGGAACAAGAGATTAATTTTGTCCGTACTATTTCATAGATAAACCACGTAGTATTTAATTCAATTTAATGCAATTTAGACATAACTCTGAAGAACTCTTTAAATCCTTCAAAGTTTTGGATATAAGACAACTGTTTACTAGAGCAGTCTCAAAACTATTTTTTTTTTAAATTAACCTTTCTTCCACGATACGATCCAAAGGAAACTAGGAGCAAAGCCTTAGGATACTTTCCAGTGCCTAAATTTAATACCAAATTCGCTCAACGAACTTTCTTATTTTGTGCTCCGCGAATATTTAACAAATTTCCACTAGACTTTAAAGGGTCTAAACGACTTCAAACCAAAAATAACAAAGTGGTTGCTTGATGTGGGTAGAAAACAAAATGAATCTAATTTGTTATTTGTGCTAACACCTAACTACCTACACATTTTTGTCTCCAACTATCGTATATTACAGACAATAATATTTTATAACTTCAGATTGTACTTTTTTAAACTGTACAGGTAACGTCTAGTAAAGTAATTACCATTATTTTTACATATGTACTATTTATGCTACAAAAAAAAAATCCTATACAGAATACTTATTTAGTGGGCCCTTTTCTCCATTATTCATTGGGGTCCAATTTTTTTACATGCCCCGTTGTGAAATGGCGAAAGTTATGTATTTTGTTTTGCTAATAGGTTTTATTTCTAGGTTTTGTTTCTACATTCCCTTCATGTCACGTATACCGTGAACGAATGAATGTCTCGTTCCTTCAGGAACTCCACTCTGACCATATTGCTGAGAGACAGAGAGACTGATATACTCATTCAAATTTACTTTCGAATTGCACTCGCTTCGAAGAAGATTACGAATAATTAATGCATAATACAAATCCAGAAAAAACTCGTTTACTTTTGCGTGTTTTTATATCGTGTACGATAATAAGAGACTCGTGATCCGACATGACCACGACTTACTCGAATTCTTCACATGTTTGTTAGTCACTAGTCACACTGCGACCTGCATCGGCGCTTGGACGTGCTGGAGGTTGACGCGGCACGTAAAGCTCTGTTAAGATTGACCACTGGCCATGGTTCGCAAATTACCTTCAATCTGTGGAGGTAAAGAACATGGCATTGACATCTACGCGAAACATGAAACAGGATTGATCGAATAATAAGTATTCACATTGCTACAACATCTGTTCCGTAAGATCCGAGGTCATTTAAAGAATCACTCAAGTGGATTCTTTCAACAGCTATTTTGTTGTTTTATTTATCTTGGATATGAGCGCTTGGGCGACTGCACAGATTGTAATTAAAATTCATTCCCGAGGTCAATTTTTGTTTAATTATTATATAATAACAATCAAACATTTAAACACTCTCAAATGCTAATTTTACAAATGTGTTTTTTTTTAAAATAGAGATGCGTACGTGGAATACGTAACACATCAATATTCTTACTATTTTCTAAACTAAACGCTCGTGATTCGGAAACAGGATAAACTTGATAATTTCCTGGAACAAGGCTCAAACTTTTGACTGCTAGATCACCGAGCGTGAATGTTTTAACCGCTAGACTACAAGTACGTCAAAGCAAATTTTGATAGCAATCTAATCGGAGTTCAAATACGGCTTGCAAATATTATATACCTGTATTATACCTACTCAAATCACGCCGAGCTATATAGACAAAGATTAAATAAATGACTTCTGTTTCTGTATTGACCTTCCATCTTTCATTCGTTCGTACCTCTGATACGGGCTGATGGATTAAAAAAATCGAATATAAAATATTAACAAAAATCTTCGATCGTAGACACTTGCATCGGGTCTCATCCACAGGTTCGAGGTAGCCCAGCGAGCCATGGAATGGACTATGCTCGGGCTATCCTAGAGAGAGAGAATAGATTAATAAATTCGCAATAGGACTAATAGCAGGTTCAGCACCTCAACCGAACATCAGTTGGAATTAAAAAATTCTAAAATAGAGGCCCCGCACTGGAAGCCGACATAAGAATCGGGCAGCTGTTACAGAGAACAGAGTGAAGAGGATAGACATAAAATTGAATGAAGCCGGCGAAGGGGGGGGGGGGGTTGATAATTGAAATATGTAGGGGGATTTATTTTTCTCAGGAATGTCGCTTTCACGCAGCTAATTCAAAATGACGTCGACAAAAGTAATTACCACACCGACGGTGCGTCACCAGTCAACACAATTCATAACTAAACATTACAGCGACGTAATGTACTTGTCAGACTATTTATAATACTATTTATGCCATTACTGGTGATACTATTATATCGTAATCTAGATCGGGGTCGGCAACTCTCCGCTCGGACAGAGCGATGTTGTTTCTTTACCAATTGATTTCATTACGTGGATATAGACCACGCCACGGCAAGATAACCATGCAGACCACGACATGACAAGCCATGATGAAGTCATGGTGGATCCAGTGAATTAACAATGGCTGAAGTTGATGTTGATGATTATTAGACCTCATTAATTAAATAGTTAATAAATATATAAACGACACGTCAAAACCCGCACACGCCACTGAGCAACCAGCTTGCTCGGTAAATTATTTGATTATGTGATATTCCTATGTACAAAAAATGAATTCCTACTTCTTATATATTATTAATATATATTACATACGTCGTAGTATTTTGTTTCTTGCAGCAGTGGCTGTAAAGAGTTGCGCAAGCTACAATGGAACCAATTCCTTTGATCAGGAAATATTTCTCCCACTCGGAGAACTCGCAGTTTGGCTAGAACGCTTGTACTTGTATACCCCTTTTCAGGAATAAACTGAACGTAATTCCTCGAAGCGAGCTCTCTCTACGTCTTATTAACATATCTTCAATTTTAATATTTATTAATTTTTAACATTCATTTCGCATATCGGAGATTTTAACTAACTACTTAAAAATATGACTTTCTAATAGATTTTATTTGCCAAAACTCCACGCAACCTAGAAAACTCATGAAAAACTGCAAATCATGTTTTTAGAATAAACTAAAATATTTTTAAATACTTCGTTAAAATCTGAGAATTTACCTTTTCGGGTGCAGTAGATGCGTCCCGATAATTCTCGCGGAAGAATCGATTAATAATTATTGATTATTTTATATGAATAAATATAAACAATCGCTTACGAAACTCAGATAAAGATCGATATGAAAATTTATCAGAAACTAACAGACGTTGAAATTGTCTTGTTTACAAAAGGTTCGCGGCCGCTCAGGTCACAGTTTCGGTGCACCGCGTCCAATCTCGCATTTCACACTCATTCCTGGATTCATCGTCTGACTGACTCGACCCGCCGAACGGTGAAACTGAACCGTTCATTCTTCCGACGGTGTCCGCTCGGGCGTCACGCGCTCAGATCGCCCGACAATAAGAATATTACCGCCCCGCAAAGCGCGCGGCGACCTCGCCACGGCTTGTTTACCGGCCGGCTAAAGTGACAGTTTTATGGGACAGTGATAAGCGATAACTAACGATGGAAATTTCATTTTATTACAACCGAGTTTGGGAATCTCTCGTGTACGTGCTCGTCGTCGTGTCGTGGAAGTGCAGACAACTCTGGGAATATTTACAACAGAGGTAATCGTAAATATATAAATAATAGAAATAAGATGTGAGGCATTAATTATTTACATATTTATTTTCATTTCAACACTCGATGAATTGAAATATTTGTAATGAAATAATTTTTCGTTTAACAATACTAGTTAGCGATTGTATTCTTATCATGTGATGAAAGACAGGCGGTCAAGCGCATAGTGTTACGACATGTGAGCCCGTATTCCGTAGTGCAGTATAAGGCGAGTGTAAACTTTACAAAACAGAACGAACGCGCCAAATAATACAGACTGATATATAAATATATCGACATATTATTATGTGTATGTACCTCGAATTTCATTTAACATAACCAAAAATAATATCAAATGTTTGTGTCCAATTGTTGCTAAACCTTGTTAAATTTATTATTTACTTTAGTAATATTATTTTTACGCATATATGTTATATGTATATGCCTTAAATAAGTATTTGAATATTAATATTAATAAAGCTATTTATAAATTCTCAATTATGAGGTCTTATTTATGAGGTCTCCCAATATTAGTAATAAATGATTATTACACGATTATTATTATATTATGTATAATTATTATTATTTTATGGGGTAACATTTTTAACAAGAACTACAGAGTCTAGTGAGTAGAGTGTACGATGTATGCAAGGAAAGCGAACAAGTCGAAAGTGATGGTATTCGAGAAGGAGGAAAGCTAAATACTTTGTAGGTAATGAATGTTTGGAACAAGTAGATGAGTTTGTGGAAACGTAAAGGGTGAGAATGATATCGAAAGGAGGAGAGTGATTTCCGGCGGGAGATTAGAGATTAGATCACTAAATTAATGAGATATATTAGTCACTTTGTTGTTTGTCAAAGTTAATACAGTTGAATCATGTAAATACGCGGTATGCGCGATCATAATTTTTCTCGATAATGTCTTATCTGTTACGTACATACATATTTATTGTTATAACAGAGGTAAATATATTATAATATAATATTGTAATATGTTTATTGTGTGGGATGGAGTAGACTCCACCTCTGATATAAACAGCGTTGTCCTGGCTACTTTGCTACACTGAAGTCTGTGTAGCCAGTTTTTTTCATGCTATTATTTAAGATTCTACAGGAATAAAAATAGAGATACAAATATATATATATATAGAATAAAAGAAAATGAAGTGGGAGTGTTGTAGAATTAGTGTAGGCACTGTATAATGATTATGTTAGAATGTTGGATAGCCATGCTTCTGATTGCTCTCTACCCGATTGGATCATATATTGGGTCCATATTTGTGTAATCTTATTGGAGTTGAACGATTTCCAGTTGGTACTGAGTGTGTTGTACAGTTTCGGAGCTAAGAACATGTAGAATCTTTGATAAAATGTCGTTGTTGCTCTCGGAACTGGCGGGTAGATGTTCGTTGTTTGTCTTGTGTTGTGTCCATGATTTATTGTTTGGGGTGAGTTGTTGTTAGCATGGAAAAATTGGACCAAACTCAACATAAAGATTGTTTATCCAGAGAGTCGAACTATCTTATTGTACTGAGAAAAAATTTGAAGCCAGGTCTTGTAGTATGCCAAAAATCCATTTGGATTGGTCGGCAATGATCGGCAGTTCTCGAAAATACCCGAACGTAAAGGATATTTATTACTTACAATAACACCATACGTCAATTTTCACAAAACAACTAACTACGTAAATTAATTTTAATTTCACACATCTAGAGGATGCGTTTCTTACAATTAACGTTGAAACTGTCAAAGAAATTTACATTTAATAATCTCTTTAACGCTTTTGATACAAAATTATCAATATTGTCTATATTATTTGGGCAGGTGTTATGGTTACATATATCTCATATAAAATAGAAACACAAAACAACCTTGAAGTGATTTGATAGATAAAAGTGAGCGAATGGGCTGAGTAGTGTACTTAAATATTTATCACAGCTGTTTGTAAACAATATTTCGTAATCGCAACATCGTATGATGACCATTTATGAACTCACTCCAACGCGGCATGACTCACAATCATTATTAAAAAAAAATTAATCGCGTATGGACATACGTCCAGCCAGTGCATGTCGAATAGTATCTGTACCCAGCGACAAGCTATCGCGGTCGCAGTGTACTCGAAAGTACTTGACGAAGTTTCCAGGAAGCTCTTTTAAAATGATAATGTATTTGATAAAATTTGTTGTATCTTTTCGATTAATGATGCGATATTATAATGCGCGAAATGCCGAAAAGGGACCAGTGGCGTAACCACGCATTGATAGAAGCCCAAAAGGTCCACGTCCTACAACACTTTTGGTATCGATCATATTCCCGATCCTAATATGGACAAATATTATTAAGGAGAACACATTCTTATTGTGAAGTTGTAATTGTTCAGAACATGGGTCTGTGCTATTTTACACATGGGTTCGAAAATTTGTCGACAAAGGTACTGTCTACTGTGGCATAGTTGAATAATGCACCTTCCCCGGATTGGAGAGAGATCCAGGTTCGAATCCCGGTAGCAACAATAATATATTTTTCGATAAAATTGATTATATATGTATATCTTTTAAATTAATACATATAAAATAATTAATTTAAAAATCATGTATGTATTATGAAAAATTCGAATATCTACTTACCTATATACAGTAGAACCCCACTAAGATATGTATCGAGTTAGCGAACAGACCACGGCCTTTTTCCATTTTGTATTGGGGCCCAATTTTTTTAATTGCGCCACTGGATAGTTTTTATTCAAATGAGAGCAGTACCGATTCTAGAAACAACAGCAGATTCTAAGTATTTACAAATAACAAAGCAATCTATTGACAGATTATTATGTAGGATTTATTTACACGGATTAGCCAATACTTTACGAGTCATCTGTGATCCAAAGATCTAATGCGACGTAAACATTTGGCCAATGCTATTGGACAATTCACATTTGTTTAATCCTTTCAAAAAAACTCAAAGTTACTTCCCCCCAAATACGAAAAACATCTCTTTCTCGATTGTCTCCGGTATTTTTAGAAAATTTTCTATTTATAAAATAATAATTAAGATCTATAATTATAACTAAATCAGTATCCTTAAAACTTATAATTTTAATGAATTCTACTTGATATTGAAAGTGAAAGTGCGTTCTATTGACATGTAAAAAATACAATACATTATAGAAATGATTTTATAATAATTTTAATATCATCTGACAGTTTATGTTTCTCTATATATATAAATCATAAGCAAAATAGCAAGCACGTATTAGAGAAAAATCAATGGAAGCCACGGAGTAAAACAAAGTGACGTTTCTTTGCAATGATGCCAACCACACGGTTATATCTTTTAAATGTGATCATATGCCAACGGAACGAAGAAAATGTATCGTTGTCAGGCATAGTTTACAAAAACTTAATCAAAACACCTTAAGTACGTGCTTAGAAAATAATTGTAGAAATTCATGTCCGTTCAAATTGACAATGGAGACTTAACAAAAAATATATAACATTAATTTATTTTTACCACGAGTGCGTATTAACTGTGTTTCTTGCTACTTTTAATCTGAATAATGCAAAATACTTCTACGGAAAGTTGTTTAAATGTGCCAATAGGGTATTTTCAGATCATACTTTAGTATTGGAAAAATATATTTATTAAAATGAGAAAAATCGTTTTCTATATAAATATTATTTTAAACGGTAGCTGAAGCCTCAAAGTATGTAAATAAATACAATATATTATTTTATATTATTTGCTTTCACTAAAACAAAGTATTTTAAAAACGTCGAAACTTGATAATATGTTTTGCAAATTTAACGGTTTATAACTTTATTTATTTTTAATATTTTGTTAATTTGTCTTAGTGCAGACTTGTCTTCGTAATCTTGGCTTTAAGATTATAAGAAAATATATTTCATTTATGCAAGAATTTTCCATAATAAGGCAATTTTGTGACACACGGAAAATGAATTTAATAGTCGCGGTCTTTCTTATAATGATTGTCTTAATTATGACAAATAATATTCAGTTTATTAGTCTTATATTAGTGTAAATGTTTTATCTAAGTAATAGTTCTAAAAAAAGTATAATCTAGTGTATAACTTGTACACATAAACTAATTCGTAAAAAACACGAAAACGTGCATTATTATTGAAAGAGAAGCCTTAAATAGTCTCATTTAAATTACAATAGGTGTGTTAAATCTCCTAAACGTTCTATAATATGGAGAAAAATATCAACAATATTTTTAAAACATAACAAATTCGTAATGGTGGAAATATTTTAGTGTACGTTAACTAACAAAGAGTTATTTAATACTGGCCTAGTTAAATAACACCAGACAAGTTCTAGGGTGAAATTGGAAGCAGAACACACGAGGGAGAGAGAGCTGTAGAAAGAAAGCTAGAAAAAAGGGAGGCCATTTCATACAAAATCTTCTGTACAAAGCTGCCTTATTCGTATTTCGAAGGAAATTGACACTATTTTTTTTTCAAATTTACCTACAAAGATACATGCGTTAAACACAGAGCTGAACCTTTACAATTTGTACAACTTTTTAGTAGGATATCGTAAATCAGTATCTTTAAAAATAACAGATTTCATTTCTTGAAATGTTAGGAATATCTGTATTTTTTTTTTAATAAAATCCATTTTATTTTTAAAACAACTTTTGGACAAATCACTTTGAAAAATATATTTTTAGAAATTATAATTTGTTACATTAATTTTAACGCTCTTTCTTGTTTCGTTTAAATAAAAAAAATCGTTACAGTAATACCCCGTATAATTTGACAATTATTATTAGTTTTTGCACTTTAAATTGGAAAAAATTATGGCCCACCCTATCCATATAATGCAACATTAAATTGTGAATAAATAAATAAACTTTTGTAAATCTGTTATGTAAGTCCGGCGATTAAACATTAAGTATGCGGTTTCGGATATTTACAATAACATTTATAATAAACACGTACGAAAAGTTTTCATTGACCGAATCATTTAATTCAATAGTCGTTTTTTTACTGTAATTGTCTAGTTTTAAATTGAGCAGCAGCCGGTCACGATATGAAATTTGCTTCTAGACACACAAGTGTCTAATGACAAAATATTTAGGTTTTTATTGTATTGTAAAGTATAAAACCAAATACCCGGATTCGCGTAATGTTCGTGCACCGACATATTAGTGTACCCGCATTCCAGACTACCGGGATCACATAAACAAACAGTGCACTTATTATTTCGTATTTAGATAACAGCATTCCTAAGATAAAAAAAGTATTGGACATAATTGTTATTTATATCACGCGATACTAGAATGTATTGAACACTATTATGCTATTGAAGTAAGTGAAATGATTGTTGAATTTATGAAATTAAAAAGACAAGACTGAAATATGTTATTTTGAAGGAAAACAAATTTTAGAACGTAGTTCTGTGGTATTTTTAATACAAATGAAATATAATCAACTTGAATGATATATAGAAAGAAAGAGCAACTAAATATTTTTTCGATAAATAGGTCTTTTTTTAAAATACTAATTAAACGTATTAATTAGAAAGATAGATATACATATAAAATTCATTATATCGAAAAATATTATTGTTGCACATCCTGGTATTTGAGATTCCGTAAAAATAAACTAGATGGCTTTCAAATAATGGAACGATACATGTATTAATTTGAAAAAGTGTAACATTTGTCGTCAAAAGTACTGTCGCCGTAGTATAGTTGGATAATGCACCTTCCTCGGTTGGGAAAGAGATCAAGGTTCGAATCCCGGCAGCGCCACAGCGATATTTTTCGATAAAATTGATTTTATGTGTATATCTTTTTAATTAATACATTTAATTAGTATTTAAAATATCACAGACCGTCTGTTCTGAATAATTACAACTACACAATAATAATGTGTTTTTCCTTAATAAGATTTTTTTTTTTGTATATCTTTCTAGTTGATTATATTTCATTTTGTATTGGAATGTATTAGTTACACTTACTATTAAATATCAATTCAAGCCACTGATACATGCAATCGGTAAATTCAGTTATTTTTGTAAAGTTATTTATGTATTTATGTATTCGATCTTGATTCTTCTCTTTTTTTTGTTATATATTTCGTAGTTAGAATGTTATTATGTATTTATTTGTCTGTATACTTCTAATGAATTTAAATTGTATGTAGCAAGAATTTTTCTTATTCAATCACGCTAAAAGAGTTTAAAAAAAAACGTGATTTCATTTAATATTTTAAAAATTAAAATTAATTCAATGTTTCTCGGGAAACTGAAACGCCACATCATTAAAACGCTCGACCAATGACATCTTGCAAACAATGAAAATTTATTATATATGCACATGTATCGCTTGATTTCAAACTGTGGTTCGGTGGTCATTCTTCGACAATAATTATTTATCCTTAAAGTATGCGTGTGCCGTGCCGGGCACGGCGTTGTCCGAGACTCGAATTGAAGGGGATGGAGGTGCCTTTGTTTTGAGCAAGTCCTGAAGAGTGACGATATTTTTCCTCAAGTTCCTAGAATGCAACTGAACAAAATTTGGATGGCATTCAATATAATACATCCCGGGGGAGGCGGTACTCTTGTGCGGAGTTCAAAAATGTGCTATTGAGCTAATTAACTAGTGAGCCACTTTTTTCTCAAATTTTAAGCCAATAACAAAATGGAAACTATTAAATTTATTACGTATTAGAAATATAACGCGCAGATACGCAGATAAGCCGAAGCCGCCATATCCAGAAAGTCACAGGTATAGATGGGAAAGCGCAATATATGGATAATAATGTAGTATAAAATTTGAGTATTGAGTTGACGGAGCGATAATTTTATTCGAATATATTTTTGCAATGTTGAATTTTTTAAATATTAAAAAAAGAGCAGTTGAAGAACCATATATAATAGAAAATAAGATTATCATTTGTAGTGTTGATGTGTGTGATTATTAGACCTTTACTTTATTCACAAAACTTTCGATTTCGACTTTTTTATATATTTATATATTTTCATATCTACTTGTATGTATGCAGTAATCCCCGAGCGCTAACGGCGTGATGGCAGTTGTGATTGTGAGATTAGTAAATCCGTTTATCATTTACGTAAATAACGAAAGTAATAAAACCATAAAATTAATTAAAATGTCTTTTACAGTAATCCCGAGGGCGCCCAATTGATAGAGAATACTCCACCGAACCCGAAGACCTTCACCCCGGTGATGAGATCAAGGCGATTATCATCTAGAAGAACCATCCCCGGATCCTCGTCCGTCTACTACAGTCGCAAGAAGCTGACGCCGATCCCCAAACACCTCAGCAAAAATTTATTCGACGAAGCGATTCCGACAGTTGCACCGCCACCGAATAAGGATTTATTCGCGGCGCCTCCAGTTTGTGACGAACAATCAGTATTTTACGAATCAGTTCCAATAATACCAACTCCATCGAAAAAAGTACTATTCGCAGTGTCTTCAAGTTGTGATGAGCGATCCGAAGAGGAGGAACTGTTATTTCAACCGATTAGGTTAATCGAAGAACTTTCTCGCGATTTATGAAATTCTGTCATTTGAATGTGTGACAAGTGCTGGCGCGATCGTTTGGAATTGCCGCCAATAGCGACGGTGCACCAATGTTGTACTCTTTATTAAAATCTCGCCGTAAAGTTTACGAATAAACCAAATAATGTGTTAATAGTCACTGGTCGCGTTCAACATAATGATCTTTCATCAACCATTTTGTGTAAAGGGGCAATTTGTAGTTTTTTTTAATAGGATTGTCGAGTCAAATGACTAATAAACGCCAATCTACAACGTTATTAATAACGGTAATCGTTGAACGCGGCTACTATGTTCCTGAAACAAGTTTATGACATTGTAAGCTTTAATGATTGTATAAAATGTGTGTCTTAAAATTACAGAGTATTGCATCTTATTACATTACTACTGTTTAGATAGATAGCTAGTTATATATTAAAATAGTATATTTATCCTTAGTTTAAAATATTGAACAAATAACTTCAATAGCAAGACTGTTTTACACTTTTTTTTTAATCAGCTGATTGTGAAAGGTAAGAGATATTTAAAATACTGGGATAACAATTTGAAAGAAACAAAAGCCATCACGCAGCCAAGCCATCGACATATGAGAACGAGTCAAGAAAATAACTCATTAACATGGATCAATAAAGTGTAAGAGTGGGAAAAAAATATGACTTGTCTCTTTTCTAAGCACTATATACCTACTCACATTTTTGTCATAAATTTATTAAAATTCTGTCAATATTTAAATTAAAGTAATTTGGGGTAATATGGAGTAAGTATTTTTATTTACTAATAAAAAATGACTCAGGAATAGAAATCACACAAGTCATAAAACTACGTGATTTTTATTCCAGGAAAAACTATTACATAACTTCATTCCTTACAAATGTGATTTTTAATACTGTATAAATATAGATAGAATAAACACAGAATAGAAGGACTTAAATGAACTTTCCCGTCAGTTTTAGAGAATATTTACTATACCTAAAAATTAAAGATAGGTAAAATATTACAGATTATTTTTACCTTAGAAATGTGTTTGTATTGTACATTTATTTTTAAATTGAAAGTTATTATGCTCAAATAAGTTTCTGTATGTACTTTAGTGAAGGTTATTTATGACTAAAAAATTAATATACATATCTAAATACCGAAATGTGTGTTCATTTTTTTGTTGTCTTTCGTAGGATCTCTGAAATAAAAATTCCTTTAAAATTATCGTGTACTTTTTTTCTATATTCTGACAATTTAAAATAATTATTTGTTGAAATTATTATTAGTAATTTAACGAATTATGTAATACAGTTAGAATAGTCTAAATTTAAAGATTAAAAATTGACGGTTAAACCTACACTTCTTTGTATTTTAATATTTTATAGGATTATATAAAAATTTATACAACGAAAAAAAAACGTCATAAATGCATTATTCTATGCTGTACTTACGTGCGCATTCACAATATGGTTCATTCGAAAACATTATAATATACAAGTATACTTGGCCGCCCATATACGAACCCACTTTTTAATATATACGAGTATAGCTATATATATATGTTATATTTATGCTTTTCACGGGTAAAAAAAACGGATTATTTTCTGGGAGAACCTGCGTCAAATAGTCCTGAGAAGAACTTTTATAGAAAACACAAGAAACTCATAGCAGAAAGCAATATATTTCAATATTATTGCTAATAATCTACCTAAAATAAACTGATAAATGACGATACCATATGAAGTTATAAACTACAAAACGTTGCAATAAACCATGAAAAAAAAATTTGGTTTGTAGAGTTAGTAGAAGTAGAAGGTGCCATTGCACGCAGTTTTCAATCAAAATAATGCCTTTTATAAAAACAGAACAGTTAGAAAAAACTGCTTGAAAATTGCAGCAAATTGGCAGATGTATCTTTATGCCTGTTTTACCTCTAACATAACAAAGCTTCAATAGGGAAATACTTGATATAGTTGCAAACAAGCAAATTGTTTCTCAGCATAGGTGTGACATTACACATAGAAGGACTGTTGGAATTAAAAACTCTAGTTGTGGTATATGTTAATTCATGTGATAATGGTTAGAATTTTTATAGGGTCTTTTCAAAAGGTAAAGATTATTTAATTTGTATATTTATTTCCCAGAATTTTTATTTTATATGCAGTACCGCCCTTGATTACGTTTTTAAAACAACCTTTCTGGCTTCTGTTCGCCTGCATCGGCCGCCCGCGTACTATGTACGCGTTCGCTAGCTATTGGCAATATGGCTCGGGTAACTGAGCCGGTTCAATTCCTCAAATTGATCTGATCGTTGGATCTTTTGAAAGCATGGTGCACAGCTTAGTTGGATTGGGAATTTTGCCTTTCGCCATGATCGGCCCAGGCTTTACGATGATACGAGTACTAGCGTGATCCAATCAATCAAAGCAGCTGGTTACGTCCTATGCAGTATATGAAATATCAGAAACCAACAAAGAAGGTTTGTCTAGCAACCCAGAGGGACATAGGAGAAAAAAAAATGAAGCTGCACTGGCAGAATGATGTAGTGGATTTGGAGTTAAATCAATTGCCAACCATCCACGTTCGAACAGGAACCGGTGCAGAAGAATTTGGCTGGTAGCTTTGATCCACGCTAGGTTATCGGACTTATGATGATGATGATGGTGTGCGATGCTAATACTTAGTTCAACAATTATCTGAAACTTAAACCAATCATACTTTCTCTGTGAACTCTCTCCCGTAGAATATAATTTCGCTACTTATGGCGACTTTTTTGAATTTTGGTAACATAAATAAATGACAGATCATTTGCACACTCAGTAGTGACAACATATGAATACACATGAATGTATACATATTATATATATCATATTTCCGTCATCCGTCACATCGTTTGAATCGGAAGTCGAGTTTTACTATTTCTTATTGCTCTTCTCAAGCGATTATTATGTATAATTAACTTTTACAGATTCATTGGAATTTTCTGGAATAACTTCCTACCACGATGTTTAAATTTCTTGTGATTTTGACGTGTTTTCAAGTTTGTTATTGTTTAACACCTATCGTATTATGGCATGGGATGGGTAAGCTAACGTTTAATATTAACCAATCAAAAGAATTTCAGATTTTGTTATAGGTACTTTCTTTCGTATTATTCAGGTTTTTGTGTTGTCATTAGTTTGATAGTGGCATATAATTGGATTTACCAAATCTGTGCTATTCTGTGTTGTACAGTATTAAATAAATTAATCCACTGACCTGATCTGTGGATTAATCGGAGATTGCCTTGAGCAACGACATCAGTGGATTATCCATTAGTTTATCAGAACTCAATAACAAGGTTGTGGCTTCGGGGTGGCCTTTCATTATCCTTGACCCGTCCTACAGAGAAAGTAAAGAAAAATCGATTACATTACTGCAAGGTGTATTATTATAGATTTAAAATTGTTTTGTATCTTGATTGTGAAATTAGTGTTTGCAATAATATTTTTTTAGCTTGTATCCAGGCATCTCAGTATTTTTGAACAAATTATCATACAACATTTGTGTTTCTTTTAAGAAATCTTCATTGCTCTTATTTGAATAAAAACATATTTAAAGGTGATGCCTGCTGTATGCCCTATAGCCTCGGTCCTTTCAAGAAGTTTCTTGAAAGTCAAATAGACGGAGTCTACGTGAAGTCTTTAATGGTGGGTGATTCCATCGCACAGGATTTAGAGAATGGATACTTTATGGCAGCGAACAAGCAGATTGATAATGTTTGCCTACAGCTAGCCGAGGATCCTAAACTTCAGGAAGGATTCCACGGCATTGGATTCTCTCAAGGAAGCCAGTTCTTGTGAGTAACTTTACACTTAACGCACCGAGCTCTAGTTTACTAAATATATTTATTTTGTTAAGCGGATTAGTTTGCAAAAAAATATTATTATATGTAATCATCTCACTGACATTGTTGTGAAACAGAAGAAAGCAATTGTTTAAATTCTTTCAATTGTCCTCTCCGCTACAAATATCATGATTGATTATCACACATGTATTACTGATTTTACATGACATTTAAAACTTGTACATAAACGTAGAGTGTTGAGTAAATAAGTTAATGTTTGTATTTCATTACAGTCGTAGATAATTCAATATGCTTTACCGGTTTACAAAAACAGAAAGTTATTTTGCCAACAGCAACCATCAATTGATTACTTGTGCTACGGCTCAGTGAATGTTGGCTGCCTGAGCGAACACTTATGAAAGTTGTGCAATGTAAAATATTATTTCCTATACCTACTAGTATTTTTGTATATTCCAATATTACCCACTATTCAATAATTAATGTTCATGGACCAAGCTTTTGATAAATTTGGGGGAGCAATCGAAGCATTCTAGCAAGAAATCATGCATTTTTTTAAAAATTTAAAATATTTTTTTTAGTCTTCTAATTTCTCGTTTAATCAATTAATTCAGTAAACATCTGCAGTAATTGTTTTACCCGGTTTTAACAATTCATAATGAATTATTCCGCATACATCCCACCAAATACACAAAAAACCTTTTGGAAGTGTTAAACCAGTCTTAGGGGTCGGAATGAGAGTTTGATTGGGAGAAAGCCATTGCTTTTTTTGACTTATGTTGTCGTAAACGATCCACTTCTGTCGTTGGACAACAAATAATTGCACATTTTTCTCTGCTCTTCTAGCGAATAGTTCATGCGGTGTCCAAATTCCTATTTTATTCTTTTTGCCAATGCGTTGTAAATTAAACTGTACAGTGGACCATGTAGATTTGAGTCTCAGCGATAACATTTGAACGTTGGAGTTTGGACATTTTATCCTTATCAATAAAATTAATTTTATGACCCACAAATAATGCTAAACAATAGTTCTAGGGGAAAAAAACTTACTTAGATGCTTACTTCACCGTGTCTGGACACAAACTGCACTCAAACAGCGTTATCAGTGTTGGGATTTAAGGGAACAGTTTTGGCATGATTTAAAAATTATTTAAATATCAGGGGGGAGTAGCAGGATTAGCAGGGGAAGTATTCTGGGCAGTAAAATCGAGAGATATTACAATAGCAAATTCTTTTACAGAGGTAACCACAAGCAAATGCAGTCCATCACTGTTTTTAACATATGTCCATTAAATGTGTAACTTTAACATAACAAATGGAAAGTAATCTTCTTTACCAGTACAACTTTTTCATGGGAAAATGTTATATTATATATATATTTTAAAGATTATTTTCTTTTATACATATAAACATTGCATGTCCACCACTTTATTTTACTTTCTATTTCACAGGAGAGCGGTAGTTCAGCGATGTGGTCACAAGATTCCCCGCCTCCTAAACCTAATCTCCCTCGGTGGCCAGCACCAGGGGGTGTATGGTCTTCCCAACTGCGGAGCGTTGGCGCATGAAGCCTGCGACTATATGAGGAGACTTCTGAACCACGCTGCTTATTTTAGGTATCTATTCCATGGACTGTAAAGAAGCAATTACTCTGAAAATACATGTTACCATTTATTCATTCTCTTTTCTTTCGTGATTTCTGCGTAGTAATGTAAAAAGGACTTATCTATATTGATAAAAGAATTATGGTATCTACGTTCAAAAGTTTATATATTTCATAAACATCGTTATTATCAGCTTTTTATACGCTGCCTCCCCAAACGTTTCCATTTTTATCAGTCCATTGTTTTTCGCTGTCAGAATTTAATAAATGAATTTGAAATCTAGCAAGTTGTAGGTGTCATTTTGATTCTAACTATTCAAAGATTATCTGTATATTAAGCATTATAAGTCGCCCTTACATATTCTATTATGTCGACATCTCATGTCTGTTCTCCTTTCTGTACATTTCTTATTTGTCTCTATGTGTGTCTTTCCATGCCCCTTCATGTTTCTCAAGTTTTTGGGCCCCTCTAGTGTCGAGGATCCATGTTTTGCACCCATACACGACGACTGGAAGAAAATATTTGTCGAATACTTTATATTTTAACATGACAAGTATCTGGATGCATTCCGGATTGTTTTTAAGTAGACATAATTATCGTCTTGTTGAAGTTGGGTTTAATTAACATATACAGGTCAAATATTAAAATAACAACATTTCCAGAATAACATAGTATTGTATTTTTATTCCATATCCAGCATAATGAAATTTCAGTATATCAATATATTTCTTACGGTCTCTTGAGTTTCGTTATACTGGTATTTGAATGTATATCTTTTGAGTCAACAATGCAGTTTATCATTATTTTTGTCTTTTAAGCATCTTTCTTCAATTCGACTTTGCTAATAACTTCTGATTATTTCCATAAAATCCAAATATTAACAGATTTCATCACAACAATGTCATCTCTGATATTCTTTTAAACATATAACTGGAATTTATTATTTTGATTCGGCCCTGTTTTCATACAACTCTTCACTGTTACAGTGAGCTCGCTTCGCTGATATAACGTACAAAAATACTGTTAACAAGTGAACAGAATACATAGTAAGTTTTAAAATTTAAAACAGAGCAGTATTTAGAATTTTGTTCAGAAATAATGTGATTGAATGTGGTAATTTACTTTAATATGTTTTTGTTCATACAATTATAGATTTTCGATTTTTCATATATATATTTGACTTGCTTTTAATTTTAAATATTTTTTGTAATAACGAGTATATAACAAATAACGGTTATAATGAGTAAATTTAGCTGATCCCTTCATACTCGTTATAACCGAGTGTGACTGTAATTGTAAACATTTTCAGCTGCATCACATGTAAAAAAAAATGTTAACCTGTGCACAAGATGCTGTTTCCTATGTTGAACTAAGTCAATTATTAATATCTCACGTAATAATAACTTAATATGTAGTATATCTTAGGCAATTTCTTTATTCTTTTGTGAAATTTGAATTTGATAAACTTTAACAACAGATTTCGCCCTTTTGTTTGAATTTTTCTAAATTTTTCGTTGTCTTTTCAGTTGGGTCCAAGGATTCTTGGTGCAAGCAACCTACTGGCACGATCCTCTGAATGAACAAGAATACAAACAATACAGTCAGTTTTTGGCAGACATAAACAATGAGAATTATATCAACAAGACTTACATTGACAACCTGACAAAATTAAAGTCTTTCGTTCTGGTCAAGTTTGACAACGACACCATCGTACAGCCAAAGGATACAGAATGGTTTGGTTTCTATAGACCTGGCCAGGCCAAAGAGATGCAGACATTGCAGGAATCGGATCTTTATCAGAAGGTATGAAGTAGCACATATTTTAATGTGTATTATTTCACATCAAATTGAATGTATTATTTCACATTAAGTAGGTCCTTTTAGAAGCCTCAATAATCGACGATCTCGAATGAGAAGATGTATGAATGTGGATGAGGCGAGAATTGTGTATCGTGTATTGTGTGATGGTAAGTTAGTTAGTTTCACGCCACTACTAAAAGCCGCTTCTTTCTATAAAATATGCTATCACAACAATTGATTGACAATTAAAATTAATTAAATTTTGCTAAAGTCAAGTTAGTTTGAAACAATAGAAGTATGTAGGATGTTGATGGCTATCCAAACAATGTCAAGGACTTCCATTTATGTATGTCTTCATTTAATTTTAATTGTTATTGTTTATGGCATGCTTTAAAAGGCGTAATTAATTATGTAATAAAATTATAATGCATGTTTCATCCAAAAGATTATCAGATGTGACATTGAAGATTTAAAGAATTTATATTTTATTTTTAGTAAAACTAATTAACTTCATTAAAAGATTTTTCTCCTTAATTTTATGTGAAATATCAGAGAATCATGGTATATAAATATAAAATTATCCAGCAATTGTTCGACATAATAAAAACATACACAATTAATAATTGATGATTGATAATATTCGTAAGAGATTCGATTAAAAAATATATTTATTATGTTCGTTTTTAAGATTATTTGAATTAAAATGAAAAATGACACCTCAACAATTCAGACTTGGGTAGTAATGAATTTGAAGATGACAGAGGTACTTGTGAATATGGTTTACGATGAATGAATTAAAGACATCAATTCACACTGTGGTTTGACATTACAAAGGGTGTCCAGCACGATTGTGTAATGTCTCCATGGTTGTTCATCTTGTATATGGATTATTGTGTGAAAGAATTGTAATGTATGAATGAAATTTTATTGTATGCTGTTTATTGTACACCGATGATGCAGTATTAATGGCGAATAATGAACAAGAACTACAGAGTTCTCTATTGAGTAGAACGTATGGTGTATGCAAGGAAAGCGACCTTATTATGAATGTCAACAAGTCGAAAGTGATGGTATTCGAAAAAGAAGAATGAAAAATAACGTGCAGAATACTTGTAGGTAATGAATGTTTGGAACAAGTCGATGAGTTTGTATATTTGGGAAGTATGTTTGATAGAAACGGAAAGACTGAAAAAGATATCGAAAGGAAGGTGACTGCAGGGAGCAAAGTGAATGTTGCATTGAATGGAATTATAGCTAATGGGAACATGTCAACTGAGGCAAGACTAGTGGTACATAATGGAGTCCTGGTACCGACACTGATGTATGGAAGTGAGGCCTGAAGCTGTCAGAAGAGGAAAGTATACTGAATGCAGTGGAAATTAAATCATTTAGGCGTATATGTGTCAGATCCATTTGACAGAGTAAAGAATAAAGAAATAAGAAAATAATGTAAAGCTAATCTTAGTATAGTGAGTAAAATTAAGAAAGGATCACTTAGGTGTTTTGGTCATATAAAACGGATGAATGAGGAGAGAATGGTCAGAAAGGTATATGATGCAAGTGTTGATGGCACCAGAAATAGAGGACGCCTTGACACGACCAGGCAAACCAGATACTGGAAGAAGATGGTCCTGTTAAAAGCTACAATAATCGGCGAGTTTGTATGAGAAGATGTATGAACATGAGTGAGGCAAAAATTGTGTATCAGGACAGAAGAGTATGACGCTCTATCTGCTCTGTCTTCCCCTGCGGAGAAACAGCGAGATGTAAGTAAGTGTAGTAAAAATGTTTTTGTTTTTTTAGGACCAGCTGGGCTTGAAGAAATTGGACAAGGCTGGAAAGTTAGTGTTTCTGTCGTATCCTGGCAACCATCTTCAGTTCTCTGAGGAGTGGTTCATCGATAATGTACTGAATCCATACCTCCATTAAAATATATTTTTTATTCATATTCAGTTCGGAGTATACTAAGAATGTGGAATTGAATAAATATAAATATTTTCGCAGATAGCCTCACATATAGTTTACATATATTTGTGATACATGAAGTTTAAGGCGTCTTTTTCAACATTCATCTCAATTAAGAATCGAGATATGGAGTGGTTGTCAGCAGAAACGAGGCACAAAGGTCAAAAGCTAAAGGTAATCTTAATTTGCAAACATGTCGAGAACTTATTCATGGTCAACTTATTGTTTTTTTCTGATAAATTGCCATAGTAATTGGTCATCAATATTTTTATCAAATTAATATCAACTTAATAGTACCTTTTTTAAAAACATATTATTCAAGGTCATACCTATAAACTAGAATAATGTTCTAACGCATTCATGCTTATTGAAATGTGAAATCATTTTTCATATAATTGAATCGTGTTGAAACAATATCAGCGGTGTCCTCCAACTGTAATTGTTGGTAATTACAAAAAATCTTTTAAATTCATCCTATTTGTCATAAACAGGACTGTGGAGAGAATTGCGAAAGTGAAAAGAGACGTTTATGATTCATTGACGTGTTATAATAATATTTTTGATGAAAACAAGAAACTAACTGTGCAGTCTTCCATCATGTCATATTTTAAAAGGGTGGACGAACCAGCCGCAGCCGTTTCATCGGAAGTTCAACCATCTACGTCGAGTGTGCAACACTGATGAAAATTTTAATATTTATAATATAATTTGTACATATATAATATATAATTTTGTTTATGTTTTTAACCTTTACCATACCATGACAAAATACCCGAATGCAGGCATGCTGTCAACTCGTGTTACCGTAAGTAACAGTTAGAAAATATGTTTTTATTAGCTTAAATGGCTTTAATGGTACAAATTTAAATATTGAGCATTCAATTTTGAAAAAAATATTAATAACATAATTTGGAGCATTCATGTGTCCTTCCTTCTTATCTCTCTTCATTTAAATAGTGAGAAAGATATAATTATATTTGTATGTTTGTTGTTCTTTTCACTGTGAAAATAGTGTGTGATCACTGTCTTTCATACCTGCACACTTATAAAGTCCTCTACGCTTCCCAGTCAGACCTCGGGTAGAATATAATTCGGTCATATGGTCGCCACACTTCATTGTTCACTCGACGGTGGTTGAAAGAATCCAGAGAAAGCTTCTAAGATTTATTAATATTAAATTAAATATACGCTCTGAGAATATCAATTATGATTATCTCGTTAGCTGTCTGAAATTGTTTAAATTATCAGTGAGACGTACGGTGACCGACCTTATATTTCTATACAGGATCATCAATGGTATGGTCTGCTTAACTTTCACGCACCATTGAGGTCATCGAGACACAATTTATTGTTCTATTACAGTAGTAATGTCAGAACTCATGCATTAAGCTAACTCCGCATCCCCAGAATGCATTCTTTGGGGAATAAATACATTTTTGATGTAAATTTAACTCTATAGGACTGCATTATTACAATTTTTTGTGTCTCAACTCAGTGGTGACGGATAAATTGCTTTACTTCACATTATGTATTTTTTTTAAATTTTGATTGTGAAAAGGCATGCTGACATTATGTAATTTTTTTCTTTGTGTTTTGCACTTCTGATGAAATTTTCTATTTAAATAGTATATAAAATATTTAAATAAAACATTTTGTTGAAATGAGTTACCATTTTTTTTACTAGATATAATATTATCACTACGCAAAGTAAATGTTACAAATGTGATATATTTTAAATTATACATTTTTCACATACTTTGTATTGACTAGGTTGACATCTGTTAATAAACAATAAAATTCAAAGAAAATTCAGGCTCTGAGCACTATTATATTTTTGTTTGTTGAAGGATAGATCTCAGATAGATCTCGGACAAGCTATCTTGAATCTTTATTTTTTTATTTTATTCAGAAAACATACAGTTAATTAGTAAATACGGAAATCACAATGAAAGCTAAACAATAATTAAACCAATTACATGTTTTCTCTGCAGATTCAAAATACCTTAAACAGTGAGTACAATTTAAAATTTATGGACTATGAGGCAGAAAAATGTGAGAAAAAAGTTGAGAATAAAAATTATAACATAGAGAAAAAAGTTATATGAATGAAAGTAAGGAAATATTCGAGGGAAAAGGAAAATGGGATAGGGAATAAGATCCGAGTGATAAAAATAAAGACCTTTAAAGTTTATGTATTGAATTTAAATTTGATTGAGGTAACTGTAGTATTGAAAATGTCTAGTTCGTTTAGGTGGGAATTGAAATAAAGGGGTGCTCGGTAGTGTAAAATGAGTTTTGTTTGGCATTGGTGTTGCAATGTGGACGATTAAATGTAAGATTAGTTCTGGTTGACCTGGCTGGCACTCGATGGATATGCGTCTGAGTAAATCAGGACAGTCTACTTTAGAGTTGACTATTTTGTGTAGGAAAATGACATCGGCCATGTCTCTTTGAGTTTGTAGTGATGGAATAATAATAATAAGGATAGTTTAACCGTTTCTAAAATTGAGACATTAGTGGGCATTGCTATCCATAAGATTCTAAGCATTCGCCTCTAGTATCATATTTCAAGGACTTCAAGTTTGATGGCGATAGTTTAGTGGTACTCGAAATGAGTCCACATATTAACATATATACAACTTTCAAAAATTTGATAGATATTGAGATTGATTAATGGGTGAGAATGGTGAACGTTATATTTATATAAAGTGATCACTTAAGCTAGCCGAAGCCAGGTATATCCATTAAAGTATAATAATAAAAAAATAGCTTTGTCTCTATGAGATATTTATTATTTGTTTACTTCAAGTTTCTTTCGCTCACTTGCCTATTTACTTTGCCTGGTAGTCGATGGTCCTTACCAAGCTGGAAGTGAGGCAGTGTTTGAGGTATCTCTTCAAGCTTATTGCAAGTTACTTCGTGGCAGAACTGCTATTATACAGTCTGTGAGTGGGTATTTATTATCATACACTATTCCTGTTTATTATTTTATAATTTGGTATTTCTTCTGTTCTATCTACGTATTACTGTATGTATCGATTTTTATTTTTTAATGGATTTCTTATTTACTGGGGGACCGTGAAGGGTTGTAAATTTAAAAAAAAAAACTTAAATATCGCATGTATTCTTATATATGCTATAGCGTTACGTAAAAAATCCAAATATTTATTTTAAGAACGAAATATATTTTTGCTTTGGGTTATTTTAGCACCTTATTGTTTATTAACAGATGGCAGCCTAGAATATAGGATCAATAGAAAGTTAGGTCATAAACAATAAACAGTGATGACGCAGGCGATGAATAATCCTATTTGTTTAAAATAGTACGGGTGGTGTGCAGCAAACGGTGTCCTTATACTGATTATTGATTATTATCAAGCGTCGGCTAGTAAATATAAATGTGTCACAAAGCAGCTGTTTGGTGATGACAGAACGTCTGATATATTTTCCATACTGAGCGTTTTTTGTTTCAAATTAAAGTATGAGATCACGTAGTATTTTGTCCGGTGCAGAATATATTTTTTTAGATTAATACTTGTAGATTATAAATTAGAATAATTATACATTTTTTGATATTTTAATTATTTTGTATAAAAATATTGTTATTCATTGTACCTACATTTAAAAATGGAGATTGATACCGTGTAAAAAACTGCGTAGATTTCTATGTAATTGTTTATTTTAATTGCTACTAAATATTTTGTGATGTAAATCTACTTATAATGCAATAATTATGACATTTTTAAATGAAAAAATACTTGTTTTCTTTACTACTTTCGATAGGTATTCATTTTGGCATCAGCTGTATTAAAATAAAAACTGCCCTTGTTGGGCCGTGCGGATGATGTGCGGACACATATCCTTCGAATTCCAAATTAAATTAAATAATTTTGATATCATAAATTAGAAATAATTAAGTTTGAATTATCAAATTTTATTTCTGAGCTCTAGCTCCACTTAGTGTTTTGTATTTTCTTCTGTCTTAGCTACTCCCCTAATAGACTGTGGTGTCAAATTATTATATAAGTAAATATGAATTAAATATATTAATTTGAAAGATACACATATATAATCAATTTTATCGAAAAATATTGTTATTGCGCCACCGGGATTCGAACCTGGATCACTTTCCAAACCGGGTAAGGTGCATTATCCAACTATGCTACAGCGACGATATTTTTAGCGACAAATTTTCGAACCTATATGTTACCTTTTTGATATTAATACATTTAATCGTTCCATTATTTGAAAGAGCCATCTACCTTATTTTTACGGAATCTCAAATACCTTTGAGTAATCTGATAGCAGACGCCAGAATTTCACAGACCGTCTGTTCTGAATAATTACAACTTCACAATAAGAATGTATTAACTGTTTTTTCCATATATTGTTTGATTCCTCGGTAATGTAATTATTAGCATCCATACTTTATTATACGGCACAATTATTACAGTTGGTCAGTATTACTTTTTTTTTATTACATTCAGTCGTTAACATCATAATACCATCGTAGGTTGGCTCCGGTATCATCGCACCAGAGCCATGCCTGTACAATTTGACGTGAGACTCGATATCACATTAAATTCAGAGGGCAGTCAGAGAGAAGCTATAGAAATGTGTTGAAATCGCAGAACTCGGTCACACTGTCTGGCAGAAATTCACCCTGTCTAGGTCGCAAGTGGAAGCCAGTGGAAAGAGAATCAAGGTAACAGAAGTTGCCTAAAATATCTTCACGCGTAAGTGACTAAGAAAGAGCTGAAGACAGAGAGGATTGGTGATCCCCAGGGGAGGCCTGTATCCAGCGGTGAAGAGACACAGACTGACGATGATGATTTATCTAATCGGCATGAATTTAATTTTAATTTTGATTGGATTAAATTAAAGTCACGGGTTTGCTTTGTGAGTGGAACTGACGCGGTAGTTGCACAATCCTCATAACGGTTCCGGTTATTTTATAATGTACAAATACCGTTGCAATAAAGTATGTATTATAGAAATACAAATGAATCTAAAGAATAAAATATTTTTATTAGAATTTATTCCTTCATTACAACTTTTAGTAGTGTTTTTTTTTTTTTAACTATTGTTCTGTTCCATAATTAAATTGTGGTATTTTTCTCGCAATTTACTTTTTACCTTCACCCGCGGACTACCAAATGAACTAACGGAAATTCCTTGTTTCAATATTTTCATTTTCACTCACTGATCACATTGGTACTACTTACGCAATCAACTAGCTCCGCCACTTTTTTTAAATATATGACTCGATTGGAACGAAAATTTAAACGCTGACAAATATAGTATGCATTAATGTAAAAAAATACGTCTTGTTCACACAGAGGTTTAATTATCGAAGAGTAAATACTTTTACGGATTTATTTTTCCACAAAGAATGTGTGTATATTGTGTCCTCATCCCGCAACTAATGTAGCACCTTGTCGGTGTAGTGGTTAAGACGTCGGCCTAGCGATCAAGTGGTCGGAGATTCGCGCCCCGCTCCAGGACGCTAGCAAGTAGTCTTATTTTCATAATACAAGCGTTTAGATTAGTTTGAAAATAGTAAGAATATTGATGTGACACGGATTCCGTGTACGCATCTCTATTTAATATATATATATATATATATAAACCAAACCCCTCTTCTATATGTACACTTTATTTAATTTACTGATCTGTGCTCTCGCCCATAATTAAATTGAAAAACAATGTATTCAAATTGTCTACGAAATTGCTACTGCGATTTTTTTTTTGCGCAATCTGAATTGGCTATTGATATCGGCAAAATGAAGTTTATTTACAAAAACGTAACAAATGATTGAAATGCACGAAACACATTGTTTCTCAGAGCGTGGCGTCAATGTATCTTCATTGTTTTAGCAGAACAAAAATGTTCATATTCGGTGCACTCCGCGAGATGCGACACGGCTCGCCTGCGCGTTCCGCGCCGCAGCAGACGGCCACCTGTCATTCAGAAATGTCTTTTCACCTTAATGAAATGCCAACCCGAGCATTAATATAAAGATGTGGCATACGTGACGAAGGCGGTGGCGGGGGTGGCATTGAACCGATCGCAGGGCAGCATTCGGAGATGTCACGTTTCGATAACAATTGCATTTATAGAAGTAGGTTGTAACCAGGCGGATTAGCAGTGCTGGTGATGTACCGCTTCCGTACTGCGGTCCATCATTCGTGTTCAAGACGACAGAACTCGATCTGAAAGAACTTGATTAATTCATCTAGAAGTTACTAAAGCGGTGGAAAGTTTGAATAAATTACGTCGTGCTCGGTTCATTATATCTCGCCAAATTCGATTCAATTCGACCCCGTCGTAAAATTTTGGGGGTTAGGACGGTGGCTAAATGAAATATTGTTTATTGTCGGTATGATAAAAACAATGAAGACATAGAATGAATGAAGATGTAGAAGGTGCACGTGTCTTATAATTGAAGAGTTGGCGGTCTTGCTCGGCGAGCGCGAGCCGGCAAGACCGCCGTTGTGAAACGACGAAACTGAAGAGACTGCTTGGCGGTGAATGCTCGGGCCAGGCTTGTAGCAGCAGCCGGCAGCGCTGTCGCTAGCGTCGATGCCGACTGAGATGGCGGTGGATTTGAATTCCGATCGCTACAAAATATATTTTTTCACTTAAATTAGATACTATTGTAGCGAGCAATGGTGTAACCACGCCACCGACACAGCCAACGCGGTGCATTGTGGCCCGCGCTAGGTAGGGGTCCCATAAGGTCCGCGCCCTGTAATAATTTCGATACTGATACTTTTGCGAGTATCGATTCTTTTCCCAGCGCTAATATGAACTAATCGTGTAATCCATCTGCAAGAAATGCAGTTATATAAAATTTCAGTACATATTCAGGTGCCCTTCCATTTTGCTTTGGTGTCCATTGCCTTTTTTTTAAAATTGACACCCAATTTTTGTAGTTAGCTGCAGTAGCGAGGCATTATTCTATGACACCATTGATGTCGTTTAGACAGCCGCCAAGCAATACGAAACGACGTGCCATTGGCTAACCGCGCTGAGAGGTGAATTTAACCCGAGACGTTACTGCTGCCTTCCGAGACTGGACCTATGTTCGACCAGGCGCATTTACCTCCACAAGTATCGGTACTGGGTCGCCCTCATGGCTGACTCCAGGGCCTCTCCGACCAGATGCGACGCATACATCCAAGATAATTTCCTATAATACAAGTAATAATAATTAAAACTAGCTGATGACGAACCCCGAAATGGGATCCAAAACATCGGCCAGAGAGGCCGGAGACACACGGCAGCACAAAAAACTGTACACAAAAGATAATAAAAACTAGTTTAAATATGAATTAAATATATTAATTAGAAAGATATACATATAAAATCAATTTTATCGAAAAATATTGTTATTGCGCCACGAGGATTCGAACCTGGATCTCTTTCCTGACCGGGGAAGGTGCATTATCCAACTATACTACAGCGACAAATTTTCGAACCTATATGTTACCTTTTTGATATTAATACATTAAATCATTCCATTATTCGAATCCCGGTGGCGCAACAACAATATTTTTCGAAAAAATTAATTTTATATGTATATCTTTCTAATTAATATATTTAATTCATATTTAAAATTATTATCGGTTAAAAACAATCTCTTATGTCGGAAACATGTTTGCTAACACTGCTAATAAAAGAAAGTACCTTTCAATTTTCGAAACAAGTAGAACGTGGCGCAAAAAATATTGAAGTATGTTAAAAGTCAGAGTCCAGTTATATCCCGTGTGCATAATTATGTCTCTGTGAGACTTTAATCTCTGAGAGTTCATAAAAGTACATTTGTACAAATCGTGTGAAGTGATGATTCATAGAATTCATTCGTGGTGAATTCTGTATCGTTCTTTAAGCGCACTGGAGTGGAATCTTCGAGAGAAATTTCATTGGTGGACACGCACGTTATTTATATTATAATTGGATGGTAATCTGCAACAATGTGTTAACCCTCGAAATTAAACAAAATGGGTTACAGTCAGATTCTTGTGCGAAGAGTCATTTTATTTATTTCAAACTACTTTTAATTATGTTAGCCAACAATCGTCCGAAGGAACAAAAAGTTATCAATTATCAAGTGTTAATAATAGCAAGCTAAATATTATAAATAATCAAATCCTATTTGAAAATAGTCACCTTTTTAAATTTGTTTTCATATTGGTTCTTACTTATTCGCCATTTTATAATTTTGTTTTTATCTATGCTTTTATTTTTAATTTCTTCCTGAAGAAGACACC
Organism: Eubasilissa splendida; assembly: GCA_031772225.1. NCBI lineage: Eukaryota > Metazoa > Arthropoda > Insecta > Trichoptera > Phryganeidae > Eubasilissa > Eubasilissa splendida. Next base: position 3,553,176 of record CM062854.1, on the reverse strand, counting down.
ATATGTATCGAAACATGTAGAATAATCAATAAATAGTGGTTTAAACAAAGTATTTTGTCTAATTATTTATATAAAATGAGGCCACAAAGTAATGTTGCTAATATTAAAAGAAGTTATCAATTATTGTTTAGAAAAATGTAAAATATGACATATTATTGAAGAAATAAAATAAAGACGTACTTCAAAAACATATTTTTGTCAAAAGAAATGTCCCATCTCCGGCCCTGAAGTATCCACATTGTTTTCCTCCCCTCCACGAGGTGTCGGGGCGCATCCCTCTCTACTCCAGGTTATTGCAAAGCGAATGAGTGTATACCATTTGGCGTTGGAGCCTTAATCACCACCGCATGCACTTTTCCTTGTCGCGATAATGGAGGCTCTCATTTATTGTGAAATCATCCCCCGGGCGCGCTTGCTGCGCCACTGCGCCTTTATCACCTCGATGGGGAAATAGCGGCGCATTATACTTTACAGGGTATTTTGCTAATTTATTTTCTTACACTCGCTAACATTTAAATGTATTATAATCCGCGCTTACAATGTGGACACGTAAGTGCGACACGGTGCTGCGCGAATTATATCTTCAATTAATCGTCTTACTACCTGGGTATACAAATATTTAGGTATCTCAGACTTTGAGTTTTGTTCTTTGAAAATTACAGTAATGTGTTTTGATATTTCGTAAAATTAAATTGATTATGATCTTCAACTAAACGCAAACATGATCAAGTAAAATTGTCATTAGCTAACAAAACGAAATAGATGTTTGGAATAAGATTGGTAATTATAGACAAAATAATATATATATAGAATGCAGATTAAATGAAAATTATGACCCTTCTAAAGAAAAAGAAAAAAGAATTTAAGTTTGAGAATGAGAATGATACGATGCTACGTGTTCCCTATATAGAATGAAATCGTGTACACTCGCCGAAATAATTCTAAAGCGATTTGAATCATTTGAGATGTGGATCTATTAGACGACCTCTAAAAATACGTCGGATCAAAATGACCGCTAATGACAACAAACCATGAGACATTCAGAAAAATATTCTGCAACTCGTAACTCAAAGCAAAATTACTAGAAAAAGAGGTAGCTGAAGTAAAATAATGATGGCTAATAAAGAAAATAAATCATATTTGACTCTAATTAGTTATCCTTTCGATCCGACTATCTCAACTTAGATAATTTCAGCTAATTGAAGAATAAATTAATTACACTAATCAATTAATCATCTTTTAAACACTAATTTAATGTATTAATTATAAATATATACATATAAAATCAATTTTGTCGAAAAATATTGTTTTTCCGCTACCGTGATACGAACCTGGATCTCTATTTCCAATACGGGGAAGTACACTACCAATTGTGTTATAACGCCAGTATTATTCATGACAAATTTCCGAACCTATATGTTACACTTTTTCAAATTAATACATCTATTGTTCCATTATTTTTGAAAGCCGTCTATATTATTTTTACGGAATCACAAATACCTTTGAGTAAACCGACTGCAGACGCCAGAATTATTTTGATTAAATTTTGGACACATTGATACAACTTATATTATTACGGAGAACACATTCTTATTGTGAAGTTGTAATTATTCAGAATATGTGTCTGTGATGTTTGAAATACTAATTTAATGTATTAATTATAAATATATACATATAAAATCAAATTTTGTCGAAAAATATTGTTTTTGCGCTACCGGGATGTTATATACAAAAACAATATTTTTCGACAAAATTGACTATATATGTATATATTAATAATTAATACATTAAATTAGTATTTAAAACATCACAGACATATGTTCTGAATAATTACAACTTCACAATAAGAATGTGTTATCTTTAATAATTAATTATCTGTCTGTCAGTGAGAGATAAAACGTAAAACTTTTCTTCGCGATCAGATTTAATTTAAACTTAAAACTCATCTTCATTATTTGTAGTTGTGATAAAACGTCCTTAGTAAAACGTATAACGTAGGGTTTTTCATCATTTTTTTATTCTTCACGAGGGCTGTCTAAAAAGTTTCCGACTTAACAAAGAAACAAGACATTTTTTCTTCAAATTTATTTTTATTTTTCTACATAGTCTCGTTGTAAGTCTGTACACTTCTTCTAGCGATGCTCCCAAACACCCCAACCAGTCCAAATAGTACTTGGAGTCTCTCTGCAAAATAGTTTTTTAGCTCAGGGAACAAAAAAAAGTCGCTTGGGGCTAGATCTGGTGAGTAAGGAGGGTGGTCAAGTAATTCAAATCGTTATTCATTGATTTTGGGCCGGGCAACCGCTGAGGTGTGAGACGGCGCATTGTCTTGATGGAACAAAATTTTTTCTTTCTAAAAATGTGTCCGTTTTCCCGCAATTTCTGCCTTCAGCCTGTCAAGTGATGATGCATCGTGTGCTCCTGTAATGGCTTTTCTTTTTTCAAGATAATCAACTAAGATGGCTGTCCCGGAAAACAGTCGCCATCACTTCCCAGCCGAAGGAACAGCCTCGCCTTTTTTGGAGCCAATTTTCCCTTCGCAGTCCACTGTTTTGACTGTGTTTTTATTTATGGAGTATAATGGTGTATCCAAGTTTCATATATAGCAATTAATCCGCGCCAAAACTCTGATTTATTGCACCTAAACTGTGCCAACAGAGCGTTGCAAATGTTCATTCGAACACGTTTTTGGTCCGGAGTGAGCAAACGCGGCACCCACTTTCTCGTGCCTAAATCTTGATTCAATATGTGACAAACACATTCTTTGAACATAAGCAGGATCTCTGCTATCTCTCTAACCTTAATTCGACGGTCATCCATCGCCATTTGGTGAACTTGAGAGATGTTATCGTCAGTGGTTTAAGTTTTTGGCCCTTCCGAACGTTCATCGTCACCCAAGCTAGTACAGCCACGTTTAAATTCAGGTGTCTAAAATTTCACCGCGGTAAATGATGGTGCAGAGCCCCCGTACACGGCGTCCAACTCATCTTTAATTTGTGCAGGCGTATTGCCTTTCAAAAACAAATACTTAATGACAGCTCGACACTTGATTTTTTTCCATTTTCACAAAATCACTCGCATTCATTCAAACGATTGTCAAATAACAACTGCGCTCCCAAAGTGGCTGAAATTTTAGTGAGTACTTATCAAAACATGTGCAAACATGTTTCCCAACTTTTGTTGACGAGAGCTGCCATCTTCATGTCGAGGTCGGAAATTTTTCAGACAGCCCTCGTATATATCTAATATAAAAGTAAATACGTGTGTAGCGATCGTAATTCGAATCCACCGCCATCTCAGTCGGCATCGACGCCAGCGACACCGTTGCCGGCTGCTGCTACCAGCCTTGCTTGGCAATTCACCGCCAAGCAGTCTCTCCAGTTTCAGCGTTTCACAACGGCGGTCTTGTCGGCTCGCGGTTGCCGTGCAAGACCGCCAATTTATTTCATTTCACGCACACATACTCCTTCTACATTCTTCATTCATTCTTTAATTCTATCTGTCTTCATTGTTTTTATCATACCGACAATAAACACCACGACACACACAGCGATCACATTTATTTCATTTAACCACCGTCCTAGCCCCCAAACATGTAATACTGTTCATTTATTTTAATAAATATTATTTCCCACCCGAAAAAATTTTCTGCATCGCTTTTATATTTATATGGATGAACTTTGCCGATCTTGGAATGGAGCAAAAAATAAAAATAAATAAAAAAATATTAACTTTTCCGCGATGTCATTGTTCGTTGTGATAAAAATACGTCTGAATGCGTCGACCAATACAAAGAAAAGTTTGCAAATAAAAAATAAAGAGTTATGAAGCCATTGCCTGTTGCATTTATTGTTCAGTGATTGGCTCGGCATTTGCATAAAGAACTAATGAATCGGAATCAAAATGGACATTTGTTATGCAAAAGTTGTTGTGCTTTTCATATTCCATCATTAATGGGAGGACGCATTCACGGCCGCGGGCAGATACCTGCAATGCCGACAGTCCGAGGTCATCAACCATTTTTCAAGTATCTGAAAATGTAACAAATTATGATATTTTTGCAATATGCGAAGTATGAACAAGCCCTTGCATAAATAATGTTGATATTTGTACCCCCGTGAGTACTGGATTAATAAAAGCATGAAAATATGTAATAAAAGTATATTTGGGGGTTAGGACGGTGGTTAAATGAAATACATGTGATTGGCGCGTGTTGAGGTTTATTGTGACAAATGATAAAAACAATGAAGACAGATAGAAATGAATACAGTGAATGAAGATGTAGGAAATGATGAAATGAAATGAATTGGCAGTCTTGCTCGGCAAGCGCGAGCCGGCAAGACCGCCATTGTGAAACGCTGAAACTGGAGAGACTGTCTGGCGGTGAATTGAGCCAGACTTGTGGCAGCAGCCGGCAGCGCTGTCGCTAGCGTCGATGCCGACTGAGATGGCGGTAGATTCGAATTACGATCGCTACATATATAAGGCCAAGTACAAATATGACATACTATTGAAAGCAGATCTAACATCAAGACTAAAAACATGCTGAGAAGCTTGGTAATGAGAACGCTTAGTTCCATCACTGGAAAGAGACAGGATAAGGAATCCTCGGTGCCTGAACGTAGAGAAATGTGCCAAAAAACGACATTATCAGCCATGTTGGAATGCGCACATACATCCGAGGTGCATAATAGATAATAATAACGGATTTATAAAGAACCGAAAGATGAATGCATAAAGAAAAGAAGACACATGTGTATGCATGTTTACGAAAATGCCTTCGATAGCTGGTTCCCAGGTTTCTGATTGACAATAAGGGCACATATGATATATGAACACTGCACTAACCTTTTTATTGTACTCGCTGTCTTTCTGGTCCGATGTTGTTGTTCTTTTGTCTGGGTAGATTTCGACCGACCGAAGTGCGCAAACCAGACGATTGGTTAATTTGACCTGTTTATTATAAAGGTCGGCCTTGCATCAGTCGGTTAACAAATGAGAGAACCCTTTGCACTGTTAATTACGCGAGTTTCCAAATAAAAATATCCTTATATTTAGATTTGAGAGTCTGTAAAGGGTTACCCGACAATTGCGCCCTGGACAAATTCACCCCGGAAAAAAATGTGCCCCCGACATATGCGCTCTATATTATGTGTCTGGACCAAAACGTTAAAAAAAAATTGACACGACGCGACGCTGCCATCGATGTCTTATAAAATTAATAAATTAAATAAAAATAGATAAACGAAACTGTAGATTATACTCTAAATAATTAATAATATAATAACTTAATTTGGAAAAAGTTATACAAAGCCAACGTGTTAACAATAAACAGTTGATGAATTGGTTTGTACAAATTTCCTCAAAAGCTGTCTCACTAGAAAAATTATTAAAATAATACTTTCGCGAGTGTTTTATGTATGCACACGGAAGATTAATAAAAATATTATTTCATTGAAATACAGTTCACCATTCACCGTGCGATTCAAAAATTTATTATTTTGTCGGGCGATAATACATATGAAATAATAAAGGTAATTACTTTACTAGACGTGGTCTGTTCTAAAGCAATTACCTGTACAGTTTTTAAAAGTTGTAATTGTTTAGAGGTAAGTTAAGTATAATGTTAAGTAAGTTATTAAAAGTTGTGTGAAAGAAGTGCAATCTGAAGTTATAAAATATTATTGTCTGTAATATACAATAGTTGGAGACAAAAATGTGTAGGTAGTTAGGTTAGCACAAATGACAAATAAGATTCATTTTTCTTTCTACGCACATCAAGCAAGTTTGAAGTCGTTAATCACTTTAGACCCTTTAAGGTCTAGTGGCAATTTGTTAAATATTCGCGGAGCACAAAATAAGAAAGTTCGTTGAGCGAATTTGGTATTAAATTTAGGCACTGGAAAACATCCTAAGGCTTTGCTCCTAGTTTCCTTTGAATCGGATCGTGGAAGTAAGGTTAATTAAAAAAAAATAGTTTTAAGATTGCTCTGGTAAACAGTTGTCTTATATCTAAAAAACTTGGAAGGATATAAAGAGTTATGTCTGAATGGCCTCTCGTTTATTACTCTGATGACCCATTTCTGAGCCTTAATTAGAGAATCCATTGAAGCAAGAGCTGCACCGCCCCATGCACATATTGCGCAACTGATGAGACTCTAACAAAGTGAATAGTATACCATTTTTAATAAAGTAATAAATAAATATAGATTAATTTTCTCACTTTGGAGCTTAATCGGGCATTTCGGGCGGGTCACCCTGTAAAGGTGCGTCTGTGGATGGGTCATTCTAATCCGCGAGTTAAACAGCGATGTATATTTGGGGGTTAGGACGGTGGTTAAATGAAATACACGTGTGATTGACGCGTGTTGAAGTTTATTGTGACAAATGATAAAAACAATGAAGACAGACAGAAATGAATACAGTGAATGACGATGTAAGAAGTTATGAAATGAAACGAATTGGTGGTCTTGCTCGGCTAAGGCGAGCCGGCAAGACCGCCCTTGTGAAACGCTGAAACTGGAGAGACTGTCTGGCGGTGAATTGAGCCAGATTTGTGGCAGCAGCCGGCAGCGCTGTCGCTAGCGTCGATGCCGACTGAGATGGCGGTAGATTTGAATTATGGTCGCTACATATATATCATCACCCCATATGTATTGTGCGCGGATTAGAATGGCGCGTTCGATATACACGTGCCTACCTTTAGCGACTCTCAAAGATCAAAATCTCATTGAGAGATCATCATAGACAAGGCTGCTTTACCGGCCTTATACATACGTATGAAGATACACGACACCGGCCGAATCAATGGGATTTTTGCACACAATTCAGTCGCGAAACTCCGCTGTCTGATGGTTGTCGCCCCCAGCCTCGGCGCCCGCCACGGCGAACATCGACACGAACATCGCGTAATTAAAATGGGCTTTTAATTAAATGGCATCCTATGCAGTCGCATCTCGCATGCTCACCTACTGCAGCCGTGACAGGTGGAGCCGTATCAAAGACCAACCCGGTAGCGCAGTGGAGGAGGCAGTAGCTTCGGCGTCATGGTCCGATTTAGATCAATGATCTGAGTGTAATATTTGGCAGTAAATTATCATTCATTATCCACATTGGTTCGATACCTAATAAAGGTCTCAAAATGTTGAGAGTTGTTTTGCGGACTGCAAAAAACCTTTCAGACCTGCACACTTATAAAGTCTTCTACACTTCTCTAGTCAGACCTCAGGTAGAATATAATTCGGCCGTATGGTCGCCACACTTCGAATCCAGATTAATTTTAAATTAAATGTACGCTCTGATGATATCAATTATGATTATCTCCTTAGCTGCATAAAATTGTTAAAATTATCGGCGAGACCTTATATTTTTATACAGGATCACCAAATTGTTGGTCTGCTTGACTATCACGCACCGTTGAGGTCATCGAGACACAATTCATTATTCTATTACAGGGATAATGTCAGAATACATTAACTAACTCCGCAGTACCCAGGATTATATTCTTTGGGGAATGAATATGCGGAGGTAGTCGACATTTTTGCTGTTAATTTAACTCTTTCTCAACTCGAAAGTGACGGATAAATTTGCGCTACGTCACATTTTATATTTATTTTTAATTTTGATTATGAAAAAACATGCTGACATGGTGTAATTTTTCTCTTTGTGTATTGCACTTCTGATGAACTGTTTCTGTTATTTTACAAATTATGTTAATACCTAAATAGGGCGTCTATAATAATAATAATAATAATTGTGGGATCTCTCAATAACCCAATTTCAGTGTTCTTTTTAGAAAACATGATCTTGCCTGTTCTTAAATACCGTCAAATTTTCACGCTGTATTAATAATTACATTTAACAGACAATATCACTCGGACGTTAAAATCTAAGTACAGAGTTTTTGCACAACAATATCTCTTTCAGCCTATGCGCTCGGTTTTGAGCGTCGTAGTCTGCTTCTATAGCGCGAACTACTCGCCTTCTGCCTTCGCCACCCTGGCTCTAGTTTAGTACTTCGTGTCGCTGCACTCCGGTCATTTCTCAGTCTATTAATCTTGTCGGATGAAGGTCGACGTCTCGCTGTTCGTCGTTTTTCAGTGATCACTAATTTCGTCATTATTGTTTTATTTCGCCAGCGGTTATTAAACAATAAAAGAAAATGCGTCACGCGTGTCAGATACATCACACCACCTCCGCATAACACACATTTTTTCCTACATATTTATTTCTCGTTGGTGTATGAAGTTTAAGGGTAGAAATATAATATTATACTTCCACCCTTAAACATTATATAAAACGGAACTCAATTTTTTAACGCGCACATGTATATACGAAATAATCAAATACAGCATAATATTATAGCGCAGTATCGTGTCATAATTAAGTTGGGAAAGTCTCTAAGAAAACATATTTTGTGTTAAAAAAATACGATTTTCGTTCAACTGTCAACACTTAATATATATATTAATTAGAAAGATATACATATAAAATCAACTGTATCGAAAAATATTGCTGTTGCGCCACCGGGATTCGAACCTGGATCTCTTTCCAAACCGGGGAAGGTGCATTATCCGAATATGCTACAGCGACAATATTTTTATATGTTACCTTTTCTGATATCGATATCAATAATGGTTAATGTATTGATATCAAAAAAGGTAACATATAGGTTCGAAAATTTGTCGCTAAAAATATCGTCGCTGTAGCATAGTTGGATAATGCACCTTCCCCGATTAGGAAAGAGATCCAGGTTCGAATCCCGGTGGCGCAACAACAATATTTTTCGATAAAATTGATTTTATATGTACATCTTTCTAATTAATATATTAAATTCATATTTAAAATATCACAGACCGTCTGTTCTGAATAATTACAACTTCACAATAAGAATGTGTTCTCCTAATACTTAAATAAATTAATAGTTAAACGTGTGAACTGAAGAGTTCATTTTATGTTATGAATGAGATGCAACACTCTGAGGTTCATACAATCCATATGGCGTATTAAAAATGAAACGCTTTTTATTGTACACGTAATATATAGGAGTATTTTAGCGCCTTTCGACGGCAATATCTTGACATCAAAACGCCTGAAGTAGGCAACATTTCTAGCATAAACAATTTAGTAAATACAATATAATTATCATAATATTTTTCCTTAATACGTAGGGTTCATTCCCAGCTTTCTAGTGTTAGTTCTTTTCTCACTCGCTTTTAACGAGATAAGATAAGAGCGCAATAAACGATATTCCTGTATACAAATTATACAATCTTATTATCATGCCTTGTTTAATGGAAAATTAAGAATTAACAACCGAAAAGACCTACTAATAAATAGTATTACGCTTCGGTAAGCACGCGATAAAAGTAATAACTAATTGTCACCAAACTTTAGCCGAAGTAAAGTATAACTGTTAATTCCCAGTCATCAATGACAGATGGAGAATGTTCTAGAATATAGTGATTTCTTGTTTGATGTAAAATAAGTGAAATAATCAAGTACAGGATAATAGTTTATATACGCTAACAGATGTTTTATATCATTATTGAATTCAGTGACGTAACTACACCAGTGCACATTGGATTCCACGTTAGACAGGAGCCCAAGAGGTCCGCGCCAGAAAAAACATACTTTTACAATTTTCAACGCCTTCGACAGCTGTGGTTCCCGGGTTTTCTATTGATAATATGGTCAGATATGAAATATAAACACTACCACTAACCATTTGATTGAGCGCGCTGATTCTCTGGCGTCGTGCTGGTCAGATGTTGTTGTTCTTCTTTCCGGGTAGACTTTCGACCGGCCGAAATGCGCACTCCCGTCGCTCGGATTATTAAGACCTCCTAACCGGATTTATGTCCGAAAGCGGCAATATACACACACATAAATGACCAATAGCAACAGCAATAAATCCCAGGGGTGCCAATCGAAGAAACAAAGGTAGAAATAGATCCCGTGGACTGTATCGATTGAAATGACTGTTAATTGAAGCGATCCGAATTAGGTTCAGAAAGGAATAATGGCAGTTGGATATGGCCTACCTTGATCTCTGTCTTGGGTTGGACGCCAATTGTACACCTCCAGTTGACTCGCACTTTTGTGGTGAAGAACGGAGATATCACTACACTTTCGCATGCTGTTGAACATCGCTTCTTTTTCGCGGTCTGGATTTTACGTACGGCGTAACTTTCGACTGTTGACAAATGCAATCTGGTCCCACATCCGCGAAATCCTTAAGTAATAGTTGGCCAGAGCGGGAATGGTATAATAAGGTTATTGGAAAGACGGAATGCACATAGAATATTCGACTTGCGTCAAAAGTACGTAAACAGCTAATATGGACTAATTGTTTAAATCTACTACATGAAGAAAAGGCATTATAAGATTAAAAAAGTGATTTCTCACTTGTTTAACCCTTCCCAAACCATGCAGTAAAACAGATCTACCATCATTATTAAACCTGTAATATTTCGGTAAATACATGTAACATAAAATTCATATTTTAGATAATCCTAAAGAAAATATTAGCGCGACTAGTAAAAAACAATTATGAAAAGGGAATAGTATAAAACAATTATTTTTCCATTCAATCCGTTGTAAAATTAATCCGTTGGTAAAAATACCATTTGTGATATGAAAGACAGAGATCACACACTATTTTCACAGTGAAAAGAACAACAAACATATAAATATAATTGTCTCTTTCTTACTAATTAAACGAAGAGAGATAAGAAGGAAAGATACATTGTATAGAACGTAATGAATGCTCTAAATTATGTTATTAATCATTTTTTCAAAATTGAATGCTCAATATTTAGAGTAAATTCGTGCCATTAAAGCCATTTAAGCTAATAAAAATATTTTTTACTGTTATTTACGGTAACACGAGTTGACAGCATGGCTGCGTAAGGGTATTTCATATCATGGTATGGTAAAGGTTAATAAAAACATGCCAATATATTATAAAAGCGTACCATACAGTTGTAGTCTGAAAACTAATCAATGAGTAGTTATTTTATATATATTTTAGAAAGTGTAAATATTATAGAAGACAAGATGCCAAATTTGGTATTGCTATTTATTGGATAATATCGCGTAGTATGTCATATTTTTATATATTATATATTTCACATAAAGCATAAGAAATCATGTATGACGTAAGATGGTAGTTATATTTCAACTATGTATTAGTAGGACGTATAAACTTAACTTTACACGATATCAAATCGGACAAAAGCATTTAATGCAAACCTAAATGAATTAGACTGACACAAATTCGCACTCGACGTAGAAGAAATAATCTATGGTCAACACCAAAACTGCAAATAATTTATCTGTGACTATTTCTGGCTCAAAATTGTATTGATCATGGATGTGGTGCACAACTGAGCAGTTTTGTATCTATTTTTTTTCCGTTTTACATTGCGACCTAATTTTTTTAGTTGATAACGTAAATTATAGATATAAATTTTTTTCTTGCTTTCAGTGCGTATTAAGATTTTTCTTTCGAACATATTTATTATTATTTTGATACTATACGTCCGAATATAGTAATTCAATTTACCGGGTGCAAAAATAATGTAAACTTGTTTGCGCAGATATTTCGGGCCATGTACTTTATAAAAGTACAATAAATACCATTAAAATCTTTGTAAATACATTACAAACTTCTTATAATCAGATTTAATTTTATAATTTCATTACAGTCTGTTCTTTAACTGTGTCAAGCCTCGGCGAGACGACGCTGCCATTTTTCTCTCTCTCAACGAGAGAAGACATCCCCGAAGATTAAACTAATTTGAGTTTCTTCCTTATTCTTGCATTGAACTTCTTGCACGACTTCAGGACAGTAGAATAAATATAATTAGGGACCCACCCTGATTTCCCGTCGATGCCTAAACCGATGTGGGGTGGAGGCAACCTTGGGGTAAAATAACAAGTCTCTATATAATACAATTACAGCTTTTTAAAATTGTTTAGAAAATAATATTCACGTGACATGCTGAATGAAGAACTTGCGTATAAAAAATCAAATGAAGCAATTAATTACAAGTCAACCCACCCAAACCTGTTATATAAAAGTAAAATATACCTTAATTTATTAATAAATTCGAAAGTAGTAGGTATGGTAGACCGCCGTGCGGCCACGGCTAGCCACCTATATTTCATCGTTGAAAACATAGTTTATTATCAAAAAAACGGGAAGCGGTATCCCACAGTAAACTTAACAAATATCCGCAATATTTGAATACCCGCTTACCCATACTTCCATAAATTTTCCATTAAATATAATAAAAAATAACTTCGTCTCTATGAGATGTCTATTATTTGTTTAATAACAGTGCCTTTGTAGGTGAAAATCCAGTAATTGTGTGCTCTTGGACATATTCAAATGTTGCTAATAATAAACTGGGTCAAAATAAGAAAATATTGATTTTTCATGCGTATTCTAGTATGTGTTTAAAATATTTTACAGATAAAGAATGTTAATTTAATAATATAAAAAAATAATAATTAGATTCTCATTGTGACATATATGCTGTTTCGGGGAAATGAATTATCAAATTTAGTTCTTAGATGGCGATAGTGTAATAGGACTCGAAGCGATTCCACATATTAACATATATACAAATTTGAAAAATTCGATAGATATGCAGATTGATGGGTGAGAGAATGGTGAACGTTATATTTATATAAAGTGATCACTTAAGCCAACCGAAGACAGGTCGTAAGCCCTGTGTAATTACTTCCATATATTTTTCATTAAATATACTAAAAAATAGCTTCGTCTCTATGAGATATCTATTATTAGGTTAAAAACAAGTATCCAATCACATATATTCTTAAAATGGTTTAAATACGTAATATAAAGTTCCGGCAGCGAGAGACATACGTGCTAACGATGGGTTCACACTGTACGAAGTACTTCAATGAACTAGTTCTTTATACTCACGCTTCGCAGTTCGCACGTTTTATATCGCGCTGACGTTTCAATAGTTCAATAGTTCAATACTTCAATACTTCGCACCATATCCACACACACAAGCAAAGTAAACAATTAATTTCAAACTATGTATGTATAGAGACGAAAGAGTTTGCCGCTCGCTTCGTGTAGTTCATTGAAGTATACTACGCGTAGTATCATACTACATACTTTACTCTTCGCTTCGCACCTTAGACACTATATTGAAGTATAATTCAATAACGGCTTAAGTAACGATTTAACCACACTTCATTGTACTATATGAAGTGCGAAGCGATTGCGACCTGCATCAGGAGCGGGCCATCCAGTGGTACCAACATACTTCGAATTAAGCGTTCATTACAAAATGAAGTTTTGTCCTTCGCTAATATGTGCGCTGCCTTCCAAAGCCAAAGGCAATCTGCAGAGCGAGTCGACAGAGGACTACTGCAGAGTGTACACCACTCATACCGGCGTTTAAAGTGTATTATAAAAATTGATAGATTTCTGGTCAATGTTTGCACTGTGAACAAATAAATCATTTAAATTTAATTTTGCGAGCGAGATACAGATACATGGAGAGGTATCAAATATAGTGGCCAATGCGGGCTTGTTAACCAAATTGAAGAAAGATTTTCCTTCACAATTTAGTTTCTTCAGACTACTAATAATTCATCACACAAATGAATTACCGGCAGGTACCTACCCAGTATAAATTGGAAACAACTCTCTTGGCGTAATTTCACATCTTGTGATTTATGAAATTGGAACACAAACAAAACAAATTTAGCGTTCGACAGTCGCAAACTTAACTAACAATGGCGGATAGTTGTGTCTATGATAAAACGAGTTGCCTTTGTGAATCCCGAGGGAGATGGGAGCAGATGAAGACAATTTTCGGAATTAAAATTACTACAATGAGAAATATGAAATTTCTCCGTTTTCTTTCCCATAGCTACGGACAAAGCAGACGAGTTGTGAAAGGAAAACTTACGAAATTGTTATGCAGAAAACTTAATGGCAGACATCAAAGAAGCATCGTTTTTAAACAAATGGAGTTTTATAAAGAAAACTAGGCACACTGCCACTGTTAAAAATAGTGTGTGGTATTTTTATCAAATCTGTAGATTTTTTTAAGCTTAGAAAGATACCTACGTAAATTAAGCTAACAACCAAATTTATATATGTATTATTAAAAGCTATTTTGTACATTTTAATAGTAGAAAAGTGGTTAATTATTTTGCTTATTAAATTAAGACCATAATTAAATCTAAAAGAAGTGATCGATATCTCATCTACCTATCACATTTTTCTACACGAGAAATAAAATAGGAATTTGTAAACAAATAAAAAAAATCCTCAATTGTGAGTATGAAGAAGTGTTAGATTTGGGAGTGAAGTGTAATTAATTCAAAGGCTGCCAACGATTTTATATATAAAAAGTACCTAACTAAAAATATTAAATGAATGATGTGTTTCATTGATCCAGCGAAGACATTCGCCTAATGACTAAGTGAGTCAAAACAAACAAACAATTATTATTCTTATTTTTTATAATGCAATTAGGACTTGATTTTGTTTGAAAGAAGCAAGAATATTGACATAAAATATTGTGTAAAGAAAATGGAAAGAGATTAAAAATGTACATAATTTATAATTACAGTTCAATATTTTTAGTACGACACTTGTAAAAACATATTCTCAGCATTCGAAGAAAAGTCTCCACTGTTTAAATGTGAGCAGGTGTACCAACTGTTACGAGAAAAGCGATTAATCAGCTTTCCTTTGCGCTGACAGGACAAACAACAATGGCCGCTACACAATATATTTATGGATCCGTTTATTTCATTCCTTATTAATCCAGATACGACCCGCTGCTTTATATTTACTCGTAGCAGAGTAGGTGCGCTCCATGTTTTCAAAGAATAACGTATTCGACGTTCTATTACAATATTAATATTTGTTCGGGCGTGACAACGAGAATTCTGGTGGTAATAATGACATTGGAAATGTAAAGTGAAGTTTACACGGCACAATGATTGAATGAAAATTATTACAATTATTTATTATAATTATACGTAAACATTAGTGATGCTTGTAAATACACACGATGCGGTCATCGCTGGATAGTTTCTGAACACAATTTAATAAAATGGATATCTCGTAAATGTGAAATCGTTAACTTCAATAATATTTATGATAATGTCTGAAAAAAAATTTTTTTAAAAAGAAAATTCAAGTGATGTTGTAAATTGAACATTTTTCGAATTTACTAGACGTGTAAACACCATCTCTCACAAACAATAGCATTGTGACTACAGAGGAAAATTGTATAAGTCTACATTTTAGCCCGGCTGACGAGCGATTCTCAAAGCGTGCAGACAAATATATTATTTTTAAGCAATACATTATTCGTATTTTCAGACAGCTAATAACGAGGGGCGAAGATGTGGATTACTCAGTTAATGTTTCTGTCCAAATGGACTAACTCTTCATTTGTGAGTAAATGACATAATACAAAATACATTACATCGGAGTGAAGTGTCAATTTTATTTGAAACACGAATTTGATTGATATGGTCCTTTTTGTACTGATGGTGTCAATTTTTTAATAGAAAAACTAAACACTTTATTTCTAGTCAGAAACTTCTAATTTAGAATTTATTTCAGAATCTTACAACGGCCTACTTTTAAGATCTCTGTACCTGCTATGAACGACTGAAATTTATATACATATTTTTTTTTAAATAAGCATTGTGTTCTAAATATTTTAAGAATTTAAATCTTATAAACAATCAGGTTATAATAGTAATAAATATTTTTTTTGTCATCTACAAAGTGGAATCAAATTATGAATTATGAAGATTTGTTATTGTGCTTTTAATACTATTTCATTTTTTAATCTTTTTCTTCTGCCGATCTGCGTCCAGTGTAGAATATAGGTCTCCCTTTTTACACTTTCCACAGCTCTCTCTCTAGGGATTTGCTTCAAATTTTTCCCAATATCCAGTCTTGTAAACACTTGTTTATACCTAATACTTATCCAAAGAGAGTCAAAACTGCTACTTTATTCTTATTATTTCAAAGTAATTGTTCCTATCGGCAATGTATAAAACATCGCGAAACAGTTAACTACAGCAGAAAAATGTAGCGCCTAATTTCAAAACCCCTTAAAACTGATAATTTAAGTTAAATATGCAGTTTTGTAAATTTTTGTGTCAACTACACGCAAAACACATTGTTTCTCGCAAAAACCACTTACATCCATTGATATTGCATGTTCAAATTACGGTTAGTTCAAAAATACCCCAAAGTAGACAGAGTATAATGAAATCAGCCAATCACAACGCTTGCCGATGATCACGTGATCTAAAATCCAGTATGCCTGCCAGAACGATATATACAGTAAAAAATATACATTACTGTGATGTCCTTGGAATGGTGGGATGGTGTGTGTATGTGTGTATGTGTGCCGCACCGCCGGTGCGGGTATGTGTGACTATAAAGACGGCGCGCAGGAGTGCGCGCGTCTCTTTTACCTGTATTATATATCTTATTGTAATAAAAGATTAATTATTACAAAGTCTATTTCTTGGACCTTCACATTACGAGGTGTACACTAAAGACGTACTAAGAAGTCAAGTACGTAACAATTACAGAACTATGTCTTTAAATAATGGTAATGTAAAAACAAACATTTTGTACATTTTCTTTCAAAATATACGATTTCATCCATAACTCAAAAACACATAAAGTCGTTTTAGGGGGTTTTGGAATTAGGCGCTACAAATATCCAACTAGGCAGACGATCAACTCAAAGAAACAAGGACCTGATATACGCGTGCAATGTCGGAAGTTTATATAAACCTGAAGCATTCAACTGTCTAATTATTACAATGGTAGGCGAGCGTCCTGCAGACCGACCCAACGTATCGGACCAATTTATAGTCACGTATGTCGTAACAGCAGGGGCCACGCTATCCAGAGGGCCCCTAAATCACTGAAAAGGAAAACAAAACTGGTAGCGACAGAGAAAAATAACTGGCAGATCCGATTGTGCTCGGCTGCCATAGGGTATTCGCGACTTCATCTTCGATCTTTGTTGTTTCGGTTCGAGAGCTCTAGACTCTACGTCTATTATTATTATTGATAGTTTAACGTCAATTTTCTATCTGTATGTAAAACTATGTTCTATGGATTTATGTTATATGATTTTTATGAATAAAAATAACACTTAAGGGATGCCGCAGGGTCTAAATTTTAAAACTTTTGCGATGATTGCTAATAACTGCATTGAATTTCTTCTCTTTTTTCGTTTTGCATATACTTATGTTATTGAATAAAAGTCGCGTATTTTTATTAGTTTTGATGAGTGGGACCGACAGGAAGCCCTAGCTTCTAAACCGGTCCCGGGAAAGGGTGGGTCATTTGTCAGCTGTCCTTTTTTTAGTTCAACCACCTCAAACATCTTGTCTATTTTTGTGTTGGTGTTCGTAGGTTTAAATTGTATTGATATTCATATATTGTGAATATTAACGGTCGTGGAGTTCCAAATCTCGCGAGAACAGAAGAACTTATATAAATAAAAATAACCCGTACTTATTTAAACAACTCATTGAAAAAAAATAGCCTTTAAAATGTAAAATATTGAGAGCCGCAATGAATGAGAACAGGCGAATGAGTTTGAGTTGATTACGTTTGTAGGCGAGATGAGACTCGCCGAGAGGGGTGAGGGGCAGAGGGGGTGAGAGGAATAATATAAAATCATCTCCGCCCTCGTCATCCGCCCCCGTAACCAGCCCCCACCGCCCGCCCCCGCCCGCCGGCCCCCAGCCACCAGTAACAGGGTGAAAAAATTATCCCCCCGCAATGGAGAGAACAACTGCTGGTAGCCGGAATTTTAAACTCTGATTTTAAACTGTTTTCTTCTTTTCTTCGTCATGCCAGTATTGACACGCAGCGGCCTTGATCAGATGAGACTCGCACTTCTGTAAGTCCCGGTCTTGAGTCGCCATCACGGCTGACTCCGGGATGCAGCGCATCTATATATCGTGGCTCTCTTCCAAGACGTCTTCGGCCCGAAGTTGCGCTCAGGATTATCTCATTTTCACTTTGTTATGTGACTGAAGATTTGGAATAATTTTTGTTAACTGCTGTAGATATCGGTAGCGTGCAGTAGCTATACATTTAGGTTATGCTGTTACCAATGATATTATACACTCATATATAATATATGACGGGGAGGTGCATATAAAACTTCAATGTCACAATTAGAAATCACTCAAAAACTGATAATAAAAATTATTCTAAAAAAAAAAAAGACTATCCAAGTATACAATTTTAAAGTACCAAAAATAGTAGACATATACAAAAAAAAAATCAATATCTAGATATAGAGATCAAATTGATATCCCAAAACTAAAATATACCACAACTCAAAATCAATATATTTATCAAGGTATCAAATTTTTTAACAATCTCCCCATCACAATTAGAAAAATTACGGACTATCATAAATTTGTAACTGAAGTTAAAAAAATATGTACACAGACTAACTGAAACATTAATTAACTCGAATATACTCCTTCTCTATACACGAGTCTCACTCTCATAGAGAAGAAACAAATGTTAAAATATATATATACATATCCATAAATTGTATTATATTTTTTATATTAATAAAAAAAATTTAAAATTTAAAAAAATGTAATACTATATTATACAGCCCTATCATGTATTTATTTATAATTTTAAAGTACTATTAATAGTGTTTTAAATATTTAAGTTTTAACGTAAAATAATACCCTCTTACTCATATAAAAAATGTATGGACGTTTTTAAGAACACTTTGCGTAATAACTAAAGGAAATAATTATTTTTATTAATGGTTAACGTAGGAAATAGTTCTGCCAATAGCTTTTTGTTTTCCCAAATCAAAAACCAATCCATGCACCAAATTTAAAGAACATTCATGAAATCAACAGGTTAAAAACAGTAAGATTGTAAAATTCGTGAATTAGTAAAAGAGGAAGTAGACACTTTAATGATTTGCACGCAGTGTAAGCCTTTCTTATATTATTCTGTTGAAAAACAACATAGATCCTAAAACTCCATACAAAACGGATCAACCGAATTCAATAGTTAATAAATACCGTTCTTTTCTCTCAAGACACTCTTGCAATCGGACTTTTAAATTTGCAAACACGCGAGAGCAAAGCGTTGGTTCAATGGCAGCAACTTCACGGCAGATATTTTCTTGTAGGACCTGAATTGTTCGAGGATTTTTGCTGTAAACTCTCGACTTAAGGTATCCCCACAAAAAAAGTCGCACGATGTAAGATCCGGCCCAAGGTATGCCACGAAAAAGAACATCCAGGAATATAATAGAGGGGATATGACCTGACCTTTCTGACATGTTTGCAATGGTCTGGTCATATCTTCGATCTGAGTACATCATATTTTATAATGGCCCGTGTCCAGGGATGAGATTTCTCTCTGAGATTCGACTCGGCACAAGGTAAAGGACGGTACAGAGTTTGGCAAGTATCGGTGTAGCAGCCGTATGATTTGCGTGCGGATTAGAATAAAATATCGAGTATACGCGTGCCTTTAGCGACTCCTTTAATTTTCATCTATACCTGTACCGGTACATTTATTAAATTGCTATCAAAATTAAAATAGTACTTAATAACTAAGAGTGAACATATTTTATTTATATTTTATTAATATAGTGTATACATAAGTATTCTTATATATGCTCTATTATAAACAAGATGAAAATCGTTTGTTTTTACAACTTATCTTTCACATATTTGGCTTAGTTTCATTTTGAATCTATATAGTTTCTCCTCCGTTTTTATGTTCTGGCATTTCATTAAAAATCTTCATCACACTGTACATCCTCGATTTCTGAGATTTAGCCATCTTCTTGAATGGCAATCTCAGTCTATTATATTTTCCTCTTGTATGCTGTTCGTGCACACATTGATTTGCATCAATAATTAAGTCCTTCCACGAAGAATTTTGAAGGTTATGATGAGAAAAAAATGTGTCGGTAAAGTCGTTAACTTCTGCAATTTTTCGTCATTCTCTTTAGTCGAGGCAAGATCCGGAGAATAAAGAGGGTGTGGTAAAACTGACCACGAAATTCTTAATTTTTTTCGTGGCCGTAAAACGACACTCGTTTATGAACCAATCCAGTACGTACTTCATCGCAACTTGCTGTAAATAATCTTGATTTTTCTCTGTTGCCAATGTTGGCGTCCGGCGTCTCATAACGGAGTCAAAACTTCCAAAGCACAAGATGGGAGATATTCATCTCCTAATATAATATTTAGCCTGACGTTGGGCGCGGCGGGGGCGGGCGGGGCGCGGGGCGGGCCATTGTGAGTGGCGCGCTCTGCCGGGCCTAATGAAAATTATGCATTAGTTCTGTTTTCGAAAAAGGAAAAAAGAAAGAAGGAAGGGGTTCCCTCTTTATTCCATGCAGATAAATGTATACGCCGGGCGTCTATTCAATTTCGTGTGTGCTTTGCGACCATTGTTGTCTCTGCACCGCTACTGCACCGTTTGTATCTGATGCGCGCGAGTACTCCAATTTAATGCATTTTGCAATCAGAAGAATAATAAAACTTTATATATCTAATTTTTCTAAATCATCCGACTGTGTTAAATGCGTAAATTTGAGAACTCATCGGCACATTAATACAAATATTTAAAATATGAATTAAATATATTAATTATAAAGATATACATATAAAATCAATTTTATCGAAAAATATTGTTGTTGCGCTACCGGGATTCGAACCTGGATCTCTTCCCTAACCGGGGGAGGTGCTTTATCCAACTAAGCTACAGCGGCATTATTTTTAGCGACAATTTTTCGACCCTATATGTTACCTTTTTGAAATCAATACATTTAATCGTTCCATCATTTGACAGAGCCATCTACCTTATTTTTACAGAATCTCAAAATACCTTTAAGTAAATCTGATAGTAGACGCCAGAATTATCAATTCATTTTTATTAAATTTTGGACACATTGATACAACTTTATTATGTTCTGAATAATTACAACTTCTCTTCTCCTGTTCTCCTAAAAAATACAAATATTTTTTTTATAAATTAAATTAATCAACTAGAAAGATATACAGAAAAAATCGATCTATTTAATTGCTGGACCTCTTCCTATTCGCAGAAGCGCGTTCTCCGATTTCGTTGCAGCAATCTCTTATCATTTTTGACAAATTTTGAACGTATATTCTGTAATCTTTCCATTTTTCATTATATTTAAAAAATGAATCAACTTCATACTGTGGTATGATAGGAAGAGGTCCAAGTTTGAATCCCGGTAGAAACTAAATATTTTTTCTATAAATAGATTTTTCTAGTTGATCCATTTAATTTGAATTAAAATACCACAGAAGTACATTCTAAAAATATAACTTTACAACAAAAATGTATAATCTTTAAAATGAAGTTTAATTTAATTTCACATTAAATTAAACCAGAATTCAATAATAACAAAAAGTTTCTCTAATTAATTTTAAATTACATTTTTAATAACATGTTGTTTAAAAAATCCCTTCCGACATTGGTCACAAGAATCGGGTAGATGTCGTTTGTTTGTGAAAAGAAAGATTTTTTTTTCTTCTTTTGAATGCATTTTAATTTTTTTTGTATAGTCGCCATTACGAAACGGACTGACTTTGCCGAGATATTAACATGTCCAATTCATCAGAAGACGTTCATCGAAATCTGATGTAATAACTGCAGAGACAAATATTTTTTTTACTAAAACGGGCTGTTTGATTGTCGGCACATCCCGCAGTAAACTCATTTTACTCTCCGATATCCGATAGTAAAAATGAGAATCTGTAGTTAAATTTGGCGAACTCTGACATCTGACACGTGGATACTTTGAAAGTTGCAGTATACGACATTATTGTGATGAGAGTACGTCCGACGACAATCTAATTGTAAATTTCGAACGCAGAGGCGAAAAATCCATAGATAATGCATAAAATAAGCATGTTCCATGATTAAAGTTGACGTTCAAACAACCCCCAAACGATATTAACCACGGACGTTAGTAAAAAGTTACCATAGTAAACATTTACTACTGATCACGCGACCGGCCCTAAGACGTAACAAGCACAAATAAGTGTAAAACTAATTTAATGTATTAATTATAAATATATACATATAAAATCAATTTTGTCGATAAATATTGTTTTTGCGCTACCGCGATTCGAACCTAGATCTCTATTTCCAATCCGGGGAAGTACACCACCAATTGTGTTATAACGCCAGTATTTTTCATGACAAATTTTCGAACCTATATGTGTTACACTTTTTCAAATTAATACATCTGTCGTTCCATTATTTTTGAAAGCCATCTACATTATTTTTACATTATTCAAAAATAATGGAACGACAGATGTATTAATTTGAAAAAGTGTAACATGTAGCTTCGAAAATTTGTCATGAAAAATAATGGCGCTATAACACAATTGGTAGTGTACTTCCCCGGATTGGAAATAGAGATCCAGGTTCGAATCGCGGTAGCGCAAAAACAATATTTTTCGACAAAATTGATTTTATATGTATATATTTATAATTAATACATTTAATTAGTATTTAAAACATCACAGACCTACAATTACAACTTCATAATAATAATGTGTTCTCCTTAATAAAACTAATTTGATATTTTTTAATAAAAAAAACTAATAATAATAAAAATAAAGATTAAACTTGTTCGAGCCCCGAATGACTGAATATTTGTCCGGGCAGGTATTTCTAACCGCCCCTAAATTTCACTCGGATTAAGTGTACGAAGACTCGGGGAGAAATTATATAACATTTTTATTTTCCTTGTGAAACACATTGAAGCGCTTCTCTTTGTTCACTGCAGGAGATGAAAAATTGAGCGAATACCTGTCCGGGAGGCTCCCGCCAAGATTATATTGAAATCAATTGCGATTGTATCCTCGCTGAAAGGAAATATTAAAATCTAAAAAGAAATATTAAAAAATTTGATAACGCGAACGGTACATTTTTTCGTTTACTTTTTGTCCTTGGTCAAATGATGAATAAGTTAATCTGTTAAGTACTAGGTAAGGTACGCAATACAAGTTTCGAAATATCTGTATTTAATATATATTTAAATAATGTTGAACTAGTTTAAAAATTTAAAATATTATATATTACGAAACTCAAATCTTTAACTACTGCATTTATATTTTACGTATTATACACTCAGGTCTCTTTTTATGCGGTAGATACGTTCCACATGTAAACGCATAAAAAAAAACTACACACGCGTATAAAAATAATTTTTAATATAACGAAAAACGCGTAAAAAAAGTTTATTAAATTTCAGTAAAAATATAATCTTAACTTCCAAATTTATAAAAAAAAAAAAGATATTTTTTTTCTTTAGAATTATCATCGCTATGTGACAATGTTCGGCATAATTTGCGAACTGGTTCATAATCACTTTCATCACTAGAAGAGATAGTCGGTGCATCAGATCTATGCCTCAACTTCGCATGTTGATTTTCTCTTTTGACAATAAAATCAGTGATTAAATTTTGCGACGATTTTGCTAATTTTTTGTACAATTCCTGATATCCAAAGAAATGCAATTCTGAAGCTCGCGTTGAAACTTGAATGCTCGTTCAGAATTATCATCTTTTTCAATGAAATGGTTTGCCAATTTACTGCTGAAGTTCTGTTGAAGACCGTCTCGAATTCCACTTGCAGTGAGGGCGACTGCAGTTTCATTTTCTGTTTCTTCGACGGTATCGAGAGTTATACCAATGATATCATTGTAATTCGTGACATTATCCTCTGCATTATGCTCACTGATAATTTCTGAAAACAACGGAGGGGGGAGAAACGCATCCAGATATACCCAATTTCACTTGGTTTCGGCTAAATTGTACTGACGCAGACTGTGTTTGCATATATAGGCAAAATTCTCCAAATTTTTGGCCCTTTTAACATGTCAAATTAGTTTAAAATAGTTATTTATAAATAAAACCTTCTTGAAATATAAACCGCATAAAAAGAGACCCGAGTTTATATATTAAGGAAAACATACACTCTCAGAACACAGTTCTGTGGTATTTTAATACAAAATATTTAGTTGCTACCGGTAGCAACGAAATATTTGTATATTTTTCTAATCGATTAATTTAATTTGTATTAATATACATATTACGCATGTGTTCCGAATTTTTAAAGCACACTTTTGGTGCGTCTTTCGAATCAGCCGCAATCGATGTTCCTCATCCATATATTTCTTAATGCTCGTCTTGTCAGTGTGAACCGAAATTTGTTCGATCTCGACATCGCGATAGCATTCGCGGTGTGGACATTTCAGCTCCAGTGCACCAGCACAGTATTTTGTGACATTTTGTTTCGATCACGTATTGTTTGTTGTTTGTGTGCCGTGGGTGAACTTGTGACATCTCCGTATTGGGATCGGAGATCGGCTCATCCGCGTGCCATTGTGTGATTTCGTGAAACGTCATATACAAGGTAAGGCGAGCAGTCCTTCCGAATCCCGGTTCCTGAGATCACTGGTCCTTTGGCTAGAACCCATATTCTCTCACCGACCACATCTTGTGCCAAGGTTTTCCTACTTCCCTCGATGATTGACCGAAATTGTCGTATTCCATTCCGCGGGACGTGTGACCCGGATATTGCGCAATTCGTTAATTTAGATCCTGTCGATCCGGATTTACATTCCGAATTCAGAATGTTTCTCAACACTGTGTGATAACCTAACCGAAGACCGGAAGAGGTTTAAGAATTTGTTACTTTAGGAAGAAAGGAGGCTGCAATGGAAGGAACATGTAGCAAGCTTAAATGAGTCCTGTAATGTAGGTCCCACCCTATCCCGGAATCGTTTTGATAGTTATTTACTCTCATTTCTATTCCACTCAACAAAATATTAAAGTTTGTTTTTGCATTATATTTTTAGAACAGTTTGTTAAGTTCCGACAGTTAATAAAACCTTATGGCTTTCCTACAAATCACCTTTTTTCCATTTCTTTATTATTACAATTGGCCAATATTACTTTTTTTTTATTACATTCAGTCATTAACATCTTGATACCATCATAGGTTGGCTCCAGTATCATCGTATCACATTCAATTCAGAAGAAGATACATAAATCACACACCCCCAAAAGGGGAGGATCGACGTCACATTTATGTATTGCAGTTGCAGAACTCGGTCACAGTTCGGCAGAAATTCATCCTGTCCAGGTCGCAAGAAGTGCGAGGGAGAGCCAGTGGAATGTTCCGTTAGGTCTCTTTAGCCACTGTTCTTCCCGGCATCGTCAATCCCAGCAACCCCCAGCGGGAGACACACGTCCCAATAAATCCCCGTAAATGTCCGAGCTTCCTTTAATTTCTTAACAGGTCATCGTTCCGGGGGATCCGATGACCTGTTCCTTCTAATCCTGCAATTATGATCTCACATGCATCATTCACAATCACCCAGTCTCATATGATGTGCTCCGGCGTCTGCCTAATCTTAGCGCAAGCACCACGGTTCACGGACAAGTCCTAAGTCGAAGAGTTTACTCGTGAAATGCTCATGCCCCGAGATCATCTGCATCTAGTAGTGGTTCAGCACCTCCACCTTTCATTTTCACCGCCACGAAGGAGAGAAAGGTGCAAGTGCATCTGCCCTGCGCGGCAACGTCCCACCTTTCTTGCCTTTCCGGTAATATGTAAAAAGATCTTTCACAGGATCGAGATCGAGAGGAAGACCGAGACACAGATAGGCGGATAATTTAAAGACGGACCTGCAACACGGCTACCTAATCAGTGAGACTGGACCACAAGGGCAATGACTGACAAGGGTTAGATGGTGCTCTGTGTAGTGACACTGCGATCATGGACTTTGAGTCCGAAAAATTTACGAATGTATTTGATAAATAAAGATTTAGAAATTCGTAAAAATTTGACATAACATATATATAAATTGGACATAATTACAAATTTAAATCGGTTTTTTTAATTACTGTAATCGATACGGGTCTTGTCTTGCCGCTACAAGGGCTACGAGTTCGATTTGTTTTATCGTTTAAGGATACAAAATGTAGGCACGAATTTTGAATTATTATGTATATTTATTAAGGTCGATTATTTATCGGAAGTTAAGTTAAAGAATACATGTGTCGCAGCAGGCGAAAATGTTAAATATTTTACTGAAGAAAAAAATGAATCCATTTATACAGAGAATATCTTTGATTAAATTTGACAAGCATAAAAGTGGCTGATTTGACAAAAAGTATAAAAAATTGAAATTTGACAAGAATTATAAAAAAGCTGATTCTCAACTCATCATATTATTTTGATGCTGTAGTTAAGATAGATATCGGCCTGGCGCACATTTAATGTTTTTTTATGATCGTTTAATTGATATAAATTCTTCTCAAAAAATAATTTATTTTAATTTCGTTAAATATTTGTGTTGAAGTACGTATGCCGTAATGTATATTTTATACATTGGTCCAAATCGACTAATTACAGACAGACAATTATTAATATTTATTTATATAATTATATAACACTAAAAATCTGTAGTTTATAATGCATGGAACAGTTTTAAAAATATACTGTTAACCTTATTTTATGTGTAATATTTAAAATAAGAAATATGGTTGACTTTAGCAATGGTAGGAATGATCTATTTTATTTTTTATAATTAGTTTCAACACAAAGTCAGAAACAACATTCCAATCTTCAATCGGAATCGGAATGTTAAAGTCTAAACCTATCCACATCAACTTATGTCGGATATGATTCGAAAACTCTTCACTTGAAAACTCTCCCGACTTGAATACCCAATTTATTTCTTCCGCTTTACAAGATTAATCGGCCAATAGCTCCGTGAAAACATTTTCATTCCCTTAAATATATACGGATAGAACCAACTTACAATTTGCGATTGAACATCAAAAGTTTTGGGTGTGTACCTACTTAACAAATTTGTTTATGGAAAATTCAGTAAGGCTTTACGAAATATCATCGCAGCTAAGGAATTAAATTAATGAGCAGTTATTAAATTAAAAAATGCTCTCGCTACCTACGTGCAGCGTATCAACAATCTACGTACGACATGTTTTAAGTATGTGTTGTTTGCGTATATTAACAACATAAATAGACACTTTGAACTGGATCCTTTTTTCTGCTGATCAGTTTTGAGCTGTTCAGCGCATCATTTCTTAATGGGATCTATCGTTAACCCACCGATTGTGGGGTGCGATCGGTGATTCGTTTTTAAACCTTCCCAAACCATGCTGTGACACAGGTCTACCATCATAATTAAACCTGTAATATTTCGGTAAATACATGCAGCATAAAAATCATATTTTAGATAATCCTAAAGAAAATATTAACGCTTAAGAACAACTATTGAAAAACCAATTATGAAAAGGGAATCGTACAAAAACAATTATTTTTTCCATTTAATTCGTTGATAAAAATACTATTTGTGATATGAAAGATAGAGATCACATACTATTTTCACAGTGAAAAGAACAACAAACATACTAATATTATTGTCTCTTTCTCACTAATTAAATGAAAAGAGATAAAAAGTAAGGAAGGAAACATTGTATACGACTTAATGAATGCTCTAAATTATGTTATTAATCATTTTTTCAAAATTTAATGCTCAATATTTAAAGTGAATTCGTGCCATTAAAGCCATTTAAGCTAATAAAAACATTTTTTCTAATTGTTATTTACGGTAACACGAGTTGACAGCATGGCTGCGTTCGGGTATTTTATATCATGGTATGGTAAAGGTTAAAACCCAAAACACAGTTGAAGAGCTGCAGAAATTTGAATGGAATCATTCTCAATACGGTCCAGACTGGTGTCACCGGATTTTCATCCTTTCTTGAAATTAAAAATATTATTGACCAAGAAAACGCACGCAGACCGATGACGGTCACCGGGTCAGCAACCAGTTCAAGGAACAAACAGCAGGGGTTTTCGAAGAGAGGTTGAACAAGCTCGTCTTCCGGTCTGGAAAGTGCTCGGACGACAACGGGTATTATATTACATATATTCACTGTAATTCAAAAATTAGTGAACAAATTGACAAAAGTGTCGAAAAGATTCAAATTTAGAAATGGCCCTACATAAAAATGTTCTTAGGTTTTCACGGCCGTTCAGAATCTTCCGTGTATAATTATCTGGGCTAATCTACCGTGTATACTGACCGTTATGGCCGATGTTTCAGGGTCCATCATCACACGTGATGTGATGTATGACTGTCTGTGTTGTGGTTAAGTACTGGCTTGCAACGTGGTATCCGGCGCTTCAAAAGCGTACGAGTCGAAGAGCCCTCACGGCTAGTGATCCGACAGTAGATGGAACTTAACATAACACAACACTACTCACTGAACACAACACCTGTTTTCTACACGGTAGTGCAAGCCAGCACTTAATAAACGAGAGATCCTGCTTTCGACATGGTATTGGAAGGCAGCACTTAACCACAACCCTAACAGTCATACATCACATCAGCCCTGCAATGGGATCCGAAACGTCGGCCAGAAAGGTGTAATATAGACGGTAGATTAGCCCAGAAAACTCCTACATAAAATTCATTCACATAGAATACAAACTGAAACACCCTTTTTTGAAACATCATTTCTAAAATAACAAGAATATATTATCTCCCTAACGTATCTGAATGAACCGCTAATAGCTTCATTCACTTCTTGTCAATAAGTAATTTGTATAAAAAACACACGACCCCCCTCGCACTGTCCACGCTCACCCCGTTCTGCCCAGCTGCGCAGAATGGAATCTGATTAGCAAATGACGTTAATTTGCCTGCGAGAGTCGGAGTTAGGGGAGGCTGGGATTAAATGGCACCGGCGGCCGCCCTTTGTTAAAAGTTGTTTTAAAACCGATTAAATTGATTTGTCTGCCACTGTTTAACCCCTTTACGGTTGGAATATATTAAACACAATTCATTTAAAATATTTTACTAAAACAGATCAATCAAATTTAAAGATTTCGTAAACACATTTCAAATAATAACTGTATTCAAGTATTTTATCAATTTTATGCATATATTTCATTCTTAATAATTTTGTACACTTGATAAAAATGTTTTATCAATTTTTCATATGAACGTAACACTTCAATTAGTAAAAGAATCAAATAATTTGATTTAAATTTTAAAGAACAAGTGAACAAATAACTTTTTGAAGTGTGGAGAGTATAACTTGGTTTCCGACACAGAAAGAGATGGAATGAGAACTGTCAGTATTTAAGTTGGCTATCGTGAGTACAGCGGATAACCACGTGACATTCAGCGACGTCTATTTCTCACAGAAAATGGTCATCAAATAACGCAAGATATTACCGGCGCCGCGGATCAAATCTTTAACTAAATTATTATTTCCAGTAGTGATATCGTACGGCGCCCTACAGAAATCTGTTTCAACTCAAGAACACAACGAATTACGTTTGAAATCGAGTGTAAAAATAATATTTTTTCCTCCACACAAAATTGACAGCTGGCGCTTACATTTGCGTTGCCAGATCGCAATTTTACTAAATTTGCTAATTTAACACACACGTCGACGTCAAAGTGCTGATATTTTTACAGTTATCGAAGTTTCGAAAACTTTTTTGATTTTATTTTTACTTTACAAAATGGCGGAGGGTGACTTATTTCGTTAGTGGAGACTGCCGACTTTTTAGACATTCCCGATATGATGACGAGGAGTACGACGCAATACGTTGTAAAGTAATCTGGAACGTTCCAATTCGAGTAAATTGTCGGCTAGATTTTGACATACGTTCGCGATATTTTTCATTTCTGTTGCCAAGTAATTCAAGTGAATAAGATATAATTTTTAGTTATTAATTAAAATTATTGTACGATATGTAATGTGTACGTAGTTGTAATGTGAAGTGCTAGCATATTTTTTGTTTTAAACATAATAATATGAATAAAATCTGATGTCGTCCTTTCAGAAACAAATAT
The DNA here is from genome assembly GCA_031772225.1 of Eubasilissa splendida. NCBI lineage: Eukaryota > Metazoa > Arthropoda > Insecta > Trichoptera > Phryganeidae > Eubasilissa > Eubasilissa splendida. Next base: position 3,523,174 of record CM062854.1, on the reverse strand, counting down.
AAAATATATAATAATGGCGTTATGACCTGAAAACACTATCAACTTTTATTTTATCATTTCAAAACAGTACTAAATCGCGGTCGATGGACGCTTTGGTGAAATAGTACCCGTGTATATATTTTTTTTAGTTATACCAACGTATTCATGTGAATTTTAAGAATTTTGGCGCCAATGTGGTATCATGATGCTGTTTCACCTACGATTTTTCAGGTCAGCTCACATGATAAACAAAAAAATAGTTTAGTGACACATGTAATAAGATTATTAATTTAATTTAAAGATTGTTTTTTTTTAAATAAAGAGCAAGATATAATACAATTATTAAAATTTGAAATTTTGTTATTTTCTAATGTTAAATTTTGACTACTGAAATACATAATTGTCAGTTATGACTTGTATAAATACATTTAAATAGCAAATAGATTAAAAAAATCTCTGTGTATTAAATTAAATTAAAATTTTGAATTTAATTCGCACGCCCGAGTCCGTTATACAATATTATTGCTGCACAAGTAGACGCTGAAAATTTTTCACTCTCATTTGTTGAATACAATCTTAATTCGAGACATTCAAATGTAGAACGTCGCCGCAGACCACAAATCTTGCCCGTCCTCGCTTAGGGTTGCCTCATTTACTTTGCTCATTCAAGCCGAACGGGTTAGCCGGGTAGGCGCTTTTCGTACTTTCCGGGCACCAACCTATCCGCACATGTAATCTGATTGGTCACTGCCGACTGGCAACACTGGCGCTGGTAGCGGTGTGGGTGAGGGCGCGCGGGCTTTTGTTTGACAGCTGGGCGGGCTTTTGTGGTGCAGATATTAAAATATTACGTACAAGTTATTCCACGGGGGTCGGAATGTGATGGATTAATATTCCAATGTAATTGTCCAACGACCAGATCGGCAGTCCTTGACTTTTCATTATTTGAGTGGGGCGAATGAATCGCATTGATTGTATGTTTTGAATAGTAAAGTACAACGACGTTAATAAACCATGTTTTTTTCAAGATTCTTATGAAATATTTTTAAGTATACAGATTTTATTAATTTTGATGAGGGTTGCATGTACTTTGATAATACGTAAATTAAACTGATAAAACATTATAATTAATTAAAAAAGAAATAACGCATAAGTAAACAAAATGTAGTTACATTTAAACAATTCCAGTCGAAAAATAAATATTTTAGATAAATATGTTTTGAGGTTAGGTCGGTGGTTAAATGCAAGAGTGATGATTGGCGCGTTGATGTTTATTGTGACAGTATGAACAAGGTACACAGATAGAATGAAAGAAATGAAGGTGCGCGTGAATTGTGAAATGAAGCGAGTCGGCGGCCTCTCTCGGCGTGCGTGGGCCGGCAAGACCGCCGTTGCAGAGCGATGAAACAGGAGAGAGATCGTTGGTGAGGGATCGAGCCAGACCTGTAGCGGCAGCCGGCAGCGCTATGACGCTAGCATCGATGCCGGCTGAGACGGCGGTGAATATGAAATTCTGTGCCGTACATATGTATTAAATGTGTTTAAATATAATTATCACTTTTATATATATATACACATATGAATTTAAGATTTAAATTATTCAAATGAATTAATTTTATATGATTTAAAGATTAGATAATGAGATCTGGAAAAATGAAAGTACACCCAAAGCCTACAATATTTTGCCGAATAAACCAACTCAAATATCATCTCAGGAGCTGGTTATTGGGTGTTGGAGTGTTGGCAGAAAGGAATCTGAGCAAAGATTCATGGAAATGATCACACGAATAGAACATCTTTTCTTTATATTCATTTACTGTTTTGTATTGTGTTTCAATCACGGGAAAGCGAGTATATTTTAGTTATGTTACCTGTTATTAGAATTATTTTATAACCCTGTTTACTTCATTTTTAATATTTTTATGGTTTAGATTGAATATTTGTATTGATAGACATAAACATATTACAATTTTAGAATTCTCAATAATATTTTACAATTTTGGTATTGCCAATCAGCTAACTCCAAATATACCTCACAAGTACAAGATAAATTAAGATATCAATTAAATTTTATGACCATCATATTTCTGCATTAACAATCTATGAATGTGTGTTTCAGAATTTTCGTAATCTGTTTAATTATAGTTATTATAGTTTATTATAGTTTTTTGTTGCTCCTCAACATTTGACACAAATAGAATAAGCCGGTGTACAGATTAAGCTATATCTAAATATAAAACAATCAGCTCTAAATTCTGAATTAAAACAGTCCAAATGAAAGCCAGACCAGGCAAAGGATGGCGGACCAGACAACAATCGTGGTCAAAAAATTATGAGCGAACCTCGTTCCGGTTGGCCATAAGCGCCAGTCTCCTCTTTTTGTTGACATTTGTGTGTTGAATTGATTTTTTTAAATAAAGCATAAATAGTAATTTGTACATTAATCAACGCGAATCTCGTTGTCAAAGGAATGTAATTAGCCAATGTGTAACTCTGTGCCGGTTCTCCCGCCGCACTGGCCGGCAGGCCGGCAGGGCGGCCACATATTCCTCGGGGGTATATTAATTAGCTAACTTCGTCGGCGTGTTCGCAAAATTTGATAGGATTATTTGAAATCCAGGAGTTCTTAATGTTTATTTCATATTCAATGAATGGTAATCATCGGTTTGAATCAAACAACGTCGGTGACGAGTACTCCGCCATCTTCATCTTACCTACTTGTGAGTATATTATAGTTTTTTTTTTTGTTAAAATTAAATGCATTGATTCAAATTGAATTTAAAAATGGTACCAATTGATTGTTTATACATTCTTAACAATTTTTAGTAATAATATAGTTGATTAAATAAATTACAATTACTTTGTATGAAACCACGAATTTTATTACACGCCGACTGGTTTCGCTTAGCTCGAGCTTCGTCAGGCGTATTTAAAACTAACAATAAATACAAAAAGAGTACACTTATATATACATAAATAGGAAGAGAGAGTATAAAATTGCATGTGAAAGAGAGGGGCAGAATACATATGCAGTTATACAGAACATCAAAGGAGACGGAATATAAAATTATAAGCGAAAGAGAGAGACATAATACGTATACAAATAGACGAAACATTAAGGGAGAGGAAAGTACGGTGTTGATGGATATTAAATTGATTTTAAAGGAAACATATACATTATCCATAAGCCCCATATTAGGTATAATAAAATATTTAATTATTTTTCATTTAAAAATATTTTGGAGAAGCCGAGTGTCGATCCCGATACTTCTATCATGCTAAACGAGTACTCTGTCATCTTAACTATGATCTTTCAGTTAGCCACCGTGCTAAATTGTAACATAAGAATATAACGCTGGTTTTATAAGAATGATTTTTATACCTATAAATTGATTATCTTAGTAAAAATGTGTTCCTCTTTTAGCAAAGAATATGTTTAATTGGAGGCTCTCCCAGAATGTTAAAACTAAAGTGACAGAAATTACCACCCGGTTCGCTGGTGAGAAGTAAGAAAGTAAGAAAATTATTACGGGTGTTTAGAATCTTTATTGTTACTACTTGTAGGGGTTGTGAGACGGACTGAAGCCCCTAACATATTCTAGTCTCCCGCGTGTCAGTGCATATCGTAGTGTATATATATGGTGTGCAGGTGTGATTATTTATGTTGCGTCTAGAGCAAGGTGTTAAAATGCAAGAGGTTACACTCACAAAGGTTGGCATTTATTTACTGGTAAAGGACGGTCTGCGGAGAAGTGGTCGCTGGCTCCGAGAGCAGTATCCATCGCGATGTATTACATCTGCTGTCAGGTGAGTCCCTACACGATCATATATGTAAGGCGCGTGCAGTAACACCGCATACGTAGAAAAAAACATGCGATGGATTTTAACAAATTTTTTTTTTAACTCACTTAAAATAATTTAACACCATCGAGTTATTACAATTTTATTGATAAATAAAATGTAAATCACCGATAAAAAATAAAAAATGAAAAATGATTTAGTGCCCGCTAATTCGGTGGCGAGTCCGATTCAACCAAACTCCCACTCTCCCCCGACCGCACCCCTCCCTGCACCCCACCCCCGCCCACCCTCACCAACCCACCCGTTCAGTACACCACTGTGGAACGCTCTCTACTTCATTAATTAAGCTGCCACTTTGGCCGGACGGTACTTCGTTGAGAGATGGGGTGCCGTTATGTTTTAATTAATAATACAATTAATTCAAATTAAATGTATCAACTAGAAAGATATATAGAAAAAATCAATTTATCGAAATAATATTTTAGTTTTAAATATATTAATTATAAAGATATACATATAAAATCAATTTTATCGAAAAATATTGTTGTTGCGCTACCGGGATTCGAACCTGGATCTCTTCCCTAACCGGGGGAGGTGCTTTATCCAACTAAGCTACAGCGGCATTATTTTTAGCGACAATTTTTCGACCCTATATGTTACCTTTTTGAAATTAATACATTTAATCGTTCCATCATTTGACAGAGCCATCTACCTTATTTTTACAGAATCTTAAAATACCTTTAAGTAAATCTGATAGCAGACGCCAGAATTATCAATTCATTTTTATTAAATTTGGATAAAGCACCTCCTCCGGTTAGGGAAGAGATCCAGGTTCGAATCCCGGTAGCGCAACAACAATATTTTTCGATAAAATTGATTTTATATGTATATCTTTATAATTAATATATTTAATTCATATTTAAAATATCACAGTGCTATGTTCTGAATAATTACAACTTCACAATAAGAATGTGTTCTGCTAAAAAAAAAAAAATATTTTAATTGTTACCGGAATTTGAAAATGAAATAACAGATGTTTCAATTTGACATAGCTGCAGCATACATGTTCTATACATTTATCCTCAATTTACTCGGTTGGTGTGTCGTAATTGGTAACGCATTTCCCCGGATAGAAAAAGTTCCCGGTTCGAATCCCGGTAGCAACTAAAATATTAGAATTTTTTCAGTAATACATTTAATTTGTTTTAAATAAATTTTCTGAAAAATTGCAACATCACAATAATAATATTAAATCACGGGCTTGTTTGTTAAGACGCTCGCCTAGTAATCAAGGGATCGCGGATTCGAGTCTCTTCCTGGGGCATCATCCGACAGAGTTAGTCCTGTTTTAATAGCACCAGCGTTTAGCTTAGTTTGATAATAGTATGAATATTGAATTCTGTTATTTAATTAATTTTTTTAATTCTAATTTAATTTAGCAGGTGGGAGAAATGACGCGATAGTAGAAAAACATTTACATAATGTTAATAAAGCACCATTGACCTGCTGCTGGAAGAGAATGCGCGCTAGACAAGGACCGCTGACAACTACACTATGGTGGTAAAAATAATTTTACGCTAGTCCATGGTAATAAATGGCTAAATTGTGCCATTTATTACCATGGACTAGCGTGCTATCATGTCGCGTCTGTATCGCTTGTGCAAGAGCCGCGAAAATCTTTAATATCCTAATAAAGATTAATACCTAATTAAAGAATTCCAGTTAAATTCTTCGTCTCAACGCTGAGCCACGCCTGCTCATCCACGTCTGATATATTGAATCTGCTCTTGTGGCTTGAGCCAGACAAGCCGCTTTTGTTTACAGCGGATCCGTTTATTAGCACTTTTTAATTAATTAACCGCGCACCCATATTGCGGTACGGATGAGCTTGCGCCATTGGCTACACAAAAGGAATTGAAATTCTTTAATGCAGATTTAACAAACCGTATTTGAAATAGTAAAAGTATACAATGTTCAAGCTCTCCGGATCGTTAGAAGTAAAGCTAATTATTTTTAAATTACAAGAATATGTCGCATTGCTTTGCTTTCGGAAGAAAGCATTTAAAGAAAACTTAATCAATAATTAAACTGTTTTTTACATGTGGGAGAATTTTTTTTGCGCATCCGACACGCTAAACGTTCGAGAATCTCTGTAATGAAATTTTCCAAAACCGAAACGAGATTTTCATTAACAACTGTTGCTGTGAAACACAGATGGGACTTGTTAGAGAAAACATTTACACGGTTCCAGCGCTTCTGAATACTGGATGCGCGACCCGTGCTGAATTTGTATAAAGAAAAAACGGCTAACTTTTAATAAAAACTGATTTAACATCTTCCGAGAGCGTTACAACACTGTATCTAATTAGGTCCAGTATAAAAATTGCCTGGATCAAAATTGTATTTTCTTTGTGTACTTGTGATCAGATAACAATTTGTTTTTATTCACTGACAATGATAGTGAATTGGATACATTGGATACATTGAATAGTGAACCGGTTACACGAGGACTATCCCTGTGCAATCAGAAACAGAAAATAATTTCATTTAAATACTAACGACAGGACGGGTTAAGTTCAGGCAGGGGTAGAATAGCGACAGGGCATCCAAATACCCGGCCAAATTCATCACCCGGTTCTCGGATATTTTTCATGAAAATACCGCGTACCCGGTTCGGTTCCGGTTCCGGGCAATTGTTTTCTTTACTGATCCAGAGTTTAGATTCATATTATATATGTACAATATATACTGAAATGTTTGATTTCAGAGTATTGCATTAAAATAATATTTAATCAAATAAATAAGAATTGTTACACTAATTGTACACTCTATCGTTTAAACAAAAAGGGGACAAGACACACGAGACAAGAACAAATATATTACATATATTGTAGATATCAAATTCTTCCTCTGCAAGCCTGTGTCATTCAGCATCCGATATCCTCGTCTAGTTTAGATAAATATCATGCATTGGTTTCTCACAACAGACTTGGGTCAGGTTTAAATTAAAGCAGAAATTCCCGTATTGCTAATGAATTATGTCTCAGTCGCATTTATGATAACGTTTTCTATTCTTTCATATCTGAACACTGCGAAAATAATAATATACTGGTGTGACAAAGGATGTTTCATTTGGAAAAATGGAAAATTTAAAAGAACCGAAAATTATCCGGTTCTCGGTTATTTTTAAAATACACGGGTATCCAGTTCTCCGGTTCCTGTTCTACCCGGTTCCGAAACCCTAGATGGCGAGGATTGTAGGAGGAGACTGCAATGTTTTAGTCAGGACCCTAAAGAGTAATTATGCAAAATTTGGTTTAGATTGGTTAAAGGGTGTAGATATTCTTAGTTTTTTATGTGCATTGGAATACAAATTTATAAGTTATGGCGATATGTCATCGTAGAGCACCATCGGCTAGCTAGATTAATAATTTATAGAATGTAAGCAGAATGTAGTGTAATATAGTGCACAGAAGCGTAGCTTGGTGTAGAGAGAGATGAATGATGAGATGCTCAATGAGTAAAAAAAATATTCCTCAGTCTGACAATCGCCCTTCCATACATGTAAATTGAATTTTTTTCAGAGATATAGAACTTTAAAATAAAATAAAACACATTAAAATCGTGGTAATGGCCATGGTATTGGCTTTATTGGAAGTAAAATTTTATGTCATTAGTGTTTTAATATGATTTCGCGGATATGGGCGCCGCGACTGGCTCGAATAAAGCGCAATCTGGAAGTCCAATTTTCAACCAAATTTTTCAAGTTTTTGGAGCAGCTAGGGGCGTAAACCAGCAAAAACGTGACGTATGTTGGCTTCCAAGTCGTCAATCGTCTCTGGTGTATCAGCGTAGACTAGCGACTTCACATATCCATACGATCTTGGAGGCCAATTCACAGCTCCATTACGCGCTCATCGAATGTGTGGCACGTTGCCGCTGTCTTGTTGAAACCACAGCTCTTCCATATTAATACCATTCAATTGGCGAATTAAGTCGACCGTAAAATGGAAATTTTTCGAACTGAACCACGATTTTCGAAATAAATTTGCACAACTTGCAAGCGTTGTTCTGGCGTAAGTGTATTCATGGTGAAATGGCAAACCAAACATATCACAAATCAGCTGTGTCAGCTGTCAAGTTGGCTGTCGCTGAAAAAAACAAACCTCTAAAAAAAACACGCTTTATATAATTTTTAATTCTTTATACTTTCAAAATCGGCAATTTGGTCCGGACGAAGAGGATTGCCGGAGTTACTTTTAAGATGTTCTATAATCATTACTTAAAACCACACTTTTTTGTAATTTTTCAAATAATGTCATGGCAATGGTTCGGTGGCGCCTTCTGACTTCCCTCTCCTTCTGATCTTCCCTCTCCTTCGACGCCGAGGGGAAGTACACTGTCGAGGAGTGGGTAATGAATCCACTTTGTAACATGTTAAACCCGTTCAATGGATAGTTTAAGTAATTAAATTGGCAAATGGGGTGGGGGTTTACTGTGCAGAAAAGAGTAATTTCTGATGTTTTATCCAACTGCTTACTACTATGAAATTAAAAACTCTTAAGAGGCTACAATTCAAAAACTAATTCATCTTTTTGTGTTCTTTACCTGGGATTTTATTATTATTTATTTATCTCGGAAGAGATGTATTATTTTTTTCTAAACATTCACATTAACATTATTCTAATTGTTCCGAGCCAAGATAACAAACATAAATCTGAACAAAAGAAATGACCGACATGTTTTCACAGGATTATGCCACGATTATACCTCTAACACGTTCTACAAGGCTTCAAATGCATGTTGTACATAATATTATTGATATTTGTTTATTTTTTAACATCTTGTGTAATGTTTCTAAAACACTTTTTATAAGCGTTATATTGATATTTTTCAAATACTTAAATCTATCGTGTACGTTTATTTGTATATTTAATTACAAAACCATCATATCATAAAAGCAGTAAAAACAATATCAGAGTCGGCAAAAAGAGCACAAAAGACAATTCTTAAGGTAATAGATGGTCGTCCCTTAGATATTCATCAGATCTTATATTTAACCCTTCCCAAATCATGCGGTAACACAGGTCTACCATCATAATTAAACCTGTAATATTTCGGTAAATATGTGCAACATAAAATTTATATTTTAGATAATCCTAAAGAAAATATTAGCATTATGAAAAGGGAATCGTACAAAAACAATTATTTTTTTCATTCAATCCGTTGTAAAATTAATACATACATACATTTGTCATATGAAAGACAGAGGTCACACATTATTTTCACAGTGAAAAGGACAACAGACATACAAATATAATTGTCTCTTTCTCACTAATCAAATGAAGAGAGATAAGAAGGAAGGACATATTATATGGAACTTAATGAATGCTCTAAATTACGTAATTAATCATTTTTACAAAATTGAATGCTCAATATTTAGAGTAAATTCGTGCCATAAAAGCCATTTATGCTAATAAAATCATTTTTTCTAACTATTATTTACGGTAACACGAGTTGACAGCATGGCTGCGTTCGGGTATTTTATATCATGGTATGGTAAAGGTTAAAGAGTACAATGCCCTAGACATAAGACACATCTTCATGTTGAGACTCGTCCAATTTTTCCACGCTAACAACAACTCACCCCAAGCAATAAATCATGGACACAACACAAGACAAACAACGAACATCTGCCCGCCAGTTCCGAGAGCAACAACGACATTTTATCAAAGATTCTACATGTTCTTAGCTCCGAAACTGTACAACACACTCAGTACCAACTGCAAATCGTTCAACGCCAATAAATATGGACCCAAAATATGATCCAATCGGGTAGAGAGCAATCAGAAGCACGGCTATCCAACATTCTAACATAATCATTATACAATGCCTACACTAATAATTCACTAGTTCTACAACATTCCCACCACATTTTTACTTAAAAATTTAGTTTATTTTTATCTCTATTATATAAACTGACTACTTTGACACAGACTTCAGTCTAGCAAATATATGCTGTATATATCAAAGGTGGAGTGGAGTCTACTCCATCGCACACAATAAACTAAGAGTATATTATTGTATCTTATGTTTATCATATTATATTATAATATATTCACCTCTGTCACAACAAAAATGTATGTCAATAAAGTCTAAATAAATTAATTAATATCAATTATTAACGAAGTACCCACATATCCTTTACAACTAGTTTATATTGATCTTGTATTATATAAATGTTGAAATGTTTTTATTTGGGGGTGCATAACTCTGCTATTACTTTTTTTTTATTGTCGAATATATAAATAAATAAATCTGAAAAATCTGAATCTCATTTTATATTAGCTAATCAAGACAATAAAATTACTATGTATATCTTATAAATTCGGCAAAAAAATATTGCTAGAGAGAATATGTTCGTTTTGCAAAATTTGTCACAAAAACTGCGTTAGGTAATTTCATAACGTTATTCATACTCTCATATTTATCTTCACATTTCCCCTTTAGACTGTGGTGTCAAATTGTCATATAAGTATATAATGCTGATTTTTGTTTGTATTCAATTGAATTGAAATATTTTATTATTTGCATACTTAACATTAAAATTTAATCGTATTATTTAATTTCATACTAAAAAAAATCACACTTGTGATCTTTGTAACATATTTAATTATTAAAGAGCTTAAGATATTACGTAAGACGTAAAATTGTCAGTAGTCACGCGGGAGACCGAGGTTCGGTTCTTTTTCAGTGAGATATTTATTTATTTAACTGAATTTATGATATTTTTCGAAACATGGCAAAGCTAGGAATTAAGGCTAAAATTTCAAAATGTGGAAATGCATGTAGGTAAAAATGTGTGAAAGCAATCTTGTTTTTTTTTTGAACAAATTACTTTTACCTGCATATTGATAGGACAAATAGGATATTTCAGTTTCCGCAAACCCTTTACATTATAGCTGCCACACAAAAATCAAAAAACAATATAATTAAAATAATGGTAATTTTGAACTGCCAACAAGTTAGGGTTATTGCACAAAATATATGAGTATATTTAAAAATGGTCAAGCAACCAGTGTTGGACCATATTTCATATAGAATGACCCTAAAGAATTTAATTGAAAATATAATAATAATTTAAATATAATAAATAATTTTAAATATAATAATTATTATTTTAAATAAAAAACGTATTCTAGTATAATATAGTAAAAAACATTTTACAGATAAAGAATATTGCTTTAAAATAATTTCAAAAAGATCAGATTCTCATAGTGATGACATATATGCTGTTTTAAAAAAAAGGGAAAAAGGAATTATCAAATTTGGTCCATAGATGGCGATGGTGTAATGGTAGTCGAAGCGAGTCCATATACACAACTTTTAAAAATTTGATAAATGTGGAGATTGAGGGATGAGAATTGGTAAACATTCCATATATATACAGGATGGTTCAAAAAAAGTGAGAACATCTCGTAACACATGAGTTATTTCAAAACATAATATAATTATTTATAATTCTTAATGTAATTTTTTTGCACAATATTTAGCTAATCAGAAATCATCAAAACACCTCATATTGAATAATTTACTGGGTTTAAATCTGGGCTGTTCGGTGGCCACATGCCTGGCTCGATGAAATTAACATTCTCACGACGAAGAAAGTTGATTGTATTTCTGGCTGTGTGAGATGGAGCTCCAGCAATATCACAGACCTATGTTCTGAATAATTACAACTTCACAATAATAATGTGTTCTCCTAATAAAAAAATTGTATCAATGTGTCCAAAATTTAATAAAAATGAATTGATAATTCTGGCGTCTGCTGTCAGTTTACTCAAAGGTATTTGAGATTCTGTAAAAATAAGGTAGATGGCTCTTTCAAATAATGGAACGATTAAATGTATTAATATCAAAAAGGTAAGGTTCGAAAATTGTCGCTAAAAACATTGTCGCTGTAGCATAGTTGGATAATGCACCTTCCCCGGTTAGGAAAGAGATCCAGGCTCGAATCTCGGTGGCGCAACAACAATATTTTTTGATAGAATTGATTTTATATGTATATCTTTCTAACTAATATATTTAAATCATATTTTATATTATTGTTCGTAATTTTTACAAAATTATGTCAGGCTTTAAGTCTACGTACTTTTAAATAAATATTTGCGAAATTTATTCAAAAGTACGTAGCACATCTTTGCTTCAAACCCTAAATCATCTGACAAAAAATTGTCTGGCTGCTCGAAATCCGTTGACCTTTAATTTTTTGTATTGATATAATTATCATTTTAAATCAATAAACTATATTGATCGATCGAAATTATCGCATAATTACGCTTTAGATTAGGCACATGTTCCTTGAACATTTACGACACGTAAATTAGCCAGATTTTTATGCATAAAAGAATGTGGACTAGGCCTGTTACATTCTGTATATAATAATAAAATATAAATAATAAAAATGGCCGTTATAAAGATCTGAGACATTCGTATTCTCCCAAAATGTTTGCGTAACTACATAACCATATAATGTATTAATTGTCATATCTTATAAAACGACATTGTCAACCTTTCATTTCAATATTACTCTCCCGATAAACCAATTGACATATGTATCTATCTACACGCTTACAGGAAAATAATTTTCCATTCAAATCGTACCGCCATTTTCCTTATTATTCTCCATTTATTACTTCTGGCAACTGCGCTGGCCGTCGATTGTTCGAATTTAGAACAAAACCGGCCATACAATCCACGGAATAAAACAGATCGCGTCTTTATCCACATTGAAATCACAAATAACGGAATCCAGGGATAAAATGGCGAGCGCAGAATAACAAAGGGAAAGAGCATTTTCTGTTGAAAACAATCAAATGGTGTATTGGACACTGGGTGGAAATAAAAGAGTTGTTTTCACAATGGCGATGCGGACGGGCGCATTTTTTCTATTTTTGTCGAGTGCGGATTTGCAATATGCATATTTTCGTTTCTCTAACAATGGAACCGGGCGTCGTTACCTGAATATTAGGATATTTTCACATTACGGGCAGAGTGCTCGGGGCATCAATGAAATCTCTTCATACTTTAAGATCTCTTCAACTGAGATCCGGCTAAAATACTTCAAAACTAATGCGTAAGGGTGTGTGCCACATGCACGATTATGATTCGCGCTATTTATTACCCGACGTCGACCCTCAGTTACGCGTAATTCCGATAACGCCGCTGCAGTGTATTGGAGCCACTTGGCGTATACAGTCTGCTGTTGATCGTGAATATTGTTAGCGTCAATATTTAAAGTATTATTTAATTAAATACATGAAGTAGTGTTCAATTCACAATTGTATTTTGTTTTGAGAATAGTATTCATGTACGTTGATTGGTTTATACTGCGATAGATCACTTGAAAAACATGGTTAATCGATCATTAAATTCATTAAATTAAAAGCCTACTTTTAAATCTAATATATTCTGCAACATAAAATTTATTTTTAATGAGATCACATTACAGAACACAGGTCTGTGATATTTTTAATACGAATATTGTACAAATAAAATCAATTTATCGATAAAATATTGTAGTTGCTACACGGACAACTCTAAAAAACATATATTTTTATTGTTTTAGATTATTTAGCAGTGCAACACTATATACAGCACGACGGATAAAAAAAATCTATTAAATTCATCCGACGTTTTTGTTCATTGTAATTGTAATTTGTTAAGCCTCGACGCAATAACATGTCAAAATATTGCAGTATTTACTTTAGTGAAAAGATAGTGGAATTAGTTCAATACAATAACATTTCAAAATATCATTTAGCCAAAGCATCAGAGAGAAAATAATAATAATGTGCTTTTTAGTATCAAAAAAAATCTTATTTAACAAAAGTGACAATCGAAATTGATTATCATGGCATTATTTCCGTTGACATTGAAAATTCATGGCCGTCACATTAACCCTTCCCAAACCAAGCAGTAACACAGGTCTACCTTCATAATTAAACCAGTAATATTTCAGCAAATACGTACAACATAAAATTCATATTTTAGATAATTCTAAAGAAAATATTAGCGCTTGGGGATGATTAGTAAAAAACCAATTATGAAAAGGGAATCGTACAAAAACAATTATTTTTTCCATTCAATCCGTTGTAAAATTAATACGTTGGTAAAAATACCATTGGTGATATGAAAGACAGAGATCACACACTATTTATACAGTGAAAAGAACAACAAACATACAAATGTAATTGTCTCTTTCTTACTAATTAAAGGAAGAGAGATAAGAAGGAAAGATACATTGTATAGGACTTAAGGAATGCTCTAAATTATGTTATTCATCATTTTTTCAAAATTGAATGCTCAATACTTATAGTAAATTCGTGCCCTTAAAGCCATTTAAGCTAATAAAAACATTTTTTCTAACAGTTATTTACCGTAACACGAGTTGACAGCATGGCTGCGTTCGGATGTTTTATATCATGGTATGGTAAAGGTTAACAACTATTATCATCGAATTACTGCGGGTACATCAATAATAGCGACTTTATTCAAGGTGACCTTAATACACCGATTATATTATTTTGTAAAAAATCTACTACTCCAGGTCAGCAATTTGCAACATACCCAAAATGAGAGTGATTGTACGAAAATTTGTCCCAAATAATGGCCGAATCCGGATAACCTTTCAACTTTCATAAAATGAATGCGTCCTATGTGATTGGTTGGAAAACAGCTGCTACAACAACGAAAAAGTTTTGTGGATTGAAGCGTAAGGTGTTTTACAAAGCTTCATACTCTATAAAAGGTATTAAATTAAAGTAATGTCACTTTCTGTATATGACATATAATTTTACAATAATCTGGAAATCAATCTTCCAATTTAAAAAATCTTTTGGCAAATGAATGAGTATATTGAACTTAATCTTTAATATTTTTTATAAGTATTTAATTACATTTTTTACATAACTTTTATAATTAACAATATATTGTAAAATACACTCATTCATTTGATATATTACTTACAAGGGCAAATTATATTTTAACAGTAACAAATCAAAACAGTAATTTTCTAAGTTTATTTAATAAATATTTACAGTTATATGTTAAAAACTAAAACAAAATACCTAAATTAGCTAATTATATGCTCTTGTCTGATCAAATTTTCTTCAGGTGATTTATATCGCTATCCCAAACATTAGAAATTGATTATTTAAAAAGTACTGTATGTCTACTTATTAGTTCATATCTAAATATAATAATACAGAATGGCCCAAAAAGGGGAGAACATTTCGTAAAATGTGATATAATTACATCAAAATTAATAGCATATAGTTTACTAATTCACTTACTTATCTATTTACCTATATTACGTTTTATTTTGACAATTTTTTCTAATTGTTGCCCAGAATAACAAAAACCACTGCAGAAGACCGTATTCTGATCAAAAATTTGCGAATTGAAAAACGTTGGGGTGCTACGAAAATGATCAAAGAGTTTCAAAACAAAGCCTGGAGTATAGCTAGACATTACAGCATAACTGGACATTACAGCAGAACGGAGCTCCATCTCACACAGCCAGAAATACAATCAACTTTCTTCGGCGTGAGAATGTTAATTTCATCGAGCCAGACATGTAGCCACCGAACAGCTCAGATTTAAACCCAGTAGATTATGCAATATGGGGGGTGTTTGATGATTTCTGATTAGCTAAATATTGTGCAAAAAAAATTACATTAAGAGTTTTAAATAATTATCACTTTTTTGGGCCATCCTGAATTTATACTCGTATAGAGTGTAGTCACAGACTACCAAATATATAGACATGAACTAACGGAAATTCCTTGTTTCTATATTTTCATTTTGGTGTCACTCACGTGATTACTTTGGTACCACTTACGCAATCAACTAGCTCCGCGACTTTTTTCAAATATATGACTTAATTGGAACAAAAATTTAAACGCTGACAATATAATGTGCATTAATGTAAAAAATATGTCTTGTTTACATAAAGATTTAATCTTCGAAGAGTAAATATTTTTACTGTTGCATAAATGTGTCATAAACTATCGAATTTATGTTTCCATCGTTTATCGGATTGTG
The DNA here is from genome assembly GCA_031772225.1 of Eubasilissa splendida. Classification (NCBI taxonomy): domain Eukaryota; kingdom Metazoa; phylum Arthropoda; class Insecta; order Trichoptera; family Phryganeidae; genus Eubasilissa; species Eubasilissa splendida. The sequence goes on along the minus strand of CM062854.1, from coordinate 3,507,289 downwards.
ATTGGTATTCGGTTATATCATTGATTGAAAACTGTGATTGCGATCGCAGTTTCATTATTAATTCGCATGCGCTGCACGATATCATAATACACAAAACAAAAATAACATAATTTTGAGCATCTTTTTTTTTCTAACATAAATAATTAATATAAACCCTATTTAATATCATCACAAAATCCGGTAGACGGTGCTGATACAAGTGATAATCGATTTAAACAGCGGCGTCACAAAATTAATAGAATTTAGTACAAAGATCAAATTTTAATCACGAATCACGATATTCTCAGATATTCAATCACCGTGTGTGACTCGAAAATATCAGTGATTGACTCACGGTTCGTGATTTTTAATAATGTGTGTAGAATGCCCCTCGTGCCGCAACTAATGTTCCGAACCCCTCTCCTAAGTGTACACTTTATTTCGTATCTTTTGATTTACTGTTCTGTGAGTGTAGTTGATATTCAATGAACAATATTAATTACACAAAATTATTAAAACAATACGTACCTGTATCCAGGGCGGGTGCACCCAGAATAAATACACTCAAATACTGATGAAATAATAAAGCCCACATCGTTCGTAAAGCCCAACCGAATATCAATAACGTGGCAACACAAAAGCTATAAAAGGGCAGAAAAGCTTTTAAACATTTCGTCCAATTTGATGAATATGTTCATCTCCTAATTTCAATTTGCCCTGAAAGTTGCATAAAAACTACCATTCAAAGAGTACTCGCCATTCACAAATGTTTTATTTCATTTTTAGAATATAAATCATCGTGATTGGTTTCTGTAAAATATTGTATTTTTATCAACGTTCAAGTAAATGTTACATAATATAATTTAAACAGTTTATTTCACACAAATTAAATGTTTCAATTACGCAGATATGCAGATAAAATCAATTTATCGAAAAAATATTTTTGTTGTTACCGGGATTCGAATCTAGATCTTTTCCTATCATTACATTACACCAACATAGTAAGATGACACAACATATATGTTGCACATTCAAATTGATACATCTGTCGTTCCATTATTTGAAAGCAATCTTCTTTATATTTACGGAATCTCAAACACGTTTGAGAAAAATCCGCCAAAAATTATTTTTTATTAAATTATGGTAACATCAATACAACTTATATATTTTTAAGGAGAACGCATTCGTTATGTAAGTAAGTAAAATGTTTTTTTTTATTTTCGATACAATTTCTCAATGTATATTATAACATTTACAGGTGCGCCATAATAATCATTTAAAGCGGCATTAGTTTGTATTTATTTCATTGAAATTTTTAAATTTATTATATTTTATTTATTTTCCTGAATATTTTTTCGAAGCCGTTAGTATGTATATAAAAAATTACGCTGGTTATTATATAATACATTATAAAATGAAAAATAACTTAACATATCGGTAATTTGGTAATGGAATTTAGCCAAATTTGCCGGTGGTGCATCGGTTCACCGAAAACTTCAGTACATACCTACTAGTTTAATCAATTTATTTATTCTATTGAATGTTTAGTGACTACCCCAGTCAATAGAGTGTGCAACACAATACTATATTGTCGGCATTCATCTGTTCCGATTTGAAAAAAAAACTAATCTTTTAAAGCAATTAATTAATCGGTTCGCAGGCGGGAAATATAATAATGAAGCGGGCAGAGAATCTCGGAGCGACGACCATGAATGGTAATGAAAACGGAATATAATAATCATTTAAAATATTTTTAGATAAACGAGGGCGGGTCGTGGTACCTACCGATTTCAGCGGCATTTCATTTTATTACGTACAGAAAACGTATTATAATAGTATTAATGTTATTCTTTAGAAAACATTGAGCCAAATATTATAAATACAAACATAAGTAATATACAACTGATAAACTCTAGTGATACCACGATTCAGTTATTGTTCAGTGTACCGGAAAATCCTCTAGCAATGGACAAGAGGAGAAAATAAAAAAATAATTTATCCGGATAAAACTGAAAGTGATTTTAAAGTATTCAATACTTATCTATTTAACAGAGTGCTGAAAAGTATCCACGTTAATAATTTTCCTACTTCCACGAATTAGCAAAGCATCTATGGAAGACAAAACACTATATATAACAAGTGTTCTAAAGATTGCAAATAATACGAATAATAATAGGTGCAGACTATGTATACATAATGAAATACTATGTTTTATTACATCCCTTACAGACTGACTTTGCATTTGAAAATAAAGTATGTTATTTTAATTTGATTTGCTCAATTTATAAAACGGTAATTTTTGACAGTTTTGTGTGTTTTTTTTTATTGTATGTTAAGATAAAACATATATTAAGACAAAATATACTTTTGTTCAATAAATTTTGCTATTACTATTTAACTATGCATTATTCACTTTTCATGTAGAATATTTTTTAATACTTGAGTATCATATGGCTGTTGATGAACCTCACAGATACAGAATGAATATTATATTCCAGGCCGATGTTGTTTTTTAATAACAAGAAAATGAAACATAATTATTTAATTTTTGTTTCATTTCCTATTATTTGGTTTATTACAATTATGTATGGAATATGACATTAGCCAAGTGGTCGCCTCTGGTAGCGGAACAAATGCGTGCTCTTTTAACCATATTTTTCATAACATTCTCGCGCACTTTACATATTACTTCAACAATTTCATTTCTAATATTGTCTTGTAGCATCAGAACTGTTGTTGACTTATTAGTGTAGACCTTTCCTTTCAAGTTTTCTCACATAAAATAGTCGGGAGCCGTCAAATCAGGTGATCGAGAAAGCCAGTCGATATCACCACTTTTTGACATTACGCGGCCAGGAAAAATTTCTCGCCAAATTTCAAGCATAGCTCAGGCTGTGTATGAGGTGGCACTGTCCTATTAAAACCACATGTGTTGCAGGCCCAATCAATCCAATTCGGCCACCAAGAAGTTTTCCAACGTATGACGATTAATGGTTTCAGCATTACCATTATTTTTTAGATAAAATGTTTTAATAACTTCAATATGTTGTTGATGCATTAAATACTTCGTAATATATTGTAATCAACTATTCTCTATGACTACTAAATTAAAACTAACAAATATTTGCCAAACCAAAACGGCGACCAAACAAAATCGGCCTGGAACATAATATTCACCCTGTATTACAAAACTGAAATATAAAATTAATTCCAAAGCAATTTTTACTCATCAAAACCAAATTATAATAAAGGTAAATCAAAAAACTTTAATAAAAAAACTGACACATATTTACAAGATTTAATAATAACATTTTTTGTAAGTAGAGATGCATACATGGAACACATGTCACATCAATATTCTTACTATTTTCATACTAAGCTAAACGCTTGTACTTTAAAAATAGAACTAACTTGATGGTCTCCATGAACGTGGTTCGAATCCCCCAACCACTAAGCGATCGTCTTAGCGGAATCGGAATATACATACTTAATGAAATTATATACTTAATGAAAGTATATATTGTAATCATATATCTAATAAATAAATGATACAACAATAGTGATGTATACAAAAAAATGAGCAATGTACATAATATACCTAGAAATCAGGAATTTGTAAACTTAAATATAACGATTGTTATCATTTTTATATTGGAAAAACTACTAGAAACTTCGCAATAACGGTTAAAGAACATCTCAGCTTTAAGCAATAATGATTCGGAATTTGCAAATTTATTTTAATATACATACATTTTATTTTAATACAGGCTTAAACATATTACATATAAGTTATAAAGTATCGCAGATTAACAATTTTTAAATATTAGAGATTAGAATAAGTGTAAATATTAAGGAAAATATAATTAATAATCATATAAAATTTGTTAACAATCCTCTATTGAATATTTTCTCACTTAACCATTCTTCCCCTTCTAATGGTCCCCTTCTAAATTCTCTAATCAACTCCTCCTACTCTAATTTTTAACTTGAGTATACAACTGATCCTGAGGAAGAGACCATTGTTCTGAAAACATGTAAATTTTATATCTAATAAAGTGGTATAAACAATGTTATTTGACTTTATTTCATTAATTATGTCATCACAAAGTAAAAACCTACCTTCAGAAAATATATTCTTTGAAAAATTAATAATTATATATATATGCACAGTTGGGATTAGGAGATAATATTAAACATTTAAGTCGAAAATGTATTAATAAACTTGAATGTTCTAAATATTAATCAACGTTCTTCATTAATAATAATTCAAACTCGCTCTTTTGCTATGATTTTTTTTAATTTTGCCGAATTTCAAAGGTGAGATTACAAATTTCGCGACATCTCTTTTTGACAATGCGACACAAACAATGCTCTTTGCGGATTAATTAAAAACTCGTTGCTGTGCCGCGGGAGGGGGCAGGAGCGGGGGGGGGGGAACCTCCCCTCGTAGAGGGGTGGAAAATGATTAAATCCACACCCCAGCGTTTACAAACGGGACTGTGGGAATGTGCACCCTTTAGCCCGTGGATTTGGCTCTGCGGAGTCGAAATAGCGACGCAGATTTAAAATTGATACGTACACGATACACGCACACTTGCACGGCCGAAGGCGTGCGTGTTTGTGAAACTGGCAAAAAAAATATTCTTTTTTGTGATAATTTATGTTTGTGTAAAACGATAAAATTAAAACAGTCTAGTCATTCTTTTATCAATATATAGTTGTTCCAGCAATATTATTACTATATATTTTATGCGGTGCGATATAAGATCACGTGACTTGCAAGAGTAGAGGTAAAGGTATATCGTCCTTACAAAATGTAAATAGGTACAATTTTTAAATTAATTCCTACACACTTAAGTGTATACTGATCTTTATCAACCCTGTATGTCACTCTGGGCTGATTTCACCCATTGTGGACGTACACCCTTGCCTTTAACGTAATGGAGTAAAACAATATATACATACGTATTACTACACAAAACAATTGAAAGCAAAATAATGACTCAGAATCGCTGTCAACATATTCAAAAGATATATATATTTGCTTAGTAATTATTTACTCAGTATTATTAATATTAATTATATTTTGTTTTGTCTTTAACACCATCATTTAATCATAACTTTTATTAACGTCTTTCATTAAAAAAATATATTGTTATAAATAGTATAAAAATACTCTTTATTTTTACTGTGTTTCTTATTAAAGATTTTAAAAAAATATTCATTTATATGCTAAAATGCTCTACTATTTTTTTATATATTTATTTATAAGAAAATATACATTTATCTTTTGTTGTTGGTATACAATACAATATGCCTTCAAGCTAATTAATCTAAGAATATAATTAATTAATAATATTACCTTTCCCCGTCTATATCTATGAATTTCTGGGTGCAGCGTTAGTGGCGGCATCGTTAAATGTCATTTGCTTCGGTATGTTGTAAAGTACTTGCTCAAACGGCGAAGTCTGTGAGACTCTTGTCATCTCATCTATGTCTCATGGTCATATCGCGCCCGACTCTATGGTTTTTTTCCTCATCTATGCCGCTGTGAAATGTGACATTAACTTTTTTTCTACGTATCTTTCACGTTTGTACATTTCCAGGGAGAGCTATACAAAATGTACTAACAGAAAATCAATCTGGGGAAGCATCATAAAGCAATTGCTTTTTGCTACTATGACCTGCTGTGCGGCCAGGGCCTATGTAGGATCTACATTTCATCTAAAGCAATATAATTAGAATGCACAATGCACTATTGTTCAAGGAATATAATAAAGGATTTCCGCATTGAAATATAGATTGTACTAAGACTTTGACCGCACAGCGGCCAAAATAGCCTCCCGCAGGGCCTAGTTTCGCCGATTGCTTACCTGCTAGTATATAGATATATATATAATACCTACCATATTATGACCACGTTATTAATTTAAATTTTTTTCTTAGATCTTGAGTTTTTTAAAATTTTAAAATGAATACAAGAAAAATGTAATAAAACAAATTAAATAAATAAACCATTAAAATGCAATACGACTTGTAACAGTTTTAATTGATTAAATTCTGGAGATTAACAAAAACACTGCATTATCTGTATAAGTCAAAGAGTATTATAATATTTGTAGTTTTATGTTTTATATCTAACATTACGCACCGCCCTTGTTTTCTGTATTCTAAATAAATATTTTTTTAAGCATACAGATAAATATCATTGCGTAGCATAAAAAATATTAAATAAGATACTTGTCAAGATTTTATTTATTTCAAAATTTATTTAATCGACGGTGATATTAAATAAAATTATTATGCAGCTGTATATTATATTGTGATCGGATACTATTTAACTATTTAACGTTGAAAATCTCTTCGTATAAATACAGAATGTATCGTTCCGGCGATGATACGTCACACGTGTACTGCCTTCCATAACCAATGGATTAAAATATTAATAAATTATGTGCATAGTCAGACGTGGAGGGTCAAAATTAATTTTGTTTCGAATTGTCTACTGTCATCGTCACACGTGACAGTACTGTCATCGTCACACGTGACAGTACTGTCATCGTCACACGTGACAGTACTGGCATCGTCGCACGTGACAGTACTGGCATCGTCGCACGTGACAGTACTGGCATCGTCGCACGTGACAGTACTGGCATCGTCACACGTGACAGTACTGGCATCGTCACACGTGACAGTACTGGCATCGTCACACGTGACAGTACTGGCGTTTTGGTTTGCGAAATTTATTTATTTACAAAATATATTAATAAATTTTAAGGAATAACAAAATATATTATTAAGAGAACACATTATTATTGTGAATTGTATTATAAAGTATATGTAATATCAATTTTATCGAAAAATATTGTTGTTACGCTACCGGGATTCGAACCTGAAATTAATTTGAAAAAAGTTCAAAAATTAGTCGTCAAAAATAGTGTCGCCGTAGCATAGTTGGATAATTCACCATCCCCGGTTTGAAAAGAGATCCAAGTTCGAATCCCGATAGCGCAACAATATTTTTCGATAAAATTGATTTTACACGTATATAATTTATTTTGATTGATTTAAAACGGAATAAATATTTATCGCGTTATCAGAATGACGTCACTGCACATTTTTATTTCAGTTTGGTCTTGGATGGTATTCTGTATCTTTATTAAAAATAAAAGTGACTGATTAAAATCTGTATTAATTCGCACACAATAATTCTTCGTCACAATGGCGGATAATTAAAAGCAAAAAATGAGGAAGTCTAAGCACCAGCCGCGAACCTTGTTGGGTTTTTTCCCTCCAAAATCAGTTATTGTTTTTGTTACGTCTCCTCACAAAGTTTTTAATCACTGCCGTGGAGGATCGCCATCACACCAGGAGGTCGAGGATCCCGAAGACAAATTATTAAATAAATAAATATATGAAATGTCTTTTGTTTGATTAACCTGTATACCGATATATATACGATTGAATATTTTTTAGGAGAACACATTCTTATTGTGAAGTTGTAATTATTCAGAACAGACGCTCTGTGATATTTTAAATATATGTCAAATAATGGAACGATTAAATGTATTAATATCAAAAAGGTAACATATATGGTCGAAAATTATCGCTAAAAATAATGTCGCTGTAGCTTAGTTGGATAAAGCACCTTCCCCGGTTAGGAAAGAGATTCAGGTTCGAATCCCGGTGGCGCAACAACAATATTTTTCGATAAAATTGATTTTATATGTATATCTTTATAATTAATATATTTAATTCATATTTAGAATATTTATTGATTTATTTAATTAATTAAGAGATTTTAGCCGCGTAATAAATATAATAGAATTAACATAATATATGATATTAATTAAAAATATCCACAGAAATGTTCAGGCACATAATATAACAGTTTAAGAAGATCAAAAAAAAAAGGTGGGCGAATGGCGGGGAGGTTGAAACTATTATTGTGGTAAAGGTAGAGCAAGATGTATTTGTAGGTAGAATGATTAGTTGAAATTGAAATTGCAGTGGTTCATAAAAATAACTCATTAAAGCGTAGTAAGGCTAATGTTGAAAAATTCCATTTCTGTTGACTTCTCATTATGGTATTTGTGAAATATGACATATGTGAAATTTAAACGCTTGTTTTTTGATGCTACACGTTAAATTTACTCGAGACGCATTTTGCCTTATAAGCACATTATCAATTTAACAATTTAAGATTAACAACTTGTATTTATAACTTGTATAGCTGTCCCCCATTACATCTAGTCTAGTCTTGCCATAGCGAGCCGTGTGAACGCAAATTATCCAACTTCAATTGATTATTTTCAAGCCTCGCGAAAGCAATGAACCAAATAGATTTTGCAATCTTGAGCAAACAATAAATTAAATATATTAATTAGAAAGATATACATATAAAATCAATTTTATCGAAAAGTATTGTTGTTGCGCCACCGGGATTCGAACCTGGATCTCTTTCCAAACCGGGGAAGGTGTATTATCCAACTATGCTACAGCGACAACATTTTTATAGAACCTACATGTTACCTTTTTGATATTAATACATTTAATCGTTCCATTATTTAAAAGAGCCATCTACCTCATTTTTACCTACCTTTAAATACCTTTGAGTAATCTGATAGCAGACGCCAGAATTATCAATCAATTTTTATTAAATTTTGGACACATTGATACAACTTTATTATTAGGAGAACACATTCGCATTGTGAAGTTGTAATTAAAATTGATTTTATATGTATATCTTTCTAATTAATATTTAAATGTGTTCTCCTAATAATAAATTAAATAATTAACGTGATGCATAGTTCGCTGCATGTCTGGTATGAACGATATCGCCCTCGTTCTCTCATCAGACTACAAAATATTTTTACAGGAAAATCGGTAATCTTCTGAAGATAAGCCATATATTATTAATTTGGTGGAAAATGTATGGTTTAATTGTAAATTCAAATAAAAGCTTTCGTTACCAGTCAAAGATTTTTAATCGAAGCGAGCCATTCTGCGCGGACAATGACAGCTGTCATCATTAATCAGCCATTAACTAACACGTTTAGAGTTTGATGATAATACTGAGTTAAAAGTGTGGCAAATCAAACATTTGATGACATCTGACAAGTTCCCTCATCAAATTAATACCTATTGTCAACATCGCGTGATGAATACAGCAAGCAATGTGATTCGTTGTATGTCACACAATGCTGGATAGATTTAAATTTTAATAAACATATTCTGAAATAAATTTTTGGTGTTATTTGTTTGCTTTATTTATCATATTGTTTTCTGTTAATTTCAAATAATCTTATTATTTTATTATTTATTTTATTATTTTATTTTATTATTTCGTAGCTACTAAATGTGAAATTGCGCAAGCGCTGCCAAATATAAATATATTTAAAACACTTGTGCATATATTGACAAGATATTTTTTTATATTGGGATATAATCTTCTCATAAGTGAACTTACGATGTGATTTAGCCCTTAAAGGAAGAAGAGGGCGAGCACAATAATTATGACGTTTCCGCCAGTGGCGGCGAGAATTTTTTGATTACGTAGAAAAATTAATTCCTCCAACCGTGTATAGGTGTATAGGTATACGTAGCCCTCTTTGTACCCCGACCGGGCCGGGGCGGGTGGGTAAAACAATGGGGGATGGTGTGTGGGACTGGGCGGGATGGGGTGGTGGGGTGGTAGGCCGGAGTCGCGAGGGAAGATATTGTTTGAAAATAGCATTTCAGATAATGCTACCGAAGTTGCGAGCAAGAGTCAAGCAGCCAGTTTATAGAAATAAAGTTTGAATATTTAAACTGACGCTTCAAAAGGCAGCATCGATTTTTAAATTGCCTAGTACATTTTTTCATATCTTAGTTTTTTAGCTAGATTTTAGGAACTTTTTATTTTATCCTGTTATTAGTTTTCTCATTTATTTATTTATTTAAGTACATGTGATATTTAAAAAGATTCCTCTAACTGTAAAATCACTTATCACCCGATTTGTTTTACATTTATAAATAATAATAATAATAATAATAATAACAGTAAATATTTTCATGAATAAAACAGTAATTTTAAATATTAATTTAATTGCAAAATTGTAAAAATTTTTGAGGTTTCTTATTTTAGGGGGCAATGTATTTAGGGTTTTTGGATCAGCTATCCTTAGCGCCCTTTCACCATAGTGACCGCTACATCGGGGAATTTTATGATCAGCTCGAACCATTTGCCGTGAATGATAGATGCTAAAAATAGGTATTTTGTATATGTCAGCAAAATAACAATTAAATATAGTAGGTATAAATCTTTAAGCAAATACGTTCTTAGCGATTTAAAAAATTTAATATACTTTGAGGGTTTTTTTGCATCTGATAAATAGAATATAATCAGTATACAATATCTGTATAGATGCATAATATTTATTATCGAGAGAAGTTTTCTTCTTTTGTTTCATGCAAGTATTTTTTGTTTAATTTAGTTATGCAATTTTTTAAAACGTTACATTTTAGTGGGCTAGGTTGACAATATTATTCGAGTATATTACATTTGTATTATTTAAGAAAATGTTTTTAAATAATTTTATTTATTTTCTTACTGTTATAAATAATATTGTGTAAGTAGTGATTATATACATTTTTTAGCATTTTTTTAATAACGGAAGTCAATCAATTTATGATTCACAGTGGTTTTGCAAAACGATTGGCTTTGAGTATATTTATTCTGAAACAATTTTTTTTTTTTCATTAATACACTATATAGTACATGTATATTACCACAACTTTTTAACATATAACTCGTGTTCATTTTATGGACCATTGCTTATATTATATACTATATAAGTGATATAATGATGTTAATAGTACTTATATTAGACAGCAATGTGATGGGTGGGGTATCCACTAATGTTATTCAATATTGAGGTATCTACTGAGTAAAGGGGACGCTTTTTTAATTACAGGGGACTCCGCCCTATTGCTTGGTACACGATGCAACTATTATTTGGCTTTAATATATGTATAATACACTGTATATAGTCTATATATGCAGTATGACCCAAAAAAAGTGAGAAAATCTGTGAAACACATGAGTTATTTCAAAACATAATATAATTAATTATAATTCTTAATGTCATTTTTTTTGCACAATATTTAGCTAATCAGAAATCATGTTCAATGTATCCTCCTTGTTTCTCTAAGCGCCTACGCCACTGGTTTATGCTTCTGTCAATAAAGCACTGCCCCATATTTCTCCATTCCTCAATTGTTGCCAACTTGAGCTGATCAAGTGTGGTAAATTTTCGCCGAAGGTAAACTTTTTCTTATAAAAAACCCCATATTACATAATCTACTGGGTTTAAATCTGGGCTGTTTGGTGGCCACATGTCTGGCTCAATGAAATTAACATTTTCACGACGAAGAAAGTTGATTGTATTTCTAGCTGTGTGAGATGGAGCTCCGTCCTGCTGTAATATCCAATTATGCTGTAATGTCTACTCCAGGCTTTATTTTGAAACTCTTTGATCATTTTCCTAGCACCCCAACGTTTTTCAATTCGCAAATTTTTTATTAGAATACGGTCTTCTGCAGTGATTTTTGTCATTCTGGGCAACAATTTGAAAAAACCAAATATAAACAATGGGAAAATTAATAATCAAAGATGGCGACGGGAAATTGTCGAAATAAAACGTAATATATGTAAATAGGTAAGTAAGTAAATTAGTCAACTATTTAAGCTATTGTTGATATAGTTAAACTAATTTTGATGTAATTATATCATATTTTACGAAATGTTCACTTTTTTTGGATCCGCCTGTAGATATTATAAGGAAATACAACACCTATAACGTAAAACTTACAAATCTTTTACTAATCCCTATAGTCAATGAATAACGTGTGTGCTTTGAAACACTCATACAAACAAATTAATTAAATCGATATTCAAAGGTTATTGTCGAGATTCGGAATATCTACAATATTCTCTTTGTAAAACTATAACGTTATACTTTTTATGTTTTTTTAATAGTAGGTATTCGCTTGTTAATAAAATAAATCAATTATGATAACTACTCTATTGGAAACTTTGACTATCTCAATACAGACCACTCTGACGAGACAGGCACAGTGCACTAACCACACGAACAAATAAATATAGCCTACATATTTGGAACTAGAACTACAATATTTTGGACCTAAACAATTTAATAGGATGCTGAAAAATTTAACTCAATTGAATTGTCCCGGTAATATTATGAAACTGAAAACAAAAACGTAATATGGGTAGAGCTAGTATCGGTGCACTCACCCAAACAAATTGATCAAACCTATAATAATTGTCACAAATTTCCTAAAATAATATATTGAAAGTCAACTTTGTAATTGCTTTTTATACATACAACTTTTGTATAATGTATAGGATGTATGTATAAGAGGTAAATGTTAATTTCGGTCTTATACTTGTAAACTAATTTATTGTACAATTACTTAGAAAATATGCCTGTCTCAACACAGAATGTTCTAGTGAGACGGACACAGTCCAAACATATTATATACATCTGTTATATAGTTTCTAATTAATAAATAAATATAAATAGTATTTGATAATGACATATGTAAGTTGATATAAAAAAATTAAAATTTGATTGTATGGGTAGTTTTTGTAATATGGTTAAATTGGAATTGGATAAATGTTATATATCCTATAAAGTTGTATATTTAACTTCGTTAATTTCATAATTTTATATATTTAAGTTCATTAATCGTCCATCGCTTATGCGTGAAAAATGTTGAGTCTGTCCTGAAAACGTGTTGACGAAATGATTTTATTATAGCTAGCTATCTAGTCGATTACAAATGATAAAAACTAGACGACAAATTAATAAATAAATTAAATACTAATTTAATGTATTAATTATAAATATGTACATATAAAATCAATTTTGTAGAAAAATATTGTTTTTGCGCTACCTGGATTAGTATTTAAAACATCACGGACCTATGTTTTGAATAATTACAACTTCACAATAAGAATGTGTTCTCTTTAATAATAAATAAATTAGTTAAAATAATGAATCAATTCCAAATAATTACAAATCAATCAAATGAACAGTTGATTTGCAAATTTCCTCAACCCACCCTTTGTACAATAATAATAATAAACATAAACGAATTATATTCTACCCCTAATGGATGATTTTTTTGGACCCTCCCCTCTGCTTTTCGACCAATCGAGGAGCTCCAAACCCGCGGGGGGAGGGGCCAGGGGGATTAAATGGGAAAGCGCGCGCTAGCGAGGGTAGTCTACGCCAAGGGTTGGTGGGAAAAGCGCGCCGAGAAATTGCAAATGGCTGCCGAGTGAAATTTGAAGATTACGAAAAATTCAAAGTGTACAATTTTGTTGACGTATAATATTTGAAAAAGTATTAAAACTGTGAACTATATTATATATAAATTAAACTGCTATAAATATTATTTTAATATTACAGTCGCATTTTCTGTAAATAACTTCTTGAAATTGTATTGGAAAAAACAATTATAAAATAGTGTTCGTACAAACAAAACATCAACTACCCCGATCTAAGAATGGCTGGACCATTCCTGTCACCCCTACCCGGAGAACTCCTCACAGAATACATGTTCGGCAGGAGGAGACAGAGGAGAAACAGAACAACCTTCAGCCCGCAGCAACTTCACGAGCTGGAAGCCCTCTTCCACAAGACACACTACCCTGACGTCTTTCTGAGGGAGGAAGTCGCCTTGAGAATCAGTCTATCAGAAGCCAGGGTTCAGGTAAATGCCACTCGTAACATTTTATACTTTTTTAAAACCCTGGAAGTATTCAAATTAAATTTAAAAATATGTATATTTTATCAGCACAAAAGATAATTGATTTCATACCTAATCATAAACGATACATAGAGGTCCTAAAGTACAAATAATAGATGATTTTTTTCACCTATTCGCCAAATTACAATCTATTCAAATTATATATATATATATATATATATATTATAAACACATAATATTGTCTTATCTCTCGTCATCTCAGCACATTAAAGTTAGCATCATATTTTCAAAGATTTATCCTTATGTATCATGAAGTAGAATATCCATCGTTGAAATTATATCATATTAAATTCTTCAATACAGGTATTGCGTTGGCTGTGTAAGAAATATGCAAATATAAAATATGCACATTATACCCAAAAATATTTAATTAATTAAATTTTGTTATTCACAAGAAGTCACAAACTCTGCCTCGATACGAACTTAAGTCCTATACAATGTGCAAAGATATGATATGTAATAATAAAAAAAATATTGGTATCAATATGCAGACACATATAAAATATTTATATAATATCTAAGAATAAAAACTTAACACAAACAATGTTGAAATGGTGGATATTAAGTTAAAGTACAATAAAATAATTTTTTTATACAAATTAAATATATTAATTAGAAAGATATACATATAAAATCAATTTTATCAAAAATATTGTTGTTGCGCCACCGGGATTCGAACCTGGATCTCTTCCCATCCGGGTAAAATGTATTAACCGATTATGCTACACCAACACAGTACATTGACGACAAATTTTCGAACCTACACGTTACACGTTTTAAATTGATACATTTAGCGTTCCATTATTTGAAAGCCATCTTCTTTATATTTTAAACATTATTTTTAAATTAATGATTTAGCGATCTCTGTTTACTTAATATTTACGCATATGTCGCGGAGGACGCACACACTTAGTCGATTTGAAGGCTTTTATCCCCATTTATGAAGACATCCAGCCTCAATGGTTCTTATTAGTCCGCTCCCTTCGGATGCTACAAGCTGTGGCAGCGCTGCCTTTGAGCCGCAATTTACACAATCAGACTGATAACTCGTGAGCTCGGCTCTGTATCTTCATTTACAAAAAAAAAACGGTAGAAAATTAAATTATTGCGGCATATAAATATGTATATACCTACTAAAACTAACTTTAGCATTATCATTTGCAAGTTTAGAAGTGAGACATATTTATTAAAGAAAACAATATACAGTCGATTCCGCTTAATTGGGACAGCCGCTTATTTGCGCCAAATCTCAAGGGACGGAAACCAAACCAAGGATCTAATTTACGTCGCTTAATTGGGACGACATTTCGCGTAATTGGGACAGTGAATTTAAGATTACAATGCATACATTTTGAGCAATGAGGTAAATGAGGACATGTTACGATAAAAATAAAGAACGATTGTTGAAGCATTAAATCGAAACATCAAAAATTAGATGAAGAAGACGTTGATGATTAATATCCAACTATGCCTGTAAGTAACCAGGAGAAAAAAAAATTATAGCCTGGTTACAGCGCTATTTTATGAAGGAAGGCAATTAAAGAGGAGCCCTACGTATTTAAAGAAAAATATTCATTTAATTTTAAGCTCGCTTCGGTTAATTGGCGAAGCCGCTTAATCGGGCCAAACTTCCTGGTCCCGATGTGTCCCAATAAAGCGGAATCGACTGTATATATTTTTTGTTAAAAATTATTTGTCTTTAGACTTTGCTGCATAGTTTCAGATGATCATCATCATCTGTTGAATGTACAGATACATTTTATTATTATTAAATTATTGTGAAGTTCCAGTTTTTCAGAACATAATAATAGATGTATCAATTTGAAAGAACTACAGCATATAAGTTGAAAAATTGGTCAACTTACTTTGTTGGTGTAGTGTAATCGGTTAATAGGTAAGGATCTACATTCGAATCCCAGTAGCAACAAAAATATTATTTCGATAAATTGAATTTTCATGTATATTTTTCAGTTATTGTATTGTATCATTGTAACCAGGGGCGTGCAGTTCATACAAGCAAAAAAGCTGTGCATAACTAAAGATTCTGGGAAACAAATATAAATTTAAAAATTGGATTAACATTAACGAAAAAAAATGTGTCATCTGTGTACCAGTAGAGACTTTAATTGCTTAGTTCTAAAAACTCACCGCATCTCACCGCTGTACGCATGGCCCTTTTTTATATTCGCCCCATCGTGCTATTTACATTACTCAGTTCTGTTTTTAAGCAAGTGAATTACTCAAGTCATATAAATAGTTATTTTCTGAATTAAAAATTCCTTTCGGTTGATCCGTTTTGCATGGAGTCGTTACCTATGCTGTTTATTAACAGAATAACATTAGAAAGGGTTATAACTGCGTGCAAATCATTGAAGTGTTTACTTCCTCTTTTACTAATTCGCAAATTTTACTATCCTAATGTTTTAACCTTATATTAATTTTAATATTATTTTACGTTAAAACTTTGAAAACACTATTAACAGTACAACGGATTTATTTTGTCCAAAGACGTTGGTTAAACGAAAGTACATATATTATATATGATTGTATAATATCATTAATAACAGCATAACCTAAATCTATACCTACTGCACGCCACTGATTGTAATTATAACAGATTAATAAATAAATTAAAAAAATTAAAAATGAATTTAAATATTATCTTTGTAAAGTTTTAAACTGCCTATGATTGTGTACACAGATACAATCTTTGAACATATTAAAAGAGTTTCAAATCCTCGAAAAATCTTATATAAGGATGTGTACGGAACGGAGAGGTTAACAAGGAGAATCTTGATTAACACTTACTGTCCGGTGGGTCAAAACAAAACACGTCCGGTGGTGGTGGGTCATTTTAGACCCACCTCAAGTTTTCGGTTTTTCAACCGTTTTGTGAGAAATTGTTTATGGACATTTCATTTTAAATATGATTTAATGAAATGGCATGATGTGCCGTAATGTTTCTGCTAAAAAATTAAAGATTAAAATTAAAAAATATTACGAATAATGTACATATTCTCACACATCAACAGACGCCCTATACAGCCAAAATACAAACATCCACTGAGCATGTGATCTTTTTGTCGGAACCCGAGCAGGTAATGTCATAAAACTTACAGGTAGGCGCAACGACCCCCAAATAATTATATACTGGTATTGTCTAGGGGCCGCCAGATGAAAATAAGTTAAAACAAATACATGGACGCATACCTGGTATCCTTTATCTACCCGCTCAAAATGTTGACAATATATGTTTTGGCATAATCGCTGAGATTCAATCCAACTCAGTTTTGGAGAGTTTTTTCACATTTTTATAAATAACTCGTTTGAATCTCGTCCGATAACATTTATTTGTATCTCAAATTATTTTAAAATATTTAATCAAAGATTAGCTAGAAGTAAAACAACATTAAACGAATATTTGTAGCGTAATACATATTTTTACAAACACCCGGTCAAATCTGACCCACCACCGCAGAGTATGTGTTAAATACCAAAACTTTGTAAAATGCTTTAAGAGAAGTTCACTAGTTTCTAGGCTATGCAAATGATTTTGTAGTTCTCTGAAAGAATCAGCAAGCAAAATTAACCTAAGATGGTCGTCAAAAATTCCTAACATCTGAGAATGTCAAAAATATCTAGATAAAACCAAACCTTTATTAAAATATTTGAGAATCAACACATCTGAATGAAAAAACTTTTACTTGGACCGAGAAGATTACAAGTGAAAATACATTCCGGGTCTATAGCGTGACTGAGAAGCCGACAGCGCTATATGGATGGAAAACTGAAGCGTCTGCACGGAGAAAGAAAACAAAATTCTCCTCAAAATACTAGATTGTAATGTGTTTCGAAAGATTCAAGCAAGGAGTTCATTTTAAGACCTATTTACACATTAATTCTGATAACTTCAATTAATAATGTAGTTACCTCAGAAAGTTAGGTATTCCTTATATATTTGTAGAGGTTGTGGTTGTAGAATATGATTGACTGTGATTGTATCAGAAGTATTTATGGATGTGAGACTGAAGCCCCCCCCTAACAGCCCTGAGTGAATGTGGTGTTCGCGTGTGATTATTTATGTTTGGTCTAGAGCAAGAAATTAAAATGATAGAGCACTTACAAAGGTTGGCGTTTATTGCTGGATGAATTATACAAAAAGCAGGTTCACAAGTAGATATACTGGAGTTGCTCGCACGATGGTATGGATGAAAGGGCGGTCTGCGTAGAAGTGGTTCCTAGCTCCTAGGGCAGTATCCTTTACGATGAATGGTGTCTGTTGATTGATTGGTAGGTTTAGGCCCTATATGGTTGTTAGGCGAGTCCCTACACGGTCATGTCTATGGGTAGCACTTCTGCTATGCAGGCGTACTAACCTAACCCGGCACGATATTGCGCAGTGATGTGTGATATGTTAATCTTTACCTAATGACATTTTACTTAGAATTTGAAATAGACTAACTAACTAATCTATCTCCTCTTTTTCTATTGCTATCAACATTTACGTCCGTTCCACATGACCAAACCACCAAAGCGATCCTTTTTTATCTTATTCATTATGTTTATTATAAGTTCTTCATTCTTTACTCTGAATTTGTAATATAACTAATAATATATAAACCTATTCTTGTAATGAAATAAAATTTAAAAAATATAGAACAACTATCCAGCTCTCTAGAAAGATAAAAAATAAAGCTGATTAAAATTAGATACTGCTATTGACTGCTACTGGATTTATAGACTTAAGAGACATTTCAAATTTGTTCATTTCAACATTTGCGATGCTCGCAAGCTGTTAACATAACGACACGTTTTAGGGCTACTTTTAAAACTAGGGCAGATGAATATATATTTCCAAAAAAATTCCTTATTCCAGAATATTTTCTGCATCTGAAAATATTCAAATGCACTGTATGTAGTAGGTACAATATGTTTAAAAACCATATACATACATATGTACATATGTACATATATACATGAAAGGCGTCATTATAATATTGCGAATCCTCATTTAAACACAAATAAAAATCAGGCCATAAGATCATCGATTTATCGTTTGAATATTAACATTTTTACGTTTAATATTAAAAAATTGTGAAGTTGTAATTTTTTCAGAACACGCATATAAGTTGTACTCAAGTATATCCAAAAAATTTATAAAAATGAAATTGAAAAGTATCTGGCGTCTCCTAGCGATTATTTCTCAAAGTAGGTATTCGCAATAAAAAGGTGATAGCTTTCAAATAAATGGAACGTAAGATGTATCAATTTTATATTTACAAGGCTGGCGTAGTATAATTGGATATCGCACTACCTCGTATAAGAATAGTTACTGGTTCAAATTCCGATGGCACCTAAATATTTTTTTCGATAAATTGAGTTTATATGTATGTATATTTTTCTAATTGGTGCATTTAATTTGTATTAATTTATCTTCTAATTTAATGTGTGTGACGGTCCGTGTCTACGAATGAGATTTTTAAGAGATTTTCGACTCGAGATTATCTCTGAGATAGATTCTATTGAGACAATTCTCAACTATCTTAGTCCCCGTTTTACACACCATGTTTCTTACATAACATTGTCAAATGTCATTGTTGTTCGTCAGTGGAGTGCCTTGGAAGTAATTAAAACAAATTAGTTAATATTTAATGAATTAACATAAATAGTTGTACATGTATGTACGTTCGTCTGTAAGATCCATTGTGGTTTTAGGTAACTTTTCGTTACACATGTCAAATCTCTCTGTCAGATTGAACGTCGTGTACACCGCTTTGAATTTTGTCTCTTTCTACCAATCTCAAGCTGATCTCTGAGTGTATCTTCAGATCAAAGTCCCCAATACGTGTACATTTTGATTTCAACTTTATTACATAAATATTACATTACAATTTTTATTTATTGCCATACTGCAGAAACAGTTTTACGGTAAGATTACATTGTATTTATTATATCTCTGAGATTATCTCATCGTGTCTCCTGTGGTGGTCACGGGCCTTAAGATTTATCGAATTTAAAGCTTTAAATAGATCTTTATGTAAACAAGAACCTACATGGTGTGGAAAGAATTTTCAACGTTTATCACTGTCTTCAGTTTTGAAATAATTCAATGATTTGGTCTGTAAGATAGATATAACTGTGTCGCTTATTTGAATTATGCATTTTGATAGTGCAAAAAACCCGAAGATTTTATTTTAATTGCGTGTGTAAACAATATATATTTTTTTTTAATATTCGATTTTGAATTTTTCTTTTCAGCTTGTATATATTAGTAGTTACGGAACACCAAATATACGATAAACTCTCGATTATCAGATGTTGCACAAACCGGAATGCAGTTAACCGGGATTGCAAATGAATATGAAAATCGCTATAGCTGTGAAAGTGTGACAGTAATATCCACGTTTTCTGTCTTCTCATATTAATACATTTGCGTTAACTGCACGCTTAACTTTTACACATATTTTTTGAAAATTATAATAAATAATTAAAGGAATATATATGCTTTTATATGAATTTTTCGAATGCGATGCTGCGAATGTTGACTTTCAATCAATCAATTGATCTACATTTAAAATGTGAAATTTTCTTCTAGTGGTATATATGCAAAAGTTTTCTCAAAATGTGTGAAATACTAATAATCTCCATTAGAGGAGAAGAAGTTAAACTATCATCTAGATATCGATCGAAAATAAAATACTACTAGTGGAAAGCTTGTTGACACGCAGTTCCAGTAAAACTTATTTTTCAATGTTAAAAAAGTAATTTATATTTTTAAAAAGTGCTCTACCACAGAAGAACCCAACTGAACCAATTAACGCAGACGGTAAAAACTCAATAAAAATAGTATCATAATGATTTAAATACGTAATGTACCATTCCGGCGGTGACACGCGTCTGCCATGTTTCATATCCGAAAGGTTGTGTCA
The DNA here is from genome assembly GCA_031772225.1 of Eubasilissa splendida. NCBI lineage: Eukaryota > Metazoa > Arthropoda > Insecta > Trichoptera > Phryganeidae > Eubasilissa > Eubasilissa splendida. The sequence continues at coordinate 3,486,542 of CM062854.1, read as the reverse complement.
CGCCGCCTAGCAACAGATCTTTCTGGCTACACGAGGTTTTTAGTGGGATACAGTTATACTTTCGACTGCATCCACATGGCCGTTTGTGACGAAACAACAAATTGACAGGAGAATATTGAAAAAAAAAAAAAGGAATGAATGAAATAGAAAATTTAAAAGGTTCCGAAACATTTCCAGGTGTGGTTCCAAAACAGGCGCGCCAAGTGGAGGAAGCAGGCCAGACTTCAGCTGCTGCAGGACGCCTGGAGAATGCGCTGCCTGGGACTGGCCTCGCCTCCTATGCTCATGGGTACGTTGGCTTTCATTCTAAGGAACTTTCAATTATCTCTTCATGTTTTTATTTAGTAACTAGTGTTTAAAACCCGTTTCCGTACCAACATAAAACATGTACATCATTGCAATATTACAACTTTCTAATTTCTGACTATGTGAATAACGTTCGTTCAGAACTAAATAATCAATGTTCTCTCTAAGGTGTGCGGGTGTGCGCGCACGATATGGCAACATAACGCACACAAAAAAGTATAGCGCGCACGCAATTTTTAACAACACTTCTTCATGTGCCGTCTGGCAACACAGACTACCAAATATTTAGGCATGAACTAACGCGAATTCCTCGTTTCAATATTTTCATCATTTTGGTACCACATACGCAATCAAATAGCTCCGCAACTTTTTTTAAATATATGACTCGATTGGAACGAAAATTTAAACGTTGACAATATAATATTCATTCATGTAAAAATACGTCATATGTCTACACAAAGATTTAATTTTCGAAGATTAAATACTTTTACTCATAAACTATCGGATTTATGTTTCCACGAATAATGCATGTAGAATGCCCCTCGTCTCGCAACTAATGTTCCAAACCTCTATATATACACTTTACATTATGTCTATTCATTTATATTGGACGTTGAATCACTTTCTGAGGTTACAGCTAAGATGATTTCTATCTTCCCATACATATTCAGTTGTTCAAAAGATCATATTTTTCATTGCACAGCTTTCCTTCATAGTTGTTATTAATTCTCTTGATTTATTTATGCTTCTTAATACATCTTCATTAGTAATGTTATCAATCTAGGCCCTACCGAGATATTAAAGAGAACATTACTTATAATGAATCAGTTTTCTTTAAAATTTCCCCACACATGACACATCGAGATATCAAATATATGATTAGGTTAATAATAATAATGTGTTTATTTCCAGCGTGATCAGGTTTAATTTTTTAACCCGATTCGCCATAGAGATAATATATTATTAAGGAGAAAAACAATGTAGATGGCTTTCTAAAATAATGGAACGACAGATGTATTAATTTGAAAAAGTGTAACATGTAGGTTCGAAAATTTGTCATGAAAAATACTGGCGCTACAATACAATTGGTAGTGTACTTCCCCGTATTGGAATCCCGGTAGCGCAAAAACAATATTTTTCGACAAAATTGATTTTATATGTATATATTTATAATTAATACATTCTATTATTATTTGAGATAATATATATTATGTTATACATTAAAGTTATGAAATAAATATAATGCTATGAAAAAGAAAACCAAGGAAAATGTTAATAAATAAAAATAAAAAGTTAATAAAAAGTAAAAAGTTCACACATATTTTAGGAATTTACACAGTGCAGTTGGCGGATACATTCTGGTATATAATTAAATTGTTATTAAACAAATGGGAAATAGATACATAATAATAGGTCATTGAAAATCCAGTGAGCGATATTTTTTCACATCCAGTGAAGTGCCAAATAACAAGGTAATATTATATATGAACGGATTCCACAAAATATCAACAATAATTCACGCACTGAAAACTGGAAAAAAAATAATGTCGAACAGGTAAAATTATTATTTTATTATTAATGCATTTATTATTTATGTAGTATTTTCTATATTATTTGTTGATTCTATATAATACACTCTACCTACGTACCATTAAGGGTAAATTGATTTTTATCATTTTAAACTAGTTTTAGATCAACTTGTTTTAAAAAATGCACTTAAACACGAATGCGTGACATATGTAGATTTATTCGTTATATCCAGTTAGATCCAGGTTCGAATCCCGGTGGCGCAATAACAATATTATTCGATAAAATTAATTTTATATGTATATCTTTCTAATTAATATATTTAATTAATATTTAAAATATCACAGACCTATGTTCTGAATAATTACAACTTCACAATAAGAATGTGTGCTCCTAATAATAAAGTTGTATCAATGTGTCAAAAATTTAATAAAAATAAATTGATAATTCTGGCGTCTGCTATCAGTTTACTCAAAGGTATTTGAGATTCTGTAAAAATAAGGTAGATGGCACTTTCAAATAATGGAACGATTAAATGTATTAATATCAAAAAGGTAACATATAGGTTCGAAAATTGTCGCTAAAAATATTGTCGCTGTAGCATAGTTGGATAATGCACCTTCCCCGGTTAGGAAAGAGATCCCGGTGGCGCAACAACAATATTTTTCGATAAAATTAATTTTATATGTATATCTTTCTAATTAATATATTTAAAAAATATTTCATAAATATTTTTTGTCTGAAACTCTCCATTACCGAGATGATGAGAAATAATACCACTGATCGATCAACCAAAGCAGGTACACATTGAAAGGTGTTTTGCTGCGAAGAAAATTATTATGTTTGTATATCGCATCATTTCACTGTCTATCTTTTCTACACTTTAGTCTTTCATAAAATCGTACATTTCATCATAGTTCAACTGCACCTTTTCTCGGTCGGTCACAATTAGAAAAATTACGGACTATCATAAATTTGTAACTGAGTTAAAAAAATATGTACACAGACTAACTGAAACATTAATTAACTCGTATATACTCCTTCTCTATACATGAGTCTTACTCCCATAAAGAAGAAACAACTGATTATTCAAATTGTATTATATTTTTAATATTAATAAAAATTAAATATGTATATATATTATTAGGTTGATGCATAATTATCCGCCGTTTTTATTATTTTTACGCGGTCTTTTCGGCTGAAATAATGGCGACCAAGCTGAGACAGGTACACGACGCTGTTGATGTTGTACTGCCTTTGGCCATTTCTGTCCGGGATTCGCCCCTCCTGGCGCTCATCGCTGACATTCCACCAGTAGCAGGGGCGAAAAAATGACGGATAATTGCGTCATCCTAATAGTTGCATAGTTCAATAATAGTTCCTCTTCGTTTCGTCAAATATTCTTAATAACAAACAAAATTCTCTTTCACAGGACGTTCCGGTCACATGAACTCTCCGGAAGGTCTCGCCTCGCCGCCAGAGAAGAGTTCCCCGGACGACAAGCCGCCTTCCGCCTCCGGAGGACCGAATTCGCCAACGATGCCGAGAGACCCCTACCACCACCACCATCATCTGCCGCAAATTCCGTCGCCGAATCCTAAATACGACGACAAACCACCGGCCGGCGAACATCAACCGCTGCGACCAGACCACCAACAGCTCCTCCGCAGTGACCACCAGCCGCCGAGGAGCGACCGCAAAGGACCGACGACGACAAACTTCTCTCTCAACGGTATACTATCCAGGCCGGACGCCTGCGCGAGTCCAGCGCCGACAGATTTGAGCTTGGCGCCAAAACTCTATCAGTTTAATCACGACAATCAATATCCAAACGGGCTGCACCATCCGCCAGAGAGAAGCCACCAGCCCGAGGAGCAGTCGGATGACGACAGCGATACGGAAATAGATTTGACTTCTCACAACGGTAAAGAAGACTTGAGAATCAGCAGTGCCAGTCTCTACGGGAGCACCAAAGATTACGACCACCAGAATCCTATGCTGAACGACATGGTTCCAAATGACCTCAGTATGAATTGCGGAAAGAATAGTTCCGATTAAATAGTTCACATGAAATTGGACAAATTTTAATGTGAATAAAATTTCCTACAATAATGGTACCGCGAAATCAAAATTAGTACTTGTGCAATATATCAATAAACGTAGGCATTAATTAAAAAATATTTAATCAGCGTCCTTTTTTTAACAACCTGTATACAAAATATTTTTCTATTTAATAAGCTTATTGAATAATCTCACCCCACGCTAGAATAACTCAATTTTGTAAAAATTAAAATACACTTCTACAGCACTATTTATAGTTAAAGTTATGTAATTTATCACACACACAAATTAATAAATAATAAGTTCACACTTAGTTATTTATTAATTTAATACGGCGGCATAACGTAGTAATAATACATATTAATAGTTTGTACATATACGATAACGCATGCACATCATATGATTGTGAATACCTACATGCTTATTAGATTGATAATTTTTTTAGAAATATAATTATTATAGACGTTAATTAAATTTAATTAGGTATGTGTAATAGTCATTGATGTCATAGATAATACCTATTATTTGTATGTATAAAAAATAGCAATATTCTAATAATATTAAATTATGATATGAAAATCAATTTTATCGTAAGAGAGATTGACCTACATTTACGTAGACGTGCATACTATACATCTGATATTACAAATATTGTTTTATCAATAAAAAATTCAGTATTTTAAAATGTTTTATTTGATCGTAATAATCGTAACGTTACTCGTTACTTTGTTCAGAAGCCCAGACTAGGAACTGGTCGCACAGCCTGTTGATCTTCAGATCTTCAAAGTTAGACAATGCCAGAATTGACCATCTTAATCCTAGTCAGATATGTATTTGGGGGTTAGGACGGTGGTTAAATGAAATAAATGTCGTTTTGGCGTGTTGAGGTGCTTATTGACGGTATGTTAAAAACAAGGAAGACAGACGAGAATGAATATAATGGATGAGTGAAGATGTGAAGTTCGAAGTGAAGCGAGTTGGCGGTCTCGCTCGGCGCGCGCGAGCCGGCAAGACCGCCATTGTGAAACGATGAAACTGGAGTGACTGCCTGGCGGTGAATGCTCGAGTCAGACTTGTAGCAGCAGCCGGCAGCGCTGACGCTAGCGTCGATGAGCCGACTGAGATGGCGGTGAATATGAATTCTGATCGCTACATGTATAATATTATACTTCATCTTGGTGTAGATTTGTGCTTCTGTTAACATAATTAAAAGCTCAAATATCGAGGACCTCAAATTTTACTTAACACGTCTTCTGACAATGTCAGTGTTTTTATTTTATTTATATACAATACATGATTATAGAAAATAAAATAAAACGTATTATATGTATGTATTACTATATATATGCATTGTGTACTAATTTTCATTTAAAATATATTACAGCGCATGTTATATTCCGGCTACCTACCTTTCTATACTTCTTACATCATACTTTCACTTATATTACTTATCAAAGTGGATGCAATTTATACAAGTCAAATTCATACCTAGATATAATTGAATTCGATTCTGTTTTTATTTTGTCTCGGTTACTCGGAGGCCCACTTGAGATTCCAAGGGTTGGTGTTTAGGTTAACCAGCTGGTTCAATGAACCCATAAAAACTATTGGGACTAAAATCTTCCCTTAAAACAAAAAATGTTTATATTAACCGAGAACAAAGGATTATAGATAATAAAAGGCCCAAAGCCGTAGCTAGCAGATCACTATGTTTTCGGTATCGGTCACGAGAAGTTCTTCTTAAATAAATAAATTATTTTCTATTATATAGTGTACAAAGGATGCACTTCTCCTTTTAATTCGGCCCTACGCTGGTGCGAGAAATATAATTCATACACCTATTCGAGCCATTTATTTAAAAATAAGTAACGGTCTAAACCAAAATGCACGAAAGCGAATAAAATTACGCTTTCTGAAAACGTGGAAATATAGCAGAGACGCAATCCTTAATTACATTAGTTGTGCTTAAATGACGTTAGAGGACACTATAACAAAATATTTTAAATGCATTTGCGAATCTGTTAGTTTTAAAAATGGAACAGACACAAAATCAGATAAAATTACGCATATAGAGTAAAAATATTTTTTTCTACTCATTTATTCCTCGTCGGTGCTACTAAATATTTGTTAAACAACTTTATTATATACGTATACTCCAGCAAAATTTCTATTAAAATATTATAAAGTTTTCCAACACGCTTATTTAACTATACTTATATAAAATATTATGTAAATATTCATACAATATACTTTCATTCTTCTGTATGATTTCATTTTTTATGTCGATTGAAGGAATAGCATATAATTATTTTTAAATAATTTTCTTTCAGAAGTATACATCCATACAGTAAAATTTAAACACCATACAATAGCCGCGTGTAAGTATTGTACGACACACAATTATTTAAAAAAAAAATCAAATGTTAACTTGTTACTGTCGTAATATCCGCAATTTCCTTATCGTGTCAAGCAAAGTAAATTATTTTGCTATCGAAGTGCAGTTGAATTTTTTTTTAAATAATTGAAAATTATAAAATATATTACATCTGGAATGATTTCCCGTTCCCGTTGTCAACAATTCAAAATCAAGAGTGTATTAATTTAAATATGCAAACATTCAATTTTTATCCTGGAGCTACGATCCCAAATCAAACCCAAATATGGGAATTGCACTTTAATGTATTATTTTATTTTTATTAGGAAAACATACAAACAGTTTTAAACTGTGTGAACAAAAATCATAAAGAAAACGAAACAATAATGTGACATGTTTTCTCTGAAATTACACTATACTTTAAATAGTGAGGACAATTTAAAAACGACTTAAATATGAATTAAATATATTAGTTAGAAAGATGCACATATAAAATCAATTTTATCGAAAAATATTGTTGTTGCGCCACCGGGATTCGAACCTGGATCTATTGTATCAATTAAATGTATTAATATCAAAAAGTTAACATATAGGTTCGAAATATTGTCGTTGTAGCATAATGGATAATGCACCTTTCCCGGTTAGGTTAGGTTAGGTTTGAATCCCGGTGGCGCAACAACAACATTTTTCGATGAAATTGATTTTATATGTATATATTTCTAATAAGTATATTTAATTATTTAAAACATCACAGACCTACGTTCTGAATTACAACTTCACAATAAGAATGTGTTCTCCTAATAATAAAAATTACTTATTAAATATATAGATAGCTTGTTAGGACTATAATTTTATTTTTCCTTTAATGCAGAGAAAAAGTTGAAAATAAGAATAGAAAAATATAAACAGATGAGAGATATTTAGCGTTGGCTCGCTGCCTGTTTTATCATTTATTTAAAATATTAAATAAATAATAACATTCACGAAAAACGAGTTGAGTATAATAATTTATTAGAAATATAGTCAATGATTCGGATATACGTACTCATTGACAGTAATTTTGAGTAATTTGTATTATGAATCAATGATAAATACATTTTTCTCCGTTTATGGAAAAATTACAAAATTCAAAATATACAAATTTTACAGAAGATAAAAGTAATAATCTTAATTTGGTATCAATTTTAATTAACATGCTATTTTTTATAACTAATTTTAGTTTAGGAGACACAAATTCTTATTGTGAAGTTGTAATTATTCAGAACAGACGGTCTGTGATATTTTAAATATGAATTAAATATATTCAAATAATGGAACGATTAAATGTATTAATATCAAAAAAGGTAACATATAGGTTCGAAAATTGTCGCTAAAAATATTGTCGCTGTAGCATAGTTGGATAATGCACCTTTCCCGGTTAGGAAAGAGATCCAGGTTTGAATCCCGGTGGCGCAACAACAATATTTTTCGATAAAATTGATTTTATATGTATATCTTTCTAATTAATATATTTAAAAAGTAATTACTTGCAAGGCATAGCGTGCAAGGTCAAGAGTGTTTAATTATTTTGATTCTATTTAGATAAGAGCACTGAGCTACTGAAGCTTATAACTCCCATATACTATATTCTCCCAAGTAGCCCACGACTGTATTGTGGATTTGCGGCTCTATATACATTTAGACAATCTGTTTACTTAACCTTTACCATACCACGATATAAAATACTCTTACGCAGCCATGCTGTCAACTCGTGTTACCGAATTAAATTAGTGTTCTATTAGCCTTTAAAATGTGAAAAAAATGGTTAATGCCATAAATTTACTTTAAGTTCTGAGCATTAAATATATTTTAAAAATGTAATATTATAATTGGGAGCATTCATCAAGCACTGAATAGGAGGTTGCATTTTATAATGCAACCTTCCTTTTTATCTGTCTTCATTTAATTAGTGAGAAAGAGACACCATAATGTTTGTTATTGTTTTCACTGTGAAATTAATGTGTTATTTCTTTTTGTTTTGCCACAAATTGTATTTTTGTCGTCGTATTAATTTTATAACGGAATGAATTAAAAATAATGTCAAAATAAGCGTCAATATTTTCCTTCAAATTAACTAAAATATGAAGTGTTTATTGCGTATATTTACCGAAATATTGCAGATTTTATTAGAGCGGTAGACCTGTGTTACTGCATGGTTTGGTAAGGGTTAATATTAGGCTCCACTCACTAGAAAGTCCGCCGAGCCCTGGTCTAGGCCAACAAAAAGATATAACATATTTATTTCATAAATGTTAATATGTTTAAGGGTACAATTTATTAAAAAGTTTATGTTTAACAAATGAGTGTATTACAAATTATGGTAATTAACTTGATTCGTTAATTTTTTTCTATTAAAAACGCTATTCAAATGAATAACTACTTCGAAGCTTGAAAGCTTAAAATAAAATCTCCAGTAAAACCTAGTTTATATCTTTTTTTTATGAAACGCATCTTTAATTTTTTTGTTCAATTATTATTCCACGACTTTGTAAACAACGTAATGTATATCAACAAATAAATGTACGTTTATAAATGTTAAAATAATTAACCACACTTAAATGTCTCTCTAAATATTATTATTATTTGTAGATCTCATCACATTCTGAGTTGGACGCTTGATATTGAAAACCTCTATCTGTAATATAAAATCATTTTTAATCATTTACTTAACTATCGTTGATCTAGGCCATCGGACTTTCATTTCAACAGATATTTCTATGTAAGTAGATTTAATTAATTCACTAAATAACTAAGCAATACAAAATAACTAATCTAAGCAAATGACATTTTTCGAGAATAAATTTATAGTTCATAATTAATTTTTCGAGCATTTTGTAACATATTTTTTTATTTAAGTATTTCAGAAGGGTTTTAAATGGTTATAAAAGTAGTAGTTCTCTTTATTATTTTTTGTACCTTGCGGTATAGTTGAGTTTTAATATAATATGTACCTACCTGAACGATTTCATTACATCCTTATCAGACTTCGTGATTTAATAAATTAAGTTTCCATGCGCTAATATTTTGTTATACTTTTATTTAATTTAACAACAGTACACATTACGAAAAAACTTATCTAAAGAATATTTTCTGAAAATTACGAAACACTTTTAAAGTGCGTTAAAAAAGCTGTGATTTTTTTTCCATTTTTAGTTTTATATTCGCATCACTCGATAATCATTTATAAAATTGTTCTATATATAATAAATATACATAGTATATTAATCAATGATTTATCATATGAACATCTATTAATAACAACAAAATACCTTGGACTACGTACAGTAGAAAGTTGTTTTATATTACATAATTACTGAAGCCCTTTCAATTAAAAAAATAAGTTTAGTTTAGTTGAAATAACATTTAAATAACAGGAATTTTCGGTTAACTTTCTACATTGTCTGCTTGGCAAATATCTGAAGACAAATATTATATCGGTTTATTGAGTTGTGACCAGCTCCAAAGACAAAGATGACAAGAACCAATCACATTAAGGGGTTACTTATGGGCGACATTTTGTTAAGTTGTCGCAGTTTAACATTCCGCATATTTAACACCGTTGTCTTTTAAATATAATACCACGTCATTATGAAACAGATCACAAACGAGCAACGTAGTATATTAAAATAAATCACATTATTAAACGAATCTGTCACAATAATTTTGATTGTGGAACATCGTGGAGCATGTTGATCGATATTACAACAAAATTAAAACGATTGGTTAATTTGAATGGCAATATGCAAATTATAAATACAAAAATATATGTATAAAGTTATGATACTAAATATATTTGGACAGCTTGTCTCGAATGCGAGAAAATCAACCGTTTTATTTTCGTCCCTTTCTCTCTCTAGCAGTATACAATAATAATAATAAACACGAATGCAGTTTAATATTTAGATGATGTTAAACGAATTAATATTACCATCAAATACCGTAAATCATTATTTAAAAATGGCAGACTCTTCACAGCTGTTTCAAAAGTCATCTGACACATCGATACATCGAAAGTTGCAGTATACAATAATGAATCATTCAATATCCCGCTATTTTAGTGATGAGAGTTCATCCGATGATGATTTTGCTGTTTAATTTACATTACAGACAAATTTTCGCCAGAAAAGTGACAAATTTCGAACACAGGGGTGAACAAAGTCATAGATAAAGCATAAAATCGTACGTATTGCCAATGGTGAATATTAAAATAATACAAATTAAATGTATTAATTAGAAAAATGTACACACAAAAACAAATTATCAAAAAAATATTGTTTTTACTACCAGGATTCGAACCTGGATCTCTTCCTATCGGGAGAAATGCATTAACCTATTATGCCTACACTAATATAGTAAGTTGACGACAAATTTTCGAACTTATATTTTGCACTTTCAAATTGATACATCTATTATTTGAAAGCCATCTTCTTCTTTTAAATGGGTAATCAAAGCCATCTTCTTTATATTTAAATTAATTTGTTATGTAATATCACAGAGCTATGTTCTGTAAAATTGCAACATCACAATAAGAATGTGTTCTTTTTAAAAAGTACAGTGCGGTCCTGGCGTGGACTGCTGCAGTCCGCGTGGCCTCATTAGGACCAGGCCAACGATACGCTAAATTACAATTTACATTGGCGACATGGGGCGACGTTACAATATCTCTCCTCCCTACTTCCTGGGCCCGGCGACATTGCACGAGTCGGGCCAGTATTCGCTCGCGGCCGATAGCGAACCCCGCTGCGTCCATTGCCGATACAAAGTAATACAGAACTAATGAAGCGGCTCCTGCATCCAGAGATAAGCCGACCCAGCTCGTTACTAATCTTATTTTTTTCTCTTCTTCGGTAGCAGTAAAATGTTTAGAGGATGTTTTTATCAAAATTTGCCTTTTCCTTTTCTATTATTGTATGTACATAAAAAATATTTAACCCATTGATCGCGTTCATAAATACGCGTGACATCTTTCATACGCGGGCACACTTTGGCGGCATTATAATTTACGACTTTACACTACGATAATACAACAAATTTATGATTTGTTGTATTATCGGTTTGCTCACGAACATAAATAAATACAATCATTATAAAATAACGTGAACAAAATTATCCATGAGAGAATACAACAGTGCCCACCTAGTAATTTGTGTTGATATTTATACGTACTAGAGTGAATTAGTGATCTGCGCAGGCGCTGATTTCTGAGACTAATGCATACTATTTACAAGTATTTAAATGCCGACATTAAATTTAACGCATTACAGCGATACTGGATGACACGAGGACTTTTATTACTTCGTGATTGTTTATAAGATGGCTAATAATCCTTGACAAATATCGACAGATGTCGTTAGGATCAAGATTCCAAATAGTTTAGGTACGATTTTCACCCCTCCTCAGCGCGTGTGTTCGCACTAGCGGTGGGCGAAACACGGCGACTCATATTTGCTGTGGGTATGTAAAGCGCGACTCACATACGAGTCGAGTCACCCACGGGGAATGGGTTAAATAATGGAAAAAAATATTTTACAAATATAACTTAATATTGTGTATTTTAAAATCTTTGCTCACAAATAATGCAGGCGACATTAAACAAACAATCCAAACAAAGCGGTGAAAGAGGTCTCGCATTAACAGTGAAAAAACTTAAATTATGTCACATTAACGTATTAATGAAAAGAATAAGAAAATGTATTTATATATTCATAAGATTAAGGAACATTCTAAGTATAAATAATTTTAAAAAGGGTATATTTTGCTATTGTTCACTCATTACTCCAGTATGGAATAATCGGGTGGGGAGGAGCATACAATAATATAATTAACTCGGTAAAAATAATACAGAGAACAATTATTAAAGTGATATTAAAAAAATATCAACTTTTTCAACACTTTTTGCAAAATTCCCAGTTCTCAAAATAGAAAACATTTACAAAAAAATCTCAATTAATCAATTAATTAAAGAAAATAACACTGTAAAATTTGAAACAAGCACATCATTAAGGTTTAAAAATAACTTTAAAATCCCTAAATGTAACACCAAACACTATCAGCAAAATTCTATATATTTAGGGATAAAAAATTTCAATAGCCTCCCTACACAAATTAAAGAAATAAAGGATATAAAAGAGTTTAAAAAGAAACTAAATGAACACTTCAAAAACACATAATTGGACAATAAACAATATTACAGAATACTTCAGAAGCACACAAATGGACAATGAATAGAATATGTAAGGTATTATATACAATTATTGTAGTGTAACTCCCTCTCCGAGCACAAGAGCTGGTCTCTTTTTTGGAGAGGTAAGCGAAAGAAAAACCATGTAATTTAAAAAAAATGTAAAATACTTTATTCACGCTATAAAAAAATTGTAAAAAATGTCAAATAAATAAAAATAAAAAGATTGTTGACAACTGCGAAGTCATGAAGTGTACCTTGATTCTTTCATTTCAAATAGTGTAGAAAGTGAAGATGAAATTAAAAGCAAGAATGCAAGAAGCCGATCAGTGATGGAAAAACTGATTTTTTTTTAGTAAGACAGGAAACATTACCAGGTCCATTATGACGAAGATCGTCAGAACATTAATCTTCCCAATATTTGTATACGTTACCTATTTACGAATGTCGTAAGTAAAGTGTTGTGTCATTGGTTGATTTGACAGTTACATCGTAATGTAAAATTTTAATTTTAAAATATATATATAATTGTTATTTTCACTTTAAATTACGCACACACAATTTTTTTCCCACCGTCTCAATAGCCAACTGTATTTAATTTTAGTTCAATCTACACTTGTAGATGGGAAGGACCGCTCTTCCCGAAACTAGTCGTGATACAACTCAAAAAAATTATGTGTAAGTGAAAATAAAAAATATATATTTTTTTTAAATGAAAGTGTTTGTGGTTTTGTGCACTTTCTTCGTTCGTGAAACCACTCTCCATTTTATATTTTTTTCAGATTTCGATTAAACTTATGAAAAATCAATACAATCTCGGGTCTTGTTTTAAAATGGCGGCAGTTCAAAAATTTAAAATTTCGTGAATAATTGCTAAAGTGAATATCGGGAAATTGGAAAAAAAAAATTGCGTAGAGCCTCGAATTTAAATAAATTATGATAAAATGCCCGGAACAAGGGCAAAGTATAGTTTCATTATTTAATCTGATCTAATTTCGGAATCTCAAAATTAATTCAAAATATTAGTAACGAAACTCTTGTACTACACTCGGGATTCATTAATAATGTAAATTAGGCGCCGAGAAGATAGGGATGACTGAAAATTAGGGAATCCAGTCCCGGGTTCTGGGATTAGATTCGGGAAAGGGATAATAAAAAAAGATCACATAAAAATTTGACAATCTTCCATTATTATTTAACGTTATTTTTTAATTCAAAGATTCCCTACTTACATACTTAAATATATATTATATAAATTGTATTTGGATTTTTTTTTGTGTAAATGTGACATTAACGCGCAAATGAGCATTTTTCAATCCCGGGATGGTTTAAATCTAATCCTGAAATTTTAGGATCGTCTAAATCGTATTCCCCACTCGTGATCAAGCTGTACGAGACGTGACTCTTCGGTTCTGGTCGTTGAACATAGCAAACTAATCAGCACCGACTCCAGGCAGATAAGAGCGTCGCAACCGAACAACTTGTATGTCACGGTGGCCAGGTGCGCCGAAGATACAGGCGAACCTACCGACAGTAAATAATGAACCGAGTTAATAAATAACCACGGGCCTGACAACACTCGACACGCAGATTGCCCGAGCGTATCGTTGCCCAGCTAGTCGTGGTCCAGAAAAGTGTTGAAAGATTAGATTGTGATGTTGTGATGAAGCTTCAAACGGGAACCCCGTCGGCCGTAACTCCGCTTAGGAGGCACTATCAGCGCCAAAGGTTGCAGGAAACCGAGAGATAAAATTGTTCAGGAGTGTATTGTAACTCAGAAAATGCGTAATAATGTAAAATATTTTACTGCAGAGATTTAAGAAGACATTTAAACATTAAATCCCTTCCGACACAAGTCCAACCCAGCACGAATCATGTAGATTTCGTCTGCGTGTATGAGAACGTTTTTTTTGTTTTTGTCCAGGCCCAATATTAACAGAATCACGACTTAATAAAACTTTTGAACAGTCGCTATTTTGAAATAAGATGGCGGATGTCTGCCAGATAAATTTTTCAAAAAAGTTTGATCTTAATCTTAAAAGATCTACGGAAGCTGTCGTATCGTAGATGTATGTATATACATTTTGTGAACACGATGACTCCTATCGTTCTTGTCAGATTTTCTTTTGATCCTCCTTCTATCTTTATTTTCATTATAGTATTGTATCTATATTATTTAATGTATCTGTGATACCTTTGTAAGATGGTCTTCACCTAATGTGTGTAATTAGATTTTTATTATACTTTGATATAAAAATAAATTTGAAACCTTTCGGAAATTCTCTCGTGCGACTTTTTGCAATCAATCTAAAATTAGATTTTCAGTGTGATACAGTAACTATTATTGAAATTCTATAAAATCGTAGATATGTTATTTAAAATTGTTTTTATTTTGTCCAGTCGGGTTTTATCGTAGCTGGGCCGCATTTCCGCGGCCATCGCGCCAATTTTATTCGCACATTGTCTAAATTATACAACTTTTTCTTCTTCAATATCTCTACAGCCCATATTAAGCCTTGGTCGCCTGAATCTTTCGTCTTCACAGGTGTCCATTGAAGGTTCTTTTTGGGATCTACGCTTCCTGGATCCTGTAGATTCATGAAGATAACTAATAGATGTTATGCAGCTCGCCTTTGTTCCGGAACGATGACTTGATGAGGAACGAAAGGAATTTCGGACTTTTTCGGGAGTTCGTTGGTGTGTGGGTGTCTCGCTGGGAGATTGTGAGACGGTCAGATGTTTAGAAAAAGAGTGAGGGCCATCTGCCCTTAGAATTTATATCTGTCGGTCCTGGCTTCCCTTTGCTGGAAAGAACTATTTTTTGTTTTTGTGTATTGTCTTCTTGTTCCCTTTAAGAGTTGTGTGAGAGACTTAAGAACCGCCATTTGCTGTACCACTCGGCGCCTCTTATGTGTAAATTGTATCTATTACTGCTGTGTGCATTTGATTTATTTATGTTTTACTGAATACATTTTTTCCGCACTGTACGGACAGTGAATGGTTTTTGGTTGGCAGCCGTGCCGTGCTGCATTGCTGTACGGTTGCCTAGTAGCGTTAAAAAATGCCAACCTGACGCTGAATGTAAAGGACCGATATGAGAGCTTTTGCTCATAAATTTGTCCTGGGTAAGCGATTGATCTGTCAATTCTCTATAGCGTTTTCCTCTAAAAACTGTCCCATAACATTTCATCCAATTTGGCGAGGACTATCCACTATCTACGTTTCACGCCCGTAGTCAATACAGTACTGATAATCGTTTTACGTAATGCTTACTGACTTTAGTTTTTCTGCCGACATTCCGTAAATTCAATTGACAGTACGTTATATTTCCGGCGGCAATCTTTTTACAGAAATTAATCATTTATAACTTTATCTCGACCAATTCCAACATGCCTAAGTTAGGTGGAACATCATGAGAATGAAAGTGACAAGGAGTACCTAAGTATTTATCCTGCACACGGCTCCGTTGGAACTGATCGTGTTTTGCAACTCCGTTAGTCTGTCTATGTAAGTGTGACTCAAAATTTTTTGTTTCTCGTCCACTGTCCCTCTTTTGGGAGTGCTTTTCCGGTCATCCGGTCATCACCGGATCCCTGGATCTGCCTTGAACTACTGCACCTTAATTTACCATGTATATATATAGTAATATATCAATGTATTTATGTTATAAGTTTTATATGAATAAAGATAGTATTTAAGAGACACTGGAAGGTCTAAATTTTAACATTTACGAAAATTGCTAATAACTACATTAAATTTCTTATCTTTTCTTGTTTTATTTTATTTACTGCATAAACATGAATATGTTATTGAATTAAAGTCTCGCATTTTATTAGCTTTGATGAGTGGGACCGACAAGGCAATCCTGGATTCTAAACCGGGTCCGGGAAAAAGTGGGTCCCCCCCCTTCAGATATCATTTATTATTAATAAGCTCAGTTAAATTTTTTTCTACATTTTTCTATAAAAAAATTTCCGCTAATTTATGAAATACCTAACAAGTTATTCACATATCGCACACGTAGATCAAAACTAAGACAACTCAAAAAAACAATAATTTTAAGTATACGCAACTAATTTAGCCCCAGTTGTCGAATAATGCCATTTTAGGATACAATTATTACGTAATATTTTGTTTAGTTTCATAACGTTAGTAACAAAAAATTGAGAAAAATGTTTTTATTTTTTTGTCTACTGAAAAATAACTTTTTGACTTGTCTTAGTTTTGATCAGTTTTGAAAGTTTCAATTTCAGAACATAGTTCTACGATATTTAAAACAAATTTGAAAGATTTATAGAAAAAAAAATGATCAGTCACACAGCGGACTAAATAATTTCTAATTAACTTTAAAAAATTAAATGAATTAATTAAAATAAGATGACGAAAAAATCTGTCTATCGATAAAATATTTTGTCACCATCGGGATATGAACCGTGCAACGTTAACAATTAAAGTTTATAATAACGAATTTAAGACTTATATATATAGTCTTTTTTAAATGAGACAACTATTATTATATTTCGTAATGGAAACTCATTCTCCCGGCAAGAAAAAAATCCGGGTCCGTATCCTGGTAGTAATCTAATATTTTTTCTGCATGTCATTCTAACGTGTTTAAATTTATTTACAAATTAAAAGTGACATATTAAGCATTGCTGGACTGACACGAGCCTCGTCTACGGCCCGCGTCTACGGATGAGATTTATCTCGGAGATTCGACTCGAGCTCGCGTAGAGGAGACAGTATACGAGCAGAATTCAGAGCGAAGCGATTTCTGAATCATTACTCCCACACGTTTTGTGCGCGGATTAGAATGACGCATCCATTGCAAACGTATAAAATAAGTTATCATTTATATAACCCTGAATGTGTGGCCTTCGTGTTTTGACCAAGCCATGGAATTATATATCGTAATCTGCATAATTACTGTTGCACTACACACATATTATGATTTAATGTAATGTGTTAGAATTGGGAAGGTGTGCGTAATGTATTTAAATATAAAAATACCGTTACCGAAATAATAATAAGTTGCACTATTTTTTTCTGTATTGGCACACGTTAATGGGTTTCATATGTTAAATTGTATGACTCAAAACGTGGTCGCGAGTAACATGAGCAGCGGCACTATACTAATAACACTGTTACAGGATGTGATTGTTATCCAAACACTCAAAAACAGACTGAAAACGTTCGAGTAAGGTTTCCATTTGAATATTTTTAATTTGTCATTTATTATTATTATTTTTCAAATGCCGCGTCAATATTCTTGATTTTTTCGAAACTGGGTTTAACGCTTGCGGTGTAAAAATAAAATTAACCTGGGGGTTTCATGGAACGAGGCTCGAACCCACGACTACCAGGCGTGATAACGGCACAATCGGTTCTAACACAGTTAAATCTGAGTGCATCACAATTGACGAAACGTTTAATGTTATTTATACATTTAGTTATGATACTGCACGAAGGGTTAGCGGTATTTGAGAATAGGTTTTACCGCGATGCATTTTGACGACATGTTGGTGATAGCTCTGCAACTCCTGTGTTTGACTTCTAATTTAAATTACTACCCAATGCCAACACACATGCCAATCATTAAAAATTTATTTTAGAAAAAAAGAAAAAAGTTTGACAACTTCTCCGTAAACAGATTTGATTCAGATTTATTTATAAATATACTGTATTGCAGCTTTAATGTCCTAGGTAATATTCAACATTGAAATGATAATAATTTGCGAACAAAAACAACTGTACTGTAAGTGACACATGCATACCCAAATGCAGAGAGGATAGAGCGCCACAATATTCTGTCCTGACACATAATTCAAGCCTCATCTACATTCATACATCTTCTCATACAAGCTCGACGATTATTGAAGCTTCTAACGGGACCATCCTCCAGTATCTGGTTTACCCGGCCGTGCCAAGTCTTCCGCGGACGTTCTCTATTTCTAGTGCCATCAACACTTGGGTCATATATCTTACCATTCTCTCCTCATTCATCCGTTCCGTATGACCAAACCACCTGAGTGATCCTTTTTTAATCATACTCACTATACTAAGAAGATCAGCTTTACATTCTTTCCTTATTTCTTCATTCTTTACTCTGTCATAAATGGATCTGCCAGTGATCTAATTTCTACTGTATTCAGTCTAATTTTGTTAATCTTCTGCAAGCTCCAGGCCTCACTTCTATACATCAGTATCGGACTCCATTGTGAACCGCTAGTCTTGCCTCAGTTGAAAAGTTCATATTAGTTATTCCATTCTCAGCGCCGTTCACTTCATTCTTTGCAGTCACCCTCATTTCGAAATCTTTCTCAATCTTTCCGTTTCTATCAAACATACTTCCCAAATACACAAAATCCTTTACTTGTTCCAACTATTCATTACCTACAAGTAATTGTATCCAGATTTAGACACACTATATAAAATTTATTAGTATAATATATGTCAAATGTGAGTAAATCCTTTTATACAGCGCAGATATTACATTTTAGAATGGCAGTCATCTATTTTTCATGAAAGAGGAATTATGAAAGCAGTAAAAGAAATAATTCAGTGCTACCACATACTAACTAAAAATTCTGGGAAACTAATATAAATTTAAAAATTGGATTAACATAACCTAAAACATTATTTTGCAATTAGCGCCATCTGTGTACCAGTAGAGACTTCAAACGCTTAGTTCTAAAAACTCACGAACTCTCACCGCTATACTCGTGGCGCTCTTTTTATTCACCGCATCGTGCTATTTACAATACTCAGTTCTGTCTTTAAGCTAGTGAATTACTCAAGTCATATAAATGGCTATTTATTGAATTGAAAATTCCTTTTGGTTGATCCGTTTTTGTATGGAGTCGTTACCTATGCTGTTTTTTTAACAGAATAACATTAGAAAGGGTTACAACTGCGTCCAAATCATTTAAGTGTCTACTTCTTCTTTTACTAATTTGCGAATTTTACTATCTTACTGTTTTTAATCTGTTGATTTCATGGTCGTTCTTTACATTTGGTGCATGAATTGGTTTTTGATTTGAGAAAAACAAAAAGCAATTAGCAGAACTATTTCCTACGTTAACCTTTAATAAAAATAATTATTTCCTATAGTTATTACGTGAAGGATTTTCAAATTTAAATTAATCATGTTCAGGCATAGAAAGTGTTCTTAAAAACGTCTATACATTTTTTATATGGATAAGAAAGTACTATTTCACGATAAAACTTAAACTTTAAAAACACTATTAACAGTACTCTAAAATTATAAATAAATACATGGTAGGATCGTATAAGCGACGGATTTATTTTGTCCAAAGACGTTGGTTAAACAAAAGTACATATATTGTATCACAAATATTATGTATGATTGTATAATATCATTGGTAAGAGCACAACCTAAATCTATACCTACTGCCCGCCATTGCTAGCGTCGGTGTGTAGTCTTCTGTCGGAGATGTAATTGTAATTGACGCTCCACCACAAGGTCAAGTCTGCTGACCCATTAGCGAACGGATTTGCGGAGCACAGAAATCGTGATTCGCTTCCAAATGTATTTTTTACATATTATCAATTCCAGCTCCGTGATAAATGTACATCCAGTAAGAAAAAACGTTGGTTCTTAGAATTATGGATAAGATCCGTGTTTTTAATCTTTTCTAATATTTTTTGTCATCTGGCGGCGGTCGGTTGCAAATAATTTATAATTGATTGTTTTAAAAGTGCTAATTGACTTTAAGAGCGCTTCTTGTATACATATGAGGCATATAGAACAATATCTACCTACCTCCGCCGTTGGTAATCAAGAAATACCGTTTAATATACATCCTGTTCTGTTGTACACTAAAAAAAATATATGTTTATGAAGTACGTTAGCTTTGGGATTAATATTCAGAATAGGTTTGAGCCTGTTTCTTCAAAATTCAACATTTTGTGACGCCATTTTTGTTCTCCACATTAAAACATTGTTTCAATAACATTTTGATACTATCGATCTTGATGTAACGTCTCGGCATCTCTCGCTGGTGTGACTTCCATTTCGAAATTAGGAATATGTAGCGTCCTGATTCGTCCATTCAATAACTGTCGTATTTGTTCAAAAATAGAACTTTTATAAACGTCACATTGCCGGCAGATTTTGTCACTCTAATAATTTACCGATATTGTTTCTGCATACATCGTATGTACTACATGTATACAATATCAGAATATATTATATACTACGTCACTAATACACTACTAGACGCACTTGTTTGATCTGCCGGTGAGGTACGCGTGGACGGGGGTTCGTTCCAGAAGATCATCAGATTGGTCATATTTTTAGCTTACTTTATGTGTATGACAATATACGAGACGAGAACACGATAAGTACAATTTAAATATGAAAACAATTAATACGGTGTGATAATGTGGTACACGATTTTTTTGTCTGCAATCGCCGCAAGTATAACGTAAAAAAATCTTAACACACCTATAGATACATTAGCAGTTTTTTACTCTTCGACATGAATGTATTGAATAATACATTTTTATAATATACGCGTAAAATGAAACTATTTAAAATTGTTATTATAAAATAAAATAAAATATATATATAATGGTTCTCTACCTATTATAGAACCTTTTACCCGTCCTGAGACCCGATAGTCAGGCAAATTGTTGGACAAAATTGGATGCAAATCGCAAGAGACATGGAGTTGCTGAAAGTTAAATAACTGGGCTATATTCGACAATGGACATAGATCTGTAGATGAAGAAGATTAAAAATTGAAAACTAGTAACAAACTATAGCTTGACCTTTCCCTTTATGGTGAATTGACGATCTTCCAGCGTTGCACATATTCAAACGTAAAAAAACTAGACAGTTTGTAATGTATTTATAATCAAATTATTAACTTTAAATACACATAATAATTACGTTCATAGTGGGTACATATATCATAATATTAAATTATAAAATTCATAGAAATTTCGAAATGATTTAATGAATTTTTTAACGTTTAATTGTATTCGCCTTATCGTAAAATTTATTCAATAAGTTCAGTTAATTACATGTTGTTTTATTTTTTGAAGAGCTTAATTTACAGGTAAATAATTATTGGTAGGTGAGAGTTCGATTCCCATGCATTGCGAACACTAAGTGAGAGCAGACTGCCCACCGGCCCCATCTGACGCTTAGTTATATGATTCGTATATTTCCCAACATATGTTTAACCCCGGAACGTACCTACAATCAAACATTGATCGCTAAATTGTTTAGTGTATGGTAATAAATAAATATGTATATTTATTTATTTATTGAGTCAGGCATTTAATTTTCGTTTCCTTACTATCTTATAAATAAAATTATAATATATTATGTCATTTCATTGAATATGAGTATCAAATTGTAACAAAATGTGTATACAGACAAATCTCGATCGATCGTTCCTCGAATAATCGTGTTCTCCCGCATGTATCGTTTATTTCTTCCAGTCCCGAATTAATTTCATACAAAACACCCAAAAATAGATCGCAAGGATCGTTCCTCTATGCATCAGAGAGAGAGAGAGAATGCTACTGCTGACTGCCGTTTAACATTATACAATACAAACTTTAATTATTTATTTTTTTGTTTCTGCGCAACTTTATAATTTTATTTTTATTTAAACACATTCATTTACAGTTTTTAATACTACCGCATTCATAGTTTATTTTAATAGGTTTACTCTAATAGATAGAGTTTCCACTGTATACCTTTTTACATTTTTTTAAAAATAATAAGCAAAGAAATTAGCAGTCATATATTAGAACAAATTGTAGCATTACAATGCATTGCAGTAATGATTTGGTACTCGCTCGATATCGAGAGGACTAGAGAAATACCGCCAGAAGGGTGACTCCATATTGCGATTATCAATCATAAGAAAACGACTTGGAAAAAAAAGGGATCCCTGATACTTTAACGAATCAGGCCTAACCTAACCTAAACTAAGTAGAAACGATCAGTGATGGTAAAGTCGTTATTTAAACCGTTATTTTAACCGTGATTGTGATTGTGTTCGATTGTAATGTTGATTGACAATCGATTCACCTGATTCTTCAAGCAATGACCGGTACACTAAAAAGTAAACCTGCAACAGTTGAATCTCAGTTACCAATCGGTGACACAGTCACACTCACGTAACGGTTTAACCATCACTAGAAACGATAGTCAAAAAGATAGCGATAAGAATAGGTGGGTTACATCATTCCATGCTTTCATGCTCGACAACCAAAAAACATACTTTTCATCATCATAGAGGCTCGACGTGACTAACAAAAGGGTTAAGCAATGTCGAATTGCAAATGTTAAAACCGATGATTATTTATGCCACACCGAGACAATCTCGATAGTAATATTTCAAAATTATATTTGTGTCGATTATAATTATATCTGTAGAATCCAATTTTGTGTCGATTATAATTATAACTGTAGAATCCAATTTTGTGTCGATTATAATTATTGTTTAGCAGATTGAAGAAACGAACGGCAACGCCCGAGACGATGCGCTGATCAATTTATGCTGCGGCCGCCGAAGAGTGAGGAGATGAAACATCTCACATGCACGACACGATGCCCGAATTGGTAGCGCGCTCGCCGACGAACCCACGGATCGTGATTTGGAGAAAAAAAATCTACAATAATTAGACTGGTTGTAGAGTTTTGATAATATACATTTAATATTTATATTTGATGGAGTGCCAAATAACAAGCTCTTTCGTACTTTCACGATACTAATATCCCGTCCTGGTGTAATCCACGCAATTCAGCTATTTATCTCTACCTGCAGTTGTGAAGTACTGTCGCACTGTGTATGCTAATCCGCCCCCCCAAGTCGGCTTATCATTCGTGTTCAGACATGTTTCGGTATTCACCTTGGTTTTCTTTATAGGAAGAGAAAGATATTCAGACAGTGGTGGATCGATTGAAACAAATGGTACTCACCGGTTGGTGGCGCCAGCTGCGTTATACCGCACGTTGCATCGCGTGGCCGACTGTCACTGACAGGTGTGCCCATTACTGTGTCCGACTCTAAATAAAATAAAACAATCAATATTTTATTTACTTTTTTCTATTCTAGACAATTTAGTGATGCAATTCTATTAAAAAAAAAAACTTAATTTTCTTCAAAATCGAACGGCTGTGAAATCACAATTAAAATTATAACATGTAGTAAAAATTCACTTTTCGCCTCCTCCATTAGTTTTATGGATTCCATAAATCATCTTAAACCAATCAAAACCTTTAATATTCATGATATTGAGAAAAAAAATTAATCTCTGAAAACGTTGATATTTTTCACATTCAACTTGTACATTTATAAAGTGTATCCATCCCTCAAATATTGTGGACTAATAATTAGTCAGAATAATTCCGTCAAGCCCTGCATATGTCTGTATTGCCACACGTGTGTATTACATACTGCAAGGATACAGTACACATTGCTTGTGGAAAATGAATACTTAGGGCCGGTTGTGTGATCAGTAGTAACTTTTTACTGTGGTAACTTTTAACTAACGCCCGTAGTAAAAACCGTTTGCGGGCTGTTGATAAATCAAATTTTCAAAGCGAATAATCGACGTTTCAGATCCCTTTTCAGGATCCATCATCATCGCTGATCAGATCAGATAAATAATTAATAGTAATTGTGTATAACTAACTACTTGGTTTTATTATTTTCAACGCCGAGCAATTTTCACTCCCGCTAATTTTCAACTGATATCTTTTTTTTTAGTTATACTTTTTAGTTTATATTTAAAATCTATACTATGAACTGTTGTGTAAATTATACTGAACATATATAATATAATAACTAGACTTATGACGTTTTTAGTGAAAAAAAAGTAATAATCTATATTAATACTCTTCACCGATTTCTTCCGTTTGTGCGTCACACTTTTAATAATGTTCTGTGAACGTATTTAGCTCACGCATTTAAAAATAACTCATCACTTGACTGGATATGAAAAAATATTGCTCACTGAACGTTCCATTTTTTTTAAATAAATTAATCGACTGAGATTTGCGGATCTAGCCTACTTCCTATGTGTTGTAATAATTTAATTCTGTACCAAAAGGTAACTAGGTATCTACCAACCATTCTGTATAAAATTGAACATTTGTTTTTTTCTGACATTATTGACGAACACAGCTCAGCAGCATTACAGTGCTCCATTTTTCAAATTTCGACGATCTAATTCAAAGGAAATTAACACTTCACTCCAACATAATGTATTAGTTTACTTTCAAATTTCCCTACGCTCGTGATATATTGGAATAATATATTATATACAAGCAGATATGCAAATCAGCTAGAGTCTCAATAGAATTTATATTTCAATGATAGAACTTTCTCCAAAACAAACCACACGTAAATAAAATATTTATGCATTTAAAATTATTCCATCTTTGTAAGTTAACTGTCAAAACGAACAAAAATGACATCTAGATATAAGAATCGTGGATAGACAATTTCTATGATAAGTAAAATTTCTCCCTTACCATAAATAGAAGAAAAGTGACAGATACACTTCATTTCAAATTAAATATATATTTACATACTATTATTTAATATATAAAAGAGAAAACATTTAAGTCATTTTTACCTGGAGATATTAAAAACACGTTCGTTTTTATAAAGATGGCCGTTTAATCAAGCACTATACAGCCATAATGACACTACTGAATCCGCATCCAGAAAGTCATAGATATAGATGAAGAAGCGTAATATTATTACGGATATATGTATTAATATAACTAATTCAGAGTATTCCACTTAAAATGAATTTTAAATACATACATGGAAAAAATATATATTCTATATGTATGTAGTCTCGATGGGAAAAGATATTGAAAAGAGGATAAAGAAGGTATGACAGTTTATTTTATACATACCATGCTTTCAAACGCAGTATTAGCCGTATTTTTTACAGATTTATCATTTTTAATTGCACATCTTGAACGCCGCAAATATGCGCATGAATATAAAACTTGGCTCCTGTTAATTCTTTGTCATTTGTATTTATTTTTTTATTAACGAGCGACACCCAACTTCGACAAAAACTCGACACCGAAAATTCCTGTTCGATTCTCGTGTGAAACAAAAAACAGTCGAAGCCCGGCCGCCGTGATTTAGGCCTCCTGACCTCTGTGGGAAGGTTTAGCTTCATAGATGTAAAGCAGGTCCGCACTCTAGCAATATCATAATTGTAAATGTATATGATAATTAAAAAATAAAAGTACATGTAGAATTATTTGATATTTTAACATGTTTATTATTTACTTATTTCGACAATCCAAATTTATGACACGCGGTACTGCAATAGAATAGACAGATATACACAATACTCCATAAAGAACGAAAATTAATGAATGAACGCTATGAAATAGAATATTTTGGGCGTACAATTAGTGAACCCAAATACCTCCTATTCAAAAGAGAATACAAAAAGTTGTTGTAGGTGATTGGGCAAAAGAGTTCTGATTCTCTCGGGAGTTCAAAATTAACAGCAGGAGCTTGCACTCCATTCGAACGAAAAAAAACGAACAAATTTACAACTTCGCTGAAATAAATCGAGTTAAAAATTATCTATTATTAAAGAGAACACATTCTTATTGTGAAGTTGTAATGTATTAATTAAAAAAAAAAAAGAATTGATTTTACATATACATGTAAAATCAATTTT
This sequence comes from Eubasilissa splendida, assembly GCA_031772225.1. Classification (NCBI taxonomy): domain Eukaryota; kingdom Metazoa; phylum Arthropoda; class Insecta; order Trichoptera; family Phryganeidae; genus Eubasilissa; species Eubasilissa splendida. The sequence continues at coordinate 3,460,350 of CM062854.1, read as the reverse complement.
ATCGAAAAATGTTGTAGCGCTACCGGGATTGGAAAAGAGATCCAGGTTCGAATCTCGGCAGCGCAACAACAATATTTTTCGATAATATTTATTTTATATGTATATCTTTCTAATTAATACATTTAATTAGTATTTAAAAATTATCTACGCTTTCGCCATAATGCACCTCCAAGGTTGTCATACTGCATTTTACGCATGCGTGCTGTGCTTGGTTGGTTAGTTGGTACTACGGCGGTCACGTGTGCGAAATTTGATCCCGGAACGCATCATTTTACTTCCGGCTATTATAATGTAAGCATGTCCGCTCCACTAGCAGTTGGCAACAAGGAGGAACAATGAGCAGTGATTCGATTTCTCTGGTCGGAGGGTGTGAAAAGGGTTGAAGTTCATCGTAGACTTTTATCACAATACGGGGACTGTGCTCTATCACGTAATAGTGTTTTTTTTTGTGGATCGAGAAGTTTAAAAGTGGCCGGACGAGTGTGACGCACGGAGAGGGAGCAAGGTCAACAAGGTCAAATCATCCACGACGAGCTTGGCTTCCGTAAAGTCTATATAAATAAATAGTAGAACGAAAAATGTAGATAATTTTTGACTTGTCCTCGTACATGTTTGATGTATTATGTATTAAGTACGATACGTGTAAGTCCGCGCGCAAATGCATAATTAAAATTTCTCGCAAATCTTCCATCATTCATTCATTCATTGTCTATTATACCTTTTATGGAGAGCCGAAACGAAATCTCCGAGACTCGGAACTACATTTTATCTGGTTTTGCAGATTAAATACACATAGGTATATCAAATTAAATTTACTATAGCCATCACACCATGATATGCTTTCTCGTGCACAATTTAAGACTTGAATAATTTTTATTAAAAAATTAATTTAAGCTGTCTATATATCTATGAACCGTGGCAAAGCCAGCAGTCAGGTCATTCGTGATTCTCAAAGTTACCGCTCTCATTCAACAACCCACCTCCCCTCCTCCCACACTCTCGTGACCTGAACTTCACCCTAACATTTTTATTCAAAATATTCCTTTTTTTATTACCACAACGTGGCATCTGTGACGTCTCACTATGACGTATTGAACCTAAGCATTTTTTTTTTCATTTAAAAATATATTCAGAGATCCGGGTACTTTTGATACCAAATTTTGCCCTGAGATTAATTTAAGCAAATACATATTTCTAACCTGTATCACCCTAGCACCATGATGAGATAGGCTAGTTTTGTGTATTAGTAAAAAATATTTTCATTTTGTAACGTAACCTCAAATAGTTTATTTCGTGAACTTTTTATATCTACGTTTTTATTGCGACTCGACCGCAAGACCGACAATAAAGTAGGTAGGCAGAGGAATACTTCCGTTTCTACATTCTAATAATCTGTCTATAATATAATAACAACTTCATAATAAGAATGTTTTTCTTCTTAATAATATAAGTTGTACCAATGTGTCCAAAATTTAATAAAAATGAATTGATAATTCTGGCGTCTGCAATCGGTTTACACAAAGGTATATGTGATTCCGTAAAAACAATGTAGATGGTTTTCAAATAATGGAACGACAGATGTATTAATTTGAAAAAGTGTAACATATAGGTTCAAAAATTTGTCATGAAAAATACCGGCGCTATAACACAATTGGTAGTGTACTTCCCCGGATTGGAAATAGAGATCAAAAAGTAGCGCAAAAACAATATTTTTCGACAAAATTGATTTTATATGTAATACATTAAATTAGTATTTAAAACAACAATAATTATTAATTTGATCTTTTGGGTAAAGGTTATCGTTCTAATTCTCAGCTGCTATCAAAGAAGATAACATCCGAGAACGCTACGCGTATTATAAGTATATGATATAATTCTTACTGTTTGTATATTACACCGACATGCACGCATATTTGTGTAGTTTGTTGATTTAAAGGTTATAAGACACTCGCCTAGTGGTTCGAGCCTCGTTCCAGGAGACCACCAAGTTTTCGTCTTCTCATACCACAAAATTGCTTTAAAAATAGTTGAAATATTGATATAAGCATGTTTATTATTTAAAAAACGGAAATAAAATGAATAAAATAATCTATCATCGTCTGATACTGTAATTTGATTGGATATGAAAAATGGACGCACTCTGGACGTTACATTTTATAAACCTAATCTTCTGAGCTTTGCGAAACCGACCTGAGTTCAATAATTATAAAATCGAATAAGTAATCGGCGTTACCATAAAAAAATCTAAATTCCAAAACTATATTATTCTACTTTTAAAATTAGCAATATTAACTTTGTGGTTAAAATTCATATGTTTATTTATTATCTTTGTTTTATTAACCACTAAATTGAGTTTAAATACATCTACCGGTTTCGAAAAATACAATTTTCTTTTTCAGGATGTCATAAGTTAGATGTAGATGTATTTAAACTCAATTTAGTGGTTAATAAAACAAATATAATAAATAAAGATACTACATTTTTTCCACCATCCTTCCGGCAATCTTTTATAGAGGTAAAAAATAAATAATTAAAGTTTCTACGAACATGGGTCCGTAAATGGAAATTAAATCAAAATTGTTTTTAGCACGCGTCTATCCTCAAAACGTTCAATAACTTACTAAAATGAAAAGGATTGAATTTAATATTGACGTATCACAACAGCGTTACTTAGATTGCACCTTTTTATACCGGCAATTAATTTAGTTTATTGGCAAAATTACTTTTTTTACAGCTTTCTATAACTATAAGTGAAAATATTCTTTGTACGGGTGTGCAAAGCCTATAAACCGGTACCTACCTCGCTAGGTGCATATAATACCTGTTCTGAGGTAGGTAACCATTAATGACTTACATTAGTTATTTATTATTGTTTTTTTTTATATTCCTGAATACTAATATGTGCAGTACAAAGTTACAACTAATTTAAACACGGGAAATAATAAAAACAGAGAAAAACATAATAGAAACAAGTAGAAGTAAAAAATTAAGTACAAACTAAAGACATATAAGGTATAAGGAACAGAGTAAAAAATAATAACAGAATAAAGCAGGTTTAAAAAAAAATCTGAATGAATGTGTTCCCTTAATAATACTTAAGTTGTATCAATGTGTCCAAAATTGAATAAAAATGAATTGTTAATTGATCGTCTGCTATCGGTTTACTCAAAGGTATTTGAGATCCGTAAAAGATCCGTAAAAACAAAGTAAATGGCTTTCAAATAATGGAACGGTAGATGTATTAAATTGAAAAATGTATGTACATAATATTATCATTATATCATGAAAAAGACGATAGACATGGTCGAATTTCTTAAATAATGTCGAGAACGTGAATTACTCGAAGAATATTCTATATAAAATCGGTAGTCGGTCTTTGGCCATGAAACGTTACAGACACGTCCAAACCATTTTTACCGCTAGATCGGTTACTTAAAAAACTTTAAAAATTGCGTAAAGGATAGTCGTGTTGGATGACGAAACGAGAGTCTCCGAGACACCTCACATCCGTGGACACGCGCCATAATATATAGAATTATTGGTTGCCGAATGTCGGGAGTCCGAAGGCTCAAAGGTATACATGTATATCTACAGAACTACCTACTCCAAAATTGAATCGGTAAATTTTTTAATATAAATTATAAATTTCACATTCTCAATAATTTATATGGTAGTATTCGTTTCAATTAAATGAATACGTATCTATATAATATATGTGTATGATATCATATTACTAAATTTAATTTAATTCCATGCGTTAAAATAATAATATATTAATACACAATTCTAATTATTTCTCAAGCCTTTATTATGGATTAAATAAATAAAAATGTGATAATTTCTTACGTGCTAATGTATTTCACACGGACAAGAAAACGACACGAAAAAGCCGATGTTGCGAACACAAAAACAATGCAAAATTATTTACATCGTAATGAGAGCGTAATCCACAATTGATTCGACATGTAAAAATGCTCACGAGAGATTGCAATTATGATACTCGCAATGGGAAATGGAAATTTAAACAATTGATGGATAATTAAATTGTTTTCGATAGATTTTTGTACAAGTTAAAGTGCTATTCGGATATTTTTTAAACTTAAAATATTTTAAAAATTCAGTGAATGTACAATTCATTTTATTAACATTTATGTATATAGTATATTTATTTTTCATATGTAGGACCTGGATCATTATATGTGTATAAATAGCCTCTGGTCGCCGCGATGACGTGACCGCTTCGCGAATTGTGTATGTATTAAGTTTTTTTTTTTACAAAGCGTGTGTGTGTGGCACAAAACAGCCGTGCCTACCTACGTCTCTTTGAGCATTCAATCACTACAAAATATTGCGCAACATTACCCAAATTATCGCAACCTAACATACTTTAACCTCAAAATAACGTAAACCAACGTTAAAACAGAACAACGGAACAAAATAATAGATATATTCAAGAATAACTACAATAATAATAATAATAAGTATATTACCTCATATGAATACATAATAGTATTTTGCAGGTTGTCATAATTCGCGCCAACGTTCACCACTTAGTAACAAATACGTAAAATTACGCCACATTATTTTCCACAAATATTTCCTTTCTGACTTATCAGGGATACCAATAGACTAATGACTTTCGCACATTGCAAATTGTGGCAATACTATTGATTCCAGTACCTGCACTTGACCAGCATGCTATCAAATTATGTAATAAGATGCCACGGACGATTGCGAACTGGATAGGTACTACAAAAAATCCAGTTGCAAAAACGCAATAATTCTTACGAAAAAATATATATGTATTTTATTATATAAAAAATAATTAATACAATATTTATTGTACTTTTAAATAAATAAAATATCATACATAAGCCAATCAATAATAATTTCTCCAGCACTATTTACGATCGACTCCCAACGTTCTGGAAGATTTTCGATTCCACGCCTGAAGAAATCCGGTGGTCTGGAAACCATGAAGTCATCAAGCCAATTTCTCGAAAATTGTTGGACAGGAGGTGGAAAATATGGAAATCTTATGGAGCAAGATCGGGATATGGGCGGATGTGGAATAACCTGCCAATGTTAGTAATATGCGGACCGGTATTATTGTGCTGAAAAATCACTCGATGCCGTCTTCCCGTTCATTTTCCTTGTTAGCTATTCATAGTGGTATTAGTACTAATATTCAAATCAATCCATAGTTACTCAATTAAGCTCAAACAAAAGGATATGTCGAAATTGTTCGTTATTTTGTAGTTGACACTCCATTTTTTTAGATAAAAATTAATACAAACTTTATACAAATTGAAAAATTCAATAAAACAATAATTTGACATTAAAATGACATCAAAATATTCTTCCTATGGAAAACAAAATTACATTAAAATTGAAGAATTAATGACAACCAACAATGAAATCGTGGTCGCGAAATAATAAGAAACTGACCAATATTTAGTGGATGTTTTCTTTGGTTAGTGACGTGTCTTGCACGATAATCCTCAATTACTCTAATAAACGTAGCATTACTTTTTTTCTCATTACTACCGCGATATTTGAAGGAGGACGTGTCCCAGCCCGGCCTAACATCTGCCGATTGTCACAATTGGTAGAAATGAAGACGAGTGTCCCAACGGCTGGGATAAAAGCAGGAAGAAACAAGAATCTTATCTGTTTTTTCGCACAGACGCTCTCATAAAACACTACAATAAATGATTATTGGTATATGGTGGACTTGACTTTCTATTTTTTAAATCGGTCGTGACGAAAAACATAATTTAAATGATATTTATTTTTGTTATCATGTGTACGGTTGTGTATCTTACAGATTTTTAAAAGAGATAACATGAACTGCTTTCCGATTTCGAAATATTAACTAGTAAAATGATTCCTTAAAAATGTACATTTTCTAGTTTACCTATCATTGAACAATATCATGTTTGTATTATATTTACTACGACACTGCGTAAAGATATAATTATGTATTCATTAAACACAATAAAAATTAATAGATGTGACATAATTTAAAGAGAGAATAAGTAAGAAAATTGATTCTAACACAGACATTTTATATTGTTGTACATTTATAATAATTGCCACAAATCATAGCATAATACAACGCGCTTTCATCAGTCCATAGTATCGATCAAATATTATACATTATCCAATACAAGTAATATAAAAATAGTCGACACAAAAAACGCAAACAACCTTTTTTGTCTAGCAGCGAGAATATAATTATTTTTTTCTACTTGTAGATTTATTTTACTTGCCGTATGTCGAATTCAATGTTACAATGGGGACGGATTATAAGGTCTTCCCAAACAATATTATCTAAAGTTCGGTTCAGTCGTTCGGCGTTCGTCGGGCAGTTCGCACCTGCCGAGTCGCGGGCCCCTCGGCTTTCGTCGCGAGATTCTCGCACACATCGATCTCTGTCGAGAGTGTGCCGATTTTTGTAACAAAAAGTTTCAAAACATTGTTTACCTATCGATCAGGAATATCCTGCCAAGATTCAACAATCTAACAGTACATTTTTAATTGTGACAATGTTATTTAAAAGTATTTATTTATTTTAATCAATTTACTTTATTCGAGGCTTGCTTTTGTGCCATCCCGCCAGCAGAAAATTAATGGTAAATAAAATATTATATTTTTTAAATGTGTCTATCCTATATTATGTTTCTTTTTTTAAAGATCATTATTAAATTACTTTTAATAGACTTGAGTTAAGTTATAAAAATGTCAACAATTATTTTAGTTAATGTACACAGATATTTGAAACAGTTTTGACAGCTGACTTGTTTAATCCTTGAAATAACAAAATACATATTTATTATTCACCGTGTGGTTCTTATCGGTTGATTTTATTTTCAATTTATATAATCTATTGTATTATCAAAAAAATACGTAAATTTTGACTGATTCTGAGTATATAATATACTTTTTTTAACACATTTTTGTTGCGATGTTGTATTTTCAGAACTTAGTTCTGTGATATTTTAAAACAAATTAAATTAATCAACTAGAAAGATATACAGAAAAAATCTATCTATCGAGAAGATATTTAGTTTCATTTGGGTTTTTCTCAAAGGTATTTGATATTCATCGCAATATAAAATATAGAGTAAGATATGCATCAATTGGAAAGATTTGTCGAAAATGTAAACGAAATGATAGGAAATGGTCCAGGATCGAATCCCTGTAGAAACAAAATATTTTTTCGATAGATGTTTTTTTTCTGTATATCTTTCTTGTTGATTCATTTAATTTGTATTATATAATATACTAGTAATACATTATGAAATTTTAAACAATACACTACTGTCCCTGCAGAATAAATGCTTTTGTCTTTCATTGCTTTCAAAATAAATGTTTAAAAAAATTATACTTTATCTCAAAAACGTTCCTTAGTTCTACATCAGTGCTGAAGTAATTATTCAATTTTACAGTTATTTTTTAAGTTTTAATGGTAAGGAACAATATAATAACTAATGGATATTATTTATTTGTGAGATTGATAGCATTTAAATTTATTTTGTTAATTAATATTTAAAATGATTAGTGACCGAACCTACTTGTTGTGTTATATAAAAAATATATTTAAAAAAAAAAAGTGTTTGTATGGCGATCGTTCCGCCTTACGCCTTTCGTAATATCTCAACTGAAGGTCTCCGCCTTCGATAGATGACCAAACTCCTCATTGTATATAAGCTAGCTAGCAGATACTGTGTAATAAAAATAACACATTATATCTTATATAACATACATACTATATTTAAATTTTTTTTGTGTTTTTGACTTAAATTAACGAAAAATCCATTTCTTCTTAGATTTGCATCGTCAACGTCAAAAAAAAGGGTTAAAGTAAAAAAACTAGAATTTTTTTCTGTACTCATAAACGTCAAACTAATTTATTTCGACACTAAAGTCACAACCTTCACATGTTAGAAAATATTAATATGCCCTTTCACAACAGGTAAAAAACTTTTATCTCAATTCAGTACCTACCTACCTAAAAGATTTAAATAAAACAATAATTAATACATATCTAGTAATCACACAAAATACTGAGTAACTGTTTTTCAAAAAATTTTAATATCAAAAATAAATTCAATTCCTTTCTTCCTTCCCAGTAAACTGTACAAATAACACGCGCGCTATGTTCACACGTTACCATGAGAGTATTAATATTACTCATTTGAGTTTAAGTTATGATCTTTATTAAGAGGATATAATAACAAAGCAGAATTAGAATTTTTAATTGAATTAAATAATAGAAGACGCACATTGAGTTAGCGGCTGTCTATACAAGCACAACAGGTGCTACCCCCGTAGCGCCCCCATACGCTACCCCTAATTGGGAATGTAATTTGTATTGTCAATTTTTTCGGTCATTGTCATCAGTAATTGATTATTGTATCTCAGTTATATCAAATGCTCTGAATAGAGTTGAAACTTAGATAATCGATAATTAAACCTTACTTACTAGCGGTCCGCGTCCGTGGAGGGGATTAGGGGTGGGGGGACTCTATACGGTAACAATGTATGCTAAATTTGGTCCGGGCAATTTGGAAGGTAAGATGTCCAGTAGCTGGCCATATTTTCAGAATTCTAAAGTGCAATTAAGCAAAATTTAGAACGATTTACATTCAATGTAATATCGGGGGGGTGCATTTGTTAACACAAGGTCCTAAAAAAAAACTAACAAACTTACCATCACAACGTTTCCCCGCGGGGGTAAGTAGAGAGGATAGAGCGCCACACTCTTCTGTCCTGACACAATTGTCTCCTCATCCACATTCATACATCTTCTCATACAAGCTCGCCGATTATTAAGGCTTCTAACAGGACAGGACTGGTTTACTTGGTCGTGCCGAGTCTTCCGCGGACGCCCTCTATTTTTTGATGCCATCAACACTTCCGTCATATACCTATTTTTCTTATCATTCTCTTCTTATTCATTCGTTCCTAAATAATAGCTACGCAAGTATTGACTGATATTGGAAAAACGATATAGAATCGACATAAATAGAAAACAGACATACTTACATTCAATTATATATGTTGTGTATGTTGGTTATTAATTCTCTATGGTTGCGTGCATCTAAATTGTTGCCAACAATTGTAATTATAATAAAAAAAAATAATTGTGTACTCAAATCGATCGCAAATTCAAAATTATTGTTTTCAAACGGTACGCAGTGTCGATAAAACGTGAAGGACAATTATATATTTTCCATTGACAATACCGATATCATTTGACATTTGCAACTGGGAAACTACAGCTGGGAGAATTGTAAGATAATTATGTTGGTAGCATAATCCTTGGGTGAAGCAGGCTGACAATTGAATTAAAATACAAATTGATACATTATACAATAAAATACATTATGACTTTACAATAAATTGAATAGACAGAGACTACGATTACGCAGTCTCGTATTATTAAAATGAACGTGCTTTGATACAAAGCCGCGTAAATATTTAATTTTGAAAACCTTTCATATGACATTATATGTCACAAATATTTTGTTTTTTAAATTGAATCAATCATTTTAGTACGAAACGCATTGTCTAATGTATTATCGAATTATGTATGTATAATACGTATTATGTGTTTGATAAATATGCTTTAACTATTTTTTTAATGAAGAGGTTGAATTATCAAGGAAGCACAATTTATATCTTCGGCTTACATCGCATGATATCATGTTATTAAAATAGTCTGATTCCAGTGGTGTAATTAAAAAATTGGGCCCTAATGCAAAATTAAAAAAGGGCCCCCCATTATATGTATAGGTATATTAGGTACTGCATGGTTTTGTCCTTTAAATAATACAATAATTAACAAGATTCGGACTTTCTTCGGTTTTTTCAGTTATTTTAATAGCTCACTCAATATTTATACGCACTTGCAATAGAAAAAATACTTAGGTTTGTGGTAATTTTCAGTAAACGATAGTAGATACTTAATTGAGGAATTAGCGGGGTTTCTGATGTTTTCACTAGTAATGGTAAACCGTTATGTGACTGTAATTGTATCGATCCAGTGTACCAGTTATTGCTTGCAGAATTACGTTAATCAGTTATCGATCATCGTTACAATCAGTCGCAATAACAGTTAAAATAACGGTTTAAATAACGATTTTACCCGTGAAAAATTCATTTTTAAATTTTGTAATAGTATTTCATTGTGTGGTGGATTTTAAAAATTATTAATGAATGTTATATCAAGGCTGAGAAAACTATTCCGAGGCACCAAATTTTTTATTGGATGCGAGACCTTTTGTGCTCCTAAGTACCACGGGGCCCAATGCACTGCATTGGCGTAGTTACGCCTCTGCTTGAGCAGAAAATAAAAGGGTCATACATGGTATGTAGTTCTGGTTCCATTAAATCTAAATATTGGATTGATGTTCGTAGAATTTGTTTGTTTTCCAAGGCAAGAGTGCTTTGTAAAAAAAAAAAAAAAATTGACATTGTCAATGCCATTTTAATTCCACGAATACGTCTTGAATTTAACAATTTTTGCAAAGTTTGCATTTTGTTTATTTTCAACCAATCGTGAAATAGTGCGATCGGGTTTTTTGCGATCATGGCTCGTCTTGTATACAGTTTAATATTAATTATACATATATATATAAAGAGTTGTGTTTGTGGATCATTATCAGATATCGTCTTAAAAATCAATACATACTTTATTAACCATAATATAACGGCAAAGAACATATTTACACGTCCGCCTTTCGACTGACTTATCTCCTACGCTAGAGTATGTCAGTTGGGCCTCTATAATTATCCATTTAAAAAAAAAACAATTTTATTGAACACAGAATGAATATTATGTTCCAGGTCGATGTTTTTTTTGAATAACTAGAAAATAAAATATAATTATATATTTTTTATTTTTTTATCGATTACTTGATTTATTACAATTATGTTTAGAACATTGATCAAGCAGCTGAATAAATGCGTGCTCTTTTAACCATACTTTTCGTAACATTCTCGCACACTTCGCGTGTTATTTCAGCAATTTCATTTCGAATATTGTCGCGTAGCATCGGAACTGTTGTTGACTTGTTGGCGTAAACCTTTCCTTTCATGTACTCTCACAGAAAATAGTCGGAAGCCGTCATATCGGGTGATCGAGTCGAGTCGATATCACCACTCTTTGACATCATACGGCTGGGATAAATTTCTCGCAAGCGTAGCTCAAGCTGTGTGTGAGGTGGTACCGTTCTGTTACCAATCGACCCGATTCGGTCACTAAGAAGTTTTCCAACATGTTAATGGTTATAGCATTGCCATTATTATTTAAATAAAATGTTTTAATAACTTTAACACGCTTTTGGGGCGTAATATACTCCATAATAAATTGTAATCAACTACTCTTTATGACAATCAAATTTAAACTGACAACTTTTTGTTAAACCAAAATGGCGGCCAAATAAAATCGGCCTGGAACATAATATTCAACCTATACATTACATATTAATTTTAAATATTTACCGAACTGCATAACACTTTTACGACCAGTGTACCGCACATTCAAAAGTATTTAAAGAGTTGGCATTTTGTATCACACTCTACATGTATTAAATATGCTATACCAGGTAAATAATGTGCTATAAATAAATAGCTATGAACTATGTGGCTAACTGTATCACATGAACTGGTGAACATCATCATATTTCTACACGAACGCGTGTATGAAAAATGATGACGCTACGACTTATGTAGTTCAATACGGTTTTCGTAGTCGAAGATTGTGACATGACAATCGATTTCTTTAAATTAAATAATATAATATTCAGATTTAAACCACTTCATTATGTACATACACTAATGTCCCGTGGATGTCCAATGGACCCATCCTTCTTCAGGACAATATAGTATAGATTAACCTAAGTACAGATAATTGCATCGAAGTTTAATAGGGAAGAGCAGCAGCATATCAGAGTGGGACAGAAAGAAGGGTAAGAATTACTTGGGAACAATTTTAAAATCTGACTATTGGATAATTTATTTATTTTTTAATTGATTTATGTATCTCTAATACTTTTGTTACATTTTTACGTAACACATGTACCCCTGTATTTCTATTAAATGTATTTATTTATTTATTTATTAGATTTATTAGAGGTGAATATAATATAAATTGTGTGGGATGGAGTAGACTTCACCTCTGATATATACAGCGTTGTCCTAGCTACTTTTCTAGACTAAAGTCTGTGTTAAAGTAGCCAGTTTTTTTTCGTGCTGTTGTGGTGTTATTTAAATCATCGACAGGAATAAAAAGAGAAATAAAAAATATATGTATAAAAAAATAAAAAATATGTAGTGGGAGTGTTGTAGAACTAGTGAATTATTAGTGTAGGTATTGTATAAATTATATTAGAATGTTGGATAGCCATGCTTCTGATTCATCTCTACCCGATTGGATCATATGTTGGGTCCATATTTGTGTACTCTTATTGGAATTAAACGATGAGTGTGTTGTATAGTTTCGGAGCTGAGAACATGTAGAATCTTTGATAAAATGTCGCTGTTGCTCTCGGAACTGGTGTGTAGATGTTCGTTGTTTGTCTTGTGTTGTGTCCATGATCTATTGCTTGGTTGGAATTAATTAAATTCTGAAAAATCTATACATATTTGTAAAGCGTCTAATCTGTTGTTTTATTTTAATGTTTACGTTTCTCGATTTCTTTTGTTTACGATAAAAGGAAACAAAACATGATTAAATATGATGACGTTGATCTCAATAACAACAATTGAAGAAGCTTTGTAATCTTGAAGTACATTTATAAGTATAACGTGGTGAAATCTTCTGAATTCATTTCTGTACAAAGTTCCTCACAACCTGATAAAGCCAAAAAAATCTCATCTCAATAAAAACTATTTTTTTCAATCCATTAAAGTTTTTATATAATTTGTTTTAAATAAAAATTTTAAAGATTACACTTAATGTGAAAAAGGCTAATCACTAACTGTTTTTACTTTATATTAGCAGTACCTAAAAGCGAACTACCATCGCCAATGGTTATGCTGCTAATATAAATGCTTTAGAAGTATGATGGCCGGTATTACCACAAGTTCGTCTGGATACAACATTTTTGCCTGAGAACACTCATTCAGAAGCATTTTGTTATAAAATGTACCTCAACTACTATCCAATATTGTAACATAATTATTATTGTGTCTACACTAATAATTCACTAGTTTTACAACACTTTATTTTTCTTATTTCTGTCAATCTTTATCTTTCTTGAATTAAATAACACCACAACGGCAGTCTAGCAAAGTAGACAAGACAACGCTGTATATATCAGAGATGGAGTCTACTCCATCACACACAATAAACTACGAGTATATACATAATTGCAATATAATTGTATATCATGTGTATCATATTATATTATATATTCACCTCTGATATAACAAAAACATGTATGTCAATAAAGTCTAATAATAAATAACTAAATACCTAAGTGTTTTATCTGTTCTTGAAAAATATTAATATTCTACGGGATTTCTTAAGTTCTTAAGTATAATACTATATTCCACGTTTATAATTTACTTAAAACCATATACTCAAGACTGCTTTAAATAGATATTTGCGCTATGTAGTTAAAAACATTTTGAAACACATTAGTTCGAGGAAGACAAAGAGATTTTACCAAAAATTATACAAATCGCACGCACGGCTTTGTTTATTATTTCTAATTCTTCCAATAAATGGTTTTAATTAACAAATTTAAGTTGTGAATTTTGATTTATTTGCGCGTGGATTTAATTCGCAATACTTAATACAGTCGAACTCGGTTATAAAGAGTACGAAGTTACTTACTAGTTATATTCTCGTTATTACAAAAAATATTTAATATAAAAATATACAAATAATACAAAATTACATGCAAGTAGAAAATGCGTATTTTTTTTTTTACATATATTTTTTTTATATCATATTAAATTGATAATAGGAACTAATTTAAAGTAATTAACTTTTACGTATTTTTAAGGTTTTGTCCAAAAACACGAAAACCTTAGTGAGACAGACTTTAAAAATTCTCGTAATAAAAAATAATAAGTAACGTAAAAATAAGGCAGTATATTTTATTAGCAATATTTGAATATCTCCAAGAACACACAATTACTGGATATGTGCTACATATACGCAGTTTAAAAAAGGAAAAAAAATATTTATCAAATTTTGTCCATAGATGGCGATGGTGTAGTAGTACTCGAAGCGAGTCCATATACTAACATATACACAACTTTCAAAAATCTGACAAATGTGGAGACTGAGGGGTGAGAATTGGTGAACGATATATATATAAAGTGATCACTTAGGACAGGTTATAATACAGGGCTTACGACCCTATACTTACTTCCATATATTTTCCATTAAATATAATAAAAAATAGCATTGTCCGTATGAGATATCTGATATTTGTTTAATTACAGTATATTTTAAATTTGTTGTAAAAATTATTTTACAATTGTTTTCGAAATAAATGTAAGATGGACCTTGGGGCACGACAATGTTTAAAAATGCTTTACACAAATCAAACAGTTGACGTATTATTATTGGCACAGCGATGCAAATATTGACTATGTACAAAGCGCATATATATTATGTATTCGTGAATGTCATACAGCACTACCTTCTCGTCTCAGATTAATAATTACACCACCGGTGTGCAGCATCTGCGTGCTCAAGAGATGTCAGAGAATGTATATTGATAATTATTTCATTAAAAATATGAATTAAATATGTTAATTACAAAGATATACATATAAAATCAATTTTATCGAAAAATATTGTTGTTGTCGCTAAAAATATTGTCGCTATAGCATAGTTGGATAATGCACCTTCCCCGGTTAGGAAAGGGATCCAGGTTCGAATGCCGGCGGCGCAACAACAATATTTTTCGATAAAATTGATTTTATATGTATATCTTTCTAATTAATATATTTAAAATATCACAGACCGTCTGTTCTGAATAATTACAACTTCACAATAAGAATGTGTTCTCCTAATAATTATTTCATTGCTATTTTGTCTTTTTTTCTCTCCCGACACGTAGACGCCAGGAACTGCGGTGTTGCGTCATTTCCTGGTCAAGACGGCCATCGTGCACTGTCATGTTGATTGTCACTGTCAAGTTTTGGTCATGTGCTCTGTACATTGTGTGGACTCTGAACTCTACGAGCTTGTATATGAAGAGCGCTACCTTATCTAAAAATGCAAATCATTATTCATCACAAACCAATCGTAGTTATCTCTCTCTGTATGTTTAGACGTTGCTGCTTGCGTATTGCGAGTTACGTATCTTCGCCAAATTACAAATACACCTATACCTATTCAGTGTTCTGGTGGCAGAACCTACTAACGAATGCAAGCGACGATATTTCAGCAATGTACAATGTAACATATACTTGAACAACAATGTATCTGATGCATGGAAATGTATGAGTTTAAAACAACCGAAAAAAGTATCATTAAGGAGCACTAAGATGTCTAATCTGAATTCGCCAATCGTGTTTTGGAAACAAGCCATTCTTTTGATATTAACAAGGGTTTAGAAATAAAAAAATATATTAATAGCAAATTAAATATTACAAATAACCAAATCCTTTTTGCAAATGGTCACTTTTTAAATTTGTTTTCTTAGAAGTTCCTAATTAGTTATCCACCACTTTTACTTTTACAGTTTTGTTTATATCTATCTATATTTAATTTTAGTATACATTGTTTCCACAGATATCGAAACATATTGATGTATCAATAAATAGTGGTTTTAAACAAAGTATTTTTCTTATTGTTTATAAAAAAAGATATTGTATAGATTTTCTACTGCAGTAGATCTCACGGTGACGCAACATTCTGAAAATGTCAATACACTTTATTCGATCACGGCCATGAGACCCCACCCTCTGCCAAGCTTCCTCTAAAATGTTTATATATAATGGATTGTGTGGATACGATTTCTCGAATAGAAAAGTTCAGCTGGTGTTGAATAAGATTTTTTCTTTCTTTATGAAATAACATCGTGCGCGCCTATGTTCTTTTAAAACCGCTGGTTAAAAATAATATTTTTTCTTTTAAAATTGGCAATATTAACTTTGTGGTTAAAATTCATATCTTTGTTTTATTAACCACTCAATTGAGTTTAAATACATCAAATTTGTATTAAGTAATGATTTGAGTTAGGTACTTAGTTAGTTATGACATCCTGAAGAAGAAAATGGTATTTTTCGAAATCGGCAGATGTATTTAAACTCAATTAAGTCGTTAATAAAACAAAGATGTTAAATAAAAATAGAATATTTTTTCATTCGGAACCATTCCACACAGACTTGTCTCGCAGATTAAATAAGACTGCCCAAGACGTATGGAATCCATCAAATCATAAAAACAATATTAAAAATATCACAAAACATTAATTTTTAAGCGTATTGTTAGACACATCTTGACGGTACGAGATGAAATTCACCAACACCGTGGACAAACATAATAATATTATTAATGTATAAATCTTAGTACCTACCGTGACGAGTCCATATTGTACAGAGGGCAATGCGCCACTCCGAGACTAATCTGTCAGGTGACGTCCTTCGTTTTACAGGATTGACATTGGACGCCGTCAGTCTCGCGGGTGCATTAGTACAATACCTGATTTTTTTATTGTCTGGTTTTTTTACAGTTTAAAATGAGAGAGAGAGCATTAGCGACAACTGACAAATGTTTCCATTTGCCTACTTACTCAGGCCTATTCTCAAAATTGCAATATTGAAATGAAGGTGATTGTTACACCAACCCTTAAAAATAGTGTTATATTTGAATGAGAGAGAGGGAGAGAGAGAGTGAGGGAGTGAGGGAGATAAACGTACCATAATCTGTCAAAACTATCTGTCTATTTTTGAGGGTTGGTGTAACAATCACATTCATTTCAATATTGCAATTTTGAGAATAGGCCTGATTGTCTAGGCTGATGTCAACGAAAAGCTATATCACAAAACTCGAATGCTGTGGGCGGAATTCGAAGATACGTAAGACTATCCAGAAACCTTAAAAACGTTCGGCGGATACTAAAAAGTAAACACCATTTTATAAAAAAGATTCTTTACAATGAATGTCGTAATTCAAATAAATTCGTCGTACGACAATTAAAGTTCGGCCGAAAAATACACCTTCGGCTGCGCATTCGGCTTCGGCTCAAATCTGCCGAAGGTTTGGCCGAAGGCGAAGCTTTGTGTTTAGCCGCCGAAAACGCACCAATGAAACAAATGAAAAAAAAAATCATTTTATCATTTCTGTAAAAGTGCAATTTATTTATTTAATGGGTATGTTTATAATTATTAATATCAACACCGTAACGCAGAAAACTAAGTATGGGTGTAGAATTTATATTGTTAAGTCTAGATTGAACCTTCAGCTTCGGCCGAAGGTTATGGCAAGAACCGAACAATCGACTTCGGCCAAAAACTGACCTTCGGTCGGACCCTAACGACAATAAGGTAAAATTCAATCAATTCTAGATCTTTTTTATTCATTCAGAGTTCATAGTTCATAGTGTATTTTATTAAGTTACTTTTCAATACGAATTTGTTCAATTATTATACGTTTTAAATAGTAAATTATACTACTTAAATTTAAATTACATTCAATGTTATTTTAATTAAATCTAATCCAAATTGACGCCACCAGGTTAGTCAACATTTTTTTGGCAATTTATTGCGGTTGCGGTCATTCACAAGCAAGATTAGAACTCAACTTTTAAAAATGTATACTTTTTTGCATCATTTTGTTTATAATCTTGAATTGAATCACAAAGCCCACAACTACAGAATAGAAGTAGTGTACAGAGTAGGGAAATTTAAAGAACGTTCCTTAAATCTCTAACATATCGACAGGGCTCTTGCTACACACGACAAGAAATTCGAAAGTTTTCACCTAATCTCTTTGGAAAAAACACCTAAAATCTCTGATATAAAGACACAAAATAGTTATTAGTAACTGAATACCCCCTCGATACCTTCACAAAGAGACTTAAATATCCCTGTCCGAATACTAATCCTATTTCACAGCAAGTTTTACCAATCTAGGTTGCCCAGAATGCGTAATTACTACTGAGATCTCTCCATTACCGCTAACCAGGATATATTCTTCATGACCCAGCCAAAAATTGTCTTTCGAGCGTGTAATACGATACATGCCTACTGCACAGTCGAGTTTACACTTTTCACTTCAAATACCCGAGGACTATCGAACGTCACGTGTTTCCGTCATCGTTGACCTTGAAACATACACGCTTTTGTACTCGTATGGTACTTTTAATGACTTGTGCATTCTCCTCAATTGTCAATTTGTAACGTGCAGACAGACCTCTGCCAAAACTTTTTTTGATATCTTTTCTGTACTCGATGCGTTGCAAAATAATGCACTTCACATGAGTTTTTCACAATTATTTTAATCGTGAAATATTTTAACCGTTGTTACTGTAAAAAATCATATTCAAGTGCCATGTTTTCAGAGTGGCAGACGACAGATTTGATGTCGTAATTAAATTAAGATAACTTATTGGAATTGAGTTCAAACGACATGAATAACTTTTGACTTCAGCAGTAGAACTGAACGATCATTAAATGAAAGCGTAATAACTATGTGATGAAAGTATACAGTAGTATTGCTTTCGTACTTGTCGACATGCGATACAAATTGATTTCTTTTTTGTTCTCCACATTGAAACTAGAATGCAATAAGCGACATGCCTTTATGGCTTTGTGGTACGAGGGGTTTTGTTATTTTTTCTTTATTTCCTGTCTCTTGTATCTTAAAACATTTCATGATATTTTTGAGTATGTCCAAATCTTTGTAGGAACCAATTACTGGATTGTCATCAAGATATAGACGTCTCACAGAAACGAAGCTATTATTTTTACATGGGAAGCATGGAAGTCTTGGGCATTGCATGGCTTACGACCTGTCATCGGCTGGCTTAAGTGATCATTTTACACAATGTAACGTTCACCTATTTACCCATGCCCAAGTTTTATAAATGTCATCATGTTGGAACATTTCAATTATGCTGTTGCCAATCTATGAATTTTTTTGAAAATTTGATATTCATTCTCACAGCTTCGTCTCTGTGAGACATCTATATCTTAATAATATTTAATAAAACAAATTTCTTTGTATGTGTTTAGATTAGTTTAGATAGATTTTTTTTCCAGTGTAGATCTTTAATTTTTTTTACAATGTAGTCATAAGAGAAGAGTTGTGGAAGGTATTATTCGGATACGTGGTGGACTTGGTGAATAGTCAACTTGCACACGCAATCGCATCCCTGTACGAAAGCAGAACTACA
This sequence comes from Eubasilissa splendida, assembly GCA_031772225.1. NCBI lineage: Eukaryota > Metazoa > Arthropoda > Insecta > Trichoptera > Phryganeidae > Eubasilissa > Eubasilissa splendida. Next base: position 3,440,977 of record CM062854.1, on the reverse strand, counting down.
TGTGCTTGATAAATATAAATTAAATTAAAAATTGAATTTAGAAGACAATTTCTAGTGAGTTATTATAGATTATCCGTTATATGTATGTCTATCGATAATCGGGTAAGTTTAGTTTTATTTAGACCATTGTTTACAAATAATTTTTAAATATGAATTAAATATATTAATTATAAAGATATACATATAAAATCAATTCTATCGAAAAATATTGTTGTTGCGCCACCGGGATTCGAACCTGGATCTCTTTCCTAACCGGGGAAGGTGCTTTATCCAACTAAGCTACAGCGACAATATTTTTAGCGGCAATTTTCGACCCTATATGTTACCTTTTTGATATTAATACATTTAATCGTTCCATCATTTGACAGAGCCATCTACCTTATTTTTACAGAATCTCAAATACCTTTGAATAAACTGATAGCAGACGCCAGAATTATCAATTCATTTTTATTAAATTTTGGACACATTGATACAACTTTATTATTTAGAAGAACACAAAATCCGGTTATGAAAGAGATCCAGGTTCGAATCCCGGTGGCGTAACAACAATATTTTTCGATAGAATTGATTTTATATGTATATCTTTATAATTAATATATTTAATTCATATTTAAAATATTACAGACCTATGTTCTGACTAATTACAACTTCACAATAAGAATGTGTTCTCCTAAATAATTTTTAATCTTATTTCTACATAATTACAGATGAAACCAATATGCAATAAGTTAATAAAGAAAATTCCTAATTTTGTCTATATAATTGAATTCGTGTGCCGTATAATTGACAAAATGATTCAAATTCAGTCTTATATTTATATTACATTTGATATTTGATGGTTTTAATGGGTGATGGACTTATTCAAATTTAATTTAATTATTGTTATTATAATAATAATAATATAATAACAATAGCAATAAGAAACTCAATTTTTCACATTCAGGAGATTATAGCGTAATAATGCAATAACTAGATACCTAAACATTTTCAATTCTTGTCGGGAAATTTTCCGGAAATATTATATCTCATCGACATCGGAAAATTGTCAAGTAGTTCTGCAACAACGGGAATAATGACAGCCCGTGTGACTGACATGGGAGGAAAATGCAGGTGACTTGCATTAAAAGTGCATTTGTAATGCATGGGAAATGTCATGTGCCAATGTGCCATTTAGGTATGCTGGATGGTGCATGCGACCGGCGACCACCCAGCGGCCGCAGGCCAAGGTCTGATGGTGACGTTTCCCATAACACGCATATGTATGCACCATCAAAATATTTATTAATATAACATTTATTTGATGGAAATCAGTAATTGATACTTTTTCAAGTCAAACAATGGACGGAAGACGTCGCGCAAAAATTTTCTAGATTTACTGCGTTCGTTAAAAAAAATGCTTTGTGTGTCACTCGGCCAAGCACCGACTTGATCACATTGATGCCGATTGTTGAAAACTCGTAGACGCTATATAAAATGACATTTTTAATTTAGAGTTCTCGCCCCCTGTGGATCGTCGGCCAAAATGAATTTTAAAAATAATGAGTAAAACATTATTTTATTTTTTATATATATATATATCACAGACCGTCTGTTCTGAATAATTACAACTTCACAATAAGAATGTGTTCTCCTAAAAATAATAAAGTTGTATCAATGTGTCCAAAATTTAATAAAAAATGAATTGATAATTCTGGCGTCTGCTATCAGTTTACTCAAAGGTATTTGAGATTCTGTAAAAATAAGGTAGATGGCTCTGTCAAATGATGGAACGATTAAATGTATTAATATCAAAAAGGTAACATATAGGGTCGAAAATTGTCGCTAAAAATAATGTCGCTGTAGCTTAGTTGGATAAAGCACCTTCCCCGGTTTGGAAAGAGATCCAGGTTCGAATCCCGGTGGCGCAACAGCGATATTTTTCGATAAAATTGATTTTATATGTATATCTTTATAATTAATATATATAATTCATATTTAAACTTCGCATATTTGGACCTGTGTAAAAGCTTTCTATAACATGTAGATGAAAAAATCCCTATTCTTGAGTTCAGTTCATAAATCTAGAATAAGACGACTCTTAATTATCTAACGTTTCTCAATATATCTATCAAAAAATGATATTTACAAACAAAATACTCGTGGAAAAATATTTTTTTTAATATACGTGAAATATCTGTTATATGAGACAGGCAGTGAGAAAGTAACGGAAAGAGACTCGGATGGGCGCTGGTCACTGAAGGGCGACAATTCTAGGAGTTTCCGAAATGAATATTCACTTTCAAATTAGGTTTACCAGGACTACTTGTATCATTCTATAGTATTTGACAGTTATACGATAACAATGTTTATCTAAATAATCGTGTAAAAATCTTATTTCCTCGGCAAAGAAAAGTTTCGGAATCATATACCGACGGTAACCAAAAATATTTTCTTAATTTTAAATTGTTAACTTTGTTTTATTAACAACTTAATGAATTAAAATACATCTACCGGTTTCGAAAAATATCTTTTTCTTTTTCACGATGTCGTTAACTAATCAAATACATTTCTTTAACAAAATCTATTTTTAAAAAAAACAATAATTATTTTAAATTTAAATTTAGTACCTAACTTCAATTGTTACTTGATGATAAAAAATTACTACAATAATTTTTTGGAAAAAATTTTAGAATGGGACTTGTGGTTAAATTTAGTTGGTTGTTTATCATTTTTTGATTAGTTTTACACGCTTTATTTATCTCAAACGATTCCAAATTATTTAATTTATGATCAACACCGTTTACGTGCAAAATCCCAAATTTTCATGAAAACCATGACCATTTTGTAACAAATGATTAGAAAATTCTGAAAACCCACTGTTATTCAAATATCTCTAATGCTTCTTTACTCTTATATAATATATATACAGGTGGCTCAAAAAAAGTTAGAACATCTCGTAACACATGAGTTATTTCAAAACATAATATAATTAATTATAATACTTAACGTCACTTTGTTTTGCACAATATTTAGCTAATCAGAAATCATCAAAACACCCCATATTGCATAATTTACTGGGTTTAAATCTGGGTGGTTCGATGAAATTAACATTCTCACGACGAAGAAAGTTGATTGTATTTCTGGCTGTGTGAGATGGAGCTCCGTCCTGCTGTAATGTCTAGCTATACTCAAGCTATCATTTTCCTAGCTCCCCAACATTTTGTAATTCGCAAATTTTTGATCAGAATACGGTTTTCCGCAGTGATTTTTTTGTCATTCTGGGCAACAATTTGAAAAAACCAAATATAAACAATGAGAAAATTAATAATCAAATATGGCGACCGGAAATTCTCAAAACAAAACGTAACATAGATAAATAGGTAAGTAAGTAAATTAGTAAACTATTTTAGCTATTGTTAATATAGTTAAACTAATTTTGATATAATTATATCACATTTTACGAAATGGTCTCACTTTTTTTGGGCCACCCATGTATATATTTTCGATAGATAGATTTTTTTTCTCCATATCTTGCTAATTGATTCATCTATTTAGTTTTTAAATATAACATAAATATGTTCTATAATTAAAATTTCATACTAAAATATGTTTTAATTAAAAATGGAAAAATAAATAATACAAATCCTGTGTATTAGTCAGCTATAAACGTATAAATGTATAATAATAGATAATAAAATTGGAATAAAATCCATTCGCAGATGCCATTTCTATGTTGGTACGTATATATGTATTTATAGTATATAGGATAAGAGTAAGAAATGCAAACAAGTACATATGTATAAATGTTACATTATATAATATTATTGTTATTGTAAAATATTTTATTTCCAAAATATAATAATAACAGATGCTCTCGGCGTAACATTAATTCCAACAGATCTTAGAGACAGCTTATTAATTATATATTCGCTTTTCTATTTTTAAATATATAAATTATTGTAGATATTTATTGTTTTTTAAAAATACAGTACAATAAAAATCTACGCATGCCTGACTTCTGTGACAGAAATTTCGGTACTCTTCCTGCATGGGAATTACAGCAGAAAGTTCCGATATGTTGCCAAAGAGGTCACGTATACACGACAGAATAGCATTACTTACCACAGACACAACCTTGTTTAAATCGATCTTAAATTATTATCCACTCCTTGTTCTTGATCTGTAGAAGCGGAACCAAAACAAAAAGAAACAGTTTTCTAGAAAACAGAAAGTTTGAAGATTGCTTGCAATTGACCTCAAAACTCACATAATTTGATTGTAATCCGACTGCTAGATGCAGTGTGACAAGATGGATAATAAACATGTGCAAGTGCCTACCGTGTTATGGTCGAGAGTGGGTTACTATCATCGACACGCCTGCTAATAGAAAGTGGTCAGCGATCACGTCTGCCGTAGCACGCATTGAACCTAGGTGGATGAAAACAGACTCAATACGCGCGCAGACTAAACAAGAGATGCTGTTGATTGTTTTTAAGCTATGTTGTTTACAATTTATTATTAGCATACCGAAAGTGATAGTCTTCCAGAGGGAAATAATACTTGGAACGAGTCTGTGCACCAGGGAAGTATGTTCGCGAGGCTTGCAAGGAGGGTGACTCCGGAAAGTAAAGTGAATGGCGCTCTAAATGTAGTTATCGCCAATAGGAATGCGTCACACGAAGCACGACTAGTGTGACACTAATGTATGAAAGTGAAGCTTGAAATTGGCCTTGGCAAAATAGAACGAAAGTAGACAGACTAGTATTCGTAAAAAATGTATGCACAATGGCGAAGAATTAATAAATTAGAAGCGAAAATACAGCTGTCTGAGACTGAGATGTGAATGCTGATCATGCGAAACGTATGAGCAAGGAGAGGATAGTAAAGATCATAGTATTATAGGTAGAGACTCTAATTCGAATATCGAATTATTCGCATATTTTTAATATTGGTTCATATTTGCGGTGAAATATAGTTCAATAACACGGGTAGTCCAAATTATCCACCGAAATATTTATGACAGTCCGTTAGGCCATATTCCAGACTATATTTTGAGCGGAATTTCTTTCTTGATGTTTCCATGAAATTCTCTATTACAAAACGAAAGTTGCCTATTAATTCACTTACCGAGGAAGGGTTGACTCCTTCGCGTCTATGCGAAAGGTTTCTCATCGTACATCCTGTACGCAATCAAGACCGCAAATAAGTATATTTTTTTAAAAAACTGCAACTGGTAAAACTTGTTTTATTATCAATTATATTTTTTGAAAAATCAGTTAGCCATGCCCATAGCCTTCAGATGTATAGACTTGTTTCTTTAAGTCAAAATAATAAAATATGTATGTACCTAGATTCATTATTCAAATTGCTTTTTTAATAACTTTATGATATGTGCGACTTATGTTTATGATATGTTTTTTATTCGATATTCGAATATTTGGAACCTTTAGTTGTGGGCAATAGAGGGCGCCCGAGAAAGACCTGGCATGATCAGATAAATTGAATATTGAGAGAACGGTCCTGTCACAAACTTCAACAACAGAAGAGCACGCATGAGAATATGTAAGAAAGTTAACGAGGTAAACATTTAAATTAAAATACTTCTCATTTCCCACGTTTCAATTTTTGCAGAGTAATATATATATTTATTGTTTATTTTCTAGGTTATTAGTTTGTGCGTACGAAGTCTTTTCTTCATTAATTTTCCAGCATTTTTACTTGAATTATTAGATAAAAATGATTATATACTTTACTATATGTTTATATAAAATAAATGATATTTCAGATTAGATAGGATACTTTTGTGTACAATTATTTTTACATCGTGCATAATGTTGAATGAATGAAAACGTGACATCGAATGAGGACAGTATTATGAAACATGTTTCGCTTAATCCGTAGTAAATGTACACGATTTTATAGTCCGAGATTGAACGTTAAACTTTGGCATTAGAAACACTGCTCATCGTTCATGGAAACCTTCTAGAACATAATAAGAACGTACAGAAGAAAGTGCAAAAACTATTATTGCATTCGCTTGTTAGTCGTTCTCAGTCTGCTAGTAACAATAATAATACTATCGCTATTATTTCTGTTACCAGTGTATAAAACTCAGATCAGCACTCACATTGAAGTGTCACACATAAGTCTAACTAAAAGAACGCGAGCGTGCACTGGATATTTTTTAAATGAAAATTTTGAGGCGAACCTATGGGCCGATTTTAGAACATGGATTTTGGCGCGGACACCACATTAATGAGCTTTATATTACGTTTAATGGGCTGAGCGTCTCATAGATTATAAAAATAGAAAGATTTCGGTTGATGGGCCGTGTGGATTGATCGACCGAACAGCAAAGTTTGGGAAGACAAGGAGGGACAAGGTTTTCGATACGAGCATTATGCGTTAGAACTTCTAAATTGGAGAGAAACGGCACAAAACAGAGATCACTAGAAGAAAACTACAGTAGTAATAATAACGATGAATCAGTTCGGGTTGAAGCTTTTAAATCAGTTTTGATTCTACACATAATAACACCTTGTCAGGTCAATATCACAGCTCTGCATAGGGTTGACCGTGTCCATTTCACAATGATTTCCAGTTTAGTCAAGCTAACTTTTATATCGTGAATGCCTCCTTCCACCTACCGCGCACGCGCGCGAGCACCTAGCGCCCAGCTGACGCACTTCATATTATAAAAGGACTCCAAAATAATATATAACATTTGATAGCATAATGTAACAGGATGAACAAAGCAAGATAAGCTAATCAGACATGGATCGGGTTGAAATTGATTTACACAAGTTTCTTTGTTAATGTGTAAATACATACTTTTTTATACTTTTAAAATTAGCAATATTATCTTTATGATTAAAATTCATATTTTTATTTATTACCTTTGTTTTGTTAACCACTAAATTGAGTTTAAATACATCTACCGGTTTTTTTACCATAGGAAATTTACTCATAAATTCTAAAGACAAAGATGATAAATTTAACAATTCTAGTGTCTATAAACTTAGTTGCAAGGATTGTGCTGCATTTTATATTGGTAAAACGGGTAGAAATTTTAATATAAGAGTAAGGGAGCATTTGAGATGTTTGAACAATAGTGGGTTTTCAGAATTTGCTAATCATTTGATAGAAAATGGTCATGGTTTTGATAAAAAATTGGGATTGTCAATTTTGCATATGAACGGTGTTGGTCACAAATTAAATAATTTGAAATCGTTGGAGATAAATAAAGCGTGTAAAACTAATCAAAAAATTATAAACAAACAACTAAATTTAACTACGAGTCCCATTCTAAAATTTTTTCCTAAAAATTATTCGAGTAAATTTGTATTAAGTAATGATTTGAGTTAGGCACTAAAAATTTTTTTTTTGTTTTTAAATAGATTTTGACAAAGAAACAATAATATATGTTTTAGTTAGTTATGACATCCTGAAGAAGAAAATGGTATTTTTCGAAACCGGTAGATGTATTTAAATTCAATTTAGTGGTTAATAAAACAAATAAAAATACATACTTTTTTGCTGATAACTCACTGATCTTTCCTCTGTCGACTAGAATAAAAGATTAATTAGTCCTTTTTAGATCAGTAACCTTTATTTGGATACCACAAAATACATGATTAATAAAAATCATTTAGATTTTGGGGTTTTTGGTTTCTGTAATTAATATAGTTTCTTCTTCTTCTACGATCGAAAATCAACCACTTCAGAACGCCATCCATCCTTCAACATCGTCGTTGTCGTCTAGTCTGCTGCACCCTGCACCCTGGTGCACCTACCTCTTGCAGGGCGACACAGCATTTTCTTCTCCATTCTTCAAATAGTAAACCGTAGAGAAGTGAGATGTCTTCATTACCACCAACCTTTCGAATCAATTCAACAATTTAAATTAGTACATATCTATATACAATTATAATTTTTTTATAATGTTGTTTATAATTTTTAAATATATATTCTTAACCGCGTGTCTGCGGTGTCCGCGGGTGATTTTTTCTCTCTCGAATATGACACACTGAGCACACACTAATTGCATTTTTAATAGAGACTGGCCAACCAATGTATTTTAAAATCAAAAATAGAGATGCGCACACAGAGGACTCCTCCGACCGACAGATTTATTGGACCACACAGGTTCATGTGTGAATGCAGTCCTTCAAACGCAGTATTTCCGAGATTAGCACACTTGTATAATTACGTGGATAGCAGGAGTCGCGTGCGCGCGTCCTTGCAGCAATACATGAATAGCTCTCACGCGGGTTCCACTCCCGATTCGTCCTTTGATATCCAAAAATAGGATACTAACATTAAATACTTTGAAATATAGAGAAACAAGCGCATCTCATTCGCAATCTATACTTGGATAATACCACCACAAATAAATTCTACTCCATTTCCTCTCGTCAAATTTTAAGTGCAAAAAGAAGTCAGACAAGGATGTATAATTATCTCCAGACCTTTTTAACATATATATGGGGAAAATATCACGAGAAACGCACACGAAAACTGGAATGATGGAGTAAAAATTGGAGGCAGAACAATTTCCAATCTCAGGTACGCGAACGATACAACTTTGATAGCTACATCAGAAGAAGAAATAGCTACACTACTCTTGTCGCATTAAAGAAAAATTTAGAAAATTAGGCCAAAAAACACACATACAGCATTATGTTCTAGTTTCGAGCTAAGGATTTCTCCATGTGCTGTTAATAACACTTAGATGAAAAATCACGCTTTTCAGTTTAAATAAACAAATTCAAAAATAAAGGAACTAGAAGATTTCGTGGAATTATTTAGAAGTATTTATATGCTTTTAAAATATTCCACAAATCCTTATTTAATCTGTGCAAAGACCGATTCTATTGTTTTTTCAATTCATAATGTTTATTTTATTTGTAAATATTATTATCTTCGTATATTTGTGAGAATTCTTACAAAATTCTCAAAAATGTCTAGTCTCCCTTGAAACAGAAATGCTCATTATGTTCAGACTGACAGAAAAAATAATGTTTTTCAATCATGAACTGGTTAATTCGCTATTTAACTGCCTATTTCGAGTATTCACTAGTACTATTATGGTTCAGATATGAAATAATCGACATACTTAAATTCTATGGATTTCGAAAAAAATGCACTTCTGTCACAACACGTATTTTTGAATAAAGTCTCAATACAATGTATATACGCGTGGCATCAAGCAATACGTGCCGTACAAAATTATGTATGGTACATACAGCATGTCTCCAAGCTATTTATTCAAGAAAATCATTTTCATTGAATTTTGAGTAGAAAAATGTTCCGACACTTTGATAATAGCATCAATCAAGTCGACAAGACTTCAAAGTTAGCATTTTAACGTCTTACTTTTATGTAAAACGTTGGACAATCATCGAAGTCATTTATAATATGTATATCGAATTTTACAAATTCATTCGTTTTAATATTTAAGTAATTTTATTTAAACCTTGTGGAAAAATATACATAAATGTGAAATGTTCACACACAGCGGTCAAAACGTGTTAATGTACCGTAAGATGTGTATAAACGACGGCGCATATGATTTATCAAAAGTAATAGTCCATCTTTGTAAAAAGGAATAAATTAATTACAAATACGTTCAACTACGTAATACATTGTTTTTTTTAAATACTCGCATTTAAATTGCTTACCGTCTGTACAATTTGTTTAAGGCAATATTCAAGGTCAGTCGCGTCAAGATGATACCTACCCCAAGGAAATACATAGTGAGACAGATGTAATTATAAAAGTTATTTCTCGACAATCGAAAAGAAAATCCAAAGAATGTGAAGAACATTTTTCGTTTCAAGCGAAATTCAACTGCGACGGCACTTTTTCTCGCAACTTCTTATATCACATTTTTCTATGGAAAATTATCAAATTAAAATTTACTCAATAAGTTCCACATATTTTTAAAACTACACAAAAATAATTATTTATTCAAAAAATTAATTACCAAACCAGCATTATTTTAGAACTGAAGAAAATTTGTCCACCGTGTAGGCTTCGTTCAGCTGTATGAACATGTGAGATGATTTTTTTTCGTTTATATTATAAAATAAACTATTGTCTTTATTATATATAAAAATTATATAAATCGGTTGAGCGGTTTTCTTACAATTTATATTCTAAAAGAGACTGTTTTTAAAAATAATATTTTTTTTGCATATCATTTTCAACACCTTTTACGATGTTAACACTATTCTTTAAAAATTAACATAAGAACAATCTAAAAATAGTCTATACACAAAATAGGTATGTATAATATATTTATAAAATTTTCTTTAATTGTTTTTCCTTTAAACGGACACGCGGACGTTTCTTTCACAGGGCAATCGCACGCAGCGGATGCCAATTAATTAAATAACCAATTACATTACCAGGGTCAAAAGCAAAATGTATCACCACACATTTTAATGCAGTTAAATTTTTATCAAATTTTAAATATAATGAAATGGATATAAAATAATAGTGCTTCACTACCGATAGCAATAACAAAATATTTATTAATTCCTTTTTTTTTTTTTTTAAATTTTAGATAAAATTGATTTTATATGTATATCTTTATAATTAATATATTTAATTCATATTTATTAATTCCACCTGATTATTCCAAATTCATACAACACTAGCGTGCGATTTAGATTTAGTATACGATTAGTGGGTACATATTTTAAATAGTAAATTACGCGTTGGGGCCGTGGCGGGGAAGGGGGTACCGTTATTTTGCGCGAGCCCTAAAGACCTAAAGAGTAACGGTATTTGTAAAATTTGTTTGCAAAAAGAAACAGTGCACTTCCTAAATAAAATAAGAATTTTCCAATCACAAACTATTCTTTTGATTTTAACAAGGGTTTAGAAATTAAACATACTAGGTGTTTACAGTTAGATAAATTTGAAATTTTATAAATAAGAAAAAGTGTTAATAGCAAGCTTTATATTATAAATAACCAAATCCTCTTATCTGCTCTTTTTAAATTTGTTTTCATATTAGTTCTTACTTATTCACCGTTTTATAATTTTGTGTACATTGTTTCCTGAAGAAGATACCATAGGTATTGAAAAATGTAGAATAATTAATAAATAGTGGTTTAAACAAAGTATTTTGTTTAATTATTTATATAAAATGAGGCCACAAAGTAATTTTGGTAATATTAAAGAAGTGAAAATAAGAATGATTTAACAAATTTTCAAATCTTAACCGTACTGTACTTATCGGGGTTCGGAACACGACTAACGTATAAAGCTATTCAAGTGTTTAAAAGCTATACTTAAGTGCGATTTATTGGACTCGATGCTAACTTTCTTTATGCGATTAATTCATTTCAATCGGCTCTTATCTTTCGTTTATTAAAATTATTTATAAAATATTAAATAACAGCATGTGGGTGTAGAGATTTTGTAGACACTACACGACATTTGATCAAGCTCGTGTGTAGTCTGAGACTATCTACTTCAATTGCTGGCGTAAAATAGTTTCTAATTTTACTCTAAACGTCGCATAATATCAATTTGGATTCAGAAATAGCCGCCAAGACTCGGTGGGGTATCTATCGGCGGCAGTTTCGTAATAATTTAATTATGATAAACAAGTCAACCGGGCGACAGGGATTGAACCCGAAATAGTGCCCGACCCGAATGAGCCATGTTTACGTTCTGAACCGACAACACGCAACACTCAATTTCTCTAAAGTTGCCAGAAAAAACCACACTTCTTAAACACGCGCGCGAATGCGCGAACATCTTTAAGATAAATGGATGTCTAAAAAACGTACAACCAGATTAATGAATATTCAGAAAAATGGACGTCAAGATAAGTGGATGTCTTGAAAAATAGACATCCAGAATATTAACATAATGGTCAATTCTCAGTAAAAAGTGTACTCCTAGAAATTTTGACATCCGAAAAATAGAAAAATTTCAAAATCATGCTAGCATTATTTTAACATATCGTGATGTTGCAAATGTGAAAAGATTTATTCTTTTTCAGTTTTTTCAGCGCCATATTTACTTTGAAACATTGATAATATTTACCAAGAATCATTGTCTAAATGTTATTTCAACAATACATAAGCTGGTGACAAAATGATATAATAAAACAATAAATATTTGATGTGAATGCCAAGTCCAATACCTCATGATAGAACCTGGTCTAGACTCAGAAAACTCAATACGAAAAGTGTAGACACCGATCTTCTACTTCTTCCTCTTCTTCTTCTCCTGCCTTATCGTAATGATAGCCAACGGAGGTCCTCCGGAGTAGACTAGCTAATCCATTGCCTTGGGTTCTTCATTCATGATGCTCTTATTCTTCCGATTCTCAAAAATCTTTCCCTGCATTATGAGATGCAAGACCTAATTCTTAGAACTGTTATTTTGGACATGTATGAGTGTGCGTGTGCGTGTATGTTAGATGAGTGGTGGGGGGACATCTCATTACACATCCGAGATACTGAAGTTTTCAGAATTGTATTATTTTAAATACCTCTTTATCTTTATTTATCCAAAACACAACATCTTCATTCGTAATAACATATCCAGATTATTTGGAGCATTCGCCATATCATTTATTCGGTAAGTGTACATGTTTCCGATTCATAAAATAATACTGAAATCTTATGACATTTGACCATTCGCATTTGAGGTTTAGATCACGACTGCAGAACGTCTTTTTCACGCGGATAAAGGTTGAACTAGCGTATATCACAACCCGCATGTACAATACTTTGTATTTTTAAATTTCGTTACAGTAATGTAAAAACTTTCATGGGCGACATAACTACGGCAATGCAGTGAATTGGAGCCGCCATACAATCTATTAACATTAATATTTAAGTATCGGATACCTTTCCCGTTGTTAATAATAATCCAACACAGGATTGTTATGAAGAAATGTGAATGCATTATCGATATACACGATCGTTAGAGACTATACCGTCACCGTAAAGTGAATGTAATAATTATTTAGGAGAACACATTCTTATTGTGAAGTTGTAATTATTCAGAACATAGTTCTGTCATATTATATTAAATACAAATTAAATGTATACATGTAATATCAATTTTATCGAAAAATATTGTCGTTACTACCGGGATCCGAACCTGGATCTCTTCCTATCCGGTGAAATTGCATTAACCGATTATGCTACACCAACACAGTGCATTGACAACAAATTTTTGAACCTATATATGTTACACTTTTCAAATTGTAACATCTACCGTTCCATTATTTGAAACGCATCTCGTTAATTTTTACGGAATCCACTATGTTGGTGTAGCACAATCGGTTAATAGGAAGAGATCCAGGTTCGAATCCCGGTAGCGACAATAATATTTTTCAATAAAATTGATTTTATATGTATATCTTTCTAAGTAATATATTTAATTTGTATTTTAAGTGCATATAAATGCCTGTCACACTTGCATTTTCTTCACGAGACGAAAGACTAGTTTTGTTAAACCACGCCATACTAATATTCGTACATCTTATATACAATACTTATTTAGAGAGCCTCTTTCCCTTGCGCATTTTTGTATTTACGCCACTGGCAACTATTTTCTATTTACTAATGAGCATTAGATTTACAAAAAACAGAAGTTTCAATAAATAATAATTATTTAGGAGAACATATTCTTATTGTGAAGTTGTAATTATTCATAATAATTATTATTTCCTAACCTTCCCCGGTTAGGAAAGAGATCCAGGTTCGAATCCCGGTGGCGCAACAACAATATTTTTCGATAAAATTGATTTTATATGTATATCGTTATAATTAATATATTTAATTCATATTTAAATATCACAGACCTATGTTCTGAATAATTACAACTTCACAATAAGAATGTGTTCTCCTAAATAATAAAGTTGTATCAATGTGTCCAAAATTTAATAAAAATGAATTGATAATTCTGGCGTCTGCTATCAGTTTACTCAAAGGTATTTGAGATTCTGTAAAAATAAGGTAGATGGCTTTGTCAAATGATGGAACGATTAAATGTATTAATATCAAAAAGGTAACATATAGGGTCGAAAATTGTCGCTAAAAATAATGTCGCTGTAGCTTAGTTGGATAAAGCACCTTCCCCGGTTAGGAAAGAGATCCAGGTTCGAATCCCGGTGGCGCAACAATAATATTTTTCGATAAAATTGATTTTATATGTATATCTTTATAATTAATATATTTAATTCATATTTAAATAATAATTATATTTAAATAATAATTATATTTAAATAATAATTATATTTAAAAAAATAATAATAATGAAAGGAAGCGAATTAGAACAACGCAGGTCGTCTAGTGTAATAACGTGCGACACTCACTGTGTACCCTCGCGGAGATACTGCGTGTAAGTTTAATTGTGATGATTCATCTCCACCCTCCCGTCGGCATCCATCTCAGCCCACTGGAAGCGCAATTCGTGAATTCATGAAACTATTATCTGTTCACTTGTTACAGTTCTGATAGCCGCTTCAGCATTTGCCTTTTAACCTTTACCATACAGTGATATAAAATACTCGAAAGCAGCCATGCTGTCAACTCGTGTTACCGTAAATAATTGTTTAAAAAAAAGTTTTTATTAGCTTAAATAGCTTTAATGGCACGAATTTACTCTAAATATTGAGTATACAATTTTGAAAAAATGATTAATAACATAATTTAGAGCATTCATTAAGTCCTATACAACGTGTCCTTACTTCTTATCTCTCTTCATTTAATTAGTGAGAAAGAGAAACTTATATTTGTATGTTTGTTGTTCTTTTCACTGTGTAAATAGTGTGTGATCTCTGTCTTTCATATCACAAATGGTATTTTTACCAACGTGTTAATTTTACAACGGATTGAATGGAAAAAATAATTGTTTTTGTACGATTGCCTTTTCATAATTGGCTTTTTACTAGTCATTCCTAAGCGCTAATATTTTCTTTAGGATTATCTCAAATATGAATTTTGTGTTACATGTATATACACAAATATTTAATGTTTAATTATGATGGTAGACCTGTGTTACTGCATGGTTTAGGAAGGGTTAAAAAAGCGTAATTCATTGAGTAACATACGGGACGCGGCTCACCCGCTTCGAAAGTAGGAATAACAAATTTCAGTTTTATTTTATTTTCATTGAATTATAATGAAAGTATTATTGTCGAAGAATTCAAATGTTGTGACGAGAATGGATTTTTTTCACACTACTCCTGTTTAATCAGAATTTATACAGAAGGAGGTACACAGGGTGGCCCAAAAAAGTGAGAACGTCTCGTAACACACGAGTTATTTCAAAACATAATATAATTAATTATAATTCTTGATGTCATTTTTTTTGCACAATATTTAGCTAATCGGAAATCATCAAAACACCCCCCATATTGTATAATCCATTGGGTCGTTCGGTGGCCACACGGAAGAAAGTTGATTGTATTTCTGGCTGTGTGAGATGGAGCTCCGTCCTGCTGTAATGTCCAGTTATGCTGTAATGTCTAGCTATACTCCAGGCTTTGTTTTGAAACTCTTTGATCGTTTTACTGGCACCCCGACGTTTTTCAATTCGCAAATTTTTGATCACAATACGGTCTTCTGCAGTGTTTTTTGTCATTCTGGGCAACAATTTGAAAAAACCAAATATAAGCAATGAGAAAATTAATAATTAAAGATGGCGACCAGAAATTGTCCAAATAAAACGTAATATAGGTAAATAGGTAAGTAAGTAAATTAGTAAACTATTTAAGCTATAGTTAAACTAATTTTGATGTAATTATATCACATTTTACGAAATGTTCTCACCTTTTTTGGGCCACCCTGTATATATACAATAATCTACGTTACAGACATTTTATTTTTATTTATTTATTTGACATTTGTTTGACATCATTTTTTTATACATAAGAAGTGAACATACAATGATATAAAACACTTGCGGGATGTAGTAGGTATCTATCTACCTCTGATATATAAAGCATTGTTCTGACTACGTTGCTAGACTACCATCTGTGTTAAAGTAGACAGTTTTTTCCGTGTTGGTACGGTGTTATTTAATTAAAATTAAAAGGAAAGAGAAAGAATTTCGAAATGGAGACAATTAAAAATTGTTGTAAGTGTGTTGTAGATGTAAAGTGAATCATTGGCGTAACTATTCCAATGCAGTGCATTGGGGACCACGTTAGATATGAACACAAAAAGTTCGCGCCCAACAATCCATTTGGCATTAATATTTTTACGAATATCGACACTTTTCCCAGGGTTAATATGGAATGATAATATCTAAAATCTACAACAGCAAGAAATGTAATTATAAAATTTAAAACACCGTATAGGTTCGAAAATGTGTCGCTAAAAATATCGTCGCTGTAGCATAGTTGTATAATGCGCCTTCCCCGGTTTGAATCCCGGTGGCGCAACAACAATATTTTTCGATAAAATTGATTTTACATGTACACATTTCTAATTAATACATTTAATTCATATTTAAAATATCACAGACCGTCTGTTCTGAATAATTACAACTTCACAATAAGAATGTGTTCTCCTAAAATAATAGCTATATTAGTTTTAATGTGTTACATTAATTTGTGCCGTTTCGCGCTGTCTGTGGTGAAATGGAGAAAATCAAGTTAAAGCCACTCCAGGCGCGTTTTCGTGTGACATGTGAGACTATAATTTGGCGCTATTAATAATCCCGCAATATGTAACATCCCCGAGATCAAAGCGCCGGGCGACGGTCCGGTGACGCGCGTGACGTCACGGAGCGCGTCACGCGGCCGCGCGGCACCGAGCGACGAGCGCCGAACGCACGTTAAATGTTGATGGAAAACGAGCATTTACAAACACACCCACGATTTATAAACACCATTTTATGAGTAAAACGCAAACTATTTTGACACTATGTTTACTCTATGCTTTACAATCAATCTCAAACAAGTGAGAGCATTTAATGGCGCGGTGTCCGCTCACTATTATTTATCTCAGCTCGCCGTAATACCCAAAAACAAAAATAAATTGCAACATTAATTATTAACATTCATTTAAAAAAACTACAATAATATTATAGAATACCAAATATTATATTATAAATCAATACCATATCCGTTAAAAAAATTAGCTATTATATAGATTAAATGTGGCGAGTTCGGGGAAAGAAGATGACACAAGTTAACCGGGAATTGAAAATTACCACTGATGAGATTACTGTATAAAAAATCTGTGATCCGCAATGGACAGGCAAAAGAGATATGGTCAAGAGTTTCCTCCTCGGCACCACACTCTAAATCTATTAAGTTCAATCTGAATAAATGTGAGGCTACCTGGCAATGCCCAATTCTCATTCTAGAGATATTTGATATTGTTCTTTTGGAGACTTTCCTTTTGGTGAACTAGGGGGTGCGGGGAATAGATCTTTGAATTATTTTAAGCCGATTACCCTTATGATTATTTGGATCCATCCATTGTGCAGTCCAGATAGAATTCGTACGTTTTTTTACCATATTAAGTCTGTCATACATCGGGATATGGAATTGATGAGGGAAAACTCCGGAAAGAGTGGCCTCCTTGGCCAGTTTATCAGCACATTCATTAACATTAATTTTAATATATAATAAAAGAGTATGTCATAAAATTAAAAACATGAATCAATTATAAAGATATGCATAAAAAAAACTATCAAAAAAATGTTGATTACCACCGAGATACAAACCCGAATTTTTCCTGATTAAATAATAAATAAAAATATTCTAGTACAAAATCCTGAGTATTGACTGTAAAAGGCTGCAAAGTAACGGAGAGCTCCAGTCGTCTCGGACCACCCTTGCCTCTGGATGGAGCCCTCCATTATTCTAAGAGTGAGTGTGTGGTACTGTGCAATATCGCCTACACCTTAAACAATCCCACGCACAGGCCTCTGCCATGGCCAACCCAATAAGCCGAGCGGCAATGTACTCAAGCAGGATCACTATCATGTCACAATCACAATCGTGAACCATGGCAGATGTCACCCTGGTAACGAGGGACCGCCAGATATCTATATATTATAATTTGTTTTAATGAAAATTGTAATTTCACATTAAAATTAAAATTTAAAATTTTAATTAAATTGTAAAAAAAAAAATTTAAAATGTTTTTTAAAAGAATATTGACAATGTTCCGTTGAGTGCTAATTAATTCATATTATGCTACAATTATGAACATTCCAATCACATAGACCTTGTAAAAAAATAAATATTTGTGAACTGAATCTAATTTTTATTAATAATGCATAATATATGTATTGTTCAGCAGTAGACATGTTCGAGGACAAGCTGTGAGAATGCTTGTCTCATTGAAAACGTGCCAATTACTATAGATCGACCGAACTTTCGGTTTCGGCTTCTGTCACTTTCGGCCAAAAAATCATGTTTCAGTTTGTATTCGGTTTCGGCGCGAAATCGAATCCAATAAGTTTGAAGTAGAGTTATTTTATTTGTCGTTCCTTTATCCTCCATTTTAGTTTTATTATTTTATGAATTGTAACAAAGTTTCTTTGATTTTTTTCCTAACTCTTGTACACTTTGTTTTTTTTGTAGTTGATTTTTTATTCCATCTACCAATATGTATGTAGGTACGTGAACTTAACAGTTTCTGATATCATTTTCATTTAAAAAATTATCATTAGACATAATTAACTTTATATTCACGTCATATTTAACTACCCTCCTCGCCGTAAGGTGGGCGGACAGGTGCTGAGTGGGAGGATGGAAGGGTGTTTATGTAAATGCCTTCGATAGCTGGTTCCCAGGTTTCCGATTAACAATAATCACACATACGATATATGTTTACTATCTTTCTGGTCCGATTTTGTTGTTTTTATTTATTATCTTTGTTTTATTAACCACTTAATTTGAGTTTAAATACATCTACCGGTTTCGAAAAATACCATTGTCATAACTTATGACATCCTGAAGAAGAAAACTCAATTATTGTATTTAAACTCAATTAAGTGGTTAATAAAACAAAGATAAATAAAAATATGAATTTTAACCACAAAGTTAATATTGCTAATTTTAAAAGTATGATGTTATTGTTCGTTTAGCTGGGTTGTCTTCTTTAGATTTCGACCGACCGAAGCGCGTACTGTACGATGTAAAAGAATGACGCCTGTCGGTTACCGTCTTCGTAGCTTTCCGAAAAAAGGACGGCAATACTCACTCACACACGTGTACATTAATATAAGCCAGGAAACCCAGTGGTGCCAATAAACATCCCCCCCCTAACCAAGCGCCGACTCGGTTACTAATCCGATGGTAGTCTGCATAACTTAGAAATAGACCGAAGTAAGACCCCATTTTGAAAATATAGATTGTAAACATGAATTATTAATGATTCGTTTTCATTTTCCACGAAAATACCGGTAGAAAAGGTCACTTTTCGTCTGTAGATCCAACACTGTTTGTCATCAATGACTTGTCACTTGTCAATGTACACCAAAGTCGATGAGCATTCTAACCTGTGATTCGTCAGCCGTTGAATACTGTTAAAATGTGTGCGGCTTTTCAACAACACACCTAGTTTCGCACTCTTTCGGTGGACGCCGTCTCGAGGATAAAGACATTTGAAACAATTAATAATGAAGATCTCCGCGCATCAGTGACCCGTTGACCTTTTAATTGACGAAGATTGCGTGAAGTGACTGAGGGTGAGGACGCACTGGCTCGGCCATGGCACATGCCGTACAGTAGAATTGGAGGAAATCGCCAAATCAATGTACCACAATGCACACATATAATAAAATAAGTTATTTTATAATTTTACACCTTTATTTTAAGCCAGTTCAAGGTGGAATAGGAATTTACAATTATAAATATGTATAAGTATTTCAAATAAACTTTTCGTTATAGATTTTTACAATATATTATCGCATAATAATAAATTAATATTGCATAATGTATGATACAACAAACATAAATCAAGTATATCTTTAAATAATAAAAGATTGTTTTCCAGTCTCACTACTGGGGCAGCGTTATCAGTGTTCCATATTTTAAACATTCTCCTAATTACTTAACGGTGCTTGTCCACTGATCATACTGATCTCTGAGAGTCAGTAAAATATACTGGTTGCGCACAAAATACACGCGAGAATGATTCATAGTTTGCATCGCGCTTAACTCTGTACTGAGAAATCTCAACCGTGTGCACGCGCATATACAATCCTCTTTTTTTGTATAATATTATTAATTTTTACTGGAGAAATTGTTAAAATGTGCTTTCAATTTTTTAAATGACATTCATCTAATTTGTATTACATTTTTTTCACGTTTCAGCTAAAACATGGAACTACTTCAGCAGCTGTGTTTAATTGCCGCGATCATGGGCTGCACCATCGGTGACGGTCGCGGCCTGCCGCAAGACACCAACTCCTCTGATTGGTAACACTACAAATATCATCGGGAATGGAATACATTAGAATCGGTGAAGAATTCGAGATCAGTAATTACTTGCTGTTTCAGGCAACAGTGGCACTGGCGCTGCAAGAGCGGGCGCTGCACCCGCGCCCCCGGGACCCCCAGCGAGCCCCAGCAGCAGTCGCCCTCGGCCTGCAGGCTGGTCTGCGCGCACTACGGCCCCCTGTGGCCCCGCCCCACGGGCAGCACGACCCTGGCCACCACTGTCAAGCAGATCAGCCCCAAAGCTGTCAGGTATGATGTACCTTAAAGTTGAAAGGACGAACAAAAATTATCTATCGGGGTGTGACAATTTAATTCCCGGATTTAGGGGGCTTATGGGACACGCTATATCGCTAATTGAAATTATTCCAAAAACTGACAATAATTTCCAAATTAAAATAGTATTCTTTTAAGAATAAACTTTATTTAATAAGTCATTACACGTGCAACGAACCCAGCATTATTTTTTTTCTAAAAATCTTCAACAAATGTTTTAGCGTAATAAAGTACTCTCAATTTTATAAAAATGTGTTTGAGAAAACATCGTTTTACGTTTCAAAATAACACTCGGTCTCCGAGGGTTGGCAGAACGCAAAACGAAATGAACGCATTATTTATCGCGTAGATACCGAGACTCAATTGCTGGAAGTGCGGCGTCAGGTGAATTTGTTGCCATTCAAAACGAAAAGTTTGTAGAATCGCCATTCATAACATGCGGGAGATTATGTCAGACGGCTTCGTTCGCTCTGCATATGAAACGTGCTCCGGCGAATTGATTTCAAGAAATTCCCTCACAATGTGGCAAATGCTCGCAGCCAAACAGCTGCTCCGAATCGCTCTGAATCGTAAAGCATGTAAACAATACAGCTGTTAGTGCAGGCGACGCGGCAAAACTGCTGAATAATAAATGAACGGATGGACTCGCGCTGTCGGACCCACGGGTTTCGATATTATGCGCTGTTCGCGGCAGAAATCGCGAAATATGTACGTGACTAACAACTAATATCACACTAGACGTGATGACGTTCATGAACATTGCGGATGCGTAGTTTGGGCATGTTAGGATGAAAAACAGGTGTGGTATCTCGATAGTAGATTAATCAGAGAATATTTACACCAGCCAACATAATTTAACAACACTTAAAAAGTATATATATATATAAGCAGTGGCGTGCAGTAAGAATAGATTTAGGTTATGCTGTTACCGATGATATTATACAATCATATATAATATATGTACTTTCGTTTAACCGACGTCTTTGGACAAAATAAATCCGTCGCTTATACGATCCTACCATGTATTTATTTATAATTTTAGAGTGCTATTAATAGTGTTTTAGTGTGAAATAATACTTTCTTATCCATATAAAAAATGTATGGACGTTTTTAAGAACACTTTCTATGACTGAACATGATTCATTTATTGTTTGAAAATACTTCACGTGATAACTAAAGGAAATAATTATTTTTATTAAAGGTTAACGTGGGAAATAGTTATGCCAATTGCTTTTTGTTTTTCTCAAATCAAAATCCGATCCATGAACCAAATTTAAAGAACGCTCATGAAATCAACAGGTTAAAAACAGTAAGATTGTAAAATTTGCAAATTAATAAAAGAGGAAGTAGACACTTTAATAATTTGCACGCAGTTGTAACCCTTTCTTATGTTATTCTGTTAAAAAACAGCATAGGTAACGACCATATATAGCCATTTATATGACTTGAGTAATTCATTAGCTTAAACACAGAACTGAACAATCTAGATGGCTCACAAATAATGGAACGATAGATGTATTCATTTGAAAAAGTGTAACATATAGGTTCGAAAATTTGTCGACAAAAATACTGTCGCTGTGGCATAGTCGGTAATGCACCTTCCCCGGATTGGAAAAGAGATCCAGGTTCGAATCCCGGTAGCGCAACAACAATATGTTTCGATAAAATTGATTTTATAAGTATATCATTATAATTAATACATTTAATTAGTATTTATAAAAATATAAAAAATATATTACATTTCGCGGTTTTATACATCAAACAGTAAGAATAAAAATATAAAATTCACATGTTATACAACAAAGATGTATTTTAAGGTGTACCGTATAATCTGCCCTCGCAACTGAAAAAAAAACCTTGTTTGCTCTACGACAATTTTCGCTATGCGGCAAGGGTCTGGTCCCACCACCCGGGCTGTAATTCCGTTTCAAGTGTATTTTAGGGGGCGGACCTTTTAGTGCCCGATAGGCACAATAAATTAAATTATTAAATGAATCACTATAGATATCCGAATACCAGTTCACCACTAAATACGACCAGAGAGCATTAATTAAAATCTATTTCTCTTTTCTTCATCTGCATGACAAAAAATAATGTTAAATATTATATAAAGGTAAAATAAAATCACAAATTATTAAATTAGAGTAAAAAAATTGTTTTTCATATATGTAATTACAAATTTTACGTTATAAACTTTTAAACAGGGTCTTAGCGTATCAATCTTTTGTAGCCAAACATATCAGTCCAACGCCGAGCCGCCTACAGAGAACATGTGCATCATATTTTGATACGCTTTTGTTTTATTGTATATGAGATTAGTTGCCAAACTCTCAGACAAATGTCACAAACAGTCATCGTTGCACAACTCCGCAGACTGCAAGCCAAGACCAGATTGGACCAGACGGTTAGGCAATAGGCGGGAGACGGGAGACGCTTCTGTGTTGTTATTATCGCCGGGTCTGTCTGGTGACATTTGTGTAACGTTACAGGAATAGACGCAACGGTCGTAGACCGAGCACGTGACATCACGAGGAACCGGATCGGAAGCGTGGTCGTTATAAGCCGTTTGGTTTCACGGTCTTCGCGACGTACTATTAAATCGGGCCGGTTGTAAACCAGACCTAAATCAGTGCCCGAAGTGGAAATTTTCACGAACCGGAATGCTTCACCAAAATTCGACAGATTAATGAAACGATAGTTTTCACATCAACAAAAGAAAACGGTTAGCTGTTCTCCCCACCTTAATGTATATATTTCTTTAAATATTTATAATACTCTGTACTCACTTCATTTCTTTCGTAATAATTTTTTAAATAAATGTAAAGAATTGTAACATTATTAAAGCTTAATTAATAACGGAACTGCACGTCTTATTAATTCTAATTTCTTGAATACAATGTTATAAAACATATTTCATACTTCTACTGACTGGTAAAACCTGATATATTTGAAACTATAGATAATAAAACGCGGTAACAGAATTTTGTTTTCAAGCAAACCCCTCTGTAACAAATATTCAGATCGTGGTTCAGATTATTGGGTTTTGAACAGTGTCATAAAATCGGTATAAAGAAGAAAAATACAATTAAACTTTGTCTCGTCCACCAATATTGCCAGGTCTTTCGCGGAAGTTCTTGTTTTAAAAAATATAAACTTGTTGCAGTAAAAATGGTGCATAAAAGGTTATAAAAATATATATTTTTATTTATTATTTTTGTTTTATTAACCACTTAATTGAGTTTAAATATTATACATCTACCTACCGGTTTCGAAAAATACCATTTTACTCAACATAACTCAGTTATGACATCCTGAAGAAGAAAATGGTATTTTTCGAAACCGGTAGATGTATTTAAACTCAATTTAGTGGTTAATAAAACAAAGATAATAAATAAAAATATGAATTTTAACCACAAAGATAATGCTAATTTTAAAAGTATAATAAATATAAAATTTAGCTTCGTGATTTTAGTTTTTTGCTATTGTTACATATAAATTAATTATTTACATATAAGTTGATTACTACGAGGTTACTACAACTAATTTATTATCACCAAAGTGGTAGATGGATAGTGTGATGAGAAGGATGGATACCTTCGATAGCGGACCAGGATGGACTCACGGAATCAAGGACAGCTCGACTCGCCCGGTCGATGACGCCGCCACGCTGCACCTCCGTTAGTTCACCCAATGTAGACGATGACGCAGCACAAAAGACTCTGACGAGTGTCACATTCGCAAAGTAGTGATTCAACACGGATTCCTGTGAGAACACTTCCTCTTCCACAACCATTCGAGCCAAAGTATCAAAATGTACCGGGGAGAATAGGCTAAGGGGGTATGAATAAACTCACCAACAAAATAATAATTTATTACGAATATGGAACACTAGATTTACATGCAAATGCAGAAAATAACAGTACATTTATAAATAGTAAATTACACACGTAATTCACTTTATTTTTATTAATTAATTAATATCCCAAAACTAATTCGTCTGTGACAAATGTGAATTTTAACTCAATAGTTATCCGTTGACTTGAATATTGATTGTGTTTTATATGTTATGTAATGAGTCAATTTGAATCGCAGATAATATTTATTGAAGATTCTAGAAACTTACTTTGATCTGTCGAAAGCGAGTCATACGATAATACATATCGCGATAGTGCGCGATCACATACAGCAGTGGAAAAATGTGTGAAATAAACTGGGAAAAATTTAATCAGCCTCCTCATTCATCTGCCCTGGCACCCTGGCTTGTCAACTTTTCACGTCACTCGAATCTGGAATGTTCTATTCATAATAAAACATTTCAGAATTTAACACGAGTACGAAACCATCTTAAGCTGTAATGTCTAGCTATACTCCAGACTTTGTTCTGAAACTCTTTGATCATTTTCCTAGCACCCCAACGTTTTTCAATTCGCAAATTTTGGATCAGAATACAATCTTCTGCAGTGACTTTCGTCAATCTGGGTAAACAATTTGAAAAAACCAAATATAAACAATGGGAAAATTAATAATCAAAGATGGCGACCGGAAATTGTCGAAATAAAACGTATTATAGTTAAATAGATAGTAAATTAGTAAACGATTGTTGATATAGTTAAACTAATTTTGATGTAATTATATCACATTTTACTAAATGTTCTCACTTTTTGTGGGCCAACCTTTATATAGGTCATCAAAATTATTCATTTTTTACATGTTTAATTTTATCTTTTACAAACAAAACCTTTTTTTTAAATTCGAATATTTTTTAACATAAGTAATATAAGCTCGTGAGAAAAATACAACATTATTATTTTTTGTGAATACGCATCTCTATTTCATCACATCAACGTTTTCATTATTTTCAAACTGAGCTAAACGCTCGTCTCCTGGAACCAGCGACATTAGGCGACAGTCTTACCGCTGGGCCGACAAGCACGAATTTAAAATAAATCACTTGGAAAGATACGCGGGAAAATTCTATCTATCGAAAAAACATTGTCATTCGGGACTCGTACTCGGAAATATGTATTGCCGTTAGACTAATTAAGCTGTAATGTCTGTAGAATAGATCTATTCTTTCCGTTAAGTGGTAGATGACATTCTACAGGGTCGTTACGGCTTATCTTGGTGTTGCAAGCTCACAAACTTGCATATCTCATGGAAAGCAGCTCCCTAACCAGAGAATGGCAACGACTCCAGAATATATAATAATAGCTAGAACTGAAATGCATTATTTATATTTTGTTTATACTCGTATTTAAACCGATCACGTTGAAATAAGCGTATTATTATTATTATCAAAGAACCATGTTCTAAAAAATCGAAAACTCACAAATAAAATGTGATTTCATTAAAAATTAATAAATAAATATAACACAATAAAACAATTTATAAACAATCTATGTGAAGCAGAAAGACGTATTTTCATGAAAAAAATGAGAACATTTTTGAAACAAAACATGCATTTATTGTTTAAAAATATGACAATTTACAAAAACTAGGTAATGCAAAGGGTTTAAATCTTACGCAGACTGGATATGTCCGAGGTCCCTGACTCCGGGCGTCCGCTGATGGAGGAGATGGCGGCGGTGTTCCTGGCTACCCTGCAGACGGAGTGCGGGGGCAACAGCACCGTGGCGCCAGATACCTCACTGGTGGTCCACTTGAACGTCGTCTCCGGAGACACCACCCTTGATTGGAACACTGATGAGGGATACGCACTTGATCTGTCATCTGTAGGTGAGGAAACAAATCTATAAGTAAGCGTATCGTAACAAAAAAGAGGTCAGATGGATATAAATAAAACAATGTTATAACTCAACTTTCCGCCAGTAACTCAGCCCCCTCCTCCTCCATCTGTCAGTACCTAATTACTGTTACTGTTCCTCTCGAAACTCGAGTAGTGCTAATAAACTCAAGGAGAGTTTTAACACTGTTTCATTTATATCTCACCCATAATCCTATTGCGAAAAGATTAAATAGGGTTCCGTCATTATATATTTTTGGTGATGATTACAATATATTTAGACATTATTTTTTAAGGAAATGCTTTAAGATTGAATGGATCTTTCATAATTAAGTTGATTTAAAGCACACACTGCTGTAGTTTTTGAAAAAAGATTCGAAAACTTTACACTAAATTGACACTCTAAAAAATTTAAAAAAACACGTGGATCGTGTCCTGCTACCTCTCAAGTCGCTTACTGTTATAACGCGTGTTCTTCACGGATAGATAGAATAATATTTGGAGCCCAGTGGAACATTGAAAACCTACGTAATTGCTAAGGTAGTCCACAATTCTTGTAATAATAGACAAATATGAAAGACTACTTAATATCTATGATTGCATTAGATTACGGCCCAGTTATTGACTTATCCGAGGTTTGGCCGATACTCTCCTTTCAGCGACGAGCTTTAGCGAAACAAGCATTTATTATGATTAATATAATACATATAATAATTTTGCAGGGAACATTATGACCGCTGAAATCAACTCCCCAACCGTGTTCGGCGCCCGACACGCGCTAGAGACCCTGACCCAGCTGACGACGCGCTACGACACGCCGTCGGGGCCCGTTCTGATCATCCTGTCCGAGGCCCGGATCCTGGACCGCCCCGCCTACCCTCACCGCGGCCTGATGGTGGACACGGCCAGACACTTCATCCCCCTGGCGGCCCTGGAGAGGACTGTGGTGGGGATGGCGGCCAGCAAGATGAACATCCTGCATTGGCACGCGACCGATACGCAGAGTTTCCCGCTAGTGTCTCCGAGGGTGCCGCAGCTCGCCAGGTTGGTCATTGTTCTAACACGACATCAGCACTGGAGACCTGACATCCAGCACACAAGCAACAACACGCACCTGTCACCAAGGCCACCAACATCACCATATACTATACATACTAGGGCATTCGTTTTTTGCATCAGTGACAACACTAAACTTCTAACAGCTTTGTAATTAGACATTTTAATAACCTTATTAGAACACATTCTTATTATGAAGTTGTAATTATTCAAAACAGACGGTCTGTGATATTTTAAATAAGGCAGATGGCTCTTTCAAATAATGGAACGATTAAAATGTATTAATATCAAAAATGTAACATATAGGTTCGAAAATTGTCGCTAAAATTATCGTCGCTGTAGCATAGTTGGATAATGCACCTTCCCCGGTTTGGAAAGAGATCCAAGTTCGAATCCCGGTGGCGCGACAATAATATTTTTCGATAAAATTGATTTTACATGTGTATCTTTCTAATTAATATATTTAATTATTTTAATAATCATTTGGGCATTATTATTAGATCCATAGATCTCCCTGACAAGACCAACATTGCGTCTTTTGACATTATCTCTGATTTGTTAAATTCTTCTGTAGCTTTAATCCGGGTTTCGCGCTAGTGACGTGCATGTCATTTGTTAAACACAAATCTCTACTACAATACAAGGTGTAATCAAAGGTGCTTCATAAGTCCCCACTAGAATACCAGGTATAGTCAAGCAGAGAACCTTGCTCTGGGTGCTCCCATAAGTCCTCACTAAAATACTATGTTCAATTGTGTTTCACCTTAACTTAAAAAAAATATGGGACAGGTTGGATAGTTTGAGATTTATTTTTTAATTGGACATAACACAGTATAAGTAAAATGCTTATGGAAAAAATGGACAAAAAAATAGACAAAAAAAGCATAGCTCCATGTAAAAAAAAAATATGAACATAAACGAGAAAAAATCATTTAAATATGAATTAGAAAGATATACATATAAAATCAATTTTGTCGAAAAATATTGTTTTTGCGCTACCGGGATACGAACCTGGATCTCTTTCCTAACCGGGGAAGGTGCATTATCCAATTATGCTACAGCGACAATATTTTTAGCGACAATTTTCGAACCTATATCCCGGCGGCGCAACACCAATATTGTTCGATAAAATTGATTTTATATGTATATCTTTCTAATTAATATATTTAATTCATATTTAAAATATCACAGACCTATGTGTTCTCCTAAAAAATCATTTACATATTGCATCGAAGAATTTTTAAATTAGGTTTTTAAATATTGGTAATAAAACAAAATATATCAATATCGGTGAACAAATCATTGTAATATCGTATATTTATTCTATGGAAAAGCACTGTCTGCTGTAATACAGTAAAATACTAGTGCAGCAGGCAGGGTACCCAAATATATGTCTTACTTTGCTGCAATGTTATCCGATTATAACAATATAACACACTGTACTATGAATCAACAAATAAATTATTATTATTAATAATTTTTTCACCCGAACCTCGCGAAAGATTCAAGTCATTTGTTATCTATTGTGCAAAGAGCAGGTTGAGACCAACTGACGTCATACCCTTCCGAGTTTCGAGGATAAAATGTCATCTTGAGTTACGTTATAAAAGTGAAAAATAAAGAAATCTCTTAACGAATACCGTAAACGGCGTGGTCACATTTCCAGATTTGGCGCCTATTCCACTTCGCAAACATACCGCTCCTCCGACGTGCTGCACTTGCTGCGGTGGGCGCGCGCGCGCGGCGTGCGCGTGATGCTGGAGATCGACGCGCCCGCGCACGCCGGCGCCGGCTGGCAGTGGGGCGAGCGCGCGGGGCTGGGCGCGCTGGTGGCGTGCTGGGCGCACGAGCAGTGGCGCGAGCGCTGCGTGCAGCCGCCGTGCGGGCAGCTCAACCCCGCCAACCCGCACGTCTTCAAGCTGCTGGCGGAGCTGTACAGGGACATCGCGGAATGGATGCCCAAAGGAGAACTCTTCCACATGGGGGGAGACGAAGTAACAATATTTCAACATCCTTTTGATCAACAAATGAAAATTATTATAAGTTCTCAGATTTTCACAGCCATACAAAAACATATATAGTAATCGAACGATATCACATGCACCTCCAACCTCCTCGTTGGTAATTGTCCTGATTCCATTGCAGGGTCCATCATCAGATTTTTAGTCCATGACCAATGGGACATAGTGCATAGTGTCTTCGTCTTCTTCAGCGGTCCCTCGTTACGAGGATGATGTCTGCCACGATTATCGATTGTGAATGATATTCTGGAACTTTCCACATGTTGTGCACGCGCATTCTCTGGACAGGGAAGTTCTGACGAATCTTTCTCCTTTTCTTTCCTCTCTCGTTATTTTTCGACAATTGCATCAGCCCTCTTCCGTTCACATCCCGACCGTTCCTCTGCGCATTGAACCTTTTGACGCCCTTGTCCTGGATCATGGGCCGCCCTTTCCCAGTGTTCAGGATCTACGATCATCCACACGCACACAATGACCTACCCGTCGTATTGTTGGATCGTAACTTCGATTCTGGGAATGTTTGCCACTTCCAGGACGCTCAAGTTTGTTATGCACTCTTCCCATTTAATTACCTAAGATCTTCCATAAGCATCTGTGTGATATTTCTCGAGGGACATCAGGTTGCGGGCTATATGTACCCAATGGGTCTTGAATATCGGTCAACAAATAGGTTGGACATTCACTATAGAACATTCCAAAAAGCTTATCGCGGAGAAAAATTAAATGAGACTTAA
Organism: Eubasilissa splendida; assembly: GCA_031772225.1. Taxonomy (NCBI): domain Eukaryota; kingdom Metazoa; phylum Arthropoda; class Insecta; order Trichoptera; family Phryganeidae; genus Eubasilissa; species Eubasilissa splendida. The sequence continues at coordinate 3,410,728 of CM062854.1, read as the reverse complement.
AAATCCAGATTTCTAACCGGATACAAATCTATGTTAAAACACTGTTATATTCCACTATATTTTATTGTGTTAAACGTTAAAACGTTTTCGGGAACATCTTCCCATTATCAATAATATAATTCATCTAAAATTTAAAACTCTTTCAGACAGTAATATATGGTGTGTTTGGAGTTAACGGAGGTGAGGGTGAATATTTAATAATAAAAATAACAATAAAACATTATAAATATTCAAATACCACCCGTCACATTCCCTCTCTTAGCCAGTTCTATACCCAACTCTACCCCTACCCCACCCCATCTCTGTTAACTCCAAACACACCATATATTACTGTCTAAAAGTATTTTTAATTTTAGTTGAATTATAATATTGATAATGGGAAGATGTTCCCGAAAACGTTCTAACGTTTAACACAATAAAATATAGTGGAATAAAACAGTGTTTTAACTCAATTTACAAAACAATTATGGAATTCCACAAAGTTTCACCAAAAACCTTTGAACAGTTACATATCTAAGATATGGCTGGGTCACTTCATATTATCCTTTGACTTTTTCCAATTTAGTAATGTAACTGCAAACTGTTGTGTTTTGAAATTCCAATACAGAAAACAGTAAAATATCATCTGTGCATATTGCATGCAACCGTGTCGCTAAGGGTATATTTTATTGTCACCCCCAGGTATTCTTTCCCTGCTGGAACAACACTCAGGAGATAATTGACCTAATGCAATCGCGAGGTATGGGCCGTGAAAAGGCAGATTTCCTGAAACTGTGGGCGGAGTACCAGGCCACGGCCCTCAGAGTCTGGGATGGAGCGGCCAACTCTGATCCTCCCACTCCGGTAGTGCTATGGTCCAGTCATTTAACTTCTCCATCGACAATAGAGGACTTTCTGCCGAAAGAAAGGTAAGAAAAAGGCATGTAACGTAATAATAATGTAAGGCATAACATATTCTGAAATTATAATCCACATATGTACATATATAAATTTGTAAATGTTTTTAAATCCTTAAACTCTTTTTTTTCGCATTTAACCTTCACCCCTTGGTAAACATCTGCGACTAGCCTCGCCTATCAGCCAATCAGGACGCCGTTCCTTATTGTAAAAACGGCTCACTGCCATGGCAGATGCCAAACTGAGTTTTGCCATATGACATATGTACATTTGGGGGTTAGGGCGGTGGTTAAATGAAAGAAATGTGATTGGCGTGTGTTGAAGTTTATTATGACAGTATGATAAAAACAAAGAAGACAGATGAGAATGAATATAATGGATGAGTGAAGATGTGAAGTTCGAAGTGAAGCGAGTTGGCGGTATTGCTCGGCGCGCGTGGGCCGGCAAGACCGCCGTTGTGAAACGATGAAACTGGAGAGACTGCCTGGCGGTGAATGCTCGAGTCAGACTTGTAGCAGCAGCCGGCAGCGCTGTCGCTAGCGTCGATGCCGACTGAGATGGCGGTGAATATGAATTCTGATCGCTACATACATAATAAGATATGTACATCAAATTCCATAGTGCATTTTATGAAACGTAGCGACTTGCATATGTAGGTACCTACTAAAGAAACTAAATCTTTCATATTTAAATATAAATACGTTGACATATTTCATTCATTTTTTTTTTCCATCAACATCTTGTAATTCGTATAAATCCTTGACCATTTGGATGAATGGAGCTTATTTTGAAAATCGACAAAAATTTATATAAAAAATTGAATCCCAAATACCCTTCTGGGTTCGAACGAACTTGAAAAATCGAAATGAATATTTTAAATATTCCAATTCGGATGGAAAAGGTGATTTCGACCGCCAATCAAATTAATGTACGTGATTCTGTTGCCTTGAGAGACTGCCGCGTCACCACTCACCACACACACACCTTTCTTATTCAAGAGAAATGCGTTATTTGATAAACATTTCGACACATAAGAAGCTGACATAATGGAGTCATCATATTTCAGCATGAAAATTGCGATGTCAACAGCGGCGGCGCGCACTAAATCGCGAACGCAGTAAACTAACGCATTTTTATAATAAAAAAATTCTGATGTTGCCTTTAAAAACCTTTGTTCTCATTATTCGTAATTCTGATTTTTTTTTTAATTTCGGTCCCGTGAGTTACGAATGAACCCTTCCCAAACCATGCAGTAACACGGGTCTAGCGTCATAATTAAACCTGTAATATTTCGATAATACATGCAACATAAAATTCATATTTTTGATAATCCTAAAGAAAATATTAGCGCTCAGGAATGACTAGTGAAAAACCAATTATGAAAAGGGACTCGTTCAAAAACAATTATTTTTCCATTCAATCCGTTGTAAAATTAATACGTTGGTAAAAATACAATTTGTGATATGAAAGACAGAGATCGCACACTATTTTCACAATGAAAAGAACAACAAACATACAAATATAAGTTTCTCTTTCTCACTAATTAAATGAAGAGAGATAAGAAGTAAGGACACGTTGTATAGGACTTAATGAATGGTCTAAATTATGTTATTAATCATTTTTTCAAAATTGAATGCTCAATATTTAGAGTTAATTCGTGCCATTTAAGCTAATAAAAACAATTTTTATACCTATTATTTACGGTAACACGAGTTGACAGCATTGCTGCGTTCGGGTATATTTTATCATGGTATGGTAAAGGTTAAGGGAGTTTTACTGTAATATTACGTCTCCCCATCTATTTTCTATGATTTTCTGGACGTCTAGAATATATGTATGTATGTATAAATTAATTTTAATACATACATAACCCATCCAATAATTATTGGTTTGTCCAGTATGATTTTAATTAATTATGTTATAGTTCTTGAGATCTGCCAACAACTGTTTTATTTGTAAGATAATTTTGCTATATTTTAGAATACTTCTCTTCTCGTATCTCATATCGTTGTACCTGTCAATTATAAGTTATTAATTACATTTTCTTATAGTTTTATCTAAGTCTATCTATCGAGTCCGATATTCTTACATTTCATGTTACATAAATTACATATGTTTTGTCACAAATATAAATGTCAATATACCATTTTTTTTTACAGCCAGAGACTTTACAATATTTAGTTATTCCATTTCAGTTCGACCATTCAACACTTGCAGAGTTTCAGTATTATAATAAAATTATTTTTAATTTTTGCATTTGTCATTGTTTTCCATTAACCGGTAATATTTTGAGAGATAATATTTCAAACACTCGAAAAGATAAGACTTTAAAAGAATTAAAAATCTATTCAATACTTCAAATTTGGACGAAATTTTAAAATTATTTGCATTTATGTCATCTAGTTAAAATATCATCATCATGTCCAATATTGGCGTACTGCGTCTAAAAGACGATAATTATTTTTAAAATGGATGGATATAAATTAAACAATGTTAATTGTTAATTACGTTTAATACTTCACCTGTCGATGAGAGTTGCTGTTTCTCTCGAAACTCTAGTAGTGCAAATAAACTCGAGTAGAGTTATAACATTGTTTCATTTATATCCATCCATTTTGATAATAAAACTCTGCAAAGTTAAATCCGATTCTATCGATAATGTAAGGTTATTATAATTTTAGGTATGTGATACAAACATGGGTAGTATCAGAGGACTCTCTGCCCAGCCAGTTATCTGAACTCGGCTACAGGGTGATTATGTCTACTAAAGACGCCTGGTACCTGGACCACGGCTTTTGGGGGAACACCCAATACCACACGTGGAGAACGGCATATGATAACACTCTACCAAGATATAAGACCATTCTGGGAGGAGAGGCCTGCATGTGGACAGAGTATGTGGACGAAAATGTTATCGGTACGCTTTGTTTGTTTTCTTTATCTTATATACTTCCTTTTTTTATATATATATGAAACTATAATTTCAAAGATGTAATTAAACTGAAAATAGAAAGATTAAATTATTAATTAATTAGAAAAATATTCAGTTACAAGTATACTGGTTAACATATATTTAAAAATTTCAGTAAACTACACTAGGTATCATAACATTTTATAGATGGTCTTTGAAAAGGAAAGCCATTTTGTTAATATGTAAAACAATTTAAAACATTTGTTTTTATTATTTCTTAGCAAATAACAAATAGAATTCGACTGCCAGAAAATATTTATCTTAATGTATATGTGGTTTAGATGGTCGTATATGGCCTCGTGCCGCTGCTGTTGCGGAGCGATTGTGGTCAGATCCCGGCTCCAGGTACGGAGCTGCTGAGGACAGGATGGCCCGCCATCGGGAGAGGCTCCTCACCAGAGGACTTAAGCCTGAAGCTCTACATCCAGCTTGGTGCTATCAAAATGAAGGGGAGTGCTCGTGATATTGAAGTCATTGAACAGAGACACTGGTGTAACTTGGCGGAAGTATACTCAAATCAGAAAAAATTTGAAATGGAAAAGTGAAAACAAGAAACAATAATAAGTATTGCTAGGATTTCGCAGCTATCTGAAATTCTGCATGATTTTTTTTATTTTTAATTCTTTGTTTTGGACTTAGCAGGCGCTTGCAATTTAAAATCGTGTATGTGTAACCAAAGATGAGGGTCTATGTTTAAAAGCTTCCTGTCTCTTGCAAATCATCTCGTAAAGAAACACACTCACAACCGAGACATTGAAATTTTCACAATGTGTTCAGTGTGCTATGTACTTGCTTCAGTGGAGTAAATAAGTGTGGTATTGACTATTTGTAATTATGAACCCTGCATCGTGTTTCGTCAAATCAGCAATGGAGACCGCAGCAAATTATTCAGTCCAGAAGTCAATGTGAAACGTTATAAAACAAAACAGCATATAATTTTCACAATTTTTTGAATGCCTATTTATCAAGACACAAGATGTTTCTACCTTTTGTTCATCTTGCTGGTGCACAATGTCTGTGATCAATCTAACCAGCACTCACTCTGGTAACAAATCATTTTGGACAAGACTTACCTAAATAATGTTTGCATCTGAGATACATGTTCTGTGTTTTCAATTTGATTGTATTGTTACCTGAATTGAGTTACAGACTGAAACACAAAAGGCAAGAATGCTTTCTGTCATTATTATTATGTGTAACAAAAGCTAAATTAAATTAATGAGAAGGATTTAATTCACTTCAAATAACCATTTGTTTTCCACTTCCCATTTATGAATGCTGTTCAAGAAAAAACTGGAAACTGGATACCCTTTACGATTTGTGAAAGCTTTATGATGACATACAGTGGCGTAACTAAAATAATCAGACCCTAATGCAAAATGGAAGAGCCCCATGTATATGTATTAAATATAAGATATAACAATTTTAAGCTCTATCCATTAAATAGAGAACAAAATTGGTCCCTTACACATAGTCAAAAAATAAAGTGTTTCAGGTATTTTATATGCACTCGCAACTGAAAAAAACACCTATGCTTAACTTTACGACAATAGTCTGGCTAAATCTTAATATTATAGATGGACTGGTTCGGACTTATTATCTTATCTATCACTCTTCTGCAATTTTTTTGTACTTTTCACAGATATGTTATATTAAATACTCAGGTAAACACTTTTTTGTACCAGCGTGACTCTATGGATGTCATTTAAAATTCTACATAAAAGTTGTACCTCTTGACCTTGCCTGTTATCTTTATAAGTAATTAATTTATATTATCCAATAAATAGATTAGCCTTACCTAATTTAAGTTTTCTGTGTAAAATTTTCATATTTACGTATATAGACGTGTAAAATTTTTGTATTTATATAAACATGTTTTTGTGTTCATAGTTCACCATAGTACAAATCCACCTCAACATTCCATTTATGTACAACATATCAATAAATTTCCAACCATTGAATTATCTTCTGCAATATTTAATATATGTCAATAAACTAATCTAACAGCATTTTAACAGTAAAGTATTTTTTGGAAATTAAAAGTTAAATAAAATATTATTAGTTTTTGCTATGAGTTACCTTTTCGGAGAATATTTAGTTAGGATGCCTTATAAAGGAAAGAAAAAAACATTATAAAAGCTTTGCTAATTGGTATTTTTTTAAATTTATTTGAAAATAATCAATTATTCCACATAATTTTATTTATTCCTTTCTTGATAGTTTGTAATTAATAACAGCTTTTTTAAAGTTTTATCTTTCACTATTTCATTCATCTTCTCAATAAATAATTTATTTGTGCTATAACACTTCTTTTTTTATTTATTGTTTGTGAAACTGAAATTTGTGAATCAAGATACCTTGAAACATTCGTTCAACAAAAATTTCCAAAATGTGCAATATTAAATAAAGATGCATCGGATAATATAAGCCCATTTTTAATTTTCACAATAATCACCCACCCTCTCACACTTTCCAATTATTTTATTTTATAATACCTAGCTACTTATTGTTTCCGAGATAAGTTTGTAGAACTCCATAATCACATATATTTGTAAATACACAGTCGTATAAGAGGTATGTTTCATATTTTATATTACTGTAGGTACATTATTGTTTTTTTTATATATTAATATAATACTTTTACTAAATCATTACCAAAGTGGCAACACCGGCTATCTCAATTTTTTGCAATATTGGTGGTGGTTTCACAAACGGGTGTACGTTTGGAAGTACGGTTTGCCAGTAAAACTGGACATTAAAGGGTTGCCACATTAAAGAAATAAGTATTGGAAGTAGTATTAGTCATACATAGAAAACAGTTTTATTCCTATCCTAAAAAGTGATGAAAAATGAGATAGCCATCACCACTGCCGGCAACACTGCCACTTAGGTAATGAAATATCTTATCTAATTTATTTGTAAAATAATGTATCCCTGCAATGTTATAAAAGCCCATTAAAAAATTATATGTATTTATTATTATTTATAATAGTTACATATTTCTAATACTATCAAAATTAGAGTTTTTAATAATTTTATATTCAATTTTGATGGATGAAAGTTTTGATTTGATAAGTTTCTCAATGGCAAAATAACAATGATTTCTACTATGAATACTAGACTTGATTTAAATTGGCGTATCATTCTTTGTAGTCAACGTGACTCCAAGATATTTTAATTGATTAACCGGTTCAATATTGTAATTGTCAATTAGCACCGGATTACATTGTTTATGATGTTTGCTTATTAATATATATTGGATTCATATCAGCAACTTGCTATATTTCAAGTTCCTTAATGCTTGCTCTAGAGTCAGGATAAAAAGTAAGTGACTGTTTTTATATTTTTCTCTGAGAGGTTAAGTGCTATTTCTATTTTTTTAAATTCTAGTCATAGGTAAAATTCTTACGCATCTTCTTCTTCTGATATCATAAAAGGTAACATATAGGTTCGAAATATTTATTTAAGCTTTATGGTGCATATGGCCCAGGGGCAAGTTAGAAAGAATAACTATGTTTTTTAAGCCTGTTAGGATAAATTCTGTCCATATAAATGAATAAATTATATTGCAAAGTTTTTAAATAAAGTAACCATTTTAAATGTGATTACACGTGGAAACAATTTGTGGTCCTCTCAAAGAATTTTAAAAAAATCTTCAAATTGTGCGTGTCTTCGCTCGAAACCCCAATATAATGTTTTTCATTCTAACAATAGATGGTGTTAATACTTCATACCATGACTTATCTATGCTTTATACCGATCATGGCCTGCACGGTCCATACAATTTTCAGTCGCTTGAAAGCTTTTAGAAGCGTTCCGAAAAATAATAATTTTGCTGCATAGTATTTTGGTTTCAATGGTGATGAAGTGGAAGTTTGATGAAATTTTTTTTTTTCTCTTTAATCGATTAAAAATTATAATTTAAATGTGAGATTATACGATTATATAAACATGCAAGAGTGTGAAATATCATAAAATATACGTTTATTCAAATGACATAAGAAATTGTGCCTTTGTTTTTTTTGACAGATAGTGCGGTTTTTATGTTTTTTAAACATTCTGTGATCAGTTTTTTTCTGACATGTCTCATAGAATTGTTGGATTTAGTTTAAAAAATGATATTTTTAATAAGCTAATCCTTTTCCAAATATTCGTTTTCAGCACACAAAAATATTTCAATATAAATGTCAAAATGGCGCCTAACCCCCCTCTCCAAATGATTCAGTTCACAAAGAAACCACGGCTGCGCAGTTTCCCGTTTTCAAGCCGTTTTTAATATGTGTATGTATATATATACAGTCCAACTTCTCTTAGTCCGTGGGCCATTTTTCGATTGCAAACGTTTCAACTCAAAAGTTATTTTATATTGAATAAAATAATACATACTAAAAATAATTTAAAAGGAGCACGGCGCAACTCAAACTTAAGACTTTGTTGCGCACGCGCAACACAACTAGAGATTTTTCGATGCAAGTAAATGATGATTGTTAATACCGAGTCCCTTCAGGTAGCGCTTGTGAGTTTTGGTCAAAAAACACATTAGTTGGAAGACAGATATTTATTTTTAATTTTATTTACGGGCCGCTAGTTGATCAGTACTGATCTATGATTAGATAGTCATAGATAAGATACAGTGTGTATTTTATCTATGTATATATATCACATTGCCAATATGATGTATAAACAAATATACCTTAAAATATTTTATGCGTAAATAATCATTGGCGCATCTTTACGCAATCAATTTAATTACGAGTGGTGGTCATTGACGAGATGATGAGATACATTAATCAAATTTATTACACATACGAACACATATCTATATTTATCTTAATTTTATGTATGTACTGTTACCTAATACTGTTCACTCACTGTCATTATCTTGTCATTCGCGAGGAAAAATGGCAATGTGTGACCCCGTGCGGCTAACTGCGACCACGCGAGGCCCGCTGGCCAAATGCCACCGACTGCAGATTGTCTCTAGTCCAAATCGCAGGCTCCATCGTTTCGCTTGCGCTGCACGCTTTCACCACGTAGCTTCCGCGACTGCGTCTGATCGATCATCTCAGGTTGATTGACCACCGATCCTTTAAGTCTACCGGCGAGAATTATCCGCCGGCTGCCTTGTGTCCAAGGCAAAGTCTTCGGATGTCCTCTAGAAGGCACTTCGCAGCTTTCGGTAAGCTACCCTTCGCTCTGCAGAGAATGTCCATTGATGATACGGGGGGTTAGCGTTACCCGGCGCGGACCGCACACAGTATCTGACTTGATAAGTTTAATTTTTATTTCCCGCCGAAATAATAATATACGTAATACATGAACGCCGGACTTGAGACGCGGTCGTAACACAACAATAGGTATGTATGTACTCATAATCGAATTAAGAATGTGTGTTACGGTCGCATCTCATGTGTGACGTTCTCGTATTACAATTATTATTTTCTGCGCGAAACTTTAGAATATTTCAATATTGCTTGTGCGCGGGCTGCGCGCCGGGTAATGTTAAACTTCTCCCCGCTCCTAAACAGGCATCCACAGCCGGACGAAAGGTGGCTACCCTCTCCCCCACGCATTAACCGAGATGGGCCGCTACCCAGGCTGACGACGTTCTATCGCTCCCCGATCGTTCTACGCTCCGGATCTGCTCCCGGGGTGCTGCCGATTTGCGGTCGGCCTCCAGGCAGCTCCTTACCGACCGCCATTTTTACCTCGAGACGAAGCCGTGACGTGCCTCCTGGAAGGCATCCGAAGACCCCGTCTTGAACACGAGGCGAGTGGCGGATATCCCCGCAGCTCACATTAGAGGATCGGAAGCTATTCATCTCGAGATGACCGAACTTGGCCGTGGAGACCATGCGGCAAAGGCGCATGACCCGAGCGAAGCTGCAGACCCCGCGCCCGTGAACAGGACCAGGGGCGGGTGCTCCAAACGTAGCTTGTCGCAAGCGCCCGCAGCAGGCCACACGTGGCTATGCAGTTGGCCACAAGTGTGAAGGTAGATAAAAAAGTGAGTGGGAAGAATAATAATAACAATAAGTGCGTCCGAGCTTAATTAAGGTTAGATATAAGTAGTGATAAGAATTTTCCTTTTTTGTGTTGTAAATAAATGTGTAAATATGTATAGAAAGACTGTTCAATTAATTTATCCCCCCGCCATATCCTCGTGACACCATTAATGTTGATTGCGCAACGACCAGAGTATCAGCGTTCACATCAAGTGCCTTTTGTAACGCTTTGTTATTTCATAATATGAATAAGCCATAGATAAGAAATAGAATAATATACTCAGAATCTCAGAAGTGTGCCTCTTATCTATGCTCATAGATAAAAAGGAAACCTGTGTCTTTTGTCCGCTTTTGTCCATGCGCCCTTCTTACACAATTTTGAGTCCGGTGTAAATTAATAAAAATGTACACAGTTTCTAAAGGACCCAGTAAAATTGTAGCCAAAACAAGGAGAGGTATGTCAGAGAACGTTTTTTTACGTAATATTTAAATTAATTACATGATCTCTAAAATCACTATTTATTTACAGGTATTTCGCAAAACCTAGAAAGATTGGAAACCCTTAGGGATCTTACTAGAAAACCTTCAGAATCAAATAATAACGATTTAGAAACGTAAGTGCCATCAATATTTACTAAACCGCAATATAAATCTATATAAATAACATTTTGTCATACTTGAAGTTACATTTTCATTTTAATATTTATTTATTAAAAGCTTTAAAAAATAAAGCAAATATTTGTGTTTTCTAATATTTCAATTTGTAACTGCAGAAAAACGAAAGCTTGCCGATCCGATACGAGTTTTTTTTGTTTACTTTCTTATATTACATAAATTGTTATCATAACCTAAAACATTTATTTTCAGTATATCGAAACCGGTGTTTCACTGCAATGGCAAGAAATCTGTACATCAAAGAATACATCAGGACTCTATCACCCCCCAGCATGAAGAAATCATTAGATATATTAATGAAAGTGAGTCGATTTTCATTTTTCACAACGCAATGTGCATTGCACAATGATGTAAACTATTTTGTAATGCATTGAAATTATTGATATAACGTTATCAATAATATTTTTAATAGACTTCATATAGTTACATCCTTAAAATTAGTTTTGTTTAATAATGTAATATTAATTAATTAATAATTATCTATTTATACTGGATATGTCAGTTTTGCATCTCAATTTTCGTTGGTGTACGACAACATTATTAATCTGTTTGATATCGTCATTTTAGCACATGTAACTTATATTATAATCAGATTTGAATCAAATTTTCAAAATCCTTCAATATCAAAATAAAATATAAAATCTAGTAATTGTTTAAAATGAAATTAAGTTTATTTTTTATTATTAGTTTACAGAGCGAAAAATCTTTAAGAAAACAACCCTTTAAGATTTTTGACGTGCAGCTTCACTAAATGTGTGTTTCTAATTTATTCATTATTATTGGAACGCAATTTATTTCCTTACATAAACCTACCTTTTTTCTGAACAATTAAGACATACATCCAAAACATCTTGAGTATTTTGTATAATATTTAAATCTCTTTTCAAGTGCAAAATAAACTTGTAGATACAATTTCTGCTTGTTTAATTTACTTTAGCTAGTAGAATTGATAATAATTCTATTTTATGATAAGAAAATTATGTTTTGATTTATATGTCAATATAGTTCATAATAAGATATGGTTATGTTGTTATACTTGACTCTAATTTATTTTCCCTACATTCTTGTCTTGGCTATCCGAGACCATTGAAAATATTACAACACAATAGGACTTCACCTGTAGTATTCAAAATTGTATAAAATAGTTTTATAAATATGTGTATATATTTATTTTTACATTAATGAGTATACCAGTATGACAACCTATTTAATTTCAAAAGGAGATTTTGTGTATACAGTCAATTTCTACTATAACGAATTCCGAAATGTAAAAATTTCTAGAACAACAAATTACCGCAACTCCAAACCAAATTACTTGGCAGCAGTTTTAAAATAATCTTACTGGTCACTGTTACTACTTAACTAGTGCTACAAAAAGTATTTTATTTTAGTAGACGTTTTTCTTTTATGTGCAAATGTAAGTTTTGGACCGGTCGGAGCGTGGATGAGGCGATGTGAGGAGCCTTAGCGAGAGTGTACTTTGTACCACTCGGGTCCCGGCAAACGCCTCGCCCGAGGTGCCTCGGCGAGAGTGGACTGCTGGCATTACATTCAATTTCATTTGCACTATCTTTATCAGAGCTTGGGATCAGTCACTCACGTTATTTCATGGTAATACTTGAAGACAGGGGAATTTTGTTTTTAAATACTAATATTAACTTAAGGTGTATGGTTATATTCTGGCAACCCGTGCAGTTGTTTTATCCACACATTCAGTTTTGCGCTGCCAGACACTTACTACCATGGCGTGTATGGTGGGCCTTTAAATAAAATATCTTTATATAAAAGTTGTATCAAATAATATTTTGAAATGCTATTAGAATGCTGGTTCATGCATCCCCGGATAGTGGAGAGTATACTATAGTCGAGGTGATAACATCTTCGTTCACCATCAAGTTGTTAATCTTTTATTTATACTTACCACCACACCGTTTCTCCGCGGGGGTAAGCAGAGTTGATGGAGCACCGCACTCTTCTGTCCTGACACACAATTCTCACCTCATCCACATTCATACATCTTCCCATATTCGCCGATTATTGAGTCTTCTAACAAGAGGTTTCTTCTAAGATTTTATTTATATGGTTATAACATACATTCTGTGAAAATGTTTTCAGTGCTGAGCTAGTTTTAGCCAAGAATAAAATATAGAATAGTTCTAATTAAAAAAATTAAGTGTTACATAGGTAAAGTAGAACCTCGAGCACAATTCTTTCTGTAAACATGCTCATATCTCAAAACACTCATATGTCAAAGCCAATCTCCCCATAGTAAATAAAGGAAACTCAATTAATTCATTCCAAGATGCAAAAATATTATTATTTAAATTTATAATAAAGACGTAATTGAATTTATTAATTATCCATATCGGAATCACTTGATGGCTCAATAAAATGATTTCTTTTCATGGAACTTTAACCAGGGACCTATCCATTGACACTTGCTTTTGCCTAGAATTTGATGAAAATGTGACATTGCATTGTCGTTGAAGAGATTAATCAGCCTCACTCTGCTACGAAATCTTACACTGTTTCCCCACATTTTACAGATATTCTTAATCTAATTTTTTTGCTCACATATCGATACATTGCTCGTATGTCAAGTCAAATTTAAAAAAAAAAAAATTCCGTGCATCTCTAAATACTCGTAACTCGAGGTTTCGCTGTACATATTAGAATAGTAACTTTCCCAGAAAAATATTATATGTTCCTATTTCATATCTTATTTTACCTTACAATTGATAGTCACCCAACTTGTGTATTTAAAGTAACGTGTATGTATTGAAAATTACCATAAATGCAATAGGTCAACGACTAGTTCGAAATTATCTCTCCATTATTCAATTCAGTAAAGTCTCGTGATTTGAGAGAATAGTTGTCACATTGCCAAGTTGAAAGATACACGAGTCGTTACCGTGTGACGCCACTTATGATGTGTTACCGTGTGATTCTGCCCAAGATGTGTAGAAACTGCTTCTATTTTGAGTTATCTGAAAACACATTGATCTGTTTTATTTCTGATTGACACCTTGGCCTTGTATTGGCATGTTGCCGATTGTTCGCAACCACCTATTGTCATCATTGTGTGTTTTTAAACCTTTCGGAAGACTTTTTCCATACTTTTGTCAGACCTTTCTATAAGCCAAATTACACATTATTTGGACATAATCATTTTAACTTTAACAGTGATTTAATTTTCTGAAATAAACCATTTATAATAAATACTTTGATTTGTATACTAATAATTAATCGCAGAAAGGAATGATATGTCTCTTCATATCTGGAAAATGATTGCTCTTTAGAAAGTTTCAGAAAATATCTGATTAAAAATATATATACAGTAAAACTCCGTTAATTCGTAACTCACGGGACCGAAATTTAAAAAAAAATCCGTATTACAAATAATGAGAACAAAGTTTTTTAAAGGCAACATTAGAAAGAAATTTTGTGCGCGCCGCCGCTGTTGACATCGCGATTTTCATACTGAAACATGATGAATCTCCATTATTTTGGCTTCTTATGTGTCTAATATTTATCAAATTCGTATCGTTTATCGTATTTCTCCTGAATAAGGAAAGTGTGTGGTGATGCGGCGATTCATCACTTGACCAATCACTTGACGCAACAAAATCACTCACATTAATTTGATTGGTGATCGAACTTGTCTTTTGTGCATGAAAAATAATTAAAAACTCTTATATCCTCATGTCTCGCTGGGATTGATGGTTGAAGTTTATTATTTTCCTGCAATTTTTCATGTTCAAACCCAGAAAGGTATTTAGAATTCGATTTTTTTCCGCCAATTTTATCTTTGATACCTATCAATTTTTTGTCGGTTTTCAAAATAAGCTCCATCTTTCCAAATGGTCAAGGATTTACATGAATTACAAGGTCATAGTACAAAATGTCAACATATTTAAATACAAAAGATTTAGTTTCTTTAGTACCTACATATGCAAATCTAAACGTGAAAATAAATATGTTAATGCATTTAAATACAAAAGATTTAGTTTCTTTATTACCTACATATGCAAATCTAAACGTTTCATAAACCTAGAAACCAAGTGATTCAATGAAAACATTATTTTAAATAACAACAAATCTTATAAAATACACTATGGAATTTGATATAAATATGGCTAAACTCAGTTAGGCACGTCAAATGCGTAGTCGTGTGAGTTTAGGGATTTAAAAACATGCAAATGTGCAATTTACGTGAACAAATTTTTTACTTTTGGTGTAAAAAATTCACAAATTGCGAATAATCAGATTTTATGAATTATCGGTAGAAATTAGTATGAAATGTTATTTTCGGGGTAATTTTTTTTTTTAAATTGCGAATTCCGTGAAAGTACGAAATATATGGTTACTAATTAACGGAGTTTTACTGTATATATTTTTTCTAAAATAATTTTAACAAAAATAAATGAAATGTTATCATTTTCATTGCCTGTTTTCAATTGTGTTTTTTTAGATGCAAAATTTTAATATATTAGGGGTACCCATATATATTAACGCATTTTTTTAATGAAACTTAATTTTATTTTTTAAATTATTTATTTAATCTATTTATACAAAATAATTTCCATGGTTTTCGATGACTTTGCACTATCTATTTGGTAAATCAAAAATTCCTTTCATATAAAATTCTGTAGGTTTAGAGTTGAAAAAGGACGAAAGGGCCGATTTTATCTCGTATTGTGTTTTTAAATTTTTTTCTTTTAAGAAATGTTCCAATGAGCGAAAAAGATGGTAATCAATTGGAGCCAGATCTGGAGAATAGGCCGGATGCAATAAAGCCTTCAAATTCAATTTGTCATGTTCAAATTCAAGTTGTCATGCAGGAGGATTAGTTTTTCGTTTCTGTTCACTAAAGCTGGTCTTCGAATCTTCCCCATTTTTTTCAAGCACCTTTAAGTTGTCGACCATGAAGTTAGGACTTGACTCAATAATTCTTCCATGGTGAGACTCGGATTTTTCTCGATTTCTTCTTTTAGGGCTGCTTCATCCACTTCACGGGGTCGTCCACTTTTCGGCTAATTTTTCAAATCAAAATTTCCAGATTTAAATTTATTAAACCATCTTTGGCATTTCCGGATGGTTAATGCACCTTCGTAAACCTCGCAAATGTTTCTTGTTGCCTCCGATGCGTTTTTTTTTTGCGTGAAACTGAAACAGCATGCAGCTTTGCAAATGTTCTTCAGAAGGACACGTCTGTCATTATTAAAGGGGACACGTAAACAAAAAAAAATTTCTCCGCAAAATGAAGATAAAGACCTTTCACAACACACCAAATATTCGGATACGTCTTTCTTAGTCAAAGGACTGAATGCAACTAACCTAAAACCGTGCTTTCCGAGAATGCGTTAATACATGTGGGTAACCCTAATATATTTTTGATGTTTGAGAATTGTTAGACCAATATATGTAATATATGTATATGTTTAATTTATTTCCAGCATGGAATCAGGTATCGGAAAGTGACAGTGAGCCCACAACGCCTTCAGATGAGGAGCAAGGTCTGTATTTTACTTAATTAGTTCATTTTATGTCTATATATATTATATGTCATATTTTTTGGAATATAATGCATTCCAGTTCACAGCACAGCATTCCTTCAGTATCTCTTATCTAGGTACATAGCAAGGGAGTACACTGCATACAAGCTGTTCTTATTTGACTTGCGTCAACAACGTTACGAATATAAGTAACGCACTACTGTGCTGGCTAAAATATTTAGTTTGGGTGGAACCTTGCTGAGTAATGTTGTATACATAACTATTATATTATATTATATTATATTTAGAATAATAATAATAATAATAATAGGTTAATAGAATACTTAGCTTATTAATGTGTCAGTCTTAACTTAATAAAAGATGTATAGGTAAAGAAGGGAATGAAGATATCATTAAATATACATGATTTCAATAGCTTTAAAAATACATAATAATTACACCTATAATTCAGATTAAGCTACGGTCGTTTGATATCTGTGCATACGATCTTCGGCAAACATTGTAGAAGTACTTCAATAACGCGCCAATCCGAACAGTATTCTGTACGAATTATTGTTTTTTTTTTTTTTTTAGGAGAACACATTCTTATTGTGAAGTTGTAATTATTCAGAACATAGTTCTGTGATATTTTAAATATGAATTAAATGTATTAATTATAAAGATATACATACAAAATCAATATTATCGAAAAATAAAAACATTGTTGTTGCGGCTACCGGGATCCCGGTAGCCGCAACAACAATGTTTTTATTTTTCGATAATATTGATTTTGTATGTATATCTTTATAATTAATACATTTAATTCATATTTAATTATTGTTTAGTTCTCATGGATGGTTGTACATTATTCGCTTGCAGTTCGAGACCAGAGCTCGCTAGTGAAGAACCGTTGAAAAAGTATGATATACGAGGGCTGTATGATAAATGCCCGTGTTAGAGAAGGAAACTCATCTTAAAGGAAAAAAATATTTATTTCTCAACATTGTCTCCTTTCAGTTCCACACATTTAGTCCAGCGGTATTCCAACTTTTTTAAGCCATCCCAAAAATATGATTGGTCGAACTCAACAAAATAGGCCTCTGTTTCAGCGATGACTTCCTCGTTTGACGTGAACCGCTCTCCACTAAGCCATTTTTTATGTTTGGAAACAATAAATTTGCATGGGGCCAAATCTGGAGAATAGGGTGGATGAAGCAACAACTCGTGTAATTCAACCAGTTATGCTGTGGCGATTGCAAACGAGTGAGCTGGTGCATTGTCATGGTGAAATAGCACTTTTTTCTTCACCAAATGGGATGATTTCTCAATTCAATTCAGCGTTGAATCAGCCCAATAAATCACCATAGTATTACTCCGTGATTGTCCTTCCCTTTTCCAAACATCTGAAGATGATGCCTAGCGAATCCCAAAAAAAGATGGCCATGATCTTTCTGGACGTTTTCACCTTCTTTGGAACAGGTTCGCCAGGTGAAGTTCACTGTTTTGACTGTTCTTTCATTTCTGGAGTGTAGTGATGGGTCCATGTTTCGTCAACAGTCACTGAACGCCTTAGAAACTCTTTTGAATTATGCTTGAACATGTCCAAACAGTGCTCCGTTGTTGTCACGCAATTCCGTTTTTGTTCCACTGTGAGCAAATGCGGCAAGTCTGCTAACATGATGTCATGAGTTTTATTGACCATATCCTCCGTAGTCACCTCAATCTGACGGCCTAGGTGCCCTTCATCAGAAATGGATGTTAGGCCACGCTTAAATTCATTAAACCATTATCTAATAGTAAACATCGAAGGTGCGTAGTCCATATAAATAGTGTGCAACTTCACTTTGACTTCCTCACACGTCTTCCCATACAAAAAAAGGAATCAAATCACTGACCAATATTGCTGTTTTTCCATAGTAAACAAACACGAACTTGACCACTTTCAACAACTATCAAAACAAACTACTCGATAAATCTGAAATTTTGACAGGTGTTGTTGGAAAGATGGCGCTAAACAATGGTACATAGATTTTGCATCAGCGGCGTCATCAGTCATTAAACACGGGTACTTACATACAGCACTTGTAGTGTTATAAAATAAATTTATGTTTGTCATTCATGCACAAAGAAAATTTCTTTGATTTCTCATCAGGATTTAGACTTTGTACTTCTCTGAAAAATATTTGTGTTTCAAGCATACTATCATCATAGTAATAATTTCAGTTTCATCTTATTTTCCTATCACTTCAACGTGAAGAGCACGGAGGGTAGACTACAGACTGATAAAGAACGCATTTCAGAAGTGAAAAAGATAGTGTTATAATAATGTGTAAATTTTCCCTACAGTTTACTCCATCACCGCTCCACCCACTAATTTGTACTACAAGGACTCCGCCCCCAGCCCAATCCTCAGGGATTTCAAACCCTTCGATCTGGAGTCTTGGTGGGGCAAGAGACTCTTCCACAACATCACCAAGTCCCTATAGACCGATTGCCGACGTCCTCAGCCAACTACTCGTAAGGTGATTCCATTAAATGCACACCACTGACCGCAATACCCTTATTAATTTAAACAGATGGTTTATTGTGTACGTATTATGGAAATTATTATACGTAGCCATTGATCCAAAGTTTCAGTCTTATCAGACAAATGATTTACATCTGGGTATGGTGATTCAGAACAGTGTGTCCATCTTGAGCATCCAAGTAGTTCAAAATACGCTACTTCAATTCAGACAATCTATCTTTAAATGTTACCAACCTTATTTTCAAGGGCCACATGTCTTATTTCATAGCAATAATTTTTGGGTTGTGTCTGTGACGCAATCATATTATTAATTTTCTTAAAAATGGTAGCTATGAATTGCAGCATATTGTTAATTAGCTTCGAATAATAATACGTTATGTTAAGTACGTTCAATGTGGCTCGTTGCTAACTAGAGTTGCATTTTGGATGCAGTTGTATAAATTATTGTACAACATACATGTGATTGTGCAGTATGCCTGTGTTAAAGCAATTACTTAATCCGATTTACCAAGATATGCTGTATCTCTTTGCTTAGTATTAGATTATTGTTTGCGGACTGTTTCCAATTCAGCAGTCTTCCAAAATGTTGTTTCTAAGGCATGCAACTTAGAATTGTTTAACTACCATTTTATTCCAAATGTAAAGATGATACTTTACAGCATCCTAACTTGGTTTTGCAGCATGTAAAGAAATGTTGTTTTAATTTTACTTAATGTGTAAAATATACAAACTACAAATTAAGCCGGGCTAGAAGGCAAACGCTTATGCCACTTCATTTAATAAAATTTAAATATTTTCAGTTATACAAATTATTATCGGAATGTTCGTTTGATGGATGTATATGATATAGTACATGCAGTTTTAATAATAAAAATATCACTAAATAATATTTACAAGTTAACATAATCATTCTTCAATTTTAATATTGTTCATTAAATTAAATTTAGAGGTGAATCATTTCCCTCCACAAAATTGAATAATGTGTAACAAGTATTAAATTATTGAATTTTCAGATTTTTCTATTGATTTTTTAATAAAAATGAAAAGTATTTTAATAACAAGTCTATGCAAAACCAATTGACACGTCCAGTGCTCAGAACACGCCTCACGTGACAATGTTGTATAATATGCCATACTTTTTAGTACTTTCTTAAATAAACATTGTAATAACTGACTCTTGACGGTTGATATAATTTTAATTAAGAATAATGTATTTTTAATTCATTATTTCACCAGCATTTCTCTTGCCAGTTTCAATATTAGTCTCCGAACTGTCACTGAACCAGTGACGTTGCTACTATTTGCGTAAACATTTAAAACTCGCACTTCATAGATAAGTAAAAGTCACTAGCAAAATGGAATGGAGAACTGCCATTGAAATATTTGGATGATGTTCTGTAATATTCATTTTATAGTTTCTTCATCAGGAAGACTCTTCCTTGTTTAGCAATAATATACCATGTAGATATATTTTGGCTAACAATCGCCCATTTTGGCTCTTAGGTTTTGCAATAATGTCCAACAAATAGTCTGTTAAAAAATTCCTCAATTAATATTTTTGTCTTTAACTAAGTGCCTGCTGCCCAGAATAAAAATTTGAAAAATCATTGAAAAAAACATTCAATTTGTAAAATCACAAATACATATAACACAATACTATGTAATGAATATATTTTTTAATTATTTAAAAAATATATATTTTAATAAAAGTCATTGTAAGAATGACAATGTAAAATTGATTATAATGCATATTAATTAATAAACAATTGAGCCCCTGTGTGGAATAACAGTATTATGTTGAAAAGTCCTTCAAAGATATGATATTTCAGTTTTTTGATTATAATGAGAACATTCCTTTCATAAGTCAAATAAATTTATATGCACAAAGGTAGTCGGGCAAGTTATCTATGGCATAACATTTTACAAACACAAATGACTTTTTATTAACAATTATATTTCCTTTGAGAGATGTGATAAGTTTTACCACTGTTTCGTTTTGCCTTTATTATTATTTTTTTCCTTGACCTCTCATGTTAATAAAATGCTTAAAACTGCGATTAAACCCTGATTAAAATTTATTGGTTTGGAGTGTCACATATCACTATCACTAGCTTCTGACACATTAAACTAAATGATTCAACGTAACAATACAACTTTATAAGCAGAACCAACTGAAATGATAAATTGCAAGTGTGTTTGTTTGCTAATCCATAATGGCCGTTTTATGGAAAAATAGCTTTCTACCTGTCTTCACTTTGAGTCTTGTACTGTTGTCTGAGGTTGACATATAAAAACAATTTTTGATGGGCCCGTAGATGGATATATGTGGTGTAATTTAACCTGTTAGCTGCCCAAAAAATTCCTAGCCGAAACGTCAAATTGGTGCCAATATTCTTAGAATTCAAAATTCACAGGCCAGCTTTTTCCGATTTTTATTTATATGAAAAAAACATGAAAACGTTGGTATAACTATAAAAAAAAAATGTAGATACTATTTCATTTAGGAAATTATTATTTGTTTTTTGAAAGGACGACTTCAGGTTTTATTAACACTACTATTGTTATATTTAATTTGATTGTTACCTAGAACATTTAATTTACACTAATATATATTGTGTTTAATGTGATGCTTAAAATGAAAAAATATTAGCACTTCACATCACAACTACGTACGCATTACACATCGCACTTATATACCACTAACAACATGCATAAAATAATGCCGCCAGCTGCGGCAATGGCCAATGCTGCCTAACGATGCACTCACTGTATTTTTATTTTTATTAATAACTTAAAAATAATATCTTATTCACTTGAATTTTTACAAACAAAAATGAGAAGTATTTCAAACGTACATCAAAATCTAACTGACAATTTACTCAAATTACAATGTCTAAAAAGTCCAAAATATCTCCACTAACAAAAAAATCACCCTCCGCCATTTTGTAAAAAAACAATTAGTAAAAGTTTTTGAAAATTCGATAACTGTAAAACATAAAAATATTAGTACTTTGGTGACGATATGAGAGTGTGTGCGTTAGATTTTCAAATGAAACTGAAATTGCGGTTATTTTTATCTGCCAATTTTGTATGGAGGAAAAATGATGATTTTTTTCACTCGATTTCTGACATGATTCTTGGTGTTCTTGAATTGAATAATATTTCTATGGGTCACCGTATGATATCACTACTGGAAAGATTAATTTGATTTAAAATCCGATACACAGCGCCCACGATGTCACCTGTTATTTTCCATCATATATAGACGCCGTGCGCTATCACGTGGGTGTGTCGGCTATATCTGATGGGGCATTCTAACGTTTGGTGATCTGTCGCAAGTATCCAACGCGGGCCTTAATAGAGTTAAATGAAAATAGGAAAAACAGCATTATCGCAATAATCATATTAAATATTATACTCATTATTATATTAAAATCAAATAACGACCAACAATTAGCATTTGTATTTAGTTTGCTTTACATTATTAATTGACAGTTGGTTCAGATTTATTATATGTATTTATTTATTGTGGTTCAAAAGATCCATTGATTTAACAACTAAATTTAAACTCCTCAAAAGGAGCCGATTGCTACATTATTGCAGAATACCATCCATTTATAAATTAGAATCACTCAGCCAAATGTAGTAATTTTTACCCTCTGCACCACTTCAAGATTATTTATCAATAGCAGAAAATTGTGTGTACATTATTTTTTCAATATTTTACATTATTTCTCTTACCTATTAATCCTATCAAAATTCTAACACCTTATCTTCACTTATCGCAGTTACTTTTCATGACGATGAATTACAAATGTAAATATATATATAACACTAGACTGATTAGTTTTAAAAATATTGTTGTATGTATGCTGTTGTCAACTTGATTTAAAAATGTGTGCGTTTCAAAAATATTTTGTTAGTTTATTATCTGTAGTAACTGTTTATTTCAAATAATAACTTTATTTTTTCCTGCAATTCCCAAATAATTACCGATTCATGTTTATAATTTTTTTTTCACCGGGTCCTTTTTGTATGTTTTAAGTTTATGTATTATCGCTTTTGAGGATATACTGTAATGAATAGTTAAATGATTCATGTTAAACTTAATTTTGTTTTACACTTTTCCGTTGCTTCTTGCGCCCATACATTTTCACCTGAATGACAAATTTATATATCTCCCTTTAGAGATATTTTTTTGCCACAAATGCTGAATTCTCTTACAGTTCGGCATTCGAGTCAGAACCGATGATGGTTTATTATTTCAATAGTTAGTAAAAAAATATTGCAGGCCTGATAAAATTTCAGATAAATTGACTTATTATATGATCTAGTGATTGTTTAAAAAGGAATAATTCTCAAAATATTATTTAATTGTCTCACCCGTAACTATTATAATATAATTTTTATATTTGTTTTGTTTTTATAAAAACTATTTAAAAAATTTAAGAGATATGAAAACTATTTATGAATTCCTTTTTCCACATAATTCTGATTTTATGGTATACTAATGTATTAGCATATTTGTTTTTGATACATTTTTCTCCCTGTTTGTGGATGTTGCGATTTTTATTACTTATAAAAATAGCAGTGATGGAAAAAATTAATTAAAAAGTGAGGTACGCAATTATTATGGTTTTGTGTATATAATTCATAAAAGTTTTATAATTAAATTTTATCAGAATCCTATTATGTATAATTGTGAGGTGTGAGGGCAATAAATAATATTCAACCCATAATACATACATATAAGGCCGATTGTATGATCAGTAATAAATTTTTTACTTTTTACTAATGCTCGCGGTTAAAATCGTTTGCGGGTTGTTCAATGTCAATTTTACTATTACATAGCATAGATGGAGATGTCTATAAGCGCGACAAATAATCATGAAATATGTTTATTTTTTGCATTATCTATGGAATTTTCACCTCCGTGTTCGAAATCTGTCACTTTGGTGATGGAATTTTTTTCATATTATGTGCTAATGTAATGTATATTAAACAACAAGGTCATCATCGGACAAACTGCCATCGCTAAAATAGCGGGATATTGAATGATTAATTGTCGTATACTGCAACTTTCAAAGTATCAATGTGTCAGGTGACTTTTGGAACGGCTGTGAAGAGTCCAGCATATTTAACTATCGATTCTCGTTTTTACTATCGGATATCAGAGAGTAAAATGAGTTCACTACGGGATGTGCTTTCGAGAAGTGAATATTTTTTTTACCAACAACCCGTTTTCGCAAAAATTATTCAATAACTTTTTTTTACTAAAGTAAAATGTTAGTACTGATCGCACAACCAGACATTGTGTCAATATGTTTGATATATTGGTATCTCTCGGTTGAATGCATTTAGTCACCAAAAGTAGTGAAATTATACCAATAGATGTAGATATAATATTATTATACGCACATTTAAAGAGTAATCAGTAATTGGTTGGTCATTATATGTGTTGATTTTTTTGTAAAAATTCAGTCTTATATTTTTATTATCAGTTTTGTGTAATTAAATATACCAAGATGCAAGATGGTATCTGTTGCCCCCTTACAGTGATTTTACAGTGTTATATTATTGAAATAGCTTGTGTTATAAATATACCAATTTTTCTATACATTTATGTATAAGATAATTATTTTCTTTACTCTGGCAGTGTTCCGCGAGTGAGCAATACGGTTTTATCTTTTTACAACCAAAATTATAGAAATACGTAATGTAGTCTAGTCCCATTTTTCCAGTGTGTTCCATTTTTATTTTTTGGGCACAACCATTGCATAATAAGTAATATTCTTCACTTTTCTGTATTGTTAATAGTGTAATATTCATTTATTTTTAACTGTTTATTTTTTAGTTTTCATCAGTGTAATTTGCATCTTTAAAATGATCTTAACTACCATGATCCATTCATTAATACAAGTCCCTGTCTAAAGTTTTACCAATATGTTCACCCATGTCTGCCCCGTTGTCCTGTTATTGTGTTAAATGGAGCTCCTGTTATCCTGTGTTGCTAGATTCAACTACAATGTATAACTGTAGGTCAGCTCATTTAACTAACCCCTTAACCCTTAAGAAAATGGTTGTCAAAATCATTAATAAATTACATACTTTTGTAAAACTTACCAATCAGATTTGATAAAGTGATCCCAGTCCCCGCCTGACCACTGATTACAATTGTAATAATGATTTTATTCCATTACTGTTAATTCATACGCAAAGAAATTAATTTTGCGCTAGTGCAATACTTTATAGTTAATATGTTGTTGTCATTTTATATATATATCTTATTTTATATTGAAACATCTATCGAAAGTGTTATAAATCATAAAAATTTACTTTTACTACTCCTTTGAAACTTCATTTGATTGTTACATATCGTCTATGTAAATTCAATACCGCGTATGAGCCAATCATTTCAGAATACGTTTTTTCAGCACTTTCAGTTGAACGGCACACGCCGTATTGACTGACGCATTCAAATTTTGAAATTGACCAATAGACAGCTTGCACTCGGTTAAAGTCAATACCGCAAATAAACTATCCGCACTAAAGAAGCAAGCCCTTTTTTGTCTCTCATGAACATTTTGACAAATGGTTCTTCCTCGGTATTGGACTTACTTTTTGTTACAAATGACAAATTTTGTAAAACTGATCAAATCATGCTTAATAATTATATATGTGTATATATATATATACATATATATATCGGCACCCCAGAGGTAAACTGTGTTAAGTCAATTATTTTAAATGATATCTCCTGTTTCTTCTGGAAATTAGTTAGTCTTTCGTATTACGAAATAAAATAAATAACTACCATTCAAGTAAAAAGATCCTTGGTCAAATTACAATGATTTTATTTGCATGGGAATCTTTAAGTGGCTCTACTGAAAAATTTTGTTTTCGTAACTTAACACAGTTTACCTCTGCGGTGCTGATATATTATATATATATTACAGAAATCTTTTATATGTTTATATTCAAATTGAAATCTTAATGGCACTTGTCTGGTAAGTTCACGGACTGGTTTGGCAAACACTCAACGGTGGGCGCAGACCGATTCCTGAGTTTACTTAAGGAGTGGTATCGTTAAATAATAATTATTATTATTTGATACAAATTAATTTCTACTATTTTTGTAAAATTGTAAAAACATAATTTTACAAGTATGTACTCTGTTTATTATAATTATACCTGATGAGTAGTATGCTATTTTTGAAAATCAAAAGTATAATTAAAATCAATCAATCAGTTGCCGCCTGTAAAGCATATTGTATTATTATATAAATGCATATTATGCGTGACATTGTCCGTTATTAATGATTTGTTGAATTATAGTTGTGTTTACAAATCACACAATGGACGTAGGCGTGACTGAAGTGACGCCAGCAGCGGCAGACAATATTTTTGAATTTGCATCAGTAAAATGGCGTTTGATCATCCTCTGTTCGGAGGAATATTAAGTACAGAAAATGAAAGGGCACAATTAGGGATTGTAAGAATATTATATCCCTCGGAAACTTATTGCTATTAAGTAATGGGAAGTTCCCATCAGGTGTACCAGTGAGGTGATGTGTTGCGAGATGAGTGCATTTTATTTAGTTTTAAGTTAGCGCCAAACTTCTATAGAGAGTTTGCCCGTAGATTGAATGAATTAGTAGATACTTCTTTGTAAGCGGTGAGTGCAATACAAAGTATGTAAAACCCGCAGTTTTCTGCTTTTTTTTTTTGTACAGCTGTTCAAAATTATTTATTTTAATTACGACATATTTCTTTTGGTAAGATGAAGAAGTTCAAATAAATATTCCAATATCATATTTTTATAACATTTACAGCCTTTGCAGAAGTCTTCTCTAATTTTGTCGATCGCCTTTACATCTTTATTGTGTACAGTGTTAATATTATTATTGTTGAAATTGTTTGTTCATCGCACATTGTTATTTTTGTAGTTGTCATTTATCATATTGTTAGTTGCACATTCTGTTGTCACTCACCATCAAAGTTGTTATTAGTGTTTTAAATATTAAAAAATCTTTTTAAAAATGTTGTGTTTTTGTTTTAAATGAAAAAATCCAATCAATACATATCCAAAAAATGCTTAGGTGTTCATTTCAGCGACAATTACATTCTGACTTTATTTACTATTCTGACAGATTGTCAGTGGTGAAGATTTTGCTGAAAGATCTTTGTTTACAAGCTTACAAGATCCAACTTGTGCAAGAATTGAAGCTGCTTGACCATCATGTGCGTCGTACATTTGGTGAATGGGCCGAAAACGAGATTGCTCTTGTTCCTCATTTTCAACACAAAATTTTGTTCAGCGATGGGGCTCATTTTTGGTTGAATGGCCACATCAACTAACAAAATTGCCGCATTTGGAGTGAATAAAATCCACAAACCATTATTGAGACGCCGTTTTACATCCACAAAAAGTCACTATATGGTATGTTTTATGGGTTGGTGGAATCATTAATTCATATTTCTTCAAAAATGAAGAAATATGGCCTGAACGTTAGTCAATGGAGAGTGCTATAGATCTATGACTACTGACATTTTCATTCCCCAATGAATGGAAGAGCTGTGGTTTCAACAAGACGGCGCAACATGCCACACAGCGCTTGCCACAATCAATTTATTGAAGGAAACATTTGATTAGCACATAATGGAACTGTGAATTGGCCATTTTCTGTGTGGATAATATGAAGTCGCTAGTCTACACCGATAAACCAGAGACGATAGACGACTTGGAAGCCAACATTCGTCGCATTATTGCCGATATACGGCCCCAGCTACTCTAAAAAGTGGTCAAAAATTGGACTTCCAGATTGCGCTTCACATGCGCAAAATCATATTTAAACACCAATGGCATAAAATTATCCTTCTAATAAAGCATGGCTATTACTATGATTTTTATGTGTTTTATTTATTTCATTTTAAAAACACTTAAAACTTTTTCTTTTTATGTCACTAGACTTCATAATTATTTTATTCCTTTTTATGCAGTTAAACTAAGAAATTTGTATATAAGGAGGGAAATGTCAATCTTGATATATTGTCATTTTTTATTTTAAAGTATTACATTTTAATCTTATTTTAATACATTTCCTTATTTAAAACAGCTTGAATGTTTTATGTTTTAACACATTGACTGACAATTACGCCTATCGGTGTTATTATGTGGTCTTGCTAGGTGCCGTCAATGCCCACAGATGGACCGTTTTCATGCATGTTTATTTGGGTCAGTATGTTACCGGCATCCCCTCATAATAGAGTCAATGAGTTAATAATATCCGTTTCAATATCTTCACTTGCAGCCATGAATCTCCAAACCTGAAACAATAGTGATTTTATAATAACAATTTTACAGACCCAAGTGAAAATTTTCATATTTTAATTTAAATACACCAAAATATTTTAGATTTAGATTAGATTTGCAAATTAAAATGGCCCAAGAATCATTTTACATTTTTACGAATGATGGCATTACTGCTTACACTTGGGGCATAACAATTTTTAACGAGCAATAGTTACCTAACAACACTTGAGGCACTATATTTTTAACATGCAACACTTTTTTCTAACTTCCCCGCAATTTCAATTGTTTTCAAAAAATCTTGAAATTAAAAGAGAACTGCATTTAAGAATAGTTGAAGCAGCTAGAAAGGAAATGGAAGAGTATTTCAAGATTGCGGAAAATACTATATGTATTTGATTTAATGAAGACGCACCAGCACCCAATAGTTCCATGTATGTATGTAAGGCGCAAGGGACTAGCTTCACGTGATCCTTAAGAAATCGTGTTTTTACACTACAGGCAGTTTTCTATTTACAAACATTTGCTGTAATGTACATCACAATTTTAAGATAACAAGAAAAACGTGAAATTACATTCCAGATCATTTATGATGCAAAAAATGGCTGCAACTTTTAAGTTAATTTTTAGGGATTGGCAATCTTTGAAGAATGAGACTTCAATAGTTGTCTGGGAGCTTTGGAGCTGCCGGACGCGTTTCAAATCAGCTCCTTAGTATCATTATTTTTTTTGTATGTTTCATGTAATCATTCAAATAATATATTTTTTTAATACAAATATAATGTAGGACTATAAACAGTTTATGTGTAAAGCGCCCTTGAGGTGAAATTTTTACAAAAATGGCACTTTAAAAATTATCCAATATTATTCTTATTGTTGGGAGAATTGCAAAAGTGAATAGAGGCGTTTATGATTCACTGGCGTGTTATAATGATATTTTTAATGAAAACAAGAAACTAACTGCGCAGTTTTCCATCAATTCATATTTTAAAAGAGGGGATGAACCAGCCCCAGCCGTTTTATCGAAAGTTCAACCATCTCGAGTTCCCAAAATGACACGCATGTGAAAATAACATATTAACAAAAAAAATTATCAATAAAAGTTGAATGTTCATACATACATATAAAATAATATATAATTTTGTTTTATGTTTTTAATTCAAATTAACTATCTTGTGTATTCTTAAATTTTTTAAACCTATTTTACGCTTGTAGCTTGTCATGTTCACATTCAATGTTTAATAAAATGCTTTTCATATTGTTGCGTAAAAGCATAGATGCCGGAAGAAACAGGATATTCGGAAGGAAGTTCCACTCACCACAATTCCGTTCTCCTGGCACCTCCAAGGTGAACTGTAACTTTAAGTTTTTAATTGATTCAGATTGCACAAGATGGTCACTTAGACACACGTCTCACTCTTTGTTATACTGCGAAATCTTTTTGTAACCGTACTGGTTCAGGGTCGCCGATCGACTGACTCGTTGGCAGGTGAGGAAGGGGGGGGAGGTGGAAGGCACAGTACATCATCCTCGTTCAAGCACAAATATATGTCCCAAACACATATGTAAAAATGACCGTTAGCATTGCATTGTATATGCAAAAAATACATATTTATGTGTTTTGACGCATAACAAATGACCTTAAGGAATGGAACTCGTTTGTGAATCGAGAACTGCCTGTACATTGAAAATTTTGTAATGACAACAAAAAATGTAATAATTTATAGTGACCAATGTGGTGGCTAGAGTCGAAACATTTGATTAGCAGCTCTTTGAACATACATTGTTTCAAATTACAAATTTACTCCATTACCGACC
Source organism: Eubasilissa splendida (assembly GCA_031772225.1). NCBI lineage: Eukaryota > Metazoa > Arthropoda > Insecta > Trichoptera > Phryganeidae > Eubasilissa > Eubasilissa splendida. The sequence goes on along the minus strand of CM062854.1, from coordinate 3,381,030 downwards.
ATTACCATTGACCATAAAATCTTATTATCTGGTCATTCATACTTATTTTCAAAATAAATTAATAAATTTATTTTGCACCATCTTATTACATTGATATTGTTAAAAAACATATTGATTTTGAAGAGCGGTTGAAAATTTTAATTATTAAGATTTTATATTATGTGGTTTCATTTTTAGTTTGTTTAAATTTTTACCAATTATTTTAATGATGATTATGCAGGTAATTTTTTTTAACCATCCTGGATATTCGAGAGCCTATTTACTAGATTATTTCAAATATAAATATGTAGTAAATTCTCACTTTGTTCCTGAGAATACATCTTCCTTGAAGTGAAAACATCTAATGCCCTGATCTCTTCCACCGCTCCTTTGAGAATAGTCTCGGCATCCTCGGTACAGCTGATCAGCGCCGAGTCAACCATCAATCCTAAATGCACCCTTCCACCGCATGTCAGTAAGGTAACACCCATTCCTAATTAAGAAATTCATAAAAAGTTAATTAAAAATCATAATTGTCATAATAAATCATTTTCTTCAAATTATTCTTATTTTCTGTATTATTTCTGTTAAGACTGTGTTGGTTTAGCGATCATATAAAAATGTGCTAACATTTGTGTCAGTGTCATAAACTAACACTACTCGTATATTCTGATTTATTTACCAATTATAAATCATTGCGTTAAAAATACTGTTTTGTAACTTGCCAGTTTTGTTATGGCAGAAACAGTATGATGGTAATTAATCCATTTTTTAAATATCTTGTGTACGGTGCCTAATCCGACGTGGGACATCACTTCCTGTACTTCCAAGATAAATGTTTTGATATGATTGTGTATTTACCTAAACTCGTATAAAATCCACTTATAAAATATTTGTAATGTTGTTATATGTATTATAAACTATTACAGTTCAAATTGACTCTTAATAAGCTTGAATGGACGTTATCATGATTTGTTGATTTTACATCCGATGGTCATTTAGATAGAGGAAGGAATACTATCGACACTTGAGGGTTGAAAGAAAGAAATTTACTCACTTTACATAAGATTTGTATATGTATTACCTGTGGTACCCCTGTGTGGTACGAAGAATGCCATATCTCTGACATATCCCCCACAAATCTTAATGCAGGCAGGTCCTGGTAGGTTGCTGATAACCAGTGTTGCTTGTTCGCTATACAAAATTGTTCGAAGTATAGACTCGGGTAAAACATGACTTGCAACACTCATTATCCAATAATTAACCTGTAAATAGAGTATTTCTTAATAGATGGGTAGTTGAAAAGCTTATCATTTAAATGTTTATTTTTATTTTATACTATATATATTAGGAAACGAAAATGACGATAATATTTTTGAATTAATAGAATAATAATCTTCTTTTATTCAACATAATTTGATAGTTTGTATATCCGAAATTTAGATGTCAATAAATTGTGTTATGTAATGTTTGTTCCAATACGGAAGCATATTTTGCAGAGTTCCAAAATGTATCAATGGATTTAAAGGCTCCTGTGACAGCCCGTGTTTCTATAGAAGCTATTTTTTAATATTGTTATAACATAATTTATAATCAATAAAAGAAAGTGTTCTACTATCGTACAACCTAACCTAACCTAACCTAATTAACGCAAAGAAATACCCAATCAGACATATTCTATAATTTATTTACTGTATATTTAATGAGGTTACATAACACCCATTCTCCATGTATCATGGCTACAGGCCAACTGCAGTCTTAATACCCCTGGTGACAAGATTATATAGACATTTGTGCATCATACGCTTAAGACTGTTATATATAAGACACTATTTTAGAAAAGATTATAAAATTATTAATATTTTGAATATATGTATGGTGTAAATTTTCTGGTAGTGAAATGAACTGCACATCAGACACGATCTAGCTTTTAGAGCTTTAAAATTAATTCTTTAAAATATGGATTCAGTGTTTGATGACAAAAATTTTTGACCATAAATACATTTATGCTTTAACTCTTACGTAATAATCTGCACTGCATCGCAATTGGTTTGTCAGTCTTCGCACTTCAACTAGCCGCTTGAGGAGTGTGTAACTGTTAGTTTTTCCATCTGCAGAATTGGCACGACTAATGGGTATGGTCAACATAGCCACAGAAAATCTGTTTTCCAATTTGAGTTGTGCATCGGAAATATCACCTTTCAATTTTAAATCGGAGTTTTCCACTCTAACTGGTACCACGGCAGTCATGTATTCAGGAATTATTGGCTTTCCCAATAAACAACACTACAAACATATATGAAAGCATAAACACATTAAAATTAAGTGATGTGTGTTATTAAATGTTATTTTTCTTTAATACCTAAGTTGGATAAACATCCTATCACCATATAATCTAAGGCTTAATAAAAAACAAGTGCTTATAATCTTTTGACTATAATGGAATACTATCTGCAAGGTATAAATGAATAAGTCTAGTTATTACAAAAATTACATACTACAAAAGCAGTAAAAAAATATATTTTAAATTTAGCATTATTAGATGATAAGAGTCTCAAATGTTATCTTGTGATATAGACAGGACAGTTTCCCTAATAACATTAACAATAGATGTACTTTAGATAACATGATTTTCATATGTCTTGTAAAACTGGACGTATTATGCATTGGGGTAGCAAATGTAATCTTAATAAATAAGTGATCATACAATGTCGTACATTTAAATAACTTAAATTCATAAAATGTTACCACCTTTATATAAGTTCAATTTTAATCTTGCATTTTGGTTTGTTGTATTCAAAAGTGATTTAGATATGGTGTCAATTTACAAAATTCAATATCTAAGATCATTTGCCAAACAAAGTTATTATTTTTGTTGCTTTAGCTATGCTTAATTTAACACTTGGCTTAATTTGAAAACAGAATACTGATGTGACATGTATTCTATGTGTACATATCTGAATACCACCCGTGTGTCTAAATTCAACGAACTATTATTTATATTAATAATATTACCTGGGTAAAATAATTGTGATAGCTGGCGGACAAGGCTGTCAAAAACACATCAGAAAAGGTTACACCAGGCATGCGTAACTTCATTCGTTTGATTTTAAACAGCAAACTTTCTTCTTTTGGACCATCCGACAACCAAGCACACACTTTTTTTCCACTGAGAAGTGGTCCATGCAGAACATTGTTGTCTGGAGGTCTCAACACTTGACTCACAAGTGAAGCTGGTGACAACATTAAAAATGTCACGCTTTTGACAACAGTTATTATGAATTTATGCATATCCTCAAATTTAGGCAGCTTTTTGACTGACCACTTTGACATTTTTGAAGTTATATTACTATGTTCTTCTTTCATTTCAATGTCTTCATCAGCAATTGTTTTTAACAGTAATTTCATCAAAACCACACCGTCACCTAGGCTGTGATGGATTCTAAATAATAATGGATACACATTCAATTTTTCATCTAAACTTTTTATCATCGGTCGATTACTGATCAATACTTCCCATGAAGCTGTATTACCGCACGGTAATATGGTATTAGCATTATCAGACACATATTTATGTAAATTTTCATTGTTTATTTCTGAGTCTTGGTCAAAATTCATAGGACGAACAAAATCATCGATATGGATGTTTCCGTATTTTTCCCAGAAATAGTATCCCTTCTCAAATGATCTTTTGTAGAACATTTTTGGGTAGGGACATTTTTCACTGAATAGTTTTAGTTTTATAATTCTCTTTAAGTTTTCAAAAAGGTTACTTTTTAAAGAATTTTGGCAGTCCACTTCAACAGTGGTAATTACATTAATTATACTCCTGGCATTGTCCTCTTCTAGCGCCCATATTGTGTCTGTTCCGTCTAATAAACTTATGAAACGGCTGCCATATTTCTTTTTTAAAAATAAATTTACAATTTGTCTATTTAAGAATGACAAAATAAAAGTCAATATAATTACAGGCAAAAGTATGCTGAATAAAATGAAAGATGCAGTAATAAAGAATGCTTTTGGATTTATAAACTGCGGCCATGAAACCGTAACTTTGTTTTTTCCATTTAGGTTATCCTTAAAATAAAAAATAAAATGATAAACAATTGTTGCTGTAAAATAAAATGATTAATTTAGGAAAACAAATCGTTACCTTAATTCTAATAGCATGTAACTCTTTTTTTTCAAAATAAAAATTATGATTTATTTGTGTAGTGCTCGTCGAAATGCATCCGCCTCACTCTTCAAACTTGTATTTCAACGAGCACTGCATGAATCAATCATAATCTTGATTTCTAAAAAAAAAGAGTTACGTGCTATTAGAATTAATTAACGAAATATAGCTCTATAGCTATGTTACTTACATTGTTTGAATAATACTTGTTAGCTATAATAGCCAATAAAATTGGTATTACTATGATACATTGCTCAACGTTAGATAAAGAACTGAATATTGATGAACCGCTGTTTTCAATCCTTGTCGATCCAGCTAGCGAATCGTTCAAAGTGCATAACAGACTTTTAAGAAATGGCGTTGTCCAATTTGAATGTCGTTCTAAAGTGTCTACTTTCCAAAGCCACCTATTTGACCAATCCATTTCACAAAATCTGAAATAGTAATATGTACATATATTATTGTCAGATTAAATACTCTAAAAAAATGTCAGATCCCTTCCATATTAGTAGTTAATTAGCTCAGACAAGGAGATCCACTACCACCACTGGTCTTTAATCTAGTTCTCGAGTAGGTAATGAGGAAACGTGATAAAGATATTTCATTGGCATGTGCACGGATAATCTCACAACAAGCAGTAGTGCAGAAGTGAGACTAGAGATCAGCCCTGCCAAAACAAAATACCTGAATTTGAATAGAGGACAGGTGCCATCACCATTATCGCCATTTATCAAAAGAGGCCAAGCTTTTGAATTGGTTAAACAGTCTATATATTATATCTGGTAACAAATGTGACAACAAATAAGGATATCCAACAAAAAATATAATCATAAAACACGTTGCTTTAGGGAAATTACTGTCATTGAGATTGTTATCACATAATTTAATGATTAAACTGAATACAGCATCGATACAACTGATCATGTAATATAATCTATCCTGAGAATGAGAAGTTATAAATAGAGGAGATTGGAACTTGTGGAACGGAATACCGCTGCAGATATCCTGAGTTGCAGTGGGTCCCGTAACACGCATGAAGTATACACAAGTCAACAGAATCAAGACCAAGACATAGGTGTGTAGACAATGTCAAGTCAAACCTGCAAGAAACAGACGTTATCGAGGGAGCTAGCACACCTCGCAGATTTTTTCTCCTTTTATCAATTAAGATTGTTGTCTGTTTATTTTGTATCTAAATTCAATGCATTATCAAAAAAAATCAGGATACATATTAAGGGATCAAGAATTCGAGATGCTGACTGTCAAAACATGATTTTTTGAAGCTGATCAGAAATGTTATCAGTTATTTGCCTTTCAATAAACAGTTTGTCTAAACTATTAACTTAATCAGAAGAACAATGATCACTGAAATTATTGCGAAATAATCAACACTTAAATAACTTGAAAATACAATAAATTGAATTATTATTTACCAAAGTTAAGAACCTATAGGCTCGTGAGCTTCCTAGAAAGCAGCGAGCGATACTGACAGAATATGAGAATTTCTTTAGGAAGCCTTTTAAGAGAAAAATACGCGGCAAGTATAAACTAATCTACTTAAAATTAACCACCATCCATGTGATATTCATTTGTCTTGTAGAAAATAGTATATGTCTTGACTTGGTTGGCTTCAATTTAAAAGAGGCGAAATAAGAATTTAGCTTAGGTAACCGTTAATAAAATGATCTTCTTAAATGACAAGAGAAAATATCACAAATAATATCTTTATTTTAATACATAACTATTGATATTGAGGAGCCTTTCCTTCAGAATCTATCAATTTTACCATCTAGCATGGTAAATAATATTGATATCTGCTGCATTCCACATAATCTTATATAACCTAACATATTGAATAATATTGATATTGATTGCATTTCGCATTATGGTGATTACTTGACATAAGCTAACTCCCTCTCTGTCATTGTGAGCATCACGCTCCTCTATTCTGCTTTCACTGCCTGTACTCTTCGCCATCTTGGGCTTTGTTTAATGAGGCTCCGGTCATTTCTCAGATACGGTCTGTCCATCTTGATGGAAATCCACCTCTTAACTTTCGTCCTTATACGCACCCCGTAATCACTAATTCCTCCATCTCAACTAAACATGCCCAAACTATGAAAGGATTATTTTCCTGCATGTTATAGAGAGACTTTGTTTAGTGCGAAATTCCTGAAGAATCTAAACATTTGTTCATCTTGTAGTCCATGCGACGCCAACACCACATTTTGAAAGTGTCAAGCATGCTTCTTTCTTTTCTTCTCAAGGCCCATGTTCCGACTTTAACATAACTGGAATAATATTGATATCTGTTGCATTTCACGTAATGTATGTCTATGTCACCACCTAATCAATATTGAACATATTTGAACCTCACAAATGATGCCCAGACTTGTATGCCCTCTCTATAAAAGAAAGTTTGGATGCAATAGTATTACTAGTAGACTATTCCAACGGCTGGTACTGCATACAAAAGGATTATTGGAAAATTATGGGAGCTTGGATTTCTATCAAACCTTCATTTCCCGACAGATTTTACGGAAGACTCTTAACTTTAATGTAGACACACCATCTATTCATAGACTTTGAGCCAATTATGACAGTATCTTACATGACAACCTCTACCCCAAGGCTTCATTTGCCCAAAAAACTTATTGAAATGGTTCGCAATGTGCAACGCCGGATTAAACTCCAATCAAATATATCATAACTATTTGAGAATCATAACAGACTGAGACGGTGCGACGTGTTGATGTCTCCTCTTTAATATAGCACAGTTACAATTGCTTGTTTACAGTTATTATTTTGACCTGATAAGTACTGAGGTAATAAACGTGGTAAACGAGGTTTGCAGAACAACATTTTTAACAAAGGACTACTTTAAAATAATTTTCTGAATCAGGTCACATTTACTTTCAAAAAGAAAAAATCTACCCTATATAAAACATAATTAACATTTAATGTATGTGTCGTACATTGCACACTGACAAAACTTGAACCTAGACATCTTTGATAGAAAATTTATTTCTAGAACTTAATGCCTCATAAATGACAATGGTGTCAGGAGATAAAAGATATAACGCGCAACTCTATTACATGTAGTACGACATAAATTAGAAGACTAAATTGCCTGGGGTAATTGTTTCGCGTGGAAGTCTGCAAAAAATGTTTGTATAAAGATGCAGCAAAATAAAATTCCAGACAGACAGCTGAGATTCACAGTATGGGGTGTATACACCACAAATTATATTTATTCTATTATATATTTACTGGGTTAAATGTGTTAATCTTTTGTTTCAATTTTTGCAAATCTCTAACTGTCACTATTTTGATTTGTTGTAAACAATACTATGATTGACTTTATTCATTGCCTTTAGCATACCAGCAAATTTTTGCACTTTTCAGATTATTGCTTGTCTGTAATTAAAACCAAACCGATCCTGTAAGAACTATATTTACTCATTACTATATGGTGTCGGGAGCATTAAAAACCAAAGAATGGTATTGGTAGAAAAATTGATGTTGTAAAAATGAAATATCTGTCAGGATAGAAATGTATTATTCTGTCATATTTGTATTTATCTACACTATGAGAATACAAAAATGCACATGTGTACGATAAACAATTTTTGACCATTTATGCAAATGTAGGGGTTAAACGGGGTTGTATGTATATTGATTATTTGTGATTAATTATTGTTTGATGTTACAGGTAGTGATGGTAAACCGTTACGTGACTGTGCATGTGTCAATGATTGGTAACTAAAATTTCGGAGGCTCTCTTTCTAGTGTACCTGTCATTGCTCGAAGAATTACGTTAATTAGTTATCAATCATAGTTACAATCGAACACAATCACAGTTACAATAGCAGTCCAAATAACGGTTTAAATAACGATTTTACCATCACTAATTACAGGATATGACTTTGTATTCGAAGGGTCAATATGTTTTCCATAATTAGTCCAACTCGCAGTCTGTGAAATGATGAACATAATCATTTTTGAAAGGATATAAAACAAGCATACATTTTTTATTTTTTTATTAAAAATTAAATTATTAAAATCCAGAAGGAACAGAAATAAATATAAAATTCCATAATAATTTGCAGTGTTATTGGAAAAAGGTGTTGATAATTTTTTAACAATTCGAAGAAATGTGCATAATTAGAAAAATGTATTAAGATAATAAAAATTCAAAATATTAATTTGAGTAGGAGAAAATGAAAAGAATTCAAGCCACTCTAAACAATAAGACTGCAGTACATAAACAAATCCGTAAATTAAGGCTTGATACATCTCAAACAACCCAAATAAAATTAATGCAGAAATTATTGTTTCAATCTTTCATAATACTCCTATGTCCCTAAGTAGGCCACGACAGCACAGCGATGCAGTCAGTAAGATTGAGCAATTCATGTGATGATCGTTGATTCTACAATATAACATTACTGTTAATCTCTCACTTGAAAAAGGTTTTACATTTTATAATATAATGTGATATAACTAATGATTGTTACGTTATGTTAATCATTCTTAAAACTGCCAGAGTCTCTCCTTTGTTAAAATCATTCAAAGGTCACAGTAAAAATATTATTTGTCAATTGTTTGTTTATTAAAAAATTATTGGCTGAATTTGGTCAAGAATTAGAAATCCGGATCAAATGCTCTTATTTATTCTTTAAGTGATTGATATATAATATTTAATAAAATTTGTCTGCATGTGATATTATATATTTAGAATTATCTTCGCAATTATTAATATTTCTATTTTCATTTTAAAGATTTTAAGGCGTAGGTTTGTTTATTTATTTTCTAATATATTCTGAGTTTTTTAAAAATTATTTATATGTTCACCGCCTGCACAGTACAAAAAGTAAAAAAAATGTTAAGATTTAGTTGCCCGGAATTTATTGTACCGTTTGACGCTCTTTGTACAAAATCATATATTTGTTTTGGATATACGTAAAACTAAAAATATTATTTCAATTTGTTTTAAATGCATAATATTTCATAGGCCTTTATAATTTATTATTTTACAAAACAATAATAATTGCTGAAAATTATCATTTGATCTGTATGGACGTGCGATTTCAGTGTGACATTATGTTTTCCCTTTATAAATTAAAAAAATTATTTAAGAAACTTCAAAATTACAAAATAACATCATTTGATAATAATTGGGAATTAAAATATTTTATTATTTTTCTGCAGCCGTGATTAATTTTCCCAATCTTCACTTGTTTTCTTGGTCCGATGGTTTTACAATATTTTCCACACACACACATCTCACTTTGGAAGTCTTACATTTACATTCATTTGTTGGCACTTCACTTATTCAAACTTCATATATCTGCTTTTGTGGAATCTGTTTTATCTTAGCACTTGTAATTCTTTATTCAAAATAATAGAACTTGTAATGTAATACCTAAGTATGTATGGTTATTAAATTATTACTGTCTATGTCAGGTTAATTTATTGTTTTCTGAATAAGTATTTATGTCTGTATTATTTTTCTCTAGAAAATAAACTAAATATGTATATATAAAATATTGAATCATGTAATTCATTATACATATCTGCAAACATAAACATGACAAAAGTAAAATTGTTATATACTCTGTATAAAATTGTTGCCATCTTATGACTGTAACACAATGATAATAATTATAATATGTACTTAACAGATCTTTTTGTGTAGTGTTATCAACATCTGTCTAATTGGCAGTGATTATTGTCATTCAACTGTTTTTTTTATTTCATATTAATTATGTAGTAAATGAAAACAATATATTTTGGATTATTATGTAAGAATTGTACGAAATTAAGTTTAAAAGATTATTTATCCCTTATGATTCATGGAAAAATTCTGAGCATTGTGACAATTTCTTGGGAATAAATATTAAATAAATAAATAAATATAGTGATGAAAAATATCTATATATGTTATTTCTATTACATACTATTAAAAATGCTAATTCTTTCTGAATAACTTAAATGTACAGGGGTTAATTTTTGTAAAATATAGTGTGAAAGTTAAAACCATTTTAAATCACAATCATACAGGCAGTTCCAAACATAAATTTTAAACCCTGTATTTCATGATTGTGAATGTCACAGCTCAATAAACACAAATTAAAATTTATTTAGTTGTACCATTAACCATTCAACAAAACGAAATTCAGTTAGACTGATCGAAAGTTCTAATATCATTGAAATTGGCTTAAAATTGACTAGATGCCTATTAATCTATAATTACGGTTGAATAATATTGAACGTTGTTATGAATTTAATTCAATGTTAATTTTCGTACACTTTTTCTTTATTTCTACGACAAACTGAGATATTTACGTCTCTGTTAGAATATAAGTACAAGTTGTAATGCCTGAATAACTAATAAAATAGCTTTCACTACTGTAGCAAAAATATTTCAATGTGCTAGGTCACATTTTCCTATGTTAGGTCACGTCTCACTGTGCTAGGTCACATCTCCCCATGTCAGATCACATCTCCCTATACCAGAGCACGTCTCCTGTTGATAACTACAAATATTCAGTATGTTTGTCTCTTAATCCAACAGAGAATATTGACCCAAACAAAAGCGCAAGAACCAACATATATAACCCTGAAAGCCGGCGGGATGAGTATAAAATTGAAGGCCTGTGCTGGAAGCCAGAACATACAGCTGGTCTGGAACGTTGGAAGGATTTTGTTCTTGCACTCTTCGAGGTAATTTGTCTTCTGTTCCATGATGCTCATACCTGTAACACATAATAGAGTACAATTGGTTACTTTTGCACATTCATCATATATTGGTGTAATTAGTTTAATAATTCTAAAGAATAAAGGTTAACTTTGACCACAGCTTCGCAAACAATAAAGAATTATCACCATGTAAAAGATTTTACCACTTGTTCTTTTCCTATTATCTATTTCTTCTGCTATAAGAATTTTGATTATAGGAAATGTGGAGAAAATCAATAATAAACCAAACTCAAATTGTGGTGCCCCATCAGAAAAATATTGATTATAATCGTTGAGTGTTTTGGTTCCCAATGGTGTGGCAATGCAACAACAGATATTTCACTGACTAGGACTGTCACTGCACTAAAACTCAATACTTTTGAACTGTTACATATACATGTGCACTTTTGATTGAGTTTTATTAGATGTATTAAATCTGTATTTTTATTACATTTCTAAATGCTGATATTAGTCAGTACAACTAGTTAATTTTGTCTGAAAATATATTATCAGATTCTCACCAACAAAAAATATAACTAGCAATGGCGGCGTCAGCAGAAATTGATCCAGAAGTAGTTTCTTAGCAATTATTTTGACCGAGGTCCCCACATACTTCTTGTCCAGCCATCGGTACCTATAAAATTAAATCTTTTATACTTTAATTGCTGTACATGTAATAAATATTCAACATGGATTTTAATAACTCCTTTTAATATGATTATTTTCCTACTGAATGCTTTGCGTTTGTGGATGACTCTCTGGTTTTTTGCTTTTAAGAATTCTTTTAAATACCTATATCATATTCTTTGAAATGTTTTTGTGTCTACATGTTATTTATATTACCATTTTCCCTATATACAGGATGGCCCAAAAAAAGTAAGAACATCTTGTAACACGTGAGTTATATCAAAACATAATATAATTAATTATAATTCTTAATGTAATTTTTTTTGCACATTATTTAGCTAATCAGAAATCATCAAAACACTGCATATTACATAATCTACTGGGTTTAAATCTGGGCTGTTTGTTGGCCACATGCCTGACTCGATGAAATTAACATTCTCACGACAAAGAAAGTTGATTGTATTTCTGGCTGTGTGAGATGGAGCTCCGTCCTGCTGTAATGTCCAATTATGCTGTAATGTCTAGCTATACTCTAGGCTTTGTTTTGAAACTCTGATCATTTTCCTAGCACCCCAACGTTTTTCAATTCGCAACGTTTTAATCAGAATACGGTCTTCTGCAGTGATTTTTGTCATTCTGGGTAACAATTTGAAAAAACCAAATATAAACAATGGGAAAATTAATAATCAAAGATGGCGACCGGAAATTGTCGAAATAAAACTTAATATAGGTAAATAAGTAAGTAAATTAGTAAACTATTTAAGCTATTGTTGATATAGTTAAACTAATTTTGATGTAATTATATCACATTTTACGAAATATTCTCACTTTTTTGAGCCATCCTGTATATAACTAAATTTATTTTACATTTATTAAATAATATAAAATATATTTTTTAAATATGATTTAGTATATAATGTAAAATACAATAAAGATGATCTTTTACAATATATAATGAATATTTCATTTCCATTTCAAAGTTTGTTTTAAATTAATCAAGTGTGACTCCTTTTCAAAACAGTTTGAAAATTCAGCACAATGAACAGATTGTTTCTCTTTGGATCAAATTAATCTAATTTTGTAAGTAAATACTTACCAGTAGTAATATACCTGGGGGTACACGGCGATACCCAGAATTCCAAATCGTGTTATCATGTGGGGATCGTAGGCCATTGGCTGGCCACCATGCTGCACGCCACAAATCAGAAATCTTTGTTAAAGATTAATTCATTCAGAAAAATCTACTTTTACGTTGTTTCTTCTGGGGAAGAGAGGTTTCATATTTCAAGGACTACTACATTTTGTAAACTACATCGCATTTTGCATTTTTTTTAAACCCCATGATGCCATTATAGGTAACAATAACCATTTAGCAACTGAACAAACTTAATTAACAGTTTCTGATTTCTTTCTTGAGTTTAATCTTAAAAATTGATTGTTTTGCTTTTAAAATAGGTGTGAAGTATTTACTGTGCGTGTACAATCAATACATTAAAATAAACTGTACATATAATATCCATATATTTTGAGAATAAAGTGAAATGAAATAATTATCTGACAGAATATGATATATTACAATATTATATAAGGGCAGCTAATTCAAAGTACTGACTGCACAACCCTGGTATTTACATAGTGCAAAATACATATTTTACCAAAATTTATCCATAACTCATCACTTTCCATTTTTTCATACACTAGTACATGAAATATATCTTGAGACAGCATCTTTCTGGCGAATCTATTATTTCAAACAAATATGTAATTGTTTAGCTTAACTCTTTCATTACTGAATTATTGGAAACAAAAAAATTGAAAGATGAAAATGACATTGTAAACCAGAATATATACCATAAAAATATATATATATATATTTATAAATCGTATTTCAGACGTGGGGACTTTCTAGTGCCATGAAAAAAATCAATGTTAATGATGAAATAAAATTACATATGAAAGACATAAATACATAATAAATTAAATAATTCATCCATATTTATCATACTTTATATTAACAAAAATATTTTCAAAAGGGATCATTACATTGATGCCAAACAGTTTTCGCAGGAATGGTCGAGTGTCGAAAAAAAACATTTATTACACTACCAGCGATGACAGATAACCGATATTATATTAGTGTTGACATCTATGTAGGAAAAATTGAGCTTCTTGTCTTGATACTCCTGCTTCTATTATTAGTAAGTCCTGAAAGAATTTCTATATCGTAGATTATTTAATATAATTTTTTGTTTCCGGAATTTGAGAGTCCCGACAGTAAATAAAGGATTAAACATTTTAAATATGAATTAAATATATTAATTAGAAAGATATACATATAAAATCAATTTTATCGAAAAATATTGTTGTTGCGCCACCGGTATTTGAGATTCTGTAAAAATAAGGTAGATGACTCTTTCAAATAATGGAACGATTAAATGTATTAATATCAAAAAGGTAACATATAGGTTCGAAAATTGACACTAAAAATATTGTCGCTGTAGCATAGTTGCATAATGCACCTTCCCGGTTAGGAAAGAGATCCAGGTTCGAATCCCGGTGGCGCAACAACAATATTTTTCGATAAAATTTATTTTATATGTATATCTTTCTAATTAATATATTTAATTCATATTTAAAATATCACAGACCGTCTATTCTGAATAATTACAACTTCACAATAAGAATGTGTTCTCCTAAGATTAAACATTTATTCGTACCGACTAGTTAGTTTAAGCATTCTGCATTATAAAAAAGGCAGTTATATGGCATTTGTTGTTAATTGTATTTTATTACTTATTACAGATTGAGAAATTTAGAAAAAAATATTGTGACGCAAGAATTGTGGATGTTATGGTTAGGTGAGGTTTGGATGAAGATTTGAATGGTGGAAATTCAGGTAGATTGATGATCAATAATCGGTAAATTGGTTATTTTCTTGACTCAAAAAATATTAACTGACAAATTATAATATTTTTTTATATTCTTATAATATAATAAGGATTACAAATATATGGGTATTTTACATGAACCATACCACAAACAGAGAATATGTATGTACATATTTACTTTCCAAACCTATATTACTGATTTTTTCAAAAAGTTATATTAAACAATGGGGACCTATAAAAATTTTTTTTTTTAATACTTATTTATTTTTTATTTATTTTATAGAAAATGTATTCGTTTTTTATTAAATAACAAGATTATATTGATTAGTCACACCCATGACCCATAGATACAATAACAGTTGTGAAGATAGACGGAAGGTAGTAGCGAGTGCAGTTTAAAAATAATGGAATTCATAATACATAGAGTAGTTATTTTATTTGTTCAGTGATCCTAATAGATAACCTTACAGACATATTAAGGTACAATGTAGAATTGACAAATTTAGTGAATAAAAAATAAAAATGTAAAAAATTAAAAATGCATTAAGACAGTTAAGAGAAGCGAATGTTACAGATTAAAAATAACATTTTTCTGCGGTTGAATATTTTTTTATTGTTATATTTTTGATACATTAATTTCACGTCGTATTTTCCATTCCGTAAAATGATACGATTGGTGTAAAAGTATTTGGAAACATCTTAATCCGAGCACAAAAGCAGAAACAAGAAGCGGCGGCCATTGAGCAAAGTAGAACTATAATAAGATTTTTTAAAGAAATCACAAGGAAAGGCAAATCCAAATTTCGGATCTGTTCAAAACATTAAGATGAAAAAAATAATTAAAATTGAAAAGCAAAACAAATAAAATAAAAAAGAAATACCAGTAAAATAAAATCGGCGCATACGTCGTAGTACCCATCACCGCATATCGTCCTATCGTGGCTGTGTCGTAGTGTTTTGGTTGGTCCGTCTGTGATGTGAAATGATGAAGATGAAATGGTGTTAAAATTTATTATATCAAGTACAAACATCTCAAAATAATAATAGAGACGAAATACTAAGACAAAGGGTTTTTCAGATTTGAAGCAAAAATATTATTTTTTGGAATCAAGAAAGACAGTTAATAAACTTTAATCATTAAAATAATCTACTCCAAGCATCTGAAAAAAAATTGTTTGAACTATGAACTATCGGAATTGTAATTTATTCATAATTGTGTCCCTGAAAGTGCATGACGAATCAAGCACAGAACTGTAATAATTGTATAAATAAATAATTTATTTTTAACTTTGTGCATTTTGTATGACGAGAACATTAAACCAACCGATGTGCTCTACTCGCCACCTGTAACTCTACACTCGCACATATCGGGGTCTCGTGGAAACGCACCTCAAAGACTTCAATTTACCTAAATGTAGGAATATATCAAGCAGTATACTTATTTATATTATATTTAAAACAAACATTTTAAATTGCAGGCGAAATCCATTTTTTGCCAGTACATTCATTGTTTGCATTATTCATTTTTTCAATATGAAATATTTTTACATGCATATTATAATTTCATATTATTTATATTATATTATGTTACAATATTTATCTATTTAGATATTTATTTATTTTTTTGTAGCATAAATAGTACATATAAAAATATAAAGATAATTACTTTACTAGACGTCGTCTGTTCTAAAGCAATTACCTGGACAGTTTTTAAAAGATGTAATTGTTTAGAGGTAAGTAAATATAATGTTAAGTAAGTTATAAAAATTTATGTGATAAAAGTACAATCTGAAGTTATAAAATATTATTGAAAAAAGTTATAAAAATATTATTGTCTGTAATATACAATAGTTGGAGACAAAAATGTGTAGGTACTTAGGTTAACACAAATGACAAATTAGATTCATTTTGCTTTCTACCCACACCAAACAACCACTTTGTTATTTTAGGTTTGAAGTCGTTAAACACTTTAGACCCTTTAGGGTCTAGTGGCAATTTGTTAAATATTCGCGGAGCACAAAATAAGAAAGTTCGTTGAGCGAATTTAGTATTAAATTTTGGCACTGAAAAGTATCCTAAGCATATTATATTTTTAATCAATTCATTCAATGTGGTATTTTCTTTATCAAGAGTGACCCATTTTGAACTTGAGGTTTTCAAAAAAAAATGGTCAACAATACGACGAAAAAACCCACACTAACTCGATGTAATGGTTATTTTTCATACATTCGAGGGTTTTCACATCCCAAACGCGACAGTTTTCCTTGGTATGTCTGCTGAGGTGAAAATAGGCTTTGACACTGAATTGTGACGAATTGTAATTCTAGAATTTTCGGCAACATTTTCACTCCCTACCACCACGCACTGGAGTTTTTGCATCAAGAACCAACTGATTGAAGAGTTTACTGATTAGGTTTCGAATTGGTGACGTGATTATCACCAAAAATAACGATGCAGTCTGCGAATCACATTTACAACAGAACGTGAATTTTCATTAAAGGTTTATAAGATTGATATGGGTACGTTCTTCAGTTTTCAAACGCCGCATGTTAAATTTGACTTGTCTATGGATAATAAATGTCAAAGAGAACGAAAATGGCGCCAAATTCAAATCCCCTAGTGCAAAATGAGACATTCTTCTTCTTCTTCTTTCAAACAGGCAATCCACCCTTCAAGAGTGATTTGTGACATTAAACAAGTTTAAACATTATTTCATAGAAAGCAGTACAACAATATTATAGAATAGGGAATATTGCGTTACAAGTTAATACCATTGACATTCAAGAAATTTGCTATTATATAGCTTAAATGTAGCGAGTTGAGGGAAAGAAGATGACACGAGTTAACCGGGAGTTGAAAATTACCATTGACAAGATTATTGTAAAAAAAACCTGTGATCCGCAATGGACAGACAAAAAAGACATGGTCAAGGGTTTCCTCCTCGGCACCACATTCACACATTGGGGAGTCTACTATGTTACGTTATGTCTATTATAGCCACCTGGCAATGCCCAATTCTCATTCTAGAGATATTTGCTACTGTTCTTTTAGAGACTTTCCTGTTGGAGAACCAAGGGGTGCGAGGAATATATATTGTATACTTTAAAAAAAGCTGTTATCATATTAAAAACGTTAATTGGCACCTGCATCAAGTGACATTCTCGAATGAATGCTTTGTATGTACGAATTCATTCTGATAATTTCTCTTAAATTAAAATTTATTGAACTATTTTTAAAATTAAATTTTATTAATTGTGCATATAAAATGTATATTTAAAAAAAAAAACACATTTAAATTTTTTTTAAATATCGCCGCCCTCACCAATATAGTAGACATATTTTGATCACTCTCGGCGTGTCTCGCTCACAAGAATAGGTAAGTACACAAAAAACTTGTTAAATTCTTACCATAAACTTTCTGGTAAGGGTTTGTTGAGAGAACTCTGCGCCTACATAGAGAACTCCATAGACGAAGCTGTTGGTCGTGAGGGGATACTTGTGGAACATGGTCCGCGCGAACGTCGCCAATTTCGACGCCGCCATCTTTGATATCTGTGAATTTTCTAAAATATGTTAGTGTAAACAGGCATCGTAATACTGCAGCAAAGTGAACGTTCAAACGTATCCAAAACGTCACCCAGAGAGGTTGGAAACACGGCAAAATAGATCAGAAAAATCTATTATTTAAATAAATGTGTCATCATAATTTTCATGCTCTTATCCTAGAAAGGTTGGGGGGTCAAAATATCGACAAGGTGCTTCCATCTTTAGTCAACCACTCATGTTCCGTTCATCAGTTGGGTGAATTTGAATATCCCCAGCGGCAGTTAAAACGTAATCAATGTTTGTCACTCAATGGCTTCTATTTATCCAACATTCAGAATAAATAATTAGGCAAGTGACGTCAGTACGGGTGTATATCGATTCTCTCTCTCAAATCGAACGTCAAGGTTTTCAGTTCAAAACCCCAACACGTGTACGTGGTACTGAAATTTATCTTAATTGATTGTGAGATTTATCTCGTTCCGTGGCTGGGCGCGAGACACGGGCCATTAAGGTATTTCAATTGTCGGCACAAGCATTTGACTGAATAAGTTACAGAGATATATTTATTTTAGAAAATTGAAGTACGCTCTATGTAACGTAGTTAATGTAGGAGAGACAATTATTGGAGAACAATATCAATTTTCGTTTCGCGACTTTTTCAACACATTCTATTAACAGTGGTTGCAACATAGTATACTCTAGACACCGAGAATTCATATTGGATTCCAAACTCACGCGGAGCAAACATATACAAAATAAACTAAGCGCTGCTTCTCGTGCACTCTGCGCAATGTATCCATTACTAGGCAAGAAAAGCAAACTTGCCACCTCCTATACAAGGCCATCCTTAGGCCTCAACTCCTGTACGCAGCCCCCATCTGGGGCCACGCGATCAAGACACACACGAAAACACTACAGACCTTCCAAAATAAGGTCATCAGACTAGCTCTGAAAGCGCCAAAGTGGATTAGAGCTACACAGCTACACCACGACGCCGGCATTCTCCCCGTCACGGAGTACATTAAACAAACCTCCAAGCGTTTCTATGCGGAACTCCCCAAGCACCGAAACCCCGTGATCAATTCACTCTCGAATTACGATATAAACGTCCCATCTAAAATCAAACGTCCCAAGATAGTCCTCGCCTTGAGGCTACTAAATCACTGCGCCATTAAACAGGAAAAAATTTAAAAATTTTATAGCAGTATAATAATAAAACACTAAAAATAACATTTATCAGGCCATTATGGCAAACAATATGATGAAGGGGCAAGGGGTCCAGCGGACCCGGTGCCCTAATTGCCAAAAAACCAAAGTTCAAAGAGAATTCTTATCTATTACTCAATATTCAAACGTACGGGCAAATTTAGTTAAGAATTTTTACAGAACTAAATTAGATCATTTTCCGTATCCTTATTCTCGTTTATTTTCGTACACCTACTTGAAACATTTTAATCTTACTTACTTAAATTTGTGCTTGAAAATATATTAAGTGGGTATGTGGTGCCTTCCCAGATATAAATGTATTTTACATTTAACATTCTAAGTTTTGCTCAGTTGCGCTCTAGGACCGCGAGGAAAATACATGCAGGCACACATTCGACAAAGGCATTATTTTCCCCTCATCCCTGAACCCGAATAAAACCTTAGCTTGTTATAAACCTGATTCACGAAAATGCCGGGCATGGATCGCTAGTATTTTATAAAAATATCTTGTAATGAGAAAAATACTTATTTTCTTCTAAAAATTCAAGATTAATTTCATGTATTTTATTTAGCACGTTACTAAATACCTACTTTATTGTTTTTATTATAAATATATGTACCGTTATATCTATACGACCGCATATATTGTGTTAGGTAACATACCACTTAGGTAACATGCCACTATGTCATATAATCCGATTTCGCAGGACCTACCGACATATACATTTTTAATTTGATCTAGACGAATCAGCTTTCTGATTTAGTGACATAAAAATGATTACATTGTTACATATCTCATTAAAACACGTGCACAATCTACAATCATATACGTAATATCGGATCCAGAAATATCGTTTTTGCCTAATCTCAATTCGAATTACTTGCTATTACGTATATAGCGATTTAAATAAGTTTTCCTATAATTGTAAATTTGAACTATTTATGTATTATTCTAAAAAAATACAAGATATGTACATTGCAGCAGTTTTACTATACATATACAGTTGGTTTTTTTTTTTTGACGTAATGAGTCACTATAGACGTAAATTTAAGTAATATTTCTAAATTTTAATTTCAAAAACAAAAATAAATCTCACTGGGACGTACACCTTCCTAGGCAAGAATGTATCATATTTTCGTTATCTTAGCTTGATTTTTAGTGCAGAAGATGCGGATCATTTAATTGGATCTTTTTAGCTCCAGAACAGGTGAAATTCTCCCCGCCCACCCCACGTGTGCGTCTATTAAATGAATCTACCACTCCTAGAAGTTTACCCCGAACATCAAACTGACGCAACTGTCAGGCGTTGTACTTCTGATTGCATCGCGTAAATAATACACTTTTAATTTATGCAAATTGAACACAAGTCGGCCGGAGTACGAGTGTGTGCAAGTTGTCGATAATGACCGCATTTTAATTAAATAAATAAAAAAATCGCTTATTTACAATTTTAAAATCAGCATTAAATTGTCTAAAATAATGTTATTTTTCTTAATTTACTTTTTATTTAAACTTACTTAATTTCACATCAGTCTTTGAATGTAATTCATACGAACATTCTTCTCGAGCTTAAATAATCATATGTCTCCTTGGAATCATTGCGAAAATTCTAGTTCCCACCGTCATTCGACTAACATTTTGTTAATAATTTCACCGGCCAATTTACGCCACTCACGTTTCGATTTCGGCCCCGAAAGGAATAGAAAATGTGCAAATGAAGATTATCCCAGATTATCTAGAAATATCACAGATCGAGAGACGAGTGTTGATACTATTCGCGCGGCTCCGCGCATCTCCCGGAACCATACCCAGAACTGAGGTTAGGAAATAAATCTGTACATCTGCAAAGGGGCAGTCGCTTCTGCGCAAGCGTATTTTTATAGATTGCCGCCTTTTTTGCGGAAAACTTGAAAATTATTTCCGTTGTGACTTCTTTGTCCGTATTTTTGCAAGCATGGTGCGGTAATAATACTTCTCATCATCATCATCATCATTTTCGTCTCCTTATCCTGAGAAGGTCTCGACAAGGCGCTTCGATCTTGCCCTGTTTTTGTTGACGAATCTGTCAATCTGTCATCGTACAAATACAGTTTGCTGCTATTCCTTTGTCGCTGGTGTTTCCTCTGGCATCGCTGTTGATCAAATACAAGACCTGGGTATTCTTTTTGACTGCCATCTTCGCTTTCACATACACGTTCTTAACATAATCAGCTAACCTAAAAAATGACAGGTCTTGTACTTCGTAAAATTCTCAAACATATATTCTATTATTCCAAACTCTTATCCGTCATCTGGGATTCTTATTACAATAAATTCGCTGATGAATTGGAAAATGTTCAAACGAAGTTCATTCTAACTCTAAACTATAGATACTTGATACTTTAAACTTATATATATATATATATACAAAAACTGTCGGAACCAGTTGAATTGTCTACCCCGTTTGTCATTATTAAATTTCCGCGTCCCATCTCGAGTATTACGATCGCAACCAATTCTAGATTACGCTCTCCTATAATGAGAATGTGCCGAGTGTACAACGATGCTACATGTAAATGATTTTTCCTTGTTGTTATTTTTGCGTTCATAACTTTTGTACATAGCTATGCTTTGTTCGTGTCGTTTCCTTGTCTATTTGAAATATGTTAGGATATAAGTTATGTCATCATTTTATTTTTCTATGGCCAATGCTCTCATACTTATATCTGTGTTATTTTTAATAAATTAATAAATAAGCCATCTTAATTGAGATTTTCAGTACTTTTCACTCTAATAATGACACTACTGCTAATATACCTTATTTCGACAACCTGGATTCTTGATCTAACTCGGCTATTTAGCTGTATGTCAAAAGGAGGAGGATCATGGATAGTTGCTTGATAAAAAAAATCAAAAAACTTTATCGGTCGTTTTTTGACAAAACTGTTATCGACATCTATGTACATTGCCATGGATTGGCGTGCGCATACACTCGACTAAACAGTCGATCCGCGACCGTTCAGTTGTATGGGAGCACGCACACGAATGTTGGGAGATCTCATTGGCCGCTGTTTGGTCATATGCGCACTTGTAACGAATCGCAAAATTGTAAAAAATCTAGGGGTTCATTAATAATCGAGCATGTGCGCCTAGCCTAAGGATATATATTTAGGGACACATTTTTAAAAACTCTTTTTGACACAACTCGGATTTCACAATACGTGTAAATTAGCTCTACAGTCACGTGTTTCATTTAAAAAATACCCTTTCATTAATAAGACAGGTCAAACACGCGCATCAGATGTATTTTTGGCGATTCCGAATAGGTTTTTAGAAATAAAACCGTTTTGACACTAATAATTCACTAGTTCTACAACACTCTCACTACATTTTTATTTATTATTTTCTCTATTTTTATTTTTATTTCAGTCGAATCTTTATCTTTTTTGAATTAAATAACACCACAACAGCACGAAATAAACTGGCTACTTTAACACAGACGGCAGTCTAGCAAAGTAGCCAGGACAATGCTGTATATATCAGAAGTGGAGTCTACTTCACCTACCCACACACACAATAAACTACGAGTATTATACTTTATTACGATATAATTGTATCTTATTATAATTCGTTCACCTCTGTTACAACAAAAACATGTATGTCAATAAAATTTAATAAATAAATCTTATTTAGGAGAACACATTCTTATTGTGAAGTTGTAATTATTCAGAACATAGGTCTGTGATATTTTAAATATTAATTAAATATATTAATTATAAAGATATACATATAAAATCAATTTTATCGAAAAATATTGTTGTTGCGCCACCGGGATTCGAACCTGGATCTCTTTCCTAACCGGGGAAGGTGCTTTATCCAACTAAGCTACAGCGACAACGATAATTCTGGCGTCTGCTATCAGTTTACTCAAAGGTATTTGAGATTCTGTAAAAATAAGGTAGATGGCTCTGTCAAATGATGGAACGATTAAATGTATTAATATCAAAAAGGTAACATATAGGGTCGAAAATTGTCGCTAAAAATGTTGTCGCTGTAGCTTAGTTGGATAAAGCACCTTCCCCGGTTAGGAAAGAGATCTAGGTTCGAATCCCGGTGGCGCAACAACAATATTTTTCGATAAAATTGATTTTATATGTATATCTTTATAATTAATATATTTAATTCATATTTAAAATAAATCTTAGTTCCAAACTACAACTGTTCTACGAAAAGCGTACAACATATTGGCCATTTTTTCAAATTCAATCAAACATGTCCGTAGAAAGTGATAAGAACCATTTGATTCTACGCATTTTTGGCGACGAATTATAGGCTTATTATAGATTGTTAGTTATCAAGATGTTTGAAGTGGTGAATGTTATCTTCATCTTAAAAATGTTCATATCCGTTTCTAAACTTTTTGATCCACCGACGAACTGCTTGTTGAGAAGTGGTTCCTCTCCCCCATGCTTGGTTCACAATACGTACTGAGATGCACGATCCCCGGTTTAAATTCGTGAAAACTATACGCAGGGTAGAGGGACCTAGCCCCGGACACTTTACAAAACTCTAAAAATGATACACATATTTCCAAGTATTTATAAATAAAATTCAATATATAAATAGAAAAAATAATTTATTTATATAAACAACGCAAGAAAACGAACAAAAACTATTTTTTAAATACAGTAATTAGTGTTTTAAACTAATACAATTTTTTTCTGTTTCGCAAAAATAAAAATTGTTTGTCGGGTTTATTATCCACACGTTTTTCATGTGCCCAGTCTTTATCAAAATTTTCGCTGCATAATACAATCTACATCAACTTTCTTCTTTTCCTCCAATCATGAGTCGTCCGTTCATTTTCTTTTACGGGAATATAAAAAACGGGGAAATGAAATGGCGGCCAGTCGCATTCATACAAAACATCGGCGTGACTCTTGGCTGATGTTAATTTACCAAGTTGTCTTTTGTCTTTTACTGATAACACTTTTTGATTTTTGTGAACATTTGACACTCCTGTTTTGTCTGCTGCATTATATATTCTAGATGCAGGAAACTTATACGCCTCCATCGATAATTGTAATTGATCAAAAAAATTCTCCACTTGAGGTTTGTTGAAGCCGACACACCTCATTGTGCTGGTAGACTCGGGGGAGCGCAGTACTATTTAAGGATAGCGTTTTTTAAAAGAAGGAAAGCCATTTTTGACTATTCGTTAAAATTGTATTTTTAATGATTCTGCCAAAATGATATTTTTAATGATCAAAAGTCAATTTCAAAAATTCTTTTTCTTTTACTGGCATCAAATGATTGTCTAAATCTTTGATATGATCAATTATTTGTTGTTCGTAAGCATCCATAAAAGTACAATTAAAACGACCTGGCTTCGGCTGCAACTTGACTTCTTTCCCATGTTTAGTGCCATCATTCTCTCATGGAGGGTGCTTTTTGGTATTTTGTATTTTTATGCTGCACATCTCAACGAAATCTTCCCAGGAGACACATTTTACATTGCTTCCTTAAGGTTAATCGCTGTCCAGTTTCCTCTATTAAAAGTTTTTTCGGCTATAAAAAATAATAAAAGTAATAAATGTTGTCATATATCAGCTTTTGGTAATTTTCAATATAATTATAAACATTAATAAATATAAATATAAAGGTTATTTTAAATTTAAAATATGCGCGAATCGTATTATTGACTGTTACAATTTGTCCGGGGGTACCTTCCAAATGGGTGTCCGGGGCTACCGGATTGTTCACTTTTTTTCAAAAAATACTTAAAAATTATAGTCAATAAAATAATGTATTTATTATGCTCCGGTTTATGGAGTAGTAAGTCAATATGACCGTTAATTACAAATAATTACATAATACATACCTTAGCTCTGAATTACGTCACTTCGAAATTATGCCGGGATCAAAATTTTCACTAACAAAATATCTCAACGCTGCTTACAATTGAATGACTCGACGGGCGGACTTCAACTAACTACTCGCACCAGTCAAGACTTACTAAATGCTACGTCGTTTATGGTAGGTACTAGCGCTATATAGCAGCAGTTCCCTGATATTAGCTTGTCCGGGGCTACCTGCCGTCCGGGGCTAGGTCCCTTACCCCTAATTTTTCTTTTTACAATCCAACTTCGGATGGATGAACTCAATAAATAATTATAGTAGATTCCTAACTGCCAAACGAACATAAATATTTTCTAGCAAAATGACATAATATTAAAATCGGCCATCATTTTCGGAACAACTTAACATTTTAAAATTAATAACAAATTAAAAATTATTACTTAATTTTCTAAATCTATTAAAAACAAATTTCTTACAGACTGTTGATTTATCTTGAGATCCTGTCACGTTGTTAAATGAAGCACAGACCGCAGAGGACACATTCTTGTACTTCCGCGTGCGCCTGACAACTGAATCGAGCCGGCTGGTGACAGCGGCTGGGGACCTGGCTCCATCGTCAATTTATCAATAAAATTTATTAAAGTTGATTATTCGACCAATCGGAGACCGCACGGCAACCGACATGGGCCGAAAGCACAAGTGTCAAATATGAAAACTGTATTATGATATGAAAATACAAATCTTATCTATGTATGTACGTACTTGAGCACGCCACGATTGCTGGATCCTATATAGTCTTTATTGCCAGTTAGAAAAAACTCCAACATGGCGTTACTATCAAATTTAATCGTATATCTTATGGCCGGTGTCCACGGAAGAGATTTTAAATAGAGACAATCTGTGAGATGCGGATTATGCTCCCATGAAATTCTTTGGAGACAACTCTCAGCTTTCACTCCACATCTCAGAGATTCGCCATGTTGCGTCTCACTTTGCGCTTGTTGTACGTCAAATGTCAGCCCATTGATCGTTTATATTCCATTCCTCGGTGAATATGAATCTTTCCAGCAGCAGTTACAACGGAATAAATGTTTGCAATTCTGCTTGAATAACTTCACAGAAGAATTAGTTCCAGATGTAGTCTCGCTATCAAATCGAACGTCGCGTACTCGACTTGAGTTTAAGTCTCTTTCTATCGTCTCAAGCTGATCTTTGAATTTATTTCCATATGAAGATACGTTGCACAAACTAGACTATGATCTATTTTTGGCACGCTGCAAGACGCTTCCTGTCTGGAAGATGTGCCGTAGCAAACATATTAGTTGCACTACGATCAGATGCAGGAACCTATCTCACTGGACATTTTGGGGCCCTATGTTTTGAAACAATGACAATCTTGAGACAGTGTCACATCACACCGTTTAGTAAGAAGAGCGACCCAGATATAGAGACGATGTTTCAGGTTTAGACTATCAATAATAACAGACCTGGAGCCTGATGCTCCCCACCCGATTCGATAAAACAATTTTTCTAGGCCTTGTTTTTAAAATTCTATCCTTCTTTCGTTTTACTTCCCTTTCTCAGTGATTCGGGGCCTCTCGCCAAGGACGGACCCAGGAGGGAGGCGATGGGGGCGATCGCCCTCTGCCTAATTTCAAACAAATTAGTATTTATCGTTCGAAGCCCGCAATGTGTTTTACCCGGGTGAAATTTATTATATAAATTCAAAATATTTCTGTCAAGGCAGCAAGCAGATACTTTTTAGTCGCACTAAAGCTAATGCACCAAAAAGGTTTATTTCTCGGCTAGCCGATTGATTCCGGGAAGTAAAAGCAATAAGGATCGGGTTTTTTTACAATATATAATAAACAAAATTTATCGCCGCCCCCCTGGAAAAAATCCTGAATCCGCCGGCGCCCCTCGCAACTCTATGCACGACTTGCACGATTCTACAAGTCCGACCCTGACTATAATTGCATTGTTATAGCAAACCTTAACAGCTTAAACTGTTCTCATGACGTAGCGACATCACATTTCATTAGTGTATGCATAACTAGAGTATATTGATTTTTGTATAAAAAAATTCAATGCCTATCTATTTGTTCTCGATAAAATCCTACAGTATTTGACTGATCTAGACCAATTTTTGCATAGTTGCTCTTTAGGTTTCTGCGCAAACCCCATTCCCTCTGGCCACCCCGCACCCTCCCACCGACATAAATATGTTTTAAATTGAATGCCGTTCATTCAAAATGTTTATAGTTTCTCTTTAGGATCCTGGGAAAAAACATACGCACCATCCCGCTTCTCCCACCCCCTTCGGCCAAGACCCCTTCCCGTTATAAACGTGTTATATTTTGATTCTTGCGATGACACAGATTGCCCAGGCACTATTTCCTGCAGCGAAGTAACGCGCTCGATCCTCCGGACTGAGACGCACACAGAAGCGGACAGCGTCGACTGAACTCTCCAATTTATGATCTGTAAAAACAATAAAACAATATATTTTTAAGTTTAGTAGTTATTTATTTTAGTTTAAATATTTAAGGATTATGCTAGAATAAGGCGGCACTGTACATAAAGTGTCGCGCCTAATTAATTTGAAATACTTAACTTCCAGTAAATTGTTTAGAGGGTTTTTTAACAGAATTTTTTACCCTTGCAATTCATGTATTAATATAAAACACTTATGATGTTTATTACAATAAGGTAGTTAGTAAAAGTGTCAAAGCGATTAGCGCTGATGCACTTGTAGTAGTAGATTTGGCGGTCTAGCCGCATGTAGAGTACTCAGAGTATCGTAGACTCTAAGGAATTGGAAATATTTATTTTATAGTGATATATTTTATATTTCGCGTTTTCAAACATTTCAATTGGTGACTGAAAACTTTAAAATTTTCATTAAATTATCTTAGCGAAATTCATCCACAGACGCAATGACCAAAGATAAAGCATCGCTATCCATGGTCCGATAATCCATTTTTTAATTTGAGACAAAACAAAAAGTTACATATTAGATTTACGTAAAGTGCAACGCGTACTGGAACTGGCCGTACCAGGCACCAGGTAACTCTCGTACCACTTGAGTTTTTTTTTACCAGAGGCGCGTCGTAATTATACCAAAATACAGGATTATTAATATTAAAAAGAATAGTTCAAAATGTTCATAACAATATAATATAAGTAGTATTCGCAATCTGTATTATGATCTTCCCCCAATTATTTTTTATCTGCCGGGGGTGTTCGGCATACGTAACCAAAAATACTACCTTTTTTTAGTATTATAAAAAACGTTGTAAACAATCTCCTTACACGGCGAAATGTCGTACCAATTAGAAAATTGTAAAACAGTGATAATTTTATGAAAGAGAAAGCCGTGAATTAAATTTTGATGCCATCTTTCATCCACTGTTTCTTTTGGATGGTACCCCAATTCCTCGATCAGTAATACAGTAAAGTCTACCGACTCTATTTAAAATACCGTAAATCAATGACTCTGACTCAAGCAGACGAGTATCGTAAATTGGCGTGATTAGGCACTTTGGGGGTAATGGGACAATAGTCAGAAAAAAGTCTTATGACGTCACTTTGGCTTGAATTTTCAAATCAGTAATACGTACTACCACGGTGCCACATAATAATATTCAACGAATAAAATTTTACACAGCTTAACTTTGCTTGTAAAATGATTAAACAATTTGGTTTTTTGATTAATCTTATAATATTTTACAAAGAAGAATTTTATGCTTAAGGCTGGTATATTGTTTGCAAGTAAAATTTCAGATTTAAAAATACTTCACACTCGTTTTACTGTCGAGTGTCGCTTATAACCTAGTTTTGGGGAGAATAGGGACAAGTCGTGGGTTGATTAGGGACATGTTATGGGATGAGTAGAGACATATAACTGTACTTCCAGATAAATTATTATCTTGCCAGCAGATAAGTAAGCCGTGAACTTACTCTGATCCAAGAGGACAGAGGTATTTGAAATACGATAAAGATATTAGGAAAGTTGTTGGAAAAATAATAAAGGCAGAGAAAAAGCTGATATCTCTAAAAACATATTCCCATCATTATTTAAAAAAATATTAGCAATAATTGATATAATCCAAGTAAGTAAAATAGGACAAGTGCCGTCAGATCGTAATAGGCTATTACACGCGTTAATAGACTCCCGAGTTATTTGAAAGAGCGTTTGCATCTGTGGTAGTGATGGTAAAATCGTTATTTAAACCGTTATTTTAACTGTGATTGTGTATGATTGTAACAATGGTTGATTACTGATTAACGTAATTCTTCGAACAATGACTGGTACACTAGAAAGTATGGCTCCGACAGTTAAATCTTAGTTACCAATCATCGTTAAATCGCAGTTGCCAATCATCGTCCCAATCACAGTCACGTAACAGTTTACCATCACTAATTTGTGGGTTCTGTAATGAAAATTGTAAAATCTTTATGCATGCCTACAAAACTACAGATAAACGACGATTGAATATGTTTTTCTATCTTCTTTATTTGAATTTCATTTAAAGTTTATTTTCATCTCATTTAAATATATATATATATATATATATATTGTACAATATGTATCAGAACAGGTTTAGTAAATGTTTTCATTTTTGTCCATTAATAAATATTTAATACAGAGGACTATTACTTTCAGATACACTGAAATGTAGATGACTTGCAATATCGATAATAATTTGCACATACTCCAATCATTATTTTAATTTTACCGCCACATCCCGCCTTTGTAATCTACGTTTGAAGGGCGCATGCGTCACGCTGGCTCTCTCGCTCCCACGCGCGCCATCTGAGGCTACCACCTCTGTCATTTTTTCTGAAATCTACCTGTCCTAACATCCCGCTTGCTCGCACCCGTTCATGCAGCAACTCCTGTCCCTTTCTCTCGAGCGTGGCCAAATTCCGCAGGTCTGTAAAACCAACGGTTTTTCAAATGAAATATATTCAATGATGTGAAATATTCCGAAGAATACTTCCAAAAAGTTACAGAGATTTTTAAAAATAATTCTCCGGTTCAATTTATACGTACAAAAATCTTGAAAATCATTAACAATGTATTTTTTAATAATTTAAGATATATAAAAAAATTACTTTATATACATTATTATAGAAACGTTTTGGAAGTCAGAATATTTTATTTTATTTGGAAAACATACAGTTAATTAATAAAAACAAAAATCATAACCAGTTACATGTTTTTTCTGAAATTACAGAATACTTTAAACAGTGAAGACAATTTGAAAAATACCTATTAAATATATAATTAAGATTATGGTGAACTATCTCCTCTAATGCTAAAATAAATGAGAGAAAAAGTTGAAAATAAGAATACAAAAAACAGGAGATAAAAGTTATGAAGGAGAAAAAAAAAACATTTTCCAAGGGAAGGGGAGAGTAAGGGGATTGGAAAATGGGACAGAGAATAAAATCTCGGGAGAAATATACAAGAAAATAATAATTGATAAAATTTTAATATTTATAAGTTTTTTTATGTTTACAGCATTAAAGTTTAAATAATACATTTTATAAAGCATATTGATAAAAGGTATGGCTTCTAAAACATGGTTAGGTTAAAAATATTATTATTTCTGAAGCGTCATATGCTTTAATTTAATCTAATATTAAAACTACGTGCCATTTACCGTAATAAAATGCGAAATAGTCATTGCAATTGAGTTTATGTATACCGGAATGATGTAATCGGTGTATGTATCCAACGATAATTTACTTCATTACTCATTTACTTTTTGAAATCAATGTGGAAAAAATATTTTTCGTGTATCTAATTGTGTAAGATCGCTGACAAAATGTCATCGAAGATCTCGCAGACATACTCAAATATTGTCGTTCCTTTTCAACTGAAGTTTTGTAATACAGAAAATGTATGTGCGTCCTACTCTTACGTTCTCCCGTACGTTATTGAAAGCTAGCGCCGCCATTCGCAGGTGCTACGTATCGGCACTATCGGCGATCGGCAGTCGGCACTGTCGGCAGTTACAAACTCGCCATTGCGGAGGCGGTACGTTACGTGATTAAATCATGACATATTGTGAACGTTTTGTGAAACTTTCGTGTATTGTGAACATCAAAACATAGTTACTGGAAACATTAAATATTGTGATTTGATACGACATAGAAGTGACACAAAGTTTTTCAGTGTTTGGGAGAGTTGCAAGTTATTTTCTTGTGCTGAAAAAAGTTTTGTGGTTTGATTCTCGTGACAAGAACCGCTTTTGCGATTGTGTTTTGTGGCTCTGATTTACAACATTAAGGTGAGTCAAATGAATTGTTATTTGAAAACTCGCGTTCGTCTGTTTTGTATGTCAAGCTGTCAACGTTTAGTTTCATCTATGAACATTCTCAAGTGACAAAATAACATCGAAAGGAATGAATTTTTTTAATGTGTCTCTCTCACTTGTTTTCTTGGCGTAAATATTGACTCGCGATTCTCGAACACGTCCACAAGATTTACCGCTGTTTTTATGCAAATCTCTATCTTTGTTGCACTTTTATTTTTAGTCTAGCATAGTCAACCGTAACATCTTTATCAGATGCCACATTCATATAATAATCGATGTTGAGTAAAGGTAAGGTTACGATCGTGATTGTAATATTTCAGTCTACCGGGTGAAAGTTAAACAAGTATTTAAAATAGCATAAATAAATATATTATTCATATTTAATAAAAATGTGGTTTATTATCGCCGGAATAAAACTACTGTCATGTTTCCTCCCATCGGCAGAATATTGTGAATAAAAAAACGTCAACTTTTTGGTAATGGCGAAATCGCGGTTTTTTACTACAGAAATGCTTATTCCATCCAAGGTAGTGGGAACCAACGACAACACTAAACTGTAGCCCATCGCACAACGTTAATATTGTCGATTGCGAGACTTTCATTACAGTATAAATTATTACAATAGTATATTGATTAATACAATATAAATTATACTGTTTGATTTTCTTTGAATCTCAAGACGATTCGTATCGTCGTAAATGTCAACAAAAAGAAATACATAATAGTTATTATGCTCACAAATTGAATGTTATTATCTCATCATCTGCAGCCATCAATTATCCATTGCTGGATGAAGGCCACCCCATCATTCTGCGGATCGTCTTGAATATCAACAGGAAGAAAAATATAACAGCTAATTATGCTTGCAAATTAATTATACGAATGTTGCGGTCTCATCATCATCTTCTGCAGCCATCAGTTGCTGGATAGAAGCCTCCCCATGGTTCTATCATTCTCCACTTTGATAACTATAATTTCTACACTTTGGGCATCCTCTAGGTCATTTCAAACCGTTCCATTCCAATACACTCGAGAATATTATTTGTTCATCGGTTATTTTTACGTCTTGAAATATGGGCTGCCCATTGCCATTTACGCTTATTAGCAGCGGCAATGACATTCTTCACCTCTGTCCGCGCTCTATTCCACGTCTTTCTTTTTCTGTATCGTCTGGAGATATTTAACATATGTAGCTATACAATTATTTACATATTTAAAAAATCTTTGCAATCTATTTCATGACAGCAAAAAACCATCAAATCCATAATTGTAATCTACTATCCAACAATATGCTCTGCTGTTACGTGTGAAACATGGATTCTTACAAAAGCGTCGAAAAGGCACGGAATGTTTTTAAAAGAAAAAGAAAAGTCTGAGATAATCAGCCAGGGCAGTGAGTGACGTATCGGGTACCTTCCGAGTTGTGAAACTATGTGATCTAATCTACTAACATATGTAAAATACAATATATTAGTATACCAACAGGAGCAATATCTTTTTATGTGTTTTTAATAGCGGTTCTAGCGTGAAAACGTGTCGCATATCGTTTTCTATAGCACTTACGTTATGAATATATGACTAACTTGGATGTCCTTTATTTTAACTAACAATAAATTGATCTGTTTGGGCCATGTGACTTCATGCAGGGTCGTGACGAGTAAATAAACAGCGAGGCTATCGCTACAGGCGCTTTTTCATTGGGGCAACAAAATGCTCCATAAAGATGTGAATGATACAGTGTGTCCTAAAAGTTGGGGGGGTATGCCGATCGCTAGCCGCGTCCTTGGGAATTCAGTCGCTATGGAGCGTGTCCTTACCAGTTCGTGAAATTTTCCCTGGAAAATTGATATCCCGACAAGGTGACGTAAACTGGCTTCCACGTAGCCCCGACTTGACACCGCTGGACTTTTACCTATAGGGCTACCTTAAATCAAAGGTATCACAGTAATATCAACAGTAATAATCCTCCCTCTCTGGACCAATTAAAAGAAAATATCCGAGAAGAAATGGCAGCCATCACGGAGAATACGTGCCGAGCAATTCTCAGTAATGTTGCCTCCCGTTTAGAAGAGTGCCAGCGAAATAACGGATCACATTTAGAAAACATCATTTTTAAGAAATAAATTCCCAGGGACTGTAATTAAATGCAAAATAAACATTTTTTTTATTATCAAAACAATTCAAATATTTTTTTATCAAGGGACCAACATATTTAAGAGCTTAAACTATATGTTGTACAATAATAAAAATAATTACATAATCAAATTTCTAGTTTATGTAAAAACTGATTAATTTCTTCCGGATTTTTCCATGAGCCTTGACAGAAGTATGGTACGAAACGTAAGCTACGATCAAAATCGATACACGACAAAATAGCCCAGAAAAATTGTATTATTGCCGTGAACGCTGAGCTATTTTTATCTAGGACACAATAATCGAAATATCAGATACGTATAAAATATTTTTTATTAAAAGTCACATGGAAATACGTGGCTTTGATAATGGAATAAATCTATACCGTGGTAATTGGGGATGAAAATCCTCTTACTTGCAATACTAGTGTATTACTTACAATACATGCATTATATATTATAACTATTGTGTATTATATTTTATAAGTGTGTCCGAGTAAATTACGAGTCGAAAATGTTCAAGGAGTATGTACAAAATACGTTACATTATACCCATTATTATTCTACGCCATTGCTTCAGGCCCTAAATCATCTAACAAAAAAGATCTTTAATATTTTGTATTTTATTTATAATTTGGAATCAATATTTAAATTAATCTAAATAGTCGCATAACTATAACTTTTTTTAATGCATTTTTTGTAGAGATTAGGCACATTTAAGGATTTTGAACATGTTCGACTCAATTTTTTTTAACATGCATCTACTATTAAAATATTAGCACTAGATATGTGTAAAGTAACATGTTTGATGGTAGGTACATCTCATTTTAACGTAAGTACATATTATTTTCTTTGCTATTATTTTTCAAAGTAACCGTAATGCCCATAAAAGGATCCCTTCCGTCGCAGTGGCGCCATTGAGAAAATGTGGGTACCTACTACCTGGTACTACCCAGCGCCGGCGTTACGCACAGGCGGAGCAGGCGCCTGCCTGTGGCGTCCAAATCAAGAGGGCGGCCGAAAAAGATAAAAATTTAAAAACAAAATCCCAAGTTCCAAAACGATAATAGAGATAGTGTGTAATAAAAATAATCCAGGTGTAAACAATCAAAGAACGCAAATCAAATAAATAACATCATAGTTATTACGTAATAAAGCAGCAATTTGTAGTTAACACTAGTGACCAGAAAGTTTTTTTTAGTAGAAAGCTACCCTTGGACCGGCCTAACAAAATACTCGCTCCTAACGTGTGTGGCACGCGGGCGGCCGATTTATGGGGATGATTTTACAAAAATTAATAATACTATATTCACTTAAGTTACTAGGGTGGAATAAAACAATCTTACTTGTGGTGGCAAAAAGTCTGACGCTGGCGCTGCACTTACCTGTGTATACGAGAGGAAATCACAGGTGACAGATGTCCAACAGCACTAGAGAGCTTTCGTCATTTAGTGATATTTTACCCTTTACATGTATCAGTCGGTCATTCTGCTCTCCACAGGAAATGTAATAGTCAACGTTTATGTTAAATATACATTATTAATTCTGGGCTGTCATTCTTGACCCGTTATAAATATTCCATTGCGATTTTTTAAAATAATATTGGTCGAACAATCTAATTTATTTTATTAAATATAATCTATTTTTCCTTGGCTGAACCATAAATGAACAACCATTCTTTTACTTGTAATTTTTGTGTAATATTTATAGAACTAGCTGATAGGTACACACCCGACGTTGCACGGGTAGAATTTTTGACTTTTGTGCTTTGAAAAGCCTCTTAGTGTATTATATCTTAAAACATAGCTCATTCGTTCCAAAATCACTTCCACACTAACTTATCTGATAACTATTTTGAGTAGCTGTCGTTGCCCACTTTTAAGATTATTCACGTTGGCCACGTTTGTACCATTTTCCAACAATAGCAGCAGTGTGTTCGCGCAAACAACCTGGATAATGTGTTTTTATGATAAGCCACGATTGCGGCCTCATACCTGAAGGTGGGTGATTTGTATATACAGGTGCGCCAGATCTGTTAACAAACACTACTCGTATAATATAACTACTTTTACTATGCATACTTAACGTGTGTTGGGACCGATGTGTATGAATGCCAGAATGAAACTTGGTAGGCGAAATTTAGAAATTCAGATGAATATTGAAGGAATGAAGAGCCAAATTGATATCAGATGTGAAACGTGATCCCTTGTCGTGTTGATGTCCTTATCTTCACCTTTTTCTACAGCCCGCAGCAGATCTTCTGCATCTTTGACCTGGTCGCTCCATCAATTTAGAGATTGCCCTCTTTCTCTCATCAGATTATCACCCTTTCGCGGACAATGTGACCGTAAAATTGGAGAATGACAGACCGCGTGTCTCGGATCTATAATTGGTCCAAAATTGATAGTCAGACGGATAATGCGGCAGTAGTACCAATATCTCGTAAACTGTTGTAGGTACATATATGACACGCCGTCAAGAAGCGCGTTTGACATATATCTCCAGCAGCTCACGGGACTTGGGGGGGAACGCGACGGTTGCATTTGGAAAATTATTTTTTTGTGTTTTCATTAATTCACATATTTCTTTCTATGTATGTGTTTATTTTATGACGGGTCGTGAAACGCTTGTGGGGAGGGAATAATTGAAATGACCGTCAATGCAATACAAAATACAAGTAAACAACTTTTTTTTGTTTATTGAGATACACATATGTTCAGATATTTGTGTGTGTTTTATTTATCATTGTATTACATTAAAATAGTGAATGTTTATACTAACACTTCAATTAACAATAATTGTAAGAATTTTCATGAGGTTACAATTCAAAGTTCAAAGTTTCCACTATTATGTTAAATATAGTGGAAACTTTGAACCACAACTTTAGAAAACAACAAAGAAATTATTTTCTACTAATTTGTCTATTGTTTAGAAAATTATTTTCCAACATATTTTTTATAGCAACGATGCAAAAAATCGGAAAACGCATTTTGTTACAATTTACCCCGGTACCATAATTTTTCTTTATCCCAGTGATGTTATAAGATGTGTCGCGTTGTCTACCTCTAGCACCAAGTGAGCGGCCGTCGAATTATGTTGATGACATCAGAGAGCGCCCCACTCCCTTTGTTAATATACATTGTGCGTAGTCAGTGAGTCATTGTTGACTGTGTCGATCGATGGCACGCCGTTCTACATTATAAAAC
This sequence comes from Eubasilissa splendida, assembly GCA_031772225.1. NCBI lineage: Eukaryota > Metazoa > Arthropoda > Insecta > Trichoptera > Phryganeidae > Eubasilissa > Eubasilissa splendida. The sequence goes on along the minus strand of CM062854.1, from coordinate 3,344,366 downwards.
TTTACATCTTTCATTAAAATCAAATAGTGAGGAGTTCGTTCACCGACCGATTCGCTTTACGATCAGGTCGGTGGAATGGAACAGTCGTTAAGTGAGGACTGGCTGTATTTATTTTATACTATTATGCAGTCATTGTAGTATTTTTATATTTTATATATTTTTTGTCTGCGGCATGTACAATAATTTTAATTTTATTATTGAATAAATTATTTTTAATGTTATACTCATATTCCATGCTTTAAGGTAATTTCCGCAATTATTTACAAAGTGTCGTGTCTAACTAAAATGAATGTCTATTCTGATTTTGTTGCGAAATTGATTAAAATTGCAAGATAACGCTTGCGGGGGAGCCCTAAAAAACGAAGAATCTATATAAAAGGGGTGTATAGATAAATTAGATTAGACAGAGACGTCTTCAATGACCCGCGGGGAGGCGAAACGTATTTTGCATCGAACCGGTTATGTTTAGATATACCACATTGTACATTTATCGTGCAAAAAGGACGCCATAATGGCAATTCTACTCTGTTTGTTGCTGTGTGATTCAAACGCTCTTTCAGAGAAAATTCCCGAGTTTGGCATTGACCTTTTATAAAGTAGGTAATGCGATGGACTGTTTCTCTGTTTGTTCTATTAGATGATTTGGATATTTCATATCTTTAGTGGCGTGTCGCCAACCACCGCGATGAATAAATTATCCGCGATTCGTGGGAATAAAATTGACATCAGACATCTGCTTTTGCTTTTTGTGACGATATTTGTGTCGAATCGACCGGCCCTACTACGCGGTGCCTACCGGGGGTCGCAATACCGGCCCCTTTGACCAAAACCTGTATTTTCGATATTTAAATTTTACGAGTACCGGAATGCCGATATTTAGAGAAGCTTTCCTCCAGATTAGAGCTGACGATCAATGAAATAAAAACATTCAGAAAAATCACGTTTTCATTTTTAATAAGCTTTTAAAAAATAAGATTTATTAATTAAATATATTAATTAGAAAGATATACATATGAAATCAATTGAAAAATATTGTTGTTGCGCCGCCGGGATTCGAACCTGGATCTCTTTCCAAACCGGGGAAGGTGCATTATCCAACTGTGCTACAGCGACGATGTTTTTAGCGACAAATTTTCGAACCTATATGTTACCTTTTTGATATTAATACATTTAATCGTTATTTTTACGGAATCTCAAATGCCTTTGAGTAATCTGATAGCAGACGCCAGAATCATCAATTAATTTTTATTTAATTTTGGACACATTGATACAACTTTATTATTAGGAGGACACATTGTTCTCTTAAAATAATATGTGTTTTTCTTAATATTAAGTCAAATTTAAATAATGAGATCGTATAAATGACAACCTGTCAAATGTTTCATCGCTTGATTTTGAGCGCAAATGGTTACAAAAGCAATCTGATGACGAGAACACCACTCCACACCGGTCGGAGGAATAGACCTTAAGTTATCATCATACGCAATTCATTTACAAATAAAGCCATCTCTATTTTTTTTACCAACGTGTCCAATGTATCCATCAGTTGGTCTGGAATTTCTTCAGTTAGCTCGGTTGAGATACGCGGTGTGAGGGATTCACTCATCACATATTGATATGTTTTGCTTTAAATGCGACACGGAAACTAAGAAAAGCGATTTATGCTTTTTGAAAATGAAATACCGAAAGTTTCGAAAATCCCGGTATTTTGAAGCATTCGTTTTAGTCCGGTATGCCAGTATTTTCGGGATTCCGGTTTGCGACCCTTAGTGCCCACACGTCAGTTGTGCCCGCAGTCCTCGAAATAAAAATTGATATCTTCAGTAATCGGATCTGCCCTCGTGTGGGCGTCATTTGGTGTAATCGCGCCTTTATATTTATTATAAACGCCCCTTATTACACATGTCTTTATATTCCACATACCGCAATTCTCCACTCATGTGCATATTTTTAAGACTCGGAAACATCTTACCACTTACAAATCTGAAAATGATATATTACGCGTTTGTACAGTCACATTTGCGATACGGTATTATTGGATGGGGAGGAGCATGTGAAACTTCAATATCACAATTAGAAATCACTCAAAAATGATAATAAAAAATTTTATTAAAAAAATATATCCAAGTATATCACTTTTCACACATTTCAAGTACCAGAAATAATTGACATACACAAAAAAAATCAATGATTCAAATTTTCAAAATTAAAAATCAATTAAATATTAGAAGCGAATTCCGATTTATAAGATTTAGAAACCAAATTGATATTCCAAAACTAAAATCACTGTATTTATCAAGGCATAAAATTTTTTAACAATCTTCCTATCACAATTAGAAAAATTACAGAAATAAATTTGTATCTGAAGTAAAAAAATATGTACACAAACTAACTGAAACATAAATTCTCATGTATACTCCTCTATACACGAGTCTTACTCTCATATAGAAAAAATAAACGTTAAAAAAATTTATATATATATATATCCTATTAAGGAAAACACATTTTTATTGTGAAGTTGTAATTATTCAGAATGTAGGTCTGTGATGTTTTAAATACTAATTAAACGTATTAATTATAAAGATATACAAATAAAATCAATTTTATCGAAAAATATTGTTGTTGCGCTACCGGGCTTCGGACCTGAAAAATAAATAAGTATTATTATTGTATTGGAATTATAAAGTCTGATATCAGCAGCCTGAAGCACCTGCAAACATGTTTATATTGCCTTAACAATGCACCTTAGAAAGTTGGCTGTTGAAGAACATTTGCAACGATAGCTCTAAAATATACCAATTTAAAGAAATAAGTTGACTATACATCTATTTCTGACATTGTAATTTAATCGATTGTCATTCCACCGGCATCGCGAATCCTCTCTCTTAGTCAGTGCGCTCATGACCGAGCAAAGTGGTTCTGCTTCAATAGCGCGAACTGTATACCTTCACTGTTCGCGATCCTGGCTCTTATTTAGAGCGACGTGCATTCTCAATGATCACCAGTTTCTCCATCACTTCTATCAATATACCCAAGTACGAAAGAATTATTTCCCTGCTTGCTGCAGTATTTTTTTAAATACATCCTGAAAGGTTAGAGACATTTGTTAGTCTCACCAGGAGAACACCAGGAATTTAACCGATATACGTTCCTCAAAATGGAACGGTATTTCCAATCGGCAGTCCACTGTCCATTATCCTCTCATTCCATGCTCCACATCTTCGAGTTCGGTTTGGCCGTGTATCCGTCGTTCTGCATCACGTTCAACACTAGCATCGTGGCGTCGATAAGATTCCCGTACATTAGGGCTTTATATTATATTAATGTACTACTATTTATTAATAAAGATCAAATCCACACCTTAAAGGCAAATAAATGTAAGTTCGCTATTATAATCGGGATGCTTTTCTAAAAAAAAAACAGATATGAGGATACCAGACATGTTTGATTTGAAGACAATCTCGTCCAGCCGAATGGTGTTCGCCTCGTGGCTTCGATATATGTCTCTGTTGGATATAACGACATGACCGAGGTAGACGTACTCATTGAGATATTGAATTTGCTTTGTGGCAAACTCTAAACGATAGGTTTTCCAGGTTTGTCGTCACCTTGATTTTTATCAATAATCGTGACATTTGTTCATTTTCATTTGTCATTCCAATGTTAATCAAATTTTTACATCTGTCGGGTGAACTGTGACTTGTTAAATATTATAGTAGCTGTGATTGTCTCGAGAGTTGCTCATGATATTATTGCGCTTCCTCATCTTTTATCTGGATATATTATTGGATTTGGATCTATACATATAAGTGTCATTGCCAGTAAGAAAAAATTCGACGTATTCGGTACTTTGGCGAAACGTGTTTTTAATATCTCTTAAGCTAAGATTACTTAAATATTTTCTCTTTTATATATTCAATAATAGAACGTTAATATGTATTCAATTTGAAATGAAACATACATTAGCGAAATCGTACGAATTTTTACAAATGGCTAGTATATTGAGCATCTGTTTATTCGTAATGTTTACGTTTGTTCAATAATCTCAATTTTTTTTCAAGAATGTCTTTAAGTAGATATATATGTATATTTCAAAGTTGATACGTAAGAACACCGTTTGTACAATTCCAGGGAGGGAAATACAGAATGCACCAGCAGAAAAGCAATAGGCGATAGTTAGTTTGATTGCTGGTAGTTTTTAACTAATTGAAAATATTACCTGCACTTAATTTAATTGGTGCGACAAATTAACGACATGCTATCTCAACGTTACCAATGTTGCAAGAATTAAATTATTTTGTTTATATTAGCTTATTTTAAAATATAATATTATAATACAAGCTGTATGCACATTCGGCGGCTTAATGAAGATGATCGATAGCCACTGCACTGCACTGCACTGCAGCTGCAAATAGCTACTGTTATATATATATATATATAATTTTAGCCAGCACGGGTGCGAATATTTAATGGATTTTATTATAGAAAATCACGTAGCGTTGAAAAAATGATTGCTTTTCTTTTTCTTTTGATGAGCAGATAAAGAAGTAGACGTGGTGTTGTGTATTCTGAAAATGCACACTGCATCTCTCGTCAGCATTGGCACAATGAATAATCCGCACGTGACCTCCAACAGCGTACTGCCATATGGCATGTGCAGAATAATATATTGTACCCACCAATGATCCTTATCCTTATTGGCTCACTCAAATGATTTCTCACCAGTGGCGAAGATAAAGATCCACTTAAAAAATCATTGCAAAGGACCGGATTATTTTTTTCTCGTAAATATCACCAATCTAACCGTATCCAAACCCGTAAGGATAAAATTTTATTTTATTATAACTTTTGCGGGGAGCATGCACGACATAATAGACTCATATATATCGATTTTTACGGACATGATTTTTTTCGGATTCAGATTTTTGCGGACAAAAAATATTTGTAATATTATATTTTAACGTAAAAATTTGAAGTTGAGTTCAGTGTACCAATCGAATTGCATTGTCCAGTGAATAAAATTTTCAATTTCGCACATTTAGAAAATTCTAAATGGATCATGTATTAACATGTTTAGTCCCCCGACAATTGATCCCCCGGCATGCTGCAGGTTTTGAGAGCTCACTCGGTCGATCCGACGACTGGGGATCTTCCTTTTCCTCTCTGTCCTTTGACGTGACCTACCGTAACAAGCTTCTCTAACCTATTCTCTTCTCGCAAGATTTCCACAATTTATTTTGCCTAGTCAAACGGTTAACATGTGTAGTGCTTGTAGAATGGAGACATTTGTGCGACTCATCCACGGTATGTCCAGCACCACATTTCACCGCGTCAATAATGGAACTAGAAATATAATTGGAAAGTTTATTTATTATTTACCAGAAATTCTAGTTAATTACTGCATGTTTGAGTATATGGACTGCACGCCCCTTGGGCGTTAGTGTTATGGCTCTTGCCTACGATGAATTCTCAGCGAGACTCTGAGAGGCGGTAAAGGTACGCATGCATTAGATGCGCCATGCTAATCTGCGAACAAAACACGCACAGTGATGATTCACAGATCGCTTCGCGCTGAACTATGTGGTGTACTCTCGAGCCGAATCTTGTGGAGAAACCTCATCCGTGTTCACGGACCATCTGGTGTTCTTGTTGCCAGACGCCTGGGAGTATCTGGCAAAGCGTCATGCATGCCAGGGGCGTGTAATGCATACAAGCAAAAAAGCTGTGCATAATTAAAAATTCTGAGAAACAAATATAAGTTAAATGATCTATAATATGGATTAACATGAACGGATATATTTATTACAATTAGCGCTATCTGTGTACTAGTAGAAACTTTAATGGTTTAGTTCTAAAACCTACCACGACAACCCACCGCTGTATCCGTAGCGCTCTTGTCGACGTAGCTACAACTATTCCCATTACTATCATCTATTTTTAAGCTAGTGTTAAAAATTAAACTTTAAAAACACTATCAATAGTATTCTAAATTAACAAATAAATACATGGTAGGGTCGTATAAACGACGGATTCATTTTGTCTAAAGACATTGTTTAAACGAATGTTCATAATCCTGTGTACACCATATATTGTAGTGCATATATTATATATGATTGTATAATATCATCGGTAACAGCATAACCTAAATGTATAGCTACTGCACGCCACCGCATGCATGCAAGCACCGCATGTAGACAATCATACCATAACATTGATAACAACGTGCTTTAAACTTTTTACAAAGTTCTAAACCATCTAGGTGGTTGTGCTATTATAATATTTTTCGATATGCAGTGAGGCCAACGAATTCCACACCGTACGGCTCAGGTTACTTCGGTCAGCAGAATCCATACCGAGAGTAGTAGCAGTCAGGGGGTATCTACCTATTCGCGAAACTGGTTTATTTATGGGTCACGTTTTTTCTTTCGTGCCATCGAATTTATTATGGCTTTAACGCGAGCTAGGGCGCGAACCATGAACTCACCGTCCGCGGGACCGGCTGATGATGGCTTCGGTAACGCGCAGTGTGCAAAAAATATCCTCTCGTAAGCTTTCGTTCGTATGAACTGATACTCTTTGATACTCAAGTACGCGGAATTTTCTCGTTACGCTAATTATCTACGTAAAATATATTTTTCGTTAAAAGTACATTCCAAATTTATGACTATTACTACTGTTCTTTGTGAATGCCTTCGACAGCTGTTGTTCCCGGGTTACTTATTGATAATATAGTCATATATGCAGAATGAACACTACCACTAACTGGTGCTGGTTCCCTGGCGTCGTGGCTGGTCGATGTTATTGTTCTTCCTCTCTCTGGGTAGATTTCCGACCGACCGAAATGCGCATTCCCGTCGCTCTGATTATTAAGAGCTCCTTACCGGACGATGTACTGACTGCAAACGCGCTCCGCCGGTCGTTTGACCGCGATCCTTCAATCTCCGAAAAGCAGCAATATTCACACACATAACAATTAGGGATGATTATAAAGCACTGACGAAATTTATTATGCAAAATTGGTTTAGATCGGTCAAAGTGTATAGGATTGTATACACAAGAGCCAAAACATGCAATTACATATAAAAATTTGTTATATTTTTTTGGCACATTCATCAGATGTGGAGTCCGAAGGACAAGGATTGCAACAAGGAGGAAATATTTAATTTTGTCTACAATACAACCTGTTGACCGCACATATGAATATTTAAGATAACTGTCGGTTCTCTCACAATTGATATCGTCTCTATATCATATCACCGCCGATACTGTCGTGTTTCTCTGCCATAAACCAGAACAGAAGGAGGCTGTGACGCTACTTCCTCGGAGCGTGAATAATAAATACGTTGAGCAGTTCTCGGAGCGGGCCTCTCCGGGTAGGCTCGCGACAGTCGGGGAAAGCGGTGGCCAATCAGCTTCTGCATAATTACTGATAAGGCATGTCTCATTAACTCGTTACATATGCATGTAGGTTTACCTTTGTTACAGCTCGTATGTGCGTTTTCTATTATTATGGAGATGTGTTGAATTGTGAGAAAAGTGATTCCGCCGTATTTATTAACTAGAGAGAGATAGATACACACGTATTTGATACACTTGTTTTTTTTATTCTACTCGTTTAATTCACTCGAGACGCGTATCGCTCTGTAAGGGCATTATTAATGTAACAATTTAGCTCAACAACTTGTATTTATAACTATAATGGGAGACAGCTATACAATTTTATTTGCATGCGATGAAAAGGGACAATTCTGAGGATTTCCATATGTTTTCAATGCTCCGAATTATTCTAAGTTACCATTCGGTTTCAACACTAATAATATTTTAATATCATGTGTATATAATTTGTAGAAAAGGACAGCTATATAATTGTACAATCTAAGAATACAGTACGGTGAGAGAGACATTTTGGTATTCTGGAATTTATATAATGTTTGCGTGATATTTTTATAATTAATGCAGCAATGTCTAATTCCACATCCTTGGTTAGATCTATGTATAACAGAAAAAGGTTTCGGCAGAATCAAATCCTCGAATTGTCCATAATTTATAAAAATAATAAATTAAATTATATTAAAAAAACATATTTACCTCGGAAACAGTAAATGTGTTGTTTTACTATTAAAGTTGAAATTATATATTCACCATTATTAAGTACCTACTATTTAGATGGTAATTTCTTAATTCCTTCTTCGAAGTATTTTGTAGGTTTTGATGTGAAAAAAACACCGACAAAGTCGTGAACTTTTGAAAAATTTCCCATTAAACGCGTGTTGCGGTGACCTGAACAAGTATACATCTTCGGGGGCAAGGTCCGGAGAGTGAGGAGGGTGTGGTAAACCGACCACGCAAGTCTCAGCATCACGTGGCGTGTTTGAATTCCCAAACACTAGGTACGTGGCAAAGATGCACATTTAATTATTCCGATTTGGGATTTGATTTAAACTCTCTAGATATATCTAATACAACTTATTTACGAATAAACCAATTAAAAAGGCTTTCATTAAACAAATTTAGTATCAAAAAAAATGTTATGTTTTGTAATTTAGTCAGGTATCCACGCTTAAAATATTGTGGACTAGGTCTGTTACATTATTATATATTATTACTGTATATTATTAATACTCACATTTCTAGCAAGTTTACCCAAAAATCGCTGAAACTAGATCAATTCTGATAAAATGTGTAGATAACTGTAGATACTGATGAAACTTTAGTTTAATCAATATTGATAAAATGTCTTAATTCAGTCATAAAAATGCTGAATGCTTTTTTTTTTTAGTTACCTTAATACATTATTTGGGAATATTTTTTGATACTGAGTAATGCAGGCTCGTATACTCGGGCGCTTTGAAGATTTGCATAATGACAAATATTATTCGTAGCACTGATATTGTTGGCGTAATTCATTCTCTAAACTGCCACCGATATTTTGTTAGTTTTTTTATGTAAAAATGTCCCTGATGGCACCCACCACTTTTTTTAACTCTTGTAAAACCGATTGGTAACTCCCAACTAGTCTTTGACCTTGAACTTGCTCACGAGCTACCGTTCCGCCTCACTTTTCCTTCCTCATTCGCTAACGTTGTTTCTGTAATAAACAGAATTTTTTTTTTAAATTTTCGTTTGTGATCGAATTGTGGAAAGGCTATAGAAGATTACAATATGTTGGAGAAGATGACTACAGCTCCAGACGAGGAAATGGAGTATCACGATGTATGGTACAAGAATAAAGCTTCAAATCCACCTTCCCGTGTGCGTGTGCAAGAAGAGTTATCGCTGAAGCCTAAAGCCATCAATCTCGTCCGAGTCGAGGATGTTTTTCATGTAAAGTAAATTTTGTCCATGCATCACATAAGTGATTTTAGACAGTTGTTCAGAGGGATGGCAATTGCTAAGTCGGAGAATCTTACATATACTTAAAAATATATATTTTTTTAAATGTATCTTATTTCTCGTATAGGAAATATAGTACCCGATATCTCGTGTAAATATCTGCATTGATCTGATATTTTAGAGATGTAACGACAAAATGAAATTCTCTGTATGTATGATGCGCTGTGAAGACTCGACATCACGCAAAAATGTGTCGATAATACGTCGTACACACTAGCCGGGGTTCCGTGAACGTGCATTTCCGAGACGTGACGCCACAACTCCGGGTTCAACATTCCCAGACGTGTGCTGTCGGCCTACCTGACCCGAAGGTGCACTTTCTTACGCTCGGCCCGCCCGGGGCCTGGGGCCCGGGGCCCGGGACGCGTCAGCACTGCGAGCTTTCGACAAAGCTAGGTAGATACTGCCGCTTGCTTACTTACTTGCCGCACATATGCCTGTTGCGTGAAGGTTGAAACATGTGTTATTGGTTCATTACTACCATTACATTAGTATGAAACAAGGTATACCAAATTTAAAAAATACAAGCATAGATAAAAACATAATAATTGATCTAAACTATTAATAATGGAAGTCGAGTGGTCTGTAACGTAAGAAACCATTTTGTTTCCTTGTATCGAAAATAAATTTAATAAAAAGATTTTAATTTTATCTTTGGTCGGAATTTTTCTATTATTGTTATACAATACATTTTATGTAAACTGAAGAGTTCATTGGCGTAGAAAAATAAAAAGGAAAAAAGTACCAACGAACGTTTGTTTTTTTTTTAAACTACTCGTTCTGTCCTTTAAATCGTTCGAGGCGTTAATAAATATAACCCGAGTATTTCTATACTTCTCTACCATACAGGCGCTTAGATATTTCCTTCCCTTCACACAAGGTCACGGTCTACTGGTCCCCCTTTAACCGGCTGCCCCTGCTAACAATAGCAATCCACCTGATACTTGCTGTGTTCTTAGTCCTCAGTACCTGCTGTTGGAGCCCTTACATCGTGTGGACAAAGGTATGATTCCCGTCGATTTCAAATAACGTTTTGATTCAATAAGTTAATAATTATTCGTCGATTAAACTCTTATTATTAATGATTTATTCTTTAATATTTGAAATGAAATCAGATATTTGTGAAGTTGCGATTATTCAGAGCATACATAGGTCCCCGGTAATTAAAAGTTATTAAATAGATCTATTTTTCGAACAAATACAGTAACTTGAATCTAGAACTTTATCGATTAAACTATGGTAACATACATATATTGAACTTGTCAAATTTGATATTTATATAATGTGTTACGTTTTTATAGACATCTATATTTTCCAGTTGGTTAGTGATGTATACAATTCAATATAGGTGTTAGTGAAACATTCCACCGGCAATAAAAAGTTCTGCGTTCAAGCTTCGGTATTTTTTCAACAGATACATTTGTTCATTGTATCTCTCGCAAGTGGTAAATCTATTTTTTTCTTCGATTATTCTTTAAAATCAACAAATAACACTTGAGATTTAATGTAAACATGACATAGATAATGATATTATAGAGTAGTGTTGAGTGTCAACTGCACCGCCTGCCTTCCGAGAAGCTGATCACGTATTGTTATCCGAAGCATTCATCTCAAATTAATGTACTGACCACTGTTATAGAGTGCTATTCTTCAAGACCACACAGCTGATCTGCATTGTACTGTTCTATGTTTTGTAAACGGACTTGTATTGATTGAAACTTCACTGGACATTTTGCTACTTTAATTTATTGCGTGGGAGTGCCCAGATTCCCACATCTTCAGTTAGCACCTGGCGCTGTATGCACCGATATAACCCGGGGCTATTTTCAAGCAGATTGTACTAGACATTACGAGGGAGAACTGAAATTCTGCGTGAATTGGTTATTTGGACACTTAAAACTCAATAAACGTAATTACTTCAATCCGCCAAGTCTTTATATAGAAAATTTTCCTTGATGGTACATTTTTATTTATTTGACATTATTTACAATTTTTACATTTTTTTAAAATTACATTATTTTTCTTTTGCTTACCTCTCCAAAAAAGAGATCAGCTCTTATGCTTGGAGAGGGAGTTACACTACAATAATTGTATATAATACCTTACATATTCTATTCATTGTCCATTTCTGTGCTTCTGAAGTATTCTGTAAGATTTTAAATATGAATTAAATATATTAATTATAAAAATATACATATAAAATCAATTCTATCGAAAAATATTGTTGTTGCGCCACCGGGATTCGAACCTGGATCTCTTTCCTAACCGGGGAAGGTGCTTTATCCAACTATCCCGGTTAGGAAAGAGATCCAGGTTCGAATCCCGGTGGCGCAACGACAATATTTTTCGATAGAATAGATTTTATATGTATATCTTTATAATTAATATATTTAATTCATATTTAAAATATCACAGACCTATGTTCTGAATAATTACAACTTCACAATAAGAATGTGTTCTCCTAAATATTCTGTAATATTGTTTATTGTCCAATTATGTGTTTTTGAAGAGTTCATTTAGTTTCTTTTTAAACTCTTTTATATCCTTTACATAATAGTAATCTGTCATTATAAACACTTATCATCGATATTGTAACACCATATTGGATGTTTTTATAACGTCGTTATATGTGTTCCATATATATCCAAAGTGCAAGGAATATACAAAAAAAAAATATTTTGATGATAAATTCTTTTACGTGGATCCTAACGAACCGTTGTCGGGAGTGGTTCAGCTAAAATACTACAATGGAACAACACGAAATTATATTTACACTAGTATATATAAAATCTCCAATTAACATACAACCATGTAACACTAATGAGCGGCGTCGTGTATGCATACTCGTGTGTTACAAATATTACCTGTTTCTTTTCATTTGAGTCACTTAATTTTTAATTGATTCTTCCACTCGTCACAGACCCTCGCTCTGGGGAACCTCGTGGGAACCCCGACAAACATTGTGCACCGCCGAGGTTCTTCCATTCAGTTCCCATGCTTTTGTTGCCGTCTGCCTCACTTTACACCTGTTTCTTTACAGTTCATCACTCTACAGGCAAGCGTGTACCTTCATTCTAGAGCCTTCTAGATTACCGCAGTGGAATCCGGATATTATAATCACGGATAATGTTATCAATCTGTTATTGTTATCGTAATCAGTCGGTCCCAAATCTTTCTTTAAAATAGTGCACCTATTATAATCAGATTTCGACTTTTGTTATCGATACGCGGATATAAAAAATTGACAATTTTAAGAAATTCCTACAAATTATCATTTTTTTGATTTATCAATACCCCAAAATAATTCTTAGAAAAAAAATAGGTAATTACGTAAATGGATTCTTATCTGAAGCATTACCGTAACACGTAATGTCAATAAGTTCAGTGCATAATTGTTATTTGATGATTAAAAACGTATTAATCGGTGATTTCAAAGTGATCAGCCTGTAATCCTGTTGCGATTTCTCTACTTTAGTTGTATTATTTTTTTTAAATTGTTAATGTTATCAGCCGGCTATTGTTATCAAAATTTACAGCTTCCGTAGTGATCACAGTAAGCGGATTCCACTGTATTATCATTAATAATATATCAGGTGATGTATGGGTAGAAAATTGTAATTTCGAGAACCTTCTGAAAATTTCACAAACCTTCTGGAAACTCCTATTCTCAATAACCGCCACCCCCTCACCGCGACAAACCCCTGACAGGTTTTATGATGTGATGTTCCCTATCGTAAAAGTATAGGCGTGGTAAGTCTTAACGGTACCCTTACAATCTTAGGCAGGGATTGGCTGATTAACTATCTATCTATATATATAAAGGAGAGTGTCTGTGGGTGAGTGTGTTTGTTTTTTATACAAAACTACAGTTTTATTACGAGCTAGATGAAGTTTTGCACACTTGACCTTTAAAACAAGAGGAAAGTCACTGTATACATGAGAATTCGAAAAACCACCCCCACCCCAATTTCCCGCCCCTTAAAACAGAATTTTGATACTTCTTGATGAAATTTTGCACACTTGACGTTCAAAATGAGAGGAAAATTACTGCCTACATATCTGATTTCGAAAAAAACTACCCCTATCCCCCTAAATGAAGCCTCTTCACTCCGCGTAAAGCCCGGGCAACGCTGGATACCTCGGCTAGTTGTGCATAAATAAGGTCAGTTTTTAGCCGATGCTGATTTAGCCGATGTCTTTTGCCATAACCTGAACAGTTTGAAATCTTAGAACACCGACTATAAAGTATACATAACAATGCAATGTCTACACCCATACTTACTTTTCTGCCTTATGGCGTTGATCATAAATGTTAATATATCCATTCAATAAATAAATTGCAATTTTCCAGAAATGATAAACTGAATTTTATTTCATTCGTTTGGCTTCGGCCAAACGTTCGGCAGATTTTAGCCGAAGCCGAATGTGCAGCCGAAGGTGGCCGAAGCCCAAGCTAATGAAGCTAAATTTTTATAGCGCCATTTTCGTAAAAATTTCGCCTCAAGGACGCTTCACACATCAAATGTTTGGTCGTAGACTATTTTTCTATTTAAAATTTAAAATTGTTATTTGAATTTATGGATATGATTTTTGGAAAAGGTGCGTTTTTGGTTCCTTTTTAAATAAAGTCTCTCATATACTGTTCCCTATGACGTAGGGTGAAGAGTTTAAACTCTTTTAAGCTTTCTATCGCAAATGCCCGTTCACTAAACTAAGACTTCTCACAACGACTGGTCGGTTCTACAACCCTTCCTGCGACTGAAGTAGAGGCTGACCTGAGAGTTTGATATATACCATTCAAGGCGCCATGGTATGGGTCGCCTTGTACAATTTAAATTAAAGTATTTTAGGGAAACGGAGCCAATGTATGTAGTTCTCGCAAAAGTGGTGTTAAGTGAGAGAATTTAGAAAAGATTGTAATCTATTCAGCTATTTGATTTCAACATTGTTATTGCATTTTAATTTTCACAATTAAACAATGTCACTACACACACGTTGGATTATTGTCACTTATATAGTTTCGAGAGGTGCAGTCCCTCTCATCATCAGGTGATAACTAAACTCATTTTCTTAGTTTATTTGTGTTTCTTTTGTTACTTGCTATGTCCCGTACCGTACATTCTTCACTATATTGGTAAACATTTCATGACTACACATTGCTCATTCATCATCTATGCAGTCTCCCATCGAATTCGCCATCCGACCAGTTTTGAATGCGAATTTATCATCTCATAAAATCTCTACTCTTAATTCAGAATGTACCACGACTAGAGAAACCACTTACCGTTACCTCACCTAGTACAATACATACGTACGTACTCCTTACGTCATGCGTCGTATAAAAGCTGTTAAATTCGGTACCATTCGGTGCAACGGCACCTACCAACGCTGTTGCTAATTATCTCAGCTCCCTCCTGTAAAAATTATACACACTTCATAATGTATTCATGTGATATTGAATAAGTATCAGCATCTTTGCTCATTACGATCGAAAATGTAATATGTTGGTATACATGAAATACTCTTATGTATGCACTGGATTTTTATTAAATTTATCATAAAGGACCGTCATACAGATAGCTTAGGTTAGGTTAAAACGATCGTTCTCACAATTTTCTATTTAGGGAAAAAAAGATCTGTCTTTGGCCGGCTTAAGTGATCATTTTACACAAATATAACGTTCACCATTCTCACCAATTGAAATATCTATTATTTGTTTAATAACAGTACTTTTGTAGGTGAAAAAATGTGTTCTTGGACATATTCAAATATTCCTAAAAAAAAGATAAATTACATTTCGTAGGTATATTTAAATAAAATTACTACAGTCACGATGTATAAAAGTGAAGTCTGGAGCTGACAAAAAATGAACGATATGAGAGTTAATCTTAACAATTTGTATGAATCTAGATGAGGTGAGAGCTGTATGTCGGGTAATTTAGGTACTTTTATGCATTTACGAGTAATTAATGCTGTTTTTTTTTGTTTAATTATTCTCCTTAACTATATATAGCGTACGTCGCGCATAATGTTGTCCAGTCTGTATTTATTACAAATTGTTTCGTTTTTCGCGTGTGCTAAGACGCCAGATTCAATAATCAGTATCAAATCTGAGAGCGCCGGTACAAATCCCTAAAAAAAATCTGAATCTACCGCGGTTGTGTCACGGGTGGGTATACCTACATTAAAAAACGTTTTTAAATCATTTTCAACATTGAAAATAGGTTTTGTTGGTCGTGGCGGCGAAGCGGGTCACCACCTAACAAAAGCACTCTGTTTTGCTAATTATGATTGACTTCCACGCGTGGGAATGAAGAGTATTACAAAACTCTTTTATTCACCGTATCAATAATTATTCATCTCGCATCATTTGAGTGTAAGCGTTCATTGTCTCGGACCGTTGCTAGAGTATTGTGTAACTCGATCTGAGATCACGCCTCGTGCTGATAATTACCTTAATTATAATTAATTCGCGATTCTTTATTGAGCAGAGTGCGACTCATTGCAATACATCAAGGTGAAGAATTAGTTTATTAAGTTTTATTTAAATTTATACAGAAAACTACCCTACTGATAATCTTAAATGATGTATTTTAGATCTTTAAATAAATAAAAACAATAGAGAATTTAACATTGTGTTATAGATATGTAGAAGACCGTTAAGTGTAGCTTTTTTATTAGTTCACCTTTAGTAAGTAATGTGATGACGGGCCACGACAATTAGTTTTGAAACCGATTGTACAAATACAGATTTGGTCTTGACTGGTTGACAAGCACCAAAGCGACGCAAAGCAGAGGAAGATGGAAGGGGACACTTTTGAATCCCGACCCTTCTAGGATACCAGCCTCACTGCAGTGTGCCTATGCCGAACCAAACATTGTACACTAATTCCTAAGTGAGGAAGCCATCAACTATAGCAGTTAAAATATTAATAAATAGTTCTTTTACGAAAAATAGCTCCTTCGTATGAAAGAGAGACTAATACGTTTTTGAATAAATCACCAGAATTTTTTGTCTTTTTTTTGTGTGCAAATAAATAAACAGTTAGAATTTAGAATTGCATTTCTAGGTCATTAAAAATGACATCATTTCTTAACTTTTTCGTTGACCAACTCACCTTTATATTTGAACATATTTATTAAGTGCACACTTCTAAAAGTATATATACAGATTATCCCAAAAGTCAATGTCATCCTTTGGAGGGCTGAAAGGGCCAGAATATCAAAATATGAACATAGTAAAAAATCGTCAGTTTTAGAGATATTTGCACTTTTATGAATTTCGCGAAAATCGAAACCCTGGATCAGTTTTTCGAGTGCTAAATAAAACAGTAATTTTCACAAAATTCATAGAAGTACCGATATCTCAAAAACTATCAATTTTTTTCTAGTCATATTTTAATATTCTGGTCATTATATATTTAGTTGGCCTACCAACCAGCCCTCCGAGGGATGACGTTGACATTTGGGACATACTGTATAAAGCCTCGCGGACTTTAAGTATGTTCACAAAACTATTTTTGTTCATCTGTTAAATAACACTGTTTATCGTTTACCACGATTCACCATTATTTTATTCAATTGTAATATTATGTCATCACACATTCGCTATAACTGAAATGGTTCACCAAAAGCGCTCCATGCGTAATCTATCGTTACGAACTGTTGCCGTTATATCAATGGTTAGTTTTCCTCGGAAACGGAACGGTGGGAAAGAGTGCGATGCATTTACAAATATTCGATTGCTTTAATCGTAATAATTAGTGTTCATATCTGACATCTCACACACTGCATACTGCGCCACCCACGACACGTTTAACGGCGTTGCTTCGGGAGATATCACGCCGCTGCGTCGAAAATCCGCCGTGTTGAAATGCTCAAGTCACCGGCAATCTCATTGTTTGTGAATAAAACAGGCTTCTATATTATTATTTGTACATAAAGTGTTGTTACCGCCACTGTAATATGTAATTACGTTTTTATATCTATACTTGACCGTGTTAATATGAACAATTGTCTCGCTTTTGTGTCGAAAATCCATTAAGAAGTAACCTCTTGTTTTTATAATTATTTTACCTAATCAAATTTTAGAAATCATTCTTGTATATATATAAAACTCGATGTACTGCACGAGAGCGATGTGTCAATTTTTAATTTTTTCTGTCAGAAATTGTTTCTCGATTTCGCAACTTCGCATTGTATTATATTTAAAAGTACTGAACCATTTTATTAATATTATTATTAAAAAATGTAACTATCGAGTTTAGTATATCTGACTATGTGTAACGCTAAATGGTCAGTAATAGTAACAAACCTTCGGGTAATAATCTACCTTTTCGATTTTATATTATTTAACTTTATCAAAATCATTTCATCTGTTAAAGTGGAAGCTCAAGCTGTAGTCTTTTCTCTGTTCTACGACTGGCGTGCTGCGTTGAAACTGATCTGTTAATAATAATAATAATAATGTCATATTCTCCTACTGCCGATCTCCGTCTAGTGTTGAAATAGGCCTTCATTTTTTTCTCACTGTCTCTTGTGCATTGCTTCCAATTTTGGCCAAAAATTTGACTGATGTTATCCGACCATCGCTATATTATATAACTTATATTATTAATTTATTAAAAAGATATGTCAACATTAGAAAGCGAGCGATGAAAATAAATTTTCCTTACATACTTCGGATACAGTTTAATCAAAAATCGTAATCATTGCAAGTGTCGTAGCACATTTGCAACATGTTTGGAACGGCCACGGCATACTTGCAACATGTTTGGAACGTCCACGGCATACTTGCAACATGTTTGGAACGGCCACGGCATATTTGCAACATGTTTGAAATGTCCACAGCATACTTGCAACATGACGGGACTGTCAATAAAATTCCGTCAAATTATCACGCGCATTCTTGACTGATCTGAAAGGCATTTTTATTTATGAACATTAAAAATAATGAATGTAATTTCTGCAAATTTCTTGAACAAGAGTAGGTTAATGGTGAGAAATTTCTACCTCTTGACTAGTTTCAAATTTTTTTCTCGCAGGCTCGACCCTGTTTTAAGTAGATCAAAAATAGATTCGTAGATCCCTCTGAAATAAAGCGCTTAAACCGTTAACGAATTTTGTGAGTGAATTATCAAATTTTGTAGATCGTTAAACTTTAATTACCCGTGCCTGAATCAGTTAACAAACTATTCCTTCCAATTGATTTATTATGTTCGTGTAATTGCCCCGATTTGGATGCTTTCTCCTTCGCGAAGAGATCGTGTGCATCACAGGTGACATGGACAAATGTATGCATATTATTACAGTTTCTCACGTCTTGCATAGTTACATTTAATCATAGAAAGGTGTCAGGTAACTTCACGCTTGCTGATTGATTTATATTCACGTGAATAATTTATCAAAACACGTTCTCCGTGACATAACACACACATATATGGATCCAAATCTCTGTTCCAGATGTGCGCCTATTTTGTGGCATTATCCGCGAAAACGACAAATAATGCTCTGGTAAAAATGAGAATTGGACTATTTTTCAGAAATGCGGTAATTTTATATGCTAATGTAAACTGTTCCGACATTCTCAAGTTAATTTAGATTTGCAAAAGACTAACGGAACCAGACACGAACGAATCTGCACGTATTTTTTTATTTATAAAAATGTGAATATAAAACGTGTCATATCAACATTTTAATATTTTCAAATGAAGCCTTAGGAAGGCACGCATCTTGGACGCCTGTAAGAGGAAATCCTTGACTTTTGTTATTGCAGGCATGCGTCCTAACTTCTCAGCCACACGATCAGATAGGTATAGGTTATCTTTAATTTATCTCCGCCATAAAAATATTTCAAGTCAAATACACAGACATTTTTTAAATATTGTTAAGATAAATTTTGCTAATACCGAGAAATAACCGACTACACAATGGCATAAGTATGTCCAGCGCAAAGATATAAGAGCTTTAAATACGCTATGTGAAATGTCAAAAATCTGTATAAACTTTGAGCATTCAACTGTCTAATAAAAACGGACCTGAAGAGTGCCCACAGGACTGGACCGCAACGGCGATGATAAGAGATGATGGCGCTCTGTGGTGACTGCGGTCATGGACTTCTTGAAATATTTGTCAGTATATTGATACCTCATTTCACGAAGAATTTTATCAAATTCAGTTCTTCAGTTTAGGCCGATCAAATAATGCGAATTGATGATATACTATATATATATTGATACTTTCATTCAGTGCATGTCGGTGCAATTATATATTCACACCTTTTCCTTTTATTTTATTTGTTTTTCTTATATAAAAAAAAAACATATTTTTGCTATCCATAATAATATTATGTTTCCCCGTCTATATCTGTGACTTTCTGGATACACCGGCTTCGGCTTCGGTAGTGTCATTATGGTCGTATAGTGCTTGATTTAACGACATGATCTGTAAAAACGAAAGTATTTTTAATATCTCTAGGTTAATATTTTAGCGAAATCGTATATCTGTCATCTTTTCTTCTATCTATGATAAGGAAGAAATATTACCATAGAAATTGTTTATCCATGATTCTTATATGTCATTTTTGTTCGTTCTGACAGCTAACTTACAAAGATGGAATAATTTTAATTACATCGACATTTTATTTACGTCCGGTTTGTTTTAGAGAAGTATTATAGATTATAGTATAGATTATATTAAGACCCTGACCGCGCAGCCAATATCGGCATATATATTAATAAAAAAACAAAAATTTGAAGTTGGCGAAATACTCGTACAGGCGTCTGTCTGCCTAGCCCGTCAGCAACCAATCAGTAATCTGTGATGTCTTGTAAAACGAATGTAAAGATAAAATTTATTACTTTTAAAATTAGTAATATTAACTTTGTGGTTAAAATTCATATTTTTATTTATTAACAATAGTGGGTTTTCAGAATTTGCTAATCATTTGATAGAAAAAGGGTCATGGTTTTGATAAAAAATTGAGATTGTCAATTTTGCATATAAACAGTGTTGGTCACAAATTAAATAATTTGGAATCGTTGGAGATAAATAAAGCGTGTAAAACTCATCAAAATATTATAAACAACCAACTAAATTTAACTACGAGTCACATTCTAAAATTTTTTTCCTAAAAATTATTTGATTAAATTTGTATTAAGTAACAATTTGAGTTAGATACTAAATTTTTTTTTTTTAAAATAGATTCTGGTAAAGAAACAATAATATATGTTTTAGTTAGTAATGACATCCTGAAGAAGAAAATGGTATTTTTCGAAACCGGTAGATGTATTTAAACTCAATTAAGTGGTTAATAAAACAAAGATAATAAATAAAAATATAAAATTTATCGATTGCTAAAACGACTGACAAATACTTCTGTTAAAAGTGGTTGCGATTTTTAAATTTAGAACAGTTACCCATCATTTCAATTTTAAGAATCGACTTTGTATACTCGTAATTTCATTGAACATTCGACACGAGTGTAATCTTCAGTGTCTGGGTGTTCATGATTTCACGATGTCCGCATTGCACATTGAAGCATGCACGTAATCGTTGCACGACGATGTGTTATTATTGTGAACACTATAATTATCCTATGTAGGTACTGCGTGCTTTAACACTCTTTATTAGTAAGACAATTATGCGGGGACCACATGATTACTACTCTCCGCATGAAAGCATGGTGTGTATAGTTCAATAAAAATGACTTCGTTATCTTTATTTTTTAGAAAGTTTGAACGCCATCCGTCGTACCCAGTGGCGTGCAATATGTATTCATTTAGGTTATGCTGTTACCGATGATATTATACAATTATATATAATATATGTACTACAGTATATGTTGTACGTAGGATTATAGACTTTCGTTGAACCATACCATGTATTTATTTGTAATTTTACATTACTATTAATAGTGTTTAAGTTTTAACGTAAAATAATACCCTTCTTACCCATATAAAAATCAATATAAAAAATGTATTAACGTTTTTAAGAACACTTTTTATGACTGAACATCATTATTTTATTGTTTGAAAATCCTTCACGTAATAATTTAACGAAATAATTATTTTTATTAAATGTTAACGTAGGAAATAGTTCTGCTAATTGCTTTTTGTTTTTCTCAAATCAAAAACCAATCCATGCACCAAATTTAAAAAATTATCATGAAATCAACAGGTTAAAAACAGTAAGATAGTAAAATTCGCAAATTAGTAAAAGAAGAAGGAGACACTTCAATGATTTGCACGCAGTTGTAACCCTTTCTAATGTTTTTCTGTTAAAAAAAACTGCATAGGTAACGACAAAATGGATCAACCGAAACGAATTTTCAATTCGGTAAATAGCCAATTATATGATTTGAGTAATACACCAGCTTAAAGATAGAACAGAGTAATGAGAATAGTTACAATGCAACGATTGCACAAGAACGCCATGGCTACAGCGGTGAGTTGGTGTGGTAATTTTTAGAACTAAGCAATTAAAGTCTACTTGGTACACAGATGGCGCTAATTGTAAAATAATGTTTCAGTCTATCCAGTTATTTAATTTTTATTTGATTCCCAAAATTTTTAATAATGCATAGTTTTTTTGCTTGTATGCACTGCACGCCCCTGGTCGTACTAGTGCCCAACGCTTGGAATTGGATTTTATGGGGGGGGTCTTAAATATCCCTGCATGATTACTCCATCCCTATTTCCCCCTCCCTAGTATGCTTAATTTGTACAACGAGATCTCATCCATTTACGCTAACTTGGATATATTATATATGTTTAAACGCCACATTGTTTAGTGATTCTGAAGTGAATGGATGTGAAGGATGTGTAGGGTGAGAATCGAGGGCCCTATACCTCCTCGCTTCTGCATATGAAAGTTACCAATTATGGTGATTTGGCGTTTGCGTGCACAGCTAGAGTGGATTGATTGTGAGTGAAACAGTACTTGCAATAGTTGCGTTTATTTACAGATTGAATTTACACTTGTTTGTTACATTATTAAAAGTATAATATTAACGTAGTTCACTGAAGGCGGTGCCAAGGTGCGTGCGAATAGATGTGTCCAAGGAGCTAGCCAGGAGAAGACGGTCCGTTCTAGGTTTACTCGGACTGGTTGCGGCGCCACGTATTGTTGTCTGGTTTTCTGCGGGTACCAGTTGGACTGTATGTCAAATTGCAACGTAGCATTTATGTTTACTAATTTCTCAACCATAAGAAGATGTATTCTGTAACAAATCATTCCCGTAATTATCTTTAAATGTTTTTACACTGTACCTTACTGTCATTCTAGAACTATGTACGAAGGTCATTATTTCACTTCTTATTGCATTCAAAATTCTGCAGTTGTAATAATTAATCCCGACACATTATATTCCTGTCAATTTAGCTTCGTTCGTTTTCTCAGGTATAACACTATTTTGAATATACTTCAGGCTGTACTGACCACGTATAAATGAAAAATACATATTATGAAATGCTGCAGTTTTACTTTTAATGACTGAATAAAACAAATATTTTATCACTCACAAATATATCAATTTTATTCTCTCTGTCGTGGTACACTACAGTGTACTAAAGACACCTGCCAATCCTTCCAAGGGTCCAATCCTCCAATGTCTGCTTAGTAATTAACCCATGCTCTTACACTTGATCTTCTAATTCATTATTTCCTTTTTCCAATCACTTGGGTTGGCTCCGACCTGGGCGGTATCCTAACTTGTATGGGTTTCCTTCGTGCCACTCACATTTCGAACAAAATACGCTTACGTTATTAAAAGCGTGACCGACGTACAAACGACGGGAATTGTATTTATGTAAATTACCTTTATTCCTTTCTTTAAAATGAAGGTTCGGGATCTCCACTGTTTGACGCAAGTCGAATGTTACCTCTGTGATATCCTTCGTTCCGATAATTCCGTCACCGCTGACCTTGCACCTGGGCAAATTCGGCGAAGGAGTGCAAATTCGAATGTCAAAGAGTCAACACGCTTGGTTCCGCCGAGATAGATTATCGAAGATCATAGATTATCCGGACCGGGAAACCGAATTCACCAGTATCTCTCTGAAGTGCAGCGAAACCTTTTTCGAAGTGCAAGGTGGCGTTCAGCCCGTGAGATTGAGATTAAGGTAAGACCAGATTCCTTCTGTCCTTATACCTTTCTTGATCCAAATTGGGTTGCGTCAAATAAACAATAACCAGCAGAAATATAATCCACCACGGAATCTATTTCCCACCATCCACAGTCCAACTATAATGCTGGCTAACATTCGATAGCCAGACAAGGACTTGAAGAATAAAACGATTTAAGCCATTGAGTCAGGATTATTGTTCCTTCATTTGAAATTTATTGCTAAAATTAGGCACCGAAATTTATAACACAAAATGTGTGACGACTCTTGGACCGTAAATTGATGATTTTTTCTCGTAATTCCGCCACGTGTATTAGATTCGTAGTTCCCTTTTCCGCCAGATGGCAGACGGCGCGGCGCCGGTGTGACGCGGCTGTTTCAGATAAAAATTGCATTCAGTACGGACTATGGAGTGTTTCTCGGCGCGGCAGCATCCCCCGACAGCTTCCGGCGGTTTGTCTTTCCGGTTTTTTAAAAAGAACAGCTGCCAAGAACAGTTCTATATTTAAAGTACCCAGCTGCGTGTAATAGGAGCGTCGCGTGCTCGGTGGGCCGGCCGAATAGGTACCCTGCACACGTATCAGCTGATGTCCTCAGTCTAACCATTGTTCCGCTTCAAGGATGTTTCATGAAAAACTTTGATGGACGATTATATCATCAGCTCCGACGTCTGCGTGTATCAAATACAGCCATAGAATTCAATAAAAATTCTATAAACTGCAGGTATTACAGCGGTTTTAAGAGCACAGGTGTATGTCAGAAAGGCGGTATACAAGTCCTGCAGCAGTGTGCAAAAGTAAACTAAATAAGAATGATTTTTGCCGTTTTTGTTTTACGAAAACTTTTTTTAATACAAATTAAATTAAATCAATAAAATTGATATACAGGTAAAATTAATTTATCGAAAATATATTTTTGATGCCACCCGGACTCGAACCAGGAACCCTTCCTATCCGGGGAAATGCGGTGACCAATTACATCACGTAAACATTGTAAGTTAACGAGAAATTTCAAACTAAATGTTGCACTTGCAAATTGATACATTTAATACACAATAATAATGTGTTCTTCGTAACCTTTACCGTTCCATGATATAAAATACTCGCACGCAGCCATGCTGTCAACTCGTGTTACCGTAAGAAATAATAGTTTTATTAGCCTTTAAAATGTGAAAAAAGTATTGAGCATTAAATATTTTTTAAAAAAGTAATATTATAATTCGGAGCATTCATCAAGTTTTGTATAGGAGGTTGCATTGTATAATACAACCTTCCTTTTTATCTATCTTCATTTAATTAGTGACAATTAATTATATTCGTATGTTTGTTATTGTTTTCACTGTGAATTTAATGTGTGATGTCTTTCTGTCTTGCCGCAAATGGTATTTTTGTCAACGTATTAATTTTACAACGGAATGAATTAAAAATAATTATTTTTGTAGGATTCGCCTTACATAATTGATTTTTCACTAGTCATTTCTAAGCGTAAATATTTTCCTTCAAATTAACTAAAATATGAAGTGTATGTTGCGTATATTTACCGAAATAGATTTAATCAGAGAGGTAGACCTGTGTTACTGCACGGTTTGGGAAGGGTTAATAAAACTTTTTTTTAGTTACATCTGCCGTGAATTGTTACTCCGGAGTAATCTTTTAGTAATGACGCACGCGAAGGTCATCAACAATACTCCCTAATACATCACTCCTAATCATTATTCTTTATTTCATATTTCTGTATACTTTGTGAGAACTCGTTTCGCATTCTGGTTATCTCCGTTCGGTTTCCAGATCACACCACATGTTTTTCACTGAATAACAAAGAGAGAAAGATTGAATAATATTAGATCTCTTGAGCATGTTTTTGCCGACCGAATACAGAAAAAACCTACGACAATATCACCGTCGAGTGTGATGAGCTAAAATTGATCAGATCTGATGTATGCCTCACACCGCCATGTCTCTCCGTCTTGACGTACAATATTGGCTTCTTCTAAATTTACGGTTCCATGACAAAAGGTCCGCGACAAAAGATCCGGCCGACAAAGGATCCTGCCGACCATTGATCCATGCTACATTAGATCCAACGACATAACGGCCACAAACAAAATTTCAAAATTATATTTTTAAGAAAGAGCTTTCAATAAATCGATGAATCAAGGAGTGACTGAAATATGCTTAGAACCTTTCGCAGATTACTAAAAATAAGTAACCGATGAAAACAAAATTAATTTTTTAACACAAATAGATTTAATTTAAAAAAATATATTTATGAATCTGTACAATGATACAATACAATTTTTTTTTGTTCTACAGTTCTCTAAAAAGCGTATAATTGTGCAAAGAAGAGGATTACATATTAATAATTGTTGTTTACAATAATTAGTTTATAATAAAATAAATTAATAGCAATGATATAAAAATATAAGGGTACATTTTTATCTTTAAAGTGTTTTTTGATAACATTAATTATTTCTTTATTATCTTTAATCTTTCATATTTTTGGGGTAACTGTTAAATTTTTTTTTTCCTATGTGCGTACAAATGTTCCTTTGTGTTAATTTTTGAGCATCAAAATACAAATTTAAACCTAGTACGATTTTCAATAATAAAGTGATATTTTTTTCTTCTTTTAATATTTGAAGAGTGGAATTTCTTTTAAATAGATCACAAAATGTTGGTACTTTGAATTATTCAAAAAGTAATTTTATCGGATAATCTTTTGGTTTTTTTAGTATTACTTTCATGATATGTTTTTGTACATTTTTTATTGGAATCATGCTAGTATTATAAGCTGATATGGATTAAATAAATGCATACTATACTAAGTACAATTTTTTTATCGATAAGAATGTTCTGATTCTTAAAAATTTGTGTATTAATTTTCTAATCTTTTTAATAACTTGACTTGCTATATTTCAGCTTTACTCGGATGAGTAGTCATGTATCTATTTTCATGTTTGATCTGAGTTTATGTCTTGCTGAAACAATTTCCACAGGGTGTTTCCACTTTAGATGACATATTTATCTGTATAGGATGAGCTGAAAAACATACTCAAGAGGGCCGCGAGTCATTTGTTTCCGAATGATTGAGCAATTCGACATATTTATGGCTTATTTTTAAACCAGTCAACTTTTAGTCTTCTACCAGCTTTCAAAGTAATGGCCTCGCGTGATGTTGAGAGGGCTTTAATTTAGTGGGGGGGAGGGGGGGTTAACTACTAATTATCTAAAAATACTAAAACCATGGCCTGTCCGATATTAATAATGCTTTTTGTTTCAGATCAGGAAAATCAACCGAAAACGTCACATTTTACGCTAAGGTAATTTGATTTTTATTGTTATATAATCGGTAGGTTTTATAATAATTTGACATGAGATCTATTTTCTAAAAATACACAAGTCCCGCTAAAGATAGCTTTGGACTTAACGCCAAATTTAATATTTATTTTTGTTTTAAGTACTTTTTTTTCATACTTATTGTATGAAAAAGAAGATATTAGTATGTAGGTCGCTTGTTTCACACTAAATAATTATAGTAATGAATTGAATAAACGTAGGTAATTTCTTAAAGTGAGTATTAAACCCTTTGTCTGTTAAAGATCAAGCTACGAACAACGGCGTAATTAATTTATTTTGGTTAGGAGTAATGGATAATTTAACCTTTTAACTGCCAACCTTATTTGAAATGGAAGACATCACATAGTGTAAAGGGTCTCGACTTAACAGTATCTATCAAAAACTGGGAACTGATATGACTTGAATCCCTGCAAGAGTCTTTAGTGGCTACAAAGTCAAAAAGTGTGTATTATCACGCTGATGGCTTAGCGTAACATGGAAAGTAACCGATTCTTCTGTATTTATTTACATTTATTTTAATTAATTTTTATTCCAAATAATATGCAAATAATTCAGAATACGCTAATACTTTTCACCTAACGATGTCCCGTCCCCGCGGCAGTACGTAATTACGTATATTGTGAATGTAAATACACCCGGGTCTATTTTTATGCGTACTATTTTTATGCGGTTTTGAAGTTATGCGGTTTATATTTCAAGAAGCATTTTTTTTTTAAATAACTATTTTAGACCGATTTGACATGTTGAAAGGATCAAAAATTCGGAGAATTTAGTCTGTATATGCAAACACAGTCTGCGCCAGTATAATTCAGCCGAAACCAAGTGAAGTTGGGCATGTCTGGACGCGTTTCTCACCTCCATTGTTTTCAGAAATTATTTATTAGTACGTTATTTACTTTATGGGCCGTTTTTATAAACGTCAGATTAAATATCGGTTAATTTGCCAATAATAAACTAACCGACGATGGTCCGGTAGTAAATCTTACCGGCGGTCATCCTATAACCGTCTGTTAGTTTACTGTTAAATTGTCTACGGTTCCTACAGCTGTCAGCGACAAAACGTAACCAAAAAATTTTCGTGCGGGTTTTTGCAGTACACATTTAAAATAGATATCATTTTTAATTAATAAAATGATTGTTAACATTGTTATTTCATATCACTGTCGAAAGGCATGTTTGCGACGGCACGTCAAACTACGAATTAGCGATTTTAGAAAATTATGGAAAGTATCCTTTATTTTTGTACGTGTCTAGTTTTTTTTATGCGTTTTCCTGTGGTACGTATCTACCGCATAAAAAGAGACCCGAGTTTAACAAATACACTAAAAATTAATCTAATTAAATGAATTGACGTTCTTTTAATTATTATAATTGGTGGTTATAAGATAGTGTACGAGTAACATATACACACATGCTTAATTATATAAATTAACAAATACCTGTTGTATTTCGTATTATTAGTATTATATACATTATTTCCTTGTGTGACGTTTTCACACGTGTTTCATTATTACAGGAAGCTACTAGTGGCAGGTATAAATGAATAGGACATACGGATGTAATCAGTGGCGTGCAGTAGGTATAGATTTAGGTTATGCTGTTACCAATTATATTATACAATCATATATATATATATATATACTTTCGTTTAACCAACGTCTTTGGACAAAATAAATCCGTCGTTTATACGAACCTATCATGTATTTATTTATAATTTTAGAGTACCGTTAATAGTGTTTTTAAAGTTTATGTTTTAACGTAAAATAATACTTTCTTACTCATATAAAAAATGTATGGACATTTTAAGAATACTTTCTATGACTGAACATGATTAATTTATTGTTTGAAAATGCTTTACGTAATAACTAAAGGAAATAATTATTTCTATTAAAGGTTAACGTAGGAAATAGTTCTGCCAATTGTTTTTCGTTTTTTTCAAATCAAAAACCAATCCATGCCCCAAATTTAAAGAACAATCATGAAATCAACACGTTAAAAACAATAAGATAGTAAAATTCGCCAATTAGCAAAAGAGAAAGTGAACACTTCAATGATTTGCACGCAGTTGTAACCCTTTCTAATATTATTCTGTTAATAAACAGCATAGGTGACGACTCCATACAGAACGGATCAACCGAAAGGAATTTTCAATTCAGTAAATACACATTCATATGACTTGAGTAATTCACTAACTTAAAAACAGAAATGAGTAATGTAAAAAGCACAATGCGGCGAATAAAAAAAGAGCGCCATGAGTACAGCGGTGAGTTTTTAGAACTAAGCAATTCAAGTCTCAACTGGTACACAGATGGCACTTTTGTTTTCGTCAATGTTAATCCAATTTTTTAAATTTATATTTGTTTCCCAGAATTTTTAGTTATGCACAGTTTTTTTTGCTTGTATGCACTGCGCGCCCCGGGTGTAAAAGGGTTTTTAATTTTGTTGAAAACAGTTTTAGCGGTATGTTTTTAGTGTATCGGCTGACCGCACACTTGACAAATTGAACCTCTCCCCAGACCCCCAGATGTCCACCACGAAGGGTGCGGTCCGTCCGCGAATATACATACATTTGGTAAAATACGTGACCTATGAAGACTCGACCATCGATCGAGATTAGCAACCTTCGTGACGGCTGTACATATAATTCGTAAATATTTACAGATGTGAATTTATTTCGTATCAAGTATTTTCAAATAAATTGATAATATCGTCGTGGTAAATGCTGTTTATCAAAAATGCCAAACTTTTCAGGAAATACTAAAAAAAACTGTCAACCTAGTGTGACGTTAATACGCAACTTGTGTCAAAATTGTGATAACACCGTTAACAAAGAGCTAATTCAATTAAGATAATAAATTTGCGAAAGAATCGGTTAGATGGAGTAAGAATGGGCTAGTTATTTGTCTTTCTTGAAAAGTTTGGTATTTTTGATGTACAGCCTATTGCATTCACCACGACGATATGATTCTAATCAAAAAATTTAATTAAACCGCACATTATGTTATTCAGAACATAGGTTTGTGATATTTTAAATACTAATTAAATGTATTAATTGGAATGATATACACATATTGTTGTTGCTACCGGGATTCGAACCTGGATCTCTTCCGATCCGTGGAACGTGCATTAACCGATTATGCTACAGCACACAGTACTTTGCCAAATTTTCGAACCTATATGTTACACATTTCAAATGAATACATCTATCGTTCCATTATTTGAAAGCCATCTACTTTATTTTTACGGAATCCGGAAAATACGTTGTAATGTGTGTATTCAAAGAAATTGATTTTATATGTATATCTTTCTAATTAATTCATTTAATTAAAGTTCATCAACGTGTCGAAACATTTATTGTAGGTGTTATAATTAAGGTTCTGTAATTTCGTATTTATTATTATTATCATCAATCATGAGTTGTACACAACGAGGTCGGACGGCAAATCTCACCCGATGCTCTCTAGATTGAGGCTTTATTTAGTGAAGGTTGCGATTGCGAAAAATTCTAAACTTTCTGCGTTGAATGTTTTTAATTAATGCATTAAAAATGTACAAAGCATTTCATCATTTTCAAGTGTGTGTGTGAAGTACGCCCGTGTCCATGTTACTTATTTGTATCGTATTTTCCATCTCAGACAGGTTTTAGCTCTTGGTGGAGATACGCGTCTGTATTATGCGGTCACGGAGATACTTGTGATGACACTCGAGACGTCGGCATTGTTCTTCGTAAACCGCACACACACACACACACACATACACACATACACAATTATATTATAAACTTTCCAGACAATAAACTAACAATTCATATATTTAACATATTTTTAAAAACCATCGTCATAATCCAATATATGTAGGTACAAGTATTTATAAATTAACAGTGTGAAAGTTACTCGTGGGTCAAATTAATGGTTTCTTGGAAGTTGCGCTAAAATAGAACTCGGACGTAATATTAAACACTTAGCACAGAATCGCGTATGGGAAACAGTTAGAAATGTGCATCGTATGAATTATTTTGGCACACAAATATATATATATACAAAGGTTTGTTTTATCTACCGATACATTTGTAATAGTTTAGCAAAACATATTATTTTAAATATATTAATTATAAAGATATACATATAAAATCAATTTTATCGAAAAATATTGTTGTTGCGCCACCGGGATTCGAACCCGGATCTCTTTCCTAACCGGGGAAGGTGCTTTATCCAACTAAGCTACAGCGACATTATTTTTAGCGACAATTTTCGACCTTATATGTTACCTTTTTGATATTAATACATTTAATCGTTCCATCATTTAGAAGCTGTAGCTTAGTTGGATAAAGCACCTTCCCCGGTTAGGAAAGAGATCCAGGTTCGAATCCCGGTGGCGCAACAACAATATTTTTCGATAGAATTGATTTTATATGTATAACTTTATAATTAATATATTTAATTCATTTTTTTTTTTTTTTAGGAGAACACATTCTTATTGTGCAGTTGTAATTATTTTTCGATAGAATTGATTTTGTATGTATAACTTTATAATTAATATATTTAATTCATATTTAAAATATCACAGACCGTCTGTTCTGAATAATTACAACTTCACAATAAGAATGTGTTCTCCTAAAATAATTCAGTATGTTTATCTAAAGCCATCAAATCCATTATTATAGATAGATTCGTAAGTCAAGCTGGTCAACTGGCGGCTGTATAAATGGAGCTTCCCAACAACTCTGTTCTATGCCTTCGACCATTTTTATCATGCTTTTAAAATGTCCGCGTTTAAAACAAATAATAGAGGAAATTGTAATCCCGTTTTCAGAAGACAATGCCCGCTCAGTGCAGTATAGTTTTCACGTCCCATTATGTATTTAACACTTGTAACCACTCGAAGCTGGCCGGTAACCTGCGAAACTTCACACGAAACAAGCGGCTCGGCTCGAGGGGAGGAAGGCAATGATCACGTTCCCGACCCATCATGAAATTCTATCACGTTTTTATAATATTATACATTAAATATTCCTCGGTCGTTATTTCTTCACGTGGGTACTCCGCGCTTCCTCTCGCCATCTTGGATTTGTGGTTTTCAAAAAAACAATTCCAACTAGCGCCACTGCGGCGGTGTAGATGGGTATCAGGATGTCGTCTTTAAAAAAATATATAAAGCTAATTTTAACAGTGAGCTTAGTTAACATTAAGATTTCAGAATGTATTCCGCAATAGTTCAATACCCCGCTGTCGTGATTTCATATCTTTAATATATCTTTTCCAAGAGAGGTTTATAAAATAATCTGTTGGATAATCAAACACCTTATAAAAAAATTAGAGGTAGCTAAATGAACACATGTCTCATCGATATTATTATCATTTTCCTAAATGAGTTAAGCGATAAATGATAAATATGACTAATTTGGTGGTCTCCCGAGATGAGGGTCAAGCTCCTGTGGTAACCCTACTCGCGCCTGTAGACGTGGCCTTATTAGGGCTCGCCTATAAACCATGAGGGCACGAACCATCGTGACTAATGAGCAGCAGCAAATAGATAGTATGCATCCGAGACGGGTACTGCCAAGCAACTAGCGATCACTTCTTCGCAGGCCGTCCCAACACCAGCATTGCTACTCAACAGTATCTTTATCATTCTATCTTTATTATATTCATTTCTTCTTGATTCCGTATACATTTCTTGACAAGAGGAAAACAATTAATGAAACCTACGCTATGTGGCCTCTGTAGCAGGTTGCAGACTAGAAAAATAAAGATCTTCTGGTGGACTCTCGACGACAGAGAGAGCCTGGAAGACTGTGGAACAATATGACTCGTATCCGACGCTGTTTTAACTGGTCCACGGATTTGACAAAGCTTAGAGAAGTAAGAAGCAACCCTTATTTAAGTGTGGATTTGATATCGTGGATACATACCCATTATACGCTCTTCCAGGGGGCATCTCCGTAGTCCAGAAGCGATATATCATAATTGTATGAACAATGTTTCCATAACCATGTTTTATAATTTTTTAAATCACGCTAATTCATTTTCACTGATTGGCAGAATAGAAAGTAACTCAGTAGGTTCTTTAAACGATTTTATGCAATTACTGTATTTAAGTACGCCTCAAGTGACCTCAAGCTACTTTTTCATTTTCCATGTTATCGAGTTGGAGGCAGGAGTCTTTTTAATAGTTGATGAATTAGACAAGGATACGATTGGTCACCTCACAACGCACAATATATTGGGGCTTTTTAATTGGCTGTGGAATTTTCAAAATGAAACACAATTACTTCAGACGATGGCCACAAAATTTTGTTATCAAAGTTTTTTTATTTATTTATTTAATTAATGAAGGTGATTTTAGTAGTATAAATAATCATAATATATAGCATATGAAACTAATTATATAAATCCACAGATATATTCAGGCAAAGTATTAATATAAAGTAATATAGCAGTTTACAATATAAGGTAATATAGATTAAAACTGGTGGGAGAAAGAGTGGGGGGAGGGGGTTGGAACTATTGTTGTGGTAAAGGGAGAGCAAGATGTGTTTGTGGGTAGAATAATTAATTCAAATTGAAAATGTAGTGGTTCTTAAAAAAAAAACTATTTTAGTGTAGTAAGGCTGATGTTGAAAAAGTCAATTTCTGTTAAGTTCTTCTTCTTTTAAATAGATCCAATCCACCCTTCAAGAGCCAATAATCATGTTAATACTTTATTTTATAGAAAAAAATACAATAGGAAATATTATATTACAAGTCAATACCATTGTCGTTCAAAAAATTTGCTAAAGGGAAAGAAGATGACACAAGTTAACCGGGAGTTGAAAATTACCATTGACGAGATTACTGTAAAAAAAAACCTGTGATCCGCAATGGACAGACAAAAGAGATATGGTCAAGGGTTTCCTCCTCGGCACCACACTCACACATTGGGGAATCTATTAAGTTCAATCTCAATAAATGTGTGGCTACCTGGCAATGCCTAATTCTCATTCTACGGATATTTGATATTGTTATTTTGGAGAACCAGAGAGTGCGAGGAATAGATCTTTGAATTATTTTAAACCGATTACCTTTATGATTTTTTGAATCCAACCATTGTGAAGTCCAAATATAATTTGTACGTTTTTTTTTACCATATTAAGTTTGTCATGCATCGGCATATGGAAGTGATGAGGGAAAACTACGAAATTCTGTTAACTTCTCATTATGGTATTCGCATGAACGTAGAATGAATGAGTTTTGTGTGTAAAATATTCTACTTCTAGGAATGTGGAAGAGTGCGGATTGCCGGGTCGATCTAGATGGTATGTGGAAATATAATATATTAATTCTAATTGGCTGGGACAGTCAATATGGCCTTGCAGTAGCAAAGATTTCTGTTTTGATAGGCCTATGTTATCTGTCGCGAAATTATACTCCTAGTAATTTACTTACTGTATAACGTTTCATCTCCCCAGGCAACGCTTGCATGTGCGGGCGTTCTAAGATATATGTATTAGACAATATTATCCTATTTTGGCATTACCTCCTTTATGGTGCGTGTGCATGGATGAGACCTCGAGTCTCGAGACTCGCATAAAGGACAGCTCAGAAAAGGTGCGGAATAAGCTGTCGTTCGTTGTCTGTTGTATTTCATACGCAGAGCAGAATGACGAACTGATACATACTTATCGCCAAATCTCTAAAACAAGAGAGAATTATCCAATGACTTCTTGAACCACTCGTACTCGCCTAACATACCACTTTTCTGATCTAAAACTGGGTTATTTATTCCAGATTATACAGGATGTCAACAGACCTAGTCCACAATACTTTATGGGTGTATCCCTGACTAAATTACGAGTCGAAAATGTTCAAGGGATATGTACATAATCCAAATCATGTCAGAGATATAAGCATTTTAAAAAATCGGTATTATGCGATTATTTCAATTAATTGAAATATATTATTGATTTCAAATTATATATTGAATTCCAAAAATTAAAGGTCATCGAATTTCGAGCGGCTAAACTATTTTTTGTTACATGATTTAGGTTCTGAAGCAAAGATATAGATTGATAATTGAACAATTTCGCAAATATTTATTTCGAAGTACGTAGTATTCAAGCTGCGTTATTTTTTTTCGTAACGCTGAAGAATTTGCACATATTCATTGAACATTTTCGACTCGTAATATAGTCAGGTGTCCACCCATAAAATATTGTGAACTAGGTCTGTTACACTCTGTGTATAAAATAGTTTTAGCAGAACCCCTTATGAAACCAGCAAGCGGACTGTACCATAATCTCATTCAACATTGTTTCCAAGATGAAAATATTAATCTTCTATTGTATTACACTCTTGAGATGGATTGATAAAAATCTGTATTCGATATTTGACCTTGGACTATTAAACTTCTCCGAGTTCCGCTTACAACTGAAGAAACACCAAGTAACCAATAGCCCTCCATTGTTTTGGCATGGACCACCATCCTCGGCAGTCAGCAGTTGGCGCGCCAACTGACATATTTTGACGACAAGAATTTCGACAATAACCCCCACTCTATGTTCTATATTTCTATTTTAAACATGCATCAGTAATGACACCGATAAATCATTGCTCGCTGAAATATTAAACAGCACAAAATTAATACGACTCTCCTTAGTTTTTAAAGTGTAGTACAAACCGTGATATTAGAATATTTCAAAATTTCGTAAATAATTCTGTCTGCAGATATCTTTTTTTTAAATTAACACCATACCCACAAAACGTCTTGATGGACGTTTACCCGCAGGTACATTTAATAAACTCATAAACAACAATTAATCAGTCACTATTTAAACAATTTATATCATTCTTACAGGTAAGGGACAGGTTATTATCGATAAGCCATTTTTTAATAATTTCTTCTAAATTGGGAAAAAAGTATATAATATATATCTTCTTCTGAGGGAAACTCCCATGTTTTGTACTCTCTCCTTCGATACTTATTCGATACTTCTACACCTCTAGTCTAGCAATTGGTTCATGAATATTTTCCTCAGTTCCTTCTCGTATTTTTCCTCCTATCACCACGATTCCGAATGTGTTGTGCCATTTTTCACTGTCGTCCTCAAGATAAATTTTCTTGTGAAAGGCCATTTTCAATTATATGTATGTAAATTGTTAAATATCATCAATATTCAAATACTTTATATTACGACCCCTCTCCTGCGCTTGTTGACCACGCCCCTACACCCACCCAAAATACACTAATTCCGTCCTCCCCCACACTCCTCACCACGCGTAGTCCTTTGGTCTTAAGTTTAGTATTGGTAACATTACTGATGATGATGCGTCAGGATTGAAAACGTTATAATAAATAACAAATTAGTATAAAAAAAAGTAAACGGTGTTTTTATTTTAAATATAATTTATTTTTCTTTTATATATTATTATATTTTGAACAATTATTCTCCTCCAGCATTACATTTCGTAGGCTTCTCGTCTTTGTCCCAGTTCGTTAGGTTCCAGATTTCACATTTTATTATTTATACATGTTGTAAAGTCAAGGTGATTTTATTTACCTGCTGCAAACTACCACCAATCAATTATTGTCCGCGTGGCGTGTATTTAAATCACTGACGGTTAATAATAATAACCACAAAAACAGGTATCCGGGATGTGATCGAGAATGCTGCTGGAGAGATTACCCGGGGAAATCACCTCGAGAACATTTGAGAGAACGCCACACGACGGCGCGTCGTTCCACTCTGAAAACCTGATCACTCCGAGTACCACATCACTCGCTAATTCTAAATAGTTAGAAATTTTGTTAAAACAGGTCACAAAAGTTTTTTTTTAACTAGTTGATTATTATTTTTTAGGAGAACACATTCTTATTACATATAAAATCAATTTTATCGAAAAAATAAGGTAACATATAAGGTCGAAAAATTGTCGCTAAAAATAATGTCGCTGTAGCTTAGTTGGATAAAGCACCTCCCCCGGTTAGGGAAGAGATCCAGGTTCGAATCCCGATGGCGCAACAACAATATTTTTCGATAAAATTGATTTTATATGTATATCTTTATAATTAATATATTTAATTCATATTTAGTTGATTATTTATGATAGCGAAATTTGATTCTGTTTGCTTCAATAATTTTAAAAGATCTTATCAGAGACGAAGTACAGGATCACAAAGAATATCTTAAAATTAATTATTAGGAGAATAATCAAATAATGGAACGATTAAATGTATCAATATCAAAAAGGTAACATATAGGTTCGAAAATTGTCGCTAAAAATATCGTCGCTGTAACATAGTTGGATAATGCACCTGCCGCGGTGGCGCAACAACAATATTTTTCGATAAAATTGATTTTATATGTATATATCTTTCTAATTAATATATTTAATTCATATTTAAAATTAATTGTTTATGTATTGATGCAGATGAGCTATACGAGAGGAATTTTCAATTTTGAACTCGTAATGCCGACCAAATGAGGGATTCAATCGCCATTATCCGATTGACAAAAAATAGAGGGTGACATGTTTACAATTATTATTTGGCATTTTACAATAATAGTTAACCGCTTTTGCAAACATATTTGTATGTTTTACAAGCAATTTATCAATTTTAAATCTCCGCTCTTGCCATACAATCAGTTACAAGAACGTTTATCTCAATTTCGTCAATTGGATAGTGGCGTATTTGTTTCTGAGCTCCTCAAATAGACAATAGTCTAAAATATTTCATTTCGTTAATAAATTTTTTTTTCACGTGCATTTTTATACCGCAATATTTGATCAAAAGCAAGATTTATTTATTTATATTATTGTCGTTGCCAATTGGGGAAGGTGGGGTTTTATCCATAAGGAATAAATATAGAAAAATGTAGCATTTTGCGCCGAGATTATTCCGCTATGTGCCACTGTGTTCACATATTTGTTCTGGTGCCAAATTTGTAATAATATCGATGTTACCTAATAATTGTATACATATTTGTATAACACCTTACACATTTTAACATACGGGCCCACTAGAAAATTTTGAATCACTTTATAGGAATTTCGTTTGTGGACTTCAGTAAAAAAAAAAAAACAGATTCTATGAAGAGGCAGTATGACGCATGTGATGTGAGATATGATTCATTTTTTAAATCTTAATTTATTTCACAATTTGAGAATTCTTATTTGCCTTTTTTTTTTTATATAATATTTGAAAACGATTAGCGCGTTAGATGTGTAAAACATTATTAAGCGCACCGGGTTGAGGCGTAAGCGACGTTTATAAATTATTTATTTTGCATCTCGACAGAAAGAGAGAGGAAGAGGTCTGCCGGCCAGCCGTGGAATGTAGGCCGCCGCTCGTCAGAACAGAAATCTGAAGATGCGTCCTATATGCAAATGAAACACGCATACTGCAACGGAAACAGTATTTCGTTTCGCTTCAGAAAACAATACTACGGAACTACTTTACTACATTTCTCTAGTATTTTTTAATTAACGGCGATTTTTTTTGTTTTGTTTTTTTTTTTTTTTACTACGCAAGAATTTATAAACGGTCACATAAACAAAACGGCCGTGTCATATTAAAAAGATTGCTTACTATCCATTGTAAAAACGTTAAAAATTAGACTCGTATTTTGAAAATTACTTTTAATGATAAATAAATATATAGAAGTTTATTAGGACAGAGCAATAATTTTTGCTTGCGTATATGATGTATTTTAATTGTACCTACTGTCGTATTTTTGTTCGCTACCCGAGACTGATTCGTAATTAAATACAACAAGTATTCATTATTCAAATGTAAACGTAAAAAAAAACGGCAGATATAAATGAACTAGTGCTGTAGTTCAATGAACAGTGCATTCCGACACTCAATAGTGGATCCCTTCATCAGATTAGATAACCCACATTGAATTAGCTTTGGCAAGTGAACATGCGCCACCATTAACCAATAACACTCCCATGAAGTCCTCACGCATCAGGGGACTGCAATCATTCTGATATCCGATCGTCGCACTATCTATTATTCCACTAACGATAATAATAAAATTGAATTATCGATAGAATCGGCGTTAACTTTGTAGAGTTTCATCATTAATGGATGTATATAAATGAAACAACGTTATAACTCTACTTGAATTTATTAGCACTACTCGAGTTTCGAGAGAAACATTAACTCTCATCGGCAGGTGAACACACAAATATAGGAGACAAGGCTTAGGTGGTAGACATACAAGTAATTAAGTACTCACAGATGTAGGGGGAGGGGACGGTGTTACTGGTGGAAGGTGAGGGGGTTAATTTGGGTATTACCCGAGTATTAATTTGGGTAGTGATTTGTTAAACAATATCACATTTTCTAACTCATCTCCTCTCAATATTCTCGTTACAACCACCCCCCTACCTTCCACCAATAACTCCGCCCCCTCCCCCTCCAGCTGTCAGTACCTAAATACTTGTATGTCTACCACCTAAGCCTTGTCTCTTATATCTGTCGATGAGAGTTACTGTTTCTCTCGAAACTCTAGTAGTGCTAATAAACTCAAATAGAATTATAACATTGTTTGATTTATATTCATCCATTGAATTATTGATTTTATCACCATATTCGGGATAAAATCACCTTAACGGTTGCTTTACGTATCTGTCTTTATGCTTTCACTAACATTTAAAATATAACATTGTTATTTGAGCTTATGAATCTGAGTTTATAAAAAATGTCACAATGTCTGTGTTCTTCTGTGTTTGGTGATGGAACCGACACGTCGGCCTTAGAGGTCTAAGACAGGCTTAAAAGACAGAAAATTTTGCTTCCAAAAGAGAACGACCCATTCAGCACAAAAATTATATCACAACGTATTTCGACAAGGATGAAATTGTCGTTCTTCATACATTTGAAGCGTTTCACTTGTGTATTATTGGTATAATCCGCTGGTGAAAATGTCACTCATTCCAGCAATATTTTCGTTTGATCGAACATTATGACCAGGCACTGGTGCCCGCGTTAGGAATTCAGTAATGTGAGAATTTTATGTGTGTGTGCCGGTTTTAAGTTTCAGTTCGAAAATTTGTTTCCACGATTAAATTATCCCGCTTCAACCCTGGCGTTAGGGGTGCCACGCGGTCCTAGTCGCAAAGACACTGAAGTTAAGTGTTTTCGGCTTAGGTTATCTGCATCGGGTTAAAAGCTACCTGGAAACTGCTGGAGGCGCAAGTGCTTACTGAGAAGATATTTGGAAAGAGCTTTTTGTATAGCGTCCTAATCTATAAAGGTCGAATAATAATAGTTTTTTTATCGCAAACCTGATCTAAGGAACTACGCTAATATATTCTATAATCATGATTGCGGAATTAGAAGAAATACCTCATCGAATCTCCCGGAACGATGATCTATTAAGAAATGAAAGGAATCTCTAACATTTCCGGAATTTATTAGGGTGTGGGTATCCCGCTGGAAGTTACTAGGATGGACGATGTCGGGATGAGCAGTGGCTAGAGAGACCTAACTGAGCATTCCACCGGCTCTCCCTCGTACCTCTTGCGACCTGGACAGGGTGAATTTCTGCCGGATTGTGACCGAGTTCTGCGACTGCAACACGTAAATGTGACGTCTACCCTCCCCTTTTGGGGGTGCATGATTTCTATAGCTTCTCTCTGGCTGTCTTCTGAATTTAATGTGATAACGATGGTACCGGAGCCAACCTATGATAGTATTAAGATGTTAATAACTGAATGAAATAAAAATAAATATGTAATATTGACCAATTGTAATAATAAAGAAAAGGGGAAAAAAAGTTAATATGAAGGAAAGCCATAAAGTTTTAGTAACTGCCGAAACTTAACTGCTCTAAAAATATAGTCCAAAACAAGCTTTAAGATTTTGTAAAATATTGCACGCGTTGCTTTGTTGAATGGAATCGAAACAAGAGTAAACAACTCTCAAAACGATTTCGGGACCCTGATAATGAGTTAAACCTTTGGCTGACTTGATTCAAGAGTCACAATATTGATTCCCTACATCCCTATGCGTCGATTTTAATATGTTCATATTTAAATCGATCGTATCCATTCTAGTTGTCTGATTGTCTTTTTCACCCCGTTTAAGAATAATGCCGTACGGTTGAATTTGCCTTTACGCGTGATGAAGGGAAAATCACCGAGTCTGACTTTCAAAATTTACAATAATGTTTTTTGACTATAATTAAACGTTGTCTTACTAACTTTTTCAAATGGTATTTTGGGCTTAATATTTTTCAACACAATGTTCACACTCTTTATAAAATAAAACTCGTCCTCGTACATAGGACGTAATTTAAATAAATACCTACAGAATTACAGTTTTCCAATTTTAAAATTTCTGATAATATAATTGGACTTGAAAAAAATAATTTTCAAAGGAAATAGGCAACATTTTCCATTCAAATTTCCTTATGCGCGACACACAGTGGAATTATGTAATTAGGTTGGTAATAATAATAATATAAATAAAAATTATAAAGTGATTAACTCTAGATTTTAGTATCGTGTTGTTCAAACAAAATAATTTGCTCCGCCCACTTGCCAACTTTGCCGCCTCCCCCACTCTAGCAGTGCTCTCCCCGACTGTTGATGCAACACCTCACAGCTCAGTCACGTTGCCACTCTTCGAGTCGAGGCTAAACATGCCTAAATTGAGCAGAGCGCTTCGTGGGTCCATTTTGAAAGTTGTACAGCGCGGAGCAAGACACTCCGGTTATCCCCCAGGATCACAAGGTCAAGACAATGCCAAGGATCTTGTCCAAAAATGACGACCATTTACCGCAAGTGTGGAAAAGCCATATGTGGAATGCACCAAACAAAAATTTGCCCAGATTGTACTAATTAATAATTGTTTTTTAAAACGTATTTTCATTATTATTTTAAAAAATCTAATAGTTTTTTTTTATTTTAAATATGAAACACGTTCCTAAACTAATTCTAATGTGTTTCTTATTAATGCCCAAGTACCAAATATATTTGTACCCAGACACGTCAATTTTACGTATCGATAGTAACCAAGTCGTGTTAGGGTTGAAATGATGAGGGTTAAAATGCGTTATGTCATTAATAGCCCTTTTATTTAATTGCTCGTCTGTTTTTGGTTATTATAGAATTTTATTTATACTGTATCATATTTTTACTGCAACAAAATATTTCAATAATTTCGTAATGAATTTAATTAAACCGTCTCCTTCTGAAACTGTTCAGTTGGTAACACGTTATTGCAGAACGCCATCCAACGATCCAATTAGAGCAGACACACGTGACACTACGGTCAAATCGTCTCTGTCTGGTCTTTCCTGGCTTCACTTCAAAACTCACACATAAGTGGAACTCAAGTAATTGTGTTAGTTGAGATGTTTGGTTACTCGGCCCTAAGGATTGTTTGGCTAACCCTGTGGTGCATTGACGAAAGTCAAATTGTTTAACTATCATCAATTGAACTTCACGAAGGTACATATTGGGGCCTGACTGTGACTGCGATAAGTTTAGGACACAGATCATAAATGTTCTCGTTACTTTTTCACCGGCCAATTATGAAATTAGCGAGACGATAAAGTAATGCAATTACCGCGACACTTCCCTGTAGCTTCCGCCGCGTTTTGAAAAAGTCATTTCCCAACGGGGTGTCTTCCGAAATTCCAGAAGACAACATCACTTTAGAACTTGTCTAGATTTTAG
Organism: Eubasilissa splendida; assembly: GCA_031772225.1. Classification (NCBI taxonomy): domain Eukaryota; kingdom Metazoa; phylum Arthropoda; class Insecta; order Trichoptera; family Phryganeidae; genus Eubasilissa; species Eubasilissa splendida. The sequence continues at coordinate 3,301,826 of CM062854.1, read as the reverse complement.
AACTACGAGTCGAACTACAAAATCAATATTATTAGTATTTTTAATGGAATTACAATTTTAATCGGCTTTGACGATCTCGTTGTTGTTTCTGCCTATGGGTCCATCATTACTGTTTTCTTTTTTTTTCCAATTCCTTAGAGTCCAAGATACTCTACATGCAGCTAGACCGCCTAACCTACTACAGGTGCATCAGCGCTGATCGCTTCGGCATTTTTACTAACTACCTTATTGTAATAAACATAGGTGTTTTATATTAATGCATGAATTAGAAGGGTAAATATTCTGATAAATAACCCTTTATGTACTGTTTCTTTTCACTGGTTAGGTAAAATAAGCGTACCACAGGCAACAAACGTAGACGTTGGTCGCAGGCATAAATGAAACAGGAAATTTTCAATGATGCTCAGTGTAATCTTGCCATTGGACTCGTATTATCAAAATATTAATATTTTTCGATCTTGTTGCGTAACTTTAGCTAGTCTTCTTCTTCTAATGCTTGTCTGGTTATGGAACGGTAGTGATCATGTTGGCGATCATCATTTTATTTACAGCAGCTTGAAATAGATTCCTCAGCCCGGATGTCCTTCGTCATCTAGCGAGATGCAGGATCTGTTGTATCATGATGTGTTCAAAATACTGCCATTTTTGGATTTTTATCGTTTTAAGGATTTCTTTTTTCTTTCGCATTCGAATCATCGCATCGCAATTTATTTTTAGCAGTCGTTTATAGACCCACATCTCAAATGCTTCATGTCGCTTTAGCATTATTTTTATTCCATATTACATGGAATACGTAGCATCGTATCATTCTCATTCGCAAATTTAAATTTAGGACATGCCCGTACAATACTTTTTTCACATCTTGTGAAACTAACGTATTTTGTTAAAAATATCATTATTTTGTAATACTTAGTAAGTTTGCATTGTAAAATTCACCGTAACTGCTGTTGATTAGGTTAGGTTAGTTCACGGGTCAACAGACCGCGGCTCGCGAGCCGCATGTGGCATTTGCGACTCTTCAACTCCAGCTCATATTTTCACATACAATCCATTTGATACGTGGAATAGTTTGTCCGCAACATATAATACAATAAAGGAATTAGCATTTGCTGTGTTCTGCTCACAATCTTTGGCTCTATCTATCGATGCGAACAAACATTATCTTCCACGAATCAAATAAAAAATACGTTAAGAAGCAAATTGACCGACGATAATTAACAATCGTGTCTAAAATTTAACAAGTACATAGCTATTCGCCAGACGGCAAAGCTTTCAAAGGCGATGCAAGGTCACCGTTCTAACAAGTAAACTTTACAAAGCCCAAAAAGGGTTTAATTATAATTTTATAAGTAGAGCACTTAATTACACACTACTGAGTCTTGTAATTCCCATTTATTATATTCTTCTAAGTGGCCCACGACTTTATTATGAATTTGGGTTTTAAATAAAAAAACACAGTAAAAATTTATATTCCGACTATAAAAATGTTGACATTCTGTTAACTTAATATTTAGCTCTTCTCACTGGAAAGTCTGCTGACCATTGGGCTAGGGCCGTTCGCAATTATCTTATTAGCAGCAAAAAGATGCTGTTCTTTAAATGTTAAAACATTAACTTAGTTGATGAAATGAGATCATCAAACCGATCAAACAATCCGATATTCATCTGCCACCAAAATTGGAACTAGTGTTCCAGCAAAGCGGAGACATCAACCGAGAATCGTTAGTCGACATTTAGCGTCACGTGACATCTACTGTAAATAATGCTTAAAAGATTTGGCACAATTTTTAACTAAATAAATTCATATACATAAATAACTACGTTATATTAAATGGTCCTGTCCTTAGTACCGTTTTGTAATTCCATTCTATGTGAATTGTGAATGTTGTCAGATGTCATACGATATGAAACCGTTACCAGAAACGGTGTCTCCAATTACATGACAGACATGATCTACGATTGCAAGAAAGAGTGCCGCGCTGTCAAAGAACTTCACTTCGCACAGGTATTATTATATATGTTAAATATATATACATAAATACTAGACCGAAACGCAGATACATTTAGTTCTTTCCGATGGGAATCAAACTAATATCTATCTTGTCGGACTGTTAGATCAAATGACAGATTTGACCGACAAGGTCCGATTTAGCAATTTTTTGTAATTTCTCTGTCACGTTTCTCAGAACTCAAATTTCTCAAAACAAGAAAGTTAGCTCTCTCAATGAATAATGACTCATGTTACGTTGGTCCTCTCTAGATATCTGAACCTCGAGATTTTCTCGCAAAATCAATACTCACTGCATGCATTTTGCAGTACATACATATATTATATATTCACTGCTTAACAATAAATTTTCAATTGTCACCCCCCTCCACCCCACAGTAGCAACGAACTCCGTACAGGAAATTTTAAATCTCTGGTTTGCAGTTTTGGAACAGCATAGATTTCACATCAGCAGCAGTAAAACGGAACGAATGGAATATCATTTTGAGGATACTGAATTATTAAAATCAATTTTATTAAGGAGAACACATTATTACTGTGAAGTTGTAATTATTCAGAACATAGGTTTGTGAATTATTAATTCTGACGTCTCCTATAGGATTACTCAAAAGTATTTAAAATTCCGTAAAAATAATTAAATAATCGAACAATTTGAAAAGTGTAACATGTAAGTTCGAAATTTGTCGCTAATGTACTGTGTTGGTGTAACATAATCGGTTACTCCATTTCCCCCGGATAGGAAGAGATCCAGGTTCGATTACCGGTAGCAACAACAATATTTTTCGATAAAATTGATATCTTGTATATCTTTCTTATTGCCTATTTGTATTTTTAAAAAAAGCATTTTATTCGAACGACGTTAGTAAAATTGTGACCGACGTATAAACGGAGATAATTATTTTAATGTCGATGATTCATTCTAAAGATGTGGCTCGTGTATTTTTAAAATTATTTGAATATGTATTTTACAACATTCGACTGTGAACATTGTTAACTGGGCATGTAATATGTTGTTATTATAAATCTGAGTTCTTCCCTTCAGAATCCACCTAGGGTAAGTTTTAGACCCGCGAGTGAGGGAATGACATTTCGAAAAGACAATTCACTGTTTTGTATACACGATATATTTTTTCACAATAAACAGTAACTATGATTATCAGATTTTTTTGTATCACCTGATGATGACTTCCTAATGCGAGGTTCGCAATCGGCCACTAATGCCGCGCAAAGTCACGCAATCTCGTCTCCAATTCTGATTTAGTTTAATCTTAAAATTGGTTATCTAAAAGACTGCGAAAGATATCTAAAGGAGGGAATAGAGTGAACGGCGCTTTGAATGAAATTATAACTAGTGGGAAATTGTCAACCGAGGCAAGACTAGCGATACACAATGGAGTCCTGGTGCCGACGATGATGTATGCAAGTGGAGCTGGCAGAATAGGAACGAGAGTAGATTGAATGCAGTAGAAATGAGATCACTTAGGCGTGTATGTAGCGGATCTATTTACGACAGAGTAAAGAATGACGAAATAAGTAAAGAATGTAAAGCTGATCTTAATATATTAAGAAAGGATTTCTTAGGTGGTTTGGTCATATGGAACGGATGAATGAAGAAAGAATGGTACGAAAGATATATGACGCAAGTGTTGATGGCACCAGAAATATACAACGTCTGCGGAAGACTAGGCACAACCAGATACTGGAAGATTGTTCCGTTAGAAGCCACAATAGCCGGCGAGCTTGTATGAGAAGATGTATGAATGTGAATGTGGCGAGAATCACATGTCAGGACAGAAGAGTGTGGCGCTCTATCCTCTCTGCCTACCCCCGGTAGGGAAACGGCGTGACGGTAAGTAAGTAAGTTAAAATAGGTAGCTGGAGGGTGCCTTTATTTTGCGCAGGCCCTAAACAGTAACAATGTACACAAAAATTGGTTCTGGAAGGGGGAGGGGAGGATGGGATGGGTGGGGTGACTATATTTTCCTTAAAGTTCTACAGAGCAACTGAGCACAATTTGAAACAGATGTCATTTAATAAAATGTACATTTATATCTTGAGGAACGGGCGGGTTGACCAGGGGGAGAGGGGTGGGTGTTTTGCGCAGGGTCCAACAGAGTAACTACGCCAAATTTGGAACGGCATTAAATGTAAAATACAAATATGTACCAATATATTGTAAGGCGACGGTATATTATATTTTCTTTTTTTTTCACGGCGGATGTTGACTCGATCACCTTCCGCGACCTCTACAAAAATATTCCTAGTAATACAACCCGACAAATATAGGTTGAGTACGTAGAAAAAATAATCGATATTTTTGTACGGGGACTATCCGATAAGGCCCTACGTGCTGCGCTGTGGTCAGCCACCTCCATCCTCCGCCCTCCACCCTCCGCCCGGCTCGTTGGAAGTGGATGACATGGTGGTATCGATTACCGGCGGGGCAATTGTGCCAAATGGTCCAAGTGTCGCTTCGTTACGTTATCTAACTACAAAATAGTTATTAAATAATAATTGCATTATAAGACGTTACGTAAAAATTCTCCCAGACATCCAAATTCTTTCTTATGACAGCTGCTTTTAAAAATTTCATACAAAGGTATCAATACATTTAAATGATAAATTAATTATAATAATTTTACTACTAATTGGCGTTAATAAAATAAAACCAAATTTATATTATTAAATATATTATAACAGTAGTTTACGTTTTTCACTCCGCGGTATCGTATTTATTTAATAAATAAAACTTTGTTATAACTTGACTATAAATTAATTCTAATAATAAGTAACGTTTTTATATATCCACCTGTTATGCCATTACTGCCTGTCATTCTCAAAACACCAAAACATACATAATTCGAATAACCAAGTATCATACATACACCTCGCGGTATACCTACGAGTACACCCAATGATGAAGGGAGGTTACGTTTCGCATCTACCTACAGATTGACGACATACTCCTCTGAGCTGGTTCTTCTAAACCTATTCTTAAAAATGAAAATGTACGACTGAAGGTTCTTGAAATAAAATTTCGTATTTTCCACTCATTTTTATCATCAAAATGATGATAAGAGATCCCCGTTTAGTCTCCGGACAATTATTGAAACCACGAAAAGTAATTTTTAAGGGTGAGGGTTAAATTAATGTAACAATGCCACAATGTTCACAATCGACCTGCAGCACAGCCCCAGGGTCCGTCGTCCGCTTGCGGAGCTGCGTGACTCCTGGGAACGATCGCGGAGCAATTAAATGTTTTGCCATTTTATTCCGCTGTATAATCAAAAATATTGACGGTCTAGGAATTACTTGGCATGAATAATGAATTCTACAAACTGTTTTAACACGTATTTCGATCGAGTTCCCCGCGTACCACTCCTTTTGGTTCTCACGCCAGCTAGAGCAACAGTTAAAGTCTGATTTTAATTACAATAATCTGCTGAAACTAACATATTGTATTTCTTACTGGAAAATGATACCAAATTGAACGAATTAGCCTAAGCATGTAAAAAAAAAACCTAAAAAATCTAGGGAGTAGAATGTACGATGTATGCAAGGAATGGATGTATTCGAGAAAGAGGAAAGCGAGACAACGTGAAAAATACTTGTAGATAATGAATGTTTGGTACAAGTAGATGAGTTTGTGTATTTGGGAAGTATGTTTGAAGATGTATTGTATGGAAGACTGAGAAAGGTATCGAAAGGAGGGTGACTGAAAGGAACATATTGAAGGGTGCTTTGAATGGAATTATAGGTAATGGGAACTTGTAGTGGAAATGAGATTACTTAGATATATATGTGGCAGATCCATTTATGACAGAGTAAAGAATGAAGAAATAAGGAAAGAATGTAAAGCTGATCTTAGTATACTGAGTAAGATTAAGGAACGATTACTTAGGTGGTTTAGTCATATGGAATGAGGAGAGAATGGTAAAAAAGATATGTGACGCAAGTGTTGATGGCATCAAAAGTAGAGCCCGTCCGCGGAAGACTTGACACGACCAGGTAAACTAAATACTAGATGATTGTCCTGTTAGAATCCTCATTAATCGGCGAGCTTACATAGGGAGAGTGTGGCGCTCTATCCACTCTGCCTACCCCCGTGGCGAAACGGCGTGATGGTAAGTAAGTGAATATGTTCACTTTTTTCCCCAGGACCAATATTAACGGAGTTACGAATTTTTGAAATTTTTTGTTTTGTCCGAATCAAAATCACTTTCCCAATACATTTAACTTAGCTAGATTTAATCATGATCGAAGAGATGTCATTGAAATGTTCTTCTGGAAGTTATTAGTTATCACGTCATACGTACCGTCTGGGATAGGTTGTGCTCGAATCTTTTTTTCCTAATTTGAAGTTCTTATATGTCATAAGATTAGTAATAAATGGACACAGTTCGTTTCTGCGAGACAGAAGATCCGTGGCCCGTTGACTGTGAAAGCATTGTGTGTGTTGGGTTCGCAGTCGGCTATTTTGACTAGTCTCCATTGAATATTGTTCCGTTCACGGAACTACGTACGTGTATTTCCATGAAAGAATTGTGCGAAGCTCTTCGTCGGCTTTCTGATTACGTCTTCTCATTGTTAGCACATAGTTTCCTCGTGTCAGCGAGTTCTTCTATTGTACCTAGTTCTGTTGTTGTTGTTTTAGCCGTTCACAAAAGCGGAAGTAGTTAGTGATAAACAATGGGAACAACGCACCGCAGCTTCGTGTTTGAAAACGAAATATCAGCTGGCCTGCTCGTCCACACGAATATATCATACATTTCTTATTCAATCATTTCTACCGGAAGACTTTTAATATTAATTACTCGTATTGTTTTGGTTTCTTGTCCAAATCTTTTTATAATTTAGTAATTATGCCTGAGTTAATGATAGATTAGCAATATTTGAATATTTAGAGAACACATTCTTATTGTGAAGTTAATTAGTCGTTAATTCATATTTAAAATATCACAGACCTATGTTCTGAATAATTACAACTTCACAATAAGAATGTGTTCTCCTAAATAATAAAGTTATATCAATGTGTCCAAAATTTAATAAAAATGAATTGATAATTCTGGCGTCTGCTATCAGTTTACTCAAAGGTATTTGAGATTCTGTAAAAATAAGGTAGATGGCTCTGTCAAATGATGGAACGATTAAATGTATTAATATCAAAAAGGTAACATATAGGGTCGAAAATTGTCGCTAAAAATATTGTCGCTGTAGCTTAGTTGGATAAAGCACCTTCCCTGGTTAGGAAAGAGATCCAGGTTCGAATCCCGGTGGCGCAACAATAATATTTTTCGATTAAATTGATTTTATAAGTATATCTTTCTAATTAATATATTTAATTCATATTTAAAATATTTGAATATGTCCAAGAACACACAATTACTCGATTTTCACATACAAAGTGGGTACTGTTATTAAACAAATAATAGATATCTCATAAAGACGAAGCTATTTTTTATTATATTTAATGGAAATATATATGGAAGATGGCTTACGACCTGTCCACATATTAACATGTATACAACTTTCAAAAAAAAAAAAAGTAATAGATATGGAAGTTGATTAATGGGTGAGAATGGTGAACGTTATATTTATATAAAGTGATCACTCAAGCCAGCCGAAGACAGGTTGTAAGCCCTGTAATTCCCATACTTCCATATATTTCCATTAAATATAGTTTAAAAAATAGCTTCGTCTCTATGAGATATCTATTATTTGTGTAATGATAGATTGTTCGTCAATAGAATTACCGCTTCTGAAGGATGAAGGATATACGTTTAGTTCATCACTGATAATCATTATTGCATCATTGTAATACTGGACATTTATGGTATTTGCTTTCTTGTTGTATCTATAAAAACACATTGCAAATAAGTCGTGTTTGTAAAACTTACGACAATCGAAATTTTCAATGAAAACAAATTTTTTTGTTGTGAAGCTGCAATTTCTGAATATAGTTCGGAGGTATTTTTAACATAAATTAAATTAATCAATTAGAAATACATGCAGATGTGGTAACGCATTACCCCGGAAATGAAAAGGTCCGGGTTCGAATCCCGGCAGTAATTAAAAAATATTTTTTCGATGTATAGATTTTTTCTGTTTTTAAGATGTGCGAAGGAATGAGCAATCGGCCTCTATGTAATAAAATTCTTTCTTATTTGATATTAATTTAACCCAAAGGATGATCAAATATCACGACTATCTTTTAATACATCGATGTAATGTTAATCATTTCCTCATCACTAGATTATTTATTCCATGTCTTCTCACTCACAGCTGAAACAGATCTTGTGTCTCGAGAATATGATAACATCTGACATTAATATTTTTCTTAGCTCTTGGGATCTTTATAATGTTTATTATAATTGAGTTTAAATTATAGTCTTCCGTTTATCTGGGAGGGTGGTCGGCTACTCTAATCATTCTGCTCCATTTTATTCTGTCCTGGGATGCATCCTTGGCCACGTTTAAATATATATATATATATATTTAATTATTAACTATCAGATGAGCAATGAGGCTATCGCCAATTGCGGGTGGCTATAGTGGCCGCTTCGCGGCTTATAGTGACCGTTACGCGGCCATTAAAGACCGCTGCGGTCAGGGTATCGTCGGCTGTCGTCGATTGCTTGCTGCTGCGCGGTAGGGGCTCAATAGAATCTATTTTTCAATGATAAAGCTTTCTCCAAAACAAACCACACGTAAATAAAATGTCAATGTAATGAGTTAGCTGTCAAAACGAACTAAAATGACATAAGAATAGACGGGAAGACGTAATATTATAATGGTTATCGCGATTCAATAAAGCAACCCATGTTTCCCTCAATCTTCCCAATCTTCCTCCCTTCGCATCAAAAATTACTATATCTAGTATAGTAAATTTATATTTCTTTAGGAGAACACATTCTTATTGTGAAGTTGTAATTATTCAGAACAGACGGTCTGTGATATTTTAAATATGAATTAAATATATTCATTATAAAGATATACATATAAAATCAATTCTATCGAAAAATATTGTTGTTGCGCCACTGGGATTCGAACCTGGATCTCTTTCCTAACCGGGGAAGGTGCTTTATCCAACTAAGCTACAGCGACATTATTTTTAGCGACAATTTTCGACCCTATATGTTACCTTTTTGATATTAATACATTTAATCGTTCCATCATTTGACAGAGCCATCTACCTTATTTTTACAGAATCTCAAATACCTTTGAGTAAACTGATAGCAGATAGGAACGATTAAATGTATTAATATCAAAAAGGTAACATATGGGGTCGAAAATTGTCGCTAAAAATAATGTCGCTGTAGCTTAGATGGATAAAGCACCTTCCCCGGTTAGGAAAGAGATCCAGGTTCGAATCCCGGTGGCGCAACAACAATATTTTTCGATAGAATTGATTTTATATGTATATCTTTATAATTAATATATTTAATTCATATTTAATTTATATTTCTTTGAGACAGTAATTTTCTTTATGCAATCGTTTGTATTTTATTTAAGCTGTTCAGCGAGCATTGAAACAACAACTGTTCTGATCTGTGCTTGCCGCGCCGTGCCATGCAGTGTGAATAGTCTTATTGAGAGTGTTATCTAAATATTTGGATAATATCATTCCTTCTCGGTCATTAATACAGTGGTAAACGGGAACAATTACGTCACACTGTGTAAGAAAGAGTCGCCTTGTGCGACAAGTTATACGATGAATTATAAGACGAATCCCATTAGGCACGAGAAGACAAAGAATAGTTACAAGAGTGTTATGTTTTGCGTCTGGTCACACAGTGAAACGGCCACTGCGCCATGCTGACTGATTTCCCACGAATCTGTAAACATACTAATTTAATAACAAAACGCGGACGTCTGTCAAACTTGAATAGATTCGTTACTTTTCGGCCACAATTCGTCTGTCATTGTTGTCTTTTTGGGGCATGTCACGCCTCGCGGGGTGTGTCGGATTGTTGCCTATTAACTGGCCAACACTTTTCATTCTCCAAGGGCAAAATGATGATTTGGTTAGAATTGCAGAATGCTTTTTCCGCCCGAGGCGCGCGCTCGCTATTTTTAACTCTACGCCGAATGTATATTGTGAACGTTGAACTTTGATCTCAGCATCGTTTGTTAAAATCAGTCATACTTAGAAAATTACGATTCTCTGCCTTCTATACAAAATATTACATAAGAAAATAACAACATGCTTTGTGAAGCGATTTAACAAACAGAAGTAAAATATTTATTGTCAATAGTCGGTACGTACTGTGACACGATGACATTTTTAAAAATATTACTATTATCATATGTATACTAAATATCACCAAAACAGCATACCTATATTTTAAAGGTAAAATTATTACACACTGCCCGGCGATAATGAGGACACTTAAAAAAATGTACATCTTAAAAAAATGACAGCAAATATATAATTATTTAAATCTGCACTAAAATAATATTATAGACTTTATTTCAATACAATTTTTTTTGTTATTTCTTTATATTAGAAGATATTATATTACATACACGTTAAATATTTTAAATACATACATACATTGTTGTAATAATTAGGACAATATCTGTATTTTTTGAAGAACCCATCAAACTCCCTAGCTGTGCAAAATTGGAGCAAATATATATTCAAATGTATATTCCTTGACACATTCCATGCGAACCATTCTAAGGATAATTCGGTACTAAAGTGATTTTTAAAATATTAATAAAACCCGCAGACTACCAAATATATAGACATTAACTAACGCAAATTCCTTGTTTCAAATTGTTCATGTTGGTGTCACACACGTGATCACTTTGGTACCACTTACGCAATCAAATAGCTCCCCGACTTTATTTAAATATATGACTAGATTGGAACGAAAATTTAAACGCTGACAATATAATATGCATTAATGTAAAAAATACGTCTTGTTTACGCAAAGGTTCAATTTTCGAAGAGTAAATATTTTTACTATTGCATAAATTATCGGATTTATGTTTCCACAAAAAATGTTTTTAGAATGCCCCTCGTTCCGCAACTAATGTTCCAAACCTCTCTCTTATATGTACACTTTATTTCATGTCTATTCATTTACTGGTCTGCGATAAATATTTGATTTTTAATCATGAACATCCGATTTTAATTTATATATGTATGTATCACAACTTCATACTAATTAAAACTTATGTTTTGTATCGGAAACACAATAATTAGTTTCTAATAACGTGCTTGTGGTCTAGTGGTTATGAAACTCGCCTAGTGATCTCGGTCGGTGGTTCGAGCCTCGTTCCAGGAGGCCTTTAGCTTACTATGAAAATAGTAAGAATATTAATGTGACACCTATTCCGAGCGCACATCCATCTTTGCAAAGAAAACATCGCGATATTAATACAATAATTTGTATTTCTATTTTCTTATACCAACTGCAAGAGAACGCTCGTGACTCATGGCGCGAATGAAACCACCGAAGGCTTTTGACCAAGCTCGTATGACGTCATCGCAGACTGTCATATACGATAACGTAATCCGGAAATTCATCAGCATTCTGCATGGGGTCTCTCGTAATGTATTAAAAAACGCACGTCTTGCTTCAGCTCGAAGTCTACACTTACGTAAAAATAGATAAGAATTTTAGAGTACAGTCATGAGAGGTACTCGTAATTATATATCGCGATGATCCAGGTGAGTGTTCTCTGTAATATGTGATATATGTATGAAGTAAACTGTAATTTTTTTTTCTACATCCTTAGCATATTTATAAATTCAAATCATTCGTATTATACCATACATTATATAATATATCACATTTTATAATGTTCGTATGTCCTGTCTATATTTATGCACGTGATGTCTGGCTAGATTATAGATTCTAAGGGCTTACTGGAAGTACATCTCACAGCGAATAATATAGGTCTATCAGTTGAAATTGCATATAGGTTCTGATCGTTAGCGAAAATATATGACGACAACATGGTTTTGTAGCCCTCGTCTGAACGGTAGTCCCACTTAAAAAATATATTTGAGCAGGAGAGTGGGATCAGAGGTGAGGATTGCTTTTTAGAAGCTTCGTGTTTTTAGGTCAAAAATGAAAACAGTCAATATTATAGATCCAAGGGAGAATGAAATGACCAATGTCGTTTGCACCCACACGGTCCGCTGTGTTAGCTAAACCGGTTAGCGCGGCAACAATGGGAGGTTACCAGCGCGAGCAGTCGCCGCTGGTCCGAAGTGAAAGGTCACGCTTTGTAACCCATTCCAAACGAACAGTTATAGATTTCTTTGTTTCAAAATTGGAGAATCGCAATCGGCTCAACTGTGATCTGTGATCATCTCAAAACCACGCATATTTCGAATCAAATGGCGTTGAAATTATTCGATTAATTTCATTTTTATCTTAATCTTAAACAAAAGTACAATTATTAGGAGAACACATTCTTATTGTAAAGTTGTAATTATTCAGAACAGACGATCTGTGATATTTTAAATATGAATTAAATATATTAATTAGAAAGGTAAACATATAAAATCAATTTTATCGAAAAACTGCTATCAGTTTACTCAAAGGTATTTGAGATTCTGTAAAAATAAGGTAGATGGCTCTTTCAAATAATGGAGCGATTAAATGTATTAATATAAAAAAAAAAGGTAACATATAGTTTCGAAAATTGTCGCTAAAAATATTGTCGCTGTAGCATAGTTGGATAATGCACCTTCCCCTGTTAGGAAAGAGATCCAGGTTCTTATCCCGGTGGCGCAAATGTTTTTCGATAAAATTGATTTTATATGTATATCTTTCTAATTAATATATTTAATTCATATTTAAAAGTACAATTCGTTGATAAAAAATGCATATTTGATTATTTCGTTCAAAGCGGGTCACCAACACAGATATGTAGTCTCCATTGATTGACGTTCCCGCTAACTTTATGTTCAGTTAGAAATATATACAGGAAAATTTATTGAAAAAATATTTTTATTGCTGCATTGATGATACATTTAATTTGTGTATAATGATAATTGATATATTTAGTTATTATTATATGTATTACATCAACACAAATACATGAATAATTTGATGATACGAGTGTAGACGCGTTAGCTATTAGTGCAATCGTGATTTACCGCCTTAGTTGCACAAGCGCCTTAACATACAGCCCAAAGAGAGGTCTAGCCAGCTATTATGGACCAATGACTAATCATAATTGTAATTATCAGTCAAGTGTATACTGCTATGTTAATTTCTGTTTATTTTATTATTCCAAATGATTGTATAATTTTTGTCGGCAATATTAAAAGTGAAGTCACGATACAATTTCCGGAAAATTCCAATGCATTTACTCCGCTCACTCCGATCAGAAAACTTTGAAATCACCCCTCGTTATACGTTTCTTTACAAATCCATATTATGCGATAATATTACATGTTTATATAGATTGATCGCGATTATGATATTTTATATAGGCGGTACGTTAATCTGCAAACAATATTTTCTGTATTGCATCTGAAAATTTCTTAGATAGTAAATAAATAAATAAATAGACACGAATTGCGATCAAATATTTCCAGGGTTCGTATTCCGCGTTCCCAGAACAAGTATCACATCTTCATACCCGTTCGTCCGGTTGCTGGACCATCTTTTGAACATTCCCGACATTCTTCCACCGCCGGGACACCGCAGGCTGCTGTGGAGCTGGTTACATCGTGCGCACCGGGACAGGGACAGGGACATCAGATCGAAAGGCACTGAAAACATAATATTTTCACGACAGTGGCGTGTCTCGTATTTGATTCTCGCATTGAAATTTTTTTTTTTCGAGTTTTGTTGCGCTGTTGCGTGATATACGAACATTGTAAATTGATGATTCTTTGATGGGTTTTCGTAGCAGTCCGGCGTGTACAAGTGTATTATTTAGAATGTTTTCATTTCATGAATGTATAAATTAATATTTAATCGTATGTAGGTATGTTATTTTATCGGAGACAGCTCTGACAGGCAATTATTTTTATTAATAACGTGCCGTGTTCGTTTGATGTAGCTGTAAAATACTAACTTAGTGACCGACTGGTGGGGGATTGACGCTCCATCCTGAGAGATTACCGAATTAGTTCTTCTTCTTCTTTTAAATGGGCCATCCACCGTTCAAGGGTGATTTGTGTCATTTATCAAGTTAAAACTCCATTTTATAGAAAAAAGTACTTTATTTTTTTTTAGGAGAACACATTCTTATTGTGAAGTTGTAATTATTCAGAACAAACGGTCTGTGATATTTTTTAAATATGAATTAGATAATTACAACTTCACAATAAGAATGTGTTCTCCTAAATAATAAAGTTGTATCAGTGTGTCCAAAATTTAATAAAAATTAATTGATAATTCTGGCGTCTGCTATCAGTTTACTCAAAGGTATTTGAGATTCTGTAAAAATAAGGTAGATGGCTCTGTCAAATGATGGAACGATTAAATGTATTAATATCAAAAAGGTAACATATAGGGTCGAAAATTGTCGCTAAAAATAATGTCGCTGTAGCTTAGTTGGATAAAGCACCTTCCCCGGTTAGGAAAGAGATCCAGGTTCGAATCCCGGTGGCGCAACAACAATATTTTTCGATAAAATTGATTTTATATGTATATCTTTATAATTAATATATTTAATTCATATTTAAAAAAGTACTTTAATATTATAGAATAAGAAATATATTACATTGCAAGTCAATACCATTGTCGTTCAAAAAAATTGCTATTATATAGATTAAATGTGCGAGTTAAGGGAAAGAAGATGACACAAGTTAACGGGGAGTTGAAAATTACCATGGACGAGATTACTGTAAAAATAACCTGTGATCCGCAATGGACAGTCAAAAAAGATGTGGTCAAGGGTTTCCTCCTTGGCATCACACTCACACATTGGGGAATCTATCAAGTTCAATATGAACAGATGTGAGACTACCTGGCAATGCCCAATTCTCATATTATTTGATATAGTTTTTTTGGAGACTTTCCTTTTGGTGAACCAGGCGGTGGGGGGAATAGATCTTTGAATTATTTTAAGCCGGATTACCCTTATGATTATTTGGATCCATCCATTGTGCAGTCCAGACAGAATTACCGAATTAGTTAGCTTAGTTTAAAATTATGAAGAGTCATGTATTCCGTAGGCGCATTATATTTAAAAATACTATCTACCACTGTCTCTGTATTGTTAATCAGGCTAAGCCATAGAAATGACAAAACAATGTCTGATCCTTGCCGCAGAGAATGGAACATTGTTTTAGAAAATACAAGTTTAGAATACCTATCGTTAAATTCGAAGGTCCCGTATAATTCTTCTTCAAGGTGTATGTAACCTTAAACTCAACTTCAGTGGCTTCTCTCTTACGCGCGTCACCATTTCCTATTCTATTAGTTTGAGTTTATGTCTAATAAGTATACGTATTCACAAATGTGATTTATTAATCTTTTACGTTTCAGATTATTTCGGATACTTCACACACTAATTATAACGGGAACAGTACAAAATGAATGCGTTTTTATTTGAGAAATCTTCGGTTAACTTCGAACATTTCGTACGCGTCAGTGAAATGACAATCTATTATCGATGAAAGTTCTTCCATTATCAATGAGCCTTTAACCATCGACAATAGTTTTCCGGCTAGCGAAACAATACAGCAGCACGTCTTATTACAAAACGATCGCGACTCATCGCAATGGGTGAACGACCATCGCCATTACAATTTCCCGCTTTTTTCCGTTTCTCTTTTTTTTTTCAGTCTTGGCGCGCCCGCTCCAACAGCGGCTCCTGTCACGGAAGCCGTTCTGCTTTACCGACCGTTCGAGCTCTGCTTTACCGATTGGTTCAGTTCCATTCTTCCGATACGCGCTGAGGACGTGTTCTTGTTCTATTTTCGATTTTCAAACGACGCTGATTGTTTGCCGTTGTTTTTTGACACTCGTAATTTATTATTTCCTACTTCTTAATCATCAATGATCGCAGTGACGTTTTGACATGTTTTTTACATTAAGAACGTGGTTGACAATCTAAATTTGAATTAAACATGTTTTTTCACGTAGATTTTTCGTAAATTAATTTGTTTTCCTCCGCTTGAATGCGGTGAACTTTTTCTTTCCAAATTAACAATGAATTACAACGTTTTTATTTTCTCTGACGCAATGACTAGACCTTCACTGGATTATGTTATTAGTTCCGTTCCTCCTCGTGTGTTGTACCGGTTTTAAGGGTTTTGGCGTAACACTATTGTCGTGGAGTTTCCTGTTCAGCAACTTTACTTTATATCGTGTGAAATTTTACGTTATGTTTGTTCAATGCGTAAACAATAATTCTAGGCATGCACAAAACGACTCTCGTACAGTGTCACGATTTTCTGTTTGAGTTTGCCCTTGCTACTTAAATCCGAGAAAGAGGTCATCCTGTTTTTTTTAATTATCTTTTTATAGTTTATATTTGCAATAGCGCTTTCGTGATATACAACCATAAAAAAGGAAACTAACCAAATGCTATGCTAAATAAAATTAATCATTGCGAACTTTTGAAACGATTTAAATACTATATTTCTCTTTACCGTTTAATTAAATGTTTCCATTGTATATATATCGATAATAAACACGTTACTGTAAAGTATATTAAGATTATTAATTTTTGTGTTCGTAGCCAAATAATACACACTTCGTCCACGTAAATATTTCAGTTTAAAATACATGAATGATGAAACCGTTCTATTACGTTTAACGTTAGCAAAATTAACATTGTGGTTTAAATTTAAAAAATACAATTTTCTTCTTCAATATCAATATTCTTTTTGTATAGTCCTGATCGCACTGCATGTTTATCTAACCGTATTACGACCTTTACGGTAACATTCTAATTATATTTGTACTTCTCTTTTTTATTGGCATTCAGAATACAAAAAAAAAAAAATTGCTCTCGATCTCAGTATGTGTGTTAAAATACAGTTAGTTTTTTTTAGTAATATAATATTTAGAAAAGCTATCGACGTTTCGATTCGGAAACTTTACCTTGATAAATAGGTAATCAAATATTTAAAAAAAAAAACTATTATTATGCACGCACATTAAATAGGTGTACACGTATCCAGATAAACAGGCCACCTTGAGATTCAAAGTTCAATGTCATCACACATTATAATTTTAAAACTTTTGTCATTTAAAAAGAAAAAAAACTTTGTTTTAAACCGCTTTCCTTAAATTGCCGTCGACCGTCGAGCGGAATCGAGTCGAGTTTATTAAAAAGTTTGCTAATTTTTAATTAGAAATGATTCGTGGCCACTCTCGGTTATCGAAAGTATTTTAGAAATGATTTTAAGAAAGGTTTAATCTAAAGCAGAATTAGTATAATGCGCAGACATTATTTTATTCAACTCGATTATATTGAAAGGGAGCACATTTCATATTCGAAGAGTCGATCCGTGTAATATTCGAAGGGTTGGTAAATAATGTAAATACAAATACTGACCCTCACCATAGATAGCTATTCCGCCAGATCGTCGGGTCGAACCGTGAGAGGACCCATCGCGAACAGTGTGTGTACGGTGAGAGAACGAGAGAATGTGTCGTGCACATTAATATTTAATAAAATCAATAAAGACTTATTAAACATTATGAAAAATAATGAGACCCCCCCAGTGGACCACCCTAAAATATAAAGTGAAAGAACACGTTCTCGTTAAATTTTTAGTTTCCTTTGTTATATTTCATTTAAAAAAAAAAAATGTTGATAAAAACTCTATAATTACTCTGTGATGGGCAATCCTTGCCGTAAAACTGTCTGGCAAATAATACAAATTATAATGTATGTATGTATATATGTAATAAAGTTCAAATAAATAAAATTCAATTGCATATTATAATACATGTACGAAAGATAATAAGAGGTTGTCGTCAAGAATTTCATTTTGTATTGTCACATCGTCACAATTCCGACTAAAATTTCGCCTGTACTCGTAATTAAATTACTCCGTTGAATGCTCCAAGTACGGTTGAAACTTGTTAATTGGATCAAAAGCGCCAAAACTTGTACAATGTTCCCTCCCCCACCTTTCTCTCTCTCTATCTCTCTATAAATAATGCGATCAATTTTATATGAAAGCAAACATATTTCTCTATGTTTCTTAACCATTTTATGTTCCATCCTCGGGAGGTTTTAAAATCACGACTCGGTACCTGTAAATAATTCGTTTATTGATATATTATAAGTGCACTAATGTATAAGGTAGCGTGGAAGACGGAGATGTATTGAAACGAATAGGCTTTCAGTTCTTTCTCGTTTGGATGTTAGATACGATCTGATCTCTGAAGGGTTGTGTTATAGTTTATAAAGATAATTGTGGAGATATTGCTCCCATTAAATAATATAGAAAATAATTTAAATCCGGGTTCTCTACCGAGTAAACAAAGCGATAAATTAGATGATTTGAAATAATCGTTTTAATGCACATCCGCTTATAGAAAGCATAAATAATAAGAGTAGACAAAACTATTAAAATAATAGTTATATCCCATAACTCTCCTGAAATCAAGAAAGGTTAAGATTGACAAACTAAAAGATAGGAATGTGGCTTTGGAATGCAGGTACATACTTAATAACCATACACAATTAATCTAGCCGTTTCAATGATTTTTTTTTTCCATTTTATATTTCTTTAATTATATTTTTTATCTTCCCTCTGCTGTGTTATATTGGCTATTAATTTGATCGTATCTGTTCTCTTCTAGATTAACAATGAATTATTTTAATACCGAGTCAGTGTCTCCACATTTTCATCCAAAACGACACTGTGTTAGACTCATTGTCAGTTAGAAAGCTGAGATTTCAACTCCATACACATCATTTAACATTACGCTCGGCAATAAAATCAGTGGTGCCGCATCCCACAGCTCGTGGGAACCGTCTCATCGAGCCTGCTCCACTTGCTCAACAATACTAATCGACTAGAGAATCGCTGTGAAAAGATATCATAATTCATAAGAAAAAAAAAAACATTTATTTTATAATGTGCTCGCGTTCTGTGTGTGCGTGCGCACACACGTAGTACCTATTCACACGCTTAATTTTTATTTCGTCTTTCGGATTTGATAAAAGAAAAATTGTGTGCAAATAAATATCTTAGCTCGCGTCTCCCATACAAAATTTCGTACGAAAGAGCCATGGTGACTAAATATTTTATTCGGTATCTATTAACGTCAAACTTATGTTTTGACACTCGCGTGTGTCAAAATTTTAATATATCTTTCGACGTCTCGGTAAGCAGGTTAAAAACTTTTTTTTTTTTATATATACAGGTGTAACAGAGCTAGTCCACAATACTTTATGGGTGGATGCCTGACTAAATTACGAACCGAAAATGTTCATGGGATGCGTGCCTAATCTCAACCATGTCAGAGATATAAGGATTTTAAAAAAAAATCGTAGTTATGTGATTATTTCGATTAAATAAATATTTTATTGATTCCAAATTATATATTGAATACAAAAAATTAAAGGTCATCAAATTTCGAAAGGGTAGACTATTTTTTTGTTAGATGATTTAGGTTCTGAAGCATAGATATAAATTAATAATTGAACTATTTCGCAAATATTTATTTCGAAGTACGTTGACTTCAAGCTTAACACGATTTTGTAAAAATTGCAATCAATAATATTTTTCGTAACAGTGCAGAATTTGCACATATTCCTTGAACATTTTCGACTCGTAATTTAGTCAAGTAATCCACCCATAAAATATTGTGGACTAGGTCTATCACATTCTGTATATATCTACTACCTGCTTAAGTACAATGCTAAGCGACCGATTAATTTCATTCCTTCCTTCCCAGTGAACTATGCACATAACACACAGTCATACACAGATGTTATATATACACATAACCAAGGTAGTACTAAATTGAACTTGTTCGATTTTTTCTTTTCATTTTTAAAGTAATCAAATTAAATTCAGTTAATTTTCGATAAAATTAAAATATTAGCAACTATTGTTATTGTTGGAGTTACTGCATGTTATTATTATTCACGAGAGCCAGTCCCGGACCTGCCCCTCCGCCCACCCAACTACCACCTTCGCCTACCCGGCAATATGGCGCGAGTATATTAACACCCCCGGCGGCGTTCATTATTTGACGTACGAATGAATTTTAAGTATTGTCGAAAACTAAAATACTTCAATAATATCGAGCTGGATAACAGCAAAACCACATATTAACCCCTCGCATACTATACACTTAATCTTCACGATCTTACGTAATGTTACATTTGATTCTACGGTTCTATTTATACATATTAACAATACATTAAATATCCCTTTCCGATACCTATTTTAAACCAAGTTTAACAAAATCAATTATTTTTTTCCTTTGTCTAGAAAGATTAATTACTATTAACGCTAATCTACAGGGCGAAAATTATGTTCCAGGCTGATTTTGTTTGACCGCCATTTTGATTTTACAGACAGTTGTCAGTTCGCATTTAGTAGTCGTAGAGAGTAGTTGATTACAACTTATTATGGAGCATCTAACGCCTTAACAACATGTTGAAGCCGTTAAAATAATAATGGCAATGCTGTAATCATTAATGGTGACCGAATTGGGTCGATTAGACCTGCAACACATGTGCTTTCAACAGGACGATGCCACCTCACACACAGCCCGAGCTATGTTATGCCGCATAATGTTAAAAAGTGGTGATATCGACTGACCTCGAATCACCTGATTTGACGGCTCCCGACTATTTTCTGTGCGGATACTTGAAAGGAAAGGTCTACACGCCAATAAGCCAATAACAATTCTTATATTACAGGACAATATTCGAAATGAAGTTGCTGAAATAACGCGCGAAGTGTGCGAGAATGTTATGAAAAATATGCTTAAAAGAGCACGCATTTGTGCTACTGCCAGAGGCGGCCACTAGGCCGATGTCATATTCCATACTACATAATTGTAATAAATCAAATAATCGATAAATAAAAATTAAATTAAAAAATTACGTTTCATTTCCTAGATGTTCAAAAACAACATCGGCCTGGAACATAACATTCACCTTGTAGATATATTCTTTACGACACAGGCTCAGTTTAAAAGCGAAATTGTATTAAACACGATTAATAGTCATTCGAACGTGTAATAAGTACATGCCTGCCGTAAGAAAAATTAGCAGTTTCGCTTCGGCATTCCGAGAATCGTCGCGTGTCACGTGACAGTGACGTGATAATCGGTACGTATTCATAACACAGGTTCATTTTCAAAGTGCAATGTATTGTAGTGTACATGGTTGATAGGTATTTAAACGTTTAATACATGGCGAGGATTTGGAATCTAAGCACTACTATACTTATGCGGTAATTTTTTAATATATTGTTTCCTCAATTGTCAATGTTAAATTTTTTTTTTTTTTCATTGTTTCTAATTTCTCAACCATAAAAAATGTAATAAATGTGACATTCCTCTCGGAGAATCAGAGAGTGCGGGGAATAGATCTTTGAATTATTTTAAGCCTTATGATTATTTGGATTCGTCAAATTGTGCAGTCCAAATAGAATACGTACGTTTTTTTTACCATATTAAGTCTGTCATACATCGGGATATGGAATTGATGAGGGAAAACGCCGGAAAGAGTAATAATACTACTACTTAAAAGATACATTATATCTAACTCGTGTGAGCCTCGCTAATTAAAGCGGATTGGAATGCTTGTTCGTCGTATTTTTCTCACAGGTATTAATATATAATACTTTATAGATTATTTACATTGACGACAGATTTTTTCGTCAATTCATTTTGTGACTTTCATATCCTCGGTGATTTATTTCAATAATAATATCTTCTTACTGCATAATGTATAAATAATAAGAAAAACATTTTGTTTAAAACCACTATCCAATGCCAATCATCCTTTGGAAACAAATCATTATTTTGATATTAACAAGGGTTTAGAAATTTTACGTACAAATAGTAGGGGTTTATAGTTTTGTTTTATCTATGCTTGTATTTTTTAATTATAGTACTAGCCTACCCGCAGCAGCTACCGCACGGTAGCAAATGTACCCTGTAGACACGCAGTACTCTGATGTCAATCTCCAGATTTAAAACTATTAAAAATTCACTAATATACTTTGTGAATTCAATGACGCATTTAAAAATAAATATATTGTGTCATTCAGGACACATTTGTAATTCCCGTGTTGTAGCTGAATACTATTTAAACAAACTCACAGTCCGCCAGTTACACCATGTAGTAAAACCTAACCTGTCGTTATGTAACCTAATCCAACCTAACCTAACATAACCTAACCTAGTTTTTAGTAATAAATAGTATACATTGTTTCCTGAAGAAGACACCATAGGTATTGAAACATGTTGATGTATCGATGAATAGTGGTTTTAAACAAAGTGTTCTTCTTATTATTTATAAAATAATAATAATTTAATAACAAGATAGTGATCATTATATCACGGTGTTTAGAATGAATGTAAAATGTTCTAAATGGTGAAGGAAGAGTCAGATGGTTCCACAAGAGTTGCCATCATCTTACTGCTGCTGAAGAAAGTCTTCTGCTTTGTCCTGACTATTCTCATTTGGTGCTGACGACTGCTGAGGGAGGGATTAAGTAAGTCTGTATATAGGGTTCTTTACGAAATTTTATATATATTTTTTTTAATTAATTCCTTCTTTATCTAGTTTGGCCAGCGCCGCTTCTCCACTATAAGAGTGTTGCTTCGACCGATCCTCGCACAATGTACAGTAATAAAAATAAGTGAGTTTCCTGACTAATGTTGCGTGTCCACGAAGGCAACATACGGCTAGTACATTTATACCAATATATTAGTTCATTTTTATCCTTAGAATAAATTCGCATTGATAGTATAATGAAATACATTTTGTATTTGTTAAAATTGTCCATCGCTGAGTTTTCTGGTATACTGAAAACGAATTTAATGATCGCGGTCTTTAAAAATTGTATGCAATTTCTTAGTATTACCTCTAGCTGTAGGTACAAATTTATCAAAGTTTGTGTTTTAAAAAAAAAAAACCTAACCAAGTATATATATATATATATAATGACAAAAATATGATTCAGTATCTAAAGTGGGACTACGCCAATTGCGTCCCGACATGTAACTTAACTAATTACGAAACAGAATATTATTATTGAATCATTCTTGTGCCTACATTGAACTTGAAATAATTTCTCCTTTTTTTACATAGAATTAAATATTTTATCGATGAATGATTTATATTTCTATTTAAATTGATTAAATTTAAACTTCACTCAATTGATTATTTAATATGAATAATGTTTTATATCTTGCGATAGTAAATGTCCGCACAAAAGAGATGATTCTTTCATCTAATCGGTGAATTTGAAATTTTTCATATGCACATGTGAACGTAATCCATCAATCGTTGTGTGTTTTATTAATTGTACAGATTGTTTATTGATTATAGGGCTCTATGAATAATTAAACGTATTAGTAATCTGGTTGATAAAACAAATGTAAATCAATATAAATGTGTGTCACTGACAATGAATGATAAGCGTGAATTAGCACATTTAATTTAAACTAATATTGAAATAAATTCAGTTGGAGATAATCTTACTACGTTTCCTTTTCTAAAGCAGTGCTCCGCAACGTTTTCTCACCTGCGACACACGAAAATTCTTCCTAGAATTTCGCGGCACACCAAAAGCTAAAATTATATATAGGTATTAAATTGATACACAAATTTTACAATAATTTTTTGTTTTTTATTTGAAAAGTATACATACATAAAACTATGACATTATATATTAAATACATAATGAAAAATTGTAAAATGTCAAATACATTGAATTTGACCGCGGCACACCTGTAGCCGGCTCACGGCACACCAGTGTGCCACGGCACACCGGTTGCGGAGCACTGATGTAGAGTATGGAAGTCCGGGAATATACATGTAACTATGTACTGAAAAAACCTAAACGGTAAGGAGAATGCTAGACAGAAATATTTACATCGCTCCAATGTCTCTGACCTTTAACTGGCTCAACTGCTACCATTCTAGTTCTCTTCTCCGTTCTTAACTTTGATTCGGGGTTTTTCGACCAAAGATGTTTTTCACATAAACAAATGATGTTTCGTTCACGGAAGGTGCACTGTTTTGTTATTGTTGATATCTGTTTCTCAGCCCGATGTGCATCTTGGTTATTTGGTCTGCTTCTACAGTGCGAGGTGCTCGCGATATCTATATTGAAGAAAAATATATAAAGAGTATTGCCCGAGGCGCGTTTTTTAAGTAAGTACCGTCGCCAGATATTCCCGGTGTAGCGCGATATCGCGCGTGCGCGACGGTTGACACACCACATGTAACGTTAGAGACATTCACGTAGTGTGGCCATCTTGTAGTGAGTGGTTGAAATGTTCAAGACGATAGATCAGCCCGCCGACTGAGATACGGTCCGTGATTCGTTTCTTGAATGCACGAAACATGAAACCAGCTGAAATTCATCGCCAAGTGTGTCCTGTTTTTACCTGATTTGGCGCCAAGTGATTTCCATATTTTCCTTCATCTGAAGCGGTTCCTTGGTGGCAAGCGTTTTGATGACGATGATGAACTCGAAGATGGAGTACAGACATGGTTTTTATCTCAGGCGGCGTCGTTCTATAACGAAGGTATGCAAAAATTAGTGCCCCGTTATGACAAGTGCGTTAATAATGGTAGCGATTATGTTGAGAAGTAGTTCAAAAGGTGTAGCGTCCGATGAAAGTAAAGTGTTGTATAAATGATGTTTCTTTAAAAAAAAATCCGGTAGTACAAACGGTACATTTTACAATTTTTTTTCAATAAAATTGTCGATTAGGTCGATATTTAACCTCCGGACACGAAGATCGGATTTATGAGTCCAAAAGAGTAACTTTTTTTTTTTTTTAGTAAAAATGCCGGAAAATTTATTTTTCTTCAATTCAAATTAAAATAGATGATAAGGTAGATTATTGAAAAGATTCAACAAATATAAAAAAGCTACTAGGATTATGCTCTACTATGAAATCAATAAGATCTCTCTACATTTATAGCCATGCACCGTTACTACGTAGCTAATCGCTATCAACATAATTTAACAAAACACTGCTCAAAAATTTGAATACTCTTATTATCAATTTAATTAGTCATCTTAAATTATTATTTTTATTGGTTATCAAATCAAAACGAGGGCAAACCGTAAATTGGGCTCAATTGTTTTGATTCCACCGAACCGACCTACGAGACAGCTAAAAATTGTGTACGGGAGATATTACGCACGTCATTGTTGACACCGCGCGCATGAATGACCACCAAAGCTGTGTGTCGGTCTAGTATAAAATATTGTGTGTGCGTTATGCTGCGCTATCAATCTCGATCGATTTCAATTACATCATTTATATTTTTTTGTACACAATTGGCACAGCCACTTTCGCTTTGGAACAAAAAATGCATCTGACTGTTTGCAGCGCGCCCGCTCAACCGAGGCTCGCCATGAGGAACGGTCTTAGATCAGTTTATAATGTCTCTGTATAATAGTTTTTTTCTTATTGATCGTCACCAAGAGAAATAATTATATCTATGCTGTTCTCACAATAGACTTGTTTTCATAATATAAATTATTATTAAGTAAGGTACAATTTTTCGGATAAACGCTGTATATTATATATATATAATATTAATTACTAAATTAATTATATGTGGACAATATTTTATAGGTGCATATTTAACTAAATTACGAGTCGAAAATATTCAAGGAATATGTATCGACCATGTCAGAGATATGAGCACTTTAAAAAATCGTAATTGCGCGATTATTTCGATTAATTGAAATATTTTATTGATTCCAAATTACATATTTAATTTAAAAAAATTAAAGGTCATCGAATTTCGAGCGACCGACTATATTTTGTTAGATGATTTAGGGTCTGAAGGAAAGATATAATTTCATAATGAATAAATTTCTCAAATATTTTTTTCGCTTAAAATGATCATGTGAAAATTTCAAACAATGATATTTTCCGTAATAGTGCAGAGTTTGCACACGTTCCTTGAACATTTTCGACCCGTAATTTAGTTAGTTATCCACCTATAAATTATATATTTTTTGTTACACCCGTATATACACTAGTGTATTTGAAGGAAATGCAGAAAAAGTTGTAATTTTATACACAGACTCGTCGGGAGTGGTGAGATTGTGCGATGGCGGTCTCGGGGGAGGAAAGAATACTGAAAAGGGCATTAATTTTCTTCGCTAGTCCGTTAACTGCATTTTTATTATTATATTTCGAATGATTTTTAGATTTCTATATCGATGCAAAAGAAGCGCGAAAGTAAACTGTATGCGTTATACGCAAGTGTTGAAAATTATCGTACGATTAAATAAAATATGAATATGCGGCATAGTTGATATCATTAAGAAAGAGCTGGTTTAGACATGTGGGGTGAGTGCAAGAAGCAAGCGTTGAAGAAGGCAACAGGAACAGAGGGCGTCTGCGAAAGACCTGGTGTGATCAATTAGACTAAATATTGGAGGAAGGCCCTGTGGCCCCCGGGCGAGAGTGCCAGAGTGCCATTATCATTTGAAATGTGGAAAAAATATTTCCATATTTATCTAGTTCTGGTTGCGATGAATGTCAAAGTGGTTTATCATTTTGCTACCTCCGGTTAAGAAATAATTGAAAAGTAATCATAGCTTAGCATCAAAGCTCCATGGCAAAGACGTTCCTTATCTTCCTTTAAAGTCATTTATTGTATCGTTGGTCTGTTATTTAACTTTTAATTACGAAGTTATAATTTTAATCGATCTTATAAACTTTAATATTTATGTTATGTCTTTGATTACGTTTACGTTATCAACAAAATTTAATGAACTCACACATATATTTATTGTTTATTTATTTTTCTTCTTCTGTTAAACAGTCAGGTACGCTACAACGAATAATGTTACAACAAATGTGAGGTATTGAATCAAAATCAGACATGTCCAGTTTTGATGGTTTTTGATTTAATTATGTATAAATATAAAGCAAATTAATGTCTACAAGACTGCCCTATCGAAATTAGACAAATATTGCCGAATTTCATATAAAAACGCATTTAAAATTTGCTCGTTACTTCAATCGCAGATATGTCCAATAGATAATTAATTCAAACTCGGACAATTATATTTTCAGCCAATAAGACGATAACATTTGGTCATGTGACCTATGGTTACTGGTCATGTTCAATATGATTGTGGTTCAATGGTTTTTTGCAGTTTACTCGAAAATAGGTAAAGTGGACATGTCTACTTTTGATTCTGAACCTCACAAATAGTTATCAATAAAGTCGGAATGCTACAACGAACACAGATGTTATAATAAACCGCGTAGGAAAATACTTTTGTCCGATACAACACGCGATTGCGAATGGCGTGTTGACGAGTCGGGGACTTCCCGCTTGACTCTATGTGATTTTTTAATTATTTTATTTGGTTATATTTTTGATTTTGTGTTATGTATTGTTTTACCGACAAAATGGTTGTATTGAATGATAACTTTGCTCTGGGCTGTGAACCTAATTACAACCTAAATATATATATTTCAATGTGTGCTATAACGAAGAGATCCCATAACTGTATAATATAAAAAATGAGGCCAGAACCAAATCCGATTGCAGTATCTAAGTTTAATAGTTTATTTACTTTTCTAGATTCGTGCCCCCCTCCCATTGCCATGATGGCGCCCAGTGTCTTCCAAAGGACCAAATCTCCCCGCCAGTCTCCAGTTCCTCACAAAACGCAGGTAATCTCCCGCTGCTATACTCCGCCTCGTGAAAAAGTAAACAATTGGATGATACCCCGCAGTGCGCTCTTTTTATTCATGTTTGGTTTGGTAACAACTTCTTACAACTGTTTGATATTTGAACGATCAGTAGCCTAAAATTGTTACATTTCGATTAACGTATTCGCATATATATCATATAAATAAATATTTGCGTTTTTTTTTATCATAATTCATACATGATTGAATTTTACTGAAATGTATACCTACCAAACATAGCTGTCGGTTAAATTAGACATACACTACATACATCAACAGTTGGATAGTCGTAGATTAATTTAAGTGATCAGGTATCGTATCAGCAGAACTGACCCACGCCAGAATATACTACACTGGAAAAATGAAAAACTGTTTCTGACCAATAACCACACGAGTATGGTCAAGATGACAGTGTTCTTTCATCACAACTCATTCAAGTGCAACCGCTCGGCGATTATCGATAGAATTGAAATTCAAAATCGGTACATCTACCAATTCATAAAAATTTCCTGGCTGCAAAGAGATTTGGGGTCGAATGAAGATGTGACCGAAACTGAAAATGGTTATTTTGAGAACCTTACAGAAATCGAGAAGATGATAAACGTCGGTCCAAGTGTGTTGAGCTTCGAAGTGATTATGTTGAAAAATAAAATACAACTTTTCATTGCCACCCTCGTATATCTACAGTTTAAAAAGCGTTCAATTTTTGTTTTACTTAGCATACAAAATATATATTTGAACATAAATAATGCTGCAGACTGTGAAATATAGACTCCCCCCCATCCCATTATTCTTAATCATATGACTGATTCTCGTATGTGCATTATAGAGTCCCCGTTATCTCGCGGCCGACAGCGGTAGCAGCGATGGGCAGGGCGCAGGCCGAGGACGCAGTCGGGGCTCCTCGCCCCCCTCGCCGCCCTCCGCGTCCGGCCCGGAGAGCTTCGAGTGCGTCGGAGAAGGAGAGCTAGACAACAATAATGGGTAACTACATCACGTATACATATTTTGTTTTATTCACCCTTTGTTTTTATTGAAAAAAACTAAGGTTTGATTTTTGTATCGGGATTCTTTTTTAAATAAAGTTATTTCAAACTAGTGTTTAAAATATAATTTACATATTTACTAACTACAGTACTTAAAGAGAATAGCATTACAATTTTGTAATTTCTGACAATAGAAATGAACTTATTTGTTTTCTAACTACTTTATTTCTAATGCCGTCCATCCACTGTGTTGGTATAGCTTAATCGGATAATGCACGTTCCCCGGATTGGAAGTGATCCAGGCTCTAATCCCGGTAGCAACAACAATATTTTTCGATAAAATTGATTTTATAAATATGTATATCTTTCTAATTAATACATTTAATTTGTATTTATAATATTATTCGAGGAAAAAATACAAGGCAAACAGCAAACCATATGTATAACATATATAGCTGATATCCTACGTCTACAATATATTTTTATTATGAATCAACTTTATAATTCAATGTGTCAAAGAGACATTTCTTATCAAAGGGAATCGAAATTACAGTTTTTGTCGAACTGTCCAGAAAAATCGTTTGGTACTTATTGATAATTCACAATAGTAAAAAAGCCAATTGATGGATCGCGTGTCGCCGACTAATAACAGGGTTAGAAATATAAGTTTATCGTCTCTTCCGAACAACAATAGATGTCGTCCTCGCTCCACTTCTTTAACTTAACTCTTACTTATTATACTTGTATGTCAACTAAATAAATGTATGCGTGCATCGAAAACGTAGACGTTTTACTTCTTATCCATTTACTTATTGTGTATGGACAGAATGATAATATTTAACTACCATAAAATGGAACGCGAAAAAATTCAGTCAGGCACAAACGTTGCTACAAAATAAATGTTTATTCATTGTTAAATATAATAATGTACACAGCAACACTCCTCCTCCTTGCCCCCCTCTATTTGTTCAAATGCAACGGCATGCTCTGTACACAGTACAAAGCGTCGTATCATTTTTTTTGTTTGTTTCATTTTATAGATTATGTCGTCGCTAATTTTTAATAGGATACAGATAAACATTATGGAGAGTTAACAGTGTTTAATTTTAGTAATCCATAATAATATTACGCTTCTTCATCTACATGACTTTTTGGATGTGGCTTCAGTAGTGTCATTATGGCTGTATAGTGCTTGATTAAACGGTGAGGTCTTTAATATCTCTAGATTAAGATTACTTAAATGTTTTCTATTTTATGTACTTAATAACAGTACGTAAATATATATTCAATTTGAAATTAAGTGTACGATGTAAAACAAAACATTGCGAAATCGTACGAATTTTGAGCTGTCATCTCTCTTATCTCGCGTCGTATCATAGACAGATTGTAATATTTACGTGTGTTTGATGATCATTTATGTAAACATGATCTCAGTTTTTTTTAAGAGGAATAATTTGATACGTAATACTAATAATCTTACATTCATTCTAGATAGGGTAATATAGAATGCACTAGCAGAAAAACAATCGCAACTTTATAACATCTACAAGCGAACATTATAATATTGATTTGTATTTGAGAATATAATGTTTAACATTAGAGATAATTAAAAATTTTAAAAAATTATATTAAATTCATAAAATCGTTTTTAACATAAATGCATATAAGCAGATATAATGATCGGTGCGAAGAAGCAGTCGCCCTCGGTTCGTGACACCGAACGCGAATCACATTTGCTGCACCCACGAGGCCAAATCCCAAAAACGTGAATTGGATTTTGGCCAATCCAATATTTGCCGCTCGGCTGCAGCACGTTTTGTGCACCTATCCAATTTACTTCATCCGCCAAACCGAGAACGCGCACGTTATGTTAATCGTGCATATTTCGAAGAACGTGCTTCGAAAGATAATTATATCGTGTTTCGTTTCTATATACGTACGACTGCGGTTTGACTATTTAACTGTCAAACATATTTGACATAGAATTCGACCCGGATAGGGGCAAGTTTTAAAGCTGCCGACTTAACATGTTTTTTAAACGTTGCAACGGCAGACTGACTTCAAACGTATGACATTTAAAATCATTTTTAATCCTGTCTCCGCGTGATCCAAAAGTGTGTGTGTGTGATGGCTAGGTATGGTATTTCTCTGATTTAATATTTATGCGAGTAAATTAAATATTGTTATTATCTAATTCTACATGTATTATTTCCTTATGTACGTCCGAGTACCAGCATAAAATAGTCTGTTCCCCGTGTCGTATGGCAACATAAAACAAACAAGATCTGTGTCATTGCCGTCACTTGAAAGTGAGCAGCTATCGCATCAAACAGATTAAATTATTATGCTATTGTGTTTTTTTTATAATTTAAGTATACTAATAGTGGTATGCGGAAGCCATTTTATATTTATACCTAACAAACTAATATGAATGTCATTACATCCATACAGGCTGATTTCGCATCTAAGATCACACAGCAATATAAAATACTTGATATATTCTGGATTTTTTTGCTCATTTAAAAAATGTGAATGTCAAACATGTCACTTCAAAATAGAATTCTTAATCGCAATTTTTGGATAGTTCAGGTATTTGCATACTTTTGATTGATTTATTGGTGTATTTTTTCGCAATTGAAGTAAAACTGTTTTTTTTTACGGCCCAATGGAACTCGAAAGGCCAGCACTGCAGAGCTTTTACCACGGTACATTCAATTACAACTCTTGTTACTATTTGTCGTGTCCCTTACATCATTACATCGCGTACAAATTTACATTCATATTAACCGCAATTTTAGTTAATTTTTGCAAATATTACATCTTTCATAGTTGTAAAGTATATATATACACCTACAGGTCATGTACATGTGTGGATCATGTAACCGAACTTCTGACATCCCCGAACACCATTTGGTAGTAGTTTTAAAACATTGTTAGCATATTACATTCAGCCATGCAAGATGTGATACTACCCTGGTCTACGTGACTTTGTAAACTGGCTGAAGTTTGCTTAAATATTTCAGTTTTACGGGTTGACTACGCTCAGTAATAATAGGACTGAAAATTATAATAATAAATCTACTAATCTCTAGACACTTGTAAGCTAATTTTAAAATTTAGGGGAAAAATAAAAAAATTACTTTTAACTAATGTTATCGGCCTATATGTAAATATTTAATTGAATTATAAATTATGGCATTTTTATTTATTTAGTCATATATAATATTTGGACAGCTGCAAAAAAAATTTGTACAGTTTGTTACATATATTTTACACACATTTTTAAATGCGTTGCCCAACTAGGCAAGCCTGTTTTAGGACAAATTGGTAAACAAATACATTTTACGAAATCAAAACACAATAAAATCGAATACGTAATGACAAGGTGAATAAACGTGAAAAAAAATACCAATGTGCAATACAATATGTAATGTAAGCACATATAAGGTAAATGCAAGATCAAAATACACAAAAGTAGTTATATGAATTATTTCATTATATAAAATAGTTTACTCTCAGTATCTGCTCTTCCTAATTTCAACAACCAATTTGAAAGCCTTTTAAAAGCCTTAATGTCAGTTAAAGTTTTAATTTTATTTCCAATTTGATTGTATATTCTGGAAACTCGATAGGTGAATAATCTTTGACCAAAAGTACTTTCCATTCTTGAAACTATATGTTTATGTTTATTCATTTAAAATACTGTATATTGTAATATTGTTATACTTTCCATACAAAGTGAATGGAAGGTATTTCACTACAAAGTGTGATTTTTGATGATGATGATGAATTTTACTATGTATTGATATGTTTGCGTAATATTTCAGAGAAGCCGGCCAACGGAGTCCCAGTGGACCGATGAACAGACACTCCTGGACGAGAACTAGTCTTAGAAGAACACCCCCAAGGTAATAATAGTTTTTACATTATATTTTTATTAAAATTATTCTATATTCGGTTTTTACGTTTGAGACATGTTTGTGCTTGGCATTGATTTTTTGTTAATGTTTCATTTTTTGTTCGTGCATGTCCAGTGTATTACTTGCGTCTATTTCAAATACATTTTATGTAGGGATAGGAATTCTAATTAAATAATTATTTTGTAATAAATGTTTCGTTGTCAAAATATGTATAATTTTTGATGTAAAAAGTATAACATATTATACGTACGTGTATAACACATACAAATAAATAAACCAAGTTTTTATACAGCATCCAAGAGAACGTCTACTGTTATTTGGTAGAGTGTATTTAAAACGTGTTAGTGAATTATTTATTATTTGCAACCAAGTTTGACAGCACTTTCATTTATGAATAATCTTTTCAACTTTCCTCGGGCACTCTCCTCTATCCACTGTAAAAAAACATTAGGTTCATTTTGTCTATGCTATATTTTTTTATGATTTTGTTTGTAGTCACCAAGAAAACCTGCCACACCGCCGCTGGGGTTCCATGCGACAGTAAGCCTTAGCTTGTTTTACCTATGCACGATATGCACGTGTGTGTCATTCATTACGATCACGCTATGTATTTTACATATTATTAACACAATAATATCATTAAACTGGCACTAATCGCT
The DNA here is from genome assembly GCA_031772225.1 of Eubasilissa splendida. Taxonomy (NCBI): domain Eukaryota; kingdom Metazoa; phylum Arthropoda; class Insecta; order Trichoptera; family Phryganeidae; genus Eubasilissa; species Eubasilissa splendida. The sequence continues at coordinate 3,268,430 of CM062854.1, read as the reverse complement.
TTTAACCTAAACAGCTTTGGCCGTGTCCATCTCGCCCTGCACCGCTTTCTGCCTACCTGGCAGATATTCTTCTAACTATTTCAAGATCATTATTGTGGCCGCCTAGCGAAAGATGTTTTAATCATGCGCAATTGTCGGTAATGTAGATACTTCCGCTGCATGGTAACTTTCAACAGTAGCTAGTCGATCGGAATAGTACTTTTAAAATCAGCAATGTTATCTTTGTGGTTAAGATTCATATTTTATGACATTAGTTATGACATCCTGAAGAAGAAAATGGTATTTTTCGAAACCGGTAGATGTATTTAAACTCATTTTAGTGGTTAATAAAACAAAGATAAATAATAAAGATCGGAATAGTCATTTCTAAATCAAATTCTTCTTTGCTTCTTTAACTCTTTACTTAACAAAGTAATTAATTGATTGAAAAATAAAATTAAATGACATGAAAACATATTATATCGTCTATAATCTCTTTAGCAATGCGACGTGCGTTGTATACGATACATATATTCGTGCATACCGTCGTGCCAAAACTTAGTAGGTACGAAAGCCACGCATATTTCACTTCTTGCAATATCCATGCACACTGTCGCTTTCGATTTTTTTGTGCGATCCACACTTTCCGACTCTATTATATTTTTTAATACCAATTTATATAATATCGGTATATATATAAGTATTTATTTTAATAAATAAAAATTGTTACTATTAAACGACGATGCGGGAAAAGTTCACCTCGACTTGGATGGCGCTCGTGTTAAATTGGAAACGAACTTCGACGTTAACTGGCTATTGTTGCCGAGGTGTGATTCTGTGCTGATTCTCCGCGCTCGCCTCCTGACTCCCGATTGCAGCGGCACGCGTTGCGCCAGAATACAATTTCATTCCCGCTTCAAGCGAGAACTTTAATGGCGATTTTATCGGAACGTTCTCTATAACATATCACATAAAAGTGTACGCTCATAAACAGTAATTACGGCTTCGTGCCGTAGGGCTGGGCAGGAATTGAAATGCATTGTACATGCATTTTAGTGCTGTTTGAATAGCTAAATAAATTATTGTTTATTAATTTAAAAAATAACAAACTTTGTGTAAATCACTTAATTCATCTGAGGTCGACCGGCTACCACACCACTATATCGACACCTGAAACTCAACGCCCGATTTTTATACGGTAAAGTAACAACATTACAATTTTTATTGTTATGTATATTATGTACAAATATTAATATTTTATGTTTATGAAAATTGAACTAACTTGGATAGTCGTCGGCGGGATATAACCCCACCGCAGACGCTAAATTAACCTCGCAACATTGAAATGTTAATGTATATTATATCATATTTTCGGAATTAGTAAATAAATACACACAATCGGTAGTGTACTTCCCCGGATTGGAAATAGAGATCTAGGTTCGAATCCCGGTAGCGCAAAAACAATATTTTTCGATAAAATTGATTTTATATGTATATATTATTAGTATTTAAAACATCACATACCAATGTTCTGAATAATTATATCTTCACAATAAGAATGTGTTCTCCTTGATAAAATACACACATTTTCGAAAGGTTTGACTGGCTCGCGTGTGTTGATGAGACGTTATGTCGATCTTAATTGTAATAGAATTTGTTTTTGTCTACCTATACATAATCGGCATATTTTAAAAATAAGTTCCTTGTGTATTAATTTAAATAATATTAAAATTATTCAGCGGATTGATGCACTATTTGTAGCGATTTTTATTGGCAGCAGGAATCGCATTCCGAAGTATGCGCGATTTAAGTCTAGTTTTATTGATAATTGTCTATCAAAATAGTCATTAACAAAATAAACATATTTTTTACGAGAACTATTGGTTTATTAGTTATGCACAAATACAGAAAAGTCATAGTTATTAAATTTTAATGTGTACGTAGTAAGATTTATTTTTTCCGTATTAGTAAATCTGTTAATTTGTGGTATCAACATATTTACTAATACGTGGTGTACCAGTAAATTATTAGAAATTAAATAAAGTGTACATATACGTGTTTTACACATATTCTCGGTGGATACATAAATTCGATAGTTTATGACACATTTATGCAACAGTAAAAATATTTACTCTTTGAAGATTAAATCTTTACGTAAACAAGACATGTTTTTTACATTAATGCATATTATATTGTCAGCGTTTAAATTTTTGTTCCAATTGAGTCATATATTTTTAAAAAAGTCGCGGAGCTATTTGATTGCGTAAGTGATCACGTGAGTTACACCAAAATTAAAATATTGAAACAAGGAATTTCTGTTAGTTAATGTATATATATGTATAAATTAAAAAAAAAAAAAAAAGATCGAGAAAAAAAAATTCTTGCTACCGGAATTCGAACCTGTATATCTTTCTAATTGATACATTTAATTCGTATTAAAATACCACAGAACAATGTTCTAAAAAAAAACTGCAACTTCACAATAACAATGTGTTCTCCTTAATTAATAATAAATAATATGTGTTACGTATCTCGTGAACAGCACGACGCACGAATGCTTCAATCTTGCGACACGCCAATAGCAAGCGTCCAATATCGAACGAATGATTCTTCCAATTCTTTGGTCACATTGTGCTTCAAAGTGCCTAGAGACGGACATTATCCTGGGCACAACTTTGGACCGAAGAAGAGCCGGACGTTTCATCTAGCTGGAAAGATTGACATGATGAGAAAAGAAAAAATACAAAAGTTCAATTTGTATTAAAAATGATTCATTAAATAAAATATAATTAATTTTATTACGAATTGACGTTTTTAATTTAATGTTTCACATGGCACCATTATTTTTTAATTCTATTTTTAGCCAGCAGTTGGTTGAGTGTGTCAATATAATTATAAGCATATTGATAATGTCTGTTACAAAATAAACATGTTTAAATGTTTATAATCTTATAAATACCGCAAATATCATTTTTATTTATCATCGAGTCGTCCGTAGACTTGAATATAAGTATATTATGAAGTTGCAATTTTTCAGAACATAGGTCTGTGATATTTTTATTACAAATTAAATGTATTCATTAGAAAGATATACATATAAAATCAATTTATCGAAAAAATATTGTTGTTGTCACCGGGATTCGAGCCTGGATCTCTTTGTATCCGGGAAAATACACTAACCGATTATGCTACACCGACACAGTAAGTTGACGACAAATTTTCGAACTTATATTTTGCACTTTCAAATTGACACATTTGTCGTTCCATTATTTGAAAGTCATCTTCTTTATATTTACGGAATCTCAAACACCTTCGAGTAAAATCCGGTTAATGCATTTCCAGGTTCGAATCCCGGTTGCAACAACAATATGTTTTTCGATAAATTGATTTTATATAAAATATATTTAATTTGTATTAAAAATATTACGTTTCTTCAAAAAGTTTCCTTGATATTATAAATTAAACCAAAATTCCTAAATATGTTTCGGTTTTAAATTCCGGTGGCATCTGTTATTTTCGAAAGAATTTTTCAATTACTTATTTATTATGGTTAATATATGTTTTAAGAATAATGTAATAAATTCCAATACTTTAAGCAATATTTCAAGTATCTTTGTCATCAATAAACATAATATATACCCAACTACACTAAACTTATAACCTATAAATGGGTGTTTGTACTTATATCGCCCTGTACCGCTACCTATCGGATATTATTTCAAGCTCTTACAAGAATCTTTATTGTTATTCGTGATTCAAGCGTCCGCCTGCCGTCAGCTGTTGTAACTAATTGGCATAACTAATATAAGTGTCATAAAATTTAATAAATATAATTTATTATTTACTTTTTTTACCGTTAAGATGAATTAAGGCACTTTATAATATCTTTTTGAATCAACACGAATTTTTAAATCAGTCAGAATGCATTTACGTAAAATTATGGTAAATAAAGTGAATGAATGCAATTCACTAGACACTGCATACATTTGCTACAAAACATTAATAAAAACGTAATATATAGAATCTTTTTTTTGACATATGTATCTTTAAAAAATAAAAATAAAAACTTAATAACATTTTATCCAACCTGACATAACCTAATCCAATCCTTTTAAATAAAAGTTTAAATTTTATTACTTGTAATTTGATACATTTACTTATTATATGTTGACTAAACTAGTAAGTATTACAAGTAGAAATAATATATTAACTGAATTAGCATATTTACTGTAGCATTTATACAAAATTGATAAGACAGTCACCGTCACATGTTATCTGCCTATCCACAGCTAAGTGGATTGAGCGCCTCGAATTTAACAGTTTTCTTTTTATACGGTTAACAATGAAACAAACAATTATGCTTCGTGCAAATGGCGCTCCTTCATCTTCGCACACCGAGGCCATGGGAAAATCCATCGCATTACATTATAACATATTTTTTTTAATGAAAAGTTCTACTGTTAAGTATAGTCGTTATTTATATGCAAATACCCATTAAAACACAATCTGACAGAAAATATTCTCTTAACTCAGTGGTGCTGCAAGGTTATCCAGTAAAGTGTCGCCACTCAATTTTTCACGTACTTGTATTATATTACTTAAAAAAAAACTATAGTATTTTTTTTTTAATAATTATTATTGTAGAACACTTTTATTTAATCATTTTTATGTTTATACGTCTTCGAGTTGTGAGGTCATTAACACTTTTAACTTATACAAAATTTCTTAGTGATATAAAAAAGAAATGTGTTAAACAAAATCTCGTTTTTTTCATATTTTAATTTGAAAATTTTGAAAAGATTATTTTATAGACACCACTGTTTCTAATTTATTTATTTTTACAAATAATATTTTATGAAACACTACAAGAAATGTAGCGTTTATGTTAAAAAAAACTTATGTACAGAATGTCACAAAAGTCAACGTCGTCAAAAGTACAGTATAAAGAGTCGAAGTTAAAAATATTTTTTTTTCCAAAGGTATAGCCTTTATTTTGTACTGTGATCAATAGCAGGGCTATTCAGGGTTGCGTAACAAAAATTAGAGTTTTAGAATATGGAATTTTGTAGTTGTGGCACTCGAAAAACTGATCTAACGTCAATTTTCATTTCATAAAAGTGCCAATATCTCGAAAACTAACGATATTTTTTTTACTGAGGTCTTATTTTGACATTCTAGACAGTCATGAGTTGGCCCTATCAGACCTACAAGGGATGATAAGGTAAGGAACACCTGTATATGTGAAGTATAATACGAATTTATACACTTTTTTGTAAATTTATTATATCTAATACATATGCACGAATACTGGAGCTTGTTTCGAAAATGGTTTACGTCAACTCAATTCTAGGAAAATAAATATCCGGATTTAAAAAATGTAATTCTTGCTCTCAAATATAGCTATGATTGGAGCAAAAAATCTAACTCAGTGGCGTGCCCTGAAGCGAAGTAGAGTCGTGAAGGTACTCAGTGTATCGTCCGATGTAGGAATTACATTTGGATTACCGCGAGCTGTAGCCGATGTGGCGATGATCTCCAGGAAAGAAACTTTCCCCCTGATGCAGCGAGAGCTTCCTGCGATTCGTTCTAATCAGTTAAACGTTTAACGATTCCCGCCTAACGACGTAACAAAATTACTTTTCTCTTCGCAATTAAATTTCTTTTTGTTCGAAGCGTTACAAAAGATGAATAGTTACTCGTATACAGCAGTTATATTTAAATATATACATTAAATCATTCAAATCACTAAACGCAAACGATCGTCCAACTCGCCGCGGCATCCAGCAAGCCGGCCGTTGAACCGAAATAACACTTTAGAATGTATTACAGATGACAGATTGCGCAATCATTTAGCAGTCTGTGGAAATAAAATATTTTTTACAATTCCTCGAACCCGACCAGGTGGGACGGTAGAACTACTTGCAAATACCACTTGTTAATGATAACATTATTAGTCAGATAACCTCGCGAATAACAGTCAATTTCGGCGCCGTATTTTAACTGATTTCAATCATGTGGTGGTATTATGGTGGGGGGAAATGTATTGATTTTCTGCTTTCGAATTCTTTTGTATAGACAATTAAAAAGGCACATAACTAAAAATGTACATGTACATATATGCTTAATATACTTACTATAAATTCTCCAAAAAAACATATTTTTGAACATAGGACTGTGATATTTTAAATACTAAAATTAAATGTATTAATTGGAAAGATATACTTTTAAAATTAGCAATATTATCTTTGTGGTTAAAATTCATATTTTTATTTATTATCTTTGTTTTATTAACCACTAAATTGAGTTTAAATACATCTACCGGTTTCGAAAAATACCATTTTCTTCTTCAGGATGTCATAACTAACTGAAACATATATTGTTTCTTTGACAGAATCTATTTTTAAAAAAACTATTTTCAACTCAAATCCTTACTTAATACAAATTTACTCAAATAATTTGTAGGAAAATTTTTTAGAATAGGACTCGTAGTTAAATTTAGTTGGTTGTTTATAATTGTTTGATTAGTTTTACATGCTTATACATATAAAATCAATTTTATCGAAAAATATTGTTGTTCCTACCGGGATTCGAACCTGGATCTCTTCCAATCCGGGAAACGTGCATTAACCGATTATGCTACAGTACACAGTACATTGATGACAAATTTTCTAAATTATATGTTACACTTTTCAAATAGATACATCTGTTGTTCCATTATTTGAAAGCCATCTATAGGGTATTCGGCGGAAAAATTTCAAGATTAAATTGTAATTGCTCATAAACCATCAGGGTGAGATAAGTGGGAGGGGTATTATTCAACGCGCGTGATTTGTGGGATTGTCAGTCGCAATGAGTCACTAGTCGGGAGCGCACCGCGCGTTCGCGGTTGAGCAATATTTAAAGTGCGGTGATTCATTGGTTCGTGCGCGTCGCGCTTTTTGTGCTCACTTTAATATTCGACGAGTAACTGATGGGCCGAGCACGCAACTTATCTGGTGTTGGGTTCAAAGGTTCAGACAAGAAGGTATAATGGTTAACCAAACTCCTCCGGGACCATCAACGTCAGTAGCGACGCCAGAACGTGTGGCTCAAGTTCGACGTGAAATTATGCGCTATCCGCGTAAATCGATAAGGAAGATTGCAGTCTGTACTGAAATAAAAAAATTAACGATGCACGTTATTTTGAAAAAGAAACTACAGTTTCATCCATACAAACAGCAAATCGTGCAGTTTCTTAACGAAAATGACTATTTTTTACGTGAAACCTTAGCGAGATCGATGCTGGAACGTTTTGGAACACCACGAACGCTTGGAAACATATTGTTTACTGAAAAAGCATATTTGCATATCGATGGCTATGTTAATAAACAGCACATGAGATACTGGTGCCCCGACAACCCAAGGGAACGCCATCAAAAACTATTGCATTGTCCAAAAACGACAGTGCGGTGTGCAATTTCTGCCCGAGGGATAATTATTTTTTTAACCAGCGAGAGACAGTCACTGCTGACGTATATTGCCGAATGATCGACGAGTTTTTGGTACCGCAACTGCAGCTGTTTCCCGGGTTCAACAACAGAACACAATTTCAGCAAGACGAGGCCATTCCACACACAGCTAGAGTTTCAATGGAGAAGTAGAGCGGAATTTTTCCTAATAAATTAATCAGCAAATACGGAGACATATCCTGGGAACCTCGGTCACCGGACCTTATACGGTGCGCATTTTTTTTGTGGGGATACCTTAAGTCGAGAGTTTACAGCGACAATCCTCGAACAATTCAGGCCCTACAAGAAAATATCCGCCGTGAAGTTGCTGCCATTGAACCGACACTTTGCTTTCGCGTATTCGCAAATTTAAGAGTGTCTTGAAAGAAATGGACGGTATTTAGACGATATTATTTATAAAACGTAAAATCCGCATCGTTAAACTCCATTTTGTATAAATAAAATATGAGAATAACATTGTAGTTTTTATTATATTTAATATTAACTTGAAAATTTTCCGCTGGAGACATCCTTTACTTTATTTTTACGGAATTTCAAATACCTTTGAGTAAGGATTGGAAGAGATCCAGGTTCGAATCCCGGTAGCAACAACAATATTTTTCGATAAAATTGACTTAATATGTATATCATTCTAATTAATACATTTGTATTTAACATTTTAACTGATGAGATATAATCAGGTCAGTGGCGTATTCGAAACAACTCTGATTTATGTAGCTGGTGCAGTAAAATCGCAAAGGATAAAATGGGCAGGTCGCGTAGAGCGATCTGTGAGGCGAAATCTCTAATGGACGGCGATGACAGAACCAGATTGAGATGGAGTGTCCTTGATGGGATGAACCGTGATAGGCGCCAAGTTGTGTATCAGCTGCAAGCTCTCAATGGGTCGTGAAGCGATCGAGTTGTGTAGTATATTATTAATTATCAGTCGCCATCTATTTTTTTCATAAAACTATCTAGGAATTTTAATCTGTTTAAAATGGTTTAAATGACACGATTTAATATTTTTTTAGTGTGGTCTCCCGTATTGAGAAACACCTATCCGGATATTCCGACATACCATCTTACTCGTATATTGTGCAGCTTCAATGGATTACATTGACTCAGCACAGAGAGTTGTTCTTATGGTGTTATTGCATCCAGCACATCAGTTTTCACATTCAAAATTAATAGATTGTGAAATATTTTTTTTATATTTGGAAAGAGAAATGAGTGAGGCGTGTGAGAGGTGTTTTATCGGATCTATTTTCATCGTAGAATTTGAAAAGTGTAACACCACAATGTACATAGTTTTTGTGTGACTTTCATTCGATCAGATAAGACATCATTTCTCTAACCGTGTCAAATTCCGTGGCGTCGCGTGCTTCTCGCGCGTTCGCTACAAACCCTGGTCGCCGCTTACTCTTATTAATTGGACCCAACTCGAATACTTTGCAAACAAAACGGATTAATGGAAATCTAGATGCGATCATTCTAATTAAATTATCCCCGTACGATATCACACACGATGAGCGATGACTGTCTCAATTAACTTTTAATCTGTCACCAGTCCGCATCACCTGTTCAGCCGCAAACGTTAATTCGGCGGAATGACTAGTTTGATGTTACATTTTTTTAACAGTTTCGATTTTCTTTCGTCAACTGACTACTGACTGTCACATTGTGAAAATACGAAATTTAATTTCAAATATTATAAACGTTTTCATCCCACAAGAGAAGATGACGTGAAAATTGAGTGTATCGCGCAAGAATACAAGCGTTGAAGAAACTTGCGCTTGAAACCGAGATATCTGAAGTGATGAAATTGTTGAGAAAACTTTAAAATACTGACACGTTTCATTTAATTTATTTTAACTTTGTCCAAACCGAGAATATTTTCACATGCAATAAGACATTTTTCATCTAAATTATATATGTATACCTATAATCAAACATTCAAACGGTTGGAGTTTTTAGATTACTAAAATTTTAGGAATAATTTCGATAATACACAATATTTCATAATATGTACAGTAATAGAGTGAATTGAGAATGAGTAGGTTCCCGAGACAAAATTGCGATCCCGAAATCAGTCTCGGGATTAGATAACGCTCATTTGTTCATCCATGTTACGTTTTTGGAATTTTTTATATTGATTGATAATTTATTTATTTATGTAAATAATTTGAGGAATCTTCGAACACAAAATAACGCAAATATTAATGCATAATAATTAGAATGTGAAACAATTGAATTATTGTGAATAAAATGCCCGAAGCGACAGCAAAGCAGTGCTTTGTCATCATTATCATCATAATTGACTTCTTCTTCAATGTCCCTGTAGCCCGTATCGCGCCTTGGCCACCTGAAACTCGACGACAGTTCCAACCAATTCAAAAACTCCCTCGCGTTCTTCTTTATACCATCCTTCCAGCGATGTAGCATTTTAAAAAGTCGTATGCGATTATTTCGATTAATTGAAAAATATTTCAAATTATGTATTGAATACAAAAAATAAAATTCAGGGCCTGAAGCAAAGATGTAGAATATTTTTTATTTCCAAGTGTGGCCGCCTCTGTGTCTTCGAGAGCTTTGTATCCCAGACAATTTGAATGGTAGAATTTGAACGTCACACTCTCAAGTCAGCCTCTACTTCAACCGCGGGAAGGGTTGTGTAGAACCGACCGACCGTTGCCAGAAGTCTAAATTTAGTGAACGGGCATTTGCGGTGGCAGGCCCAAAAGCGTAGAACTCTTTGCCCTCCCGCATAAGAAACAGTGCATCAGAGACTTTATTTAAAAAGACACTAAAAACGCACCTTTTCAAAAAAATCATTATTGTAAGTTAAAATATCAATTTTTAATTTTAAAAACAAAGATAATGTAGGACTATAGTATAGGTGAAAGTTTTTACAAAAATGACGCTATATAAATTATTCGATATTATTATTATACTTAAAGCTTTAAATGATTTCGTAAAAATATCATGCATTAATATTTTCCGTATCGATTAGAATTTGTATATACATACTCCTTAAATATTTTCGACTCGTAATTTAATCCACCCATAAAATATTGGGCCGGGGTCGTGGGATGAATTGGATTCCATAGCAGTGAGTATTTAAAGTTCAGAATCTGTTACAGATGTTCCGCTCACTCTCGTATACACACAGTTTAGGGTAAACCGAGGCGTATCGGATCAAAATAAGGAAACGAACGCTTGTTCATATTACATAATTCCTCTCCCCCATACTCTACGCTATAAATATTCGATTATTTCAACTCATCGTTTAGCACAGGCGACGCTTGTCAATTAGAAATCGTAAGAGTGCGTTCCAATTTTGACCTGAATCTAAAGTACGTAACTTAGAATTTCGAATGTTTATATCAGTAGCGATGTGTATTATGCCTGAATATGAGATTAAAGTTTTTTTTACTATACATTCGTGAAGTGTTTTTGTAATTTAATATGTTTTGAAATCCTTAGATGTGGAGCGATTCGGATCATACACATCGAGGTGAATTGGATCAGTTATTTTGTTAATTTTATTATCATTTTAACATGAAATATGATACCTAATTATTTATTTACACGTGATTCGTATGCATAACATGCAGAATGATCGAGGATCATGGTATCAACCGTAGATGAGAAAGGTTCAATGTAAAGAAATGACTACACATCGAGCTGCAGTAGTTTATACGAGGGCCAAGTAAAAAATAAGGTTCCTTACGCTGTACACTCGCCACGCGAGATGCTAGGCGAAATCCGGCAACACCGCCTTGATTGTTGGTCCCTTAACTACATCCCCACTACCGGGAGCAAACGCTGCGACGCTCAGTAAAGGCCTGACAGCCATCCGCTATGGAACCCGCCATCGCCGTTACCGCCAGGTGTGAAATCCGTTCGGTGATTCGATTTTTAAACGCGAAGAAGCTTAAACCTGTTGAAATTCATCGACAGTTGGAAGAAGTTTATGGCACAGCTTGCATCAGCGTCCAACACGTCCGCAAATGGTGCAGGGAGTTCTCCGAAGGACGCACAGACGTCCACGACGAGCAAAGGAGTGGGAGGCCAGAGGCCAAGATCGGAGAGTAACGCTTCGGGAGCTTGCTGTCCAGGTTCCTGAGGTTTGTGAAAAAACCATCGACAACATTTTGACCGATAAACTTGGTTATCGCAAGGTGTGCGCGCGGTGGGTCCCACACATGCTTTCAGAAACCCACAAAGACAATCGTGTCAAGTGTGCCGAGGGGTTTCTTCGAGAATGCGCCGAGAATACCGAAGAATTCTTGGACTCCATTATTACGGGAGATGAAACGTGGTGTCACTACGTCACTCCAGAAACAAAAGAACAGTCCAAACAATGGCGCCATCCTGAATCGCCTAGGCCGAAAAAGTTTAAGCAGACGCTTTCCGCAGGGAAAGTGATGGCTAACGGCGGCGGAATTCTTCGAAGCGGGTTTTCAGAAGTGGATAACTCGTCAGGAAAAATGCATAGAAAAATCAGGAGACTATGTAGAAAAATAGAATAAAGTACAAGCTTTCAGATGGTTTACTTATTTATTGCAATAAAAAATACCTTATACCTGAAAAAAATGTAGGAACCTTCATTTTTACTTGCCCCTCGTAATTTGCCTTACACAAGTCTTCAAAGAGGAGTCACTTGTCTACAAGCCGTTTGATGTGTCCTCGTTTAAGGTATTGAATACCTACTGTAACCAGCAAGCGACAGCATGGCAATATTAATACCCACGTGAAAGAGGTTGGAAATACATTCAGCTACAGTGGGAAACGCTGCAAAAGGCTTTGAGAAGACAATAATATATTAAAAGTTTGTCAGAGATGACAAACAAGTGACGATGATCATGAGTGTCCCAGTGTTTGTTTTCAACAACAGCTCATAATACACAACCTTCTACTGGTGCACTACCACCTTCTACAACAAATACAGAGGTTATCAACGATATAAAATAACTTCTTAAATCGCCTGCGAAGACAATGACTACAAAGTGGACTCGAACTGTACCAGTATTTCAAAAAATGTTAAGGTGATTCCACAGATTTTTAAAAAATAAAACTCACTTTTGTTTCTAGAAGAATAAAATTAAAATTTGTTTTTATTTTAAATTATTATTATAGAAAAATGTATGCAGCTTACGAATTTATAATAAAAATTAAGCTTATAATAACCCTCAAACTGAAAGTGATCCGATTCGCCTCGGTCGACCCTATCTAATTTTAGCCAGTTTCTGAACGTATCGTTTTTTTGAATTTTGATCAATTATTTACAAAATAAATGTGCTCAAGTTCATAAAAAAAAAAAGTGGTCCCGCTATCAGGTCGGACAGCCGGGTTTAAAAAGTCTTGGCCGTGTTTGGCAACGTTCCAACGGTAGGGATCACAAATTGATCACAAATTTTGTTTTGATTGGACAGTTTTTCTCTTATACGAGTATAAACGGTTTCAAAGCGGGACGCTCGCTCGTTTCTGAATATCTAACGTTGTATTTGTTATTTTTATTATTATATGCTTACGCTCGAACTGAACTAAACTTTGATATGCATTATGTGCTATGATATTTATTTATTTAGACCCATTAATCGGATCTCTCTTAATGGCGTCACACCGCCCATCTTCCCACGCATCGAATCACAGACGTGGGTCGTGTAAAATTTCGATTAGACAAACATTTTGCTAGATTGTTCTTAGTTATATATTATTATTTTTTTTGAAAGAAAAGATTTATTTATCAGACGAAGAATAGAAGAATACATTCACATTTTATATAAACATAATCAGTAATTTGCATTTTTCTTTCGCTTACCTCTCCAAAAAAGAGACCAGCTCTTGTGCTCGGAGAGGGAGTTACACTACAATAATTTTATATACCTTATATATTCTATTCATTCAGGCCTATTCTCAAAATTGCAATATTGAAATGAAGGTGATTGTTACACCAACCCTCAAAAATAGTGTTATATTTGAATGAGAGAGAGTGAGGGAGATAAACGTACCATAATCTGACAAAACTATCTGTCTATTTTTGAGGGTTGGTGTAACAATCACCTTCATTTCAATGTTGCAATTTTGAGAATAGGCCTGATTGTCCATTTGTGTGCTTCTGAAGTATTTTGTAATATTGTTTATTGTCCAATTATGTGTTTTTGAAGTGTTCATTTAGTTTCTTTTATATCCTTATATACGGTATATGTCTCCAGTATTTCATTTAGAAATCGTGCATAATTTCTATATTGTCACGTATTAATCTTTAAAATAATGGTTTCCTTATTTTACTGCGTAATACCCTCCCAGTCTTATACAATATAGGTACAGTGAGATCGTTCGTTTGTATATCTTCTATACCGATAATATCGCCGTCAGTCTTCGCATACAGATTGCAATGTTATTTATACAGAAAAAATTGTAATAATTATCTGAAGGCGTGCACAGATATTATTATATGATAAATACAAATTAAAACATTCCATCCTTATCGCGTATTTTGAATCGCGTCAACGCATACACGCGACGCACAGCCAATCATTAACAAGTTAGATATGTCGCAATCGCACGTATTCTTCTTCAGGATTGAGTGAGCTCTTTATTCATTTAGCAATTCCTAGGTTAATTGTCACGACCGCACAGCAGCCGCAACTGAATCACCCGCAGGGCCTAACTACATAACAATCTTGATTGCTTTCTACTAGTTCTGCATGAATGCTTGTCATTAACATATAACACGACTGATATTAACACCTCACGTGCTCTGGTGCAATAATGCTCGAGCGATGAACTAATTAACGCGGCTTTTAATCAGCTCGAGAGAATAAACTATGCGTTACATTATTATGTGCACTGCGATGGAATCTTCACGCCGCATCCATCCCCATACTGACTGGAGTCAATTCTCCGACTCGCTCTTGTCAATTGGTTTGCCGAACCAACTGACGGTGCATTTATTGTATCGCTTCTGTTTCTTTCAAATCGGGAAAAAAAAACAACATTAAATTTGTTTTTTAAACACATAGCGTTCGTCATTCCTGCACTTTATAAATAAAATATAATTTATTAAAGAGAACACGTTTTTATTGTGAAGTTGTAGTTATTCAGAATATAGATCTGTGATATTTATTAATAAGAAAGATATACATATAAAATTAATTTTATCGAAGAATATTGTTGTTGCTACCGGGATTCGAACGTGCATTAACCGATTATGCTACAGTACATTGACGGCAAATTTTCGAACCTATATGTTACACTTTTCAAATTGATGCATCTATCGTTCCATTATTTGAAAGCCATCTACTTTATTTTTACGGAATCTCAAATACTTTTGAGTAAGGATTGGAAGAGATCCAGGTTTGAATCCCCGTAGCAACAAAAATATTTTTCGATAAAATAGATTTAATATGTATATCTTTCTAATTAATACATTTAATTTGTGTTTAATATTTTAACTGGTGAGAGATAATCAGATCAGTGGCTTATTCGAAACAGCTCTGATTTATGTAGCTGGTGCAGTAAAATCGCAAAGGATAAAATGGACAGGTCGCGTAGAGCGATCTGTGAGGCGTAATCTCTAATGAACGGCGATGGCAGAGCCAGATTGAGATGGAGTGTCCTTGATTGGGATGAACCGTGATATGGCGCCAAGTTGTGTATCAGCTGCAGGCTCTCAATGGGTCGTGAAGCCTTCGAGTTGTGTAGTATATTATTAATTATTTGTCGCCATCCGTCCGGGGAACGGAATCCGGATTGGAAGACATCCAGGTTCGAATCCCGGTAGCAACAATAATATTTTTCGATTAGATTGATTTTATATGTATATCTTTATATGAACTGTAGAAATGTATTGAACAATAATGTAAATAGGTATTTTGTTAGTATGTTAGCACCGTGTAGTAAGATTGATTTATCCAAGTCGTTAACTGAATCATGCTCGAATTTGCTACCATATTGTTGATTTATTTATTTATTTATTCATTGTGTAGTTGAATACATTTTTTACTAATATACACATACAGTGTTTTTAACTAGGCTGTGTTTCGACAATTAACATATATATATTTTTTATCGTTATTATTATGTCTATATTTTCATTATATTCAAGTGTTATGTTTTTTTTAATGCACGCTTAAATCTCCACGTCTTAAACCATTAAAAAAAAAGATGGCATACATACTTAACACAATAAATGTGTGTTTTTTTAGTTTTAATTGAATGAGTTTACTTTATTCTTGTTCAGCTCGGTAATAGAAATTAACGTTAGATGTTTCAATAGAGACGATAACGTATCACGCGCTCCAGTCGCTACCGCGTGGGACAAGCTCCCGGCATAGCCTGATAGAAGAGCGAGCACAGTGCCAGCAGCTGATGTGGATTACTTTTCTTTATTTGTGCTAGAATTTGATGAGGATTAAATTAAAAATATTTCTATCATTTGTGTGTAGAGAAATAACATTTTCCGTTCACTTTAAAGTAATCGAATGCAACAGATATTTCCAAACCTATTGACGAATCTGTTTTTATTGCGTTTCTCTTATGTCATCATTATGCTGATTGTGTTAGCGATCTATTTCCAGTGCTATTTGGACTTGCATATTTTCTCGGCAATATGCGGGTAAAATGAATTCATCAAATTACATAAAATATACATTGGATATATACATTTTATGCAGTGACGTGCGTCAACAGTGCCGTTGAGACTTGAGAACTGAAAAGATACATTTGAAATGATGCTTGGTTAAAAACTATATTTACAAAAGTGAATCTGTCAGTGATAGGATAATGTGCTACTCTTGATTTATGTAATATGATGTCCATCAGTATCGTGACAATATCAGAAATGAAATAAATAAACAAAAAAAGTTCCTCCTACATACATAGTGTCATTATATTAAACACTTTTTTTTTTTCGTATATCATGGATTTATTTCACATTCGTCCCATCCAACTGCGAGAATTCAATAATTTAATTAAGTAATATGTATTTTCGTTAACAATATTTTTAAACAAGAATCGCGAATCACGTTATTTTCACACTTAGTGATTGTGATTTAGGCATATCAGCGATTGCGCTCGCGTATTCTCCTTCAATTCGTGATTTTCAGCTCAACACTAGTAGAAAGAATCGTGTAGTTTAAAGATTTTCTAGATCTGGATGATGCATTAGTCTTCGACGGTCCCTCGTTACGAGTATGACATCGGCAGAGGCCTGTGCGTGGGATTATTTAAGGTGTAGGCGGAATTACATAGTACCACCCGCACGCACTATTGGAGTATGGCGAGCTTACAACCTTTCACGTCTATCTATGCACAGGGCTTTGTACAGAGACTACAGTACAGTAGGGACAGGGCAACACCGGCGCCGATTGCATACGCGAAATAATGCAACATTTAATGAAGTTAATTACTCATTATATTTCATTCAATTGTGTTCTGACACCTGACACTTGTCTCAGTCGTCACGTAGATTTGTCAATCTCCGTATGCAGGTAATCGATTGAACAAAAGACAACGATGATAACACTATTGTATTAGTAATGTATAAATGTAGATAATTGAGGCACTGAATTTTCTTTGTTTTTCCATCGCTAACTTTAAAATGATTTTATTACCATAGTAGCACCGATGGACGAATGCCCGTCGGTGATTCAGCGTTCTACCGTCGGTATCAGCCGAGCACCACCGCGCTGTCCGTCAAGCAACGGAAAGGCCATGTGATGAATACCTTTAACCGTCGATGGTATCAGTCGCCGGGCCCTTATCTGTCCCTGAATCGAAAATCAGCGATCGATAATGCAATTTGCATTTTGTAAAAATAAGGCACGCGAATATGCCAGTGTCACGTAATAAGTGATGCATTCCGAAATTGAGAATTTTTCAATCTAAACAAATTTGAAATGACGACACAAAAAGTAATTTATTATTCTTATAAAATTAACTTTTATTAGGAGAACACATTCTTATTGTGAAGTTGTAATTATTCAGAACAGACGGTCTGTGATATTGTAAATATTAATTAATTATATCACAGACCTATGTAGTTGTAGAAGTTGTATCAATGTGTCCAAAATTTAATAAAAATGAATTGATAATTCTGGCGTCTGCTATCAGTTTACTCAAAGGTATTTGAGATTCTGTAAAAATAAGGTAGATGGCTCTTTTAAATAATGGAACGATTAAATGTATTAATATCAAAAAGGTTCGAAAATTATCGCTAAAAATATTGTCGCTGTAGCATAGTTGGATAATGCACCTTCCCCGGTTAGGAAAGAGATCCAGGTTCGAATCCCGGTGGCGCAACAACAATATTTTTCGATAAAATTGATTTTATATGTATATCTTTCTAATTAATATATTTAATTCATATTTAAAATTAACTTTATTCAAAAATTATATTGTGTTAATTATAACTCATTTAAAAATAATTATGGCTCATTCCGTATGATATGGTCCAAAATTGGTGGCTTGACCATTTTTAAATATTCTCATATTTTTTGTGTTATCACCCTAAGTTCTAATTCAAAATGACCATTATTTTAATTTTATTCTTTTTAGTTTTTGCGTGACAGCCATATTTGTTTTACGGGGCTTAGTATATTTTGCAATGTAAAGGGTTTTCGCAAACTGAAATATCTCAGCTCCTATTTGTCCTATCAACATGGGTTTAAAAACAATTTGTTCAGAATGAAACGGGCTACAAGATTGCTCTTACATATTTTCAACTACATGCATTCTCACCAATTCTTAGTTTCAATTGGAATGACCCGTATATAATTTTAATATTTAAAATTCATTAAAAACAAACATATTGTTGTAGTAATTAATCGGTTAATGTATCCTAGCTAGTGAGTACACCGATGATCTGTGGAAGTGGATTTTGTAACCCTGGTTAAGTTTATAACTACTCGCTTTGCATTTTCTCGTAGAAAAATAATATTGCCACCGTCCCTGTCTGTGAACCATCACCTATAAACGAACACCTTCAAAAACAAATTCGTGCCATCTTTCATGGTGCTCGGTAGGGTTAGAATGAATCATTTGAAACTCTTTTCGATAATTGTATTTATATAATGTTTTAATGAAAGCAATCAATATCCCGTAGCTCAAATAGTGTAGTAATATCTTCTGCAACACAGCGTACGCGAGCACCCGCGATATCGGTGATCTAACGCATCATTCATACGATAAATCAGCACAGCAAACTTGGTTACTTGGAAACTTGCTAGATAGATGGCCATACGAAGAAGAAGGACGTCATAGATATAAACATACACTTTTTGAAACATCATCTATTACTAGTTGAATGTAGTGCAAGATGAAGATACATTTAAAGATATTATACAATACTAGCGGATAAGTAATCGGCTATCGCCGATGTCGTGTATGTTTTTTCTTACTCGTAATAAAGACAATGTACACTTAATTTCAAATTGAATACATATTTACGTACCGTTATTGAATATATAAAAGAGAAAACATTTAAGTAATCTTAATCTAGAGATATTTAAATCAAGTCGTTTTTGCCCTGCTCGCGTCGTGTAAGCGAGCACTTTACAGCCACGAATGACACTACGTTCAAGCCGCCACATCCAAAAAGTCACTGATAATAGACGGGGAAGCGCAATATCATTATGGATAATCAATACTTCTGGATAGAAAGGAAGTTGTATTAGTAAAACAGTGTGGAATAAGAAATTATTTTTTAGGAGAACACATTCTTATTGTGAAGTTATAATTATTCAGAACATAGGTCTGTGATATTTTAAATAGAGATCCAGGTTCGAATCCCGGTAACGCAACAACAATATTTTTCGATAAAATTGATTTTATATGTATATCTTTATAATTAATATATTTAATTCATATTTGTAATAAGAAAGACTGAATATACCAACATTCTCTCCATATTACCGTAGTTTCAATCTATCAGTGCGTCAGAAAGCGATCCTACCAATCAATGTGTCGACAAGTATATGGGGAATTATTATCTCGCCAGTGGCGTAATTAGCGAGAAACGGTGACAACAAATTTCTGAGGGAGCAATGTTCAAAAATTTATTTCGTGAAAAATTATTTATCCATCGTTAACTGCAATTTTCATTGGTTTTTTTTGAAAATGCATTATATTTGCAAGCAATGCAATCAACAGATAAGTAAAACTGCATTAAAAATAAGAGTATAATCGTTTTATGACTTTAATAATATTCAATTCAACCATTGAACGCATGCAATAATATGATAGTTTAATACAATATCATTTATCGGAAAAAATACAAAGCTATAATTTCGCATTTTGGCTACGACATACATAAACACTAGTGGTGAGCTCAAAATCACGAACTGTGAGTCAATCACTGATATTTTAGAGCCACACTCACTATCAGTGATTGAATATTTGGTAATATCGTGATTCGTTATTCATTTTTCTTGTTAAACTGATTTTCTGACGCCGCCGTCCAATTCGATTATCACTTGAATCAGCGCCATCTATTGGAATCTGTTGTTGATAACTTGCTGAAAACTTTATTTTATTTTGTTCTTTTTCATTTTACATTTTGTAGGTGTATTTGCAGCAATTTTCTACCCCCAAAATTTTTTCAAATACTTTGTTTTAATTTTTACAAGATAATTATATAATAATGAGTTAACACTTCTTTTGTGTTACTGAGCATGACGTCATATTAACAAGCAATTATGGTTATTGTATAAGTTTTTTTATAGTTTCATAATTTTTTATAGGTTTTGTTATAGTATTTTTAATATTATAAGTTTTTTATTTTATAAATCATTATTGTCGTTAATATTTGATATAACAGTGATTCTATCCGTGATCGAAATCGGTTTTGTAAATCGTAATCACACTCACGACTCACGCTCCGCGGCCGCGCTGATATTTGATGTATCATTGATTCTTAACCGTGATTCCGCGCATGCGTAAATAAACAGTATGCAGTCACAATATTACTTGTTCATATTTGAATGTGAATCGTGATTTGACGCATGCGCATTTGAGACGAAAATATTTATGAAGGAATGGATTATAACTCCTGATCAGCGCCATCTAGTACATTCTGCCAAAGCGTTTTACGCATATTAGGTGAGAATTTTAACGAAAAATAAATTGACATTTTTTAAAGCGTTTTCATTCTCTTTTCGATGATGATAAATTAGATTTATATTAATTATTTATGCTAGAATATGTTTTTTACGCAAATGAAGTTTTAATAATAGAAAAAAATAGGCAATTTTTATTTATTTCGTGTATTGCGATATCGTGCGGCGCATGCGCATTAATAATGAAACTGCGATCACAGTCACAGTTTTCAATCACTGATATTATCGAATACCAATCACAATCACAGCAGTGAATCAAAGGTAGCATTTTTTCTCATCACTGATAAACACATCAACTGCAGTGTTGGCAGATAATTATCTCTATTGCCCTTTCTAGTGTTTTAAAACATTTTTTGTTCTCTTTTTTAAAATAACTTGAACAATAATAAGTTTACGCCATTTTTTTGAGCAGTAATAAACTGAAATATCTAATCAAACCAAAATATGTATATATCTGGTCGCGTGATGCGAAATTACGCCGCTGAACCTCGCTCCAAAACACTCTTTGGCGAAGCGATCTTTGTTGACGAATCATCAGACGATGTCGTTTTATAATTCAGTCTTTAAGCGAAGGTCTGACGTCAGTTTAGGTGTGTCGTCATCAGATCGTTTACCTCTGTCAGATTTTTTAATGAGGCAAATAGAAATCCCGCCTTAATGAGTTACATATAAATTAACCTGAACAGAGGGCCCCACGTGCTGCCTATGTGCTTGAATGAAAATGCTAATATGGATATCCGTTTATGTTTCCTTTCCGAGTCGACTAGTATAATCCTCCGCGTCAAATATGTGCACAGCGGCCATGCTACGCTATGTTTCGTACTGTACAAGCATCCGCTGTATTTAATCTCGCCTTTTTTAGACTAGGTGAATAAATTGTTGTTTATATTAATTTTAGGAGTGGTCGCGCCCGCAGGGCTAGGGAAAATTACTAATTATTTCATCAATAAATTAAATATATAATAATTATTAAATAATTATATATTTTTTAACTTTAATAATATTTTTTGCTGAATACAGCCCCTCTTTGTAAAAATTTCACCTTGAGGGCGGTTTACACATAAACACTGGTAACACGTCGGCAACCTTTTTCGGCTGCGGGTCAAAATCAACCAAAATGTGACTATTAAAAAGACGGTTCGGGTATTTTATTTTTAAAATAGTCCATTAGTGAATAATAAAAGAAATTTTATTGAAAAAACTATTTCGATGTGCTTTTAAACTCTTTTTTAACTAAACATAAAAAAAAAATCTAATTTTATTAATTATTATAAAAACAGATATAATTTATTTATAAGTGTTCTCTTGCGTCACAGGCTTTTTCTTATTGGCCCTTGCCTGACGGATGCGCGCACGCCTTTTTTAAATAACGGAAAGAATTCAGACCACTTCTCCATTGTTTATGTTTTATAATTTATTTTTATATATTTATATTATACTTTATTTGCGGAACCTTTGTAATACAAGAGGCTTCCTCCACTGTAATATTTTTTCACCGTCGTAGCTTATCCTTTCGACACGTACTAGTGTAGTATAAGCGCTATGTGTAGAACATAATAAAGCCTAAAAGTTGATTGTAGAGCTTCTATGATGTTGACATTTTGATATTGAAAATGTGTGTCCAATTATACACTCATACAACCGAAGCGTATCGCAATTCAATGGCTGTGAATAATTGAGATATCGTTTGCCTGCTGCGTTCTTAGCCGGAATAATTGGGTTAGTAGGTAGTTGGGTAGTAGGTGTTAGCGTTTCCTCGGAAGCCGTACGATCCAAATCCACCAAATATTCGGGTGGAAAATGTTGACATTCAATCAATTTAAACCATAAATGCAAACATTCCAAATACATTACATATAATGACTAAAGACATTAAAATATTTTAATAATCTTCGACCTCGATTATGAAATACGATCTTGAAATATCAGTGCTGTCACAATAGAATTGTACAGAAACCGTCATAACTCGGAAGTAAACAGATTAATCCCACGATTTTCTGCAAAGCATCATTGGACTCTTATCGTATTTCTTTATACTTGAAAAGCGATGAGATGTCTGACGGCTCAGTTTGTAACAGACAACGAAACATCACGATTAACGCACCATAAATATATTTAAAAAAAACACATGCATTTGTTGCAGTTTACTTTCAATACCTACTTAGAAAGCGAGCTGCAATCAAGACAGAGAGTAATTGTGAAAATCAGGAAACACTTAGCATCGCGCACACGAAGAAGAAAAATATTAAATAATTTTTAATTTGACATCCTTGTTGTCCGTCCGTCCGGGCGCGCCTTTTCCCAAATTTTCCGTTACATTTTTCAAAATATTTTCGTCCGCCCTCGGTGACGTCGCCCGAGGACAGCCAATGGCGTGTGCCGAACACCGCCTAATCACACACATGACAGGTAATTGAACATTATATTCCGGCGTACGTAGATTCGCCGACCGACACCGACAATATGGCGGCCGCTCAGTCGCTCCTCGCCCGCGCGCTCGGCACCACATGCACCGCACTATGGCGCGAAACGAAACGCAATCGTTCGAAATTTAAAATCTAACTGTTAATGAGCGCGTGCGCGGATGGACGCATTTTCATTCGTCGGCGGTCCGCGCTTTATCTACGTACGTACCTGTCGGCTCGCTACTTTTCAAATCGTTTGTAACGTAGATTTTCGAGACTAATAAAAAATTGTAGATACTGTATTTAAAAATCCATTACGCGCTATTTCTTGTCCATTGTTTTTTTTTTTCTTCGTAATTTCAGATTTTCAAGTGATTTATTTGCCGCTGTATTTTCAGCCAAATTTCCAAAACGTCATTTCGATAAAAATGACAAATGAACATCAGTTCTTATATGGTTGTCATTTATTCCAAATATGAATTCTGTACTCATTTTTGGTGATCTTTAATAGCCCATTGTTTTGTATATAATAACAGGTGGTCCAACAAAAACTAGCGTGTTGATAATTTTGTCAAGTGTCTGTTTTTTTTTTAAATTTTTTTCATTGTTGGTTGCTATTTGTGTTTCATGTGTCATTTCACATATATTTATTAGGTCGTGTTGCGACACTCGCGTCAAAAGAGTGTTGTGAAACATGACGAGTGCCGAATCAGTGCTGTGAATATAATAGTTTTTGTGAACCGAGCGTAATGTGATGGGATATGCGACAACTTGCCCCGAGTAGTCCCTCCTCAAGTAAACACCGGACATGTACAAATACCGTAAAAACGGGTGAGCACTACATCCCTTTCCTCTATGTATTAAACGTCTGCATTCTTTTAAACGGCGCGGCAGTGATTATCCCGGCTCTTTTTATCTTAATTAAAATTAGCTGTACGATAAACGCGAGTAGTACACGAAATCACAGAATGAAACAGTAGAACAAATAAGTATCAATTGTTAATATTAATTAAAACCTTCAAAATCATTTTGCTCGCATGTTTTAGTAGCACATTCGATGTTTAACCTTTTGCGTATACGCAAAAGAAAACTATACGAGAACGAGGAATTCAGCCAAGTTGCATTGTTCTTGCTCAATCATTCGCATGTTCAATGGTCTCGTCGCTTTTTCCTTTTTTTTTTTATAATAAAGAGAGACAAAAAACATTGCAGTTAACCATTTTTAATAACATTCATACAGTTGAACTAAATTAATACGTTTAGTTGAAATAACCAACTAAATTTAACAACCAGTCCCTATCCTAAAAATATTTCCAATAATTTCGTATTATCGAGGTCATTTTCCCACATATTTCATTATTTATACCGACTAATTTCCAGGGACGTGCATTAACATACAAGCCAAAAAGAAACAGTGCTTTACCTACTAAAAACTCTGGGAAATTAAAAATTAATTATCAGGAGAACACATTCTTATTGTGAAGTTGTAATTATTCAGAACAGACGGTCTGTGATATTTTAAATATGAATTAAATATGTTAATTAGAAAGATATACATATAAAATCAATTTTATCGTAAAATATTGTTGTTGCGCTATCGGGATTCGAACCTGGATTTCTTTCCAAACCAGGGAAGGTGCATTATCCAACTATGCTACTGGCGTCTGCTATCAGATTACTCAAAGGTATTTGAGATTCTGTAAAAATAAGATAGATGGTTCTTTCATATAATGGAACGATTAAATATATTAATATCAAAAAGGTAACATTAGAAAATTAGTCGCTAAAAATATTGTCGCTGTAGCATAGTTGGATAATGCACCTTCCCTGGTTTATAAAGAGATTCAGGTTCAAATCCAGGTGGCGCAACAACAATATTTTTCGAGAAAATTGATTTTATATGTATATCTTTCTATCTATCCTTCTCTGTAAAATTCTTGCCACTATTACCCGGATTAGCATAACCTTGTCTATGGCGTAACCCACGACTTTTGTCTAGCCGCGGGTTCGAAGATTCCAGGTAATTTACCAGCACGTAAGTTCGTTATCCATTTAAGTTGTCTGTTCAGTCCGCATAACAATCATACTGAACTAAATATTTTCTTAGTGATCCCATATTGGCATCTACACGTCTGCATTTTTCAAGTAATTTATGTTTAATTCTGTTGTCTTCGAAAGGGATTAATCCTCACTGAAAACTGCGTGCAATTGATACCTTCTACATATTTTCACATTTGATTTGCAAACTGCAAACAGACTAAAAGTTTTGTTTTCATAATGTATTCCAACAAAGTCCATCGTTATTGTGACAACGTATTTGCATAGATAAAAGTTATAAGTTATAATTCAAGCAAGGAAGTTTGCATTTTTTGGAATATTATTACATAAGTTAGATTATTTAATGAAATTAATTTATTTTTGTTATGTGTTTCGTGTATGGTAATTTGTAAAGCTAGATATTTAAATGTATGTTTTTGAGCACTCATAATGAAACATTTTAAATCCGTTGTCCGAAGGAGAAATTGTAGATAATATTTTAAGCGAAATTGAAAGAAGCAATAAAAGATCTTGCTGTTTTTAAAGTAATAATTTCACAATTATATTCTAAATTTAAATTGATAGAATTTTTATGTAAATTAGAATAACATTTTTTTTGATACCTATTGTATACTTAGTGAACATCATCGGTAACAGCATAACCCAAGTTTGTGCCTACTGCGCGCCACTGCTAATTTTATATTAACACAGTCAGGTAGTAGCGTTATTTTATATTTATTTTGGGTAAAGTTTAATTCGAAGTAATTAAAAATTAGAAAAATATACTTTTTAGGCAAATAAAATATGTATGGAGAAAATGAATGGCGAAAAAACAAATCGACAAATATGGATCGGTAACTTATTCTTTTAGGTTAGGTTAATTTGTTAATACAATTGTTAAATTCGACGGTGACCAGGACGGTTGTTATGTGAAATGAAATATTCAAACAACTTTCATTGTTTATTGCCTACTTAGGCATTAAACTGCATTACTTTAAACTCCAGATTTGACCAAAAACTATGTTGTTACTGCATTTTAGGTTGAGAACTTTAATGACTGATGAGCGTGTATGCATCTACAGTAACTACAGCTACACATGTTATGAAAATATTATTTGCCTTAAAGTAAATTCCATTTTTTTTAAATAAATTATTTTTATCAATTTTAAATTTCACACTATATTTTTTTTAATTGTATTTTAGGACAGTTTTAATTATTTTATGTTTTGATTTAGTTTGTGTATTACCCTTATGAAGGAATAGGGTTTTTTCGATTTTTGGTTTTTTAATATGAAACTCGTGTTGTTACATATAAACTTTACTGTATATGTGCAGTTATACTTCTTGTTTTAAAATTAAATATTACATTTAATTTAATTATTACTAATTAGTAGTAATATCAATAGATACAACGAACATAAAGTTTGTACAAAATGAGTGTTCTAAAAGAGGATTGCCAAATAGAAGAGGTGTAGGTACCCGCACGTTTTCCTTTTTTTTTCGAGTATAAATATATTATAATAAATGATTAAATTAACCTGTCTGTATGTATTTATCGTATGTACTTAGTTTTCAATATTGACTATGTTTTGTTCTAATATTACTTCTGAGCATTTGATTACGCTGATATTCGTTTGACATTAGATTAATATTAAAATAACGTAGGTTTTTAGTTTCTTTATCGGATTAAAAAAAAAACGTGTTATCGTATTTCACAGCAGAATTTCTGTTTTGTAAACAACATTTGAAACTTCCTCGAGAACTCGATATGCTGCCGCCAGTACATAATAGTACCTACATACACGCCATTATTAAAAGGCGTTCAAAGTATCAGATTGCTAAGCTACAATTAGTTTCATCGAAGTAATAGATAATAAAAGACTTAAAACAAACAATAATGGTGCCGATTCACAAATAAACCAATTGGAACACTGAATAGTTTAAATCGTTGATAAAACACACGTATTTAAATGTATTTATCGTACCTACAAAACGTTTAATAATATTTGTATTATTATTTTTATTTTCACTGGTAATGTTAACCCAAATGCCGAACGTTGTCAGTTCTCTGCTATTTCGTCATTCGGTTCTAGTTGTATCCGTTGGATAGAGTGTTACAGTTTCCTGTAATTATACTATTAACCATTTAAATTTGTAACCTTAAATATGTAACAAACGTGGTAAGAGAAATGCTACTTTACTGACATGATGTAACTATAAGAGGGAGGAGGATGCTTAAAATTTGCGCAGGGTCCTAGAGGGTTAGTATTAGTGATGGTAAAATCGTTTTAACCGTGATTGTGACTGATTGTGTTCGATTGTAACTATGATTGATAATCGATTAACCCAATTCTTCAAGCAATGACTGGTACACTGAAAAGTGAACCCCCAACAGTTAAATCTTACGTACCAATCATCGTTAACTCTCAGTTACCAATCGGTGGCACAATCACAGTCACTTAACGGTTTACCATCACTAGTTACCATGCAAAATTTTGTTAGATCGGTCAAAAGATGTAGGATTGTATAGAGAACAGACAGATAGATTCAATTTTATATATGGAATAAAAATGCCGCTTATTTTGTTGGCAATGTTTTGTTTCAAGCATGTTCTGCTGTATTTATGTTATTTTTTGGAAACATTTAACAACTCAAAAAGTAGAGTTTTGCGGACAACATGTACACATGTAACCTATTTTATCTGGTGAGCAGTAGAAAAAGTTGTAGAAATTTGTCGGTAGGATGGCCATACATGCTGTATGTATTAAAATGTTGCCCCACTTCCCCGCTGCAGCTCGGCGCGCTCGCGCGGCGCGTCACATTAGTAATTTATTACTATTTTAATGATACGCGATAATTATTATTTAGCATTCTTTCATTTCCACTCCGGTGCGAAAGCGTCAATTAGCGCTGCGATTCTGCGAAGGAAATTTTTCAGTTTTGCTCGACATTCTGCTCGCGCACCAGGCCGCGGTAGTAGTACAAATGTTAACAATTAAATCAATTCACTTTCATATACCGAAATCCCACGCCGAGAGAAAGCAATAAATCACGTTACGAAGGCTAAATCAGATCATTGCTCGTGGGCAAACATTATTTTTATCACCTCTTTAAATTAAAATATCATTATTTTTCCATCTTTGCTCAACACTTTTATAGCTACCTATTAAATCTTCGAAACCCACTCAACACTGCGCAGAATGGAATATACCGATAAGTATATTTCTTTTTTAAATAAATTTTAAAAACATAGGGTTTTTCTTTCTTTTTATTTAATTAAGTTTGCAGTAGGTATTTTGAGAATTCAAGATGCAAATACACCGCCTAATAATATTTCAGCAAGTGCATTCTTACTATCTATTTGGACATTTTTACCTATCATTTTATAGTTAGGTACTAATTCATTGTAAGGATAGAAAATTGATAACCAGTAACAGACACAGTGGACAACTGCACACAAGGCATCGATTCATTTTCCTTTAGAAAAGGTTAGGTTATTTTATTTAACACAAAGTTACGGAGTAGCAGACTAAATTTCAAAGTTTTTCATTGAGTTGATGCGAGATAGACACTCCGCATTGAATCACACTACCAGGCGGAGACTATTGGGCTGGTAGTGGATGGCGCTAGTAGTTTTTCCACCATTCTATTTTACAATATTACAAATTGCAGTCGCATATTATTTCGCATACTACATTGCGCAGTAACGTTTTATTGCAAGTCTAATTAGGTCAATTCGTTAATTAATTACCCACAATATATGATATTTTGCGAAATTTACTGATATTTGTGTTTTTATATTATTACGAACTGAACATTAAACCTGTGTCAAGAGATAAAATAAGTTTTTAAAAAATCTACATTCCGTTAGCAAGAAGTACATCGAGATGCCGAACAACCTAAAAACTTCAGTTTTTTTTATTGTCAATTGCGGAGAAGAAGAGTTGATAGAAACAATTTTCATAAATTATCTCCTAAACGTATTCTTAAGTTAGAAGTAATCTTAATACCGATGTAAAAATAAATCGGCCCTTAGCGACATCAGTTTTAATTGGCCCCCGGGTACGAGGTAACTAAAAATATACACAGTGGTTAACTCGGATTAATAAAGTAATTTATTTTTAAATTTTAGTCAAACTGCATTTGACAGTCGGTGACTTTTACACAATTCAAAAAAATATATTTTCTACGCAAGCCCATGTTTTTTTTTAGTAATATTTCATTCTACACCGGTAGATAAATTTTCCGACGGCCTCGCAAGTCCATGGCGTATTCTATCTCTCAACTCTGTTATAATGACGTACTATAACTATTTTTTTAAATTATACGAATTTTTTACAAACTCGTTTTGAAATATATTTTCTTTTCGACACAATGTCATCGTATCATTTTCTTATTCCCCAGTTATCAATTCTAGCAGCTCGATTCGGAACTGCCGGATTTTACAATCTGAACAATAACAACAATTCTGTCATTAAGGTATCTAATTAAAATAAAAAACTGTATATACGAAATGAGTTTACGATATTATAGTTAATACGCATTGGTTCGCAAAAGTAATTGTCCAACATGTATAATTGTTTGACATCCGTGTCGCGTAGCAATATAAAACAAACTGTATAGCATATATTTTCTTCAAAGCCATCCATGTAATCTTGGAAACAAATACGATATGCTGTCAGTTCACGCAAACGTGTGCAGTTCGGAAGACTTGGCACGACCAGGTAAACCAGATAATGGAGGACGGTTCTGTTAGAAGCCTCAACAATCGGCGAGCTTGTACGAGAATATGTATGAATGTGGATGAGGCGAGAATTGTGTGCCGCGGGGAAACGGCGCGATGATAAATAAGTAAGATATTTTAATAATTTAATATTTTTTTTAAGTAATTTACTGCTCATTTTATTATTGACGGGAAATTTATTTTAAATAGTTTCTATAACCTTAATTTATTTAAAAAATCAGCGAAAATACAATAGTATCTAAAACAGTTGAAATATTTTGATTGGTGTACGCTATTTTTTTTTTATCATTATTACTCTATAAATTATACATTTATTCGTCTCTCTATGCATTTTCATAGTTAAAAAGTATGCAAGTTCCTACTTATTTATTGTATCGTTGAACCAATGTGTTATTATACACACACACATTATTGCTACTGAATCGAAGTCTGCTTTCGTTTAAAACTATTTAAAAATTCATGTCGCGGAAGAACTTTAATAATAATAAAAGTAAGATTAGGGTAAAGGAGATGAAGAATGTGACAAAATATACATTGAGAGTGGCTCGGTTCGGTTACACCTTATCAATTATCAAATTTCCAGTTAAATATGTGAAAGCTTATTGCCGCGAAGAACTACTTTCTACAGGGCATATTTTGCATGATGCTTTTTATATTTATCACTGTTGTTGATTCAGCTGTGACTAAACCGTGTGTCACAAATCCCGATATCTCCCACGCAATCTGATCAAGCTACGTAC
Source organism: Eubasilissa splendida (assembly GCA_031772225.1). Lineage (NCBI taxonomy): Eukaryota > Metazoa > Arthropoda > Insecta > Trichoptera > Phryganeidae > Eubasilissa > Eubasilissa splendida. Next base: position 3,237,914 of record CM062854.1, on the reverse strand, counting down.
TAGCTGATCGGATCACCTTTTCCGAACGTGGAATTATATTCAGCCAATCGTTTGCGATTCATTGTCGTTAATCTGACAGGTTGCGCCTGTTAACCTTCTAGAACAATTTGGATGTTTTCAATATACCGATAAATAATGAAATATATTTTTTAGGAGAACACATTCTTATTGTGAAGTTGTAATTATTCAGAACAGACGGTCTGTGATATTTTAAATATGAATTAAATATATTAATTATAAAGATATACATATAAAATCAATTTTATCGAAAAATATTGTTGTTGCGCTACCGGGATTCGAACCTGGATCTCTTCCCTAACCGGGGGAGGTGCTTTATCCAACTAAGCTACAGCGGCATTATTTTTAGCGACAATTTTTCGACCCTATATGTTACCTTTTTGAAATCAATACATTTAATCGTTCCATCATTTGACAGAGCTATCTACCTTATTTTTACAGAATCTTAAAAACCTTAAAATAAAATAAGGTAGATAAAAATAAGGTAGATAGATAGCTCTGTCAAATGATGGAACGATTAAATGTATTGATTTCAAAAAGGTAACATATAGGGTCGAAAAATTGTCGCTAAAAATAATGCCGCTGTAGCTTAGTTGGATAAAGCACCTCCCCCGGTTAGGGAAGAGATCCAGGTTCGAATCCCGGTAGCGCAACAACAATATTTTTCGATAAAATTGATTTTATATGTATATCTTTATAATTAATATATTTAATTCATATTTTAATGAAATATATGAAATATTCGCTCTGTTGCTCCTTTAGCGAAACGTGTTTCATGGGAAAATTCTAGAAACATCGTCGGTCACGGTTTAGTTTAGCTCCGGTAGCAGGTAGCTTGTTCGCGACACTTTTTTTATACAATTTATACACAAAAATAAAATATTTTGATATGTTAATATAAATATACGTATGATAAAAAAAAATACAATCATGTTTCGCTATACTTTTTTATGAAAATTTACTCTAAATTTATTTTCTAGCTCTCAAATATGTCACCTCGGTAGGTACTATATATAGTTGCCTATATATTTCGTGGGCTATACGTATTAAATATTTTATAAAAGCTATACACATATTACTATTTATCTATAAATAATGAAAGGTAAATAATGTATATAATAATAAATCACTAGATATTTACTAATTATGTTAAAGAGACTTTGATGAAATAGTTTACTCGAAATCAATGGCATGCGTGTAGAAATCACAGAAACAGATTATTAATAATCTACATTAAAATAATTCTCGACGTTTTACGTCGGTCACACTTGTAAACTTGAGAACGTAAGCCGTGTGTATATTTCGAATAAAATAATTATATTCTTATTATTAAAAATAATTCATTCTTATATTATTATTAATAATCCGGCAAAATGTATACTTTGTCACTAACTTGACTATATGTGAAAAAATATTACGCTTGTTCGTTTCTGTTTGTTTTTCAAATTTGATCGATCTCTGCGTATAAAGCCTGGTTTCCACGTGTCAAAAATGTTATCTATTTGGAGCTACTAAAATTGAAGAAATTGAAGAGGAAAGTTTCTATATTTCACTAATTAAAAATTGAATCGATCTTTGTAATCAAGCAAGATTGCATCAAGTGCAATTTATTGATCTTTTGAGGAGCGCGTACATACGTAAGATATTGTGACAAGAAATTACCTATGTTATAAAGGTGTTATACAAATATGTACAGTTAGAATCTCACCTTTGCCGGGTAGCTCTATATAGGCAGACTCGGGACTTTTAACTCATCAGGTTTGGTTGCTATCGGTTCAACATATGTCAAGATATGCCAATCCAATAAATAAATAAATAAATATTTTAGATATATTATTAAACAGGTTACATCACAGCTAACACAAAAATGTTCTAAACAAAATTTTAAACTAAAAATACGTCCCTATGAAAATAAGTACAAATAACATAAAGTGACAATAGTAATATAATTCTGTAGTGGTTTAAAAATATGGAAATAATTATTCTGATAGCTTTAACATTAAATGAATATAAAATCTTATATACTACGTAAATTACAATTTTCTTGGAGCTGGAGTTATGGAAGCAGTTACACAGGGTACCTAGTGATGTGGATGTGCCAATATGGAGATAGTGTCGAAGCATTAGTCAGTGGTGTACTGTTATTTAAGGTATTGACGTAATCAACTGGACCACTACCAGATTGAAATTAAGACTTTAAAAGTGAATGGCACTTCGGTTGATTTCGTTGATTGTTTGATTTATGCGAGCACTTTAACAGGATTTGCTTAGATTGTTTGTAGCTTTATGTTGAAGATGAAATATAAAATTGTTCGGAGTAAGAAGTCATTTGTTCCGTGGTCCAAGATAAACTGGCGGGGTCGTTGTTATCAATTTAATTATTTATTTTCACAAGTATCCACTGTTAAGATGATTATCGCGGAAAAATCCAATCGGGAGATAAGTTCACCCGTGTACGACTCTTTACCAAGCACACTTATTTGAGTTTTACAGAAAATTAACTTGGGAATTTTTACGGGGATCAGAAATTTATCAACACCACATATTAATAGTCCGGTGACAATAGGGATCAGGGTCATTTCCGACCCAGATAATGACTGGAGTTTTGAATTGAAGCGCGTGAAAATATTTAAATTTGCACTTGGGTATCGGCATTCACCGTAGGGTGGGTTGTTTTACGCAGGGGAAAAACGCCCTAATCTATTTCAAATACTCAGTAGTTACGGGTCAATGTGGCGTGACATAGATTGTGGGGAACTGAAGGGGAGTGAGGTAAACGGACAGGTTCATCTTTACAGTAACGAAGGGGTGTATGAACACTTCCCGGGCGCATAAAACATTGAGTTTTTTTATTTTTTATTTGGAAATGTTTCCAAAAATAAGCGTGTATTATTAAGATGGAAATATATATACGACAATATATCAAAAATATCGCTGCAGAAAAGGTTTAACAAATAAAGTTTTGTTGTTGGAAGTCGAATTTTAATATGAAATTTTGAAGGGAATTTAAAGATATTGAAAAGGTTATGGAAATAATTGGCAAATTTTTTTGAAAATATTTAGAAATAAGATTTTTGCGCTTTTGAGTTTCCAACTTACATAACTACTAACCTGTGTAAGTTTGAAAATGTTTTTTTTTTCAGTCATGACATATTCGTTATAACATATTCCACGGCGCAAGAAACATGAAGGTCAAAATAATAAAACTTGGCGGAAGATGTCATTTTGCCGAGTGTAAATTTTTACCGATGTTTTCCATTAAAAATCCATTATTTGGCCTCCCCACCTCCCGCGCCGCGCCGCGACGCACCTTCAGTTACCTGTCACTTTCCATTATTTCCAGTTTTCTGTGTTCAGTGTTCCGAAAATTGCCGATGACTGGCGGGGTCCTACGCACACTTACGCCTTATTTTACCAACCGTTTCTGCGACATTAGTATATATGAGAGCAACCCCGTCTTCCGTATCACCCCCTGAAGCGGAATATTTTTCTGTCTCGATTATCTCGGACAGATTCAGCACGCGCGATTTTGACACGCTCACATATTTTTTTTCTGACATTTTAAATTACTCACTGCACCTTTTTGTAGTAATTTAGTAAATACAGTCATTCTCATGACACGCACGATGTACAGTTGGACACCAGGCGTCCCTGTCCTGGGCCAACCCACTCCACACATCATCGCGGCGTCTCAATCCGGGTCTACCGAGAGGTCGCTGTCCATTTGGAATCTCTCGATAACTATGACAGACACTATGTTCCGTACTCAATTCTTTATTTAAGATCCAAAATTAAGTACCTAAGTAAATTAAGATACAAAATGACTTAGGTACATATACTTTATACACGACTAGTGCAGTTTGAAAAAATGCGTCCGCATGACACAAGAATTCCAAAATCGAGCGTCCATTACATTTTGGAGTGATTCCATTGAAAAAGTTTTATTTGATGTTGAGGAGGGCATCGGTGATGTCTCTCCATAGTATCGCATCAGTTCTTAGGAACCGGTTATTAGAATTGGCAACGTCATGTCGAAAAATTTCGAATGACTACACTTGGCAAAACATCATATTTTGAAAATCTTCGAACCCGTAGTTTTCTTAAGGCGTCGCACCTTTCAATAATAATTATTCATCATTTCGCGTTTTTTTTTTTTACGAAAATGTGGGTTTTTATTATTAATTTTAACAGAGGTTATACACTAGATCAGACTTTTTTTAGTATTTTGATATGACCTTTACACAAATATATTTGAATTATTATCATAAATTGATTATTAACGGTTCAAACGACAATTATTACTTTTCAGATATTAATATTTTTGCATAGGTATTAAATATATCGTTTTCAAAAAAGTCATAATTCACGATCGGTCTCTTATATTGCAATATCCAAAAAATGTATGAGAACGTTGAATTATTTCATTAATATTTATAAGAGTACCTAGATAATTTTATATAGTATTTAAAATAAAAAATATTAATTAAAAGGAGCCGAATTTTTTCGACAGTCGTCGACACTATTTATGTTATGATGTTTTTTCATACTGGCAATGTATACTATTATATGTAATGTTAAGGTAATATAATGATTGATTACTGATTATGCACCTGCTTCCGTCAAAATTGACGTTCGTTGATCGATCTTTTGATGGAGTGGAAAGAGATATGTGAACGAGAGATCGTTTAGCTGGAGCGCTACTGGGACAAGACGTAGTTTATTACTTTTTGTTTATGTTGAAGATGAAAGAGGGTGAGAACACTGTATTACAGCCCATGGTATTATCAATTTGATATGGAAGTAACACAACAGTGACAGTAACATGCGAGGTTGTTTTGAGCGAAGGAAAAAAAAAAATTGTACAGGTCTAGGCGTTGTATTCCTCATAAAACGAACTTCGTACACCGTTCTGCACACATTATGGAAAACTACGTGTGTTTGTGTTGTAGAAAATTGTATCAACTGAACTAATATACCACCAGGACGGCAGCTGACGGCAGCCATTTGTATTTGTGTTCGGTATCAATTGGCCGCATCGCCATCTGTTAGCGCAATTGTGTCTCCACCATTTCCAACGTTTTTCATACAATTCAAATGTTTACTCGGTGGTTCTAGATTGCGTCGTCGCTCGCGAGTTTAATTTTTTTTATTTGTAAACGTTTTTGTTAAAAAATGTTTTGTTTGACGCCGTTGGGGCCTCAGAAATGTCCACTCATTTTCATAATTTACTTTCGACATTGAAAAATTTAGTTTAAACATTGAAATGGTTGGTACTGTTAACGGCTTATATTTGAATAGTTTTCACTGTGAAGGGATTATTCTAATATATTTTCGATGGCGGTTAGCGACAATTTACACGCTTTGCAGCCATACATACGATTTGGCGTTTTTTTTTTTTATATAAATGTTGATAAAATATAAATCTCCCTTATCAATCTTGTCTTTAACATAAAGACGACATAATTCCGAGCATATTTTTCCTTGTCTTTTTTTACTTCTTCTAGAATTATCAATTTATAAAGAATATAAACCAGAGTAAAGGCAAATTATTACATAATTGAGGTAATTTTCTTATTGAAACCAATTTTGTTTTATTTATATCATCCACGGCATTATAAAACATATCTCGGTAGAGTTGTACCCATCTCAAATTAAAAATAACATTAGCAATTGTGTATATTTATTTGTATCGCATTATCATCATGTCGCCCATTCGCTGTCGCCAAAATGACCGTCGCCCATTCCATTCACCGTCGCCCAAATGACCGCTGTCCGTATCGATAGATAGTTTTCACCGCGGAACGCCTATACGCGAAGCGATTTTCATCCATATAAAAGGAATCGCGTGAGTAGGTTCACGTTTAAGAGTTATTATTATAATAAATAAAACCGAGCCCCTGCAGCTATTAATGTCTATTTTTATAAATATCAAGATTAACAAAAGTGACAGCTCCATAGACAATTCCGTGATGTGCATTCTATCCATTTTTTTAACGTTTACATAATACGAATAATTGAATCAATTTAGAACTTTGTTTACTTGATTTTCGTCTTATTTAAATATCACCATCTTCTGATTCTGATACTTCGCATTGAATTGTGTGCATATTTTTTAACGCCAGTATTTCGCTACCATCGAAGCAATGTGCAGCTATATAATATTATTAGTATATTATAGCCGCATCTATCATCTATCCGCATCATATATTGTGATAATTTATTATTATTAAAATAAATAATAAAAAAAAGCCATATTAGCTCCGCCCATGACCACTTTCACGATTCACCGGAAACCCTCCTCTTCCCAACACCGCTCTCGTACCGCTACCCCCCGCCATGTAGTCGATAGTCTATGACACAGAATGAATATTTCATTAAAACAACGTTGTTATTTTTATTTTAATAATTAATTAATTTTTTCAAAAAGTTAAAAATTTTGTTATAAGTTTTTAAAAAGTTAATTTTAATGAAATATTAAAATTTACATGAATAAATTATCACGTATATAGGGTGTAACAGACCTAATTCATAATATTTTATGGGCCTTATTAGTACACCTGACTTAATTATTAGTAGAAAATGTTCGAGGAATATGTGCCTAATCTCAACCGTGTCAGAGATATAAGCATTTGAAAAAAACATAATTATGCGATTATTTCGATTAATTAAAATGTTTTATTGATTCCGAATTATATAATGAATACAAAAAAATACAGGTCGTCGAATTTCGAGTGGCCAGACTATTGTTTTGTTCGATGATTTAGGGCGTAGAGCAAAGATATAGATTAATAATGGATACATTTCGCAAATATGTATTACGAAGCATAACATGATTTTGCAAAAATTTCAAACAATAATATTTTCCGTAACAGTGCAGGTTTTGCACATATTCCTTGAACATTTTCGACCCGTAATCAGGTATTCACTCATAAAATATTGTGGACTAGGTCTGTTACACTATGTATAAGCGAAACAATTAGAATTCTAACAATTCGTTATTAGTCTAGAAAATATTCTACAACCCTTATTATTTTGTAATAAATCATTACATTTTTACGTTTTTTTATCCATTATTTTCTTAGAATTTTTCTGTTTCTATGAACAATATTTAATAAGTTCGAAAATTAAATTCTTTTAACGTTTTTTTCTTTTACATTTTTAGTTTGTTCCATGATTTTTTACGTAATAGCATAAGTCATTTTCTGTCCTTGCGTTATAAATACTTTACCTATATAATTCTGTTGTTTTTAAATGAGCCCTAAAATTCATAATGAAATAGTCTTATTTTAGACTATCTTCCGATTGTTAGCTGGGCAATGTTTTATAAAACTTCTTGTAAACCTAAGTTTGTTTTGAATTTATATTGTTTGAATGGTGACTTGGTCAGCTAGAGTATTTCTAATTCAATCTAATGAAATTATTCATATTCATAGTAAATATGTTAATCATAGTAATTAAAAATTAAGACACGATATATTTGTATCTACTCCATTGCCTTTCTTTAATCAAACTTATGAAAATAGAGTGTTGATTTCACGTAGTTATCTAAGCAGTTGAAGAATAAAACGTTTTCTATTTAATGCTAATTAACGCTTACTACAATCTGATTCTAATGTTGCTTCGATTTGCTCGAGTAGGAATGTACAAAATGACTTTGTAAGCAGTAGTTAAATATACATTTAGGTTGGCAAATAGTACCAACTAGTGTTGTCACATATTTTCCCGGTCCAATGATTTCGTTCGACGGTATTGGAGTGACCCAACGGCAATTACACGCAAGTTTAGAATTTTGCCGTATGAATATAGACGCGCGGTTTTCACTATTTTTCCGGTTTGGTAATCCAAATTCAAACATGTATCTTCTGTTAGATCTGTTTCTGAAAAGTGGCGGCAGGTGGCAGTACGATGCAAAATGGCTGAAAACATAATAATTACATATTTGCATGATCGTTTAATGGAAAAAATCGTTATCATCTATATTTTACATGGGATAATGCAATTTAAGAAATAATGGATGAAAATATGTGTGATAATATTAAAAGGCATATTTATTATATTTTGTTTTATACGTAATCTATTTAATTAGTGAATGGTAATAGTAAAAATGAGTAACTAACTAAATAACATTAAAAATAAAGAGGTGTAATAATGTGTAAATCTCTCACGAGGTCTTGTGTGAGCGTAATTAAACAATATGTGTACATCTGTACAGTTCTTCGCTTTATGTACGATAAAAATATAAAATCAACAATGAAAGAATAAACAAGACAAAAATATCTGGAAGGAGATAAGAATTTGATGATGCAAAATTAAAAAGAATTTGGTACCTATATGAAAAATATTTATTTTGCTTTGAAGAAATTAAAGATAAATTTGCCGATATCCACCGATTTCAATCATCTAATCCATGCATCCAACACAGATGTAATGCATGTTACAATTTAATATTTATCTCCTTCGATGCTGTCAATAAACGACTTATTTTTCATACTATTGTTTGTATATTTGTAAGCAGAATTTTCGCTACAATATAATATTCGTATGTCTGTCAGATTTAACTCAGTATTTTATGGTATAAAGACTTTTTAAATACAAAACTACTAACACTATTAATCTTTCATCAACGATGCACATAGCATATATTAAAATACTACAGAACTATGTTCTGAAAAAACTGCAACTTCACAATAATAATGCGTTATCCTTAAAAATATATTAATCGTTGTGTTTTCTTTCTTACAGCACTGGCAAGCGGCAACTTGGATCAAATGCGTTAGCTAGGTAATTTCTGTTTTTTCCAAATTTAATAACATGTCTTATATAAAAATCTCATCCAACGAGTGAAATTCTTACATTTTTAATTTACACCGTTCTGTCGGCAGAGTGTGCTTTTTATACGGTACATCATTTAAAAATGTCGGTAACGCAGATTCCTATTACAACGGTAATGTATTTCTCTCGCATGCCGGTAGATGTCACACCGAGCGAGAAATAAAATAATATTTGCTATCGAATTGGAAATTTTTTCTGAAACAGATGAAACAAATTACATTCATATCATTCTAAATTGATTATTCACAGTTTATTAATTTTTATTTGTTTAGGTCTCAATGGTGGAATATAAACAAATAGTTAACACCACTACGTAAATACATACAATTTATATGTATAGAACCTATCTACATACTGATAAATATCTAAAAACAAAAATGAAACAATAAAATTTATATTTTTATGTGCAGCTAAATAATATTGTATGCATCCTAGCATATTCATAAAAATATATTTAAATGATAATCGAGTAGGTACTTCTCAAATAAGCTGACTTAAATTAATTTTGAAAATATTATTAAAAAACAACACGTAAAAAATACTTGACTCGTCAACTTAATACGACCATAAACAATAAAAGAGTAAAAATATGAAAATAGATTTATTTATTGTTTCGATAAAAACGTCCACCAATCAAAAAGAATGAACGAGTTATATTTGCAGTCAACTGTACCGCTCGTCCAGCTTCAACTCCTCGGGCTGCGGCTCCACGGGCGACCCGGGCGAGGACATGTACTCCGATGTGTCCCTGGAGGAAGATGTCCAGGGACTCAACTACAAGGTCTGTTCCGCGGTTCGCACTATTTTTTCATTTTTCTCTTTTTTAATATATAGTCTGATAAAGTTACTTTTTTGTGATTATTGCTCAGGGGTAATACATATTGGGGGCCCAAAAAAATTATTACAAATTGAATTAAAACTATATTGACATTAAAGCAAGTAAATTATTTTTAGTATGTGATATTATGCAAAATGACATTATGTTTTATTAGTTGCGTGCAGGGCTGTTTCTAGTTGTTTTGCCGCCCTAGACGAGAATTGAAAATGCCGCCCCCTCCCTTTTACTACCATCACTCTCTCCCCCTGCCATCCAGGCTAGAAAAATTAATGCATTAAATATAAAAGAACTTGTTTTCAAAATTAAACAATAAATATTTTATTTCGTTTTTAAATTTCTCTCTTCTAACTTTAACGGGGTTTCGGGTTCTTCCTCTTAATCCAATGGCACCATCCTTTCCTTTATTTTAGCAAAGTCTTTAAAGATCTCTAATGTCAAGCTGGTAAGCCGTGTCTTTTTCTACTGAAATTATGACTAGTAGTCCCACGAGTCTCTCTTGGATCATTGAACTGCGCAAATAGGTTTTTATTAATTTCAGTTTTGAGAAACTCCAATCCGCACTTGCCACTGATATCGATAAAATCAATAGGTTACGAAGAGCTACGAATAAATTAGGAAAACCATTTTCTGATTTATTTTGGCACAGCTGGTTCAGCACATATTCGGGTTTTGCATTTTTGCAAACTTGCTTAATGTCTGATTTAATCCTAAAAGTTTAGAGCTGCAGTGAACTGCATTGTCCTTAAAAAAATGATGGGGTTTCTCCAGGGCTTACGCCGGGTTAGAGCTGTTTACAATTTTAGATTTCTTCAGCTAGCTCTCGAGCATCAACCAAAACTCAAATTCCATGCCACTCATGTTTTTTAAATACTCCTTTGTATTTTTAACCTCATTTACTGTATTCTCGAGATTAAAGTGCTTCTCTTGCAGCAGTTTACTGGTCGAATTGATTTTAAATAATATACTGGGCCATGTTACAAGTTTGTTCTGCTAATTTACTCAATTTTTTCGCTGTTTTAATTATTTCTTTTTTTACCCTTTGCCGACTAGTCTTGTCTAATAGTAGAAACGGCCCTAGTTGCAAGTATATCTATCTACATATAGTTTATAGAGCCTTGCCCCTTTAGTTCGACGGTAAATCCAGCCCTTTCGTTACCCAGATCGATTTATAGATATATCTACTTCAAAATATTATTTGTTTAACTTATTTTTTAATCAAGCTATGGTTGTGGAATTATTGTAATACATAGTTAATTCAGACAAAAAATGTTCGTATATTATCATATTATATTTCGTTCCGGTCTCGCATGAGAACTGAGATTATTTCATTAATTGCGTTTATCAAATTTATCAAAGGAAGTGATTCCTTCCGGACATAAAAAAATAGCACCACTGTGATAAGAATGAGTTTGTGTTATACTGTTAACAAATGATTGAAATAATATGGGTCATATGATTTCCTTTGAAATGTGCCGCTTTTAAAATTTAAAAATATGTTTATATGTATATTACCGATGAATTAGCAATTAAAAATAAACAATAACCATAAAATGGCTTTGAACATTGTTGATGTCACAAAAAATTATAGAAAAATCTTCCTTCTTGTCTGCAATATTATTATATCGATTAGCCATTTTCAACACAGTGTGAATTATTTATTAATAGGTAGTCCTTTAACAAAACTTCAATGACTTATTTTCAAGTTTCGTAATCTGTTTGTTGGCGAGTGCTTGGTCGTTTTAATTCTATTATACTCGTAAATATTATAACCAAAACAAACCAGTTATTACGCTTTTGTATATCATTTTAATGGCTGTATAGTAAGTCAATTATACGTATCGCGGTGAATGGTCTTTAATAATCTTTCACTTTCATTCTTTTAATATAATTTTAGATAAACATTCTAATAGGGTATGCATTTGTACGATTAATAGTGTCAATTGAGTATTTTGCAACGTTAATTGTTGAATGAAAATTGGTACTCATTAATGGTTTTGTATATTAAAAAAAATTTAAAAAAGAAAACTGAAAAACGAACACGCCACGTGGGCTATTGTGTCGTTGATGTGCGTATCTTTGATTTTTTAACTGCCAACCGTGTTTGACCTGAGGGACATTATATATAGGGTAGGGTTGACTTAAAATATATATTAAAAGCTCGGAACTGTCGTTCAACAAACGGCTGAATGATTCAAATATATGACATTGAAAATCGAGCCTGTGTCTGCAAGGTCGAAAAGTGCGTGCCATCACGCTTATGGCTTGGCATGACGTGCAACGTTTGGCGTGTTAACTCGTTCGAGGCATTTAAAATGTCAAAAATTTTGATGAATACGAATCAAATTTGCAAAAAAAATTCTGTAAATGACATGTATATATTTTTTAAACCATTCCAACGTTTTTCGCCGGATTTCAAATAAGCGTAATTTAAAAAATTATATTCCTTTTTAAGCGTCAAATATCAATCTCAATATGTGATAGTTCAGAGATAATCTACATATTGACAGAATTTTTAGTCCGTAAAAAATCGTAAATTTTGCAATTTCGATTATTTGAAATATTTTATTGATTCCAAATTATATATTGAATACATACAATTAAAGGTCTTCGACTATTTTTTGTTAGATAATTTAGGGCCGGAAGAACCTGAACAATTTCGCAAATATTTATTTCGAAGTACGTAGACTTCAAGCTTAAGACGATTTTGTAAAAATATCAAACAATAATATTTTCCGTAACAGTGCAAAATTTACACATATACCTTGAACATTTTCGATTCGTAATTTAGTCAGGTATCCACTCATAAAATATTGTGGACTAGGTATGTTACATGCTGTATATTTATTTCTGATATTTTCAATTTTTATTAAAATTATAATCTACTATGACAATTTTGTGAAGTGATTAAAATGTATATTTTTTCTATATATTTTTTTATCCAAACGGATGTCCTGTCCTAATCAATCCATAATCTTCTTTCCGATTAGGGTTAACTTTTTTACTTTCCAATTATTATGCACAACTTGTTGTGGTTTCTTCCACTGATTCCACTTGGCTCTGCGCCATACAAGCCAGGAGCTGGTCGGCATCATTCTCCATTCACGGGAGTGATCTAATTGCCAACATGGCGCCCAACTGATCAAACAGCCACAATACATTTGTACATTACTAATACAGTTATTTTCGTGAATGACTATTTTATGTTCCTGGAATAAGCGCACACTCTTCCCATGAATGTATTTGTTCACATCTTCCGCGGCGTAGAAGTCAGTTAGATTTGTAATTAGGAGAACACATTCTTATTGTGAAGTTATTATTATTAAATTATTTAGAACATAGGTCTGTGATATTTTAAATATGAATTAAAAAAAAACAATCAAAAATGTAACATATAGCTTCGAAAATTGTCGCTAAAAATATTGTCGCTGTAGCATAGTTGGATAATGCACCTTCCCCGGTTAGGAAAGAGATCCAGGTTCGAATCCTGGTGGCGCAACAACAATATTTTTCGATAAAATTGATTTTATTTTAATAAATATATTTAATTCATATTTAAGATTTGTAATATTGTTTTTTTTAGTTTTCATCAAGCTTGCATCAATGTAAACATTTTTTAAGTCATTAATACACCAGCAAGTACAATAAGTATTAAATATTACTTTTTATTTATATGCAAGCCTGTTAGCAGCTTCCTACCTCGTTAGGTACATATAAAGTACCTGTTCTGAGATAGGTAGCCATTAGCTATTTATTAATGTTTTTAGTATTCCTGAAAACTGATATGTGCATAAGCAGGAAGTAATGTAGGACTAATTCAAACAAATTAAACAGAAAAAATCGATAGTAGAGAATGAGTTAAAGGTACAAAGTAAAAAATTAGATGCAGACTAAAGACGTGTAATAAAGTAAGGAACAGAGTATAAATAACATTAAAGTAAGAGCATATTAAAGAAATTGAGTACAAAATAATAACAGGTTAAAATAAGTAGACACGAGAAACAAATAAAAAAGTATTGTAAAGATATAGTAGAAATATCAGAGTAGAGTAAAAATGGGTTGATGGAAATTTTTTTATATATTTTCATTATGTAAACATTTTATCTTTCTGCACTGACCAATGACGCCTGATCTAACTATTATATTGTATAAAGGGATGCTTCATTTTCAAGTGATTGAACAGTAAGGAGCCCTTGAATTTTTCAAATGGCGGCGAGTTCATTTATGTCAATGTTTGTGTTATGAATTGTTAAAGGCACGGACATAAACACGGGTCTTGCGACAAAAAAATTTATTACGTGTACGCCAGTGACGCAATTAACGCCCCACTGACCCAATAGTGGTTTTTGAAGTTCCGACCTTGGTTTTTTTTCCAATAACAATGGAATCATGAATAAGGTAGAAAATGCCGATGGTTACCCAAATCATTATAATTACAGAAACTGAATTGTGATGCAACGAAGCACCCACCATGTTCTCCTGTCCTAGCGCCCTCCGACTTTTATCTATTCATACAAATGATTTCAAGTAAGGAAAAATATATAGGTATAATATTAAGGAGAACACATTCTTATTGTGAAGTTGTAATTATTCAGAACAGACGGTCTGTGATGTTTTAAATACTAATTTAATGTATTTATTATAAATATAAAATCAATTTTGTCGAAAAATATTGTTTTTGCGCTACCAGTTTACACAAAGGTATTTGTGATTCCGTAAAAACAATGTAGATGGCTTTCAAATAATGGAACGACAGATGTATTAATTTGAAAAAGTGTAACATATAGGTTCGAAAATATGTCATAAAAAATACTGGCGCTATAACACAATTGGTAGTGTACTTCCCCGGATTGGAAATAGAGATCCAGGTTCGAATCCCGGTAGCGCAAAAACAATATTTTTCGACAAAATTGATTTTATATGTATATATTTATAATTAATACATTAAATTAGTATTTAATATAAGTAATTTATTAAAAGTTATCAAATTTTATAATTATTATTTAAACTTTGGAAAAAAACTTAACTCTTGTTCTGTGCATTTCTGTGGGAGTGGTCTCCTGAATGGAGCGGAGCTATGGAGCTATCAGAACACCAGCTATCAATCAAACAATTTAAGTGGGAATTAATTGTTGCTCCTTCATGGTTATCACTTGACGTAGTCTGGATGAAGCTGAATTGTTGGACGGATCCGTGAAAAAAAATAATTGAATGACATAGAACATGGGTACTTAACGTCTCACATGCGGAGCTAAAAACAAGACATCAGTTTCTCGAATTTTTTTAAATATATCTACCGAACAAATATCATAGAAATATATATTTTTTAATAATTATATCATCAGGCCTATTCTCAAAATTGCAATATTGAAATGAAGGTGATTGTTACACCAACCCTCAAAAATAGATAGATAGTTTTGACAGATTATGGTACGTTTATCTCACTCACTCCCTCACTCTCTCTCCCTCTCTCTCATTCAAATATAACACTATTTTTGAGGGTTGGTGTAACAATCACCTTCATTTCAATATTGCAATTTTGAGAATAGGCCCGCATATCATACTATCGAATATAAATCATGTATAAATTTTCATTTTGCAACCAAATTTGGCCAATTTGCATTTGGCTGATTCTCATGTTCCGTCTGTCTTCCGGTGCCTAATTTTCTTGATACAGATTTCCTCAGCGGTTGAAAGTGTCTCTCACTCGCACGATATGTACATATCGCATCCGATTGCGGAACATCACGATCTGCTTACCCGCGAGTCTCTGTTGAATCAATATGGTTCCTTATGAAAACTTGTCACGCAAACATCTGGCAGATGTAATAAGTCACCGGCATGTCAAACGGGGGTTCGGTGCTCGTAATTTCTCTCGAGGAGTGGCCCGCAATAAACGGTTCTCCGCCTTTAACTATCTACTTGACTACCGACTCAACTCTTATTATTCGCTTATTTATGTACCCGCTGTTATCAAAAGGTAGTCTCGAACATTGTCCTGTCACAATAAAAAAGGTTCTGCCTTTGATTTTGCCGCCATTTTGGCGCAATTGTAAAGATGGCCTCAACATCTCTATAATACAAATTAAATGCATTAATTAGAAAGATGTACATATAAAATCAATATTATCAAAATATATTCTTGTTGCTACCGGGATTCGAACCAGGATCTTTTCCAGTATGAGGAACGTGCATTAACCGATTATGCTACGGCACACAGTACATTGACGTAAAATTTTCGAACCTTTTCAAATTGATACATCTATCGTTTCATTATTTGAAAGCCATCTACTTTATTTTTACGGAATCTCAAATACATTTGAGTAAGGATCGGAAGAGATCCAGATTCGAATAACGGTAGCAACAACAATATTTTTCGATAAAATTGATTTAATATGTACATCTTTCTAATGAATACATTTAATTAGTATTTAAAATATCGCAGACCGTCTGTTCTGAATAATTACAAGTTCACAATAAGAATGTGTTCTCCTAAATACGAGTATGCTATGATGTCAGTATGTCGTTATATAATATATATACTTTTAAAATTAGAAATATTTTATATTGGTAAAACGGGTATAAATTTTAATATAAAAGTAAGGGAGCATTTGAGATGTTTGAACAATAGTGGGTTTTCAGAATTTGCTAATTATTTTGATAAAAAAATTGGGATTGTCAATTTTGCATGTAATCAGTGTTGGTCATAAATTAAATAATTTGGAATCGTTGGAGATAAATAAAGCGTGTAAAACTAATCAAAAAATTATAAACAACCAACTAAATTTAACTACGAGTCCCGTTCTAAAATTTTTTCCTAAAAATTATTCGAGTAAATTTGTATTAAGTAATGATTTGAGTTAGGTACTAAAAAATTTCATAGAAACAATATATGTTTTAGTTAATTATGACATCCTGAAGAAGAAAATGGTATTTTTCGAAACCGGTAGATGTATTTAAACTCATTTTAGTGGTTAATAAAACAAAGATAATAAATAAAAATATATAATATATAGTTTATTCCTTATATATTGAAGGCGCCTTCCGCTCTGGTTCTCGGCAATAGATACGCCCATAAGATTCGCATTTGAAATGTGCATTAAACCATAATTGATGATTTGAATAGATTGTTAGGGCCGGTTGTGTGATCAGTAATAACTTTTTACTATAGTAAAAAAAGTTACTAAAGTAAAAGTTTACGCAAAATCGGGTTGTTTGATCATTAGTAAAAAAATGTTTACTTCTCGAAAGTACATCCCGCAGTAAACTCGTTCAACTCTCCGTTATCCGATAGTAAAAACGAGAATCTATAATTAAATATGGCGAACATTTCACAGCTGTTCCAAAAGTCATCTGACACATTGATATTTAGAACGTTTCCAATGAATCATTCAATATCCCGCTATTTTAGTGATGACAGTCCGTCCGATGATGATCTCGTTGTTTAATATTATCTATACATTAGCACATTATACGAAAAAATTTCAACACCAAAGTGACAGATTTCGATCGCTTAGGCGAAAAAATCCATAGATAATGCGTGAAATAAAGCATATTTCATGATTATTTGTCACACCTATAGATATCTCCATCCATGCTTTGACAGTAGTAAATTTGATGTATCGACAACCCGCAAAAGATTTTTACTAATTAAATTAAATAGTAGTAGTAATTAAAGTTACCAAAGTTAAAAATTACTACCGATCACACGACCGGCCCTCAGTATATAGTTATGTAATTTATTCCGCAGTCGGTCTGAGATACGGCCCATAGCGCGGCCACAGCAGCATTGTCATTCCGAAGAGCGAGAGACCGGCTGACGGAAATCGAAATTTGAAACATGCAATGTTGTCAATCATCGTTCTACCTCCCCCCCTCCCCCCACCCAGTGCACACATGTGACGTGTCATCGCGCAGGGTTGTAGCATTCTTCAGTCACTTTGTTAATTAATTAACTTTTTGAAGTCTTCCTTTTGTATTCCTCGAATTAAAATGTATAAAAAGTGTGATAGTTCCCCCCACTCCCCGCCAGCACTCTATGTATATTTTAATAATTTTCAGTCATATTAATGAATAAAATAATTATAAGTAATTATTGGTTCAAATGAAAACCTGTTCTGGACTTTCGGCTTCGCTAAATAAGTATAACCGTTTTAGAACGATATTGCGGAATAACGTAACGTGTATGGGAATATATTTTGATTATTTTTAATCATATACAGTAGAAATCCTAATCACGGAGACCTGGGCCCGTAGGAACCTTAAAATGAGTCACGAAATGACTTTTCTATTCCTTTCTTCCTAACGTCGCCGTCAAGTTGAAAGGCATGGTGAAACCTCCAGACCTAAATCATTTTGAATAGTAGATGATTACGGGGCATGTTCTTGACTGTTCTTGGACTTGTGGATGCCCCCCGCGGTGTACACGTGTGAGAGTGAAACAGACGCCTGAACATATTTTATGGACTTGTCAGATACTTAGAGATGCACGTGAACGTATTATTGGTGGCTTGACTGGACTTAGACACAGCCCGCCCAGGAATGCAGACCTAATTAGTAATGGGACGAAACAAATGTTAATATATATATATATATATCCACTGATTATTCAAATTGTATTATATTTTTAATATTAATTCAAATAAAAAATAGTAATATAAGAATTTTTTTGGGTATGGGTGACTCGTTGGAGCTCCTTAGGTGGGTAGTTAGGCCGGCCTGCGTGGGTGGGACTCCGCCTACGCGCCCACCTCTCACTCTCCATACCTCGTGTTTTGCAACTCCGTTAGTCTGTCCGTGTAAGTGTGACTCGATCCACTTTGTGTCTCGTCCACTGTCCCTCTTTTGGGAGTGTTTTTGATGAATGGATGAACTGCTGCACCTTAATTTTCCATCTGTGTGTAAAACTATGTTCCGTGGATTTATGTTATATGATGTTTTATGAATACAGACAACACTCTAGGGACGCTGGGGGACAGCACTTAAGGGTGGGTCCCCCCCTCCATCTCTTCTTTTAAGTAGAAATTTGTAATTCTAGTCCCTAAAAAACAGTTTTTTTTTTAAATTATACATTTTTTGAATTCCATAGTTTGTATTTTACCTTGTTTATTGTATAAAACAAAGACTACAACAGTGTATTATTATTATTTTTGTTTTCATTTTTTTGTAGTTAGCGTATTTTTCTTATAAAAATGTTCTGTAGATAGTTTTAAGAATTAAACACGCCGTTGTAAATAAACAAATACTTTTCGTTTTATACATGAATTCTAAAACTACCTGTTGAGACTCGGGAAAATCTGTAAACCAATCTGCATTTTCTAACTTTTACAGTCTGTAATGCTGTACATGCTTCTATTTTCATAAAATAAACAAATAATCTAAGATGTCTCCATTCTTTTGCACATCACTAAATGTGTATACTATTCGTTACAATGGTGCTGCCAGGTAGATGCTGAATAATTATATATGTATATATATAATACAATGTCACGTTCTGTCACACGGGTAGTGTCGTGAACCGCCACCGTA
Organism: Eubasilissa splendida; assembly: GCA_031772225.1. NCBI lineage: Eukaryota > Metazoa > Arthropoda > Insecta > Trichoptera > Phryganeidae > Eubasilissa > Eubasilissa splendida. The sequence goes on along the minus strand of CM062854.1, from coordinate 3,218,701 downwards.
GGAAAGCGACACGACATGTCCCGATCAATTATTCATTAACTGCATTATTATACCTTACTCCCACGGTTTTGCTGAACCCGAACACCTATGAAAGTTTAGTAATTCGTTCCATTCAAACACGGTACGAGGAGATATCTCTAGTTTATCTCATTTTCCGTCATCTGTAACAATTTTTCGCTTGTCCTATTCTCATCACAAAGTAACCAAAGGTGTCCAGAGACATACATAGATGATCCTGTAGATGAGAGCAACATTTCGTTCAGGCAGAGGAAGATTGACATGTCTAGCGAGCGGGCTGGAGTGACTATATTTGGGGTCCCAGGTCCTAGAGTGCAACTGAACAAAATTTCGATTCAGTGCAATACACATTTATATCGTGGGCAGGGATGAAGTAGCCAGAGAGGGGTGCCCGATGATTTGCGAAGGGTCTAAAGAATAACTATGTACAATTTAGTTTAGATAGTTTAAAGGTAGATAACAGACATACATAGATATGTTTAATTATATATATTGTATTTGTAGCACTGTGTAAAGTAGGCACTGGGCACTATGAATCAAGTAGTGAACAATGTTCTTTCTAATTTATATTCCTAATTGTTACCATATATAACTCTGTTTAAAATATTATATCAAACTCTTTTTGCTCTACTAAATAATGCTTACATTAAATTCACTGTTACGGTTTGTTTATGTAATAGAATATACAACATAAGATGAGTGATTGCCAGTGTAGACTCATCAAAGAGTCATTTTTTACAAAACCCAAAAATCACGAAAAGCATTTAAAAATAAAATTTTCATCTAAATGCTTCTATAGCTATTTTGAAGATACGGTGTATATATCAATACAACAGAATACGCAAAAAAAATAAATTACAAATATGCTGTCGATTTTGAGAAATTACAAAATTTATTGCTTCTTTATACCATTTATAGAGGTGTTTGAAATTCAACACGCGTATTTTAGGCGTTTGTTGTTTACATTATTTGATCCTCTTTGGTACAAGCTAATGGAACACCACTAAAAACTAACAGTCAGTTTCATTATTGAGCCGTTTGTAGGTTAAGTACTCAATTATAGAGGGTTTTGACATGAAATTTACTTAAATTATTTTAATTTTTTCCTAGTAAAACTGCATTCAAAGATATATTTTTATGATTATGATTATAGGAGGGTTTGGAAGTAGACGACTCATATATACTACTGTATTGCTATAAATATAATTTGTTTCATCTTTGTTTAAAATGTTGCGCGTGCGTTAGCAAATTTACATACATTTAGGCAAGGTATCGTCAGCCATCACGAATCGCGAAGAATGAACATTGTCATTCGGTAAATAATGCTTACTCGGAAATCGGTTCGTCGTGTCATCGGACTTCTGGTCTTCCGGTGAGCTTCGCGACTGCTGTCGCTGTCAACTGTCAACTGTCAACAGGATTACGACTCACGCACGTCGACCATTTGTCACGTTATTCGCTATGAACATTATTTTACATGTTAGACGCAGAGAAAAGTTGTCTAGTGTGTATGCAAATATACCACATTTTACTAAACGATAGATTGTCACGTTACATATAAATAAAGAGAGTCGGTGTGGCTGGGCGTGTCAATGGTAACCGTGATGGTAAATGTTGACCGCACAGAGAATTTCTATTGCGAAAAATGACAAAAGATCGACATTCGCGTCTTCTTTTATTTACTTCAGACATATTTAAGATAAAAGACATCGGATCTTGCGTGTGGAAAAAAATATTTTTTTTTATAAAATTATTATTTTGAATAATTAATATTTAGATATGTTTATTGGAGGCTTCCCATGAAAAATGTGTGACGAAAAAAGCGCATTAAGAAGTGTGTAACATCTTTGGAAATAGCATGCATAAATTAAAATAAAATAAATGACTTTTAGTTTCCATAAAGCAAAAGAACTCATTCTGTGTTCTCAGTTTTCTGAGTTATTCTGCGACATCAGTCCTGCAATGGGATCCGAAACGTTGGCCAGAGAGAGACCGAACACACGGCAACTCTATACAGAAGGTACTGAATGGACGTGAAAACATTTCAAATTCAATGATCTGTATACGAATTGGGGTGGGGCGAACCAGAAAAACATTATATAAAGAGTGGTACAACACACGTGTTTGAGGCATACGTACACCTCTTACTTTTATGTTATTATAACAATTTGGTGCTTGTTATACCGAAGCTGACTTAGATTTGTTATTTTTGTCCGTGTATAATCATTTCGCTTGTCAATATTTTTTGTTGATTGAACAGCCATTATTATTTTGTAGAATTTTATTTCAATTTTGCTGTCAAATAGAGCGTAATTTATGCACTATTTAAGATTGTTTTATTTACTTCATCTCTCTCCTCAACACCCGATACGACTTGAAGAGATTCATTAATCCGGTAGAATCTTATGTAATTAACACAATTATTTATATATAGTATTATAAGGTCGATTCGTCTTGTATAATATAAAGTTTTGTGTTATGGACCTACTTATGTAATTTGGAATTCCTAACGTAATGCTGCAGATGAAATTGTATCATTAAAACAATATATGAAAATAAAACACTTTGTTTTTTTATTCTACTCGTTTCATTTAAGGGCATTATCAATGTAACAATTTAACTCGACAACTTGTATTTATCCATACAAAATGTATGGAAATTCTTAGAATTCCAATGAATAATGTTGTCCCTTTTCATCTCATGGAAATTCTTAGAATTCCAATGAATAATGTTGTCCCTTTTCATCTCATGCCAATAAAATTGTATATCTGTCCCCCATTATGGTTATAAAATGCAAGTTGTTGAGTTCAATTGTTAGATTGATAATACCCTTACAAGGAGAAACGCATCTCGAGTGAATTAAACGAGTTGAATAAAAAACGAGTGTTTTATTTTCACATATGTGATTATGGAGTTCTACAAACTTACCTCGAAAACGGTAAATATTAAAAACAATACCAATAATTGATGGTTTGTGAATATTTATAGTGTTTAGGAAGTTCATTGGCATACATATGTAATAATAATGCTTCGACACGCTATTATTATACTATTGATTCTTTTATTAGAAAATAAATGCCACCCCCTTCTCGAGTGGAGGGGACGCGCTACAAATGCTATTACAGAGGGACGATTTTTAATTTGCATACATTTGGTATCGTCGTGCCTCACTCTGCGAAGTTCAGGAATTAAAGTACCGCCCTTACATATTATACAACAGGGTGGCTTTATAGGAGGGCGAGGGAGTTGAGTGGGATTGGCATTATTTTACGAGGGTGTTGTATAAACGCGTGTGAGGAAGTTATAAATATATACACTTTTTAGATGGGAGCGATGTTGTATTGATCGATGATGTTGTGCATACTTTTCTCTTATCTCGCAACAAAACATATTACGAAACAAATAAAGACTGGAAGCTTTCGAAGTGTGGTGCTGGAGAGAATTATGAAAATTAGTCAAGTCGGAAAGTGACGACGAAAATAGATTTATACCGAGGGCGATAGCGAATGAAATGAACGTACAGTAATACCCCGACTTGCGCGAACTCAAGAGTTATGCGGTTCGTTTGGCGACACTGCCGTCCGCTATATTCAGTGGTTCTCTTCCTGTGATTGCTAGAAACTGATATCGCTCATGTGGTAGAAGAAGTTGTTAATCTTGGCAGGCAATTAGATTTGGAAGTCAATGCTGACGATGTCAACGAGCTGTTGGATTCACTTAGTCAGGAGCTATGAATCGATGCGTAAGCAAAACGACAATGAAGACACTTCAGACACAATTCCACCAGAAAAGCACATGACAATTGCAAGGTTGATAAGAAGGCCTCAGTTCATTTGAAAATGGCTTAAAAATTTCAGAAAACATAGACTCCAACGAAGAACGCGTTATAGCTACAAAGCGAGGAATAAAAAATATTAGCTCGCTACGAAGAAATTCTGCGTGAAAAATGAAGGCAATCGTGTCGTCAGACGAATTTGTTAGATTTTATGAAGCCATCGACATCGAAATGATTATTTTTTTTAAGTAAATCGTTTATTTTTTTAATATTTTGTATTAATGTGTATAAAGAACTGCAATTTTATTAAATATTTTTCATCTAAACTAGTGTTTTTGTTAGTCCTCGGTCCCAAATAAACAAAAATGTACGTATTTATATGCAAAGTTGTACCCGGACTTTCGCGAATTCGAGTTAAGCGATTTTCGTCGGCCCTACCTATCGCGTAACTTCGCGGTATTACTGTACTTAATAATAGATGCATCTAGAAATAAACCCGCGGTTTAGCCCACCTGTGCGGCTTGTCCTTCGGGAATGCGAAAATATGTTTACTGTTTTAATGCATTATATATATATATATATACAGGTTTATCTTATCCATTTGGTTGGCCATATTTACAACGTACTCGTTCCTTTAGTGACAGCCCTTTAACTTGAATATCTGGAGGCGATTATTTTGTCATCTGGATTGAAGCCGTGGGCGCGTCCGACTCCTGGAACTGACTGCCGACTGTTCCTCGCTCGTGTGTGGGTTTTCTCGACAAGCTTTATGAAACATTATCTCATTATTTTTTATTTCTACCTACATCGATACTTATTTTTCGTACAAAATGTCGCAATATTGTCAGTCGCCGTCCATCTTAATACATCGTTAGATAACTTGTTTTGTTATTTGTTTAAGTTTGTTTGCTATTTTCTATCAATCTAATGCTCTAAGGCAATGCCTACTTTATAAATAGAATCTAAATAATATAGAAGAATGCAATAGTTATCCGGGATTCGAACCTGGACCTCTCTTCCTATCCGAGAAAGCGCGTTCTCCGATTTCGCTATAGCATTATTAACAAATTTTGAACTTATATTCTGTAATATTTCAAATTTATACATGTATTATTCAATTTTTATAAAGCAAGATAGATTTTTCTGTATATCTTTCTAATTGATTAATTTAATTAGCGTTAAAATACCACAGAAATATGTTCTGAAAATGCAACATCACAGTAAAAAATGTTTTCTCCTTAAAATAACTCTTACACTGTCTGCAGAATTATGTAACATAAACCATTCTTGACGCATCGTCCGCTTTCATACATTTTTTATACAAGGCATCGATTGTTGAGGCTTTTAATAGGACTACTTGCCAATAGTACGTAGGGTCTTTTGCGAACGTCTTCTAATGACCCTGTAATAACTTCAGTCGGATCTGTTTCGGTCATCATCGGAGGACTGCGGTGTTACAGAAGTGTCACAATCTACAGCTGACTGAGGGACTGGACGGTGAAGAAAATAAATATTGTATCATTTGTCAGGATGGCAAGGATTGACGATATAACTCTGGAATATAATTTAATTCGTGGCGACAGTGGCAACACGCCGATATATAATAGTTCTGCATCGCTTCTTCGGCGACGATCTCGAGCTGGCGCCCGGATAATCGCCGCCATGCCGAGGATGGTGCGCGAGCGTCAATGAACCCGAAGCGAGTGCGCAGCAGCGGCAGCCATCTTAGTCTCGGAACAGCGAAACTTTCGACCGACCGGTAATGAAAGCTTGTCGCCCACTCGGCTCTATTCTCTGTGGTCAGTTATTCACTTTCGATATTTAGATTGTTAATCGAATCATTATGCACGTTGACTTTGCATAGCGCCGCAGGGTAGGTACCCATTATTTAATTTAAAATACTGCCCTCGTCTATAATCTAGAATATCGACGATGAAATGAAACTAAGCATTTTGAAGTAAATAGAAGAATTTTATTGTTTATTCAAAAATATCGCTTTTTTTATATTTGTCACCTGTTAATTTAGAGAAACAAAAATATTATATTCAGGCCTATTCTCAAAATTGCAATATTGAAATGAAGGTGATTGTTACACCAACCCTCAAAAATATGTGTTATATTTGAATGAGAGAGAGGGAGAGAGAGTGAGGGAGATAAACGTACCATAATCTGTCAAAACTATCTGTCTATTTTTGAGGGTTGGTGTAACAATCACCTTCATTTCAATATTGCAATTTTGAGAATAGGCCTGAATATCTCTAGTGAGGAAATAATCTGAATATATCTTATCATGTTGATAAACATTTAAGTGCCATATATACGTGTACGAAAACATTAAGTGATAATGAATTCAATTAGACAAAATTGAGTACAACGTTCTATCAATCACTAGTAAAAAAATTTTTTTACTTGATTTTGATCTGGGTACGTAATTAAGTTTTTTTTTTTTTTTTAAATCATTATTATTATGGTAACAATTCAGCTGGTGCAATCAAACTTGCGTGTCACGTCCCTCGAGCAATTGAAATCTGATGGCGAGCAGATGAAACGTTTTGAATTTAGAACCACATGGCTGTGTTGAGTAATACAGTGATCAAATTTAATACGTAGCTACCCACCATAGGACCCCCCCCGCGCGAGACACCGACACACGCGCGGCGGCCGGAGTAAGAAATTGTTCAACATGTAAACACCCAGCGGCGCTCCTCTACAGTGCCTACTAATAATTGCAGTATTCATTAATTCAGTGGCCGTCTGGCCGACGCCCTACGCAGACGCGATATGCATCCGATAATAACGCCATTATTGTTCGAGAAATTTCGATTACCGCACCGCGAATCTCGACCGAGCGGGCGAGTCGCGCTCCCCCCCGGCCCGATTACATTCCGCCGGCTGGAATCGAAGGGGGGTCATCGGTCGCGACCCTCGCGCGGGCCCGCCTTCACAACAAAGTTATCTGCGGAGCGCGACGGTTGTGACAATAATTCGACAAGTCTTCTCACACCTGGCAACTAACCGCGCCGGTCATCTGCGAGTGCGTTCTATTTTTGAACGCGTTTCGCGCGCCCATTTGAAACGGTCGAATTTGGCGGGCTGTCAAATGCGAACTCGGTTTGTTTATAGTTTTGCACGCTCGGGCCTCTCAGCGAAGTGACCGGGTGTCGATCATTTTTGTCGGATTTATTATTCCGCAGTCTGCGCGGGCGAGCGGCCGTTCTCGGGATCGCGTGTCGGCCTCCGGTCTAGATATCGACAAAACAATGATAAGAAAATGCTCTACGGTTTTAGTGTGTTTTGAAGTGCGCCACGATCGGGTCATGTCTACTGGTCGCGCACATCTTCCGATGCTGCCTTGCACGGGCACGCGCACTGCCTTATCAGAGGTGCAATGTTGACCCCGCGAAATGTGATTACTTTTCGTTTGACGAATTATTTTGGTGCCATTTGTTGCGATGCCTGTAGACTAGACAGCGATCGTTCGCCACTCGTCTGGGCGCTTTCGGCGGTCTCGGTGGGTGAAGTTGTCGTTTTTCGATCGAGTCGGTGGTCCGGATCGCGAGGATGAGCGTCGGCGAGTTCGGCGAGATCGAGGACTGCGCCGAGCTGGAGTACGACATGTGGGACGGGCAGTTCGACTTCGTGGGTCCCCAGGTGAGGCCGACCCTGACCTCGGACGTGTCGGACGGCCTGGAGGACCTCTTCTCCGGAGGGCCCCTGACGCCGCACTTGAAGAACGGATCCAACGGGGGCAAGAAGACCGTAGCGCATCGGTGGTGCGACAATCTCACCGGACAAGTAAATACTAAATAATTTCACAATTCGTGGAAGAAAATCATACATGTTAAAAATTTCGTATCTTTATAGCGCTTTATTCAATTTAGTATTTTATCGAATAACGTGATACGCCGCCTTAGCGTAGAATCTGTCTGGTAAAACCAGTTATCGAAACTAAGTAAACTTTATTGCCGGTCGTAATAGAGATAAAATATATAAAATAATAATCACAGTTCATTAATTCCAACATCTACCGTTCACGCAGCTGTAAGTCTATGTATGTAAAATTAATTACGTATTTTAATTTCCACGTCGATACGAAAGTTCAGATCATCTTTAAGGTTATCTAACATCATACGGAGACCAGCGCTCGCTTCATGTACCATTAGGTAATTGAATACTTTTGATGGGGAAATGACTTCCATTGAGCGCGACAATTGGACAGTAATTAGCGGTCGCGGGAGCTGATGATTGCCGAATTAATGAAATCCGCGGCTCTTCGCGGACCGTCCGATAATTGTCAGCAGATTTCCATACAAATCAGCTTAAATGGCCTAACAAAGCGGTTCTTCGTCGGCCGAGCTTTACTGAACTCATCACCGGACTAATTACTGCCATTTATCACGGAAACCCGAAGTCTCGAGGCAGGGCTCCAAATGTAAAAACTGACGAACCGCAACGGTCGATAATATTCCGAAAGTATACACTGCTTACATTGCAATTCTACAATACAATGTACGCATTACATGTTGTTTTGAGATAATAAAGAGACTTTAAAGTTTTGATCCAATTATTTAAACTCTGAGAAAGTTTGTGCCGTACGTAGATTTCCATTCCTTTTCTTTTGTCAGTGTGTTGAGATAAGAAATATGTTATTTTGAAAATACAATAACAGTGAAATGTAGTATAATCTTTAATTTTATCAAACTACGTTTAATGGCATAGATACTTTTCATATTCGGAAGTGATTAATTTTGAGTTGTAATACTCTTCGAATAAAAACATAGTACGATTTTCATTATTGCAACATTAAATCAAAATTTCGAAATTAAGTGTCCAACTGTGGATACATACAATATACGGTTGGACGGCCGACTGATAACCTTCTTCGTTCTAGAATTGATTTGTAATTCAAAACATAGGAGTTGTAATCGAAATTAAAAGGATATTACAAATGGGAGATATATTTGCTCCGGTTCACTCAGAGCCCGCGGAATCGTAAGTGGAACAATGTTAATGTTGAGACGATAATATAGTGTTGCGGGGCGAGGATACAGAAGATACACTCGACCTGGCCGCGCAGCCGGTGAGGGCGTGTTTAATAACGTTATGTTTATATAATAACAATAGTAATTAATTAATAACAAGCGCGGTAACAATCGTGCTGCAATAACACAACACGGTAATGAATCTTTGTTGATAAAATATGAACCGCAGACGATCACAATTCCAATTATAATATATACAAAATGATCTTTGGTATGGCATGTGTTTCTAAATCGTAGCCCAGTGGCGTGTCTATTAGGTCCCACGATGTTTAACATTTTTAAATAGTCATCAGCGTGATAAACAAAAAATAGTATTTAGGAGAACACATTCTTATTGTGAAGTTGTAATTATTCAGAACAGACGGTCTGTGATATTTTAAATATTAATTAAATATATTAATTATAAAGATATACATATAAAATCAATTTTATCGAAAAATAATGTTGTTGCGCCACCGGGATTCGAACCTGGATCTCTTTCCTAACCGGGGAAGGTGCTTTATCCAACTAAGCTACAGCGACATCATTTTTAGCGACAATCTTCGACCCTATATGTTACATTTTTGATATTAATACATTTAATCGTTCCATCATTTGAACAACAACAATATTTTTCGATAAAATTGATTTTATATGTATATCTTTATAATTAATATATTTAATTCATATTTAAAAAATAGTACGTGTGATTTTTAAATGACGATGAAAATTTTGATTTGAATTTGACCCATCTTTGAATCAAATAAGTATTTTTTATTGTATTTTTTTTGCTTAGTTAGTTCAAATCAAATCGTTACATATGAGTAGAAAACCTATGATGCCAAAAATACTATGTTTAATTTATTAATTAAGACAGTATGACAAACAATTGTGCGTTTTGGATAGGTTCAGCATATTATATCCGCTCCACATTGTTACATAAATACACATATTTATACATTGATTAAACGGTTTACTACGTCATAATTACTAGTTTTTTGTTTCATTTTTTAAACAGTCATTTAGCGTAATGTAATACAAAGAGTTTTTTTTTTTAAACTTTTCATGTTCACCTTATATATATATTAGAGGCATAGGCGCCCTGGGCGCGCCACTGATCTAAGCACCTGATTGCATTATACGTGCCTTTACCGACCACCGAGAGACCGGTTTCGGTTGACACTGCTCCGCCTTTGCAGAACATTCAGCAGCACAAATCTAGCTCCACTGAACAAAAATAAAATTGAAACAATCGAAATATCCTTAATATTTTCAATCGTAGGGCACTTTTAAGAAATTCTTCAAAAAATTTAAATACATTAAAGATAAAACCTTCCTTGCATTTCATTGGATGAGTACACCTGTTTAGGATATAGGATCGTGCAAAGGCAGAAAATAACCCATGATCAATTGAAATAATTTAATATAGGTATAATGAATTTTTTGCTTATTTTATGTCATCGAAATAGACAAAAGATACATTGTTAATTTTAAAAATAATAAATTTTGTATAAATCACTTTGATTAATTTGACGCCGACCAGATTCGATACTGCTGTATCTTCGTCAGGGCGAACGTAACTTATCTATAAAATAAATGCGAATCGAAATTAATTAGATGGTTGGGGGGGGGGTCAATAAAGACAATGGAATGTAGAATATAATAAATTTAATTAATATAGTAAATGACTCCCCCCACTGCGGCCACGCCCCTATAATATTTAATTTTGTTTCATATTTTTTTAATGGATCAGTTAGTGTACGTCCGTTCTCGCGAACACGCTGATAAATACAATATAATATATAGTAGTAATGTCAAAATCGGTCGACGTGAAATTATTTTATAAACATCAAAAATATACTTTTGTTGTAAAATATAATTCGTACCTGAAACGTACTTTGGTAAATGTGTATATTTGTACGCCTCTTGAATGCGTTCATGTAGTCTAAAAGTAGACTTGACTGTTTCTTGCGCGAATATTCTCTTTGTAACTGAAATACTACTTCGTCATGTGTTTATGACTTTTACGTTAAAGCCCTACCGAGAAAGCGCGGGGGGGGGGTTATAAAATAATCATTAATCCAAAATGCTTCGGTTTGTTTAAACATACCTCGAGTCTCTCGATCGACCTTCCTAGAACAATTTTTTTTTTTTTTAGGAGAACACATTCTTATTTTGAAGTTGTAATTATTCAGAACAGACGGTCTGTGATATTTTAAATATATTAATTAGAAAGATATACATATAAAATCAATTCTATCGAAAAATATTGTTGTTGCGCCACCGGGATTCGAACCTGGATCTCTTTCCTAACCGGGGAAGGTGCTTTATCCAACTAAGCTACAGCGACATTATTTTTAGCGACAATTTTCGACCCTATATGTTACCTTTTTGATATTAATACATTTAATCGTTCCATCATTTAGCAGAGCAATCTACCTTATTTTTACAGAATCTCAAATACCTTTGAGTAAACTGATAGCAGACGCCAGAATTATCAATTCATTTTTATTAAATTTTGGACACATTGATACAACTTTATTATTTAGGAGATTAAATAAGGTAGATGGCTCTTGTCAAATGATGGAACGATTAAATGTATTAATATCAAAAAGGTAACATATAGGGACGAAAATTGTCGCTAAAAATAATGTCGCACCTTCCCCGGTTAGGAAAGAGATCCAGGTTCGAATCCCGGTGGCGCAACAACAATATTTTTCGATAAAATTGATTTTATATGTATATCTTTATAATTAATTCATATTTAAAATATTTATTTCCCTCGTGTGGGGGGAGCTGTGATGATCTGACATCATTCGTTCGTCGTCCTCGAATACTGTCGTCGTCCATTTGTTCAGTGAAATCAGATAAATCATTTTCTCACAGTTTGTGTATTGTACAAACGTATTTTTCGTTTAAACATCGTGTACGCTCGGTTGCGCCATCTTCAGTTGTTGTTGACTGACTTTTGGCAGAGCAATCATAATCGTGATAATGGCCTTCGTCCAATTATAATAAATATGCCAAAATTAGTTTTTTTTGTTATTTAGCGCGTCATTATTTTTAAAAAAATGCATCTTTATTTTGTATGTAATTTCATAATTTATTTGGTATATGTACAATGCAGGTACTTCCGCATTTATATAATAAATACTACGTCTCTGACACGGACATACCTCGTATGGTGCGACATGATACGATGATCGGAACGAGAGTGAGCCCACATTTGGCTTTTTGACAGTTTCAAAAAATGCGATCTGAATCTATCGAGCTGATTATCTTTAAGAATGTGTCAGCTTGGTTTTACTTGGTCTCGTGTGAACTTCAACATTTTTGAAAACCATTTATTGTCGCGATTTTAATTTCTTAATATATTTCATCACGCATCTGGGGCCACCTTTTCACGACTAATGAAGCATTTTACCTATGCTATCAAACTATTATCTGTATATTAAAATAAATATATAGAATTGACGTGACATTTTTTGTACATGAAATTCAACACGAAAGCTTCGCCCTCTGGTCACCGTGTGTCAAGATCAAACTAGTAATGGAGGGAATACGTTTTTCATTATTTATTAAATTTGTGTACATGTGGCTCGGTCTGGCATTCATTAATACGGGGTTGCCAGCTTTTATCTAGGGGGACTTTTTTCATCTCCCCTATGTATGAATGCCAATCAAGTAAAAATGTTTATAATGTTATTACATTGCAGACATGGTTTTTAGCTTTAATAATTAAACAGTGGATATTGCATACGGAGATATCGCTAGCCCACGATGTGTAATATTCAATATTTCTCTGCGAATTTTGTCGTCCAGCACAAAGTGCAAAGAATAGAAGAAGAAAGAAACGACATAAAATGTTTGTTTTATTAAGATTTGCCAATCTTTTAGATTTTTAACCCTACCCGAACCATGCAGTAACACAGGTCTACCATCATAATTAAACCTGTAATATTTCGGTAAATACATGCAACATAAAAATTATATTTTAGATAATTCTTAAATAAATATTAGCGCTTAGGAATGACTAGTGAAAAACCAATTATGAAAAGGGAATCGTACAAAAACAATTATTTTTTCCATTCAATCCGTTGTAAAATTAATACGTTGATAAAAATACAATTTGTGATATGAAAGACAGAGATCACACACTATTTTCACAGTGAAAAGAATAACAAACATACAGATATAATTGTCTCTTTCTCACTAATTAAATGAAGAGAGATAAGAAGAAAGGACACATTGCATAGGATTGAATGCTCTAAATTATGTTATTAATCTTTTTTTTTTCAAAATTGAATGCTTAATATTTAGAGTGATTTTGTGCAATTAAAGCCATTTAAGCTAATAAAAACATTTTTTCTAACAGTTATTTACGGTAACACGAGTTGACAGCATGGCTGCGTTCGGGTATTTTATATCATGGTATGGTAAAGGTTAATATCATCGTGTTCTATGTCTGTATTATTATGCGGTAGATCTTGCTTATTCAAATAAATCGAGTATATTTCTCTTGCGTTGTTTCGCACCTTTCCGAAGGTAACCCGCGTTTCCCAATTTTCACAGACCTCAGAAACGATTGCCTCATTATTGCAATGCCTGACTTAAGTAATTAGTCAACCTTTAATGTCGTAACTTGGACAAGTTGATGCATCGAGATATCAAGATCTAATCATAAAGGCTCTAATCTGCAAACTGTAGTAATAACCGTAGAGTATTTGGATAGTTTCTGTAGCCGGAGAAATTAATTATTCATTCAAGAGAACACATTATTATTTTTCAGAACATAATTCTGTGGTGTTTCAATACAAATTAAATGTATCAATTGGAAAGATATGCAGGATAATTCAATTTATCGAAAATATTTTTTTGTCGCTACCGGGATTCGAACCTGGATCCTTTCCTATCCGGGAATTTTCGAACTCATGTGCTGTTGTTCTTTCAAATTGATACAACTATTATTCTAGATTTAAAACCTATCGCCTTTTATTGCGAAAATCTCAAATATCTTTGAGTAATATTCGCTAAGAGACGCCAGAAATTAAATCAATAATAATGTTCTCTCTTTAATATTCTAGTTGTATCAAAGTTTATCTAAAATTGAATAAACAAAAATTGATCCCGGTAGCAACAAAAATATATTTTCGATAAATCATGTATATCTTTCTAATTGATACATTTAATTAGTATTAATTTCTTATTGCCATCTTATTATATTCGATATCGTTGACCTCAGAAGCCATGTGCTTCACGTTGTATGAATTGTACTTTAATTGTAACACTCGATTTTCTTATGTTTTATTGTATTATTTAGTTGTTTTCTGTTACGTACTCGGCTTCAAACTCAAACTCAGCTTCTTCTCATACAGCTGATTTATTACAGAGAACTTACTTAAAAAAGTTCACTGTGCCCCTTATATTATATTATAAGTAGACTACGTGTTATTTGCTTTCATGTGGCTAACTAACTTACCATCACGCCGAGACGGTATATTAGACAGAGAGGATAGAGCGCTACACTCTTCTGTCCACACACAGTTCTCGCCTCATCCACATTCATACATCTTCTCATACAAGCTCGCCAATTATTGAGGCTTATAACAGGACCATCCTCCAGTATCTGGTTTACCTTACCTGGGCGTGCTGAGTCTTCTATTTCTGGTGCCATCAACATTTGCATCATATATGTTCCTTACCATTCATCCGTTCCATATGACCAAACCACCTTAGTGATTATTTCTTAATCTTACTCACTATACTATACGTCTTTCCTTATTTCTTAATTACTTACTCTGTCATAAATGAATCTGCCACACATGCGCCTAAGCGAACTCATTTCCACTGCATTCAGTCTACTTTCGTTTCTCTTCTGCCGTCTCCAGGCCTCACTCCCATGTGGCGGGCGTGATAAAATAGGACATTATACATACTAAATAAAACCAGATCTTATTTTTAACGTGAGAACTCAGACGCAATGTGCTATATACATCGTGCACGAGTTCTTATGGCGCGGTACGCATAATTTGTAGTTTATACATGTACATGAATTCTCGGATAATATTTAAAGGCTTTACCTCCATATTATCTTTATGTCTGTTCATCTCCTTATTTTGCTTTAATTAATATGTAATTAATATTATTATATATAGGGGTCATTAAACATTATTAATAATCTGTTTCATTAAAATATAATAAAATCAGTTATCCTAAGGTGGGGTACTTTATGGGGTGTTGAAATAATTGGTTTTATTTCATAAAAAATGCTGGCTACACTGAACAATACAAAGCTGGTATGATTCTTTATTCCAAATTATTTTTATAATATCGATTTGGTGTATTTCTAATTTACTTTAATAATTTTTGTTTTCACTTTTTTTTGACACACACACTATTTGTTGAGTAGTTTAGGGGAGAGCTGTTAAAATGTTACACCACGACGCAACTGCTGAATCAATCAATGGTATTATTTCATATAGTTTAAAATTTATAAAATTTGTCAATTGCGTTAAACTAATAATCACGCCTGGACTTATTATAATAACGGGTTAAAGGGGCAACAGTCCAGGGTCACCGAATTGATAGGGAGATTTGATTTAAAATCTATTTACATTTTGACGGAATAATAATTGAGTTTGCGAACAAAAAACAAAAGTTTACTCCTTTTGTATAATAATTTATTTTTGAGAGAGCCCCAAAATGCATTTATTAACCCGGAGGTGAAATAAATAAAAAGAAAGCTAATAATAAATAAATGTATTTTTGGATCTGACTGATGAAGACTTTGGGCAACATCAGGCGTACAATGTATTGGCGAGCGGGTGTGTTCATCAAATAATATTGTTTATACCAGAGGTTCCCAAACTTTTTTGTGTCGTAGACCCCTTGCCATGTTTTTCGGTTTTTGGTAGACCTGATATTGATTTTTTGTAAATTTCTAATTGTAGTGAAGTTTAGTGTTAAAAACTTAAACCACAAAGCGAATGCCTACATCCTACAACTTACACAATTTTATAAACATATATAATAATTTTTTAACTTCATAGGTACTTTTATAAATAATGTATATGTATTTATATTATAAGATTATAATGTAAGTAAATAGGTACTATCAGTGTATGTTGAGATCCACTATCGTGGACCCCCATTTTCATTTCATGGACCCCCAAATTTTTTTTTCGCTGACGTAGACCCCTTGCAGGTTATCATAGACCCCTGGGGGTCGATATAGACCACTTTGGGAATCACTGGTTTATACTATCGCTCGGTGAATCAATCATGACTGCCCTCGACTCGTCTGCCTCGTGCAGTGAATCACTGCAAGTGTTTCCTTAGCCACCGCATTCCTTGCAAATTTTTAAAACCCGCAAATGTATTCTGATTGTTTAAATTCTTTCATCCGACTGATTAAATGCGACTCTGCAGCGCGCTCACATAGATACACACACTATATTTAAATTTGCAAATTATTTGATGATTTTTATCTACGATATGATCGAAAAATAAAATATGTGTCAAGATTGCATTGTTCTTATTCGCCTCTCGAATACGTCACAATTATTTAAATTGATTGTTCACAAATATGCGAGTGCGACTTTAATTTTTTCACGAATTTTTGATTATCAGGTTGGCCTACCTGATAATCAAAAATTCTCCTTCTTCATACGTTTCATTTACATTCAAAAAATGATTGCGAGGATTTTTGATTGTGATTAAAAAAGAATGAGTTTCTGGTGTATGTACCTATTGTTGTATACACACACTCGGATATTTCATTTCGATTCCATGACAACTGCACACAGTCTGCTGCTGTGACTTTGTATTAAATAATTACCTAACCTATCTTAATACAATGCAAACTGTCGTATGATGACTTATATTCATTTACCTATTACTTGGTGTGCACTTGTCACTGTGTGCGGTTATCTGTAATTCGAACGGGGTTCGGCCCGCGACTGAGACGGTGATTAATAAGTACGTAGGTACATCTTCAGGGCGATAAACGCCATAATAAAATGGAAAGACAATACTATGTATATGCAAACAAATAATAAAATGTACCGTTGATACGAATGATTTAACGTTTAACGCACCGCTGCGTCCCGCGCCTAGTGGCGACCTCCAGGCGGGAGACGCGCCGCACTCGGTACTCTCGGGGTGATTATTTGCGTCTGCATCATACAAACATTGGCCAATCACCGAGTCAGCGATGGTAACATTCAGGAACTGCGCTAAATTTCTTCAGTAACCCCTGAAACCTGGCTGAATAAAATCGATAGATGCTGTATACTTCGGACTCACGCCTTAGTAATAACAGTTTGGATTATATATATATTTTTTGAATTACATATTAACATTAAAATGATTTATTTTGAAAAATCTTTATGTCTAACCAGTAAATATTAAATAAAGTGTCACCATATTATTATCTGAGCACACAAAAATGTTGCACGTGTCACGTGTCATTCGCTTTCATTCGTAGATTATTTGATTGATTTAACGTCGACTGGTTTCGAGACTTCAGAGTCTGGAAACTTTCCATGTAAGTTGATACGAAAGATGCATCTTGGCAATCGTCCCAGTCACCTTAATCGAGATATGTAGTAGCAAGGTCCTCCATGCCGAGTACTTTTCGAGGTACTTCTCACTCGGTCGATTAATATTACTCCTACTACTCCCCTATGATATATATACTCACTTCTACAGTTTGGATTTTTAAGTTTATATTTGGTGATAATATAACCATTAATAATTGTTAATACTGCTACTCCGTGGTTTCACGGCCCATTGTGAGTCTTCGCCCGATATACAACTCGGCACCAGGCGTCTGTCCTGAGCTTCTATTTAATATATTAATAATAATTCTTCTTCTTCTCTATCCGTTTAACGGACGTTCACTTTGTTCACTGCGACCCGGTGCAGATCTACAGTAAACTGGCCAAATCATTGCCTCAGGTTCTTCAGCCATGATGTTCTCCTTCTTCCAGGGCCCTGCATGAGGTGCAAGATCTCGCACTTCTCCGAATGTCTCTTAACATGTCTAAAATGTTGAAGTTTTCGCATTTTTATTGTTTTAAATAGGTACTTATTTTCTTTATTCATCCGAAACATAACATCCATCCAGCTTATTTTGAGCATTCTTCTGTATATTCATATTTCAAATGCTTCAAGTCGCCTTATCATTTATTTGGTAAGTGTCCATGCTTCCATTCCACACAATAATATCGATCTAATTAATTATTACTATTAATTAGTGGTTCCTAACCCTAGAAGAGTATCGAAAAAAAAATCGATGTTATCGATACGTAAAATTGACGTGCCTGGGTATAAATACACTTGGTACTTGGGCATAAATAAGAAACACATTAGAATTAGTTTAGAAACATGTTTCATATTTGTAAAAGTCAATTATTATTTAGTACAATCTGGGAAAATTTTCGTTTGGTTGCATTCCACACTTGCAGTAAGTGGTAGTCATATTTTTTTCTTTGCGGCTGGACAAAATCCTTGGTATTTTCTTGACCTTGTGATCCTGAAGCCGGAATATCTTGCTCCGTGCTGTATAACTTTCAAAATGGACCCACGAAGCTCTCCTCTCAATTTTGGGATGTTTAGCCTCGACTCGAAGAGTGGCAACGTGACTGAGCTGTGAGGTGTTGCATCAACAGTCAGGTAGAGCACTGCTAGAGTGGAGGAGGCGGCAGAGTTGGCAAGTGGGCGGAGCAGATGCTTTTGTTTGAACAAAACACGATACTAATCCAAGTGTTAAATAATGTGTTTTTTCACTTATCTCTTCTAATTACTTAAAATTATTATTTTTCGCCGATACTCAGACTTGGAATTAAACTTCACCGCATTCTCGATCACCGGGCAGAGTGAAAATATGGTATTCTCTCGCCGGGCGTTATTTCCGGCCAACTGATTCATTTCTCGGTTTGATCGGTGCCCGGCCAATGATGCATCGACCGCGACCGAACCCCTCCCCGAAGCTTCCGGCCCGACCGCACTGAGTAGGTACCACCCATCGCTAGCTAATATTATATTAAACACTTTTAAACTAGATGTTGCAAATTCACAAGTCTTATCAATTTTAGTAGATACTCTTTTCGAAACAAAAATGTCACATTTGGTATTGTATCGCAATGCTAAACAAATTTTAACAATAAATTAAATATAATCAATAAATACTAAACAGTGCTGTTTTGAATGTAAAAAAATATTAAAAGCATAAATAAATGCTATGGCGTGTGAAATAAAATCCGCTTATTTATCTAATCGATTTTTTTATTTAAAATAATTTTTGAAAAATCAAAATTCAATTGTCTTAAGAGTTCGTGAATGTTATTTTAAATTCACGATGAATTAATATATATATATATTTTTTTTAGGAGAACACATTCTTATTGTGAAGTTGTAATTATTCAGAACATAAGTCTTTGATATTTTAAATATGAATTAAATATATTAATTAAATATTGTCGCTGTAGCTTAGTTGGATAAAGCACATTTCCCGGTTAGGAAAGAGATCCAGGTTCGAATCCCGGTGGCGCAACAACAATCTTTTTCGATAAAATTGATTTTATATATGTATATCTTTATAATTAATTCATATTTAAAATTAATATATTCTTTAAATGATGTATCGAATGCGTTCGAATGTTTCAAATCTGTATATGTTTAAAATTCGGACTGAAGTTTATGTTGTGTTATTCAGCGAATCGAATTGAATTTCAATATATATATTACATTAATCTACACACAATATTTGAATAATTTAGACTACCAAAAGATGGCGTTCGTCTCCCACGAATGTGTGACGTGTGACGCTCCAATTTTTCCCCTCAAGTTTTCCAAGTAATCCGAGGTCGGGCGCGGGAGATGTCGCTACGCTCCGCGGCTTGAAATTATGTCATTCCTCAGTCCATTCAGTGTTGCCACGATAAATTAATACACCATCCGAAAGTTCTTTCTTTTAACGAGAAATATTGGCCCAAATAACCTGACGTCTGACCGCGGCGTTATTTCAGAATTTTGTATTTATTTTCTTACGTCCGTCCGTTGTAGAAATACAACGCATTGCGTCATCGTATTATTATAGTTAAATGATAATCATGTTATTAGTTGTAAATGACACATATACGCTGTGATCTGATGTGGCCGCCGACGGATATGTCTAACATGATTTCCACCCATTCACTTTGTTTGATCTAGAGCACCACAAGCTGAACAGATATTTAAAACTATTTACATCCTTTAAATTATAGCGATCTACAATACAAGATGATGTAAAAATGTTGAAAATATAAATACATAATAATTTTACACTTCCCCCCGTCTACATCTCTTGACTTTTTAGATGCTGCCCTCGGCTTCGGTAGTGTCATTATGGCTGTTTAGTGCTTGATTAATCGGAAAGGTCTAAGAGGCGCGATCGTGGCTCAAAATAATGTTTTCGATATCTCTAGGTTAAGATTACATGAATGTTTTCTTTTTTATATATTCAATTTGAAATGAAGTGTACATTGAAAAACAAAACATTGCGAAATTGTACGATTTTTGAGCTGTCATCTCTCTTATCATATTCAATTTTTTCTATTGTCACACCGTCAAAAAATAATACGACGTTGACAGTTTTGTAATATTTACCGTGTGTTTAATAATCATTTATGTAAAAATGATCTCAGTTTTTTTTTTTTTTTCAATAATATAGTCGCGCTGTCAAATGTGACGCGAGATGTTAAATGTTTTCTCTTTTATTATGCTTTACATTACAGTCAAAAATTAAAACTGCCGTGGATAATTGTTGGTTATGATTGCGACCTAATATTAGGGGCCTAGCAGTATTGCTCATCTGCTAGTTACCTAAATAATTAGGCTAACAGATTTTCCATTTTACAAGGACTACGGTTAAATTTTTATTTATTTGTTTACTCTTTGTGCAAATTGAATGTCGCAACTGCATCGCAGTATTAAAGTTACTTCCACGACGAATCTCGTATTTGAATTAAGTCAGACATGACTAGTGTACCCTTCCGAAGAAGAAATATAAAAGGATTTGAGAAGTTATTCTGTGTCCGAAGAAAATAGTACATTTCGTCGTGGACACAAAAACGCTGAATGTGGTCCCGTCTCTTGTTTTTAGTCACGTTTCATTCCATCCTTGACTGATATCTCTACAAGTTTAGGCGTCGCTTTTTATCCCGAATGCAAATTAATTCCCTGATTTATATTTGTCGACATTCTCGAGTGGTATCTATTTATGACGTCAATCGCTGTGAAAATGTTGATTGTTGTCTCGTACGAGGCTCGATACAATAGAATCGTTTTTAATTGACAGTCCCCGCCCAAGTTAATTGAACACTGCAAACGTCCGATACGCGTTTCATTCGACTGTGCCATTGTTTGTTGTCGGAAGAAATATTGCGGTCCATTTATCCTGGCATCGTGGGAGACATGTTGCAATTGAATATTTGTATGTACTTAGTTTACTCGACTTTCCAAAATTATTCTTTTGTACACGCGAAATGTGAATATTGGTCCATTGGTCCATTTGTCCGCTAGCGAAATAAGAAAAATAATTAATATGTAAAGAGAATGATCCAATAATGTTGCATGCTTCATGGCTCCGCTCAATCTCCACGAGTGTCCGTCCATGTTTTCCTATAAATCGTTATTATTTCGGATTGCCAATAATACCTACATGGATTGTATTGTATCGCTTCAGTGCTTAGACAAGTTTTTTTTATTTTAATTTAAACTAACCGACTTACCATCACGCCGTTTTTCCGCGGGGGTAGGCAGAGAGGATAGAGCGCCACACTATTATGTCCTGATAACTTTCGCCTCATCCGCATTCGTACATCTTTTCATGCAAGCTCTTCGATTTTTAAGGCTTTCTAGATGGACCATCTTCCGGTGTGTTTGCCTGGTCGTACCGAGTCTTTCGTAGATGTTTCTATTTCTAGTGCCATCGACACCCGTCTTATATAATAATAATAATAATTTATTTATTTTTTGGGCCATAGTACATTGTTATAATAAGATAAAACATTGCAGCAAAGTAGGGCGTGTATTTCGGTACCCTGGCTGCTACACTAGTATTTTACTGTATTATAGCAGACAGTGCTTTTCCGGTATAGTAGTAAACATAGTATTGTGTATAAATATATAAATGTAAAACTTAAATGTTCAATTTATAAGAATAAAAATAGTATGTAAAGAACGTTCAATGTATACAAAAAATATATATATATATAAAGAGTAAAACAAGATGGCATATAAATACAATGTAAAACTTAAAGTAAATGCAATGTTCAATATATAAAAATAAAAAAAGAGTATCTAAAGTAAGAGTAAATGAGTAAAAAATATACAAATACCTTTCTTCACATTCTCTCCTCGTTCATTCGTGCCACACGACCAAACTACCTAAGCGAACCTTTCTTAATCCATTTCATTTAACTAAAACCAGCTTTACATTCATCCCTTATTCTACCGTAAGTGGATTTGCCACGAATACTCCCTGAATGACGTCAATTCCATTGCGTTCAGTTTACTTTGTTTGTCACCTTTTGACCCGCGGGACGTAGGTTGACTAGACTACACGACTGTCGAACTGTACTATCATAGATTAGAGTATAATTACTTACTAGAATTGTAAATATTGCGTGTCTCGTAATCAACGCCCGCTCCGAGAACTGCGAAAACTTATTATTTATTATTCGTGCATTTTAATATTTGCAATAAAATTATACACGACCGGTAAGTATATAAGTGTGGTATTTGGATTCGATATACGTATCTATCTAAATAATTCATCATGATATGTCATATTTATTTACGTTGATATCAAAAATGGTGATTATTATTATTCACATTTAAGGTGGGTAGTTTATTATAATTTAGCGATGAGTGTTATTGCGGATGCCGGACAGTGCATCATATTTGGTGCAATAGCTGCGTTCGTGTCGTATCTGATTGTTCTATCGTGTAAGTGCAAGGCATGGTGCATTCTCACCGAGTCAGCGGTACAAATACTAGATGCCAATTGTGTGAACCGCGCACTGGTGTCTGTACACTCTTTCAAGACGAGAACGGTCCTTTGGCGCAACACCTTGGTAATAGTTCGCTCTAATATCGATTACTGCGTCATGACGCACGTCGCCTCTCGGTCGATGGACTATTGATCCAACTTCAAAGTTATCACTGATCTCAAAAGAAATGTAATATTTGTGTATTGATTTTATTTCGCTGAATATCTATATTTTTAGTTAGGCTTTTGCCAGACAAAACGATCGATAGTATTTTACTAGAGTATTTTTATTCGGCGTGGCAGTACGGCGAGGGCCATTCTACACACATTATTTGTGGAAACATAAATCAGATAGTTTGACATATTTATTAGTGATGGTAAAACCGTTATTTTAACTGATATGTGAGTGATTTTTGTTCGATAACTGATAACGTAATTGTTTGAGCAATGACCGGTACACTAGAAAGTAAGCCTCTGACAATTAGATCTTAATTACCGATCATCGTTAAATATCAGTTACCAATCATCGACACGATCACAGTCACGTAACGGTTTACCATCACCAACATTTATGTAACAGTAAAAGTATTTACTCTTCGAAAATTAAATTTTCGTTCCAATCGTGTCATATATTTTTAAAAAAAGTCGCGGAGCTATTTGATTGCATAAGTGGCACCAGAGCGATCACGTGAGTGACGCCAAAATGAAAATATCGAAACGAAGAATTTCCGTTAGTTCATGTCTATAATATATTTGGTAGTCTGTGATCAAACCCCATTTTTGGTCGATGTTTCATCTTAAAGAATTGTCGGCACTAATTTCCGTTCTCAATTTGAAGCGCGGTTGTAATCAAAAATATCCGACGATCCTAAAGAATTGAAAAATATTTCCGAGATAATTTATCTGTAGTGAATTAATTTTGATTGTACTTTGCCGAATGCGTCCGAGACGAATGACACATGATGACTGGATGACGTTCAATGATAAATGACAAAGAATAATTTCAGATTCACTTAATTTACAATCGATATTTTACGAAACTAAATTTTAATAATAACTACGTATCATCACACACCATCTGTTTTTGTTCGTTATAAAATTAAACTAATGTATATTATTTTTTAACAAAAATTAAAAGTAGACCATGTTCATTGATTATATAAGTTTAATGGAATGGCGGCGTTGCGAGCGCAGCGCGCCCTTACGTGCAAATTCACGTAAATGGGTCCAATTAACATTCTTCCTACATCTCGGTGGACGTTGCTTTCTCCCGCAGGTGGCTAAAACAACATTGTAAACGAGATTAGGTAAGCCCTCTTTGCGGACCAGCGTGTCCTTGATCAACCGGCGGTATACACTTACTCGTATAGCATAGATCGAATAGGAACTAGATTTGTTATTGTATTTGTAGTTCCGCCATTAGTTTTTTTTTATAATATGTCCGAGTACTTAGTTCTAAATGGATCGAAGGCCGATTCAGAGTATATTGCGCCAGCCTGCCTGGGGCGACCGAAAAATATAGAAATATTGAAAAACAAAATCCCAAGTTGCAAAACGATAATAGTAAGTGTAGTTATTTCCTAATAAAGCAGTAATTTGTAGTCCAGAACATCTTTTGGTAAAAAGCCGCCCTTGGGCAAGTCTCAAAATGCCGGCCTGACAAAATACCGCCCCCCAACGTGTGTGTGTGTGTGTGATTTAGGGGGCGGCCAATGTATGGGGATGGTTTTACAAAATTTGAAAACATCTTCATTTAAGTTAAGGGCGGAAAAAAACTATTTTGCCCGCGGCGGCAAAAAATGTTTTGACACAAATTATCAACGTTATCGGTAGGCATTTATTTTCCTAAACTTATAGATATTTTGCCGTATAAATGTTTTCTCTATTTTATATCCTTTAAAGTTTGCGAAGTATTTCGCGGTTTGCGCATTCTGTAAACTGTAACTTTAGTAAATGAAGCCACCGTTGGCTGATCTCTCGAGTGTACACGAGATGGCGGATGGTGCGGTGTATGTTGTATAGTGCGATAGCATGCGCAAGTACGTGATGTGAATTTTCTCTCTGTAAAACAAGTCGTGACTCAATTACGCCAAGGTGCGTGTTATAATATGAGACGAAATGTTTCTCAAATACAACCTGCAAGTCGTTTTGTTGGAATGTCGCACCTATTAACTTGGCTAGTCGAGAGAGCTTCAGATGTTGCGTTTTCTTCGTGTTGCAATTCTCCGGCGAAGGGATTTCGATCGCACCCCGCAGTAGAGAGACTTATTTGTTTCTGATGATTTTCATTTCAAATCAATTTGGTCGATCATAAAGTGGTTTAAAAACAAAGTTTAAATAATTTATATTAAAATTGAAGCTTAACCGAAATGAATGGATAGATTATATTTTTAATGGAAGGAGATGCGGGGTGCAACAATTTAATTCCTTGAATAACCACATAGTCTCTCGTGACGTAATTGTATCGAAATCACGCGACTTTTCGTATCTTAAACATGTTTAATCTAGATCGAAATTTGGAGCAGTTGCAGTGCGCTCACTGTGAGACTTTCTGGTCAAAATAGCGATTACCCAACCAGATTTTTGGCTATTTTGAAAATGAAAAGCTGCGCTGAATTGGCGAAGATTTTCTAATATAACCTGATATTTAACAGAATGAACAGTATTCCGGAAAATGAGTTCCAAACCAACGTCCAGAAATGGGAAGTCATTATATATTGTAGATGCACAACTTTAAAGGCGACGGCAGCCACTAATTAATGTATAGTTCCTTTTAAAGGTACATTCCGGGAATTAAATTTCGTACGTCATTGTGGGGGGCCTACCGGGATTCCCGCGGTTTGCAGAAAAATATTCACAAGTGAAATAATTTACTTTTTTTATATCATACTATAATTTGATTGACTACTGAAATTGGAGATGCACACGCTAGAATAATTCAGAAAACACCCAAAATATCAATAACACCTGGTTCCCTGGCTCTTTCTGAAATTGTCTTTTTGGTCCAGTTGTAATTAAATTGGTCTAAAAATCAATGTGTTAACAGTGTGATCCTAATTGGTTCTCGTTCTCATTCCTCGTCCATTTACTCCATCGGGACTTGGTTTGTTTGAAATAAAATTGTGATGTTTCTTATAATTTCTCGTAAATTCTCAAAATGTTAATTATTTTATTTGTAAAAAATATTATTTTCACAATTTAAGATATATTTAACAAATAATAAATATCTCATAGAAACGAAGCTATTTTTTATTATATTTAATGGAAAGATATGGAAGTATGGGTAATTACAGGGCTTACGACCTGTCTTCGGCTGGTTTAAGTGATCACTTTATACAAATATGACGTTCACCATTCTCACCCATTAATTAATATCCATATCTATCAAATTTTTGTTAGTTGTATATATGTTAACTTGTGGAAACACTTAAGATCTTTCCACTAAATATAGTAATAGCTTCGTCTCTATGAGATGTTTATAATTTGTTTAATAACAGTGTCTTTGTAGGTGAAAATCCAGTAATTGTGTGTTCTTGGACATATTCAAATATTGCTAAGATCTATTTCACTAATTAAAATGCTGCACAAGAGGAATTTGAAGAATCTTAGATTGAGCTAGCTGTTCAGTTATGATGAATATAAGCAAATTGTATATCAGACCGTGGTACTGAGAGATGTTCACACAACAAAGGTTCACAATTGCATTCAGGAAGACTGATTTATTTTTACAGGTAGCTGTGCAATATGTAAAGTGCATCCACTAATAGTTCCTAAATTAAGATTTTCTCAAAAAATTAATTGAAATGAATTTCTTATATAATGAATGCATGTAACGTATATTGTTGTTGCAGGTGCAACTTCTACAGCAGCAGGTGACAGTGCTAGCCGACACGCAGAGCTCGACCGATGACCGCTACGCCCGGGCCAAGGCCGACAATGCTGTGTTGCAGGCCAGGGTGCACACCCTCGAGGAGCAGCTTCGAGATGTGAGTTTGTGACTTCAACCTGCATGTAAAATAACTATTTTATGTGCACACCGTTCATAGCCAAACAAGTATCGCCGACTGTATTCTAAGATTTTTTTAAATGAAATTACAGGTTTATTGTATAAATAAAATATTAATTACTTTGTTTCATTGAATAAGTAATCAATTTCTATAATCCTTCCTCTTTTTTTTATGATAGCTCAGCATTCAGAGCAGCTAGATTTTTCTTATTAAAGATCTCGAAAAGCCCTCAATGTTATAGAAATTCTCTTTTTAGTATTTCAAAAACATTGTTTCCCATTAATCAATTCCTGTTACAAGAAAAATTACAACTTAATTCTTAATAATACAAATGTTCTGCAATACATTAAATATGGTTCTTCGGAGAGTTAAGCGAGGCATGAAACAACGACTCACTTGCATCAGTCATTTAGACAAAGCATTATAAAATGCTACATATTCCTTCTCATTTGAAAAAATATCTTTCTCCAGATCACTCTTGAATACTGCATTGCTATTGCTCACTTAATTAATCATTTATTTCAGATTGAAGTGCGGTGCGATGAGCGCATCGCCGAGGAACAACGGAGATGCCGGGAGGCCATCTCCAGGGTGGAGAGAGATAGAGACTCCCAGGTGGAAACACTTAACATGAGGCTGAGTCACGTGGAGTCAGAGGCTGGCCACCTGAAGCAGGAGGTATGATAAGAAGCCATCATAAAACTTTTGATTTTTATTTTGAATATTAGTATTTTATATACAGATTCCAATTAATGTTCAAAGTTTTAGAAATGTTTTATCAATTTTAAAATCTCCACTCTGGCTATAAAATCAGCCACAAGTATGTTTATCTCAATTTCATCAATTATACGGTGGCAGTTTGCTTCTGAACCCCTCAAATAATGTTCTTTTATATTTTCATGATGGAAATTTCAGTTGTTATTTAATTACGTATATATACAACAATTTTTTTTTACCTTTCCAGGCGGGCAGGCTCCGTGGAGTGTCTGAAGGTTTAAGGATGGGAGCGGACGCAGAGGCCCAAAGGCTCAGAGACATCCAAGATGTAGTATCTGCCCTCACGCTGCAATTGCAGCAAGCTCGGGAGGCGCACAGAAAGTAAATTGTTTTTGATATTTATTACTCCTTATAACCCAATGGTCATTGGCCTTGTAGAACCAATGTTAATTCATTTAACCTGTTGATCACCTAAGTACGTAAATATACTTTAAAAAAATGTTCTCTGGGTTTGCACGATATTTACATTAAAAAAAGTTTTTTTTCAATGTTTTTCATGGGCCTTATCAGAAATTGTATTATTTACAATGAAAATTACTCTGATTATTGTGCATTTGTTCCTCATTTTTTCCATTCTTTATCAATAAATTACGAATCCCAATTATAGCTATTGATTTAATTAATTTTCAGGGAGAAAGAATCACACGACAATGCCGCAGCGCTGGTGAGTGAGCTGCAGCGAGAGTTGGAGAGAACTCGGGGAGAGCTGGCGGCGAAATACTCGGAGGAGCGGGAAGACGCACTCAGGGGACAGGAGTGGGGGGGATCCCCGGACTTGTTGAGGCTCGAGGAATTGCATCAGGATCTCAGTCGTCTTAGGCAAGAGAATAAAGGTATGAGTTTAATCAATTAATTAATTTAAATTATTTTAATCAATTCATACAGTATCTACATGTAGATGGTTATTTGATTGATTGTACCATCACTACATGGCAGTGGCATGCAGTAGGCACAAATTAAGGTTATGCAGTTACTGATGATGCTAACTAACTATACAATAGGCAGGTTTTGATACCTAGTATCAAAAAAAAAAAAAAAATTAATTTTGAGAACAATTCTATCAATTTCAAATTAGAATATAATTGTAAATTTATTACCTTAAAACAGGCAAGTTCTTTTATTGCTCGGTACCATACTCTGCTTTCAATTTCGCTTAAAATATTTTCTACGATTTCTCCTTTGGACAACAGATTCAAAATATTTCATTAACAGTGTTCAAAAATATCTGTTTAAATAACTAGCTTTACAAATTAGCACAGACAAAACTAAATAATTAATATATAAATAATTGTATTTTGACATTTAATTTTAATATTGGTAATAATGTAACTTAATAATATCCTGAGCAAATTTGCTCGCTATACAAAAATATATAAACCTATAAATTTTATCTACGCAAACACCGAAATATGGAATCATAGGTTGGAATACACTAAAAACACAAAGCGTTTAGTCTATCAAGTAAAACAAATATGTAGAAATATTATTCTACACAGTTTTCGGTAAGGATTTTTCTCTTTCGAAAACAGCAGACTTTATAACAAATTGTTTTAAAAATGCAGAACATCCACAGTAAAAAAATATTTAGTTCAGTACAATTATTATAAGGATTTAAAAAATAAGTTAGGTTCATTCAAGACCTAAATGCTATCAAATTGTGAAGCAGAATGCACATGAAGTTGTTACAAATGATTTGCAAATAACCCACACGACAAGAATAAAGTCGTGGGTTACGGTAATCTGGGTAATAACGGCTAGAATTTGATAGGGTCTTTTCATAATACAGTAAAACCGCGATATAACGAAACCCGATATAGCGAAAAATGACGTATATCGAAAAAAAAATCGAAATTTAGTCCCTAAAACCAATTTTTCATACAAAAATGCATTTATATAACGAAATCCCGTTAATATTTATAACAAAATCATTTTTGTCCCGTACAAAAAATTCCAATACATTTACGTAAATTTATAACGAAATAAATTTTTTTTAAAATATGAAAATATTATTTCGCACTTACAAAGCCGCGCCGCTGCATCTGCCGTATGCGAACGGAAACGCCGCGCACCGCCGAAAAGGCCGTGCGCGGCGGTCTGCCGACAAGGTAGTAAAACAATTCAAACTTCTTCTTGGGTTCATAGTATCATATTTTGAAGTGGTTGCCGCCGTTACCGGTAAGTACCTTCGTAATACACAACAAGAATAAAGTCGTGGGTTACGGTAATCTGGGTAATAACGGCTAGAATTTGATAGGGTCTTTTCATAATATAAAGATTATTTAATGCACAGTTTTTTTGGCTTGTATGTAGTGCTCGCCCCTGCTATATGGCTTTATTCAAATTAGTCCTGATATCAGACAATACATATTTATAATAGACGGACAGAATTATATGGACCGCGGTAGTATATATAAGTGCTATTCAGTATTCTTTTTTTAAGCATTAATATTAATAAAAGTTTACACGTGATAAGAAAAAATAAGGTGCATAAATTTAAAGAAATTATATATTGTCTATAATTAATATTTACAAGGCAGCCTTTAAATAATAATGTTTTGCATAATTTAACTTGAATTTAGACTTCAAAACAATACTTTTTTAATCTATCAACTTGACCTGAACTGAAGCTGAAAAATAATCTATAAAACTATAACTCTTTTAATGTTACATAATTATCCATATTTCAAACAGTAAAGGTTAAAATTATTGCATTCGGCAATGATGAGACATGGAATGGCAATTTTTCTACACGAGTTATAGTAAAAAGGGAAATATTGATGATGTTCATATTAGAACATAAGTGATGATGGCACCAGAAGGAGGATGTCTGCGGAAGACTCGACACGACTATGTAAACCAGATACTGGAGGATGGTCCTGTTAGAAACCTCAATAATCAATCGAAGATGTATGAATGTAGATGAGGCGAGAATTGTGTGTCAGAAGAGTGTGGCGCTCTATCCTCTCTGCCTACCCCTGCGGTAAACGATTTAGTTAGTCATATATATATATATATGTTACATTTAATGTTTTTGCAACCACTAGTGCATGGCACTGGAATATCTTCTATGTTAGATTGTATTGGTGAAACCATCTACAATAAACGCCATCCAACCTAGAAGAAACATCTGTTTCATATATACACAGGGTGTAACAGACCTAATCCACAATATTTTATGGGTGGATACCTAACTAAATTACGAATCGAAAATGTTCAAGGGATATGAAATTAATCTCAACCACGTCAGAGATATAAGTATTTTAAAAAAAAAAACTGTTTTTTATTAGATGATTATTAGGGCTTGAAGCAAAAATATTGATGGAATGGAATAATTTCGCAAATATTTATTTCGAAGTATGGAGACTTCAAGCTTAACATGATTTTGTAAAAATTTAAAACAATAATACTTTCCGTAACAGCAAAATTTCCACATATTCCTTGAACATTTTCGACTCCTAATTTAGTTGGGTATCCACCCATAAAATATTGTGGACTAGGTCTGTTACACCTGTATTTACGTACGCACTAGATTAAGAATAAATAAATAAATAACTCTTACTTTTTTAATCGATTCCATTATCACTGTTTATTTTTTACTTTAGATCTTTCGGAAGCTCATGATGAATTGCAGGCACAAATGTTGACAAAAGGCCTGGAGACAGGACGCTCTCTGTTGGGACCACCACCGCATAGCAGTTTAGCTGCGGAACTTACAGAGATGACTAACGATCAGGTATAATAATTGTGATAATATTGATTCCCTTTTTTATATATAATGTTATGATAATTATGTATAATTAGAAGATGTTGATTTTGAAGATAATAAAGAAATGAACCATTCCCTTATAGTTTGATTATTTTTGATAATAAAGAGGCCTCATCATATTTCTGATGAACTTTCATCCTCGTTTATATTATTCAGTACTCGAAAACTTAATATGGATTACTAAAACATCAACCAAAACCTAATTAAAATATGTATTTATTCCTATAACACACCATATTAAATATATACACTAGACTTTATTATCCCCAGTGATAGGAAAAAAATTGATTCGGATATTTCCTGCTGGAAAAATATTTGACAATTTAATGTGATACTTAAACTATGAATATATATTAAATATGAATATGTAAGTAATAATTTGTGGGATTTTTAATTGTGATTTCTGATCACATTTGCAATTTTGCTAGTTTTATTATTTGTTATTTATTATCAATTTCAGAGTTTATTTTTTGATAATTAATGAAAAATTATTTTTACATCTGAATTATTTACTGCACTGGTTAATCTGCAACCCGAATAATCGAGAGTCTACTATATATCATTTCGCTTAATTTAATTTGTATGCAATGTATCTAATTAATTAAATCACTAAAAGTATATTTTTTTAAATAGAAAATTAACATTTCTATGTTCAGACAATTATGTAATGTGTAAAGCCGAGTGCAAAGTGATTTTAAATTGCGTGATTTTTCTATCTTAAGAATTGGTCATTATAACAAATTTTTTCGATAAAATAATTATGCAATTAAAATCTCCCTCGCCTGGCAACATTTGGATCTTTTTTTAATTTTTTTATGACCACATCTAGTTATATATTAATTGCAATCTGCATTATTAACATGTTGAATAGAATCTTTTTATAATGTATTATTATATTATGCCAACGCACACACAGCCCGTATTAACATTGTTATTTTTTATAATATTATTTGTGATATGTAACGCTAACCTGTTAACATTATTCCTTACATCCCTATAAATGAATGATAAATTATTCCAATATTAAAAACTTATATTGATCCATAACGATTTAACATTTGCTTAAGTTTACTAGAGGGATTTATGTACGTCAAGAGATGGAATCATCAGCTTGCTTTCTGTTTATGTTTTGCAGTTTGATGGGTTTGCACAAGATCATTACGACACACAAATTGATAAGGTACGGATTCATCGAGTAATGTGATTGTGCATGGGGTATTATTGAATGCATGGATTAACACGGCACTATAAAGCCATCAATATTATTTTACTAATCTATGTTAAGGTTTTGTTTACAGATTTTTATCAAACCTTTTTATATTACTCATAGTAATTTTAAAAATTACTCTTTATTTTGCGATAGGATGTCAATTATCACTGCGATAATAATGACGAGTTGAAAAGAAATTGTGTCATTTTAATACTTCTTATTTCAGATCTCACAATAACATGTAACAGAGACAAAAGCTTATCGAATTAGCACAATCACAATGCTAGAAATGAAATTAATGCTTATTCCACAGATCACAAATCTGTAAAATGATTGAGGAGTTCACAAAGATATTCCAAAAATTGTATTTTAATAATTTTGGGGACGGTTTGCTTAACAGTATCTATAGCCAGTTTGCACTATGTATTTTTATAATACATATTTATTCCTGCAATTACTTTCTTCATATTTGGTGGATTTTTAATTGTGGCTAACAATTACTATTGCATACATATTTTCATCATCATTATCACAGTAACAAATCTGACTAACTCAACATGAGGCGTAAGTGAAATCATTATATTTACATAACACATATATATATGGATGTTGGAAATTTCAATTACTGTACAAAAGTATTCTTTTACTGGTGGCAAAACACAATTTAAAAAAAAAACCATAACTTTTGATAAATCATTATGTTGATCTTTTCATGCACATGACAATTCAAATAACAAAAATTTATTAAATAATATATGACAAATGTCACACATTATTATGAAAATTTGACTGTTTACTTCATCTATTGTTACCGCAAACAATTAAAAAATCACCCATCTTTAAAGATATGTAAGTGATATTTTTATCACAATAGAAAAAAATCTACAAATTGTTGAATTTGCTTGAAAATAAAATTTAAAAAAAAACTTTATTCTATGGTAGGTATCAAAGCTTCACATTGTATATGCATATATGTATATATATACATCAATTGAAATCTCTATTATCAATATATAATACATACATATGTAAATAAACAATTAAAGGTAATGAGAACAAAATTTGTTTTTGGGGAATGGAAAAGCAAGAAAATTAGTTTATTACTATTCTAATGGTGCACGTACATGGATGACACTTTGTTCTCTTGTCTCGGAGATTTCTCGGCAAAGTACAAAATATTACAGCTCTCAAATCTGTATCGTTTGAGTTTCGAGACAAGTCTCATTCATGCACACACACCGCAATAATAAAATATGTCTTGATGTTATTTTCCTCCTCACTTCATTATCATGTCTCATATTCAATCCACCGCTTTCACTAACTGCTCATTGTACCATTTCTGTTTAATGTTTTATTACAGGAATTTAAAATTATCTGGGGAGCCCTTAATTCAAAACACTATTTTTATAAATTGTTCACTTTACAGATGCAGAAAGCATTGATAGAACAACAAGATGTAAACGGACAGTTGAGGAGCTACATCGACGGAATACTCCTGCAAATTGTTGAAAACTATCCTCAACTTCTGGAAGTCAAACACAGCAAGTCATAACACTTCCGCGATAAAACTATTCGTAAACTATGTCTAACAAATGTTTCTCCATCAAGTTTCTATCATAATTGAGTTTTAAACCTAAATCTACATGAGAAGGTTGAGTATGTAGTAATTTTAAATGATTTTGCAATTTTATAAAAATCTAATGTATAAACTATTGTAAATAGTTAGTGTAGATATTATATTACATAGTTTTTAAGAAGAGTGATTTAAAGGTGGCCCATGCTACGAACATTTGATTAATAATGTTTTGTTCTATGCCAATTTTATTTAAATGATTTCCTGTGTAATAATATATTTAATTGTTTTAAATGTTTTTTAATGAAATAATGGGCCATTTTTGTGTCGTTATCATGGCCATAAAATATTGCAGATTTTTTCCGCAGTTATTATTTTTATATTTCCTTCTAAATTTGTCGTCAATTACCTGGAGAAAATTTAATTTGTACTTATTAATTACCATTTTTGTCAGACATTGATGTATATTTTAATTTTTAAAAATATGTATTTTAAAATCATTTGTTATTATGCACCTTATAAAAAATTAGAATTGTTATGAATATCAATTTTAAGCAAGTATAGATATTTTTTACTTATTCAATGGATTGATCTGGGACACTCGAGACACGGGATGTTAGTAACACAGAATGCTAATCATGCGGAATCAATTATTTTATTTACATTAAATATATACAGTTCCTGTGTTTTTCCTCAGACTGCTTTATAGACATTTTGTAAACAATAATTTAAAATTAATATGAAAATATTTTTTTAAAAAGAAAATGTGATGTATTTATCGGTAGCTGTTTTAATATGTAGTTAACCAATTGAAGGGTGACGGGGAATAACAATCAGTCCATTTTTTGTTTTCTGTATTAAAAAAATTTGTAAAACTTATGTTATTTCAATTTTCATAATAAATTATCGTTTTCTGATCAAATGATTATTTAGGACGATTTTTTAATCTCCTCGAACCCAATATAAAATGACCATAAACTTTAAACTGAAGATAAAATGACCATGAAATTTAAATTGTTCAAAATAAACAAAAAGCGACTCTGATCATTATTTCTCATCACCCTTCAATTATTTCCATTTTACATTTAATGAGGAAATTTTATGTCAACATTATCTCTCTATGCTGGAAAGATAACGGAAGTACGCACGTTCTGAATACTAGTTTTCATAATTTGGTGAAATAACGGTTGAAGTTGATAGATAATATGTTACTGTCTCTCTCCCCATAGTTAGAATTGGAATTCTTCCCGGGAATTTCACGCTATCGTTATAATTTATCAATATGGAGAATACAAAATTCAATTTTGGTTGACTATAGCGGAAAATTTATAGAATCTCACGGTTTCGTGATATGCAATGGAATAGTTGTATCTATTTAATAATTTAAGTATGTTAATACCGTCCAATGTAATTACAGTAGAGCCTCCACCTTATTAACATCAATGTCTATACAGATAAGTTTATAGCCACAATGAATACTCGCTCGGAATTTTTAGCCTGGCCGGCCTGCAGCAGTCTGTTGCGCATGATTGCTGCAGGCTGATCAGAATAGTTAGAATAAAGATAGACAGCGGTTGTTCAAGGCTCTGCTGTATATAAAAACTAAGTTATTGTAAATAGATTTATCAATTTTTATAATAATGAATTCATGTAAGACCATACATCTTTCAATTATAAAAAATATTTCAGTTTCATCACTTATATGTTCACGTCCCATTAATTAATTCATCAAAATATTTAATTTAATTAATTATTTGTGTGTATTGTGAATTCACAAAAGAACTATTTATAGATTAAACAAACACATTAAGGATCTCCCCTCAATTTTTAAATCATCTCTGTGATAGATAATAATTAAAAATCGGCCTTCGTTATGATAATAACATCTAATAACAATTTTAAAATTCGAGACATTCTAAGATTTATATTTAACCAGAAAAATTTGTACAAATTCCTTAACAAGGAGATATGTATATACCTTGTGTGGGGTAAATTATAGAAAATGAAAATTTTGCGCATTTTTAAATATTTACAATGACATTTTATGCAAATTTACTAATGGAAAGACTGCCGTTTTAATATTTTTTGGAATTTTAACATTTTATAAATAATAAATGATCCTATAACAAAATACATAATATATTCAAAGTTTGCGGGCGATTAAATAATTATATTAAAAAAATTTAGATAAAAAAATATTTATTTAGACAAAAGTTATTAAACGTTTAAAAAATATATGTAAAAAAATTATTTCAGTAATCTGCCGGTTGCAGCAGTTGGCAATACAATTAAACATCACATTTTTAAAGGTCATATTTATCCTGGTTGTTCATTTATTTTCATTATGTATTTGCAAAGAAGTAATAAAATATATATTTTGTAAACAATCTTTCATTTCAATCTCCTTTTCTTTTACAGAGATAAATTCTTTGTTGTATTTTCAATATCCATCTTTAACAGAACCAATTTTGGATCAAGGATTTCCTGTAAAGTAAAATATATCGATTAATTTACAAACTACTTTTTACAGCCAATTAAGTTTCTAACTCTCAAAATATAACTGTAGTATACAAGTGTACAGTGAATTTTAGTTATGGTGACATACGAGTACCAAAGTAATATTGTAACCGAGGAATATTAATTTAAAACTGTCAAATTATTTTAAAAGTTTTTGTTTAATCAATTGCAAATAAATGTTTTAAGTACATCGCTGCTATTAAAAATGTAAGTATTCCTATCCCCAGAGATGAAATTATTGAGAAAGTTATGCAACATACAACCAGCAGTATTCGAGTGATACTAGACCAAACTTCCCTGGAAATACATACATTCTTGCCGAAGATGAATTAAAATTCAAAACAATTTGAAAAATATTTTACACACCTCACTTTGCTGGATATTACAACGTTGTAGCTGATGTAGATTATCAAAATATTATATTAAAATTTTTTTTAAATACAAATGTGACATTATGGTTGTTGATGTTGTTTCCAAGGTTGCGATAACAGAGTTTCATAGTATTGTAGCCTTAATTTACAGTTCTCTGTATACAACTCAATATAATATAATATTTTTTAAATAGCATATATTGCGATGTCTAATAAATAATTTGCATGAAAGGTTACATATAAATAAATTTGTACATATATGAGGGCTGTATGATAAGTACCCGTGTTAGGGAAGGAAACACATTTTTCAATTTTATTTATTTCTCAACATAGTTTCCTTTCAGCTTGATATGCGTCATTCCAACTTTTATAAGCCATCTAAAAAATATTATTTGTCTGTTTCGGCGATGACTTCCTTGTTTGACATGAACCACTTTCTGCCAAGACAATATTCATATTCAGAAACAAAAATAAATTACATGGGGCCAAATCTGTAGAATAGGGTAGATGAGGCAGTAATTCATAGTGTAATTTGACCAGTTTTGCTGTGGCGATTGCGGACGAGTGAGCTGGTGCGCTGTCATGGTGAAAGACCACTTTTTTCTTCGTCAAATGGGGCTGTTTTCTCATCAATTCAGTGTCGAATTGGTTCAATAAATCAGCATAGTATTGCCCTGTGATTGTCCTTCTCTTCTCCAAATAGTCGGTGAAGATGATGCCTTACAATTCCTAAAAAACAGTGGCCATGACCTTTCCGGCTAATGGAACCATTATCACTTTCTTTGGAGCAGGTTCGTCAGGTGAAGTCTACTGTTTTGACTGTTCTTTCATTTCATGTAGTGATAGATCCATGTTTTGTCAACAGTCATGAAATGCCACAAAAACTCTTTCAGATACTTGTCTTAAACTTGTCCAAAGTTGTCAAGAGATTCCGTTTTTGTTCCACTGTGAGCAAACGCGGCACCCATTTCGCCGATAGTTTTTTCATGTAGGATATTTTGTACGCGTTCAATTGAGATGTTTACAATGTTGGCAATCTTGGATCTTCACCTGCAGTCTGCTAACACAATCATGGATTTCGTTGACCATATTCTCCGTAGTTACCTCAATCGGACGGCCTGGACACTCTTCATCAAAAATAGATGTTTGGCCACGCTTGGATTCATTAAACCAATATCTGATGTTGGTCATTATAAACGGAATGCAACTTCACTTTGATTTCCTCACACGTCTTTCTATCGAAAAAAAGGAATCAAATCACTGACCAATGTTGCTCTTTTTCCACGGTTACAAACAAACACAAACTTGCCCACTTTCAACAGGTATCAAAACAAAACAATTCTATAAATCTGTCTGAAATTTTGACAGATGTTGTTTGAAAGATAGCATAAACAATGATATATAGATTTTACATCAGTGGCACCATTAGTCGTTAAACACGGATACTTATCATACAGCTCTCGTATCACTGATGGAATACACATCTCATCTAAACACCCGTGCTATGAAAGTATGACTAACTGAGTGGTTTCAAAAATAAGTCAAACCCACAACCAAACAAGCACACCGTTAAATAAACATTAACATTATTTATAAATATTGACAACAATACCTGAAGTGCTGATGAAGATCTTTCATTGAACAAATTGTGATGACTCTCGTCGGATTCTACAGTGTTTTTACTTTCCTCCATGCCATGAAAATTGACATAATTCCTGTGTCCTAAATATGATTGACTAGTGACACCGGAGGTATCAGTTAAATACTGCCTTATGTCTGACACATCAAAGTGAACATTTTTACTGGCATTCTCATTTAATTTGGCTAGCAAATCAAAATTCCTCCGTTCATTGCTTTCAGCATTGAATACATAATCTCGAGAAACAGATGACTCTAGAAATTCATTACTGAAATTCACATTTACTTTTGTTAAGCCATCAAACCCCTCTGCTTCTCTGAGGTTAGGATTTAAATAGTTTTGCTGGATGATTGAAGCTTTACAGAGTGCGCATTGATTCCCCTGGGTTTCCTTTTGAACATTGTGGAACATGAGACGTTCCCTAGACAAAGTGACCTTGTCTCGAGCAATTTCCTGTTCCCTGGCGTTCAGTGAAATGACATGTTCTTGCACCCTCTTGAGTTTGTCCTCGTACGTCTGTTGGGCATAGTTGCCTTCTGATACTTTACGTTCTGCCATGGCATGTTTGGCCAGCGCTGAGCGAGTCAACATTTCCAGTTCTTGACTTCTGTAATTAAATTAATTTAACTTAAGAGTCTACTTTCAATACTATTTCATATTTTTAAGATATAATTATTTCATTTTTAATGTTTTTAAAAGCTTTGTATTGTATTGGTATAAACAGCGGATTTAAATTAATATATTGCATTTACTCACATCCTTTAGGGTTTCGACTACTATTTAAAACGTAATTTTGAATCTAAAATACAGTAATTTGTGTCTAAATATTATTTATATTGATCCTTTAATAATATTTAGGATTAGTTTAGAAAACTGGCTTAGATGGCTACAATATATTTTCGCACAAATTTTAATTACCTATAACATTATACTTATTCCCAAATACTAAGGGCTTATATCACAATTTTATAAATTATTCAGTTTAACATTGATTTTAATGGAAAATAATATCCATTTATTAACCTTCAAGCGGGTGCGCGGTCTTTTGAAATGGGAGCGGTCGCGCATAGTCTTTTCAACCTTTTTCATTTTAGGTATTATAAAACCCAAATTAATACAATAATTATTTATTCTTTATAATATGAGACATTGTCTTTGGATTAGAAAACATTTTGGCTACAAAAATCTTACATAAACTTTTGAAATAAACATTTTTTCAACAATTACTAATCATAAACTCAACATTATACAATGAACATTTGGTAAAGTTAAATACATAATAAGTTACATAATAGTTTTTGTCTTCTTCAGAGTCCCTAAATTTGACATATTAATAAATTCCAGGCTTGTACAAAAGTAGTTAAGTTAGTTGACATCTATAAACGCCAGCCTCTTCTGTAAGAATATTTTGTGGATGTCATCTCACTCTATGGTTATTAGATTTTTACCACTTTATCACATGAAAAATGCAACTAATTGATAGGGGTACATCATCGTCTTCTGATTTGTTTGTTTCATTTACAGATTGAATTTCTTCAGTTTCTTCCACATCTGATAGGTGATCTGAAGCCTTTGAACCTTTGTCACCGGGCGTTGGATCACTTTCTTTATCTACTTCAAGAAGTATTTGCACCATTTCATTATCCCTAATATGTCTGAGTCATAGTTTATAATAAAAATACGCACAACAATGCGAACATTCTTAATACAAACAGTGAAAAACTTTAGCAAAAGAAAGTCGCGCGTAATATTTTCAACTCCTTTAACGCTAGGCACGCGTAACTGACTCGGTGTGCGGAAAAGGGATGGAAATAGTTAATTTATGTGCGTAATGAACCTAACACTGGCTACAAAAGGTGGGAAGTACCTACGATGTGAAAGTATGATTTTATGAAGGAATACTCGCACAAGGGCGGTCGATTCGATGCAGTGCTTGAAGGTTAAAAAACTTTTGATGTGCATCATTTTATTCCTTTGTATGCAATGACAGCAATGTCTTTTAAGAAAGAAAAATACTATGCATTACAAATATGTCAAAAAATAAAACAAACAAAATTCGTCACCTTGCAGATAAAGCCATTTCAGCAAGATTCAACTTTTGTTGGTTGTTTGACAGGTTCTCTTTATTTTCCTTTATTTCTTCAAATTCTATTTCCAGAGTTCGTTTTAATGCCTAAAAAAATACATATTTATAACAACATATATAGGTGTAACAGATCTATTGCACAATATTTTACTGAATTAAGAGTCAAAAATGTTCAAGGAGTATGTACAAACCCTGTACCATTATGGAAAACATTATCGTAACATTTTTTATGAAAATATGGTCATATCAATAACATAATACCACAAATTTCTTATGGCTTAATGGCTTGGAGTTACAGAAAGTCTGATAATTCTCGCATTGTAATTTCAGAATATTGAAAATGACAGTACCTCATTTTTATGTCGCAAATCATCTACAATTTTTGTTTGATTTACTATGTCTTGCTTCTCATGTTCTAGTTTAACTATTTTCTCCGCAATGTGTGTCTCCACGTCCGCTTGCCTTTCTTCGGCATGTTTTAAATTTCTCTGAAAATAATGCAGATTTATTTTATTTATGTTATCCCAGGAATTAATTCCCTACAATAGATAGATAGATACACAGTTGAATTTGTTTAATGCATCAATAAAAATAAAATATTTACCATCCAAATTTCTTTTTCGCTTTCAAAGTAACTCTTATATTTTTCTTTTTCATTATTGTGCAAGTCTTTTTCTGCATCCAACTCCATCCTCTTGCGTCTCAGTGATAGTTTCTCATCTTCGATTGTCTGGAAATGATATAAGGGGAATTTTCTTATCAGAAACTTATACTCTAGACTCTCGATCATCCCGGATAATCAAATTTCCCAGTTAATTTTGTGACATTTATTCTTCATGATATTCATTAAATCGAAAAATTTTTCATCATGTGCAATCCAGTTTAATCAGGGATTTAAATTTGCTCCAGCTTAAGATCTTCAGTTTTTATTAATGTTTGAAACTTAGAGGTGAATTTTCGTGCAGCTAGATCATCACTATTATTATTTTTTTCCTTGAAAGGTAATTGGTTGGATGCCGTGTCTCTATTTAAATCGTGTTAATCATCCAGAAGACACTTTAAAATCGCCCTACAACTTTAATTCATCATTAAAATATTTTGCTTTGGCTGCGTAAATAAAAATAAACTGTGGCACCCCTGACAGCAAACCCTGCCGCCATCATTATTTGCCCTCAATTGTATACAAGTGACAACGACAACTTTTTGGACGCAATCGTCATAAAACACTAAAAAATAATTAATGTTTTGAGAGATCAATCTTCGGACACGACGGACAGCTGATGCTCGACTCTAAAACATCTGTTTATTACCCGTTATGAATAATGTTGAACATTTAAAAAATATATACTTTTAATTATTTTCTAAAAAAGCCCCAGTTGATCCGATCCTGGATAATCGGGAGTCTACTGTATTATAAATGCAGCAGATATTACCAAAACTTTAAACAAAAAGAAAAAAGCAGAGCACAGCTCTTTGTTTTAGTGGAATTTATGGTTAAAACGCATAAAGCTTGTATGTCACTCCTTGAGGAGAAATAAATGTTAAAATATATATATATATATCCTACTGATTATTTTTAAAATGTATTATATCTTCTAATATTAAAATAAATAAAATATATTTTTTTAAATGTTACGGATCATCAATATCGCAATTCTTTTCATGACTACTACCGAGGAGTAAGCGATAATGATGCCAAAAGAAAGTGCATCCGTCATCTAATGGAAGGGTGTAATTAAATTATGTTTTGTCAATAAATTATATGGGTTAATTATAATTATAATTATAAAATTATATTATCCATGTATTATTACATTGAGTAATTCTTATGAGAAGAGAAGAAACTGTAAACAATTGAGCCGTAATCAAACATATCTATCATATCCATTAGCGGTTTACGATGTATTCAATATATATCTACTTGTATTTGTTGTTTCAATGTATCTTCCAATGTTTTGAGTGTAGATCTTGTTTCCTGAGATTCAGTTTCAAAATTCTTTCTTTGAACCTCCAAACTCTCCACCAAATCTAAAAATTAAGAAATTGATCATATTTATGGATAACTTTGGTAAAGATGTTGATTAGAAATGGAGAAATTTTGTATATATGTGTAGAGTTTTTTGGACTATTCTGCTATGTATATCCAAAGGCACTGGCCAACGTTTCAAGTCCATCATCAGGGCAGATTTCGCTGATATAAGGTGTGAGTGTTGATGTTAAGGTTAACTATTGGCTTGCAATACCATATCAAAAGTAGGTTGAATCTGTGTAAATGTATAATATTTCATAGCGTACTTTCATAGAGTAGCACTGTCGGTGACAGGGTGTTGCTTTCCACACAGTACTGTAAGCCAGTACTTAACCATAACTCCAACACTCACACCTTGCATCAGCGACATCT
The DNA here is from genome assembly GCA_031772225.1 of Eubasilissa splendida. Lineage (NCBI taxonomy): Eukaryota > Metazoa > Arthropoda > Insecta > Trichoptera > Phryganeidae > Eubasilissa > Eubasilissa splendida. Next base: position 3,175,505 of record CM062854.1, on the reverse strand, counting down.
GCCTTGTTGATGGACCCTGTGATAGAATACAAAATGTCAGCCAGAGAGATGGGATACACGTGGCAGAACTAACCCAAAAAATTTTACACAGACAATTCTCAACGGCCCTGAAAGCCTGAGAATATTTTTAGTGTTATCGTATTATGCAAGTACATAGTAACAGTTCACAATAATTAGATGGTTACAGCATCGAAATAATAAATGTAGTGCTCCATTATAATATACAACAATTTAAAAAATATATGTACATATACTCTCACAATTTAATTGTTTTTCTTTCATAATAATTTCTGCTTCTTTTTTATTAAAATCATCGCTCATTCTAGATTCCATTTTGTTCACAAAACTGGAGCATATCTCGTTATTCTTTTCAACATCTCTCAGTAAAACATTTAGCTTCTGAGAGTAGTCTGTGGCTTCTTTCACCGTCGATTGTTCAATCGCTGTACTCTCCCTGGAATCAAAATTTTAAACACACAAATAAAATGACAACTTACATTGCGTCATTTTAATTAACAAAAAGTGACTTTAAGTGCCTTTAAATTTTTTACGAAAATGTGGATTTTTATTACTCATTTATATCACAAGTTATGCACTGGATTAGATATTTTAAAACAATAACTAAGATAAATCCTTTATACTAAATTAAAACTAATAAAAATAATATTATTTATAACCATTAATACAATATAGGCATTAACTAAAAGACTGACTGGTTAATTTGTTTTCAGCGTACCAAAAAAATTCCTGTTTATAGAAAATTCATATATGTATACAGAATATGTTTTTTATGAGTTCAAAGCCAAAGTTACGAAAAAAAAAGTGTTTTTTAGAAATTAAAAAACTGAAAAAAAAATTATATTTAATTTTTTGATGGTTTTAAAATGCTTCATATACATATAAAAAAAGATTTGAATAAATATGATGTATTTACTCACTTGCTTTATGGCTTCAATTACTATATAAAACTTAGTTTTGAATTAAAAACAATAATTTCTTAAAAATGTTATGTGTATTTTTTACTGGTTTTTTTTTGTCATATTGGAAAAAAAATATTTAATGATTGTAGTCTTTCAATGACTATGCTGTCTTCATTTTTAAGAATAATATTCAGTTTATTAGGTTTATATCAGTACAAAGGTTTTACATTGTACATTGGACTGACATTTTGTGGGATACCATGTTTTTACCACCAGCCACTTAATTCATAATTTAGAAAATTCTCACATCAAATATTTACACATTTGATGAATTTTAAAATCGTTATATTTTTTTATATATGTAAAATAATCCCAACATTCAATCAATTTGAAATAAGTACCTTATGTTTTTTATCACAGTTTGATATTGTTCTTGAAGTATATCCATATCTCGCTGGTGTTTCTTCTCCATGTCTTCCCTCTCCACAGCCTGTCTCTCTTGAATAATTTTTATCCTTGCATCAGCTTGAAGTGATAACTTCACATTCTCTTCTTCTAGTCTCTCAATTCTCAGCACATAGTAGTTGGTCAGTTTATCATTCTCGGTTTTAAGCCTCTGCTCCACACTCATCAAGGATTCACTGACCAGCTGAATTTGATGCCTGTTTAAGATAAATTCATAAATATTGAAGATAACTTTTTTTTTAAAGATATACATATATATAATTATACAATCATAGACAACAAACATTAGTATAATTAATTGTAGAAATTGATTCTTGGGTTTCGTGTCACTCTATCGTAAAATACGTCAAAATTGACGAAGTATACAATGTTACACAATAGCATTATGGATAGCGCATAGGAATAGCGCCAACGATTGACCGATTATCATGTGAATCAAGTTACCAATTTTATATTACAACAAATATTGAAATTTGTGAATATTAAGATAAGTAGTAGTACTGTCTTACGATGAATAAAAAAATTGTAAAACAAATGCATTCAGAGAAATGATTGGTGTGACATCTGATTTCATACGGTGATATAATGAGGAATTATTCCCATTCTCACTGAGTCAGAGAATTTTCATCATTATTGATATTCAAAAGATTAAAATAAATGTACCTGTAAGAATTGTCCATCATTTCCAACTCTCTGCTGTGGTTTTCCTTAAGGTTCAAGATCATCTGTTCCAGTTGTATTCTCTCGGATACTTTCTTAGTTCTTCCATCGAGCATATTATTTTCCGAGATATTCACTTCCATGTCAATTTCATCAACATTATTATCACCCTCTTGATTATGCTCAGGGTTTTTAGTACCCAGAGATGAGGGCGGCCTGAGTAAAGACTTGAAGAAAAGAATATTAATTAAAACAAAGTTCTTCTATAATTAAAAGTTTTATGTAAGTAAGTGTCACATTGCATATTAATTTTTTGTTAAACCAAAAGGTAAATTAAGCTCCAGTGCATGACTAGCATTTGGTATGTAACAATTATTATCTACCCAATGACTTTGCTGTATTTATTGACAAAATTTGAAGAGACTTAATTTTCATCTTACATCACGTAGCAATCTCCTGCGTAGGACAAATATAAAAAATAAAATCAAACTATCAATAATAATATTATTATTTTAGAACATCTGGTTAATTTTTCATAAAAAATTTTAGACAATTATCTCATCCTTGAATTAATTTTCCTATAAAAAAATTTTTTTTTTCAATTTTAAAACATTTGAATTCAATAAGAATGAATTCTAAACATAAAAGAAACAGATTTGGTTATTATTATTTCTTTGGTTATTTTTTGAGCAGCATTACTCAAAAGATTAAATTAATAACATACAATAGAAGCGTCTTTTATAATGTGCATTCGGATACACCGCGGGTCTTTTTTTGCCATTTTTGTTTTAAGTCACCCAGCGTAAAAAACACGTACAAGCACACCAAGGTAAATTAAAATCTTAAAAGAAATAAAGAATGTAACTTTTACTAAATTAATTTATTATCATGAAAGGTCGCCCGTAAAATGTAGTCTATGATAACAGATTATTCTTAATTTAAGTATTAAATATGTTATGTTCATTAAATTTAAATATTTATTTTGAAAGAATTGTTATAATTTATGAATTATGTGAACAGAATTGATTTTTATTAATATTTATCATCGAAATAAATCATAATTTTGAACAATTTGTTTATACTGTGGTCATCATATAACGCGGGTCAGATACACACCCCGCAATCCCACATTATCGCCGACATCTCTACTGTATTTCATTACTGCCGGTTATCTCGACAAACCTTACACACCAACAAGAAATTGAAAATGTGAGTACGTAGGAATAATTATCAACAACATAACCATGAGATAAATTTATCCAAAGATGGTGAAACATATCCTGAAAGTGAACTGGTGATCCAGTGAAAGTATGCAATTTTTTTAATCTAAAAATAATAACAAATACTTTTCTATTCCGATACTCTGGATTATCCAGGTTGTGGATTAATTGACTGGGGTGGAAATGTTTTCATCTTTATAAATAACGTTACAAAAAATTATCTAATTATATTAGCGAAATCGCTCTCTGTTAGATTAGATATTCGTCATTAGACAGATAACGGAAAAGAAATAGGAGTAGAAACCCAATGCTGCACCAAGTTTTCATTGACTTTCAGAAGGTCTATGACTCAATGAAGAGGTCACAACTAATTAAATTACTAGCTGAACCATGAATTCAAAAAAAAAAATGGTAGTACTCATGAAACAACGAGATCCACAGCAGAGTGAGAGTCCCTAACAGAATGTTGGATCCCTTCCAAATTCCTAGCGGTGGCCAGACAAGGAGCTCCTCTATAGCCACCGGGCTTTAATCTAATTCTGGAGTATGTGATGAGGAAACAGCAAACAGTGACTAACAACATAAATATTTTATTGTTATATATATATATATATCTGCAAACGCAGATGATATGTTGAATGCGCATTCATAACCTCATAACACACAGTAGAAAAGTGGGATTAGAGATCAGTACTGCCAAAACAGAAGACCTGAAAATAAGCAGAGGGCAGACGCCATCATCGTTATCACCATTCACTGTGAAGGTCCATCATATTCACGGAGGGAAACAATCTTAGAGATTAAGTTGAGATACATATCAATACAATGTACGTGTGATGAGATTTGTTCACGAGATAAACTTGGAAATCAACTTGAGATTGTTAGAAAGAGACGAAAACTCAAACCATTTTACACGGCGTACGTTCTGACAGCAAGATTTGATATGTGTACACAAACGTCACGTAAAACTATCATAGATACCTACAACTATCTATTCTGAAAGTTAGATATAAGTCATTCATAATTAACATTAACATAAGGCGTTAAATTACAAACATTTTTTGCATTTTAACTGCTACTGGGGAGATTCAAAATCACCCAAATGACGACAATGACATTTGACATACGAGCATGAAGTAAGGTGCGAGATGGCGAATCTCTGAGACACGGTGTGTACATGGTGAATATGAATGCCGAGAATTGGCTCCAAAGCATCTCACGGGAGCAAAATTCGTATCTCAGAGATTGTGTTCAATTGAAAATTTCCAAAAAATTTTTTACATGGACACAAACCACAACAGACCAAGCTTTTGAATCGGATAAACAGTTTAAAAATCTGGAAACAAATGTGATGGGGAATAATGATAAACAAAAACAACAAATAAATAGCAGGATAAAATCAGTAAACGCTTGGTACTTTGCTTTATGGAAATCATTGTCGTTGAGGTTATTGTCACAAAATTTAAAGTTTAAACTCTATACAATACTGATCATTCTACGCAGGTGTATAGGTTGCGAGTCTTGGAAAATAAAGTCTTGCGGAAGATTTACGGCCCAATAGGTAACTGGAGAATAGAGGAGATTAAAGAACATGGAACTTCGGAAACGATATAGTCCCAAATATCCTGAGAAAAGGGAAAGCAGGAAAGCTGCAGTGGGCGGAGCATATAGCGAGAGTAGATGAGTCCCGTAACATGCACAAAACCCTCATGCACAAGCCAACAGGATATTGTGTCTGCGGTCATGGACTATCAATACTATACACTATATAAACAAAATTAAAAGCGAAATATAGACATAATTTTGTACTTCACTATGCATAACAGGAAAACAACAGACAAACTGTAAACATGTCATCAAAAGTAAAAGAAAAATTGAGTAAGTTTACAATTAAATTGGAGAACACATTATTATTGTGAAGTTGTAATTATTCAGAACATAGGTCTGTGATGTTTTAAATATGAATTAAATATATTAATTAGAAAGATATACATATAAAATCAATTTTATCGAAAAATATTGTTGTTGCACCACCGGGATTCGAACCTGGATCACAGACCTATGTTCTGAATAATTACAACTTCACAATAAGAATGTGTTCTCCTAACAATAAAGTTGTATCAATGTGTCCAAAATTTAATAAAAATTAATTGATAATTCTGGCGTCTGCTATCAGTTTACACAAAGGTATTTGAGATTCTGTAAAAATAAGGTAGAAGGCTCTTTCAAATTATGAAACGATTAAATGTATTAATATCAAAAAGGTAACATATAGGTTCGAAAATTGTCGCTAAAAATATTGTCGCTGTAGCATAGTTGGATAATGCACCTTCCCCGGTTAGGAAAGAGATCCAGGTTCGAATCCCGGTGGTGCAACAACAATATTTTTTGATAAAATTGATTTTATATGTATATCTTTCTAATTAATATATTTAATTCATATTTAAAATTAAATTGGCTTATTTTATAATAAAGAAACTGAAATAATTGGTTTGTGATGTAAGAAATATGATTGCTCAAAGCCACTTCTTAGTCATGAGCTGACTCAAACAGTTGCATTATCATATCAGAAAAGAACAGTTGACAAAAAATGAAAATGGAAATCAAATGAATATAAGACATTAGTAATATTTATTATTATTAAGGATAATACTGATTAATGCAATATTATATACAGCAATGTTATTTGCTTTGATACAAGTCACAAGGTGAAAAAAAATGCTAGTGTATTGCATATTTTATTTTTAATTTTACATACAAGATTACCACAAATAAAATACTTGTATATGTGAGTTGATTCTCTGCTGGTGCTGCAGTATAACACTCTGTAGCTGCGTACGATGATTAGCCTGTCCTTGCAATATCTGCTCCAACTGATGCCTGTGAGCTGATACCACTTCTCGCTGGACTCTACGAGACTCTTCCTGTCTGTCTGAAAAGAGATAGGTAATCATTGTGTATTAAAATAAAACAACCCTGTTTTCACCAGATTCAAAAAATTTAATCTTTTCCGTGTCGCCTGTGGGACCAAATGAAAAGATGACTGTTGTAATTGGTGAATCAATCTTAAAAAATCCCAGATAAATGATGCAGTACATTATACACAGTATTTGTTGTGGTATTGTGAAACAGGATAAAAAAGGAAAAGGTGTTGGACAAAGGAAAAACCTAATTATCATTGAGTGAAAGAACTGGTATACATTAATGTAGGAGCGAAAATAGGTGATTTGATTGTATGCTGTTTATTGTACACCGATGATGCAGTATTAATGGTGAATAATGAACAAGAATTACAGAGGCTAGTGAGTAGAATGTACGATGTATGCAAGGAAAGCGACCTAATTATGAATGTCGAAAGTGATGGTATTCGAGAAGAAGCAAGACAACGTGCAAAATACTTGTAGGTAATGAATGTTTGGAATAAGTAGATGGGTATGTGTATTTGGGAAGTATGTTTGATAGAAATGGAAAAACTGAGAAAGATATCAAAAGGAATAAAGTAAACAACGCATTGAATGGAATTATAGCTAATGGGAACTTGTCAACTGAGGCAAGACTAGTTGTTCACAATGGAGTCCTGAATAAGATTGAGAAAGGATCACTTAGGTGATTTGGTTATATGGAACGGATGAATGAGGAGAGAATGGTAAGAAAGATATATAATACCAGAAGTAGAGGACGTCCGCGGAAGACTTTGGCATGACCAAGTAAACCAGATATTGGAGGATGGTCCTGTTAGAAACTTCAATATGTGGCGAGCTTGTATGAGAAGATGTATGAATGTGGATGAGGCAAGAATTGTGTGTCAGAACAGAAGAGTGTGGCGCTCTATCCTCTCTGCCTACCCCCGCGGAGAAACAGCATGATGGTAAGTAAGTAAGTAACAACTTTATACTGAATAGCGATCTGGAACCACAGTGACACTTTCTTGGAAATAATGGAATGTATGACTTTGACTTGTGAAATTTGCTAGCGTAGCATATCTAGAGTAACGAAGCCTTGTATGGTCACTCTCAGTAGACAATGTTAGTGAAGCAGCCATTGCATCTATAATGAAACTATGATGCATTCAATTGAAGATGTTGAAGATGTATTTTTCTTCCAAGATAATAATTTTGTCAAACACAATATGCAAACAGAATATTATGATCATATTATATTTCCTTATTATAACAATCATTTTAATGTTGGTAGACAATAAGTCTAAATGAATTTTTAAACTGACTCCTAGCAACGATCAAAACATTATTGACATTATCGTGCATCATATTTTCATACACAGAAGTTATTCATTCACTTTCCATATATTAATATTATAAATCAAACTAATGCAAAATAGTATATATCTTTCATAAGAGGTCACAAATGGATATATGTACACATGCCCACTCCAGGCCGAGGAAATTGAAAGTTGTAGAAAAATAAGATTATTAACCTCACCATTTAATGCAGATAGTCTTTCTTCTTGTGCCTTTAGTTGCAGTGCCACCATCAACTGTGACTCTTGTTGCTGCAAGCAGATGGCAGCACTCTGTTGTTCCAAATCAGAATTATTAAGTAAGTTTAGATTTGAACCAGCACTCAAAAATTCCGGAATGATTAATGGTTTTGCGGACAAATTTGTAAGTTCCGAAATGACTTGATTAAAATTACCAAGATTTGATACCATATTATTAGTATCTAAATTATTTTCGGGTAATTGAATTTCTTTTTTCTGTTGGGTGATGTCTGACGGCTTTGAAACATCTTCAACACTAACTTTGTTTTGTAATGGATTCAACCAATCAGGTAAAACATCACGCTTAGGTGTATCTTTCAGCTGTAAAGGATCAATAATATCGTTACCATCATCAGGAAACATACCCAACCAGTCTGCGTTGCTCCGTTGCCTTCGAGAAGTATTTGAAGAATCTTTTTTTATGGGCTTCGATAATTCTACTGCTGATTCTGTTTTTAAAGGTTTAGGCTTGAATTCCGCTGGACTCTTCCCCGTATCGAACTTTGAGTTGGAGCTTGAAAGTCTTACATTTTTATTAATCGGTGCAGAAAGGACACTAGGAGAGTAACCAGTAGAAGTATTTGGATTTTCTCCTTTAGAATTGATAGGAGTTTCTTGCACTTTGGTTGAAGTAGTTGGTTTTCCTAATATATCATCCAATGTGGAAGTCTTGCTTACATTTTTGGCTGAAGGCTTAACCATGTTTGGTTCAGTATCTGATAACCCAAGATCATCCAAGAAATCCAAGCTGTCTGGAAAACTTGATTTAGCTGGTTTTATAGTATTTTGTATGTCTGTTGACATTCGTATCTCCTTTTTATCCGAAATATCTTTAATGCTACTGGAAGTCATCGGTCTATCGATGATATTTATTTTATTTTCACCAGAGGTATCAGTCAAGCCAAGCCAATCTCCCCCAGATAAATTCTTTCCAACTTTAATTGAAGTGTCTTTAGCATTCGTTTTTTCACTGTCTAAACCAAATAAATTGCTCTTTTTTTTTTCCAAACTAGTGTTTCGAGATACTCCTGTTTTATTAGGAACTTTACCTTTCTCGTCATTGTAAAAACTGTCATTACTATTATCACTGAGCAAATCCCCCAGAGGATCATCTAAATCGAAATTGATATTTTTGGACATTGATTAAAAGGATTTATTTTTATTTAGATTCTACAATACGAGTTGTATTGATTAAACACAATAGTTCTGGGCCGATCAGCAGTGTCCGCGACAGCCAACAAAAATACTTCAAAACATTTTTCAATAAATATAGCTCCAAATCTTTGCCGGGCTTTTGTATCTAAAGTGGTAACCATGGCGATGTATTATATGTATACATACTATCAGGCTGGCCAACAGTCAAATTACGATAAGTGAAACAATATATCGCTGTGCTAGTTCAATACAGTACCAAGTAAAAAAAACAGTTTGAGAGAGTGATTAAATCACATGAAGAAAATTGATCAAACAAGAGCATAAAATTAGCTTGTTGAGGAATTTTGTTTTAGTTTCTAACATTTTCCTCATTTCATTTCATTTTCTAACTGTAAATATTTATTCATTAAACATAGGAAATGATTTCAATGGTTCTTGTATTACTATTTTAACTTGTTAATGTATTGAATTAATACTTGAAAAATATGTTGCCTTTGTAAGTAATAACTCAAATAGATAAGTGTATTTTTTTATTATTGATTAACAAAAGGATTCAATAAAAAGTAATGTAAAACACATAAAAAATAAGTTAATTATTGTGATAAAAGTTAATTATCGTAATAAATTTATTTAAAAAACAGCGGGATTAAGTTCAATCCATTCATCCATTTTTAAGCAGATTATTGTTCTCCCCTAAGATTTTTATAATTTAGAGTGAAATTTATAGATGATATTTTGTAAAGATTGATGATAAAGCTTCCAGATTATTGTAAAAACCATGATATGGAATTGAAATTAAAATGCCCTTATATAAGTACAGAAGGTAACATTTTTTGCATATGTTAGGACATCTATCATAAGCATTAGGCAGTGTTTCAAGTAAATATCATCAGAAAGTGATTGGAATCTTCTATACAATATACGGTTTTGTCAAACTTTAAATTAAGGGTTGACTTATCAAACTTGATAATTTTCACATCATTTCACATTTTTTTTTGTTGTTTTATTTGGTGAGATTTTGGGTGAGCCTTTTTTAACGGTACTCCATAAGCTGTAATTATTATGGTACTGAAGAATTATCTGCCATTCTCCAGGGCAACACAACAGAGGAGACGTTTATGATGATATTTGAAGAAGCAGGTAGATCTTTTGGATCTATATGACGTTTCTCTTGCTTTTCTTGTGTTATGTATTTTGTAATGCTCATTAACTTTTTATTGTATTCAAACTGTATCTCTTTTTTTGTTTTTTTTATTTCGGCTTGTTTGGTATCCCGGCTTGCTCGTCACCCTCGCGCGAAGCCCGAGCTCGGTCCTGGTTTTGGATTTGTCCACTCTTTATATAATTTAGAGTTTTATAATGCGGGAATATTATATATGAAATGTTACATTTTAAAGTACAAACAACTATATATTGTGACAATATTAAGGTCACCTTAGATAAAGTCGAATAAATATTATCGTCGGACCTGTAGTAACTTGAGAAAAATGGTAAAAGTGTTGAAATGAACCATCTTTCAGTGCTGCTGACAATATATTTTTATTTTAAAAGTGCTATCCTCGGTTGTGAACGGAAACAATGTAATGATCATCTGTTTTATTTATTACTGTTGTTAAATAAGTGGAATCAATGTAAAGCGTATTTATGAAATTTTTTTTGCAAATTTTGTATTTCAGACCTTTATTTTGATACTGAAAAGTATACTATTGTGAACAGTTACTATTTTCTCTCTGATACTTATATTTTGGCAAAATAATATTTCGAAATGTTCTTGTTTTGAATTAATTCCGCCATCTTCACTAAAGTAAATACTGTAATATTTTGACTCTTAACAAATTGAACCAACGTTATACGAAAACGTTGATTTAATTTGATAGAAATATATTTTATTTTGTTATTTTCTTATCTATGTTAGAATCAAAAACAACAAAAAGTCCAAAAATTATTTTTTAGTTGTTATAGTATTGAACTAGCACAGCAATATTACCTATGTATCTTTAATAATGTGAATTCAGCACCATAAAGTTCACACCAAAAAAAAAAAAATGTTTTACGGTACCAACATAAAAAATCCACGTAGTGTTTCAAACAGAGTTGCATAGATACGCAGAATGTAGAATATACTCTCTTATCTATGCATAGAATAGAACCATACTTCAAACGGCTGACACATGAAAAATTGACGTAAATATTATTGTCATCGTTCTCTTTGCAATTTCAGCTACGAAATGGATTGCGTTGGTATGTAAAAGTCCTAATCTGAAATCATATTTCCTTAAATATTGTCAACTTTACTTTCAATTAATATTTCTTCATTTGGTTGTGTTCTTGTTCTGACTTGCATGATTTTGTTCACATTTCAGAGACTGACAAAGGAGATTCCTCCGAGAATTGTGATCCTAATTCCACACCTGTTAATGATAAGCCAGCGAAAACCGTAGATAATTTTACCGATTGCGAAAATGGAAAACAAATCACTAATAAACTCCATAAAGACAGCAGTCCAGATGACCCTATGATAGACATAAAAGAGCCTGCTCAAGGGGAACAAGTAGAATTTAAAGTTATATTTAATAAAAATAAGCACGACATTACTTTTGGGTGGGATCAAACGATCAAAGAACTAAAAGTACATCTTGAGAGCATTATTGGAGTCGTGCAGAATGCACAAAAATTACTCATTAAGGGAATGGCCAAAGACGACATGACGTTGAGGAAAGCTGGAGTTGTCAAGGGTGGGAAGGTTATGGTCATTGGTTCTAAAATGAATGACATATTAGCTGTAACGAGCTGTAAGCAGGTAAAGATCCTTTTCAAAATGTGCCAGTTTATGAATGCTCTATTTAAATAATATTAATTAATTAATGATGCTGAGTCATCGATCCATAAAGTGGGGTTATGTTTTGTTGACATCACTAACAAAATGCATAGGAATACATTATTATACAAACAATAATTCTTTGCTTTTAATTCCAGCAATGTTTAATTGAGGAAAAGACAGCTGGGTCTTCTAGTTCCAAAGAACCATTGAGTGAACAAAAAATTCACCGGAAAATTCTGGACAAAGGTGTTCCTCCCGATGTAATGCCGGGAATTAAGGGGTCTAAGGTATACCTCATTACATTAAAAACTTGGACAAATTGAGTATTTAAGTTCTCTGTTGAAATGTTACCTATAATTAACAGATGGTGGGGGGCCCTAACTAAGTGACACAAATCTTATTTATTTTCACTTCAAGTAGTCACGAGAGGTGATCTCGACAGACAAAATAACAGTTGAATTATTATTTTTAGACAGGTCAAATATTAATTAAAATATCTCCTATCTTTACCATTGAGATATTGAAATCAAATTTCATTCCCCCATATTCTTTTGATTTTATAGGAAAATTATACTTTTAAAGGCTGACGAAACATGTAAGACAATATTGCATGGTTCCATATATATGCCATGTATCATATTTCTGCATATGGAAATGTCCAACACTCTGTTACATGTACCATATGTGGAAATATGGTACATGTAACAAAATATCTGCTCTTGTGTAATTTATGAATTCTTAGATCATTTTCTTTCAGGAACCATTACCACCCGTCCCTCTCAGTGGTATGCTGAACAAGCACGGTGGTAAGGTTCGTCTGACCTTTAAGTTGGAGCAGGACCAATTGTGGCTGGGGACCAAAGAAAGGACGGAAAAGTTAGGTCTCAATTCCATCAAAGGTGAGCGTTTGAAGAAAGAAAGTTAAATATTGAATATATTTTTATTTTTATACTACAATGTCTCTTTATTTACAGGAATAACATCAGAACCAATAAAAGAACACGAACAGTATCATATTATGGTAAGAATTTTAATAATTATTTTTTAATGTCACAAAGTGAGTTACTAATGCACACTGAATCGTCTCTTCAGAACACAGTATCCGGGGATGAAGGCACTGAGGGAAGAGTTGATAAATTATTATGATATACATGACAATATTATCAATTAATTGCCTGCCCAGTACAAAGTTTTTTAGTTCCTGGAGATTTACTGGTTAACTTGAGGTTAAACTAGAATGGAAAGAAACGGGATTAGCGAGTTAGTTTTGTCAGTTGTGTAAAAGCTGCAAATCGATAAGTATTTAATTTCAATGTATTTTTTATTCCCAGGGATTGCAACTAGGTCCCACAGAGGCCTCCAGATACTGGGTGTACTGGGTTCCCGCACAATACATAGAAGCCATAAAAGACGCTATCCTTGGGAAGTGGCAACTATTTTAATACACTATGATGATTTTTCGGTCCGTACAATGTATTCTCAAAAAACCATACAATCTGTGCATACATGGTGATCACTCTGTAAAATGAGACGCTTTGGATCCTAGAACAGTTTGAAAAGAATCTCCATCGTAGAAAATGATTGATTGTGTTTGGTGTAGTATTCTTCATTGTCGGTTTTCTCTGATGGACACGAGGGTATGTGTTGAGTCCATTTGACTGTCTTTTGATAAAATTAGTTTAATTAACATTGAACATTTTATACTCTTATCAAATTTTATAAATAATGTAATTCACTGCGATTTTTGGACGATTTTGCCACATGAAAGATATTATTTATGTATCATATTTCGGATCAAGATAATCCCAAAATATTCCATATTAAGTATTTGGTTACAAATGCCACACTTGTAACTTCATGGACATTCAAGTCACTGCCGATCATTGTAGGTTATGTTATTTTAGAAAACATCTCTTGAACTGAGTCAACCTTTGTAATGGTGCACTTGAACCTGTGTGTTTGTTGGTCAATTATATGTGCTACATATTTAATATAAGAAAAGTAAACTGAATACTTTAAGATTGTTGTTTAGTAATTTCGAAGGCTGTTTTGTGTAAATTTATTTATTTTTCGTCACAATTGACTCGCATTTCTCTTATTATTTTCTTAAGATTAATTCAGATAATTGTTTTGTATTTAATTTATCTGATCATTTAATACATATTTTTATGAATCGAAATTAGTTTTTTCTTTAATACATATTTTCTTTGCTGGACTGCATCCATTGTTTCTGTGAGTTGATTTTTGATTTAGTGATCTTTGGATAGTCAAAAATTTATTATATATATATCCACAATATTTCTTTTAATATTGTTCTATTATAACCAACTGAGGATGCCTGTTATAATGCATTTTATTTTTTCTTTTGTTTGCAATCCCAAATTAAAGTCTTTATTTTTTAAATACACAGATAATTGTACCTATCTTTTATGAACAGATGTTTGCATACCTACTATGTGTGTACACATATGATTTGCTCAGATATTGATATTATTTTTTGTATTTCCGCCTGCATTATAACTAGCTACTAGTACGGTGTGATGCTATATAAGGAAGTTCAATGTTGGTAAATGATTTCATTGGACATTGCCAATATTTATTTTTTATTATTCTTTAAGAATATCATTAGTCGCGTGTTTGTGTGATAAACAGAAATTTATTGATATGTATTCAACTTTCTTTCATGTAAATAAACTTTTGAACTAATTGGTTTCTGTTTTTATTATTTGTTATTCCATCCTGATGCACTACATTTTCCACCCCTAATCCTTTTTCCTTTACAGTTGTAAATTATTCAACGTTTAATAATAATAACTTTTATCACTATTTATCAGTTTTATGATCATTACCGGTTTCAGCCTGTTACGGCCATCTTCAGACTGGTACATTTTTCTCTTAAGCTAGGATATTTATACATTTCAATACAGGGGTGTTTTGCAGTGAGTCTATATAATGTTTATCTAGTAGTGAGAGTGATTGTTTAATGGTCTTTCATAATTTGAATTAATTTTGGGATTTTCCCGTATATGTTGTTAAGTATTATTACAGGTATTACTCATAAACATTATTTAGACTCCCTTTTTCGTCAAATGAACTAACAACTATGAAGGAAATCTGTGTACTTCGGACACATTCTCCACAATGGAAAATATGATCTTTTACAACTTATTATGTGGCAGAATAGAAGACTGAGGTGTAAGTAGAAATAAATTATCTCGGCAGTCACCTCAGAAAGTGGTAAAATGTTCAAAATGTTGGTGACCTTATACAGGATAAATGCCCTGGGAAAGGCTTTGGAAGAACTCAAAGGTAAAATCCCTTGAACCCGTGAGTAGTAGAATTTAGACTCAGGTCTCTCAGGCCAAATTTATATGATAAGTGATACATATTTTAAAAATGAATGAAGTTAAATTTATCTATAATAAATAAAACGACAATTGAATGAGATCAAAATTTGAGAAAATTATGTTTACACTACATTAACACAATAAACTTTGATAATTATTTTTTATTAAGACATTTAATTATTACAGTAAGTAGCAAAAAGTTATTAAAATACTTATAAGATAAACAAATACAGCAACATCATTTCTTTCTAGTAGTTACTACCTGTACTATAATGAAATAATATAGTAACTAAGAGAAATAGTATTCACGGACCAAAATGGCAGGAAACTGTCACACATGCACATGCATCGCCACCACACCAACTGTCGCAAGCACACACAAAACTAGGAAGCTATTAAGACAGTGCAATTTTTACTATAAAGTAAAAAGTTACGAGGAGTTTATGACGTATATGTCACCACTCTCGGGTTAATACAGATGCCAGAATTGGCTTCACTGTAATTATATGTATGGGTTTATTATAATCTTGCAAAAGAACTTTATTTGATGGGAGGATTTTCAATAAAATACCATATCGTTTCTCATAAAAATTTATTCAAAGCATTTTTATCAAAACATTTAAATTAAACAACCGGTGATAATATTTGTACACAAATAAATAAATGTATTTAATAATAAAATCATACAAACTAATCAGGCACACACATTAAATATATTTGTTTTTGGCAAGACAAGATTCTAATTGAATAATATGTGGGATTCCTATTGAAAAATAATTGTTGCACGACATCAAAATCAATGCCATTTCTCTGAACACACGATGGAAGCACGTTAGTTTCAAAAGGAATCACACATGGTATTTGAACTAAGTAAGAAACATTTTTGGCATAAGATTTTGACAGTGAATGTCAAATTGAATAAATAATGAAAGTATGTATTAACTTAAACAACATATTTAAACAATAACAAATTTAACAAAGCATTTTTTTGTACCATAATAATATTCAATCAGCATAAAAACAAACTGCGAGATTCACCTCTGTTGAATACATTTAACTAAATAATAAACATTGAGAAAGTCATTTATTTACCTGTACGGTAGACAAATACACGTGTGAATGTGTTCAAAATTTTTTGTGCCAACAAAACATATTATTCAAAGTTATTGCATGTAAAATAAAGTTTAATTTATATATGAATCTAATCGAGTTTACTCTATATATCGAGTAAATAATGAAAAAAAAAAATTTATTAAAGATATGATATAAATTCTTGGAAGAAACTTGGAAAGATTACTAGCAAAGAACTTGAAGTCAAGTGTGTATATATTAAAGGTGACAATGCGACAAAACAAAAAAATTTCATGGAAGTCAAAATTCCAGCTTCTCTAATTTTATTGACTATAGTCAGTACACTTTTAAAGAAAATTTTGATGTGGTTCATCATCTTTGTTCACCTTGACAGTGACCATCCACAAGGATCATGTATAATGGGAATAATTCCCGATTAATGCCATAGGAACATATTTTTGTATTTTTTCTTTACCTTCAATATTATATAGTAATAGTTTAAAAAAAATTAATTGTTTTTTTCTTAAAATGTAACGATAATGTTTCTTATTGAATAAATGTTAAATATAAGCACTTCTTCACGTGAGAATACAAATATATTCTATGTTAACATACCAACGCTAGAAATTTCAAATGCTGCAAAAGACAAAAATATTTTTTTGCAACAGGCAAATAACTATAAAATTAATTTAATATTCAATTGATCGGAAAATCACAAATTTTATATCTATCAATTTTTTATACACTTTTATAATATATATGTGTATATCATACACCTAGATCAAAACTAAGACTACTAGGTCATTTTTCAGTAGAGAAAAAAATAATAACATTTTTTATTACTAAAGTTATGAAACTAAATAACATTTTAAATGTATTCTAAAATGACACTATTCGAGAACTGGGGCTAAATTAGTTGCGTATATGACAGAGTATCCAAATATAATAATAAATCAAATTTTTTGTTTTTTTGAGTTGTCTTAGTTTTGATCTAGGTGTGCAATATGTATTATTATTTGAGGAAAATACATTATTATTGTGAAGTTGCAGCTTTTTTTCTTCAGAACATAGTTCTGTGGTATTTTAATACAAATTAAATATATCAACAAAAAAAAATTCAGAAAAAATCAGTTTGCTACCGAGATCAACTAAAATATTTTTTTGATAAATTGATTTTTTCTGTATATCTTTCTAGTTCATACATTTAATTTGTATTAATATATTATATACTAAAACGAGGAAAAAGTTTTAAAGATCTTTCGTTATACATTACCACTTACCTTAATCGACGCAAGATTGGTTAGTATATTTCAGTCGTTAATTTTTTAAATTTATTTCAGCACTCATGAAGAAAACACCCACTTTTAAAGTGATGTAACGCATAATTGTAATTTTTTTTGATAGAAGAGATCCAAGTACACAGAAAGAAAGAGAAGTAAAAAAGTCGCATTATTTGTCTCCCTACACTGATTGATTCCTAGCGTTGCTATCAAAACTGCTGATATTTCCCAAAATTTAAAAATAATAATAAAATACATAATAATAAAAAAACACTTTTTCTATATCTTGAAAATTTAGGCATCAACGATGACTAGTATGAATATGACATTAATATTAATTAATTTGTTGCATTGAGAATTCAGTCTTAAGACAAAAATCAAAAGAATGGAAAATAAATATTATTTATATAAATCAAAGGTGAAGAACATAAATATATGTATAATAGGGTAAAAAATTTAACATTAGCATACAAGTACATTAAAATGAGCATATATTTTTGACACAAATTTTTTCATTTAAATTTATCCATTTTTAAATCTTAAAATATTTATATTAAAGTTTTGGTATTTTGTTTTAATTTTGGAAATCTGAAAATATTTATATAAAAACAATAATGACTGGGTTGTAGTACTAGATTAATCCAACACATTCATATATTTATTGAAAATATTTGAGATTCAGTAAAATATCAATAAATTAGAATATTAATTTATAGTTTCAATTTCAACTTTCACAGTTTCGATTAAGCTAAACATTTCATTAGAACACGACTAATGAAAGATAGTTTAATAGAAACCTTTAACATTTTATAATAATAAAAAATATATTTATACTTTCAATGTGACTAAACGATATATGGCATTTGTACACTGAAGATGTGTATAAATTTAAACGTAACAATATGATTGACAATTGTACAAAGAATATTTAAATACACAAAATTTCATAAAACTTATCTATAAAATACAAATTTGGACATTGGTTAATTTGTAAAACATTAAACTAGCCATACTCAGACTGGACCGTGAGGGAGAACTGTCCGGAGGGTATTCTTGTTGCATGATACCAAATGCGCGTGTCCAGAAAAACTGAAAAAAAATTAACGCTATTAGCGAAATTCTCTAAATAATTAATACATACATATATTAATGTGAGCTCCGTGACAGTAAATTTACCGAAGTATGATGAAAATAATCTGTGAAATTGACAGAATTTGAACACAATGCAAACATTGAAAAAATAAATTTAGCAGCAGTAATTTATAATTCTACGATCCTATTTATTCCATTCACTGACCTGCATCTCCTGGTTCAACATAAAATTGGAAGGGTTTACACCGACTGTCACATTCAGGCGTCGGCGCGAGGCTCCATGTCTTATTCCCTTTTACTTGGCCCTGCCACATAAGTCTGGGAATATAGTCCAGCTGAAAACCAAACGAGTCAAATATAAATTTTCAATTTCATTCCGGTCAACTAAGTCCCAAAAATAATTTTATTAGCCTGAAAGGTAACTACAATGCACAAGTAAATATGATAAGAGTGCATGAATTCAGATATAAGATTATAACGTTATAATATTTCAATAAGGGCCGGTTGTGTGATCAGTAGTAACTTTTTACCATAGTAAAAAAATATTTACTTCTCAAAAGTACATCCCGTAGTTAACTCATTTTATTCTGCGATATCAGATAGTAAAAATGAGAATCAATAGTTAAATATGGCTGACTTTTTACAGCTATTCCAAAAGTCATCTGACACATTGATACTTTGAAAGTTGCAGTATACGATAATTAATCATTCAATATCCCGCTATTTTAGTGATGAGAGTTCGTCCGATGATGCTCTCGTTATTTAATATACAATATTACACATAATATGAAAAAATGTCACCACCAAAGTGACCAAAAAATCCATAGATAATGCATAAAATAAAGCATATTTCATGATTATTTGTCCCACCTATAGACATCTCCATCTATGCTTTGACAATAGTAAATTTGACGTTCGAAAAAACCGCAAACGATTTTAACCACAGGCGTTAGTAAAAAGTTACCATAGTAAAAAGATCACACAACCGGCCCTAAGTTATTATTTCTATCATAGGTACATTTTAACAAAAATATTTTTTAATACTATAATATTCCTGAAGTATTTTAATTTTTTTATTATATTATATAAGTGACTATGTATTAATTTTCAAAGTAAAAAACATAATAAAAATAAGAAAATTAAAAAAAAAAAAGTTTTTTAAAATGCTTTTATATAATTGTCTCAGAGTTGTTCTAGGAAAAACTAAAACATCAGCATTTGACACCTAATCCACACACACTTCTAAAATATCTTAATATTAGCTATTCATGGCAATGGTTTATGTGAGTTGACAATAACTCCAACCCACAGTGCAATTTGTTTCACTTAACTAAATTAAAGAGATCACAAAATAAGAAATTAACGCAACAACATTATAAGAAATGTGGGTTTTGCACCAAAAAAGTCCTGTGTCATACATATATACAAATATAAAATATGCACTTACATGCATTACAGCTCCTTGATCGTATCCAAAGAAAATATTTTCTGAATTTGGCAATTCTGCATCCTCGGGTAAAAATTCAGGATAAGAATAATATTGCCTAATTTTGGATAATACTTGTGGATGGCAATTACCCCTGAAACAAAATTAAAATGAAATTAATTTTTTAAATGTACTATGTATACTTGGGATTTTCAAACTGAGGCAAAGCTTTGTTTCAAAGTAGCGCTATGAAAAGGCGTACTTGGTGTATGTTTTCACAGCAAGATAAAGATAGGGAAATAAATAATAAATATAATTTTGGGTTTAGTTTTACTTTAATCTTGTTGACTGTAGCAATTTAGTTGTAGAAGCATCATTACAAAATGAACAATTGAATCATTAAAATGAATTTTTTATTTCACCAACTAAGTACTAGGAAAAAAAGATTATTTTTCTACTAATTTTTACTTTTCTACAAAGTATGATAATGTGTATCGTAATTGAGAGAAGAGAAGAACACTGCCCACCTTGATATAGACTGATTTAGTGAAGTTGGCAGGGATCAGATGAAATGCACTCGCACTGTTAAATAATTGCAAATAAACATATTTTTTTAAATTAATGTTTGTCATCTTTTCTATTTAGGGCTTTTTACTATGGTAAAAACTTTTTACTATGGTATAAAAAGTTACTTCAGTAAAAAAAAATTGCGAAAACGAGTTGTTAGAAATATTTACTCATTGAAAGTAAATTTGGTAGTAAATTAATTTAACTCTCAGTTGGTAAAAAATATTTACTCATTGAAAGTAAATTCAGTAGTAAATTAATTTAACTCTCTGATATCCTATGGTAAAAAAAAAATGGTGGCCTCTTCATAGCTGTTTCTGACACATTGATAGTTTGAAAATTGCAGTATACGACAATGAATTATTCAATATCAATGGTAAAAAGTTACTATAGTAAAAATTTACCATGGCCAAAATTTACTACTCATCACAATAAATATTGAATAAATCTTTAAATGATTATATTAAAATAAAAAACATTTTAAACTCACCATCCGACATACCATGGATCTTGTCCCTCATCATTTCTAGCCCTCTCGTGCGTCATTGCGAATACTTCACGCAGTGAGAAGAGATCTGACTTGAAATGCAGGAACTGGCACCCCTCTTCTACACTCTCGTATGCCCCAGATGTGTGTTCGTACAGATGCTTGAACATGTCATAATCAAATGTCTCCATCGCCTTCCAATGCTTAATGGCTCCCTTGACTATAATTGGCTTTGATGAATAAGCGTATTTCTGAAATGAAAAATAAGCTTTTGAGATAATAATGTCAGAATTAAACTATATTTTTGAATTGAAAAATAATATTTTGTTGATTAATAGAACCTCCTTCATTTCCTGCAAGAACCTTCTAATAAATTTAAGCAAAAGTGAGTATATGTTGTTGACAATTCATATTAATTTACATTAAAATGAATCCTGAAGATTGGATGCAATGAAATATTTCACAGCTATGAGTGGCGTTTTAAATTTGACCCAATTTTCAATGAACTCTACTCTAGAGTGCGGAAAATAATAAAAATACATTAAATATATTTTAAAATAGATAGTATCCGATCACTGTTCTTATGGTTCAATATTCTTAAGGAATTAATAGTTTATTATCAAACGATCTACAAAACAATGTGTTAAAAACAAACCTTGAAATCATCTTTCGTGGCGTTGTAAAGGATGAGTGGTTTCGACACACCTTCACAGAATGAACAATCTGAGATTGGCCTGGTCGCTTCCCACACTAGGTAATTATTTGGTAAAAAACACCTAATGCCGAGAACATAACTTAAGATTAAATTTAAAGCATGTGTGCTTGTCAATAAGCAAACTAGTAAACTGATAAAAATAGCACCAAATATTCTAAAACTAGAATATTTTTGTTTGTCTTGGGCTCCTTTGATAATTTTAGGTAGACAATCATAACATCGCTTCAAATCGTTTATTTTCAGACCGGAATCGATCATATATTGGTTGAGATGAGTTAATTCGTCTCTCACAATGTCAATATCTTGTATTTTTTGACCCATTTTATTGTTTTCATTTGCACTGATATCATCTCGCATCCAGCCCACTGACACAACGATTGACAACTAATATTCATAGATTTCTTTACTAAACAAAGATATTATTTAACATTTCAGATTTTTTCTATGGACAATCTATAATCTATGTAAAGAAATACGAGAATAAATCATTTTTGAGTTATAAAATAATTATCCTTAGAAGAGAAGAGAAAGCCAAGAAGAAGAGAAGGAACATTGTTACATTGGACATTATTTTGCTCTTTAGATATTAACGTTTTTTTTTATATTAAATTTTAGTACAGTTTGCCTGGAGTAAAATATATAGTCAATTCTCATACATCTTCATATGTAGAACTTTGAATTAGTATAAATTGTTAAAAAATGAGATTATGTCATATTGAAACCGTACCAAATTAAAATTTTGTGATCTGTACGAAAGGAGTGTGCAGAAAAGTGTTTTACTTCAAAAAATGATCACCGAACGATCAAAGTGCGTCTCAAAACAAACTATTCTTTCTGTTTTCTTATACGCCAAGTAAAACTATTTCAGGCAAGATTAGCAATACACAATGGAGTCCTGGTACCGACACTGATGTATGGAAGTTAGGCCTGAAGCTGACAGAAGAGAAACGATAGTAGACTGAATGCAGTGGAAATGAAACCACTGATGACTAAACCAAGAATGTAAAAACAAAGAAAAAATTTAAAGCTGATCTCAATATAGTGAGTAAGATTAATAAATTACCACTTAGGTGGTTTGGTCATATGAAACGGATGATTAAGGAGAGAATAGTAAGTAACATATATAACGCAAGTGTTAATGGCACCTGAAATAGAGAATGTCCGCAAAAGACTTTGCGCGATCAAGTAAACCAAATATTGGAAGATGGACCTGTTAGAAGTCACAATAATCGGCGAGCTTATTTGAGAAGATGTATGAATGTGGATGAGGCAAGAATTGTGTGTCAGGACAGAAGAGTGTCAGGTGCTCTACCCTCTCTGCCTACCCCTGCGATAAAACGGCGTGATGGTAAGTAAGGAAAACTATTTCATATATGTATCGAGTTTTCCATAAACAATATACATCTCTTGTCTATGCCATAAACAACCATAGACAAATATATATTTCGATTTCGCGGCTTCATCTGCTGTGCTCGCCGTTGTCAATTTTTGATTGAAAGGATTGAAAATACTACAAAATGCCGCCAAAGAAGCGTGAGAAAGAAGGTGAAACTTCTAAAAATGGTCGTATCGAACTGAACCATCTTCAAGCAGATCATGAACTTTTTCTCCAGGCGTTTGAAAGTAAGTTTTCGTTATCCTTGGCACGCTCACCTGCTTTGCGTGAATTTCACTTGTATGCTTTGTTGATTGTACCCAATAAAATATTATCCATAATGTCATACATATATTTTATGTAGTCAGTTAAGCTATCTACCATTTTCCCAAACATTGATAATTTTTGTGTATCAAAATAAGCTAATGTTACGGGATTCGTATGCATGAATGAACTACGGTTTGAATTTTGTCATTTGTCGTGTATGACATAAAAGTAGTTTTGTGTATTTCACGTTTAGTCATCATATTCTTAAATTAACAGTCTATGTTAATAGCATTGAGTCAAGTCTGAGTTCACATAGCACTTAGTTTTGTCAACTCCTGAACCTTTGCTATTTATCGTCTAATGTTGATGATTGCGTCGATCTTATTTGTTGAACACGGAGAAAAGTAAATATATCTATTACCATTTAACATAGCATTACATTTAATATGTCAAAACCTAGCGTTCATACTCTCAGATCCATGTATCACTGGAGATGATTCATATAGTGATCAATTGGTGATTTTATACGAGTGCTATCTATATCGTTTCTGTCATTCATTTACTAGTTGTCAAAATCCATGGGTGATTTTATGTGAGTGCTATTCTTCTTAATATATCCCCAGTGCAATATTTCTCATCCCAAATTTTTGTAGCCTGGAATCTCAAGTATTTAATCGCCAATCTAAATACGACAATCAATTAAATCGTTTCTTCTTTAAGTTTTTTTGTGATTCCATGTTATAAAGAGGAATACAGTAGACTCAATTAGCTGGGGTCCAATTGGGTTGCGGATTGACCGGGGCAGTAAAAAATAACCTTTCAAAATATTATTTAAAATGTAAAAATATGTGATATGTAACAGAAAATTAAACTGGCTGCATTGATAATATGTGACAGAAAATATAACTGCCAACCGCGATTTCCGGTGGATGACAGTGAAAAATGTTTATAATTTAACCCTTGTAATTTATTTTTCAGAACCAACTCAGATATACAGATTCTTGCGGACACGTAATATGCTAAAGGTAAATACATAGTGAACTAATTTTGTAGAAGCAAAGTGCTCACAGAACGTAATGGCCTTCAGCTTCAGTATTGACACAACTGACCCTCTGCCAAGAGACACTATCGGTCGATTGTGTTGAAAAGGTAACAAGTCAGTCTAATCCGTAAACTGTAATATAAAGTAAAATAGCAGTACGCCACCTTTTGAAAGCTATTCTTTCTTCAAATATTTGTATATTGAGCAATTTTGAACAGTGTACAATTTAAATTTATCTAAACATAAATTTCATTAATATTATGCTTCAAGTTTTTGATTAAAACCATTGTTTACTAACACATTTATATAAAAATTCTTGCAAATATAAAAGTTATTTTCTGTCAATGTTATTATTTTTTTATTTTGTAGTATTTCTATCTAAATGACCTATTGAATAGCATAGTTGATTTTTTCTGAAGAAATCAACTCATATTCCTATCTTTATTAAGTTGCAAGGTATCATTTGTCGCACATTGTAAAATATCTTTGTCATTCAATACTCCGTGATCAACTACACTTTCATTTGAACAAAACCAATCATATACTGTCTGCTCATCAACATTTCTACACCTGTTAATTGGTCACATATCTCGTAACACTTATTCTTCGTGATTTTCTTCAAAATAAAAAAATTCTTCATCACTTACTTCCAATCCAATTTCATCGACATTGTAAATTTACCCCAGCATAAGATCTTGGGTTTCAAGTGCTTGAAACTTGCAGCTTGTTCATCACCGTTTAGTTTTTTGTCTTGAACAGTAATTAGTTGGATACTGTGCCTCTGGTTAAATCATATCAACAATTCAAAGACGCGTTAAAATCACTGCATATTTAATTCTTTATAAAAATATTTTGCTTTTGTTGCACTGTGGTACCCCTGACGCAAGCAATGCCGCTGTCATAATTTATTGCGCTACGCTCTATTGTAAACAAGTGACAATGACAACGGGATGCAACTCTCATAAAGCATTAGAACCAACTAAATAATAAAAGAAGTTTACCTTTCAATAAAATTCCTATTTTGTTTCATCGATGCCTGGAATCCATTATGAGAGAGACAGCCTGCTGTTTCTGCTCTTAGATGTCCTCTCCTACCCAAAGATTTCCTATTTGCAAATATTTTCTCCCTGATGGCATCTCTACGGCGTGTTTCCAATAAAGCCATAAAGGTATATTTTCATATGCATTAGGTAAGGATTACGTGGATTCCAGGCATTGATGGAAACAAAATAGGAATTTTATCGAAGGTAAAATACTTTTATTTTGTGTTCTGTATCGCTACCTGGAATCCATTATGAGAGATCTGTTTGTTATCACCTGATGACTTGACAGTCTGGCGTTATACGTCATCGTTTTTTATTGGCGTAAAGAGAGGTGCAAATTAGCTGTAAGGAGATTGTTCTCCAGGAGCATTCTCTATCTCCCGTTTATTTCCGGAAGGTGGTTTCGTTATGCCAATTTCTCAATATCTCAATAGAATTTCTTTATGGGGTGATTTTCCAGCCAATTCAGTGAGACTATAGCAGAACACACACTTCCTGGCGTTGCTTCTACACCGGCATCTCTTAGGATCGACTTAATCCAACATTCTATTATCTATCGCCTGCGAAACTGGCTCTATTTCGGTGGTCTTATTGGTATTATTTATATGGTCGTTTCGAATAGCTCGTCCATGCCTGGTTTTCATCTCGGTTGTAAGAGTGTAACTAGCTTTGGAGCCAGAGTAAAAGGTTGGTGTTCTTTTCCATTGATCCTTCCATCTTCAATCCTGATTGTTGGTGCTATACTGTGTCGGATTTTGCTCCAAAGGCTAGCCATAATATGATGGAGCGTTAGATTGTGTACTCTTCGACCCGATGCCATGATGAGTAAGATGGCCGCCCTTCTTGACACATCATATAAGGTTTTTCTCCTCGGTGGGTTCCTACATATCCAATCCACAACTAATCGGGGGTTTCAGATTTAGGGACTCTCAGTGCTTCCGCCAGTCCTATATGGCCTCCGGTTCTGGATACATTCTGCACGTCTGCAGAATATCATCTAAAATTTTGTAACGTGCATCACTGGTGAATATTCCCTGGACCCGTTCGAAAAGAGCCTAAGGAGACAGGTCCTAGCGAAACTGTGTGAACAGGCGCACTGTCGATTCTCTTAAATTCCTCATTCACTTCCAATTCGACAAAATTGGGAGTCACCGGTAGGCCGTGTCTCCGCATATCGTATGCCTGCCCATTTTTTGGAATCTGGAGATCTGATCGATGCGTTTCGGGTCAGCATTAAATACTGATGATTCTTTCACCACCATGAGGAGCTTGCCGAATTTCAAAATCGGCAGTCTATACCCTTGTAGGTTCCGGTTTAATAGATATAAGAGTCACGCTGTTTCCCAATAACACTTCTGTCAGGCTGCCCAGTTGTTGCAACAAGTGTTCGACATGTGGGTCAAACACCACTTCGATACTTCGCAGAAAGGTTCGAACTCCGAAAATGTTGAGGATTGCATCCTCTTTCTTTTCAAGCATCCCAGAACACTAGGTGGTTCGTTGAATGACCGGTCGCCTGCCGCCATTTTAGATTCGCGGTTATTGTTACATTTTTATGGAAGAAACCAACGAAATAACAAATATAGTCTCTGTCACTCTGCACTAATTTTAAAAGAAAATCGGTGGATAATAGCTAAAGAAAAGTATAAATTCAAGCGGGAGCGTGTTTGAGCACGTTTAATCGCAGCGAAAAAACGTAATATAAAAAAAATACCATTACGGCTTGACTGAAAACATGGCATAGGGATGCCAGCAGGGAGAAAATATGTCGCAAGTAGGGAATAATGGGTAGGAGCGGGTGTCAAAGAGTAGAAACAGCAGGCTATCTCTCTCATAATGGATTTCAGGCATCAATACGGAACACAAAATAAACATAAAATGAATGGTTTGAGAGACACAACGGACAACTGGTGTGCTCGACTCTAAACACGTGTTTAGCCGTTATGGACAATGTGTAACATTTTCGCTTAAAAAAAGTATTTCTTTGAAAACTTTCACAATTCAAAACATCCTGGTTAATTTGCATCCCGGTTGATCCATTCCCAAAAAATTGGGAGTCTACTGTACAAGTAGTCATCAGTCACTTTATTTGATAGGTATTATTATCATGATCTGTATATTTGCTTTACTTTTTTTTTTTATACATATGTCCACTACCATGTGTCCATATCCTAATTAATTGAGTTATAGTAACTAACGTATCTGTGTATTTACTCTACTTTATTTTTATATATCATGTTTACAACCATGTATCTATACAGCTATTGATACATTGATTCACGCTGTGTGATCGATAGTGAAGATGAAACGCGCTGGACAATCACATAAGAATCGTTTTTGTAAAACTGTTTTACGCAGAACGCGCATTATTCCCTCGTGAAGCGATGCATTGTGATTAAATTTCCATCGACCGACTCCCGCGCGCTGTCCCTCGCGTGCCTCTTCTTCGCACGGTTCCCGGGCATAAGCGATTTAGTGCAATACTATTATAACCTATCTATTGCAAATGATACAAGAGAAAAACTGCCCACCTTAATACGGACTCTGACCTAGTGAGGTGGGCAGGTAACAAATGAAAAAAAAAACATATAATAATTTAATAATTAATGTATTAATATAATAAATAAACTTGATTTTATGAAATATATTTTATTTAAATATAATTAAAAGTAACACGTAGGAAAATAAGATAAATTAGTTATTTAGTTCTATGTTTACATTTGCTTTTATTTATTTGTCTCTGTTTTTTTTTCCTTTTTTTTGCGGTGTTCATAAAACGAGTCTCTCAAACTGATAAATTACAAAATTTATTGATTTATGGAAACCACAGCTTCTTCTATTAATATGTGGTTTTACTAGATTTTTCGCATTATCAGTCAACAAAAGTCAATGGATGTTATTTTTTCATTCCTATTTGGATCTGAACTGTCGAAATAACATACCCAATAACACCACTACAATCTTATAATATCGTAAAATGTTGTAAGTGGCCAATAAATGGATTATATTTCCTTTTACAAATAGACAGATGTATCTTCACTGTCTTCAGAAACACTGAAGATCACTGCTTACAGGCAAAATGCTTTTGTGATCTAAATTAAATTAATCACCGTCGCTCTGCTATTGTAGGTCCAAAATTTATTTTATCTTTTTTGACAAAAATAAAGGCTACATAATACTTAATGATAAGCAATAAAGATAATTAAAATATGTTAAGAAAAAGTAGTGGAAGAATTTTAATGTGTTTTTTTATAATTAAATTATTCAAAATTTAATAGGCGACTGGATCCACTGCACCCATCCAGTTAATGGTTAAAAAGTTACACAAGTGGCTTCAAATAAATTACAATTTTTCAGTGATGATAATGGAGATAAATATGTAGTTGTCTACCTTCTGCTCAACTTGTCACTCTACATAAAAAACGTGTGTGATATTTTGAATTAAGCTTAGTTCATTTTTCAGCCTATTTTTCTGAATAGAAATCTCAGTTACATGAAACAGCGGATGTCTCGGACAAACAAGAACCGCGCCGACTTCAAAGTGGACTCGGTGCTCGATCGGGTGAAGGCGCGAGCTCGCAGCGAGACCCAGCCGCACTGCATGGGGGATTACATGACGCTGACCTTCCTCGGTTTTTACGATAAGAACCTCGGAGACAGTCAGGAATACCAAGTCAAGGCTGAGGCATTGCTGCTAAAGTTGTGTCACAAGAAGAGGAAGGACAGCTCTTCGGCAGTTGTGGAAGTTTCAGTAAGATTATTATAATCGTTAGATTTTTATTAGTCATGGATAATCAATGTAATCATTTTACAACATTGAGTGTGACAAGAGTTATGATATTCAGTAATGAGATGCCACTAATACACAATAATGCAATGCAAGATAAGAAGTCATTAACAAACTTAAAGATATTTTGCTTACACAATATCGAAAAATCTTTACATTTATTACATTGTCACTTTATACAATTGTTTTCTCTTTATGGTTGTTTGTAAATTTCTATTAAATATATTTTAAAATGTATCAACATTGAAAGATCTTAATTGGAGACCGATCAGTAATCAGTAGTAATTATGACAATAAGTTATTAAATTTTCGATTTGCAGTTTTTCTCGTGCTTTGATTCTAATAATTTCTTACAAGCTACATATAGAGTTAACAAGTTTTTCATGAAGTGGCTTTGCGCGGCCACTGCTAGTGTTTCCGTTACATTTACTTTTGTTAGGTGGTGCAGTGGCCACTTCGCGTCCAGTGTTGACCGCTGCCATGTCCTATTTTTTCATTAAACTTATTTTTTAATGTTGAAAATATAATTTATAAGACATATGATTCTATTAGATTTAATAGATAGAAACGCTACTTGGTGTTTTTCTTACTGGCAATTTTGTATTTCCACTGATTTTATACTTATCTATCAGTGAATTGTAATATATAAGTAACACAGTGCTTGATGGTTTAGTGGTTAAGATATTCGCTTAGTAGTCGGGGGTTCGAGCCTCGTTCTATCAAGTTAGCC
Source organism: Eubasilissa splendida (assembly GCA_031772225.1). NCBI lineage: Eukaryota > Metazoa > Arthropoda > Insecta > Trichoptera > Phryganeidae > Eubasilissa > Eubasilissa splendida. The sequence goes on along the minus strand of CM062854.1, from coordinate 3,145,537 downwards.
CTATTTTCGTAGCGCAAGCTTTTAGCTTATTTTAAAAATAGTAGGACTATTGATGTGATACGTATTCCATATAAGCATCTCTATTTTATTTTTAAAGAAAATGTTTACCAGTGAACTAATTACAATGTTATGTCTCTTCTTCAGGTGGGTTGCTGTTCTGTTCCCTTGAATCCTTCGCCCACGGAGCCCCCTGCGATGGCCTCTGCTCTGAGCATATCTAGCGAAGCCTTCTCCCCTTCACACGGGCCGGAGGTCAAGTCATATGTTCTCATGTTAAGGGTATCGGTGACTCAGCACCACAGGAACAACAATCAGATACGCAACACACCGGATGATAGTGGTGAGCAATCAGGTTTTCAAAAACTGACAATAATAGTAAATTGTTTTTGTTATGTGGTAGTACCATCATCACCGTGTTGGAGTATACATGTTTACTTTCCAATGATTTATTAAAAATGAATGATTCGCAGTAACATCTCTATTTAGCATTATTTATAAAAACACAGCGTAATTTTGTCAGCAACTTAGTTATAACACATAAAAAATGACTAAATTGTTTCTTCATTTCTATGTTCTTGATGGTAATTTATGTTTCTGAGTCTGGTGTATGATGCCGGTTGGTGTAGCAATAAAAAGCGTTGCTTACAACAATTTATTGAAGTAATAAATATATAACAAATATTTACAATAATATACTTAGTCAAGTATTTAATCTGGGAGACTCGGGAAGTAAGAGAGCACTTCTTTGCTTGTCACGGATTTTAACCGTTCGGGTCCCCCCCCCCACCGCACACCCTGTGTCCGGCAGCCTGATCGGTCATCCCACACACACTTACGTTGGTCAATGATGATGCGCGCTCATTCACCCACACATACATAATTGACAGACGTAAAAGGTATTACAATTTCAATGTCTGATGTTCGATGTGTTTGATTTGTTACTTTAGCAAACATAACTAACGTATTTAAAACTTGTGAGAATTTTCAGAAATGATGATACATATGTTTATTTTCAAAATAACATATTTTTTAAAAGATTGCATAAATTTCTACAGAAACTTTTCGTTTTTTGCTTGAGTTTCAGCCGTTTTGAACTTCATGATCTTTGAAATCATTTCAGCCAATTTGAACACATTGTGTCTTAAAATTAAAATAAATATAATTTTAAATTGGTAATTTATTAATTGACACTGCACAGTAATATTATACATATAATCTCCTTATTACGCAGATGAAATTTACATAATTTATGCAACCAAATACCTACCAGGTCTCAAGGAATCTGATATTTCACTTTGAAAAATATATATGTATGTACTCCTGAATAAAATTACTAAAAAATATATATTTTGTTCAAACTAAATCAAAGTGAAAATCACTTTATATAATATAGAGAATTATTGTTTTAATTTACACAATTTATCAGAAGGCACTTGTTCAGTGTCACATGGATGTTAAAATGTTACGTACAGCAGTTGCCGGTTAATATAATCATTGGTTATTAGAATCAGCCGTGTATTGTGCTCAATTTTCAATGAACGGATTAAACATCAGAAACACTTTAGTCTCTTTTTAAACTTGTATTATTATTTATTAGAATCAGCATAAATAATTTAACATGTTTTAGTATAACCCAACGTTTTTAGGTATTTAATTCCTTGTGCCATTACAGTTTTATGTTTAGTATTGCCCTGATCTTGGTCAAATGCATTATATGTTGTTTTTTTTTTTTTACAATTTGGTATGTTAAAAAACAGTTTGAATCTGTGTTTGATAATTCAAAATGTTTTACTATATTGAAAATTGAGTTAATTTACTTTGTACGACTCTAATAAACAAACTAAAATCAACCTCATTTATATATTGGCAAACATGGATATCATTACAGTTAATACAAATTTTCTTATCCCAAAATTGTTTTATTGTCCCTTGCGATTGGAATTCTCTAATGTGTGTGTAATACAGAACCGGCTCACAAACGCCTCAAAACTTCCGACGGCAGTCACCGGGTGCTGGGCTCGGAGCTGGTGGTCTACGATAAGCACAACCGCTGTTTGTTGCGCAGTGGGGAGTATGATTTGGTGCTAAGAGATGCTCTCCCTCCCGCCAGGTCCCCGCACAAAGGACTTCCCACTCATTGGGAAACATTATCAGAGGTAAACAATATTATTTATAACAAAAGACTATTGTTTTCGTAGTATTCACTTGGTTATCTCTTTCTCAATGTATAATAAATACTGAATTATCTGCTTTTGTTTTAAATATCATAAATATTTTGTGGTTTTAGTAGTGATCTAATTGTTTTTAAAAAAAATTATTGTGGATATATTTTGACACAGCCAACTTCACTTTATAAAATAGGAAATCATTAATCGACACTAATTAGGTTCCACCAAATATTGTTGATTAACAGATAATTTATTAAAATTTAGAAAAATAAACAGAATAAGTCTGTTAAATCAAAATGTATTTATTTATAATGGATTGTGTAGGGATTAATAACTTAACACACATACAAATACAGTAAAACCGCGATATAACGAAATTCAAGGGCCCAAAAAATAAAAATTCGTAATAACGAATTCCCACATATAACGAAATAAATAAAAATAATCCTACTATATGTTACGCGCCGTCGCAAAAAAATGTTGCGCAGCTTCAAAAAAGATCGCAAATTCTGCAAACAATGGAGGAAGAAGGCCATAGGGAACTGAATACCTACATATTTTTAGTAGTTTTGTTATTAAAACAGATAAGCAAATGGATAATCAAAGGAATTAAATTAAGAACAGAACCTATTCAACACCAATTGGAAGATATTTTTGTAAATTCCAGAATATTGCAAACACAAAACAATATTTTAATTGTGTTTAAATGTAGAGCCGCTTCAAACATAGTTTTGGGCATGAAACATAAAAAATAATTCAAAAATAAAAAATTTATAGTTGAATCGCGGCATTTTTATAAAATGAGTCGTATATAAATTACGAAGGTACTTTCCGGTAACGGCGGCAACCACTTCAATATATAATCGTTAAAATTGTTCACTTAAAAATTATCGTTAACATTGTTAATCATTGTTAAGATTATTTGTGCGATGGTTAAAGTTTTGCGAGAATTATCACGTACTGAAGCCATTTTAAGGTTTCGCAAAATATTAGGAAATGTACTTTAAATAATAAATTACGCTACACTAGTATGTATACGCAGATTTCAGTAAACACACGAAAACAATAGTTAATAGAAACACAAAATGCCGTACAAAAATAGTCCGTAAAATATTTTAACGAATTATTTATATTATTGACGAGTTCACACGAAAACAATTGTCAAACGAAAATGAATTTATGTAAATATTCAGTTCGGTCATGCAATAATCGCGTTAAAAGTGGAACAAACTTAACTCTACGGACGTTACACTGAGACTGACATTCCCAATAAGTACATACTGCAACTTTCGGGGGGTTCCTGTTATTTTTGTATTTTCCAGCTGTTTGGGTTTGGGATTGCAATACATATTAGAGGCGTATGCATACGTAAAACGTGTCCAAGTGAACGCCGCAAGAATTATGCCAAATGGTTTTATGGGCCTACTATGAACCCAAAAAGAAGTTTGAATTATTTTACTACCTTGTCGGCAGACCGCCGCGCACCACCGAAAAGGCCATAAAACCGTTCGCATATGCAGATGCAGCGGCGCGGCTTTGTAAGTGCGAAATAATATTTTCATCTTTTAACATTTTTTTATTTCGTTATAAATTTACGTAAATGTATTGGCATTTTTTCGTACGGGATAAAAATGATTTTGTTATAAAATATTAACGGGATTTCGTTATATAAATGCATTTTTGTATTAAAAATTTGGTTTTAGGGACTAAATTTCGATTTTTTTTTTTGATATACGTCATTTTTCGCTATATCGGGTTTTGTTATATCGCGGTTTTACTGTATATATATACAAATGTAAAAATAACATTCCAGGCACAATTGACACAATCCTAAGCATCTTTGCTACTTTAGCGTTGAGTGCCATATTAGGGTAGAAATGTCCTCAACAGTGGCGTGTCATGCCACTGAATGCATTACCTCGAAATTAGTGTGCACGTACATCATATAGAATATCGACGGTGGCGTCAGTTGATTGAATCCTCGAAGTCGAACGGTGGGGTATGACATAATATGAGAGCGTCGATTGATTGAATCGAGGTATGACTGTATATCTGTAGATTTTATATCACATATTTATTTATTCACTTGCAACAACTCTAGGATAAAAATTGAAAATTAAAATTTTTGAATAGATTATATGTATAGTAATAATTTTTTTAGCTTTTAGTTTTAATATTATGTGATGCTATGGTCCATGTCCTTGTGCGCCGCTGATTCTGTCATCAATCCCTATTTTTAGAAATATAAGTCAAAGAACAATACTACAGTAAATATAACTAATTTGCATTCCATTCTCTTTCAGGATATGGACTTTTCGGCAGACAGCAACCCATTTGACGTCTTCAAACTGAAGCCTACCTTGAAACTGAAACTCAGTTGGAGTCAAGAACCAACCAATGGGTTAGTAAACAGGCCGAAGCCTTACTCCGCCAGCTCCGAAGAAGGGGATGAAACAAAGACTGAATCCAACTCCAACAAAGAGAACAATAAGCCCGCCTCCAACTGCACTAGGATTAATAATATATTAAATAAGAATAATACCGATACCGCAGTTGCAAAGAGTGAGTTTTATTATGTATTTTTACTTTTAATAATAATCTTAAATGTTTATTATTCAGAGGCTTGTTCAAATATTCCGTTAGCCTTTCCCTTACGGTGCTAAAATAAAAACACTCGTTCCGATGCTGTAAACTCAGTGTGCATGTAGACTTTTACAATTTTTAAATCAGATAAATAAGAATATTTTATGTTTATTACTTATATTAATCATTAAAATAATAGTTGACGTATGTATAAGTGAATATATACAGTAAAACCCCGTTACACCGAAAAATGATGTATATCGAAGAAAAAAAAATTAATTAATTCCCTACAATCAATTTTTCATACAAAAATGAATTTATATAACAAAATTTCATTAATATGTATAACAAAATTATTTTTGTCCCTTACGAAAAAATACTGATCATTTATGTAAATATATAACGGAAAAAAAAAATCTTGTGAATGAATGGATTTCATACGCTATCAGATTCTAAAATTCTCCAATCGGTTGACGCATGTCGAAATTATAATCTGTTTTCGTATAAAAACAGCTTAAAACCATACAATTTACAAAAGTAAGCAATTGGTATCGAGAATAAGTATAATATTTATTCATATTGTTGTCAAAATTTATATTAAAATGAGTTTTATAGTCAAATTTAATTAAAATCTAATGGAGCGCGGATTTCACAACCGCCGTCGCCGTTTTGAACGGCATACTAACAGTGTGAGATATAATTAATAATATCGTATTTCATAAGACTGGAAATATATTATTTAAAAAATAATTATTGTGTTTCTGATATTAAACTTAGTTTTAAATAGTAGTCGAAGCCTCAAAGCATGTGAGTAAATATAGTATATTATTTAAAAATGTATGTTTTTACTAAAACAAAGTATTTTAAAAACGTCAAAAATTCATCAAATTGAATGATTTATAACTCCATTCATTTTTAATGTTTTGCTAATTTAGTTTCCTACAGATTTGTCACCGTAATCTTGGCTTCAAGATTATAAGAAAATATATTTCGTTTATGCATTAATTTAGCGTATTGACTCAATTTCATACCATGCCTAAAATGCATCTAATGGTCGCGGTATTATAATATTTAACATTCAGTTTATTAGTTTTATATTAATGTAAAGGTCCAATCTAAGTAATAGTTGAACACAAAGTCAAATTTATTGAATAACTTCTAATATAAATTAATAATAAAAACTCACATTTTCGTAAAAAAAACGCAAAAATATGAATTATTATTATTGCAAGTCTCGCCTTAAGCTGACAATGGGTGTCTTGTTTGCGGAACTTATGAACTTTTTTAAAGCTGCACTACATTTATTTCTACGGCGTGCGCGGAATATTCATATATTATGAAAAAAAAAATTTGCTTTATGTGGGAATTCGTTATTATGAAATTTTTTTTTGGCTCTTGGATTTTGCTGTGTATCAATTAACATTGATCATCATGAACGACAGCATAAGACACGTCTATCTCGGCCAGTGCACCCTCTGCTATTAAAGTGACGATCGGTAGTCTGCACCCCACGTACTGCGCCGATCGCATCTCTCCGCACGTACACATACACGTATTGACAAATTTACATCAGGTTCTTCGAGAAAACATTTTTTATTGTTGCGTTTAGTAAATAATTGTAATTATTTTATCCAATACATAGATATTTTACAGAGGAATACAGTAAAACCGCGATATAGCGAAAAATGACGTATATCGAAAAAAAAATCGAAATTTAGTCCCCAAAACCAATTTTTCACAATATACAAAAATCAGCAGGAACCCCCCGAAAGTTACAGTATGTACTTATTGGGAATGTCAGTCTCAGTGTAACGTCTGTAGAGTTAAGTTTGTTCCGCTTTAAACGCGATTATTGCATGACCGAACTGAATATTTACATAAATTCATTTTCGTTTGACAATTGTTTTCGTGTGAACTCGTCAATAATATAAATAATTCGTTAAAATATTTTACGGACTATTTTTGTACGGCATTTTGTGTTTCTATTAACTATTGTTTTCGTGTGTTTACAGAAATCTGCGTATACATACTAGTGTAGCGTAATTTATTATTTAAAGTACATTTCCTAATATTTTGTGAAACCTTAAAATGGCTTCAGTACGTGATAATTCCCGCAAAACTTTAACCATCGCACAAACAATGATTTTAAGTGAACAATGTTAATGATAATTTTTAAGTGAACAATTTTAACTATTATATTTTGAAGTGGTTGCCGCCGTTACCGGTAAGTACCTTCGTAATTTATATAGGACTCATTTTATAAAAATGCCGCGATTCAACTGTAAATTTTTTATTTTTGAATTATTTTTTATGTTTCATGCCCAAAACTATGTTTGAAGCGGCTCTACATTTAAACACAATTAAAATATTGTTTTGTGTTTGCAATATTCTGGAATTTACAAAAATATCTTCCAATTGGTGTTGAATAGGTTCTGTTCTTAATTTAATTCCTTTGATTATCCATTTGCTTATCTGTTTTAATAACAAAACTACTAAAAATATGTAGGTATTCAGTTCCCTATGGCCTTCTTCCTCCATTGTTTGCAGAATTTGCCATCTTTTTTGAAACCGCGCAACATTTTTTTGCGACGGCGCGTAACATATAGTAGGATTATTTTTATTTATTTCGTTATATGTGGGAATTCGTTATTACGATTTTTAACTTTTTGTTCCCTTAGATTTCGTTATATCGCGGTTTTACTGTACCGTAAATATGAATTCTGAGAGATAGTCACATAATTAAGAGGCAATGCCAACTCAGTTTACATCATCGGAAAGAAAAGGTTAAAAAGAATTATCTCACAGCCAAATTCCTTGAACATTCTTCAAAACTCCCATCACCTCTGTTTTTGCCTCTGCCTCAAAGTTTTGTACTTTTGATTTACCTTACCTTCTTGTTTCCCATGAAAGAGAAATCGTGTTAAATTCACTTAAGAAGGGTAATCATGACAACACTGTCGCTAAAATTATTTGATGCTTTATATTGTTACTCGTCGCTTTGTTGTAAATAAAATTACTGTTTAGTTTCTACGTGACAAGTCAACTTAACTTTGTTTATGTTTAGCAAACGGCCATACAGCCGGCGACGGTAAACCTGAGTCTTCCAGCAGTCTGCAGATCATCTACCAGTTCCTGTACAACAACAACTCCCGCCAGCAAACGGAAGCGTGTGAGGATCTGCACTGCCCGTGGTGCTCGCTGGACTGCGGGCGACTCTACTCGCTGCTCAAGCACCTGAAGCTGTGCCATTCACGATTCTCCTTCACATATTTTGTGAGTAAATCTTCTCTTAGCCTAGAATGTTTTGCAATCTCTAATTTAATTCAGGATATTGGTATTTCTAATCAAGAAGTAATAACTATTAGTGATGAGCTCAAAATCACGAACCGTGAGTCAATCACTGATATCTTTCGAGTCGCACTCACTATCAGTGGTTGAATATCTGGGAATATCATGATTTGTGATTATTTTTAAAATTTTATTTATATTTGGTTGTGAACCATTATTCCGCATATGAGCATACGAAACGAAAATATTCATGAAAGAATGACATTATAATTCATAATAAGCGCCATCTAGCAGGTTCTGCCAAAATGTTTTACACATTTTACCTGAAATGCCGAGAATTTGACCCGAAAATTAATCTCACATTTTTAAAGGGCTTTCATTTTCTTTGTGATAGTAAATTATATACACTATAATTATATTTGCTAGAATATATTTTTTACGCAAAAGAAATTTGAATAATATAAGTAAATACACTTAAAATTATGTTTTTTTATTTATTTTGTGTATTGTGACATCGTGTGGCGCGGCGCACGCGTATTAATAATGAAATTGTGATCACAGTCACAGTTTTCAATCACTGATATTATCGAATATCAATCACAATCACACAAGTGAGTGGAGAATAGCATTTTTTCTCATCACTAAAATATCTATGTATTAGATCGGTAGGAAAATAATTGCAGTTTACGACCTTCAAATTCGAATATGTTTTTCTAATTTAATAATATTTTCAATTATTAATCAAAATTTACTTTCAGCAGCAGCGTGGTTGTTGAAGGCTTTACATAAATATGATTTATTTTCCTACCAGCCGTATAGATTTATACTGAGTTTAACACACCTAGTGCAGTGTTTTAGTTTTAGTTACATATTCAAAATATGTGTTACATTGTCTTATTAGGTGCCGCAAACACCCATTTCTATACATGTTTATTGGTATTAGTAAGTCGCAAGCATCCCCTGCGACCTATTGTTCTTGTGACGAAGGTGTGCTTGAGCAATAATATATAATCGGCATTTGTTAATGATCTATAAAAGAGCCGGAAGTCAATGAGTTAATTTCAATCATGTCAGAGATATAAGCATTTTAAAAAGTCGTAGTTATGCGATTATTTCAATTTATCGGAATATCTTACTGATTCCAGATTATATATTGAATACAAAAAATAAAAAGTCATCAAACTTCGAGTTTTTGTTGGGTTGATTTAGGGCTTGAAGCAAATATGTAGAATAATAAATCTTCCATAACGGTACAGATTTTGTACGTACTCCTTGAACACTTTCAACTAGTAATTTAGTCAGAAATCCACCCATTAAATATTGTTAACCAGGTCTGTTGTGTTGCATCCCGTATAAGTTACAGAATAGAGTAGATGATCAAATGTGTAATAAAACTCGGCACTTTTTGTACACCACAGAAACACAGTTAGTGGGAGGCTTTGGGCAAAAGTAATAAACGTAACCAATAACAAGCTAACACGAGCGTGATTAATCATGTATGTATATGTGTCATTTTAAGACAGATGTTATTTTGATAAATGACTATGAATGTCAATAGTTGAATTAATCAATAATTCAATATTGTTTTTTTTTTTTCAACAAAATTGATTTTATATGTATATATTTATAATTAATACATTAAATTAGTATTTAAAACATCACAGACCTATGTTCTGAATAATTACAACTTCACAATAAGAATGTGTTCTCCTTAATAATTCCATATTCAATCTGTTGTTGAAAATATATACATCCACCTTCCAGCCTATCCCAAATGGTGCTCGTATCGACGTGTCCATTAATGAATCTTACGATGGCTCATATGCTGGGGCACCACACGCTGCGTGTGCCGGCCCCGCTCGCACAGGGCCTGGACGGCGTGCGCCACTCACACATGTATTAGTGGCTCGCGGGCGGCGCATTCCCCGCACGCAGCCCTCTAGTCTCACAGAGTTCCTGCAAGCCGATGATGCAGAGATGATGCCAGACGGGCAGCGACCCTATATTACCGGACACAATAGGTTGGTCTGTTTAGAAATAATAATAAGAGTGCCATTCAAGTCACCTTATGATATATAATATGTGTCTGTTGTACATTTAATTAATTAATTTCATACTAAAGAAACATTATTTCATAGTTTGAAAATTATTGTTATTTGAAATATTTCTAAACCCCCTCCCTTGCTCATCATATAAATTAGCATACTTTTATATTACATAATTTGAAAATATTGAGAATCGATCAAAATAAAATTAAAAACTAAATTACAACACCCAACTTATATCGGCCACTGCAAGCTTTTGAGACGTGGGGAATTCAAAAGATATAATTTGTAAAGTCTGATAAGTAACACAGCGTGCTGATTTTGCAGTGTTTTCTTGAATTTAGAATTGACCATGTTGTGCTGTATGTTTATTGCTTACAAAAGCAAATGTAACATTCTTCCAGCGTGTAATATCAAATGATTGTAAGAATTGTAGGCAGGCTAGCATGTTGCACCTGTATTAACACATGCAAGTATGCATATTTCATAATATATAATCATATTTTCAATTGTATTTAAACAACTGTCAAATGTTCGAGTAACACCTGGCAATAATTTAATAATTATTTATGCATTTATTTCTCCAGACTCTACCACCACACGATAACATGCCTTCCAGTGTATCCCAAGGAATTGGAAGTCGACTCAGAGGAAGAAACGGATCCCTTGTGGCTGCAGCAGAAAACCATGATGATGATCGATGAATTCACAGATGTAAATGAAGGCGAGAAAGAACTTATGAAAATGTGGAACCTCCATGTCATGAAGTACAATTTTGTGGGCGATTGCCAGATCCCGATCGCTTGCCAAATGTTTTTACAAACCAGGGGAAAAGAATTGCTAGAAAAGAATCTTTATAGAAATTTTGTTTTGCACATGTGTTCCTTGCATGACTTTGGACTGATCACTCCCATTGTAGTATACCAAACAATCCAGATGCTAAATCAAATTCTGGCGGAGAATAATGATTGTAAATATAAAATTAGAAACCATATCTTATTACAGCGGGAGCATTGGAAGTCTGTCGGGATGCATCAACAACCTTCAGTTGTCGATCAAAAATCTACGCAGACTTTAAGTAAACCTTTGTCGTTTAATTCCTTCAATGGGGAATCATCGCCGGCAGTCAGGCGCAAGACATCGACCATGCAGAGCTCTAATAGAATGGCCTCATCGAGTTACATTCAACATTCTACCACATCGGGCAGTGAGGCCAAGAAGAAACCGGAAAATGCTCCCCCCGCAGCCAACTGCTCGGTGGATACTCCGCTGAGAAGGAAAAGTGTGCAGGCGCCTGCCGCTAGTGCAAGTTCCGTGCAGTCCAAGAATGCAACAGTGACCAGCCCGCTGATGCCTTTAAGGAGGAAATCAGCCGGCAGTAACATATTAGCAGCCGCAAGTCATACTAGGAAGAGGTTATCGCTGCAAGAGAGAAAAAACTCCACTTGATTTGTGCCTAACAAATAATTGTAGAGTTTTGTTCCATAAGCATATTGAATCTGAGCTTGTCTGACAGATTCCTCCGGAAATCAATGTGAGATATTCTCTGCATTATTTTTTCACTGACTACTAAAATAGTGAGATATTTATAATGATGTTACTTTAGGTGTTTATTTACTAGTCTATTTTTACATTTGATTTATAACAAACAAATTTTTATACATTGTAATTTTCTCAATGCGGATAATATTATTTTGTTAGTCTCCTATATATCCACGGTGATATTTGTAACAATGGTTACAAAAGACAAATGAATGAACAAAACGATGAATAGTAGAATACCCACCCATGGTGACGTTTGTAACAAATATTACAAAATGAGAATATTATCAAAAAATTATTTATGTAATATAATAATATCGGACAATATCAAATTATTTTACTACAAGAGATTGTTGGATATTTTAAAATTACAGTGGAACCTTGATTTTATATTTTTCTGAGGACCGAGCTAAAATGTTGTAAAATAGAAGATGGTGTTAATTATTTTTTCAGTGTAATATGACATCATAATTAAAATTTTAGTGAGCATCAAAATTTAAAATTCTAATATTTCAAAAACCTCAGTGAAAAATTCCCTCACGTCACAAATCAATAATTTTTACATCACACAATTCAAAAATTCCGAGAAGCTATTGCAGGTAATTTTAGTACCGAAGCAAATTTTGACAAATTGTGAGAATACATAAAATTATGATTCCACTGAATGTTTTATTTTCTTTTGGTTGCTTTAATACAAAACGCATATTTAATTAAAAATAATAATTTTGAAGCAAGAAGAGCACATTTATTTAATGTGAATCTTCATTTCGTATAACTTACGAATTATTCCATAAAATTTTGAAATTTTATATTTTTACTAGTGGTCGTGTAATATTCTTATTATCTCTGGCCACCGCTGGGACCAGAGGGTTGCCGAAAAACAGAATTTTCCAGATATCTGATCATCACCCTTTAAATTACCATAGCACACTCTATATTTACTACTAGTGAAGAATTAAAATGTAATTTGACCCCTCTATGGTCCAGCATCGTATATATCTGTCGCTATAATTTTCCATCATGCCCAATGACGTAATGATGCGTGACAATCTTTATTTATCTGACATATCTTGTACTTTATTTCTGCTGTTTATAGCGACACCTATCGGGGAGACCTTACTTCAGTCTCTAAATACAAATACACTTTTATTTCTAGCGGTTAAATAAAGAACAAGTTATGTGAAATGTAAACTGAATGTGTAATGAAAATAAAATCATTTTTTAAGAACACATTTTTGTTGTGTAGTTGCATTTTCAGAACGTAGTTCTGTGCTATTTTAATACAAATTAAATGAATAACTAGAAATATATACAAAAAAAGTCTATCTATCGAAAAAATATTTAGTTGCTACCGGGATCCCTCGCGGATAGGAAGAGGTCCAGGTTCAAATTCCGGTAGCAATATTTTTTATGTATATTTTTCTAGTTGAATCATTAGTTTATATTAAATAAAATTATCTTTACTATTTAATTTAACATTGCCAATGGTTAAACCACTATTTGGGTGCCGGTCGCTTGAGAGTTTCGCTTATTTAAGTATCGGATTATTTAATTCCAATTAAGTTGTGATGAAAAAAAATTGCACAATTTGAAATTAATTTTAAATGCATTGAATCAAAAAGATGTTAGATTTCAGTCACTTTCTAAGTAATAATTTAGTTCTGTAGGGGTTTTTTTTTTTTTGAAGAACCTAAGTCTAAATCATCATCAAACATGATGCGTGGTTTTCTACCCGCTATCGTTATATTTGAACTATTATAATAGAGCATGCTTTCTCTTTGAATTTCTATAATAATGTTTTGGAATATATTTTTCATATTGTTACAATGATATATTTTTTTATATAGTGCGATTTTACCCAGCTCCCAATAATTTTTCATTTTACACATTTTTTGCCAGTTTTTTGAAACACATAAGTAACGGGTTCCACTGTATAAATTGAAATCCTCTCGGGAAATTAAGATAATCAGATTCATTTAATTAATTTGGGACACAAAACTAGCAGCAAATCCAAAATTGATATTAAATTGAAAAAGTGTATATAAAGTGAAATTTTAATAATTATTTGTGAAGAGGAATCATTACTGAAATGAAAGAACAGCGGAAGCTCTGTAAATATTGTTAGTACTTGCTGTGTGAGAAATGACGGGAGACGATTTTAACTGTGTGACATCTTATCAAAAAATATAAAATATACCGTGTATGAATATTCATACTTCCTATTTATATTTACGTGTTGAGACGACATTCTAAGATTTGTAAAAGTTTTATCGACCGGGTCGGCTGTTGTCGAGATTTAGCGATGGAGGGTGTCGCTGAGTGAAATCAGAAGGACACCGATACTGCTTTAAAAAGACTGATTACCAGGTTCTTGCAAAAGATTCTTGGATACTCATTCGGTAATGTTTTTATGAAACGAATAAAGCTAGAATACTCTCATTTGTAGGAAGTGTCCTTTCGTCAACATCAATAAAACTCAGTCAAACCATTGTATTGTGTGATGGTGCGACCGAGAGAATGTATGCGAGGCCTTATACCATATGCTCATTACAATATTTTCCATGCATTAATTGATAAATTTGTTGTAGGTTTCATACTTTGCCACCAGACTGTGGCAATACTTTTTAAACCCTTAGACAGACCTCAAGTGCGCCTTCGTAGGATGTGCAGTCTTCAGTGTATTTCCCCACTCTGAATTGCTCGGTGCATTTAGCAAAATTTTGTTATCTTAAAACTAGCTACCAAATTTAGCAATAAACGGTCAGACAAGAAAATAAACCCAGGAGGGAGATTTGAAGGGTTTAATGCAGATGGGGGTAACAGAGAATTGTTTTAGGGAGAAAACTGAATTTGACTTGCTAATGGGTTCATTGGAAGAGTACAATTAAGACCATAAAGCGTACACATCAACCATCCGTATATAGTATTGAAAGTTTAGCTAGGAGAGACTATTGGGATGGCTTCTCTGGTAGGGTCATCTGCTACAAGCTTGTATTAGTGAAATTTTGTAGATAATAGGATTGAATAGGAGGACTGAACACATCTATCTGATGTATTTCATTAAGTTAGCGGAAGAGGTATCTCCGCACGAGTACTGTTGGTACTCTCTAATAAAATTATAAGTCTGCAGTATGACAACTTTCTATAGAGATGAAAACTGCAATAAATGTATAAATATGTAAGCAGTTTTAATAGTATAGATAATAACATGGTTACAGCCCCTTCTTTTACACATAAAATGAAACAATGTTATTTAATCCAAGATGTTAACATGAATATGCGAGTGTTATGTACGTCACATTGATAATTGTATTCAAATAAAGATTTAGCTATGATTATGATTAATTTTATGGTGGAATTTCAATGGGATATGTTGGCAAACAGGCTGTACTATTGGAGGTACACAGTTGCCTGAATTATCTGTTTGGTTGCGAAAATGACTTACAGAATTAGAATCAAATTTTACAAAGAACTTCAATTTGTTTAAATCATATCATAATCACCATATATATAATATAGATTGAGTTATCGATATATATATTTTTTTGGCGTTATTACGAAAAATCCACCAAAATTCAATATTTCTCAAATAATGTTTGTATTCTTGATTTAACAATCTCTCCCCTATGTATCAATAGTATTATGTAATGGTAGTAGTAACTGGTCTGTTTGGCTAGTCGATAATGTGATAGTTATAATTTATCAAGTGGAGAATGAATGTTGTCCTGCACTATTATCATGAAAATACATTTATTTATCAACGTATTTAACTTGTGCTAGGTAGTTGCAATATTACTGCAAAATCTATTTTTCAATGCTGAATACATAATGTACTGTGACGCTTGACTCTGACACTGCCCGACGGCAGAATCGGGATTTCACTAAATGAAGTGGTCTGTGTCTTGGCTATGTATTTTTTCAACTGGCCAACTCAAACAAACTGCGATCTCAGGTTTGGTTTTGATTTCTGAATCTGGTGTCTCAGCCCACTCGGCTATAACCGATAACACAAAAAGCATAAATATTATTGTATTTATAATAGATACACACTACAAAATCATATAATTTGTAGCACAGTGTAATAAAAATATTATTGTTTCACCGTAATATACACAGTCTGAATTTGATTGCGCAATAACAAATTCTATGGTTATATTTTTAGATAACTATCCTATGATCTGTTCAAAATTATAGTTGTTTAATTCTCTATGAGATTCATGTGTACGTAAAATTCTATCCATCACATCAGATTAACGGAAAATCTACCGTTACGTTTCGACTTTAATTGAAAATATTATAATTATGCAGTAGGCTCCCAATTTTCCGGTATAGATTATGAAAAAAAATTCCGAATCTATTTATCGGTTGAGAATGAGCATTGAGAAATCATTAATCAATATAAAAGTTACAAAAGTCATGCACTATTACGCGGGCCTGTGTATCGTAGAAAGGTCGCGCGTGTATATGTTTGTGTACGATGGTAATGCTGCCTGGGATATTACAGGGTTTTCAAATAACTTTCACTGACAAATTCTGATTGAATATTTATCAAAATCATTTTTTCAGCGACAGTGTTGGTCATCCTGCTGCTCAAAATAATCAAGAAGCGGTTCCGTGTAATTTAAACCGACAGCGTGGTTGATTTTTTCTGAATAAATCAACTCATTTTCGTCATCATTAGCTTGTACATTATCTTTATTATATAAATTGAGTTATGGCTCAATGGAAAGACTTACATGTGAATAATTTTTAATAATGAGAAAACTAAAGGTGTCTTCATGACAGTAGTGTGTGAGATAAATATTTGAGTATTTCGAGTGCAGAATACCTCATAGGTATTCAATACAATTAATTGACTACAACCACTGCCAAAATTGTTATGAATACTGCCAATTTTTTAATAAGCTTAAGTTCTTATTTGTTATTCATTTTACTAATTTTAATGTAATATATTATGAAACCAGTATATTGTTATATGTATTTGATGTACTTTGTTGACTGATGTAATGAATTTGAAAATATGTATATAAATACGTACATTTCATAGGGAAAAATGAAATGTATGCAGCTGAACCAATTTCAGAACTAGTACAACTTTTGTTTTTCAGCACTTTCCCTTAAACTATTGCTTCATCACTTTTTGCATACGTAGAGCTGGCCATAGTACCGTGTTTTATTTTGTCTCATGGCATTTATACATATTACTGAATTAAAATTTTATTCATACAAGTTTTTTAATTCTAGTCAAAAGTCTGTTTTGGGATCACATAGTATTCATAATATTCAGAAAATTAAAAATAAATGTATCACTGAAAATTTGAAATTGATCCTGTATTTTGAAATGTTGCTGATTCCATAGTTATCTCAAGTTGGACTAAAAATAGCATTGTGTTCATTTTAAACGAGAGAAATATTTCATTATTTACTAAAGTGGAATTTAACAACATTTAGATCAATTAAGTCTTGGAAAAAAAATTTACATAGTACGAATTTTTTAGTACATATATGTTAAAAACCAAGTCCAATATTAAAATCTCAATTTGTAGCTTTCATATTAATGTAATTACATTACCTAAGACTGCATGCAAAAAAATTGTGGGTTTTCATAGAAATGTCATTTTTTAATATTATAAATTATTATTTTAGGTGTCTCGCAGTTATTTCCATTAACATTTAAAAATCATGGATGTAAAATGAAATATTCAGTTATAATATAATTAAAAATACAAATTCAGTGCCTTTGCATAGAAACACAGTAGGTAGACTCTCATCATATTAGGATCAGCTATTTCTGTAAATATTTACAAAAATGTCGTAATTTTGTGTAAATAGTTTTTTTTTACAACTGACCAAATATTCTCACGGTGTTTGTTTCACATGTATTTGTAAGCTTTATGATTTAAATTAATAAATCACTATTTTGTCTTGTAAAGTTTTATTTTCTCATTCTAATTCTGATGTGTCGATACATATTTATTTTTGCCAATATATTGTAGTTTTAAGATAAAGGATTCAACTCTAATAAGATTACTGAAGGATTCCGAAACTACATGAGTCTACTAAAATGGATGAAATATTAAAACTAAAATAACTGGATTTTTAGTTTTTGAAGCTAATCAGTTTATGTAAAAAAGAGTGGTCACAAGAAAACCTGACCAGGATTAAATAACAAAACCCCCAGTGGTTAAACGCGAAGTTTTAGTTTTATTGTCTAAAACATCCAACAACAAAATTACAGTTTCAATTATTACAAATTATCAGTGAGTAGGTACTTAAAAAAATAATGCAAATTTACAATATTGAAACTGCACTAAATTTTAGAATGAAGTATTTTGTTTTACATAAAATTTCCTGTCAAAATGTCCAAACTTGGCCAGTCGAAGAGTAATCTGAAAGGCAATGATATGTCATTATTGAAAGATGAATACCATATATCAGGCCATCATCCAACAAGCTGTGCGATGAACAATGGTAAAATATTTATATAATCGTTAGGTTCTTCAAGGGGTTTTATGTTTCTGTGACAGAAATGGTAAAAATGAAAATAATGTTTAATTAAATTTTTTGATGTGTCAGAGTGTCTTAACCTATCGCACATCTGGAACAAATGTTTATAAGTCTCCCCAAAGCAAAAACTTATTGAAAAAAATACTGTAAATAAATAGTAGACAAAGAAAACATTTGTTTTTAGGCGTGCACATTTTTTACATCCATAGACAACAGACATGCTCGATAGGTTAATTTTAAATTTTCAAATTGCTATGTTAACATTCAAATAAATATTCATTCAGTCATTTGAATTTAAAATTTTTCAACTATAAAATCTGTCTATTTCAGACAAACTACCCGTTAAAACTAGCACTTATTTATCTTCTATGAATAATGACAAGGATGAAGCTTCTTCGAGTTCGACTATTCATAATGACAAGGAAATGGATATTTTACTAAAGGAGAGTGATGTAATTTTTGAAAGAAATAATTTGCAAGATAAAAAACAAAAAACTGAATTGGCAAACATAAATATAATATTGGGCGAATGCAGAATTCAAGATGTGGTTGAATGCGATAAAAAAAAAAATACTAATTCAAAAGATATTTTTAAAATCACAAACAACGATAATGATCGCATCGTGTTTCCAACTCGTCAAAGAAATGTAAGTTTTTTAAGTAAGTTCCTCGAACGATGACTAAAAATTTTTTTGAAAGTAACTAGATTAAAAAAAAGTTACAGTTTGTAAAGAGTATATTAATAAATTTTCATATTGAAAAAATTTTATGTAAACACAACTTCCCTTGAAAACTTTATCTACTACACTATCACAAAGTATTTCAATGGTAGACAAGACATTCTTCACACACGTTTCACTTCTTTCACATCAATTTTCCTACTCGATTGATACCCTCAAGTAGTAGCAAACTGTATCCCAACATAATTTATATGACATGCGATAAAAAAAAAAAAATTCTCTAATTGGGTGCAATACTTTTCAGCGATTATGTTTACACCCGGTTTTAAAAACTCTACTCTGTAAATGGGGCTCTTCCTACCCCATCAAATGCAAAGTGTCAATTTCCTTATGATAATTTTGCGATTGTAGGAGCGGATTCTCCAGACTTACACATGCAAGTTTTCTAATAGGATTGGAGTATAATATCTATCTCTCATACCAGTAGCCTCTCATATAGCGATGATGAACGAGAAGAGAAGAACAATTCGTAATTCGGTCAACTAAATTTCTTTTGCTTAATTCGTGCGGTACCCATCTATTGTATTTTAAAAGTAAATCCATGTTGTATGTGATCTGACACTCTTTATGGTACTAAGCTGAGTCTTTCTGCAATTTCTATTACCGTTGACTATAGCTTTTCTCCAAGTCTTTCAGAGAGAGGCTTGTCTTCAAGGCCCATGTCACCGCCTCTAAATTTAATAAACCATATTTTGCATGTACAAACATTTATGGCAGTCAGTCCAAAAAGAACACACTGCACTCTCATTGTTATTCTTTGCATACTCATAAAGTATACAATGTCATAAATGCACTTTATCAACTGACATTTTTCAGCACGGTTGTGCCTACAAGCTGAATACATATATAATAATGGCCAAATGTATTTTGAAGTACACACTATATACTAAATACATATATGGTAGTTGGAATTACCTAGTTAGTTAGTACATACATTCAGGCCTATTCTCAAAATTGCAATATTGAAATGAAGGTGATTGTTACACCAACCCTCAAAAATAGACAGATAGTTTTGACAGATTATGGTACGTTTATCTCCCTCCCTCTCTCTCATTTAAATATAACACGGACGTTAATTTACATACTGTCTATTTTTGAGGGTTGGTGTAACAATCACCTTCATTTCAATATTGCAATTTTGAGAATAGGCCTGATTGTATTTACAGTTCTTTTTGGAAGAAAAATACTACAGAACTTTTTGAACCCCTAACGTGTAATATATATGTTTTTGTGATATATTTAGGCAAACAGTGAATCGCATAGTACAGACTGCTCGCCACTGACATAAATATTGTATTTAGTTGTGTAGACATAATATGAAATAACATAATATTATGTTATTTTAGCCTGTTTAGAGAAAATGATCAATCAAGATAATCTGGTAAAAGTGCACCATTGACTGTTTCTGCAAATGCTTCATCAAAACTGGCTTAACTATTAATCATCTGGAAATTATGTTTTATATTTTAATGTTTTACTTATCTTCGATAGGTTGGTACGAACAATGTAATTCGCCAGAAGTATAGAACATTTGGAACAAATGAACCCGGCTTGAAGATGAAACCAGCAATACACAAATGTGATCTAAATAGTGAGTTACATGATGCTTTTTCCAATGACAATTGTAAATTATTAAGTAAACATTAAATATTCACATTATTGGGTCTCCAAATATACTGATACATTTAATATTCTCAGGTGAGCCAAGACTTGAGACCAAAGCGCAAGAAAGTGAGATAAACATTATGAAAATAACCAATAAGAACAAAGCTGTCAAGTTCAATCCTGAAGTTCAAGTGATTTATGCCATTAAGAAAGCGGGGAACAGCGAAATCGTTTTGAATACTATTGAAATATTAAACAAAGAAAAAGATCAACAGGCTAGAAATCATCAAATGCGAAAGTCATACTCTTTAATCAAACTGAATACATTTTTGTTTTGAAAGAAACTTTACTAAATTATTATCAGGGCAAAATACTAATCTCATTTATAAATATCAAATTTGTTTTTACATCTATTTTAAATGCGAGTGGTGTAGTTTTGTTGAATATTTACATTGTTCTTTATTATCAGTCCAATGATAATAAAGAACACTAAAATATGATTAGGATTATTGAACTGGCAATATTATTTGTGATTTCCTTCTTTATTAGGTCTTTTTTTTCTTCTACAATTGCAGGATTGAAGCTTAAAAAATACCTTCAAATTTTTTTAATTTGTACATTTATTATCCTGTACTGTGTAGGTACCGTGTTGTCTTATATGATATATTGTTGTATGTTTTTGTAAACTTTTTACTACTATGAATAATAATTGTGATTTATTATGTAATTAGTGATTTATTAATGATATTTTCGTAGAAAGCAATCACTTTGTGGTTTGACATATTAGATTAAATAAAACACAATTATTTTGTAAAAAACAATGAAGTTTATTAAATGCCAACTGATTTCGCTTAGCTCAAGCTTCTTCAGGGCGTATTTAAAACTAACAATAAATTATATATATAAGTGCACTCTTTTTGTATATACATACATAATATATATATACATAAATGCACTCTTTTCGTATTTACTATTAGTTTTAAATACACATGAGCTAAACGAAACCGACGGGCGTTTAATAAAATCTGTGGTTTTATACAAAGTGATTGTAATTTATTCATTTCTGTGGGAATTAATTTCTCTAACCACATTATTTACAAATTTATTGACTTGGTAACTGAGTAGTTGTAATCCTTGCCTATTGACCCAAATATTGTGGGTACAATCCCTATTCCCAGCTAGGAGATGAATATTTTAGTTTTAAATTATTTAATATACACCAGTATCAGAAGACTTATTTTTGATCCAGAAGTTTCTGGATCAAAAATAAATACTTGGTTCAAATTCTAGTCAAGATGTAGTAAACTCATATTTTTCATAAAATGGAATAATAGATGTATTAATTATAAAGAAGACAATAAAATATACGTTTCAAATTTATCGAAAATGTAATTGGTTGATATGGAAAAATGTTAATACATATATTTCATAAAAAATTTCTAATAATTTTTGTTATTTAAAAAAATATGTTAATAAAAGATTAATTTGGATATATCATTAATTTAATACATATTTGGAATGGACAAAGCTTTTTACATTAAAATATTCCAACTTATTATATACGCAAAAACATGATTTATAAATGGTACAGGCTTCTTTCTCTACTGTAAGGAGGATAAAATATTATATGAATATTGAATATAAAAATTATTGTTTTATAGAATTAGGCATACCACGTTTTATCCATGGATTAAACATTTCCAGATGATATTTGCCACAGAATCAATTCTTTCACTCTGTCATACTGGAAGTATTGCGGGAAGTCTATCGGAATCTGCTCAACCTTCCAGTTGTGTGAAAGATTTTTGTATTTGGCCTTTTCTAAGAGGGTGAGGAATGTTTCATAACACGGAGCCACCGAGTCCATGTCAGCAAGTGTAAAGACATATCTTTTTTCTAGAGCAATTATTATCTTTTTATGTGGAGGAGTATTCAACAACTTTTCCAGGACGTTAATAAATGCTTCCGTGAGATCATCATCATAGATTACTGAAATAATAAAGTACCACATATAAAGTCAAATTATAAAGTTCATTGATTTTATCTAAATATTTTTAAGGATATGACATGACATTAATGTTCCCTCTAAGGTGTGCAGGGCTCCACGCGCATACAATTTAGCATTATAGCGCACACAAAAAAATATAGCATGCACACAATTTTTATCAAGACTTCTTCATGTTCAACCTTCTATCGAATGTTGGCGACTATGTTGATTTATACTGTATAAGATTACCAAAATTTTGGATATTAAACCACATTCTAAGGTTACATAACCAAGATAACCTCTTTCAATCTACACCTCTGCTGCCTTCTGTCTTCCCTTGCATAATAAATTGTAAAAAATCATATTTTCATTACGGAGAATGTGTTCGAAGTATGCAGCTTTCCGTAATACATATTAATTAATAATGCAGTCAACCCAGGTCCTCCCAGTAGCCTTATAACTGGTATGCTAATGTTTTCTTTATTTTCTCCCCCAGCGCACAAATAATAGCATTAGCCCTTAAAATTGTACAAAAAAATATATGTGCACACCATAACTAAAAAGAGGGAACATTGCCTGACATCTAGGTAAAGAACAGTATTAAGTGTGCCTTTTATTGTTTCATGTATGACAATTTATTTTAACTACCATATATACTCGAGTATAAGTTGAGAAATTTGTTGCCATTTTTAAATAATAAATATTAGCTTTGACTTATAGTTGAGTCGCAAAATTTGCTGCATGTCGTGCTTTGCCTTAATTATTTATAAATATTTTAATTGATAAGTGAATTTAAAATTGAAATTAAACGGGTAAGAAGTTGAGTCGAAGTCGTTTTTAAGTTAAAGATAACGGAATATGCAGATCCTTATGGAAATTCATGAATGGCGAAAGGTGAAGCTGCCAAAAACAAAACGGGATCATTGTGGAAACATAGCATGTTATAACTAATGTAATAGAATCATAATTATAATGTAATAACTAATTTTGACTTATACTTGCGCCGACGATTTCTGACACTTTGAAGCTCTAAAAATTTACCTTCTATGTACTTATACTCCGATTGCCTTATAATTAATTGTATACAGTACATTAAAATGTATGTTTTACTTTCTATGATAGATTTTAATTTTAAAAAAATTATCAATTTGGCTGTCCTTTATCGGGGACACATTTAGCAAGCTCATCAAACTTAACTCAAAATCCTTCTCAGTCAGCCCATCCATAGTGTCACTGTCCAGTGTATTTCATCTATAATTGAGATTGCAAATAACTCCTGCGTTTAAAATGTCAGTTTAAATTTACTAAGTGACTAGTTATCCAACTTACCATCTGCAGCGAAAACAATATCTACTGATGATAATTCCTTTTTGATTTGCGGCGAAAAGTCCTTTGTAAAATCTAAACTAGTTATTAAGAACTGTGATTTGACTAGAATTTCATTTAATTTTGCATTTGTCTTAATTAAATTCAGTATTCCTCCCAAGTCCACATCTGAAAATTGAAATTAATAATTATAGGGAAATCCTTGGGAAAAAGTTTCATCGAGAGCAAATATCAAATTAATGATCTACAAATAACTGTTTGATGTTTGTTCATTTTACCTGTACATATTACTTTCTTGGCGTACATTGACGCAATAAATGAGGTGAGACCGGTCCCTGCTCCTAACTCCAGCACGGTGCTGTTGTTTAGGGCCCCGATTTGGCCCCAATGGAGGGCTAGATCTCCCAAAAGGAAAGCTCCCCTCCATACTTGCAGCCCAACCAGTGGTAGTGCTGTACTTGTACTATGTTCTATAACAATGAGAAACAAACATAACCACAAACTAAATCATTGTTTTAAATACTAATTAATACATTTAATTAGTATTTAAAATATCACAGACCAATGTTCTGAATAATTACAACTTCGCAATAAGAATATTTTCTCCTTATTAAATCATTGTTTTTCCCCCAATACTGTATTATTAGAAACTATTGAAATGTCAATCTCTAACCACACAAAGTTTTCCAAAATCAATCAACCCGGTCAATTAAATTCCTTTAAAAAAAACATTTTCATTCATTTAATAATACAAATGTGTATGTACCTATTTGAACAACTCCTTTCTGTGGTCTATTTACAATCAAGTCACCATCCTCGTCATAATCAATTCCATTTGATTCCTGAGGATAGACAAATGGAAACTCAGAAACAACATCTAAAAAGTAATAAACCAGTTGTAAGTTTTTCACAGAAGTAAGAACTGAAAATAATGTAAAAGAAATTATAAAATAATGTAAAAGAATTCAACATGATCTGTGATTTTCTATCCTTTATACTAAATATTAAGATGCACAATGTGTGAATAAACCGTGTATTCTTTCTTTTCTGTCTATGGCTGTCATATTCCAGTATGCTTTGAATGATATACATACTTAAATACCACTTGTAAAAATTATTAATTGTAATATAATACAAATTAAATCAACTAGATCTATACCATAATATTTTAAAAAAGAAAAGTGCTTATGGTTAAAAGCATAAAAAACAGGTGTAACAGAATAAGATGTGGTAAAATTTTATTAATACAAATTAAATGAACCAATTAGAAAGATATACAGAAAAAATATTTTAGTTACTACCGGGATAAAATAAGTAAAATATTTTTTCTGTCTTATCTTTCTAGTTGATTCATTTAATTGTTTTAAATATACCACAGAACTATGTTCTGAAATTGCAACTTCACAACAATGTATTCTCCTTAAAAAAATATATAACATATTGCTGTACTTATTATTTAAATACCTATAATACTTCTCAGTTTTGTTTTTTGACTTGGAGAATATATCAATTTTCAATAAAAAATGTTAAAATATACAAAATAAAACACGTAATTAAAATATATGTTCGTTAATAAAATTATCCTAATTGTGTTGTACACATTTAGTTGTTAAAATAACTTACTGCCTTTAATTGACGGAGTTTTGGTTGTCTTGTAATTCGATTCTGAGTAAATTTCAGAAGTCACTTCGTAATCGGGCATCTGGAACTAGAATTTTTTCTATTTTAGATTTTTTGCCAGTTCAATTCGAAATCGAGCCAAAAATTCACTACCAGATTCTTATTTATTTTTCGAATTGTGCGAGCGCAAACTCGACTCATAACCGCCGCGAGTCGATGTTGTACATACTACTCATACTGATAAAACAAAGCACAAAATGCTTGCTATTATGAAATGATCTGAATGGATATGGGATGCACATCATCCAAAAATAAAATCCACGGTCAATTATAAGCGGCGACGTTAATAAGCGCCAAACTTTTAAAAGTATGTCGCAAGTCGTGCTCATAACTCCAATACCTAATTATTATGATTTAGTCTTGATAATTCTACCTGTTTTCTATTCGAAGATCAAATAAGAAAAAATGTATTTAACAGGTATATTTTTTTCACTGAAAGCGTCGAAAAACTTTACGGTAACGACATTGTTCGCACTCGAGCAACTGAAGGAAAAAACTTACGTAAAACTATGTGGCGATATTTGGGTCGCCGCCAAGGATTTTTATATATTTTCTTTGATAAAGGTTATTTCTGATGAGTTAATTTCGCTAATGAAATTTTTGAAAATGGCACCACGTGACGTATTGACACGTCGGAAAATGGCGGGAACGAACCGTACATAGTGAAATTGAACTAATATTGCAGTTTAATCAATTTACTAAAATCAAAACTAACTAATAACTGATCAACTAAAAAGATTATTGTACATAATATATGTTTTTTGTTCAACATTATTATTATTTTTAAACAACTGACTGCAAAACAACGTCGAGTAGTTAAAGATAACATTATGTTGAAAAATTAGGTAATAACAAAACTCTATTCCCAACTTCATATTGTATTCTAAATGTTTTTTAAAGTTCGCAGGCCCTGATGACGTTCTGTTTTGAGGTGCTATTTATTATTTTAGGGAAACTAATTTCAACGTCATTGACCTTCCAGGCACGTGACTAATTTGTAATTTGTTTCATAAGTCACAACAAAATATGTGTTGCTAAAAATCACAAAAAAGGTTAGCGTACGCACCATATTTCATAATGAAAATAATTACAGAAATTTTATAGTTTTTCTTTTAATAAATAGCATTTACACGTATATCATAAAAAATACGCTGACGTTTCATCTCTCAACATCTCAACCGCCCGTTATCGCCGTATCGTATTGTTATATTCTTATTCTTAAGTTGTCAGATTTTTGCATGGTGAGCAATGTGAGGGTGTTATGTCAAAGCTAGTACTAGGGATGGAGATTTGATTCGACACAATTGATGCAAAAATAATGGTGAATATATTTAGTGGTTTTTAATGTTATATTTTTTTCCAATTCCTTAATCTACTCAACTCAGTGGAGAAAGTGTTGGTAGTTGGTATATATAGTTATAGCTACCTCGCCCTTGATACTTATATATCATCATAAACTTTCTCCAAGACAAGTAATACATAAAACAAAAAATGCAAACCTACAGATGTAATTATATGAAATTAACAAGTTAGTTTCTTGAACAGTATTTATTTTATTGTATGAATCAAAAGGCATAATATTTCAATAAAAAAAGCGTTGAAGTAACTGGGATTTATGTGTTTACTTATCGAAAATATTGTGTTGTATTTTAATACATTTATTTTATTTATAAATGGTTTGTCTTTTTGGCAATATTCATTGTTGAATAGCTGTCATCTTCATCATCCCTGACTCTACAACCCAGTATGAGTCCTGACCTCCTCAAAAATACACCACTGGTCTCTGCATTGAATTGTTTCCCGCTTATTACTGACGCCAAGACTGGATAGCTTGTCACTTGTATTATCTTGTCACCTCATTTTGGGTCTATTTATTTTTCGTCTTCCTTCAGGTTAAATTTGTATAGTTTTATTGTAATTTCCCCACGGTCGGGATATCATTTGGCTTTTAGTCTTTTATGTTTAGTTAATTATTAAATGAAGATAATACAACATAAAAACAGCAGATTACCACATGTTATTCATAAATCAATACAAAGTAACTCATGCCTAGCCTAATGTCTAGCATCATCGAAATTTTGAATTCTGTATTAAACTAAAGCTCAAATGGACTTCCTTATAAGAAATAAAACTAAAACCGCATAAATTTATATCACGGGAATGGAATACGACGATACTATGAATAGTACGTCGTCCTGATGGCGCATAGTCCAAGATTTACGTCGGCGTTCCACTTCTGAAGAAACTGATAAAAAAATAATTGATGTAAAATATCCGTCCATATTACATAACAACGTAAAATAAACATGGCTTATCTTGTCACATGGCAATGTAAAACGAAAAGATATTCGACATCAGAACGAAACGAACAGACGACCGCAAAGAAGACATCAAAGTAAACTATTTTTCGTCGATGCATAATTCAATTACTCTATGTATAAAATAAGATTGAAAATTGTCTAAAATGTCATATTATAAATAATTAAAATAAAACCATTTTTTCAAAAATGTATATTATATTTAAATTATTTTTTATACATTCTGTTATATTTGAAATGCAATCGATTCAAAATGAATTTGAACGAAACTCGGATTTTTTCGAATGTTCGTAAATTTTTAAAGTACATTGCAAAGGTATATGATTTGAGTTATTTCTGTATAAAACTTACAAGAGTTCTATATAAAACTAGTGAGAGATTAATAAATTATTTGATATCAATATACATACCCATTAATTATTTATTCCCATAATTATACGCAATCGATATATCGATTGATGGCACCCAGCTCTCAAGAAAATGATAATTCCACCAATCAGAGAGACCCACGATCGACGCTGCCACGTACTTGACGTGCGGGCCGGCATCTATTTCATTTTGGCATTTCGCTGGCATCGTCTTCTTTCTGTTGCCGGGTTTTGTGGTGAATAGTTAGGTTTATTTGGTGCATTGGCGGAATTTCAAAATGTATCTCTGGTCATCGGTTTGTTTAATGTTAGCCGTATTCAATGCGGCTTACAGTGAAGGCGATATTAAATTAGAGGAGAACGTATTAGTTTTGACCAAAGAAAATTTCCCAAGTGCTGTTGCCGATAATGAATTTATTTTAGTCGAATTTTGTAAGTATTCTCATTTTTGTTACATTTTTCTATACTCCGCTACCGAATTTGAATGGTCTTTAATTTATCTTCCTCTCTTTCACTGAATACCGAAGCCTCTAAAAAAATAATATTGTTTTCATATAAGAATGACACGTCAACCAGTACGTATTTGGAACTGTGATCCATACTCAAAAGAACACGTCGCCGGCAAAATCTTGAAGTGACGCGTACTCTTTTTAATTTTATTTTTTTATCATTTACCCCGCAAACGATTTCTTAATCTCAATATGGTTTCATAAACTTGATGTAAGTAGGTATTATTGGAACACAAAGAGTATTCCTAATTATTCGGGCAATTATAAGGGTTACACAAATGGAATATATTAAAAATATATTGGTCCCAAGTGGTTCTTAGAAAATTTTATAAATGATTGTATTTGTAAATGTTAAATTTTTGTTTTTGTCTGCTGATGAATATATATATATTTTATTTGAGCCATGTTCGGAGCGGAGTCTATGATTTAATTTAAGGATATTTTTTATAGAAGTACAGAATTGTATTACTTATTATATGTAAGTGTTGTATTGAACCTTTTAATTGCCACATACATGTACATTTACGTGGCATTGAAGCTATCTTTCCGTTAATCTTATCAAAATAAAATTATTAATTTTCACTAGTTGATAACCAAACTGATTTAAATTATGTTTATTTTACACGAGTAGTAATTATTTATCAATATTACTTCATGATTTTTTATGACTTGTGGCTTATATATTACATTATATTGTCTTCAGATGCTCCATGGTGTGGACATTGCAAGAGCCTTGCCCCTGAATATGCCAAGGCAGCTACTCAACTGGCTGGACTGGACTCACCTATTAAGCTGGCCAAAGTAGATGCTACTCAGGAGCAGGAACTTGCCGAGCAGTTTGGAGTTAAGGGCTATCCAACTCTTAAGTTCTTCAGGAACGGCAACCCCGTTGAATACAATGGTTAGTGGTAATAATATAAATGTTTCAAGGAGAACTGGAATTCTGGTATATGCTGCATTTCTCCCAATATATTTTGTATGAAATTATGATAAAATTGCTGTAATATATTTTTTGTGAGTTATATCTAGTTTTGATGTCTATGTTATGGTAAAATAGTTTGAATATAACTAAAATTATAGAAGTAATTGTTTTTTTAATTATTGCAGGTAAAATGATTTAAAGTAATGTGAAAAGATTGTGGTATGTTTGCGGTACTTTTTACATTAATTAGTATAATTAGTGCAGCAGACTTGTCATTTTTCAACATCAAACTGGACTTTTAAGTACTTTCAAGTAGTCAAGTTTTATGGAAAGATCATTCATAAGATTATTAAAATGAGAGAACTTATTTGATATTTAATCGAAAATGTGCATAAAATCAAGAAAGTTTTTATATGAGTATATTTTATGTAGTAAACTCAAGTGCTGCAGCGTATGAAGCCAGTTTATTTAATACATATTAAATTTAATATGATTAAATAATGTTTTGGTTTGTTTTACAACTAGTCATATCGAAAGTTTGTATTGTTCAATTTCTTTCTTTATCAGTGAAAATTATTACATCATTTTTATTGATTTGAACATTATTACACGTACAAACCTTCTTATTAATTAGTATTGTTTATGTAAAAGCCCACAAGGACGTTGATGAAAACCTCAAAATTGAACTCCAATTACTTTTCTCTTTTGTAATGTTTTTGCTAATATGGCACGATGGTGTGGATTTAAGCAGATTGTTCAATAATTGTGCGTATTGTAATTTAGTGTCTGATGTTAAATCAGTTGCCAACAGCCTGAAAATTGACTTTTAAATTTATTCCTGTATTAATATTACATGGTGTAATGGGCATAGATAGTGAGGTGACTCCTAATCTGCTTGCTGCTTAATTAATTTATTCATTTTACAAATATGTGATAGTTTATTGACTGATTGCTGACGGACGAGTACTAAATACCATTCAGATCCTTGGTCTCGCTTATCATTTTGGAGGAATTATTGTAAAATTTTGGACTTTAAGAAAACTGTTATTTTCAACCATAAAGTGTGACTTAAACATGATTAATGTCAATATGTTTGTTTTCAGGCGGCAGACAAGCTGACGATATTGTCGTTTGGCTGCAGAAGAAGACGGGACCTCCGGCAAAGGAACTGACAAGCGTGCAGGAGGCCAAGGACTTTGTGGAGTCAGCCAATGTGGCCACCATCGGCTTCTTCAAGGATCGCGAGTCTGATGCTGCCAAGAACTTCCTCAATGTCGCCGCTGGCCTCGACGATCAAGTGTTCGGTATCACCAGCAATGATGAAGTTTACGCCGAGTTTGAAGCCAAGTGCGGAAGTGTCGTGCTCTTTAAGAAGGTAAAATTATACAGGAAATTTAAGAATGGCATTATTCACGGGATGTGTGAACCAAATCATACACTCTATAAAATGGTTTATTATTTTAATCATTGTTTTATTGTTTATTTTCCAGTTTGATGATGGAAAGGCTGTTTATGAAGGAGAAAATGTTGAAGCCGACCTTAAGAAATGGGTCTCTGCTGAAGCTCTTCCTCTCATTGTTGAATTCACTCATGAGACTGCTTCAAAGATCTTCGGTGGGGAAATCAAGAACCATCTGCTCCTCTTCTTGTCCAAGGCATGTATTGTCAGCAGAGAAATCAATTTCCATAAAAATTGTATTCTTTATTAAACAAATGATTTTATTTTCAGGAGGCTGGAGACTTTGCCAAGTATGTTGATAATGTGAAGGCTTCCGCCAAGAACTTCCGAGGAAAGGTCCTCTTCGTTACCATTGACACAGATGAGGATGATCACCAGAGGTAATACATTTTGTCCACTTGATCTGATTGTTATCGTATTATAAGTACTAAGTGCCAAGTACTGGTAGCCAGGAGCAGCAGGATGTATATAACGAGGAACTCAATATTACAAAATAAGTACTACAAATACAACATGTTTGTATATTTACTAATGATATAATTGCTTTTAGAATTATGGAATTCTTCGGCATGAAGAAGGAAGAAGTGCCATCCATGCGTCTGATTGGTCTAGAGGAGGATATGTCTAAGTACAAACCGGAGAAGCCAGATCTATCTGCTAAGAATGTTGAGGTAATTCTCATTCCCAACATTAAACACCTGTCGTCCAATTATAGAATAAGTTGCTACTCATTGTTCACATTGAAATGTATTGTTTAAATATGCATTTTAAAATCAATAGTTGTTCACTGCGTGTCTATATTCACAACCAGATCTCCGCCGTGAATATTGAGGTAAACATTGCCAATATGAACATTAATCATTTATGATTCAGTTTAGAAGACTTAATCTTTTATTTACATTGTAAAATCAATTTTAATTCACATCACATGTCTTCTAAATAGTTGTGAACTAAATATGGCAATTATAATAATTATGCCCCATACTATACACCCAGCTTCATAAAAACTTTGCATTGCATTCGGAGCTAGCTAACTAATTCCCTTACTATATTTTTTGGCATACATCGATAAAGTTTAAATGGCTTTCTGGGAAATGCAAGATTCCTCCTGAGTGTGTGATTCAGCTATTACAAAATCTGTCGTAAAATGCATTACGAAGTTCAGTGCACATTTAATCGCCTCGGTACAATTCTATACTAATATGTAGCTAGATAGCTCGACCCCAGAAAAATAATATAATTTGGGCAATTTTCATAAATAAATACATATTATTTGCTATCCCGCAGTCCTTTGTGTCAGACTTCTTGGCTGGCAAGCTCAAACAGCACCTCCTGAGCCAGGACTTGCCCGAGGACTGGAACAAGACTCCCGTGTGGACTCTGGCCGCCTCCAACTTCGATCAAGTTGTCTTCGACGAGGACAAGAATGTTCTCGTAGAGTTCTACGCCCCATGGTGAGAAAGATATGCATTTACAACCTTACTATAGTATTTCTAT
Organism: Eubasilissa splendida; assembly: GCA_031772225.1. NCBI lineage: Eukaryota > Metazoa > Arthropoda > Insecta > Trichoptera > Phryganeidae > Eubasilissa > Eubasilissa splendida. The sequence continues at coordinate 3,112,993 of CM062854.1, read as the reverse complement.
TATCTTTGGTGTAACTTTTATTATGTAATTCTGCTAGGTTCTAAAACTGACCGACATAGTCATTAGATTCCTTAAACCTGCAGATGTGGCAAGGTCAAGGAGACAATTTGAACTCTACAATCAGTCATATAGATAATTTATTATCTTACTGACACCTTATCAAAAAGCAAGGTGAGGTCCATGATTAGATTCAAGAGTCATTTGAGTGATATATTATGTAATCTTAATAACTTTTTGTACATTTTTTCATTGATGCTTTTATTGGCGATAGCAACAAGATATAAACTATAATTAACCAATAATTTGGTAGTAAATACTTTATTATTACATTTTCACCATTATTCAATCTAAAATACATTAGTGAATGAAAGAATTCAAATATACCATATACATTAGTGAGAAGGTGATGGAAGATGAAGAGATAGCAAGATCAAAAACCAATTGTTGGTTGGTTGATTTTGCACGCATTTGTTGTGCAACATTCTTTTCAAATGATGGCAACCCAACTTTGATATTTGTCAGGTGTGGACACTGCAAACAGTTGGCCCCCATCTATGACACTTTGGGAGAGAATTATGCCACCTCCAAAGATGTCATCATTGCCAAGATGGACTCCACAGTGAATGAGCTGGAGCACACCAAAATCACTTCCTTCCCCACCCTGAAGCTGTACACCAAGCAGAATAAGGTTGTGGAGTACAATGGAGAGCGCACCCTGGAGGGTCTCATTAAGTTTGTGGAGTCAGGCGGAGAGTATGGCCAGGCTGCTTCTGAGGAGGTGAGCATATTGCTGTGATCTTTTTTTAGTTTAATGTAATCGTTTGCCTAAAAATAAACTTTATTTTAAGCGTTTTGAAATTTTCCATATTCAGTATAGAATGTGGATTATAAATTGAAAATTTTATGGTTTGGTGATTTCACCTCCCATGTTTCATAAATCAGTATTGATCTGAGAAATCTCAATTTATGAAGAATGCACCGAATATTGAAAACAAAAATGCCACGTTATTTATTGATAAATAGTGTTCTGTGTGCAGTTAACATATCGGGATTGGCTTAGCTTCTTTTGGTTCAAGTTCCAAGTTCAGAGTCATACGTAATGTCTTGATGCACGCAGCTTTTTGATCGCATGCGCCCCGTGTGAAGCATTCGTATTTCACGATAAATTTATTTATGAAATAAAGTTGTCTTCGTTATAGATACAAACAATAAATGTATTGTTTCAGTAATGTGTTTTATACTAAAATGTTGATCCTTTCATCCATGCACAAAGTATAAAAAATCATATTTACCCTTCTATGCTGATTAAATTGTTTAGCCAGTAATACACCTCTAAACACTATTATAATTTAGTCAAATGCAATATTTCGAAAGATGAAGTGGTTTTTTAAATACTGCACATATGTGACACATGTCTTTATTACAGAATAATATTTTTGGATAATTATTTCTAGTTTCGGCACCCTGATATATGGTATCGGGTTTTGTATGGTGGTATATCATGCGAGTAATTTGTTATTTTTGCAGGCTGAAGAGGAAGATGAGGATGACGATTCTCCGAGGAAAGACGAGTTGTAAGGGAAGAACTAGGAGACTGCGGCGTTAGATATACAACACACACAAACTTCATATCTTCCAGCTATACATAAATCAATCATCATAATATTCTGTCAATGTCTTGTATAACGTATAAAAATTTGTTTTAAAATTATGGCATGTGACAGGATCTCCTTTATCCGTTTCCATAGGGAAACCTGATTATCATACAGCGCTACAGTTAGTTCCACCAGTCCTCTATTTACATTAAAGCCACGGGCTGGCAGTGGCTGAATTCAACTATTATATTTTGTGTGAACATATTTGCATGCGTGTTCAAACAGTCACAAAGTGGATTTAGTTCATCTACAATGTAAATTGAGGACCGACAATCCTTCTATGGATTCTGTGGGTAAAGTTTCATGTTGTCGACTATGTCGATCTATATCCGAAATAGAAAAATCCCATCAAGGGGTGCTTCCGGATGAAGGTTTGCAAACTGCTCCACGTTGACTGTATGAATGATTCAAAGTTGGTTGTGCGTTGAAGACTTAAATCTTCTGCTAAATAAATATTTTTGAGTGATAATAATTCAGTTTGCTTTCATTTCTTCCACATTCCGAGTGAGGTTCGTCACCGTGCATTTATTACTAATAACAATTAATTTATAACCTCCACTTTAACGGTTCGAACTTGGAAGCTTTTGTTGAAACTTCGAGAGGAATCTGTATTTATGGATATTGCCTTTTTTTATACAAAGATTTATTTTGTCTATCTTTTTTTTAAACATTTTTAATACTATTGAGAGAGATGATGTGAATTGTTATTTATGGGTACTTCTTAGTTAAGAGAAATAATGAAGACCGTACTGACACAAAGGAACCAGAGATATATTTTGATGATCAGATAATTGTTATGTTTACAAATGTAAATGTGTACCTTGTACCTCGAAACAACTTCGAGTGGTCATTCATTACCATCATGGGTAAAGTACGCCGATGTAATTTGTAAAATATAAAATAAATCTTCCAAAAATGTTAATAGCGTTGTTTTATTAATTCGCAAAGTGACATTGCGCCGTATCCTGATGACTGCTGGCAGAGTTCCCCCGATTTAGTAAGATTGTCATGATATTTACTTTAAATGAAGGTTGCAACTAGAGCCTCCAATCCAAATATTCGAACCCTGAATATATTCGCCTGTTTTTAAGTATTCGTTATTCAAATACTTTAAAAAGTCTTCGCTCATATTTATATTATAAGATTTTTCTAAACGAAACAAAGGTTTACGAACCCTGGAAGTCATATGCAAGCATTCATTCATTCAAGTATACGATTTTTTTCTCTAGAAGTACCGCTATATGGAAGTCTGACATCAAAGATGTAAATGCCTTTGTCCGGACATCTTTTGCATTTGACTTTTTTTTTTAAGTCTTCTGCTTATCTTTATGGTTTTATGACAACAAGCACTTATTATACATTGTTCTGTCAATGATGGAGTCAGCTTTCTATTATTCTTTAGTATTTATATCTTTCGTAAATACTTGAGCCGACAAACAAGAAGTTATATACAAAATAATAAAAAATAACTTGCACATGGGGTGTGAGATATGAAGTAATATAAACATATCTAAAATTTTGTCAGTTATCGAAAGAATACTGACTCCTCTTTATCTCTACGAAGAGTTCGAGTTCTGCAAGTTATTAATCACGAATCTTACATTTTTGGAGAAAAATTTTCCGGTAATTAGTCTATATGGATTTATTATCCTATTTACAGGTAATAACATAAAAAATATTGAATTTCAAAATTGAAATAATTTCATTATTTTTGGGTTTTTTAATGTTTTTTTGTTGAAATAATTTTCCATTAAGTTTTTGTTATTATATATTTTTAAAATTAAAATTAATTTTACTGTTTTATGCACTTTTTTATATTTAGATTTTAAAAATTAAATTTTCACTATTTTTTATTGTTTTTATATACGTATATTTACAAAATTGAAATATTTTTTGTGTTTTTTTTTTAATTTGTATTTCTAAATTCAACATTATTTTTCAATATATTTTTTTTATAACATATATTTAAAAAAAATTAAAATAAATAAATTCTCTACAATTATTGTTTTTTTTTTAAATATATAGAATGTATTTATCATCCGAAGTAAATTATTCTTTTCTTAAAAATTTCACGAATATATTATTAACTATTTGATATTCGAATAGTTGGAATCACAAATATTTGGAGGCTCTAGTTGCAACATCATTAGTTTTCTTTGTATAATCTACCCACCTCAATTGTATATTTTGTAGAATTTATAAAACTTCAAAATACACTGCAAAGTTTTGGCCACCAATACACTTTTTTTTAAATGAAGTGGATCCGTTAGATCTAATAAATCATAGTGTAGTGTAGTTATCACATCAATGACTGCTCAATCATAGTGTGGTAGAACCTGATTTATACTTTTCTGGGAATCGTCGTTCAATTTAGGGCAATCGTACTTTTGTATAATATGATGTAAGTGATTTTGTTATTTGAAGGAATACAGTCATTCTTTATCACTCTGATATTTGAAACTCGATGAAAAGCAATAATAGATATAATGGGGACTGACAAATTTTCCTCACAAGTGATATATTTAGTCTATATCAGTGACGATTAAACCTTTTTTAAATTCACAATTTTCTCCTTTAGATTTAAACTTGTCAAGTGTCAAAACTATACAAAAGATTTGTTTTATCAGAGTTGTAGATGTCTTCATCATTTGCCATTGTTGGTTTTTCAGACTAGATTATTCACAAACTTTTGCTTATAAAATGTGTTGTTTCTCGAATTGATAGAGCCAACCGTTGTTGCATATAAAATCAGTGCAGCAAATTTTTCCACCCGAGCCTGCATGTTTGAACTCGATTTTTTTTTTTTGGTTAAATTGTCTTCCATTGCTGATATGTTTAAACATTCATGCCATATTTTAAACTCTCGAATAATTGACTTTTTCGTGGATTTATTGTAAAGCCAAACATGTTTGTTTCTAATTGCATAAGTTTGCATTAAAATGACAAGTTATCATTTCAAGAATGCTGGGAAAAATTGGTGCTTTAGTATTCCTAGAATTGGGGACAACCATAGCAATTACAAATATTTGGGGTGTTCCACTAGACACAAAGTGGTTATATCTGTGAAGCACACTCGTTAAAATTGTGGGTGTATGCACTTATTTTTGTCCCAGTTTTTGTTTATACTGTGATTATATATAAATTGGCTGCTAATTTGGTATATTTTTTATATGCCTTACAATTTTGTTTATTTTTTATTTATTATAATAGCATTACTAGAGAGCAGCAGACTTATAATTGTGCAAGTTGCAAGAAGCCCCGCTTTCTAGAGGGCCCTCAAATCTCAAAAAGGGAGGTAAAACCAGGAGCAACAGTGAAAACAAACAGGAATTTTACCCCCAAAAATACTAGCAAATCCAATTGTGCTCAGCTGCCAACAGTACTCGTGATTTTGTTCCATCTTTGTCAAATCGTTTGGCAGCTCAAGCATTGTCCTATATTTGTGTTAATGTTCATAGTTCACATTGTATTGCGATGTTATAATTTCTTAAGTGTTACATGGGCATATTTTAATCCAAAACAAAGCACGATTTTGTTGTAAAAATCGGTACATATTGAACTTGATGTATAAATTATTTCAAAATTATTATTAATTATTAAAAATGGGTGAGATATAGCAAATCTCCAGAAACTTTTTTTTTCTGTGTACATAACTTGAGAACGTCTTATCTGAAACATACAAAATAAATAATTATGTTAGATGTCAACATCTGCAGAATGATCAAAGGATTTTTCTAAATTTTGATTTTTACCAAAATAGTGGTTTTACTGAAAAATCAGTTTTGTCTTTCAAAATTCTCATTTTTCCTTAATAAAATAGCAAGTTTCCATTGAAAAAAAAAATTCCTTCGATCATTCGGCATTTAAAGATGATTGGTGAAATAGTTTTTGAGATATTGTGTACACCGTATCGACCTTTTTTGAAAAATGTATTTTCGAGAAAAACCCAAAAGTTCAAATTTATGTAAATTCTTTGAAATTGTCAATTCCAGGCCTATATAGGAGACTTTCTGTTACCTCTTGTATAGCGTGCAGCTACCTACCCGTATACTCACTTTGTGAAAAATGCTCTGATTGTTGGATCGAGATATTCCCTAGATGTAATACTTTAAAAATGTCAAAAAAAAATTATTTTTTTTGACACAGACCAGTGCGATGAGCCCCTGCACCATACGAAATTATGCAACATTTTTGCGAGTTGCTTTTTTTCTTACAAATTTAGTGAATTAGCGGATAACTTGCACTGATCAAAATTTGTTATTAACAGTCACTAGAATATCAAATTAACAAGGTACTACTTACTACTATTTTAATGGACCGAACTGAGAAACTGATTGAAACTGAAACTTGCGTATTTTTTTATACTTGCCACTCCTGTTACAAATGAAGTGGTGAGAGAGCTTGGAGAGTTTTGTCTCAGTTCTGCTGGTAAAGACATCAGATTTAGCTTCTTTTTTTAACATTACGACAGGCCGGAGGCCTGTAGCAAAATAAATCACAAAAACACCCCGGTATGAGAACTCAGCGCCTTTTCCACTGGACTATTGAGTGTCACTGAGGAATTTTTGCTGTATGTTATAAATAAAAATCAAGTTTTATTTAATACAAATATTTTTTGGCATATATGTTATATTAGATGCTGTATGAAAATGAACAAAGATACATTTATTAAAGAAAGCAAACCTGTAATTCATTTTATAAAATTTCAGTTGGAGGACTTTAGTAGGCGCTTATTAAGTAGAATATCAATTAAAAATAATATAAATGTTGTCTTGCACGTACTTTCCAAAATGCTCTATATATTTTGTTGAATATCAAGGGCAGAAGTGGAGTCATATTTGCCCAATAATCCAGTCTCATTCTCGACATCTCACTGAATTTAGAAAATTACTTTTTCTTTTTAAAACTTTAACTATAAGTTTACTTATATTGCATTTAAATGCAATACATATAAGTAAACAATACAATTGGGAGATGATAAAATTTTAAGAATAAGATCTTTTTGCCTCTGTAATTAACTTGCATCATGTTGAGCAAAAAGGCAAAATAAATTATATAAGGGCCAGAAACAGTGATGTATAAAAGCCAAAAATGTATGTTGTATAAAAAAATAATATTACCAATAAATATAGAGAAACTACATTACTACATAAAAATCTATACTAATAATTGTTAGAAGAACATACATATTTATTTAATTATGTAATGATATCATTGAGAAAGACACATGTCCAGAAACACAAGTGCCAATTTCATCAAATGTATTTTTTCAAGCAATTTGATTTGAAATCGCACTTTTACAATTACGAAACGCGTCCAATAAACAAAATCCACGAGATTAATGAACATAAATGTTAGAAAAATATATCATATTCAAACTGAATCGATAGCTTGTCCATTGTCAGTGATATATATTTTATTTTATATTAACCCGTAATATATTTATGTAAAGATATGAGCACGAAAACACATTGCTGTATTTTTATATTATTATATTTTGTACGTGGCTTATGCTATACGAACCATTGATTTTCATATAACAAGTAAATGAGTGAAACAAGCTTTGTACTCACACAGTTAACCTGTTACTAAAATAATATTTTATTATACATTTTGTATTTAATATCAGCACTGAAATGTTGTTTTATTATAACATGTACATGGGTGAAACATTAATCACCCGTCACAGAAATTTGTCATGTGCACATTAAATAATAAAAATGAGAGCTTGCTTTGTGCTCATCACTGCACTGGTCATTGCACAATTTTTCAGATAAATGTTCATCTTGTGACGTTTTCAAGTGTAATACCAAGTGTTTTTTATTAGTAATAATATTAAGTTCAAATTTGAACCGCTTCTGAATTTTTTTTTTAATTATCCGAGTACAATAATGAGTTGTCTGAATATGGGCATATCTGCCTAGTCCACCAGCAAGCGGTCACTGAATCATTTTTAATTTGTGGCACATATTAAATAAATAAATAACATGTCTAGATTGTGTCGCTGACTAGTTAATGAGGTACTTTGTACTGAAGGTCAAGATTCCATCCTGTCAGCAGCTATTCTATTTAGTGGTACATATTTTCGTAGCATGGGCACTCAGTTTGAAAATATTAATATATGTACAATAACATTTGATATATAATTCAGCTAATCACTATTAAAAACATTTTTCATTGCATTCAATTAAATTAAATCATTAAAAGCAGACTAGTAAATGAATAGACATGAAATAAAGTATACATACAGGAAAGGGGTTTGGAACATTAGTTGCGGAATGAGGGGCATTCTACACACATTCCTTGTGAAAACACAAATCTGATAGTTTATGACACACAATAAAACAGTAAAAGTATTTACTATTCGAAAATTAAACCTTTGTGTAAATAAGATGTATTTTTTACATTAATGCATATTATATTGTCAGAGTTTAAATTTTTGTTTCAATCGAGTCATGTACCTATTTAAAAAAAGTTGCAGAGCTGTTTGATCGTGTAAATGGTACCAAAGTGATCACTTAGGTGACACCAAAATGAAAATATTGATACAAGGAATTTCCGTCAGTTCATGTCTATATATTTGGTAGTCTGCAATTTATGTACCTCAGATAAAAATATATAATTAATTAGTGACCTGAGAAATATTTTTAGATGATAATGATGTATTTTGTATAAGTTTTACATATAGTACAACTATTATAAATATTTATCTTATACAGTCACTCCTCAGTTAATAACCATCTTGCTTAACAACCCCTTACATTTATGATCATTATCATATGCCTACAAACACCGTGCCCATTGTATGAGAACCATCAAATCACTGCATTCCATTGTCAGCAGAGAATTTAATGTTATAAAATGTGTCACATTGTCTACCTCTAGCACCGAGTGAACAGCCGCCGAACAATGTTGATGACATCAGGGAATACTCCACCTCCTTTAATTTACAGTGCTCGTTACCTATGTTCAGTCAGTCATGATCGATCGCAAGTCATGCACGAATTATAAAACTTTACATCTTTAATTCAAATTAAATAGTGAGGAGTCTGTTCTCTGACAACCGGGCCGGCGGAACAGAATCTGATCATTGAATGAGGACTGGCTGTATTTATTTAGCATCTATATACTACAAAAATAAACATCAAAAAACCACTCCAAGGATTTATAGAATTTTTCTGTAAAACGCTCGACAGTTTTCAAGTGCAGTGGTCCTGGATAGGTGACAAAAGATGTGTTTCACTGATAAGATCATTTAATATTGACCTTTGACCACCTTTGCGCTGGCAGTGTACAAATAAGATAGTTAAGCAAAAGGTATATTGATATATTCCAAGTGTAATAATGTAATTTAATTGGCTGTTAGGCAAATTTAAATATGTACTCAGTTTTTTAATTTCTGCAAGATTAAGCGATATAAATACAAGCACCACAGAGCAAGGAAAAGAGGTTGGTGGAATGTTAAACGTGAAGTTGGGATAGCGGACAATCAAAGTTAGGGTCAAAATGAAAATTTGGTACATGTTACGGCGAATTGACATTGTAAAATAAATGTTTACGTCTATATTTTTTTAAGCATTACGTATTCTTTGATATCAAAGAAATTAATGTGCGTTTAATTTCGAATGCCAATGTTTTTTCTTAAATAGCAGGCGAATTGTGTCATATAAAAGTGGGTTTCCTTTTTACCTCCCAGATCCTGAAGTATTATAATCTATTTTTATTTTTAATGTGTGTTCACATATTTTTACTTCAAATGTTTTGGTTATTATTGTGCACCTGTGCAAATGTGGTGTAAAAAATAATAATAATTATTCTGATTATTATCAATATATTTTTAGTTCGACTTTTAATTCAATCACAATCTGAATAATATTAAATACAAATGAAATGAATCAACTAGAGAGATATACAGAAAAAAATCTATGTATTGAAAAATATTTAGTTACTACCGGGATTCGAATGATAGATTTTTTCTGTATATTTTTCTAGTTGTTCTGCAATTGTAAATGCAAATGCAAAACAAAAATGTGTTTTCCTTAATTGAATAATATTATTACTGGCAATGGAGTTTCGAAACATTATTTAATAAGACCAGCGGCCTTCTTCTGAATTGTCTCTGTTCATGTAACAGTAGGCACATGCAATTACTACATTGAAATAATCTGTACGGTGACCATGTATCATGGGAAATAATATAAAATATTTATGTGACTGAATATTAAAACACATTAAAATCTGAATATGATAATAATTTTATGAGTAACATTTTTTGTTTGGATTTATTTCGCAGAAATTGTAGTTGAGAACAGCTTATTTTATAGTACTGACTGCACGCAGCTGTGTAACGGTATGCATTATTGCTGCTGGTACATAAATAGGTTTGTTCAGGAAATTCTGAATGACGAAACTGGTGTACGAGCCAATATGGTCAGTAAAACATTTGAAAATTATAAGGAATTTTTCTACATATAACAGAAAACATAGTCTTCTTAACCCTTTCTACCCTGAATTATTCAATTTAAGTGCCTAGAAACTGTATATTTTTTGTAGTATTCTTCAAAAATAAAATAAGTAAATTGTGATAGAAAATTTAAAAAAAAAAATCTTGATACATATATAAATATTATTATTGTTCCAAATTTGTAAACACACTTTTGGCATGTCTTTTCGATTCAGCCGTGACCACTGTTATTGACACTTTCCACATCCAAATTACCATCCATACATTTCCTCATGTGTGAAATGTGACACCAGCAGACGTCAACTTGACCGATATTTGTTCGATCTCGACATCGCGATAGCATTCGCGGTGTGGACCTTTCAGCTATCGGCTAGTGCACCAGCACTGTATTTTGTGAAATTGTGTTTTGATCACGTATTGTTTGTTGTGTGTGTGCCGTGGGTGACTTTGTAACATCGCCATCTTCAATTCGGAAGCGGAGATCGGTTTATCTGCGTGCCATTTTGTGTGATCTCGGCGGCGACTGCAGGAATTACGGAGAAGTTATTTACAAGGTAAGGCAAGCAGTCCTTCCGAATCCCGGTTCCCCGAAATTCACCGGTCCTTCGATTAAACCTCTATCCCCTCACCGACCTCTCCTGTACCATGTTTCCCTACTTCCCTCCCCTACCCTGCGGTGATTCAGATTTACGACCAGAATTGTCGTATTCCATTCCGCAGGACGTGTGACCTGGAGATTTCACAATTCAATTATAATTTATGGTACTTCTAAGTACAGTCAGACCTTGCATGAAGTACACAAAAAATAAAAATATATAGTATAAAAGATAAGAAAGAAATATTCTAAAATATTAAATGAATACAAGCGCGTCAAACCTAACCTTGTAACAATGCGCAACTGACATTTCACCTGCTGCAGTGTTGACATAACAAAAAAATAACTAATGATAGTAGTCTAAATAAATCAAGTAGTAGACTTAGTAGTATTGTCAGAGAATTGACACTACAGTAAAATACATGACTAGATAAAGTTGATGGTACTTTAAAGTTCTGTCAGGGTAGAAAGGGTTAACAGAAATCTGTTTTCATTAATAATCAACCCAACAGATTTCTAATAAAGATCAATTTCAAATACAATATGAGTTTTGTTTAGTAGGCAATATTTTATTTTAGTTTCACACATTTATTTTTCTTAATTTTATAATTTAACTGAACTTCACTATCATTAAAAATGATTGCACTACATATTTAGTGTGTGCAGCAGTTTCCACATGTATGAATGAAATGTGCGGGGACAATGCAGCCTTAACTGTATCCAGATTAGGAGCTCTTCTTAGCAAAAAACATTTTAACCCCAAGAAGGTCCAGGACGACTATCGCCGTCCAGAGAGGGATAGCGCGATAAACGTTAAAATATTTCACGCTATACCATAGACAAGAAACGTTGCACCACATAACAGCATGCGCAGATACCGGTAATTTTGTGTTGCCAGATTTATTCTTTATTCAAATGACAGGATTTTCAGTATAATATTTTAACACACACACCACTCATATCAATGACAAACGCATTGCACGTGCTAATTACGCACTTCTAAAATACCAGAACTTTCCAAATGGAAAGTACTTGTCAGTTACTGTGCAAAGTATTATCAGGATTTATCCTTCAAAACACATATATTTACATTATTTATTTTGTGATACTTATTTGTTTGTAAGCGAGTAATTAAAGTGAATAAGATGTTATTTTTTAGTTATTAAGCGGATTTTACTATAAAAATACAGTGAGTGCTTCGTTATAGACCATATTGGCCATTGGCGCGAACGACATTTCAGTCCGATGAGTGATGTGAGTGCTAATATATATTTTTTCATTTACAGTTATCGAATTTTTGAAAACTTTTTCAAATTTTTTTTACAAAATGGCGAAGTGGGACTTTTTCGATAATGGAGATATTGTGGACTTCCTAGAAATTTCTAATACGTTTGTTACTACCACAGAGTCCGATGATGAAAACGATGTTGAGGATGATTATTTTGTGGTTCACATCTATGATGAAGAAGACCATGACAATACTGTTGATAAAAACCAGCCTTCAACAAGTGCAGGGGTTAGGCCAGTATTTGAATGGGAGACACATAATTGTTTCGTTTCTAAATATACATAAAATCTGAAGTCGTCCTTCCAAATAACAAATACAAAATAAATAATAATTTCTTATCCTGAACGTTGAGGCCTGGCAACACTATAAATTTTTATTTATTCATCTTTTCATCTCAAAACCGTACGAAATCGCGGTCGATGGACGCTTATAATAGAAAAGACGCTCCATGCTTGTTGTTTTTTTTAGTTATACCAACATTTTCATGTTTTTTTCGTAAAAATAAAATTCGGAAAAAGCTAGTGTATGAATTTTTAATTTTACAAATTTTGCCGCTAATTGGTGGTATTATGCTGTTTCACCTAGGGCTTTATCTGGGCAGCTAACAGGTTAAAAATATTTTTTCAGTAAAATTTAAAAAAAATTATCGAAATCTAATTGATTGAGAGAGTATCTTTCTCTCTCAAATGTTAAATATATTTGTACCTTCTCATTAGCCTAAACGTTGATATAAAAGTTTAATTTTTATATTTAATAAATTTGTAGAATAGATTTTCAGTGACAATTCAAATAGCTTTGCATACGTAGGTCAGAATGGGAGGTAAATGGTTTGATAGTTGAATAACTTCTCCAACATTTGATGAATGACAAATAGTGGAGTAAGTGAAACAATGGCGATATCAATAATAACATTTATAATACGTATATCGTTAAAGCCAATAAATAATTATACATTTTTTATTTACATTTTTGTACCTTTAATATGTACTTTCATTATATATCCTCAAATTTTATTGATTTTATTTGAACTCATATGTTTTACACACATTTATAATGTTAAATATTAATCAACTAAATAACTTTATAACTAAGCCAATATGTTATACAAAAGTTTATAAATTATTTATAAATAAAGTACCTCGCTTTACTGAACATTTCTTCAAAATGGCTCTCTCAATTTGACGGAATTGTGGAATTAAATTTATTTTATAAAAGTGTAATGAGGCGTGTGTTATCGAGAGAATAAATATGTTAAAGCCGGTGGCATGTTAATGCATTTTGGTAATTCGTACAAAATATGTGCAACTTGATATTTGTTAGTCATATAGGATTGTTGCCACAGCTCTGTTACAACTAAGTATTCCATTTTATAAAGACAAATTTCTCAAAGGAATTTGTGTCATCATTTCTCACGACACCTGTGATGATCTGGTAATCACCGATATTCAGATGCATGCAAGTACTGACTTCAGTCTAATTTTATCTAAATACGAGCCTAGATTATTCACAGAATCAGTGTAATACTTTTGAATAAAGTCTTTTAGTGGAATATTATTTTAATAAATAAATAATAACGTGTTAAAATATGATAATTAAGAATTTAAAAAAAAATTATACTTCATATTTCTACTGTAGATCAATAATTTTATCGCTTTCAATTAAGACTGTACAGATTAATCAGATCTATTAACAATATCCCGACTACTGATGTACATAGAAATATTAGAATTGAGACTACAATTGTACCAGTGGTTTTTCTTCATATGTTCATGGAAATATCAATAATCCGCATCGGCGCTACTTTTATTTTTACCTTGATTCAAATACTAATTCTCGATTTGACTTTGCGATTTAAAAAAAATTAAATTTAACGTGTTGTGCAATTTTGAAATTTTTCATCTCATAAAATTAAATAGGTAAGCAACATTGGTACACGCAGCCTTGAATTTGATATTCAAAATTGCTATTAAAAAATAACTATTCTAATATAAAATTACCAGAGATTTACAAAAATGTATAAAGAATCAAAAATACATGTTTTATAAATCTGTACTTCAGACATTTCTGTAACTTAAATAGTAAAGCAATATAAAGTAGTTTAACTAATGATGTTGATAAAAAAATATATATTGTACAAGTAGCATAATATTTGTAACACTTTTGAATTAAAAGTAGGTACTTATTATTTTCAAGATTATTCATTCTGTCTCAATTTATAGTAGCGAGAATTAGATTATTGAATATGGCAACTGCAGCAGTAAATACTAAGTGCGTATGATGAACAAGGCTAAATATACGGTGATATTTGCTAAAAAAAACAAAGGCTTTTAATTTTGTTTTCACTTTTGAATGTGTAAATTAAAGCAAAATGATTTTTTTTCAAATCCGCAACCAAAATAAATTGCATTTTGAAAACAGAACACAGAATCCTAGTTCTAGTAAGGTATACATATGGTGTCGCCCGTCTGTGAATGAATCAGAGAGCAAACATGCCTTCGTCATCCTTCTTGGGTTGCCGCGGTCGTGTAGACTGGGAGGCGGTCGTGGTCGGTGTACTTTCTGCAGCTGCAGCTCTCTCTGCTAAGAATTTGTCAAAGTCGCTGCTGGTAACACTTTCCTGCGGTTCGGCTGCCAATCCAGAAGCCTGAATCATAAAAATGGTTAATGAGTTTTGTGGATTCTGCAGGCCGTATTTTTTTTTTTCAATGGATACTATTGTATTCGGGGACTGACTATTTTATTATCTCTGATTAGCATCACTCAACAGGCAAAATGAATAATGCTTTTCATGACTGCTGGTTACTGTTATCCTGTGGATAATATTAAGATTACCTTATTCCAAACACAAGATATATATATTTTAATGTTACGATTGAAGAAATATAAAACAAAGCATAACGTTAGAAAAATGACAGATTTCTTAACCATTAGATAAACTTATTAATTTTAAAAATTTATCTAGAGATGGTGAATATTGGAATTCTGGAAAATATTGGATTCCACGAACAACACCACAAACTCATTCTTAAATTCTCAGTAACATTTGAAGAAATGGGAATTGTGGCAATATCATAATTTGTGAGAATCTTTCCAAACTACAAAATGTCACAAGTACCTACATAAGCATATTTACACAATTGTGTGTCTTATTCAAATATGTCACAAAAGATAAAAAATGAACGCATTAATATGTACTTGTTTTTAAATAGGATATGACCAAATTACAGAATTACCTTGTATATAAAAATGTTTTAAAATGTTGATTATGATTTTAAGCCTACTTTATAACGCAACAAAATTTGAAATGATGAAAAATATGTATAATAAATTGTCATAATATATCATCAAAAATGTAAACATAAAATCTTTTCTCCAATATTTGCAAAATTACTTTGTGGCAACATATTATGTATATGTGAACACACTCAAATCCTGGTTCGATAGTAATTTACTTTCTTTAAACTCAGAAAAAACCTATTACATTCCCTTTTCAATCAAAAGTCTTAAAACACTGCCCCATATAAAAATTACTATCCATAACGACAACTGTAACAAAATTACCTGTAACGACTCATGTACAAAATTAAGACCAAAAAAGGAAATCAAATATCTTGGTGTAATTATTGATTAACATTTAAAAAGGCACAGTCACATTAGCGAAATAGTGAAAAGAATAAGAAAATGTATTTATATATTCATAAGATTAAGAAATATTTTAATTATAAATAATTTTAAAAAGGTATATTTTGCTATTGTTGAATCACTACTCCAGTATGGAATAATTGGGTGGGGAGGAGCATACAATAATATAATGAACTCAATAAAAATAATACAGAGAACAATCATCAAAGTAATATTTTTTTAAATATCAACTTTTTCAACACAAACACTTTTTGCAAAATTCCCAGTTCTCAAAATAGAAAACATTTACAAAAAAATCTAAATTAATCAATTAATTAAAAAAAATAACTCTAAAATCCTTAAATGTAACACTAAACATTATCAGCAAAATTTTATATACTTAGGGATAAAAAAATTCAATAACCTCCCTACACAAATTAAAGATATAAGAGTTTAGAAAAAAATTAAATGAACACTTCAGAAACACATAATTAGAAAATAAACAATATTACAGAACACTTCAGAAGCGCACAAATAGACAATAAATAAAATTATTATAGTGTAACTCCCTCTTCAAGCACAAGAGCTAGACTCTTTTTTGGAGAGGTAAGTGGAAAAAAAAAAAATGTTAAATACCTTAATTCATGTTATAAAAATATCAAATAAATAAAAAAAAATCACGTTTCAAGAATATTTAATTAATCTATTAATCAATAAATAGTGGTTTAAACAAAGTGTTTGTTTTTTATTATTTATATAATATGTTGTTTAATTTAGGTGTTTCAACAAACTTCACAAATCCATTTGCCATAAAGAACAACGCATACCACTAAAGATTGTTATTGAACCGAAAAGTTGTTAAATGGTAGCAAACACGTATGTATTTAAAAGTGTATTATAAAAATATTTACTCCTGGCTGTACTGCTATTATGACTATTGTTTTAATATGCCGGACACCATTAGAAACATTTAAAACCTTTTCCATCATGTGCAAAGCTGGATAATATAATTAGTATATTAATGGCTTTTAAAATATTTATTTCATAATAACTTGTCTCAAAACTCATCTCAAGATCTGCATACAGAAAGGATGGAGCGAGTCATCTGTTATATTTGGATGGAGCGAGTCATCTGTTATATTTCGTATAGGACGTCCGGTAAAAGCTGGCATGACCATGGTATTCACACATACGCACTTCTTGTATATGGATTGATTAAATTAGAATTAAAAAAGTGTAAGTGCGGTGAATTATTTTTGAGGTGAAATGGTATGAAATAAAATAAATGTTTTATTAGTAAAGTTTCTAAGCAACTAATTACTAACTAATCACACGGTGATGTAGAAGATCTGATTTCTCCCATGTTTATAATGAATACTTTATCCATATAAAGCACTCCGTGTATCTTATGCTTTGTTTTTAATACCTCCAGTATCTTTCTCATGGTCGTTAATGTTTTATGGAATAAATTAAAATCATAAATACACTGTCTAAGTCGATGGCGCTAATGAGGAAGCGGCTTGTGTTCGTATATCGCTAATAACCTGCTGAACACTTCTCTTTGATACTCCAGTTGCTAGTCCCGTTAAATTATAGTCCATCTCTTTTAATATTATTCATTTATTAAGTAATCAAAAGAATAAACAATTTCACTTGCAGATTGGTTATTTAGAGTTGTTTCCGATCCGATTTTTGTCAGATAAGTCATTATAAATGCAAATGCACCACTATCACATGGCATTTGGAGTCTGTCAAATGATTAATTAAAATTCCAAACATGCTGCGAAACCTATTAATATAGACAAATATTTTTGAGTGGTCTCTGTTGCGCCAATAGCTATAAATGCAAGTTTGCGAGACTGATAGTATTTTTTCGTTGCATTCTCAATATGGCAGCATGCCGGACGCCTATTTACACTCACATCTTTTGAACATGTAGTTTGTGCCGGCTTCTACCGTGATACAAAGCAGAATGTCCGACTAATGCACACCAACCTTTACTGCCAAATTTCCGAGAGCAAAGTCTTATTCGTGTACATGCACCATAAGAGTTGCATTTTGGAGTTATTTTATTACTATAGGCTGGTATTGTTAATTTAAGATTACTTACGATAATTTCTTTGATTGTAAAAATGTAAATCATATTCAAAAACATTAAAGTACAAAATGTTATGTGATAGTTTTCTTAGAGAAAAACTCATCCTTCATGTGCCATTAATATGAGTGCTAAAACATAAAATGCAGACACAGAGTACTATGCATAAATTAATTTTAGAACCAAAACATGCTAAATACATATATAAAGCTTGACCATTTCCCTTATGGATGTATCTTACAAAAAAAAAAATACCACTTAATGGCGACACATTTAGTACAAAGCTATAAATATATTTCTGAAGTATTTAAAGAAGTGCAGAGTTATGGAAAGAAAATTACAAATTACCCGCCGTCTACATATTGTCAAGAGGTTTGATCTGAATTAAAATTGATTTTTTCAACAGCACAAATATGTATATACTTTATTAAAAAATTGCAAAACTAATGATGTATCCCGTTTTCATGTTGACTTTATTAATTTAAAATGACCTTGGAAAAATGTTTTTAAACTTTAAACAATAAATTCAATATGTTACATTAAGCATTTCATTGTTAAACACGCTTCGAATAAAAAAAACACTAAGGGCCGGTTGTGTGATCAGTAGTGACTATTTACTATAGTAAAAAAAGGCCATAAAGTAAATTTTTTTTGCGAAAACTTGATCATTGGTAAAAAAAATATTTACTTCTCGAAAGTATAACCGTAGTAAACTAATTTTACTCTCCGATATCCGATAGTGAAAACGAGAATCGATAGTTAAATATGGCAGACTTTTCAC
The DNA here is from genome assembly GCA_031772225.1 of Eubasilissa splendida. Lineage (NCBI taxonomy): Eukaryota > Metazoa > Arthropoda > Insecta > Trichoptera > Phryganeidae > Eubasilissa > Eubasilissa splendida. Next base: position 3,094,494 of record CM062854.1, on the reverse strand, counting down.
AGCTGTTCCAAAAGTCATCTGACACATTGATACTTTGAAAGTTGCAGTATACGACAATGAATCATTCAATATCCCACTATTTTAATGATCTGAGTTTGTCTGATGATGATCTCATTTGTGTTTAATATACATTAGCATACAATACGAAAAAATTTCACCACCAAAGTGACAGATTTCGAACACAGAGGCAAAAAATCCATAGATAACATATAAAATAAAGCATACTTCATGTGTTTACGCGCCTTGTTACTTCGAATGGCACCACTGGGTTTCCTGATTTATAGAAATGTACATGTATGTATGTAAATATTGCTGTCTTTTTTCATTAGCCATGAAGATGGTAAACGACAAGCGGTTCAATTACATCCCGTGCTTCGACCAGTTCAGAGGTCCAAATAAACCACCAATGCGCACTTTGGTCGGTCGAAATCTACCCAGCTAAAAGAACAACATCGGATCAGAAAGACAACAAATACAATAAAAAGGTTAGTGCAGTGTTCATATATCATGTGTCCTTATTGTCAATCATAAACCTGGGAACCAGTTATCGAAGGCATTTATATCCATCTATTTTTTGACAATAGTAAATTTGACATTCGAACAACCCACAAATAATTTTAATCGTGGGCGTTAGTAAAAAGTTACCACTAATCACACAATCGGCCATAAAGGAAATTTAGCTATTGAATAATTATACATTATTATCACATTTTCTTTTCTTACTCATAACAATTAGTTTCTGCTGGGGAAAGAATTAGAGAAAAAAAAGAACACATAAAGCATTTACAGAAAACAGTAAAAAAAACTGCACATAAAGAAAGTATGAATTAACATGCAAAAATAATAATAGTTTACCAAATGTTGGTTTCAGAGGTTCAATGAATGCAGAATAAAATAAACAACCTGATTCCATATAAGCTGTTCATTAGTTTTGTCAATTTGTTAAAACTCTCCACTAACCTTTAGTCAGCCATTGTCTCCAAGCCATCTGAGGGCTCCGTCGCAAGTTTATTGATATTCAATATTTATATGTACTACATTCAATGATAAAAAAACTTTACCTTCTTGAGGGTAAAAGTAATTTGAAAAATACACGTAACAGTTTAATATTTTTATGGTGCGACATTATTAACATCTTACCGTCTCATATTATTTGTCTGATTTCAAAAATATTTTAATTAATACTCATAATAATACTAAAAAAAGTTATGAATTCTAGTTAGTCCAGTGGCGTATGTTGTGCTCAAAATGATAGTATACAAATATACTAAATTCCAGATCAGCATCACAAAGTGATGCAGTTTCTATAAAGTATTTACCTAATTCACATGCAATCTTTTTTTCTCATTTCAATTAACACCATTAGGTTGGGTAGTTAAAAGGCTATCAAAAATTCTCATTTTCAAGGTCGAAGTCGAATAAAGAAATAGTCATAAGATAATGCTGTTAGTTATTAATGTGATTGCGAAAATAAATACATATATGTCAAGACTGTGTACACAAGTTTGGTATGTACACATATAGTATTTCGGAGCATAAAATACAGTTTGTTTTCTCTTTTTGTTCAAATAATATGATGTTACGTTTTAAGTGACTAAGCGAACATAATTTTAACCAGTAAAATGTAAGATCAAATATTCCATAATCGAGATGTTTTAACAAATTGCAAATGATATTGCATTTAAATTGCTGCACTCAGATGTCCAAATCGATATTAGGTTAATACATCACCAGGGTAGTTTCTGATTTGGTCATTGTGGTAAGCGAATCTCGGTCTTCTATTCAAAATCCGAGCTTCAATTGGCTCCGTCTACAACGATTCCGTTCTTTCACATGGATTCTGTACATAGCTTTATTAAATTACACACTATACATATGAAATACGCATATCATACAGCTATGAATCGTGATGACTAGTTTTGTTTTTTTTCTTAAAAAATGTACATATTAATCAACACTATTCATAAGCAGGCTGATTATTGAAAAAGTCTAAATTAATGTACATAATCAATAGCTATTAGCATTTAGTAGACAAGCTATTTGTCTCTTTCTAAATACATACATACATCTATATTAAAAATTGTCTTGATTTAATACATAAACTGAAACTAGTTGATATTATGCACTTTTTATAAATATGTATTATGTCAATAATTGAGCTTTGTACTTTGGATGAAACCAATATTAATACATTTATGTTATATTCCATATCTATTTTTAGGAATTCCATTTGACGTTTGTAATTATTTTACTATCACCTCACACTGTTTTTCTTGCAGTGGTAAGCAGAGAGGGAGGATAGAGTACCACATTCTATCCCGATACACAACTCTCACCTCGTCCACACTCATACATCTTCTCATGCGGCATTTTGCAGACATCCTCTATTTCCAGTTCCATCAATACTTGTGTTATATGCATTTCTTACCATTTTCTTCTCAATTATTTGTTCCCTAACCAAATCACCTAAATGGTCCTTTCTTAAGCCTGTTGAATGTACTAAGGTCAGCTTTACATTTCCTCCTAATTTGTTCATTCTTTACTCTGGCATCCATTTATGTTTCAATCTTTAGTTAAATGTAAAATATATTTCATTGTACATGACTTTTATTAGTATTTTATGATTTTACTAATGTTTTATTAATTGAAAAAAATGAAATATTTATTGGCATAAGCAATATGTATACGTCTATTATATACATATTGGCAAAATGTACATGTTTATATTGGCATAGTGCATATGTTCAGATTGGCAACATGTACACATATTAATACAGGCATACCCCAGGTTACGACCAGCTCACAATAAAATAAACCGCATATATAACTGTCATATATGTCTAGACCGTTTCAACATGACGCTTTATTAAACTGAATGAATTTAAAAATTGATGCTACAGATATTGAAGAGCTTATTGAAACCCACAAGGAAAAATTATTAAATGCAGAATTGATAGAGGCACATAAAGATAGTAAGTATTCTACAGATGACTGATGAAGAGCTGATCCGACACCAGTCAAAACATTGGAAATTAAAAGGCTTGCATTAATTTTGAAGAAAAGGGTAGAACTTTATAAATTATAAGAAGAATATCCTGTCGAAGATACGAGGGGGAATTGAATAAGAAACGATGCTATAAAACTTTAAGCCATGAAAAGTAGAAGGTGGCTGTCTGGTTAATGTTAGACAATGTTTTCAAATTACCGTTGAAATAAAATATGTAAATTCATTATCAAATGTATGTATAATACATCTGAGCTGTGTTTCTTTTATATATGTACATTTATTTGAAAATCTTTTTTTTTAAATAGCATGGTAATTCACAATATGACCGTTAACGATTCAACTGTTATTTGATAGATTTTGGATGCAACCTGGGCAGTACATTGTCAATATGCATAAGAACACGTTAATATTTTTGTTAATTCATAAGCTGTTTTAGGATATTGAAATACAAACCGTGTGACTATCCACAAAGTAACTGCATCAGTATCACAGATATAAAAATAAAATAAGTTATAAAAATCTCAAAAAAATTTAATTAAGAAGGTTTGTTTACTGATGAGACAATGATGTCACATGACAAAGAAAGATCACCAAGTAACGAGTCACTGAGACTGATGTCATAAAACAGTGCCACATAATGAACTAACTCATTTTCCCAAACATATATCTGTTCAGTTTTATGCTCGTCTATATTGAATTGTTTCTGAGATTTTCAGTTTGCCCGGAGTCAATAGCCCGCAAAATCAAGAGTACATATAATTAAATTAAATCTGAGTAGCTTCTGGCTTACTTGAATTTGTGTTTGAGAGTTTTGACTTTATTGCGTATTTAACAATCCCCAAATTCTCCGTTTTAATATTTGAACACTAATGAGCGGATTTAACACACTTAAGATGAGTATTTATTTTTCATTTGATTAATCCAATCAACTAAATTGTGTTTAGGAAGGAGTTGTTTTAAAAATCTAAAATTTATAGTTTTAAATAACGCTTGATTTTAAATGCTTAAATATAAAATATTAAGTTGCGGAAACTAAAGTTAATGGTGTCGTGTCGATTTTAATGTGAAGGGTTAATAGAAGTGAAATAAATTATTGCATTTAGTGTACATCTTGACTAGTTATTGTATACTATTGATTAATTTTAGATTTATTATAGACATGATCTCGTGATAAACCATAATTCGGTGCTGCTCGTTTATGTGCTGATTTTTTACGTGTCAACTATCATATTAACTAATAACTTATCGATCCTTCACATTAATATCGTCATATCTCCACTTTCTTTAGTTTCCGCAACTTAATATTTAATATTTAGGAGTTTCCAACCAGTCTTTACTTAAAAACATAAATAACTTCTGAAAAACAATCCAGCCATCCAATCTCTAGGTATAAAGCATTAATTTATGTTGGCAGTTAATATGTACACAAGATGACAAACGATTTCAGGATGGTACAAACCTCATCAGCGCTCAGCCATGCGGCTATTTCGTCAAAGTCTCTTTCATTACCCTCAAGATTCTGCACACAGGAGAAAATGAACAATAATACACACGGAATATACTGCAAGCATTAATACAAGTTAATATAATTACAAGTAATAAAATACAAAAACAAAACAAAATATATGTACTAAGGTACAAAAAAAAAGGGTTTATAAAAACAATGAATCGCAATCAATTAAGTAGTGTATGTGGTAAATGTTTGATGAATTTAGAATATTAGGTAGGAATTTTTATCTCAACTGGGGACTGAGAAAGATTATTTACTTATTTATAGTTAATGAGAGAATTATTGTTGACCTGGCCCAATACCGAGCCTCGACACCTTTGCAATGGTTCAGATTATAATTTGCAATTTCTTTACATTCTTTAGATAATATACACACGAGGATCTGATGTTTTGCCGAGCATAGGTTGGATCGAAACCGCGTGATGATTCATGTTATCAATGACAAATATAAAAAATGAGGCAAATTTATTTGAAATTATATATATATTTTAAATATCTAAAACAAATGTGTTCAATATAAATTACGAATCATCAAGATGCTTTTTAACCTTATGGTTTACATCATACTCCAGAAAATATATGTAGAGTATTAGCAGTAAAGCTTAACTTGGCTTAATAAATTATCATCAGTATTAATTAAGTGTGGAAAATGATAAAAGTGATAATGATTTAATTGATTATTTTTGTTTATACAGTCATAATAGGTTCAAAACCAAATGCATTCTTGATAATTAATCCACGTATTCATATAAAAAATAAACATTTTCATACTTTAAAATAATAATTAAATTCTTATAATCGAGACAAATACATACAGCGAAAAGCACAAAAAATATATGTATATGTAGAACATAATATAAAGCAGACAGGAAACGAGGACAATTGTTACAATGTATGTAGTAAAGCTGCATTATCTCGCACCTGGATAGTCACACCCTCTTGCACAAGGGTCTTTTGGATGTCTGCATTATCAGATTTTTTTTTAAAGTTATAATTTTGAAGAGAGTTCCGATTCCATAATTAAAAAGTCTAATATTAAAGGTTTTCCAATTAAAAACAATCTTTTCCAATGATAAACAGAGAATAAAAGCATTTTTTGTGATTTTAATTTTGACATATTTATCAAAATAAGTCTATTGCTTGATATGCCGAAGGATTCCTATTTTTCACAGAGCAGTTTGATATACCATCGTTCCAAGGAAACGATTACAGCCATTATGTAGAAGTAAGTGAGTTCAAGAACTAAATAAGGAGTAACAGAATTAGCTCTATACCTAGAAGTGTATAATTGAGTACTGACACAAAAAGAGTGTCCCGAGGGTGTGCCCCGAATAACGGCAACTCGCTATAGCGGCCCTTTTTGCATTACCACCATGCTCTCCCTTACAACCTCTACTGCCTACAATGATCCTCTTAATCCCAAGCAGCCGTGGTATGCCGGGACTGAATGGAGTGAATATTTAACAATGGATTCTATTTTCACTTTTGTAATAATTATAATATAAAATAATTGAATAATCAAATCCATATGAATAAATAAATAGGTGGTTAGTATTCTTATTTATAAGTACATTATTTTCATTAGTTTTGCTGTATATAGCAATTGCAGTGCGGTATGTAAAAATCGATACGTGAAAAAAAAGGCCGTGTTTTGAATAGTGAACATTTTCAGTTAACAGTTTGCCTAGAACTTAAGGGACATCCGTACATCTTTCTTATGATTCACTTCTCTAGTATAGACTTCAAATCTATATTCACTATTTTCATAAAAAAAAATTCATATTTGGGTTGAATATTTAAAAATAATATTTTACATTTCTTAAGAAATATTAATTTCTTCCATTCGCCGAAAAAAAAGTGTTTTAGTAATTTGTAAATACCAGCGTTGCGCAGTCAATACTTTGAAATAAGCTGTATTGAACTAGAATTATATATCTCGTAATATATTGTTATACACTATCAGATAAATATTTAATTTCGTCTTATTTTAAAAAAAAATTACATTCAGCTTATTTCAATGTACTGACTGCACGCGCCTGGTAAATACTAGGAATTAAATTTGATACCCTCATTTTCAAATCTACGAGGTTGCACTGCACTTATTTGCCATCTAAAATGTACAATGTTGTATGATATTATTTTGATGATAATTTTTGAGATTGTGCATGGAGAGAATGAAAATGATATTGTAGAGAAGTCAAATTCTTCTTCAAAGAAGAAACAAGGAATTACAGTAAATAATTAAAGATTTATTACTTGCGGCTGTCCGGTTGTAGGGCGAGATTGCGCCAGGGCTGCTAAACCCACATTTACATGTCCGGGTTCGATGTTGTCTGCGTAACTACTGCTTCTGTAAAAGAATAACCGATTATTACAACTGGTATGATGTACATATTTGTGTAATAGTCGACTGAAACCCATGATATATAAAACAACAACCTTGTTCATAATGATGAATTAGTCCTTTTACCTCAAATATTACCTTTTTTTTTTAAAGATGTGTAAATCAACATTACAGTTTGCTTTTAAGCTTTATTAAGAGTTTAAGATAACAGCTTCAAATGAATCTAAAGGAATTTGTGCAGTGCAGCAAGTTGTTTGCATGAGCAACATAAAAAAATGTGTTGCTCATCACCCATAAAATGACATAATGAAATTTGGATACTTTGTGATAATCCAGCATCCTATCAACATATACACTCTCATCACATAGTACTTAAAATAAATATGTACAAATACAACAAAATTAACAATGATACAGAATTCAAATTTCCTGCATTGTATGCGTATTCACCCATTTAGTCATGGTTGTTACAAAATCATGGCCAACCAGCAAGTTCTCATCTGAAAAATATTCTCCCATCGCTAACTCAACAACATACAGTAGAACTGCGTTACTTTGAACCTCTTTTATTTGAAATTCAATATAATTCAAAAATTTTCAAACTCAATAATAATAATTAATCAACATCAACCCCTTTAAGGGCGTGCTTTGATTTTTCCAGTTTGAAATTAGACGAATTACATATGCTTTCAATATGAGGCTAATAGTTGAATTCTTATAAGTATCAGAGAAATAATTAATGACGTTATTTGTTACGTAAATCATGCGAGAGAGGAAGGTTTGAATAGAAAGAGATGACAATAAAATTGTTGATTTTCTCGCATTCGAAACAGATGTCAAAAATAACTCGTATCTGTGGTTTTTTCATATTAATATTATGGAATGAGTGTTGCTATTTGAATTAATCTATCGAAAATTAAATAATTTATTGGAGTACCTAATTCATCTACATGAATATGTTTTGAAATCAGACAAAGTACCTACATATATTTAAATGGTCGCTTAAATCAATGTTCTAAATTTAAAATTATTATGTCAGATGAATTTTCTGGTATTGTTTAATATAATCGATTTAAAACACCACATTGCCGTTTTGTAAATTGTTAGTTTCATCCGTGCATAGTATTTATGAAACAACAGCTAGTGCTTAAAAGACAAGTGTTATATATAAACAAAATATTTAATTGCGACTTACATAAGAATAATGCACATAAAATGTTTACTTTGTTCAAGAAAATATTGTTTTCCCTTAAAACCACTATAAAAACATATTTTATAAAATTTGCTACTAATGTTGTGAATGAAGTTCAAAATTAATTCATATTGTGGATAAAATATGCGTGAAACATATATTTTCGGCATTTTTTAACAAAAATAATGACCACGGATTCGACGTCTATCATGGCCGGATATATCGTATTGAACTTCAATGGATTATTAAAATTATCGTCTATAAGACTGAAAATATATTATTTTAAAATTAATTATTGTGTTTTTGATATAAAACTTGTTTTTAAATAGTAGTTGAAACCTCAAAGCATGTGAGTAAATAGAATAACTTATTTAAAAACGTATGTTTTCACTAAAACAAAGTATTTTAAAAACGTCGAAAATTGATAATATGTCCTACAAATTTAATGGTTAATTTGAAACATTTTGTTAATTTGTCTCAATCGAGATTTGTCTCCATAATCTTGGCTTCAAGATTATAAGAAAATATATTTTCTTTATGCAAGAACTTTCCATATTAAGACAATTTTATGGCATGCAGAAAATGTATCTAATGGTTGCGGTCTTTCTTATAATGCTTCTATTTTCTTAATTATGGCAAATAACATTGTTTATTAGTTTTAAATGAGTGTAAAGGTCCTATCTAAGTAATAATTCAAAAAAGTCTAATCTAGTGTATAACTTTTGATATAAATTAATAATAAAAACCCACATTTTTGTAAAAAAATGCGAAAATATTATTGAAAGTCGCGCCTTAATCTTATCTTTACTTATTATGAGAAATAGATCTAATATTCACCCTAATAAGTTTCAGTAACAAATGTATAATAAATTACATCAGGATTTTGTATTAGTATAATAAATATATACTGTTTTCGAGATGACTTAGCGAAATATGTCAAAATATGTATGCTTTTCACAAAATGAGTAGTTTTTTTCATGACTTGCAATTTTGAAATTTTTTTTATGGTCCCTCCTTATTATAATAATTTTTTTGGTCCTTTGAACTTTGAATTAACGCAGTTCTACTGTATTAGCTAAACTACAGTTGACTACTGTAATTTAGCTAATCCTATGCCCTCTTTCTTGCTCAGAGAAAACTAAAAATACAATTGTAATAAAAAATATCTTGATTTAATATTTTTCGCACGACAGTGAAATGACAATTTTCGTACCAGAATATACCAAATAATTTAGAGAAGGGTTATTTTGCAAATTGATAGGAGTTAAAATTGCTTTATACAAAGGAACCGTCAGCCAAATATATGTTCTCTAACTTACCCATTCTTGGTAGATTCATAAGTGAGATTTCTAGACTGGGCAAACATGTCAAACTCATCCTTGTCCGATCCCTTAGGTACCACAGGTTTGGTTTGACTCGGTGATAGTGTAGCCTCGCCAATGCCTAGAAAAAATAACATTTGTTTTTGATTTGCATTGCTTTAAAAAATACAGGAGTAATTAATCAAATTATTATATTATTCAATATAAATTAAGGATGGATTAAAAACATAAATAAATATTTATTTATCTTTAAGCATATCATTCCTTCGTTAGGTTATAAAAATAACAAATGAGTGTAAAATTAACACATAATTATATATTTTTTTCATATTTTTAGTGTAAACATGACTCTATTCATTAAATGTGCCAATGAACGGCAAGGTGTTTTTGTTCTGGATATCTTTTAATATTCTTCTTCTTGATGTACCATCTTCTATCAATGTTCAATTTTTCGTTAATAATATCAATTTCACAATGATATGAATTCGCTGTAATTGGTCCGCCGTCTTTCAAAAAACAATGTGGCACAATAATGACTTTGATGTAATTTCGTTTCGAATCATTAATGAAGAACATACCTCTAAGCCATCTAAGTTTCTGACCTTCGGTTCGGGTGATACCCACTTGTTTAACTTTTTCACTTTTCCTATTACAGCGATGTGGCATGAAACAGTCATAACACTAACTCTTAGATCACATGCGAGCGCTCGAGTTGTCATATGTGAATTAGTTTCCACTATTGTTTTTAACAGTTCTTCATTTACGACGTTCTTTGGTTTTCCCCGAGGCTCATTTTCGAGATCTATGTTGCCGGAATGAAACTTTTTAAACCATAATCGTATTGTTCTCTGTCTAGCAATTCTTCTCCAAATACCTTGTTGATATTTCTACCTGCACAGCTGCACTGTGTCCTAATGACAATTATTTAAGCGACACCATTATGTTTAAGGTCGTAAAATAATGCACAATAGCAAAAATAACTTCTCATTCAAAGACAATTGAAGGGCACAGTGCCTTTGTCAATCACAAATAGTCGAACAGGTAAAATACTGCACAGAATCTTTCTCAATCGCGATCTATCAATCTAATAAGACTAATGGAGCAAATGACCACCCAGACCTGAACTGTGACAGGCAGAAGCCTATCCACAATGAGAAGTGAATAATGGTCATATTGTTTTAACAAGAAAGAAAATAATATTACAACCGATACGGTTGTAAGATGATACAAGAAAGTGGTAAAATTCACATACTTAAGGCAGCCAAATTTGGTGGCTCATCACTGAGATCTATTAGGGAATCATCACTGGGTTTGGCTGCAGCTAGAAAAACGAAAACATACTTATAAACATAATTGTAAACGCAGCACACTCTTGATTATCCAGGGTTGCACTGACCGGGTTGCGGATTAACTGGTAAAATGTGTTGATAGGACAGTAATAGTAAATGTTTGAATGAATAAACTGTATAAGCTATATATTAATATAATATGTACATACATATACTAATACATTTTAAAGTTAGATTTTACATTATTATTTGGAGGTTAAATACCGCCGCCCGTCATGGATGAAATACCATGCGGGAGGTCTTGTAAAGTTAAATATTGTGCGTACCTAGAGTTAGTTATTTCAAAGTCCGATACTACCCATATCTGATTGTAATTATGTATTTGTAGAATATTGAAGTAAATTCTTAATTAACAATAAAACCTATTTCATTTGTCTCTCTGTGTCAATTATTAATGTTCCTCAGTCAAGGATGGAAGCAGAATATGATAGCAGGAGGTTAGTATGCATTCATGGCATTGAGGACCCACAAACTCGTGTCAACCACTGTCTAGCCGGCAGCATCGCCTGGCGTTCGATCCGCCGGAGCCAGAACGCAACATAACATAATTTAGCATTCGACTGTACATAATAACAGAAAATAAAACTGGTGGACTCATTGTTATTTGTTGGCCGGGGGTGATCTTGACCGCGCTTATTCAGTTTTTATTACTTAGGTAAAGCTGGCGGCCGTAGCATGCTAAATTTTAAAGCCTACTCAATTACTTTGAGCAACTGGGAGATGTAGCACCATTTGCCAAAAAGTGAACAAAGGGAAATACAAACATCTTTGTTGGTTTATTTTAAATGAACCAGCTATCTTGTAGGTTATTTTTTAATATTTTTAAATACTTTTTTACAATCTTTTCTTTTCTACCACCCATGATATATACAGGTATTGTATATTAGTCAATTTTAACTCAAACGATCTGAAAAATGTGAATAAAACAAAAGTAATAATTTAATTATACAAATAAAATTTCACTCATCTTTCAAGTTCAAAAAGTGATCCCTTTTTACAGTCTATAGATAGAGCCTAATTACTGACAAAAATCACAATTGACTGCTGGTCATATTCAAGAAACAAGAAAAAACACAAAAAATTAAAAATCCTCTTCCTTCTCGTTCCTTTTCTCTTTTATCAGTAACGGATAAAGTGTAAATGAACCTTGGGCAGGAGGGGCACCAATGGCAGCGGCCAGCATGGCCGAGGGGGTGGTGGATCGGTTCTTGGTGAAACGCTGGTGTCGTAGCATGAGAGAATTCAATTCATCATTCACCCGGAGAAGCTCCCCAGTCAGGTTATCATCGGAGATCTTGCCGATCAGATCTACAAGGCGGGACTGCATGGCTTGAAGGGTGCCATGTAACTCCTGAAATACACTTATATGATAGTAAATTACGAAACACGTATTTGCGCTGATATTTCTTTTCCTAATAAATTGATCAAAAAGAAAAACTCCTTAATGTTATATATTTTTATAAAATAATTGTATTAAATATTTTACATTAACATTGAGGTAGAGTTACTGAGATACACACCGAGCTGTATCTATGATGTAACTATACAAGTAGGCATTTCAAAGAAACAGACGGAAGTTGAATATATAGTCACACTCCAGACAGCCGCATACTGCGAAGAATACTTTGAATTTTCTCCGTAATATAATCTGTGTATGAATATTTTTAGATTTCATCAATTGTTTTATTTGTAAAATGGAGAAAAATTGAGAGAATGTGAAAAATTATTGTCTTTTCCATAATAAGGTAATCGAAAAAGTCAAATGAGAATAAAATAAATAGAATGGAATTAATATGTCAAACGGTCGTTATCCAAAGGACTTTGTTTTCCTATATTAACAAAACAATAAACTAAAAATAAATGAATAGTCTGGTTAGTCTATTGTCGTCTATTCACCTGTAACAATTCTAAATCGCTGGTATGATGCTCAGTATTTTGTGCAGACGTCATCTCATTCAACATATCAGCCATCACAGCCATGTTACCCTGCACCACGGCCAGGTCTCCGTGCAGCTTATTTACTTGACTCGGGGACAAGTGGACCTGAAAAATAATACCGTAAAATTGTTTGAATGAGATATTAAAGCAAATAAATAAAAAAAACAACTAATTAAAAAATTTTTGGTCCCAAAATGATACCATACAAATGATTTTATTCCTGTCATTAAATTAGGGACCAAAACTGAATTTACCTTTACCAATACATATATGCCAAGGGTAATAATATTCACTAAGAGAATAGTAATATTATAAGGTTTCCCCGAGTAATGCTCACCATAGAACTTGGGGGAGTTTCCCTGGCAGGTCTGGGCTGCGGGGAAGCTGGTGCCCTTTGTGGAGAGGCGGCAACAGCATCTCCCGCACCCCCACCACCACTCACAGTATCCACCATATCCTCAGGAACACTCTAAAACAACAAACAGTATAATTAGTATATTTTATATTAATAAAATATTTAACAAACGAAAACCAAATCATTAAAATTATTACTTCACATCTGTAAAGTACTTAAATTGAAGAATTTTGACTTTTGGAGAGTGACTTGCTTATTTTGAATTTGGAGCCTATATATTTTAAGACCGACTTAAGATTGGTAATCTTAAACCAAGAGACAATCCATTATAAAATCCAAAAGCATGTTAAATTACAAATAAGTATATTATGACACATAGAAAGAAATGTATATCTTTATCTGTATGTATGCAAATTTATGTATCAATGATAAGATTATAATAGAGGCAATTCTCGATTTACGAACATTTGCTATAGCGAACATCACTATTTTAAGATTTTTTTTATTTACGTGTGTCCTCAACTTGTGAACAGTGCAAGTGATTTTGAGAAGCCATTAGAACCTGTGACTGCAGAAATTGTTGAACTGGGTAATCAAATGGAACTCGAACTTGACTCGGCTGATGTAAAAGAGTTGTTGGACTCGAATTCTCAGGAATTGACAACTGATGAGTTGATGGAAATAGAAACAAATTTAAACACAAGAAGTACAAGAAAAACTTATAAATTCATTCCAGAACATTTACGATGCAAAAAATGGCTGCAGCTTTCAAGTTAATTTCTGGAGGTTTGGCAATATTTGAAGTACAGGACTCGAATATGGAGAGAATTGTGAAAGTGAAAAGAGGCGTTTATGATTCACTGACATGTTGTAATGAGATTTTTAATGAAAAAAATAAACTAACTGTGCAGTCTTCCATCAAGTCATATTTTAAAATAGTGGACGAACCAGCCGCAGCTGTTTCATCAGAAGTTCAACCATCTACTTTGAGTGTGCAAAGTTACACGCATATGAAAATAACGAATACTGATGAAAATTTAAAAAAATTAATGTTGAATGCACAATATATGTAGTATCTAGCAGCAAGCAGTCAGAGATAACCGGTGACTCTGTGAGACCAATGGTCGCCTAGCGGCCACAATAGCCACCCGCAGGGCTTAGCAGCAAGTTATCTTATCTGCTAGTGTATGTATGTTTATCAATCTAATCAGATTTCAGATAATCCCATTATTATTAAGTCTAATAAGATTTTTCTATAAGTTTAGCGATGAGCATTTTAAAAGAACTCGTACATTCAGAAGATTTTACCTATCAGTGAAGACAAAACATTTAAAACAATGTCAAGATGCCATATTGTGATGAAACTCAAGTATCTGCCTATTACAAAAAAAAACAATGTGGTACAAACAAATTAGATGAGAGATGAATTGTTTCCCAAAAATTTAAGAAAAAATCTTTTTTTCAAAATATTGGGTTAAAATTTCAAGGGTCGGGTTATATTAGGGTCAAAACAGTAATTGCAAAAGTGATCTCAAAAAAACTATATTGCAATTCTGAATAGAGATTTAATTAATTAATTAAAAAATTTAATTATGAAGAGTTTATTTGAAAACACAGAACATTTAGAAGGATTATACAGGAATATTTAGAAAATAAATGTTTTACAAGAATTTGAACATATTACCCTCTGAGGTGTGAAAATGGGAGCCATGGTATCCAAATCAGTCATCGGGAATTGGACTCCTTTGGAACGTAATTCTTGATACATCGTAACAACACCCTGTAAAAATACACGTCATTTATAATTAAAACTCAAATGAGACAGATATTCATGACAAAATAATAATCAAATACATATGTTAATCTGTTTTAATGTATTTTGCAACACAAATTTAATGTATGTTCGTTAAATATATTTTTGTATGAATTAAATATAATAATATATACCCTTATCTTGACATACATTTTTTGCATTTCCTACTATTCGAGTCTATGATTCCTGACTCTGCCGTTCCTCGATAATTTATTTGATTGAATCGGCTTTTATATGATTCTGCTCACTACACTATCAACTATCCTTGGCTTATGTTAGGCAGTAATCTTATTTTATACTCCTAACCTCTATGCGAAGTTGAACACGGCAAGTCGGGGCACCTTCCCACAACCTCTACATATTCAAATACAAAAAAAAGTAGTTTTAAATATGTAATTTGCTTTTTAATTCATTTAAATTACTTTTAAGATTTATAGAAATTGATTTTCCAAATTTCCAGTCAAAACTAAGTTTATTGGATTACTGGGTTAATTAGTGTACTCGGATTTTGTTTTACCACAATTTATGCCAAAATTTGCTAGTCCCGTTTCGGTTTCATACAATTTTGTACTAAAATTATCCTGCTTTTTAAGCACTTTCCGTGGACAAAATGTCAAATCATCAGAAGTAAAACCGCAATTATAAATGATTAAGTTTGTAATTTTGTTGTAACAAAGTCCGTGAAACGGTAGCTGGTTTATAACGGTTTTTCTTTGAATCTGGCCATTGTGTTTTATATTTCACATTAGCATAAAGGGTCCAGAAATGGAGTGCTCTTAATGGATTTAATAAATAAAAAATCACACATATAGAATTGTTGTTGAAGGCCTTTGAGAGGTGCCGTGGTGTAATGAACTGTTGTCATATTTAAAAAAATTGAAATGATAGAATATTTATCGTCCAAAATTAAAATTTTATCTTTGCTATTATGACATTTTGAGACCCACCTTGGCACTTTATTGCAGTCATCAAATATTGCTTTTCCTTTCATTTGAAAAATATTAAATAACAATAAGATTGCGAGGACATGGAAAAGGAGCTGAAATTTTGCATACATAACTACCTAACACAATTTAATATAAGTAAAGCAAAGAGCGGATCAACTGAAACATTACTGATAGATCCGGTTGATGCTGGAAGGCATCCGCCCAGCACTGTATGAGGCTCAGCACTTTCTCTTGAACAGCTGTTGGAGGATCATTCTTTGGTCCTATAAGTTTTATCTGAAAAAAAAAATTTGGTCACAAACAACAAGCAATTAATTAATCTGTGGATGTCCAGTCCTGCACCACCAGAGCAGGCATGGCCACTTAATCAATTAGATTATTCAGATAACATTGTATATTTATTATTGCATAATAATAACACATGAGTAAATTAAATGATAAATGGTGAAGTTTGGACGTATCCACAAAAGAAAACGATAACCTTCAATGGAGACCGAAACCCAGTGTCAAATTCATTACCAGTGGCAGTATATAACCGTTCAATACAGTTTTCTCATTGCTCTATACCAAACAATGACATTGCCAAGCACTGATTCAAGGCGATTACGAATTCCACTTTGGATAATGTTATTGTTGCTAGATTGATCATCCACCCAAAGACTGATGGCTTCCAATATTACCTAATTTATTAATCTCGCTAATATTTCTATTCACGCCTGTAAGAATCTAATGTTAGGTTTATCTACATTGGCTGTAGATAACAATCTTTTAATTTTAATACTAAAAATTACAAATAATAAAATACGTTATATTTTTACAGTTAAAAAGAAATTCTTAAAAACACTGGAATATAAATGGTTTTTATTTTTAACTTGATTGATAGTTTTGCAATTTTTTTAAATTTATGTGAAATGATAATCGATTTATTCATTTATTGATTACAGAAATGTGTAAGAAAAGAATAACAGTTAAATAAAATAATGATCCAAGACCAGAACTCGTATTTTATTAACACCCACACATTCCTGCACAGCAAACATTTAATAATATACACTCATTGAAGCAATTCATATATGGGTTTCATTGCTAACATTGTTTAAAAGGTCACATTGACATTAATATGACCTAGTGGAATATTTAAAAAAGAAACATATTTTTTAAATAAACAATCTAAATGTACGAGGACCATTACAAAATAAGTGGTACATGTGCAATAGTGATGAGCTAAACTGTCTTTATTTTGAGATTTTTTGGGATACTTTTTATTCTAAAATATCTTGCAGAAAATTAAAAATATCCATTCTAAATGGAACAAATGAGCACTGTCAAACGAACCATTGATTTTTTATAGCAGTGAATTTTTCTCTTTAAAATTTAAATGTAGTGTTGAGAATTTCGAGAACCATTGAGAATCGTTGAAAATCTCCAAACATAATCTATATATATATATAAATATGAGACCACCCCTGCAACAACACTGTATATCGGTCTTGGGCAGATCTGAGTTATGAATGCCACAAGGTTGTATATCTTCTTGGGCATCCAATGAATGGTGCAACCATATACAGTAAGACCTCAGTTTTACACTTTTCAGGGGAACAGTAAAAAAAGGGTGTATAATTTAAAAATGAGGAAATCAAAAATATATAGAACAATTAACTTTTTACAAAAATAAAAATCATTAATACCTACTGGGTATTGGGAATTCCGGGAGTTATTTTAAATAAACCGCACCACGAGGTGCGCTTGCGTCTTTCTTCTCGACTTATGATTTTTTATGATTGTGTAAAGTCGAACATGAAAAGCACGAGTTTAAGATTTTTTTGAAATAATCATCAATTCGATAGTATTTCTTCGTTGCGACATTTTAAGCAAAATATGAAGGTTAGTGACGATTATAAAAGGCTAACATAAAAACAACGTAAATAATGCCAAATGATTTAACAGAAAAATTAAAGTAATGTGAAAACAAAATGAAAATTGATTTAACAAACAAAATTGATAAAATAACATCAAAAAACTTTTAAAAACAATGCATAACATGTTAAAAAATCAACTTGGAAACATTTTTCAATTGTCGCGGCGAGGATTGAGGTAGCGCCAGCACCTCACCAGCACGGATAACAGTGAAGCGAAAATTGTAACGGTAGTCGTTTAGAAAAAAACACAATTCCGAAACCCCTAAAAATATTATTATTGCATAAATGAATTCCAGTGTCGCGGCGTCAGTGAAGCGGACAGATGAATGACGGTTAAAATGAATAATTTTCATACAAAAGGGGTCATCAGGCGAACATTAAAAATATTTCCATTGAATAATTAGTGTGTCATTTTTTATGTTCCTTACTTACATATGTACTCACTTGAGTCAGAACTAAACATGATAACTATGAACGTACATAAAGCTGGCGTGTCGAAAATTCAAAATTTGTGTAGGGTCGGCGTGTTTAGTTTAGTTCAAGCCGACGCTCCATCTACCTATCAACATTTGTAAAAACTAATATACGGTGTTGTTGCAAGGGGGTCTCATATATGTATATATCAGGGGCATGCACTGCATACAAGCAAAAAAGCTGTGCATTACTAAAAATTCTGGGAAATAAAAATAAATTAAATAATCTTTATATTACGAAAAGACTATAAAATTCTAGCTGTTATTACCCAGATTAGCGTAACCCACATCTAGCTATGGGTTATTTGCGAACCATTTATAACAACTTCACGTACATTCTGCTCTGCGATTTGCTGCCACTTAGATCTTGAATGAACCTAACTTGTTTTTTCAATCCTTACTTATAATTTATTTTCTGTCAAGCAAGCAAATTTGCATTTTTCAGGATATTATTAAGTTAGATTATTACCAATATTAAATTTCAATTAAAATACAATTATTTCTGTTATGAGTTCCGGCTATGCTAATTTGTAAAGCTAGTTAATGAAATAAATATTTTTGAACACTTAATAAAACATTTTAAATCCGTTGTCGGAAGGAGAAATTGTAGAAAATATTTTAAGCAAAATTGAAAGCAAATTACAGGTTATAGATAGAATTAATTCTCAAAATTTAAAAAAATCGAACATTTTTTTGATACGTAGTATACATACCTATTGTATATGTACTTAGCATCATCGGTAACAGCATAACCTAAGTTTGTGCCTACTGCACGCCACCGATATATATATATCCAGCCAAACAAAAATATCAAAAACTGTATTTATACAACCTTTAAGGATATTATACACACGGACGCCATTATCGAAATCCAATAGATTGATTACATTATAATAAACAATGATGGGGAACATCAGTGGTTAACTACAGAATTAGTCCTGGCGCAAATTGCGTATCAGACCAACTTTTGATAACATGCATTTCCACCTTCCCTATACCCAGAGCACGACCTTTTACTGTGGTTTGTTATCTATGGTTTTGGACTTGTTGAGTTAACATTTGCTATTGGAGTGCGTTAGACTATTAAGCTGACAAGTTGGATTGTAAAGTTGACATCCTGCTATCGAGCTTGTCAGACTTTGTAAATTGTCATCCTGGTGTGTGGGGCTGATAGTTAAACTGTTTATCTTGCTGTTGTTCTTGTGTCGTCCCCACTTCACGCTATCAGCACCTCAGATAGGTTGTGTTTCTTCCTGGTGTCTGGTTGGTCCCTGAGCCCCCCTGTTCCCTATTCCTGTTCCTAATTCCTTCTATCTGTCCTTTCACCCCTATTCTTTACCCGCACGCGATCATCTGAGGTCGGCCGGAGATTGTGCGCACAAAATGATTACATTTGAAACTCGGTAGCAACCAAATATTTTTTCTATGTATTTTTCTAATTGATTAATTTAATTAGCTTTTTGTTTTATAGTAAAAAAAAATTTGATAATTTTATCTGATGTAAAATTTTATATTTTATCATCCACTGATTTAAAATTTTGATTTTCAAACAATTAGTATTATCATTGTATATTTATTATAGTAAACCTTAGAATGGTCTTTTCCAGTAGTCTTATCATCGTAAAATACATTACAAGGTGACCTTGTATGCAAAACAATAAAAATGCCATGGCGATATGGAATGGCATCCATAAATTTAATGATACAAAGTAATTTTTCTTTGTTATTTTTGTTGCAACACCACAATATTCGTCATCTTATCATGCAAAGCACGTAAAAACATCTGATTTAATTATCTACTTTGAGTGTTTAAATAATGATAAAATAATACAAATCGGAGACTGCAACTGTGTGGAAATGTAATGTGTAATGGACACAGCCATCTCTTATAAAGAACACATCATTTTATAACTCCATAACTTTTGTCACACATACATTGTTACTCATATTATTTATTTATTTAATCTTAATAGCAACTGTTGTCAGAAGTCTAAATTTAATGAACCGGCATTTGCGGTGGCAGGCCCAAAAGCGTGGAACTCTTTACACCATCATAAGAAACAGTGCATCAGAGACTTTATTTAAGAAGAAACTAAAAATGCACCTTTTCAAAAAGTCATTTCCATAAGCGAAAATAACAATTTTTAATCTTAAAAACAAAGATAATTGTAGAACTATAAACAGTTAATGTGTAAAGCGCCCTTGGGGTGAAAGTTTTTACAAAAATGGCACTATACAAATTATCCATTATTATTTAGCAGCATTGGCCTGGACTGGATTGGAAAATGGAACACTCACTCATTATGTAATAACCAGCCAAAAAACAACCACTTTTAATAAACAATAGTAAACAAAACCAAACTTAAATAGATTAAACCAATGAATAAAATAACAAAATCATTTATCTATATCTTATGTGTCAAAGTTATTTTGATAAAGCATTTTGGTTACAGCACCCATTTATAGCATATGAAAAAATGAATACAGCTATTTTTTTTTTTAGAACCCTTGGTTGGGGCCCCGAATGGACCTACCCTTTCCCAGAGCCGTTGTAGGAGTTTGAATCTCCCTTTATCGATTTCACACTGCAATGATATACTAACGTGATTTTAAACTATTTTAATATAAGAGCAAAACCGAAACTAATGATTAGTCCTTAAGTCACGAATTAAAACAAAGTTATAAGCAAAATTAATCTAATCTTGCGGTGACCTTTAAGTGCTGTCTTTATTTATTGTAGTAACAGATACATGCAAACAATATTAACATCAAATATAACAAAGAGTACAAGAAAAAACATATAAACAAATTACACAAAAAACAAAAACAACGGGCAGTACCATGCTGGCAGTGCTGGAGATTGCCTCCGAACAAATAAGCATTTAAATAAAATTAGAGACAGTGGTACAAGACAGCCATTTAAGGGCCAGGCATTTAGACTCTCCCAAAGGGAAAAGAATGGGACACAATTACGACTCGAGTCTCGCCAATCATGGCGCAGGCCAACGATATTATGCCCACTTTCTGCAGATCCCGATGAATGCAAGCATTTGACACCAAGATAATTTAGATCAGCCTCAAACAGTAAGCTATATGCATGAGATGTTCAAAATTGCACCGTCGGATACGCAACTAACAAGATCAGACATATAGCCACACCTGATGTGGAAGCTTTGTTAGAATCCCAAAGAGAACCCTTAATTAATGACAAGCTGCAGGAAATGGACTCCCAAGAAAATGACATTACAGAACCTGTTCCCGTGCAAAAGTTAAGTGAATAAAATAATTGAAAAGGCCCTTTCTCTTCACAATCAATACATAGAGTTGTTAGAGTGAAGATTATGAACGAGTGAATGCTGTAAAGCAGAGTTAATTATTTGACAGTTATCGGCAAATCTTACACGATGAGCGTAGACAGGCAAACCTAGATTCTTTTTTGCAACTCGGTATAAAATGAACACTATTTTTTTCTGTTTTTCTCAAATTTATATTATATACTTTTGTGATGTTTATTTTATCATGATTGATATTATTTTTTATAATTATTATTGTTTAATTCATTGATAAATTATGGTAAAGTTATGTTTACCACGATAATGTGTACGATCAACAAGGGTTATATAGTAGAATTTTCACGTCAAAATATGGTAAAACCTACCAGCTCTTGGATGAATTCCTTGCTGCAAACCAATGTGTGCAACTGTTTCCCGCAATTCTTCACGCAAGTCTCGAGGACTGTAAGCGTGTACATAACAGTAGTGTAGTTCTTCCCAGCGTTCTGTTGAAGCCGCTTTCGGATGGCTTTGATAGCATCCCGGGGTCCGTCTGCACTGGCGTTGATATAGTCACAGATCTCCATGTTGAGCGCCCAGTTCTCCGAGGCGAGGGCGCCATCTGTAGCTTGCTCTGAAAGAACAATTACATTTTATCTAAAACTGATTATGACGATAATTAGACAAAGGATGTAAGCGGGGTCCATAATCAGGGTAAATATATTAATAAATTTTGGAAAAAATTTTGAAGTTAGTCAAAAATTTATTTGAGTTAATAGTTCAAAAAACTCTACCCTACAGATAATAAAAGGAACATTGACATTATTTTATATATCATATTGATATTTCAATTTTTATTCTGTTCTTAAACTAGGTTTAATTTAAAAATAGGATCTTACAGTTGATTGAACCCTTAATATTAAGTTTTGCTCATACACCAAGCCAATCAGTAATTATTATTATATTATAGTTTGCGCTATAAGTGTGTTGATTCCACCAGTCGGTCGGTCTAATCTTTGAACCCTAGGATGTGCTAGTTGTAAACAAATTACTAATAATAGATTAAAAATAACAACCGAAGAACATTGATAACACTTTCACTTGAAACACAGAAGTTGACACATACATGATTGTGTAGTGTTATGTTGCAAGAGTCGACAGAGAGTGGAATCCTATTTCTGTAATGAAACCAGATACTTTATCTTTTCCACATTTATACCATATTGTAGAATAATACTTTTTATAATACTTCTGGATTTAAACTGTCAGATTAACAATTACCTTTTAAACTATATTTATAAAAACATATGCACCACTTTGGTGGATTCTTGGGCTCCATGACTTATATTCTTATCAAAATTTCTTATTTTTTTCTAATATGTTTCACTCATCCAAACCACATAAGCAAACTATTCTTAATCATAAAATTAGTCAGTTTAGTGCCTCACAATGCTAACATAGCCCCAAAATAGGCAAATCCAAAACAGTTGTTTGTTTGTTTCCACAGAGGTATTGTGTCAATCAAACAAAATTATAATAAACTTATTAATTTGAGTTACCTGATACGCATTAAACTTGAGAATAAATAGTTGGTGTTGGTAAGAAAACCAATGGCGATTGTGATCAATCAATGACAATATTTAATTTTCAGTTTAACTAACTTCTCTGTTCGACTGGAAATATTATAGCAATACTCGAGTAACCAGTGGCAAATTTGACATTCTTAAGTTTGCAACGTCAAAGTGAAGACAAAATATTAAATTAAATTTTTTAATGTTTTAAAATTATGCACAGCACATAATTAAACATCTACTTGATAAAGCCTTGTTAGTAATTACTGCCACTAATTGTTTCTTTTGGTCTTTTTAATCTTATTATGGATATTTGAGTGTATGTTTTGGATATGTTAAATATTAAAATGGACTCCATTTTTGCTCATCCAAAAGATGTGCATGACAAAAATGTTGATCTTATAAATTGTAGTGTAGTTGTAATATAAACTATAATAAATATTACCTGTAAAAATTCACATTTACTAATTGGATAGCACAACTATCATACCTTAGCTCGTTACACATTACAGAATGCCAATTGAACAAAAAACTAATAAATACTCACTTAACACTAATAGTAAAAAAAATATTTCTATACTATTCAAGAAATGATGACAATATTAAAACTATAATAAACAAATCATTTTCAATTTATTATTATATTTATAAGATGGTTGCCTCAAAGTTATTGAAAATATAGTTTTCTGTGTATTTTAAATATCACTTTATATGTTTCAGTCCTACCCAGTCTACTCACCATTATGCACGGTATCTTTTCACAACAATGGATCTCGTATAGTTACAAAGCTTTGATCATTTCTCAATATTTGCGCAATTTCGAAATCTGGATGGATTTAAGAGTATATTACCATCATACATATAATACGTACCCTCCTTAGGCTATATTTATATTTAGGTGTACATATTTCTTTACGAACTAGTATATTCAATGAAGGGCAAAATATCAATGCTTTGATCACCGTTTAACATTTAAAACATGTTTACAAATCACATTTGAGTAATCGAAATCATCTATTTATACCACAATTACTTATGATAAACGAGGAAAGAAGGGTGAAAGTTTATTAGCAGCGGCAGGCAAATGCGGTTTTCTAATGGAAATCTTGGAATTTAATGGGGAATGCAGTGAAACGTAACATAACACCAGTCATGGGATTACGCCGTCGTTTAAAACAGACAATTTTATGATCGATAAAGTGACGTTCATAAAATAATTCATACCAATTTTTTGTCCTACTACGGTGGAAAACGGATTTCCTGCAAGTGCACCCACATTGAAGAAAGACATTTTTCTTTATTTACTCGAAAAAAATATCGCTTGTCACTACGTCACTCTCCCTCAACTTGTCAAATATACAATCTATACAATAAATAAAGAGTGTTCACAATATCACGCAATTTCCCTTCACTATGTTCGATTATTCAACTAGACTGCGCATTTATACGAGAGTTGGAAAAAATGTACTTATTAAAAACCTGAACCCCATTTTCCATTCGACTACCTCGTACTTCATGTAGACAGTATTTTACCTAGCCAAAATTTCAAGTTGTTGGAAATATATATTTTATATATATAATATATATTTATATAATAATAATTATATATATAATATAAATATATATTTCAAGCATATACATATTTAAATTTTAAACTAAGGGTAACTATTTTGGTTATGAGTGTTTGTAATGAAAAGTGAAAAACATTATCTTCTGAGGTCCAATATCCGGAGAATTGAGTATACTATGTATAACCATCCAAATAGAAAACTCGTATATGTTACACCGAATCCTTGAAATTGCTATTACGTGTAATAGGCAAAAATGACCAAATTCATGAAAAGTGCGTTGCTTCATTCATGAATTAGGCAAATTATCTGCAAAATTGATTATAATTAGTATTACAGTAGATTAAAAATGGTAGATATATCAGATATAATATTCATATTATGTATAATAATATAAATACATTTTCAATTCCTTTGCATTAAATTATATGCCTTTATAACAATAATATATGCGTCTAAAAATAACCTCACACGAAACGATCAGCGTATTTTTAAAATAATAATATTACAAATAATTCAAAATACTTACAATAAAAATTCTTCACATAGCATAAAAATATTAATTTTTGATAAAATATTAAAAATAATAAGTTAATTTCAGCATTATATTAACTAAAATGTCATAAATGTGACGAGGGTTATTTATATTAATATCAAAGCCGCTCCCCATAAGTTAGATCTTTCGTATTTGAGAAGTGCATAAGAAAATATAGTACAAGTTGTTTATAGTAAAATGTATTTTAATTGTAGAAATAAAAATATTATTACAATTGTGCATTTACACAAAAACAGCGGCGTAACTAAACCAATGCAGCCAATTCAATGCATCGGGGCCCAAAAGGTTTGCACTCTACAAATTTTTGGCATCAATACTTTCCTGTTATGGACTAATAATTTTTAAAATCCGTAGCACCAAAAAACAGAATTAACACGTGAAAAAATTATTAATATATGCAGTAGTATTTCCTTAGTATGTCGAATTAGGAACTAAACTATTGCCGCAAAGCGAAAATGTGCAAATAAATGAAAAAAACGCATGTACGATTGAAAAAAAATTAAAACCGTTATAAAAGTATAATTTAGGTAATCAGTAAATAAACACTACTGTACATACAATAAATACTAGGACGTCATTTTTATTGGAGGCTAATATATATAATAGGAGCCCCTTTTCCATTTTACATTGGGGGCCTATTTTCGTAATAACGCCACTGTGCAAGAATTTTATACAACACCGCAGAACATAGATGGATCCTGTCATTTGAATAATTAAATTGTTCATCTAAAACGTAAAAAATTACAATATATTTAAAATGTACCAATCCGATAATTATAAAATATATCAAATCGATTGTCACAATAATTTTTAAAATTTTGCAAACGTCTATGATTGGCAATATGATAGGGATCCGTAATCAAAATAAAATAAAAATTCAAATAAGTAATTACCCCTAAATAATTTGTAATCTCTTGGAGTTCCAGGAATTATACGGAGCATTATCGAACAAACGGTACGCGGCATTTTTAAAGTGCAATGTTGTCATGGAAGTATTAATTAATGATTTAACTTGTATGTGATTCACATCTTTAAATTATAATTTTAAAAAGCATCCCTATTATAATTATGTCGAGTGTTATTATTCATCCTGCTGTTGAACCAGGTGTTATTGATAATAATATGTTAATCAAATGTGTGTTAGAACAAGGTCCTAAAGGAGAAGCTGGCCGCTTATTTGCCGAAGAAGGTGTCCATCTTGAAGAAGTACAGATATTACGTTTAGAGTTTTTGAATATAATACGTATTGATCATCTTTGGATGCTGAAGTCATTGACAAAATTAGCTTTAAATCACAATCTTATTGAAACGATCGAAAACCTAGAACAATTAACAAGTCTTGTAGAATTAGATTTGTCTTTCAACTCTATAAGCGTGATAGAAAATCTAAATGAACTTACCAGCATTGAAGTGTTGATATTAAGCTATAACATAATTAAGAAGATTGATAATCTCGACAATCTTGAAAAACTAATTGTAATTGGACTTGCTGGGAACAAAATTACTGATTACAAAGAAGTATGTATAAATAATCTTTGTCAAAAATATCACAAACATATTTGTTGTAGTGTATAATGTGATAAAATAAGATTTCACAAAATGCAAGAAAAACAATTTAAAATGAAATATGTTAGAAACACCAAATATTTTTTTAAATTTCCAGGAATAGCTTGTTTAATAACAACTTTAATTATTTAGCAGTATTTTAAAGTTAAATAAAAATAAAAGATAATCTAGTTAAAAAAATATCTGGTAGAAAAAATCAGCCCCAAATTATTATTTATTATATCTTGAATTTAACTTAAAATTGAAAAGTAAATTGCTGAATAATAAGTGATCTTTTTTTAAACCATCAGAGAAATTCGCAACAATCTATAGGCTGCTAGGTTTATCAATAGAAAGAGGTGAGAAAAAGATTTATATTCCAGGTTATTTACCTCCGAAATTTTCGAGAGCTTCGATCTGTGAGTTTCAAAGACAATCCATGCTGTAAAAACCCAGATACTGCTATGTTTCTCAAAGCAGCTCTTCCCAAAGTCACCTACATTGATTATATCTTGGTAACAGATGAAGATAGAGAAGAATGTGTAGACAAGTTTTCGTAAGTATAGATGTTACGGATTATGGTATTCGGGGGCGGCAGGATGAACGTTCGTTGGATTAAAATGAATAGGTCTTCTCCTGGGCCATGTTAGATGATAGAAAAGAAATGTATATTTAATAGTTTTGATTTTTTTTAATGTCTCCATTATTCCAAGTTCAATAAATAATTTTGACTTTTAAAATACAAAATTTTAATATGGATATTTTGTGGACTGTATTAAACTTAAAGAAACGTCTGTGCCCAAAGCTTATTTTTTATCTGTATTATATCACATATGTATTTGATTAACCAAATAAAAAATGTTAAATATCCTAAAACAAAAAAATTTTGGTGCTTGAATAATAAAATTAATGTTACATATTTTTTCAGTTCAATAATTAGCAAATTGAATGACATAGATGAAGCGAAAGAAATCGCAAGACAGAAACAGGAATTGTATGATGCCAAAGTTAAATTCTACGCCATGTCTTTTGTAGAGTACCTGAGTGGTCCGGAGTTGTTTGATAATATGTATGAGTTGGATGCTGACGGGTCTCTACTGCTGAAGACTGGAGGGGAAATAATGCTAGCTTACGAAGAGTATCTTTTTTATTGATTTAAATCTTTCAATAATGGATGAAGTTATATATCATATAATAATGCATAAAACATTAGAGTTTAAAAAGAATGGATATCGTTTATAAGATTACGGTAGACATCAATAACTGACAAACGTCTTACTTTAATTAAATCCATTGCCAAATTTTGAAATATTGTCTTAATATGACTGAACGTACAATAAATATGAAAGAAGCCAATTAAATTATGAACCAAATATAGCAAAGTGTAGACTATGTTTTAGGAATCTTTTAAAAATGGTATAATCCTTATTACACCATTTTTAATTAAAATTTGCACATTTACGGCAATATCTTTGTCTTGAGAGTAGCTGTAAAGGTCAATACACATTGATTTAATCCACTCTATATCAAATGCAAAAGACAAATGTGTATATGTTCCTTAGTTCATAATGTTTAACTAGATTTAATTAAAAACATTGGAATCACGTACTGTACTATATAATATGTAATATGTTTCAAATAATTTAAGAGATGAAATCACATATTTTCTTAACAATTTAAATTAATAAGATATCGGGAGTTTTATGTGGAAACGATGCAAGCTCTTGTGGATTTCGGTCTGTCACAGTGCTCGGTGAGAAAGAAAGAGGTGGAGATATTTGAAGAAGTAATGGATGAAGCGAGAGAGGGATGTGCAGAAAGAAGCAAAGAGTAAGTTTTAATCTATTATAAATTTATGAAAACATTAAATACAGAAAAGAGTGTAGCAAAACTAATAACTTAAAATAACAAATAATGAAAAGAAAAAAAACTTTTCTGTTTAATATTTCTTAAAATTGTTTGAAATATATTTTTATCTCTTTACTTTGAGGTTCTGAACAAAATATGCATGTGGTGGCATGGTAAGCCACCACAAGCGTCATAACTAAGTTGAGTCCAGAAAAAATATCGATCAAAACTTATAGAAATATCCCAGCCTGTTTGATTATTGTGTTTTTCAAGCTATTCATACGGTTGACAACTAGATTTTCCGCTTTTGCTTTTTTTCGATTTTTCGCTTTTCCACTCTAGACGAGAATTGAAAAATGCCACCCCCTTCCTTTAACTACCATCACTTTATCTTGTCATCAAGGCTAGAAGAATTAATGCATTAGATATAATATAACTTATATTCAAAATGAAATAATAATAAAACACATCAAAATAAGCACTGTTCATATGCGCAGATAGGTTTTTATTCATTTGAGTTTTGAGAAACTCCCTTCTTCACACTTGCCCCTGATATTGGATAAAGTCAAAAGGATATGAAGAGCTACAAACAAATTAGGAAAACCATTTTCTAACTTGTTTTGGCATATACAGTTCAACGCATATTTGGGTTTTGCATTTTTTGTACTCGATGACTTATTCCTGAAAGTTCAGAGCAGAGAGCTGCCGCGTCAATGTCCTTTTGAAAATATGGGGTTTCTCCAGGGCTATGCTAGGTTAGAGCTGTTTCCAATTTGATACACAAATCCATGAGTTCTTTGGAAGCTCTTATCTTGAGGTCACTTTTATTGTATAGAAAACCAAATAATCTTGCAATTTTATTCAACTGTGTGAATCATTATTTTACAGAACAAATTGCCGTGTCCAATATTGCAAAATAGTAATTTACTCTGAACTTCTTTTTTGGGTTAGTGCTGGGTTCATATTTTGATTCATAAGCGAACAATTTTCTCTTTCTTATCTCTATTTGAAAATTTGGCTCAATATCGATTTCTTCAGCTAGCTCTCGAGCATTAACCAAAACTCTCAAATTCCATGCCATTCCTCATGTTTTTTAAATACTACTCTGTATTTTTAAGCTCATTTACTGTTTTCTCAGAGTATAGTGCTTCTCTTGCAGCAGTTTACTGGTTAAATTGATTTGAATTAATATACTGTGGCATGTTACAACTGCTGCAACAAATGGCAGAGATGAATCAATGTTTACGTTTCGTACTCAGTAGCAGCTCATTATTTTCTTAATTTTGAGACAGGTAGAGGCAATGTTCCATATGCTTTTGAAAACAATTCAATGTTTTAATTTTTTCTCCTAATTAGTTAAATTTTTCGGTATGATTTAAAAAATAATAATTCCGCCTTTTTGCCACCCTAGGTGGCCGCTTAGTCTTGCCCATTGGTAGAAATGGCCCTGGCTATCAGCCAGTGTAGAAAACAATTTTAAACACAAGATACTTCAAGTGTTATTATAAAAATAAAATGACTGCACAATAATAGTAATTTATTAAACCGTTATATTAGAAATAATAATAATAAGTCTATTCCAGCATAGTCAGATTGTTTGAGTGATTCGCCATATAAATAACAATATAGTGACAAAATAATATTTACAATAAAAAAGAAAAGAAAAAAACAATTGCAAATAAGTGTCTCTCTTCACTTAGATATGTTAACAAATATACTATGGAGAAGGAAGAATTGTTTGAGATGGCATACATTATTGTTGATTCTGTTGAGTCAGAGTCTGTCACAATAGCTGAAGTTGAATCCAGTTTGGTGGACCTTATCGAAAGATTCAACTCCACAATCAGGGATCTATGGGTTAACCTAATGCGGGAGGAGATGTCACTCTATGAACAATGCGAGGTAATGTATGAAAAATTAAGATGATCCTTATTATAGAACAAAATAAATCTAATTTAGCTTTAACAACCATTTATTTGAATTAATTACACTACTCTTTAAGTTTCAAATAATCTCGAGTTATCTAAATTTCTTTGTTTACAAATTAATAATGCAGAATGACTTGCATCATTCACTATACATGTAGAAATTTGTTTTATAACACCATCAATTTAAAATTTCATAAAAACAGTACATATTTGATCCCCATTACTTAAAATTCAATTTGCTAATTTAATAAATAGACGCCATGACAAATCACCGGAATAGTGACCATCACCAAATGTATCAGAGTGCTATATACCAGCTCAGCTGATGTCATAGCTAACCCACGGCAGAATAACCTAAAAGAAATGCAATGACAAAACTGTAGACTTATTAAACTAATAATGATAACTTTGAATCAGGAGACACGCATTCAGTTTTCCCAGAATGTGAAGGATCTAGCCAACAAGATGATAGAGTTTGCGAGAAGCGCCTTCACCAAGTGGAGAGACCGCGAGGGGCTGTGGAATATGGCGCAGATAGAGATCACGTCCAAGATCATGACTAAGGGGACCTTGATGTTTGAACACATCCCGGAGTTGGTCACGGTTAATGAATTGTATTTTGCTTTCTATAAATAATATAAGTACAGGAGTTTAATTATCTTGAGAACAGTAAAGAAAACTCATTATAAGCAACCAGTTTCATGCAAGCAAACTCAGAGCTGAATTTTTAATACAAAAACTAATTGCATGAATTCAGTATGCTTGGGAAAACCTGCAGTAATAATTCTAATTTCTGTGCATTTTTTTTGCAAACCATGTATCCAGATTGCTAGGACAACTTGTACTGTTAAGCTTTTCATAATATAATATATATTGCTCATACAGCTACACATGATTATAGTCATCCTGCAGTAAAATTGTTATGTGTGCATTGTATTTCAGGTTATGGCAGATAAAGACTTGTTGATGGACACTACAGCCCAGTCTACGGACTGTCACATGCGTTTCATAGATGACCGGGAGGACTACGTCATTACAAGAGTCAATGAATGGCAGGATGATCTATTGCACAAGGCTACATGGTAATTTTTTATTACAAACAAAATACACTAACTCTAATTGCAATATAAAGCAGTTAGCAACCCCACAGTTAGTGAAGGAAATTAATACCAACCAAAAAACAGCGGTGAAGAAATTATGTAAAAATATAATACATTGTGGGTCTTCGTATGGGAGCACCCACAAATCCACTAATAACAGATATTTTTGATTGTGATTCTCCTTTCTTAAAATATGTTTTGTTGTGGAAAAGGTATGTGGATGATATATTATGTTTGTTTTTTTTTTAATAATATAATAGTATTGTAGCTGAATTTTTCTTTCAAAATGTATCATATTTACACATATTTAAATACATTGCCCAACTAGGCAAGCCTGTTTTAGGGCAAATTGATAAACTAATATATTTTATAAAACCAAAACTCATTGAAGGTAAAACACAGAAAGATCAAATACATACATATTAGGAGAACACATTCTTATTGTGAAGTTGTAATTATTCAGAACATAGCTCTGTGATATTTTAAATATGAATTAAATATATTAATTAGAAGATAGAAGATATAAAATCAATTTTATCGAAAAATATTGTTGTTGCGCCACCGGGATTCAAACATATAGGTTCGAAAATTTGTTGCTAAAAATATTGTCACTGTAGCATAGTTGGATAATGTACCTTCCCCGGTTTGGAAAGAGATCCAGGTTCGAATCCCAGTGGCGCAACAACAATATTTTTGGATAAAATTGATTTTATATGTATATCTTTCTAATTAATCTATTTAATTCATATTTGATATATTATGTATTTGGTCAGGTTCACAATGTCAACTAACTACATTTTTAAATTTCATTAATTCTTTTAATAATAAAATACAATTTACATTAGAAATGGAAAATAATTCAACCCTAAATTTTTTGGATCTAACATTGATTAAAAATAATAATAAAATTGAATTCAAAATTTTTAGAAAACCAACTTTTACAGATACTATCATACATAGTGAATCTTTGGGGGTTAGGACGGTGGTTAAATGAAATTGATGTTGTTTGGCGTGTGTCGTTTATTGTGACAGTATGATAAAAACAATGACAGATAATAATGAAAGGAATGAAGATGTAGAAGGTGCACGTGTCTTATGAGATGAAATGAAGCGAGTTGGCAAGACCGCCGTTGTGAAACGATGAAACTGGAGAGACTGCTTGGCGGTGAATGATTGAGCCAGGCTTGTAGCAGCAGTTGGCAGCGCTGTCGCTAGCGTCGATGCCGACTGAGATGGCGGTGAATTTGAATTCCGATCGCTACAAATCTAATCATCCATTATCACACAAACATTCAGGGTTCCACTCCATGATACATCGTTTAGTTAATATTCCTATGTCAATATCCAATTTCAATATTGAATTGAATACAATTTAAAAAATAGCAGTTAATAACGGGTATAATACAGGTTTAATAGACACTAATTAAAAAAATAAATTAACTAAAAAAAGGAAATTTACTCATAAATTCTAAAGACAAAGATGATAAATTTAACAATTTTGGTGTCTATAAACTTAGTTGCAAGGATTGTGCTGCATTTTACATTGGTATAACGGTTAGAAATTTTAATATAAGAGTAAAGGAGCATTTGAGATGTTTGAACAATAGTGGGTTTACAGAATTTCTAATCATTTGATAGAAAATGGTCATGGTTTTGATAAAAAATTGGGATTGTCAATTTTGCATGTAAACAGTGTTGATCATAAATTAAATAATTTGAAATCGTTGGAGATAAATAAAGCGTGTAAAACTAATCAAAAAATTATAAACAACAAACTAAATTTAACTACGTGTCCCATTCTAAAATTTTTTCCTAGAAATTATTTGAGTAAATTTGTTTTAGTTAACAATTTGAGTTAGGTACTAAATTTATTTTTTAAATAATTATTGTTTTTATTCTGGTAAAGAAACAACATATGTTTTTAGTTAGTATTGACATCCTGAAGAAAATTGTATTTTTAAAAACCGGTAGATGTATTTAAACTGTGTTTGTAATTTTATGTAAACTGTGTCTGTATTTAATAAGTGGTTAATGAAACAAAGTTAAAAAATAAAAATAACATACATAGTTGATCATTTCAACATTACTATCAATAAACCTGCTAACTATGTTTGGACAGTCTCCCAGAATTAAAAAATGATGACATAAAGTGAAGTTTGCACCTGCTAGGTGTCATGAGAACTTGAGAAAATAAACTCATTAAGAATATAAAAAAGTTAGACTATAAGCAACCGGTATGACATACAATAATGATTCTTTCAAATTTACAAGAACAATGCAATGCCGCTTCGTATTACGAATAAATACCTTGAGTATTCCCTCGCCATTAACCATTGGTGGACGCCAAAAGACTGTAATTGCAATTTTTACAGTTGTATTGCCTGTTTCAGGTCAGGTTACATCAAATTATTAATTAATTTATAACACAAGATCCTCTACTAAAAATAAATTAGGTTAGGTTCTAAGCCCCAAATGTTCCGTTAAAAAAAAAAACATTTTAAAGTATTTGTAGGAATAATCAAATTCCTTTATTATTCCATGCAAGCCCTGTGATATTAAATACTACTCAGAAAACAGTAAACATCCCGACGGAGTAACTGCTCAAAATTCTTAAAAGCACCAATTTTTTCGAAAGGGATGAAACAACTTATTTTTTAATTGATTGGTAAATGTAAAATCATATTGCAACCATTTCTTCCTAATTATGACAATTTTTCTTGACTTTCTAGAAAAAATAAAATAATATGTACGTATATTGGACGCACACTAAAATTTAAGATAATGTACACTTAAAAAAGTTAAAAGTAAATTATTTTAAGTGTACACTGAAGATACTTTATTATAGTTTTTAATAATCTTACATTAATGTTTGCACTTCCTGCTCTAGGGAAGAGATAACGCGGGACCGGAGCAGAGTACTAGAGATAAATTATTATGTGGATAATCAAAAAGACGAATGGAGACAATTAATGAGCCGGTTACTGGAGCTTGAAGGGATAACTCCGGAAATTGAAGCTCTTATCGTTGAAAAGGAGTCAACAATTAATGTACCAAAGCAAAAATAAGAAAAAATGTTTTATAAAGACTTAATTTAACAATGGAAATGCTGAAAAAATGGGAAGATTATTTTCAAATCGAAAATAATAATAAAAATAAAATAATACAGCTAATAAAAAGATACAAAATTCATTATTTTTAAAAAATCTATCACAATTATGTATGTACATAAATAAACTTGGGATTGGCAATGTGCTGGGATGTTATTTTTTGTATTTTTGCACACATAATAATAATGTATAAGAATCTTACTAACAGGTTTACTCTCGCAATCCTCTGGGAGTAAAGCTTCATTAGAAACCAAATTATTATTACAGTGTTTTGGAAGATTTGAGATTTATCATCTCTTCTGACACGCCTATGTTTTTAGAGAAAGAAAATTAAAGTAACAAATCCACTAACAAAATATTGGATCATTTTCATTGATAATGATGAAATATGGTATCACATTTATTGGCTTTATTTATTTATATGTACAGTGAAACCCTTTTAATAAGTTTTCCGAGGGAGCAGCAAATTCAAACTTATTAAGCATGAAAAAGATTTCAATATTCTATAGTATTATTTACACTTGACATCTAATTTTGTGTTATAACTAATGTTACATTTATATTATAATGATTATTTTTAAATGTTTGTCAAGTACACATACTCAGATAGTTTACCGGAAAGAAAATAAGACAGAGCAGACAAAACAATTGAATTAGAATTTCACCGCTGTTAAAAAAATATTTTATTTACAACTTAAACTAGGAATAGGTACCATAATAAATTAATTAATGTAACTATCTACGAACTTAAATTTTAAAAGAAGTTATATAATCTATTATTATGTATGTACTACTAAATTACTATTTGTAAAAATGATAGCTAAAAAAAATTAAAAGTATCAAATAAATAATATTAAAAGAAAAATAAATCAGATATATAACTAAAACACTCATTAAAAGTATTCAACTACCTTAAAATAAACTGATGTAGCAAAATATTAATGTAGGAACACAGACAAGACAAAAATGTAAAATTGATTTTAGAATTCAAATAATTTGGCACTTTTTATATCGTAGAGTATGTATAGGTCACAGGTAATAGGAGGTGAAATATGACAACAACATTATTTTATCATCTTGCGTTAAGTTTATTTCTCTTTATAAAGTGTAATTTTTTTTACGTATATTAGAAAACATACTGTGTTTTCTGCTGACCAACTTAAAGAATGCATATTTAAAAAAAAAAACTGTTTGTAAATAGTTACCTGTTTGACTTCGTACCTAAAACTGATCCCTTTTGGTGATTTTTACATAATCCTCAACGTATCGCTGTGATCAATGTAACTGTTACAACGACATCACCTCACACGCAATGTCAATAAAGGCTATCAAATTCCATTTAAACACATAATATTCATTATTAGGAGAACATACTGTTCTCTTAATAAAGTTGGTTGTTGCACGACCGGGATATAACAATATTTTTTTGATAAAATTGATTTTATATGTATGTATATCTTTCTAATTAATACATTTAATTAATATTTAAAATAT
The DNA here is from genome assembly GCA_031772225.1 of Eubasilissa splendida. NCBI lineage: Eukaryota > Metazoa > Arthropoda > Insecta > Trichoptera > Phryganeidae > Eubasilissa > Eubasilissa splendida. Next base: position 3,058,336 of record CM062854.1, on the reverse strand, counting down.
CACTGACCCATGTTCTGAATAATTACAACTTCACAATAAGAATGTGTTCTCCTAATAATATATAAGTTGTATCAATGTGTCCAAAATTTAATAAAAATGAATTGATAATTCTGGCGTTTGTTATCGGATTACTCAAAGGTATTTGAGATTCCGTAAAAACAAAGTAGATGGCTGTTTAAAAATGTATGTAAATTAATTTAATGTATTAGTTTAAAAAGGTAACATATAGGTTTGAAAATTGTCATCAAAAATAGTGTCGCTGTAGCATAGTTGGATAATGCACCTTCCCCGGTTTGGAAAGAGATCCAGGTTCGTATCCCGGTGGCGCAACAACAATATTTTTCGATAAAATTGATTTTATATGTATATCTTTCTAATTAATATAATATTCACCTTACTGAATCTATGATATGTCACATTTCCCCCATATAAGCAATTTTACTAGATTTTTTGGAACTTAGCACGTCCTGTCATTAAGGACCAAAATAACTAATCATATTCACCACATACCCTAAATTTGGGGTAAGTGCAATCTACTCGTTCAATTTTCATAGAATGCTTACAATATCAGCTATCCTAAAATGTAACATTTCGATTTTTAAAGACATTAAGAATTAGGAAATGGTTAATGATCCTTGTATCAAAATTTCAAGAACAGTTCAAAGTTTATGTCGATGATTTATATGTCGCACTTAGCCCCATTTGTAAGGATAAATTGAGTTCTGTTATAAATATTTTGACTACTTATGCGGGAAACTTTATTAAGCCTAAAAAAAGGGCATTATTTGTATGGGACTTTTTCGGGACTGAAGAATGTAAACTGATTTGGCGGGAAAATTTATTAAGAGGATTTCACTGTAAATAAATAAATTAAAGCAATTTTAAATAAAGCTGCATATATATAATACATATCACAACAATATTCCAAACTAATCTAATTTGTTCTGTGAAAAATTAGATGGATTCATGGATAAAAATGAAATGATAAATCTAAATTCCGCTGGTAAATCTCGTTGTGGAAAAACTGCATTACGGGATATCTGAACACTAAAAATATGATTTGCATATTTTAAAAATAGTATTATTTCATTATTTTAAATTATATCTCGATCTGATCTTGCAAATGTAGACCTTTCAAATTGGTTTCAACATGTAGTGCATCCTTGGATAACCCAACGATAAATTCTAATACATCATTGCAGAGACATAAATGTGATTCTTTAAACCACCATATGACTATTCAATAATTGTACAATTATTATTAGTTAACGTTAAAATAAAAAGCTCCAACGTGCGTAATTAAACACTCGCAGTTGTGGTAAGAGTTTTATTTAAAAAATCATTTTAATATATTTACACGAGTGTGTAGGTACATATCATTAAACATATGTGTATAAAAAATGTCCAATACTATAAAATCTCTTAATTTCTTATAATTAATGTCGCATATAAAATATGCCTATTATAAAATAAATAAACAAATAAAATAATGAAAAATGAAAAATTCTTTTAAAGCACTAGTTTTATGGAAACTTTTAATTTACTTTGATTTGCTTTTAAGTGCTGTAATATATGCTTCCAATGACTTTTGTACTTTAGGACTGCCGACTACAGATATGAACATTTCCAAGTCCATATCTCTTCCTTCTTCTAATTCCTGAAGGATTTTTTTTCTGAAAAGCATTTTGCTGAGACTCCTGGCTTGTGGAGATATTTTATCAAACCTCGCAATGAACTTCTCTGCTTTTGCTATAGCATCATTCTTATCTGTTGCGATTTCGTCAATGAGACCGTGCTGTGAATATTAGAAAAAGATGAATTATTATTAGTAAATATAAAAGACGGAAGCTTTTATATGTTATAAGATTTTTTTTAAATCATAGTTATTTGTCCACAATGCAACGGTTCTAAACAGAGTATTTATTTTGATAAATACATTGAAAAATTAATACTAAACATAAAAAAAACATTTTTGTTAAAGGAAATTAATGAAAATTAGTAAAAAATAATTTGGATTGTACTGTATAATTAACTAATTAGTAAATAAATAGGGAAAATATGTTTTCATTATATTATGAAAGAATTTATGAACAAAAATGGGATTTATTGATAATTTTCTATTTTGAAGGATAACCTAACTCTGAGTACATTGTATAGGTGAATTAACCTTTAAAGCCTCCTCAACGGGAAACAGAGTGCCCGTGGTGAGCGCCATCTCAGCGGTGCGTGAAGAGATGGTGTTCCGCAGAGTGTCCTGGAACCAGCTCGGAGCGACGATGCCCAATGCTGTCTCATTCAGGCCGATGGAGTACTTCCCGCTCACCATCACACGGTACTCGCATGACATGGCCAACAGACACCCACCGGCGGGAGAATGTCCCTAAACAATTGGAAATTTATGGAAGCTAAGTAAAAGTTCTTAAATTGTTCAGTCAGTGATTGCAAAATTAATACATATTGTGCCATTTTATATGGCTTTGGAGATACAATAGAAAAAGCTTACATTTATTGCAGCGGCTGTTGGATATGATGAACCAAATAATTTTAACCAGCAGTCCTGAAGAGTGCTCCAGAATTCTTTTACTCTTTTGGGATCCGGTTTGTACATTTCCATAATATCTAGTCCTCCTGAAAAGATTGTCGGGAGAGCCTGTAAAATTAGTTTTTCACATAAATAAAAATAATAAATGCAACATTTTGATTTCACACAATAAACAATTGATAAACATTTTATTAACATTTGAACATAAAATGCGATAACAGAACTAAGTGAATAAGTTAGATTAATGCAAATCGATAGCATAATTTATATTTTATTTACTAATAAACAGGTTGTTAATGACACTGGTAGATAATCCCAGAATTGCTTTTTTGTAAATTATATATAATTTTAAAATATTCAACATAAAAATATTCCAAACAGAACTCGATTAAAACACATGAACTGAATCTTGAAATGATGTTAGCAGTATCAAGTAATGAAAATCGCTTAGTGAATTGATAATAATCAAAAAGTTTTCTTTTTGAACTAACATTGACGAAATTTAAAACCGTTAACCCTTCCCAAACCATGGAGTAACATCAGTCTACCGCTCTAATTAATCCTGTAATATTTCGGTAAATACACGCAACATGCAATTCATATTTTCGTTAAATTGATGGAAAATATTTACGCTTAGAAATGACTAGTGAAAAATCTAGTATGTAAGGCGAAACCTACAAAAATAATTATCTTTCAATTCAATCCATTGCAAAATTAATACATTGACAAAAATTAAATTTGTATCAAGATAGAAAGAAATCACATATTAATTTCACAGTGAAATGAATAACAAACGTATGAATATAATAGTCTATTTCTCACTAATTAAATAAAAATAAAAATGAAGGTTATATTATATAATGCAACCTCCTATACAGGACTTGATGAATGCTCCGAATTATAATATTATATATATTTTTTATATTTAATGCTTAATATTTATAGAAAATTTATGGCGTTTTTTCACATTTCAAAAACTAATAGAACTCTAATTTTTTATGATAACACGAGTTTGACAGCATGGCTGCTTACGAGTATTTTATATCGTGGTATGGTGAAGGTTAACTAAAACACCTTGCATAATTGGAATGAATACATTCAAATTTGGAAATTGTTGCACTGAAAATACCGTTTTATATTAAGATAAATATTTTTTTATATTGTACATTTTTTTAACCATTGTTTTTAATTTGTATTTTTTAAAATTCAAATAATTTACATTCTTTTTTTAATTAACCGGTATTTTATTCTATTTCTATATAACTACACGGTAAGAGAAATTAAAATTTGTTATAAATAAGAACTTACAGAAGTCAAAATCATTCCTCTTGATCGGTTATTGGTCAAGTCGTCTAATGTGTTGCACATTTCCGTAAGGAGTTCTAGATTCAGACCATTAACGGGTGGCCTCTGCATTGTGACTGTAGCCACTCCAGTTTTTTCATTTACTTTCACATCCACCAATGCACCTGCAGAACTCATGGGCCTGCTGTTCTTGGGAGACAAAAACTCCCTCACTGTTAGTTTGCTCAGCTGGCGGAGAGACAACATGGTGCTGAAAAATAAACATTTTGGGCTCGGTGTGTCAAAAATTCGGAAAATCTAACTTAACTCTGCTGGCGTGTCTGAAAACATTTAAATACTTTTAATTGAATTTATTTAAATATATTAATTTCATGTATTTAAATGCTTAAGAAATCATTTGGAAAAATATATATTTAGGTCTTACCATGACTTATAGAAATACTTTTGTCCTTTGCATTGAATAAAATAAAACGAAAATAGATTTAAAAAAAAACATTAAATAGTGTAAATAATTGTTTTCATAATGTATATATTAAATGATCTTCATTTTAATATTGAATTAATACAAGCAGAATTTGTGGTTAAATACTCTTGTTCAAGTTATTTGGGAAATTTCCCCATTGGAAATTATTTGAAGCATGATTATTTTCGCACCTTGCATTCCATTGCATAAAACAAGTACAAAGTCCAAACTAGTTTAAGAATCAGACTTAATTAAAAAGACAAACGATAGCGTGAGAAGCTCAGAGAAAAATTATGCAAATTACTAATAAATACAATGCTCTTCATTTAACAAAAACATTATTACCACTTTCACAAGTACACAGGCGAGACGAAATAATTATTACTGTCGTTCGGCATCTACCGAATTTAGAAATATGTAATATCGAATTTTTAATATAAATACATATGTATAATATTATACCAAAGTCCAGGTCATAGATAAGAGATACTGTCCAGGTCCAAAGTTTCGAAAATGACAGAACACCGCGAATGGGTTGTAAGTTTCAACGGCTATTGACCTTTCAGATTGGCAAAAAAAATTCTACATGCGGTTAGACCTATTCTACTATTACAAGCATAGATAAATTACAAGTGCATGAGCGTTTTCGCTTTAACACTTTTACAAACTATGTACCTTACCTTATTATTAAAAACATAAGTTAATACGTGAATTGGAAGGGTAAAAAGTCTAATAAAAAATCCTGATATGCCCCAGCGATAATTTGTATTTTGATTCGGACCAACCGGTAATTAGATGTAATAATTCTGGTAAGAAGTAGGCTTAATATGGAAAATAATGAAAATGTATAGAACATAAGTTAACCATAATTTTAATATAGGGAACGGTGTTCTGTATCATAGATGAATTATTATGGAGGTTTTAAATAAACAATTCCAAGGTGATCAGTGATATCGTTAAATTATTGTACGATAAAGCGAACTGTAATTAATTATAAAGAAAGTGGACGGAACCGAAAATTAACGGGGGCTTAACGTCGCGGTCACAGATGGATCAATGAAACATTGTCAACCCTGTGAAAACGGACCGACTTCGAGAGTACGCCCTCACCACAGGCACTTTCAAAAGGCCAGAACGCCATTTTTTGGGCAGTTGAATACAAGATTCGGAAGTTGAGGTACGGAGTTGAAAACATGTGGTGAGAAACAGAAGTGAGAGCAAGAGCTAGAGGTGGGAGCTCACCCTCGGAGTCAAAAACAAAAGTTGAGAACACGAGTTGGAAACAAGGTTCGGAAATGAAGAGTTAGAAACGACAGTCGGAAGTTGCAGTTGAAGACAGGATTTGGAAGTAAACAGTTGGAAACGCAATTAAAAACAGAAAGTTGAAGTACGGATTTGAAAATGCGCAGCTGGGAACACGCAGTTGTGAACAAAATTTGGAAGTTGGAGTTGAAGTTAAGAGTTGAGATCACGCAGTTGAAAACAGAAGTTGGGAGTCAGAGATGGAGCTCAATCTCGGAAGCCAGAAGACCTCGCGAGGTCGACCAGCAGAAGCAGACAGTCAACATCAGAAATCCGATCAAACGTAACAGAGTCGGAGGATAGACAGCCGCACTTCAACGCAACCTACTCAGGAGCAGCCGCCCGCCCGTTCCGAGCAACCAGCCTAAAAGCCTGTCGTCGAGGTATAATTAATTATAGATTATAAGTATTTCCACCTGCCCATGAATGTAAATGTGTAATTAATAAATGTCTAATTTGTGTATCTTCCGTGTGTTTATATTCAACTGTATCTTTCTATAACCATGGTACTAATAAAGGCGTAATATCTGATGGATGGGTCGCGAAGTGAACATCATTAAAATGCGAGGTGTCGTTCTGACGAGCGATCAGAAGCACGATACATGTTCGATTAATTGAATTATAACTCCTAAAGAACCCCGACTTTATGTCGACCTCTAAACATTTTACTGCAATTTAAGAAAGTGATTTTAATTAGGTGCGAACACATTATGTACAGTGTCGCTTTATTTTAACATAGTACTTACAGATAACTAAAATAAATTACAATTACACATAAATATTATTTTTATTTTACAAATCATTTTTTGAAAGTTCAGTCGAAGCTGTCCGCTTGTGTGCATCTCAGTTTAAAGGATCGAGCGCATTGTTCTGCTTCAGGAAATAGTGGCTGAGCGGTCGATATTTGTATCTGAAAGGAGTCAGACTGATATGTTCTCGTAGGAGCCAATATTTCGTATGAGAAGATTGTCTTGGAGTGGTAGAGTGTAAGATTTGTGAAATAAATTTATAATTGCAATAAATGGGTATTCGGGTTTTTCCGGATATAAACTATTCCGGATGTTAAGTTAGGTTAGATTACATTGAACTCGGTGGTTGAAAATTTAACAATTTAAATGTTTTTTTTTTAATATAATATTACAAATATTTTTTATCCGGAATAATTAGTATCCGCAAAAATCACGTTCTATTATCAATTTATATAAAACAGGAAAATGTTTCTCAGAATTTTTGAACTAGAAATAACCCCATAACGACATATTACTAATGCCGGGCGTACAATATAATATAAGTGAATAATATATGATTGATTTAAAAATTTATATGTTGCTCGCGTATTATCGAAATTTCTTGGTTGAAATCTAGTAGTTCTAAAAAATAACTTTTATGCTAGTTTAAAAAAAAAGTGTATAATGATAATTTTTTGAATTGCAATAATTGTAGAAAAAATTATAAAGGATTTCTTGATAAAAATTGTATTTCCTAATTGATGTTTAAAACTAAATCCTTATTTAGTAAGTAAAAACGTAGCTAAAAGTGAATAACACTGACGCACACGTAAATGGTGGTAAATTCACAAGAGCTTGAGGCATCGTCTCAAGATATATAAAGACAACGAACACTGATAACGTAAATTTATCATTGAGTTACATATTTTAACGGTAAAAATCGTGAAATACTTGTATATGGCTTTTGTGAATTTTGTCCATAGATAAGAGATATTGTCTATGAAATAGATACAAATGATTTCATATGTCATTTAGTGTTTTTTAATTAAATTGCTGATATCGTTATTAATTTCTAGAAATTAACTTCGTAGTATTCAAAATGTCTCTTGAGCAGACTGCTTGTGATGGTGTGCAATATTACTGTTATAATTTTAGTTCATCTTATTAAATTTAGTATAGTTAAAAATTCTAACCTCACTTGTTGTCCTCAGATTTGAAAGCGTTCGAGAGGCGGCTGACTGAAGTAATATCTTGTTTGCATCCAGCTACTATGAGATGGAGAAGTAAGCGACTATATTTTAATATATAACACAAAAAATGAAATTTATGTATGCTTAATTTTTTGCGCTGAAACCTGTGGTATTTGATTTGTCAACATTAAATACTAACAAAATGTGAATACGAAAACAGTTTTTTTTTTGTTTTTCAACAAATTTAAAGTGTTGTGAAAATAAGACTAATTTGGAAGATCACTAGTGGGATTCGAAACTGACCTTTGTTGTGAAAGGCGGTCATTTTAACCACCCAACTGCACAAATGAATTTTGAAATATTTTTAATTTTGTTTACGCAACAGTACTCTTGGGGGTGATCTCTGTGTGCACGGCCATCGGGGCCTGGTACTGGTTGACAGATCCCCTCACCCCGATGGTTTCTCTCTCGCAGTCTCTGTGGAATCATCCCTGCTTTACCATCACTTCCATTCTTTTAGGTGAGTTGCATTACATTTGAAATATGTTGATAAAAACTGTATTTTATCAAATAGAATAAAAATTTAATCTACTACTGAATGCTCTTCATCCTGTCTTCTCCATTACCAGTAGTCAGAATTAATGAGAGGACAAAAGAATAGAAACACTCGTAAGTAACATATTTGTGCTAGGATTTTATAATTTTGTTTTGAAATGAAACAGGTTTTGTTCCTGGTGCTTTTATATCTAATATCCAAAAATCACAATTAATGCCTAGTGAGTGTTAGGTATTTAATAATTTAATCTACGTACAGTAATGCCCCGACTTACGCGACTTCATAGTTACGCGTTTCGTTTGGCGACACTGCCGCTAGACGTTGACCGTTGACAACACTGCCGCCTGCTATATTCAGTGTTTCTCTTACTGTGATACACATTGGATGTGTTTCGTGAGCTGTTGGATTCCCTTAGTCAGGAGCTAACAATTGATGAGCTCATAGAAATGTGTAAGCAAGATGACAATGAAGACACTTTAGACCCAATTCCACCAGAAAAGCACTTGACAATTGCAAGCTTGACAGGTCTCAGCTCAATTGAAAATGGCTTAAAAATTTTAGAAAACATAGACTCCATTGAAGATTGCGTTATAGCTACAAAGCAAGGAATAAAAAAATTATAAGCTTGCTACAAAGAAATTCTGCGTGAAAAAAAGAAAGCATTGTGTCATCAGATGAATTTGATAGATTTTATGAAGCCATCGACATCGAAATGACTTTTTTCGTAAATCGTTTATTTTATTAAATATTTTTCTTCTAAACTAGTATTTTTGTTAGTCCTTGGTCCCAATTAAACAAAATCGTATGTATTTATATCCAAAGTTGTACCCCAACTTACGCGAATTTGAGTTGCGATTTTCATCGGTCCCATCTATCGCGTAACTTCGAGGCATTACTAAATTAATTATTAAATTCCAAATAATACATAAAAAGTGAAGCAAAAAATGATAAATGTTTACATAAAATTATCTTTGTAACTCCAATGATTAAATTTTTTAAGAAAAAATATATATAATACATCATAATATTTGTTTTTTTAAAGTGCTAAAGGTCATGTCACTAAGTATTTGTAATTTTTTGCTATTAAAGCAATTGTCCAGTAATTCAATTTTCAATGCTGTATGTCATTTTATGGTCAATTTCAAAATATTGGCCGAACATTGGTATATAGGTTTCTTATTTTGTATTTCAGTACTGCTTTTTCTATACGGAATACACAAGAGAGTGATTGCGCCGAGTATAATTACTGCGAGAACACGCACCGTTTTAGCAGATTTCAATATGTCTTGTGATGACACGGGGAAACTCATCCTCAAGCCGAGACCAGCGACTAACACATAACTTAATGTCAATTTGATATTTATTTATTTCTTTATTTTAAGGTGTACATTTACATGTATGTTGTTTTTCACTTGTTATTTGTAAGCAAACAAATATATAAAATGTTAAAAATAGATTGAGACTTTTATTCAAGACAAATACACCTTATAAAAAATTTACCACTTGGATATGCGTGTTCTCTGTACTGCTTCCTTGGTCTAGTCCAGCCATACTCAACCTTTTTTTTCTTCGGGCCACATACATACGTTGGCTAAGTTACGCGGGCCGCAACATTATACAGATATGACGAAAAAAAAAATTCATATAGGAAAAACAGTATTGGTTGAAATCCGTTTGATTTAAGATTAGGGTGCCGCCACTTGATAAATCAACAAATATTGTTCGCGCGTATCTCAAGATATTCAAAACTTAGAATGCCAGATTTTTTAAAATCACGTTCCTGATAATAAATGTGTTTCGGGCTGCACATAAAACTTGGCGGGCCGCAGGTTGAGTATGGCTGGTCTAGTCAATGCCTCAAAAAATGTCTTCTAGATATGAGTGATCTTAAATTATCAAATTGAACAAATTATTCCTTTATGACTCGAGGAAGAAACGTTTGTCACATGTGGCGCCTAATTCCAAAAATTTTGAGTTATCGATGAAAACATATTTTGAAAGCAAATGTACAAAATGTTTGTTTTTACATCAACATTTTTTAAAGTTAATTATGTAATGTAATTTTTTTTTCTGTATATATCGTTCTGGCAGCCATACTGGATTTTAGGTCACGTGATCATCAAAGTTGTGATTAGCTGATATCATTTTAGGGGGAATAGCAACTTATACTCTGTCTGCTTTGGGGTATTTTTGAACATGCAATATCAATGTTAAGTGGCATTTGCGAGAAACAATGTGTTCTGCATGTAGCTGACAAATCTACAAAACTGCATATTTAACTAAAATGATCAAATATCTGTTTTAGGGGGTTTTGGAGTTAGGCGCTACATATTAAAGAAAATATTTAAAATGAAATGAATGAATATCAGTAGATTCAGAAGGGGATTTTGGCACAATAGTAAATTTAAGTCAGAAAAGGAGGGAGTTAATTTGAAAAGGGAGGCTTTGATTATGGCTATAAATCAAATTTTAGTTAGGCCAGCAGCAGATAGGCAAGTTGCCCAGATAACTCAAGGACAATAAATATTTGGAAAGATTGCTGATCTGAGAAAAACTAGATTTACAAGGAATCATAACCAAAGTGAAAACAGTTCCACGTACAGATACAGATAAGATCAACGAGATCAAAAGGTTAATATGGAAATATTTTCTTATTATTTAATTTTCTTTAGGTTATCACGTAAAATGGACAATTAAAGTAAAAAATTATCTTGAATAACTTTGGTGTATTTGAATAAAATTAATGTTACATTGATGTTATGAAACACATGATTATTTAACAAATATAGAATATGAGTGATTGCATTCAGAAACAAAACATGGAAAGGTAATGTATAAAAAAGATAAAAGAGTGTAAAAATACTCACGATACAATGCTTGGTTATTAAAATTGTATAGTCAAATATCAAGTCATGGTTTAATTGTATAATCTTAATAATAAGTTTATGTGATATTTCTTTATTGATAATTAAACACTAAAAGCAGAAATTCTCAACCATTTCAAAGTTTTACGATTATTAACTATGTATATATTTAGATTACATGCACTTTATTTTGTATTGTAAAATATGCAACTTCATTAGTAAAACTGTACCGTTTCTACAGTTTACTAATTCATACGGTGGTCGCTTTAACCTATTTTTTTGCTGTAAAGGTTTGTCACACTCGATAAAATTTGAATTCTGAATTTGTAAACAGAATGAATTGTTTATTGAAATACAGAGTGACAAATAAATGGTTGGGAACTTCTGGAATCGATTAACCTATAAATTGGGTTGCGGTGTGTACAGTTAAAGCATATTATCCTGTGTACAACATTCACTAAAAATGGGTGTAATTACAAAATAAAATACTCTAGAAGGAAGATAATTTCCTAGAAATGAATACCCTATATTTAAAGACACTATGTTATGAATAATATGATAATTGTCACCCAAACTAGGTAGTCGGTTAGTGTATACTTTAAATAGTTTATACTCAAATGAGTTACATTATTTTCCTATTCAAGTAGCAATTGCAAGACAGTGTTATTATTTGGTGTCACATCTTCACAATCGTGCTGTTAATTGTATACTTTTGGTAGATCTATGGTACAATAATAAGAGACATGAACATTTCATAATATTATTTGTATAATAAAATTATGATACTAAATACATAAAGTCTATTTTGGTTAACGTAACATTAGTGAAAACATTTTTTTAGATACTTGAATATACATAGATACCTACGGGATTAGACCATAACATTTTTTTGTGGATTGCATTATGCATTTATCAAAACAGTCATAAGATTCATTAATTTTGGAGAAAAAAATTTAACAAAATATTACGATTTGTATCCACTCTAAATGAGGTAAAAAAATAATATTAAATATCTTACAGTAAATCATATTTACTATATTAATGCTTAAAGCATAATTGTAATTACTTATTGATATTGACAACTTGATTCAAGTTCAAGTATTTCCCTCACATTTACGATTTTGGTGTCAATAGATTCGTAACAGTCGGAAACTTGTATCAGTTTTTATCAATGCTCTTCTTTTACCAGGAATGCTAAAAATAATTTTGAAACTTTTGTTAAGACAAAACATAAAAGAAAATCCTTAAGAATTGTAGATTACCACGACACAAACTACTCTTGGTATGTCAAAAATTTTATTGGTTGGAGAAATGTTACGAATTAAAATGACAAATGTTTTACAAGGGTGATAAATAAATATGTTGGATATCAGAATAAAACAATTACATAATACTTTTAGTTTCAAATGCACAATCACCAGATTGAGTCACATACAATGAGGTGCAACAATTGACAGATGCTGGTCAGGTGACCTTTGCTTTATCGGTGGTAAGATTAATTAGTTTTCGTTACAAGAAATACTTTCAGTAATAATACATTTGAAGAACAGAAAGCAGAGACGACACGACAAAGAAATTAAGATAACAAATATTTTCAAGTGACTGCCCTGTACACACTCATTAAATAACTGTGAAGTTCGGAATTTTAAAATTTTGTTATTTCCGAGGATTCTTGACAATTATTCAATTATTCGTAAGAGACTATTTTAGGACTTCCAAAATGCCTTAACCTTTTAACTGCCAACCGTATTTGAAATGGAAGACACCACATATGGTAAAGGTAGGCTATAAGAGTTTTGATTTAAAAGTATCTATCAAAAACTGGGAACTATCTCCCACAGATGGCAAAATAATTTTAAAAATATGACTAATTCCTGTAAGGTCAAAAAGCGCTCATTTGCAATGGCTTGGCGTAATATGCAAAGTTTGGCATGTTAACGCGCTCGTGGCATTTAAAAGGTTAATTAATTATAGCCTGCTTCCTTATTTATATGCGTATTTGAGTGGACTTCACAGTAATCAATTCATTACCATTTCGCCTTCCGGGGAGAAATGTTAAAAAATAGTTAATAATGTAAATACGTATTTTAAAATTTGTTACGATAAATAACAAAGTCTGAACAAGCAAATGGACTAATTGTCCAAATGGTCATAAAAATGTATTTGATCTATGTAACAAATGTTGGGTAATAAATGGGTTTGGAAAATCTGGCTATGAGGAATATTCATTTTCCTAATATGTAAGTTTTATTTAAAAATTTCTCTATGAATATAAAGCGATTGAGCAACAATTTTATTCTACTCGGGAGAAATGGACGTAATATATATATATATTAGTATATAAAATGAATTTATAATGGAAAATTAATTTCCTATAAACATGAACACATGCAGTGTTTGTATGCGATGTAATTTTAGATAACTTTTTAAAATAAACTAATAGTAATAACATATTTCATCGAAAAAGTTATAATATTTCTTGTACTACACATGTTTTCGACAACTTCTGGTTCAGATTACTTTCATTAGAGAGACATAATGTGATTTTTTCATATGGGGGATATAATGGATATTAAATTTGAATAATGGTGTTCGAAATGAGAAATCGCAAGATGGATACGTAAAAATATTGAACTGATAATGATAGATAAGAATTAATTTCAGGAAAAATTATCGATAGGTGGTAAAGTACACATTTTTTAACCAAGTTTATCGCGAAATTAACAAGCATTCTTATCTATCACTATCTGTTTACATGTATGAATTTACTGATTATTTAGTTACAGTCTGTGTTCAATTTGAACAGAGATTGTGAAAAATTTGATATTTCTAAATGATTTTAATTGAAGGCAGGGGTCTTCAAATCCCAAGTATGAGAAGATTTTTAAAATTTTTATTTCCTTTTATAAATATTTTTAAAATTTGCAGTGTCTAATTTGATTTACTCATGTTTTTCATTATTCGGGCATCGTACACTTTGCATAATAAGGGTTCAATGATCACTGCAAGATTCTGAATGTGACTTAAGTTTTTGACACACTTTTATTTAAATAAAATAGTCTTTTGATTAAATCCTCTACCTATCTCATTCTGTGTACTATTATACTTACATAATATGTAAATCTAACACATATAACGTGTAAATGACCTGTGCATGTATATTATGCAAATAATATACTCAAGACACCTAAATTGGTGATGCCACATCCCCTTTGAAAGCATCTTGAATCCTCGGGAGAGACATAATATAAAGGTGATTTATTTAAAAAGGTGGCAGGGGTGCGTGAATCTTATAAATATAGGAATAGAAAAAAAAGATAAACTATTTAAACAATTTACTAAGGTAACCAATATATCAGTCAAAAACTTTGGTTTGAGAATTCTCCTGATAAATGTTACCATCATGAATATTTTAGAACATTTCTATAAATAATATTTTTAGTGTGGAATGTTAAATTTGCAATACATAAAACTCGTGTCAAATATATTTAACCGTGTGGATATATATTATATTAAATTATTAAACAAATATATGATATACATTGTACAAAGGCTTTATTGCTAAATAATGTTTCTATATGTTAAATAAAGTTTTGAGCAATCTGATACAATAATTAATTGTACATTAAAACACTCTTAAAATGAACTTTGGATCGTATTATAAAATAAGTCATTTGACATTAGACTAGTAATATTAAACGTTAGGTAATAAAACGAACATGGATATACAAAATAATATTATTCCTCAAATAAACTTTTATCGTATGGAAATTGTGTTTTATGTACCTTGTCAACATTTCAATTCATTTACATGTATATAAATAAAATGGTCTTGATTTACTTAATAAAAATACATAAAAATGGTTGCTGCAGTCTTCTATATTGTTTTACGCATCAACAATTTACTTCCTAGGATATTGCATTCAGATGTAGTTCATTTACACATTTATGTTAACTGCAAATGTGAGTACATCTGTTACCCAAATTAAATAAGATTTTTAAAAAAAAACAAGATTCAGTTCAATCATAAAATCAACAAAATTGTTACACATAAATACAAATATGATTTGTCAAAACTGTCTTGATTTTTTTAGGCATTGTCTCATTTTACCAATCAAGAAATTAAATGGATTTTTTCGAAGAGAATGTGTTTATAGACTTCTTATGATACTGCCCAGAGTATTTATCTCAAATATAAATATTAACTAATTATTAATAAATTGTCCACGTGTTGAATAATTTATTTGAAGTCATTGTTAGTTTTGTAAAAAACTATCTAGAAATAGTTATCCTACAACAGAGAATATTCACTATCTTTAATTTGATTAAAGCAATGTTTAGTAAATTTCAATTCCCACGCAATAATAAAAATATACAAACAATATAATGAGATGATTTGTTCGTTTTATTTTCCTCAATCAAATTTTTTAATTATTTTATCGAAGATATTGAAAATGTAAATAAGTTATAGAAAACGACTCTTAAATATAAATAATTTTGAAATAAACATAATATGCTTCCTAACAATATCAGATTTCTTGCAGGCGCAACACAATATTCACTATTACACTTTGTAAAACAAATATTTATTTATAAAAAAAAACATTAAGTCACATTTAAAGTGACTGTTGTTTAGCTTATAATAAAATACTTTCCAATGCAAGTTGAAACATAAAATGCACCATCAATAAAAAAAACCATAAAAAGATTTGTTCAAAAAGAAATTCTATTAATCTAAGATAAATCTTAATAAACTGTGGATTATTTTAGAGAATAGGAAAATCACGTAAGTTTAAATTAACCAAACATTTTTGAACTTTTGTAGTATTTTTTGTGAGAATTGGAGTAGATAAAAAAAATAATTGTCTTGATACTACGAAACCAGAAAGTTTAGGTAGATTTCAAAACATTGTAGTTCATCAAAACTTCGTAGTGCAAAAACGAAATAATCCCTTATTGAAATGCAAAATAGTAAAACGAGCAAGTTCCCTATTAAAAGTTATATATCACATGCACATACAATTGTTTACCAATTATTCAGTGATAAAATAATACGTAATAAATATAAAAAAAAGTTTTTGTTTTTGTAGTCTTTTAAATTATATTATACATATTATGACATTTATTTCTATAGAAAAGTCTTGTGCTGCTAATATTATAATAGTATGCGGTTTATGGTAAATATGGTGAACTTCTAACTAAACAACTAAACTTTCCTCCAAATAATAATTTCATTTCTAATGAAAATATAAGAAAACCTTTCTTACGACACCGGCGTAGATAGTTAACCAGAACATACTATGTACATAGTAAGGTCTAAAAGTTTCCGGCCCGCATATACACTTAACTTGATCTCAATATGTAAATGAATTTATCGTAAAATGTTTGTAATTTATCTGCGGAGTGCAACCGAGCAGGAAGCTATATAGGTAATTGTATATTTATACTATGTAACGGGTATCTTACCGATTCGCGGTTTCCCTGTCTTCTGCAATTACAATGGTTGATTTGATCAGTTAAATTTTTGCACTCATTTTAGTGCACTGCAATGAAATTTGATTATTTTATAATTCATAAAATGAAAAAAAGATACAATAGATACTAACGTTAAAGCGAATAACACTGACGAACTCTGAATATTAGGTGGGATGATCTCAAATAGAGAACCATATAAGAGTATCATATACTTTAAGTTAGTTAGTTTTAAATTTTTTCATTAAAAAAAATCTAATTTATTCATGTTTTTTTTTTAAAAAAAAGTGGTTATTGTCATTGGTGAAACCAAATAGTGGCACTTGCCAAATGTAGACATCTGTATCATCTTTACAAAAAGAGGACACATACAATTTTGACTAAATTACATTGTGAATGTTGTTCAAATAGAAATCTTGTTATTAAGAGAAATCTTCACTTGGATATACAACATTATTTACAGTTTCATTATTTTTTCTTAGCATATTAATCGTGACAACCTTACACGCAAGAAATAAAATTAAAATACAGTTAACTTTGAAAGGAATCTCTAAGGTTACTTTAAGAAATATTTGTTCTGCAGAGAGAAAAAAACAAACAAATCTTAAGGGGATTTAATGTGGCAAGCAGCGAGAGATTCTGATTCTACTTTTTATTAACAATTTTGTAAAAATGTTGTACAATTATGTATTTTACTGCATTTTGTCCCTTTTTTGTAAAGATGAATCTAAAGATGAAATGAATGAATGAATGAATAAATCACAATTGAATACGAGTATGATCACTTTTCATATAAAATTGTCATCTACTACACATGTTGGCTGCGCTCTTCCATCACTGGTATCAACTGACTGCTTTATTTTGGATCAATCTAAAATCTATCGGTGAACATTTATCTCCGTAAACCTCGAATGCTGCTCCCATGGCTGTCAGTCCATGCAGCAGCATGCGAGGCTGGAGTGCTGTCCTCACGCAGACAACAATGTCTTTATATTCTTGGGCGTGGAGTGGTGATTCAGATGGCGTGTGGTGTAGCGCAGCGCATTGAGCAGTGGCTCCGCTTTAGCTGGCGGCTGCTGTTGCAGAAACCTGACGCAGCCTTTGACGTCCACTGATGATGAGCGACAGAAGGCCCCCGACGGGTGCACCCAGTCATATAGAATTACCAGGCCCACCATCACACGCAGGACGAGAAGAGATGTCTCCTCGCGGCTGAATTGGGCTACCAGTTTCCTGAAAATTGCACTTTTCATTATTACAAATCCTTTTGTGAAATGTGAAAATTAGAAAATATACTATTGAATTAGATATATGCGTAATAGATCTATTTCAGTATTTAAACACCGGCTGAAATAAAAAAATGGCTAGATGATATGTATGGTGACGTTTCACTTTCTAATGTGACCGTTAAAAACTGAGTCAAAGATTTCCGCTCTGGGTGTGAATCCGTTGATGTTCCACATAAGGGTCACCTGGTTGACATGTCACGCCGGAAACAATAATGCTAATCGAAAAAGTGTTGAATAATCGCCATTTGGAGATAAGGGAAATCGTATCAATGTTAGATTATTGTGTGTTCCATATTTGTAATTAATTAAATTAATTATATATTTTTTATATGTGAACATATACACTTTTATACTTGACTCTAAGTATTGTTAAATGTAGTATATTGTCATTAGTTTTTAGTTTATTCTGACCCCTTGGAACCCCTATTCTCAAACCAGTATATGTTGTTCCTTTGGCTCCACTGGTTGTCTTTTTGAAGTCGAGAAGAGGAAATGTTCTCATGTGATTGTTTGTGTTGAATCACTACTTTGCACACACCGCTGTGATTTTGTTATGTTGTGAACGTAAAACTCATTAGAGTTTTTGCTGTGTCAATTTCTACATTACGTGAACTTCCGGAAGAGCAACGTGACGGCATCATCAACCAGATGAGTCGAGCTGTCCTTTGGCTACGTGGGACCATCCTGGTCCACTATCGAAGGTCCCCCTCTTTCCTCATCAATCCCTATTTCCTATCTAACCCATCCCTTCCGATTCTATCATCATCCACACACTTGGTGACCGGCGACTTGCATCAGTCACATTAAGGGTTCTGAAGATTGACCTCTGTGGGTGTAAATTTACAAATTGAGAAGAGTAACAAATTGCCGTTTTAACTCATTTTGAGGGAAAATCTTCACAATATTTTTAACCTTTTCAAGGCCATGAATGCACAAAACATGTCGTGTCAGGCCATGGACACGCAAACGCGCACGCACTGTTCGATCCTGAATACGCGTGATAAATTACGATTTTTAACACATCACCTATTCAAAATTGTACTGTCATCTATGGACAACATAAGCTTTCACAATATTTCTAAAACCTTTAAATCTCGTAAAATCTGCAATTTGTCAATGAGCTTCATTTGACAGCTGCCAGAGGTCGCTAGGGTTGGCGCTGGAAGATTTTTTTAAAAGAGGATTTCACAGATCATCCACTAAGTTTCCTTTTGTTTCATTGGCGTATTTTGTTGTTTGAATTAGTTTCCGATTATTTTCGAAATACGTCAGTTTTTCACAAAATTGTATTTTTAGTCTATTGTGGGTGAATACATGAACTCGAACACGCGTAATGAAGCGAAAAAACTAATTAAAAATACACAATAATAAGACAGACATAAATATTATTTGTGTTTTTGTTTTTGGTGTAAAACTTGATTTTAATTAGTTGACACCCTAGAGCATGTGAATAAATAAAATATGTTAATTAAAATCACACATTTATACAAATATGAAGCGTTTTAAAACCATCTATACAATAATGTCTTTGTTAATTTATTTAGTAAAGTTTGCTTCAAGATCACAAGAAACGTCATAAGAAACAGTGCATCAGAGACTTTATTTAAAAAGAGATTAAGATGCATCTTTTCAAAAAATCATCTCCATAAGTTCAAATAACAATTTTTTATTTTAAATACAAAAAGAGTATAGGACTATGAACAATTGACGTGTAAAGTACCCTCGAGGCAATTTTTTTTACGAAAATGCCACTATAAAATTATCCAATGTTGTTATTATTTGATATTATTATTTTCCATAATACGGCACTTCTGGCAGATTGAAAACAAATTGAATGGTCACGGTTTTTATAATAATGCCCGGATTGTCTTAATTATGACAAATAATAATTATTACACAAATAAATTAAAACTAAAGACATAAAGTGTTGAGTTCTTGAAGGCAGTTGCGAGTAATACATTCTATGGGTCTAGTATTAATGTGCTTAATTAAATAATTAATTAGTCAATTGACATTGATGTGTTAAGAACAAAATACATACGTTACGTTATGCATCATAAATTACCTTAAATAAGATGTAGGCATTATGCTCGTTTTGAATTATTTTTTAATGGGAAGCAAAGGTTTTTTATACAACTTATTTATTATGTATCAGAAATCAGTTATCAGAAGATTGAAATCTAAATGCCTTTTTACTCCTAGCAGCCGTTTAAATAATATACGATGCTTAGGCACAATGTACAAATTTAAATATAAATTTTCCAATAAATAAAAGTAAGAGAAACTCACGGATTTTCCAGCATCCTCAAGCAGACCTTGGCCATAGTGCCCAGTGTCTCGGTGGTGTTTTCCAGGTCTTGTTGATTATCCGCCACAAACTGCGACGTAGCCTCTGATAACACCTTGAGCATGGGCGTAGCGTGCGCATAGAAGAGAGTGATTCTGTTGGCCAGCTCCACCCCAATATGCGGCGGCTGCGCAGAACAGGGGGGGTCGGCCCCCGCAGACAAGGTGGGCGCCCCCGCAGGCAGGGTGGGCGCAGGAAGGGAGATGGCCCCACGTGACACAATGCGGCGGTAGTAGCTAAAGTCATTCTGGATGGCTGGAGTTTTCATCTGAAAGTACAAAACATTAAGGATTTTGATAACTTTTTTTGGGGCCATTGTTATATGCCTAGCTTATTTAAGTATAAGTGAGTCTTGAGTCGTGAGTTCAAAATATAAGTAAGGTCTTTTTTAAATCTTCATTCTTAGAAATGGAGGTAGTTTTATTATTCAGCTTATACAAATTAATATTTCTCAGTCTGTATCATAAAAGCACATTTACTTAACATTGAAAATATATTTTACTTTAACATATATTATTACAAAATAAATAAATTATAAATTAGGCATTAAAATATCTATGTTTTGGTTTTTATATGGCTATTTGTTATTGAGAAAGATACTATGCCCTTCAATTGTCTTTGAATTATTATTGCTATTGTGTATTTTTTTTACGCCCTTAAACAGAATGTCGCCTAAAGAATTGAGAGTCATTTTTTATATGAATTCAAGTCGGGACATAATGCAGCCGAGGCAGGTAGAAATATCAACAAGGCGTTTGGAAAAGGGTCTGCTAGCCAGAGAACAACATGATTATGCTTTGAAATTTTTTATTTCGGCAATATGAATCTCGGAGGAGATCAAGGAACGTTGTAAACGAAGAACAGTTAAAGACAACAGTGGAAGCTAACCCACATATGACAACTCGAATGCTCGCGTGTGATTTAGGAATTAGCGTTATGACTGTTTCTCGCCATTTCGCCGCGATAGAAAAAGTGGAAAAGCTACACAAATGGGTACCACACAAATTGACCAAAAGTCAGAAACTTTAATATTGAGGTGTATTTAGAGGAAATGCTTAGAGGAACTGTTTATTATTCTTTTTTGAAACCTGGCGAATCAACTACAGCCAATTCACATTGTCATGGAAATGATATTATAAACAAAAAATTGGAAAAAAAAATAGTCGACAAATAAAACTACAGTGCATTTCAATGCTCGACTGCATACATCATAAATTACCATTATCAAATTAAATTCTTTAAGTTATGAAATTTTACAGTATCCTTTGTATTCATCCGATCTCTCGCTGACAGATTACCACATGGAATTATATTTAAGGAATAAAACATTTCGAACCCAGGCGAAAATAATTAGGGGGTTCAAAGAATTTATACAGTCCAAAAATGAAGATTTTTTAAAAATTTGTATTTTTAGCATAGTTTCTCATTGGGAGAAGACTATAAAGCAGGTGAAACTTATTTTGATTAACTCCTTGGACGCCCACGTCGCAAGTTTGGCACGAGAACTGTCAGAATTTAAGTTGGGTATCGTGAGTACAGCAGACAACCACATGACAGTCAGTGGTATCTATTTTTTAAGGAAAATAACCATCAAATAACGCATGATATCACTGGCACCGCGGATCGGATCTTTAACCAAATTATTATTTCCAGCAGTGATATCATACGGTGCCCCATAGAAATTTGTTTCAACTCAAGAACACAATGCATTACGTCTGAAATCGAGTGTAAAAATTGCCATTTTTCCTCCATAAAAAATTGACAGTTGGCACTCACTTTTGCATCGCCAGATTGCAATTTCATTAAATTTGAGAATTTAATACACATGTCGACGTCAAAGTGTTGATATTTTTACAGTTTTACAGAATTTTCGAAAAAATTTTTGATTTTATTTTTACTTTACAAAATGGCGGAAGGTGACTTATTTTGTTAGTGGAGACTGCTGACTTTTTAGACATTCCCGATATGCTTGTTACTAACGCAGAGTCCGATGATGAGAAGGACACACTAAGTTGGAAAGTATCTGGATCGTTCCAATTTGAGTAAATTGTCAGCTAGATTTTGACATATTTCTCATTTTTTTTTAAGTAATTCAAGTGAATAAGATATTACTGTTTAGTTATTAATTCAAATTAATATACAAGCGCTTTACTATTAATACAGTGAGTGTGCCGTTAGGCAGTATTGGCTATTGCCGCAGCCGGCGACATCATTTTATGCGTGTTGTTAGTGCTATATAAGTGCGATATTTTCAGTTATACCAACGTTTTCATGGTATAATGCTGTTTCACTAACGATTTTTTTGGGCAGCTATCACGTTAATATGTTTTAATATTGAAAATATTGCATTTTTCATATGGTACAACCTAAACATACACACAAATATGATTGTAATTTGTATTAATACATTCACTGTTAAATTTTTTCTACTATTTCACTTTAGAAAACCATTGCTGGCTGTTTACCTGAACGGGAAACAATCCAGCATATGTAAGTTTTTAAAAAGTTAATTAAATACACCTTTACATAATACAGATGAACGCACCTGGCGCAATCTGGAGTAACTGCCTGGGTTAAATACATTCCCTCTTCAAGTGCAATAGTATACTGATACAATATTAAGACGCTCCCTCTTTTCCTAATGCATGACATATTAAATAGCCTAATTTTTGGAATTAGGTAGGCAGGCATTTTAGAATTAGAATTTGGAAAGAAATTAGGTAGGCAGGCTGAAATAAACAATTCATGCAGGTGTTAATCGTATATTAAAAAGGCTTTGTAACTCTAGAAAGTGGCAGAAGAAGAAGAATATTTAAATATAGAAGTTCAAAAAGTGAAGGTTGCCAGGAGAGAAATGTACAATCTTCTATCTTTTCCGCCTACTGTTCGGTGCAAGTATTGATGCTATGTATGTAATTATTGGAACACAATACAAGACTGAAATACTTTTGATTTGCATAATTAACATAATATAAAATGTTAATGTAGTCGCCCATGACACAAGTTCAATGAAACCAAAGCATTGTTTGTCAAAATAAAAACGCTCTTAGATACAAAAATTCTAAATGGATGCTCACTCAATTCAAGGATCACGCTCGGGGACTGAGTGGGCGTCATGACAAGTAATTGTATTCAATTGAAACACCCTCTGATATTTGAGAGTTAAATTCACACCTCATATAAACAATGATGTATTAAATTGTATTTGATTAATTTTATTTAATACAAGATATAATATCCGTTAAATAAATAGTAACGCACACACAGAGAGCTTTGAAAATGTGGATGAAGAAACTATACAAAAATTGACAGATCCTTATAGAACTGTTGAATGTACATGCGGGAAATATTTTTAGCCTGGCTTGTGTGGCTGATTAGTTAGGATGCCCTGGTTTGACATTGAAAGATTTAGATGTATAACACAGTGCTCAATTACTTGTGAGTTGGATTAACCGTGGTCCTCTCCGTATAACAAATTTTATTTTGTAATCCTGAATCATTTTCCAAATTTTAATGAAGGTAAAAATTTTGAAAATTACAAAGTGAGGATTTAAACTGTTATTGTGTCTATACGCGGAATTCATCTCACATTAATATTTTTATTATTTTCAAACTTGTGCTATGAAAATAGGACTAACTCGCCGTTCTCCTGAAACGAGGTGTTAACCTCCGGTCACCAGATAATAAATTTACATTATATCATTTGATTAACGCTAGATAAAAATTAATTGACGGTTAAATATAGACTAAAATGAACCTGAATATGAGTTAATCGAAAATGTGTAAGGACCAATATCAACGGGAGGACCTTGCATTCCTCAAGAAGAGTACGATGCCATATATTGGCTTGAATTCTGTGAAAGCCAAGATGATGTTAATTAGAGCAAAGTATTGAAAATTCGCAGGCATACAAAAAAATTCTAACAAAAAATAATACTTCAAAAAAAGCTAAGAAAAATTACAAACTTTCTGTGTAATTATTAATTAGTTAATTTTACAGTTGATGCTACCATAATGTTTGATTAAGATATACAGTAAAATCCCATTTATTCGAAGTTGAGGAGATCGAAAATCATGATACAAATGAAATATGATAATGAAAATATTTTTAAATTTGATTTTTTTTTATATAGGAACTAACTTTTTTCATTACAACTCGAAGTAATTATATGTACCTATATACATACATTTTAATATAACAAAAGTTGTCAAAATACAGCGTAAACAAATTACAACATAATTTTAAAAAACTAAATTGTTGAACTTGTTAATACTGCCATTTCTCCGATGTACTGAAGTTAGCAACAAAAGTTTCCAACACTTTTAAAACTTTGTTTTGCGGTGGTCACAGCGACATTTTGCACTCACCCGTGACGTCATGTTATATTTCTTCTTCAATCTCCGCTTCCTTACTCCTATTCCCTCCATGACATTTCTAGCCTTTCAATGCTAAAGTTTTATCTATCACATGTTTAATATTGTCAACGTCATTAATGGGGTCGTGTATTCTTCTGTTAATTTTATTTTAGATAATATTTTTTGACAATCTCTTGTATTAATTTGATTTGGGTTTTGTACGAGTTTCGAATTCGTGCTACTTTCGAAATTATAAAATTATCATTATTATTATTTTATAATTATTACGAATAGTCAATTGGTGCTATACTCTTGAAAATAATAAAATATTTTTTTAAATGTGCAAAATGGTTCAATTCATCAAATATGAAAGTCCGAGTAGAACTAAAGTAATGACAAGTAAATCTAAATGTTTCCATACTTAGAAACTTGATTAAGAAAAGTGAATACCTTGCATTCATCAAACTTGAGAACAAACTCCAATATCTCTGCAAACTGCTTGACGAGAGCCTGCTGCTGTTCCAAATGCTGTGTGGGGCTCATGGGCCCCCCCACCAGAGAACCCAGCAGGCGGGGGACAACCTGAAATTAGCAAAAAAAAAAAAATCATTCTTGTATCCTCGCTGTCCTGGTTTTCTTTTGGCTTCCTGAAAAGTATTGGCATTGCAGAGAGACCTCTTGTTATTTACAGGTCTTCATTAATGCTGTACAATATTCAATCATAGTAAGGGGGCAAGTTGCAACCAGCAGCATTTTCAAACTAAAAGCACTCAAATATCAAGTAAACATTAATTTATTCATTTCGTAGAAATTTTGCGGTAAGCAATTCAATCTAATTATCATTTTATTTTTATCTTTACTAACAAACCACAACAGCATTTAGATAACACCGACTTAAATAAAAATATATGTTACAACTGTCGGTCCGAACTAATGTAATATTTCGCTAATAAATAAATGCAATCGGTTTCAGCAAGGTTTATTTGAATGTGATCTCAAGATTCTAGATTGTGATGTGATGTGAAAATATTTTTTAGACAAAGATATTTAAAATGTTTCATAAGCACAACAGTTTAAAACAATGATTTCCAAAGCTTATATTAAGATGCCCCCTTGGTGGTGCTAGAAGATTTAAGGGAAGCGCTGAAAGACAACAAAGTGATAGGGGGACGTTAGACCGCCCAAAAGAGGCAACGAATCCTATGCATTTGTGTGACCATATAACTTATTTTAAAGATTTTTTTCTAAAGGTAATGAAAACTACGCTCTGGCAGTCTGAAAAAGTTTGAGAAACACTGGTCTAAATCATACATGTGTTTGATCAAAGTAATAAAGACAATTGGTAGAATCAGAAAACTTGTTTACATTTTCCAAAAACTAAGGGCGACACTATTAAAAAACTCATTCAAATTTGTGCTTTTTGCCTTAGCTCAATTCATATTCGAATCCATTCTACTTCCACCTACTCTCACTGTAACAATTCAAAGAAAATTACTAAAAATAATTATAAAGAAGTATTTTTGCGTGATTTTATTGTGCTAAAGGTAGAATATATTTACAAGAATGTGCTGTGGATATTCAATAAGTTATCAACCGAGGACTTATGAAAAATTTAAAATATAAAAATTTCTTAATGTTAGCACTACGGCTTAGTACGACTTCGTAACAGTTATGTGGGTGTTAAATATTTTAATGAACTTCCCACTTCTATTAGGAATGAAGTTAATTACTTGAAATAATATATATGTACTTTTAAATGTTTTAAAGTTATTGTCATAAATATTATTTTCCTTTTATTATTATTAACCTTAGGAGTTATTGATACATATAGGCAAACTGATATGCACCTACTCTGAAATGTTAAATAGAAAATCTTCCAATATTTGAGCGTTTCATTATTGTACCTGAGTGGGTAATGTTTCTGTATTTTGATTACATATTTCTTGACCTATTATAAGTTTACATTTATATTTATTATCTTTGTACACATTCATTTTTATTAAAATTATTAAGGCTTTTACTTTTTTCTCTGATTTGTATAGTCTTTTAACTACATTATATACTCTGGATTGATATATGATTAACTAAACTGTATTCTTATCTAAAATTATATACATAATGTCAACAATCTCCCTTTCTAAACACAAGGTTTTTCTCTTACATAGAGGTAGCACGTCACATAAAAAAAGAATTTATTGAACAATTGATTTGTGCATCAATTATACTGTAACAATAATGATTTAATTAAATAAATACATTTTTCAAAAAAAACAATATTACTCGTACAGACAGATTGATTTTATACATAAAAAAGGTTTGAAAACATCATAAAAAAATAAGTTTAGTAAGTTAACAAATCTGGGAATTAGTACGTGTTGCATACATAATGTCAACAACATTGTGACATTATGCGTTGAGTTCCGCACCAAGATGAAAAGCTTTCATCGAGAGATAGGTCACAGGAAGAAACAATTGTAAAAATATGTAGAAACACTTCCCGCACAGGGGCAGTCCATAGTGGTAGGTCTGACTGAGGTATTTATTTATTTATTAGACTTTATTGACATACATGTTTTTGTTGTAACAGATATGAATATATTTTAATATAACATGATAAACATAAGATACAATTATATTGCAATTAAATAGTCGTAGTTTATTGTGTGGGATGGAGTAGACTCCACCTCTGATATATACAGCATTGTCCTGGCTATTTTGCTAGACTGCAGTCTGTGCTAAAGTAGCCAGTTTTTTTTTGTGCTGTTGTGGTGTTATTTAATTCAAGATAGAAAGAAAGACAGGAATAGAAATAAAAACAGAGAAAAAGAAAATATGTAGTGGGAGTGTTGTAGAACCTAGTGAATTATTAGAGTGGCACTGTATAATGATTGTTAGAATGTTATGATTTCTACCCAATTGGATCATACATATATCGGGTCCATATTTGTGTAATCTTATTAGAAATGAATGAATTAATAAGAAAAGTTTTTGATTTAATACTGTATCAGTATTTTTTATACAGCCCATATGCCCGTGAGCTACACATTAATTTAAAATAGAAGAGATCATGTAAGTAAATATTTATTACAAATTTTCTTTTAAAAGACTGCACCGTCGTCAACATTCTTAAATAACTAGTTCTAGTTATTTGCCATTTTTAGAAGGAGACATTGGCAACGGCGGTGTGTAAAACGGGGCATTATTGTGGGACGTAAATCTAAGAACATAGTGAAATACGTTATTACAAGCAGTCAATAACTTTTCATATTCAAGTGTCCATTCAAATGCACCATAAAATCAACGCTTTCTATTTTATCTATCTAGATATTATACTAGGGATTCCAAATCTGTCTCTCTTACTCCAGGTGATGGTAATGACGTATCTGGTTATCAGAGTACAATAATGAACAACAACATAGCAAGTACTAGGATGTGGTGTACCAATATTTTTCCTGTAAAAGTAATATTTGATTTTATCCACCAATTGTATTTAATTTTCAAGTCTGACATCTCTAACTGACCACAATACACCACTTTCGATTTCACGGCCTTGTACGCATGCAAGAAATCATCCTCTAACCTTCAATAAATGAGGCATAGTTAAAACACAAATATAGTTCCAAGAAACAGGATATGCCGCAGTTAACCTAAATACCGTAGTCAGCTCAAGTGCGGTTTGATACAGCAGTACAGGAAGCTCATGATCTGAATTTTAATTCAGCACAACTACCTTGACACTGATTTCCAAAATGATTGATGTATTACGATTTTAGAATTGTTAATGCGATACACTTATGAAAAGTAAAATTTGTATACTAGTACATACCAAAATTGAATGCTAATAAAATTTGTCGTTTGGTGCACGAATGTTAAAAAATGCTAATGTGTTATAATTGCTTTATTGCTGTTGCTGTCCTGTTACTCTCCAGTAATGATGATTAAATCATTATTGTGACTGTGATTGTGTTTGATTGTAACAATGATTGATAACCGATTAACATAATTCTTCGAGCAATGACTGGTACACTAGAAAGCAAGCCTCCGACAGTTAAATCTTAGTTACCAATCATCGACACAATCACAGTCGCGCAACGGTTCACCATACCTACTCTCCAGCTAATATTTCGAGACAGAAAAACAACCTAACTAATATAATATTTTTCTTTGTCATTGTTTAAATTAATATTATTATTAATTAATTAAATTGTTGAATCTGCAACAGTTTAATCTCAGTTACCAATCATTGTTACAATTTAATATCAATCGCAGTCACAATAATGGTTTAGTTCATCACAAGTAGTAACACCCCTCCCCACAATCCAGATATTCTAAAATATACACAAGATAAAGAAAAATAAACTCCGAGTGAAAAACCCATCCTTAATAATGGTTTTAATCTCGTATGAGTCATGCTTTGATCATTTCCTGTCTCTCTCTCCTAATTTTATTATTTTTTCTCCACTCTGATAATTACACTCATCTCAATACCCAGTATGTATGGTACACATTTATACTTCAAACTTGACACCACTGTGAGCCATGCTTCATAAATACTAGATGACTAATGAAAATGTACCCAATTGAAAAAGCGGATTACAAATGTAGATTTCCCATCGCTCTGAATGAAGTATCACAAATGAGAATATCTAGGTATGGTTAAATGAGAATAATAATCACGATTAAGTATTTAAAAAAAATAAAAGTATTAATATTATTATTTTGAAACATCTCTAATGAATGCTATGTACATACATCTACGTTATGAAAATTTACATATGATTGCGGGTGGAGAGACTGAACACTCAGCCTCCGATCAACAAAGGTCCACAAATAATTTTTATAATTTTATAGGACTTATATAAGAGTACCTTAGTTTTTGAACAAATTGTAGATATTTCATAGAGACGAAGCTATAATATTATATGGGAAGTATGTCTTTGGCTGGCTTAAGTGATCACTTTACACGATGTAATTTCACCAATTCTATCCACAATAAGCCTCCACATCTATTAAATTTTTCAAAGTCATATATATCGCACACCTAGATCAAAACTAAGACAGCTAAAAAAAAAAGAATTTTGAGTTATTATTGTATTTGGATACTCTGTCATATACGCAACTAACTTGGTCCCAATTCTCGAATAGTGTCATTCTAGGATACATTTATGACCTAAAATGTTATTTAGTTTCATAACTTGAATAACATAAAATGGAGAAAAATGTTTTTATTTTTTTGTTTACTGATAAACGACTTTTTGAGTTGTCATAGTTTAGATCTAGGTGTGCGATATGTTACCAAGTAGAAACCTTTCAAGTATTTAACTACAACTTCGCTTATATTCACTTTTATTTTCATAGTGAAAGAGTAATATATAAAAAGTATATATTTAGTTTGATCACACACAGAAAATGCTTATTAAATTGGTTTATGGATAGCACAACACCTCTAGTCACAGTCTGATTAGCTGGCGGATAGTACACATACACAATAAGCTGGCCAATCAGTACCATACTAGGCCAATTATCATTTCATTGTGTTCATTATTCAATACTGAGATAAACTTAGAGCACATTGAGTTGACAATAATTAATGTATGCATGGTCCCAATGATAGTAGAGAATAAATCTGAATGTTTAAACAGTGTTGTATATTTACAGAAAAGGTGAGAAGACTATGTAACACATTGATGCTTCTCACATCCAGAATTTAACATTTAACAAATATATATATATACATAGGGTGGCCCAAAATAATTTGGTTCTCCAGATAAGAATCTCAGATATTATAAATTATATTGTTGTATAGTTATAATAAATTGTTAAGTATATCAAGACTGGGGACTATTATTTCAACTACCGACATCACACCGATCTCAGGGAATCTGTAAGATATTACCGTGGCACATCAAGGACAATACTGTGTCGTGATCAATTACATTACAAAAACAAATAATTTACCGGTATTTTCGGTTTAGATTTAAGTCACTGTAGCCAAGAACATAGAAACAGAATAATATTTATGTTTTGTATTAGGCCCAACTGCAATGTGCCGACAAGAGTGAGAGGTATGTATAGAGGCATATCCATACTCTTTTGATGTATTGGCAACAAACACCATGTGACATTCCAGCTCAGCATCATTATGTTAGAGTATGGCTAGTGTAAGAATGTGGCTGAAATTATCTGCGCAGAAACCCATTCGAAGAAGGGGTATCGCCTAGTCTAATATGATACTAATCTGCATTCATTTGAATTATTCACCGCTTGGCTTGCAAGCGAGTCTGACTATTTTGTTGTATTAGATAGCTTTTTAAAATATTCAACCTAATCAGCTAGATGCGCGTGGCAGAAACCCCAGACGCATTCTTACAGTGGACATACTCTACCATTTTGAAAGGCTGTCCACTACAGGCGGAAAAATAATTTTATGCATGTTGCCAGAAGAGATGGAGAAATTAGTGACGAGTGAGAGGTTCATCACAAGAGGGATAGACAGATTGACCAGAGCCTCATTATACATCACATTGAACAAGGTCTAGGATCGCAAAGAGTGGAGGCAAAAGGTTCACCCTGTAGAAGCAGATCAAAGGACCATGATGCTCAGATATGAGTAAATAGACAGAGAGAGATTGTTATCCAAACATTCTCTGTCTGACAATACTGGATGTGGTTGCCTATGTCTGAATATTTTTTTTATTTTAATATTTTAAATCATCTTTCTAATAACAATATTTCATGTGGCAGCAAGATTTGTTATAACATAATTAAATACGAGTATGTTACAATTTATAAAACTGTTAATGTTCTATAATAGCGTGATTGTTAAGATACCACCAATAGCTAGCGGTATTTGAGAATAGGCATAGTTATACACAATTCCACAAGCTATTTTAAATAATAAAATATCCAATAAACAAGTCACAAACAGAACTAGCTCACAAATCCTTTTGAGTCATTTTAAATGGGAGGCTTTGCAGGACAATTAGCTCCAGTATAACTCCAGTGTAACTGCTCATCACACACCAGGCATTCAATTTTCTGCATGGATTCATAGACGGGATTAATTAAAAATGAATTATAAGAATGGAAAGCAGGCTTTTTCAAATAAGACAATAAGATGACTGTTGTACTCATTTTTGAAGCTATTTCTTTTCTAAACAATCAAAATGATGGGTGACATTAATTTACCCTCTGTATTTTCAGGGAATGCTCGTAGCAGCGGACCAGCTTGGTGACTAACGGGGAGACGGCTCTCCAGGCCCGCTCCAAGCACGCTGGCGAGGGATCCGCAATAGCCTCCCTGATCTCCTTGCCAGCACCCTTGTAGCACTGTATTTCGTCGAGCACATTCTCGGAATCGATCAAAACCCTCTGCACTTCTTCGAACACTTCCTTCTCGGTTTCTGTAGGCGCGGCATTCTCAAAATCAAGGAAAACTTCGTAACGCTGAGATGAGCAGCATGTGGAGTCATCGCGCGCCAAGAGACTCAACAATTTCCCCATCTTTTATTATACAGACACTATTTTATAAACGGAAGTCAGACCACCACATTCTAAATTGACGCTTTAATTTATCAAAACAACCAACACGAACACTGACTAGGAGTGACGTAGTGCAAAGTGTGAATACCGACGTATTCGTTTTAATATAGGAAATAAACAATAATTGACTGCAAGACAGCAGAAAAATCGTTCGCGTTTTCTGACAGATGTACCTTACCAATACGAATCACGATTACCAGTCACTGACAAACGAGAGGGCGTTTCTGTGCGAGAAAGAGATGATAGAAAATTCTGCTCCCTCTTTGAGGAATCAGGTAAAATTTAATCATAGATAAGAGAAATAATATACATCGAAAAATCTGGTCAAAAAATTGCTCTAATGTGGCTAGTGACAAAATGCGAGTACCAACCTACGTACTATAAAAGTTATGGTAACCGGGGTTAAATGTAATATACGATTACACTCGTATCTACGGATTACATACTTTATTTAAAATATAGAAATAAGAAATAGGAGGATTGGAATATTTCTTCATTTACCAGGTTAAAAATCCATTCACCTGTCTTATCAATAAAATATTTAATTTTTGATTGATTAATTTTAGTGTCAGCACACAAATTATTATGTCCATATAATATTATTATAAAAACCTGAAAAACAATCAAGAAAGAAAATCAACCATTTTATTCTCACTCCTGCAATGCAATGCAATCTTTTGTATAGAGTTTTCTAGGCTATTCTGCCTGACCTCTGTGATGCAATATCGGCGACATCAGCCCTGACAATAGACCCCACATTGGGATCCAAAACGTTGCCCAGAGGGGTCGGGTACATACGGCGGATTAGCTCAAAAAACTACACAGAAGTTTATGAGCAACCGTGAATATCTGAGAGCATTTAAAAAAAAAGAATGCACTTTATATTTAGTTAATAAATTAATTGTTCGTCTTGCATGGAAATGAAATATGCATACAATATACCTCAAATTTCAAATATAAATACATGTTTTCAAGATGTGATTTGATAGAAATAAACTTAGAAATAACAATGCGATCTACGATCAGATTAGAAAAAAAATAGCAAATTGATAATAATGAACAAGATTTCAAAACTATAGCACAGGTATCAAGCGTACGGAAGAGCGATGGTGAAACACATGACGGACGAGAGTTCTCGGTATTCAAAAATAAATAGTGTGAACTTGGCTTTATGGTAATCATGTATTATACATTCGAATGACTATCGACCATGTACAATACAATTTCGCTTTTAAACTGTTATGAAGATTAGTCTAGTAGTTTTGACTTTAATTTATGAATATTAACAACTGATGTTTTAATACTAATAAATATATACTAGCCTGCCAAATGCTCTCCCACGGGAGCAAATGTACCCTGCAAAAACTATGTGTACAGTGTAAATGAAATTAGATGTTAAAAAAACATTTTTCTGTAAATAATTCAGTTTTACGTGCATTACGAAAACGCCACAGGTTAGCTCCTTTAATTCAAATTATTAGCAATGTGACTGTGAAAGGCAACTCACTAATGCTAGATTACGAATATCGTAGGCGCAGGCCATTTATACGTAATAAAATAGGTATGTTCGTATTTAAGATCACAAAACCACGGAAAATAGATTTTATCCGTTTTAATTACATTATAAATATCAAACGTCAAACATAATACTATCAAAATTCTGGACATATTTAGTCTACGGGTTAACTCTCTTAATTAAGATAATACATCTCAATATTACGTACACGTGTGGAGATCTCGATCTGGAGATAAACACATAAATCAGTTTGAGATTGATAGAAAGAGACAAAAACTCTAGCCAGTGTATACGATGTTCGATCTTACAGCGACATTTGACACGTACGAACAAACGACCAATGGAGCATTGTAATATGTTATTATTAATTATGTACCTATACTACAAGTATAAGCAATCTGAAAATATTTACAATTTTTAAATTACAATATAGATAATTATTTTATTTGTTGTGTGTGAACAAGAGAATAAAATAATGTAGAAACTTGTGCTATAATAAATGAATTATTTTTAAATTGATCGAAATCGACTTCATTTTTTGAAAATACAATTGTATTTACTCATTCTACGCAAATAATAAACTATGAATTAGTGTGATGATTTAAAATTTCAATATTAAGCGTTAAAACAATTCGCCGATCAGAAAAAGTCATAGATAAAAGAGGAAGTAATTTTGGGTTTGGATGTCGCGGGAATAAGTTGCGCATTGTGAACATCGATTTGTTCAAATTTAGATTTCGTGTTTTGGTCGTTTTTCGGAATTATGTAACCTAAAAATGTATTGATTTATGGCTTGAAATGATTGGTACATATGAATTTTCGAATTGCCAAGTGATGACAAAAATTGGTTGAATTTAAAAATAAGGGTAGTAAAATAAATGTTTGAATAATTTCTAATTATTGAAGTTCTACAATGAATTCTATTTGCTTGCTCACTGACTTATTTTGAGTCTTGTGTTATTTTTAATTTTGTTTTTAGTTAGGTTTCAACCATATTTATTCAAATCACAAAACTACTTACTTTACCTTATATATGATTACCAGACTAATTTCCCCGGTAAAATCAGGATGAATAATTTTATACATCATTGTAAATATCTCATTTTTAAACATAAACGTAATTTCATTTGAAATGGACTCAGTCTTGATTGATTATTAATTGTTAAATAAACAAATACACACTGTAGAGGGAGTAGGATGGAGTAATAAAAACAGCAAAGCATTTTACATATTTATTTGAAATACTCGGATGTACAAAATAAAGAAAGCTAATGAATTTCTAACTGAAGATATATTTAACCAAAAATGCACATCCTTCCACATATGTTAAATGAGCAACTTGTGAGGTATTTAATAATAAATTATTTACATACCTGACAATGACAAGTAATCAATGGACAGAATTGGGGGTGAATGTTTTGATGCCACCCAGAGAAAGACTCATTAATGTTGAGTATCTGGAATTGAGACACCATGAGTTACAAGATGAAAATCAGTCTAATTTTCGATATAGCACATTCACATTATTACGTTATCCAGCCCTACTATGATCCGACTACAAAACAACCATAATCTATTATGATTGTATGTTTAATAATTTATGAATTAAGATGAGTTCTAGTAACATTATATTTGCAACCTTATGTAAATGCATATAATAATATTACGCTAGAGTGATTTTGACCATACGTCAATAATAACTTATTTTCAAACAAATAATAAATTATTTTTTAATGAAGACTATTAATAATTGACATATTTTTAAAAATTACCTACAGGTAAAAATATTAAAACAAATCAACAAAAAATAAATGTAAAAAAAAACAATTTAAATTCGCAAATTGTTGCTATATTAGACTGATTTTATCATAAATTAAGATTTATCAATTGAAAATAAACACATTATTCTATCATAAGACATAAATTAAGTTTTTACAATTTATTTTAATATGTAACATAAATACCATCTCTGCTCAGTCTTTTCGACTGAAAATGTATTAAGTAATTTCCATATCATTTAATAAATCAATGATAAATAGTAATTAGGTAATCATTTTTTGATTATATAAAATTATACAAATAGTAGTCTTTCAGGTCAGTGCTCGGAAGAGATCGGAACCAATCGGAATATTGTTACTGTAAATCAAGCATTTAGTAATGTCCTTCTGCTACATCAGACAATGAATGCAAATTGAAAATACTCTTCCATCTGTAAATGTAAGAAAGCATTTCTCTATACATGTAATAAAATGCCCCAAGCACTGTTTTAACAATTTTGTTTCTTTAATGCACATAAAAACAATAATTTAACAATCAAATATGACTAGAATAGATAAAGACTAATAAATTAGGAACAAAATAACATTAACTATACATAATATGAAATTAATAATTAGTTCAATATGCTTAAATTTGTATAAATAAAATAAACAAATTATAAAAGTCCTCCAAGGATCATATTATATTGCTAGGCCATATACATTTATAATTTTATATGTCTACTTTAGCTATAACATATTATCACATTAATATTATTTATTTAAATATTGAATTGCTAAATTTGTGATGTGCTGTCAGGCATTTTTACCTATGAAGATTTAAAATACTCAAGAGGGGAAAAATCAACATTGCATTATAAAAGTCTAGGTATTTAATACAATTTTATTAACATAATATTTTTCAATATCATCACAAATTTATCAATAGAAATGAAATGTTGCCGTTAATGTGACTAGCTAAAAAATGACATTTATTACCCTTTTTGATGATCGACGAGAGATGATGCGACAAATATTTTTATTCCGTAAAGTTATATGTATCGTTATACATAAATACACCTTGTGTTATACAATAATAACACAGCACCACTATATATTAAAGAATCTTTCACACAATAACACTTTTACATATTGACTTTAGTTACATATTTATCACTAGATACTTTTTATATAGACTAGAATATTCTCAGCACATGTCATCATTACTTTTCTATGATTGAACAACATAAGAATCTATCTGGTTACGAAATTCACCTTATTCACATAGGTACTAGAGGACAGCTTATTACATATCAAAGGGTTTTCTGCTTAAAGTTCATAAAGCTTAATAATTAGTATCTCATTTGTGTCATAAGATGATTCAGTATATTTTATGGTCGGACATTCTACCTCAAGTTTACAGGATGGGATGATCATTTTAGCACAATGCTAATACACATAAAGTAAATTCCTTCGATAAATATTTCACCCATTACAACAGGTTTATAATTATGTTACAGTTAATACGAGGACAAACTTATTATACTTTCTCCAATATATCAAGTCAACGTCACATGACAAAGTACAAACATATTTGATTGCTCATTTCACTTCTGTTGTTTTGTTAATGTGGTGACTTTGGATGAAATAGATACATACATATATGGATGTAGCCTAAATGTCAGTTTCTATCAACAATAGTGAACCATATAGCATTTGTCGTGGGATAGACCGCTTTCATAGTTTATGATTATCATAACTAGGGAACATGGGTCACAGTGGATCAACACACATACTAGCTCTCAATATGGGCGCACACACTAGTAATATTATTTACAGGTGGCCATTTTTGAATGTCATGGTACAGCATCAGTGAGCAGTGAGCTGTCACAACGTGAACGTGGTACACGGTCATTGCTATCATAAAGTAAGTCTCAACAATTTATTTACAAAATATTTGATAACTCGTTCTTTGTGTAAATATGTGTAAAATGACAAATTTTTTTATTCATACCTATTATGCAACACACGATCGGTGGAGCTCCTACAGGGACCTTATACTTAGCTTCGCAATCAGGGTGGATGAACAGTGATTTATTCATAGAAACTATGCATCATTTTATAAAGCATACACATTCAAGCAAAGTTAATTTTTCATTACTTATAATGGATAACTTCGAAGCTCATATTTGTTAAGAAGTTATCATTTTAGCTAAAGATACCATACTAACAGTTCCACCGCACTCAACTAGGAACATATTTATCTATGACTGGGAAGATGCAACCATTCGATGTTGTACTCTTTAAACCGTTCAAAGTTTACTAAAATGTTGCTATGTATTTATACACATAGCTGCATTAACAATGAGGAGAAATCTGGGAAAAACAGTTTATGAAACATTTGTAAGAGGCGTACATGAAAGCTATAATGTCAGTAAATATCTGTAGTGCGTTTAGAAAAATTAAAATATTCCCTTTTGACCGAAACATGCTTAATGAAGATTTGGCACCGAGTAAAGTAACAAATCGGAAACAAAACATAGAAAATGAAATGAGTGAAGTTACAACACAAAATTTCAATAAACAATAACGTTGCTGAGACAAACGTGCAAATTCCTGTTAAACCAACCTGTTGCATCACCATCACCTATGATATTTAAAATTTCGCCTCGGCGTTGAAATGATTTTGCGAATTAAATTGAATTTAATGGCCTTCCAAAATCTGGACTTAGAAAACATGGAAGAGAGAAAGAGAGATTAAATACGCAACAAGACTGCAACTTCCTACCAAAGTGTGTTATCTACTGTTAATTTTTTTTACTTACGATGTTACAAAGATGTTGATTATAATAAAGTGATTAAAACACAAAAAGTACTTTATTTCCTCAACAAAATCATATGAATCACTGTATCCCATCATGATCCAGTGTTACTCAAGGGGTGATCCATTGCAACCCATATGCGGGGTAAGGTGGATCAAATATGAATTTTCAAAAAATGACAAAATGTTACCACTTAGTTTACGCAAATAGACATTATTTATTTATTCTGTAGGTAAATAAACACTTCATCTAAACATGAAAAATCTTGCTAAAACATTAATTTATCTTAATGTTATAGATGATGAAAAAAATGTCAGTGACCCATGTTCCCCCACTGCTACAACAATTGTGTAGAAAGGCGGTTAGTAGTCATAAAACTCAACTATCCACTCACAAATCTATGTGTTTGTATATATTTTTTAATAATGAATGATTAAGTTTTGGAAAATACGAAGACCACCATGTACTATTCTATTTGACAAGTGAATTTTTGAAGAAGATTATTCGGAATGGGGGTCGATAATGACTAGATCTGAATAACAACGTATTTCACACGGTATTTTTACAGATCAAATCTTGCATGTTCTGTAAGAGTTAACGTAAAAAGAAACCATACGATCACTAAACTACACTACTACTATAAGAATATGCAATCTTTTTATATTTATTTAATTACCAAAACAAATGTGAACAAATTTAATTACTTTGAATTAAGATTTTATTATTTAAACAGAGAGTGTGGTCACTGTAATTATTTTTCCTGCATTTGTAAATTATTATTATTATTTTTTTTAAATATAGGTATTTATGACTAAAAATGTTCATGAGTATAGGTAAATTCTATAATGTTGATAATATATTATTAAAAAAAAACATGAACATTCATTATCTAAATATCAATATCAGATCTGTCAGGTGAATTAATTAGGCTCAGCTCGGATAAATTAGTAATAATGTATTATATTTTTGACTTAACAGAAACCTTACTTACAGGTATTCGACTTAAAATTTGATAAATTACTGTATAAAGTAATTCTTTAATTTTTTAATTAGTCTCAATTAATTGGTGTAAATATACAATACCAACATTAAAAAAAAAAATGAACTATACAAAGTTGACAACTTTGTCTCTTAAAATTTCGAAATATATATTTTTTCTAAACTAGGAAGGAAAGAAAATGTAAATAATTTATTAAAGATATTTGGTATTACTTCAGTCATAAAAGAGAAGTATGCTCGACTTTATCTGAATTAGGGCATTGATGTATTTGGCAGGAATATACCGCAACATTAGTCTATCCTGGTGCAGATTACTTCTTTATCAGTGTCATTTAATTCCTTTCTATTCTTTTCCGCATGTTTCTTGATAACATTTCCTTTCTTTTCTAATTTATGTTTCATATGTAATATGTTTGAATAACGAGAACACTTAGATAGCTAAAACCTATCTACAAAAAAATAGTTTTTGGGTTAAATTTGCATATTTATTCAGGTTCTATTCATAACACAAAGAAATACTTTCCCAAAAACTATATCTCATGAGTTTAAAGTAAAATAAAAAACACAATGATGTATCACCTGATATGTTGTGTATAATTTCTATTTAAAATAAAAAAAGTCATTTATATATCTGTTAAAATTTGATTTTCTTATTACTTTAAGTAAGCTAAAAATCAATCCTCAATCTTGAAAAAAAACTTGTTTTCCTGAAAACGTGACAATTTGTAGATAGGTTTTTTTGTGTTATTAAGCAATTAATTTGATGTCTTAATATGCAAGTTTAAAAAGCTGTGTATGCTGAAACTTTTATCTAATTATTTAAGATTTTGACACAAAATCGCATTCGAAATGCGAGTTGTTAAAATTAACCACAAAAAAAAATGTAGTAATAAAAACATATGTCAGTCTTGTTGAGGGTTTCATTCTGCTAGCTGCCATCCGGGTTTGTCCTATTTTTATATCGCAAGTGCTGTAGCTTAATATGGTACTGATGTGACAGTTTTACATCAAAAGTTAAAAATTATATAATTTTGACCCTCTCAATGTGAAAGAAACTGAAGATTTAAAAAATAAATGCAAACACTAAAATAAATAAATGTAACATGAAAATGTACTTTATAGATAAATAAAATGATAAAAACTATTGAACGGACACTAGAAAACAAATTACAAATGGTTTACATATGTAATTATTTATTTATGTAATTAAAATGTAAGCTTTGGTTTATTGTATATAAATAAATGACTACTCATAAGACTAAGTATAGTACATATTAAAATATATATCGTAGCAATGTTTTTATGGTAATTTATAATCAGAAACAACAGAAAAATTATTTTTATTATAATGTATGTACACTGAGATTTATTTTCAACTTAATTGTCATACTGTCGAGGCCATTCAATTACAATATTTCAATTTATTTGAGATTTTAACTCAGATGAAACTTTGCTCTTGCGTCTCGGATATTTGGCGGTAAAGGTGTTGATTATGATAGATAGCTCACATCGTACTCAACTTTGTGCTGTTTTTTATCCAAGTTTTAGAAAAAAAAGTTTTATCTGTGTACATACAGCCTAAAAACGGCGCGATGTTCCTTCCATACATTTGATATAAATAATTATCTATGGGTTTTGGGGGAGTATAAAGTTAACTATAAATATGGCACAAGTTTGAATTTTCAAGTAAACAATGGGTACATTTTGTAGAGTATAATTTAAATAATATTCCCAAGGTTAAAAGCGGTCTATAAATGCAAAGTGCCTATGGTTATCGGAAATACTTGAGTGCAGACACCAGCAGGAATTTCTCTATAAAGAGATCCGAGTCGAGGGCAGCAATGTGGGCAGCTCGACCAATCAGAGCGTTGGCCGTGTTGGGTAGGGCATGTTGCGCATCGTATCGGGCGACGGTCAGCGTACCTCGGGCCACAAGAGGCGAAATCATGTTGTGCACCTGTAACACTCATTTAACTCAATACAAATCTGCAGCAGACAGTGCAAAAAAAATTGGGTGCAAAAATACTGGATTTAGACACCATCCGCCCAGGAATGCAGACCTAATTAGTAATGGGACGAGTCTTGTTTTATATAAGGAATTTATTTGGGTATGGGTGATACGTTGGAGCTCTTTAGGTAGGTAGTTAGGCTGGCCTGCGTGGGTGGGTATCTCCACCTATGCGCCTACTTATCACTCTCCATACCTCGTGCTTTGCAACTCTGTAGTATGTCCGTGTTAGTGTCTCGTCCACAGTACCTCTTTTGAGAGTGTTTTTTGATGACTGGATCTTTGAGTGTGCCTTGAACCACTACATCTTAATTTTCCATCTATATGTTAAACTATGTATTCTATGGATAAAGATAGCACTTAAGGGACACTGAAGGGTCTAAATTTTAAATTTTGCAAAAATTACTAATAACTAAATTGAATTTCTTTTATATACTACATAAACTTGAATATGTTATTGAATTAAAGTTGTGTATTTTTATTAACTTTGATGAGTGGGACCAACAAGGAAGCCCTAGCTTCTAAACCAGTCCCAGGAAAGGGTGGGTCCCCCCCCTCCCGCTGTCTTTTAAAAAAAAAAATAGTGTAAAAATAAGACAACATTAAATGAAAGAGATGTCATGGGGAGCTTTCTACTACTAAATGTGTGTTCACTAAAAAAGTTCTAAATAAGACTGAAATATGGGATCCACTAACAACGGTGTATGCATGAAGCGCTGAGTCATTTATTATTTATGCATTTTGCATGTGGACAGTGTTGATTCATCAATGAAGATAACCATTATCTCTATTTTTGCATATCTTGAGGTCATATGGACATAATAAACATGAATTATTTTGGACAGTTGCAGTACATGTATATACAATATTTACAAATGATAATATTACATAATTACAATAGAAACCTACCATCTCCCTGTAAGCTTGCCCGAGGACGCTTTGATCTCTGATGGCTGCTTTGCACAGTTCCAGACGAGCCGAGTGTAGCGGCACGTAGCGATCCTGCCCAGAGCCGACAAGTAGCACGTGTCGGAAACGGTGCAAGGCGGACCGGCGAGCTAGCCGGCACAAGAAACTCTGTCGAGGATCTGCCGTATCACGCAGTGACAATTGGAGAAGTGAACCGGAACGCTTCCACTTCTGCATGAACCACATGCCTAAAAAATGAAAAAAATGTTTAAGTTTCATAGTGGAAGGCCCTAATAAGTCTGTGGGTAACCAAGATTTTAAAGGAAAATAGTTTTAAATTTATTTATTTGTCATCGATCCAATTAAATGCATTAAAGCTAGATATGTACAATAAAATTCTGGTAAAATTAAGAACATATTATGTATAGGATTTACTCCCATGACTACCCATTTTTTCCGCATTAGACAATTTATTAGTATTGCCATTTTACAAATACTATTAATAATACGTTTATTAATATTTTTATTGGCCAACTGACATTAATGACCCCAAGTACTTGAAAATGTATACAATAACTGTTGGCGATTTCACAGAAGTACTGGATTACATTGATCTTGGTGGTTCACTTCTGAATGGTTGAAGATATCTCTTGAAAAGGGTTTTATAGGTATAATACATTCGGTGAAAAAGTATTTTTATTGTATAAAAAAGGTCTATATAGCATTACTAAATATATAAGATAAAATATTATTTTATTCCATCAACATATTTGAAATACTAATTAAATGTATTAATTATTGTTCCAATTAATCAATTAATTTGAAAAGGTGTAACATATAGGTTCAAAAATTTGTCATCAAAAATAATGTCGCTGTAGTGTAGTTGGATAATGGACCTTCCCCGGTTTGGAAAGAGATCCAGGTTCGAATCCCAGTGGCGCAACAACAGTATTTTTTGATAAAATTGATTTTTTTGTGTATATCTTTCTAATTAATACATTTAATTAGTATTTAAAAATATCACAGACCGTCTGTTCTGAATAATTACAACTTCACAATAAGAATGTGTTCTCCTAATAACATTTGACACCATGAATCTTGCTAACTTGCTTAATCTAAATGCTTCTGTTAGTTTCAAGATGGCCGATTCACAGTTCATTGTGTTGACATCAACGGCTTAAACACTGAAAATACAAGTTACATGTTTCAAATTGGAAATAAAACATCAAAGAAAGAGTCGTGAAGAATATTTAATATGAGCTGGGATACTAAAATATGCGAAAAAGATGCCAGAAATAGTGAGTAATAAAGGGGATGAATCCAAAACATTTAAACAGAAATGAAAACAGGGGATTGAAAACAAAGTACATTGAAACTACCAGATGAACAGAGCAATCCACAAGGGATCATATCTTTTGATATCCAAGACACTTGAGATGCAGCAGAAAGACAGCAGAAAGATTTCTCATCGATAGAGAACCATCTTAAGCCAGATAAAAAATAAAATTACAGTGCAATGTTGATTTCAATTTTCACTGGCAACATACCATTGGAACCTTGCAGCCATTCATTAAAATGATTGTTCACTGACTGCATGTCCCTACTTCATATACACCCCTTTTTGAGGGATGCCTTTAGTTAATGATGACCTATAATAAAGTAGTTGAATTAAGAATATTTGC
The DNA here is from genome assembly GCA_031772225.1 of Eubasilissa splendida. Taxonomy (NCBI): domain Eukaryota; kingdom Metazoa; phylum Arthropoda; class Insecta; order Trichoptera; family Phryganeidae; genus Eubasilissa; species Eubasilissa splendida. Next base: position 3,014,687 of record CM062854.1, on the reverse strand, counting down.
ATCCTGCGAAAATTCTTAGCGTAAATTTAAAAAAAGAGATTTATTTAAATTACCTGCGTTTACGAGTCCGCTAGAGTTATACAATGTGCCCAAGTGGGGCCCCGAGAGAGAAAGGAAGGTGTGCAACCGAGGGAGGAGAGCACGCAGGGCCGGTCTGGACAAGGCAGAGCGCACAAGGATTGCACCCAGGGAATGCCCCACAAAGGATATTCGAGCCGGCTCCACACGGAGCCCCTCCACGTGGTGAAGGATCTCCTGGACTAATCTAAGAGAAAGAAATCAGACTGATTAGTTAACCAAAAATTAAGAAAATAATCTTTAAGGGCGTGCATTCATTTTTCCTCTTTGAAAATCAAGAAATTCTACCCGAATTACATACGTCTTCAAGATGAGGGTAATAGTTAAATTCTTAGTAAAAGTATCAGAGGAATAATTAATTATAATTATTGTTTTTGATCTAAAACTTAGTTTTAAATAGTAGCTGAAGCCTCAAAGCATGTGAGTAAATAAAATATATTATTTAAAAACGTATGTTATGCAAGAATTTTACATATTAAGACAATTTTGTGGTACGCGGAAAAGGTGTCTAATGGTTGCGGTCATTCTTATAATAGTTGTATTTTCTTAATTATAGCAAATAACATTCAGTCTATTAGTTTTAAATGAGTATAAAGGTCATATCTAAGTAATAGTTTAAAAAAGTCAAATCTAGTGTATAACTTCTGATATAAATGAACAATAAACATTCAAGTAAAAAATGAGAAAATTTGAATTATTATTGAAATTCGTGAAAAGTGTCAGTGTCATAAAATAAAAAAATAAACAATTCAATAGGTCTAAGTCTTATCTATGGGTCTAAGTCAGCCAAAACTTCAGAAACCAAATTAAGCACTAATTAATGACTTCCGAACATGATGTGCAAATTATGAATTTTGAAATAAGGTTTTTTATAATAGCCGATTTCTGCCATTATATTACTATAGAGGCTAATTTTTTCACAAAGGCTGTGAATTGTTACAAACTATAAATAAACTATTAATTGTGTTGTACCTATCTGTCATCGTGTCGAAGTCGGAGAAGGTGTCACCCTGGTTACGCTCAGACATGAGGAAGTCCAGATGTGCCCCCGGCAGCCCTAGCTCCAGGTATGTCTTCACTAGTCGTAGGTCGGCTGAATTCCCGTCCAGTCCATGGACACAGACTATCAAATGACAACCTGGAAAATAAACCATTATGTAGAATTATATACATATCGTCTATGTAAATTCAATACTGCGTATGAGCCAATCATTTAAAATATAGTTTTTGGCACTTTCAGTCGAATGGCACACACTGCATTGATAGGGGCATTAAAATTTTGAAATTGACCAATAGACTTCTTACACTCGGCTAAAGTCAATGCCGCGAATAAACTATCCTCACTAAAGAAGCAAGCCCTTTTTTGTCCCTCTTCAACATTTTGACAAATGGTTCTTCTGCAGTATTGGACTTACACCGACTGTGCTGCAAAGGATCACACCTCACAGGGCCGTGACGGATTGCGGCTCTGAAAATAATCTTTTACGGCGCACAATCTTTTCGTGCGCCAGAATACTACTCCGTGCCATTGCGCCATGCGGCCGCCGGGTGGAACGGGGCCCCGCCGACGCTAAGTCCCTCTCCTTCGACCGGCGGCCTCAGAACAGAAACAAAGTGAATATTTTATGGCTCTCGGGACCCTAGGATAATTTAAATGTTACATAAAATAAAGAGATAATGTGGAGCGGTCGCCCGGAGATAAAATTATCTGAATGACTATTTATTTAAAATATAAAAACTGAAAATGTAAACTTAATTGATAAATTAATAACTCCAGGGTGATTGTCCAAAATTGAAGTGTACGGTAATAAAAGAATAAAGTGTTCACGGTGTCTCTAAATCTAAATTTTATTTAATAAAACACATGTAATGTAAGCAAAAACTCATATCTGCCGGCCCGGGGGCTGCGACTCCCAAATGGCAGAAAGTTATGGCCAGTCGTCGCCAGGCAGCGACAGCGCCTTACTGCATGGGGGCGGAGCGAGGCTTATAAGCCCGCTTCCATTGGTCCGGCGGGAAACAAATAAATAACGCACCAGCGGTTGTAGAAACTCATTTTTGCCGCTGCGTTCTTTGAGTCGATACACTTGAGTATTATTTCTTCACCACCTCGCCTTGACCCTGCTTGCACTACTGGACCTTCTGGGATTTGATCTCTGGATGACGATTTTTGGACACTTTGGACCTCTGGGCACTGCTGCAGACATCGCTCATCCGAGTACCTCTAGCGTGAACCGACGAACCACCCCTACAATACAGTTTTTGATTCCAGTACGGAACACCGACGATATGTAGAATTATATATGTACATATATGTATATCCTAAATATATTTATGGAATCATTTCTCAACCAACATAATACATACTGTTATTTTTCTTTCGAGACAGTTTGATATTTCGTCTGCTGAAAGTGTGAAAATTATATATTGTCATATATTGCAGGTAATTAAAGTAGCACATTTTATAAAATTTAACGGACTAGCAAATTTGGACACAAATTGCAGTGAAATGTAAAATCCAAGATTAATTATATTTACTTCTCGTGTATAAATATGTAGATATTGATTTAAAAAACAATTCCTGAAAAGAATTAAATCTAATATAAAATATTATATTCAGGAATAAGAAAATGTTATTCTTTCACCTTCTGGATTAAACATCCTATATTCATCGCTGATATGGAAGTAAGGTAATGAGGCTTCACTGGGAGGAAAGTCAGAGTACAGAGATCCAGGGTATTTGACGGTTCTCTTGAACTCCTCGCGGCACTTGATAAAAAGCTGTTCAGATTCAGCCAATCCCACCACAGAAGCGAGGCTGGTATCTCTCTCTGGAAAGAAATAACCTTTTATTATAATTTTAGTTCAATATTTATATATACATTGCATTATTATTTGTTTAAGCTTCCAAGCGGTAAAATTCTAATTAAGTGAGGTTATTATAAAAATACATATAATAATTTGAACGGTAATATGTACCAGAGCGACTTTAAAGTTGATAGTTACATCCAGATTACAAATGTAAAAACTGATTCATGTAAGAATACAATATTATTATGATTTTTAATAATAAGAGTATTTTTATTCATTTTTAAAACACAAGGCGTGCTCACCACCATCTTGGTTGTGTTTCGCTAGTTCTCCCGTGCTTTGGGATTTGGTCATGTTGGCTCCGATGGATCCGGCACGTTTTTGCCTTCTCTCTAGAGCACCCTCATATACGTGGTACAGTGGGTTGTCCAGCTGAAGAGTGGGTGCGGGAGGCGGTGGGTCCTATATGATCGAGTTAATAATGTATTCAAAGAATTCAATTGTTTAGTACAATACCCTTATATATTACAACAACTGAAAGAAATAGAACACAAAGAACACAAGACAGAAGCGATGAAGAGAGATAGTACATAAGTATATAGAATATACATAGCTAGAAAAAAGTTCAAAAATTAATTTTTATTTAGTTAATTTTGCATTTGTTGTGCTACGTTCTTTTCTAATTCTGCATATTGTAAAATATTCACTCTTCTAGTATCCCAATACACTGCTCGCGTCTTTCAGATAAAAATGTCTTTATAATAACTAAAAATTAACTTATAAGAATATAACAGCCGTATTTATTTATTTATTTACACCCTATCCCGAATCGTTTTGAGAGTTGTTTACTCTCGTTTTGATTCGTCATAATTATATATTTTTAATTTTTTATTACATTCAGTCATTATTAACATTATCATCATAATACAATTATGGGTTAGCTCCGGTATCATCGTACCAGAGCCATACCTGTACAATTTGACGTGAGAGTCGTTATCACATTAAATTCAGAAGGCAGCCAGAAAGAAGCTATATAAATTATACACCCCCAAAAGGGGAGGGTAGACGTCACATTTATGTGTTGCAGTCGCAGAACTCGGTCACAGTCCGGCAGAAATTCACCTTATCCAGGTCGCAAGAGGTGCGAGGGAGAGCCAGTAAATGCTCCATAAATAACAGCCATATTGTAAAATATTTATAAAGTGTAGGTATCCATTACATTAAATTTTTCGTGATATTAACAACTCCTGCCGTGGCAGAGCTAAATCCTCAATGTCATCATCTCATTACATTAATATTTTACTCATACATAATATTGTACAGAAACAAAAGATTGAAGTAGAAATGTGTATTCTAGCTACCATTGGCTGGAAATATGTACAGTAAAACCTCGTTATTGCGAAATCCAAGGGACCAAAAAATAAAAATTCGTAATAACGAATTCTCACATATAGCGAAATAAAAAATAATAAATTCCTAATATGTATATGAATATTCCGCGCGCGCCGTAGAAATAAATGTATCACGACTTTAAAAAAGTTTGTAAGTTCCGCAAACAAGATACCCATTGCCAGTTTAATATGGGATACATGATAAGGCATTCTGCAAACAAAGGAGGATTTTCTGTATAAAGAAAACTCTGAATAATCTATTTAGTTTTGTTGATTTAACAGACAAGCAAATGGATAATAATTAAGAAATTAAATTAAAAACATTTACGAAACAATATAAGATAATCTAATATTCGGCGATATCATTTTGCATCGGTCAATCGATGTTCTTATTTCTTTAAATCATAGAAGAGACGAATTAGGAATTATAGTTTTTTGTCAACGATTAAAATTTTGCTGGAGTTATCACAACCTGAAGCCATTTTAGGGTTCCACAAAATATTAAAAAATTAATTACGCAATGCTAGTACATATAAATGTCGGTAAACAAACACACAAAATCAATTGTCAAATAAACATATTAACGAAAATGTCTTAGGCAATATTACCGTTCATTGGAATTGATGGAAATGTTCAGTTATAATGTAAAAAATGACATAAGTTGACGATGATAATGAAGATAATTATGTGCAGAATCATAGGCATCTTGGGCTTTGCGGGCGATACCATACATAAAGCTGATGCGCGCATGCCCTAAAGTGTGATGTGTCAATTGCAATTTTGTGGTTTTTATTTTCTCCAGCTGGTCTAGATAAGACCCGTTTTTAGAGGGGTGAACACGTGTACACTTCAGAGCGTGGGAAGGGTGCCATTCTAACCTATTTTGACAATCAGCAATAAATAGAACCTTGGACAATGTGAAGATTATGCCAAATGGCTTTATAAGGCCCTATTATGACCAACGCATAGATACAAGAGCAACATGACCGTAAACGGCCGAAATATATTTCGAAATATTTTCGTTGTAAAAAAATTTTTTTTCGTTATATATTTACGTAAATGTATCGGTATTTTTTCGAACGGGACAAAAAAATTTAATTATACATATTAACGAAATTTCGTTATATAAATTAATTTTTGTATGAATTTTTTTCGATATACGTCATTTTTCGGGTACGTTTTAACGAGGTTTTACTGTATTACATGGGTTCTATTTCCCGAATATAAAAAGAAAACAATTATTGTTAGTTTTTAAGCCACAGATCAATTTTTTTAACATTTTTCACGTCCTATGTACCATACTGTAAAAAGGAGCAGTGGTGTAGGTTCAAATAATAAAAATATTTATTATTCCTTTTAAGAACTGTAAATCAACACTCTTCATTCAACTAACGGGGATTTTAAAAGAATATTCACATTGATGAAATATTAATAATTACCTTGAATTCATCTGGGGGTGGTGGGATGTCCCTGAATTGTTGTGGCGGAGGCAATCTCAAATGGTCGTACGGAGTGCTGAATGTGATATGCGATAGATCAACTTCTGATTTACACTTTTCATTTTTTCCCCTTTGCGAAATGTTAGGATCGCTAGGATTTTTTCTAGACTGCCTCGCTTCCTTGCAAATCCTGTCCATTGTCAAGCTCCTTATTTCTGCCGCCAATAGCTTATCCGTGTATTCAATTCTTTCTTTCAAAGTAAAATTGTGCGATCCTTGTTCTCTATTGTTTGGGGTTTGACTCTTAGAGACTATTTTTTGAGGAAGTTCTTTCCTTATGTACGGGTGAAGTCCATCGCCATCGATCAAAGTCTTAACAATGGGAGTATCTTTTATGATTCCATTGATGAATACCCCATTCTTAGTGTTGACTAGATCGACTGCGTTGAAAGAGTTGTGACGCACGCCTAACATTGGTTTCTGAGAAGATTGTTGATATTGACCATTTGCCCTATTTGACGAAGAAGCAAAGTCTTGAATGTTGGTGTTTTTAATTGGAAATGCAGAATTGCCATTTGTAGTAACATTACGATTTATTAGAGGCAGAGTGTTGCAGCATGAGCACATATCGTAAGCAGGCACCGGTGTGGTATCACAGCAGCATTCTAAACTTTCTCTCTGACTTTTAGCAACCTTAATTGCTAACTTCAGAAGTCTCTCTCGCAGTTGCTCTCCATTAAGAATGGTTCTGGTCACTTGGGCTGCAGTCTTATCTTGCCCAGTGGGCTTAGTTTGTAGTGTGTTGGTGTGCAAATTATCTGTGTTCGGTTTTGGTGGTGGATTTGGAACGGGAGGTTTAGAAAGACTAGTATTTGGAAGGGGAGGTTTAGTGGTTGCCGCATCGGGACTTGAGCGTTCTGAAGAGCGTCCGCTGGATACCCAACCGCTCTGTTCACTAAGACTCGACGTTGAACCACTGCCTGGTCTCTTTTTAAGATCTTCCATATTTTTAAAAGTATCTGGTGGCAAAATTTTGAAATCTTCATCTGTTATGTCTAACAGAGGAGAATCAAACGCCGGCGGAGGTGCGAGGTTAGGTAAAGATTCGGAGAATATATTACTGTTGACGTTGATTTCATCAAGAACAGATGCTGCACTTCTGCAATGCCTCAAGCCTTCTGAGCCTTGATCCAGTTTGAATGGAACACTGGAAGATGATTCCAATCGTTTTAAGGCGTGAGGTATACTATCATTACTAGAACTCGTGCTGGCTTCAGATATCTGTTGACTCATTTTCTCGGAAGCTTTATGTCTTCCACAACTCGCTGATCTTTTCTCTGATCGCGGTGTGGACTTATCAGTCTTACTATCTCGAGATCTGCTAGATTGGTGACTGCTCAGAGAGTCCTTACTCGAATTCAGCCGAGTCAGGTCCTTGGCACTCTGATGGAGCTTGGTTTGATCTTTTGATTTTGTCTTTTTTTGCTTCGCTACTGCTGGAGTACCTTGTGCCGACGGCGGTGATTTACCCAAGGAGTGATTATTTGAAGACAGAGGCGATTTTTCTCTGAAATTAATTACTATACCAGAATCTACATTGCTCGATGAAGGATATTTGGAACCATTTTGACAAAGAGGTGTGCAATCGTTATAGCTGTGGTTGTAAGGAATTTTAGAATGGTAATCATCCCTAGCAGACAATTCTCTGTTACTTCTCAAACTGTTGGTGTTTGTTTCTACCAAACCTTTCTGATAAAACACTTGAGTGGAGTTCGATCTGTGAATATTCTTGCTGGACAGCGCAGCAGGCTCACTGGGCTGCTGCGCTTTACTGCTAACGGGGGGATAGGAGTTTCTCGGAGGCAGCGTGGGTCGCGGTAAAGAAGTGGCATGATAACCTCTCTGGAAATCTAAAGGATTATACACAAAATTTTGTAAATGTTGACTAGAATTACCCTGATTATTGTAAACGTAATAAGAGGGATAGGTGTGATTATTGGAGGCACCGTTGTTGATCACTATATTATTTGGTTTATATTCTACATTTCTACAATGATCGGAGTTGAAGTTCATGTCTCTTGTGCAAGGATTTTTATATTTTTCTCTAAATTCATTAATATTTCGCCTGTATTCCTCACCCTTATGGTTATAATTGATGGGTGCAGTTTGACTTCCCGACCGTTGCTGCAAGTTTGAACTGAAGACAGGAATAAACTCTCCACTCCTCGTATTATTCAGATTAGATATGGTCAGGTTCCGGGGAAGAGTTGTGGGCTTCTGGGGTACATAAGAAGCCGGACACTGATTGGGTCCTGTTGTCAGCCTCGGCTGGGTGTAAGAGAATGGCGCCTGCACGGCTAGTACAGCCGCTTGAGGGGAAACCTTTAGTTGATCAAGAGACTTGCTGTGCCTGGCTGGGAGCGTGTTGGCTCCTGTAACAGCTTTTCTAAAGCCGTTTGAGAGATCACTATCTTGTTTAACAATTTGTTTCTTTCTTCCCGACCGCTGGGCATCCATTCCAATATCAACGAGGGTACTTGCAGAGTACCTCGATAGAACTTTGCTATCTTGCATACTACCAGGAGTAAATGTTTCTGACTTCTTTGTTGGGTTAGCAATTTGTATTTCACTTATTTGATTATTATGTACGATGAATCTGCTGTTGCCGGTAACTTTAATTTCTTCTTTCACTTTTTTTGCTGCAGATTCTTTCACTGTTTGTTTGATGATGGTGGTTCGTTTGGGTGAACCGCCGTGCGACTTCTTGGGAGCCAAAGTGAGGGTTGCCTGCAGAACACTCTGCTGACTGCTGTGAGGGTCTGCAATGGACTTGGGGAGGGAGAGAGACACTTTGGAGGCTTCTGAAGAGGGTCTACGGGAATCTAATAAGGCCACAACACCACAAGAACAGTCATCGGACACCGTGTCTGTACACAGCAATGGTTCTGTAATAAAGACAAATTTATTAAGTCAAATATTAATTACATTATTTTTTAAGAGATGTCGTAATATCAGTCAATATTGTTTACCACTGCCAGATTTAGTTGCTCCTGGAGCTAAAACTCCCGATCTTCTTCTAGCAAATTCTGCTGTGTCTTGATATCTGGAATGTTAATTTAATTAAGTTATTTGAATATTAAATATTCAAACTAGAATTAAATAAACAAAAGCACATTTTTAATTTGCCTAATTAAAAAATGAATTTACCTGTCTTCAAAAATAATGGGCATTATGTGCGGGTCTCCATCCAAAGCGATGCAGTGGATGGGCAGCGGCGGCAGCAAAGCGAGGTATCGTGAGCGTCGTGCCAGATCACTCACCGACTGGTAAGATTGATAATTGGCATCGTAGCAGCCGGCCAACGAGTGACGCGGGTTATCCAAGACGAAGAAACATTCCGAGAAACGCTTTACTCTGCAATTTTATTTTTGAGTATTATTTTTAAAAGACTTTAAAGGGAATATAATTCAAAATAAAAGATAGTTACTATGTCCCATTACATTAACAAATGTGTATAATACTTTTATTTAGCTATATTAGTAATAAAAGTTAAAAAAAAAAAATGTAGATACAGGAATATAAAAAAATCTTGCAATTTAAATTTGCAAAAGGTTTGTCTCAAAATGTTTTTATTTGATAAAATTGATGTTTTTGAAAATAAACATTCCACAATAATATATTAAAATTGACGATATCGGGACTTTCTGGTGTTTTAATTTTTTTAATTGACATATTCACTTTTGTTTAATGGACAGACAATCAGCAAATATAAAAATATACCTTAATGCATGGTGCACTGCAGCTAGTGCATGGTGGGCATGCGGACGGCCTGACACTGCCCTCAGCAAACCAGCCCATTGCAGGGTCACCTGAAATATTAATAATTCATATATTAATACGGTCACAATAATTTGATAACTATGGCCTATGTTAAACATTATATATCTGTAGTTGAAGCTTCTTTAAATAATCAACCATATCCGAGTGATTGATTTACTGATCATTTCTCACAATGACGGCATAACTTAATGGTTGAATGGATTTTCAAAAGTTTCCATTTTTTATCGGTCCTAAACGATGGACAAAATACTAACACCGATTAAGAGGCAAACTTGTTCATCTTTCCTCGGTACTACTGCCATTAAAATAAGGGATCATACAGTACGTATACTTTTTGCCCTAATAATATTTTGTTGAGAAGAAGGTTATCTTAAAAGTTTTTAAATAGAACTTTAATTTCTGAAAAATAATGAAACAATTCCAATACCATAAAGAATGAAGTGCACAGTAACAGTGAGCATTCAGTGAATAGACGCAATAGGCATTCAGTATTTAAGCATGGAACAGAAGAGATTCTCCCGCACGACTTGATATTATAATTTATTTATTTATATTGTTACCAAAACATATTTTAAAAGTGTTATACATATAAATGTTTCATACCTCAGCACAGAGTCTGGCTATATCCTGAGCGGCACTGCATGCAAAATCTTCTTCACTATCTCCACACTGGAAATACATTTAAATACAAAAAAAATTAAATATGAATTAAATATATTAATTATAAAGATATACATATAAAATCAATTTTATCGAAAAATATTGTTGTTGCGCCACCGGGATTCGAACCTGGATCTCTTCCCTAACCAAATCACAATCCACAGTCACAATAACGGTTTAACCATCACGACTAATAACTACCTCTTCATAATTTGTTTGCACATCATCTGGGTTTGATTTATAAGGATTAAAGTGAAATATAAACTATTGTTGTTTATTTCTTAAATATAAAATAAGGAAAAAAATAAAAAAGCTAAATTTGTCTTCAGATTAAGAGGTGTGCAAGTTATTCACATCAACCATGACAGATTCTGATCCTGGATTTTCTATTGACTCAGCAAGACAGATCACCACTATCCTGGGCTGCTGGCTGGTCTTATGCTGATTACTGATGATCCCCAATGTTGTATGGTTGTGGTCAGTCTATACTTACATTTCCCAGAGCGTTTCTTGATAGTGGTCCGATTCTGACAGAGGTTTGACAATGTCTGAACAAGTCAAGTGCGCTACTTCGCCAATACTGCGTAAAATAGGCATACCAAAGCAAAAAACTCAGGAGCTACCAATTGAAGGAATCAAATTTGCATAAACAAAAAGTGTTTTGATATTTTTAACAGTTTTTCAAATAATTAAGAATTTCTAAATTTATTGAATTAAGTCTTATTATCTTGACAGAAAGTTTACACGTATTGACCAATATTGCCAAGAGAACTCACCTTAGCCAGGTCGCTGAGTTGGGCCATTCTCTGCGCCACATCTCCTATGAGAGAGTTGGAGGACTCTGCATTGCTGGTGAGGGTTGAGCCAGCGGAGCCGCAGAGCACCAGGGCATTCTGCAAACCCTCCAGGGAGCCAAGTAGGATGCCACATACTTCTGCATGAACTTGCCTGAAATAGAAGTGTCATCATGTTATTGTTTCTATTACTCACTACACATTGATAATTTTTCAATATAAGCCAAGTATTTTTTTATGCAGACCGCATGTACCGCATAAAAAGAGGATTTAGTGTATACAGGTTTTTATGTAAAACTGAATTATTCTAACAATAATTATGTATATAAAAATGCTTTTATTGTTAAGCATTTGAACATACATGTACATATGAGAAAATGCAAATGAATTCCCAAATGTTCAAAAAAGCAATTATAACGTACAATTAACTTGTCCCTGTCATTTGGTATATGTAAAGGTTATGGAATGTATGAATGTAGGAGTTAAAATGAGCAATTTGATTGTATGCCGATGTTGCAGTACAATGGCGAATAGTAAACAAGAATTACAGAGTCTAGTGAGTAGAATGTACGATGTATGCAAGGAAAGCGATCATATTGTGAATGTTAACAAGTCGAAAGTGATGATGTTCGAAAAGGAGGAAAGTAAGACAATGTGCAAAATGCTTATAGGCAATGAATATTTAGAACAAGTAGATGAGTTTGTGTATTTGAGAAGTATGTTTGATAGAAATGGAAAGGCTGAGAAAGATATCTAAAGGAGGGTAACTGCAGAGAACAGAGTGTACAGCGCTTTGAATGGAATAATATCTAATGGGAACTTGTCAAACGAGGCAAGACAAGATATACAATAGAGTCCTGGTACTGACACTTATGTGAGGCCTGGAGCTGACAGAAGAAGAACGAAAGTAGACTGAATGCAGTGGATAGGCGTATATATGGCAATTTAATTTATGACAGAATATAGAATACAGAAATTAGGAGAGAATGTAAAGCCGATCTTAACATACTGAATAAGATTAAAAAAGAATCGCTTAGGTTTGAACATGTTGAACGGATGGATTAGGAGAGAACTGTAAGAAATATATATGATGCAAGTGTTGATGGCATCAGAAACAGAGGACGTTCGCAGAAGACCAGAAAAACCAGACACTGGAAGATGGTCCTGTTAGAAGCCTTAATAATCAATGAGTTTGTACAAGAAGATGTATGAATATTATATTAAGAATAAATAAATAATGAATGCGGCGTTCTATCCTCTCGCCTACCCCCCCAGAGAAGTTAGTTATAACTATAGTAGAAGTTAGTTAGTTATAACTATAGTATTTGGAAAATGTAACAATAAGTTATATATCATTTTTGTCATGTTTCACCTGGCATGTGCAATGCGATTTGAAGTATTTCCCCCTCCACATTTTGCAGATGATCCACCAAACAGCACATTCTCTAAGTTGCCTCCGTTATTTGCACTTTTGCTGACCAGCTTGCCCCACTGCTTGCTCGACCGGGGAGTACTGTCGATAAACATAATCATATTAGATTTGTTACAATTTCAATATTAAAGTGTGGGTGGACTAAGATAGACATCAGGAATTCGTCATTAGTGCATCCGAATATTAAAAAAATTAATTTGATTAATAAAAAATGTTGATTTCTAGAACTGTCATAAATACAGTTAGTTTAAAATAGTATACAGTGTACAGTTTTAAATGATTGGCCCAAACATTTTATACGATCATCAAAACATTACATCTTAGGGCCGGTTGTGTGATCAGTAGTAACTTTTTTACTAAAGTAAAATTTTTGGCGAAAATGGGCTGTTTGATCATTGGTAAACTCATTTTACCCTTCGATATCCGATAGTAAAAACGAGAACGAATGGTTAATTATGGAGGACTCTTCACACTTGTTCCAAAAGTAATCTGACACATTGACACATTGAAAGTTGCAGTATACGACAATTAATCATTCAATATCCCGCTATTTTAGTGATGAGAGTTCGTCTGATGATGATCTTGTTGTTTAATATACATTAGCACATAATCCGAAAAATTTCACCACCAAAGTGATAGATTTCAAATGAAGAGGTGAAAAATACATAGATAAAGAATAAAATTAAGCATATTTCATCATTATTTATCATGCCTATAGACATCTCATCTATGTTTTGACAATAGTAAATTTGATGTTCAAACAATCCGCAAACGATTACTTACTAATTAGTTACTAATTAACATCACACAACCGGCCCTTACAAAATAATTCATTTTAGTTGATGAAATAAAATTTGTTTTATTTTAATTTTATTGTTGTGGCTATATTTACCCTTGAATAAGCCCGGTCTAATGTCCCAATAAAACAAATTATTTAAACATTACTTTTGTGCTGTTCTTGTTTTTTTTTAAAAACCTGATAGGTTTAAAATTTCAGACTCTACGACCTCGGAAACTCAATTAATTTGGGGGCCCTGGGCCCCATTTAACACTGTAATAAATCTAGACCTGATGCCGTATGTTGTACATGCATACCTCACTTTATGGCACTTTGAAAATTTAGAATTACTTATAATTACTGTAGTAAGTAAAATATTAACAAATGGTATAGCGTGCTGCAGATAAAGGATGCATCAGACAAGATGGCCAACTTCTTTGTTTGCGTCCTTGCCTGTATATTATGTAACATAAGCAAATAAATTTATTATTAATATTTTTGCGTTTATTTTTCAGACTTAGGGTAGTAAGCGAGTATAAACAAATTTGTAGGCTTTTATATGGTTTAGAAAGTGAAACAAGACTGTGATTTACTTTACAGAGTCTGAAATGTAATCTGCCATATATGCGAGGTGCAAGGTATGCCGGCACAATCAGTTTTTTTGTCAACGTTTCAGAATATGGTACTTCACTAGGCTTAACTCCAGAAAGCTAAAGCATATTTTAATATAATTCGTTTTTACAAAAAATATACTCACCAGCTCTGCACATAGTGTAAAATGCTTTTCCTTGTTAAGCAATGGAAAAAAATATGAAACACATGAACACAATTGGAATAATATTATTTAAAATAAGCAGTAATGTTTGGCTAAATTGGAAAGTAACTTTGGTTTTCAAGATTTAACAAACAGAATAACAGTTATTTATTTTTCTTGTATACTTATAAGTAATTTTGCAATTTACAATTTGCATCATATTATATTAATTTAAAACAATGCGACGCAAAATAATTGATAAACTCATTTTTTCAATTTCTTGATTTAGACCACTTTTATAATGATGGGCACATATGTGAAAATCAAGATTTGCTTGCAATTTATTTATATATTTTGTTTTTCTCTTTCACTTAATAATTAAAAATTTAAGAATGATATTAATATTCACTTCATATAAGGCTGGTGGAGTGCCACGAGCGCCACGTGGACAGTGACCGATACGGCTGCCAAATGGAAGTAGTCAAACAGCACAGGCAGGTGGTAGTGCAGCCCGCGCTGGGGCTGAAAGTGCAGACGCAGTACACGGCAGGACACGGGGGCGAGAACCCCTTCACCACACCATAGCTCCACACCCAAGCTCCATTCGGCACGAGACAAACTTTCTTTCAGGTTCTTGCTGTCCACTGAAATCCGATGTTTAAAAATGAATAACAATAACTAACTTGACTATAAAAAAATATATTTTCTGGGAATATTTTCAGTTTACTGAAAATGTTAAATTTTTTACTACATAAATATTAATGCGGGTTGCGGATAATTAATTTGCTAAAAGAAATGCAGCATCAGAAGCCTTTTGAGAAACAATAAGATTTATGTGTGCAAGATGACTGTTTGTGGCTAACAGAAAGTAAAAAACTATTATAACAGCAAAATTATAAAAATCATTTTCCCAAAAGAAAATTGGCCACTTTCCAGACATTACTGGTTCAAACATTTTAAAATGCTTCTTCAATCATTCAAAATCAGTCGTGAAATTTGGGGCAGTGTTTGATTAAAAAACAATCCAAGAAGTTTGCTAAATGAATTATTTTTAGAAGTAGTTTAATCTAATATTATTAAGGGGAACACATTCTTATTGTGAAGTTGTAATTATTCAGAACAGACGGTCTGTGATGTTTTAAATACTAATTTGAATGTATTAATTATAAAGATATACATATAAAATTAATTTTATCGAAAAAATTGATTTTATACGTACATATATTTTTATAATTAATACATTCTAATTAGTATTTAATCTAATATTGGAGCAAGATGATAGAAAAGTGACAAAGAACACTTCTTGTACTGTGACATAGTTTCATTAGAATATATCAATAGGAATCCTCATTTATAAATTGCAATAGATTAAATGCAAATAACATATTTTAAAAGCGTATTTATTAAAAACTTTATGGACAAATTACACAATTAAATAAGTAATTCTATTGCGAAATAAAATTCTTTGCATTTACAGATACTAACATCACTGTTATGATTTTTCAGGCCTTCATACATCTGTTCATCTTTCTCCATCCGTCATCTCTTAATTATTTCATACTGTCTTCCCACATATTCATTTTACTTATTTTAAATTACTGTTGTCATCGTGCTTCATCATTTATTGGATCATAAATCAATTCCGTTACGTTATTTCTTCTGAAAAAACATTTTTTTCATGACATCAACTTGTTTTCCCTACAGCAGGTAGTCAGGTATTTGCTAGTTACAAAGCTTTGGTACTATACATAAGTATTAAAATAAAAAGTCAAAATGGATGAGTTAAAAATGCATCGACATGGGCGATTTGATTGTATGCTGTTTATTATACGCCGATGATGCAGTACTAATGGCGAATAATGAACAAGAACTACAGAGGCTAGTGGAGTAGAATGTACGATTTATGTGGGAAAACGACTTCATGATGAATGTTAACAAGTCGAAAGTGATGGTATTCAAGAAGGAGGAAAGCGAGACACCGTGCTAAATACTTGTAGTTAATGAATGGTTGGAACAAGTAGATGAGTTTGTGTATTTGGAAAGTATGTTTGATAGAAACGGAAAGGCTGAGAATGATATCGAAAGGAGGGTGACTGCAGGAAATAAAGTGAACGGCGCTTTGAATGGAATTATATCTAATGGGAACTTGTCAAACGAGGCAAGACTAACGGTGCATAATGGAGTCCTAGTACCGACACTGATGTATGGAAGTGAGGCCTGGAGCTGGCAGAAGAGGAACGAAAGTAGACTGAATGCAGTGGAAATGAGATCACTTAGGCGTATATGTGGCAAATCTATTTATGACAGAGTAAAGAATGAAAAAATACGGAAAGAATGTAAAGCTGATGTTAGTATAGTGAGTAAAATTAAGAAAGGATCACTTAGGTGGTTTGGTCATATGGAACGGATGAATGAGGAGAGAATGGTAAGAAAGATATATGACGCAAGTGTTGATGGCACCAGAAATAGAGGACGTCCGCGGAGACTTGGCACGACCACGTAAACCAGATAATGGAGGATGGTTCTGTTAGAAGCCTCAACAATCGGCGAGCTTGTATGAGAAGATGTATGAATGTGGATGAGGCGAGAATTGTGTGTCAGGACAGAAGAGTGTGGCGCTCTATCCTCTCTGCCTACCTCCGCGGTGAAACGGCGTGATGGTAAGTGAGTAAGTAAGAATGCATCATTATCACGTAAAGTCAGAGTATCTCAAGATTTTGGAGACTTTTGTGGTCGGTTATGCTGCATCATTCTCAATCTCCACAGTTCCAATAGATTTCTACCTGTTAAGAGATCACTGAAAGATGTATTGAATGGAACAATTTTCTAAATGATGCACAAATTTTTTACTTTGTCAATATTTGGAAGGAAATAATAAATTGTCATCTAAATGGAAACAAGTAGTACCTTAAATTGATTTAACAATTTTTTAAAATAAATTTTCTAGTTTCAACAATAAAAAGGAACTTACTTATGAATTGACCTATTATATCACTATAAAACCAAATATTAGACTTGGGAAATTAGAATAAATAAAAGCAATCCTCGCAAAGTCAGTATTGTTACATAGCCAGCCACCACCGCTTTTATTTTTGATGTTACTTGTCGAGTTGGCAACTAATTTTGCGTGAACTATTTTTGGTTCAGGATTGAGATATTAATGCACTCAGTATTTTACCTAGCAGATGCGCTCGGAACAGTATTACGTCCCTAAGGGTGACCTCCTCGTTCCGGTACAAGATTTGGAAAATGCGCGAGGCACCCAGGCCTCCGACGAGGGTGGCCCCCGAGATGACCCCGCCAGGCCCGGCGGCACTCCCGCACACGTCCCCCACCATGACCTCCACCTGTACGGGAAGCTTGGGCGACACGCGCAGGCCCACGCGCACCTGGTACATGCTGTGGACAACAAATCAATTAGTTTTATTATCACTAATATTTTTGTCAACAACTGAACTGACTCAATGTATTTTTTATGTTATTTTAATTTTATTTGTTATATGTGAGGTATAGAATCAAAATCAGACATGTCCAGTTTTTATGGTTTTTGAGTTAAGTATGTACAAATATAAAGAAAATTAATGTCTACAAGACTAGCCTATTGAAATTAGTCAAATATTGCTGAATTTCGTATAAAAACACATTTAAAATTTGCTTGTTACTTCAATCGCAGATATGTCCAATAGACAATTAATTCAAATCCAGATAAATATGTTTTCAGCCAATAAGATGAAAGTATTTGGTCATGTGACCTGTGGTTACTGGTTATGCTTAATATGATCCCAAATGTAGGAGTTGTGGTACAATGGTTTTTTGCATTCTACTTGAAAACAAGTAAAGTAGACAGGTTTGCTTTTGACTCTGGACCTCACATGTACAGATTATCTATTAATTATCATTAATGTCGCTTATAGATAGTCCTATGACATTAAGGTACATTGTAAAAATATTTTAAGACAGTTAGAGATAATTTATTTATTATTTTTATTTAGATTTTTTTCTTATTTCTACAAGTGTCCTAACAATTCCTAATATTCTGGTGTTTTTCGAAACCATTGACCGAGCATTGACTTCACAAAACTCTGGATCATGGCCC
The DNA here is from genome assembly GCA_031772225.1 of Eubasilissa splendida. Lineage (NCBI taxonomy): Eukaryota > Metazoa > Arthropoda > Insecta > Trichoptera > Phryganeidae > Eubasilissa > Eubasilissa splendida. The sequence continues at coordinate 2,996,614 of CM062854.1, read as the reverse complement.
AATCGAGTTCATTTAATTGTTGAATCTGTCTTGCAAATCATTTTTATAAATAGCCATACAGAAACATTCAAATGAAAAAATAAAATTGAAATAATGTATATCCATTTAATCTCTATCATATAAAAACATAAATTAGCCAGTTTAATAATGTTTCTTCAAAGTGTGGGAATATGTTTGATCTAGCGGTAGGACACTCTCCTAGTATTAAGCGGTCAGGAGTTCAAGTCTTGTCTAGGGTGACCATCAAGTTCCTATCTATCAAAACAAGCGTTTAGCTCAAAATAGAATAATAAAAAGAATATTAATACAAAATGTATTATATCTATTTTTAAAAATGTGAAAAAATAATTCATATAAAACTTGAAAATCTTAAAAAAATTACTATTGAAAATAAAGTCATTAAAAAAGGAATGACACAAAGGGAAAATTTTTGTAAAATATATATTTTTTTTATTATTATTTCAAGATTTAATTAGCGAGGATTATTTTTGGTTCCGAAAAAATATTATTCATTCTTCTACTCTTATTTTGTAGAAAACATTTTTTTTTATTTCAAAATAGGTAAAAATAATTTTAATTTTCAGACATCCATGTTATCTATCAGGCCGCATGAATTTGATTATATCGATTATACCCTCTTTAATTTTGTAGAAAAATCAATAATATTAATGGCATTGATATTATATCAATAATTATAATTGACAAAAGCAATAAAATGTGAATAAATGGACGACCAATATAATTAAGTACTCATCAATAATTCTAAAATCAGAAATAAAAAATGTAAATTAGCCTTGGTAAATAATATGTATATATAATAGTATCTACACGAACATGTAATAGATTTCTTCTACAATACTACAAAACTTGTGTAAAATGTTTTTAATTCGTAATTTCGAACTATATGTAGTGGGCAGGTTACTCAATAAGAACATTATTTTTAATTTTCTGTTTCTAGATTATTTATATATATAATTATACATATGTATATTTTAATAATTAGTGAAATAAAGCGGTAATATTATAATAAATTTTAAATTGATCGAAAAGTCTACCAAGGTAGTGATGTCTTTTAATTCTTATAATAATATTTTATCTTCATTCAGATAGTATAAACTAGTTTATTGAATGTAATGGGACGGTACCTAAATACATAAAATATTAGGTAAATACATGTTACGCGGGTAGTATAATTTCATAAAAAAAGTGAATTATTAAAAAAATAGTAAAAAGTTCAAATTGAACGTACCCTCTTTGAAAAAGATCGACATTGTAAAATTTGTAAAGCTCCACGGAAAATTCAAAGGTTGCTTGCAGATCACTCATGTTGCATTTCACCCTCTTTTTACGAAGTCACCGTCTGAACGGCGCTCCTCTTTTAGCTGGCATGTTCTTTACACGCCTTTTTACAGAGGAAAACGTAACATTACACACAATACACAAAACTCGGCAATCATTTAATAAATCGCTTAGCATGAACTTTTACAACACAACATGACTTCACGAGCTAAGCACAATCCGCCGGATGACAGGACGTCGCAGAGGCCGGGAACGTATCACAGGATTTACCTTTAACATTTAGAGATAATAATGTTTTGTACATATACGTATATATAATATATATTATTTTTATGTAATAAGCGTTACTTATACAACTCACAATTAAATTTTATCACTATAAATAACGCATTCTCATAAAAATATCAGATCATTTGGGAACCTCCATACAATATTAAAATTCTAAGGAGGCACGACTTTTGACGTTTATATTTATTTACTATATTGTATAGCAGATTATGATTTCAGTATCGTGAGTAAAATGGGCTATTATTATTTACATGTTTCTCGTGTTAAAAATGCATACTGAAACGAATGAATAGTTGCCAAAAACCGGGGATCAACACCCATCCGGGCTATAATAAACGTTTCTGTCACTACACCCGAATGCTGGCGCGCCACTCTATATTTAGTATAAAGATTATTCACTTTGTTGTATTAGGGACCGTTCTAAAAATGGGCAGTCTATTAATAAACGGATTTAGATATTAGACAGATAGGCGCTGCTGCCATTGAGCGCTCGATGTACGACCCGCACAAACGTTTGACGGGACGGTAGGCGAGCGCGCGTGAAACCCAGAATCCATTTTAATGGATATGACGGCGCATGCGCGAAAGCTCGTGTTCACCTACTTTTCTTGTGTCTAGCCAGGGGCTCCCGCTACGGAAAACGCTTACATTGACACTTTTCCTCGAAGAAATGTACAAAACATATCGCTATTCTTATGATCTTAATTATATCATTTTGATCCTAATAATAAACACGCCCTTTTCTATTTGATTCCAGCTCTTTATTTTTTTCCACGGTGAGTGAAAGTTTATTACATTGCATCCAATATATTACTTCAAAACTAACCCAATTGAGAAATTATTTAGCATTTTATATTAACCACTTGCTTACTGATTTACTGTAAACTTTTCTACCCGCACCCAGCGCATTATTCGCGAGTTATTTTCATAGTACTAGATGAGTTACAATTGTTTTAAAAATTGTACACATGGAATGTTTGTAAATGCTGCCATAACCACTTTTAACAAATACATAAACATTTAAAATAAATTAATAAAATAAACAAATAATGATTCGAGCTTCCGCTTTCAGGAATACTTAAGTCTCAATAATGCATACATACTCAGATATCTACATTCACATCAACGAATGATATAATATGCGGTATAAAAGACAAAGTCTTGTAAAGTAAACGTCACACATCATGATATATATATATATATATCAAATTTCAATGGGGTTCGACCCGCGACTGAAGCATTTGTTGATTGGATTTTCATGAAAAACATTTCTGCGTAATTCCGGTTATTGTGGAGAAATAAAGGCAGATTATGGTAGATAGATTTTGTGAAAAAAAAACATGTTTTTCGCGTGATGTTTTCTTCTGCGGGCACGCCCCCGACACTTCTCTCGCTAGTGATTCGCGTGTGGAGCCGCAAGACGCAGCAGTGTGGAAAATACAGGGTCCTGCGTTTGTATAGGTAGGCGCTGGTTGCGTTACGCCTGTGAGGCACTGATTTATCGCGGGGTACTTGTCTACACTTATGTAGACAGATTTGCTTTTACTCGACTTAAAAATAGTTTGTAAAATGTGAGATACCTTTTGTTTGTTTTTCTGTCATCTATCGATGCGTATTTACCATCTTCGTGCCATAAACGATTTTGTATATTCCTCATTGTTTGCATTTGTTTAATTTATTAAAACAATAATGAACAATTTCAGTTAAATATTGTTTTAAAATGTTATCAATTCAGTTCATATTTAAATTTGTTTTTTTTTTCCAAATCATACTAAAATAAGGTTTTAATTTAATTATACATATTCGAAGCGAAATTTCTTTAGCTATATTGTAATAATGTCAATTGGTATTCAAGGCCATCGTCACATGGTTTTGAAACGAACATTATGTCATTTTGGATAACTTAAAATGATATACGGAAAGACTGCATGCGTTTAATAAATTCAAGGTCATCGTTACACGGATTTGAAATAAAAATTATATCATTTTGAATATTCAAAAATACATCTTAAAACGATTTAATATAATATAATAATAATAATACATAACTAAAATATACCGCAACCCAAAATCACTATATTAATCAAGACTTCCAATTTTTTAACAACCTTCCCATCACAATTAGAACAATTACAGACTACTACCAATATGTATCTGAAGTAAAAAAAAATATATACACAGACTAACTGGAACATAAATTATCTCGTATATACTTCTTCTCTATACACGAGTCCTACGCTCATAGAGAAGAAATAAATGTTAAATGAAAAATATCCTACTGATAATTCTAAAATGTATTATATTTTCTAATATTAAAACATACTTTTTATTATTTTTATTTTGACCCACTGTTTTCGTTTATATTTAAAAAATAAATTTAAACTTGCAACTACAAAATCAGGAACGACAATTTATGCAGTATTTGAAAGATAGATTATTCAAGAATGTTTGTATCATATTTTAGTTATCGTAAGCCTAAAATGTCATCTTTAGATTGTGTAGAAATTGATATGCTTGTTTATCATTCTTTTATTAATGTATCTAATGTGTTTTATGGAAGTAATAATAACCTTTTAATATTCTGAGGTTAAGAAGTTTCTTTTCAATTGTGTGTAAGCGTTACACACTTCCGTACTTCAAATTAATAAAACCACAATACAATACTTCTGGGTACATGCGATTATTGTGTCATTCAACTCGCATCTTATATCAATATAGAACAAAAGTACCTACCCCTACGTCGCAGTATGAACAAAAGAGTAGATACAAAAATATATGCAAAAATGAAATAAAGTAGTATTTTAAAAATACATTGTCAACATCGAGAAAAACAATGCGAGGAAATCATTTCTAGAAAATGGAACAGTGCCATAGTAATGGCTGCTCGAACTATACTCGCGGGGCTCACAATTATAATGAATAAGTCAATGCAAATGACGTAATTTTAATATAACTATTGATTGTCAATAAAATACTGGGAATGAATGCACAAGGCGTTTCAGATTCAACCCGTAATTTATTAACCTCTTAAACGTATATTCTTTTCTGAAAATAAAAATACTTTTAAGGATGTGAACACAAAAATATACCGAGGAAATAAATCTTTACGACTGTAATGTTTCCATTACACACCATTATCTGTCGAATGTCAATATTTTTATTGTTCTAACACTAATAAATGTGAGTAATAATCACGTAATGTTCAATGCCATATAACAAAAATTGTTTAGATATCGCAAACCGTTTTAGAATATGTATGAACAGTAAAAACTACCTCCCGTATTTGGAATTTTTAGTTAATTCAAAAGTGGAGCGTGAAGCGATCCACGAATTATTACTGCATATGTTTAGTTGTCGGATTAGAATGACGTATCTTTACTGACTGAGAGATCAAAGTCTCATTGAAAGATCGTCGTGGACATGGATATTAGTTTTAAATAAATGTATAAAGTATATATGTTTAGATAGACATGCATGCATCACACTTTGTTTCATTAACAACTTGTTGAGTTTAAATACATAGATATATTTAAACTCAACAAGCGGTTAATGAAACAATGTTAAAAAATAAAAATAATGAATTTTAACCACAATGTTAATTTTGATAACTTTAAAAGTAGATAATATTCTGGTTTATAGATACTTGACTTTGAAGACATAAATATCTTACTGGGTGATCGAGTGGAGAATGTGATAGTGTGTATGTTTGCGAGGTATGTAAACGTAGCAATAAAAATCTGATTGGTTCATAACTTCATTACGACGCTACGGGCAGGGCTGCAGAGAGCTTTCCGGAGAAGGCTGTCTGAAATATAAACAATTATTTATGAAAATACCGGACAGGCTAACTACGCTCTAACGGTTATAGTGTTGGACGAGTATAAACAAAGAGACAAATATTGTAGAGTCACAAGAATGGTATGGAGAACCGAATACCGGGGAGAGCACGAGCCACATGGACAGCTTCAGTCAGTCGCGATCTTAGAGATTTTAACGTGACCGAGGATGCAGCTCAGGACATAACTAAATGGACCAGAGTGATAAGAGTAGCTGACTCCAGATGAAGAATTTAGAATTAGAAAAATAATTCAAAAAAACGCGTTACAGATTTCAGACACATGTATAAAATATGTTTTTCTGGTTCACCAGAGTGACCATGCACCAGGCAGCCCTGACATTAGAAAGTGGATTAATGTGCAAAATGGCGGAAAAGTTGAATATGATAAATCAGCATACTGCAATTTTTCAAACATTCGTCAAAATATGGCACATTAGAAAAGAAGAATTAGTATTTTAGTCAAAAGATCTCGATGGAATGGAAGGTTTCGTGAAAAATGATTTTATCTATAGACTTTTTGTTAACAAAAAATATCAGTCAGTTTAAATTCTCACTTGTCATATCATTAAGCTTAATTCAAGGGATGTAGGCAGTAATGAGGATCATCTGACAGGAAGCGACATATGATGTAGGCGCGCGGGTGATTTATTAGATTACTTCCATACGACGAGATGCGACGTGTTTATTTCATGTGATCAGACGCTGCATACAAAAAAGGATACGGGAAACATGAGAAGATGAATATTCAATTTACTGGTAAATTTCCCACATTTTAGTATTGAAAAGTGGTTTTGCACTACAAGTGATTTTTAGCGAGCGAATCTCTGAGATAAATCTCTTCCGCGCACACGGACCATATAATATAATAGTGTATCGCTTATGTGCAAACTAAGCACGAGACTTTACACACTATCATTCTAATCCTCGCATAAAAAGGTCAGTGGGGCAATTATTTAGATCCCTTCAGCATTTTAATTCTGCGTGGGTCAATCGGCCGTCGCGTCGTGAACTATCTGCGGATTATTGTGAGGTCGTTGTTCGTCGCATTCGACCTGCGCTAACCGATCATCTAAATAACTTCCATTGTGGATTATAACATATTATTTTTAATTTGTTTTTCACCACTGAGCGGGTTAATCCGATAAACTGTTTTTATCGCCACTTGAAATATTGTATACCAAATGAACATTCAACACTTTCTCAGCTAACTTCTGTCACTCATCAGATATAATCGTTGTGCCGTACTGCTAAAGTATTCAAAAGATGTGTTCTGATTTCGTAATTATTTTTTATCGGGGAACACATAATATTAATAATATTAATATTAAATATTCCACTAGTGTAAAAAAAAAATATTGTTAAAACGTAGAAGGTGTTATTATCACCAGTTTTAGTTTTGTTCCTACCCCGTAGTCCATTCCTATTCAGTCCACATTGTTCCATTGATTCGACTGGTGTGTTTTTTATTTCGTTAAATTCGTCGGAGTGTCATACCGCTGTGGATTTTATGTTTTGTGGGCAGTGTGAAGTTTAACAGAGTTTTGCCGGGGCTGTTTTGTTTTTGGGGTGAACTTCAGGATAAGCCGGTGACCGGTTATCCCATAAGCCATCCTGGTCCGCTATCGTAGGATTCCCTTATCCCTCAGTATTCACTCATTTTGGATTCCCTGTTTCCCATCCACCCGTCTTTTTCGATTCCATCACCACCATTGTGATCGGCGACTTGCATCGGTCGCAATATGTGTATCAACCAGAAAGTTCTGTCACATTGATTTTATTCGCAATTGAAATATGACTCATTTTAATAGATCGACGAAGGTTGACTACCAGCTATCTTTCCATCTTTTGGGTGGTCTGGTCTGCCTATTGGTCATCTGCTCGCCGTTCTTGCATTAAGTGTAAGCGGTTTTTTCAATGTCGTCTTCTGTTTCTGTCCTATCTCACGATATCCTTCAAATCGCACGTTTCTCTCATGTTGCATGTTCATATATAACGTTCTCATTGCATATTTGGACATGGTTCATATGTGAGCCTTTACACGTAAATATATGTATACGTACCTAGCTGTCGGTTCTCGTATATTTTACTTCACATGGCGTCTCGTAAGCGTCCCGAAATCGTACATAGATAATATAATATATTTTTGTACGCATATAAATAAAATAACATGTAAAATATTACGGAGAATATTTTCCCTTAGGCCTGTGAGCAAAGTCAAATGATGTTGTTTCTAAATTTAACCGTTCTAAACTTAACTCCAATTTTTAAAATGTTTGAATACAAATAACTTCAAGGGCAGATGACATAGTGCAGAGACGAGGAACAGCTTGTGTGACACGGGGTCACAGATTCAATTTGTGTCCAGTGTAAATTTATTTACAAACGTTTGTTATTAGTACAAAGAAAAGCTTTGATATTTCTAATAATGTAGAACAAATGCGAGTTAATTGAGCGAGCGACTATCCGATGCAATTGACTGCCACATGGGCGGGACAAATGTGAACCACATTAGTTATGCCGATGATATGGTTACACTAGCGCCATCTATAAAAAGGATAAGAAAGCTTTTAGAGATATGTGAAACATATGTCAGTGAACATAATATTTCATACAATGCCAGCAAATCGGTCATAATGGCGTTCAAATATGAAAAAGGGCCGGATAATATCCGTTCCGTATTGTTGGACGGGACGAAATTGAGCGTTCAAAATAAGGTCAAATACCTTGGCCATATATATGAAGATGGACAAGACGATGATGACACAGAACGGCAGAGGAGACAGTTGAGCGTTCTTGCAAATATGCTGTCACGACGTTTCTACCGATGCAGTAAGGAGGTGAAGAGGATCCTGTTTAAATTGTTCTTCACCACCATGTACACCTGCGAGCTCTGGTAGAAATACAAGCAAGTGATGTATAACCGTCTCCGAATTCAGTACAACAACTCATACAGAATACTGTTCGGATTGGCGCGTTATTGCAGCGCATCTACAATGTTTACCGAAGGCCGTATACATGGATTCGTTCCGCTTCTGAGACATCGAGATGCGGGCAGTTGGAGCTCAGCACCAACTCTGGTGCAAGCGGCGCTCTCATGGAAAGCTGTTTCTCTGACCAGAGAATGGCAGCGCTTACAGAATGGCTACATATACAACAATGGCCGTGACTGAAATGTAGTATTTATATTTTGTTTATATTTACATATATGTGTGAACTTTTTATTTCTTAATATTTTCCTTGGTTTTCTTTTTCATAATATGTATATATAATATATATTATCTGTATGGCGAATCGGGTTAAAAAAAAACCTGATCACGCTGGAATAAACACATTATTATTATTATTTAAAATATTTTAAAACGTTACGTAATATATATGTACGTATCACCATGTCGCTTTTTTCCAATTAATGAATCATGCCACTATAGTCCGGGTTGAGATTTGGCCGTCTCGAGGAGATCCTACACTCTGGGTTATGTTTCGCCAATCATCGAACCCGAGAACATCCAAGTCCTTCTGTATCCCATTCAGCTAACAGAATCGCGGTCTCCCAATGCTCCGTTTCTCCTCTGATTTATGGAATGTCAGGTATGAGCGCGCACGCGGCGAGGACTCTCGGACCTTGTCGTTTTTTACTTATATATTCAATGACCAAGCCTTACTCCATTTAATCACTTTTAATCTCTGAGATATAAATATACACGATACATTTGCAGACTAACCAAATATATATTTAAATTATTAAAATAAATATTATAGGTAGTGGCTTTTCAAATGTGCGGCAGTGCGCGGCCCGGTGGTGATCAATCTTCTCGCGTATTATCCTGAAAAATTGAATGGACGTTTGTCGCATGTCTTGGTGGTCATGAAAAAACTGAAAAACCATACAATTTTGCGTCAATATCGAGGCGCTTCTGAAAGAAGAGTCGAGAACGATTTCAGCGAGCGCGCTCATACGTAAATGTATTGCATAATCTGCACCGCAATCTATATTTTACACAAGTTTTACCAATGTTTACTTATGTTCTGCGTTTTGAGATTATGTGTATTTGGGGGTTAGGACGGTGGTTACATGAAATTAATGTTATTGGCGTGTTGAAGGTTTATTGTCTGTATGATAATAATAAGGAAGACAGAATGAATGAAGATGTAGAAGGTGCATGTGTCTTATGAAATGAATTGGCGGTCTTGCTCGGCGAGCGCGAGCCGGCAAGACCGCCGTTGTGAAACGATGGAACTGGAGAGACTGCCTGGCGGTGAACGCAGCCGGCAGCGCTGTCACTAGCGTCGATGCCGACTGAGATGGCGGTAGATATGAATTATGATCGCTACATGTATAATTAAAATCTATTATTTATTAGCTAGCTACTGAAACACTGTGTAGGTGTGACTGACAAATATTACGTTTTCTCACATGAAATGTTGTCTCGACTCTTGATAGCGAGTAGGTACTATTTTATTCTTCATTGTTTTCAAAACACACAATGCACTATGTTTAGCATATCATTGGCGAACCGGATATTGAACAAATCTGTCGTGGAACAATTATTGTCGTTTGATTAAATTCATCGGCGTTTTGTTGTTGTGAGTAGCATTTGAGAGCGCAATTAAAATACAATGGCGATACATGGCAACCCTAGCGCCTGTACAAAATATAATGTTTATATTTTTAATTTCAATTGGTAATTGAGTAATAAAGGATTTAAGGCGTGGACTTAAGACATTTGTGTAGGTGTTCTGTTTTCGTAGTCTTAATATACACACCGTGTAGCAGAGATTCGCAGTTTCGTGCCTCACTTCACGCTTGTAGTACGTCAAATGGTAATCCATCGACCATTGATGTTCCGCTCTTAATTTGGGTGAATTTGAATCTCCCCAGTGGCAGTTAAAACGGAAAAAAATATGCCTTCTGTTTGTCTGACTTATATATATCTAAGGGGACGTTTGTGCGCACTTCCCGACTCTCCGTGTCAAATCGAACGTAGTGTAAGCGGGTTTAGGTTTTTGCCTTTTTCTATCAATCTCAAGCTGATCTCTGAATTTATCTCCAGATCATAAACTCAACGCGTGTACTCGGTAGGAACTAAAATTTTTCTCATCGTGTGTCATTCCGTGGACAAGGGTCAATAGATAACTATCTTTCTATCTCTTTGGTATCTATGTACTTGTAAAACACTACCGATAAACATCTACCCTTATCCCCTGAATTATTTACTCGCTACATAGTTAACGAACGCTGTCAAAGTTCAGAAATGCACGAATTATGCATAACTTAATTATCAACCAAATCAATTTGGTCCCCGGGGAAGATATGTTTTTTACGACCCATATCAAATAGCCAGCAGAATAAAAGAATGAACAAAAAATCTAGAATAATTAATAGCGTTTACGCTTATGTGAATAGCATGAAAATACTCCTTTTTAACTTGGGCCCGTTCTGAAAAACTATTTTGCCTAATTAATATAGTTTCCATTCGTATTTGTTTGTCAGCGTTTATATCCTTTCGGGTACTGTATTCAGCATATTTCGACACTAAATAAAAATGTTTCTGCTAAATTCTTCGTTTCGCTATAGTTCTATTATATTTGTTCGGCTCCAGTTACGGCGTTGCTTAATTTAGTCAGCTCATGCTCGCGTGAAGGCTATCACGGCTGCATCAGACTGGATTACTCTAAAGCCTTAGTTGGAAGACTGCTCACTGGAAAATATCGTTTGTTAAAATTAAATATAATTCAGGAGTTAACGTCTACAAATTTTGTCAAAAATCATTAATAAGTGAAGGTACGAATTGTAAAGTAAACTACTTTTATATATATTTTTTCTAATTTTGAACGCAGTTTTCTTTTCATATAGTTTTCACGCATTGTACTAATTATTAAACATTTGTTGATGTAAATTCATCATTCAAAATCGGTTGCTTTTGCCCGACGCCATTTATTGGATTCGACCAATGGCAATCTTCGCTATTCTGAAAATCCTCTAGCCACCAGTATGGGAACTAGTTTATTTTTGGAAAAAGGTTTTGCATTTTAAACTAGATTAAGATTTAAAATACAATTATTATTATGAATCAATAGTGATAAGTGCATTAATACATATATTAAATATGAATTAAATATATTAATTATAAAGATATACATATAAAATCAATTTTATCGAAAAATATTGTTGTTGCGCCACCGGGATTCGAACCTGGATCTCTTCCCTAACCGGGGGAGGTGCTTTATCCAACTAAGCTACAGCGGCATTATTTTTAGCGACAATTTTTCGACCCTATATGTTACCTTTTTGAAATTAATACATTTAATCGTTCCATCATTTGACAGAGCCATCTACCTTATTTTTACAGAATCTCAAAATACCTTTGAGTAAATCTGATAGCAGACGGCCAGAATTATCAATTCATTTTTTATTAAATTTTAGGTTAGGGAAGAGATCCAGGTTCGAATCCCGGTGGCGCAACAACAATATTTTTCGATAAAATTGATTTTATATGTATATCTTTATAATTAATATATTTAATTCATATTTAAAATATCACAGACCGTCTGTTCTGAATAATTACAACTTCACAATAAGAATGTGTTCTATTATTTTTGAAACTCGCATCAATTTTTTGTGTATTTCTCCAAATACAAAAACATGGAGCTTGCCGAATTTGCAACTAATATCCTCAAGTATTCATTTGAAAAAATGGATTGTCTAAAAATATTACTTCAAATCGATTGAAATGACAAAATTATTTTAATATTGATAATAACATGTGATTTTATTAATTTGCCAATATGGAGCTTTACCAGAAGTATTAAATTAAAACACGTCTCTGTACGTGGGTATTAGAGAAGATCGATAAGGATTAATGGACCAATGACCGCATCGTGGGCCTGTTAGTACTCAATCTCTTTCCGATTTTTTTCTATTTTGATTTTATTCACAATCCAAAAATGCGGAGCAAAGTCTCAGATAAATGCAATCGTGGCTCCTGACAAAAAAACCTTTGTTCAATTTTAGCAATTGGGCTCGACACATTTCTCAGGTTTTATATGAAGAAAACTCACCACAAACATTAGGGAAATAAGAAAACACAATGTATTTCTGATATATTATGTTTATTGATCTTATGTTTTATCTCAGATTGACATCGATATGTAGTTAGAAATGACGATAGATGTATATTTTTAATTGATAATAACTTATACAATTTCGTGGTTTAGACATTTTGTATTTTAACATTTTTAAAATTACATTATTACAATATTTATATACGTACTAGGTTTCTCAATTAGATGTTGAGTCGAGCACTCGCACGTATAAACAGATATGTATCATCTTTGATATCTCATGTAAAAAAAAAAAAAAACGAGTAATAACACACTGTAATTGCAATGTTTGCAAAATTATACGTATAAACTGAATATATAATAATATATAATACATATATGCAGATAATAAAATTAAAATGTGTAAATTGAGCACAAACAGAACTATGTCTTGAAAAAAACGTTACATTCCTTCAATTCGAACGTTTAATAAAAATTGTGGAAATACACGCGTTTGTGCTATTTATTTTGTTGTTGACTAGGTATGTTATTTTGTATTACGAGATATATATGTATATATATATATATATAGATAATATAAAATACTACATGCACTACCCTTAAATAATTATTTTTCATTACAAGTTTGCATATTTTCATACACACATTTAACAATAATCGACGTTTGAACGTACTTTATTACAGTTGTCAGAATTGAAAACCCAAAAAATGTACAAAATCATGTCTCGTTTATTACTGAAAAGAGATAAATTTTTTATAGATATATTATATAAAACTCCATGTAACAAACAGTTATCTTTTGAAATGTAAGTTAATTAGTACATTATTGAAACATAGTTTATATGTATTACATAAATAAATATGCATATGTATATAAAAATATTATTGAAGTCATTGAAAAAAATATTCCATTGTGATGAAATATTACTGATTATATACTTCCTAATTTATTTACATCTTATGACCTATGAACATAATATTTTCAATACAAGATAAAAATGTCCGAATCAACTAAATAATTTATACCCAATATGAAATTTTTTTTTTTTGTTAATTTAATATTTACAAAAAATATGTATTTTTTCATTTAGCAAATTCATCATTGAATATTTTCTAATAAAATCAGTTCTTAATCACTAATAAATGGCATAAGTTGATCATACCATCCATCGTAAGGCAGTGTTCGTTATTATTAAAGGTACCTCTATTCAACCGGAAAATGCAAGATTTGTAACGTGTAATGGCGCAGAAAAAGGTTTAATGGAATCCAAGGTTGAAATCAATCCAACTGTCGAAAGGGTTTTATGCCGTAAGAAAATATTTTAATAATCTTAGAAAATTTTTATTCACGCAATCTTGCATTTACACCCATTTCATACTGACAATCTTAAAAATACACTATATTATTATTAAAATTAAATCTACTTTTATCTACAGTTTTGGCGTTTACATTTTGAAATACCCCAATATTATTGTAAAAAAAAAAAAAAACTATGGCGATGGTTATAAGCACTCCGTTAAAACACCAATTGTTTATAAAATGAAAATATTTTTACAAAACAATTTCAATTTCACCTAAGAAATTCGCAAATTCATTTAATGTACAAAATGAATCAAATTGTCTAGATTTGGGTATTATTTGATATGTTGCATATCTTCTTAAATTAATATGACAGTCGCTGTAGCGATTGCTGTGTTTATTGAATTATTTTGGGAAGTAGGTACATTGTTAACAAACAGTTTGTAAACACTTATTGGCGTTCCGTAAATATTTTATTATCATTTGTAAGGTAGACCAAAAATGGGAGAAGTCAAAAAATGAATGCATTGAAAGTAATAAAACCTAATCTTCATTTTGACATCCTTGTAACATCGGATTTATTAATTATTTTATTTTATTTGACAGTGAGATTGACGTAACCTAAAACTAATCATTCGATTGGAATGGATGGAATGAAAGAGTTATATCATATAGCTTATGAGCATTTCTCAATGCCAGACGCTATTTGGGGAAAAATCACTTAATATCTGGCCTTCGAAGTCTATATTCACTTTAGTTCCTATTCGCGCGCACAGCAGGTATTTCACAAGTTCGTAATATGTTAATCGTTCCTCACTTCGCACACGAAGAAGGTTTCGAAGGAACAGGGGGAGTCGTTCCATTTCAGTCCTTTCCCGTCTCTGTTCCACAGCTCCAGGCAGTTCTCTTCCTCGCCGTTCTCGTACCGGAAGTTGTTCGGCTCCCCCGCATTCCAGTTGGTGAAGGTGATCGGTCTCCCGGAGGACATCCAGAAGAAGGAGCCCTCCTCGGCCAGGTCGGTGCCGGAGGTCCAGAAGTGCTCGTTTCCGTATCCTGCGGGAAAAAACAAATATATATTTAATTTAACTAATTTAAAAAGAAATCGAGAAAATTGATAATTACAAAGATTGTAGTTAATAGCGAATGTGTTGAGATGCATTACGAACGCGACATTATTTTTCTGAGGCTATCAAATGACGTAATATATTTCTAAACACAATCATAATAATAAAATATTCTAAGATTTGAAAGTTCGAGTTTCCCTTTCTGAGGGTATCGCCTATCGCAGACGCGAACATGTACTTAATGTTAGTTAACTGCATTTAAAAAATAAATATAGACCGCGTATGACGAGAATACTAAAAATCAATATATTTCATTATTAAGGAGAACACATTCTTATTGTGAAGTTGTAATTATTCATAACATACGGTCTGTGATGTTTTAAATACTAATTTAATGTATTAATTAATTCATAATATAAGTTGTATCAATGTGTCTAAAACTTAATAAAAATGAATTGATAATTCTGACGTCTGCAGTCGGTTTACTCAAAGGTATTTGAGATTCCGTAAAAACAATGTAGATGGCTTTCAAATAATGGAACGACAGATTTATTAATTTGAAAAAGTGTAACATATAGGTTCGAAAATTCTTCATGAAAAATACTGGCGCTATAACACAATTGGTAGTGTACTTCCCCGGATTGGAATTAGAGATCCAGGTTCGAATCCCGATAGTGAAAAAATAACATTTTTCGAAAAAATTGATTTTATATGTATATATTTAAAATTAATACATTAAATTAGTATTTTAAATATATTTCAGCTTTTAAATAATCAGTCACAGAACTAAAGTAGCCCTAAAGGTCGAACATATTAAATGGATCCGCTGCATATAAAATGCACTAAACAACCTTTAGGTGCGAGTGACTCAGCCGAATGACTTGATCTTTAGAGCTAATCTCGAGACACCAAGGTCGTCATTATGTTACTTTAACGTTCAGTAAAGGTGTCGAAAATTTGAATGTAAAGTAGTTACCAGAATCTCTGACGTATTTCTCCAGTTTATCGTTTTCCTCCTGCGAGGATATGGACGACAGGTGCATCCCGTGGAAGCGGCAGTACTGAGCAGCCTTGAACCAGTTGGCCTGAAACAGATGGTATGTTAATAATGAGCACTTTGATGTGTCAAATAGATATGCCTAAATAAAAAATCGCATATTCGGTTAAAAATAAATCTGCAGTTATTTCGGCCGAGCTGTAAAATATAAAACAATTAGCTGACATCATTTTGTCTGAAAACACCAGTCGCAGATTAAATATTGGCCCGTGTCCACGGATGAGATTTCTTTCGGAGATTTGACTCGAGTTCGTGTAGAGAATAAGCACAGAGTTTAGCGTGAAGCTATCTATGAATCATCGAACGCATCAGTGGCGTAACTGTAAAAATTGGTCCCCAATGCAGAATGGAAAAAGGGCCCGATAAATAAATATTGTTAATTCATTAAATAGTAAGAAAAAAAATAGTCTCTTGTCTCGTATAACATTTAAACTTTCGCGAAACAAAAAAAAAAAGTGTTTTTAGGAACATGTATTTCATGCATTTGCAATTTAAAAAATACTCGTTTCGGCGATATTCGCTTTATAGTGATGGTCTAGTCTTTAATCCTACCGCATTAGCGGCATAATGTTACTATATACGTTGATAATATTATCGTGAGTAAAGATTTAAAAAAAATTCCATTTCTCGCTCTGGTGGATTTTAGATAATATCAGTCCATATTAAAACACTTGCAGAAATATCGATACAAATGGATTGTAGGGCGCGAATTTGTGCCCCAATGCATCGCATTATTAACATAGTTACGTCACTGTCACACACACACACACATACAGTGGTATCCAGTACATACGTATCTTCATCGACTCTCATTAATGTCTCACTGAGAGACCTAAGTTAACGCAATCCGAAAAGAAAAGAAAGGCAATATAATTTGTGGACTCAAACGTCGCTAAGGGTAAAAGAAGACAATCGGTTGTGGGGTAGAGAGAAACGAGCTCCAAGTTGTTAACAAATAGTGGATGCTGTCTGTGGTCCTATAACTACATACATAGAACAACAATCCAAGATTGAAGTTGAAGAATATTTTATTTAACTTTATGGTTTAGTTATAACAGATGAAAAATGTATAAAATCAAAGTTATCTTTAATATAATAACGATAAATTAATAATATTTTTTTTTCCTTTCTTCCGACAAAGAATAGCCCAGTGTAATAACAATAACACAGACCGTTCTGCCTTGAAATGATTAAGCCCGCATAAAAGATTCGGCTTAAATAAATCCCCCGGGTATGGAAGATATTTCAGGTCGTAATCCTCGAAGCAAAAATGCATTGTTTCCGTCCGTCCGCTGCGACTTTTACAGACAGCTGTGTATTTGCGATAAAATAGAGAAAGGCATTCCACGATCAAGCAGTCTGATTTTACAATTTGATTGTTGAAAACCTAAAACTGCCGATATTAGAATTACCTATGATTTATAAATTATACGTATTTTTTTTATTTCGTTGTTATCTAGATAAATAAGTCAAATAATAACGCTGTAATGTTAGTAAGTATAATGTGGAATTAATTTGAAAATTAATTTCAATTTACGTATATTTGTGGTCGCATTATTACTAAAAACTATATGTTGATAACTATTAATATATTCGTATTATTTTAGTTAAATAAATAAGAGTAATATACAGGGTGGCCCTCGAACATCTCGTAACACATGAGTTATTTCAAAACATAATATAATTAATTATAATTCCTAATGTAATTTTTTTTGCACAATATTTAACTAATCAGAAATCATCAAAACACCCCGTATTGCATAATTTACTGGGTTTAAATCTGCGCTGTTCGGTGGCCACATGCCTGGCTCGATGAAATTAACATTCTCACGACGAAGAAAGTTGATTGTATTTCTGGCTGTGGTTGTAATGTCCAGTTATACTGTAATGTCTAGCTATACTCCAGGCTTTGTTTTGAAACTCTTTGATCATTTTGATTTCAATTCGCAAATTTTTGATTAGAATACAATCTTCTGCAGTGATTTTTGTCATTCTGGGCAATTCTGGGAAAATTAATAATCAAAGATGAGATAAGTAAGTAAATTAATAAACTATTTAAGCTATTGCTGATACAGTTAAACTAATTTTGTTGTAATTATATCACATTTTACGAAATGTTCTCACTTTTTTTTGGGCCATTCTGTATATATTTTTTCATAATAAACATGCAAGTTAATATTAAAAATCTTGACAAAAGAAGGATTTTGATTTATAGAAGCAGTTTTGACATGAACATAACAATGATAAATTATTATATCGATTACTTTTAAATTAAATTTAAACATACTTTATGCTTGAATTAATCAATTTAACAAACTACAAAAATTACACAACTATCTATATAAACAGTATTTTTTTATTGTAGACCTATAAGATATTTAAAAAAAGTGATCCCTTTTAATAATAGTGTAAATTGCTTACTTATTTAAAGTTAATAGTCTTATTGTAAGTACTTTATGGTTGCTTGTCCACTGCCTTCGAGTCATGCCGGTAATGGTTGATCGACATCGAATAATTTAATTAATTCGCAATACAAAATTAAAATAAAACGTTTAAATGGACACTCCAATGTTGACAATATGCACACTAGGCGCGTTTTTTAAGTAAGTATCGTTGCCGGATATTCCCGGCGCAGCGCTGCGGTTGCGATGTTGCGCATGCGCAATAGTCACCTTCGCCTGTTGACTCACCACACACAACCTTAGAAAAATTCCCATAGTGTGGCCATCTTGTAGTGAGCGGTTGAAATGTTCAAGACAATAGATCAGCCCGCCGACTGTGAGATACGATCCGTGATGAAATATGAAACCAGCTGACATTCATCACCAAGTGTGCCCTGTTTTGCCCTGATTTGGCGCCAGGTGATTTTCATATTTTCCTTCATCTGAAGCGATTCCTTGGCGGCAAGCGTTTTGATGACGATGATGAATTCAAAGACGGAGTGCAGACATGGTTTTAATCACACGCGGCGTCGTTCTATGACGAAGGTATACAAAAATTGGTGCCTCGTTATAACAAGTGCCTGTGTTGAGAAGTAGTTTAAGGTGTATAGCATCCGAGGAAAGTTGTTGTAAAAATGATTATTTTTAAACGCGCTTCGTATATATTATTATTTGTCATCGGTCTAGACGTTTGTCGCGTTCTGTGGAAACCATACAACTGTTTATTTAAGATAAGCATATGAAGCAAAAGATTATTTTAAGCCGACCCCATTATTATCGAAGATCTCTTCTAAATCTTTGAAGTTATTAAAAATATTTTCATTTCCTAACATTTCATTAGTAGCGATTTCGTAAAGTCAAAGATTAAACGGTGTAATTAAGGCATTGAGATGAAATCAGAATTGAACCCTTTCCTATTTTAGTATTTCCAATCTATACATCTGCTCCACTTTTTCATCTTCCATTGTTCTTGTCGATGGTGTTTCTTCACAATTGATTATTACAAAAGAGTTTCATCTCCGTCAATACAATTCGTTCTTACCGGCCTGGGAAAATAATGACATTGGTTGCAGCGGCGAGACATTTCTTTTTTATACATAGAAATATTTTAATCTGTTACTACAGCAGTTTGCAACGATATCAACAATATTAATAGCTTACAAAGTAAATGTAATAACTGTAGATAGATAATAATATATACATATTAGCTATGCCTAATTCAGGCAGAGTTAGATTAAAATTAAAATACATAGGTCTTATAATACTAACAATTAATCCTAATAAGAAGACTCCGAAACGCATATATTTATATGATCTTAATAATTCACGGTTTCTACAAACCTTACTTTGGAAATATTAGTTCGTTAGTCAGCTTTATTTTTTCTAAATTTTTAATTTTTTTTTAAAATTCGTTTTTCCGGTAAAAAATAATACGAACACAGAAGAAATTTGCATGATTTTTGTGACCTTTACGCAGGAAGGAATGAATGAAAATGAAAATTAAATTAAACCGTAGAAAATCTTAATACATGTAATGTTATTTAAGGAGAACACATTCTTATTGTGAAGTTGTAATTATTCAGAACGTAGGTCTGTGATATATTTAAAAAAAATACTAATTAAATGTATTAATTAGAAAGATATACATATATAATCAATTTTATCGAAAAATATATTGTTGTTGCTAACGAGATTCGAACCTGGATCTCTTGTCTTTCCAATCCGGGGAAGGTGCATTATCCAACTATGCTATACATACATCTACACGGAACGGTATATGTATTAATTTGAAAAATGTAACATATAGGTTCGAAAATTTGTTTACAAAGGTACTCTCTGCTGTAGCATAGTTGGATAATGTACCTTCCCCGGATTAGAAAGACAAAAGATCCAGGTTCGAATCCCGGTAGCAACAACAATATATTTTTCGATAAATTTGATTATATCTTTCTAATTAATACATTTTATTAGTATTTAAAAAAAACATGTAATGTTTTCTAATTATGAATGGTTTTATTGTACATGGACAGGGGTGGATTTATGGTGTCTGGTCATTTTAGGGGCCCCTTGATTTGAGGCAGGGGACTTCCAAATTATAATATAACACATGCACATAGACAATATTTTAGGTTAAACTATCAATAATAATTTATATGGAGTCTAGAGTTTCTGACTCGACAAAGAACGTACACGAAGTCGAGTACGACGTCAACCGAGAACAATCGGATATGACAGTTTTTTGGCCTAAAACAGTGTTTCTAGGCTACATTTTTTTCTTTTCGCTTTCTCTTCGCAATTGTGACTTACGTGACTGATCCGATCCGCTCCTGAACACGGACAGAACTAATAAAATATATTGTTTCAACACTGCTAATCTCGCCAACTAGTTTTTATGTACGACTCGCCACGGATCAGCGATTTATTCGAATATTGTCGAATTTTCATCCAATTAAAATAGCGAAGCAACTCGTCATTATTTCATGATTGAATCATCGATCTGGCATTTCCTGAAAACTAACTAAGCTCATTATAGAAACTGGTGCATTCTGGATACATTTTTTTAAATGAAAGAGAGCAGGCAGTGCACACGGCGCCAAAAGCAAACACATTTCAATCGATTTTCAAAATTCTGCCGAAGCAAGTTTGAGAGCTGGCCGTGGTCCAAAATCTCTGAACGCTTCATATCGTTTTGTGTCGAGCGTTTAATCATCTTAATTTTATCGACGACTTAACCGTATTATTTTGTTTTTTTTTTTTAAACAAATGTGGCATTCATAAAAAAATCTTACACTATTAATAAAATCATTATCGGTAACAAAAAACTAAACTTAAACATTGTCTTTTGAATTTTTGAATAAGATATTATAAATTAAATCCAATACCTACTTAACTGCATACAATTTAAAATTAATATGATGATGAAAGATGTGGGAAAATATTGAAAACATTTTTAAGATGTGTCTGAGTGGTTATAGAATATTTTATTTATTTATCCAATTTGAGTTCAACATTGTTTACTTTGTAAAATAATTAATTTTTTTTTTTATCAAAAACAGTAAAATAATCATAAAATTTTTCTAATATATATTATCGATACATATGTCGTGATACAAATTCCAAATAGTTTTTATATTTAGTTAAATATACTAGGATAAGCAAAGCCAGGCTTGGTATTGGCTCAACACATCCCACAATACTTTTCTGCCAAATATCTGCCAAGCAGATGAATGAATCCGTACGGTACCTTCTGGAATGAAATTTAAAATAAAAAAACAAAATAAATATGCTAGAGCACAATAAATGAAGAATTCTTTCTCAATATCTACATTTAGGCCACTCTTGCGCGAAACATCGAGGAGTACCTTGAAACCCAACTAAAAATAAATACCTAAATAATGGATCGTAAAACACGATTAATATAATACCATTCAACTTTCTTGCCATAACTAGCCACAGCAATCAGATATTAAATAGGCAGTAATATTTATTGGCCCATTTGAAATTAAAGGTCGAAATGCCCTCATGAAAATGAAATGGCAACACTGAAAGAGGTCAGTGTTATTGATGAGATATGTTATAAACTCATTTGAGTATACATCACTTTTCCAGAAAACAGCTGATATTTTAATAGTTTCTAGAATAGAAAAAAATCGTTCCAACCTGCGACGTAAAAGTGTCTATATAAAAGATATGATAAGAATTAGCAAACATGAAACGCGATGCATATTTGGAAAGACCTTGAAAAGATCAAATTTAAGCTGGCATGGAAAATACCCAATTTTTTATGACAAAATTCGCATTCTCGATGTTGGACATCTCGTGTTACCGTGCGGTAAACTATTTATTATTAGCCAGCAGATGACCAAATTGGTCAAGTTCGAACCACCTTCAAGTATCATGTCTCATGAATCGGTTCTTCCGACCAAATTCTTTCTCCTCGCCAAATAAAAATATGCCAGATTTGGGATTAACTAAAGTACAAATTAGACTCCAAAAAGTGTTTTAAATACTAATTTAATGTATTAATTATAAATATATACATATAAAATCAATTTTGTAGAAAAATATTGTTTTTGCACTACCGGGATTTGAACCTGGATCTCTATTTCCGATCCGGTGAAGTACACTACCAATTGTGTTATAACGCCAATATTTTTCATGACTAATTTTCGAACCTATATGTTACACTTTTTCAAATTAATACATCTGTTGTTCCATTATTTTTGAAAGCCATCTACATTATTTTTACGGAATCACAAATACCTTTGAGTAAACCGACTGCAGACGTCAGACTTAACAAAATTGATTTTATATGTATATATTTATAATTAATATATTAAATTAGTATTTAAAACATCACAGACATAATTACAACTTCATAATAAGAATGTGTTCTCCTTAATAATCCAAAAAGTGTAATTGTTAGTTACTTCGACAGATCTAAAGATGATGAAAATATTATTGAATGCTGAGGAAAAAAAAATAGCATTTTTATTCACAACAGTTCATTGCGATTCACGTTCTAAAGCTAATCTTAAAGTTCTAGTTCCCAGTAATGCCATTTTAACAAAAACAACTAGTCAAAAATTCCATTCAAGTGACAACATTATAAATAAAAAACCGTAATGATTTTGACATTACTGATTTAGAAAAAAAAAAAATAGTACCTGTGACATCAATTGAAATGAAACGTTCGGTAAATATTTCATTGAACAAATGGTAGATCTCTCACGGCTATCCGTAGTAACTAATCATTTATTTTGATAATAAATAGATCGCTCTCCATCGCTTGGAAAATTTCTATAAGCTATTTATTTTTGTATACCTGTTATTGAGATCGATTAATTTACAACTTATTGCACTCTTTGTAGACTTTTTACCGCTATTGTAGCGTAGTTAAACATCCATCTATAATGAAATAATACACGATGATAAATATATCAGAGATGAAACTCAGTACTATATGTAAGCGTATTGAGATTTTAATGTAGAGATAAACTCAGATATCAGCTTGAGAGTGGTTGAAAGAAGCAAATACCCAAACCCTACACCTAAAATATAGAACCATAAATACCTACAACTATTCATTATGACAAGTTAGACAAGCAAATGCGTTAAATAACAAACATTTATTACGTTTTAGCTGCTGCTGGAGAAATTCAAGTTACCCAATTGACATATGGAACATAAATCCTCAATGGACGTGTGAAACGAAACGCAAGACGGCGAGACACGGCTACGATGCTGAGAGTTGTCTCCAAATAATCTCACGGGAGTAAAATCCGTATCTCATATTTAGAAATGATTCCTCCAAATCTTGCTATCTTCGTGAACTTTTGTGTGCGGTTGCGAAATGGATGTTCGTGTTATTTTTGAGTATTCTAGTTCATATTAAATAATTTAATATGAGCTAGAATAATCCAACGTACGTTAGTTTCACATTTATATTTTCTTTCTAAAAATATTAATAAATATCATACGTATAAATGTAATGGCCGCACATATACGAGTATGTACATTGATTAGGTACTTTTTATGGTTACATAATCGATTATAGTTTTGAATAACGGGCGAAATTCAATTTTTGTAAGATTATTTTTTTTACTACTTCTAGGTTAGGGAAGAGATCCAGGTTCGAATCCCGGCAGCGCAACAACAATATTTTTCGATAAAATTGATTTTATGTGTATATCTTTCAAATTAATATATTTAAAATATCACAGACCTATGTTTTGAATAATTACAACTTCACAATAAGCATGTGTTCTCCTAATAATAAAGTTGTATCAATGTGTCCAAAATTTAATAAAAATGAATTGATAATTCTGGCGTCTGCTATCAGTTTACTCAAAGGTATTTGAGATTCTGTAAAAATAAGATAGATGGCTCTTTCAAATAATGGAATGATTAAATGTATTAATATCAAAAAGGTAACATATAGGTTCGAAAATTGTCGTTAAAAATATTGTCGCTGTAGCATAGTTAGATAATGCACCTTCCCCGGTTAGGAAAGAGATCCAGGTTCGAATCCCGGTGGCGCAACAACAATATTTTTCGATAAAATTGATTTAATATGTATATCTTTCTAATTAATATATTTAATTCATATTTAACATATTATAATCATTACTTTTTTTTTCTTTCGATATCGCAGAGGATAGAACAGAGCACAATAAATGAAGAATTCTTTCTCAATATCTACATTTAGGCCACTCTTGCGCGAAACATCGAGGAGTACCTTGAAACCCAACTAAAAATAAATACCTAAATAATGGATCGTAAAACACGATTAATATAATACCATTCAACTTTCTTGCCATAACTAGCCACAGCAATCAGATATTAAATAGGCAGTAATATTTATTGGCCCATTTGAAATTAAAGGTCGAAATGCCCTCATGAAAATGAAATGGCAACTCTGAAAGAGGTCAGTGTTATTGATGAGATATGTGTTAAACTCATTTGAGTATACATCACGTTTCCAGAAAACAGCTGATATTTTAATAGTTTCTAGAATAGAAAAAAATCGTTCCAACTATGCGACGTAAAAGTGTCGACATAAAAGATATGATAAGAATTAGCAAACATGAAACGCGATGCATATTTGGAAAGACCTTGAAAAGATCAAATTTAAGCTGGCATGGAAAATACCCAATTTTTTATGACAAAATTCGCATTCTCGATGTTGGACATCTCGTGTTACCGTGCGGTAAACTATTTATTATTAGCCAGCAGATGACCAAATTGGTCAAGTTCGAACCACCTTCAAGTATCATGTCTCATGAATCGGTTCTTCCGACCAAATTCTTTCTCCTCGCCAAATAAAAATATGCCAGATTTGGGATTAACTAAAGTACAAATTAGACTCCAAAAAGTGTTTTAAATACTAATTTAATGTATTAATTATAAATATATACATATAAAATCAATTTTGTAGAAAAATATTGTTTTTGCACTACCGGGATTTGAACCTGGATCTCTATTTCCGATCCGGTGAAGTACACTACCAATTGTGTTATAACGCCAATATTTTTCATGACTAATTTTCGAACCTATATGTTACACTTTTTCAAATTAATACATCTGTTGTTCCATTATTTTTGAAAGTCATCTACATTATTTTTACGGAATCACAAATACCTTTGAGTAAACCGACTGCAGACGTCAGACTTAACAAAATTGATTTTATATGTATATATTTATAATTAATACATTAAATTAGTATTTAAAACATCACAGACATAATTACTACTTCATAATAAGAATGTGTTCTCCTTAATAATCCAAAAAGTGTAGTTGTTAGTTACTTCGACAGATCTAAAGATGAAGAAAATATTAGTGAATGCTGAGGAAAAAAAAATAGCATTTTTATTCACAACAGTTCATTGCGATTCACGTTCTAAAGCTAATCTTAAAGTTATGCGAAAAGTTCTAGTTCCCAGTTATGCCATTTTAACAAAAACAACTAGTCAAAAATTCCATTCAAGTGACAACATTATAAATAAAAAATTAATGATTAATGTAATGATTTTGACATTACTGATTTAGAAAAAAAAAAAAAAATAGTACCTGTGACATCAATTGGAATGAAACGTTCGGTAAATATTTCACTGAACAAATTGTAGATCTCTCACGGCTATCCGTAGTAACTAATCATTTATTTTGATAATAAATAGATCGCTCTCCATCGCTTGGAAAATTTCTATAAGCTATTTATTGTTGTATACCTGTTATTGAGATCGATTAATTTACAACTTATTGCACTCTTTGTAGACTTTTTACCGCTATTGTAGCGTAGTTAAACATCAATCTATAATGAAATAATACACGATGATAAATATATCAGAGATGAAACTCAGTACTGTATATGTAAGCGTATTGAGATTTTAATGTAGAGATAAACTCAGATGTCAGCTTGAGAATGGTCGAAAGAAGCAATTCATATACAACTATTCATTATGACAAGTTAGACAAGCAAATGCGTTAAATAACAAACATTTATTACGTTTTAGCTGCTGCTGGAGAAATTCAAGTTACCCAATTGACATATGGAACATAAATCCTCAATGGACGTGTGAAAGGAAGCGCAAGACGCCGAGACACGGCTACGAGCTGAGAGTTGTCTCCAAATAATCTCACGGGAGTGTAAAATCCGTATCTCATATTTAGAAATAATTCCTCCAAATCTTGCTATCTTCGTGAACTTTTGTGTGCGGTTGCGAAATGGATGTTCGTGTTATTTTTGAGTATTCTAGTT
Source organism: Eubasilissa splendida (assembly GCA_031772225.1). Classification (NCBI taxonomy): domain Eukaryota; kingdom Metazoa; phylum Arthropoda; class Insecta; order Trichoptera; family Phryganeidae; genus Eubasilissa; species Eubasilissa splendida. Next base: position 2,970,008 of record CM062854.1, on the reverse strand, counting down.
CATATTAAATAATTTAATATGAGCTAGAATAATCCAACGTACGTTAGTTTCACATTAATATTTTCTTTCTAAAAATATTAATAAATATCATACGTATAAATGTAATGGCCGCACATATACGAGTATGTACATTGATTAGGTACTTTTTATGGTTACATAATCGATTATAGTTTTAAATAGCGGGCGAAATTCAATTTTCGTAAGATTTTTTTTTGACTACTACCACCACGTCGTTTCCCCGCGGGAATAAACAAAGGACAGAGCGCCACACTATACTGTTCTGATACCAACTTTCGGTCCACCGATAATTGATCCCCCGACAATTCGTCCCCGTTATAAAATCATAAAACATTTAACATAAAAATGATTTATTGTAAATATGAAAACATTCTTAATTATCTGGATATAATATTATATATTTATAGGAAGAAACTTTGGGGGATCAATTGTCCGGGGGATCAATTGTCCGAGGGATCAATTGTCCGGGGGATCAATTGTCCGAGGGATCAATTGTCCGGGAGATGAATTGTCAGAGAACCATAACTCTCACCTCATTCACTTGCTACATTCATACATTTTCTCATGCATGTTCGTCAATTATTGAGGTGTCTAACAAGAATATATTTCCAGTAGTTTAGCTGGTTAAGTTAAGACTTCAACGGACGATCTCCATTGTTAGAGCCATCAACACTCGCGTTATACATCTTATTTTAACACAGTAAAATATTAAATTTATTGGAATCGATGTATTATAAGAAATAACTTATCACATATCCAAAACCTATTTTAGTATTTACAATGTGTCATTTATTACTAATGACTCGTGTCCACGGAATGAAACACGATGTGAGATATGTCTCAGAGAATTAGCTGACATAGATCTCAGTGTATGTTGACATGTTGATCTGCAGATATAGTCAAAGATCACCGCTTGAGATTGGTAGGACCGACGCGTGTGCACGACGTTCGATTTGACAGTAAAATTCGACACATACGCACAAACATCGCCTAAAACCATAGACACTTAAACTGCTGAACTGGTGAATTTTTAGCTAAAAGATACCAATTGGTTGGGACATTAAATTTGTTTTAAATTAGAGGCATTATTTTGAAATAAATACTATTGCAGAAGCTGGTTACAATTAATTTTCTTTTGTAACCTTTTTTCTTTTTTACTGTTGTCTAAAAGGGTATAGTTATTTAATAAAATTTTAATAATACAGCCGATGAGAAATATTATCATTTGTTAGGAGAACACATTCTTATTGTGAAGTTGTAATTATTCAATATAAGGTAGATGGCTCTTTCAAATAATGGAACGATTAAATGTATTAATATCAAAAAGGTAACATATAGGTTCCAAAATTGTCGCTAAAAATATTGTCGCTGTAGATTAGTTGGATAATGCACCTTCCCCGGTTAGAAAAGAGATCCAGGTTTGAATCCCGGTGGCGCAACAACAATATTTTTCGATAAAATTGATTTTATATGTTTATATGTCATATTTAAAATATCACAGACCGTCTGTTCTGAATAATTACAACTTCACAATAAGAATGTGTTCTCCTAATAATAAAGTTGTATCAATGTGTTCAAAATTTAATAAAAATGAATTGATAATTCTGGCGTCTGCTATCAGTTCACTCAAAGGTATTTGAGATTCTGTAAAAATAAGGTAGATGGCTCTTTCAAATAATGGAACGATTAAATGTATTGTCGCTAAAAATATTGTTACTGTAGCATAGTTGGATAATGCACCTTCGCCGGTTAGGAAAGATATCCAGGTTCGAATCCCGGTGGCGCAACAACAATATTTTTCGATAAAATTGATTTTATATGTATATTTAAAATTATCATTTGTGGCAATGGATGGACGAGTCCTACTTATAATGCGACCGATAATCTTATTCCAAAATCAGAGGCAAAAAAAAATAAAAAAATAAAATTGCATTTATTGATTTATTGTAATTCTTTCAAAACCTGTTTCTACGCGAATGCGGCGAGTCCACAGATAATACAAATAATTATATTCATGAGTAACGAACAAACCCTGACGCAGAATTTTAAATGTCAAACTGTGATAATAGGTGTTATGAATCATACATTGTATTAATATAAGTATGTATGTACATTAAAACGAAACACATTGCACGACACGAATATATAATTGGAACAATGAGAGAATTATCAGTAGGATGTGTTTGCGGGAGGGGGTGGTGTTTGATCACCGATGGTGGTACTAGTTTAAGCCCACAACATAAGATTATTTTAAATATGAAACCAGGGCTGGATTTACTACTGTAGGGCCGATAGCGCCAGCATCCAGGGATCCTTAACTATTATATGCCTAAATCTTTGCCGACATTTCGGCACGGTGACAACATATTGTTGTCGGTTATCGTAACTTTTCAAGCAAAGCCTTGACAATGGCACGTGCCGAAAAGATACCACTACAAAAAATGCGATCTAACCTAGTAGAGACACCATTTCCATATACACACATATACAGGGTGTAACAGACCTAGTCCACAATACTTTATGGGTGGGTACCTGACTAAATTACGAGTCGAAAATATTCAAGCGATATGTGTCTAATCTCAACTATATCAGAGATATAAGTATTTCAAAAAAATCGTAATAATGTTTATATGAAATTAATAATTAAAGGTCATCGAATTTCGAGCGGATAGACTATCTTTTGTAAGATGATTAAGGGCATGAAAAAAATATATAGATTAATAATTTAACAATTTCACAAATATTTATTTCAGTATTTCACTAGTACGTAGACTTCAAGCTTAACACGATTTTGTAAAAATTTCATACAATAATATTTTCCATAACAGTGCAGAGCTAGCACATATTCCTTGAACATATCCACCCATAAAATATTGTGGACTAGGTCTATTATACCCTGTGTATATAAATATATCAAATTGAACGTATGTTGGTCTGGGTTTATCGATCTGTCGACCAAATTTTGCGTCGTTACTCTTTGGGACCCTGAGCAAAACCCCCACATCGCGATGTAAATGTTGTATTATATTGAAAGCCATCCGTTCCAATCTTTCCTCAGTTGCACTCTAGGACCCACCTCACCTAACGGATGTCTCACTCCCGCCCTGCCTGGACTAAATTTTGCAAACAACATTACTCTTTTGGGCCTGCGAAAAAAGGGTATCACCTCTTCCCACTCCTTAGCCTCCTACCTGAATCAATGTGACCATAATACAGAGTGATCCCCATTAGAATGACAATAGTCCATATGAAACAAACAATTTGAGCAAAGTGTTGTAGGTACTCCTATAAGATTTGTTTCGTAAAAAATATTTTGCAACAAGAGCCCAAACATGACATGTGTTCACAATGAAAAAATGAGTTCAATGTCATTTCTCTTTACGGTAAGATAAACATTTCGTCATATCAACTATATATAATATGGCATATCGCAGAGAAGGCGCGGCGAAGAACATATCAGTGATTCTGGTTCTAGAATAATCGACGACTAATTTCTGGAGTTGGTAATGGCGATCGCCAAAAAATTATACAGTTAATTGTTAGATATTAAATCTACTACTACAAACTACGTTCTATCCTCTGCGATATCGAAAGAAAAAAAAAGTAATGATTATAATATGTTAAATATGAATTAAATATATTAATTAGAAAGATATACATATTAAATCAATTTTATCGAAAAATATTGTTGTTGCGCCACCGGGATTCGAACCTGGATCTCTTTCCTAACCGGGGAAGCTGCATTATCTAACTATGCTACAGCGACAATATTTTTAACGACAATTTTCGAACCTAAATGTTATCTTTTTGATATTAATACATTTAATCGTTCCATTATTTGAAAGAGCCATCTATCTTATTTTTACAGAATCTCAAATACCTTTGAGTAAACTGATAGCAGACGCCAGAATTATCAATTCATTTTTATTAAAATTTGGACACATTGATACAACTTTATTATTAGGAGAACACATTCTTATTGTGAAGTTGTAATTATTCAAAACATAGGTCTGTGATATTTTAAATATATTAATTAGAAAGATATCCACATAAAATCAATTTTATCGAAAAATATTGTTGTTGCGCCACCGGGATTCGAACCTGGATCTCTTTCCTAACTGGGGAAGGTGCATTATCCAACTATGCAAATAATGGAATGATTAAATGTATTAATATCAAAAAGGTAACATGTAGGTTCGAAAATTGGCGCTAAAAATATTGTCGCTGTAGCATAGTTGGATAAGCGCCATAAGTACAGCGGTGAGAGTTTGTGAGTTTTTAGAACAAGTCTCTACTGGTACACAGATGGCGCCAATTGCAAAATAATGTTTTCGCTTATATTAATCCAATTTTAAAATTTATATTTGTTACCCATAATTTTTAGTTATGCACAGCTTTTTTGCTTGTATGCACTGCACGCCCCTGGTTATTATAGTTTTGTCTTATTTTACTATTATACCAACTTCTATCGCTACAAATTCTGAGGAGTTGATCGTTTGTAGGACTCGTCAGTGATTTTAAGATGATGTACACGTATATTCTACAGTTTGCTTGGATTTGGATTAGCATATTCAAGTGTAAAATTTATAAAAAATAAAAACGTTAAAAATTTTAATTGACACTAGGTAGGCAATATATATTATCCTGGTATTGTCTAAATTGATACTAAAGTTTTATTGTGAGTCGTTATTTAAATTTATATAAAATGAAAACTAGATAGTCTTTAATATTCTGCCGTGAGTCAGAGTAGGTCAACACAATGTGACTTTGCTAAAAGTCGGCACAACGATAAAAAGTAAAGTAAATTAAACGGATAAACCGGTGTGCATCGCCAATATTTCAAAAAAAAGTTACACGATGTCAAATGTTAAAGGTAGAAAATTCTCTGCCTGAAGTGGCAGGATCGATTTGTGAATTTAATTATTTCACTTCTTAAATAATAAGATAAAACACTTTGTTGAAACCGTTAATTATATAGGTAAGACGTGCAGAAATTTGAATTGAGGAGCATTCGAGATGCCTCAATAACTATTCTGAATTCGCCAATCAACCCTTCGAAACAAATCATTATTTTGACATTAACAAGGGTTTAGAAATTTAGATACATTTGAAAGTTTAGAAAAAAGAAAAAGTGTTAATGGCAAATTAAATATTATATATAAATAACCAAATCTTTCTCCTTTTAAATTTGTTTTCATATAGTAGTTTCTACATAGTTACTCACCACTTATACTTTTACAGTTTAGTTTTAATCAACGTTTGTATTATTAACATTTTGAAACATGTTGATTTATCTTATTATTTATAATTATTTCAATTTGAAACTGTATGAATAATTTTAGCTCCGATCCATTTCGCACGACTAAACCGCAGGATTTAAAGTTCAACAAACATTTGTCATTTTGATATTCGGTTATTTATTAATTTATTGCAGTAAAATGGTATTGTAATTTTTTTCTCCTTTCGTCTCAATATTGTCATATAGGTGAGACACGTGACATGTAATACACGTTCAGAATTATCGCTCTGAGGTCGCTCCAGCTAAATGTAATGTATCCGTCTTCCGTTGTGGTAGGATCTTATTTGTCCCAATATTGCATACATAATAATTTCATTCTCAATTGACGCATAATGTGATTGAAAAATTGGAAGAATAGTTTTTTAACTACCGTAGATATAGCTCGCGCGGTCGAGGCGTTGTGGTGTGTATTTTTTTCTTGCGTGAAGATGATGTTTTCAATTTTTGTAAAACCATCCTCATAAATTGGCCGCTCGCGTGCCACACACGTATTTTTAAACATTCCCAAGGGCGGCTTTTTACCAAAAAAATTTCTGACCACTAGTGTTGACTTCAAATTACTGTTTAATTAGGAAATAACTATAAGGTTATTTATCGGATTTGCTTTCTTGGATTATTTTATTACACACTATTATCGTTTTGCAACTTGGGATTTGTTTTGTAATTTTTATCAAATAAGACCCTTGATTTTGCTGCCTGCTTCGCTTGTGCGTAACGCCGGCGCTGTGCCAACGGGTTCCGTAACATCCTTCTCCCGAGCAATACATTTCGATTAAGAAATCTATTTTACACTTGTGGCTATTGCGGACTGTCCAAATTTCTACTGAAGATGTAGAAACAAAAATACATACAATTTTATGTACCTACCTGTTTTACGAAAACAATTTATTACATAATGGGCCCATTAACAACATTGAATAATTAGTATTACTTTATATAACTACAATTTATCAAAATAAAAACAGGCCCCGCGATGAATTTGTATAAATTTGACAGTTTTATGAACTAAGACACCATTTTGATTTTCGTATTATGTCGTGCATATTTACGCCGCTAGGGTAATGTGGCTGGCGCACGCGAGATGTTCGATGGGCCCCGAGAGAGTCCGACTTTGCCGCGGGCATGGCCGAATACCTCAGCCTGACGTCCGTCCAGCCTCAGCACCGGCGATAACATCTGAACCAACCTGTTCTAGAGCGCCCGATCGTAAATCACAAAGAGCTTGTGTTTTGTTTTTACCTTCGATACCGTCGGCACGATCGGTGCCAATTTTTGGTCGCCATCTTCACGTTCGTGAGTTATTCGCCTTGGCCGCAAGGAGGACGCACCTGCTACACAATGCGGACTGTGATGTTCCTCCTTAAATATTATGCGTCATCATTACGGTTTTTAGATAGTTATCCGAGTCAACATAAAAAAATCGTATATGTGAACCAAGTCGGTTTACCATTCGTGTTCGTTTAAATCGCGGTATTCACCTTGGTTTACTGTGTAACGTGAGGTAAGTATTTATGATAATGGAATTGAAATACTTTATTGACATTAAAGCACTGGGTTTGTAGTATTGGAGTTTATAATGATTAATGAGATACGGAAAATAGTATTAATAAATATTCATGATTATGTAATGTTTTCTTTTCTTTTGTATGTGACGCGTATTAAAACGATCGATTTAGTGTAATGAAAAAGTAAAAAAATTTCACATTATCATTTCTTGTGTAGTGTATTTTCTGTGTTCTGACGGTCCAGTTTCCACTACTCTTGTTATAACTGAATATAATAAATATATGTAAATATTTTTAAAATTACGAAAGACTCTGTTTCTCATGTTAGATTGATGTGAAACATTCCGCTGGTAGACGTGCGGCGCTGGAGGTTCATAAAAGAATGTCGACAATGAAAGCGTAAGTTCACCAGTGGTGACCTGGAGATTGATGTTGTTTAAGTGGCTGTGTTAACAATTGAAGATGATATCTTTGGCTATACAGTGCGTAGTGATAAACCTTTTCCGCATTCAGTTACTTGATATCCAGCTAGTTACAACAGTTACGCAAAATGTTGAAGAAACTTTACCAGTGAACAATTAATGAAAAAGGGCAGTGTATCGTATTTCTCACAAATACTCGTACATTACATACATTTTAATTCCAACAACTGGCGACCTTTTGAGATGTGGTGGTTAATAATATTATTTATTTATTTCCAGTACTTAGTAACGGGTTTAACGATTGAGTGAGGATGGTAGTAGTTACTCGCAATTTCTGATTGAAATTCATTAAAAAATTAACATCGCAGTTTTTTCATGAATGTATTGATGAACTGCGCTACTGTGTGATGTACATGCACGTGCGTTATAATATTCGTGGCATACTTTCAGAAAGCCTCGCTAGAGATGTTTTCAATACCATCCGAAACGTTTAGTACATTCTCTGGAAGTCATATCGCTGTCAAAATATAGGAATTAATTGTTCTATTCGCAACAGCGAAATGGCAGCAGACCGCTGCTGACGTATACCGTTATGATAACAGTGTGTGATTAGAATATACTGAAAATGAATCTTGTACATGTCGTCAAAGATTAAAAAAAAATCACTGACAGAAGCCGATTGGCCTACTCCTCTTCGTAAACAAAACAGAATCGTCAATCTTTTAAAAGGTCGTTAAGAAAAATATTTACAGCAAATACATAAAGGTGTGTATTTCTTTAGAAAATTTTCATCACAACAATTGAATGGCTCTTGAGTATATATTTTCAAGTTAAAGTTAAGCGCGTTCCGCATCAAAAAACAAACGGCGAAGCGCCGGCCAAGCTGCACCACTGTTCGCAGATTGTCTACAAATAGGCGTTTTCAAATGATATTAGTCAGCGGGACATAACACACAAAACATTTCATTAAAAAGATATTAATAAATTAATTCTATTTGGGAAACATACCGGACTGTGGTGGAAAAAACAAGACGCTTTGATATTTATTGATTACCAAAATCGTACATTTTTAAGAGACCATTATATGTACCGGTAGAATAGTTATTAATGGTAATATGGTGTGAGAAAAATCAAAACATTTAAAAAAATATAACAAGCATATTTATAAATAACGCAATAAAAATACAGCCACTGATTGCTTCTTAATGTGTATCCGTAGAAAATTAACGCCATATTGTGTATTGAAAGTAAAAGTTAAAAAAATTTCATGTTTTAATACTTATATCGCTTTATCGAAAACCGCTTTGTACGAATGGATTAATTGATTTCTTAGCGAGCGAGAAGACATTTAAGATTACAGTCATTGTGGAAGACTGTCAACTTCACATACGACACTCCGTGGAAAATTGTTATCACTTGGGTTCATATGTTGAAAAATAAAGCGTCTGACTTACTATCTATTTTAAATACTAATTAAATGTACATCAATTTTATCGAAAAATATTATTGTTGCACTACCGAGAGATTCGAACCAGGATCTCTTTTCCAATCCGGGGAAGATTACACTATATTACACTTTTTCATAATAATTACAACTTCACAAAAATAATGCGTTCTTCTTAATCTTATCTATTTATTTAAATTCAACAAAATAATTTATAGTTTACTTTAATTTTAAAAATATAAATGTCCCTCAAATTGGTACTTATGGTATAGCAGATTTCCGCTTTATTTACATAATATCTCAATGGAGTTTCCGAGTAAACAGTTTACATAATGTATTGGCCATTGAAGTTTGCGTAAGAAAGATATACGAATTAATTTCCATATAAATTTGTATGATCTTTAGAACTTTATAAATGTGTGTAAATTGTGTTGGAATGATCTTGGGTGGAGCGTACTGGAGCATGAAAAAGTAGCGTGGGTGTTGAGGAATTTGAACGCGATGATGATGAAATAGTATACGGTTCAGCCGAGACAATAATAACGGGGGTGGCGAACCATAATTTGGTGAGCCAGAAATAAAAAATAATCGGATAAAAAATGTCCGTGTGTTGCGAAGGAGAAATAACATATTCGTAAATAATGAACCTACTATAGAACCTGACGAACTGTTTCTAGAATTAGTGGGTATTATAATTTTATAAGATTTTAATAGGTAAGTATATATCATACATGAGTTTAAACCTTTTAATTTTATTACTTTTAAAACAATTTTTCTCATCTTGCAATAGTAAATTTGCGAATATTCGTTGATCATCTGTTAAAGGCTCGGATGTTATCTGTTATATTATATATAATAGATGATGTACATAGATTTTTTTATATACACCGCATTCCTATTTATTTTATTATGCATTGATTTACATTGTTTAGAATACATTCATTATAATAACTTTATATCTCTCATTACACAATTATTGTAAATTTTACTTTTCGTTATAATGTACGATGAACTACTACTACTATTGCACTATGAACTATTTTGAGGGCTGGAAAACCTTTTTGAAAAATGCAACTACAAATACTCCTAATATGCGCCTAGTATAATATTATAACACCTTCTTCGTATGTATTATAGATACACTTTTCTTGCTTTATTTTGACATTATTACAAACTTATATATTAAGATAATTATTTGAATCGGACAGCTTTATACGTTTTAAATTCAAACGTGTCAAGATAAGTTTCAACAGTTTATAAAATATATCTACTTTATATTATTTTTTAATGAATAAGAATGATTAAAATAAAAAAAGGACTTGTCTTGGCGCCGTTTAAATTAACTAAATTCTATTAAGTTTTTTGGCGTTTAACTTGTTGCCTCACTCATGCATATAACCACACACATTTACCAAAATTTAACCCGCGTATCTCTGTCCCTTTCTTTCCTAACCTATCCTTAAGCACAATAAAGAAAGAAGATGTCACTGTGATTTCCAACTGCAGCAAGTTCAGTACGCTTAGAACTTTATACGGAAATATTAATAATATTATCTTAATCCCGTTTATATACATACAAAATAATCCTTTTCGCGAGTGTTAACATTTTAGACACCCCGCGATGCTTGTTCTTGTGGCGGAGAAGGAATAAACAAATGAAATGAGTAAGTACCTTCTTTTCTTCCTCACATTTCCACCAACTTGTGACGGAAAACAAAGGAGTATTGTGAAGTCTCAGATACTAATGTTAAAACATGCACACAAATTTAAAACAATAATTTCATTTTGGGCCCGAAAGTTGTGCAAAAACTTCGTTCATTGTCATTCAATTACGGAGGAATTTCAATATTTTGAGGCCCAAGCACGTGATGGATACAATTACAATTAATAATAACAAAATGTGCGATTGGCACGCCCGAAAAGGTTGGGTCGTCACGCCGCCTCGGGTTGGCCAGCCCCGGATGTTATACATTGATACTTTGTATTTATTATTAGGACACTGTTCACTTGACCATGTCCCCGTAGAATGCGGCCAAGTCTTTGACCAACTGGTTTCTTCTGTAGTGCGCTGAAACAGATTTGCATGCTTTTATTTCGAAATACTTCCACCTTATTAATTGACTATTGAGACCTTGACAGTGAGAAAAGGTATCAAACACTAGTCGTGCTCGCGAGACTTGCAATTGAAAATCAACCAATGAGATGTTGATTCTCTGGTGTGCGGGTGTGTGTGTGTGATTGATATTCATATATATGAAGATATTCATATATATGAAATAGATTATCAATTGTACTATTTCGTCATTGTATTAAATCCTTCTAACGCCTAAAAAGCATATTTAATCACTACTTCTTACCACACATAAGTAAATAAAAATCAAATAGCAAACCATATACATTTTTTTTTAAATACAATAAATACATACTCGTATGTGGTTTAATTGACAATGCATTCAAACAATAACGTACCGTTAGAAATATCAATGAATGACTCGTATGACTAGTAACAGTCATAAATCACGAGCAAATTAACAAATGTTTTTCGATACAAATATTTATGGTTCTAGCTGATGTTTGGGCGCACGAACCGAGTCATACTGTCAAATATTACGTCGTGTACATGAGTTCGTGTTTTTAGTCTTTTTCTACCAATCTCAAGCTGATTTCTGAGTTTATCTGCAAATCAAAATCTTAATGCGTACATAATGTTGAGATTTAGCGGGTGCGTTTACTCGGATGAGATCTCCATCTCTCGTCTCAGAGACTTAGCTGTAAAAGTTGGTATGCATCAGTTTGGTGTAAATAAATAAGATAATACAAAATAAGTCTCCTGGACAGTACATTCAAATAGAACATAAAATATGAATGTTAACAAGTCGAAAGTGATGGTATTCGAGAAGAAAGAAAGCAAGACACCGCGCTAAATACTTGTAGGTAATGAATGTTTGGAACGAGTAGATGAGTTTGTGTATTTGGGAAGTATGTTTGATAGAAACGGAAAGGCTGAGAATGATATCGAAAGGAGGGCGACTGCAAAGAATAAAAAGATCGGCGCTTTGAATGGAATTATATCTAACGGGAACTTGTCAACCGAGGCAGGACTAGCGGTGCACAATGGAGTCTTGGTACCGACACTGATCTACGGAAGTGAGGCCTGGAGCTGGCAAAAGAGGAACGAAAATAGACTGAATGCAGTGGAAATGAGATCACTTAGGCGTATATGTGGCAAATCTATTTATGACAGAGTAAAGAATGAAGAAATAAGGAAAGAATATAAAGCTGATGTTAGTATAGGTGGTTTTGTCATATGGAACGGATGAATGAGTAGATAATGGTAAGAAAGATATATGACGCAAGTGTTGATGGCACCAGAAATAGAGGACGTCCGCGGAAGATTTGGCAAGACCAGGTAAACCAGATACTGGAGGATGGTTCTGTTAGAAGCCTCAACAATCGGCGAGCTTGTATGAGAAGATGTATGAATATGAATGAGGCGAGAATTGTGTGTCAGGACAGAGGAGTGGGGGGGATCACAGTCACAATAACGTTTAGCTCATCACTAATGATTACGCCACTGGGTCCAGGGTAGCGAATATTGCACCGACGAGAATCAAATTCTCTTACACAAAAGAAGAACAAATTTAATTGATGCAATTAAAGGAACAAATTAATAAAGTGAAAGTAAGTAAAATGCGTAATAAAGTGATCTTGAGACAGTACGGGACACCTCCGCATAAAGTGCAACTGGTTATTTTCGCTTTCGATCTTGCAATCTCAGCAATGCAGTTATCTCATCACCATGCGGAGGTGTCTTCTTGCCAAGAGTGCTTCGTCGTTTTTTTTCTTTTGATCACCGTCTCGTCTGCAGCCAGCGACCGACGTTCATACATTATTTTATTATCGGTTGCTTTCCGTTACCGCCGTCTGGATAAGGCATTAGGATTCATAACCGGACCTGGTCCTTGATAACTCGAGTGTGAAGTAAACTCAAGATGACTATCTCTTTCTACTAGCTGTAGTCTAGTTGGTAAAAACTTCGACAATTTCAGAAATACCGACTTACTTACCATCACGCCGTTTGTCCGCGCAGGTAGGCAGAGATTCAGAGGCGCAATTCTCGCCTCATCCATATTCATACATCTTCTCATACAAGCTCGCCGATTATTGAGACTTTTAACAGAACCATCCTCCAGTATCTGGTTTACCTAGTCTTGCCAAATCTTCCGCGGACGTCCTCTATTTCTGGTGCCATCAACACTTGCGTCATATATCTTTCTTACCATTATCTACTCATTCATCCGTTCCATATGACCAAACCGCCTATACTAACATCAGCTTTATATTCTTTCCTTATTTCTTCATTCTTTACTCTGTCATAAATAGATTTGCCACATATACGCCTTAGTGATCTCATTTCCACTGCATTCAGTCTATTTTCGTTCCTCTTCTGCCAGCTCCAGGCCTCACGTACATTCATCAATGTCGGTACCGAGATTCTTATCTTATCTTTATATATATTTATACTCGTAGATATATGAAAGAGTCTGCAATATTTAAATAAAAGTAGCTTGGCGCAATTTAAACGTTCCATTTCGCAACAAGCCGCATTATTTCAGACGTATCGGGATAAACATTAAGAAATGCATACATGCACATGCACATGCATCAACATGCAAAGCTTGTCTCATCTCCTGCGTGTTTTATATCGTTGCACGACCGATTCTGTTCTACCTGTTTCCGTTCGAATGCGATCAGTATGGAGACGGAGGTTGCAGAATGTGGCGCAGAATGCAAGTATGCGAACAATGGACATGCGGCTAACCTTGAAAAATATCCCGAGGTAATATCTCTTCTCTCCCAGCTTCAGTAAGGGCATCGTCCACCGGTTTATCCCCAGAGACCCTTCATCCTCGCAGTGCGGGCAGTCTAAGGAATGAAAAATACAGCATAATTAGTACAAAAAAAGATAAGTGTGGCAACGCACCTATTATTATAGAATACGGCAGTACAAGTTGATACAATAATTATTAACTTTTAATTAAATAGAAGATTTTCCTCTAAGTAAAACAACATATTATATTACTTTTGAAATTAGCAATATTAACTTTGTGGTTAAAATTCATATTTTTATTTGTTAACTTTTGTTTTATTAACCACTTAATTGACATCCTGAAGAAGAAAATGGTATTTTTCAAAACCGCTAGATGTATTTAAACTCAATTAAGTGGTTAATAAAACAAAGTTAACAAATAAAAATACATATTATATTAATTACTAGTATTGTTTTTTTTTAATATGCATGCCCCCCACCCCCCTCAAATCGTACGAGAAAAAAATATGTGACAATCAAATTCAGATTCTGACCAAAAAATTTCGTTAATTTTTTTACGTATCTCGTTAGTACCTACCTGTAAAGTGACCGTTTTATAACGAGCGATATTATAGAATGTCAAAAATAAATGTAATAAAATTTAATTCCTTTCTTCATTTCCAGTAAACTGTACACACAATACATAGATACTCGATGTTAAAAATAGGTTGTACTCGATTATTATTTTTTTGAAATAATATAATAAATTATTGATTGTATGAATGATTCCTACGTTATCTGAAATAATATTGAGTGTTTGTAAAAAATAATTATTTATCTATTTATTCACGTCGATGTAATAGACAAACCAATTTATGGAAAAAAAAATAAAGCAACTTCATAAATACTCATTTTATATGTATAAAGAACCCACCTTCTAGCGTCAAAACTATAATAATAAAGTATTTTTTTAATGATATTAAACATACATAATATGCTCAGATAGACTAGACTAATCTATTATATAAAAATATTCGAAACATACGTAATACGTCAGAAATTATTTTAAATGTTTGAAATTGAAATCGCTCCAATTTTAATTTATGAGAAATGTATGATTTCACACACTACGGAAAACATTAATTTTTTATCATTTTATTTGTTTGAATTTGATTGTTTTAATTAATTCTTCTTCTTCTTTTAAATAGGTAATCCACCCTTCGAGAGTGATTTGTGATATTTATTGTTATTTGTGACATTAGAATAAGAAATATTACACTACAAGTCAACACTATTGTCGTTCAAAAAAATTGTTATTGTATAGATTAAATGTGGCGAGTTAAAGGAAAGAAGATGACGCAAGTTAGCCGGGAGTTGAAAATTACCATTGACGAGATTACTGTAAAAAAAAAGTGTGATCGCAATGGATAGGCAAAAGAGATATGGTCAAGGGTTTCCTCCTCGGCACCACACTCACACATTGGGGAATCTATTAAGTTCAATCTGAATAAATGTGAGGCCACCTGGCAGTGCCCAATTCTCATTCTAGAGATATTTGATATTGTTCTTTAGGAAACTTTCCATTTGGAGAACCAGGTAATGCGGAGAATAGATTTTTGAATTATTTTAAGCCGATAACCCTTATGATTATTTGGATCCATCCATTGTGCAGTCCAGATAGAATTCGTACGTTTTTTTGTACCACATTGAGTCTGTCATACATCGAGATATGGAATTCATGAAAGAGTGGCCTTCTTAGCCAGTTTATCAGCACATTCATTTCCATGAATTCCCTCATGTGCACGATATTCAAACGAATGACACCTGTTTATTGTTGCTGTCCAAATTAAATAGACATTGTTTTCCTTACAATACTATTAAAATATTAACGACCGTAAAAAGCTCCGATTTCTTGACAACTTGTTACTGTATAATATACCATTCTCACATCTTGACATCTTATTTTGCAAAAATCTGATCAAAGAACGGTCGGATCGAAAAACGAACCTCTAAACGTGTTCCTTTTTTTATGTTGATAGCGTAAGCAACTACTACAAGTGTGGTGTTAATTCAATTTATTTTTTACATTTGCACGGCATCTAATTAATATTAATCGTAATATTTTTCCGTCATCGATAAATCAATTCAATACACACGATATACAATATGTACACGATACACCAACTTTAACATCCAGACGTCAATCTATACAACAAATCGACAGTACTAAACGAAAATTATGATAAAATGTCATTTTTTTTTGCGATCGTTTGTTTTCATCAAAGTATATATTTTAGGATAAAACTAGATTTAGTGATCTCCATATAATTCTAAATAAAACATTTGAGCGGAATAAATATATAACTCTCTCAATATATTTTTTAAATGTAGTAATCTCTAGCTGTCGCATCGAACACGTACCCCTATCACACTTAATAAAAAAATATACACCAAAAATATATTTTCGTTAATTTCAAATCATGTTTATGTTCTTGTGAAGCTGACATCTAGTGGTTACGATACTCGCCTAGTTATCCAGTGGTCGGGGGTTCGAGCTCGTTCCAAAAGGCTATTATAAAAAATTATAAAGTCCTATTTTCATAGCACAAGCGTATAGATTAGTTTGAAAACAATAAGAATATTGATGTGACGTATATTCCGTGTACGCATATCCATTAAAAAAAAATGAACTTTAAAGACTTTAGTCACGTATTATGAATTATATGTTACATTATTTCGTGACACGATTGTGTCGTATCTTTTTTAAAAACGTTAGCCAAATGTTGTCGACAGAGATTTGTCACATGATTACAATCATATCACGAGTTTTTCCATGGCTAACTAAAATTAACATACAATCACGCCGATTCACCGCAAGGGTTGAGAGTATAGAATGCCACACTCGTTTACTTTTATACATGTAATGCACCCTAGTCAATTTTTGAAGCTTCTAAGAGGGCTATCTTTAAATATCTAACTGACGACAATCTCAGTGATCTCTTTTTAATTCTATCGACTTCGCTACAAAAAGATCTACATTTGCTCCCATTATATTAATTTTCCACTCTATCTGTCAAAGATATTTCTACACACTCTGAGCGCAAAATACACATCAGATGTAGTCTAAGTATAATTTAATATATATAATAATTCATTTTGTCTTTTAAGATACTTTATGGTTACACTGTATTGGCTTTTGGTCTTGGTTTTTCATTCTTAAATTTGAATATCAGGTAATGTGATAATAATCTGCAGTGTGTTTATTCGTTTTACGACCTTCAGTGTCGGAGATAAATTATTGCAATAATCAGTAACAGAAATCAGGTCCTGGCAATAAAAATGTCGTAAAACTAACTAGAGGACAAATTGCTAATTAGCGCGTTGTTTGTTTTAATTATTATTATTATTATTAAAAAAAAAGTTATTTGAGTTACGTATATCTAAAAACTATTTTTAAATTGAATACCTACAATCTACATATAATACGAAGGCACTCGTAATAACATTACATTAATTATATATTCACAATTTAAATGATTAATGTATGTATGTGTTATTAATGATCACTTTTTCAGATATGTGTAGTGTATACTTTCTGTTAATATATTCTAATAAATGTCCATCAAAATTGACAAGACTACAATATGTACGCAACAAAATGCTCAAGATTTTACTTTGAAATGTATTGTGATTTTGTGGTAATGCTAAGTAAAAAAAAATGCTTTTGGTGTTGAGAAATACTGGCCACTTCTGTCTATTTGTTAGTTTTTTTTCCTTAGATTTTAGGTGCTGGGCTATTTAAAAAAAAAAAAAAGAAGTCTGAATGCGGATGTTTACACGCACGTGTGGAAAATCTATGTACAATAGAGAGAAGAGTAAACGAATTAGGTGCGAATGTTTGTAGTATAGTAGATACAGGTTGAATATTATGTTCCAGGCTGATTTTGTTTGGCCGCCATTTTGGTTTGGCAAATATTTGTCAATTCATATTTGGTAGTCGTAGAGAGTAGTTGATTACAATATATTGCGAAGCATCTAATTTTTTAAATTTTGCGATAAATTTTTCTCCGCCTCGTAATGTCAAAAAGTGGTGATATCGACTGGTCTCCTCGATCACCTGTTTTGAAGGCTCCCGACTATTTTTTATGGGGGTATTTGAAAGGAAAAAGTTCTACACCAATAAGCCAACGAGAATTCCGATCCGAAATAACACGCGAAGTGTGCGTGAATGTTATAAAAAATATGGTTAAAAGAGCACACATGAACCCAGAGGCGGTCACTTGGCCAATATCATATTTTATGTATAATTAATTGTAATAAACTAAATAATTGGCAAATAAAAATTAATTTACAAAATTGTGTTTCATTTTCTATTTATTCAAAAACAACATCGGCCTGGAATATAAAACTGGAGATGTTTTGGTCATGTGGAATGTTTGAGCGAGGAGAGGCTGCTATAGCTTAAAAAAATCTTTCTTTAAATGGGAAATCTTTAGTATGTTTACATTAATTAATTAATAAAATAACATTATCGCACTTTAATAAGTTTGTAGGAATGTCATGCTTAAATTTCAATATAAATAATGTCAAATACAAAAAACAAATCCGATCAAACAAGTCTACCAATGGGACCAAGAATTTTTTTAAACTTTTTCAGTGATATATTTACTGTGGTTTAATTATCAAAAGTTCTAACCTATGTATGTTCTTAAGAATCATAACTTCAGAAATAAAACGAGAATTTAACATATATGTATGAACACAATACTCGTTAATATATATTTTATACATACGCATAATTTAATATCAACTGGAAACATAATCCTAACTGTGGTTAGCTTGATAAATCACTTCGGCATTTCTTTGACAGGCGTGCGACTCTGTTTCCAGCTCGATATTGTTTATAAGCCACATGTTTATATTTTATATATAGAAATATTAATAAACAATCAAAGTTGTTAACGAACGTACATTGATTGCGTTTTAAAATATTTATATAATTCTCGAATAACAATAGTTTTAAACCACAAAACATCGCTACCTCGGAGTATTTTGTAGCACGTCACATAGACGAAGGTGTATCGACCCCAGCATAATATGTGCATTTTATGTAAATTAATTTTATGTAAATTTCCTTTACACGTTCGCTTTCCTCCCTTTCTTCCCTATGTAATGAATCTTAGCTTAACATATAAAGTACCCACGAGGCAGCTAACGATTAGGTAGGAATGGAAAAGTAAATTGTACTAACTACACATTGTAAAATATATTATTTATAAATATTAATTAAATGTTTTAATTATAAAGATGCACATATAAAATCAATTTTATCGAAAAATATTGTTGTTGCGCTACTGGGATTCGACAAATTTTCCAAGTATTTAAAATATCACACGCCTATGTTCTGAATAATTACAACTTCACAGTAATTGTTCTCCAGTAGTCTCATTAATAATATTATTTATAATTTAAATAAAAAAATTATTTTGTTTTAACACCGCCTTATTGGAACATATAAAACCAACTAGTTTCGGCTCAGGCTTGAACAAATATATACTAATTAAAAGCAGAACCAGTTAGAGAAGTATTGAAGAGAGAGAGAGATAGAACATCAACTTTGGTGGGGGTTAGGTAAGAGAGAGAAGGTAGGAGTGGGTGTAGGGAAGGGGAACATATCTATAATTAGGCTACTCAATAAATCTACTTGTTTAGTAAATGGTTTTTATTTTTTTTTTTTGATTTCCAGAGCTTCTAAGTGAAAATAAAGATCTTTCTTAATTAAACAGATCAATAACCAACACTACTTAGGCATATAATGTGTTAAATCACCCTCGTATGTACATTTCTTATATTGTATCACAGCAATAAACGATTTATTCTAATGATTCAGTAACTAAAAGCCCTTCCCTGAACAAATCACTTGATACGACTCGATTAATGATTCCTTCGATGAGCGAAAACCAAATATATGGCTAATGAACTAATTCAAATAAGAAATAATGCAAGGTCTAAAACAAAGTGTTTTTTTGACAGTTTAAATCAAATGGAGTTTTTTTCCCGCTTTAAATGTTTAATGCAAACTGCATTAAAGAAGTGTATAACATTTTATGGAATCATATGCAATGAATCTCATGTATCTGAGACATGTGACGCGTTTTTTCTCTACTAGTTTCCGACCTACATTAAACATTTTAATATATTATATCACATTTTTATAAAAAGTAACACAATTTAATTAGTCGCTAATTTGACGACCAATGTCGACAAGGTATTATTTGATACACTGAGCCTAAAATTCCATCACTGCTCTAGCAGGTGCCAAATGGAATCATTAGTTCAGTTGGTTGGTTGCCAATGGTTGACAGCCAAACGTGTTGATTGGTTCTGCACGTCCTAGACCTGGTGTCTGTGGGCCAATGTCGGCGAGTTCGGCATTAAGGAATTCAAAAAAGTAATTATTAGTCGGTAAACAAGCAGAAACGGAGAAATGTTTTAAATTCTTTGTTGAGTTTAAAAAAAGCCCAATTGTGCATCTTGTTGTATATCTTGTGATTTGATTTTGAACATGGCTTCTGAAACAGAGTTTTTCATTAGGAGAACACATTCTTATTGTGAAGTTGTAATTATTCTGAACATAGCTCTGTGATATTTTAAATATGAATATATATATATTAATTTAATATTAGGTAGATGGCTTTTTCAAATAATGGAACTATTAAATGTATTAATATCAAAAATGTAACATATAGGGTCGAAAATTTGTCGCTAAAAATATCGCCGCTGTAACATAGTTGGATAATTCACCTTCCCCGGTTTGGAAAGAGATCCAGGTTCGAATCCCGGTGGCGCAACAACAATATTTTTCGATAGAATTGATTTTATATGTATATCTTTCTAATTAATATATATATATTTTTTTCATATTTAAAGTATTTTATTCTATTATAGAAAAAAAAAACCTTTTTAAGATGGAAACGAAGTTGTTTTACGACAATTTACGCTGTTAGTCCAAAAATTGCAGAATCTTTTTAGCACTTCGCAAATATAATATCTAGAAAAATAGAGTTACATTCACCTGAATAAAAAATCTCTTCTAGCACTGGTTACGCGAATCAGTTAGATTTCGTGTGAAATGAAAGGATATTTTCCGTTTTATGGTACTGTGCAGGGGACGGATGTCTCACTGAGCATTTTGGGAGACTCTTATCTTGAGACAAATGATAAAATAATATATTTTCAAAGAAATTTTGTGGTTTGAAATATTAGATTAAATAAAATACAATCACTTTGTATGAAATCACGATATTTATCATGTCAACCGGTTTCGCTTATCTCAAGCTTCGTTAGGACGTGTTTATAACTAACCATAAATACAAAAAGAGTGTACTTATATATACATAAAGAGGGAGAATTTTATATTTTATATTCTATCTATATTTTATATTATGGTTAGTTTTAAATTTTATTTAATCATATAAAAGAATGGCTTGTTGGTCTAGAAGTTAAAGACACTTATTAATGAGACACATTCTTATTGTGAAGTTGTAATTATTCAGAACATAGATCTGTGATGTTTTAAATACTAATTTAATGTATTAATTATAAAAATATACATATATACATATTCGAATCCCGGTAGCGCAACAACAATATTTTTCGATAAAATTGATTTTATATTTAATTAGTGTTAAGGTACTTGCCTAGTAATCTAGTGGTCTGGGGTTCAAGCATCTTCAGGAGATCACCGTATTAGTCTAATTTTCGAAATACAAGCGTCAAACTCAGTTTGTAAGAATATTAAATAATAAAACATAATGTATCTCGTAAACCGATGACTCTTCATCTGCTATGAAGAAATTTCCGCAGCTTTCTCTTAATATTTATCTGTTTTGTTGATCCTTTGCAACATCCTCTTACTGCACAGAATTGTTTACCGAATCAGACATCAAATATTGTCTCTTTGCACGGTGGTAAAATAACAAAATTTGCTTGCAAATTTAAGTGCTGCAATCCGGCCGCATCCCGCAATATTTTCTTGTGTATTGCGAAATTGGCAAACGCTCCCTTTTTAAAAAAATACTCAAAGAGAGTCCTTTTTTTAAATGAGAATTGATAACATTGCCATGAACTGTTAATGTAGGTATATGCCGGTATTTAATGATTAATAAAACAGAAAATATTTTCTTTTTAAATTTAAATCAACAAGCTGTTAATCTTGTAAATATTCGCGTACCAATAAAGATGAAGTGTTATAATGTATTTAAACATCCGTGACATGTAACATAATTAGCCATGTGCCATATGGAAAGGCGTCTCTCGCGAGACGCCGCGCCTAGGGGTTTGACCGCTAGGCTTTTATTTATTTATTCTTAATATAGTGCATACATATGTAAATATATATATGATTTAATATAAATAAAGTAATATCAATAGCATGTTGATGGATATTTAGAAAAATAAATAAAGCGATTTGTGTCTTGGATAAAAATACAGAGGGAACATCGCTGGTACTAGCGTAACGTAATGCATAATAACATATTTGTTACAAATTAAATTTTAAAATTCAAATCTCTGTTCTCAGAGGAATTATGATTTCAAACGGCATTACCACGATTAGCCACGATTGCGGATGCGAGGTGTGAGAGAATATATATTTTTATTTTTTAGCACTACAACAAACCATGAGGCCTAATTACTGTAGCGAAATACGTCATAAAAACACTCAGGCTTGAAACATTACATGGATGTATTGTGACCCGATTGATCGAACTTGGAATCCTCGGTATGAGTAGCCAGTGTGTTGCCCACTGAACTACGAGGGGTTACCGAACTTATATTGCAAGTGTTAACATATATACATATATATTCTAAATAATTTCATATTTGTGGAATTTCCGTGGATTCTAATGATTAAATTGAATTAGATCTAGAATATAAAATAACGCAGATAGTAACTATTTGTAAATCATAAGTATATTTTTAACAAAACTGACTATGTATATATATATATATTTATTATAAACATTGGTGCAGATAGTCGAGACACTCCGTGACATCAGATAATGAAGATAAATAAATAATTATACATAATGTTTCTGCGTAAAATTTCTCTTCCAAGCTGTGCTGAAGTCGAAACAGCCTCAAATCAAATTTGCGCTCGTTAAAATATATTCAAAGCCAACGTTTCGAAGAACCTGTATATTTGTATTCTTGAACATGTTCGGATGCTGCGCTGTGATGATGAAACGCATACAGCATTGCGCTCTCCGAGTATTGTCGGCTCAGCAGGTTCAACGACGCACCGATGAAAGTGAAAGGAATTAAAAAAAAACTAAAAAATTCACGGAGGACTTTTTCAATGTTGAGTATGCACACAAATACGCATTATCTGATGTTGCATTGTTATTAAATAAAGGCACATAAATTACTAAAATATTTGGAAACCAACATATCCGAATAGAATGACCCTTCGTTGGAACTTGGAATTCACCGAGGGCATTTAGAGTGAACACTGCCTACTTGGCGCTACTGTTTTGTTCAGGTTCAAACATCTCTTCAGACAGATCAAATTCCGGATCCATAACGTAACCGCGAAGCATCATTTATGAAGATGAAAAATAGGGTATCAAACAATGTTCCTTCTAAATTATAAAACGCATAAAAAATCTTTTGTGTGAACAACATCAACATCCCAGTATAAGGCTACTATGCATGAAGATGTATTGAGATGCATGAATAAGTCAAGAGAATTAATAACTTTCAAGGAAACCTACATATTTTGAACACATTCTCCGTGTTTACACAAGAGGTGGGAAAGTGAGATGTAGGAAGGGTGATAGGAATTTGGTATAAGGACATAACGATAAGAGCTCAACGACCAACCAGGAAGCACAACTTACCTGGATTTTACTGCTGTACTAACAGATCTTCTAAACTTGTGGATACTTTTTCGACGATTAGCACGAAGCACTGTATATCACCCATTAGTGATTGTACATCTTCGACACGCACTGCGAGAAACCGAATACACAATAGTAACAGTAACTGAACAAATAACAGAACAGTGTAACGAGCACACAGCAGGATATTCACACTCTTTAATAGTTCAAAATTTATAGATCACACAGAAGAAAGCCGTACTCTGAGGTAAGAGTATATGGGGGGACATATAGGTAAAGTAAACCTAATGGAGCATCCACACTCTATCTGTCATAAATATCGAACACCTCGCATTGAAAAATATGATATTTTACAACACACGCAGGGGAAGATAGAAGTCAGCAGAGGCGTAGAATCTAAAGAGATTATCTTGGCTGTGTCTCAGAAATCTCAGAAAGCGGTTCAATACCAAAATTAACTTACTGCAACATGGCCGCTAATTTTCGATAGAAGACGGCACATAAGGAAAATTGTGAAAATTATTGAATTGAAAAATTGAATTATTTTTTTGTGAGCGCTATGATGTCAAATTATGTGCGGGCGCACAACCGCACACATTAGAAAGAATATTGGTATTTAAAAATGTGAACTATAATGAATACTTGGGCCAATACCCGATGGCGTACTTGTATCAACTCAAAGCTCTATAATAATTTCAATTCGCTCAAAATAGGGACAATTATCAGATAGACGAGATCGAGAAGGGCTAGACACGTTGTGATAAGCGAGAATTCCAGGACGCTTCAAAGATCTGCAAGAAAAACCTGATCAGGACTCGATCGCCGGACCACCTGAGAATGATGTAGATGTAGCTAGATTGCAGGTTTGGAACTGGAGAGATGTCTGGAGAATCGACCTGTGACCTGGACAGCGTTAAATTAATAATGAAATAAATGATAATGTATCGATATTTATGTAAGTTAATAGATCGTCATATACCAACTGTTAGAGATAACTCGGTCTATAAGGGAATTTATATATATTTTTAGCGACTATTTTCGAACCTATATGTTACCTTTTTCATACATTTAATCGTTACATTATTTGAAAGAGCCATCTACCTTATTTTTACAGAATCTCAAATTCCTTTGAGTAAACTGATAGCAGACGCAAAAAGGTTCGAAAATTATCGCTAAAAATATTGTCGCTGTAGCATAGTTGAATAATGCACCTTCCCCGGTTAGGAAAGAGATCCAGGTTTGAATCCCGGTAGCGCAACAACAATATTTTTCGATAAAATTGATTTTATATGTACATCTTTCTAATTAATATATTTAATTCAAATTTAGTGCATACATAAATATTTTTACATGCACTAGGCATATTAAGAATAAATAATAATATATTAAATGTTGGTTACCAAGAAAATATTTTATTACACAAAGCCAACACTTCAGAATAATTTATGCATACTTATCTACATAATTATTTTAATACTTTTGAAGAGTTCAAGCATTCAAATTAAGATGAAATAATTTATTTTTGTAGTTGTTATTATTTTTAATTTTTTTGTCATGTTCGTACACCACCACTAATTACCGCCATATAATTCATTGTGCGTGTACGTTGACGGGAACAAGACGTGTGCGAAAGTCTCGCCAAAAAGGGGTGAAATTTCACTAAGAATGTTTTCAAAATACAAAATTATTATTCCTCTACTGTAAATACGTCTAGTTGAGATGTTGGCATTGTGAATCGTATCGCGGAGAGGCTGATACGCCAGCATAGGTACCACACATAATATATAATACAAGGTGTACCGAAATTATTTTTCATAATAAAAATTGTGTGATAAAATAATTGATGTTTGTTTTGCATTTATGCATTAGTCCCTGGGAATTTATTTAAAAAAAAAAAACATATTTTCTAAATGTGATCCGTTATTTCGCTGACACTCTTCTAAACGGGAGTCAACATTTCTGAGAACTGATCCGCACGTATTCTCCGTGATTAATTGGTCCGGAGAGGTAGGACTGTTACCGTATACCTTTGATTTAAGGTAGCTCCATAGAAAAAAGTTGATTGATGTCAAGCTGGGGCTACATGGAGGCCAGTTTATGTCACCTCATCGGGATATCAATTTTCCAGGAAAAATTTCACTCCATAGCGACTGAATTTCCAAGGACGCGGCTAGCGATCAGCATGCCCCCCGCCGCTCTCCCGCTCTTTGTGTGTGTGCAGCGAATGAACCAAAATAAAAAATATTTTTGGGACACGCTGTATAATATTATAATGTAAGCGGTGGTTTTTATAACCATTGCTTGATTGATGTGTCAAGTGCTACATTTTTAGCGAGCAATAATAACACTTGTTGCAAAGCTAATACCAGTTTCGTCGAGGACATAACTATATAAAATATGTAAATCTGACAAACACAAAACTATATATTAACACACGTCTCAAAATAAATTCATCACAATTTTTATGAATTTAATTATGCGGTGAAAAATGATAATAAATTCAATAATATTTTTTTTAGGAAAACATGATTGTGTGTGTGTGATGTAGTTAACATTTTGTATTCCGCTTCTGATTGACCTGCGATGACAGAACTCTGCCGTTTTAGCTACTCTCCTGTTAGACTGTGACGCTAAATTGTTATATAATTATATTTTGTATATTTTTTTTTGTATTAGAATATAATGCATTGATATATATATTATTTATATGATACATTAATAATTTTTAGTTTAGTTATAAATTTGAGTTGGAGACAAACTCAGGGATCAGCTTGAGATTGGAAGAAAGAGACAAAAATTAAAATCCGTGTATACGACATTCGATTTGAGACTCGAGACACAAAGCGTGCGCACACAAGTTACCTAGAACCGTAGATACCTGCAACAATTTATTCTGTAAAGTTACACAAACAGAAGGCATTTCAATTACAAGCATTTATTCCATTTTAACTGCTACTAGGCACATTCAAATTCTATAAACTGACAAACGGAACCTCAATGGACAATGGACTGACGTTTGACATACAACCAGCTTGGTGTATATACTCGAAAAGAGTTGTCTCCAAAGAATCTTGTGGGAGCATAATCTCTCTTTCAGAAATTGTCTCGAGTCCAAAATTTCGTACGTGACACGGGCATAATAATAAGTCCAGCGGAAAATTTTCAAGTTTAATATTTAAAAAAAAAAAAACTACAATGTTTTTCTCATATTTTAATTATACAAAATGTAGTTTAACTAAGCTAATTTAACGCTTTATAAACAATATCATCTAAATGCCGTCCATTTCTCTCAAGATACTCTTGAAATTCATGGCGGATATTTTCTTGTAGGGCCTGAATCGTTCGTGGATTGTTGCTGTAAACTCTCGACTTGAGGTATCCCCACAAAAAAAAAAGTCCCACGGTGTGAGGTCCGGTGACCGAGCTGCCCGGGGTATGTCTCCGAACTTGCTGATTAATTTATTGGGAAACATTTGGTTAACCATTGTCCCTTCTTGTCTGAACTTTTGAACCCAACACCAGATTAGTTGCGTGCTCGGCCCATCACTTACTCGTCGAATATTAAAGTGAGTACAAAAAGCGCGACGCGCACGAACCAATGAATCACCGCACTTTAAATATTGCTCAACCGCGAACGCGCGGTGCGCTCCCGACCAGTGACTCACCGCGACTGGCAAATTAGCAAATCATGCGCGTCGAACAATACCCCTCCCACTTACCTCACCCTGATGGTTTACGAGCAATTACAATTTATTTTGAAATATCATTTTATAATATTTTTACATTTTTTTTCTAACTCAAGAAAATCTAATTTTATAGTTTAGCGTAATATTATATGTTTTTACACTATCTATATCAAGAGCGCTGTAACATTTCTAGAAAATAAAATTTATAAAGCTTCATCAGTGGTAATTCGCATCAGGTTAAATAGTAGATATCAACAGCACAGTTTAATATTTTTTTTTAAATATAAAATAATTTTAAATATGAATTAAATATATTAATTATAAAGATATACATATAAAATCAATTTTATCGAAAAATATTGTTGTTGCGCCACCGGGATTCGAACCTGGATCTCTTTCCTAACCGGGGAAGGTGCTGTTATTAATTAATTAATATATTTAATTCATATTTAAAATATCACAGACCTATGTTCTGAATAATTACAACTTCACAATTAGAATGTGTTCTCCTAAAATAAAATAATTGGTCACAAATGTTTTACTGACGTGCCCCTTCATATATTATAATACACTGAGTATATTATAATATTATACTCTTATTGTATTAGTTAACAATCTTTCATTTATACTTAATGCAACATCTTCTAGTGAATATTTAATTATACAAATTGTTGTCATAGCAAATCGTTAACCTTTATTAAATCTTTCCACCTATCAGTTCTAACTAAACTTATTAGTAGCAGTATACTTAAATAGCATTTAATAATATAAGTTTTAATTATACTTATTCGCAGTGACGTGCAGCAGGTTATGCTGTTACCAATGATATTATACAATCATTTATTTATTTGTAACTATATAATACAATGTAAAAATCTGTTTGGACTGTGCCCGTCTCACTAGAGAAATTCTGTGTCGAGACGGGCATAGTTCACAAGCAATTGTACAATTAATTAGAATTACTAGTAGTAGATAGAATTACATTTATTACAATATAATAGGGGTATATGAAGAACAATTTTAAAGTGACACTTTGTTGCAATAATTAATATAGGTATGAGTCAATATGTTTGGGTGAGTGCACCAACACTGGCTCTACCCATATTACGAATCCAAGTTTTAATATATAGTTTCATGTTCTTGGAACAATTCAATTGATTTAAATCTTTTAGCATTCTATTAAATAGTTTTGGTCCAAAATATTTGTAGTTCTTTTGGCCATATGTTGTATGTGTTCTTGGGGTTTGTAGGTTATTTGTATTTGTCAGTGTGGAAATTATATTTTGAGTTGTTTTAAAATGTGTCTGTTTGTATTTATATATGTTTTTAAGAGTAATATTAGCATATATTTGTCTTATATCAAAGACATCGAATTTATTTAAAATTTCGTCAGTGCTCGTTGTGATTGGGGATTTGAGGATAACTTTTAATATAATTTTCTGAGCTGCTATTATTGGATTAATTGGAAACATAGTCGCTCCACCCCAAGCAATTATACCATGCTCTATGATTGATTGACAGATAGCGTAGTACGCCATTTTAAGAAGTTATATATTAAGGAAATTTCTAATATTTTTTAAAATTATATTGTTTTTTTTATTTTATTTGTAATGAGTTGTGTATGATGATTCCATTTGATAAAAGAATTAAATATAATTCCTAAGTATTTAATTTGGTCAAATATAATATATATTACGAATTTTCGTTTAACTAACTTCTTTAGACGAAATGAATCCGTCGTTTATACGACCATACCATGTATTTATTTGTAATTTTAGAGTAATATTAATAGTGTTTTTAAAGTTTAAATTCTAACTTAAAATAATACTTTCTTACCCATATAAAAATCAATATAAAAAATGTATGGACGTTTTATAGAATACTTTTTATAACTGAACATGATTCTTTTATTGTTTGAAAATCCTTAACGTAATAACTAAAGGAAATAATTATTTTTATTAAAGGTTAACGTAGGAAATAGTTCTGCCAATTATTTTTTGTTTTTACCAAATCAAAAACAAATCCATGCACCAAATGCAAAAAACGACCGTGAAATCAACACGTTAAAAACAGTTAAGATAATAAAATTCGCGAATTAGTAAAAGAGGAAGTAGACACTTCAATGATTTGCACGCAGTTGTATAATGTTATTCTATTAAAAAACAACATAAGTAACGACTCCATACAAAACGGATCAACCGAAAGGAATTTTCAATTCAGTAAATAGCCAATTGTATGACTTGAGTAATGCACTAGTTTAAAAATAGAAGACAGTAATGTGAATAGCTACAATCGGTGGGTTGTCGTGGTAGTTTTTAGAACTAAGCCATTAAAGTTTCTACTCGTACACAGATAGCGCTAATTGAAATAAATCCGTAAATATATGTTCATTATCTATATTGTAGATTGCTTAATTTATATTTGTTTCCTAAAATTTTTAGTGGACAACAAGTACATAACATTAAACTACAATTTAAAAAATATTATTATTGCTTTAATTATACGCCTCTGAGTTACAAAATAAGTTTTAACAAATTTAATTTGATAATGATGATTAAATGATCTTTTAAAATCATACGCATTATGAAAAAACATTCAAAAGCTTTTTTCCAGCGCGAGTTGGGCAACGCCGCGAAGCCTCACTCAGGTGTGTGTTGTAGGTAGGAAGTGACATTTACAACGATACGTGTACCTACGTAACGTTTACAGTGCGAGAAGAATGCATGGACCACTTTCAAAATCATTAAAACATCATCACAGAATTGGGCAACGGATTTATTGTACGCGGCCCAAACTGTGACGTCATGAAATCTCGACCTTGCCACGTGTTCTCCTTTTTTTTATTCACACGTGTCACTGCCTGTGCAGTTTTTGGAGCTGCCATACCGGCATTGTTTCCCAGAATTTCAGACACTTCGACAGCAGTGCTGTAACTTCAGTTTAGGCATCTGGGGACATTTTGTTTTTGAACCCTTCCATTCATAAACAATGATGTATATTTAATATTAATAAAAAACTCTTGTTTGTAAAACCATAAACATAAGATTTTAAACAACCACTGAGATAGAAATTTTGTGTATGCACTTACATATGTTCCCATTATTATGAAAGTAGTCTAAGTCAAGAGATTGAAAAAAATAAGTAATATCAATTATTCCGTGTCACATTGTTTTAAATTAATATAATATAATGCAAATTGTGGCAACTGTTAAACATTTTAAGCGTTATATTCCAGTGTATTGTTGCGACGTTCAATGATATTGTGTTTATTTTGATAATAGAGTAAGTCTAATGTCTTTGACTTATCCCACATTACTCAGCACGATCAAATAATCTATTTTACACAAATTGTAGCAGAACTAATAACTTAAAAAATAGTTTTGCGACCCGCTCTACGTCTAAATATATTCCCGTAAATTCTTCTAATAACTTGGACATTTTAAACGATAGATTACTTCCTTTTAAAATTACACTACGCCAACTTTTTAATAACTATCTACATAAATTGTAGATACATGTGTTTATGCATATATATATTGCATCCCATTTCCCTTTCTATTTTACATGTTTAGTGTAAAAATACTCTTTTGTTTATCAGTTTTTTTAATATATATTATTTTTAGTTTAGTGTAAAACACTTTTTGTTTATCAGTTTGTTATAATGTACTATTCTTTAGTTAATTATATACTATTTCTTAGTTTGTATTATACTCTTCCTTGTTTAATTCCGAAGAAACTTCACTGGTATTATTTTTATATATTATGTTTTATACCAGTATTATTATTATGTATTATTAATGTACTCTTTGATTTTCTCAAAAATAAAAAATGAAGTCATTTCAACCTAATTTTTTTTATTTCCTTGTAAGCTACACGCAACATTTATATGTCAAAATAAATTATAAAAAATCTAATAGAATAAATCAATTTTGAAACATTGTGTTGTGTATTATAAAAATATTTTTTAATCAATTCAAACGCAAATCTTTAAATATCTCGAAACGAAATAAGCATGAATGGGCACATATTAGCATTTTTAAAAATGAAGAATAACTTATTGAAAATGTAATATTATAAATTTTGGAAAGTCGTGTCATAAATCAACTAGATTCAAGTTCATTTTTATTATCGGTAATTTGTGATATATACCACACATTTTAAAAGTATTTGAATTTTAATTTAATTGCATGTACGTTAACAATTGCGAAATATGTAACCACTGTCGGCTTGTTCCAATGAACAATTTGATACAATTGCTCCTCGGCAGTTGCGCCACTGCATAGTGGTCCATCAGTGCAGCATATGCCCATGATGTGTCGGAAAACGAGGCCAGATTGAAGACCCAGAAATGTGTGCACAAAAATGATTCCAAAAGGTTGTGAAAAGACACAGACCGTAACAGATATCTTTCGAGAAATATTTTCTTCATGTCACGTGACATACTTGACAGTAAAAAAAAAAACACCTCGACGTATGAATATATTATACAAAATTTATTTGGGATTTTTTTTATTTCGAATATGATTTTCTTCGACTTTTACATAATACACTTTCCGGTAGACGTGAGTTGCCTTATTTTAAAAATGAAAAGATAATTAGCCGATCGTAAGTATTTAAAAAGTAATTACACTGTAAAATTTCGAAATATCACCATGCAGTAATTTCTGATTTTTTTTACACTTTAGCTATTGTTAAGTTTCAGATTTTGAAAAAGGCATGATTTACAATAAACTAACTAAAGTATTCTACTACGAAAATATATAAAAAAAACTATAATGTAATAATAATGATACTATTCCATAATCACAGAAAAAAATCGCACACCATAGGCATCATCGGATTGTAAAATTAAACTAACTAACCTAACCAACCGAACAGACCAATTTAACCCAAATAGTATAAAAATGTGCATTTTGTAAAAAAAATCTCAAAATTTAGCATGCATTCATCGTGATTTTCAACTATTCTATGATTTGAGTAAATTCGTCACATGTCTCATGTCAAAATATATGGTGAAAATACGAAATTTTAAAATCCTTGTAAATCACAGCATTAAATTTTACAAGAAAATATATATAAAAACACCGTATTCTAAGTATTAACCTACATTGGTTCCGATATCTCATATAAATGAAATCTGAAAATACAATCGGTGTGGGAATATAAAATTATCCTATTCAATCTTAAAAACACCTTTAATACAAATAATTATTCAAATATTTAAGGAATGTGGCATCGCTGAAGGCTCGGCTCCGCAGGCCGAAAAATGCACCGACCTCTGACATTTTGATAAGTGAGGTCAAGAGATTCGCAGCGAGCGTGAGGTAACACGGCGTGGAACGGTCATACATGAGTCCGAGTAGTCGCGAACTCGTTGTATTTTGTCGCGCAAGCAAAGGTGGTATATTATCGAGATAATCCGCAACAATACTTTGGCGATCATAAAATGTTACATCCGAATAAATCTTGTGTTTTAATTTTATCATGGAAATAAAAATATAAATGAGGATATCACAAAAGTGCAGATTATTACAATAATTCGTGATTATATCGATAATACATTTGGTTCGTTATCCGCATTGAAAATCACTTTTTATACAGTCAGTCTTTTATTATATATCCGAAATGTCAGAGTTGAAATAAATCGCATAGTAATTAAATAAAATATAGCTACACTGAGGAGCAGGACCCACTTGTTAAAGAAAACCGCACGCGACTACTGTAAACATTACTCTGAAAGCGTGAGTCACGTAAGCTGCCAAACGAAAGAGACACGAATTAATATTATATGCTGATACCAAATTTGATTTCCGGCACATTTTTGAATTTTTCCACTTATTTCAATAAATTTAAATATCTTTGAATGTTTGAAAGCTGAACTGAGAACTAACTGTATATAGTTGCCTTTTTCTATATAATTTTAGTCTTTTTGACTGATTTAAACCAAATTTTACATAGAAGTTATTGTTTTAATGTTGTTCCAAATTTCGCTCAGTTGTACTCTAGGACCACTGGGCGCAAAATCGAGTGTGGGCAGTTAATTTACCGTAATAAATTAGAATCAAAATTTACATTTGGTTATCTCCAGTTACATGTATGGCAGTAGCCTAGATGGGCACAACGATATATAAATACTATTAAATTGAAAAGAATCATACAATATTAATAATCTGGAAGTGTCCATATACATTTATACATATATAACGGATTATTTTCTGAGGGAATCTGCGTCAAATAGTCAGTACAAGAACCAGAATAAAAATGAGTTAAAATCTTAGTAGGTGCTTAATATTATTAGTTGACGTTGCGATTAACTGTATCTAATGGTAACGGAAGGTGACCTGTAATTAGTTATTTGCTTAATAGTCGGCTTTTTGCACCATGCTAAGTAGTTCTTTGATTATTATAGAAGGATTTTGTTGGTATATTATTAATGATGTTTTTTTTTTGGATGGATGTATTTTCGTGGACGGCTGTATCTAAGATATTTTAAAATTTATATTCATATATATATATATATTTAATTATTAGTTATTTGCTTAATAGTCGGCTTTTCGCACCATGCTAAGTAGTTCTTTGATTATTATAGGAGGATTTTGTTGGTATATTATTAATGATGGTTTTTTTTTTGGATGGATGTATTTTCATGGACGGCTGTATCTAAGATATTTTAAAATTTATATTCATATATATATATAGTTAATTAATTACGTACGTATGTATATTATCACTTAATAATGAATATATATGTATTGAAAATTGTATCACATATGTGTATCTTATTATAAGGATTTAAACGCCGCACCGTCAGGTGCATATTATTATATATTTGTATTCATAAATATTTAATCAACTACAACCATTTTATGAGTGAAAAGGAATAAAAATATTCGATTACTGAGCCCGTCTACTTTGACGGTTAATTGATGTTTTAATACAAAGCCAACAAATTGCACATCCAACCCCCAGCAGCAGGGGAGGGGGTCTAATGGCATTTCCGCCAGCGCGGTATTTTAATTATAAGCAGACACCGCGCCCCGCTGAAGGGCTCACGGTCGGAGACTACCACGCTGCAGAATCCACACTTACTCTTCAACAAAAAAATAATAATTAAAAATCCCTTAAGCTTTTAAAAAATATTAGAGAATTTTTTTAGATTAGATACATATGTGATTGGTAATAAATTAGAAGAAGATCAAATACATGGCGGTTGGCTGCGTCTAACTAATACCGTACAATACCGTAAACAATACGTACTGTTGACGTAATTCGAATACATACCCTACCCTGTCCTCTTTCGTCCATCCAATCATTTTATACCTGTCCCGCTCTGGCCGATTACCTTACATTTCGCCGCCCGGGACCACTCTCCGATTGTGCTTCGACCACGAAGCATTGAGGTTTTTTTGTGCTTCTTCTGCCGCCCTACACTCACGCCGTGCGGTATCGCTTGGACCGCGCAGAGGAAGTTTAATCGTTTTCGGAAGTGCCGTTATCGAGATCTCGGTTCGGCATAATATACGTGCTCGTCAACCGGAGGTGCAATCGACGCCCAACCCAGGACTTCAATGTAAGGTAGACCATATCCATTTGCCTTAGTTTCCTTCAGACTTCCACTTCGGGTTGTGTCAAATATTTAAAACCATTCTAAATACAGTCACGTACCTTGGATCCCCAATACCAATAAAAATACTACGGAGAAGTGATCCAAAAAGGCATAATGAGCATTGCTGATGTTATATTTCTGCCTCCAAAATTTAATTAAATCTCGAGTGCTGTCCGGAAACACAAATCAAAAACGGAAATCAGTGATTACACGTATGTCTAAGGTGTGGTTACTGACTAAGAAGAAGCAGCATGCATTGGATGTTTTTAAAATGAAAAAAATGAGGTCGATTTTAGTAAATTAATTTTAGCGTAGATGGTATAACAATGAACCGTCAAATGCATACTGCATCTGACGCATATACGAGACACAGATTACTTTATTTAATGCGACAGACATCTCAAGGTTTATTCAAACGGGAAGACTTCACGTGGCTGCATTATGTAGGGAGGATGACTGGACAGTAATCACTGAAGTCGACAAGACCAACAGATGTACACAAAAGATAAGGTTTGTGGTACAAAACCAGTAATAATTCAAGAATTAAAGGAAGCTACTCAGGTAACAATTTGCCAAATACGGTTCGTGGGGTTTGCGCACTTTCTTTGATTTCCGTAATTAATAATGTCTGGACCAGAATGGACATCACTTTAAATAGATAACTCAAAAAAATATACATTTATCTTTATTATAAAATATATATTATATATATATGAGACACCATGGAATATTTATAACCTGTCTATACTATAATTGTTTA
Source organism: Eubasilissa splendida (assembly GCA_031772225.1). NCBI lineage: Eukaryota > Metazoa > Arthropoda > Insecta > Trichoptera > Phryganeidae > Eubasilissa > Eubasilissa splendida. The sequence continues at coordinate 2,934,559 of CM062854.1, read as the reverse complement.
TTGTGTAATCTCAAACTTTCCTCATCAAATATGTGATTTGATATGGCTTATTTAATATTCTTCGCTAAAATTGTCGAGCAGAATGTGGATTTTTAATGAAAGCACATTTTTATTGTAAAGTTGCAATTTTAGAACGTAGCTCTGTGGTATTAATACGAATTAAATTAATCAATTAGAAAGATATACAGAAAAAAATATATTTTGTTGCTTCTGTGATTCGAACCTGAACCTTTTTCTGTCTGAAGAAACACATTAACATGTTGATCAATTACGGTGTCGATAAATATGCAGTGTTTTTTTTTAATTAATCCATCTATTATTTTTTTTTTTAAAGTGATCAATACTTAATATACGCTTTTAATATAAAAAAATAAAAACAGAATACTGTTGTCGTACTGTAGAAGTGCTGTCCTCATTCAGGAGCGTTACCCTGCATCACCGGAACATGCTGGGACGTGGCGAGTACGTCATTATCAGAGAAAATCTTTGGGAAAGTGTGACTGAATTTTCATAAACACAAGATCAAAGCTAGACGGTCGGTTACCGCACGGTATAATGTCACCTGGAAAATACTAGCGAACAAAAGAAAAAAAGATTTTTAAGTACTTATTTAATTTGTCACCCATATTCTGTTTCGCAACATTTTCAAAATATTAATGGTCGTGTCTTAAAGCCGTAACTTCAAACGGTACATTAATTATAATTATATTCGACATGAGTGCCGCGTGTGACACTAATGTTCTTTACATATGACGTTAGTACATTACGTAACTAATATATACATTACTAGTCGTGATGGTCAGATAACATCTGGTAAGATCGGAAGCAAAGCACAGGAGGCTGGGAGCCTCGCAGACATGGCCGCGTGAGCATTCATCCGATAGCAATACAGTTCCACTGGTGTCCGCAGAAAACCAGAAACCTAGAACCGACCACCCTTTTCCTGGCCAGCTCTTCGGACACATCTACTAGCACACACATCAGTGGCCTTCAGTTAACTACGTTAATCTTATACTTTTTATAATGTAACAAACAAGTCTAAATACAATCTGTAAATAGATGCAACTATTGTAAGTACTATTTTATTCATAATACGCCCGCTCTAGCTACAAATACCAGCCTCTATATTGGTAACTCTTTATATACACACGGGAGATGCGAGGAGGTATGGGGCCCTCGATTCTCACCACACACATCCTTCTGACACAAATAATCTCTATTTACCCTAACAAGTGTACATAACCAAACACCAATTCACTAAAAACCTATAATAAATACTGGTGGAAGAAATAGATAAAAAGTATTATTGAATGATTTTAAAAGCACAATCACAAAACTTTTTAGCTTAAAAATCAGGATTAAAGCATCGCGCTCGTCTTAAGATAAGTAAAAGGCTACAGCTTGATCTTCTACTTTTAACGATAAAATGATTTTCATCTCTCTCTCCTGGTCGATGTTCTCACGGTTCTCTATTCAACTTCCACAGCATTGCCTCCGCTCTTCGCGAACTTGGGCCTTGTGTAGGGAGACTTGGGCTGTCCATCTTACTGTTTGACTTCTCGGCCACCATCCTTGTATTGTGATCGCCAATTTCTCCAGGCAATCTCCATCTTCTAGCAACATGTCCAAAATATGAATGAATTCTTTACCTGCATGTTGTAAAAGCCTTTCTTTGGCGCGACATTCCTGGAAAATGGGGAACATTCGTTCATTTCTTAGTCCATAGTACGCGAATTATATTTCTCATACCAGTATAGTGTCGAATTTAAAGGATATTATTTATTTAAGCACTTTGCAAGATAAATTTATTTTCTTTATTTGAGAAGAACTTCCTATAACTTATATCCAAAATACAGTGATATTATATCGCCGCTTTGAGCCATTTATTAACTGCATTCTTTGTCACGGTTAAGTTTTTTTTAAGGGAAGATTTTTAGGCTAGTCTAAACCGTATTTATGAGTTCATTGCTGGTTAATATAAATATCGACCCTTCTACGCTGGGACCTGGACTCTCAAGAAGGACTAAATGTAAACAATGCGTACGTTGACCTGATTTGTTACTCTAAAAACAAACGAACATCATAAGGTTATGCATGAAATTAATATTGTATAAGTAGTCGGAACATAACACGCGTAGCATGCGACGCCAACATCACATCTCGAAGGAGTCGAGCATGTCGATTTATTTTCTTCTCAAAATTCACGTTTTGACATTTTATACAGAGCAATGGATTTTCTATGATTCTACGAGAAATGATTTTTATAGGGCAAATTAAATTCGGAATATTGACAACACATTGTCAGATGTGCGTCCTTGATAGTTTATATTCCTTTCAAATTTGCCTACAAAAAGAAATCATTAAACGTTGCGATTTTATGCAATTCTTTTTATAAATTTGTTTCTATTTTTAAAACTCTCGTCATTATCCATTTTATATATTTTTTTTCATTCATATGCCTCTATTAGTCATTACCAAAATGATTTATTTATTATACTCGGTAAATAAATTTCCTTACTAAATACGAAACGACTTGCAATTATCGAAAACTGTGTTGGCAATTATATTATATAAAATTGTCATCGGATTGTACAATCACAAAATGATTCGGCGAATTTCAGCCTCACTTTCGGAGCGAATTGCGGTTTTCTCACTGTCGCACTTTGAATTTGCTTCTTTCGTTTCGTTTTTTCAATTTCAGCACTAATGAAGAATTTTACCCCGAGGGCTTCGGAGAAGGGAGACGGGTCATTAAAATGCGAGCCTTGAAGAGAAAATTACACTCGGCTTAGTTTGGATTGGATTGGACTTGATATATTTTTGAGAATTTTCATTTCTTCTCGAGTTTTTTCTTTTAAGAGTCCTCGTCTCCGTCCGTCGAGACGAGATAGACAGCGACCCTGGAGCGACCGATAATGACCAGTGCACACTTAGCGCGATTCATTCATTTTGGCGTTGTCTTTTCATTTTGTGTGGAACGTACTGTACCGTTTGAACCGCTGATAGCTACACTGTTACGTATTCGAGATCCGTAGATAAATATGTGATAAAAACAAATGTGCCATACTCGTTATCATGGCGACCTACAGATGAGTCTCGATCTATTGACATTCCATGTTCTGTCTGGTTTATAAGATGTTCAGTTATAAATCAAAATATGTTTTTTTTATTAAATGTTATCTCATCATCGTCTCATCTCAGTATCTCCTACTTTTATCTTCTTTTGTTGTGAACTTGGTGATTATTCATCAGTCCAGCGTGTTTTAAGATGGCTTTTTGATTCCTCTCGGATGATTGTGTTTGTCCAACGACTGTCCGTCATTCGAGCGATGAGGTCTCTCCATTGTCATTTCATCTCTTGACGTTTATTTCCTGTCTCTTCGTGTGATGACGAACATAGATATACACGATTATACATACTAGAAATACGCATTGGTTAAAAACATTAGATACTGTACTATATTTTTATTTATTATCTTTGTTTTATTAACCACTAAAATGAGTTTAAATACATCTACGGTAGATGGTTAATAAAACAAAGATAATAAATAAAAATATGAATCTTAACCACAAAGATAATATTGCTGATTTTTAAAGTAGATACAGTACTACCTATTTCGTAAGAAATACCTTAGAGAATTTTTAATAAATAAAATATCTTCTAAATCTAACAAGATTATTTTAGGGCGTGGCATAGAGCAGTTAAATCTTAATAATCGTAAATATTAGCCGTCGTCGGGCAGTAAACCTTTACTTCCGAGCGATACCGCAGCATTATATAAAATTACTTTTACGTCCGCATTGGCGAGAAAACAATAGCGACTGTCGTGTGGATGCACCTTTTCAATGCACTGGCTGACTTTACGATTTTAATTTCCGATCATTGCCCACCGCATTGCGCATTGTACAGACGTCGCTAAAACCGCACGAGTGCCGTTACATGACGTCTCTTCTCAACCGACACGCGGGCCCGGCGATGTGTGCGAGGTGTACCGTGGACACGCGTCATGATAAGTTACAAAATCACCGTAATGATTTTTTATAAGGCGGACCAGACTCGCTTGAATGAGAGAAAGTGATAAATGCTCGGAGTTTTGTACTCACGCACGTCCAAAGATCGAGTCGATGATGTGTAGGGTAACCAACCATTGCTGCCTCAGTTCTTGGGAATAATCAGTTTTGATAAAAATATTTTCATAAAATTAAATCATGGTTAATGTCAATTATTGAGATTTTTGAGAAAAAGTATATATATTAATTATAAAGATATTCACATAAAATCAATTTTATCGGGAAAAGTGCATTATTTTTGATGACAAATTTTCGAACCTATATGTAATACTTTTTCAAATGAATACATCTATCTATCCATGATTTGAAAGCCATCAACATTGTTTTAATTGTTGTCAAAAATAATGTCGGATAATGCACCTTCCCCGGTTTGGAAAGAGGTCCAGGTTCGAATCCCAACAACAATATTTTTCAATAAAATTGATATTATATGTATATCTTTATAATTAATATATTTAATGAATATTTAAAATATCACAGACCGTCTGTTCTGAATAATTACAACTTCACAATAAGAAGTGTTCTCCTAATAATAGAAAATTCTTTGTTCACTGTTCCTTACTATGGAGGGGAAAGAGTTTTGGGTTTCCCCATTCACTGGCAAAGGCTGATTAGTCCTACAATCCTTCTTATAACTAAAATAGAGGCTGACCCTTCCTGACTTCAGTTCAACTGACTACCATCCAAGTTCATCTGCGATGCACAGAGTTATTGAAGATACAGAGACGTCACGTGATGTGTCGTCTTGTACATCAACCAATTTAAATTCTACTATTCTTTAGCAAACCACCATTACGCAACAATTATGTGACAATATTTAATTTTGAAAGTACATAGAAACAAAAGTTTAATTTTATATTTAAATAATTATATATTAAATAATAAAAAATCGAGGGTCTACAAATTAATTTGTAATCATTTAATAATAGGTGAAATTTTGATATTAGAATCGAGAAACACTTGAGATGTCTAAATAGCAACAATTATTCTGAATTCGCCAATCATCTTTTGGAAACAAATCATTCTTTTGACATCAACGAGGCTTTAGAAATTTTACATACAAATACATACTAGGGGTTTACAGTAAGATAAATTAGAAATAAAAAAAGTGTTAATAGCAAAAAATATATTATAAATAACCAAATCACTTTTTAAATTTGTTTTCACAGTAGTTCCTAATTAGTTACCCACCACTTATATAGTTTTTGCATTTTTTAATTTTTGTATACATTGTTTCCTGCAGAAGATACCAAATGTTGATGTATCAATAAATAATGGTTGTAAACAAAGTGTTTTTCTTATTATTTATAAAAATATATGTTTTTAAAATTAATTAACAAATCATATGCACAGTTGGCATTAGATATTAATGACAGAGCTGATAAATTATCGTAAGTTCCTATATATAATAATATTGTGGAAAATTTTCTACACGAACTGTGAAATTTAAGGCAGTAATACTATAAATAATATACTTTATTATGCGTTAATTTTGTTTCACTTTTCTGGAATAAATATTTTTTTACAAATTAGCAAGCAGTTTATTTAAATAATATTTCCAAGACTGACAAATCTATATAATATATATTATCCTACAAAATAAGAGAGTGTGTTATTTTTAAATTGATAGTAATCGATATCCAACAAAATTGACATGTCCAGGTAATTATCATTAATCTTTAAATAGTATCTTGAATAATTAAATGAATGTTAAGAATCATTATTGAGTATTTATTGGAATCATGGGATGACCCATTAAACGATCGACGACAGTCATTAGTGATGATTCAATATTGTCATAATTTTAAACTAAAACTAACGACATATTAATGGCGCCTCTTATTTAGATATCCGGAACGAACAAACTCCCGCTAATATAACAGCCAGTACGGAGTGTGCTAAAAACATCTTTCACGAGTTAAAAATCTTGTATCCGAGAAATTTAAGTTAGTAACTTATTAGTAACATAAGTTTATTAGGAGAACACATTCTTATTGTGAAGTTGTAATTATTCAGAACAGACGGTCTGTGATATTTTAAATATTAATTAAATTGTTGTATCAATGTGTCCAAAATTTAATAAAAATGAATTGATAATTCTGGCGTCTGCTATCAGTTTACTCAAAGGTATTTGAGATTCTGTAAAAATAAGGCAGATGGCTCTTTCAAATAATTAATATCAAAAAGGTAACATATAGGTTCGAAAATTGTCGCTAAAAATATTGTCGCTGTAGCATAGTTGGATAATGCACCTTCCCCGGTTAGGAAAAAGATCCAGGTTCGAATCCCGGTGGCGCAACAACAATATTTTTCGATAAAAATTGATTTTATATGTATATCTTTCTAATTAATATATTTAATTCATATTTAAAATTTAACATAAGTTTATACCTACTAGTAATTCAAAAGGTTAAATTGAACCGAATGTTTCATAAAAACACAAATATATTTTACAATAGAAATCATGTAATCTTTATAAGATTATTTTTTGTGGTAGTGTATTGATTAACAAGGGTTCCGTATAATCGTAGAAATCAAATAAAATCTTTAAAGTGTAAAATCTGTAAGATAATTATTTAGTTTTTCTGTGGAAGAAAATCGTAAAATAATCCAACGGACATGTTATATCTAGAAATTCATTGAGATATCCTAAAAATCAATGTATGATATTTACGCAACTTACTTGAAATAATTAAAAAGCAAGAAAATTAATATCAATTTAAATCATAGTCGAAAGTAATTTTACAATACACTATGGTACGATTTATATTCTAAACTGTCTCCCGCACTCGGCTGGCGCTGAAAATGGCAATCCGATGGTACACCCCTGAACGTATTTTGGAGAACTGAACAATAATAGTAAAAATTGTATTTTTTATGGTCTACGGTACTGGTTGAATTTACACGAATAAAAAATAATATTATTGCAAAATTTGTGTTTTAAAACTGTCTAGTGGCGTATTTGTTAAATGATATAAAATTATATTTTTCTTTGTATGTTTTTCCCATTTATTTGGTTTTTTCAAATTGTTGCTCAGAATATAAAAAATCACTATAGAAGACCTTATTTTGATTAAAAATTTGCGAATTGAAAAATGTTAGGGCGCTAGGAAAATGATCAAAGTGTTTCGAAACAAAGTCTCGAGTATAGCTAGACATTACAGCAGTACGGAGCTCCATCTCACACTGTCAGAAATACAATCGACTTTCTTCGTCGTGAGAATGTTAATTTCATCGAGCCAGGCATGTGGCCACCGAACAGCCCAGATTTAAACCCAGTAGATTATGCAATATGAGATGTTTTTATGGTTTCTGATAAATAGCTAAATATTGTACAAAAAAAAATTACATTAAGAATTATAATTAATTATATTATGTTTTGAAATAACTCATGTGTTACGAGATGTTCACACTTTTTTTGGGCCATTCTGTATAGTAGTACAAGTATTTATAGAAATTTCCTTTTAATTTCTTAACCTTCTATGTAAATGTATGTACTTAGTTAGATTAGTCTATATTATCTTGTTAAGAAACAGGTTGGGTCCAATCCAACCGATAATTATTAATAGTTGACATAATACATAATAAAGTTATTTTCTATTATTGAATTATAATATTAAAATTATTTTGTAATCAAAATATACATTTAAAAAAAAAACTTTACATGCAATATTTAGACAATTTAAAATACAGTCGCATTACATTCAAACGCTAGAAGTTGAACGGCATTGAAAGCATAATTTACGATTCGATATTTTTCCACTTCCACACGTAGCACGTAGCACGTAGCACAACATGTGTTTCGACCCGATAATTAACCGGTAGTTGGGCAAATAATTATTTGAATATATTCATCGCGTGTTCCTCGCAACCAAAACAATAGAAAGAAATAGAACGTGAAAGAGAACTTCAGTGCTGGGGGTGGGTGAGGGTATTCTGAATGTGCGTAAATAAAATCAGAGCATCGTTCACCCGCGGCCCCTTCCCGCCCCTCTCACGATTCTTCGAAATATTGGACTTGTGACTTAATATAGCCTATATTGAGGTTGGAATTGGGCCAAATTATTAGATAATGCGGCACTAATTATTTGTTTTATACTTTTAAAATTAGCAATATTAACTATGTGGTTAAAATTCATATTTTTATTTATTATCTTTGTTTTATTAACCATGAGTTAGGTACTAAAAAAATATATATTTTTTTTAAATAGATTTTTTAAAAATAGATTCTGATAAAAAAACAATAATATATGTTTTAGTTAGTTATGACATCCTGAAGAAGAAAATGGTATTTTTCGAAACCGGTAGATGTATTTAAACTCAATTAAGTGGTTAATAAAACAAAGATAATAAATAAAAATATGAATTTTATTTTATTTTAACATTAAATACAATTAAACTTTTCATTTTCATCGAAGTTAATTTATAATGCCAGCTTAACCCCGAAGTAATAATGAAATAATAATAATAATTAAAGAGAACACATTCTTATTGTGAAGTTGTAATTATTCAGAACAGACGGTCTGTGATGTTTTAAGTATTAATTTAATGTATTTATTAGAAAGATATACATATAAAACATATTCGAACCTGGATCTCTTTTCCAATCTGGGGAAGGTGCATTACCAACTATGCTACAACAACAACAAATTTTCGAACCTACATGTTACACTTTTTAACAAATGTTTAAGAATGTTTTAATTAATTTTAGAAATTTCGTGTGTATAGATTGGGTGCGATTTATGAAACTTCATTCTCCATATTACAGATTTTACTCAATATTTTCTCTGCATTGCTACATGCCTAGTTCTAGAAACAGAAGAATCATCGTTAGTCATTTGTTTTAGACACGTACAAAAGTATATTTTTCAATAAATGAAATCGAATATCTAACTTACGAGCTATCTAAAACTCATTTATTAATATATTACAGCGTGTTCTAAAAGTCTTTTTCAGTTAAGTTCATTCTCTGCACCAACGCAACGAGCGGGAGAGAAGCGGGGGGTATGCCAATCGATAGCCGCCTCCTTGGGAATTCAGTCGCTATGGAACGTACCCTTATCAGTTGTTCGTTAAATTTGAAAAATGATCTGGAAAATTGATGTTCAGACGAGGTGACATAAACTGGCCTCCATGTAGTCCCGACTTGACACTAATGAACTTTTTCCTACGGGGCTTTTAAATCAAATGTATACAGTAACAATACTCCCTTTCTGGACCAATTAAAAGAAAATATTCGAGAAGAAATGGCAGTAATCATGGAGAATACGTACATAAAAATTTTGCCTCCCGTATAGAAGAGTGCCAGCAAAACAACAGATCACATTTTAGAAAACATAATTTTGAAGAAATAAATTCCCAGGGACTGTACTTAATTGCGAAATGTATTTTTTTATTTTTAAACCCATCCATTATTTTATTGCAGAATTTTTATTATGAAAAAATTTTTTGGGTCGCCTTGTATTTCAAAAAAATGACACGTTTCCATAATCCTCGATAGCAGCATCAAGGTTGATTCGCGTCAGTTGCTTCAATATTCACCCTGTACTAAATGCAATGTTTTAAACATTATCGTCGCTCTTGGCGTGTGCCGCTCTCCGTGAGTCGCACATTTTTTGTTTAAAAAATTTCTTATCGAATAATTCACTCCGCTAGAGGCATTATTCTCTCTAATCGTACAGATTTCGTTTTCATTACGATTTACAGTGTTGACGAGACGTGACCGTGTGGAAATTTCGACGTGACTGGATGGAATCCAGGATAAAAACGATAGTGAGAAAATTTTGTAATATTTATAATCGCAATTTTTCGTTGAACGTTAAAATAATCTACCAGCGCAGATTGTTCTGCCTCCTACGGATGCAATGCAATTTAAGAATCTGCACTACAACATTACGTATTCAGTTTGCCCAATTAGTGTACTATGCAAATGCTGAGCAACGTTTGTTACCGATGTGAATAACGTTTCAATTAATAAAGAACGGAATGGCCGATTGAGATCGGAATGACAGTCGACATATCGAGCATCCGACAATCTCAGCCACCTGTTGCTCGTTCAAATTACACAACCGGCTTCTCGTGAAGACTTGCGATCGGACACATTTGAGAAAACTTTATGGCCGCCACGGAATGAGACACGAAAAGATACAGCGGGTGCGCGAGTGGCGCTCGAGATTTGTTGATTGAGATGTAAACTCAGACACGCGTGCGCGACATTCGATTTGACAGAAGGACGCGACACATGAGCGCTAATGTCATCCAAAACCATTGATACTTACAACTATTTATTCTGAAAGTTATTTCGTTGTATTAGCTGCTGGGGAGATTAAAAGATTAAAATTCACCCAATTGATAAGAGTATTATTTTTATTGTGAAGTTGTAATTATTCAGAACATAGGTCTGTGATATTTTAAATATGAATTAAATATAATTACAACTTCACAATAAGAATGTGTTCTCCTAAAATAATAAAGTTGTATCAATGTGTCCAAAATTTAATAAAAATGAATTGATAATTCTGGCGTCTGCTATCAGTTTACTCAAAGGTATTTGAGATTCTGTAAAAATAAGGTAGATGGCTCTGTCAAATGATGGAACGATTAAATGTATTAATATCAAAAAGGTAACATATAGGGTCGAAAATTGTCGCTAAAAATAATGTCGCTGTAGCTAGTTGGATAAAGCACCTTCCCCGGTTAGGAAAGAGATCCAGGTTCGAATCTCGGTGGCGCAACAACAATATTTTTCGATAAAATTGATTTTATATGTATATCTTTATAATTAATATATTTAATTCATATTTAAAAATATTGTTGTTGCGCTACCGGGATTTGAACCTGGATCTCTTTCCTAACCGGGGAAGGTGCATTATCCAACTTTGCTACAGCGACAATTTTCGAACCTATATGTTACCTTTTTGATATTAATACATTTAATTTAATTACAACTTCACAATAAGAATGTGGTCTCCTAAAAAAAAAACTAATAATTGTTTAATCAGTCATGTGTTCATTTCGATCAGTAATACGTTTTTAATAAAATATTAATAACTCTATTAACTGAGATGAAGAACAATGGATTCGCAGAAAGTCAGACTGCCGGTAAATATTATACATCCGCTTAAATTTTTTGCGTCATACATAACAGGATATTCGAAATAACATTATTTATAAAAATGAAGAGAGAATGAGGCATTGTTTATTAAATAAGACATGTAGGTGAAAGTTATCGTATCAATATTTTCAATATTTTTAGCACTATTTACAAACTCACCTAAAACGCTAAAAAAAAAGGTATCAAGTGAAATAGTGCCACCGAATACACTAAATTATACTGAGATGTTAAAGTGTGGAATATATATATAAGGCTTATTCGATCGAATGATTAGGATGCCAATCTGCAAGGACAAATGTTGGACTTAATATAATCGGTAACTAAGTTATTACTATTTTCAAAATGCGAGATCTTTTTATCATTGAACTAAAAATATTGTTTTTTTTTGTATGTCCATCAGTGAAGATGTGGAAATAATTCAGACAAAGTTGGTATAGTCAAAAATGAAAGAAACAATGGTATAGATAAGTAGATTTTTTTTTTTTAGGAGAACAGTGAAGTTGTAATTATTCAGAACATAGGTCTGTGATATTTTAAATATGAATTAAATATATTAATTAAAATAAGGTTGATGGCTCTGTCAAATAATGGAACGATTAAATGTATTAATATCAAAAAGGTAACATATAGGTTCGAAAATTGACGCTAAAAATATTGTCGCTGTAGCATAGTTGGATAATGCAACTTCCCCCGGTTAGGAAAGAGATCCAGGTTCGAATCCCGATGGCGCAACAACAATATTTTTCGATAAAATTGATTTTATATGTATATCTTTCTAATTAATATATTTAATTCATATTTAAAGTAGATTTATAATTATAATATTTTATCATACACGAGCATGCTACTAACTTGAAAAAAATTCCTACGCTAGAATAATTATTACATATAAATAGATTACTTTTATTATGGTCCTGTAATTAATTATATCAGGCGTTGCATGAATCAATTCGCTAGCTATATTTCTGTGCACCGCAAGTCGAAGGACTTTACTCTTGAAATATTTGACAATCGTGAATGAAAAGTCATGAAATTTACATATTATTTTACGCCTTTAAAGCAGCCGAGATTACAAACGTACGCAATCAATAAAAATAAACCATTATCAATTAATGAACTAAATAAATATGACGTGCAACCTTGAAATTTAAATATTGGAACTGTGCGGTAGCAATGACCCCATTTCCATTAGTTTGTGCTTTGCAAGGATAACGCATTACAGGGTGGGTACGAATAATATTCGATATTTTTGTTAAAACGATTAATTTTCTAAACGACATTGTTTCACGTTGGTACAAAACGAAGATTCATTCAAACATTTCGACCCCTCCTACGTAAAGTATCGCAAGTAAAAAATGACATTTTTAATCATTCTTATTTGATACTTATTTAGGTGGCAAATTAAAAAAAAATTATATTCTATGATAAAGGTACTAATAAATATAATATTAAAAAAATTATAGCCATTTAAACATGTATCAAATACGTGCAAAATACTAGAATGATTAAAAATGACATTTTTTACTTACGATACTTTACGTAGAAGAGGTCGATTTCAATGCGTGTTAATTGCTATTAAAAGTAAAATAAACTAAATTATCTTATTGCATTCTAAATTTCCATTATTATTATTATTATTATTACACGGCGAGAAGTTTCTCACAAAATAAAATACGCGGATACCTGTGTTTTAATATTACATCTTATTACATAAATGTCTACCGACGAAATATGCATAAGATTCCGCTTGAATTTCCACTTTCCCTCTTAACGTAACCTCAAATTACAGATCACGATCGCAACAGAGCCGTTTCCCGCCAGAATGGTGTTGCCAAAGAAAAATAAAAATCAACGGCCCGACGTAGAATGTCAGTTCTCGAAAGACTTGCGAGTATTTTCATCGAATATTCGAGCGTCACATTCGGACGATTAGAAAATTAAATTGCAATAATGAATTTGAATAAAAAGTAGACAAACCTGCTTTCGACACGGAGGCTGGAAGACCGATCGTCACCGCCGCTGAGAGCGAGCCCAGTATCAGAAGTGCCACAATACTGTATCCTTTCATTTTCGTTCGCTGTCCGTAAACTCGATTAAAACGTTTTAAATTAAATTATCGACCGAATTAAAAACACCGAAGTTTAAATATTTCGTTTTACACATCTATCGTCGAGATGTTTTGATAACTTCTCAATTGAAAATGGTCGTCCGCATGCGCAAAAAGCGAATAGTCAACTGACTCCGATAATTCTAAATTCGAAACGCTTCGTTCGTTTACACGAAGTGCACATCAATGGGCGCTGTCGACATTAGCGCATAATAGAACAGGCGCCTACTCGGGGGCTAATCGAGCAAATAGTGTGCAGAGAGCAAAGCTCGACCTTCTGAATAATTTAATGGACGAATAAAATCGAGTACATCGTAAAGCGACCGAAGCCCGTGCGCGCGCGTGTGTAACTAAGTTTCGGTCAGCCGGCCGATGGAAGGAGTGGAAAATGACCGGGGGAAGTTTTTTAGCGGACGGCAAATTCTATTCTCGAGACGTTGCGAGGCTTCAACAAAAAAGTCGCGGCAGTCGGATGGCTCGCAACACGTCATCCTTGAAAACCCGGCGCTGTTTGCGGGCGGCAGGAGACGGCGGAGGACGTCGCGGCTTCAGAACGAGTTTGTTTTGGATTTTTTTCACGCGGACGCGGTAAACGGAATGTTCGTAGCTTCATGGGAACTATTATCTGCACGGCTAAAGGTCTAGGTGGCGGCAAATACTCACCGTACATATGTCATAACTGAAGATGTCTCAATCACCGAAATTATACCAACTAAATATTTACCGTCTGTCTATATGTTTTCAAATATTGTTAACACTCTAATCAAGGATACCGATGTAATATTTTCGGAATATATTAGTGTAGGTTTAGTTTTAATTTATTAATAAAAACGTATTATAAAAAGCGCTACAAAAATTTATTTTAACAGTATATTTTCTGGTCATGCAATTATTTTAACAGTAATTCTGAAAACTCTCATAGTTTTTAAATTTTAAAATATACTTAATATATAGTAACAGGTTTTTCAGTCACAATATATAAGTTAAATTATTTTAACTTTGATTCGGTAATAGAAAATTAATCCTACAAGATAAATGGTTATTTTAATTAAGTGATATTTCATTCCAAAAAATTGATTTAAAGTAATATTAAAAAAAATGATTTAAAATTAAACCAAAGGTAATTATTATATAACTGAAAATTGCAAAGGACAAAAAACTGAGCTGCCACTCGGACTTAGACCCCGACCTTTTTATTGAAGGTAGTCTGCTCTATCCAACTGAGGCATGTCAGCCATGGTTATCTTCGCTAGATTTGTTCCTTACATCATTCGCACCACATAAGTACGTACTTCAGTGACACACCTATGTATTACAGTAGAAAGTTATCGACTTATTGTTTATTTTATTGCAATGTTTATAAGACTTAATTATATCGAGGAACGACATGTACTAAAGAAATGCAACTTCACTGACAAAAATATGATTTAATTCACAATATTTTGAATATGTCCAAATTTCTGTAAGAACACAATTGGCGGATTTTATCCCCAGAGGGATTGTTATCAATACATTTTATAGATGTCTTATAGAGACGAAGTTATTATATTTTATATGGGAAGTATGGAAGTCATGGGAATTACAGGGCTTACGACCTGTCCTCGGCTGTTACCAGCCTCTATGAGACATCTATAATATGTGTTAATAATTTAATAGTATTATTTGAAATTTAATTTAATATATTTTACAATTAAAACTATTTGGTAGATTAGCTGTAACCGAGCAGGTACAGGACAAGGATTCGATTCCCGCACCAGGTAGACGTTATATATTTACCGACAAGAATATTTGAATTTTTCATAAAAAAAAATTTAACGTATCTAAATGCAATTTGAAAAATGTTTCATATCCATTGAGAACGACAGGGTCATTCTTATATTGTACATATATCGCAAATTGTTGTTTTATCAAAAGACAACAACGCGCGGTAACTGTTGAAACCCGCGTCTCCACGATTGTTTACGCCTTGACGATACAAAATTTGTTTGCAAACATTTTTAAATATTGATCGAGTAATCGGTAAACGGGGGATACTAGAATCGTGACACGCGATGAGGTCACTCGCTGACCACCGACAGTAAATCAGGAGGTCCTTCCATTATACATTGACTAATTTATCATCTTTGTCGTTACTCAATAGCTAGCGATCTAATAAACTAATTTGTAATGGCAGTATTAATTAATGTCAAATAATATCATTTTTATGGTCCGTTACTATATATATAACTTGAGATACGATCTATGTTGAAGATACGGAGCATTTTCGTGGATGTTTGCATTTAGTTAATGAGAGATGCATATCTCTTCACGTTGCATTATTTATACACTAAAATGATAAATCATAATCTTGGTTTGGTTTCAAAACAAGATTGTATTTACGTGTTGCTTTTAAGGCTTGTTGTACGTTATTTGGCTAGTGAAATGGTCGGTAGTTCAAACCACGTCCAGGTAGCAGCACGTGACAAGAATATTGATGCGACATATTCAACGTTCGCATGTGTATTTAAAAAAATTATAGTATCAAATTAAACGTCTGTAATTTAAAACATAAAGTATGTATTATAATCACGATTCTATTCACACTGCGTTATTTACGCACCCACAAGTAGACACATTATCACAGAATAGATGGATCTATATTATTACAATGAAGTTCTAAATAGGGTGGATCACACGGAAAAAATGCAAGAGGTGTAGCTAATTTGAATATAATAATTCCCAAAATCACCAATGGATCGATCACATTAGAATTAGTTGTTACTACACTGAAAAATAAACTACTTGGGGTCTTTACAAAACAGTATGCATTCTCCCAATTTGGAAGAAGTGATAAAAAAGTGGCTTATCAATAATGATTTGTTTTACTTGTAAGCATGGAATGGATTGTTGAACTGTGACACTGTTATATATTATATTAAATGTAATAATTGATGTGAATGTACCTGCAGACAAACGTCGCGCAAGATGTTTAGTGGGTCTAGACTAATTATATATATATATGTATGTAATCAACAAATCAAAACATCGCAATCTCTGAAGTGCGTATTCCCAGTATTCCTATAGAGCCGAGATATAAATCTTCACCGACAATGTTATATACAAATTAAAAGTAACCCAAAAAGCAATGGAAAGGCCTAAGCCCTGTACATCTCAATGGTCACAAAACTGGTGAAGGGCTGGACATATCTGTTGAAGAGATTATGGATATAGGGTAATGACGGTTCTGGAGTGCTGGCTTCATACTGGTAAAATAAGCGTTGACCTCAAGTTCAATGGAGCGAGGTATCAGAAAAGTGGCGGACAACAGACGAATGAAGGGTTGAAAATAGAGAGATAGATCCTTGAGGAAGGCCTATATCCAGTATTGGTGATATCATTGTAAAGTGTGTCCCAACAAGAGTGGAAAATGTAAATTTGGCGCAATTTTTACTGTTGTGCTTTGAAAGTCAAACCGTTATGATCATTAGAGAGTCCGCCATTATTAAAGATGGATTGCTATTCTTATTGTTAAACATTTTTTCAAAAATGGTGTAAGTTTGACTACCACGAATCACAAATGGAGTCCAAGTGCATCAACTGTGAAGAGAAAAGAAACTGGGTCGACTACTAATGTTAGTCTATAGATATGTGTTTGTCAAGGTCATCCAGGCTGTTCGCCAGAACATGCATTTGGCATCGTACTCGAGAATTGAACATTTCAAGAAATATTTTGTGCTTCCAACAGGACGGCGCCACTCGCCATACATCACGTGAAACAATGGCATTATTGCACGAGACATTCCCTGGTCGTGTAATCTCCCGTTTGAGCGACCAGAATTGGCCGCCTAGATCGTGCGATTTAACATCTTTGGACTTCTTTCTCTGAGGTTTTTTGAAGTCAAAAGTTTATGTCAACGAGCCCACGATCACCCAAGCCTTGAAAGAGGAGATTAGACGCTGTATTACTGAAATCTAGACACAGTTATGCCTAATCATTTCTCCTAAAGGACGCAAATGTGTCAGCAAAGCCGAGGAGGGCATTTATCAGATATGTTGTTCCACTCATAATTCTCACATGTCTTTCTTTATGATTAAATCAAAATTGAAGTATTTTCATAATAAAAACTGTTTTATTTAAAATTTAAATTGTGTGCTCTTGTTGGGACATCCCTTCTTGTAAGAACCGGCTAATGTGTTTCGTCTTCTTCTTCGTGTGTTCACAATGTTCAATGGTGAGCGTTCTGATACGTCTAAAACTTGGTACACAATACGTCTCCATTCCTCCCGGTCTTGAGCCATGTTGATCGCCGCATTTAAAGGGTTATTTTCTTTACTTGATCTATCCATCTAGTAGAAGACCGCCTCATTGCTCGCTCTCCCTCAACTGACTCTGTGAACACGAGCTTTTCATCGTTTCTTTTGGCAACGTATTTCTATCTTATGTTCAACAATTATACATTATAATTTTAATTATTGAACACAATTTGTTGTATTAGAAACTACACATGTACAGGTATGTGTTCAGTCTCGCTGGAAGTAGTTAACTTTATATGCTATTGTATATAAAAACATGTCATAATTAGATTTTATTTATTACACAGCGAATACCGTAGATTATTGATAAGGGGAGGGTACAAAGGGAACGCTGCCCTAGGCACCTAAAGAACACATACGCCACTGCAGTCTAGTACTTTAAGTTTTGAAAGTGGAGATTATGAAAAATTAAAAAGTGAAAAACGAATTTTAATAAGAATGTTCACATTTACTTTGAGCTTTAGTAACTAATGATTTTTTTATACGTTCCGTTGTAATTTACGTGGTCAAATTTCTTAGAAATATTACCTACGTGCGCGGTGAGAAGATCCCAAGGTAAAGATTGAACACCTTTTTTAACCCCTTCAGACCTGATGCACATTACAATGTGCACTAAGTGTGAGTGGAAGCCGTCGTGTTCACTGGCATGATCCGTATAAGATAATCTATTTTATCTTCGTCTCTGATACTTGTTGTTGCGTAAAAGCATAGATGCCGGAAGAAACAGGATATTCGGAAGGAAGTTTGCATCAATCAGTCTCTGGCACTCAGGTGACGTAAGTTCACAATCCGTTCAGAGGTCGTCCTCGTTCGCACTGTAATAGACTGCGATTCACGTACGTACGTTCAGGCCGTGATGATGGCAAGTGCGGGGTGAGGAGGGGAGGGAGGTGGAAGACACAATACACTAATTTCGTTCAAGAATAAATATATGTCCCAAACACTTTTATGTTAACCAAATTTAGTGAAATATTAAACAAATCGAGACAACACGCGACGCGAAGCTAAAATGGTGCATGTTAGACGATTTCAGTAATTAAAATCATTAATTATATATAACTTACGCAATATCCATTATAAATCATTGTTTTACTATATTATGATTTCATTTTACCGACATATTGAGTTATCTAGCAAATATCTGATGATAAACTTCAATTTACATTGCCAGGACAACACTGTATATATCAGAAGTGGAGTCTACTCCATCCCACACAATTAACTTTGAGTATTTAATAGCAATATAATTGTATCTTATGTTTATCATGTTATATTATAATATATTCGCCTCTGTTACAACAAAAACATGTATGTCAATAAAGTTTCAATAAATAAATGTGCGTTCCATTTCAATCACATGCAAAATTTGATAAAATAAAGATTACTTTCCATTGTTATAACATTGAACATAATGCTAAATAATACATACTCGTATATAATTTTTTTAAATAGTTAAGGTGAATTATTTTCTTGGGTTCTCCTTCTTTTACTATCCATTTATTGCAATAAATGTAATGTGCATCTATGTTTTACTTCCAAAACTAATTAATTGTTTTGTAAAATTTAATATAACACGTAAAAAATTTTATAATATTTTTATTTTTTTTCTAAATTATAATATTAGTTAGTGTTTTTTCACATACCCTATGCAACTCTTCTCTAATCAATAAATACGTATTTGCAAAATGTTTTCGAGTTTTCATTAAATTCCAGTAATATAAAAACACCTTAATAATCAAAATGTCCGTACACCGATACGTTTTGTACATCGCAATGTGCATAGTGTAACTTCTATAAAATAAACAGTATAAATATTTCCTTTTTTAATGCACAAATTTGAGTAAAAATATTATATTTGTCCAAGGGTTTGAAGGGGTTAATATCTACAATAAATATCTTACTGGTGGAGTATGCTCACAAGCAAAATGTAAAAAGCGTTAATTGCAGCGGTGTAACTAATTTAAAGAAATATCACACGTGATTGATTTCATAGAAAATATTCGAAATTTTTTCCTATCGTTAGAGAGGTAATTTGGTTTAATATTGTATAATGTTAAGAGTACGATTAACATTCGTTGCTGATTTTTATTAACTTATTATTTTTAAATATCAGGGATGTGTTTTTATAAAACTAGGACATTAAATTATCTTTTGAAATTAGCAAAATTAACTTTGTGGTTAAAATTCATATTTTTATTTGTTAACTTTGTTTTATTAACCGCTTATTGAGTTTAAATACATCTACCGGTTTCGAAAAATACAATTTTCTTCTTCAGGATGTAAATACTAACTAAAAACATATATTATTGTTTCTTTACCAGAATCAATTTGAATTGTGCTGCATTTTATATTGGTAAATCGGGTAGAAATTTTAAGAGTGAAGGAGCATTTGAGGTGTTTGAACAACAGTGGGTTTTCAGAATTTTCTAATCATTTGATAGAAAATGGTCATTGTTTTGATAAAAAATTGGGAATGTCAATTTTGCATATAAATGGTGTTGGTCACAAGTTAAATAATTTGGAATCGTTGGAGATGAATAAAGCGTGTAAAACTAATCAAAAAATTATAAACAACCAACTAAATTTAACTATGAGTCGCATTCTAAAATTTTTTCCTAAATTCAAGTAAATTTGTATTAAGTAACAATTTGAGTTAGGTACTAAATTTATTTTTAAAATAATTGTTGTTTTTTTAAAAATCGATTCTGGCAAATAAACAATAATATATGTTTTTAGTTAGTATTGAAATCCTGAAGAAGAGAATGGTATTTTTCGAAACCGGTAAATGTATTTAAACTCAATAAGTGGTTAATAAAACAAAGTTAACAAATAAAAATATTAAATTATCATTTAAAATATTGCATCCCGTATTTTAGACAGTACAGTTCAATTATATCAATTCCCTCAGTTTGCCTTCTAATCAGATAATGTAGAAATAATTTTTCCGAGACCCCACTGAGTCAGAATTACCATGCGAGCATGCTGCATGCCTAGTGGTAGGTATAATATTACTTCTTATTAAGAGGGAAAAAAATTCTAGTAGAGTTCTATTTTTACATCCCGTTCGAGTTTTATGTCCTCTATATCTTATTATTTATACTTTTTTGGTACATCACTTTGAAATATATTTAAAATTGCATGGATTATTAAATTGCAACCCTATAAAAATGCACGATTTGTCAATATTTTGACAAATAATATCGATAATGAATTTTACGCTTTTAAAAAACTAACAAATATTTATAATAATACAAATTAAATGTATTAATTACAAAGATATACATGTAAATCAATTTTATCGAAAAATATTGCTGTTGCTAGCGGGATTCGAACCTGGATCTCTTCTAATCCGAGGAATGTGCATTAACCGATTATACTATATTATTATTATGTTAAAAATATCGTAGACCTATGTTGTGAATAATTACAACTTCACAAAAATAATGTGTTCTAGTTATTAAAATACATATAAGATAAAAACTACATAAAGATTATATAAATAAAATATATAATATAAACACAATAAATTTACCACTTCACTAGACCCTGATTTACGGTGGTATTGTATAATATTTCGCACTGATTATAATAATATTAAATAAATCAAATGACAATATTTTATACGTTTTGTTTACAAGGCCTCTAGACACACGAAAGTAAATAATCCGGTGATTTAATATTGAATCCATTAAATATGCCTGTCTGTGGTTTTTGCTGTCTGCATACTGTGCTTATCCACCGTTCTAGTTACGTATCACCCTTCGCTAGAACCTTCTTAAGGCTACGTACTTCATTGAACTTAAAATCATAAATAAAAATAATAATTACACAAGCAAGCTGTGGTGTAGGTACCCATTTACGAACTTGACTTAACATGTGATGAAAATAATGAATCAATCCATCGAAAGGTTAGCTGTACACAATACACTCACAAAATTCGAAAAGAATTGTTGATAAATGCGGTTACGAAACGTCAGATTTTTCGAGAGAGTTTCTCGACAGTAGCCTCAATTTCTGTTAAATGAGGACTTACATAATAATACGATCTGTGCGCGCAATCGCGTCCGGCGTCCGTGCAGCTGGCCGAGGAGGAATGCGGCCAAGATGAAGATGCTTTAAATATATATATAATATAATATAATATAATAACCTGGCCGTGTCCAACCGTGACAAATACTTTATAGCACCAACAAGGAATCGAGATCTGTTTTGAGATACTCCACCTACGATTTGTTGAGTTACGAGAATGTGTTATGTTCGTGACGTCAATACAATCCACTTCGACCGCATGCAAATTGGATTTGATCACGGAATGTCCACAATGACTTTAGACATTTGATTTACATTTTTTAATTTATCTGAACGTGTCAAGCAATTTATATCTGAGTTAAGTATTTATATATTAATATAAAAAGGAAAATCATACAATATTTAATTCGTTCGTTAACTAATTAAATCATTTTTAATTGTGTTATATTATGAAACTACAGCTCTTGTCAGTGGTTCTTTAAAAATAGCATAGCGTTTAAAATAGCAATAAATTTCACGTTGACACGATAAGACTGACTTATTTGAAAAAATCTATTTATTTTAGTATCTATGGTTACAACGACAAGGACAGAATATTTTTTTTTCGAACCATGGTAGATTTGAAGTGTTCCAAAATGTAATGCGGAAAAAAGGTTTTATACGGTTATTGAATTAATCTAATCATTATTTATTACAAATCATATTACTAAAAAGGGTTAATACGTATGGGTATTAATTAATATAAATGTAAATTCCTAAAATGTATTACACTAATGATAATTATATATTTATCTCTAGTAGAATTTTATTATATGATATAAAAGAAACCAGTTATGACTATTTCTACATTTAAAAAAAATATATTATTAGAAGATATGATGAGATATAATACATTTTAAACATAATCAGTAATTATATATATATTTTGATTTATTTATTATCTTTGTTTTATTAACGACTTAATTGAGTTTAAATACATCTACCGGTTTCGAAAAATACTATTTTCTTCTTCAGGATGTCATAACTAACTAAAACATATATTATTGTTATTTTTCGAAACCGGTAGATGTATTTAAACTCAATTAAGTGGTTAATAAAACAAAGATAATAAATAAAAATATGAATTTTAACCACAAAGTTAATATTGCTAATTTTAAAAGTATATATTTATTTTTACATTTTTTTCTTCTCTGTGAGAGTCGAGACTCGTGTATAAAGGAATGAGTATATAATTTGTGTCTGCTAGTTTATACACATATTTTTTGATTTCAAATACAAATTTATTATAGTCTGTAATTTTTCTTATTGTGATGGGAAGATTATTAAAGAATTAGATGTCTTGATAAATATAGTGATTTTGGGTTGCGGTATATTTAAGTTTTGGAATATCAATTTAGTCTGAGTCTTGTAGATCGGAAATTGTTTCTAATATTTAATATATTTTTAATTATTGAATTTTTTTGTGTATGTCCATTATTTTTGAAACTTTGAATTCTGGTGATAAAGAAAAATTCTCACTTAAAGAAGTGCAGTATACCTATAGTTTAACTGAATTGTCAAATATGGGGTACCATTTTTTAAAGATAATTTCGTATTCCATAATTACAATAATAATAAAAAATTAAGAAAATATATATGAACAATGAAGGTTTATGATACATTATACATTATTATACCAAGCTATCATTCTGGCGATAGTTTAGTAAGGAAATAATTACTAATATTTTCTTAGAACTTTATTAGATGTTAAGTTGACACTAAATTGGTAATGCAATTTGTGAAGTGCAATTAAAACTATTTTTAATTTTATCTGTGATTGGCGTCAAATAAATTATTGGCAAACATTATCATTAACAAATTTATTTTACTTAAATAAGTACTTAACTGGATATCTTTACCTTGGGATCTTCCCACCGCACGTAGGTTCTGATATTTCTAAGAAATCTGGCCATGTAAATTACAAAAGAACGTTTGGAAAATCATAAGTATCAACGCTCTTGATATACAGCTCCTCGCCACTTATGTATGCACATCCATTACATTTGTAGTTTAGCGAGTTTGTACGTTAGTTATTTATTGTATTATTTAGACTTTATTTACACACGTGTTTTTGTTGTACCAGAGGTGAATATATTATAATATAACATGATAAACATAAGATACAATTATATTGCAATTAAGTATATACTCGTAGTTTATTGTGTGGGATGGAGTAAGTAGACTCCACCTTTGATATATACAGCATTGTCCTGGCTACTTTGCTTGACTGCCGTCTGTGTTAAAGTAGCCAGTTTTTTTTACGTGCTGTTGTGTTGTTATTTAATTCAAAAAAGATAAAGATTCTACAGAAATTAAAATAAAAATGGAGAAAAAAAATGTAGTGAGAGTTAAAATTGTGAATTATTAATGTAGACACTGTATAATGAATATTCTGATTGGTCTCTACCCAAGTGAATCATACATTGGGTTAATATTATTGGAAGTGAACGATTTCCAGTTGGTGCCGAGTGTGCTGTACAGTTTCGGAGCTAAGAATCTTTTATAAAATGTCGTTGTTGCTCTTGGATCTGGCGGGTAGAGATGTTCGTTATTTGTCTTGTGTTGTGTCCATGATTGATTGCTTGGAGTGAGTTGTTAGCATGGAAATAATACTGGACGAGTCTCAACATATAGATTTGTCTTATGTCTAGGGCATTGTACTCTTTAAATATAAGATCTGATGGATATCTAACACATATATTATAACAAAGCTTTTTAAAAATAGAGATTAACGCGGTACGTCTGTCATAGGAGGAGTTAAAAATGTGTTTAAATTATGATAATTGTTACCAAAAAGATGATTCGTTACAATTAAGGATATTTTAGCGTAACACATTGACATAACTAAACACAATCGTTTATATTATTAAATTATTCGAAACAGTACCATATTAAATTATAATCAAATACAAATTTCAGATCACAGAAGGTACAAAGATCACGTTATAAAATCAAGAAATAAATTCTAATTTTGCGTTTAAATGACAGTAGAAATGAAGTCAATTATTACGTTATATAAATGTATCTTACACAAATCACGCTTGAAGGGTGGATTGCCTGTTTAAAAGAAGAAAAAAGAAACGTATCTTCACAAATCGACGGCTCTATAATTTGTAGACAAACGGACGAAGAAAACAAACTTTTTTCAAGATTGAAGATTGATCTTTAGCTAACCAAAACAAATTATAACAAATATATAAATGGCATTTTATTTTTTAAATAGACTGAAAAGAACACGACGATATTTCAGGTGATGCATCGTGTTAGGTGTGTTCATTTTTTAACACGGAACTCATGAAGTATGTTTTAGATTATTTCACTTAACTTAAAAGCGCCTTTTTTGTAGATAGATTTTTGTGTTATTAAGTCATCAAAATGTAATTCACATTCCAAAGGAAATTGATATTTCACAGCAATGTAATGTATCAGTTTCCTTTCAAATTAACGTACAAAGAAAACAGTATTACAGATACACAAAGACTATTATATTATTATATCGTAATGTTTTTGTTCTAAACTGTTGTTCTAAACTAACGTTTTGGAGTAACGCGAATAAAAAACATTTATTAATAATTTTCTAAATTGAATTGGAAAACTGTTTTATTTTATTATCTTAAACGTTAGAACGTTTTCGGAACATCTTCCCATCATCAATAATACAATTCATCTCAAGTTAAAAACAATTTCACACAGTAATTAAGGGTGTGTTTGGGGAGGTGAGGGTAGGAGTGAAGTTAAAATAGATAAGAGATGGGATGTTATGGGCGGTATTTAGATGTTAATTATATACTTATTATTAAAATGTTTTTAAATTTAGTTGAATTATATTATTGATATTGAGAAAATGTTCCCGAAAACGTTGTAACGTTTAAGATAATAAAATATAATGGAATAAAACTGTGTTTCAATTCAATTTACAAAATAATCACGAAATTCAACATAGTTTCACCAAAAGCATTCAAACAGTTATTTATTACATATAACAGTTATATTATAACCTTTTTCCATAATGTATGAAATCATTTTTTGTAATACAACGTCTTTTAATAAACTTCTATGTCAACAGTAGCACGGAAGTGAGGTGAGTGGTTTTTGAAAACAGCGTTAATTGTTATGCAGCCCAATAGCGGACACATAAACCAATCAAGACAACGCGGACAGTGATGCATAATGAGTAGCAATGCTATTTTTGTAATTTGTTTTGTAGCGTGATCTTAAATGACAATTTAAAAAAAGGCACTTTTTATTAAAACATAAGAATATGATTGAATTTTTAAAATTAATTTAATGCCATCTGTGAACTATTTCATCAAATGATAAACTTAGGGTTTGTGGTGTAACATCAGCATTATATCTTAATTAAAATGTACAATTAGTGTTGGCTGCGTATCATTGCGGTTCTATTGGTACATTACGATATAAGACGAAAAAATCGATAATATGTAAATAAGCACAGGTGTGATTCCACAATGTTCGCTGCCGCATTGAATACATCAAATATTTTTGATGGTTTCTCCCTTTTTACATTGTGGCGAGGTGTTTCGTCGAGTTTAATATTGATTTTTCTTTAATAAGGGGGCGGTACAGAGGCAGGTGGGCAGGGCCGGCTTGGAATAGCGGCCGACGCACTGCCCAGCCTGAAATGCAGTAGACTCTTCTTCTTCTTTTTTTGAATAGGCAATCCACACCTCAAGAGAGATTTGTGCCATTAATCAAGTTAAAACTTTATTTTATAGAAAAAAGTACAATAATATTGTATAATAGGAAATATTATATTACAAGTCACTACCATTGCCGTTCAAAAAATTTACTATTACATAGATTAAATGTGGCGAGTTAAGGGAAAAAAGATGACACAAGTTAATCGGGAGTTGAAATTTACCATTGACGAGATTACTGTAAAAAAACCTTTGATGCGCAATGGACAGGCAAAAAAGATATGGTCAAGGGTTTCCTCCTCGGCACCACAACTCACACATTGGGGAATCTATTAAATTCAATCTGAATAAATATGCGGCTACCTGGCAATGCCCAATTCTCAGTCTAGAGATATTTGATATTGTTCTTTTGGAGTGTAGTAGATTCACTACACCAATATTAACTTACCCTTTTATTTAAAATATGTCAGCATATAAGTCTGTTCTCGTGATGCGTTGGCACAACCCGGTTAGTGCGACCTCGGATAATTGAGAATCTGTTATACATTGTCACGCTTACAGCCTTTTATAAATAAACTTCGCTGACCTTGAAACCCACGCACTTTCGTACTTTTGTGCAATAGTTTTAGTATTGTTAATTTGTAACATAAATTTTATTTTCATTCTTTACATCGTTTTTAATTTCTTAATCGTAAATAGTGTATTATATAAAATATTATTTATGTTTTGAATATTTTTACATGGTACCTAGGACGATCTCTTGATAATATATAAAAAAGAGTAAATTCAATTTTTCCATGGACCAAGTTTACCAACATCAAAATCCGTTTTATTAACATGTTTTTCGCATTTTTTTTCATTTACCAATCGCAGAACACCGTTTTCAAATTCAAATACATTTTTTCGATTACTGAGTATGGTAGGTAATAAATATTATTTTGTCGGTTGAACTCACAGACCACCAAATATATATAGACATGAACATGAAATTTGATGTCGCAATATTTTTATTTTGTCATCACTTTGGTTTCACTTACGCAATCAAATAGCACCGCGACTTTTTTTAAAAATATCTCTCGATTAGAACGAAAATTTAAACGCTGACAATATAATGTGTAATAATGTAAAAAATACAAGAAGATTTAATTTTCGTTTTTAAAGTTTAAAGTTTATTTCATGTCTATTCATTTACTGGTTTATACGAGTAGTTGAACTAACAATCAAATGTAATTAAAGAAGAAAATTAAGTTAGTTTAATTGTATTAAATCTGTGTAGAATCATAATCATGGAGATGGTTTTAAATATCGAAACTTTCTCATGCGCGTAGTAGTAAGATTTGAATAGCCAGTTTTAAACCGTTATTTTAACTGTTATTGTGACCGTGATTGTGTTGGATTATAACGAAGATTGATAACTAATTAATGTAATTCTTCGAGTAATGACTGGTACACCAGAAAGTAAACCTCTCGACGATTAAATCTTAATTACCAATCATCGACATAATCACAGTCAAGTAACGGTTTACCATAACTAGTCACATCACCTTTTTCACGTTTAATAATAGGAACAGTATTTTTAGTGTATTAGAAATTTTTAATTTTACGGAATGTGGCTCGTGGGCAGCCTCAGCAGGCTGCGGCCGGCCCTGTGCTACCGCTGGAGAAAGTCCTCCAGGTACACACACATACCTGTATACGTCTGTAGGTAGTTATGAAAGTACCGCCTGCGTACATACTGCATGCCCGTAGGCGGGATGCTGAGACCTTCCCATATACTATATATAGATACAGTGCTGTATTCAATCTCGTTTTAAGAGGGGATAATAAAACGTTGTACCGAGAACGAAAATAATTTTATTATTGACTGATTATAAATATATTAATAGTTATATTTAGAAAAATAAATAAAGTGATAAATCAATCATCTAAAACTCTAGACCAGTAAATGAATAGACATGAAATAAAGTGTAGGTACATATACGAGAGGTATTTGGAATATTAGTTGCGGAACGAGGGGCATTTTACACATATTCTTGGTGGAAACATAAATCCGATAATTATTAGTTAATGTATTTACTCTCCGAAAATTAAGTCTTTATGTAAACAAGACATGTTTTTTACATTAATGCATATTATATTGTCGGCGTTTAAATTTTCGTTCTAATCGTGTCATATATTTAAAAAAAATCGCGGAGTTGTTTGATTGCGTATTAAAATGATCACTTGTGTGACACCGAAATGTAAATATTGAAACAAGGAATTTGCGTTAGTTCATGTCTACATATTTGGTAGTTGTGAACACGCACCATTTTTTTATGAGTCACGAATGCAATTGGCGGATTCTTTTGATTAGCGGAACATTTGTAAATTTGCAGATATATAGATCTGATATATATCTGCAATATATATAGATCTATAGATCATTTTTGATGCAGCTCAAATATTCAGTAACAGCGTCACGGTCCCAAGCGTAAAAATAAATTGTGACCAGTGGCGTTACAATGGCTATTCGGCCCCTAGAATCCGATACAAATCGATATTTTGGCGAGTATCTATACTTATTACAGCATTAATAGTAATCAAACAACGAGAAATTGAATTATTAAATTTAAAAACCCGTTTCTCACGCGTATTGCTAATACATTATCACTTTACACCGGGTTAGAGGCCAGACTATCACCGTAAAGTGAAAATCGCCTTATAGCAAGTGCATACAGATGTCTCACAGAGACGAAGCTACTATTTTTATATGGGAAGTATGGAAGTCTCTACAAAGTTTTGAACATACTCAAAAATATTTGTCTAAATATGAAGTCAAAAATTGAAAAATACTGCCTCTTCAGATGTATTCTAGTATATATGTTAATAATTCGAATGAATTTAATATATATATATACAAAGGATATTAGCCCCTTACTTCAGAAAAAAATAGTCTCAGCTTCAGCGACATCTATACTGTTACATGATAATATAAATTTTTAAAAAAATCCATAGATGGCGACAGCATAGTTGGTAATAAATAATTTAAATGTTCCAACATGATAACATGCATACAACATCCAAAAATTTGATAGATGTGGTAGCATGGATAAATAGGTGTACGTTACATTGGGTAAAGTGAATACTTAAACCAGTGGATGAAAGGTCGTAAGCCCTGTAATGCCCAAGACTTCCATACTTCCCATGTAAAAATAATAGATTCGTCTCTGTGAGACATCTGTATGCACTTGCTATAAGGCGATTTTCACTTTGACAATCCCTCAGGGAATAAATCCTAGTAATTGGTTCCTACAAAGATTTGGACAGCCTTGCAATATGTAAATATTAGATTGGACAAAATACTAATTTTGTTCTTATTATATAATGGATAAATCATTCAGTACATACTAATATTGGTATATCTTATATATAATACTTATTTAGGGAGCCTTTTTTACCTTTTTGCACAATACTATGATTCTAGAGTATCTTATTGCTGGCTAAGCACAGGCCGATATAATTGTGAATCGTGTTTTGATTCGTACAGTAAATCGCAACTTACTCCCCTAGCTAACATACTCCCTCGCCACAATATACATGTGTGTTATATTGAATGCAATTTGTTCTAAATTTTGTAAAATTATTCTTATGAAATAATTATTTTCCTGAATGTTATGAAGTGACTTTCTTTAGTGCAGAGTACCTGAAAAATGGAGACATTCGTTTGTTTCGCAATCAGTGATTTACACAGCATGCGATGCCCATATCATATCTCGAAGGCACAGAGCATATTCCATTATTTTCTTCTCAGGGTCCATGTTCCGACCCCAGATCTATAGAGAGTTAAAGCCAATCGCAATTTTCACATTCGTGGAACGGAACGGTTTATCCAAATTCTCCTTCGGACCTCAGCTCTGTACTTTCCATTTCTCAACACGAGAGATCCTAGATAGATAAAATCACTAATCTCTTTTATTCTTATATTATATAATACTTTCAGACAGCCTAAAGACATTGGTAATCACGGCGAACGTCAAAGACGAGAGGTCGATCTCCAATGAGATGGACAGACATGACCGGAGCCTCACTAATTTGGCTTAAGATCGCGAAGAGTTCGTGCAAGCAGTTCAGCAGTTCATTAGTTCGCGCTGTGGAAGCAGCACAGAGGTCCACGATGCTCATGAGCATATCGACTGAGAAAGAAACTGTTTAGGAGCCTGCGCAGACAATGGTACCTACCCCTCTCCCACTTGTTACTACACCCCACTCCCCTGATCTAACTATGCATACATCGTCATCAAACCGTACAAATTTTGCAAATGTTTAAAAATCCATGCCAAACAAAAGCACGCTTCCCCGTGCCACCCCACTTCATCCCTAAATATAGATGTGTATTATGTCCGTTCCAAATTTGCTCACTCGCATTCTAGGACCCTAAGGATAAGGATAGTCTCCATCCCCCGCTTGGATTACATTTAGCATATATCGTTACACTTTAGGATCTGCGCAAAACATATGCACCCCCACCCCCTAATGCTATTTTAAATAATAACTAAATCCGAGCAACGTCGGCCACGGACTTCTAATTATCGATAAAATGTGTAAAATTTCGTCTAAATTCGTAAACACAACCCCGTGCTAGCGTGGCGACATTTCGTTGCAACAATAAATAAAAATGAATTGATTTTAATTCGTAAATAAAAAAAATCGATGGAGATCGGTGGATTCAAACATTTAAGTAATTTTAGGAGAACACATTCTTATTGTGAAGTTGTAATTATTCAGAACATAGCTCTGTGATATTTTAAATATGAATTAAATATATTAATTATAAAGATATACATATAAAATCAATTTTATCGAAAAATATTGTTGTTGCGCCACCGGGATACGAACCTGGATCTCTTTCCTAACCGAGGAAAGCACCTTTTATTAGTTTATTAGTTTAGTTATTTTTTTAGTTTATGACTTCTTATATAAATGAATAATAAAAACCCAAATATTCTCAAAAAACGTGAATAGATTAATAAGTTTTGAAAGGGGACCCATTTTTTGTATAATTCAATTTTACACATTCTTGGATAATGCACCACCCTTTTGATATCAATACATTTAATCGTTCCATCATTTGACAGAGCCATCTACCTTATTTTTACAGAATCTCAAATACCTTTGAGTGAATCCGATAGTAGACGCTAGAATTATTAATTCATTTTTATTAAATTTTTGGACACATTGATACAACTTTCCAGGTTCGAACCCCGGTGGCGCAACAACAATATTTTTCGATAAAATTGATTTTATATGTATATCTTTCTAATTAATATATTTAATTCATATTTAAGTAATTAATAGAAAGCTTTTTTTTTTAAATTTTAGCCGGCTTTATTCTAATTGAAGATAATATTTTTGGTGTTACAAAATGCTGTGGGAAAAATGTGAAATCATTGCCGTGTAATGTTCCACTTTAGATCTCGATCATCACGATACGATAAAAAGTAACACACGCTGAATATTTCGGCGTACAAATTTAATGCACTTAAATTGAACAGAAAGTGACAGTGATGTTAAGCATATTTACATTAATTATGGTAATTATAATGGAGGGGTTGATCGTGTAGAAAATTTCGCACGCCTTTGGTCTGTGGTCATTATTACTAGGCAAATGATTGTCCAATAGGTCGGACCGTAACAGGCAGATCTAGACAAGCGTTTGAATAAGGTACGAGGTTATGTGAAGACCTCGGTGGGTGATACACTAACCTAACACACTGTAGCTTTTTAAAATATAAATTGAGGGGGTGTCGGGTGTACCATCCTCCCGGAAATGTCAATCACGAGGGGAAACACAGCTATGAGGATTCCTCCATCCGAGCCAATTAAACTATTGAGTGTAGTATTGCCAGCAAATTATATCATTATTACCAAATATTGGCATAACGAGTCTGCGACTAACAATTCTATACTATTTTTTTATTTTTAGTGTTCTCCTAAAAATAATAAAGTTGTATCAATGTGTCCAAAATTTAATAAAAATGAATTAATAATTCTAGCGTCTACTATCAGATTCACTCAAAGGTATTTGAGATTCTGTAAAAATAAGGTAGATGGCTCTGTCAAATGATGGAACGATTAAATGTATTGATATCAAAAAAAAAAGGTAACATATAAGGTCGAAAAATTGTCGATAAAAATAGTGCCGCTGTAGCTTAGTTGGATAAAGCACCTCTCCCAGTTAGGGAAGAGATCCAGGTTCGAATCCCGGTAGCGCAACAACAATATTTTTATTTTTCGATAAAATTCGTTTTATATGTATATCTTTATAATTAATATATTTAATTCATATTTAATTCTATACTAATTTGAAAAGTGATTTTTTGTTTAGATACGTCCTGAAGAAGAGAACGTGAACCAACATTGTTCGGGGAGGTAAAAAATTAATATTCCCTCCTCTTCTTCGTGTTCACATTCACATATTGAGTCGTGCATTTTAGTAAAGTAAGAGAATCGATAATTAATTTTACATCCATAAACAATTATCATTCTGTCCAAATAGGGTGTTTAAGCATATTTTTGTTACTAGTATTTTATCGGTTCTAAGACATGATTGTCATCGGGCAAGGTGTTGGGCAAAATTGAAAACAAAAAATAGGACAATAAAACTAAAAAAGAGAACTATATTCTGCAGTACACACAGATTGGATGTAAAGTCAGGACTGGTGGCAGACAATGGCTGGTCGCGCGAGACGCTTCAAGAGAAGCTGAGGATGCCGTGAACAGGATTCGAGCTACAGTACGGGGACACAGGTGACTCGTTCGGTGGTAAGGGATCCCAGTCTGAGGAGTACAAGAATGAAAAATGAAGACAAAAAACATATTGCCGAATATCGCATAAATAATATACAATATATTGGTTCAGCGAAGCATTTCAAGATGTGGTGTGTCAAGGACGTCAACGTTTTATTAGTATTTGTAATGCTTTGTGACAAAATCATGTTCCTAGCGCATTTCATTTATTTGTTTCTAGCACCAAAAATATACGACACTCTAAATTCGGACGTGAAAAATTGCAACCATAGTCTTGCATATTTTTCGAGAAAAGTGCAGTTCT
Source organism: Eubasilissa splendida (assembly GCA_031772225.1). Classification (NCBI taxonomy): domain Eukaryota; kingdom Metazoa; phylum Arthropoda; class Insecta; order Trichoptera; family Phryganeidae; genus Eubasilissa; species Eubasilissa splendida. Next base: position 2,901,158 of record CM062854.1, on the reverse strand, counting down.
GGCTCCACGAAATGGGGAGAAATTACGCCCAATAATTTTTAAAAGTGTAAACTTGAGATTAAAAGTGCTACAACAGTACCAATATATTGAATATTGCATTTTATAATTTTCTCTGTAGTTGTGTTAGTATATTATTTAACTGAACTTTTTACATAAGTTCATTTCTTATTTGTATGTTTTTTACTTATTTTACACATTCTTACTTAATATTTGTATATTATATACTTATTTACTCTTACTTTACTTACTCTTTTTTATTTTTGATACATTGATCATTGCATTTACTTTAAAGTTTTACGTTTTATTTACATGTTATCTAATTGCATCTTGTTTTAATCTTTATATATTTATTTTTATATATTGAACATTACTATTATACCGGAAAAGCACTGTCTGCTATAATACAGTAAAATACTAGGTACCCAAATATATGTCTTACTTTGCTGCAATGTTATCCGATTGTAACGATATAACACACTGTACTATGAATCAATTTTTTTATTATTATTTATTTTCTCTCTCAGTCGAGGCGCTCGTCCCACTCTTCGCGATCCCGGATCTTGTTTAATGCGAGCGAGTTTCGGATTTGATTTGTTTACCTTTTTGGAGATCAACCTCTCGCCCTCCTTCCTTGTACATTACCAATTTGGTGTGATCCCAATTTCTCCAGGAGTCTTCATCTCTTCAAGTTGTGAAGTTATTTTCCTTAGTGTGGATTTCTCGGAAAGTAGATAGTACACTCGTTCGTCTGTAGATTCGTGGCATATAAAATATAAAACCACATCTCGAAAGTGTCAAAGCATGTTTATTTATTTGCTTCTTAGGGGGTTCACGTTTCGACTCCACAGAGAGCTATGAAGAGCATAGAGCTATGGGCATTAACTAATCGAACTACTTTGAGATGGAACTGTCCTTTCATACGTTGGTCATCTTCGACATGGCAACTTTTATTTTACGTCTCAACAAAATATATTAAATCTTATTGCTATATTTTTAATTAGTAAAGATAAATTCCTCATCACACGCACACAATGACAGGTATGCTAGAGTCACTGCTATTATTATACAATCGATAGAAAGTTTTCCTCGTTCGATTAAAAATAATATTATGTATCGAATAAAAATTCTAAATTGTGCCAGCGTTGAATTTTTTACCGCGGAATTATAATTTAACCATCATAAATATTCAGAATGAATTAAACGCATTTCACGGGGAGTTGAACACGTGAAAAGCTATTAATTATGGTAAAATAAATTATGCAACATAAGAAATTGAGCGGCATAATCAACCGATGTCCATTTCAAAGCAGAAGAAATTTGCTTATCCCAGATTTATTTTTACCGAAGGATTAGTCAATATTAAATTTTTATTTGAAACGCAATACAAATAAATAATTAAAAAACATGAATAAAAGGAAATACAGATCCTGAACCAGACCGACGACAATACATCACGGCGTACCCGCCTCGGGAGCCAGCCATAACCACTCGCTTCTCTCGCGGCCGGCATCCTGAACAGATCACCACCAACCAGCGGACGCTTCACGTCTCTACTGTTCACACATATCTATTATTGTGCAACTAGTTTCAATAACGCCAATAAATTACTTATTATTTGTTCCACCTACTCATTAATATCTTCCTCATCTGAACATAGTGGAGAGCTGGGAAATATAGGTCCCTAGCATCCACACATCGATCCTTTATATTATCACTAATTATTATATTGTCTCTATATTATTCACTGAAATGCGGTCAAAAACGTCGACTTTAATATAAATCGCTGTAACCTTTTAACGAATTAAATTTAATATAGAATGTGATGTCTGTGAAACGCGAGCAGGGCCACCACAGTATATTAAACATTCATAAAATAAATATAAACACAATTCCTACGTGAGCTTTCCCACAACAACACTGTATATAATCCAAGATGGCCGACGTTCTCCAAATATCAACTTTTGTAAAAACCGTTATACAGAGGGGGGGGGGGGGTCTCACTTTTATATACTTTTTCAAATTAAGTCGAAGTCCTTATATCATGGAGCCGCTGGCGAGATTGAAACCAATTAATTACTAAATTTATATAGAGTTTGATCTAAAACAATATTTAAAATAGTTGAAATCTTACGAAAAGATCATTCAAATATAAAGAAATAATAAAATGATATTTTAAATTTTACTCTTTCATCTGAATCGCTCGGAACGCCTTGTAACCAGTAATGAAAGAAAGATGTCAACTCACCTCAATAACGCATATTTAAGATCGCGCTGAGCAGAGGGCTCTTTGCCGCTATTATCTTCAAAACAGGAAACCGGAAGGAAGCAAACTCGAGCGGAAGTACCCCCTCGGGTGGGCGGATAGGGCCTACCTAGTTTTTTGGCGCCAGGCCAATACTGCGCGCTTTGGGTATTGATTAATACCATTTGAGGTCATTACTTTAAACGTTTTTGATTGAAAGTATCAAATTGGAAGTATTTTTTACGTTTATTGTCGACATTTCGAATTGTAACTGGACCACGGTGTGTACACGGAAAACAGCAACGATAAACAACAGATGAATCAAGCGACTGTCTTAATTTATGTGTTTTATAAAATAATGCTATTGTACATCAATTATTTAAAAATGATTCACCGCTCGAATTAAACAGAAACGTTTATTAATCTGATGGAATTAATAGTTTTCCGTTTGATTCGTTATTATTTATGAAGATATCGCAATCTCGTGACGGCTTGGTCGTGACATCAGGCGTGACTCCTAGTAATACTGAATGGGCAAGACTTCCGAGGGTACTTTTTTTATTTGCAAAATAATCGAAAAGAAACACCGTTATTATATTACGGCCATGAAAATCTATTAGCATATTCTTGTCCACAAATAATATTATATTACAGTTGCATTCGGGGTGTTTTCCCAGTAACGGATAAATATATCATTTATCTATCGAAAATATATGATCGTTACCGGGAATCGAACGCGGGAGTTTCTATTGCCGATACAGAATTTTACCCGACTTAAAACTCTGTACCGGCAATAGAAAAAAATAATATATTTTTATAATTAGCAATATTATCTTTGTGGTTGAAATTCATATTTTTTTATTTATTATTTTGTTTTATTAACCACTAAATTGAGTTTAAATACATCTACCGGTTTCGAAAAGTACCATTTTCTTCTTCAGGATGTCATAACTAACTAAAACATATATTTTTGTTACTTTATCAGAATCTATTTTTTAAAAAAAAAATATTTTTTTAGTACCTAACTCAAATCATGTAAATTTGTATTAAGTAATGATTTGAGTTGGGTACTAAAAATTTTTTTTTTTTTTTTTTAATTGATTCTGACAAAGAAACAATAACATTTGTTTTAGTTAGTTAAGACATCCTGAACATGTCGTATTCTAAAAAAAATTCTAATAATTATGTATCGTTAAGTCAATTTCCACTTATTTCATCGTCGTAACATTTAAAGTTAGGTAGGAAGATTTTTTAAAAATAATTATTACCTTTTTAATTTTTCTTTTAAAGATATATTTTTAAAAACATTAGAATAGCGTGATACATGTGCCCATTATTATGAAAGTGGTCTAAGTCACGTTTATTTCGTTTCGAGATATTTAAAGGTTTGCGTTTGAATTGATTAAAAAATATTTTTATATTACACAACGCAGTGTTTCAAAATTGATTTAGTCTACTAGATTTATTTGTAGCTTATAAGAAAATAAAAAAATTAGGGCAGAAATGACTTACTCTATTATCAAAATAAACACAAGCGGAATACCGTCGGACGTCGTAATATTACACCGAATATAACGCTTCAAATTTTTCATAATTGTTACACTTTGCATCATATTATATTCATTTAAAACAACGTGACGCGAAATAATTGATACGCTAATTTTTTTCAATTTCTTGACTTGGACCACTTTCATAATAATGGACACACATTTGGTTAGTTGATTTGACATCCTGATGAAGGAAATAGTATTTTACGAAACTGGATGGTATATATTTATAATATATAGAATAATCTATATATTTTTTATCATTGATTCGAAAGATATCAGTTATTTATCTAAATTTATTTTGATTATCACAGAAACGTGTTCCGAAATATCTCAACACGATTGAATTAAAATGGATATAATGTTAATATTATACAGCAAAAGTATTTTAATTTAATTTTAAATGTTTCTCTGTTACAAATATTAATAACGAAGGCTAGTATTAATTATGATTCGCAGTCGCGCCGGCACGCCGAAGGGCCACGGTGACTCTTCAACCTACCTAAATTGTTTAGTACTGGCTGTGCGCATCCACCCCTATCCGTTATAGAAATTCTCAATTAAGTAATAATTTGTATGGCAACCCCTGCGCTCTCTGGAAATAAATATTCTGGCGCCGCGCCGGGCTGAACACAACTGGGGCATCCTTAATGGCGGTAAAACTGTAATATTCAATTCAATTTGAGTAATCGGAACGTTCGCCATGGAAGTCTGCTGTTAAATTATGAATAATGCAAATTAAATGTATTATTTAGAAAGATATACATATAAAATCTCCCGTCGGATTACTCAAAGGTATTTGAGAATCCGTAAATATAAAGAAGATGGATTTCAAATAATGGAACGACAGATGTATCAATTTGAAAGTGTAACATATAAGTTCGAAAATTTGTCGTCAATTCACTGTGTTGGTGTAGCGTAATCGGTTAATGTATTTCCCCGGACAGGAAGAGATCCATATTCGAATCCCGGTAGCAACAACAATATTTTTTCGATAAATTGATTTTATATGTATATCTTTCTAATTAAAAATATCACAGACCTATGTTCTGTAAAATTGCAACTTCGCAATGAGAATTAAGGAGAACACATTCTTATTGTAAACTTGTAATTATTCAGAATATAGGTCTGTGATATTTTAAATACTAATTGATACAATTAATTTGTATGCCAAAATTGGTTTGTCAACACTCTCTGCGCCTGAGGAAGACAAATCATTAACGCAAGTGTTGCGCGGATTGCAAATACGCATAACAGTAGGCGCAGGCCGTTTATACGTAATAAACTGTTTTTTTAATTTAAAAAAGGAAGATATACGGCATGGAAGGCACAAGGGACAGTGTCGTCTATGAATACGAAAAGAAAATCTAAAAATTAAGACGGTATCTTTGACACGTTAGCGATTATGAAAGGAGAAATAAAATAAGCAATTGCACATTTTATGCAATGGTTTTTTTTCTGATTTTTTTGAAAAAATATTTATATCTATTATGTAACTCGTGGATTCTATTTAGTTAATGCAGCTTATTTTATCAAAATCAAACCACAAATACGTAATGTGATGAAATATTGATGAGAAGTATTTTCTGGGGGGTTAAACATAAAAAAATTGTAAAATATCTGCGGACTATCTGGCTACTTGCAGTCGGTCTCTGGGCCAATCTTTTTGCTGAGATTAAAAATACGACAGAGCCGCAGCTGAATGTGAACATTGCCGCCCCACATTCCCTTCTAAAAGAAACATGGTGATTTACATCGGAGATTCGCGCCCGCAGTCCCGCAGATATTTTACGGCGGGGAAGGTATTGACAGAATACACAAAGAATTTGGTAATCCCCGACTAAAACCTCGTCCCCTCGCAGGCAAAGCCTCGCTCTAGTCTATCGCCACGTGTGCAAAAAGCACAATGTGTGTGTTCCATAAGCTGTGTGGATATTGCGAGCTTTGTGTGTCGGCGCTATTATTCAGACGGTGATTTCTGCGCTTTGTGAGAATGGTGTTTACAAAAACATGAGGAAAATATCTGTGCCAGCAGTTTGTAAAATCGCAGTACACCCTGCGAAATGTGCGAGCTCCGTTTTATAAATATTATTACTGCGATATTTAAATTATATATATATATTTCTTGATGATATTAAATAAAATTTTGCAACATTGTATTTAACCAGTTTTATGAGAAAAACAAACCAATTTCGGAAAAATGCTTTCCATTCATCAGGGCGACAATTTTTTTTTTATCTAAACATCAAATTATTCTATTTTGATTTAAAAAATATATTCAAGTATATATATAACATTATTTAACCCTTCCCAAACCATGCAGTAACACAGGTCTACCGCTCTAATTAAATCTGTAATATTTCTGTAAATATACGCAACATACATTTTAGTTAATTTGAAGGAAAATATTTACGCTTAGAAATGACTAGTGAAAAATCAATAAATATTTTTAATTCATTCCGTTGTACAATGGAATACGTTGACAAAAATACCATTTATGGCAAGACAGAAAGAAATCGCACATTAATTTCACAGTGAAAACAATAACAAACATAATGGTGTCTCTTTCTCAATAATTAAATGAAGATAGATAAAATAGAAGGTTGTATTATATAAAGCAACCTCCTATACAGAACTTTATGAATGCTCCGAATTATAATATTACATATTTTTAATACATTTAATGCTCAATACTTAAAGTAAATTTATGTCATTGATCATTTTTTCACATTTTAAAGGCTAATAGAACTCTAATTTCATGCGGTAACACGAGTTGACAGCATGGCTGCGTACGAGTAATTTATACCACGGTATGGTAAAGGTTAAAAAATAACTCTAGTAACTGAGTGCATACAATTGGTTTTGGCCTCGTGATTCTCCCGGAAGACTGAATTTGTCTAACGATTGCGTATCCTCCGTACGATATGGCCTGTCAATGCTGTTTCATTTTCTTGGCGAATTCGTATAATTCCCGTTGTATAATATATTGGACAATCGCACGGTGAGCGCTTTGTACAGCTATATAGGATTAAAAATATAAATTAATATTTATTCTATAAACGTGTCGTAATTGATGAACCGACGAGTCGAGGAAAACGTCGCGTAGGAATGACGTAGCATCGCGAGTACTGCGGGAGATTTATTACACATGTGGCGTGTCGCGATACGCGCAGGGCCGGACTGGATATTTGGGCGTCTCGGTTCATAGAACACAGTGTTAGACTTTTGTTCTGGTTATAAGTATGATTCCAAGCTTTAACGTTTTTTTTAAAGAATACTTAAATAACGGGGTGCTGGTGACATCAGACACACATAGCAGTAATCCAAGCGAAATATCTAACGGAGTACCATATACACGTAATTATAAAACACTGTTTGCTGTAATACAGTAAAAAAAAACTAGTGTAGCAGTCGGGCCACCGAATGAAGTATTCATTTTTTTGCCACAACCCTGAGCAACAATAATGAAATTCATATGCAGATACAGGGTGGCCCAAAAAAAGTGAGAACATCTCGTAACACGTGAGTTATTTCAAAATATAATATAATTAATTATAATTTTTAATGTAATTTTTTTTGTACAATATTTAGCTAATCAGAAATCATCAAAACACTTCATATTGCATAATCTAGTGGGTTTAAATCTGGGCTGTTCGGTGGCCACATGCCTGGCACGATGAAATTAACATTCACACGACGCAGAAAGTTGATAGTATTTCTGGCTGTGTGAGATGGAGCTCCATCCTGCTGTAATGTCCAGCTCTATACTCCAGGCTTTGTTTTGAAACTCTTTGATCATTTTCTTAGCACCCCAACGTTTTTCAATTCGCAAATTTTTGATCAGAATACGGTCTTCTGCGGTGGTTTTTGTCATTCTGGGCAACAATTTGAAAAAACCAGAAAATTAATAATCAAAGATGGAGACCGGAAATTGTCGAAATAAAACTTAATATAGTTAAATAGGTAAGTAAGTAAATTAGTAAACTATTTAAGCTATTGTTGATATAGTTAAACTAATTTTGATGTGATTATATCACATTTTACGAAATGTTCTCACTTTTTTTTGGGCCACCCTGTATAATCGCATACAATATTTTCAAAATATGTTTTCTTAAAGGTATCTACAAAAACATACGTCTCGCCAATATATTTTGATTTTCAAACGAGTCATGAAAATAGGACTTTAATCCAAAGGTCGGCATCATGTACTTATGTATAGTTGGATGACTTATAATTTTAAAGATTAACCTATAATTTAACAAATTTATAAAATTAAGGTTAAGTGCTAAAATAGGAGTTATTAAGCGATGAAACGAAAGTGTAAACATATTAATTTGTTAACATATTAATATTTCAACTTCTTCTTGTCCTCGCCTTACTCTGTTCATCTGGGTGTGGCTACTCTAATCATTTTTCTCCCCTTTGTCATTTTGTCAAGTTTAAATCTTTATAAGATCTCGACTTATTATCCATGTTGGTAACCCTTTTCCTGTTGGTCTTCTCTTGTCTGTCTCGATACTCATGGTCGAATAAATCCTGTGATCTGCCTCCACACCATCAGGTATAGAGGTCGCACTAAAAGAACCAGGTATATAAACGTTTTGAATTTTATTTCTTTCTTTATAATCTTAATATAACTAATTGGATTAACCGCTGTGTTAGAGAAATTGTGTTCCTAATACCTATCGATGCCTTCCAACCTTCCGACACATGCGGGTGTTAATTTGGTCGCCGTACAGTAAACATTACATTCTGTAACTTTTTCGAATACGCGCCAGTCATCTACCTGCATCGCGAAATACTTTGCAAAGTGGCCGACGGTACCTTCCGCAACAACTACGAGTGTCTTAGAGTGACTCCCAGTTTCCGTCGAGGGATCTTTCAATCGCTGAGCGTGGAGAGAGAGGCGGGAACACAAAAGGTCAGTTGCAGTTTTCAAGTATTGTGTTATCCTGTTTCTTCCTCCATATTTTCTTTCGTGCAGTCCAATGTGATAATCTCTAACTCCGCTGCTTTATAAACTTTGCCCTTTGTCTTTATTGGAATACAATTATTACACAAGACTTGCGCCAAGCTGTATTAATTCTATGCCCTATGTTAAGGTTTGTTGTGACGTCTGCCGATATTACGGAATCCAGGTATTTGAATGCATTGACTTGACGCACGGATATTACTGTACCGTAATAGGAATAATCTGTGGGATCTAGCATTGGTTTCGTATGTCAAGATTGAGATACATATCAGCATCACGCTCACGTGTTAAGATGTTGATCTGGAAAACTCAGACATAAGCTTAAGATTGGTAAAAAGAGACAAAACTCGAACTCCCATACACGACTTTCGATACGACAGCGAGCATCGATATGTGACATCGCCCAAACGCCATCTATCGCCAGATAACTATTTATTTTAAAAGATAGATAAACAGAATATAATAATTTATTCCGTTTTAACAGCTGCTTGGGAGATTTAAATGTAACCCAACTGACGAGTGTAAAATCAAAATTCAATAGACTGACATTTGACAGACAACAGGCGCGAAGGCTTACAAGGCGCGCGACAGCTACGGACTACGAAAACCCAAAGCTCTCTCCAAAGAATCTCACGGGAGTAAAATTCGTATCTCAGAGATTGTCTCGAGTCGAATATCCGTTAAAAATCTCATCCGTAGACGGTTTGAAGCCCAGAAGTTGATAAGTATACAAATTCTATTGAATTCAAATGCGTTTCTTACATTTTCAACGAGGCCGACCCGCGCTGAAATACATTTTGATCCCTCTTTATTACGGATACCGCCATAAAAAAGAAGCTGCTCTGCACATTCTGAAAATATCTTCGCTTTCCTATTCACATTGCAGAATAGGGGAAGAAGCTTTAACGTCCCATTTATTCTTGGAAAAGTTTCCTTCGCTGGAAATATGAGGGGGACAAATCAATTTTTTTGTTTTGTTATTTTCCGTGATTTATTGCGATAACTTTGCCAAACTTTCGCTTGTGATGACAACCTAATAAAAAATGTGCGTGTCAACACTTTCAACTGATTAAAAATGTTCAATATTTCCATAATAATAATTACATTGGATAATTTTTATGGCGCCATATTAGTAAAAAAAATTACCCTAAAGGCGCTTTACACGTGAAGTAAATAAAATAAAAAAATGTTATTTAAACTTATTGGTATGAGTTTTTGAAAAGGTGCATTTTTAGTTTATTTTGAAATAAACTGTCTGATGCACTGTTCCTTATGACGAAAAGTCAAGAGTTTACAAATGCCCGTTCGCTAAACTTAGACTTCTTGAAACGGTTCTACAAGACCTGAGAGTTTGACGTCTACAATTCAAGTTGTCTGGGAAGCAGAGCTCTTGAATATGCAGAGGCGCCATGTTGTATGTCGCCTTACATCGACTAGCACAATTTAGGAAAAACTTTGTAACTCTTTCAGGGACATGGAGCCAAAAATATTAATACTGCTATGAATATACTGATTACTGCTGATTTTGATTAAACTTGGCGATTGGGTTTGTATTTGTGATTGTATGCGATAATACTGACTCCCGGTGTAGCAGTAAGATGATTGCTTAGTGACTGGAGACCACCAAGTTAGTATTTCCAAAACACGATAACTTAGTTTTGTTTAAAAGTTGTAAGAGTATTAATGTGATACATATTCCGTATACGCAGCACCACTACTTACAAAAAAAAATTTCATTATTATTTTGTTGTTAAACTTTTTTTGTTTCAGAAAGAATATTGTTTAGCTATTGTTAGATAAGATAGATAGATCAAGTTCTTGTTGTATGTTGTAGGTGTTTTTAAGAGGTTTGTTTTTCGAATTGGCAACACTTTCTCCAGTCACAGGCAATTTGACAGCTGACAGCTGATTTGTGCTAAGTTTAGTTTGCCAGGTTCAGTTCGCGAAACTTACCGTCTATTTTACAGTCGACATAATCGTCCATCCGAGCAAAGAATTCGAATAACCATGGATCGTTTTCGCACCACGCATACTCTAATTGATAATACGCATCCGCAGAGACGTCGTACAGTGCGCACCGAAAAGCTGTTGTTTCTTCAAAAATGATGCTGGCCAGAACGTTACAGTCAATGGAGAGAGCTATAGATCCATCATTACTAACTTTTTCATTCCCCAATTGAATGATATTAATTTAAAAAGCTGTGATTTTAACAAGACGGCACAACATGCCACACAACGCGCGCCACAATCAATTTATTGAAGGAAACATTCGATGAGCGCATAAACCTGTGAATTGGCCTCCAAGATCGTGTGATTTAACACCTTTTGATTATTTTCAGTGGGAATACGTAAAGTCGCTAGTCTACGCCGATAAACCGTAGACAATAGACGACTTGGAAGCCAACATTCGTCGCGTTATTGCCGATATACGTCCCCAGCTGCTCCAAAAAGTGGTCGAAAATTGGACATGCAGGTTGCGCTTAATTCGAGCCAGCCGCGGCAACTTTATGCTCGAAATTATATTTAATCACTTATGGCTTAAAATTATCTTTCCAATAAAGTATATAGCTTTGCCATTACTACGATTTTTATGCGTTTTATTTCATATTAAAGTTCTATACCTGTAAAAAAACACACTTTATACAGACGATCTACAATATTTATCTTATGTCACTTGATGGACGTGCAATGCTCGTACGGCCGAACGAGTCCCCAGAGAAAGATTGCTGGATATTGGAGAAATAGGACCCATACAACTTATACAGCCTTGGAGTCACAGGAAAGTGATATGGAGTGAGATAAATTTTTCATTTTTATTTGTAGATTTATTAGCGAATGCAATAGATCGTAAATAAAAAGAGAGGTGTAAAGAGAACGAGAGAAGAAGCGATATTAAAATATATCATCATTTTCAGCTTTTTTCTATGTTCTGCTGGACGAAGATCTCCCAAAGCGTTACATTTCCGCAGAGATGATGATTTATTTATTCATTCCTTTATAGGCTTATACAAATTTATTATATATAAACAAAAATGTGCAGCTACACAAGTAGCAGAAATTGATAGAATTGATTTAAAAAAAACAGAAAGTTTAGCAAACAAAAATATTGATGATTTCATTAGACCAGGTGTTTTTGGGGTTGCCTGTCGTTCTCTTGACCCCCCTCGGGTATCACTTGACGTCCTCCGTCCTCCAACCGATGTGGCTTGTTTTTGACGTATTCTACTATATCGACCATTATTCGTTACTGTAAGATTTGGTTCTCTTTCGTTGAGAGTTGAACTCATACGAGAGCATTGAAAGTGAACAATTTTCGGTTTAAACATAAGATCGAACTTTCGAGAATCGTATTCGGAATTCAGAATGCACTTTGAACAATTTCTACTTTTCTGATGATGTTTCTTTTATGTACATTTATTATAAAATGGTCGACTTCACCGAACTCGGTCCCATCATCACAAATGACAATCGAATCAACAAAGCAGTTAATCATTATTCCATTTCTGTTCCACCGCTGACTTCTGATGGTTTCTGCATTCTGTAAAAAATGTATACTTATTATACATTAAAATGTACGTATAATGCATTATATGTACGAGTATACTTTTAATTTAATAAAAATTATGCAATCCAGTGGTAGCGCAAATTGTTGCGATTAATGTTAAAAGACAGATAAAACATAAAATAAAGGTCTTGCAATTTTTAACTCTTCTTAAGAATAATTATTGCTATGCATAGAACATTAAGTACGTTGAGTATCATAGGAAAACATGCAATTAATATTTTAAACGTGAGAATTGGCAACAATATGGGTAATAATCGTATTTTTTTTATAAAGTTATTGCCTTTTTACTTCAGCGCTCAGCGATAGTAGTAATATTATGGCCTGAATGAGACACGAGATGATAAATCACAACACATGCACGCGTGTTTAGATTTTGATCTGGATGTAAACTCAGAGATCAGTATACGATTCATGATGGACTACGAAAACCGAAAGTCGTATTTTAATAATAATCTCAATTGTGGACACGGGCCATTATAATTGTTAAGAAACAGTTCAAGGATGTAGCGAACTACCCGAGTCGTGCAATTCACATAAATATCATACTTTTAATGACATTTCATCACACATGTCAAGGAAAGTAAACATAGAAAATTAATAATCATTATTTATGTATTTTCTTGGTTAAAACACGAAAACACAGAACTTCACATCAGATATTTAATTATTTCATAATAATATGATTAGTGATTTAACCGCGCTAGACTCGAGCTCGTGTCCACTTACAAGTGAGCACTTGCTTTGTTAATAATCCTTGACGGTAGAAGGTGTTACTAAATGATGGACAAAAAATATCAGCCAGTTTTCGATCTCCCTGAAATGAATATGAACATATTTATTAAAAAAATAATAGAATCTCATAGAGACGAAGCTATTTTTATTAAAAATATCAATTTAATATATTAATTAGAAAGATATACATATAAAATCAAACCAAACCGGGGAAGGTGCATTATCCAACTATGCCACAGCGACAAATTTACGAACCTATATGTTACCTTTTTTTTGATATTAATACATTTAATTGTTCCATTAAATAAGGTAGATGGCTCTTTCAAATAATAATAATAATAATATATTGAGCTGTAGACTGCTCTCCCAGCTGAGTTACATCAGCCTCGTTAATCTATATGAAATAGCTTAGTTGGTAGATAACAATCTACCGGTAATATAAATATAAGTAGAAATAGATCTTCTTTCGATAAAAAGATTATATTTACTTTTGTTTATTTATCGAGGAATGATTTATTTCAAAGAATTACAACTTCATTAATAAAATGTATTATATAATTTACTTATTAAATCAACTGAATGAACGTATAATAGGATTATACGGATTTCTTATTACAAAATATTTTATTATAGAAGATTTTATTTTAAAAATACTTAAAAATTATACACACAACAGTTCAACATTAGCAAGATGGTGGGTAATTATAATACAGCAAAACATTCTACTCGATCGTATCGAAGTCATATATAACTCAGTCAAATGTCAACAACATATTAATTAACAACAGCTAATGGTTGTAATTGAAGTCAGACTTGGGGTGTTTCATTATAATATTCTTAATGACGTTTGCATTACATTCAAACCTGTCCATATTAAAAAGGGATTAATATATCGTTATGCTTATTGCTCATTTTCGAGAGAGTGACACTGGAATATATATCCATTTCAGAAACGTAAATGAGAGATTATTGGAATGGTTCTGTCCATTGTCAACAGGTGTACTGTGCACTCTCCTCTACCCACGGATACATATCGATCTTTGCAATATCGGTTTGACATTTGTGCCGGAACATTTCTCCCTATGAGTGCCAATCAGCGGAGTTATGGTTGGCAGCTAAGGATAAGTATATAAATAAAGATGCCGATCTTGAAATGCAAATACGTACATACGATTGGCGAGTCGGTGCTTTAATGCACAAATATTCTATGTTCATTTTGGCTTCGGTTCTGATCTGATTAAAATATTCAGTTCGAAGCAGTTCACCTTTTTACATTCATACTGCCTACGAACAATTTGACCAATACTGATTAATTGGTAAACAGATACAGTGCCACATATATATACTTGAAAGGTTTCAAAATATTTTCGGTAAATTTGCTACATACTGTTTACTGATAATACTAAAAAATATTTTAAATGTCTAACTTCAGATAGATTAAATACCATTTTCATTTTTCGTGTATTTTTTATTGTACTTAAAAATAATCTAAATAAATATATATATTTTTTTAACCCTTCCCAAACCATGCAGTAACACAGGTCTACCATCATAATTAAACCTGTAAACCTGTTCGATAAATACGCGCAACATAAAATTAATATTTTAGATAATCATAAATAAAATATTAACACTAGTGAAAAATAAATTATGAAAAAGAAATCGTACGAAAACAATTATTTTTTCCATTCAATCCGTTATACAATTAATACGTTGGTAAAAATACAATTTATGATATGAAAGACAGAGATCACACGCTATTTTCATAGTGAAAAGAGTAACAAACATACAAATATAATTATATCTTTCTCACTAATTAAATGAAGAGAGATAAGAAGGAAGGACACATTGTATAGGACTTAATGAATGCTCTAAATTATGTTATTAATCACTTTTTCAAATTTGAATGCTCAGTATTTAGAATAAATTCGTGCCATTTAAGTCATTTGAGCTAATAAAAACATTTTTTCTAACTGTTATTTTCGGTAACATGAGTTGACAGTATGGCTGTGTTTGTGTATTTTATATCATGGTATGGTAACGGTTAATAGCTATTTTATATTATAATTTATTATATAGATTTATACGAGCGTGGTAGAATTTTAATCCCGACTTCACTTCAGTGTACAATGTGTGATACAAATTTATTTAAACCAATCAAAATAAATCACGTGAAAGACAACAAAATCAAATAAAGATATGGAAAATATTATCTCGGTACTGACAATTTATAAAGCAGAAGTATAAAATGTTGACAAATATTTTTTTATTTGATGTGAATTTCTTCAGTATGAATAGGTAACAATGCTTATATATGTTTTCGCCATTGTTTTGTTTTCTTTCTGTATATTTTTTTTAGCCTTAAACACATATACGAAGCGCGTTTTTAAGTATGTACCGTTGCCGGATATTCCCGGTGAAGCGCTGCGGTTACGATGTTGTGCATGCACAATGGTGTCCATCATCTGTTGACTCACCGCATGCAACGTTAGAGATATTCACATAGTGCGGCCATCTTGTAGTGAGTGGTTGAAATGTTCAAGACAATAGATCAGCCCGCCGACTGTGATATACGATCCGTGATTCGTTTCTTGAATGCACGAAACATGAAAGACATTCATCGCCAAGTATGTCCTGATTTGGCGCCAAGTGATTTCCATTTTTTTCTTCATTTGAAGCGGTTCCTTGGTGGCAAGCATTTTGATGACAATGATGAACTCAAAGACGGAGTAGAGACATGGTTTTCATCCCAGGCGGCGTCGTTCTATGACGAAGGTATACAAGAATTGGTGCCCCGTTATGACAAGTGCCTTAATAATGGTGGCGACCATGTTGAGAAGTATTTTAAGATGTGAGTATAGCGTGTAAAGAATTTTCCCGGTTAGGAAAGAGATCCAGGTTCGAATCCCGGTGGCGCAACAATAATATTTTTCGATTAAATTGATTTTATATGTATATCTTTCTAATTAATATATTTAATTCATATTTAAAATATCACAGACCTATGTTCTGAATAATTACAACTTCACAATAAGAATGTGTTCTCATAAATAATAAAGTTGTATCAATGTGTCCAAAATTTAATAAAAATGAATTGATAATTCTGGCGTCTGCTATCAGTTTACTCAAAGGTATTTGAGATTCTGTAAAAATAAGGTAGATGGCTCTGTCAAATTATGGAAAGATTAAATGTATTAATATCAAAAAAGGTAACATATAGGTTCGAAAATTGTCGCTAAAAATATTGTCGCTGTAGCTTAGTTGGATAAAGCACCTTCTCCGGTTAGGAAAGAGATCCTGGTTCGAATCCCGGTGGCGCAACAATAATATTTTTCGATTAAATTGATTTTATATGTATATCTTTATAATTAATATATTTAATTCATATTTGAAAAAAAAGTGTTGTAAAAATGATGTGTTTCTTTAAAATAAAAAAATCCTACATACATATTTATTTGGTGAACTTCAGATAACGGACATACGATAGGAACGCATTAAATCATCGATACTTTCATAAAAATATACGTTAAAGCCTTGAAAAGATAAATACCTACATAAGTTGTCTTAGATGATGGATCGATGATGAGCAATGCTTCCAATACCGGTATATGAGAGGTGCATTTACCTGCCACGGTACGTACTGAAACAGTATTAAAATAATCAAATTGAGAAACAAGCAAAAACCAATTTAAAAAAAAAATTAATAAAATCTCAAATCTCAGTAAGCAAAAATGTTAATATAAATTTTTTTTTTTTCTGCATACAGCATTCGGTAGAAAGTATTACCTTGGCTTGGAATAGCGGCCGACGCATTGCCCAGCCTGAAATGCAGTAGACTCTTCTTCTTCTTTTAAATAGGCAATCCACACCTCAACAGTGATTTGTGCCATTAATCAAGTTAAAACTTTGTTTTACAGAAAAAAGTACAATAATATTATATTAGGAGAACACATTCTTATTGTGAAGTTGTAATTATTCAGAACAGACGGTCTGTGATATTTTAAATATGAATTAAATATATTATATATATATATGTCAAATGATGGAACGATTAAATGTATTAATATCAAAAAAGGTAACATATAGGGTCGAAAATTGTCGCTAAAATTAATGTCGTTGTAGCTTAGTTGGATAAAGCACCTTCCCCGGTTAGGAAAGAGATCCAGGTTTTCGTCCCGGTGGCGCAACAACAATATTTTTCGATAAAATTGATTTTATATGTATATCTTTATAATTAATATATTTAATTTATATTTTAATAATATTATAGAATAGGAAATATTATATTAAGTTATTAACATGATATTATATAGATTAAATGTGGCGAGTTAAGGGAAAGAAGATGACACAAGTTAACCGGGAGTTTGAAAATTAACATTGACGAGAAATTGTTGTAAAAAAAAGCCTGTGATCCGCAATAGACAGGCAAAAAAGATGTGGTCGAGGGTTTCCTCCTCGGCACCACACTCACACATTGGGGAAACTAGGAGATTCAATCTGAATAAATGTGAGGCCACCTGGCAATGCTCAATTCTCATTCCAGAGATATTTGATATTGTTCTTTTGGAGACTTTCCTTTTGTAGAACCAGGGGGTGCGGGGAATAAATCATTGAATTATTTCAAGCCGATTACCTTTATGATTATTTAGATCCATCTATTGTGCAGTCCAGATAGAATTCGAATGTTTTTTTTACCATATTAAGTCTGTCATACATCGGAATATGGAATGGATGAGGGAAAATTCCGGAAAGAGTGGCCTCGTTGGCCAGTTTATCAGCACATTAATTCCATGAACTCCCTTGTGTGCAGGAATCAAAACGAATGACACCCGTCTATTATTACTGTCTAAATATAGACATTTTCTGATGGAACAGATTATCTCATTGTCTAGCCAAACTTTCATATTAGCAGAGAGGGATTCAAGAGCTGCTTGCGAGTCGGAGAATATAACAGCCTTATCGACGTTCCGGAGTACGCAGATGTCCAAGGCCTCTTTAATTGAGCAACATTCTGCTGAGAAAACCGATGAATCCGATGGAAGTCGTGGCTTTACATTTATTTCTAATTGAGGCACGGAGACTGCACCACCGCAATACCCTTGTATTAAACTTAGTCGAAAAACCTATTTATCATTGATCATTTGGTGACCTCATTGAATTCTCTCTTTTTTCATTATATTACTATTTATTATGTACTCTTTTACATTGGCAGTACGAAAAAACACCAAGTATAACGACGTTTGTCCATATAATTTGACACCCGAGGCGCTGCACGGTAAGATGGGAACCAATGGTGTAAGTACAAAAAATGGGCTCTAATGCAGAATGGAAAAAAGCCCCCTCAATTAAGTATTGTATATACAAGATATACGAATATTAGTACTGCGTGGTTTATCTTTTAAATTGCAAAAACAACATTAGTCCCCTGTCTCATATAAATGAATGAATGTCTCGTATGAAAAAAACATAATTGTTAATAGCCATTTATACAGGATGTAACAGACCTAGTCCACAATATTTTATCGGCGGACATCTGACTAAATTACGAGTCGAAAATGTTCAAGAAACATGTGCAAACTCTACACTGTCACGAAAAATATTATTGTTTTAAATTTTTACAAAATCAAGTTTTAAGTGTATTTCTAAGTATTTCAAAATTATATTTGCGAAATTTATCCATTATGAGTCTGTGCATCTTTACTCCAGGTCATTAATCATTTAACAAAAAATAGTCAGACCACTCGAAATTTTATGTTTTTTAATTTTTTGTATTCGAAATGGAATTAAATGATCGCATAATTATGATTTTTTTTAAATAGAAAACGTGGCAGACACGTGTGACCGTCGGGACTTGGACAAGTTATACTGCGGTAGATCACTTCCCTTTTTTTTGGTAATAAATCATATTTTCGGCATTGGTAAATAGGTTTTACGGAAGGTTTTACTTTCTGTCAGTACATCGTGTATGTAAATTCAATACCGCGTATGAGCCAATCATTTAAAAATACGTTTTTTTGGCGTTTTCAGTTGAACGGCATTCGACGTGTTGATTGGCGTATTAAAATTTTGAATTTGACCAGTGGACTGCTTGCATTCGGCTACAGTCAATATCGCGAATAAACTATCCCCAGTAAAAAGAGCAAGCCCTTTTTTGTCTTTGTCCATTTTTGGCATTTGACTTACACCGACGATATGTAGCTTGATAATCATCAGCTCGTGTCAATCTAGTGCGTGATGAATGTCTCTCCGAGATTTTTATATTTAACTTAATAGACTAAAGAATCTAAAATAATAAATTCGATATACTATTAGAGGCGAGGTTGATGGTGACGAGACGAATCATTTCAGTGTGGCATTATAATTTCTGTTAAATTATCATCATTTTATCAACAATAAAAATCAGACGCGGATATACAGATATATATATATATATATATATATAAGTACCGCAGTCACGGATCTGAATGAAAAATATCATCTGTTGTTTGAGCAATGATTTATGCAGTTCGCAAAAGTGCGGTCAAAAGAACACAGTCTTGGCTCAGCCATGATGACAGACAAATAAGAGAAAATGTTACGAAACAGCTCCGATCACAAGTCTGCATGTGTGCGCATGTAGTCGGCAAACCTTCGTCTATGAGAGGCGCAAGGTCGCGGCCGGGAAGACGGTCCAGCGAGAGCACTGCGCGCGAATTAAGATGCTGCGGAGAATGTTAAGAGAGGGACCTACGGGCGGAAATACATATGCGATCATTATCGTGAATCTGTTTTAATTTATCGAGAAACTGGTTACAGATGGTGCTAATGTCTGCGTCCATTCTATTCACTCGCAGGGCCTCTCAACGCATATACATTTTCGGAAGTTTAATAAAAATAACCAATTTATTTAACTCTTTTTATAATTATTTCATTAAATATTTTGTCTAAATCTAAACTTGAAAGATTGAGATGTAGATCTACAGAAGAATTCTCAGAATAAGCTGGATGGATAGAGTTACGAATGAAGATGCTATGGTTCGGATGAATAAAGAAAAATAAGTAGGTATTTAAAACATTAAGAATCAGAAAACTTTCAATATCTCAATATGTGATGAGATATCTGGAAAAGTACGAGATCTTACATCTTATAATGAAGGGAAAGATTGCTGGAAGTCGGGGCCCTGGACGATGGAACATCATGGCTGAGGAACCTAGGCCAGTCTACCTACTGTATAGCTTTTCCGGGCCGCAATGAATATCGTGAAGATAGCCAACGTCCGTTGAACGGGTAGGGCACAAGAACAAGAAAAACTAATCTAGCCAAATCATTTTAAATTATAATACAATTTTTCCAATAACAAACCAGCAATTGTTTATTGCCCATGTACACGGACGAGAGTTTCGTAAGATCTTTGTCTCGAGACAACCTCTGAGGCAGGGATTACCCTCTCATGAGATTTTTCGGAAACGACTCTCAGCTTTCCACCGTATACACGCCTAGTCTCAGAGATTCTCAATCTTGTGCTTATTGTACGTCATATGTGAAATCGTGACCTCGGAACAACAAGGTATCATCGGACGTTTTGGTCAAAATTGTCTTTCAAAACTGTGTTAAAAAGATGTCAAATTTCTTAGTAGTTTAGAATTTGAAGATATTAAGAACACCGAGTTATATTTTAGTATCACTTCTAATATTATTTAAAACAACAATTATTGATTTGAATACAAACAAAATGTATGAGCTATATTATATACGTTCCTGAAATCAGAAGTCAGTTTACTTTAAATTATATAAAGACATCTTCTCTGTGACATGGACTAAAATACTCGCATTATTTAAAGATCTGAAATAATCCTTAAAATTACCGCACGACTCCTTGATTCTGCAACTGGAATTCCTCTGTATCGACGTCATGAACTTTCTCAACCCATAGATGCTGTCTTAGATACGGAAGAAGAGATATTTATGTTAGGAATCTGTAGTTCTTTAACCTTTAATATGTATCTAATAATATGGAAATTTTTTATGATGATACGTGGCAGTGGCGGCGCTAGATTTCGTGTTTCAGTAAAACAAAGTGATCTAAAAATAACTTTGTGGACAATTTTCAATGCGAAAACAACCCCAATATGGAACGTGCATATTATCAAAGTGGGAGTATTATCAAATGTGTATCACATTAGATAATTAATAAATACAAAAAAGTATATAATAATTATTTAATGCGTAAATATATTACATATAAAGAATACATAAATATTTTTAATTACATTTGTAATTAATTGTTTCAATCTTTTCTACACACTGTGTTGTGAATTTTGTTGTTTAATTTTTGTAATACAATAAAACCATCCCCACGCCGACCCCTAAATCAGTCGCCCGCGTGTCACACTGGTTAGCGGCGGCATTTTGAAACTTGTCCAAGAGCGGTTTTTTTACCAAGAGACACTAGTGTACTGGACATTAGTGTACTGGACACTAGTGTACTGGACATTAGTGTTGAATACAAATTACTGCTTTATTAGGGAATAACCATTAAATATCCAGATCGATAGGATCTAAATGAACGAATTGCGCGATCTCCGTGCGTCGCGTTCGCGAATACGACAATCCCGGTCGTAAAACGGAATCACCGCAAGGTATGGAAGGAAAGTAGGGAAACCTTGAAGGGTTAGGGTTCTAGTCAAAGGACTAGTGATCTCCGAAAACCGTGAAACCGGAATTGTACATGACGTCTCCGTATCTCCGCAGTCACCGCCGAGATCACACGCGTACGAGCCGATCTCCGATCTCAATTGAATACGGCGATGTCACAAGTTCACCCACGGCACACAAATAACAAACAATACGTGATCAAAAAACAATATCACCAAAACACAGTGCTGGTGCACTGAAGATGAAATGTCCACACCGCGAGTGCTATCGCAATGTCGAGTTCGAACAAATTGACGTCTGCTGACGTCAAGGTTACAATTCACACTGACAAGACGAGCGTGAGGAAATGTATGGGTGGGAATTTGGATGCGGAATTGTGTCAATAACAACGGTTGCGGCTGATTCGAAAAGACGCGCTAAAAGTGTGCTTACGAATTCGGAACAACCATAATGCTATTTATTGGATTTGCTTTCTTTGATTGTTTATTCCTAGAGTATTTTTATTACATACTATTGTCGAGGGCCGCCCTATTGATTTGGCCACCACAGGCGGGCGCCTGTTCCGCCAGTGCGTAACGCCGGCGCTGATACGTGGTATGAATGTTATAAAGATGACAGCATCACGGTGCTGGCACTGCGTCAGAAATGTGTCAGAAAATTGTATACATTTTATTGTAATATTATGGTGGAATAAACACATTCAGCACATATGTGTAATAAAGTGCCTTTGAGATGAATTTAATACAAATATGATTTTATTTACTATAATTATATAAATGCACATAACCATTCTACCAGTAATATACTAGTTTGTATGTATGTCTGTTTGAAGCAACATTATCTTCATTGCGATGATATTTTACAGTGAAAACTGTAATGTTCCAAAGTTGAGTCCCATTATTATTATTCGGATTAATAGTTTACGATGAATACAAATTAGAAACTTACGATACTGATCAGATTTTGAATTGAGACGCGCCATTTGCGCATGCGTGGACATTGGCTAGCTGAAGTACCCGACGTTGCGACATTTAGGGGGATGGGGGTAGTTTTTTTTTTATCGAAATCAGATGTAGACAGTCATATTCCTCTTATTTTGAACGTTATATGTGGAAAATTTCATCAAGATGTATCAAAATTCTGCTTTAAGGGATGGGAAAGGGGATCGGATGGTTTTTCAAAATCGCATGTGGACAGTGACCTTCCTCTTATTTTTAAGGTCAAGTGTGCAAAATTTCATCAAGCTCGGAATAAAACTATAGATTTGTATAAAAAAACATACCAACAAACCAACACACTCTTCTTTATATATAAGATTTTGGATTTGGAATAATAGTCCGATGTATCTTTTGATGTATAGTGTAGTTCAATAATTACATAACAAATATTTGATATTTCTAAAAATGTCAATGTGGATTAAAGGGGTTAAAAGTAGCTTGACTGCAAATCTTAAAACCATCCCCCACATTTCGTACCGAGAGCTCACATTCTACGTTAGAATTATGTTTTAGTGTTGTACATAGAGGGTCAAGTTGGTGTTCCCATGAGGAAAATGTTTACGGGTAACTCCCAAACCGGGTTAATCCAGGTGAAGACATTTGTGAAGAAGGAGATTTGGGAAAACAGATGTCGAACGAGAGGTCCCGCAATTGTTTTGAATAACTTAGATGCTTTTATTTCAATTATACTGAAGAAAGACAACATAGAAGTAGAGGTATTCGCGTAGTATGTAAACACATTGAGCTCAAGAATTGACTTAAATATTTACAAAATTTGGTCTCCGTATTGTATATCACGTATATTTGTGTCATTTGCACTTTTTATTATTGATTTCTAATAACTGAGTGTCGTAATATTAAAAAAAAACTAAATGATTTATGTAAGACATGGTACGACATTTTATAAATCACTGGTAAGAGTTTGCTCCGGAAGCCGAAAGCCATTCGTGTTAATTAATAAATATTAACATAAAGATAATTTTGCATAATGTATGTAGGATAAGTACTGTAGAAAAGAAATAAAGGCGCAATTAATACTCGGCCACATCGATAAATGTATCCGAAGAATAAAGGCTGATAAAATAAAAGAAAAACGTCGGTATCGGATCTGATATTAATCCGGTTTCCTTGTACAGAAATTCTTTGGCAGCTATTTCCATTCTTTGCCCTTATAAATATGTAAGTACCCAGCGGTACATATTAACAAGCGTTTCTCGCGTTGAAAATCTTGTTTTATCGGCGTTATCCAACAGCATGTGAGATCTTTACGGACGCAAATGCTCCCCGCCAGCCCCTACCCAGCCGGGTCTGGATGTGATAAATATAAAGCAGGATGTGTGCACTATAAATGTCACGAAAAGGTTGTGCTCGCTTCCTTGTCGAAGCCCTTTGCAAAGGTCAAGGGATTGGGGAGGAAACGTGGATAAAACACGGCAACAACACAATGGAGACATTCAATTTATGGCAATGGCAACATTTTTACATTGCTGGAATACATCTCAACTGTGAGAAGTTGTTAGGGTTTCAAATCAGATTTAAATACCAATTGTTCAATTTGTCATCTCTTTATTTAATTCCGAACAATTTTAAATTGATTTTTGTTGTGCAATCATTTTGAATTCAAGAGAGATTTATGTTAAAACGTATCCGTTGAGACAGGTATATTAAATATTGGCATTTTTTCTCAGATGTTATTTTTAGACGATATAGATAGTGAGGCATTTATTATGGGAACTTTGCGAATGGAAGAGAGCTGCCGCAATTAAAAAATGCCGAAAAACAAAGAATTAATTCGGCACAACGTGTGGGAAGATGTGATTTAAGAAAAATAGGGATCACAAGATGTAAACGTCATTCTTGCAACGAGGACCCGCCGAATAAGAAGATTAATTATGTATTCAAAAAGGCTTTTTATTACCATCTTCCCAATAACAAAACCAAAAACCCATGAAAGAAATCAAAAATATCATGTATTGAACGGTTTCCTAATTGGTACTTTAAAATATTTGTTCCTTTTAACAAATGACGAGTTCGCTTTCAATTTGGAGTCATTCCATGTGAAATCACCTAGGTGTGGTTGCTGAACATTTCAGATATTTTTTATTTTTTTACCATAGGTAACCCGATCAGTGTGTGGCTCAAAATAATTTTTATTTTATTTTTACCGGCCACCATCTTGGATTTAGGCTTAATTTTATTCGCTGCGAATAAAATTTGAATTTGTTCTTCTCCCATAAAAGATAAAAGATTATGATGTTCACTACCAAAAAGAAGATACAATAGGGTTATAGAAAATAGAGATGATAAAAAATTATATATTAACCATGACTTAAATGACCTTGAAATACGCCAAATTTGGAAGCATAATCACCAGTTTTGATGACATTTTAAAGTTACTGGGGGTTGGAACACAACATGGAATTTTTAATACGTTTTATTAATTCGATATATATATATATCCAAATCGAATATCTCCAATCAAATTTCGTGTGTACAATTATATTTCAAATGATATTGTAATATTCTTTCAAATAACCGCACCCACAATCCGGAATGGAATTAAACTATTTCATAAATGGAAAAAAATATTTCTTCGCCACCTACAAAAAATAATTGAACATTATAAAAGATGTGCGTTATAAAACATAGATGTCTCTAGTAAATCATTCTGAATTACATACATAAAAATTAAATTTTAAAATGATTTCACGAAAATAAAGTAAATGATTCAAGTAAAAAAAACACATATTCAATAGAATCCGAACCTACCGCTACGCTATGGCTGATGATGCGAGTTAAAATGTTGCAAGCCCTCTGGCATGGAACAATATCCCATTTTGGGGTATGCGTATTAAGTAAAATTGTTAAAACGGACGGACATTGGGGCATCTGACGTTTTTAAAAGCATTATTACAAAAGGGTAGTAAACATATTCGCTTCATCATCATTATTATTGTAATTTTAAATACTTTAACAAAAAAAAAATATGAATGATAACAAATCTAATGCTAATCTTGATGTAGCGCAGATGTATTTGTCAGCGTGTCTATTTACAATAGATTAATACAACACATAATTTCATAACGAGTATCCCCGTCAGGCACCGAACACATTCACTTTAGTTTCTATACCAGAATTAATTCTATACCAATTGTGATTCTTTAGTTAATTTATAAATAAGCACATCAAGATGGATGTGTGGCCAGGCATGTGGAAGGTCACGTGCGAAATAATAATGTGCAGTGTTGCTTCTTGCAAAAATAACAAATCGTAATGATCGACTCGACCTCAGCTCGTCTGCATGCCGAGTTTTTGTGTAAATTGAATGGACACACTAAAAGTTAAGGTCAGCTGTAAATATTGTGGCCATTAGGCTACTTTAACATACATGTATTCATATATGGTCAAGAATCTAAAAAATAATCATTTATTTGTTAACGCGCCTTGTTACTTCGATTAGCACCACTGGGTTTCCTGGTTTATAATAATGTACATGTGTGTGTGTGTATGAGTATTACCGCCCTTTTTTTCGGAAAGCTAAGAAGACGGTAACCGACAGGCGTCATTCAATTACATCCCGTGCTTGGAACAGTCCAGCCGGTCCAAATCAACCACCAGTGCGCCCTTCGGTCGGTCCAAATCTAAAGAAGACTACCCAGCTAAAAGAACAAACAACATCGGACCAGAAAGATAGCAAAAATAAAAGATTAGTGCACCTCATATATCATATGTGTGCTTATTGTTAATCGGAAACCTGGGAACCAGCTATCGAAGGTGTTTGCGTAAACATTATTCAGGCATTAACATAATTTTTAAAATAATAGAAAATTTCATCAGAAGTGTAATACACAAAAAAATAAAATAATGTCAGCATGTTTTTTCATAATCAAAATTAAAAATAAATATAAAATGTGAAGTAAAGCAATTTATCCGTCACCATTGAGTTGAGACACAAAAAATTGTAATAATATAGTCCTATAAGGAGTTAAATTTACAGAAAAAATGTCGACTACCTCCGCATATTCATTCCCCGACGAATGCAATCCGGGGACTGCGGAGTTAGCTAATGCATGTGTTCTGACATTACCACTATAATAGAACAATGAATTGTGTCTCGATGACCTCAATGGTGCGTGAAAGTCAAGCAAGCCAACAATCTGAGAGCAGTCTATCATACCGTTAATGATCCTGTATAGAAAAATGCGATATCGAACCTATTCCTATATAATTAATTTACTATTATTATAATACGAATTATTACTAGCTGTAATTAGTGATGAGATATCCACGGAATGATAAACGATAAATCTGAGAGATTTAGTAGCATTACGAAAGTTCTAGCAATACAGAGTGTGAATTGCCAGAAAGAAACAATGTCCGATGCGAACTCTCGACAGATTCGATAGTTGACCATTGGCTGTAGAAAGCGGCGCACGTGTGTCACGTCACGATACGCTACATCGTGTATTTAAATCATTTCAATTGTAAGATTAAGCACCTATTTATTTGCATTAATTGGTAAAGCATTGAGAAATATGCAGGCTGGGAAAAAAGGTGAAAAATACGGCTTTTCTGTGTTTAAATGCAATACAATAATATATATGCAATTAATCTGTTAATTCGCCACCTAAATTTTAGCCAAATTAACTTATTTCACATAAAAATGAATACAAAATTCGTTTCCCATACCGTTAGCATACAATGACTTTGTAATAAGTTAATAACAACACCGCTAATAAATCTAGCCATTATAGATTCTGAACTATTGCCTCAATATACAGGCATAATGACAAATTCAAACAATAAATCATTTAAAGAGACACCACTCCATGTTTATAGTTTACCTTTAAACACATTCAGCACTAATAATATTTCCTCTGTTTATGAATAAAAACATAAACAAGTGAAATACACATATAAATTATAGAATATGATTTATTACATATGTATATGTGTTATATATATACATTCAAATATTTTTTTAAATACAAATTAATTGTGTTAATGTATTAGGTGTTATCAATTTGAAAAGTATAACATATAAGTTCGAAAATTTGTCGTCAATGCACTGTGTTGGTGTAGTATAATTAGTAATTGCACGTTACCCGGATAGGAAGAGATCCACGTTCGAATCCCAACAATATTTTTCGATAAAATTGATTTTACATGTATATCTTTCTAATGAATACATTAAATTTGTATTTAAAAATATGTCACATACCTATGTACTGAATAATTACAACTTCGCAATAAGAATGTGTTCTCTTTAATAAAAATATTTTAATATCGATGTTTGAATGAACGTTATTTGCATTTCAATGAAATTTTTCATGTAGAGTTTTCTGGACTATTCCGCTGTGCGTATTCGACCTCTCTGTCTGACGTTTCAGATCCTACTGAAGGTGTTTTTTTTTTTCAAAATTTCTAACTAAATACTCTACATGCGACTTCACCGTCTAATATATTACTGCATCAGCTCTATCGCTTTAACACTTTTACAGACTACTTTTAGCTACTAACATCGTAAGTATTTTATTATACATGATTAAGAAGGATAGAAAAATCTAACTAAAAATTATGAATAATTGTATAATTGTTGGCGAAGTGTTGAGCATTCCCAAACCATGCAGTAACTCCGGTCTACTTCTCTAATTAAACCTGTAATATTTCAGAAAATATACGCAACATGCAATTCATATTTTAGTTAAATTAAAGGAAAATATTTACGCTTAGAAATGACTAGTGAAAAATCAAGTATGTAAGGCGAATCCTACAAATCCGTTGCAAAATTAATACATTGATAAAAATACCTTTTGTATTAAGACAGAAAGAACTCACATATTAATTCACAGTGAAAAGAATAACAAACATACGAATATAATAGTCTATTTCTCACTAATTAAATAAAAATAAAAATGAAGGTTGTATTATATAATGCAACCTCCTATATAGAACTTGATGAATGCTCCGAATTATAATATTACATATATTTTTTATATTTAATACTTAATATTTATAGAAAATTTATGGCGTTAACCATTTTTTCAAAAGCATTTTTCACATTTCAAAGTTTAATTTTCTAATTTTTTACGGTAACACGAGTTGACAGCATGGCTGCGTGCGAGTATTTTATATCATGGTATGGTAAAGGTTAAGAGGCAATACCGTGCCAAAAGCAGGATCTATCGCTGTCGGTGTTGTCTAGTACTGCGTTAAGTATGTTTTTCGAATAAAACCGACAACTTTAACATTTAGGGTACGAAAGCGCATAACAATAAAAACGATGTATATAGAATTAAAAGGTATTTCCACGGAAACAAACTGACATTTAAGATCAACAGGATATCGATGATTAGTTATTGGATGAAATCATTAACATAATTTCATGTGGTCACCAGCCTACACTACACGGACCGGTAAGTCCGGTGAAACCGCGGACCGCCCCGGTTGGGGGGGATGGCGCACCCCAATAGAAGTCATCGATCTTCATCACGCTCTGCACGGTGACTCAGAAAATGCTTACTTAACATCGCATTAGTCACACCTCAATATATACTCGCAAGTGTACTCGTATGTGTGAACCATATTATATAATATGCAGTCAAAACATTCAATTGTATGTTTCTAACATCGATATCACCTCCATCCTATCAGATTGCAATAATATTGATCTGCTATGATATCTCAGTGTTTTTCTGTAAAATTTTAAAAATTGTAAAATAACTATTAATGTTTTTACTGCAACAGTTTGCCTTTTAATTTATAAATTAATTATTCATAAAGTAGCGTTTATGTACAAATAAGGTAAAATATTTTCCGCCACATGGCAATACCGTGGCCGCAACATTGCTCCACGTGGGGCATAGCGACACAGCAACTAGCATTATTATTAATCTCAAAATATTTCTATATTTGTATATTTCATATTTTGGATTTATGAAAAACTTGACACTTTCAAATAAAGAATATAACGTTTTTTTTATTTGTGGCATTGTTCTGTTTAACTACTCACTAATCTGAATTTCAGTAATTCAAAATATATGTTAATATTACCAAGATGCAAATATGTATAAGTTTGTGTTCAGGTGGAAGAATTTTTTTATAACATATCGACACCGTTGAAAGGTGGTATTTAGTGAGTGGTGTCTTTTAAAAGACTCAACATCAATAATGGATACATAATGGCCTTATTAATATGGCCTGTTGGTCTAACGATCAAGACAAAGTACATTAGTCGTATTGTCATAGCATGAGCGTTTAGCTTAGTTAGTTACTATAGTAAGAATATTTATTCCACGTACGCATATTAATTTTAAAAAAAACTATTCATATGTTCTGATCCTTGCTTAAATTAAATACCGCGTTCAACTATATTATTAAGATACGATTTTAAAATTGCACCTTTTTAATTTTAAGGCACCTTTTTCAAAACTAATTAGTGTTTTCGCGATTTTTTTTGGTAAAAAATACACATTAATAGGACTGATAAAAGTATTTTCGTAAGAAATGATTGTGTTTTGGATACAAAATTTAATTTAACATATTCTGTATATGCGTGAATTTTACACAAACCTAGCTGAAAACAAATTTAATGATCATCGTCTTTTAATTCATATTTATATATTCCTAATTATGGAAAATAATATTTAGTTTTTTAGTTTTACATTAGTGTAAAGGACGTATCTAATTAATTGTTTATAAAAAGTATAATCTAGTTTATGACTTCTTATATAAATGAATAATAAAAACCCAAATATTTTCAAAAAACGTGAATAGATTAATAAGTTTTGAAAGGGGACCCATTTTTTGTATAATTCAATTTTACACAATTTTGGATAATGCACCTTCCCCGGTTAGGA
Organism: Eubasilissa splendida; assembly: GCA_031772225.1. NCBI lineage: Eukaryota > Metazoa > Arthropoda > Insecta > Trichoptera > Phryganeidae > Eubasilissa > Eubasilissa splendida. The sequence goes on along the minus strand of CM062854.1, from coordinate 2,870,608 downwards.
AAGAGATCCAGGTTCGAATCCCGGTGGCGCAACAGCAATATTTTTCGGTAAAATTGATTTTATTTGTATATCTTTCTAATTAATATATTTAATTCATATTTAATCAATTTTTGTTAAACGATTCTATTATCCGAAACCTTTGATACTAAAGTCACCGGGAATCCTGGATATTCAACTCACAAGTTAGACTATTTGTTATCGGAGCGTTATCTTAACGATCTAATCTGAGCGGGTTTTCTCTCATTTGATACATCCTTACAGCATCTTAACAGATGAAATAGCGTCTAGACAAAAGATGGCGTATCCTGTGCTAATTTAATACAGGGCTCGGAATGGACCGGAGCAAACCGGAACGCCGCTCCGGTTCATGGAATTCTCGCAAATATTATTTATATTTCAATAACAGGTCCCGTTTGTTATTTTAAATTCAATAAAAATAATATTTTTCAAGTCTGAAGTGTTTTGCAATATAATTAAATAATATTTTTCAAGTCTAAAGTGTTTTGCAATATAATTAAATAATACATATCATTTTTCAGAATTAATTTTAGGCACCATTTGAGGCAAATATAATAATAACAAGTAATAAAATGCTGACGTAATTATTATCAAAGTGCTAAATTATTCAGTTAATATGCCCTTGATATCGGCTGGTCCTTACACGCGGTGCGCGGCTAATTGCGGAAATATTTCAAGAATCTGATTAGCAGGCCTAGAAATTGAAGCGCAGTATAATCTAGTTTTATAAACACGTCAAAATAATTGCTCAAGCCGCTGGTGTTTCCATTGTTTTCCAATATTAAAAAAATCTAAATGAAAACACGCATGCGTGGCTGTTATTAAATAGGCATAAACAAAAAAACTCATTAAAAATTATTGCTTAATGGTTAAATTTAGCAAAGTTTATCAACAAAATCAAAGAAAGCCGAGATGGAAAACGTACATTTAAACTCTCGATAACTTCTCCATTTTCATTATAAAATATGCGAATGAATTATCAAAGGAATTTATGAATCCAGTATCTGCGGTTTCTTCTGTCGAATATTCACGGGAATTTTAATTACTTTGACAGTTACCAATTAGCAATATTATATTGGAAATAATGATTAATTCTATTCTAATAATTCATTGTTGAAACGGGAACGAACACAGGAAAGTGTCAACAAACACTTACCGACCTTGATTCAAATAATAGGTGTTGGAAAAAAAACATTGACTGCAACAATAATTCAATTTATTCTGCAGCATTTTCTTGCGTGCAAAAGCAATATTAATTATTACTTGCATAAATTAAATTGATAAGGGATTTAATGATTTTTAGCCCCTGAAAAAAAATCTAACAATCTGACTGACGTCACTCGGTTGAAAATATCTCTCAACTAATATCCAAGACCTGTTTGTAACTCGTCATATTTTAGACAGGTATTAATTAACACTATCAGCCATATCCTGAAGAATAATAAATAAAAAATTAATACTTTTGTCAATCTGACTCGTTAAACCATTTAAATAAATCCCGTGAAGTCATCTACTGTTCTTGGGCTTACGAACATCCTAAACTGGATCGTAAATTACCTGACGATGACCAATTCTGATCATTAAAATTTGCAAAAGGTGGATGAACTCACCCGATGAGAATTTTACAAATAATATAAATCGATATTATTTTTACATCCGTTCCCGCGGTACAACGCCCCTAAAATTGTTAACTGGTGTTAATGAACCCAGACTATCGCGTAGATGCTCATTTGATTCCTCGAGACGACGAAAATAATATAATATAATCCCGTCTGTACAAGATCTACCGACGCAATCGGCCATTTCTGTATAATCATTTCTGATACCGCTCGTTTGCTTGTACTGCTGTAGAAAAAAATATACAGAAACCAGAACATAATACGTATCATAATATTATAATGTCATATATTATACATAACATCAATAATTATTCTAATTATTAAATCAAACTATCTCAATCATTATTTCGTTGCGTTGTAAAAAAGGGTTAGAAATATTTGTAAATACTATTTTCTAAATTTTTAACTTTGTTAAATGCCATTTTAAAGTATATTTAAAATGAAAATATTGTTTACATTCACTAACTCGTTATTTATTATAATGATAGATGATTCTCTAGACTGTGTAAAAAAGATACTTGAAGACAAATGCGAAGATGAAACTCGAAGACAAGACATATTCACAATTATCAGTGCACACATCAAGCAAAGTACTTTCTATTTTCAAGGTGAATTCTACAAACAGATATATGGATTACCAATGGGAAATCCCCTCTCCCCACTAATGGCTGATATATTCACGGAACACGGAGTCAAAAATCCTCTCATCATCGAATTCACTTATCAAGCATATTAATCACTACTGCAGATATGTTGACGATATCTTCTTTATTTTCCCCGGTTCTAAATAACAAATATTAAATCTTTTGAAATATTTTAATACTCAACATCCCAAAATACAGTTCACCGCAGAAGTTGGAGACAAGGTGAAAACAATTTTAAGATATAATAGAAAATATATCAATGGGTGAAATTACGATCGCAATATTCGATTCCGACAGACAGAGGGACATATAAATAATAGCATTAAAAAATATTACGTCTTGAGATTTTTTTTACGATAAAATCCTGAACACTTGGATATAACTAAAAGAAATAAACATAGATACAATTTTATTACAAGTGTCGAAAGACAATGATTTTTTAATGCGTCTGATGTTAATATTATTCAAGATATACTAGCAAATATATCACCATTAAATATTTCTAGTGACGAGAGTGGTTTTTCGCCATTGAAAAACAATCGAAAGCGAGCACGTGTATTATCTAGTAGTGACACTGAATGGCCAATAAAAAATAAATTCAATTTATTTAAATGCTACTCTTTTTCAATTAATAATACAACCTTTCAAATATAAGACTAACAGGTGATTTATATGGTGGAACCTATCTCCTATTTAAAAGGTAGTCTCTGGTGTATATAATTTTTTTGTTTGAATAACACCATTATATTTTGAGTCTTTTTTGTTAAATCTATTTCTTCAGTTATAATTTTGAAATCAAAGTTTAAAAATGAGTAATCACGAGGCGGTCACAGACATATTTTTCCTCTGACTCGCGTATTTTTTCTAACATTTTTCTCTGCCTTGTTACATTGCCTTAATAAAAAAGATAGTTAAATATTAGCATTCAAATATGCATTTTTTAAATGAAATTCCTTTGTTCTATTATAATATCGCAGAATTGGCAACACTGATGAATGTTTTTGTTTTATTCAACGCTCTGGTCATCAAACCCGCAAGGCCATCGGCTGAACTCGGCAGAGGTTGCGAACAATGCGACGGGGTTCAGTGTTACCAGCTCTCGGCGTGACGGGTGAACTGGTTTATAATGATCAAGTATTATAATATATTTCGCCCATTTGTTATTGCCCGAGTAGGGTTTTGTTACTATTACTCATTCAAATTTAAAATTGTTACGATCATTATATATTTTAAATTTTAGCACCCTAGTTGTCGACGCAACAGTCTGATTGATTTATATAAACATTTAAAAAAATCTTAACTGAACTTTACTTCAACCAATCAGAAAAAAATTTAACTACAAAAAATCTACACACATATATTGAAATTAATATAATAAACACCCACGTCTGAGCGGAACTCGCCGAATCACGGCCAGTAATATCCTAGTTTTTAACAATGAAATAAAATTGTATTGTAATAATATCACATTTTCAATATCAAAAATTATTAAATGTGAAACGTTACGTTTCCGGTGCAACACTAGCGGTGATTTTTTAAAAGTCTTCTTTTAAATAATTCAACAGAGAGAGAGATTTATGTCTTCGCTGACAACATCATCACACGCCTTTTTGAGAGAATATAATAATAGTATGATGATAATTATGATTTCTAATAATAACACATCGGTATGTCGTATTATTTTCACTTTTGTAAATAAATAAAGGCGCGCTTTGCAATAACTTAGTTACAAAATTGAAATTCTTTCTTTTTATCTAGATATACTTAACATATTTACATTATATAATTAACAAATAGTCCTCGTTCAAATGTTCTGTGGTAATATTCAATTCTTGCCTTTTGATTGTAGAAGATGATTTACTTAAAACGGACATGGATAAAGTATCCATGTTTTTAAATGGCGACTTTAAGGTTAATTTGGCTTTGGAAAGCCCACAGCAACTAATTGAAATTTTGAATAATAACCCTACTGTATCTACAATACTACAAAATTAGGAAATCAGAAATTTACGCAGTTCAGCGAAAAATGTTTAATATTATTAAATCGACTAACATGACAAAATATTAAGTGTTCGACAAAATGTTATGCAATTTCATAAATTTATTTACATTCGATATATTGCAAAAAGCGCCTAAAAACAATTAAAATATAACCGGCTGCCGCGCCATCGCCGAACTATATAACTTATTTACTATTACGACGAAAATAACATAATATAGGGGTGCTAGATGGGGGGCACCCACCCCTTCCCGGAACCGATGTAGAAGTTTCAACTTCTTTTATCGGTTCCACACACAGTACTACAGAAACGCGAAATGTACAATTGATAAACACAAAAGAAAGGTGATAAAAAACAAAAGCTAATGTAAGAGATTGCGAAAACGAACCGAGATTTAAATTTAAACCTTCCTGCGCCCTTTTAAGTGCTTTTTTTATTTATTTTTAAAATAAAGGTATAAAACAACATTACAAACAAACAGACAATCAAGTGTTATGTACGGAAGTAAAGAAACCAGTGGGTACAAGACAGCCATTAAAGGGCTAACTATCAAGTACACTCTCTCATGAAGGGACTTGGAAGAAACACAATGATGTATGAGTCACGTCATACATGGTACAGGCTAAAGGAGTTACTCACGATTATGTTTCTTTTAAGAATTTGACTTATGAAAAGTGAAGTGTCCGCGTTCTCGCCGACACGATCTTGACATCATCTGCCTAATATACCCCATCTCGTAGTCCACGTTTTGACGAAATCCCTATACAGCTTGAGATTCCTTGTATTACTGATCAAGTCCGCGTATATAACATAATACAAAAAACGATTTCGATTTGAGTTCAAAACTTTGAATGTATATTCGTCCGTTTCATTCGCACTGTTCGAAATTATAAATATGAAACAGCATATCGCCGTGTATGATCAAAATAAACCAACAAACTTTCTGCAAATAATATTTGTTTGAATTTTCTCTGATCGCAAATTTAGCACCTTCATGGAACTAGTGAAAAAGAAAATTTAACATATTGCGACCATTCTGTGACTGACAATTTTCATACACCAAGATCGGACTGACTGATCGTGCAGGTGCGATGCCACAACTTTGATAGCTAAGCGAATATTGTATCGTGACATTGCTCTGATCATTGATTAGATATTGATAGTCAGGTTTCATCTCCGGTTTGGCAAAGGTTAGCACTACCAACATAAGATTTAAAAATCGATATTTGAAGCGGAGATCATATAAATTTAAATTTAATAGTTTCACATAAAAGTCGGTTCGGTAGATAAAACGATACGATTATTATGTAAATATGTTAAGGGCGCGTATCCGCGGTTCGGTACACAGTCATTAATTTAAACATTTATATGGAGAGAAAATTGAGCTAATTGATGTTAACACTAGCGTTCCATGGACACGCACCCTAAAACTATTTTAAATATTATCCGATGCGATATAGACTATATTCTATTAATAGGAACATCTCGTAACACATGAGTTATTTCAAAACATAATATAATTAATTATAATTCTTAATGTAATTTTTTTGCACAATATTTAGCTAATCAGAAATCATCAAAACACCCCATATTACAAAATCTACTGGGTTCAAATCTAGGCTGTTCGGTAGGCACATGCCTGGCACGATGAAATTAACATTCTCACGACGAAGAGAGTCGATTGTATTTCTGGCTATGTGAGATGGAGCTCTGTCCTGCTGTAATGTCCAGTTATTCTGTAATATCTAGCTATACTCCAGGCTTTGTTTAAAAACTTTTTGATCATTTTCCTAGCACCCCAACGTTTTTAAATTCGCAAATTTTTGATCAGAATACGGTCTTCTGCAGTGATTTTTGTCATTCTAGGCAACTATTTAAAAAAACCAAATATAAATTTCAATAAAAACACAAATCAGCAAAACTGTCAGTGCATGCTGATTACTGATTACTGAGACAAATTAAAAGTATTCTGAGACATCTTCCTCTCGAGACAACCCGTCTACTTAGGGGAAGAGGGAGAAGGCACAGTGCATTATTTAATAAATATATGTTCGAAATACTGTCTATCTTCTCAGTTGTGTTTTTTCTCCTTTAATAATATCATATAATCATATTTTAATTCTCGTTCAACAATAACACCCACCTTTCTGTTATCCTACATTAGACACCGTGAAAATATATCCCCAGTAAACTCTCTGCTGTGCCTTTAGAAACTTTTATTACGCCAGACATCGCGTGCATGTATATTTAAATGCGCTTATTGGTTCAGCAGAAACGCATTCGCCTTGTGTCCATGTGATGGGAGGTTTAAGCCTTATCCCATATATGATCGTCGTTGATACTGCAATATGTCGTACGACAAAAAAAAAACTATTTCGTTTTTTTGATACAAATGTATCCAAATTGTTAATCTTTACATCGCATCAAAATGTCGTATATTTAAGATCAGTGTGAGTGTAGCTACAATTCGGCAATTTGTCATTTCTCAAGTTGGTCACAATTAATAATGACGAATTTATAAATAGTATTTTATCTATGGTACGAACGTGTAGACGCGCGCGTGCTCGGTGCGATTGATAGACTGAAAGAGATAAATGTGATGCGTTAAATATTGTCCTGTATAGAAGCTTCGGGAATGAATACTTTTGTTATGGTTGAAGGAACCATCAACATCAGAGAGATACGAGATATCACATTAATGGAAGATGATGTTTTTAAAAATGTTCGATATTTTTTTACTATTAAGCGCCATCTTTATTTCGTTTGTTTTAAATCCTAAAATAATAAAGATAATTTATAAAAAAAAAATGAACTAGTGTTTTTGAATATTTTCTGCTCTATTCCTACGAATATAGACTAAATATAAAATGAGTCAATGTCATGTTAATCTGAGTGAAATATCGATCACGCTTGATTATTGTTAAATTCATACATTTTACATTTTTGTTTTTATATTTTTATTACAGGTGTCAATCGAATGACAGCGTACAAGTTTTGCAGACCTCTTATTTAAGATAAACTGTTTATGTATATTTAAATCTGTTATGTAGCGTAAATTAAAAATATAATACGAATACAAATACTCCTTGCAGTAAACTACTTTTAATTTCTCAATCCAGCGTATTTGTGTACAAGAATTAGAAAGCAATACAATGTTTAGCAGACTAACCATGTACAAGGATGTTATTACTGCGACTAATAAATAAATGATAATAATTGAAACAATTATTATCTTAAACATGTGTATACTGCAGTTTAATTTATTGCAATTTCGAACGCTTTTACTAATAATATAAAACTTTTGTATTATTCGTGTTATCAGCTGGTCACTATTTACTGGATTCTGATTAGATAGCAAATACCATTTTAATACATACATTCATTCATAAATTGTTTAAGAAGTTTATGGAACAAAATTATACCTAACTAAATGAACTAATAGAGTCAAGTGAATATATTGACAATGTGATCATACCGTATTAGATCGAAAACAAAAGAATAGAATTGTCTCAATAACATGAAACTGAAAAAAAAACTTGGATTCGAAATATAGGTAGAGCTTTAATAATTGTTATCACAATTTTATTCAAAATAATTTATTTTAAGTCCACTTTTTTATACTTTTAATACTAATTTATTTGTACAATTGCTTGTAAATTATGCCTATCTCAACACAGAATTTCTCCAGTGAGACGGGACAGTCCAACCACATTTTTACTTATGTATTATACAGTTACCAATAAAATAAGTAAATAAATGTAATCATTCGTATTAGAACAAAAACAAAAGATGAGAGTGTAAACTGTGTCAGTAAACAGTGGCGGAGAGATAACAACGGCGGCCAGATGACAGAAAAGATCCATTTTTTTTTTTTGATTATTTTTAATTCAATACTAATTTGCGGTAGTTCAGTCATTAAAGGAAACCTCCACCTCTGAGGTCCGTGAAAAATATTTTGACTAATCATAATATTGAAAGATGTTCAGCATTGAAAAAAATTCTAATAACACCGAGGACTTTAGTTGGCCTTTTAAAAACACGTTTAACCTTTCACCGGCCGCTGTCAGAAACTTTGATCATTTTGACAGATGAGATTACCTCGGCGCCGTGGCTTAGAACAAACTATCTGAAGGAATTCTATAGTTTATTGACGTCATGCGTATTTCGCTTATCCGGTATTAAAATTCAATTTGGCCATTTAAAATTAATGAATTAAATGAAAAATTTAATTTAATTTTGTAATTAATATTACCAACCGTAAAGTTACTGTTTCATACAGTACAATTTTTATTTTATTACAGTACGATGAGTACATATAAATAAAAATCTGTAATAATTTGATACTAATGGTACAATAGTACCAAAATACATCAATACAATGTGTATTAAACATAAAATTCTACCGATATCATATTATATTACTTAAATAACTCAAATATTATGAAAGTTCACCACTGGCAACCACAACAGGGCCGGATGTGTGATCAGTAGTAACTTTTTAACTACAGTAAAAAAAAATTACGAAAACGGGTCGTTTGTACGTTATTAAAAAAATATTTACTTCTCGAAAGAACATCCCGCAGTAAAATCATTTTACTCTCCGTTATTCGATAGTAAAAACTAGAATCTTTTTCTTTTAAACAGGCAATCCACCCTTGAAGAGTGATTTGTGCCATTAAACAAGTCAAAACATTATTTCATAGAAAGCAGTACAACAATATTATAGAATAGGGAATATTGCGTTACAAGTTAGCTTAAATGTGGCGAGTTGAGGGAAAGAAGATGACACAAGTTAACCGGGAGTTGAAAATTACCATTGACAAGATTATTGTAAAAAAAACCTGTGATCCGCAATGGACAGGCAAAAAAGACATGGTCAAGGGTTTCCTCCTCACCTCCACACTCACACATTGGGGAGTCTATTATGTTCAATCTGAACAAATGTGAGGCCACCTGGCAATGCCTAATTTTCATTCTAGAGATATTTGATACTGTTCTTTTTGAGATTTTCCTGTTGGAGAACCAAGGGATGCGGGGAATAGATATTTGGATTATTTTAAGCCGATTACCCTTGTGATTGTTTGGATCCATCCATTGTGCAGACCAGATAGAATTCGTGCGTTATTTTACTATATTGATGGGGCAAAACACCGGAAAGAGTAGCCTTCTTGGCCAGTTTATCAGCACATTAATTTCCCTGAATTCCCTCATGTGCAGGGATCCAAACGAATGAAACCCGTTTATTGTTGCTGTACAAATCAAATAGGCATCTTCTGATGGAAAAGATTATCTCATTGTCTAGCCAAACTTTTAAAAACGAGAATCGAATGTTAAATACGTCGCACTTTTCACAACTGTTCCAAAAGTCATCTGTCACAGTGATACTTTGAAAGTTGCAGTATCCAACAATTTATCATTCAATTTCTCGCTATTTTAGTGATGAGAGTTTGTCCGATGATATGATCTCTCGTTGTTTAATATACATTAGCACATAATACGAAAAAATTTCACCACCAAAGTGACACATTTCGAACGCCTAGGCGTAAAAATCTATAGATAATGCATAAAATCAAGTATATTTCATGATTATTTGTCGCGCCTATTGAAATCTCCATCTATACTTTGACAGTAGTAAATTTTGCGTATCAACAACTCGCAAAGGATTTTTACTACGGGCGTTAGTTAAAGTTAAACTATAGTTAAAATTGCGGGCGTTAGTAAAAAATTACTACTGATCACCAACCAGCCCATACATACAATTTTAGTATTAAAAAAATGTAATATTAATAATATTAGATAATTACAATTCACAAAGTAATACAAATGAATCTGTAAATTGACATGCATTTGAAATAGTTGGGATTATTTTTGCCTTATGAGTTTATAATCGTAATGTAATTCTCTTTAATTTGATATTTATGAAAAATTAATGGTACTAGACGCAATAAAAAAATTGACGTACGGTTTCCTGTTAGTTTTATGCAATGTAAATTAATTACTTTAGCTTGTAAACAGATTAAAAACGAAATTAAAGTTTTAAGGGTTCGTATCGATCGATCGGGCGGATATTGGCAGTCGGCTGTGCAGCAAGCGCGGCTGAAACAGGTAGTAAATGAAGGGATGCTGTTTGTGCAGGGGATTATCTACAACCCCCCCGCCACGACTACGACCTGCTTCCGATTAGAGAGGGCGATGTGACCCCCCGGCCCCGGTGTGGGGCTCAACGCTGAATAGCATTCAGATTGAAGCTCTTGATTTAAAAGCCCTGCAAATCGCATAATGTATGTTAGGATGGTGTAATTAATTCTTCTTTGGGTTTGAAAAAAAATAAAAAAGGATATTTTTTTACCTTTTTTTGTATTTGTTACATAATGTACCGTGGACATGAAGCATACCAATCGACATTGGCAATAATTTTTAATAAATAACTGACATGTAAAAATTTCGATATATCGATGATTTAGTCCAGAGGTTCCCAAACTTTTTTGTGTCGTAGACCCCTTGCCATGTTTTTCGGTTTTTAGTAGACCCACTACTTACCTGATATTGATTTTTTGTAAATTTCTAATTGTAGTGAAGTTTAGTGTTAAAAACTTAAACCACAAAGCGAATGCCTACATCCTACAACTTACACAATTTTATAAACATATATGATAATTTTTTTACTTCATAGGTACTTTTATAAATAATGTATATGTCTTTATATTATAAGATTATAATGCAAGTAAATAGGTACTATCGGTGTATGTTGAGATCCACTATCGTGGACCCCCATTTTCATTTCATGGACCCCCAAATTTTTTTTTCGCTGACGTAGACCCCTGGGGGTCGATATAGACCACTTTGGGAATCACTGGTTTAGTCTAATTTTATTTGTAGTCACGATTTTTTTAAATAATGGAAATAAATAGATGTCTCAGTGAGAAATAAGTTATATAGATCAAAATTATTTATACTGTCACCGGTGAAGTTCCGGGTTTGAGTTCCGGCTGTGACTATATATTTTCGATGGACAGATTTTTCTGTACTACTTTCTAAGTGATTTATCTAATTTGTTGATTAATTACGTTTTTAGCAAACCAGTGAAATCCAGATACGATCCTACACGGGCGTTTGTCAAGTGAAAGGAGAAAGGCCGAAGAATATCTGCACATTGGACCCCACTTAAGGGTGCGTGTTCACGGAAGAAACTTTCACATGAAAGGCAAAATTAGTGCGGCGCGGCCATTATGTGTGAACGTCAGACCAACTGATACATATCGATCTTTACTACGGTGAGAGAAATGTTTCATTTCTGTACAAGCACCCGGTACTAGTGCGATAGTGTGTTCCCTAAGTGCACACCAGTATACCATAGTGAGATCCTGGCGCGTTGGTTCGTGAAAATTACCCGATAAGATCAATTTAATTTGAAGTTAGTCCTTGAACGTTACTGATTTACGTACAGGTATGTTTTTGTAGTTATCTCACAATGTAATTGTGGGCGTACTGACGTAGATCAGTCATTATATCGTTGTATATATGTTAGAAGTAACTCAGCGCTGTGTATCGTACAACGCATGCGACTGACCTTGGAAGGACGCGTGATGAGACATTCAAAAACATTTTAAATTACACGGTGATACATTATTTTGGTTATATTTTATTTATTTTCGCTTAAGTAAACCAGAAACTACATTTTTTTCTGGAACCACACTATCATACTAGTACCTACCCAAGCATTCTAAGGAAAGTTGTCACTATTTTGGAAAAAATTTGTTGCGTATTGCAAGTGGTACAAGATGCGAGACTAAATAGTGAAATTATTATCGGAACCGCGACCAAGTAACAGTGGCCTGGTAATAGTACAGCATCAAAAGTGTTAAGGTACAGGGTTATTCAGTGAAATATGGCGGTTTTTAAAGCGTAGGCGCAGCTGCACACGCGGCATGATAAGAGTTAATTTTTTATCACCTCACCACATGTCAAAAAAATCAAGATTTTTTTAATTATTAAAGAGAACACATTCTTATTGTAAAGTTGCAATTATTCAAAACAGACGGTCTGTAATATTTTTGTGATATTCAAAGTAGATGACTTTCAAATAATGGAACGATAGATGTATTAATTTGAAAAAGTGTAACGTTCGATAATTTGTCGTCTAAAGTACTGTCGCTGTAGCATAGTTGGATAGTGCAGTGCACCTTTCCCGGTTTGAAAAGAGGTTCGAATCGCAATATATAATCAACAATATTTTTTGATAAAATTGATTTTATTTGTATATCTTTCTAATTAATACATTTAATTAGTATTTAAGATTTTGAGATTAAGATAGTTTTATCTCTTTTTATTACAGCGTGAATGCTATAGGAGACGATATTATTTAATGTATAAAATTGCTTAATATTCTTATATCTTAATATCAACAATATAAATGGTATATTGGGAGCCTTACTCAAAACCGTAACATTCCACCGAATAACACTACGAGAAAGCTTAACGAGACTTAAATTGGAGTTTTGAAGCAAATCGAATTTGAAATACGGAACAAGAAATAATCCACATACCTATGCGAATTCGTAATTATCGTATTATACGTTCTACGGTTGGTACCAACCGTGAATGACATAACCGACGCGGACATTATGTCAAGACTTGCATGTCTTGGCTGTCACAATCGGGCGAAATATAAATTAAGCGAAGTGGATTATAAGGTTCCGTCTAGACAACAGCGTTTGGATTATTCACATCTTAGTGAGACACATTTTTGCGCGTCCTTGATCCTTTTTCTTTGTATAAATTATATTAAAATGCGAGATACAAGGTATAACACGCATAAACGTTAATAAATTGCAGTACCTGTAAGCGGTTTGCAGATGACCGAACAGGTTTATGATGCCATTTATGTATAATAATAATAATAATAATAAATCCAGTTATATAAGTATCCGCAGAAACTTACGAAACGTTGTCAATTTTAATAGCCCGTTCAACAATCTTTATAGGGCTGAGGAATGACGATAAATTGAGTACTTTACAATCAAATAATAGCTTGTCAGAAAAATAATTATTTAATAACATAATTTAATAATGGATTATGACTTCGGTACATACAATACTTATATTATTAGGTTGTTTCTTATGACACTGAATATAATTGCCGATTTTAAACTTCAAATTCAATCAAAGGTGAAAATTGTCGTGAAACAATGTGGTTCCTCTTCAATTCGTCATTTTTAACAGTAGCGGGACATCCTCAACCATTTACACATTTAAGGCATAATTCTCCGTTTTTAAATTTTTCGAACGAAAGCCGAATAATTTCTTCAAAAGGGGTTTCTTCATTTCGTGCTTGGTTATCATTGCGTGATGTTTGAAAGGTCTATGCCAATAAGCCAACAATAATTCCGATGCTACAATTCGAAATTAAATTGCTGAAATAAAACGCAAAGTGTGCGAGAATGTTATAAAAATATGGTTAAAAGAGCACACATTTGTACCACTGTCGAAGGCGGCCGCTTGACCAATGTCATATTTTATACATAATCGATACATAAAGATCAAATTAAAAAAAATATTTTCTAATTTGAGTCAAAACTCTGTTTTATTCCACTACACTTTTCATTGCGTTAAATGATATATAACGTTTTTGGGAACATCTTCCCATTATTTATATTATAAATCAATGAAAACACTATATATCATTTAACACAATGAAAAGTATAGTGGAATAAAACAGAGTTAAACACAGTTAAAAAAATTGTTTTATTTTCTAGTTATTCAATAACAACATCGACTTGGAACATAATATTCACCCTGTATTAGTATAGCATAAAACAATATACCGAAAGTAACAGATCGAAATCGAAGTACAATATAACGTATCGAATAAAATTACAATTAAAAGATGTCTACTTACAATTTGTTTTGGATCAAATGATTTGAAGGAATAATTATCAGCATAGAGACGGGTAGGTACGTACCTGAAACAAAGGAAATTTAAAAAAATTAAAAATTGTAATGATATAACACGGTATGTATATATACCAACATATTAATCAAGCACTTATGACCAGGGTAGAGTATTGATGAACGAACTGGCTGCGCGGGCCACCTGATACTAAGTAGTACAAGGTGAGATGAGAAACTCCCCAACAGACATTTACAACAACAACGCACGGAGTATGGCTTCTGGGATGAAGCACCTCAGGATCAAGATACCTGGAGAAAAGTTGACCTGACAATGGAGTAAGAGCAAGAGTAAGTACTCACTGTACTTTGCGATGGTCGACTCGGTTATCAGTTATGGAGTGAGTAGCTATGGACTGACATATAAAATATATATTAATAAAATTAAACAATTACAATTAATTAGGAGAACACATTCTTATTGTGAAGTTGTAATTATTCAGAACATAGGTCTGTGATATTTAATTCATATTTAAAATTACCATTAAGATTTTTAAAACTTTTAGTAGATAACAAAACCAAAAATATTACCAGTTGACAAAATAGTAACATATGCTATCATATTCGAAGAGTTGATAAATACTGATCCTCATCATATCTATTCAACCAGATCGTCGGAGAGAACGAGAGAATGTGCTGTGCCAAGAATAATCAACAAAATCGATAAAGGCCTATTAAACATTTAAAAAAATGATGCGACCCCAGTGACAACATATTTTTGTCTAATTTTTTATTTCATTGTTGTACTATATTATATTCAGGTATCCACCCATAAAATACTCTGGACTAGGTACAACCTGTAAAAATTATATTCAGTATCCATATTATATTAAAAATACTGTAGACTAGGTACAACCTGTAAAAATTATTTATCTTTTCGAAAGTTTTAAGTATTTCATCTAACATCAAAAATTTTTTTACCCTTGTATTATTTTTATTTATAAAAAAAAATGTTTAACTAGGTAAAAGGCAATCCTTGCCGTAAAACTGCCATGCAGTTTAGCAAAAAAAATAAGATTAAAATGTTTATTTATGTAATAAAGAAGAAATATTTTTTTTTAAATTACGGATTCTAATGACTAAAGATATCTAATAAGTAGTCTGTGAGCAAACGTTATTCTTCTCATATATTTTTTTGCTTTTAATATTCGCTTTTAGTTACTTCGTGTCATTTACATTCATTTTCAAACACGAGAGAGTTTCAATACGTCATTGTAAATACCTAAAATTTAATGCAAAAAAGAAGGATTGGACGACATTCTGTACATGAAAAAATAACACATGGCTTAAATTGAATTATTATTTCTGCTTGTAATTAATGTGGCACATATAAAATTAATTCCTTCCAAATGTTGACTAATTAATGTTACATTTATAAATGACGTAAATGTAACCTTTTTCGGAAACGGGCTAAATGAGTCACTCTTAATTTATTTTTTTCTGAAATGAGATCGTGTAATTATAAAAAATTATAAAAAAAACATAATTTATGAAAAGATTCATAATGGTACGTGTTCACGAATGAGATTTTCGACTCAAGACAATCCCTGAGATTCTTCGGAGACAACTCTCAGCTTTCGCAGTCTCCGTGTATCCGCCATGTCTCAGAAGTTCGCTCCTTTTAACATGTATAATTAGAAAACGTCTGTCTATAACCAGTCACCCAATCTGTTACAGTTGTTGAGCTAAATACATTTAATAAAATGAATAAAACAATGATAACATTATTGCAGTATTGTAGACAGATAATACATATAATCCTTTATATAAATCTGAAACTAGGTGTCTAAATTTTTAATTTATCGAAGAGAAAAAAGCTGAAGTTTTGTATTGCATAAATCGCATATAAACGCTAAACGCTCATATCTATACAATAATAACTGGTTGAGAACCAGGATAGTGATCGAGGATGATATAAGAAAAGTAAGGGAGGTGCAGAGCTTGTCTACTACTTTGATAAACATTACAATATAGAAAAAGGTTAAACATATGTTCTTAATGAGTAAAATAACTGAAAAGATGAGATGAAATTATATCGTTAAGATGACTCTAGTACTTTTGGTAAATAATCAGTTTGATTTGTGACTGTTAAAGATTAACTGATACTTTAAATAATACAAATCAGTTGTCGCAAAATAATAGCGGCCAAATTTTTTCAAAAACTAGCTTAATTCAAGTGAAGGGATAAATTGCTACTCTTGAGTCACTGGTGCGTGTGCGACTGGTATTCGATGATATCAGTAATTGAAAACTGTGACTGTGATCACTATTTCATGATAATATCACAACATGCGAAATAAATTAACCTTAATAGTATTTATCCATTTCATCATTATATTAAAACGTTTCATCGCGTAAAATGCATATTTAATTCTAAGCATCCTTACATAAATAATTTAATATAAAATAAATCTAAATATAGCGGACTACAAACAAATTAAATATTTACACTATTAGTGATTGTAACTTAGAGATCAGTGATTGAGTCACAGTTCGTGATTTTTAACTCAACTTAATTTCGTATTATATTTTAATATGCGTGTGACAAGTATGATTAAGAAATACTATATTTAATCCAATATGCACTTGAAACTGAGCAGTACATACTTGAGACGATACTTCAATATTGATTTGATCATGAAAGTTTCACAGGTGTCCGTCATTAAATAGAGAATATACAACATCATCAAGAAATCATCATTGCCTCACGTTTCTCGTCAAATTGGTTGCAAAATTACTATATCAATATAATATTTTATACATGCCGACTTTTGGCGAATCAACGACACTGGGTTTATTTGTTTAACAAGTTTGAGAGAATTATGGAAATTAATTCACACGCGTTTGATGTTTTAATAATAACCTCGTCATCGGAAAAATGTTGATTCAATATTGACTTTAATGATTGCGAGAAATTGGTTGTATTATATTCGGTGTATTCCCACGATTTCATTTCAGCCCGAATATTATTTGTATTAGCAAGGTGGTTAAATATTATCACACGGATGTCATTAATTTTAATTTGATTTATCGGGGCCAAAGATGTACGATCTCCCACATAGTCGATAACTGTGTCGTAATTTCGTAATTCTTTGAAAACTCAACGATAATTAAATATATCATTTTTGTTGCATTAAAATAATTTTCATTTGTTTATGATGTTTACTTACATCATTTAAAAATATTTGTTAGGCTTAATAAGGATTGCAAACAAATTTTTGTAGATTTCTATAGAAATACAGAGTCTCGTGACATAACTTCCGGAAAATTTCAAAGCAATCACACTCCATTCATTTTTTAGATTGATCCGCCATCTTTTTAAAAATATAGACTTAAAAATATGCACACAGACGAAATCTATCTGGTGATTTAAAAAAAAAAAGGGACTGAGTGGAGTCCGTAACTAAGAGAAATAAGAACTAAAAACACTTATTGTACATTTGAGAGAAAAAATGAAGAAGCTAACAGCTCTCTGTTTAAATCATGATTTGTATCATTACATTAAAATATATCATATGCTGAAACTGCTCGTTGATAATTTACCATCCCCAATCACACGTGGGTCTGCTTTCCAAGTTGCAATGATATTCTCTCGTCAAGATAATATTTAAACAAATTAAACAATTATTAGTGTATTTGGCAAAGAGGTACATAGATTTTATAGGAACGATAATGCTGGGGAAGATGCTTTTGAGACAGTCACCATCAAATGTCGCAAGATTAGCAGAACTCACGGCATTGGATGACAAAAAAATAATATAAATTCCTACCTACTGGTATTTGAGGCGCAATGCCTACATAGCTACCCGGACTGAAAGGTTGCATGAAGAATTTCGATACATTGTCGAAATGTCACAAAAAGGAGCTGCTTTTATCAATTTAAAAGAGAATTAATTTACACTTAATTGGGTCATTTAACAGAGAAAAAATTGTAAGTTTTGTAGGAAATTTACGATTTAAGTGTAATATATGTGGGTAGGAACACGTAAATGGGCTCTTAACATTTTAAATATTGAACGACTTACGCAACAGATGGCGTGACACTGCTTTTATTTAAACATGCCAATAAAAATTTGTGATCATAATTTAAATAATAAATTATTTTTATAAACATATTTATAAATGGCTAAAAACTAAAAAATGGTCATTTCAATGATGGATGTGATATTATAAGTACATTAATAATATTGAATAATTTATACAGCGCAATTTTCATAATAAATTTCATCTCACGAATAAGTAAAGATAAAACATAAAATATTTTCGTGCTTCTAATTTTGATATGTGTCTAGCTTTTACCTATGTAAAAAAGTTGATAATATAATAATATTTCAAATTAAATTATAGATTGTAAAAGATAGTTCTTTGATAATTAAATTAAATTTAGATACATCACTTAGAAAGATACATGTATAAAAATCTATCTACCAAAAAATACAGTTATCATTGGTAATGATGATAACTATATTTTTTCGATTGTTATATTATTTCCATATATATATAAATGTTAATTAGACATTAGCAAGTTTTTCAATAATATAACCCTATATAGAAAACAAAAATTAAATCAACTGTATAATTTAATAAAATTAGGTTAATATTCGTAAAAAATAATACTTTAATATAATTAATGCTAAATAGCAATGCTTAAAGTTGTGACATTGTACCTACTTAGAATGTAAAAAATTTCACATCCTACATAATTCTAAAAAGTTTAAAACGAAAATTAAAATTAAAAATTAAGAAAAGTCACATATAGAGATTATTTATTACAAATATGTATGTTGTTGCGTTGTAATGATGAAAATAATCTTTAAATATATACAGGTATTTAAAATAATAAATACCCAGATCTGTCCTGAACGCTCTGAACTTTGCCCAAACTAAAAAAACAAATATTGCAATATCACGAAAATCTAAAAACAGATATTGTACCAATACCGCATTATTGTCGATAATAATTTCGATAATTCGTATTTGTAATATTAACAAATGTACTCTTGTAGATAAAATGAGGTACATACTGTAATAATTTAATTACTAAAATTTTTTTTTTTATCTACCTTCGCAAGTGTACATTTTATTGTTTTGATATTCCGCAGTCAGTTATCGTATCGGGGGAGCATTGTTAAATTGAATGGTGTTTCTTAGTGGGCAAAATGTGTTAATACACTGAGTGTGTGCGTAGCACGGTTTAATAACCTAGTTATTAGATAACGTCTTATATTCAAATATTTTGTACTAAGCAAAATAAACATTAGAGTCAAAGAGCATGTTTAAATAGGAAAGGTTTTTCAAAATTTTCCAATAATTTATTAGAAAATTATCATACTTTTGATTAAAATTTGTGATTTTCTGTTTTTCAATGAACAATGTTAGTCCTAAATTGAATAATTTAAAATCATTATAAATAAGTAAACCATGTGAAATTAACCAAAATATTGTAAGTCCTATTAAAAATTCTATTTTGTATTATTAAGTCAAATTCCACACTTTTCATCTTCGTAATAATTTCAGTCAGGTACTAGGTTTATTTTAATTGTTTTTTTTAAAACAAATTTTAAATACATCAGAATAATATGGTTTTAGTTATTTTATTTGACTGATGTATTAAATTTAAAGTCATGAAGTCGTTAAAAACAAATTTTAAATAAATCTATATATAATTTTCTTCTGCGATAATAATTTTAATTTTCTTGGAAACCTCCTCGAGAGCAAATTTATTTAAGTTCGCCGAACCGGTTCCGACGATTGGCGGCAATTTTACCTAATCTAGATTACATTAAGCTCGTTAGAATAGTCTGGAAAATAGTCTACCTGTTTCCTCGTGAGCATTTACATACTTACAATAGACAGAACCAGATAAAATAAAATAAATTAAGTTTATCGAAATTTAAAATGATTTATTTGAAAATTGTAGAATTGTAGGGACAGTTTATATATGGAGTTTCCAAATTCTTTCATATAACATCCCTTTTACATCAGCTACATTGGCTCTGATTCCCTGAAAGAGTTGAATTTAAATTGTGCTGGTTGATGTACAAAGCGACATACAACATGGCGCTTCTGTATCTTCAAGAACTTTGTATCCCAGACAATTTGAATGGTAGACGTCAAACTCTCAGGAAGGGTTGTAGAACCGACCGACTGTTGCCAGAAGTCTTAATTTAGTGAACGGGCATTTGCGGTGGCAGGCCCAAAAGCGTGGAACTCTTTGCCCTCCGTCATAAGAAACAGTGCATCAGAGACTTTATTTAAGAAGAAACTAAATAGGCATATTTTCAAAAAATCATTACCATAAGTGAAAATAACAACTTTTAATTTTAAAAAATTAAGATAATTGTAGGACTATAAACAGTTTATGTGTAAAGCGCTCTTGAGGTGAAAGTTTTTACGAGAATGGAGCTATACAAATTATCCATTATTATTATTATTACAAGTTTCACTAACTTGCGTTACATTTTATGTGAGGTTTGTTTCAAAAAGTCAACGTCTTTGTCTCAAGTCGCATTGTTGAGAATTACGTGAAACTCGTATACATTGCGGATGCCTGCGGGAAGCTTAATCAGACTCGTATTTTATACACACCAGTAAGAACCTGGCATTCCGGACGTCCGACAACGACTATATTCGGGACAATGGAAGGACACAGAAGGACTGGCGGTGGACCGCAGTCTGTTGCAGATGCATCAGCTAGAGAGTGAAAATAGCGGAAAAACAATATATTCCAAATCGACCGCATTATTTCTTCAGTATAGAAGATATTTTTTGATCTTATTAAATTACCGTTCAACTATGATAATACTTAAGATTTTGCAACTTACAAAGCAATAAGGGCTAATAAGAACGACTATTCTTGAAATGACATTTATCTTACGATATTAATCAAAGGTGAAGGTTTCGCAAATTGTCATAATTTTAACATTTTTTATTAAACGTGTCTAAGGCCTTATATATTACAAAGCAATAAGTCAAAGATTTAAAAAAATATATATATAAAATTTACATGTCATAATTTTAACATTTTTATTACACATTGCATCGCTAATTTTGAGCTAACATTTGTCGTGTATTGTACTCAGATCAGAATGATTTACCACAAAATCTCTGAGAGCGAGAACAAAGTTTCATCCACGTATGCGTACCCTAACGGTGTGAATAATAATATTTACACATACTACGTATATTAATGGAAAAAAATACACTCATCTTGCTAAATAGTAGATTTTAAGATTAATATAAATTAAAATATCGAATGACGCTAGGCTGCTCAGCTTATTAGTAACACTGCCTTCGCACAGATGTCAGTCATTCAGTCAAAACTTATTTTCCATCGTGCTATCGGGTTTATATAATCAGGCCTATTCTCAAAATTGCAATATTGAAATGAAGGTGATTGTTACACCAACCCTCAAAAATAGTGTTATATTTGAATGAGAGAGAGGGAGTGAGGGAGATAAACGTACCATAATCTGTCAAAACTATCTGTCTATTTTTGAGGGTTGGTGTAACAATCACCTTCATTTCAATATTGCAATTTTGAGAATAGGCCTGTATATGTAATTGCACAAATGTGACTGATATTCATAATACACATTCACGCATTCTGAAATACAATTCTGAAACGTATTAAACCAATCATAAAAGTGTAATAATTTGAGCAAATGAATGCAACAAATAATCTACAGCGAGAACAGCAATCAATATTCAATCATGATAGATGATCGGCGAATTCTAAATATTTTGAATAAATTTCAAATGCTGAATGAAAAAAAATCCTAGACATAAAAATCAACCAAACGCAATACACCTACTAGCTGCGTGAATATATTATAATGAATGTGTCTGAAATTTTTGAATTAACATACATAATAAATATGTGAAGGTAAAGAGCAGACGCAAACTAGAAATGAATAAAAACAATGCCGTTTTAACACGCAATGCTTGGATCGCTTTAGAAATAGTTGATTTAATATTTTACGTAACGTTAACGAGTCAAAGTCTTCGACATTTCAAATAATTATTGTTGCCGTGGCCGAGTATTAAAAACTATGCGGTGAAATGAAATTTCTTTGAAAAAATGTGATAATTACAAAAAAATATTTTGTTATTTTATTACTTTTCGTTCATGAATACCATGATTCAGAATGAACATAATAGACTCCCCAATGTGTGAGTGTGGTGCCGAGGAGGAAACCCTTGACCATGTCTTTTTTGCCTGTCCATTGCAGATCATAGGTTTTTTTTATAATGATCTTGTCAATGGTGATTTTCAACTTCCGGTTAACTTGTGTCATCTTCTTTCCCTCAACTCGCCTCATTTAAGCTATATAATAGCAAATTTCCTGAATGTCAATGGTATTGACTTGTGATGCAATGTTCCCTGTTCTATAGTATTGTTGTACTGCTTTCTATAAAATAATGTTTAGTCTTGTTTAATGGCACAAGTCACTCTTGAAGGGTGGATTGCCTATTTGAAAGAAGAAGAAGAAGAATACTATGATAATTTTACAACATGGAATTGATTGTTTAAGAGGGTATATTTTAAATTTAATTATTGACAGGCAAGTAGCGAAACCAATGAGCAAAAAATCAGAGCAGTACAGAGACACGATCTTTAAAATTATTATTTTTATATCAGCGCTAAGCCACCTCCATAATACAAAATATTTTTATTTGGAGGGGGATAGGTAGGTGCATTATATAGATTAAGATTTTTGCAATGAATTGTACTTATATTCATTAAAAAAATATTATATATATATAATTTATGCTGCCCGCGAGTGTTCTAGTCGATTCCTTGAATGTTAATCTTCATCAATTATTTATATTACAATAAATAATTAAATATATTAATTAGAAAGATGTACATATAAAATCAAATATATCGATAAATATAGTTGTTGCGCCACCGGGATTCGAACCTGGATCTCTTTCCAAACCAATATATAAGTTGTATCAATGTGTCCAAGATTAAATAATTGTTAATAAAGGTATTTGAGATTCCGTATAAACAAAGTAAATGCATCTTTCAAATAATGGAACGATAAATGTATTAATATAAAAAAGGTGTACCATATAGGTTCGAAAATTTGTTGTCAAAAATAATGTCGCTGTAGCATAGTTGGATAACGCACCTTCCCCGGTTTGAAAAGAGATCCAAATTTGAATCCCGGTGGCGCAACAACAATATTTTTCGATCAAATTGATTTTATATGTATATCTTTCTAATTAATACATTCAATTATTTAAAAATATCACAGACCTATGATCTGAATAATTACAACTTCACAATAAAAATGTGTTCTCCTAATGATATTACAATACTGTTTTTTTCCTGGAGAACACATTCTTTTCCTATCTGGGGAAATGCATTAACCGATTATGCCACACCGACATAGTAAGTTGACAACAAATTTTCGAACTTATATGTTGCACTTTCAAATTGATACATCTGTCGTTCCATTATTTGAAAGCCATCTTCTTTACACGGAAAAGATCCAGGTTTGAATTCCGGTAGCAACAAAAATATTTTTTTGATAAATTGATTTTATATGTATATCTTTTTATTTTATACATTTAATTTGTATTAAAAAATATTACAATAAGATACGCTGAAGTACGGTTCATCATCCTGGAGAATATATTCCAGTGTAGTGTTATTGTGATATGGTCAAATGTTGGTTCATGGTTCATGCTTTTTAGTTTTACAGGTTCTTCTGATAAATATATCGATATGTAGAGGATGTGACAGTTTATGTTTAAATTATTTTTAATATCAGCACGTTTATTTTCTCTTATATCGAATGCAATTAACAAATATTAGTTTCGGTACCGACTTAATGGCCCATGTCCACGGATGAGATTTCTCTCGAAAATTCGACACGACTGCGCCAAAAAAATGGTACAGAATTCAGCACGAAGCGATCATCATTTCATTTGTATTGATTTGAATAACGCGTCCAGTACACGCGTGCCTTTACTAAATGTAAGAGATCAAAGTCTCATTGAGATCTCAATATATATTATGAAATTTTTTTCTACAGCGCTGATAAACTGTCACATATTTTCTAATCCACCCCTGCCGAGGAGAAAACTAGAGCAAGAATCTTTGGACCAGACGCGGAGATTACGACTATAAATTTCAGCCAATCACGTCGCAGCAAATCAGGTTGCCATCGACACACGCGCATTCCAAAAATCAGGTTGACATTCAGGCTGTTCTCTTTTAAAATTAATTATATTACGTAATATATATGCATGCGTACTCTAATTGAATGTCTATTAGCCAAGAATAGAATATACGCTATTTATGATATAAATTTACTAAAAATAATTTTCCAAGTCATGAACAAAATGTAACATATCTTTATTCCTTTAATTGAGAAAGACAAGTCACTAGTTTCGAGATGCTGAATCAGTCAGAATGAAAAATTAATTAATTAAAATGAAATTAGAATCAATATTTTTACCGTAGTTAGGTACTTTAACATGGAACAATGGCATGCTCTGAGTTGCTCAAAATTGTTTCAAAAATTTAGTTTGTGTCTGATTTAATTTATTTAAAAATTTGGAACTATTTTAAATATGAATTAAATATATTAATTACAAAGATATACATATAAAATCAATTGTATCGAAAAATATTGTTGTTGCACCACCGGGATTCGAAACTGGATCTCTTTCCTAACCGGGGAAGGTGCATTATCCAACTATGCTATGGCGACAATATTTTTAGCGACAATTTTCGAACCTATATGTTATGTTACCTTTTTGATATTAATACATTTAATCGTTCCATTATTTGTATTATTTGTATTCCAAATAATGGAACGATTAAATGTATTAATATCAAAAAGGTAACATATAGGTTCGAAAATTGTCGCTGTAGCATAGTTGGATAATGCACCTTCCCCAGTTAGGAAAAAGATCCAGGTTCTAATCCCGGTGGCGCAACAACAATATTTTTCGATAAAATTGATTTTATATGTATATCTTTCTAATTAATATATTTAATTCACATTTAAAATATCACAGACCTATGTTCTGAATAATTACAACTTCACAATAAGAATGTGTTCTCCTAATAATTTGGAACTATGTTGGATTAGTTTTTACCTCAATGCTTTTAAAAAATACTTACAAATATATTCACCAAAAAACATAAGATTAGATTCTTATTAAGACCTTCCTAAAATGCGTGTCAATTCCATTGAGGAAACAAAAATACTTGATGATTTTACTATACATAATATGAACTCATGAATTGTATTGTAATACATAATTGAACAATTGCATTTCTCCTTGCAGCAGAGACAAGCAAAAAGCAGGCATTTCTGTATAAATCTCAGTCATAATCATCCATAACTAGTATAATAATAAACACTTTGATAGTATAATACCAGATGATTATGTATGGCAGGTACATAATAACAGATCACAAGAATGAAAGAAATCATAGATGTTATATAGCTTTAGTAACAGTTTGATGCTCACCAGAAGTAGACAGATATATAACGACTAGCTTAAGTACCAATTTGATGGTTACCAGAAGTAGATAGATATGTAATAATACATATCCACCGGAAGACGACAGTTGAAAGATATATAATGATAAATTTGGTACCACTTTGGTTGTCACCAGAAGATGATATATACCAGATATGTGATTGCAAGCTTTGATAATATCGAGCATAGGATACCAGAAGATGATACATGACAGATATATGTACCTGCAAGCTATAGAATGGAAGATGCGGCAGAACTGTAACAAGCAGATTTTAAGCAATTAAATTATAATAAAATATAACTATATAAATAGATGTCGTTTAATAATATCATACTTCAAGAATAAATAAATAATAGAAAGCAGAGAATCAATATTTTTTTTAACGCATTATTAAATAATAATTATATATAATTGTTATTGTAACAAATAAACATAAAATTATCATTAGAATTATTCTTATTGTGAAGTTGTAATTATTCAGAACACAGGTCTGTGATTCAAAATTCATATTTTATTTATTTAATATCAAAAAGGTAACACATAGGTTCGAAAATTGTCGCTAAAAATATTGTCGCCGTAGCATAGTTGGATAATGAACATTTCCCGGTTAGGAAAGAGATCCAGGCTCGAATCCCGGTGGCGCAACAACAATATTTTTCTATAAAATTGATTTTATATGTATATCTTTCTAATTAATATATTTAATTCATATTTAAAATTATCAAATAAGCCAATACTCGCTTTTGCTTTCTCTTCAGTTAATGAATACAATATATAATTGGCATTTATATATATTAAGTTATTAAATTTTCCGTTTTCACTAATGAAAGATATAATATAATATACAGGTATAAAATATTTAATTAACATTATTTTGAATATGCGCATTCCATAAGTATGATATAAGATACCAATATTTTATCTTTTAAACGAGAAATCAGCGGTATATTTGCGAATGAATTATAGCAGAACAGTTAATTGGTATTGGTTGATTCATAAATAAGTGCCGCTGTGCTATTTGAAAAAAATATTTCATCAATTATTATGTATTATTAAATACTTAGAAATATTTGGATGATTATTAATTAATTCAAGTGAGGAAGGAGGAATTTTGGACGTTCTGATGAGAAAAGAGTTTTGCTAAGCAAAGCGCGCGAGTTAAGCAAGAACTCTATTGAGGTGTCAAATTGTCATACAGCAATGTGAACTATTTTAAGATGTAGAACAATAAGTTATATGTTAAAACATTTAACATTAATGACGGTTAAACAAAAGATTACATAGAGTGTTCCAGTATTAATGTACAAAATTAAAAATCGATTATTGCCATCATACATTAATGAAAATAATATAAAATATAATTTTAAAATCCACGCCTATTTTACGAGAAGTCGGTGAAATTTTAGACAGGAACATAAAATAGTTTATACTGTAAAGGTTTCAAATTGTCCAATGAACTGCCAGCAAATGTGAAGGAAGCTACTAGTCAGGCTCAAGTTTAATAACTGATCATTTTTCATTTTCTATGATATATATATATATATTAATATTTTTTTATATATTAGTATTGCATACTAGATGTAAGAATATTATAACGTTTAGAACTAAATTTTAAAAATACGCATACATATAAGTATATTGTGCTGAATTTTTGACTTATAGTTATATAAAAAATTAAAGTATAATGCGTTGATTTATATTTTTAATATTTTAACTATATTAAAACTATTTTAGTTTACGAATGTTTTTATGTGAATCATTTATTTCATTTAAAAATGATTATTCCTGGTAAAATTTACAAAATCTAGCATTAATTAAGATATTTTAAAGGGCTATTTTCATATCTTATTTATGTTTCTCGGTAGCGTAGTGGTAAGCGTCCTTGACGGATGGCGGTCTGAGTTCAGTTCCCCACCAGAGAGATTTAAATTTTATTTATTTAATTATTAAGAGAACACATTCTTATTGTGAAGTTGTAATTATTCAGAACAGACGGTCTGTGATATAATGATTAATGATAATGGAACGATTAAATGTATTAATATCCAAAAGGTAACATGTAGGTTCGAAAATGTATCGCTAAAAATATCGTCGCTGTAGCATAGTTAGATAATGCACCTTCCCCGGTTTGGAAAGAGATCCAGGTTCAAATCCCGGTGATGCAACAACAATATTTTTCGATAAAACTGATTTTATATGTATATCTTTCTAATTAATATGTTTAATTCATATTTTATTAATTTAATATTTTTTCGAACCAGAAAACCATATTCTATGCAGGGGTGCTATGACACATTGCTCTGAGACGTGTACCGTATTTTTGTGTTGTATTCCTCTGGCCGTGGATTACGTGGTGACAATGCACATTTAAATCGTCGATTTTGACGTTTAATTGTATTCTTTTATATAACAATGTTTACAAAACAAGTATTGCTTCGCGATTGACAAACACCTGCTGTTAGCAATACGAGTTAGACGCCGCAAGAAGAACTGGTTTTTCAGAAGAAATAAATATCCACTTACTTAATGGTACATATTTATGAATCAACCTATGGCGAGACTATTTTTTTTTTCCATGTACGGCACCGACAGTCACCACCTCAATTTTACCATCGAATAAATACAACATTTTCCAACATCAGCCCTACTGGACTAAAAGAGTTTTTTTTATGAACCACTACATTTTCAATTTGAACTAATCATTCTACCTGCGAATACATCTTGCTTTCCCTTCACCACAACAATAGTTTCAACCTCCCCACCAGTTTTTATCTTCTACTAATACTATATTACTTTATATAGTAAACTATAAAAACGCACCTTTTCAAAAAATCATTTCCATAAGTGTAAATAACGATTTTTAATTTAAAAAAACAAATATAATTGTAGAACTATAAACAGTTTATGTGTAAAGCGCCCTCGAGGTGAAAGTTTTTACGAAAATGGCGCTATACAAATTATCCATTATTATTTTTATTATTACTTTATATAATGTACTTATCTGCCTGAACATATCTGTCGATTTTTATAATTAGGTTCATATGCTATATATTATGTTACTTGTATTATCAAAAATTATTTAAATTTGTCTGCATTCAATAAATTAAGCAGATTTGTTATATAATATAAAACAATTAATAATTTTAACAATACGTAGTTTTACATATTTTTCGTTCTAAATTGTATCTTTTTTTATACGTAATCTATCTATTTATAAACAAATAATAAATATCTCATAGAGACGAAGCTATTTTTTATAAATGGAAAAAATATGGAAGTATGGATGTCTTCAGCTGGCTATATATTTTTCCATTAATAAAAAATAATTTCGTCTCTATGAGATATCTATTATTTATTTAATAACATTGCCTCTGTAGGTGAGAACCGAGTAATTGTGTGTTCTTGGACACATTCAAATATTATCTATATTTAGTTTGTAGTACGTTCGTGGACCGGTGAGAGTTCACGTGCGATTGTATGGCGCAGAGGTGCACGTAGTATGACGTACGTAGATTTGCGAGTTAATTAACTAGTTATTCATAGAACTTCGCTGCAGGCTGGAAGGTACGTGGGATCTCACAAGGGCGGAGTGGGCTCAATTGCTGAAGGGGTCTAATTTACTAAACCATTAATATTACATAATTGATAACGGTAATCGAAATACATTTCACACACAAAACATGAATTCAATCAATATTAAACCAAGAAAATAAATTATTCATTTGAAAACAATAAAAAAATTGTTTTTTGTTGTGTATTGTTTTCGCCGTATTATTATAGATGTTGATGGCGTTTTTATATAAATATCGATAGCCACCCCCATAATTCAAGATCTTTCTTATTTGGAGGTGCATAAATATATTGTTGTTAAATGTATACTACATATTTATATAACGCATACAGATGGGTTTCTAAATAAATAAATAAAAAAATAAAAAATATATATTTAAAGTATGAATGTCTTACATATTTGACTTTAAAATACAGTTAAACACTCTTTTTTTTAACTATTTTAATATTCTATTTGAAAAAAACCTATTTAAGAAAAGTGTCAAAATTCTTCGCATACAAATTAGATTCTTTATTTATGTAAATAAAAATTACTAACATATTACCGTGATTCCGGAATAACCTCGAAGAAAACAGAAAGTTTTTGTAAGTACAAGAAACCAAAATCTAACCGAACGTGGTACATTTAAGCATCAGTATTACTTCTATTAAACGCATGGTGAAATAATTACTAATCTGTGTCAATACGCCCACAATTACATTGATAGATAACCGCAGAAAAGTACCTACGGGTACCTGGCAATTAACGTGGACTAAAACACTAAAAATAAAATTTATCAGGCTATTATGGCAAACAACATGATGAAGGGGCAAGGGGTCCAGCGGACCCGGTACCCTGATTGCCAAGAAACCAAAGGCAAAAAAAAATAAATTAACGTGGACGTAATTAAATACGCCAGGACCACATCATACTTGCGTGCACACAGCGATCACACTATCTACCTACATGTCTTCATAATGATCTTCACTCTAATTATGAATTACGTTGCATAATTAACTTACAACTCTGAACTACTAAACCCCCCTCTCCCCCCCTCCATATTCAGTACAATATTGGTCAATCAATCAACTACATACCTCTATATTATCACTGAATACACCATCTGTTTCTTATTAAAACTAGAAAAAAAAACTATGTGAATCTGAAATACGCAATAATCGCTCACATGGTTTGTAATTTTTTGCTGAAATGCGTAACTTGGCTTGAATCTAAAACCATAATTCCCTTTCTAGAGCCTAGTGGAAGTAGCAAACTCGGCAAGTCCTTTGAAGATAGCTGTCTCAGAGCTGAGAGGTGGAAAGATTTAGACGCCTCTTAAATCTCATAGGGTAAGTATATACGCACGAACCCCGTCAACGTGTCAATTGTTTATCAACATAAAAAGTGGCGTACATACAATTGATTATTAATTATTAAATAAACAGATTTGGTTTGATTGTTCTTAAACCCCCTGTATAACAGTGTGTGACCGTAAAAAGACTAAAGCCGTCGTTAATATATGCTCTACTTGACTCGATTATGTTATTCAGCAGCATTGGCAATAGAAAATAACAAGATACATACACCTGCTGTGTTATGAACACATTCAGTTTATTAAAAAAAAAAATGTGAGGAATTCAAGAAAACATAAAGTAGGATTACAAATTCAAAATGTTTAACAATGGACAAAAATATTCTATTAGGAGAACACATTCTTATTGTAAAGTTGTAATTATTCAGAACATAGGTCTGTGATATTTTAAATACGAATTAAATATATTAATTAGAAAGATATATTTAAAATATTACAGACCTATGTTTTGAATAATTATAACTTCACAATAAGAATGTGTTCTCCTAATAATACAGTTGTATCAATGTGTCCAAAATTTAATAAAAATGAATTGATAATTCTGGCGTCTGCTATCAGTTTACTCAAAGGTATTTGAGATTCTGTAAAAATAAGGTAGATGGTTCTTTCAAATAATGAAACGATTAAATGTATTAATATCAGAAAGGTAACATATAGGGTCGAAAATTGTCGCTAAAAATATTGTCGCTGTAGCGTAGTTGGATAATGCATCTTCCCCGGTTAGGAAAGAGATCCAGGTTCGAATCCCGGTGGCGCAACAACAATATTTTTCGATAAAATTGATTTTAAATGTATATCTTTCTAATTAATATATTTAATTCATATTTAAAAATATTCTAGCCCAAAACAGCGACATGTGTATGAAATGTTTATATAATTTAGATTTTCAATTCAAATAAAGTCAGTCAAATAAGTTGTCTCAGAGTATGAAACAATAAAAATGTCGCTCGTTAGAAACGCCACTGAGTAATGTAATTTCTCTCGGTACAACGACATCTGAATGTAAACACATCGCTAATGCAACTCTGTAATTGCATATTGTTTGCGGACCAATCTAGATGGCGTTATTCACGATATTCATGGGCTTTTAACTTGTTACAAATTGATTCATTTACTTTTCAATTTTATAAAAGTTACATAGTTAGTATTACTAAACATTATCTGTGCGACGTCAATTTCTTTATATGTTCGTTTTAAACACAATTGAAGCATTGTTCTAATGGGTTTTTTCCTAATTTACACGCGGAGTATGGTTTTATGAAAAGCTTACATAATAATAGCCCTAGTTAACAAGGGGAACTCAAGTACTACGCTTTTGGGCGAAACAAAGCACGCGATCGTACGAAATACTGTTTATTTGGAACCAAAACTTGTTAGAAACAATGAACTAAGAAATATATTTAAAAAATCTTTAGTTAGCTTCGGATTCCTATTATTTTAATTTGATTTTTTTTACATAAAACATGCTAAAACGTAAGTAGTCATTATTATATAGTTTTCATAAAGTTTTTTTCATAATAGAAATTCTGTAATAAAATAATGGATGGGTTTAATAAAAAAAAAAAATATTTTGCATTTAAGTACCTACAGTCCCTGGAAATTCATTTCTTAAAAATTATGTTTTCTTAATGTGACTCTTCTAAACGGGAGGTAAAATTTCCGAAAATTGCTCGGCATGTATTCTGCGTGGTCGCAGCCATTTCTTCTTGGATATTTTCTTTAAATTGGTCCAGAGAGGGAGGATTGTCACTGTATACCTTTGATTTAAGGTAGCCCTATAGGAAAAAAGTCAATTTGTGTCAAGTCGGGGCTACGCGGAGGTCACTTTATGTCATCTCGTCGGGATATCAATTTTCTAGGGAAAAATTCACGAACAATTCGGCATACCTCCCGCCCCTCTCCCGCTCGTTTCGTTGGTGCAGCGAATGAATCAAAATGAAAAGACTTTTGGAACACACTGTGTATTAAACGTACATTTGAATAATGGTCCTTTGGTCGGTACAGGATACATTGCAATCACAAGGACCAGGAAGTAAAAATGAGTAACAAGCGTCCTTTTTGTGTAGCAGAAGTAACCGCGAAGTAGAAAAAATCAAGTTAGTAGAAATAGTCACAAAATAATAGTAATAGGGACAACAGAAGCTAGCTTGTTCCAACTGTAAAGTAAGAAATATCATTTTTAAGGTTGTACTGTACATTCTCATGACACAGTAAAATACGTATATATGGTTATATGATAAATATTATCTAGGGTTACGCTGAGACGCAAGGACGAAAATACGCTATCTTGTTCTATTCATTGGAGCAGGAGCTATAATGTTTACATTTACATAAAAGGCTAAGTTGTTGGGTGGATGTAGACAAGCGCGAAGGCAGAGATAAAGGTCGATCCCCATCGTTGGCTTCAGTTTCTCTCCATGCCAACGATTAAATTAACAATTCACCCTTAAGGGCCGGTTGTGTGATCAGTAGTAACTTTTTATTTTAATTTGGTAATAAAATATTTAAGTACTTCTCGAAGGTACATCCCGTAGCAAACTCATTTTACTCTCCGATACACGATAGTAAAAAACGAAAATTCATCTGACACATTGATATTTTGAAATTTTAGTGATGATAGTTCGTCCAATGATGATCTAGTTGTTTAATATACATTATCACATAATCCGAAAAAAATATCACTACCGAAGTGACAGATTTCGAAAGTGAGGCGTAAAAATCCATAGATTAAGCATATTTTATGACATATAATATGTCGCGCCTATAGATATTTCATTTGTGCTTTAAAAATAGTAAATTTGACGTTCAAACAACCCGCAAACGATTTTAACCACGGGCGTTAGCAAAAAGATACCATAGTCAAAATTGACTACTGATCACAACCGGCCCTAAGTATATACGGATCTTTACCGACGCGCGGGTTCATTCTCGGCGGATTTCACGTACCGTGAAGTGCACTATTTACGGTTCCGTTACAAGGAGCACGAACGAGTAAATTGTTGTTTAACAGCGGAGCAGGAATACCATATTTAGGTTATCTGACGTCAGCAGAAATACTATATTTAGGTTATCAAACGTCATCTGTAATGTAGTCCGCCTGCAAACCACCAAGTATGAAATAGTGACATGCCTTCTTCGTACACCGAGTTGACCTGCTCGCTCTCCACGCTCTGCAGGTTCTCCCCGCCCTCGTCTCCGCTGCCGTCGCCGCCGCCCTCCTCGCCGCCCTCGGGCTCCGGCGGCGTGGGGTCGGCCGGGGGCAGGATCTCCGCCACCGAGGGGGGCCCCCGCAGCCAGGAAGCGCGCTGCGGGAACAGGCGCCGCTGAAGGTAGTGCTCGAGGATCTCCTGCGTGATGCGGTTCTGGCGCGCCAGCTCGTCTGCGAGACGGAAACAGATGACGTCAGGAAATGTTGCATTTTTCAAGTGTTATAATTTAATTTTGGGTTATTTTTTCTGTCATTAATACAACCACGATTTAATTGTTGATATTCCGACATATATATGTCATATATTTTTGTGTCATGTGAATATTAAATGTGTCGGATTATATTATTTTTGTCTAGTAATTGTCAAGATAATTCCAAGTCTCAATAAATAAAAAAATGATTATTTTCAGTATCATTGCTTCAATACAACATCAGTCTACTTCGCAACACAACATTGAGCAAAGACAACAAATTACATTTTCATAAAATATTATATTTCATTTTTTAAGCAGAGAGTCTTTTATTTGAGAAATTCTTCAGGGTCATTTTAGATGTTAATTAGTATATTAAAATTTGTTTACAAGTCCATGTTGTTAGGTCAATAGTATATTTTGTTAATTGTTAATTAAGAAAGATTAAATCTGACTTTAATTTCATGTCAAATTTGGTCACATATTAAAATTATTATACAGTCAAATTTGGGTTCAGTATTTCGTGAAAAATAACATGATTTCGTCATTCAAAACATTTCCATCGGTCACTGTTCCTTTTCACCGAGCCGCAAATTGCATTCAACGATCTATCGATCATTAGTCGCAACCCGCAGTTTCATATTAAAATACACAAATAAACAAACATAGAATAATAATTAGAGCTATAAGAAAAATTGGAATGTTCAAATAATTTGGTCGGTCTGTTATATTACAAGAGCGAGCCGGCCGCGTTTAGAAAGCTTTCTATCTAGGAAATATCTGGTAACAGCTCGACTTGTATATTATTTCAAAGTCATTTAGGAAATCGATACGAAACGAAATCAGGTCCAAACACACTTCTCGTGCAGCTGAGCGAAAGCAAATGACTTTCCTATTGTTATAAACTGAATTAATAGAACGAGTACCTAAGCAATTTTTCCTAAATTGATTTATTTTCCGTGTTATTTTTATGTGCCTGTCACGCGGTATGGAGAGTGAGAAAGTGCTGATTGAATCTACTCCCCGACTTAAAACTTGATTGATAAAAAATATGTGATTGTTTGAACGAAGACACTGAATATATATACAGGGGAAACATGAACGGGAGTTGCGGGGCGTAGAGGTGGCGGGTGATTGGTGAGGAGGGGGAGGGAAAGAGACAGATGATATGGTGAAAGGGAACATATTTAAGATAGGACTATAGGTTAGATTTTTTATGGATTTTTAGGGTCTCAAAGAGTTATCTAAGAGTTAACCTTTATTATCATTGTGGAGAATGTTGACTCTTGTGTTTTTATCGAAGCCATGGTTATTTTCAATAATATGATTGGAAAATTCTGAAAAACTATTATTATCTAAGCATCTCACATGACAATGTACGATTGCCCATATTCTGTATGCACACCCTGAAGAAGGAACGGTGGTTCCGAAACCGGTTGGTGATAGCGAAAATATAGTGGTGTTTAAACAAAGTGAATTGTTTTTTTTAATTATATTTAATCAAGAAGGGCCATTAGTTTTTTTTCACAATTCATTATTTTTATATATACAAAGTGAAACTGTACATTAATGGCTATAATCGCCTTCAACGTATTCTTTGTACATCTGTACACTGACTTAGACGGCGTTCATGTTTCTGGAAGAAGACCTGGAACTCATTTTCCGGATTACCATTGAATACCTGTCTACGTTTCGTTCCAAATCTTTGTCCCTTCAGCGCAGCTTTGAATTTAGGAAATAGACAAAAATCACGGGATGCTAAGTCGAGAGAATAGGTCCCTCATAGTGACCGTTGAAAATTTCGCTCACTTATTTTTACGCCAAAATTAATATCAGCTTGAAATTTACGCACGTATTAGTTCAAACAATACAATTCGTCACGGGCGACACGCGTGTCTACGCGGCCATTTCGGGAATTAAATTGTCCCACCTCGTACACCTACGACGTCGCCAAATTGTGCACAGTACATAAATATATAAAAAAGTGAATACAAATTAAATGAATCAATTAAAAATAAATCTATCTATCGAAAAAAAATATTTCTATCCGGGAAAGCGTGTTCTCCACTTTCGCTATAACACTCGAATACATTTTCGACAAATTTCTGTAATATTTCAAATAGATACATTTTCTATTCCAATATTTGAATACAACTTATATATTAAAGAAAACGTGTTTTCCTTCATTTTAAAAAGAAAAGTTTCAACACTCCCACCTGACTTCTTCAAAATACGTAAACTAACCATATTCCATATCTGACATATCCCACAACAGCGTTAGTCGTTTGTTTTTCTTTATTTTCTAATACGTATCATTGGTCGGCAGTTAAGAGTAATCTCAATCACGTAGCTTGTTGCGAAAGTATAATATATACGTACACACATAGATCGATAATAATGAAATCCACAAAAGTAACTAATATTTTATCTAAATCAAAGATCATAATAGAATTAATTGTGTAATATTTACTTCTTTAAAATGTGGAAAATTTATTTAAACATCTTTATTTCTCAAACTGTTGGTCGCGTTATATCGGTCTCACCTATTAGTGCGAGTATCTCACACGTTTCGTAAGAATTCGAAATGTGGAAAATGTTATATTTTGCAATTTATGATCGAATACATTATTTTTTATTCCGATATTAAAAATGGCAATAAAAGCCATTAATTTATGAATATTTTATATTATACTTTGTTTTATGATGCTAATAAATGTTAACAGAAGTTGAGGGTAAGCAGATAATAATAAAATCTACGAATATAAATATATACATTGCTAATAACAGAATGTTATCGAATATTTTTAAATTGCGTTTGATATGTCAGGCTGACTGCGCCATCGTCGTGGATATTCAGACAAGTGATCCGGAACCGGCCTCCGGCGAACCGAGATAATCTTATCACCGGATGTGTAGTTACCGGAAGGATTCACCAACCATTTAAGACGAGATAATTACCGGTGCAATCAATCATACAATATCGATTTAAATTATTACATATTTTAGTGCTGCATATTTATTTATTATTATTATTATACACGCCCTTATTCGGGCATTAACATAATTTGTAAAATAACAGAAATTTTCAGTTCACAAAGAAAAAATTACATAATGTCAGCATGTTTTTCCATAATCAAAATTAAAAATAAATATAAAATGTGAAGTAAAACAATTTATCTGTCACCATTGAGTTGAGATACAACAAATTGTAATAATGTAGTCCTATAAAGAGATAAATTTACAGCAAAAATGTCGAATACCTCCACATATTCATTCCCCAAAGAATGCATTCTGGGGACTGCAGAGTTAGCTGATGTATGAGTTCTATGACATTACCACGGTAATAGAACAATGAATTGTGTCTCGATGACCTCAACAGTGCGTGAAAGTCAAGCAGACTAACAATCTGGTGGCAGTCTATCACAATATAATATAATGATAGTATCATCTAAAGAGAATATTGTGACTGATATAAATATGAACATGATACGATATCGTATAAATCACTTTTATTGCCACATGGACCATCCAGATCTAAGCTGACCTCACAAACCCCAGGCTTCCCAGTCTCGAGCCAACTCTCTCCAGACCAAAACCTCCAATTTATTTGCATCTTACTTCGCTATATTTGTCCATATTATTCTTGTGAGGCCTAGTTGTGGAGCTTCTACCAAGGTTCCCTAGAAGACCGTTTGATGAGGGGTTTAAAAATTTGTTTTTAATTTTTAATTTGTTTTTTTTACTCCTTCAATAGAAGAGATAGCTGTCACGCTTTTAATTATCTTCAACACTGCTTAACATTAAGCTTTGTTACCAAACTCACACTATGTTATATATAATAATTCAGAGAAAACATGTAATTGGTTAAATTTACTATTAACTTTGTTACTAACTTAACTTAATACGACGACAAATACTATAATTGACCTAAATTTTGTTTTCACATATTTAGACAACTTTTTTTGTCCCTTCGTAGTTCTCCAGGTTTTGCAAATATATAGAACTATCGGCCTTGAACTGCCCGAAGAGCTGTTTGAACCTGAAAAGTTATATAGCGCGAAGTTAGCGATCTTTCCACTCTCGGTCCTCTCGGCGAGTTTAAAATACAAATTAAACCAATTATATAATCCCAAGTTAGATGAAATATAATTTGAACGATCATAAAACGCCTCAAGAACTAAACTTGATTATTGTACTTGGATACGATATTTAATATTAACATTAATATAAAGATATAGGTTATACATATTTAATTAAGGCAAATTAAATATCATGATGTCGTCATTTTCTGTGAACAAGGCGTAGCAATGTAGGGTGACAATTCAATTGTAGCAATACAAAGATTCTCATTAACTTTTTCGAATAGTTTAATATTCACTAGGTCTTATTCTATCATTTATTTAAATCTCTACCATCGTTATTGCACGTGTTTGTGATTATTCAGTCTAATTCAGTATTTTCTTTGAAATCACAAACATAAATACACTCTCTGTCGTCGGAAAATAGCATTAAAATTGTAAAAAAAAACATTTTAAAATGTCTCGATTCTGGGCCCGCAGTGACGTCGCACACGTTATTATGTGACACGTGATACTATGGTTACAGATCACAATTCAATTGGTATGAAGGCGTCTTGCTCGGGAGAGACACTCATTGCGTATAAAAACTTATTTATTCTGTAGGTTTACTGTATAACTTTTATTAGCCACGTTGTAATGGGCCACAATTTTAATACTTCTGTTAATCTGCGACATTTGTCATCTTATCTTATTCAACAGATGGTTATTGTAAAGAAATACAAATCTTCATACACAGTTTTTAATGAATAATAATAATAATATAAAAATGGTAATTTATACATACGTATTCGGAGACATCTTTCTCTTGAGGCAGCCCGTCTACTTATAAATCCATTTGTGGTGTCACGTGTGGACTATTGTAACAGCATCTATGCTTGCCTATCAATGTTTCAGCTGGATAGATTACAATCTATTCTAAATACGGCTGCACGGATAATATATGGAGTTTCCAAATTCTCTCATATAACATCCCTTTTACATCAGCTACATTGGCTCCGATTACCTAAAAGAGCTGAATTTAAATTGTGCTGGTTGATGTACATGGCGACACACAACATAGCGCCTCTATATCTTCAAGAACTTTGTATCCCAGACAATTTGAATGGTAGACGTCAAACTCTCAGGTCAGCCTCTACTTCAGCTGCAGGAAGGGTTGTAGAACCGATCAGCCGTTGCCAGAAGTCTAAATTTAATGAACGGGCATTCGCAGTGGCAGGCCCAAAAGCGTGGAACTCTTTGCCCTCCGTTATTAGAAACAGTGCATCAGAGACTTTATTTAAGAAGAAACTAAAAACGCACTTTTTCAAAAATTCATTTCCATAAGTGAAAATAACAATTTTTTAATTTAATAAAACATATTATGTGTAAACCGCCCTTGAGATGAAAGTTTTTACGAAAATAGCGCTATACAAATTATCCATAAATATTAAATAGTATATATATTATCGAGCTTCATCATCCATAATAGAATATTTCTATAGTCCAATATTAGATTGTGACTCACAATATATTTACGTTAGTTACGTCATAAATATTCCAAATATATTCAGAAATAGGAACATGAACTCCTACCTCAAACATTAACATAACATTATACATAAATGAAACATTGGCTAGACAATAATATAATATTGGGTAAAGGCAGCAAGATTAAATTATTTAACCTGTGTTCTTATTATGCTTAAAGTTGACCATTCCTTTTTATTAAGTCAATTCTGATTAACATCCAATTCAAGATGTTACAGTTTTCGTGTGCCAAAAATACAAAGAATTATATTTTGAGACATTTCTTTATAAATCATTCAGCCCTGAATTATTGAATTTAGACAAGTTAACTTCCCTTGTGATGGTTTAGAAACTGGGTACCACTATAATACTCCTGTATCCAGTAATCCAGTATTTAGTGTCCTAAAAATGTCATTAAACTTCAACTTAATACATAAGGTATAAAATGTTAAAATTTTTATTTATTTTCAAAATTTGAAAGAAAAAAAATCAATGTTTTTATTAACCACTACTTCGCGGATTAGAACATCGCATCCAATACACACGTATATTTACAGACTCAGAGTTAAATGACTCATTGAGAGATCATCGTGGACACGGGCTATTTAGTCTTTCTTTGTCGCTTGTGGGCGAAAAATCTATGAAGAATTTTTCTTTTAAAGATGTCTAGAATCATTTCATCGTGTTCTGTCAGTGTCCAAATTAAATAAATATCAGCTGTTACTTTCTACGTGATATATAATGATTTAAAGTGATGCACAAGGCTTCTAACCAGGAATAAGAAGCTCTCACATTCGGTAGGGTGGAGAGGACTCGGCGCAACTATAGATGGTATCTCAGCAGAACGGTCCAGCACAAATTGTGGCGACATTCACAGGCGCATAATTTACCATTGTGTTCACAAATAGGAAACAGATCCGAGAGAGATATGTTCAAATACGCGTTAAGTTACGCGACACAATAACAGCGGACATTTTTTGTCAAGCTCGTATAGCTGTTATACAAATCCAAGATTTCCATTCGAACATTTATTTCTACTACTTTGGTTGTTCTAAAACACAATTATTTGTTACGGTTTTAAAGCTACATGATATAAAAGAAACCCGTATCGAAGAAACAGTGATTTATTTTATGTGAAAGAATTCTTGAAATTTCAGTTACGGTCCGGATTCGATATATGTAGCGCCTAATTCCATAACCCCCTAAAATGACAGTATGTGTTTTTGAGTTATTGATGAAAACGTATGTTTTGAAAGCAAATGTACAAAAAGTTTGTACTTACATCACCATTTTTTAAAGAGACAATGCAATTTTTTTCAAGTACACTACCAATTGCGTTATAGCGCCAGTATTTTTCATGACAAAAAAAAAAACAATATTTTTCGACAAAATTGATTTTATATGTATATATTTATAATTAATACATTTAATTAGTATTTAAAACATCACAGACCTATGTACTGAATAATTACCACTTCACAATAAGAATGTGTTCTCCTTAATGATCATTTTATATTAATTATAATACACAATACTTTGTTTAAACCACTATTTATTAATTAATCTACATGTTTCGATACCTGTGGTATCATCTTCAGGAGACAATATATATTAAAATTAAAAAATTCAAACATGAATAAAATCAAAATTATAAAATGATATCATAAATAAGCAAATCTTCTTTGCAAATAGGCACCTTTTGAATTTGTTTTTATCTATGCTTGTATTTTTAATTTCAGTATACATTGTTTCCTGAAGATGACACCATAGGTATCGAAACATGTAGAATAATTAATAAATAATGATTTAAACAAAGTATTTTGTATAATTATTAAATTATTAGTTCTTGAAAAACTTTTTTTTTTTTATACTTTATAACAAATTTTGTAGAGAAATTAAGATGTTATTTCCGGCAGCCTATTCTTGTCTAGCCTTATAATATCTATGGATGTAGTTAAAGCAGCTTATTTTTCACAGGGGAATTGAAAATTTACGGTCTGCACCGCACTACCCGAGTGAAATAGTACAATTGTGCCCACGTACGAACACGTGTTGTTTGTTTGCCGAGAGACCATACAAGCTTTATTATATATTACTATTATTTATTGTGGGTTAGCCCGTCCTAAGACGCGGCGTCCATCTTTTAGAATCTAATTAATTTGTAATTGTATTATATATAGGCGTTAGTCTATCCTAGAATGATGAGATAAATAAAATATGTAAAATAAAAATATATTAATCAAATAAATAATTAACACCCAGTTTCATTAATTTTGATTAATTTAGATTTGCATTTTAAACATTTCTGACGTACGTCTCCCAGATGTTGTCCTTTTTGTGGGTACCCCATTATCTAGACTTAGTGTGGAATTCTTGATAGTGTGTCACCTAAATTTTGAAAGTGTCTAAATTAAGAAATATCTCGATTAATAAATTTTTTTAAACATTCCTATAAAAAGTTTTTTTTGGAATTGTATTCGTATTTCAAAAGAAATTGACACTCCACTTCGATTTAATGTATCAATTTCCTTTCAAATCTGAACATTATTTATGTTTGATAGGTTTATTTGATTGATTATATATTTCAGATCGAAAATATGTTACAATTATATTAAGAAACCCTGATATGACGATATCCACAACCATCTAAACCTCGGCTGGAAAAGGAGATAAAATCGCTCCCAAGTTTGGCCAGCATCGCTAATTCTAAGCACAGATTATTTCTAACGTAATAAATGTTTTAACTGGACTTTAAATCCTCTGTTTCAGAACCGCATCGTGCTTTTAGCAATATGGTGTCGCGAGTGTTGCCGTCAGGCTTCTGATAATAGTTATATCCATGTGACAACTTTTGGTCACGTTCCAACTAAATGTAAAGTAATATACTATTTATTCATATCACTGGAGGAATGTTATATTGCAATTATGTATTTGAAATTAAACGGACAGACGATGAACAGTGAGGTGAGGAACAGCGAGTGAGCAGAGGCGTGCACTGCGTACAAGCAAAACAGCTGTGTATTACTAAAAATTATGGGAAACAAATATAAATAAAATAATCTACTAATCGACGTCGGTTTAATGAAAGTTCACGAATCCATGTACGATGTAGAATGTAGTATAATATAATATGGTAACAGCATAACCTAAGATATGGGATAATTATTCTGTCTTACTATGTCTCAATAGAATCTATATGATGAAGCTTTTTCCAAAACAAACCACACGTCAATTAATGTAATTAAAATTATTCCATCTTTGTAAGTTAGTTATTAAAACGAACAAAATTGACATCTAGATAACATGTAAGAATCGTGGATAAGCAATTTATATGGTAAGTAAGATTTCTCCCTTACCATACACAGAAGAAAAGATGACAGATGTCAATATATGATTTCGCTAAAATATGTTGTTTTTCATTCGTAATAAAGACAATTCACACTTCATTTCAAATTGAATATATATTAACGTATTATTATTGAATATATATAAGAGAAAACATTTAAGTAATCTTAACCTTATTAAAAACACATTCGTTTTTACATCCTGGCCATTTAATCAAGCACTATACAGCCATAATGACACTACTGATGTCACATCCAGAAAGACATAGATGTAGATGGGGAAGCGTAATATTATTACGGATGATGTCCTTGGATTATCGACCCAGTCGTTTTTGACGGAGGTCACAATTTTTGGTATGCCAAAAGCCGTAAAATGTTATGTCTAACCTTGACATTTGCGATGTGATTAATAAGTATCAGTAAGTGTATCTTAACAAATGAATAACCTTAATTATAATATAATTTGTACATTTTTTATAAAAAATATCTAGGTACTCATTATTATGCGTATACCAGCGGCGTACACTAGACATGGACTTAGGTTATGCTTCTAATGTCGATGCTGTAAAACAACCTTGGACTTGTATTGTATATGTTATCGAAAGAAATGCACATGTTTCTTGTGTGAGTTAATTTCTGTTCTTGAAAAAAATTACTATTATTATGGTTATTGGAGGGAAATTTTTCAAATATTTTAACTGAAGGAATATATAAGAACGCGCATATATATGCAAGTCCACTCCAAATACACATGTGCGGCTTTATTTGTCATTTCTAAATTATTCCGCTAGATAATTCTAGTTAACACTTCACGCATTATCATGTGAACTATTTTCCCGCGGACCTACGTATTATACGCAGCACATAATACATCGAAATAAATATTCGCACAAATTTTAGTTTGCACATATTTTTTTATTTTATAGAATGCACGCTCGTAGCCTATATAAATGTGAAATTTTGCTCCTGAGACTTTCGGAGATCATCGAGACATTATCGTTAAAAACTTCATATAAAATGCAAGGACTCGGTACTAAATCTGAACTGTTCTTCGCCACTACTCTATAAGCGTGTTTCGATGATGGAATTTCAT
The DNA here is from genome assembly GCA_031772225.1 of Eubasilissa splendida. Lineage (NCBI taxonomy): Eukaryota > Metazoa > Arthropoda > Insecta > Trichoptera > Phryganeidae > Eubasilissa > Eubasilissa splendida. Next base: position 2,826,527 of record CM062854.1, on the reverse strand, counting down.
AAATATACAACTCTGTAATAACAGCTTAAGTGTAATTAATATAATTCAATTTACATCGGATATAAAATACAAGGTTAACCATCATTTATCAATAGCGTCAGTAATCAATCACGTGTATTGTATAATACATTATTAAAATGAATGGTACTTTTCACATGTCTTTCCTAATAATAGAGATAAATAATTGGTTTAACATTTAAACAGGTAACCACCATATTGATACAATAACTCTCTTTGTAAATTATTATACATCGCTGGTTGAAACATCACACCGGTGGTCCAAAAAATTTGAAAAAAAAGGTCGTTAAATTTGTGTTGTAACAGCTCCATTGAAGAAAACATTGCTAATTTTAATTTTCCACTCCTCATTGATTAATTGATGCAAAAGTGCAAAAACAAGCTCTCACACGTTTTGATTTAAAACTAGATGAAGTGCGATCGCCATGCATATTCTTAAGACATATGTAGTTATTAAGAACACATTCTTATTGTGAAGTTGTAATTATTCAGAACATAAGTCTGTGATGTTTTAAATACTAATTTAATGTATTAATTATAAATATATACATATAAAATCAATTTTGTCGAAAAGTATTGTTTTTGCGCTACCGGGATACATATGTAGTTAGTTGTTGAACAATAATAACTCACGGATACGCGATTTCAAATGACACATTACGATTTTTTTCATATAATCATAATTTTAGTCATCTTATTAATGGATTGTAATCAATTAATTACCGAGATAATGGTTAAAAAAAAACGTAGCCTATTTTTAGACAAAAACATTATTATTCTATTCACAACTTATTAAAAAAAACTTAATTATCACAACATTATTTTAATACTTTTAAAATTAGAAAGCACTAAAATGAGTTTAAATACATCTACCGGTTTCGAAAAATACCATTTTCTTCTTCAGGATGTCATAACTAACTAAAACATATATTATTGTTTCTTTATCAGAATCTATTTGTTTTTTTAAAAAAAATTATTCGAGTAAATTTGTATTAGTAACGATTTGAGTTAGGTACTAAAAATTTTTTTTTTTTTTAAATAGATTCTGATAAAGAAACAATAATACATGTTTTAGTTAGTTAAGACATCCTGAAGAAGAAAATGGTATTTTTCGAAACCGATAGATGTATTTAAACTCAATTAAGTGGTTAATAAAACAAAGATAATAAATAAAAATATAATACATCATTTTAAGTTTCTACGTAAAAAAATAATTAAATGGTTTATTTTCGCTATATATGATATATTTCTATACTTTTTAAAAATACTTTTACTATTTCTACATATTTTTATATCTTAACTGTTAATTTTTACGGTTATTTTTGTACGTGCATTTTCTATTTACAACTCATCAAAAATTAGCTTTTATGTCAAAAAACCAGTTACGTAATGGGTTATTTACACTATGCTGTCTAATAGTTTATGAAATTATCTATAAATAATCTTTGGCATGCGTGTTCAATGATCCGTCTGCAATAATATTATCGTTAACGGTAGGTCGTTTAAATGTATAAATAAATAAAGAATATATGTACGTATATTTTGGTTTCAGAATTAATTTATTGATGCACTCAGTTACATTATTAATCGGTCATAAAATTCCCTACTTCTAGAATACTACAGTGTAACCTCGTAAATGGAAGCGCAAATACAGTGTGTTCCATAATCTTTCATCATTTTGCTTCATTCGTTGCATCAACGCAACGAGCGGTAGAGAGATTGGGGGTATGCCGATCGCAAGCCGCGTCCTTGGGAATCCAGTCCCTATGGAGCGTGTCCTTACCAGTTGTTCGTGAAATTTTTCCTGTAAAATTGATATCCCGACGAGGTGATATAAACTGGCCTCCACGCAGCCTCAACTGGCCCCATTGGTGTCAAATAGACTTTTTCCTACGGGGCCACCTTACATCAAAGGTGTACAGTAACAATCCCACCTCTCTGGACCAAATATACAAGAATACGCGCCGAGGAGTTCTCAGAAATTTTGAATCCCGTTTAGAAAAGTACCAGCGAAATAACGGATCACATTTAGAAAACATAATTTTTAAGAAATAAATTCCCAGGGACTGTACTTAAATGTTACATAATATTTTTTTTATTAAATCAATCCATTATTTTATTACATAATTTTTATTATGAAAAAGACCTTTGGGACACCTTGTAGTATATGATGAGAACCAATCATATTGTAATCAATGAGACTAATAAAATAAGCTCACACAAATATAGAAGACTGCATTCCATTCTCGCGAAATGTGAAGGAGATCGAGTGGCGAGTGCGAGGACCATCTTCACCGCTGCTCCGAGCCTTCTAAGGCTAACCCGCGCCTGGCCTGCACTTAACAGTGTACACAGCTATTGTGCTAAATAATAAATTAAATGTGATACATATGACTGAAGAAATGAGGCGAAGCGCCTCGATACTGAAGTTTAATGTTATGAAGTAAACATAAATTTACATTATTAAAAATTAATATGTAACCTACATGAAGTACACTGGTCTGCATCGAGGAGTTAAATTATTGTAAGCAACTCTTTTGGCTGAAGTTTTATGTTATATATTCGATATGTCACCTTTTTTTAGCTAACATCTTAGTAAAATGTTGTAGGCCTAAATGTTAACTGCTAAAATATGTTATGTTTGGGAAATGAACCAAATATTTGAACGTAGACTAGTTAGTCATAGTTTTTTCACTACACCATTGTTGCATGGCTATTTTTCAATATTTTATTGCCTTTATTAATACTTTATTTTGTATGGGCTGAGCAGTGGTGTAACTACACTGTTGCGTAATGGCACAGATGCCGGAAGAAACAGGATTCGGAAGGAAGTTCCACTCACCACAATCCCGTTCTCCTGGCACCTCCAGGTGGACTGTAACTTTAGGTTTTGGACACTATCTCCTGGTCAGGTCTTTTGACTCTTTCAGATTGCACAAGATGGTCACGTAGACACACGTCTCACTCTTTGTTATACTGCGAAATCTTTTTGTAACCGTACCGGTTCAGGGTCGCCGATCGACTGACTCGGCGGCAGGTGAGGAAGGGGGGGGGATGTAGAAGGCACAGTACATCATCCTCGCTCAAGCACAAATATATGTCCCAAACATACAGCAATGCAGACAATACGGGGGCCCAAAAAGTTTGCGTCCTACAGCCCACTGAAATGTTATTTTTGTGAGTATCGATACCTTTGAAAATAGGAATAATAAAATTTTAAAAATCGATTCTCACGTATATTGCAAAAACACGTGAAAACATTATCGATCATATAGTAAGGCCCCGCTAATGTGTCGGATTAGAGACCAGCCCAATTTTTGTAGTTACGCCACTGGTGCTGAGCATTGTAGAACTTTAGTTTTGCGCGGTGTAGCAAGCGCCGTGTTGAACTCACAACGCCTAACTTCCCATCTTTCAACGCCTTTTATCAGTTTCCAATTTTCTTCCCCAATTATTACATTAAAAATAGATGTTCAATCAAAATGAACTCATACGAACGACGGTTTTTCTAAGCTATCCGACCTTGTATCATTTCGATTGCATGCAAAACTCAATTTGTGAATTTTTACAAATAATTTATATTTTACGTATATAATGTTGTATATTGTAATATTATATAAAATACTGGTACAGAGAATTGCAGACCAACTACGAGGCGCGTTTTTTAAGTACCGTTGCCAGATATTCCGGTGTAACGCCGCTGGCGTGATGTTGCGCATGCGCAGTGGTTACCTTCATCTGTTGACTCACCACGTGCAACGTCAGAGACATTCACATATTGTGGCCATCTTGTAGTGAATGGTTGAAATGTTCAAGACAATAGATCGGTCCGCCGACTGTGAGATACGGTCCGTGATGAGTTTCTTGAATGCACGAAACATGAAACCAGCTGACGTTCATCGCCAAGTGTGTCCTGATTTGGCGCCAAGTGATTTCCATCTATCCCTTCATCTGAAGCGGTTCCTTGGTGGCAAGCGTTTTGACGACTCAAAGACAGAGTAGACATGGTTTTCATCCCAGGCGACGTCGTTCTATATCGAAGGTGTACAAAAATTGGTGCTCCGTTATAACAAGTGCCTTAATAATGGTGGTGACTATGTTGAGAAGTAGTTTAAGGTGTGTAGCGTCCGAAGAAAGTTTAAGTCTCTTTAAAAACAAATTTTGGAACTTAAAAAACGCGCCTCGTAAATAAAGTCTCACTATAACCCGACCATGAAAACGTACACAATAAAATTACCTTTCATTTTTTTTAAAGATTTTCCAAAAGTGAATTCCGCTCACTATTAATATAATCAAAATGATGTCCTTTGACCTTATTCCATTCCGATTAAGTATAATAAATGTAGTATTAAAGTTAACATAATTTTCTAATTCTCGTGAGGTACTCGCTCTAATCTCACGTGCCCCGGGTGAGTTAAGTAATTGTATTGCAAGTGCCGTGTGTACTACACGAGCTCTTTGACCTAACTTACGAGAAATTAACTCGAGGGGTGTACTTGACCTTTAATATTTTAAAGAAAATTTTGCGACGTATTTTTATTTCCTCGTAATATTTGACTTTCATTATTTCCACGATAATACACATACATTACGTTTTTACTACAAATAATTGCACGTCACGCGACCTGCGTGCGTCTTTACATGTACAGGGAGAATATTATGTTTTTGGCTGATTTTGTTTGTTTAGTTTGGCAGACATTTGTCAGTTCGCATTTGGTAATCGTAAAAAGTAGTTGATTACAAATTATTATGGAGGATCTAACGCCTCAACAGCGTGTTGAAGTCATTAAAACATTTTATCTAAATAATAATGGCAATGCTATAATCATTTGTCACATGTCAGAAAACTTCTCGATTGAGCTTGTAATATGTGTGATTTCAACAAGACGGTGCCACCTCACACACAACCCGTACTACGCTTGAAATTTTTCGAGAAATTTTTCCCAGCCGCATGGCGTCAAAAAAATGTGAAATGGCCTCCTCGGTCGTCTAATTTAATTTACTTGAAAGGAAAAGTATACGCCAATGGGCCAACAATAATTCCGATACTACAGGACAAAATACGAAATGAAATTGCTGAAATAACACGTGAAGTGTGCGAGAATGTTATAGAAAATATGGTTAAAAGAGCACGCGTTTGTGCCGCTGCTAAAGGCGGCCACTTTACCAATATTATGTTTTTTATATAATTGTAATAAATCAAGTAATTGATGAATAAAAACTAAATTTAAAATTATGTTTAAGTTTTTAGTTATTTAAAAATAACATCGGACTGGAACATAATATTCACCGTGCATATTTAGGTAAGCACCCCCGTCAAGTTTTCGTGAAAAGTGTACTCTATTTAATAAGCTCCGAGTCATGCAAGGTGATGGAATATTGGTTAGAGAATGACGTTTAGATTTTTGAAGCAGTTCTTGTACAAGTTCACTCGAATCGGTCCATAAGAATCTTGAGTCGATCGTCCGACTCGCGATGGTACAGGTTACATGGCACAGTTTACAAGGAAATCACCTGAGGGCAAAGTGATCGTGCCGATGTACATAATTACGTTACACGTTGTACAGGTAAATAGAATGCTCGGTGTATCAAGCGAACAGAAACGAAAGACGTGATTCAAAAATATATACGAGTTAAGAAAATCGTAGAAATACAAAAATGCTGACAATTGTTGAAAAAAAAATTTTACTCGCCATCAGATCGAGTATGTCAATTTAACATGAATAATCAATTAGAGAGAAATGGATGGATATAAATGAAACAATGTTATAACTCTACTTGAGTTCATTAGCACTACTCGAGTTAGTGTTGTGACTCGTACATCCGACTGTACTTTCCCAAGTACCTGACGAAGCTATGGTTCACCTTCGCGCGGTGCAGCCATTCATCGTCGTGGTTTTCTTTGCTCCTTTCACTTTCAACAACTGGCACCGTTTTGATGTGTTCCTTCCATGGATCGACTTCTATGCGGAAAGCCTTTTATAGACATTCTTAACCTTTACCATATCATGACATAAAATACTCGAACGCAGCCACGCTGTCAACTCGTGTTACCGTAAATAACAGTTAGAAAAAATGTTTTTATCAGCTTAAATGGCTTTAATAGCTCGAATTTACTCTAAATACTAAGCATTTATAATTTTGAAAAAATGATGAATAACATAATTTAGAGCATTCATTAATTCGTATACAACGTGTCCTTCCTTCCTATCTCTCTTCATTTAATTAGTGAGAAAGAGACAATTATATTTATATGTTTGTTGTTCTTTTCACTGTGAAACTAGTGTGTGATCTCTGTCTTTCATGACAGAAATTGTATTTTTACCAACGTATCAACTTTACAACGGATTGAATGGAAAAAATAATTATTTTTGTATGATTCCCTTTTGATAATTGGTTTTTCACTAGTCATTCCTGAGTGCTAATATTTTCTTTAGGATTATCTAAAATGTGAATTTTATGTTGCATGTATTTACCGAAATATTACTGGTTTAATTATGATGGTAGACCTGTGTTACCGCATGGTTTGGGAAGGGTTAAAGCGTAGGTAAATGTCGACTTCTGTGTTGGCATCAAAAAATAAATAACGAAATATAGTTTCTTTCATCATAGTAAGTTAAACGCATTAAAAAAATATATTTTTACTTGTACGATGGCATAATTTTTTTTTAACACCTAGGAGAGACCGAGGCGAATCGGATCCCGGGTGAATCGGATCAAAATAAGAAAACGGCCCAAATTTAAAAGGAACTTGTTGCATCTTCACATTAATTCGTTCCTGTCTCCCGTACACTACGCTATAAACATTCGATTGTTTTGACTCATCGTTTAGCGCAGGCGATGCTCGTCAATTAAAGATCGTGGAAGTGCGTCACAATTTTGGAATGAATCTAAGGTACGTAACCTTATAATCTCGAATTTAAAAAGAAAAGGTTTTTATAGAATTTCGGATATTTAAATGTTTTTTAACAATACCTTCTCATAAAGTGTTTGTGTTTCGAAATCCTTAGATATGGGACAATCCAGATCACGTACTTTGGGGTGAATTAGATCAGTTATTTTCTTAATTTTATTATCATTTGATAATTATTTATTCAAACATGGTTTGTACGTACAATAAAAGGAATAATCAAGGATAATTATGTAAATAATAGATAAGAAAGGTCTAATGTAAAAGAGCTGCAGAAGTTTATAATTCGCTTTACACAAGTCTTCAAAGGAGAGCTACTTCTCTTCAAACCACTTGATTGTGTCGTTATTTAAGCCATTTAAATATTTATTAATATTCACACCCAGGTAAAGATATATGTAAGTACATTCAGCTATAATGGGATACGCTACAAAAAGATTTGAAAAGACAGAAATATTATTACAAGTTTGCCGGAGATGACAAACGAAGATGATGGTAATAATAAGTGCTTCAATCTCAGTTTTCAACAAAGACTCGTAATTCTAGTGCATAATCATTTTCTGCAACAAACCCTCAAGTTATTGACACTATAAGTAACTTCTTACATCGCCAGCGAAGACAACGACTACAAAGGGGACTCAAACTGTCACTTGTTTGCCAAATATTAGACTCGAAAGATTTGTTAAATATTAAAATTTAATCAAAGGTTTTAGCATGATCCGTTTCGCCCCACAACTCCGAGCGAATCGGATATTTCTCACTTTTTAAGTTTTGTTCCTAGAAGAATAAACTTTAAGTTTGTTTTCATTTTAAATGGTTATTATTGTGAATAAATGTATTCTGCTCACGAATTTATAATAAAAATTAAGTTTATAAATGAATTACTATAATTTTTTCACCCTCAAACTAAAAGTGATCCGATTCGCCTCGGTCCTGCGGCTGGAAAAGCCCTACTGGAAGACCGCAGCTCGAGACAGAGATGGCTGGAGAGAGATTGTACGGTTGGCCATGTAGTATAGCTGAACGGTCTTTAAAGCCAGTAGACGTGAGATTTAAGTGAGGTGTAATTATAAAACGATTGATGTACGCCTCAACATTAATAACAGGTATAGTACATAGTCGTATATGTTTACGTATAAATATACACATCCATAATATTGTAACGTACATTCTTAAGCGTGATAAATTAATACTAGATAGAAAATATATTGTTCTAAACCAACAATAAAATCGTAGCTTAAAATATAAAAAAAATCCATTTTAAGCTGAGGAATAATCGAATTGTTTTAATTATTATTTATTTATTCTTTTCTGATACAATAAAAAAATTCACATAAAAAACAAATAATATGAATCAAATATAAAAATTTATCGAAAAAACTTTTGGTTACCACCGGCATACGAACCCGGAACATTATCTTGCCGGAATAATGCGTCACCATTACGCGACATCAATCATTTAAATTTTAGACTTATAAATGTTATAAAACTACCAACTTTATATATGCAATGAATTAAACATTTTAAATGAAAATAATGGACGTATCATTTAAAAAAGACTACATACATAATATAATGTGCTTAAAATTTTTCGTAAATTTAAATAATCGACGTGGCGTAATAGTAACGCATTATACCGGCGAGAGAAAGTGCCGTGTCTATATATCCCGGTGGTAACCGAATACGTATCGATAGATATATTTGTTTCTGTATATCTTTCTAATTGATTCAACTAATTTATTTTAAATATCGTAGAACTATGTTTTAAAATTGCAACTTCACAGCAAAATGTGTTTTCATTAAAATATTATATATAAATTCATATACACTAGAGAAGTGAAATTTCGCATTTATTAGTATGACAAAATGAGGTGACGTCAGACGTGGAATATTTTCTCGAAAGTTGCGGCCCGTGTGTGATTTCTCGGATAATAAGGCGTAAGACACCTAGGTCTTTAAATTTGGCGATATAAAATGTCAATTAATTATTTTTATTAACAGTTTACACTTAATTTTAACCACGTTATTAATGTAATACGAAACTAATTAAACATAGAAATAAATAATGGCATAGGTACAATCAAAGTTTTATTTTTTTAATATTGTATATAGTCATTCAATCAAATCGTTCTCACTGCTATTTTTTTTGTATAATTGTGATTATAATTATATAAAGAATCATTAAAATAACAAATATCTAAAACATAATGTATTTATTAAAACGGATTACTTCGTTATACGTAGTATACGAGTACATTTTAACTTTAAAAACTTATATTTAAAATGATAACACTGTTTACATTCACTAATTTGTTTAACTTTAAACTTCGTTATACGTAGTATACGAGTACATTTTAACTTTAAAAACTTATATTTAAAATGATAACACTGTTTACATTCACTAATTTGTTATTTATTATATCGTTTATGCTGACGCATCATCTTCAGTAATGTTACTAATACTAAACTTAAGACTAAAGAACTAAAGATGATGTGTCAGCATTGAAAACGTTATGATAAATAAAAAATTAAAGAAAGTAAACAGTGTTATTATTTTAAACATAATTTAAATTTAAAATGACCTTTTACAAAGTTTCACGAGAAATTTTCGAGAAAAAAAAAATTGTTTCATTATCACTTTAGGATGTAAAAATGACGAAAATCTAAAGTTCGCTAATTGAATGTGTTCACCTTTGTCTTACTCTCATTGAAATCGTGAACATGGAACTGCGCCACTTACTCGGTTCATGGCATTCCTCGTGCAGTGCAGTCCAGGTGATGGCTCTGCATCGACCTTCCACGACATCTGGCTCTTTCTACCCATTTCTTGGATCACCAACATTTTTATTGTGTTCACATGTCTGGTAAGATGGCTACAATATATTGTAGTTGAGGATAGACGCTACACAATATTTAATTCCTAAACATTTGTTCTGCGGGCTGTCCACGTTTGGCGAAGCATGCGTCGCAGCACCACGTTTCTAAAGCGTATATGTTCTTGCGTTCCCGTTCGCTCAAATATTTCAGCACTATAGAAAAAGATCGGGATAATAATGGCTTGTGTACACGATTGAGATTTTTAGCTTGAGACAATCTCTGAAGTACAGACTTTGCTCCCATAAGATTCTATGGAGACAGGTCTCAGTATTCGCAGTCCCCGTATACGTATCACGTCTCGGAGATTTTCCGTCTCGCGGCTTACTTCACACTCGTCGTACGTCAAAGTGATTTTGAATATCCCCAGAAGTAATTATAACGAAATAATTTAACGATTAATATCTATCTAACTTTCAGAATAAATAGTTGTAGGGATATTATCTAACTTTTTAGAATAGATAGTTGTGTATACCAGTTTGAATGTTCGCCTCTTTCTACCAATCTCAAGACGATCTCTTAGTTTACTTCCAGATCGAAATCGTAACACGCGTACATGGCATTGAGATGCATCTCAACTAAATCATCATTGTCTCCGTCTGTGGACACGGTCCTTAAGGGTTCATTTTTGTTTTCTTGGTTACGCTTCGGTCTTGCCTTTATGAGAATGTCATTAGGAGACCTACATTTAATACATTTAAATTACTGTTCAACATATTTAACATGATAAATACAGAAATGAAAAACAAAATGGCCGTGTTAATTTTTACAAGATAATTATAATATCAAAAGACGCAGTATATCCGATACCGTGTACATACGTATGTATATATATATATATATTACATGTGTAGATATATAAAGGAGTATTCAAAAACTTCTACTAAACTTTGTCATTGAAACTGCTAATTTCAGAATTCATACGAGACTATTTTACATATTTTGAATATGAATAAGATAATAAAACTTTTTTCTGACTGCATATGCAGGTAGGTGTAATATAACTACTTTAGTTTTGAACGATTTTTGTCATTTTACAAATTAAATCTCGTGGCGTTGCGAACGTGATTGGCGAGAAGATGAATTAATTATTTTTTGTTTTATTCGCCGATACCTGGCCGGCGAGAAAGCGGTCGGACCATCAGATTGTATTTGGAGAATTTAAAATCCTGTGTACTCGTTCTCGCAAACAGGTCCAGCTGAGGTATAGATACGTATGTATAGTGATAAAATTATTACTACATCAACGAAAAAAGATCACACAAAGCAATAAAATATTTTAAATATGAATTAAATGTATTAATTATAAAGATATACATACAAAATCAATATTATCGAAAAATAAAAACATTGTTGTTGCGCTACCGGGATTCGAACCTGGATCTCTTCCCTAACCGGGGGAGGTGCTTTATCCAACTAAGCTACAGCGGCACTATTTTTATCGACAATTTTTCGACCTTATATGTTACCTTTTTGATATCAATACATTTAATCGTTCCATCATTTGACAGAGCCATCTACCTTATTTTTACAGAATCTCAAATACCTTTGAGTGAATCTGATAGCAGACGCTAGAGTTATTAATTCATTTTTATTAAATTTTGGACACATTGATACAACTTTATTTTAAATAAAAAATAATAAAATATTTCCTTGTATTCTTCACTAAAAATATTTATATTGAAACCATCTACCGGGTGCGCCGTTAGAATCCAGATAAAATTGCATTTGATGTTCCTGCTATATTTGAATTCAGGGTTAGGCGCTAGTTGATACTGAAGTTAGCTTTCATAACCTCAAAATGGCCGAACCTGTCAACCCAAGCATGGAGTACGATAGAAGAGCAGCGATTATAAAAAGCCTTCGTGCCGGAAGAACTCCCACCGAAATTATTAAATTCTTCAGGTACCCAAGATCGACTGTATATAACTTATGCGACGCTCACAACCCCAAGGACGTCCCTGTGCTGGGCAAGACCAAGTTTCCGGGCAATATCTACGACCTGAGCGTCGTCTCATGTGAGGGTGATGTCATGCCACCGCACTTCTTCCAGAAGGGCGAAACGGTCACGAAGGAGGTTTATTTAGAGGTTCTGAGGACAGTGGTAAAGGCGTGGATGGAGACTGTGGCCTCTGGGAGACCGTATATCTATCGACAAGATGGAGCACCCGCTCACACGAGCCATTTAGTACAAAATTTGCTCTCTGACAACGTTGACATGTTTTAGTCGAAGGACTTTTGGGACCCGACAGTCCCTACCTAAACCCTCTAGATCACTAAGTGTGGGGCGTAGTTGAGAGACAAACCAACAAGTCTAGACACCCTAACGTCAACTCCCTCCGGGCCGCTATCGAGGCAGAGTTTACGGCCATGAACTGTGATCAGTTGAAAATAGCGTTCTCGTAAGGAGGTGATAGAGGCTATATAGAATGAAAGTTCCCAGTCAGCAAGAATCCTTTAAATGAAATATAACAGCATTTTTTTGGTATCTTTGTATATTGGCTTAAATAAGAAGTTTCGCTTTTGATGAATATTTTTAAAATTTTTAAAATTAAAGCTGTATATTGAAAAGGTATTAAAAATATGAATTAATTTCTGATTTATGGAGAGAGCGAGATCAAGAACTCAGGCTGCCGAATTGAATTGGGGAGTAGCGCGAGTAACATTATTGGACCGAGATAAGGGAAACCCTCGACATGGAGCACCTACTTATACATTTATAAATATTTAATTTAAGGTCGCTTTGACACGTCTTGCGAGTAAGTCTTCTTGACAACCTCGGCAGGAAGGCGGCGGACGATAATTTCGATGATGATGATGAATGAAATGATGCTAGATGTAGTAAATTTCTATCATCTCTAGTGTTTGGCATGCCTACTACTCTAGCGTCAACAGTCCAAACTTTACACTCGCGCGGGATTCTGTAACTAAATGTATTTTTTGACAATATCGGGAATATTCACCGCCGGCCCTGTTCATCGCACGTAATCCATTAGCAGGAATACTAGTATAAATATGTATCATCTAATTTGTCTGGTAATCAGACATCAACGACGATATTTCAAGGTCGTTGTGATGCATGCACTAATGACACCGATGCATTTTCTTTCACGCCATGTATAGCAGTGGTTCGCAGCCTTTTTCGTATCATAACCTACTTATTTAAAACACATTTTATTTAATATTAATATGCAATCGTAGGTTATTTGTTATAATACAATTACATATATACTGTGTTCTGATGTCATATTGTGTGTTACGCGTACGGAACAACAAAAATAACATGATACATTTCATTGGATTGAATTTTACAATGAAATGCGAAATAAAAAATTGGTCAATTTTGATAATTTTTCGAATAGAAAACAATTGAAAATTGTAATGCTGCTGTGCTGTAGAGATAGGTACTGAATTAAAGTATGTACGTAGACATGTCCCACTAATTGAAGTAATACTATATTACGTAAAGTACAGACATATTTCGTAACAATTAATAGTTTTAATAATCCAAAGATATATTCCCCGCTCCCCTTGGTTCTCCAACAGGAAAGTCTCAAAAAGAACAGTAGCAAATATCTCTATAATGAGAATTGGGCATTGCCAGGTGGCCTCACATTTGTTCAGAATGAACATAATAGACTCCCCAATGTGTGAGTGTGGTGCCGAGGAGGAAACCTTTGACCATGTCTTTTTTGCCTGTCCATTGCGGATCACAGGTTTTTTTAAATATTTTGCGGCACAAAATTTTGACAAAATAATGACGGAACATTTTTAAACGTTCCAATTGCACACTAGTTCTCATTTTGTGCTAATAAATTGATGTTAGGTTAGATTAGGTTAATTAGATTGAATTTTTGAAGCAATCTTCAAGTGTGATTTTTAATTCTATTTAAAAAATTTCAACACAGATTGGAATATTGATAAGGTATATGCTGCCTTTTATGGCCTCCTCTCTCTCGACGAGATGTGTGACCCGGCTATACATCGTCTTATTAAAATTCCTCTTAAGCAACTAGGACCGCCAACAGCTTAATGTGTACAGCATCTGTTTAAATAATATTTGTATTGAGAAAAATGATAAGATAAGAATATTACAAGCGCGATGAACTGTTTCAGGAGTAAATTGTTGGCGACGTTTTGTTTGACATCGAGTTGAGCAAATCTAACGACGTGAAAACAATATGCGAGGCTTGTAAAAACACAACACCCCGCTAGATAAATACATATATATTTCACATATTGTACGAACATATAAAAAGGAAAAGGGTAATTACATAAAGCACCGAGGCAGACCCTGAAGTCAGAGTCATCTCATGTGCGTGTAGTGTAGTTCACAGCTCGATCATTATTTCATAGACTGCGAGAATGAGATGTTTTTTGCCGCTAGATGGCAGCTTGTGAAGCAAACGTTTGGATTCGTTAAAACATAATATTATTTAATTACCCACTAACTATTGACTAAGTGAACATTCATTTCAGCTTCTAATTGATCAAGCTACGATTTGTACTGAATACCAAGTGAGAATTAGATACAGGTAACCCGCTGGATCTTTCCTGTCAGCCATTATTTGCTGGTATATAAAATGACACTTTAGATAGCAAATACTGTTTTCTTTAACCCTTCTCACACCATGCAGTAACACTGGTCTCCAATTAAACCTGTAATATTTCGGTAAATATACGCAACAAAAATTTCACTTTTTAGTTCATTCTCTGGAAATCATTTGCGCTTAAACGTAGTGCTAGTAAAAAACCAGTTATACAAAGCGAATCCTATAAAAATAATTATTTCTCAATTCAATCTCTTGTAAAGTTGATATGTTTGCAAATATATCATTTATGGTAAGTCAGAAAGAGATCATCCGTCAATTTCACGGTGAAATTACATTATTTTACTATATTTATCATTTTTTCACATTAACGTTAATATTTAGAATAAATTTGTGGCATTAACAATTTTAATGCCATTTAAACTAATAAAAGATTTTTCACATTTAAAATTCCCACGAAACTCTTATTTACTACGGTAACGTGAGTTGACAGTATGGCTGCTTATGGGTATTTTATTTCACCGTGTGGAAAAGATTAATAAAAGTTATATTAACCTAACCAGATGGACTGAAGTGTATAAACTATTAATCATTCGTATTAAAACAAGAACAAAAGATAACGGTGTAAACTGAACCAGTAGTCAGAGAGAGACAGATAACAGAAATATTTTTTTTAAGATTAAATAATAACTTGTGTCTCTTCGCTGCTGGATCCAAGACTCAACAATTCTCCGTGTCTTCGACCATTCTCGTCGTCGCTCCATCGAGTTTAAGGACGACCAACGCTTCTTCTACCAGTGCGATGGCTTTACTCCAGGACCTTCTTCCGAGATGTGTCTGGACATATCTCTGTTGTCCCTTTCTGGGTTTCTGGGCCACATCTGTTAATTTACATGTTTGATACTCGATCTCTCGGAGATATTCTGAACATAGCCATTGCTCTATGGGCAATTTTTAAATGTGTACGACGTAGACGGTCGAAAGTACTCAGCGGACGAAGCAAACTGCTAATATACAAAACAGCAGACCAGTGGTTGCGAAATGTAGAGCCTAAAAGTATGCTACCTAGCTTGAGAATGTACAATAATTGAGCAAGAAACAATCGTAATATTTTGTAAGTCCCGAAGGCTGCAACGGGCAAGCCATGTTGAAAGAAAGCTAGATGGCACGAAGCCAAAGATCATATCCCAGCCGAAAATACCTAGAAGCAGACCATGAAAAAGGCGGGTTGACTGCACGGAAGAGAACTAGAGTAGGATGGGAAGGTCCGGAAAGAGGAGAAAAATGGAAAGATATAGTATAGGAGTTGGTTGGGAACAGTTTTGGAGAAGGCCAAATCCCGCCCTGAGATGTGGCGCCACAGAGGATGAAGAAGATATACAAATAAAATCATTTAGATCATAATTTTAAATTAATCAAGAACTCTGGAATATTTTGAACAATAAATTACCATACGAAATTAAAGATTTAACAAAATAAACGATACAGCTTACTTAAAAATATTAAATTAAGTAGTGAATGCTGTATGAGGTACTGGGAGCGTGCACGGCTTTAGTTCTTCATAGATTGTGATATTTTGGTTTCGAAGATGTGATCTAGTTTTCTAAATGCTGGCCAACCACTGACTGAATGTAGCTGAACGCGCTGATTATATGTAGGCACACGCTATTTATCATTTATGTGTTGATACATACTAGGTTACGTCAGGTATTATAGTCACTTGTGATACAAATGGTTGTTAAATTTGTCTTGTCAGGTTGCGATATTTATCGCTCGAGTCGTCCTCGGTCAACGTCACTATTCGTAAAATAACGGTAAATATGTTTTTTTTTTAATGTTGTACTAAATGTTTCTTGCAAAATTCGCTCGTCAGACTTCGATCACATGAAAAAGCGCAATTTTTTTTATTGAATGGCACACTTATCACAACAACAAATTAAAAAACATGCGGTGGATTTCTTTATGCGTTGAAATTTATTAATTGCTCTACAAAATACAATGTCTCTTTCACGTGTCGTTTCAAAGAAATGAAATTCCGGTACTATCCATAGAAACAGGTAGATTTCGTCGGTGTGTTTTATATTTTTTCTCAATGTCCAATATTAAGTGAATTACGATGAAACTAATGAAGTTATTGTGTCTACAGAATCCATTAGTCGTGTATATATTATATTGCATATATCTCTCCTAGTTTATGGTTTCGACTAAGAATCGTCGTCTTGTCTGCTTGCCTCCACTCTTCGTGATCTCGGGGTCTCTTTAGTGCAACATGTAACGAGGTTCTGGTCCAATACACTTCCCGCATCACCAATGTATCCATATTTTGTAGCAACATGGCCAAACTGTAAAATAATTATTTTCCTGCATATTGTGGAGTGCCTTTTTTTAGTGCGGAGTAATGGAGCACCACATCTCAAAAGCGTCGAGCATGTTTCTTTCATTCATCCATATTTGGACTCTATACAGAGCTATATAAAACACCTGAGGTTTGACCATTCGCACTTTTCTTGAGTTAAAGCGGTTCATACAAATTGTACTACTCTATTTAATTGTAATGTAATTTTGTGTTGCTTCTATTTATTTCAATAAGATCTGCCATTTTATCTTCACTGGTCTCAATCAGTTTGACATCATGCGTAAGTCGAAGGTGAGTATCGAACCTGAACGTATATTTTATTTCCGAAAAACATATATTGCATTCAACACGCCTAACAAGTCGCTGACATTATTTCTTGATAAATCTCCACTGACATCTTAACGACTGTAAAAACTTGTAAAATAATTAAAACTGCCACAGCCTTAAAGTTAATTAAACAAAAATGTAAATTAAACAAATAAAGAGTTTTATTTATATGATGAAGCAATGAGGTTGTTGCGGTCTTAATTAAATTGTAAAAATTGCTTTATTAATTCCAATAAATTGTTACATCCTAAAGTTTTAAAGAATTATCCCGGATCTGAGTTTATATTTTATAGGTTATTGCGAGATCAAGGTCCTTATTCTGATACCGGAAACGGAAATGGATGTAAAAACAATATTAACGCCAACTAAAAAAAACGATACATCGGAGTTTGTTAATTAATAATAATTAACCGATGTAAATGATGAGTAAGTGAGTCGGAGGCTGTATAAAAACTAACACGATCGATATAACTCGTGCCTTAAAAATGAACAGAGTAATAGATAGATTTCGGCAGAAATGCTACCTATTTCAGAAGGTTCCAGAGAAAATTTCAATGAAGACCTCGAAGCCACATACATGTCAATTTATATATAACGGATTATTTTCTTGGTCAAATAGTCCCGAGGACTTTTATATTTCTCACGTTTGGAGTAAATATCATTATTCATAATCGAGGGACTTCTATTCTGAATTCAGCTCTAAACTGACGAGTAAACGCGACCGCTCGATACAAGAACCAAAATTAAAGTTTTTAAACTTTCAAGTAATGATATTTACTCGAAATGTCGGGAGTATACATGTCCTTCTCTGGACTATTTGACGCGAGTTGCCTCAGAAAGTAATCCTTTATCTTTTACCCGTGAAAACCTTAAATATTACATATATATATATATAAATTTATACATCGTATCTCCAATGCGCATAGTGCATTACAATTATCGCGTCTAAAAAGATAAATTGTTTTAAATATAACTATATATTACATTTGCAGACGTCCATTTTCTACGTCGGTACATAAAGGATTATACATATATAACAGATTTTGTTGACACTACTCCGGAATTACTTTTTTTGATAAGATGACAAAAGTGCATTTCTCATTAAACGCATTTCGATGCACATCATTTCAGACACTTCATTATGCACAAGGAAATAAACAGGTAGTTATAATAAAGCATTCAGTTTATTAACAACCTGCCTGATTACAAATTGGTATTTACAATATTAAATGAAGGTTCTAATTAGGCTTTTCCCGCATGTCGACTGTGCCAAATAAATAATAAACGATCCGCCATTTTAATTAATTATATAAAGCGTCCTACACGCGCAGCGACAATCAAGCATTCATTAGTAATGAAACAAAATGACGTCATACAATCATAATATATCGTTTAGATATTGATATTTTTAAATGAGCCTTTTTCAATTTAAAAAAAAACTGTTTACTTATTATACATGAGATAAAAGAATAGTGTATCAGCATCTATTGATAACAATAATATATCCACGAAATTAGACACGATGATATAACTCTTTAAGCTGAGATAAATCTCAGTACCATGTCGACCCCTTAGAATAACAAGGTTCCCACTAACATTTTGGGCTAATTTGAGTTATTACGTGAAATGGGTTGCAAATGCATTATTACTTGTTTCTTCCATACACACCAACTCTATTTAACAGATATTAAAGGAAAATAGCAAGAGCTGAAAATTCCAACCGCATCAGTTATACATTTCAATTAATGGATCATTATTGTTGATTTGCAATGTTTTATTTTATTTTTAATCTCCCTCATATTACAGTGGTC
Organism: Eubasilissa splendida; assembly: GCA_031772225.1. NCBI lineage: Eukaryota > Metazoa > Arthropoda > Insecta > Trichoptera > Phryganeidae > Eubasilissa > Eubasilissa splendida. Next base: position 2,807,681 of record CM062854.1, on the reverse strand, counting down.
GTTGATAATACTGAAAATGAGTTAAGACCTTAAAACTGATCATATTTGTATACTCAAAACAAAATATACATGAATATATGTTGAGATTCAATCAACACTTTTGAGCTCCTTATCTCAAAACAGTGTCATTGGAACCTTGTTATTCTGAGGGTTAATGTATGTGTTAAAATTTTGGAATACATACTCGGAGATCAACTTACGATTAATAAAAAGAGACAAAACTACATTCCGTCTAAAAGCCTCAACTAGAACGATGTATACCTCAAACTATATTTTATAAAAAGTTACACAAACAGAAGGCATTCAATTACAAAGATCTATTCCATTTAAATTGCTGCTGGGGAGATTCAAATTCACCCAACTGACGAATGGAAAAACAAAGGACTGACATTTGATGTACAGCAATCTCTGAATCTTTATTTACACACGATGAACTGCGAAAGCCGAAGAATCTCATTGCTGTCTCAGAGATTATCTCGAATGTAAGACAAACTTTAAGTATCCATAATAATATTATCTTTACCCACGTGTATCTATGACTTTCTGTATGTGGCGGCTTCAGTAGTGTCATTTGTGGCTGTAAAGCGCTTGCTTGTGAGACGCGAGCAGGGCAAAAACGAACGTGTTTTTTTAATGTCTCTAGATTTATGCTGTCTATGGTAAGGAAGAAATCTTACTTACTATAGAATTTTTCTATCCGCGATTCTTGTATGTCATCTATAATAGATGTCATTTTTGTGCGTATTGACAATTAACTTATAAAGGTGGAATCTATATTAATATTACGTAATTTTAATTACATCGACATTTTATTTACGTGTGGTTTGTTTCTGGGATAGCTCTATCATTGAATTATAGATTATATTGATACCCTGAACAGCGGTCGCGTAGCAGGTATTATTATCGTACTTGCCGTGAGAGTCCAAGATGAAAGTGAGTTAATTAAGTTATTAAATATTCAAATTAAATGATATAATATTGCTATAAATTTAATTCCGGAGTAATAATAATTATAATTTGTATAGCGCCATTTTCGTAAAAACTTTCACCTCAAGGGCGCTTTACACATCAACTGTTTATAGTTACATTATCTTTATTTTTAATGGTCTTTGATATTGAATCTCACATTTTCTGAATTGTGATTCCAACTATTGTGAATATTACCTAAATACCAGTGGCGTGCAGTAAGTATAGATTTAGGTTATGCTATTACCAATGATATTATACAATCATATATAATACATGTACTTTCGTTTAACCAACGTCTTTAGACAAAATAAATCCATCGTTTATACGACCCTACCATGTATTTATTTGTAATTTTGTGTACTATTAATAGTGTTTTTAAAGTTTAAGTTTTAACGTAAAATAATACCTTCTTACCCATATAAAAAATGTATGGACGTTTTTAAGAACACTTTCTATGACTGAACATGTTTGGAAATCCTTAACGTAATAACTAAAGGAAATAATTATTTTTATTAATGGTTAACGTAGGAAATAGTTATGTCAATTATTTTTTGTTTTTACCAAATCAAAAACCAATCCATGCACCAAATTTAAATAACAATCATGAAATCAACACATTAAAAACAGTAAAATAGTAAAATTCGCGAATTAGTAAAAGAGGAAGTAGACACTTTAATAATTTGCACGCAGTTGTAAGCCTTTCTAATGTTATACTGTTAAAAAAACAGCATAAGTAACTACTCCAAACAAAACGAATTAACCGAAAGGAATTTTAAATTCAATAAATAGCCAATTATATGACTTTAGTATTTCACTAACTTAAAGACAGAACGGAGAAATTGAATAGCTCGATACGGCGAATACACAATAGCGCCATGGGTACAGCGGTGAGTTGTCGTGGTAGTTTTTAGAACTGAAGCAATTAAAGTCTCTACTGGTACACAGATGGCGCTAATTGTAAAATAATGTTTCCATTTATGTTAATCTAATTATTAAATTTATATTTGTTTCCCAGAATTTTCAGTAATGCACACCTTTTTTGCTTGTATGCACTGCACGCCCCTGCTAAATACGGTGATATGATTCATGTCCAAGCGAGAATAAACATTATTCTGTACATTTATAGCAGAGATTTGAGAGAAATTCATTATTTATATTATTGGCAAATAATAAACATACGAACAATCGATGTTACGATGGAGAATCGCATTATGTGCGAGCGCAGCGCGGTATTGTATGCAAACAAAAAAGGTAAGACACTTCAATTAACACTTTCTCCATAAACAGTCTGTACTATTGTTTAGTAAACGGTGCAGACATACAAAGACCGACCTCGACGATCGGTGATCCAATTGTAAGGCGCGACGAAAGAGGTCACGGTGGACCGAGAATCAAAACGGCGGAAGCGGTTTAATTAAAGTTTAATTACCGACTAATAAAAATAAAGGAATTTCGTTTGAGAATAGAGCAGCTCGCAACATAACGCCATAATGTCATGGTTTAAGTTTAAATCTCGGATTAACCTATCGTAGTCATTCATATAACAAATTGATTGAGTTGTCTGGCGATTGATTGTATCAAAACTGCTCCGATTTACTCTAAGTTAATATTTTTTAAATTTTAAACTGCCGTTATTTTTAAACAACATTTAACGAACTTTTTCATGATATTTATTAAACTATTTTTTCAGAAAAGTTTGATCTAAATCTGACAAGATCTCAGAAATTATCGAGTTCGCAAAATCTACAATGGATAAATGACTCAATTCTAACTAAATAATTAAAGTTTTTATCAATTTCAATGGATATTAAATCGGCCAAATAGCTTTTATATAATAATTTTCCGTACCCATAACTAATTTCAGTAATATTTTAATGTAAATACATTATTTTTGACGACCTCGACTTTATGCCTGACGGACTGACGTTTATCCACCAAAGGAGATGAGCATTGTTTACTAAAAGAGAAGCGACATTATGCCCTCTAGGAGTCATTTTTAAAGTTAAACTTCTGACGTTTTTACACTATTTTTAGATGTTTTTCATAATTAAATTACTTTTTATATGCGGAGCGATAAACGAGGGTACTATTATAGTTAGAACGGCAACCTTCTTTAAAAAAAACAAGCTAGTTCAGAGTGGTGAAGATTGCCATTGGTCGAATATTAATATAAATGGCGGCGTGCAAAAGCGACTGACTTTGCAGCTGGCACCGATTTTGACTAATCAGTTTAGCTCAAAGCTAAGACTTTTAATAAATTAACACAATACGTAAAACCTATATGAGAAAAATTTAAAGTTTGCTGTCATTGCAACTAGTATCCTCAGTTGATGAAATTGTAGATGTTAAATTATTTTCTCAATAAAAATCCCTTATGAAACTTCTTACAAACTGGTTTTGGGGCTTTCTGGTCATGATCGAAGAAAGCGCAAGCCTAAGTTGCATCATGGGACCTTCAGCAAAAGGTAATATTTCTCTGAAAATCTATACGTTTAGTTTTCACCGAATCAACAAAAAGGTCTACTGCTCTTTTTTAGAACAAACCCCTCAAATTTCCAATATTTCCCCACAAAGTGCATTAATAGTCTGCATTGTTTCTCAAACCTTGGCCGAAATTCTGACAACAATACGTCAATCGTCCATCCATTCTTTTGGCACATTTGTCTTGTAAAATATTTGCATTATCATCTTTTGTTACGTGCTCCATTGTTTCGGCATTAGCTGGAGATCTCCACTCTAGATGAAACTTACATACATCGCATTACAGTTGGACTCGGAAGTCTGCGTGAACTCTGCCTTTGTTACCATTGGTATACATCAAATATTTATCCACATGATATAATTCAAATTCTATAAAGAAAGCGATGACTTGGGCGAGCCAAGTACAACTGCTAAGTAAATGGAAAGGTCACTAAAGATAATTTACTTTTAAAATTGGGAAAATTAACTTTGTGATTGGAATTCATTATTTTTATTTGTTAACTTTGTTTTATTAACCACTTATTTAGTTTAAATACATCTAGCGGTTTCGAAAAATATAATTGTAAAATATATTGTTTCTTTAAAAGAATCTATTTTTAAAAAACAATAATTATTTAAAAATTAATTTAGTACCTAACTCAAATTGTTACTTGATACAAAAAAAACAACTCAATGATTTGCACGCAGTTTTAACTCTTTCTAATGTCATTCTGTTTAAAAACGGCGTAGGTAACGACTCCATACAAAACGAATCAACCGAAAGGAATTTTCAATTCAGTTAATAGCCATTTATATGACTTGAGTAATTCACTAGCTTAAAGGCAGAACAAAGTAATGTAAATAGCTCGATACGGCGAAAACAAAACGTACGGCTGTGAGTTTCCGTGGTTGTTTTTAGAACAAAGCAGTTAAAGTCTCTACTGGTACACATATGGCGCTAACTGTAAAATAATGTTTTCGTTTATATTTATGTTTATTTAATTTATATTTGTTTCCCAGAATTTTTAGTAATGCACAGCTTTTTTGCTTGTTTGCACTGCACGCCCCTACCTGTAGGTATTCCACCTTGGTTTATATTACCGCGATTTTGAAACAACAAATAAATAAAATCGGCTACGAAACCAGCCGAGATTTTTCAACAACCTCATTTTTTCAGAAAAGTTTGACCAACATCGCGTAACAACCACAAACCCATTTACATGCACCCCATACTGGTATAATATTAGATATGTAGATATAATCGGGTACACCTTTTAATAGAGGGTGGTTTCGAGGTCTCCTGGTCGTGATCGAATAAAGTGTAATAAAATTTTATAAAAGTAATAAGAACCTCTGTAATACCCAGGTAGTATCAAAATCTACCGAAAACCAAACATGGAGGCCAATTTCAGCGTAAATTTAGGTGGGTCCAAATCACGTTACGTCATCTATTATGTTGTTGTAAAATTGAATCTTTTATCAGTTAAATAAATATTGTGAAAATGAATAGAAGTAATATAAAAAGTTAGTCAAAAAAGAAAGTCTGATTTTTGTGCTATTGGCAGGTTTACTTGGAACAGGAGTCCACCTATTTATATCCTTATTGCACAATATCGAAACATTTAATGTCCGTATAAATTAAAAAATATTTTAAATATATTAATTTGAAAGACATACGTATAAAATCAATTCTATCGAAAAATATTGTTGTTGCAATTATATCTTTCAAATGAATATATTTAATTCATATTTAAAATATCACAGACCTGTGTTCTGAAAAATTACAACTTCACAATAAGAATGTGTTCTCCTAATAAAAAATATTTATTATGCAGAACGCAGAATCACACTGCACGATGTCGTCCTTGAGCCGAGGCGAACCCGGACACCGTAAATAGGAGCTATCTAGTTTCATCCTAGAAGAAATAGCAGTTACCGGAGTGCCATTTTCGCACCTCCGAACCACCAGCTCATTAAACCGTCGTCACTATACGATTGAGAACAGACAAAACCAAAAAAAAGTTATATTTGCATTCACAGCATCTTTAATATATACGGCGGTGATCTCTCCGCAGCTAGCGGTGCCTTGCCTTGTGACAATCAATATTAATTATCACTTTCTCTGAGAGAATTTCTTGTGATACTTCTGAGATACAAATTTACGTATATTTCATCGGCCGTATGGTCCGTGCCAACTGTTTTATTGACAAATTGTATTTGTACTTGCGATATTATACTTTGTTTCTATTATAGCATCTCTCTCTAACGCAGTTTTCGAGACAATTTTACTGGGAGACCCACTGAACTAAACATAGTAAATTGATAGATGCACTTGCACTAAAAAAAATAGAATTAAAACTTGAGTGTACAATTGTCGAAGTGTACTGGTTTATTGCAGCGAGAGATTAACCTTTACCATACCATGATATAAAATACCCGAACGCAGCCCCATGCTGTCAACTCGTGTCACCGTAAACAACAGTTAGAAAAAATGTTTTTATTAGCTTAAATAGTTTAATAGCTCGAATTTACTTTAAATATTGAGCACTCAATTTTGAAAAAATAATTAATTACATAATTTAGAGCATTCATAAAGTCCTATACAATGTATCCTTCCTTCTTATCTCTCTTCATTTAATTAGTGAGAAAGAGATAATTATATTTGTATGTTTGTTGTTTTTTTTACTGTGAAAATAGTGTGTGATCTCTGTCTTTCACATCACAAATGATATTTTACCAACGTATTAATTTTACAACGGCGTGAATGGAAAAATAATTGTTTTTGTACGATTCCCTTTTCATAATTGATTTTTCATTAGTCATTCCTAAGCGCTAATATTTACTTTACGATTACCTAAAATATTAATTTTATGTTGCATGTATTTACCGAAATATTACAGGTTTAATTATGATGGTAGACCTGTGTTACTGCATGGTTTGGGAAGGGTTAAAAATGTCGACGCCTGCGCGCGCAGACTCTTTTAGGCGCGAATTGCGACTGTTATATTTGTGTACGCCCACATAATTTAATTACACGAAACGTCATGTAGCAAGTACCGAGCCGATTAGCGAGTAAAATCACAAATGATCTCTGACGAAGAAAAATCACGATAAAATCGGTAGACGTTTATCTGTTCAAGCAAGATAAAAACTGTGATTAACAAAGTTACCGAGGCGACAATAAACAGGTTATACGTGCTGGAAAATACGCAACAAACGAGTGACGCCATCGTTCTCAATATTTTCTTTCGCAGCCAATATTTAAGACTCATCTCTCCAAAAATATTAGATGTACAAGGCTTGCTTGTACACTGTACTGATTAAGCCTGTACTCCCCCCCCCCCCGCCTACGATTCCCAAACGCGAAAGGACCTTTATTATACTGGGTTCATGCATAAGTTTGTGGCGTTTTATTAAATTAAAAATGTATTTTTTCTATACTATTAAAATTAGCAATATTAACTTTGTGGTTAAAATTCGTATATTTTTTAAAATTTATTATCTTTGTTTTATTAACCACTAAATTGAATTTAAATACATCTGCCGGTTTCGAAAAATACCATTTTCTTCTTCAGGATGTCATAACTAACTAAAACATATATTAGTGTTTCTTTGCCAGAATCTATTTTTAAAAATAATATATGTTTTAGTTAGTTATGACATCCTGAAGAAGAAAATGGTATTTTTCGAAACCGGTAGATGTATTTAAACTCAATTTAGTGGTTAATAAAACAAAGATAATAAATATATAAAATAAAATAATTTTAAAAATATGTATTTTTTCATTTATGATTGACTCTGGCAGTTTTTCAATTTCACGTCTGAAGAAATCTGGTGGTTTGTAGGGAAGGAGTCAAGTCAATTTTGAAGAGCAGGATCGTAAATAAAGGATATTCCTCTAAAATAGTTGAATACAGTGCAAAAACATGAAAATCTAGTGTAGGAGAATGCCGTTACTCCTCGGTTAAACTCATGCAAAAGGATATGTTAAAATTCAAGACGTATTTAATAAAATAATACCATAACATATATATCAAAAAAAAAAAAATTCAGACCACTCATGCTTTGTAAAACATAAATGCTGCCAATACATTATACATATACCCTATAATTAATAGAAAGATTTTTAAATACTAATTATTAGAAAGATACACATATAAAATCAAATTTATCGAAAAATATTGTTATTGCTACCGGGATACCTTATATATCTTTCTAATTAATACATTTAATTAGTATTTAAAATACCATAGACCTGTGTTCTGAATAATTATAACTTCACAATAAGAATGTGTTGTCCTTAATAATATATAAGTTGTTTAAATGTGTCCAAAATTTCATAAAAATTAATTGTTATTCTGGCATCTCCTATCGGACTACTCAAAGGTATTTGAGATTCCGTAAAAATAAAGTAGATGGCTTTCAAATAGATGTATTAATTTGAAAAGTATAACACATGGGTTCGAAAACTTGTCATAGTCGGTTAAAGCACCTTCCCCGGATTGGAAAGAGATCCAGGTAACGCCACAACAATATTTTTCGATAAAATTGATTTTATATGTATATCTTTCTAATGAATACATTTAATTTGTATTTAAAATATCACAGACCGCCTGTTCTGAATAATTTCAACTTCACAATAAGAATGTGTTCTCCTTAATAAGAAATATTTTTGTCCCGATTAATGACTATGGATGGTATGATGATGTCGGCACGATGCAATCAATCATAGTCTGTCTGTCTGCAGACTGCGGTGGTTAGGCCATGTGCAGCGCATGGAATACCAGGAGCTCAGAGGGGCGCAGGAGAAAAGGAAGACCGAAACAGTACTGGGAGTAACAACTGGCGAGCAGTCACATCGGACAATTGGACAGGAACCGGGTTGTCGAGTTTGTAACACATTATCACTATTAACTCTACAATGTCAAGAGTTTGACTCTCTAAGACAGATATGTATACCTTATGACTATTTAAGACAAAATTGCAAAATCGTACTTTAAACTTTTAATTATTACAGACCATTTTTTTTCATGTCGTACATTCCACTTTGTTTAATTCCCATTGAATGTAGGAACATACAAGATTAAGAAAATTATGTATTTATGTAAATAATTTACAATAAAATGCAATTCTTTTGTATTTTAATTGATTAATTTAGTAGTTTGGTTGATTATATATATACTCGTACAGAACAGGCGTCCCTTTTAGTCTTTTAAGATAGAACGCGTTTTTGTAGACGGACTTTCCCAAGGAAACCATATATAATATAAAAACGCAATCTAACCTAGAAAAGACGCCAGTTTCAAACATTTCAAACATATAAATACATAAAATATAAAAAATCATACTGACAACATATTCTAACAATACACGTCAGAAACCTAAAACTGAGAAAACTGTCGCAATTTTAAATTAATTATCGTATATTAACTCGAATACAATATACAATTTTAAAAGCAACTGCCTTTGAATTCCATTTACTACTATTAAATATACCAATGACGTTATATGCATTAGGTAGGTACCTAATTTATGCAATCTCAGTATAGGAGAATGTGTATGATAGTTGATTCTTTATACTTCACATTAAAATGTTACTCTGTCTCGTAGCACACATAGGTATGTGCATATGGTGCATGTCAGCGATTTAGGGATATCGATAAGTGACTTGTATATAAAAATATCAGACCTGCGATAATTCGTCCGTAAGGCATTTTTATTCAATTAATCTGATTTATCGTGTACCTATATGCAATTGCTATGAAGAATTTTAAATGAATGAATGGAATTTGTGTTGTACGAAACCCGTTTGTTCTATTGTCTTAAGTGGATATTGTATTGCAAGGACAACACTGACGCTAAAGATCGCTAAACGTCAATTGAGTCAATTTGCTTTTCATACCAAATGCAATTGATAACGAAAAAAATAATGACTCGATAATAAATAATTAGACAAAATACTTTGTTTAAACCACTATTTATTGATTATTCTACATATTTCGATATCTATGCCTAAATAACAACAACTATTCAGAATTTTCTAATCATCTTTTGGAAACAAATCATTATCAAGGGTTTAGAAATTATACATACAAATACTAGGGGTTTACAGTTAGATAAATTTGATACTTTAGAAATAAAAATAAGTGTCATTGTAGAATAAATAACCAAATCCTCTTTGCAAATAGTCACCTTTTAAAAAATTTTTCATATTAGCTCTTACTTATTCACTACTTTATAGTTTTGTTTTTATCTATGCTTGTATTTTTAATTTCACTATACATTGTTTCCTGAAGAAGACACCCTGGGTATCGAAACATGTAAAATAATCAATAAACAGTGGTTTAAACAAAGTATTTTGTTTAATTATTTATATAAAATGAGGTCACAAAGTAATTTTGCAAATATTAAAGACTCGATAATAATTGTGTAACGTCCATTGGCGCTCATCTCCGTGGATTATCTTAATAAGTGAATTTCTTTAAATTCTCATTTTTATCAAACTGAGATATTGATCTGAATATTTTTTTGATTTCTTTGGCAAAATTTGGTTCATTGGTAAAATTTTTACATATATGATGTTTTATAATTTAGAATAACAAAGTAAACCGATTCCTGATTTCGGATACGTTGCATTTTATTTGTATTCAAATCAACAGTTTTTTTTTTTTTTAATATTAAAAGTGTTACCTATTACACATTTTAAACGTCCAGTTTTGAAGAGAAACTCATAATCAGAATTGTTGTTGTTCCAAGGTCATTGTTCTTCAACCTTCCGCAGTCTTTAGAGCCCTTCTAGCTGATGATATTCTTCAAGAAACACTAATTTTTAATAAGATATGGAAGAGGAACATTATATTTTGAGTATGTCCAAATCTTTATAGGAACCAATTACTGGGATTTATCCCCTGAGGTATTGTCATTGTTACATGAGAACGAATATCAAATTTTCAAAAAAATCCATAGATGGCGACAACACAGTTGGTAATAAACAATTGAAATGTTCCAACATGATATCATATATGAATATAATACAACTTTCAAAAATTTGATCGCTGTAGTAGCATGGGTAAATAGGTGAACGTTACATTGTGTAAAGTGATAACTTAAGCCACCCGACGACAGGTCGTAAGTCCTCTAATGCCCAAGACTATCATACTTTCCATCAAAAAATAATAGCTTCGTTTTCATCTTGAGGAACGCTATTGTGAGTTTTGAAAAAAGGTTAATTTTAATGTGGGACCTATTGGTTCTATTTATATTAGTGGCAACTGAGAAATATCACATACAGAGCCAGACTAAAGTAGGTGCTAATGGTGCCGCCGCACGTACCTCCGTACTTACATAGATAAATAAATAATTAGTATTGCTAATTTATTCGGTACCAGCTTAATTCAAATAGATGGCCTCTTATTCTCATTTTTTAATCATGTGGTACTCTTCCAGCATGCAGGCAGGTACCTACTTTAATACTTGCGATCTTAATAAACATTACAAGTCACATAATAGTGTTTTCAGTGACGTTTTGTATGATTTGTATTACATATACTCTGAAAAGTGACGGAGACAATGTTATATCTATTGTATTCGAGACAGTATTTTTGTGAAGAAAATAAGTACACTTAAAATGGTTTTGTGGTGCGTGAAAATATTGACTGTCTTTCACCCTTATATAGATGTAAGTATAAATAAATAAGAAGGCAGCCCTTCACTAGGTTCAACAAATGTATTTTGAACCCAAACTGTGTGAATTAATCATATTTGAAAGTGGCACCAATGCATAGAAATCTTTACGCAGAACCTTTCAAAACTTCTGCAGATTCCGAGAATTCCGCGGAACCCAGATTGAAGAAAGGGCCATTAATGAGTGATAATTTGGAAAGAAGCTAACCAAATAACTTACAGACAAAGCCACACCAGACACCACATTCTTTTATCCTGGCGTACGTCATTTATTTACATACATATTCTGATACTACTGCATACTCGTCAATTGTTGAAGCTTATAGTAGGGCCATCCTTCAATATCTGGTTTTTCTGATTACCACCAACACTCGCCTCGTATATTTTTTTACCATCCTCTCTTCGCTAATACGTTCTACATGTCCAAACCGTGTCAGCGATTTCTTTTTAATGCTTCAAACAAATCTACTTTAGCTTCTAATTTGTTCTTTCGTCACGCTTCACTTTTCCACTGGTCGAAATACAAGCAATTCTTCGAATTTAGTACAACAACTCATGCAGAATACTGTTCGGATTGGCGCGTTATTGCAGCGCATCTACAAAAAATGTATGCCGAAGGCCGTATACATGAATTCGTTCCACTTCTGATACATCGAATTGCTGGCGCAAAGCTGCGGCTGGAATTCAGCACCAACTCTCTAGTGCAAGCGGCGCTCTCATGGAAAGCTGGTTCCCCGACCAAAGAATAGCAACGACTACAGAATAGCTCCAGATACAATAATGGCCGTGAATGAAATGTAGTGTCTATATTTTGTTTATATTTATATATATGTGTGAACTTTTTTTTTATTTATATATTTTTGCTTTTCTTTTTATCACATAAATAATATTACGTAACTTAAATTTATTATCTTTACGGTAAATTGGGTCTTCAAAAAAAAACCCGATCACGCTGGAATAAACTCATTATTATTATTATTATAATTGAGTATACTTTCAATCTTCATTTGCCAATTCCATGGTTCACTTCCGTTTTATTCATAGCTAGTCTTGTTTCGGATGATAATTGCTTTCAAAGCACCATTCACTTTATTGCTCGCAGACACCCATTTATCGATATCTTCTCAATCTTACCGTATCCTAGTAAACCCTATTTCCCACAACATGCCATTCACTTGTTCTAAGCATTCAATTGAACATGATATCACATGCAGTCACTCTTTCATCTCTCTCGAACAGCATCGCTTTCGATGTGCTAATGTACCAACGATGCGTTAAAAGCATGTTATAGACGGGATGTAATCAAAACGCGCTATCTCGCTCATATTACCAATTTTTTCAGACCATAATAAGAGATTTTCGACTCTAGACAATTTCTTGAGAAACAGATTTTGTTCCTATGAGACTCTACGGAAATAATTCTCGATTTTTGTAGTTCTCGTCTATCGTTGCATGTCAATCAGTCAGTTGGGTGAATTCGAATCTCCGCAACAGTAGCTGCAATATTTATGCCTTTATTTGTCTAACTTTCAGAATAAATAGTTGTAAATATTTATAATACAAATTTAATTAATCAACTCGAAAGATCTACAGAAAAAATCTATTTATCGTAAAAATATTTAGTTGCTGTCGGGATTCGAACCTGGACCTCTTTTTATCCGTGAAAACGTGTTACAATTCCGCTACATACATTTGTCTGAATCGTAGTCGGTTGCCGTATATCTTTCTAATTGATTAATTTAATTTATATTAAATATAAAATATATGTCACAACAAAAATATGTGTTTTCCTTAGAATAAAAATAAATATCTATGGTTATAAGTGACATTTGGGTGCACATGTCTAGTCTCGCTATCAAATCGAACATCGTCTACGAGGACTGTCTGAAAAGTTTTCGACCTAACAAAGAAACAAGACATTTTTTCTTTAAATTTATTTTCATTTTTCAACATCTCCTTGTAAGTCTATACACTTCTCCCAGTGATGCTCCCATTCTTTTACCCCGTCAAAATAGTAGGCGTATTGCCTTTTAAAAACAAATACTTAATGACAGCTCGATACTCGATTTTTCCATTTTCACAAAAACACTCACATCGACTCACTCAAACAATTGTCAAACACCAATTGCGCGCCCAAAATGGCTGAAATTTTAGTGAGTACTTGTCAAAGCATGTGCAAACATGTTCACCAAATTTTATTGACGAGTGCTGCCATCTTCACGTTAAAGTTTCAGTACTATAATATATGTATACTAAATAAATTCCCGTCTCATTTCACACAAAAAAGTAATATATATATATCAAATATTATATATATTCAATTTTATTTTCTTTCAAAATATTTCATTGAAATATTATTTTTTTAAATATTTGCAATATATCGTTAAGTGGTTAAAAACATACATATATGTATATATACATATTTATATTTTTTTATGTACGATTTCGCTAATTCCGAATGTTTTTCCTCAACTTCCGACGCCCACGTCTACAATCTTCGAATAATAATCTAATAAACATCTCTGCGTTACACATTTTCTTCCTATTCTCGTTCTGTTTATAAATCCCAGCGAGCTTTGTTCCCGTAGGCACAAAATAAAATCAATTCAGTGATAATCCGGCCATTTGTGTAAACACACTGGCGAGAAGCCGTGCGTGACCGGCTGCTATTTTTATGGAATATTTAATTGGACATTTGTACAGAGGAACGTGACTCCAGGCGGAGTGGCGGCCGCACCGACTCCAAACTAGAGAAAGTAGGTACGAGTATAAATTTGGTACAGCAATCAAATTGCACTCATAACTTTGATTGACCAAATCAAAAATGGTATCATGTGTTGAAACGTGAGTGAAACCAATGATTACTAGAATGCATAAGAATTTGTTTGTATTTTAATTCGTTTTCTGTCTAGAATGGAAGGCACAATATGGGCATTGCAAATAAATAAACCAATCGCAGATGAAGAAATTCATAGGTAAAAATAATTAATACACGTATATATTTATATGCGTACGCAATAACTTCTTAATATTATTTATTTTATTAAAAAGAACACATTCTTATTGTGAAGTTGTAATTATTCAGAACATAGGTCTGTGATACTTTAAATACTAATTGAATGTATTAATTAGAAAGATATGCATATAAAATCAATTTTATCGAAAAATATTGTTGTTGCGCTACCGGGTTTCGAACCTGGATCTCTTTCCAAATCGGGGAAGATGTATTATCTAACTATGCTACAGCGACAGTACTTTTGACATATCACAGACCGTCTGTTCTGAATAATTACAACTTCACAATAAGAATGTGTTCTCTTTAATAATATATAAGTTGTATTAATGTGTCTAAAATTTAACAAAAATGAATTGTTAATTCTGGCGTCTGTTATCGGTTTACTCAAAGGTATTTGAGATTTCGTATAAACAAAGTAGATGATTTTCATTGAAATTTGTCGTCAAAAGTATTGTCGCTGTAGCATAGCTTCCCCAGTTTGGAAAGAGATCCAGGTTCGAATCTCCGTAGCGCAACAATAATATTTTTCGATAAAATTGATTTTATATGTATATTTTTCAAATTAATACAATTAATTAGTTTTATTTACTACAATTTTTTGCAAGATGGTGAGCGAATTTAAGACACAACATGCTCTTTATTTATAGTTTTATCATTTTTTTTAATATTGGTCGTTGCTATATAGCGGCTACCATCAGAACATAGCTGGCCTAGCTACAGCAATCGGAGGTCGCCGATTACTTTCTGCTAGTAAATAATAAAAATCTAAACTGAGAATACACCAGTTTCGTGGATTGAAATGGCTATGAGCATAGAAAACTATTATTTAAGGAAAATTTAATCGGTTACAAATATATAAAAATTAAAAGCAATACAACTTCAAATAAGAGTGCAGAGATAAACACATGCTGGGCATAGGAATATCTTCATTCTGCAAAAGCTGATCATCAAGGATATAATCTCAACCATTTGCCAGAGACAAATGCTTCAATTTGTTGGGCATCTTGCAGTCAAGTTGTTGGGCGTGCATATTGATTCAGATCCTTCAATAAATACACAAATCAGCAAAACTATATTCCGAGACATCTTCCTCTTGAGGCAGCCCGTCTACTTATAAGTGCATTTGTGGTGTCACGTGTGGACTATTGTAACAGCAGTGGCGTGCTGTAGGTATAGATTTAGGTTATACTGTTACCAATGATATTATACAATCATATACAATATATGTAACATAATATGTGCAATATATGTAACATAACATAACATATCCAATGTTTTAGACAAAATAAATCCGTCGTTTATACAACCCTACTGTGTATTTATTTATAATTTTAGAGTACTGTTAATAGTGTTTTTAAAGTTTAAGATTTAACGTAAAATATTACCTTATTACCCATATAAAAAATGTATGGACGTTTTTAAGACGGCTGACCTGAGAGTTTGACCTCTACCATTCAAATTGTCTGGGATACAAAGTTCTTGAAGATACAGTGGCGCCATGTTGTGTGTGGCCTTGTACATCAACCAGCACAATTTAAATGTACCTCTTTCAGGGAATCGAAGCCAATATAGCTGATGTAAAAGGGATGTTATATGAGAGAATTTGGAAACTCCATATATTATCCGTGCAGCCGCATTTTAGAATAGAGTTAATTTATTTATTTAGAGTTTATCTCCAGAACAATGTCGCGTCACGAGTGCACGGTATTGAGATGTATCTCAAACAAATCTCTGAAATTATGGACCCTGTGTATAATAAGATGCTGAAAAAAGTGGTTCGACTACTTGTCCCGGCCAATTTTATTACAATTGTTCATTATTTTCAGAATTCTCGCAACATCGCAATTAGAAGAAATCGTGTTTTACGACTCTGTAGGAAATTGTAGTGAATTAAAATCACTTGCTGCAAGTCGATTGTCTGGCGACGGTACGTCCCGCTGAAATATGTTAACTTTCGGAAAACGTTTACGACCGCCACTTGAAATATTAAGATTTATCTTATGCAGTATATAATGCGTTGTGTCAATTTGAATTAACACCCGCCATGATGAGTTCACACTTTATTCGCGGAGCGTAATTTGTGGCCACATCTCAGACGCTTTCGTAAATTATATTGCACGTTCATTTTTTTTTTTTGTTTTATGGCTAATAATAAAAAATATAATAAAACATTATGTAACAATACAGGTATTATAAATAAGAAACATTCGTTCGCGATTAACCTCGCAAAAGTTTTAAATCACGTCATATAAACGACAAGACCGAAGAGCAGTGGCTATAACTGGCGTAACTATAAAATTTTGGCCCCAATGCAGAACAGAAAAATGGGCCCTCTTAAATAAATACACAAATATTAGTACTGCGCAGTATATTCAATAAATAGTTTGTACAAAATTAATCTCTTGTTCATATTTATGAAAACATTTATAAAAATACATCCGTTTTCTTAGACATTTGTAACGCCTAATTCCAAAACCCCCTAAAACGACTTACGTTTAAAAACGTATATTTTGAAAGTAAATGTATAAAGTGTTTGTATTTACAACATCATTTTTTAAAGGGACAATTCTGTGATGTATATGTAATTATTTTTCTGTACATATCGTTCTGGCAGCCATACTGGATTTTATGTCACGTGACAAGCGTTGTGATTGGCTGATTTCATTTTAGGGAGAATTACAACTTATACTCTGTCTGCTTTGGGGTGTTTTGGAACTAACCCCGATTTTGAACATGCAATATCAATGAATTTAAGTAGCTTTTGCGAGAAACAGTGTGTTCTGCATGTAGCTTACAAAACTGCATATTTAACTCAAATTATTCGAAATCAATTTAAGGGGGTTTTGGAATTAGGCACTCTACATTTTTAAACATTTGCAATGTTAAAAATACTTGTTTCACTTTAAGGCGATATTCATTTTACAGCGATGGTCTGGTCTCTACCTCGACATAGTAGCGGGATACATACAATAACATGACACAGTTATTAGTTGACTGTGGAGTGCAGTAGGTTTGATATATACAGCATTTTCTAGACTACCTTCTGTGTTAAAGTAGCAATTTTTTCCGTTGCGGTTGCGGTGTTATTTAATAAAAATTAAAAAGAAAGAGTCAGATTCAACAGATACAGAAAAATGTAAACACAAGGTGAATTATTAATGTATTGTATTGTGATTAAGTTGGAATGTTGGACAGCCAATAGGTACACGTGAAAAACGATTTTATGCATTGTATAATTCCATTTATTGCTGTGGATTACTTATTAATGCAGCGAAGGGTATCGATACACGCAAAAACATCAATGCAAATGGATTGTAGGCACGAACCGCAAATAAATTATAGTGTGCCCCAGTGGATTGCATTGTCTTAGTTACGCCATTGGAAAAGAGCAAAAAATATAAAACATATATTTTTTTAAATTTAATACTAGATTGTGATTTGTGTTACGGCCCGTATCCACGAATGAGATTTGTATACGATTTTCGCCTCGAGACAGGGAGTACGCTCTCGTGAGATTATTTGGAGACAACTCTAGGCGTTCGTATCACACCAAGTCTCAGAGATACGAGTATAGTAATTAAAATAAAAATTTTGACTACCTTTCTTAGTAGAAGGTAGATAGTACAAAAAAAATCTAAAAATATCTTTCTATTAAAATAAATAAGTGTTTATTTTGCAATAGGACAATATAATTAGATTTAAATTAATATTTTATTAAATAAAATAACAATCACTCTGTATGAAACCACGAAATTTATTATACATCAACCGGTTTCGTTTATCTCAAGCTTCACCAGGACGTATTTGAATCTAATGATAAATACAAAAAGAGTGCACTTATATATACATAAAGAAGGAGATAGAATATAAAATTACATACATAGTTAAATAGAACATCAATGGGGAAACAGAATATAAAATTATATACGAAAAAGAAAGAGACAGAATACATATACAGATTGACGGAACATTAAGGGAGGGGAAAATACAGCGTTGATGAATATTAAATTGATTTTAAAGGAAACATGCCTAATATGAGGCTAATGGATAAAAAAAAGTTATTTCTTTCTACGAAAATATCAATTATTTATATTTTTTTCTGTTTATTTCATTCATCGATTGAGAAGGTCGAGTAATCTTCACTCACCTGAAGAAATAACAACCTTCACGCACAATATTTATCTTAAAATGCCAAATATCAATGCCAAGATTGCTTATCTCTATTAATATATGCGTGTGTGTGTGTATTTACATTTAACATCAGTACTTGAATACATATGTTTAGACAAGAAGAGATGATTACTAATATGCATTCATTAATATTTACCGCGGTGTCTTTCCTATACATCATGTCTTCAATATTAATATGCTAAATAAATACATTAATTCATTCTCTGCCTATACTTTATTGGAGGCGCGCTACAGACAGCTAGGATATCATTTTAGTTGAGCTAAACAATTCACTATAAGAAATATTATATTTTGACATTGTTTATAAAATCTGTAAATATTTAATATCGATATATTTTCGATTAAACAAAAACATTACATTAAGAGAACACATCCTTATTGTGAAGTTGTAATTATTCAGAACAGACGATCTGTGTTATTTTAAATATGAATTAAATATATTGATTAGAAAGATACACATATAAAATCAATTTTATCGAAAAATATTATTGTTGCGCCATCGGGATTCGAACCTGGATCTCTTTCCAAACCGGGAAAGGTTATGCTACAGCGACAACATTTTTAGCGACAAATTTTCGAACCTATATATTACCTTTTTGATATTAATATATTTAATTCATATTTAAAAACATTACAGTTTTGTTGCACTAACGTTGTACGTGGGTCATTTTTAAAATATGAATCGTTAGCGTATATTAACAACATAAGTAGTCGCTTTGAATTGGAACGGTGTCAGGAACTTGTCTATTAACGTGGCTATGTGTATCGAGCTTTTCAGTGCATCGGACATCATTTCTCAATGGTATTTTAATAATCCCGCCGACTTTTTAAATGCTCACGTTGCTCGGAACGTTGTAACGTCGACCGGTTTCGATACTAATGTACCTACGTCAGGACGGACGTAACCGATCGATGTCAAATTAATCAAAACTATTGGTTAAAGTTAGGTAAATTTATTTTAAAATAATAATTATCTCTAACTGCAAATCTAACGCTATAAACATGAAAAACACAAAATAATTTAATCTTTTTCTTGTTTTCTCGCTCATTTTGAAATTTGTTTTAATGTCACATGGCGTGTCGTTCGAAAATGTAAATTTATTTTTTAACTATTATTATTATTATTAGTAACTATATAATACTATGTACAAATCAGTTTGGACTATGCCCGTCTCACTAGAGAAATTCTGTGTCGAGACGGGCATAGTTTACAAGCAATCGTTCAATTTATTAGAATTACAAATAGATAGAATTACATTTATTACTATATAAAAGGTGTATATGAAGAACAATTTTAAAATGGACTTAATTTTTGGATCACATTGTAGCAATAATTTATATTGTAATATATATTGTAATTTAATCATTCAGATAAGACCTGTTATTGTAAGCGATTTGTGTATTGTTTGAGAGGATATTTCACAGACGTAGACCGACCGAGATAATGACGAAAAATAAGTGTAATTTGATTACATTTTCGAAGAGACACGGCCAATGTCTTCCGTCAGCTTCCAACGCAAAATAGCTATTTCCAGACAAGATGGCGCAGGTTTTCTCAGACGCATATTTAAATATAATTCGAGTGCCATCTAGAACCGATCTCATCTTTAGTTTTCCACATTGTAACACTAACGCCAAACGAAACTCATTGTTCTGCCGAGCTTCTCTGCACTTCAATTCACACTTTAAGAAACTGCATTATTTCATTACAACAGCTGCCGTATTCAAATCTGATTATATCATATAAACCAAAATGCCCGTTGAATATTATACCTCTCATATTTTATTACTATTATCATACTAATTATAATCCCCACCCCATATGCCTTCCCCTTCTCCCTCCCGTTTTCTCCGAAATTATTTGACTTTTCACTTCATACACTGTGTTATCTTTGTATCACAGTGAAAACATATCGTCTTCTTCTTCTTGTGCTCTATCCAATCAACGGACGCTGGCTATCATCACTTTGTTTAGCTCTACAGTAGATTGGCCACACCATTACCTTAGGCTCTACAGCCATGATACTCTCTTTCTTCCAGGGCTTCAATTTCCATCAATTTTTCTCAGCGTTATAAGATGCAAGATATCATACTTCTGTGGATGTCTCATCACATGTCCGAGATATTTAAATTTTCAAATGTTTATTGTTTTAAATACTCATTCATCCGAACAATAACATTAACTATGTGGTTTGACATATTAGATTTAATAAAATACAATCACTTAAGTGCACTCTTTTTGTATTTATGATTAGTTTTAAACACGTCCTGATGAAGTTTGAAATGAGCCAAACCGGTTGACGTATAATAAATTTCGTGTTTTCATACAAAGCGATTGTATTTTATTTAATATATTATAATAACATCTTCATTCGTAACTCTATCCATCCAGCTTATTATGAGCATTTTTCTGTAGAACCACATCTCAAATGCTTCAAGTCGCCTTATCATTTCTTTGATAAGTATCCATGCTTCCATTCCATAAAATAATATAGATAACACGTAGCATCTGGCTATTCGCATTCGTAATCCAAACATATTATTGGCTTAATTTATATTTTAAATATGAATTAAATATATTAATTATAAAGATATACATATAAAATCAATTTTATCGAAAAATATTGTTGTTGCGCTACCGGGATTCGAACCTGGATCTCTTCCCTAACCGGGGGAGGTGCTTTATCCAACTAAGCTACAGCGGCATTATTTTTAGCGACAATTTTTCGACCCTATATGTTACCTTTTTGAAATTAATACATTTTATCGTTCCATCATTTGACAGAGCCATCTACCTTATTTTTACAGAATCTCAAAATACCTTTAAGTAAATCTGATAGCAGACGCCAGAATTATCAATTCATTTTTATTAAATTTTGGACACATTGATACAACTTTATTATTTTTTAGGAGAACACATTCTTATTGTGAAGTTGTAAAAAAAATATATATATATATTTATTTTCTACCTACATACATACGTAAAGACTTATTGATACAATCTTTACCAGAAAGTCAAGTAACAGCGACTTCACACTGAAAGAGTAATTTGTAAATTCGAGACAAGGTCTAATCAAACGAGATCTTTGAAATCTATTTCAAGGATTAATTACACGCAATGGGCGGGTCCGCGATCTGGGATGCTGTAGACGTCAGGCGCTATAGAATTTCCCAACACACGTCCAAGTACCAATCGGTTTGACAACACCCGAAAACGAGACTTAAAAGGTAGGTACATCGCTAATTTGACAAAGTTGAAAATAAATATTAATGTTATTCAAATTAACGTAATTAAAAAATGGAACGGTGATATTGAGGAGACTATCTATAACGTCCTTTAGTTTCTCACAAATGAAAATTCATACATTTCATCGAATAGAAGAATCAAATTCCTTTGAATGTGTATCTTTTGGTTTTGATTGTACATTTTTTTTTTCAAAATAGTAAACAAAGACATTTAAGAAAATTGTAACATCGCAATAATGCTGTAATAGGTAAAAATTATATATTTTTTAAGGAGAACACATTTTTATTGTGAATTTGCTGAACATAGTTCTGTGTTATTTTAATACAAATTAAAATTAATCAATTAGAATGACATACAGAAAAAATCAATTTATCGAAAATTTTAAAATAGATATTTAAAATCCTGATTGCAACTAAAATATTTTTAAATCCCGGTAGCAACTAAAAATATACAATTGATTTTTTTTTGTATATCTTTCTAGTTGATTCATTTTAATTTGTATTATTTTATTAATAATTATAATTATTTCATTTATAAGACAGCAAAAATGAGGAGATCAACAAGATAAAGTAGACGTGCAGCTGTTGGTCTCTTTCCTTGTACATACTTGTACTAAGACGGGGTTAAAATCTAGTGAATAAATAATACTAATTAACTAGCGTTTTGTTTTGATCCGCACTGTATTTTTTACAAGGATAATTTAATTAACATTGCCAAAACCCGTAGCGTTGATATATCGACAAGTACAGCGACGATAACATTTTTCCTGATCCAATTTGACTGTTTTTAGACTCTTGGCCTGCTGCAGCACGTAAATTATAATCACTGGAGTTCAATTTTGTACAATCAACTTTTGGCCTTCCAGGGGGAATTTCATTATTTTCTTAAAAATTCGATAATTTTATATGACGAGTTTTACATTAATAAAAATTTACATAATATTGAGGTATGCCGCTATTTCTTTAAGAATTTTCTTTGCGTATCTTTTAAGTGTGCATTGGAACAACTAGAAACATCTGGCAATGTATTATTTTATTTCTTGTAATTACAGTACACTCGTAGACAATAAAATTTACAATGACAAAAATAATTTAAGATGTGTTAGATTTTTTATTATTATTCCGATTCTGTTAACCCATTACCGGATAGTTTTCGTAATTTCGTGACAGTGTGTACCGAATTTAAAAAAAACAAATAAGTGGTGAACTGGAAATGTTCTGTTTGGTATCAGAATAGATGATAAATAAGCGAATAAATCACAAAATGATATCTAATAATTCAAGTATTCAATTTTCCAACCGTCCGCCAGACCATATGAATAAATGTACTGTATTTTTAAAAATGTTTAAATACTTAACCTAGTTTCGAAATCAAAATGGCCGTTGTACACACACCAGCTAAAGGAAAGAGATTTTTATAATTAATAAAAGATTGATAAAATAAAACGCGGTGGGTATTTTCAATAATATTGCAATGTCCGCCAGTCTAGCCGTGCGACACGTCAGTTATAACGAGATATATTATAAAGTAAGTAGCTACTAGTGCCCGCATTGCATAACTTGTTTTACCGTGTGTGGTGGGATGAAAGAGTCCCCAAACAGCGGAAGACTCTCCAGATAGTATCGAGTGTGATTGCTGAACCTACGCCGACTAAAGAATCGTCTCGCGACAGGTCGTAATGGCGGTAGCTCCCCCAGCGGTACTTTCGAGATTAGATGAAATCTTAAAAAATCCCTTCCGGCACCGTTTACAAGAATCAAGTACCGCGTGTGTGTGAAACAAAGGGATATTTCTCATTTTATGATACCTTCTACGAAATTTTTTACTCTCTAGTTACGAAGCTCAGCATTTTTTAAATTATCGAACAGCCCACTCTATTATTTTTCACATTGTCTCCTCAATGGAGACAATTACTTAGAATTTGTAGAAGATAAAATTTTGTTTTATTTCCGGCGGCTACTCAGTTAACAGCTTCGATGGACAGCTCAAAATTTTGTCAGATATTGGATACGTGGTTGGACATTCTTTTGAAATTTCACGTTATACGTTTTTCACTGTAGTTATCTTCGAACAATGTGTTTTTTAGATGCCGCCTCCCGTCACCGCCGCGCGTGCAGTGTACGGTAATATGCAAAATGCTCTCAAATAATTGTCCGATTCTCCGCAGTGCACTCGCCGGAGAGTGCATCCGATTGTGGCAGCCTGTTGCACGGCACAACTTTACAATAAAACGCGTAAAAAGTTGAATCTTAACTTGAGGCGTTGACAACAGAAATGTTGCAATTATCTTCTTTTTTTTACCTTTTACGCGGTGACTCCAAATCACGCCGTTAATTTTACCAATCGGTTTCGAAGGGAAAAAAAAGTATTTTGTAATAATTTTTTTCAGTATTTATTTCTCCATCGTGTACAGTGTTTCATAATTAATTGGTATAAAAAGGTATTTCATAGTTATTCGTAGATTATTCAATAATCTTTACAATATTTCAAAACTCGTAAAAACGATTTTGTTTAGCGTGCGCCCAAATTGTCACTAACCTAATTTGTAACTAATCTAACTTTTTTTATGCATTACATTTACTCGAAAAAATCTTAATTAAAAAAATTAAAATACAATTTTTGTAACGTTGACTCCGAAATCAACTGTCAAAATATGAGGAAATGTTTCTAAGAATCTTATAGAACTTTTTATATGGTATTTTGATGGATAATTTGTATTGAAATCATTCGTATTGAGCATAACTATTTCCTAGAATCATGCAAAGATTATATAAATTCCAGAATACCAAAAGTATTCTCTTGCTTTTGTTTTCTTAGATTGTAAAATTTTACAGCTGTCCTTTTCTACATATTACCCATTAAAATACCGATAGTGATGAAACTGAATAGTTACTTAGAGTAATTATCATAAAAGCATTCAAAATGTATGGAAATCCTCAGTTGAATCCAACAATGAATTATATTGTCCCTTTTCGTCTCGTGTAAATAAATTGTTCACCCGTCCCCCATTATAGTTATAAATACAAGTTGTTGAGTTAAATTTTTAGATTGATAATGCCATTGCAAGGCGAAACGCGTCTCGAGTAAATTAAAAGAGTAGAATAAAAAACAATCGTTTTATTTTCACATATGTGATTATGGAGTTCTACAAACTTAGTTGAACATAGTTTTAGGCTATTTTGTCATTGGTCAAAACTTGTCGTTGCCGTTTTCTTCCGCCGTCTTTTAGAGACCTAACGAAATTAAATATTGATGCCACAAACTCACAGACCACGTGACCAGCATTCGTTTGCTTCATTTCACAAAATTATTAAACACTGCATCACTTTGTTCCTTTTAATATTTATTTTGTTTTTTGCTATAAATGAAGAAAACACAAACACGTGTGTTTATTTATGTAGCGTTATAATAAATACGAATTAAATATATTAATTAGAAAGATATACATATAAAATCAATTTTATCGAAAAATATTGTTATTGCGCCACCGGGATTCGAACCTGGATCTCTTTCCTAACCGGGGAAGGTGCATTATCCAACTATGCTACAGCGACAATATTCGAACCTATATGTTACCTTTTTGATATTAATACATTTAATCGTTCCATTATTTGAAAGAGCCATCTACCTTATTTTTACAGAATCTCAAATACCTTTGAGTAAACTGATAGCAGACGCCAGAATAATCAATTCATTTTTATTAAATTTTGGACACATTGATACAACTTTATTATTAGGAGAACACATTCTTATTGTGAAGTTGTAATTATTCAGAACATATTGTCGCTGTAACATAGTTGGATAATGCACCTTCCCCGGTTAGGAAAGAGATCCAGGTTCGAATCCCGGTGGCGCAACAACAATATTTTTCGATAAAATTGATTTTATATGTATATCTTTCTAATTAATATATTTAATTAATATTTAAAATATCTCAGACCGGTCTGTTCTGAATAATTACAACTTCACAATAAGAATGTGTTCTCCTAATAGCGTTGTAATGCTTATTTATATTCTTTGTCATCCGTACAATGAAGATTGACATGTTCAAAGGACACACTCTTAGAATATTACACCTTGCAAAATCTTCTAGGGGAATACGTATATATTGCGATTGATGTGAAAAACAACATGAAAAATTCAAGAAAACGTGAATTTTCCTGCGAGAAACATGAGTTTCTCACAGAAAAACTCGTGTTTTCATCAGAACAATACCTTCACGGTATAATAGTAGGATGCTGTATAATCTTGCAAGACTTTTTAAAAGCCGTTAGTACCCGTAGCAAACTAGCGTCGTGCGGAGCCCATACCAAAGCGTGCAGGCAGAATGCGCTTTTGAAAAGCTCCTTCTCTTATTTGTTGCGAGAGTGGACTCGCACCAGAATACGCGCTAAAATTATGCCGATATTAATTTAATGCTGTTGTCAACATGCGCGGAGAACGGCAAGGACAATCGTCACCATTAGTCAGCCAATTATGCTTAAAAGATGTGGCACTGGGGAAAATATTTTACATTTTTAAAATGATTTTTTCATATATATTTTCTTTTTATTTCAACACTTCTTATTTTATTTATTTAATACAAGTCCTCGTTTTGTAAATACAATGTTATATTAAATCAATTAAACACCAAAAATATTAAAATAAAATAATGATTTTAACATTCCTGGTACTTTTTAAAAAAAAATTGTTTGTGTCAAGTTAGACGTGTGTAATGTTATAGTATTGAGGAGAACACATTCTTATTGTGAATTTGTAATTTTTCAGAACGTAGGTCTGTGATGTTTCAAATACTAATTTAATGTATTAATTATAAATATATACATATAAAATCAATTGTGTCGAAAAATATTCTTTTTGCGCTACCGGGATTCGAACCTGGATCTCTATTTCCGATCCGGGGAAGTACACTACCAATAGTATTTTTCGTGACAAATTTTCGAACCTATATGTTACACTTTTTCAAACCAATCGCGATCATATGCCATTAATGTAATTCGTTGTATATCAAATAGTGTCTAATCTTGTCACCATAACTTTTTGATGTACCAAAAATTGCTCTCTTTATTGTTTTATTAAGTCCAAAGTCGTCGGTCATGGTCGGCGACAGCCGCTCGCTTTCCGCTAAGCTAAAATGTAACCAACATTATACCAGCAGAGTCATAATTCACCAACTCTGAGAATGTTGTTATTAGCGTGACTCAACGGATAAAATGAATAAAAGCCTTATCTTATGCACGCAACTGTCAAATCGCTGACTTTGAAATCTAGTCGCTCAAATGATAAATTCATATATCTCTCCGGTATCCTGACATTTTGCCTTTGAAATGCGAAGTTACGTAAACAATTTCACTTTTCGTATGCTAATCGAAATTATTAGAAATTAGTATTTTAGCTCGATCAAGTATGATAATTTAATTTTAAATATGAATTAAATATATTAATTATAAAGATATACATATAAAATCAATTTTATCGAAAAATACTGTTGTTGCGCCACCGGGATTCGAACCTGGATCTCTTTCCTAACCGGAGAAGGTGCTTTATCCAACTAAGCTACAGCGACATCATTTTTAGCGACAATTTTCGACCCTATATGTTACCTTTTTGATATTAATACATTTAATCGTTCCATCATTTGACAGAGCCATCTACCTTATTTTTACAGAATCTCAAATACCTTTGAGTAAACTGATAGCAGACGCCAGAATTATCAATTCATTTTTATTAAATTTTGGACACATTGATACAACTTTATTATTAGGAGAACACATTCTTATTGTTATTAAATGTATTAATATCAAAAAGGTAACATATAGGTTCGAAAATTGTCGCTAAAAATATTGTCGCTGTAGCTTAGTTGGATAAAGCACCTTCCCCGGTTAGAAAAGAGATCCAGGTTCGAATCCCGGTGGCGCAACAACAGTATTTTTCGATAAAATTGATTTTATATGTATATCTTTATAATTAATATATTTAATTCATATTTAAAATATCACAGACCTACGTTCTGAATAATTACAACTTCACAATAAGAATGTGTTCTCCTAAATAATTTAATTTGTTTATATATCTATTTTATTAGTGTGCAGACAAAGTTAAGAAGATAATCCAATATTTTCAATAAATATTGAAAAATGTTTTAAATAATTTTTATAATCATTTTTGAAAAAATGTAAAATTTAACTAAATTATTTATCAATAAATATAGAAAGTGTAGGAAAAATGACCGAAGAATTGTTTAATTTATTTGAAATACGTATTAATTAAGGACGTCTACTCGTGTACATTATGATTAGTTCTTCGAAATACTCTTTACTTGATATTTAATAGTTAGTAAGGATATGACCCAATTTGAACAAGTCGATAACAATATACAATAATATTCCATAGCGGGAGTCACATCTGAAGAAATTGTTCGCAGAATAAAGCTGGGCTGAAGTGCATTTAGAGGTTTGAGTATGATTTTCAATAGTGTTCTTCCACTGAGTCACACCCGGAAAGTGACCAACACATACTTACATACAACACATATGGCTGCAGAACGTGGACTCTCAATAAAAGAGGGGCCCAATAAAGAGGAACGTTGAGAAGCATGTTAGACAGAGTTAGTTAGTTAGGTAAGAGAACTGACATGAGAAGTTGATACAGTTAAATACGCCAGGAAATTGAAATTCAAACCGCAAAGAAACGATGCAGTTATTACAATAATTTAAAAACAGTGAATCATCAAATTTATTAAATTGTCGCTAAAAATATTGTCGCTGTAGCGTAGTTGGATAATGCACCTTCCCCGGTTAAGAAAGAGATCCAGGTTCGAATCCCGGTGGCGCAACAACAATATTTTTCGATAAAATTGATTTTATATGTATATCTTTCTAATTAATATATTTAATTCATATTTAAAATCATCAAATGGTGCCATGCAGGCGCCTGTTTAAGCTCGCAGAAGCGTTGGGGAAAACATGAATGAATAATTGTATTGTTTGTAACGAAATAAAAGGAAGTATTCTGTGGGCGAGAATGGTGTCCCTAGAAATAACACATTTCTGTGTTTCATTTCTACTGACGTCATCATCAACATCGCCAGTTGAAAGAAGCGGAGATGGGTGATGTTTTCTTGTGACTACGCTCCAACATCACTCGGAATACGGAAGCGTCTGACTGGCTGACAAGAAGTTGGCAAGCCGCCTTAAAACCTAGACACCTGGGGAGGCCTTTATTCAGCAGTGAATACACAACAGCTAATAATAATAATATTTATCAATATTAAATTGCATATTCCTATAGAAAATATAAATTGCGATTATTTAATGAGTCTACTTCATTAAAAAAAAATTACCTGGAGAAGAGATGTGAGCGATATAGTATATCTATATAAAATTATTAATAGCATGTTGAACTGCCCGAGTTGATACAAATGATTTCGTATTAAGTTCTTTGTAGGCACACATTGAAATAATTATGCTATTAACTCGCCAAAATCGCGGATGCATCGGCTCGGTAACAAGTTGAATTTCGTTAACATTTTTCGTTGCAGGAGCATACCTGAACTGAATTAATATTTGTACGTAAATTATTCTTAGTTTTTTTATATTATATTTAAACTGCTATATTGAAGTGTTAATTAAAAATGTACTGTTATATTGAATTTTTTATTCTTATGTAAAAGTCCACAAGGGCGTTGATGAAAATAAAATAAATAAAGATGATGAATGACACAGAAAGACATAATGGCACTCTATCCTCCAGAGCCCCCAGTGGCAGCCAGCAATTGTGGCAGCACGTGACAGCTAATGAGGTTGCGTCCTTATTGACCGGGTCATGCCGTCTCTTGAGAAAGCAAACTGGATGCCGGATTGGACGTTTAGCAACTTTTACGCGTTTTTTCTGTCTTCATTCCGCGCTCAGTCGATTACGGGCGGCAATACGTCATTTCGTTTATCAATAATGTCTCGGTATCGTCAATCTGGGACACGAGACATCAATTTTCATCGAAACAGTTGTAGAGATAGCTCACTTAATAAATATTGGTACATTGGTACTCCTCCATCCAATACTGAAGACGTTAAACATAACATTTTTAAATATGAATTAAATATATTAATTATAAATATATACATATAAAATCAATTTTGTCGAAAAATATTGTTGTTGCGCCACCGGGATTCGAACCTGGATCTCTTTCTTAACCGGGGAAGGTGCTTTATCCAACTAAGCTACAGCGACATTATTTTTAGCGACAATTTTCGACCCTATATGTTACCTTTTTGATATTAATACATTTAATCGTTCCATCATTTGACAGAGCCATCTACCTTATTTTTACAGAAATTATTATTTTTTTTTAATTTTTATATGTATATCTTTATAATTAATATATTTAATTCATATTTAAAATATCACAGACTTATATTCTGAATAATTACAACTTCACAATAAGAACGTGTTCTCCTAAATAACATTTTTATTTTAAAAATGTCATTACTTGCGAAAACCCAGGAATACTTCACTTTATCTAAAAAAAAATGTAAATTATAGTTATATTTGTCTGCAGTAATACCGATTCAATGAACCTTAATATAGCTTTCGCATGATTATTGATTTAAGTGTCATAATTATAAATTTGAAGCTTTGAAGGTAAGCCTAGTGAAGGGTAGTCCAAGTATCATATAAATACAATATTCTCCCTAAAATGCAAGAACCCCATTGCATCTTTATTGTTAGTAAGAAAAATATGTACCTTCTTTATTGCAGAAAAGCAGGCACCTACCTTAAATTGCAAGAGTGAAGTGTTCCAAGATTGACGCAGAAATAGGTACTACTCTTTTCGCTCCAATTCCATGTTTTAAAAACGAACACTGGATTGAAACTGAAATTCTTCTTAGTAAAGATGGTGGAAAAGTGATGCACAATTACAGTAACGGGTTAAAAACGAGCACGTGTGAAGCATGAAGGATAATCATTCAAAGCATCATTCACAAAAATATCGCGCTGAACATCTATCATCTAGAAGCAATATATTGTATATCAAACGTCGATATTTTTAAGGATTGTTAGACTATAGACAAAAAACGGCTAGGTATCTTTTATGATGCATCTGAAATAAATGTATTTTACCAGAAATTTTGATAAGTTTCATAATATATTTAAACCATCTACAGAAATTGCAGTTATATACTGATTTCCGACCCCTCCCCAACCCATTCCTGCATGTATTTGAATATATTTCATTTGTCAGAAAACAACTATGCAACATTTATCGAAGACACAAACCATTCGAATCTATTGAAGATAATAATTATCGCCAAATGGCACGTTTATCGCGAGAATCGAAAGATATGTTTTCCGCTTTTCTGATAAA
This sequence comes from Eubasilissa splendida, assembly GCA_031772225.1. Lineage (NCBI taxonomy): Eukaryota > Metazoa > Arthropoda > Insecta > Trichoptera > Phryganeidae > Eubasilissa > Eubasilissa splendida. Next base: position 2,776,751 of record CM062854.1, on the reverse strand, counting down.
AAAAAAACTTAATTCCTGAACTGGACCACGAAGCAGTCAGAATGCGTGGCTCTATTGTATCTAACAGCAAAATAGCGAATATTAAAAGGCGAAAAAATGGTATAGTCCCTGGTCTCGTGGAGAATGTTAAGTAGGAAGGTATTATTGTACGAGAATGTGTGCCAGTTTTACAACGCGTAAGTCTGACCTGAATTTTACAAGGAAACTTTTATTTCTCCCTCGGACTGCGCTCACGGATCTCAGGCTCTGGAGATTTATGTGTCCAACATGGAAAGTGCCGAGTGCCCTTATTCACGACTTCTACGCCGGCTGGTAGGAACTGGACATTGTAAGAGTCGACGCCGCTCCACGCACAGAACGGTCACGCTTCCCTTCTACCGCCAGGAGTCGGCAAGTCGCCCAGCAAAAAGAATTGTTCATGTCGAGCGTCCACCATTACCGTAGAATCTTCGAGACATTATTTGTTGACTCGGATTAGTACGAGGCACGTTTTTTAAGTGAGTACCGGATTTCTTTTAAAGAAACACAACATCATTTTTACAACACTTTACTTTATTCGAACACCTTAAACTACACCTACCTCAAACTACACCTACCTTAAACTACACCTACCTTAAACTTATATCTTCATAATAGCTGTACTCCGTCTTCGAGTTCATCATCGTCATCAAACCCTTGCCATCAAGAAACCGCTTCAAGTGAAGGAAAATATGAAAATCACTTGGCTTCAAATCAGGACACACTTGGCGATGAACGTCAGCTGGTTTCGTGTTTCATGCATTCAAGAAACGAATCACGGACCGTATCTCACAGTCGGGCTGATCTTTTGTCTTGAACATTTCAATCACCCACTACAAGATGGCCACACTATGTGAATGTCTGTAACGTTGCATGTGGTGAGTCAACAGATGAAGGAAACCATTGCGTATGCGCAACATCGCAACCGCAGCGCTACACCGGGAATATCCGGCAACGGTACTTACATAAAAAACGCGCCTCGTACATACAATACTTTAAGACCTTAATATGATGATCTTTAAACAGAAAATATACTTTAATATTATGGTGTTCATTTTTAAAATCTTCATTAAAAATACAGACAGATTTTATATGAAAAATTGAGACAAATCAACATAAGCATGAACATCGTACAAGAGGAAGGGATAGAATGAGACTGCCATTCAGGTAGAAGGCTAAATCTCAGAAATCAGAGATGTACAGTGCGATGAAAATTTTCAATGAAATGCCAGAAATTACACAGATTCAAAATTAAACTAAGCAAATATGTGTGTGATAAATTATAGTAAAAATGAAAATATTTATATTATTCATATTAGAGCATATATAACCCATACTTTCGTATGTACTAAATTAAGAATTAATATAAATAGATATAATACACCATTAAATTATGGGATTGTCCAGTGATCTGTGACCCTTGACTGAGACAGGGATTATGCAGCCATGGGGCTTTGGAGACAACTCTCTGCTTTCGCAGTCCACACACAGTCTGAGACTCGAGTCTCAGAGATTCGCCATTTCTACATCTCACTACACTTATATTATACGTCAAACGTTAAATGTCAGACGTAGAATTTTAATCTCCTTAACAGAAGCTAAAACGGAATACATCTTTGTAATTAAATGCCTTTATAACTTTCTAGAATAAATAGTTGGAGGTATTTTTTGTTCTAGATGCATAGATACGTCTCTTATTTCGTTGTAGATTTATCTCAACTAAATCTCTGGAATTTATCTCATCGCGTCTCATTCCGCGTACACGATCCATAAAGGTAAAGTGTTAGTTAACTGACGCAAGCTTCTTAAAATCAATTTCTGATGGAAGCAAATTAAACGATTTTTCTTTCGTGCTTGTTTCGTCTAGTGGTGAGACACCTGTTTGGTGATTCAGTGATCGCAGGTTTGAGTATTGTTCCGAGAGATCACCGAGCTAGTCGTATTTTCATAACGCAAGAGCTTAGTTTAGCTTGAAAATAGTAAGGAGTATTGTGTGACATGTTTAGCTTGTGTTGAGACTCCAAATATAATTGTACATGCAAAACGAAAAGACACGCGATTTCGTAATTTGTGGTATGACTAATGGTCGATATTTTATTCATGGCACTTCAAGAGTATGTTCAAGAGTCATTCCATCCATGTACTAGTATATTGTATATTAATAAAACAATCTTAATAATAATAATGACTCTTTATAATTCATTGTTAGTATTCCGGTATGTAACTTTCGTCACTAAACAAACATTATTTTAAATATGAATTAAATATATTTATTATAAAGATATACATATAAAATCAATTTTATCAAAAAATAAAAACATTGTTGTTGCGCTACCGGGATTCGAACCTGGATCTCTTCCCTAACCGGGGGAGGTGCTTTATCCAACTAAGCTACAGCGGCACTATTTTTATCGACAATTTTTCGACCTTATATGTTACCTTTTTGATATCAATACATTTAATCGTTCCATCATTTGACAGAGCCATCTACCTTATTTTTACAGAATCTCAAATACCTTTGAGTGAATCTGATAGTAGACGCTAGAATTATTAATTCATTTTTATTAAATTTGGACACATTGATACAACTTTATTATTTTTTAGGAGAACACATTCTTATTGTGAAGTTGTAATTATTCAGAACATAGTTCTGTGATATTTTAAATATGAATTAAATATATTAATTATAAAGATATACATATAAAATCAATTTTATCAAAAAAAAAAAAAACATTATTTGCTTGTTTTTTCATGAACCGCGGTCCGATGGTTGGCCACAGGGTTTTCTGAGAAGTTATCCTGATCATACGTCGTGCACCGAATGTGTCCAAGAGTACAAGTAGGATAATAGTCGTGTAAATGTAGTGCAATAGAACCAGGCCTTCTAAACTTGCCGCTCGCGATACCCCGTAGTTGAGAATTAACATTTACCATCTCTTTGTTTAGTCTTACTCAAAAATAAATTTATTAAGAACATTTTCTTATCGTGAAGGTGTAATTATTCAGAACACGGGTGTGTGATATTTTTTTAAATACAAATTAATAATTGTAGTGTTAATTAGAAAGATATACATATAAAATCAATGTTATCGAAAAATATACCGGTAGCAACAACAATATTTATCAATTTCAAAATTGAAAATTAAGAAAAAACACGTATTTTTCAATTTTCTATCCTTTAGTACAGAGGTAAATTTCCACAAGCCTTATAAATACTTGAAGAGCATATAAATGATTCAGAAAAATAATTCATTGATAAATTGGTGTCGGATGCTGTCATGCGTTTGTCGTTTTTTTATCATAAGCCGAAGCAGAAGAATCTGCCAATGAAATACAAATAAAAAGGTCACAGCGTGTCTACTTTTTATATACTTTTTTACGACAAGTCTAATAACAGGCTCTGGTGGGAATAAATTCCGTGGACTGTATCGATTTATTTAGTTGACGCAACGCGAATTAGAGTAAGATAGGAATAATGTCAAAGAGGATCTGGGCCTATTTTGATCTCAGTCCTGGATTGGACGGCAAATTACACCTCCCGCTGACTCGCACTGTTTTAGTGAAGAAAAAATATATCGCTGCACTTCGGGATGCTGTCGACAGCCGTTTTTTCTTGGTTCGAATTCGACGCACTGCGACAATCACGACCGACAAAAAAACGTGTGACACACGGGCGTTCGAAAAGTGATGGCCGAAATTTCTAGGTATCCGTTAGCCAGAAAAGGACAGGTGTAACGAAGGAGTGTTGGATAAGAAGAGTGCGCAGGGAGCAGTCTACTTGCGTCAGGCTCCCGCCACACAGTTTGACCACCTGCGCTCTGAAGCCTTCATGTTGCAGTCATGATGCAACGTGTATGGCGCAAAATATCCCGCGAGAACAAACACACTGGATAAACACGACTACAAAACGTTTTACATGCCTTAACTGTGCGTTCACCATTTTAAAATTTCGCACCGTCACTGAGTTGCTTAATTTTCGCGATGTTGTAGTTTGAGTATTACAGAAGAGAGAGACATTCCGATGATTTTTATGTTCTACTTTGCGGCTAGGACTATCCGATGAGATAAGCTCACCCGTGGCGAGGTTCTTCTCGACCAGACAGGTAGCCGTACACCAGAACCGAATGTAGATTACATCTGAGTATATGTGTTAATTGAAATCGTGCTTTTGGCTACATTAGAAAAGATTCAAATTGAACAAATAGTTGATACAATTTGAAACACTAGAATACGACATTTTCAAAAATGATATAATAAAATATACTCAAGTATCCGTAGCAAATTATATTTAAGTCCAGCAAAAAAAAAACATAGTTTCAAATTTACACAGAATAGTGTCACATCATTCTGCTATCATTTGAGAACAGAGGAGAACTAGAACTAATGGAATCACAGAGCAATATTTTTTCATATCCAGTCAAGTGGCAGTCGGACGATTATCGAATTATTTTATTCGAAACGTGCGTGTATGCGTGTTATTAAAAGTGCGACCGACGTACAAACGGCGAGAATTATTTCAAATTTGATATGATATAAAAATGTACGTGTAACATATTGTTGATTGTCGAATGGATTAACATTAATATGCGCTCTGAGGATATCAATTATGATTATCTCGGGACGTACGATGACCGACCTTATATTTCTATACAGGATCATCAATGGTATGATGGACTGCCCCCGGATTGTCGGTCTGCTTGACTTCCACGCACCGTTGAGGTCATCGAGACACAATTCATTGTTCTATTACAGGGGTAATGTCAGAACACGTGCATTAGCTAACTTCGCAGTCCCCAGATTGCATTCTTTGGGGAATGCATATGCGGAGATAGTCGACAGTTTACTGTAAATTTAACTCTTTACAGGACTACATTATTACATTTGTTTGTGTCGCAACTCAATGGTGACGTATAAATTGCCTTACTTCACATTTTATATTTATTTGAATTTTAATTTTGATTATGAAAAACATGCTGATATATTTTTTTTCTGTGTGTATTGCACTTCTGATGAAATTTTTAATTAATTAATTTTAAATATTGAAAAAACATATTTAACTAATTGACCCCACATACGGAAAGTATCGTAAGTAAACAATGATATTTCTAATCATTTTAGTATTTCGCATGTATTTGATACATTTTTAAGTGACATTTTTTTTTTTAATATATTTATTGTATGATGTAGGTATTAATAAACATAATATTTAAAAAATTACAGCCATTTAAAAATGTAGTTTTAAATGATTAACCTTTCCTCTTCGATGATGAGTTAACATTGCCACTAGTTATGTGAATATCTCTGTAAATATACTAAATACAGAGTTCATATTTTAGCTCTTCCTCCGTAATATATTTATGTATTGGATAAAATAATTACAATAAATAAGTATTCGTATAAAAAATGTTTTATCGAAGAACCTGACGCGAATTTGTCAATATGTTTATGTGCACGAGCGTGAGGTGCGGAAAGCGCAGAGCGCGGGGCGCGGGGCGCCGGATGCCAATCTGACCGAGTTAGATGTATTAAATTAGAGGCAATATCAACTCAGTTTAAGAAGCAATTCTCTAAATCAAAAACCATCCTACAGAGATATAAAAACAACGTATTATATACAGTCGGGGAATCTCTCACACTAAATTCACGAATCAAAACGTAAGTGGAACACGGTAAATTATAGTTTAAAAAGCGACTGGCTGTATTACATGTAATGATAATTATTAGTTAATTAAATTTATAATAATTTTGCATTCGCGTAAAAGACAACGGACGTTACGTCTGTCTGTATGATACATTAAAACTCGCAAACGGCTGAACCGATTTTTCTCCAACGGAACTGGTAAGATTTAAAGCTGCTACATGTGTATCATTACGCAACTTAAGGAGGCTGAGCAGTGAACTAATATAGCGCAAGTCAGCATATTAAATTTACATAAAAGACATCGATTTAATGTAAGAGCTACTTAAAGGTTTTAATGTTGTACAAAAAAGTCTGCGAATAAATTTTCGATATCTACAGATCACTCGCAGTTTAATATAATCGGTTTGCCTGCATTCGGGCAAAACCTTTCTGCTAGTATTGTGGTACATTCATGTACATGTCCTTCTGTGTGTCGCGCGTACGAATAATTAAAAGGAAAATGACACGATAGTATTGGAGTGAAGTGTCAATTTGCTTTCAATATGGTAGACATGTGTTTTGTTCTGAGTGTACATTTTTCTACAATCAGATACTTAAAAATTGGAGCTGGAATAGTAAGTTTTTTAAAATTAATATTATTTAGGTAGATAATTGAGTAGTTAACGTTTAAGCATTCAATGAGTTTGCACTAAATTTTGTAATGTTACATGAAATATAAACATTATTAAGGAGAACACATTCTAATTGCGAAGTTGTAATTCAGAACACTTTAATGCACGTTCCCGGATAGGAAGAGATCCAGGTTCGAATCCCGGTATCGACAACAATATTTTTCGATCAAATTGATTTTACATGTATATCTTTCTAATTAATAGATTTAATTTGTATTTAAAGAAATATTAACAGTTCAGGAGTAATACAATTTGATGGATAGCCGTTATATTGACATACAAAAAGATACAGATGAGGACAGAGGCAAATTTTCGTTTTTTAAAAAACAACAAAATTGACTACTTGAACCAAGAAAAAAGTTAACACATTGCTGAATGAATATATATTTAAACGGGTATACATATACAAAGAATTTATTGTGCAAATAAGTATGTAGCACTATTTCTATTACGAAACCGTCCTGAGTACGTCTTTAGCGCCCGTCGTAAGACGGGTTACGAGCACCAGTAATAAAAAACATGATGAAATACGTAATGCTTGAACATCGGGTCACGTGTGAATGCTCTTGAGGCTGAGTCAAAAATGAAGATATTGCGAGGCTCTAAAGATACGACCCACACCATAACGCCTGCACATTTTGACATTGATGAATTAATTCGAACGATTGAGCCCGTCCTCGGGGACGCTGCAGAAAAGATGTGCCGCTAAACAACACCTGCGTGATCGAAAATTAGACATCACGACTCTTTTGACTGCAATTATACAATGATTTATCTGAACGAGACAGTTGGCCATCCGCAGATTTAAAAGAACAAGTGAGAAACAAACTGAGATGCGCACACGCGTGAGAATTATTTTATTATACTATCATTCATTTATTAAATAAATAAATCATAATATATATAAATCTTCGTTACCGTGCGTGTTCTGTTATGATACGTGTATATAATAAGATGCTTTGTTGACTCGATATACATTAAATGTAAACAAAATCTTTCCATAACCGGAAGCTAGATGCATTTGGATCCAATACACGATATTTAAAAGTGATCTTCTACTGTGATCTGTAGTACTGTAAGACGAAAAGTGTTCAAGCAATGCAGAACGCGGACACCGCAAAAGTACCGCAAAGTAAGACATATCGACTCCTCCTACATAAATTTATCCGATCATCTAAACAATCCGGTCATCTTTAGATGTTCTAGTATTTTGCATTCCAGCATTGATATATTTTAAAGTGGCTGTATATTTTTACATATTATGCTCGATAGAACATAAAATGTAAAAGAAACTGCCACTTGAAATATTTGGAAAATACTAGAACAACTAAAAATGACCTATTCGTTACGTACGATACTTCGCGTAGGAGGGGACAACTTGTTGGGCATCACACGAAGTGCCAAAGTGCCAAGTGGAAAAGAAACATGATTATTGAACAGACGTATAAGCGATGTAAAATACAGCAAGAAAATTAAATGGCAATGGGCACTTATAGTGATCGTTCGGAGGACGAACGGACAGTTGGACAAACGCAGTCATCCATTCAGTGGTACCCGAGGGGAATTAAGAAGCCGACAGGTCGCGCCCTTTATGAAATCATCAAATTACAAATGAACTGAGAAAAACAGGAGATATTTAGGTGATGATAGTGTAATGAAGTCGCCAAAAGAACAGGACCGAAGAATTAAGTGCAATTTAATTATATTGTGATTTTTTGTGTCTATTATTATCTACTTTAGTCAATTATCGGATTTAAAATATCTGACGCAAAAATGTTTAAATGTATTAATATCAAAAAAGGTAACATATAGGGTCGAAAATTGTCGCTAAAAATAATGTCACTGTAGCTTAGTTGGATAAAGCACCTTTCCCGGTTAGGAAAGAGATCCAGGTTCGAATCCCGGTGGCGCAACAACAATATTTTTCGATAAAATTGATTTTATATGTATATCTTTATAATTAATATATTTAATTCATATTCAAAAATGTTTAATGATAATAATTTTTGCGTCGGTAGACATGGCTTACATTTGGATAGATATATATTTTTTTTTTCTTTTTTTATTAATATTAAAAATATAATACAATTTCAATAATCAGTGGATATATATATATATATATATTTTAACATTTGTTTCTTCTCTGTGAGAGTAAGACTCGTGTATAGAGAAGGAGTATATTCGAGTTAGTTTATGTTTCAGTTAGTCTGTGTACATATTTTTTTAACTTCAGTTACAAATTTATGATAGTCCGTAATTTTTCTAATTGTGATGGGGAGATTGTTAAAAAATTTGATACCTTGATAAATATATTGATTTTGAGTTGCGGTATATTTTAGTTTTGGGATATCAATTTGATCTCTATATCTTGTAGATCGGAATTCGATTCTAAAATTTAATTGATTTTTAATTTTGAAAATTTGAATTATTGAATTATTTTTTTTGTATATGTCTACTATTTATCTAAAAGTTGTATACTTGGATAGTCTTTTTTTTTTTAGAATAATTTTTATTATAATTTTTTGAGTGATTTCTAATTGTGACATTGAAGTTTTATATGCACCTCCCCATCCAATAATACCGTTTTGCAAATGTGACTGTACAAACGCGTAATATATCATTTTCAGATATGCAGGTGATAAGATGTTTCCGAGTGTAAAAAATATATAGGCAGTTTTCCTTATTTTGTTTGTGAGATTAGTAATATGTTCTTTCCATTTGAGATTGTTATCTATTATGATTCCAAGGTACTCGATACAGTCTTACAGATATCTACCATCAAATACTATAAACGTGAACCAAGTTTGTTACACTAGATATAAGTACATTTTATATTGATATATCGATTGAATCCATTAGTTAGCTATGTTATTAAGGAAACTTTATAATTCACTTAATCGATACTAATTGATACAAGAGAAAAATACTGTCCACCTCGTTACGGATTCTGATCGAGGGAGGTGAGCAAGAATCAGATGAAAAGCACTGTTACATTATTACAAGTAAATAAATATACGTAATAAATAAAAGAGACGCCATCAAGTATTATATCTGGGAGGACTGTTTTCTAATGAGGTGCGACGGGACAAGAGAATTGATAAAATGATAGACTCGCCTTGCAGAGTTCTGTGGTCACCGTATAGCTCAGTAATAAGAAAGCACAGCTCAACATTAAGACAAAACTGGCGATTTTTAAGTCAATTTACGACCCCACCCTGACCTACGGTCATCAACTTTGGATACTAACGGAGAAGGATTGATCGAGAATCCAGGCTGCAGAGATAAGATGACTAAGAGGAGTAACGGGAGTTACGTTAAGAGATCAAATCAGGAACGACATCATCTGAGAGGATCTTGGGACGAACCAGCTGCTGCTCTAATTTCAGCTAAGTTGGCTTGGACATATTTTCTCATCTGTGTCAGAGAGAAGAATACTTGTAGGACGAGCCAGAAATTCGTGGAACAGGCAAATTGAGAGACTCTGTGAAGAAAGATGGAACTATCAGTGGCCTCAGTTAATGGACACAACGCAGGACAGAGAGCGGTGGAAGAGTGCTGTCCAAGCAATAGGCCCCCGACCCGATTAGGATAAAGGATGAAGAAAAATTCATATAGGTATTCTAATATAACCCTTGATAAATAATCATATAAACGTCCATTGTTTGTGAAGAGAATGTAAATCCAAATAGTTTCCAGAGACAAGTTTCCAATGTCAAGTTCCAGAGGAAGTGTGCGTCACGACTCACGACCAGTTCGTGCGGGAATACTTGTATTTTATTTTTTATAGATTAGTGATTTATGTTTACAATATTATGTGAATGTACATTCCTTACCCACTACTATTTAATACCCTTAAACAGTTGTTCAAATATTAGTAAATATCCCATTTCATATATTTCTAAACAGTACAAATGCAACAGCAATATTCCAAAAGAATACTTAAAAAATTTCAGTCAAAAAAATGGCGTAGAATAAAACAAATGTACAAACAAGAACCGTAGAAAAATAACTACTTCATTTTAATGTCAGTCAAAAATTTCTAAATTTATAATATGATTTTGGATTTTACAAATATCATATTATATGCATCACTGTGGACTATATGTTGAGTATACCAACTGTTTTAATAGTACATATAAATTAGTGAAAAGGGCAGATAACAAATAATTTAAAAAAACATCTATTAATAACTATCAATAAATAAATTATATTAAATCAAAAAAAAAAAATATAAATTATTTAATATTTATTTAATACATCTGATAATATATATCGCTGAATTATCGTTAATATTATAGATATAAAACAATTTTTGGTAATAAACTCCAGAACCCTAGCAATCCGAATTTATTTAGCTATATGAAAATCATTTCGTCATTGAAAGTGGAAACCTAGCTGCAATCTTTTGTTTTGTTATTTTGTACTAAAATCATTCTAAAACACACTTTAACTTTTTAATCATCTGCATCTAGTGTTGTCTCCCTTTTTTCTCTTTTTACGACTCCCTATGTCTAGTTACTTCGAATTTCGCCCAACAACTTGCCTGATATTATTCAATTTAGGGTGGGATAATATATGAGTAATCATTTGATAATAATGACATACCGTACTCTAATTAAAATACTCCAAAGACTTATATTGAAAGTTAAAGGCATTTAGTTGGATTAAACACAATATTAAATATTGAATTAATAGGAGAACACATTCTTATTGTGAAGTTGTAATTATTCAGAACATACGGTCTGTGATATTTTAAATATGAATTAGATATATTAATTAGAAATATATACATATAAAATCAATTTTATCAAAAAATATTGTTGTTGCACCTCCGGGATTCGAACCTGGATCTCTTTCCCAACCGGGGAACGTGCATTATCTAACTATACTACAGCGATAATATTTTTAGCGACAAATTTTCGAACCTATATGTTACCTTTTTGATATTAATATATTTAATCGTTCCATTATTTGACCTATATAGGTTCAAAAATTTGTCGCTGTAGCATAGTTGGATAATGCACCTTTCCCGGTTTGGAAAGAGATCCAAGTTCGAATCCCGGTGGCGCAACAACAATATTTTTCGATAAAATTGATTTTATATGTATATCTTTCTAATTAATACATATTTAATTCATATTTAAAATATTGAATTGATTCTATCGATACTGGATTTTAATTCACGGATCTTGCAAATCTAGCGTATCCATGCGAGCACTGACTGCTGTATAACGTGTTCTGCTACATTTTTTATTTTCTCTAAACGTATTCAACATTGCTACTGTTAAATCACCGAAGTCAGCCGCGACACGCGGTGACTTACTTCGCTATGAACATTCGGTACCGTTTGGCTCAGACAACGGATCGTTTTAGCACAGAGTGATTTTTAAATTTGCATATTTCGGATAAATAATATATTCATCGTCGAGTCTGTGCGATACATTTGGACGAACCAAATCAAACAACGCATGAGTATGGCGAAAAATTATATGTTGATAAGATGTGGAAAGATCAAGGCATATCCGAAACAACCAATGACAGGCGATAGGCAGTCTCGGGATGTGGTATAATGACACTAAAGGCAATACTTCACCTGTCGATGAGAGTTACTGTTCCTCTCGAAACTCGAGTAGTGCTAATAAACTCGAATAGAGTAATAACATTGTTTAATTTATATCCATCCATTATGATGAAACTGCAAATTTAACGCCGATTCTAGCAATAATATTAATATTTCTAATTTTAGCGTACGTTTTGGATGGCCCTGCAGATGTAATTAGATACTAAAAAAAAAACGTTATTAATTATTGAATATTTTTTTTTTTTTAGAACACATTCTTATTGTGAAGTTGTAATTATTCAGAACATAGTTCTGTGATATTTTAAATATGAATTAAATATATTAATTATAAAGATATACAGATAAAATCAATTTCATCGAAAAATAATTGTTGTTGCGCTACCGGGATTCGAACCTGGATCTCTTCCCCCGGTTAGGGATGAAAATCATTTCGTCATTGAAAGTGGAAACTTAGCTGCAATCTTTTGTTTTGTTATTTTGTTTCATCGAAACAAAATAACAAAACAAAAGATTGTTTCTTCCCCCGGTTAGGGAAGAGATCCAGGTTCGAATCCCGGTAGCGCAACAACAATGTTTTTATTTTTCGATGAAATTGGTTTTATATGTATATCTTTATAATTAATATATTTAATTCATATTTAAAATTATTGAATTATATTTTTTATTAGTTCCGTATATTATTTTGTATGTACATAGGTTCATAGGCCATTCATTTTTAAAGTAAGAATCGTTCGCGTATATTTTATCAACGTTAAATAATTGACGCTTTGGTCTGGAATATTGTCAAAATTTGTCTGCGAAAGCTTTTCAGTGCGTCAGGTGTAATTTCTTCAGGGTGTATTATAAATCGTTTTTTAAACAAACATTCACGACAGAAGAGCTATAGAAGTTTGATTGAGAACTGTTAGACAATCCTCAATATAAACCGACCGGTAGGCTTCTTCCGCGAGGGGGTTGTCAAACACGTCAAACAATTACAATGTAAAATAGTTGTAAAATATATTTAGAATATTTTTAAGTTACAATAAACAGTTATGAGTATACGACAAAGCGGTTATTACTTTTAAAAAGGCCCTTGTATAAACTTTGAAAGGCTTTACATGCTAGGATAACAGAGGTTCACATTTTTCTATGTATCTAACGAAAAGTTCGCTTGAATGAATACACCTGTATTTAAATGCACGTGTCCCATAACGTGAATGGATTCGTTTTTCATATGCGCATTATAATGTTATTCAAAAAGGTATTTTTTACTCGACGCCAAGATTTTACGGCCGATGTTTGCGGTGTTTAAATATACGAATTTGTAAAAAGTGACTTTAACGATCGCGTTAAACGTATCCAACCAGTTTTGAAAACAAATTTTAGTGTCATCCTGACCTTTGTATCGATTCTGTATTGATGTTTTAATAAGTATAACATGAAGGCAGTGGATGATGCACGCGAATATATATTTTTTTTTATCAATTCACTTTCATTGGAATACCCAGAGGTCACCACCATCGCTAACCATAAAAATTCGACATAATTCCATAATAATTATACGGCCCATCTTTTTGAGTATGTATTTTTTCTAGATTTAATTAATTCACATTGAAACGTACCAATTACGCAAGATTGATTTACAATTATAAAAAGAGTTGCTAAAATTTGTACCGCAGGTATTCAACTGGCTTGTGAACGATCGTTTAAAAATCTACTGACTCCGAGAAGACAATGACGACACACTCTTCGCACTCAGTTCTCAGATGTAGCACCGATCAGCTCGGCTGCATGCGCTAGAGCGAGAGAATGCGATATAATTCGCGAAAGAATGACCGCCCGCATAAATGTATACGGTGTGGACATGCATCCGGTATTGATGATTCGCTCTCACCTCAGACTTCTGAACGATACGTATTCATCTATATATATATATATAAAGAAGATTGTCTGTAGGTGTGTTTATTTTTTATACAAATCTACAGTTTTATTCCGAACTTGATGAAACTGTGCACACATGACCTTCAAAACAAGAGGACGGTAAAAAATCACCCCCTTTCCCACCTTTTAAAGCAGAAATTTGGTACTTTTTTATGAAATTTTACATACTCGACGATCAAAATAAGAGAAAAATTACTGTCTAGATGAAATTTCGAAAAATCACCCCCATCCCTCTTTTCCATCTCCTAAAGCAGAATTTTGATACTTCTTGATGAAATTTTGCACACTTAAAAAATGAAGCCTCTTTTGTCTGCATAAAGCCCGAGCAACGTCGGGTACTTTAGCTGGTCACTTTATAAAATACCCATGACACATAAATTAACGATTCATTAAATATAATATATAAATAAAACTTTGTTTTTTAAAGTCGTGTAGTCGTACTAGACCCCGACTCTGTTTAAAATACCATAAATCAATGATTTCAACTCTACAGTCCTGCAATGTAATCCTATATACGTCAGAGGAAGATTTGAAGTTGAAATGGTGTGGTTCTGTAATGAGGAGACCAGATGATCACATCGTCACAACTCCGTTAAGGCTTGAAACTGGCAGAAAGTATCGAGAAGGAGCTGAAAAATACCCGTATAATTTAGGAGACCATCCTGGATAGATTTTCTTGGCACTTTCGTATGAAGAGAGCTGACCCCGAGTAAACGGGGAGAAAAAAAGGTGAAAAAAAAAAAGGGTTTAATTCAACGCAATTTTTCAGACAAATGTATGCTACAAAATTATATTATACATACACCCAGGTTGAAATTCAAATATATTATTCCACCAGAAAAAATCAAAAAGTCTCTTTCATGTTTTAAGGAAATCCTAAATAAAAATGAACCCTTGACCCCAAGACCAGGATGCGCTAGGTTAACGGGTTCACCGTCATATTTTTCATCTTACCGCTTTAAATATTTTATTTCTAAATGCTGTTTTTTTTAATACACAAACATATATAGATATATATATTTTTTTAATATCAAAATATATATGTTTTTTAAGTGTTTAATGTTTATATAAACGTAAGGATAAAACATTATGTATATATACCTAGTAAAGAAATTGCACTATTTGTGGTTTGGCTACTCGGACACTATAATGTTAGTTCTATTTTTATGGCACAAGCGATTAACTTAGTTTGAAAATAATAAAAATATTGATGTGGAATGTACCTATTCCCTGAACGCAACTCTACATATACATATATATATCTAATGACAGTGAAGTTCTAAACAATTATGGTTTTACTACCAGGCTTCTCCAGATATAATAATAATTTAATTTCCTCCTGTTTCGTGTGTAATAATATACCTATAGTATGTTGTATTCATAATAAATAAGATAATATCAACGAACTTCGTATTACCCTTCGTAGGAAAATGTTCTAAGACGCGGGATTCAGAAATCAGAATCTAGTGGACGCAGTTTAAAAAAATAATAAAAACAAGCTTTTATATTTATAATATAGTCGCCCACCGGGTGCCACGTGTACGTCCACGTCACCGTAACGCTAAAGTATGTCTATTTGGATATTTGTTTGCATTAATGGGTTAATTTAAGTCGTACAATGCTGTCGTAAATCTCTTCTCTTTTTTGATGATATTAAATTATAACATTGACAAATATATTTTACGGAAACACCGGCCGTAGCTACTTCGCAGCCAATTTTATTTAAAAAATGCGATATGCACAGAAACACAATCATAAAATCTATCTGCGAGTATCATATATATATATATATATATATATGTTTACATTATTTCAATAAGCTCAATCGCTTCTCTGTATCTGTTAAATGAATATCCTTCCATCTCCAAACGCAGTCCGATATTAAAATCGACATATGATTAAAAACACGTTTTCTAAAAATCCTCAACAATATACTCGTTATTGATGTTTCATAATAAAGTAGCCGTTTTGCATTTTATAAGAATTTATTTATAAAATATTAGAATATTAAAAAATACTCTCTCGGATCGAGCTACGCAATACAAAAGTTTAATTTATTTCACGATTCATATTGCTTCTGGAATATTTGTTTTGCAAGACAAGGAAATAAACCGGCTACGAGTATTTTTACTCCGGGCTAATTTAGTTTTCTCGCATAATTCGGCTGGCACTGTAGGCAAAAAAATGCGTAGTAAATAGTGAAGGAGAAGAAGAAGACTGTATTTCTAGGCTGCAGTGGGCTGCCAAAGCGTTAACAAGGGGCTCGCTTAATCGCAGTCCTATTCGCGGTATTCCAGGGAAGGGTCGTATTTTTTTATCACTTTTATACAATTATAAATTATGATTGCTCATTTCCTAATATACTTATATTATGCAATACATCGTAAAATAATCAATATCAATAGCTGAAAGGTGTACTGCCCTACTAAGCCCTACTTACCTACTTCACCTTACAAGAGTGAAGAGTTCCATGATAGGATTGACGCAGAAATATGAATCTACTGTTCTTTAAGCTCCAATTTCATGTTTCAAAACATAACACTAGATTGAAACTAGAGTTCTCTGCGGTAAATGATGGTGCAAAGTTATAATTATTGGAAACTGTCCTCAAAACTGCACAATTACGGTATGTATGAAGCATGAAGGATAATCGATCACAAAAGTGTTGCGTTGAACATCTAAGAATATACATATACATATCGAACATCGTCGTTTTTAAGCATTGTTAGACTGCAGACAAAAAAATGGCTCAGTCTCTTTTATTATGCACCCGAAATAAATGTACATAAAAAATTTGAAAATGCAATAATGTCTTATGTTTCACAATACATTTAATCATACAATACCTACACAATTTTCATGGGAAACAGGACAATTTCGCGAAAACCGCAATGACTAAATATCGGTGTCAGCATAGCTTTGTATTAATTCCAGGCCAATATTAAATCTGCTCGTATACAGTTAATTCTAATTACCGCTCGAATACTCCACTCCTTTCAATGATGTGTGGACACTCCTCAACATGTTTATTGTTTTTCATAAATTCATAATATCAGACTGTCACTTCCTCCAAATAATCAAAATTAACTTAAATAATGATTCGCTTAGTTTTTTTAAAACTCATCAATCTTCTGTATTGTTCAATCCGAGTCGTAAATTAAAGAACAAAGCCTTTGCGAATGAATGTAGATATTAAGAAATAACAGTTTAGCTAAATAGCAATTTGGCACGAATTCAGACGCATCTGTTAACTGCCATTTTTCCTTTAAAAATTATCAATACACGTTGTGGTTTGTTCGCGAAATGGAACGATATTCGTTAGTAACGCTTCAATTATCTCATCAGTAACATTAAATTAGTTAATTTCATATTGCCGCGGTAAATATCAATTAGTTTTGTGTTGTGAAGACCTTTGAAATCGTGAGCAATATATTTAGTGAGTTTATTCGGAACACGGATGAAGATATCATTTGTTATGTTCAAAATTAATTTCAAAAGGTAGATTGATGTCTGCAAAGTAATAATAATCTCTTTATTTAATGTAGGTACATTTATCTGATGATTTAACAACCGAAGAATCTACCTCCAGTACACATAAATTCCTATCTTTGCGCCGCTTATAAAGAATACTTCCTCATTACATATGTACGCTCATTTTCTTGGCCCCTTCTCTGGTCAGAGTTGAAGGGAAGACTGCTGTCACTGTCGATCTCAACCTTCACTTCTTATCGATCTTTACTGAGCCTCCGACTCTGACGCTGCAAGCTCTCCAATCAGTTGTTTCTCTGATAATGAATCAACTTAACTCAACTCCACTGACCTTACGCGACTTTCGACCCATTCCATAATGTTTTATGGGCGGTATGCCTGACTAAATTAGTTGAACAAATATGTGCCTTATCTCAACCATGTCAGAGATATAAACATTTAAAGTAATTGCGCGATTATTTCGATTGATTTAAATATTTTATCGATTCCAAATTACATATTGAATACAAAAAATTAAAGATCATCGAATTTTGAGCGGCCGGACTATATTTTGTTAGATGATTTAGGGCCTGAAGAAAAATTATACATTAATAATGGATAAATTTTGCAAAAAAAAAAAATTCCGAGTGCGTAGACTTTAAGCTTAACTCGATTTTGTAAAGATCTCAAACAGTATTCTTAGATTCTAGATCATTTTTGGGTTCATATTCCTAGATCATTTTTGACACGTAATTATGTCAGGTATTCACCTATGTGGACTAGGTCTGTTACACCCTGTATATATAAAATATGCATTCTTTCATTTTCGATGTATAGGTTACATGTTTTTGTATTTTGTTACCTTGGATAATATTATCAACATCATAGATGGAGTGAGATCCATTATGCAACAATAATCCAGTGAAGTACGAAATATCGACGGTGATAATGACAGTGCTTTTGAGAGATAGCACGCAGGTTGCAAGTTGCAGGTTGCAGGTTGCGACATGTAAGTGCGCAGCAGGTGTCGTTGCGCTGAAGATGTCTCGGAGCCGGGGCCGATTTTCGGCAACGTTACTTTCTTTTCGCGGACGGGTTAGGCCGGTCGGCCGCGCCGCCCGCGGGTGCGGGCGCACCGCCGCCACCAAACTGTCGCTCGCGCCGGCCACACCCAGGAGCCACACCGAGAGCCCGATAGGATAAGAGCAAGATACGGATATTCGTCGTTGTTAACTATTTTGAGGGTAGTTCATTCATTTGGGCGCGGTGGCAATGAGCGTGAAATTCCACTAGCTAAAGTTGCTCTGAACCAACTGCAGAGAATATGAAAAGACAGTGACATAAAGCAAGGAACTAAAATCATGTCGGTTCCCACTCTTATCTTTGTGTGCAGCGGAGATCTGGATAGTCCACAATAGCGACAATTGCGTAATAGATGCCTTCATAATGTATTGCAGGAGAAAGATGTTACGCATCCCGTAGATAACACAATGCACGAATGTCTTAAATCCAACTACAGCAAGCCTTATCTACAACAATTAAGAAAAAATTGTTCCAATTCGTTGGCTACATTATGCATCAAAGCGACAGCCTATAAAAGGAGATTATCCTGGGAATAACCTTGGGCCGAAGAAGACCTGGAAGAATACAACAATGGTGGACAAGGGGGGTCCTCCGGTGTGGCCAGGGATTCCATCAGGAACTCCGATCTACGCTATTGCAAAAGGAATCTGTAATTATACAGGACCTTAGTGAGAGTTTGGGTGTCTAGGTGGGAACTGATCCCTGGAACTCCCAACATCTAATTGGGACTGTCAGCGTGTTTTAAATTTATTTCTTTATACTCTGTTTTAAAATTCCTCAGTCATACACTTTATTTTCTCATTTGTCGTTTTCATTTTGTTGCATTGTAGTCTCTATTTTGTTTTTCTCATGTCATTGGGATGTTACGCCGGCAGTGGTGCTTTGATGACTGGTCAGTTTGTTGTTAATTTTGTATTGTCCTTTTCCATTTTTCAAGGGCATGTTCTTTTTTTCCCTCGTCTCTCCAACCAAAGCCACATTTTAATTTATTTGTTTTTTCATCTACTACGTCTATTTGTTAAAATGTTTGTAAACTATCAACAAATAAATAAAGGATCGGGCCAATGAGGGTTTTCATGATGGCGGTTGTACGGCTCCGTCTTGTCACTATGTACGAGAAGAAAACGCATAGCTGCCTATTAGCATTTTTGTAAATGCCAAGTAGGACCATATAGGAGCTTTTGCTTATAAACGGCCCTGGGTAAGCGGCGGGTTCACTCACCCTCATTAGTCAAAAAAAATAATGGTAGATTGGTACGTTGCATCTGGTCGGAGGAACGAGATGCGTTACTAGCTGTATCTCAGCTGATTGAGGTTACATTATTTTATACTACTCTTTGAATTTAAAATTTAAAAAATAATAGTAATACTGAGTTAAAATAAAATATGTAACATTAATTTAATGATTGTAGCTATTGTGAATTTCGCTTCGCATCGTTGCGGACGAGAACTTCAATTATATCGGAGCGAACTTCGACAACTCTAGCATAATGAAAATAGAGCATGAAAGCAAAAGTCACCAAGCTTATTTACTGTTTTTGAGGTAATTTTGAAGAACACCATAATCACATATATGAAAATAAAACACTTGTTTTTTGATTCTACTCGTTTAATTTACTCGAGACGCGTTTCGCCTTGTAAGGGCATTATCAATCTAACAATTTAACTCAACAACTTGTATTTATAACTGGCTGTACAATTTATTTACATGAGACGAAAAGGGACAACATTATTCATTGTCATTCTGAGGATTTCCATACATTTTGAATGCTTCTAATTATTCTAAGTAACCATTCAGTTTCAAAACTAATGGTATTTTAATGTCAAGGGTAATTTGTAGAAAAGAACAGCTACATAATTTTTACAATCTAAGAAGACAACACGGCAAGAGAGACATTTTTAGTATTCCAATAAATAATGTTGTCCCTTATCATCTCATGTCTATACATTGTATAGCTGCCCCCCATTATAGTAATAAATACAAATTGTTAGATTGATAATGCCCTTATAAGGCGAAACGTGTCTCAAATAAATTAAACGAGAAAAATCAAAAAACAATGTTTAAATGCTCTACATAAAATAGTTAACAAAAATGTAAGCCAAATTGATAATTTATTAGACTATTCTTCGACTGACTGTATTGTACGAAATAGTATCTCAACCCTGACAGAAGAAAACATCTAAGTGAGGCAGGAGCTCTTGCTCCTGCTCTAGCGAAGAATTAGGTGGTAAGTAACTGTAAGTTTTATAGAACGAACCAAATATCATGTCCACATTAAACATTGGACAATTACGCTGAGCCAGAGTGCCTCCATCACATGGTGCATCGTCAGCAACCCCAAGGGATTCAACCTCTAGGACAGTGATGGCGAACCTATGACCCGCGGGTCAGACACCACACATTATTAAAAACTTATTTTTTATATCATAAAAGAGAGAAGAGACAATCAAAAATATTTTAAATAAAAACTATATATATCAAATGTCGAATTTATAAAAAAATATTTCCATATATAGCTGATTTTTTATAGTATCACTGCACCTGTGTATGACGTACATGGTCGTAAAATGTCGTGCTTCGTCCTTGTATGACTCATGATAGTTAGACGTCTATTTATTAATTGACATCAAATGAAGTTTTATAGGGGTGGGGGGGGGGTGACACGCCAGCAAAGAGCAAAGTAAAGTTAGATTTTCTGAAATTTTGACACGCCGAGCCCAAAAAATCCGCCATCACTGCTCTAGGAAGATCTCACCGGAGATGAGGGATATAACAATGTAGAGAAAGACGAGAAAAAAATGGCGTTCAAGCTAGACTGCTCGAGAAGACAAAGATTCGTAGCCACGTGTCGACAGGGAATTTTATTTGAGAAATAAAATAAACAGTAATATTAGGTTATTGTTTAATTTTATTAATCTATGTGGGTATTTAAGACAAGACTACCAGAGCGCCGCGCGACGTAATCAGTCAACAGTTTGCGAATCTTGGAGAATTATTTCTTCACGCTTGTGACACGGGGCGGGGCGTTGAGGGAAACCATGCCTACTCTTCGGAAAGGGAAAGTGGGCCTTTTTATATTAAATAAATTGAATTTCAATATTACGTGACGATAAAAGAACCACTTTTCCCTGCCGCCTCCGGCCGATCGAATGGTTACTTTTAGCTACTCGACTTTTGCACTGTCGATCTTACCATTCTAAAAATGAATTGAATACATCTCGTCGAAACAGTATATTCCGTCACTGAAGATACCTAAACTCTCACGTTAACATGTCCAGTGATTTTTGCAAGGTGTTGGCGAAACATAGGAGGATAAAAGAAATATTAAAAAAGAGTAGAATAAAAAAAGACCCTACATGCACGTGTACATAACAAGGATAATATTATAATAGAGCTTGAAGAAAATTGAGGTGTATGAAGTCTTTGTTAAAGTTTCGTCGATTTGACATACCGGATTCACAATCATTGTAATGTAGAAAAAAAAACAATTTATTATTCGAGTATATATGTAAATATGAATTAAATATATTAATTAGAAAGATATACATATAAAATCAATTGAAAAATATTGTTGTTGCGCCACCGGGATTCGAAAACTGGATCTCTTTCCTAACCGGGGAAGGTGCATTATCCAACTATGCTACAGCGAAAATATTTTTAGCGACAATTTTCGAATCTATATGTTACCTTTTTGATATTAATACATTTAATCGTTCCATAATTTGAAAGAGCCATCTACCTTATTTTTACAGAATCTCAAATACCTTTGAGTATATATGTGACTAAACGGATACGTACCCGACAGTATCTTACGCTCCCAGTCACGTATTACATACCACCGTATACATTATATACGTGTATTATTAGCAATCGTTATAAATTATACTTATTCGGTGCATTCAAATTATTTCAATTGCTCCAACTTGTCCTAATAGCCACCTCATCCTACACAGCAAACCAAGGTGAATACAATTAGTTACGAACACGAATTATACTCTAAATTTAGAGGTAGATTACAATAAACACATCTAATTCCAGAAGCTCTAGTTGAGGGTGTGTAAAAATATGTACGAGTGCAGAAGAAACGACAGACATGTACTATTATCATACACGAACGTTATTTATGTAATAGCGTATGTCTATTTATGTTATTTTATATCGTTATAATTATATCTAACATGCGTGTCCAAAGCGTGATGAAAATCTTAATCAAGTTACACCTGACCTTGTTTCAGTCACCGGATGGCCTGAAGAGTTTCGGCACGTCTGCTCAGTCGATGGAGCAGTAAATTGTAACAAATATAAACATCCAGCAAATGTGTTCAATAATAATCAAAACAAAGGTCAAAATCCAATATATACCTTGGACAATACAACGCGCACACACCTGCCGCTTGCGTTCCATCGAATCGACATTTTGGAATTTCACATACCAGGGGCGCATGCGCATGGTCCGTACATTGTGCATAAATATAATTTCTGGAAAAATAATCTAATTTAGACATATATCTGGCATTTTTAGCGCTAGTATAATAAATATTTAAAATATGAATTAAATATATTAATTATAAAGATATACATATAAAATCAATTTTATCGAAAAATACTGTTGTTGCGCCACCGGGATTCGAACCTGGATCTCTTTCCTAACCGGGGAAGGTGCTTTATCCAACTAAGCTACAGCGACACCATTTTTAGCGACAATTTTCGACCCTATATGTTACCTTTTTGATATTAATACATTTAATCGTTCCATCATTTGACAGAGCCTTATTTTATCACAGACCGTCTGTTCTGAATAATTACAACTTCACAATAAGAATGTGTTCTCCTAAATAAATATTTATAATTTATTTCCAAAAATTATGTCCGTACATTGTGCATAAATATAATTTCTGGAAAAATAATCTAATTTAGACATATATCTGGCATTTTTAGCGCTAGTATAATAAATATATATAATTTATTTCCAAAAATTATGTATATTTATTTCATCATACATGTAACGCACAGGACTAATTGAACGTGAAACTATGGCGAACAATTCGCCAAAGATCGATAGCAATATAATTCATTTCTATAATTTCTAGGTAAAAAATCGAATCTAATGTAGCCAGCCGGCCCATCATTGCCTTTAGCAGTAGCAGTGACTTAACAATTAAGATTTTTAGCAGCAGGTACCAGGGACATTCATCACGTTGGTCTGCTTTAACCTTTTTTCTTTTTCTATCTCTTCTAGTGATTCCTAGCGTACTTCTTGGCTTAATATTCAGAGTCCAGGAGCTCTTTCTCCCAGGATCTGGTCGTCCATTTAGTTATTGTTCTTTGCACGATGACATTAACGAATTATGTCAGTTTTCTTATATTTATGGTACGAATAATTTTCTTTTAGTTCTTCATTATCATTAGTGTGAAGTCATTTCTGACTGTATCAGTCAAAATTATTTTTAACATGCATCTATAATTGACCTACATCACGAAAGCTTCAAACGTCTTCAACAACGCTTCATGAGGGTCCAATTTTCATATATCAAAAGTATATCATCATTCTCGTCGGTCCTGCATGAATGAGTATTGTGATTGCTTTCAGCAAAGAAGTGCTTTACTTGGTCAGTCAGATAATCTTCAAGATTCATGAATCTTCGACATGACCCAGCGCAACAAGCTTCTCCGAGTCATCTTCTCTTCTCGCAACATGTCCAAAAAATTTAAGGATTCTTCTCAGGCAAATTCTTGATGTGAGAAAACATAACATCGTACCGATCTTATTCGAAATACCAGAACAAGGTCGTTATTATTTTTAATGTTTAAATTTTTAATGCAGACATCTATGGCTTTCTCTATATATGTATATACTATATATTTATATCATTGAAGTGGTCCCAGCTGTTATACAGTCACTCGTTCTATTTGTATAACTGAATTTATTTATGTATATATTAAAGTATATTTTGTTTTTGCTTCGGTAATTTGAAGTAATCCATACATACTTTGTAAACAGGTTTGACAGTTAGATGTAGTTTGTTGGACTTGGGCGCCAAGGACGTTGTACAGTCACGGTTTAAAACGCCGAAAAATTCTACCGGAATGTTGTATTTGGTACGGTAAACAGCCGTCGTGCGGGACCTGGGACCATTACGTAATCGACTTTGATTTAGGTATTAAGTTCTTGGGTGTATGAGGTCGTGAACAATGGTCAGCGCTCACCGATATCCACAAGTCATTGCCGGTTGTGTTTTGTCACCAAGTAGAGAAATGAAATATTGCATGTCTGATGAAGAATAATGCCAATGTTCAGATGACATTATTTTTATGGATTAGAAGCATGGACACTTTACCGATTAAATTATGGGACGACTTGAAGGTCTTGATATCTGAATCTACAGAAGAATGCCCTGATAAGCTGGAAGGATAGAGTTACGAATGAAGATGGTTTGGATGAATAAAAAAAAAGTATTTAAATGAGTTTAAATTCAGGGAACAATTGCTGGAAGTCGGGGCTCTGGATGAAGGAGAACATCGTGTCTGAAGAACCAATGGTTTGGCCAGTCCAGTGTATAGCTGTTCCGGGCCGCCGTGATCAAAGTAATGATAGTCAATATGATAACCAAACATCCGTTCAGCAGATTGGGCAAGAGAAATAATAAAAATGAAATTTTGTTAATATAATCTAGATATGGTGACCCTGTACACACTGATATGACCGTGTAGGGACTCATATGGGGCTGAAATCCAACCAACTAATTATCAGACGCCATATATCGTGGCGAATACCACTTCTGCGTGAGCCTTCCTTTCATCTACACCAACGAGCGAGCCACTCCAGCATTCAACCACATATGCGCATTTAACTGTATACCGCGTATGTAAAATTTATCCATCAATAAACGCCCACCTTACAGACAGCACTAACACGCGTGTGACTAGAAGATGTTAGGGGGCTTCAGCCTCACATCCGCAAAACCTTCTGATAAATCACAATCAATCATTTTTAACAACCACAAGCCCTACATATATAATAAAGATAACATAATAAGATAATAAATTATCATTTTTTAGTAAAAGTAAATAAATCAACCTTGGCTTTATACAGGAGTACATCTACTTCAAACACTATCTTCATAGAAAAGATTCTGCTTGGTATATATCTCAGATATCGAGTACCTAACATATACATTCTTTAGAGGACCAAGGTAACAACAGATGTGACCCAAAGAAGAATTCTCTAGTAGCAACGGACTGGACATATATTTCGGAGAGATCATGAACTGTGGCGAAAGATGTCTCGAAGTGGAGGCTTGGAAGAGAGCTGCTCGTCTTCCAGCTCGATAGAGCAAAATTCGAGGAAAACTATTGAAGACAGAAAGAATTGGCGATCCTTGCGGAGACCTATATACATCAGTGGAGAAATACAAGCTGATGATGATGATTATGATGAAATAAATCATTTACAGTGTATACATTATGTAGCAACAGAATAAAAAATATTCTAGTTGAATATCTGAATCTCAATCGATCGAATAAATATATACATAGATCCATAAGTAATTTATGCACATTATTTAGTACAGCCAAAGATTTCTCTTATTACTAGCAGCCTCGAGTAATGTATTTCAAATCCGTGTCGTAATTTTCTTACACTCAATCAGGTTCAGACTAACTGGCTAAAAAGGAGATTTCGCGTCATATATCACACATCTAAAACACCTTTAAAATATTAATATTAAAATTCATAAAAAGATCAAAACATTTTAAATATTTCCTATAGGTATAATATATTTTCTGAAGATTAATTCATGTTTGGAAGGAGGAGTCCAATTAATATTATTTTCAAATTTTAAATTAATCGTCGCTCTGTTTACCGGCCAAATCAATCTAAAATAATGATAAAGGATTGGTTAAAAAAATCAAAGGTCAACAAATAACGAACCTATTAAAATATATGTGCATCTAACATTGGATAGCTCACCGCGCTTCTCAATTTCTTAAATTATATAAAGATCTTAAAAGTATATATGTTAGCAATGAATCGAATATCAAATGTTATAATTTAACAATATTATTTGAAAATATGATTCTAAATATATATATATATTATTAAGGAGAACACATTCTTATTGTGAAGTTGTAATTATTCAGAACAAAGTGAATCAATGTGTAATTAATTCTAGCGTCTGCTATCGTTTTAGTCAAAGGTATTTGAGATTCCGTAAAAACAAAGTAGATGGCTTTCAAATAATGGAACGATAAATGTATTAATTTGAAAAAGTGTAACAGTGTTGGTTCGAAAAATTGTCGTCAAAAGTAATGTCGCTGTAGCATAGTTGGATAATTCACCTTCCCCGGTTTGGAAAGAGATCCAAGTTCGAATCCCGGTAGTGCGACAACAATAGTTTACGATAAAATTGATTTTATATGTATATCTTCCTAATTAATACATTTAATTATTATTTAATATATTTTTTGCATGTGTTATAATTTCATTCGACTATAATAATGAGTGACAAGTGCAAACAGTAATATAATATGCAAATTATAATATTTTGCGTACTTTACCCAAATATAATTAAAATAAAATGAATTTATGAAGATGAAAGTAAATTCATCTTATCTTTCAAAATGAGTTAAACCAGAAAATAATATAATAAAAATGATATGCAACAACAAGAAAGATAAATAAGGTATTTTTACAATTCTCAGCGTAATAAACGAAGAATAGATAATGAAAGTTTAAAAGAAAAAAACATATTCGTTTGAAGAGGATAAAAAGTCGGATTAGAAAACGACTGGAAGCCGAGATGGAGGAAGGTCGAATAGATCGATTGGTAGATTTGAGGCTAGTTATCCTACCTTTATAAAATTAAATGTCTGTCCGTTCTCTAAACAATTCTACACATTCTTATCAATCCTATTACTCTATTAGTTACTATTTGGGACCCTGCGAAAAAAAATAGGTACCATCAATAATGAAAAATGAATTTCATCCATTCCAAATTTAGCTCAGTTGCAGTCTAGAATAGAGGAAAATATAGTCATTCCAACACACTACCGTTACCAAACTTTGCATACATCTTTACTCTTTAGGGCCTGCGCAAAACAAAGGCATTCCTCCCCTACCATCCCCTGACTACCTACCTGAATCTAAGGCAATTCAAGACGCGGGGGTCTGAAGTATTTCTAATATTATATTTACAACTTAATTCAACGGGGTGTATATACAGAAATATACTACCGTCGTGATAGGCTTCATTGAAACTTCTCTAGTATGTAGCACGTAGCTATATACTCTCCGGAGTTTCAATTAGTTGTCTAGTATTAATAATGTTGGTACAATTTATAATTGAAACGTCATCGGAGCTAGATCTTTACAGTATTAATACATAATACACGGTATGTCTGGAAAAACCAAATCTTTGAAAGCTCGCTTTTGACAGGATGTAGATTACTGGCGTAAATATCTACCCACGAACAACATTATTCCAACCGATGTGTGACGCATTTAAAATGTTCTCCTTCACATGACATGGGTGAATCACTACTATATTAAAAAGGTTTTTTAACATTCTTCTCCTCTTTTACGTATGTGTCAAAAGTAATATCCAAATTTTCTACGTTAGTTGAATTTAATCTCTTTAGAACATTTGAATCAGATTTAAAAAATCGTCTACTAAGTAAGATTAAAACAATGTACACTAGCTGTACGGTGTAGGTTCATTAATAAAATAATAAATTGATATTAAAAGTAGGCCAATAGATTAATTCAAATGGTAGCATACATTATTATGTTGCACTATACTATTACAATAAAACTCTATTAATTAGTTTTTTTCTGACAGCTTGTCTCGAATGTACGAAAACCGACAATTATCTTTTACTTTTCAGTCTGGCAACATGTATATGAAAATAAGGCATTTTAAAACAGATGTTATCGTCGATAAAGTAAGTTGGTGTCGTCTTAAAGGACCACTCGTGTGAAATATGTTTTAGAATACCTCGAATTTTAAAGTGGTAAAGAAAAGGGACCTCAATTATTTATTGTACACACACATGTGCGTGTGAGCATTGTATCCTTTGCAATCCTCAAACTGTGCGCCTCCACACTAGTGTGACGTGCTGAGGCTTCGGTCATGTGTTGATACTCAATCCCTGTACTCCCATCCCAACACGCTCGGAGTATGAAAGAATTATTTAGCTACTTATTGTGGAGCGCCTTTCGAAACACCCGTACGGAGTTCCCGAAGAAACTACACAGTTCTACACGAATCAAATATTTTCCCAATTTATTACCTATTCCCGTGAAGATGCGATAGATTAATATCACTTCATTAATACTCGGGCACCACATCAAACACGGGCACCACATTAAAAGGTTACGAAAAATACACGGAAGGTAAAATCAATCGTAGTTTCCAAGACACATCGCGTGTCCATTAGAGCCCAATATCAGAGAATAGATGTATAATCGAAAAACGAAATGGTTCGCTTCTAATCAGGAAAGAAAGGCGTGGCCTTATTCTCCAAACTCTCTACCCTGTTACATATGAATAGCGTGACGATAATTAATTCCATCCATACAGTTCATCACGTGACTCTTTACTAATTCTTAATCATTTAATTCAATTATTTAATTAAATCAAATTACAAGAATATATATATATATATATAAATAAAGGTTTGGCAAATATGATATTTATGTATCACATCAGAACAGGCCTATGAAGGACTGCATTGATTTTTTTCATCTCCCTGGAACCTCCCGGTACCGGTACATCATCTTTTTTTGAGAATATAATGTAAAACGTAATATAATAAACTCGTTATTCATCTTGTAAATCCGCCACTGTCTAAACTGAACATCTTCCACGTCCTGCATAGAAAACCAAGATGAATACCGATAGATACAAACATGAATCAGAAGCCGACTTGGGATGGACTTCTAATCGCATACTAACACACGTACCTAAGCATCAAATCTCACAAAACACATAACACTGTGTTTAATAAGTGTAATTAAATAAGTAGAAGATAATTAATTGTTAATTGTGTTTCTTATTGCGGACAATTTATGTAAAGCATTTTTTATTAAATTCTTTAACTAAATTATTAAAAATAATGGAAGAATTCATGTAAATAAGAAAATTACTTGAAAAAAGGTGCGTCAGATTATCGATATGAGCAAAAAAAACCTCTCGGCCCTGGGAGAACGCGAAGATCCAATATTTCATCTGAAATTCATTGTATATTAATTGTGGTGTGATCCACCAGCAGCGCGAACACGGAATTAGATTATAAATGTCAAGGATGTTCAAATCATAATGGCTTTATTATTATTAAATCGTTTTCACCGGTTTTGCACTTGGCGAATCAACAATTTAAGTATTGTCTGGGAGTGCTAAATACATCACCTCCGCAGTGACGATTTAACACGTGTCTCCGTGCAGGAGGGTCACCTACCCAACCCAACTCGTGCAGCTGTGCCAACATATTAACATCAATTATGGAAAATAATAATATTTAAATACTTAATAATTTAGCAATCCTTTTTAATACACTGTAATTACGTAAATGTGCATCGGTAGAAAATTACAACACTAGGTACCTGAAATACGAATAATTACCTGAATTTGCAATTTTTTTTTATAATAAACTGGCCGGCTGGGAATTTAAAACCGCGACCAAAATCTGAATCTGGCGGTATTCCAAAATGCGTCGATGGTATCGTATTTGTAAATCGCTACGTACGATGCCAACACGTTACTCGCATTTGTAGTCAAATATAATATACTGTTGATTTTCCTCCAATCTTTTATTATAGATAAATTATTTAAAATAAAAAAATTCTTTAAGTTTTTATTAATATTCAATATTCTTCTGTCTGTATATATGTTACTGACAGAATTGCCTAACATAGCCCGACAGCGTTTAAAAATGACAACAATAAAATTGTACAAACTAAATCTGTCGAGTTAAATTGTTAGATTGATAATGCCCTTGCAAGGTGAAACGCGTATCAAGTAAATTAAAAGAGTAAAATAAAAAAACAAGTGTTTTATTATCACATTATGGAGTTCTATAAACTTACCTCGGAAACAGTAAATATATTCATATGAACGTTTATTATTGTCTATAAATATTATTTGTGACGAAACAAAACATGAAACATGCGCGGACAAACAGTCTGAATAATGACTAATGTAATGAAAGCGTGCTCGACTACTCGACCCCCCTTCACCTGCACCAGCCACAATCAACATGAATATGTGCTGTTAATGTCTGTAATGAGTATTTACTAAAATACCCACTTAAGTTAGATTAGAATTAAAATTATATTATTAATATTCGGTAATACTACTCAGTCGTGAAAGCCGAAATCAGGAAAGGTATAATGAATTTTTACTTTACCCCTGTCGTAAAACACAAACTGGACGTGTCTAATATGTGAATTAAATATATCTTGAACGCATTTTTAGATAATTTAACGAGACGTTTCCTTAAGAGTGATCAAATAAAATAAAGATGATAATTATGGGCTGCGATAATATTTAAATACCATATTAAATACGGGCATGATTCTCTTTGATTTGTGCGAAAAAGCCTTCAGAAAGTAATTCTTCATTTGTATCGAAACAACAGATTTTTGAAATCAAAAGATAATTTTAAGATCATAATTAATCAATTTAATAATCATGGATTTACTATCTCGTAAATACATGGTCACTTCGAAGATACATCGAGTATTATTAGCTTTTTTCTGATTACGCCAATAATATTAAATAGTTAAGAATACTCAATTTTGAAATAGGGATACGCAGATGGATTACATGTTGTCTAAAAACAGTCGAAGAACGTAAAACCAGAAAAGACGCAAAAATATTATAATATAACTTACAAATTGTACAGGTGTGCATTATCTTGAATATCGGTACTTGTAACATAAAAGTCTGAACAAAAAATGTTACAAAAATTTGGCCTGAAATGCTCCATTACCGAGATAATAAGAAAACATATTTTTTCTGAACGATCAACGTCTCATATCCACGTAGGTACAACACATTGAAACGACATTTTCTAAGTAGAAATATTTATTTTTCGTCGCGTACTTAACTCGCGCTAATAATAATATTAATTAATAGTTATAGTTGATAATACTCGATATAATTAGAAAATCTATTAAATTCAGTACTTTATTACGTAAAATAATTAGAGGTTTTATATTATTATCTTACGCATTTCTTGCAAAGCGAAATAAAATTAACCAATATCTAATAAACACCAAATTTATCGAATATGGCATTCAGTCCCTTCGGCATTGCCCCGAGACCTTATTGGTATATCGAGGCATTTAACCCTTCCCAAACCGTGCAGTAACACAGGTCTACCATACCGATTAAACCTATAATATTTCGTTATTTACACGCTACATAAAATTCATATTTTATTTAATCATTTGCACTTAGAAATGACTAGTGAAAAACCAATTATGAAAAGGGAATCCTACAAAAATAATGTAATAAATTCAATCCGTTGTAAAATTAATACGTTGGCAAAAATAGCATTTATGGTATGATAGAAAGAGATCACACATTAATTTCACAGTAAAAAGAATAACAAACGTATGAAAATAAATATAGCTCTTTCTCACTAATTGAATGAAGAGAGATAAGAAAAATGCTTCAAATTACATATATCTTTTTACACATTTAATGGTCAATATTTAGACTAATCATTTAAGCTAATAAAAACATTTTTTCTCATTTAGAATAATAAAAAACTCAATTTTCTTACGGTAACAAGAGTTGACAGCATGACTGCTTACGGGTATTTTAAATCATGGTATGGTAAAGGTTAAGGTATTTTGCACCCTGTAAATAAATTTAATCAGTATATGAAAGTTCATCCGGAGGCGAGTCTTGCGGTGTGGGTCCACGAATTTGACTTTGATCTCTCATGAGTCGGTAAAGGTCTGTGGATGCATCATTCGGCGTCGTTTGCGTGCCTTCGAGACCAATCTCCGGAAGATCCGTGTGGATATGCTGTTTAAAGAGATTTTGTCCCAGATCAGACTGCTGACCAATTAACAATATATCATAATTTATAAATGATAAAATATTATTCAATTATTAGTTACTAAGACAAATTTGATGTCAAAGTGGAAGATGATACTGTTTGTAACGCAGATATTTTTTATCGCTGAAACTAATTTGGAGAAGTTACAAAAAATGGTGTACTTGACAAATGGGAACCTTCCGTTGAGATGAAATATTGAGCGAGCCCGTGCGACATTTCTGCGGTTATGAGCTCAGCCTAATGTTTCGAATGCGAATGGTCCGATGTTCAAAGTTATGTGTTCTCAATATTGTTCTACGCAATGGAAGCGTAGACACATACCGAACCAATTTTTTGACGAATTGATGATTTTTGATAATATTTTTATTTATTATCTTTATTTTATTAACCACTTAATTGAGTTTAAATACATCTACCGGTTTCGAAAAATACCGAAAAAAAAAAAATTAAGTTAATTGTAGTAAGTAATGATTTGAGTTAGGTACTAAATTATTTTTTTTTTTAAAATAGATTTTTAAAAATAGATTCTGGTAAAAAACAATAATATGACATCCTGAAGAAAAAATGGTATATTTTCGAAACCGGTAGATGTATTTAAACTCAATTAAGTGGTTAATAAAACAAAGATAATAAATAAATAAAAATATATATGAATTTTAACCATTCAGAGTTAATATTGCTAATTTTAAAAGTATTTTTGACAATGTTTGAAATTATAGAAGAATGCTGAATAGACTAAATAAAAAACGAAGATGTTCTGAATCAGATGAATCGAAGGAAGTTACCAAAACAATTAAAATCCCAAAACCGTAAACTGTTGCGAGATGTACATTTCATTATTCAAGGAAAGATTGCAGAACAGCGTGACCCTGGAAGATGGCGAACCTTATGGCTGAAGAGTCTACCACAACGGTTTGGTCAGACAATAGTGCAGCTTTTCCGGTCGGCTATCAACAGCATACTTATAGCCTACATAATCACCCGCCCTCGGATCGGCAAGGTACCATTTGAAACATACATCAAACTGAAATACAGAGCTTCAAAGATTTGAGGTTCATCGCCCATGAAGTGAAATTTATTACAAAAATGTCGCTATGTAATTAAAATTAATATGTATAGTCAACAGATTCATGTTTTCGAGCTCGTTACATCGTAACACAATAAACTCATACATTTTTTTGTATTTAAATCGATAGTTTTTGTTGTAAAAAATATTACAATTTCTACTAAGGGCCAGTCGTGTGATGATTAGTAACTTTTTACTGGGTTTAAAACTGGGTTTTTGACTATCGGTAAAAAAATATTTACTTCTCGAAAGTACATCCCGCAGTAAACTCATTTTATTCTCCGATATCCGATAGTAAAAATGACAATCGACAGTTAAATATGGCGGACTCTTCACAGCTGTTCCAAAAGTCATCCGACACGCTGATATTTTGAAAGTTGCATTATTCGAAAATTAATCATTCAATATACCGCCATTGTAGTGATGAGAGTTCGTCCGACGATGATCTCGTTGTATAATATACATTAGCACATAATACGAAAAAATTTCACCACCGAAGTGATAGATATCATAGATAAAGCATAAAATAAATCATATTAGTGAAGTATAGAATGAAAATCAGACGTGTCCGATTTATATGGTTTTTGAGTTTGGTCTGTACAAATATAAAGAAAATTAATGTTTACAAGCCTAGTCTATTGAAGTTAGACAAATATTGCCGAATTTCGTACAAAAACACATTTTAAAGTTGCTTGTTACTTTAATTGCAGATATGTCCAATAGATGATTAATTCAAAACTAACTAACTTACCATCATACCGTTTCTCCGCGGGGGTAGGCAGAGAGGATAGAGCGACACACTCTTCTGTCGAGACACACAATTCTCGCCTCATCCACATTCATACATCTTCGCATACAAGCTCGCCGATTGTTGAGGCTTCTAACAGAATCATCCTCCAGTATCTGGTTTACCTGGTCATACCAAGTCTTCCACGGACGTCCTCCATTTCTGATGCAATCAACACTCGCGTCATATATCTCTCCTCATTCATCCGATCTTACTCATTATACTTACATCAGCTATACATTCTTTCCTTATTTTTTCATTCTTTACTCTGTCATAAATAGATTTTCCACATATACGCCTAAGTGATCTCATTTCCACTGCATTCAGTTTACTTTCGTTCCTCTTCTGCCAGCTCCAGGCCTCACTTCCATACCAGGACTCTATTGTCCGCTAGTCTTGCCTCGGTTGACAAGATCCCGTTAGATATAATTCCATTCAATGCGCCGTTCACTTTATTCCCCGCAGTCACCCTCATTTCGATATCATTCTCAGCCATTCCGTTTCTATCAAACATACTTCAAAATTAAAATTAATTCAAACCCAGACAAATGTGTTTTTAGTATTTGAACATGTGACCTGTGGTCACTGGTCGTGTTCAATACGATTCCAAATGTGACAGCTGCGGTGCAATGGTTTTTTGAATTTTACTCGAATTTTGATTCTGGATTTAATGATTATTTGTCACGCCTGTAAACAACTCATCTGCGCTCTGACAATAGTAAATCAGACGTTCGAACAACACTTTAATAACTTTATAATACTACAGTCTGAGCACGCCGTACATATTTTAAAAGAAGCCTGAAGCCGCTGCTGCTGCAGCACTATTTCGAAAAAGAATAATAATAATTTTGGTTCCTACGGTGTCACTGCATTATTTAAAGCTCTCGTTGTTTATTCTCCCGCACTTGTGGCAACACTGAACCCAGCAATATCCGTGCAAACCTTATCTATGGTGCAAACTTGAAGGCAATTATGTGGCTAGGCGGAGGTGGTCACACATTCCTGTTCAGCTTTTGATTTGTCTACCGCCCACTCGCAAATTATACAATGCCCATTTTTTTATCTCACCTTTTCAAAAAAAAATGCTACATTAAATCGTGTACTCGGGATTTAATTATGAGAGAACCGGATGGACGGATATAAATAGTTTTAGTTCGTGTACAATAAAATTCGAATGGTGTGAAATCCAATTCAGATTTATTATTTAAGGTCGTGGAAGTCTCACTACATAAATACGTATATAACAATGACAAAATCTTAAATATGAATTAGAAAGATATACATATAAAATCAATTTTATCGAGAAATATTGTTGTTGCGCCACCGGGATTCATAGTTAGATAATGAACCTTCCCCGGTTAGGAGAGAGATCCAGGTTCGAATCCCGGTGGCGCAACAACAATATTTATCGATAAAATTGATTTTATATGTATATCTTTCTAATTAATATATTTAATTCATATTTAAAATATCACAGACCGTCTGTTCTGAATAATTACAACTTCACAATAAGAATGTGTTCTCCTAATAATAAAGTTGTATCAATGTGTCCAAAATTTAATAAAAATGAATTGATAATTCTGGCGTCTGCTATCAGTTTACTCAAAGGAATTTGAGATTCTGTAAAAATAAGGTAGATGGCTCTTTCAAATAATGGAACGATTAAATGTATTAATATCAAAAAGGTAACATATAGGTTCGAAAATTGTCGCTAAAAATATTGTCGCTGTAGCATAGTTGGATAATGCACCTTCCCCGGTTAGGAAAGAGATCCAGGTTCGAATCCCGGTGGCGCAACAACAATATTTATAGATAAAATTGATTTTATATGTGTATCTTTCTAATTAATATATTTAAAATATCACAGACCGTCTGTTCTGAATAATTACAACTTCACAATAAGAATGTGTTCTCCTTAATAATTTTTAAAGTTTTTATTTGCTTACAAATTTCTTCCTTTAACAATAAATCAATTTATTTGCGTTAATTTCATAAAAATTTTGCAGTTGAATGAAATTTCAATATCCGCTTGATATCGAGCTACTATCCGGTACTGGCCGGATAATAAAACTAGTCCGGATAGTTACCGGATATCCGTTTCATCACTAGTAAACATCTTAATTTGCCCCTCCCCCAAATTTCGTACTAGAATCTCAGAAAAAGCGACCAAACAAATATATCACACTCGTTATCATGGTGAATACACACTTTATTCAGTACTCATAATATGAAACTTTTGCGAAAAGCCACAAGACTCGCGAAAATTAAAATGCCCTTTCACGTCCCGGCGGGTGAAGCTACAGAAACTTATTTGTGAATTCAGTCCGTATCTAATAGCAAAGCAATCGTCTTCTAACAAATGAAATTCTAAAATATCAAAAAGAAATGTAATAAAAATTCATTCCTCCCTTCCATCCAATCAAATTTAATTCCTTTCTTCCCAGTGAACTGTACACACACATATTATGTATGCAAACTACCTCTGAGATCTGTTCCGACGCCCGCTCTCTCTGCATACTCATATTTTTATTTTTGGTACACGCATGAATGGCATTATATATTATATGAACACATGTTTGCACATAACCATATGAGTACCAAATGCATTCATTCCATTTTTTTTCGTCACTTTGGAAACATTCTCACACATGATGTAGAATGTAAAAATCAAACCACTTTAAAAAAATATCCGGTCATAAATAAAGAAGCAATTTCATTGTATTTAATAATAAAAAAAACAAGCATTTTATTAGCTTCGAAATAGGATTTACTCATTTACCTTGGCTGAATTTATCTGCCGAGCAGAGGTATGCCACTGTTGTATGAGGGAAAATATTTATTAACCCGCGTGGTTAAACGATAGAGGAAACACAACATCTATCAGTCATTCAAAAATCATATCGTAGAAGATAATAATGAATTATCAAAACAAATTGTTCTTAGGCTTTGATATCCACCATGTGAAAGAATCATTTAACCAAGGTTTTTATATTTTCATTATGATTTGAGATAGTTTACGTATTCTTGTTTAGAATGTCATAAAATCATGTTTATTTAGTGTTATTATAATTTTATTTAGTAGACCAACAAATCCACGTATAAATTTAACTCATCTTAGAACTTCTTTCACCGCGTTAGCTTATGTTCTGATTAGCGTTATTAGACGGATAAAATTTAATGACGTTTCACGACCACCGATTACTGCTATTCTGCGAAATAAATCAGAATGCCGACAGATAGCTTAATCGTCCGATAAATTTTCCTGGATAATTGTTAATTCGCAGTTTATACAGACGCGACGAATCATCCCCGAGGCTTAAAAGAGCAGAAGCAGAGCACTTTTCTCGAAGCTTCCACAACTAGATGATGGTGTCCCGTTTGTTGATGGCGTGGACAGTCTTATCTGCAATGTTTGGGCTACAAATCGACTAATGCATTGAAAATAAGTATAGGTAATCAAACTCACCGGGAGACTCCTTGACATTGGACGTCTTGTGTCCCGAGGTGAGGAGCAAGAGAGACGCCAGGAACACTCCGGGCAGGCCGTTCGAAAACATTTTTGTAAACTCCTACAAAATATTAAAACAAGCCAAGTCCACAATCGTATAAAACTTTTGTTGTTTTGTATGAAAACAATTTAGATTGGCATATTTCTCACTTTCTTTACATTTACACGCAAATTAAGTAAACGACCGGCCTTCGGCAATGAAATTTTCCTAATACGGCGAGCGAACACACCGGCCAATAGATGTTGATCTAGCAACGGAAATTTCACAATATTTTGACACTCTCAAAGGTCGTCCGCACGATGGATGTAACAATTTGAAAAAATGTTTTACTACCGCCAAATAAACGACAAACCGTTGAAGCTCCACTTTTTATTTAAACCGTTCGTTTAGACGATTGGAGGAGATTCGACTTCCGATTTCCCGCCGCTTTTAGCGCACGTGTTCAGCGCCGATCGTCCGCTGTTCCGATTGGCGGTGTTTACGTTCCAACAGCTGACTGCGTGCAGTATATTGTATGGCCGCTGGTGGGCAACAACTAAAGACTCGCCGGACAGCTTCGCGATGAAATCGAAGCGAGTCCACCGGCAGGTTTGAATGGAGAGGTGGTTCCATGCACGGCATCGCGGCTGCGTTATATAAGAATTGGAAATTTCCTATTTATTTACATTTGATAAGTTCCTATTTCGTTTTGATTTGGATAATTAATTTCATATAATAAAAAGGTGTGAATAATGATTACAAAATGGTAATATTCTTCAATTGACAACTGAAAAATGTTTCAAGATGATAAACATGCGTATAAAAGGAAAAGGCCAAATTAAAGCTATTTATTTGGCCTTTTAATAGAGATTCATATGTTAACGATCTAATTAACATATAGCTATATACCTACAGAAAAAATCTCGACAAATGCATGATAATATCATCGTGAATGTTATGTACAACACTGCAAGCGGCACGACGAAACAATTACGTTTGATTTATGTAATCTTTTTTTAAATTAAACAGTCCTTAATAATAAACACCGATTCAATCAATAAATACCACTTATTCTTTTTTTACTATAGAAAAAATACTTAGGTATGGTATGTTGAGAAATTACCCATTTCATAGGTAACCGTCTTTAAATTTACGAGTGTTTGGGGGTTGGGCCGGTGGTCAAATGAAAGAGTGATGATTGGCGTGTTGATGTTTATTATGTTGGATAGATCGAACAAGGAAGACAGATACAATGAAAGAAATGATGCAGAAGGTGCGCGTGAATTTTAAAGTGAAGCGGCGGTCTCGCTCGGCGCGCGTGGGCCAGCAAGACCGCCAGGATCAGGCCAGATCTGTAGCGGCAGCCGGCAGCGCTGTGTCGCTAGCATCGATGCCGGCCGAGATGGCGGTGAATTTAAAATCTGATCTCTACAAGTGTTTTTTATCATATAATAAATTTCAGATTAAAATAATGTTATTGGGGACTCCGACATCAGAAAATTACAAGTCTTTCTGTACAAATATACTGGATAAGACGGCTTCATTGATCAGTGAGTCAGAGAGTGAATCCTGAGGCAGGAGGATGAAATGTAATTGTGACGGCCAGCTAATTTAATTCGTTGCTAGTGTAGGCGAAATCCGCTAAGAACGACTCGGCGACAACAAAGACCCTGCACAGAATGTGTTATTTTCTACATATATATATTATTATATTTTGGTGAATTGAATGCGTGTAAAAAACTACTGGGGTCGAAAATACTGAGTCAACGAAGCAAACTGTTGATATACAAAACTATAGTGAGACCAGTGGTCACTTATGGTTGTGAAACATGATGTCTAACCCAAAACGATGAAAACAAATTACCAGTTTTTGTAGTAAAATATTAAGATTAATTTATGGACCTACACTAGAAAATGGAACATATTGAATAAAAATAAATCTTGAGCTCGAAAATTGAATTGAGCAAAAAACAATTGTAAGATTCTGTAGGTCCCAACAACTGCGATGAGCTGGCCACGTTGAAAGAATGCCAGGTGACAGGGCAGTGGAAGCGACTTAGAGGCAAGCCAAGGAAGAGGTGAGCTGACTGTGCGGAAGAGGACTGGAGCAGAATGGGAGGGTCTGGGAACTGGACGAGAATGGCCAGGGAGAGCACTTGTGGAGGAGACCAAATCCCACCCTAGGATATAGTGCCGTGGAAGAAGAATAATAATATATTACGTTCCACTCGCGAACCTCTTATAAAATATTCTGTAATTTTATAACTCATATGTGTCGTCATCAGCATTATATTCTTACACGACAATTTGGCACGGCACTGACAGAGCTACGATGGTAGAGCCCTCGCGTAGCGTGTGAGAAGTACCGGTACCGATAACCGGCACCTTCTAAACATTTTTTAAATAACGATGAAAATGTTATTGGGGAAGCCAACTTCATTTCAATATACATTTGCACTTCTGAGAAACACTTTACCGGCCCAATATCAAGATTGTTCTTCGGATATAACCTTGTCAGATTTCTTAATTTTTCACGACAAGATTGCCCAGTTCAAGTGATATCTTATTTATTTTTATTGACTATGACCTTGATATTTAAAAACCACATTTCATCTTCCAAAAATTACATGCAAATAAAACGTGGATTCCTTACTATGCAAATAGGGTGTGCCATTATTTCAAACAAACGTATAATTAACTACGTGAACGCTCACGTAATAACAAATAAAGCATTGTCTCGCCTTGATAAAACGACATTTATATTGCATATTCTAGTTCGTTAACGAATGAATATCATTGATAAAATAAGGGCTATGTGAGCTGCAAATCACGACTCGTGAGACAATCACTATTATGTGTAAGTAACAATTATTAACAATGATTGAGTATCTAAAAATATCATGTCTTATTTTTTAACTTCATATCTGAAAATATTATCAAATGTAATATATATATAATAGAGACTGTGAGTACAGTAGAAGA
This sequence comes from Eubasilissa splendida, assembly GCA_031772225.1. NCBI lineage: Eukaryota > Metazoa > Arthropoda > Insecta > Trichoptera > Phryganeidae > Eubasilissa > Eubasilissa splendida. The sequence continues at coordinate 2,735,975 of CM062854.1, read as the reverse complement.
AAGAAATATGCGGTGGAATTTGAATATAAAATTTGAAATACATTTCTCACATGTGTATGCCGCACAAAGAAAATTGCCATAAAGCGAAGTAAGACATTTTTTCAGTTGGAAGTGCATATAAAAACGCGTAAGAACTCATTTTCGCTTGCATTTATAATGAGTTTACTCCATAATATGCTTAAGTCATAATTTCTGTACAACATTACATTTAAAGGCCCGCGAAACTATTTCATCTTAAACGCCAAACATGACACTATCAAAACTCTGGACACACAGAGTCTAGCTAGTCGGCTAGCTATTTTTTAACGATTTTTCTAATCAGAAATTGCTCGGAAACTCGCCAAATTAAAATCCATTATTTTTATTTGTTAACTTTGTTTTAATTATTCTAGCAATTTTGTATCAAGTGACAATTTGAGTTAGGTACTAAATTAATTTTATAATAATTATTGTTTTTTAAAAATAGATTCTGTAAAGAAACAATAACACATGTTTTTGATTAGTTATTGACATCCTGAAAAAGAAGATGATATTTTTCGAGACCGGTAGATGTATTTTAATTCAATAACTTATTCGATATTTCCTTAACTTTTTCGGTAACATCCGTAAATTTTGTACGCGAGCTTACCTATGACAGAATCTTAATTTATTCGAAATTCTCAAACGGGAGTCTTGTTCTAGAAAAAAAAATGAGTGAAATCGTTTTAAACTTTGAACCGCGTCTTTGAAGTTTGAACTGGTGCCGTGAAACAATTGCAGTCCGTTATAAAAGAATTGTAATGTCTGATTTTTGTTCTCGGAACTAAAGTTCTCGTTTTATGTCTGCAGTATCTTTTATTTCGCTGTTAAGTATCAACCACATTAATTAGTTTAGATGTTCTTTTTTAACGAAACGATAAGAGCGTATTTAGAAAAACATTTACTGGTTTATACCGAATTATTAACCAATCAATAAATTAACGTTTTGTGTTTTAAAAAGCTCTTCGTTCGCATATTTAACACGTGCAACCTTGAAATGCCTGGCTTCGTAAATTATTGTCCATCCTCAAATAACATTCAAAGAATGTCTGTAAGTATGAGGTTCTTCAGCGAATTCGTGGCGTAGTTGGCAGGCTCGTAAAAGAATTTCGATAACGTGAGATTCATCACACGAAGTTCGAATCAACAAATTGTTATCCAAACACACAATATTTTGTTTTTTTGGAACATGAACGAACAGATGAACAGCAAATAGTATTATAGCAATGTCACGTTTTAAAAACGCGTGCATTTCATTTATTAATTTCACGTTTATATTATGAGTTAAACAAATATTAAGTTAGGCGTAAAAATCCTCCAATATTTTTAAGAAGTTCGTTTCTCTTCACGATTTCGTAATATATGCCTAAAAAATAAATAAAATTAGATAAGTAGGTTAGTCTTGCTTTATCCTTGTGGTGAATATTCTGGCAACTTATAAATAATATATATATTTGCAAAGAATATGTAGGTGAGTGTACTCCAATTCGAGGCTTAATTTAAAAACATGGCTTAAGTCCTGAAACTCGTTTTATAGGATAAAAAAAGATATTCAATACAGTAATTAATTTTGGTACCATCCTCCCCCCCCCCCCCCCTCTTTTCAATAGTTTATAAAAATTCTGAACAATTTTAATGATTTAATTAAACATTATCTCAACACACACACATACATACTTCATTATAAACTTTCAGCAGCAAATGGATCAGAAAGATTTATCTATTATCTCACTATTTTTCAACTAAACTATACACTTGCGTTATGAAAAATAGGACTGTCTTGGTAGTCTCCTGGATCAAGGCTCGAGCGCACGACCAAACAAACGCATCATTAAGTTGGTAAAAAATAATGGGTGCGACACATTAAATTTGATACGGAGCTGAAATATATAAGGTATGTACATATATCTATATATACAAGAGACTTTTAGGACTTAATAGTTCTACTTAGTGCACGCAAGAACAGAAAACATTCCATTTTTGGGCAATGTTAGGTTTTTTATACTGGTGTAACACACCTTATATTCAATTATAGTGGTATAACACACCTGCACAATATTTTAGGGATAGATAATACAAGTCAAAGATGTTCAAGTTGGCTGTGCCCAATCTCAACCGTGTCAGAGATACAAGCATATTAAAAAGTCTTAGTTATGCGATTATTTCAATTAATTGAAACGTTTTGAAATAAAAAAATAAATGGTCATCAAATTTCAGGGGCTTGAAGCCAAAAAAATTGAATAATACCTTGCAAATATTTATTTCCAAGTATGTGGAGTCAAAACTAAACATGATATTATAAAAATCTCATGCAATATATTACGTAACGGTACAGAATTTGTACATGCTCGTACTTTTTTCCCGTAATTTAGTCAGGTGTCCACCCATAAACTATTGTGGACTAAATATTTTAAACCCTGTACATCTACAGTTTAGAATATTAGACAATTCTTTGACATAATTCACCATATTTGGAACATACGAGTATATTTATTGCCATATAACATATTAATTACTTTAAACAAAATAATGTTCTGTGCCCCCCTCCCCCTCCTTCCCTTGCACTCAAGGCCTCACTAGTCAGTTGATAAGCAGCAGTTTGCGAAAGCTGTTATCAAATTCGGAAACTTCGAAATCTATATTGGTGTTTGGAACCTTTGATGAGTTTGTGTGATAATCCTATCCAGTCCACTTTTCAGAAGTGCTTGGAGATCCAGGAGAGAGTGGAGTACGATGAGTCCTTTTTTTTCCTCCCTGTCCAGTATTTCTTCCGGCATCTATGCTTGTATCTAATACACCATATGCTACTGATACTTGTTTTGTGTTCAATATCGGAGTGTATCAAATCATATTCGAAACCTTATTCTGTGCTATTAGGTCTTTTACTTCTCAGTGGCTTCTATGTTCTCCACTTTTTCAAAGGCTTTTTTCCAGGCCCACGAAAGCAATGTAGGTACTTTTGTCTACCTCTAAGTGTCTTTCTATGATTGTTTTTAAAACAATAATCTCTTTCTAAATCCGAATTGATCTTCTTTTATTTATTTCATCAACAACAGTACCGTTGATGCACCGGAAGTCATCCACGGCATCTCTCATTTCTACAGTTGTAATTTTTTTCTAAAAATTAAAATCTCCTTGAATGATTTCAAAAGGTATAAGGCATTCCTGAAAGTCAGTCAGCCAGCCAAGAAAATTACCAAAGTGAACATGTAACGAGATACATAGTCCGAAAGGCCCAGCAGTAGCGACAGATGAATCCAGTTGTTTTCTGATAACATGAATTAAACAAATGTGTAATAAACAAATCTATTTATTCATGAAACATGATAAGAACACAATTAGGATGTACATAAAAATGGAATTTTTTTTTTTCTATGCTAATAGATTGAATGTCGCAATTACTTAATAATCGTACAAATTATCCAAAAATAGTACATAGTACGAAATGTATCCTGCTTTTTGGTTCATGTTTGATTATATTAATAATCATCTCATTACACACATTTTGTTTTAAGCGGGTTCATATGTAATAATGCCAGATAATTTTATGTAATAAATTCATTTTGTTTTATAAAACAGTCGGAAATAATTATGAATGATCATGTGAGTATTTAAAATCAACATTATCATTAAATTCCATAAAAATGTATAAAAGTGATATTATTTGCACGGTTGCATTATATGTACAGTGCGACTAACATAACCGGGAACCGGAACCAACACAACACGGCTAGTCTTTCTCAGTGTCCTGAAGCGTAAGAATGCAGAACTTAATTGTTCGGGATGACCGTATTAAAGAAATTGTAGAAATAAATAAGAAAATGTTTAACTAAATACCAAATTGAAATGAGTAGAACCCTAATGAGAATCAAGTCACGTTTGTCAGACTGCACTATCATATTAAACTATTATCCAATATTTATATAAAATCCATGTTTATCTTATAAACTAAATAACAATATGTATTAAGAAATAAAATGGAAAATTGGGAATCATTTATGCTAAATATATTGGCACTGAAATATAATATAGGCACGGACATCTACCACAACGCATCAGACTTCAATAATTGATGTCTCCTGTTTGACAAACATGTACAAAAAAAAAAAAAAAAAATCACGAATCAGCCAACGAGCAAAAAAAAAATCATAAAATACTAACAATAATAAAAATTACAGTACAAAATGTATTTTCAATGCGCCAAAAAAAAATTTTAATAACATCACTAATTTGGAATATTTGATTTAAAAAAATATTATATTACAGTTTGTAAACATTAATGGTCTTTTCACTTGCATATAGAAACCAACATTTTAAAATTCTTAAAACAGTTATACATTGAAAACAATGCAGAGTACATAATAATACCTGTATTACTAACACTAACATTAAAAATGTGTGTTTTCTGTTGAGTAAAATTACAAACAGTGATTAAGAGAACAGCAAATCAGTTAAAATCTCAATTGGATCAAGAATCAATTTAAAAGAAAATGTTAAAAATAATAAGAACAATATATGTACTTATAAAATATATTAATAATAAAATTGTGTTCAAATATATAATAATTTTAAAAATCTAACCAAAATAAAGTTCAAATATTTGTGCTACACATATTATGTATTACATGGAAGGTATTAATTTGGAATCACAACCTTTTAATAATATCCAAAGACAGTTTTCAAAACTATTATTGGTTTAAGGTTTTAATAAGTATATTTATTATAAAGAAGAGAAAAAATATTAGCAAATACGAGGTGTGACAATTTAATTCCTCGAACTGTACACCAGTCTCCCGTGTGCATCAATACACTATCTTAGTCTGCATTTCCATTTCTGTAATTTCTAATTTTTCAGATTACAGACATCAGTTATAGTAGAAAATCTCTGTCCATTCAGCGCAGCTTTTAGCTTTAAATAAAAGCCAGAAATCACAGGGTGCTAAGTCAGGTAAATAGGCAAGATGATATAATAACAACTGGTTCATATATCAGTTCAAACATTGTCACTTACGTGATTTTGATACAATTGTGTCACAGGTGACTATGCGACTATTCCAGGAATTAAACCGTCACACCTCTTACACAATACACCATTACGTTTCTTAGATTAAATACAAAGTTACGCCAAATTGAAATGCCAAGATTTTTAAACTAAATAAATTTTATGTTAAAATCCAGTACATGATACTTTACATTAAAACCCCTTTAAATTAAATCTCCATATTTAGAGATTTAGCATTATTCAAAATATAATTAGGACACTTTTGATCTAATTTTACATGTTTAAAGTGCGCAACACATCAATTCTTGTTCCCAATAGGAATATGTGTGTTTGTACGTAACACATCATGAGTTGTAAGTTACAGAGTAAAATTGAGACTCAACCGTATGCAACATTAAAAATTCCATAATATTTAAGTTTAGATATAAGTCGTGTAGAATAGTAAAAACGTTTCGCATGGCAGGATGAAAATCCTTAAATCGACCCCTCCAACGTAAAGTATCGTAAATAAAAAATTACATTTTTAATCATTCTAGTATTTCGCATGTATTTTATGCTTATTTACATGGCAAATTCAAAAAATATATGTATTGTGTTCTATGATGTAGGATAACATAGTATTTTAAAATATACAGCCATTTAAAAATGTATCAAATACGTGCAAAATACTAAAATGATTCAAAATTACATTTTTTACTTAAAATATTTTCGTAGGAGGGGTCAAAATGGCTTAATCATTTATCCAGTAAACAGCCCCTGTATAACAGTTATATATTTAATACATTAATTTAAAAAGAATAATAATGCAATTATAATTTTTTCCCTCTTTAACTTATTGAAATTGATTTAATTTAAAAAGAATAACGATGAGATTATAATTTTTCTCTCTTTAACACATTGAAAAAATCGTGCAGCTACCACGCAAATCATAAATTTAAAACCAATGGCATAAGTTTATCGGTGATCACAGATCACAATATTTACAAGAATGGAAATATGAGGACAGTTTTAATAGAAATGTATCAAGCATTATGAGTCCAGGCGAAGAATGATTTTTAAAAGACACAAATTTATAAACATAATAAAACTTGTAGACATTAAAAGGCTTTATTATTGGAAACGCTCCATCCCAAAGATCGCTTCAATGCTTTCTTCCACAGATTATATTTCAAATTTCTTTTAGGTGATGTCATCGCCGGTGTAAATGTGCGTCCTTCTTTAATAATGAAAGTCTGCGAGGGATTCCCTCTGCCCACCCCCCACTGTGCTGCCATAGCGGCTCCGAGAGCCGTGCTCTGTGCCAGACCGGCCTTCATCACATCGAATCCTCCCAAATCTGCCTGGGTCTGAAGGAGATAGTCATTTGTTGTCATCCCACCGTCCACCTGAAACAATAACATGATGACAAATGTATTAACAAAAACCTGTAAAATGTTGAAGAAGATATTACATGAGTCATCTGTAACCAAAAAATGTAAGTACAATCAATAATGATATATGTACCATCTTTTATAATCCAGCACAGTATCTGTTAATTTAAAGAATGTAGCGGCGTGTGACGTTCAACTGAAAACGCCAAAAAAATGTATTTTGAAATGATTAGCTCATATGCGGTATTGAATTTACATAGATGATATGTCTTTAGTGGCAGTAGTTGCAGATTTTTTTTAAGAAACTCATATAACATGTGATTTCGTATGAATTGTTCACTCGGTATAAATTCTGCCATGATAAATTTGGGATAAAATATATTTTTTTTTCAATATAGAAACGTAGCGCCCAGTTGTGTACCAAAACTAATTTAACAAAAGACATTGTCAGGTATCAACGAGCTAAGCTCACCTGACCGTTAAAACTTACCTTATTAAAAAACGACATTCATTTCAGTTACACCTATTTATCTTTCAAATTGATTCATTTAATTTGTTTTAATATCACAGAACTATGATTGTAAATTGCAACTATACAATAAAAATGTGTTTTCCTTTTTCCTAGTACTTACCGTAAGTATCCTCGATCGACTAATCACGAAAGTTGATATGAATAAATGAAAATCATTGAGAAATAAGTAAATAATGTATTTTGTAATGGCAAATAAAATTTGTTCTCACCTTTAAACTGTTTACACTAAAGCCGCACTTGTCACTCATCACATCCATAATGTCCTTCACTTGGAAGCAGATAGCCTCGAGGGCAGCCTTTACAATGTGATGGGCGTGGGTGTCTTCCGATATGCCTGCGATCACTCTGTCAATGCGAGGAAATCATTTAACTTTTAAGTACAAACAAATCATTCTTGTGGGTTTATTTGTCAAATTTAGAATACTTTTATTGGTAAAACATTTTATAAGACCTTGGAAAAAGATTGATTATGTATTATAAATATGACTATATAATTAAAACATTGACCTCGACTAACAGATTTAATGAATTTTAATGATTTTTTGAAAAAGACTATAAATTTTGCAAAAGTTGATAACGTAAAACTTAAAAACGCCTTGATTTGAAATTAGTAAAAAAGTAGTAGTTAGTTAAATAAAGTTATGTTGTGTTGGTAGCAAAGCAAAGCAAATTAGACAATCGACCGCGACTCTTGAGAGAAGCAGGCTAACTGGGCCCTGGGTTATCTCTTAATAATCTTGCAACCAGCTCGCTCAGTGACACGCGAACGCGGAGTGTAAACCGGCGACCACCCTGTTTGTTTAAGCCGTACAATCCTGTGCACAACAGGTAATCTGGATTTCTTTTTCAAAAATTTTCCCTACCGCCCTGGATAATCGAGTCCTTCTAAATATGACTATTCCCACACATGTCTTTCACTTGCCACATGCTCGTACCACCAAAGAAATCAAATGACAATTCAAACGCACACATGACAGTGTGCTTACAGAGGCCATTATAACAAGTATTATAGTCACCTCGCACGATAAACAAGAAAATGACGGAACAACTTACCCTCTGGCATCACTCTGCCAATATGGAGCGAACAATCCACTGAATGCCGGCACAAATACTACTGAACCAACATCGGACGCTTCCTCCACTACAGCCTGGGTGTTGGCCAAGTCATCCAGAATTTCCAAATTAAGCCTAAGCCAATCTAACGCCAGCCCAGCTACAGCAACCTAATTGTAAAACACTATGGATAAGTTTACAGCGTACTCAGAGCCGGAGTATTAAAAGGTGATTTTGTTTAGTATATCTTAAAGCTTCATTATTCAATTTTATTAGCATTAAGCATATAAAAAGCGTATAATATTTAACATATAATAAATCTAGCTACCCAAATAAATAATTAAATAAAGGATTGATCTAAAAATAAATTGTTTTCAATAACTCAAATGGGTTTTGGTGTAGTCTTTGGGCCTGCCACTTCAGCCTGGCCTCCCACCACGTTAACACAACATGAGTGTGGATGTAATCAATAATTCTGAATTCAAAATTCGATAGAAAAAATCATTCAGTGCCAGTCAATAGTTTAACCACGACAACTTTAAACTTTTTCAATGGTATTTCTATTTTCTAATTGAATTTACTTGTTTGATCTAGCAGAAAGAAGGGGGGAGGGGGGGTCGAGCCTCATCCTTACAGACCACCTAGTCGAGATAAACCCAAGTGCTTATATTCTTCTTATGTAATTATTGAATGTAATTAATTAGGTATTCTAAAATATTAAGGGCCGGTTGTCTGATCAGTAGTAACTTTTTACTAACTCCCATAGTAAAAATGCTCTGCAGGTTGTTGATACATCAAATTTACTACTGTCAAAACATAGATGGAGATGTCTATAGGCACATCAAATAATCATGAAATATGCATTATCTGTAGATTTTTACACCTAGGTGTTCAAAATCTGTCACTTTGGTGGTGAAATTTTTTCATATCATGTGCTAATTAATGTACACATAAATATATTAAACGAGATCATCATCGGACGAACTTTCATCACTAAAATAACAGGATATTGAATGATTAATTGTCGTATACTGTATCAATGTATCAGATGACTCTTGGAACAGCTGTAAAAAGTCTGTCATATTTAATTATCGATTCTAATTTTTACTATTGGATATCGCAGAGTAAAATGAGTTTACTACGGAATGTACTTTTGAGAAGTAAATATTTTTTTATTAACGATCAAACAATCCGTTTTCGCAAAAAAAAATACTTTAATAACTTTTTTACTATAGTAAAAAGTTACTACTGATCACACAACAGTCGATTATTGTTTTGTGAAAAAAAATACTTGCCGATCCTTCCAAAGCATAACAAGCCGGTACATTTGGTCCCAACTGGTACGCCACTGTTGTGATCAACTCGTCAGTATTGAGGAGATGATTGCTCCCTATATTATAAAGAATAAAGCAGCCAGTACCGTACGTGGCCTTTGCTTCTCCTGGCTTCATACACTGCTGACCCAACAGTGCAGCCTGTTGATCACCCAGACATCCGGAAATCACAATGCCTTTGCAGGGTCCAGCCAAAATGGGACCATAAACCTTAAAAAAAAATCTATATAAATAATAGCTCAAAACTGTCAATGCATGCTTTTATAAAATAAGATTAAAAATATTCAGAGACATCTGCTCATAAATGCTTTTGTGGTGTCATATGTGGACTACTGTAACAGCATTTATGCTGGCCTGCCAATATTTCAGCTGGATAGATTACAATCCATTCTAATTGCGGCGGCATTCATTTATAAATTACGAAATTCAATGAATATTGTTCAAATTATTTTAATTAGAGCTTACAAGGGTGAGTAGAAATATATAATTCGCAATGCGCCGACAATTATTGTCGAAATAACAACAAATCTTATAAAATGCACTGCAGAATTTGGTATACATAAATATGGTATCTCTCAGTTCTCAGTTCGGCCGTGGTCTTGCGAGTTACGAACTCTAAGCGCGCCGATCGATTTAACGGAGTTTTACTGTATTATTTACATTTATCATTTGTACTAGACAAAATAATAAATTCAGAAAAATGTGATAAGCGATTTTCTGCAAATTCTTCAAAAGCAAAGATCTGCAATATTTTCACGGTGCTAAAGAGTGACCAAAAATTCCTATTAGAATAATATCAATGAAATCTGTAACATTACCATGTTGTTAGTATTTTTAAATAAATAAATACCTCGGAGCTGGATCTGATGTCTGGAAGTAATGAAAGAGGAATATCAAAAAATGAAAGAAGTTTATCATCCCACTTCAGAGTTGAAATGTTCATAAGCATTGTTCTAGATGCATTTGTTACATCGGTGACGTGTTTACCTGGAAATAAAATAGTCTTGACTGGGTACATAAAATTTAAAAAATATTAAATTTTATATTACGATGTTGCATAATTGGATGATTAAATTCAGAGATGAAGATGAACCAATGAAGTAAATTGGTGATACATTTATATTACTGGGATATTAAGATAAAAAAATAATTGAACTGTTGAATGTTTTGCGAATAGTAACAATATTAATACTTTACCAATCAAATTCCACAATAACCAACTGTCAACATTTCCAAAAAGACATCTCTCTTCTTCAACGGCTTTTTTAACATCCGCAACATTATCCATCAACCAATGTAGTTTCACCGCACTGAAATATGTAGCTATTCTCAGTCCGCACAAAGGCTGAAAAATAAATCAAAATAAGTCACAAAAATAAATTTAAGTTATAGGTGTAGTGATAAATTGATCTTATTAAATGCTCTTCTTAACAACCTATAAAAATGAAGGTAACATACTTGCATCATACAATTTAGGAATGATTTTAGGCACATATCATCGATGTTCAAAATTTATTATCATTATTAGACATCATTTGGCTTCTAAAACAATCTGAATTGAAAGCAATTTATTTGTTTTTTAAATGAGTGGAAGAAAAACTAAATGTGTACGAATATGTAATTAAAAATGATAACCTACTTTGAGAAAGTTTTCATTGCCATTGTGCGGCACCTTCACACTCATCAGTTTCTCAATTGTAGAAGTGGTTCTGTTGTCGAGCCACAAGATGGCATTGTAAATTGGTTTGCCTGTGAATTTATCCCACACTAATGTTGTTTCCCTTTGATTTGTTAATCCAATTGCTACAATATCCTGAAAATATGAATATTGTTTGTTCATACTTAATATGTACATACAATGAAAATGTGTATATTGTTTATTCAAAATAATGTGTAGTCCTGTCGCACTCCCTTATGTAATAACTGTAGGTGTGGTGTGCAAGTGTCATATATATATATATATAAAGAAGAGTGTCTGTTTGTTTTTTATACAAATCTAGTTTTATTCAGAGCTTGATGAAATTTTGCACACTTGACCTTCAAAACAAGAGGAAGGTCAGTGTCTACATGAGATTTCAAAAAACCATTCCCACCCCCCTTTCTCGCCCCTTAAAGTATAATTTTGTTACTTCTTGGTGAAATTTTGCACTTGACAATCAAAATAAGAGGAAATTTATTGTCTAGATGAGATTTTGATAAACCACCCCCATTCCCCTTTCCCATACCTTAAAGCAGAATTTTGGTACTTGTTGAAATTTCGCACATTTGACGTTCAAAATAAAAGGAAAATTACTGTCTACATCTAATTTCGAAAAAAAAGTACCCCCATTCCCCTAAATGAAATCTCTTCACTTTGTGTAAAGCCCGAGCAACGTCGGGTACTTCAGCTGGTATTTAATAAAAAAAAACATACATGTTCATATAAATGAAAAATAAAACAGCTAACTGATTATCTCTCAGCTAAGCTACCCCTTCAGGGCATTGAGCCTCTTCATGGATATTAATAAGACCAAGGTGATGACAAACCAGTAAAGCCTTCTACAAATTAGAATTGGTACAAATTAAATAGAGTACCACATGATGGCAAAGCTAAATGTAGCCCAAAGATTCACGGAGAGAACAATGTTGGAGATTTTTCTTTGCGAACAAAAGGATACATAGCCAAACTGAACTTGAAGACATAGAACACTACGGGGTAGCAAAGCTGAAATAGCGGTAGGCAGGGAATTTGATGAGACGAGGATAACAGATGGACTAACAAGATGATAAAAACTCGGACCAGAAGGTAAAATGTGGGCAGGCCGAAGGTCCGCTGGACTAATGACTTATAGGCAGTAGTGAACAGTGGACCCGCAATACCAGCAACAGAAAACCTTGTAAGGAGTTGAAACATATCCTGTACTGGACGCAAAGATACTAATGATTATATACAAATATTTTACATTATGAAAGACATTGTCAGGTTTCTCGAGAATCCAAATTCTTTGGCAGGATAGTGTATACATAGTACTTTGATTGGATACGCTAAGATAATGGAAATTCTTATTGTAATACAGACATCATTTTTGTTTTTTCCTTCATATAAATCACCTTACAAATAGCATGTATTATATAAGATAATGGAAATTAATTAATAAATCAATGTAAACCTGTGCACTGCCCCCTAAAGCCTCCAATTTCTTCATGGCCTCCTCTATGCACTGCTCCACAACTTCCAATATCCTCATGGGATCCTGTTCTACCCATCCTTCCTGAGGTTTCAGCTGCTCTAGTTCTATTTGATGAAATGTAACCACCTCAGAGGATCCCACTTTGAATATAATAAACCTAGCACTAGAGGTTCCCTCATCTATGGCTCCAACCAGTGGTCCAAAAGGAGAAGGCATTCTGGAAATAGATATTAAATCTCAACTCTATAATGCCATTTAACAGCACTCGAACGTAGTAAACTATATACTTAGTAAGAGTGTGTATGCTCAAAGAAAGCCTTACTAGTATATACACATTGGCAGTAATATGGCAAAGGAATCTATGGAAAAAAACTTTTGTTCAAAACATTGTATTTAACCATGATTCATAACAAGTCAAAAGAGTACCCTAAATAAATAAGATAATAATAAATAAAATAATAATAAATAGATAAAATAATGATAGACGTATAAAAAAATATTATAGTATTGCAAGATTGTCAATAGAAAGACAATAAAAAAAACTTTATTTTTTCGATAGATCCACCGTTACATGCGAATTAACTAAATTAATATTTGTAATACATTTAATTATTACAATTAGTCATGGATCGGAAGAGGACAAAGGACAAAGATAATGAACAAGAAATTATAATAATTGACAGTATTTCAAATGTAAATACACATTTTCAAAATTAAATTGTTAAAATCCAATCACATAAATTTCAACTTAAATCATTTTTAGACCATATTTTTGACTATAATTTGAGTATTTTAGAAAACTAATAAATCACAAAATAAATACATAAAACTGTTATTATGAATGACTTCTTCAAGAAAATAATAAACCTTAATGTGATTTGTACAAATTAAAATTATAAGCAACACATAAATTATCAACGGATTGAGATATGCTACAATTTATAATTAATGTCGAGTTCACATTATGAACTATCTATGAAGGATTATATTATCTGTCATTCATAACTAATAACTGAAAAATAGTTTAACTGTGAAGATTCTTCCGATTTTGATATTAATAATGAACCAAACAATCCTTCATTACTATCTGACGAATGTGAAAACCTGCACACACAGTTTATTTGTGGGAAAAACAAATAATTAGTTAATGTCACATGATGCATGATGCACACCTACTTTTCAATTTTCTACGGCCTCTGGAGTCCGTGATACGATTGAACGATACAATAAATATAAACGAATTATAAATAATCTACGCCTATTCAAAACAAAACTCAGAAATCAATCAGTATTCTAAACTCCGAATGTGGATAACTAGTTTCATTAAAAAATATGTACAAAATACACCCTAAAGGCGCGATATCACGTTTGCCCGGACAAGTTTTCACCCCGTCAAAAATTAATATTTATTCGGTAACTTGTTATTTTACGAAGTTCAAATACATATTTTTAAAGCTTTTATTTCTGTAAACGTCAAAATTGTAAAATTTTGACAGCTGGTTGTACTTACTTGGCGGTCAAAATAAATATATTGTTAAAATGTTTGTAACTTATTACTGATAAAAATGTATAGATGGCAGTGAGTAGTCTTCACAATGGAGATTCAGAATACGTTGTCACCTACAATGTGCATAATCTGCATATTTATTATAATAACGATGAATTCAGAATAATTTGAAGGAGAAACCTAATTTTTTTTATATTTCATCCCAGAATTTTTTTTAAATATTGCCACACAAATTGTAATATTGACAACTATTTATTAATTTTAGCATTATTTGTAATAAAAAAATTCCTACGTATGGAATTATTTTGATTTACCTTGCGATTTGGAACACAGTGCGTCGAAAATAACTTCAGCAATAACGCAATCTACCAGGTGAAAGAATTTATGAATGGCTCAAAGTACACTCTTCAAGAAACGAGATATATAAGGCGATGATAAAATCTGCATATTGCAATGGGGGTCAAAGTATTTACTCACTGTTGCTTCAAACATAATCTTAAAACCTATACCCTTTACCAAAGTGCAGAGCGACTCATTAAATGTATCATCAATATTTCGTTGTTATCTTTAAATTATTTTATCGATAAGCCAAGGCGTTCAGTAGGTGACACAAAGTTTAAATTTGAGAGAGGATGAATAGAAATGAACACGCATCTTTAAATGTCACGTAATATATTATAAACATACCATCAAGTAAATAATTAATAATAATAATATTTTAGTTACATAATCATAGACATAATACAATACTACTGGACCAAGCATTAAAACTGTCAAAGCGAGCCAACATAAAAAACAGCTGATCTGGGGCAAAATCCAAACAAACGCTAGTGAAATACTATTGAATATTGCTGAGAATCTTATTTTATTTTATATATTCTGTGAATTGAAGGTAAGTTGTGTGTCTTCTGTAACATATCTAAAGATATTAGTGCTTAAAGCATAATTTATAAGAATGTTATTAGATTCCATTTGTAACTTTCAGAAGATAAAATGGTTAATTCATATGATGCTTACAATTGTTGATGCAAATAGGATACGACGTTGTGCGCCATGTGATTTGAATCGGGGTTCGTTTAGGAGTCATGATTCGATTAATCGAACACGTATCGTGCTCCTGATCGCTCGTCAGAACGACACCCCGCACTCTAATGGAATGTTCGCTTCGCGACCCATCCATCAGATATCACGCCTTCATCAGTACCATGGTTATAGGAAGAACACAGGTGAATATGAACACACGAAAAATACACAAATTAGACATTTATTAAATGCACATTTACAATCACGGGTAGGTGGAAATATTTATAACTGTGGGAAGGTTGGTTGGTGTTCTGGTGAAAACCATTTTTATTCGCACATGTTTGTTCTCATCGGGGAGAAGCCACCGAGTGCAAGAAACGACACAGATGGAAAAACGATGTACGGTTAGTGAAAGGTGAGAGTCGGGATGCGCATCTGCGGTCCGATCGGTTCGGGTACTGAGCGCCGATAGTTTGGCCGACCGCTTCTTCCGCTGCATGTGTTGGTGCACATCTCTTGATTTTAAAACTAAGCTAAACGCTTGTGCGATGAAAATAGGACTAACTTGCTGGTGTCCTGGAACGAGGAGCGAATCTCCGACCACTAAATCATTGAGTCAGCGTCCTAACCACTACACCAACAAGATTGATTCTTTTATTTCTGAAATATGATAATGCTGGATTTTGTTTCCGCCGTTTATTAATCAAAGACCATGTCCAAGGCGTAGATATCTTATAACTCGTATAAATTATAACCTTTTAAAACAAATTCAGATTTATGCCTTGAATATAAATAAGTAGATGTCAGAATTTTTCACTCTTTCAAGGACTATAATACTCTTACCTCAATGACACACCACTATGTATTGTTATAAATATGTGGCACACGAACCAACATTCCCACAAATATTATGTATTAATATGTTAGTACATGTTAAAACCCCAAAATGTGTTTATATATATCAATAAATAAATACTGATTCTGCCATGTGATCTTGTTAATATTACAAAACTACTAACATTTATAGAAAAGCAATCCATATCGGGGAAGATTACAAGAATCTCAGGTCTATCCTTTCCTTACTCAATTTTAAGTATACAATATTGTCTTAAAACAATTGTAAAATATTATGTATAGCTATTATACACTGTAAACTTTCAAAACAAATTCAATTTCCTGCCTTAGATTTTGTTTCATAAAATAACGTTTTTCCTTGAAAATTAGAATTTCCGCCACCATTTGCCCTGGGTCACGTGATTTCTTGAACAAACTGTGTTGACGCGCAGGCTGCTATGCGGTGCGCTCATATACGCGGTCCATTAGTATTGTATTATGTCTATGGTTTACCCGTTGCCCCATACGATCATAGACAACCACCATAAATAAGAGAGCATTGGTGATCGACGATTGACAATATAGTTACCATAGAAAAAAGGTATATTAAGTATATCTCCAAAGTATATCTCTTATCTATGTTTATCAACTGGTACGATTGAGTGATACAACCGTAATTATTCATTTTCATAATGTCTGGATTTACGGAAAGTGCTCTTATTAAAAAACTTCACGATTTGAATCCGAGTCAACAAAGTATTCAGACATTATCCTTGTGGCTAATTCATCACAGAAAACACCATGCCACTGCCGTGAAGATATGGTTCAAAGAGCTTCTGAAAAGTAAATAAACTAATATTTTTGTTTTTTTACTTCTTTAATATGATGTACACAAAAGTATGTATGCTTAAGAACTTTGTTCACACAAAAAATGACTTTATAGTTTATTTATATTTTTAAGGTTAAAAATTTATTTCTCGGAGTGGAACTTCTACTATCAACTGTTTGTTTATTGGAAAATCGTTTTTCTCTTTACTCTTATGACTACTTTTTTTATTGGTCATTCACCAATCATTGCTATCATTTGGTAGTGATAAAAATCCATCTTCCAGTATTACCGAAATTGGTAATCAGTTAACAAATTTGAATCGTTCAAGTACCAACAACATATTCGTTTCCTTTTTTTGTTTTATTTGGGATATCACTAGCTGTGCTTATTTGCTATAATGATGGTTTAATTTTTTGCTTCTTTTGATAAATGTAAAACAATGATGTTTAAAACACATATTTGATTTAAGCTCTTTGGCAATTGTGTGTATAGTACATATTTTAGTAGATTTATCATTATTGTACAAAATTGTTAACTGTGCAATAGTATACTCAGAAGTCTCGAAAAGCTTGGCTTCCGTATATGTTCTTGGTTGATATGACAGAAACTACCATTTCTTAATTTCAAACTATGGTTATAATTCTTTAGTACCGATATCGAATAGTACAGGTATTGCTAGGTGTATTAAAATTTTATGAAGCCAATTACAGTTGATTATGCAATAAACTTATTAATTACCTCATTGGCTGGTTTTCCCATCGTAATGTGCAATAAAATAATATGATATTCTAAAATTCAGAAACAACGTTAAAATGTATATGTGCCTACATAACATTTACATAATATACATACAAGAAATTTGTCTGTTTACAGTCAAATTTTTAAATTTCTGACATACACATTTATCATTTCACATGTCATTTTATAGATCTTCATAATATGAAAATTAAAACGAAAGCATTTGTTTTTAGTTCTATATGTTTTATTTATTCGCAATGTGTTTTGCCTTACGAGGCTCTATGTAATATATAATAATATTTCATGAAATACAGACCAAACAACGAGCAGTCTTTTAATATACATCCTGCTTGTAGAAAGCGTATGTTTAGCAGACATGTTTTGTTTAACAATCTGCCAGCGACATTACAGGAAGTTTAACACATATTCCATTCTCATAACTTATTACCTCTCAAATAATTGGATTGAATGTATTCATTAAAAGTTGTCAAATTGTTCTTGCTATGAAAATGTTTTATGAAAACCCTCAATAGTGTGTATTGCCAAAATGTTTAGTAATTGGTGCAGTAGTGCCATAAATAATTTATGTATTTATTTCCAGTTAGAGATGGAAAGCAGCTAACATTCATGTATTTGGCCAATGATGTTATACAGAACAGCAAAAAGAAGGGGCCGGAATATGGCAAGGAGTTTGGTGATGTGTTGAAGCGAGCGTTCGAGCACATGGCAGATACCGGTATGGATGAGAAGACAAAAAATACTCTGGGAAGGATTCTCAACATCTGGGGGGAGAGGGGTGTATATACTGGAAAGCAGATCGAAGAGTTTAAAATAGCTGGTGGGTACTTTTATAATATTATCCATTTTATTTTGAGTTGTTATTCTGCTGCAGTTGAGAGGAATCAACAAAATTTAAATTTTCAGATTGATGTGCTATTAATGTTTTCATGTATGTTAATATCAGGCTCATGATGTTACACTATGGGTGATACATCTAATTTTGTTGTTTAAAGAAAATTGATAAAAAAAAGAAGAAAGTGAAAAAATAATTCCTAACAAACTTGTATATAAGTAATAATTATTTGCGTTTAAACACTACCAGCCCTCTACATTATCTGATGTTTTTTCCCCAGCTCAAGCCGTGTATAAAAGGCGTAAAAGCAAACTATATTTTGTTTAGTTGTCTCAATGAAAATATTATTGCCATGTTTAAATGTAACGTTTGCTTTTAAATGATGTATGTATATATATAAAAAATATATACTTGTAATATGTGTTGTACAAATTCAGTTTTATGACGGATGTAATTTGTGAGAAGAGTTTAGTAATGATGTAAGTGAAATATAGCAGTGTGTTAATATGTTCCTAAATGCACAAATGTGACAAGTGATGGTCTCCAAATATATCGACATGGGTCAAATGTTTAATTCCTTGCAAAAATCATACACAAAATATCAAGTATGGCACAGATTATATGTCTACAAGTGCCACTAAGTTGTATAGAAAAGTGTCCGAGGCCATTGAAAAGTGATAGAAAAGTATTATGTTTATTTTTATTGATGAATATAAACATAAAAATAGATTATTATTTCTGCAAAGTGTCTCATGGCCGTCGAAACACGCGATAGAAAAGTATCATATCTATTTTTATTGATAAATGAATATAAAAAACAGATTATTGCTTCTGCAACAACAGTAATGGATAGTCGCTAATTTAAAATACTAGGCTACAGATGGCCAATTAACAGTATTAACGATATTATGCCACACATACAGCAATAATAATTATTATTATTACACATAGAAATTTTTAAGTTCAATTCAAAAGGAATTTTCTCGAGGCAAATTATAGATATCTTATAGAGACAAAGCTATTATATTATATGGAAAATATGGGTATTGCAGGGCTTATGACCTGTCTTCGGCTGGCTTAATTGATCACTTTATACAATGTAACGTTCACCATTTCACCCAATCAACCGCAAATCAAATTTTTGGAAGTTGTATGTCTATACAGATAAGTAATATAGCTTTCAATATTTCTTGTATTAGATTCTCATTATCTGTGCTGTTTCAGAGATATTAATATCAAATTTCAGTCCATAGATGGTGACAGTGAAGTTGTAGTTATTACTTGAAGTGTTTCTACATGGTAGCATATATACAACTTCCAAAAATTTGATAGATATGGCGGTTGATTGGGTGGAATAGTGAATGTTAAATATTTACTCATCGAAAGTACATTCAATAGTAAACTAATTTTACTCTCCACTCACTGATTATCTTTGACTTTAGTAAAATTGACGTTCGAACAACCTGCAAACTTTTTTACCATGAGTGATGATAAAAAGTTATTATGGTCAAAATTTTCTACTGATCGAACAACCAGCCCTAAGTTCCCTGATTTTACTAACTACACTTCACCTGGTTGGATTTGACTCTTTCCACCGTCATTTGAAAGTGTCATTATTCATAAAGAACATGTGTGTATGAGATGATATTTGTATGTGGAAGGTAAACCCAGCTCTGTGAACAATGTATTAAATAATGTATGTATAACATTTTGACTTTCTCTTAGTGAAAATTGAGCTGAGTGCTGGGATCAATGAGCCCGGGCCTGTAGAGGTTTCTACAGCCACTGGAAAAAATGATTGTAATAATATTTTTATTATACTTTAATTAGATTCTGCACCACTAATACTTATACTTTTGCTTATTTACAATTTGGGTGTTCAAGCTTTGAGTGATGACATTTTGGTTATGTTTTGTGAAATTTTATGCATTTAGTTATATTAGCATGGTAAAGTAATACTTGCTAATTAAAATTTTGTTTTTAAATAGTTCTACATTGTGTATAATATATAACATATTCAATATTCATATAGATTATATCTTGTATATGCCAAATATATATATAGCTAAACCTCGTTATTTCCAAACGCATGCGATAATTACTAAACTGTTTATTATATGTTACTAAAACTGCATCACAAAATCAATATTCATTAAAAAATAATCTAAATGAAAACTATTTTACATGTTAATTGCGGGCACCTAAAATGCAGGACATTTAAAAATTGTAAGAGATGCACATACACATGTTTTATTTTGCTTCTGTTTATGACGATAAAATAAAATATCTTACGAGCAAAAATTGTTGGTTTTCAAAGTTTATCAAAGGTTAGCAAAGATTGTTTGGCTAGGAAATATTAATATTTTGTATTTCATATTTCAAAATACTGAATATAAATATGAAAAACCATTTTGTTTGAAAATAATATTATGAATAAGTTTTATTGTACATATATAAAATGATTTATCTAAATCTTGGGTAAAATTCAATGTTATGTTATTGTGAGCATTAGAAAATTAAAATATTTAAATCATAAAAGGCAGGAAATGGTCCGTATTTATAAAATGAATATGAAGAGAAATAAATATAGAGTGAAACCGTCTTAATAAGTGCCCCTTTGATAAGTTTAATTCTTCGGTCCCGAAAAAGTCCCATACAAATTACATATTTTTTTATGCTTAATACGTTTTTCTATTAATAAGTTAAGCCTAAGAAATTGAAATATTTATGACAAAACTCAATTTATCTATACAAAAAACCTTTGTTTTTCGGCACAAGAAATTTTGGTTGACATTTCTATAAATGAATGTGGTATTCTTCAATGGGTGTAATAAAATTTGGGTTTTGCCCGATCATAAGAGATCTATCCACTGACAATAATAGTGATATTTAAATAGGCCAATAAAATTTACTGCCTTGCTTCGACAAAATAAGGAATAGTTGCCGCCGCCGTAAATTATTTGCATGTGCCGATAATTCTCACAATACAAGGTAATATAATATCTTGTTTTATTTTTATTAATATTTAACTTTAATTCGCAAACATTGCTGGCTGAAAAACCCAATTCTTAGAATAGCTTAGATTAATAGTTGTTTTACAGCAAGCTTATCCTTTCAGAGAACAAAATAACACATTACTCTAATTGTACACTGTTCTGCCTTCAATGTTTTGGGAATTTAAAATATTGTATTGTTTCATTAACACTTTTTAAATATATCAATACATTTTCTATAATATAATATATGTATAAATAATACGCAACTAATCAACAATTTTTATGCAAAATATTTTTTTTCTTATTGTTAGATTTAATTCATGAAATTATTTAAAAAAAAATATATATATTATGATTGAAATCTGATAATGTTCCGTTTTCGGATATACCATACCCCGTTTCATTGGGTGCTTAGCATTTCTGGTGTATATTGAGAATATGTAACTTCTTGGATTTTTACAAAAAACATGTTTTCCAGTAGAAACAAATTCGCAATGGCGAATACGGCCACTTTTTGAATGGTACTATGGCAAAGAAGGCAACTTCTAGAAGTTACCATATTCGTAATTGCGTATTACGACCCAAGGTTGATTTTAGCTGTCAAAAACTTTGCATCTTTAAAGTATAATTAGTTTTTTTTTTATATTTGTGACCCAACCATTTTTTTTTTTTGAAATCATAGCACACCACAACTCTACCGAAAAACGTGCCTTTTGCAAAAATCTCTGTTACTGTTTTTTCAAGTTTAGCCGCATTTCTTGACAAATAAAATTACTAATGTGTTTTGGGACTGATGATTAGTGCCTTCCCATGGTATAACAAGATACGTACCTATTTGAAAAAAATTGACAAAATCAAAACAGAGCATTTAAATATGAATTAACTTTGAAAAAATTTATCATGCTGATTTTTTTGTTTGCTTGAACTTATTGTGTTTTTTTACATCAGAGCAAAATATAATAAATAAACGAAATAAAAAATAATACAGTAAAACCGCGATATAACGAAATCCAAGGGCCCAAAAAATAAAAATTCGTAATAACGAATTCCCACATATAACGAAATAAATAAAAAAAATCCTACTATATGTTACGCGCCGTCGCAAAAAAATGTTGCGCGGCTTCAAAAAAGATCGCAAATTCTGCAAACAAAGGAGGAAGAAGGCCATAGGGAACTGAATACCTACAGATTTTTAGTAGTTTTGTTATTAAAACAGATAAGCAAATGGATAATCAAAGGAATTAAATTAAGAACAGAACCTATTCAACACCAATTGAAATATATTTTTGTAAATTCCAGAATATTGCAAACACAAAACAATATTTTAATTGTGTTTAAATGTAGAGCCGCTTCAAACATAGTTTTGGGCAAAAAACATAAAAAATAATTCAAAAATAAAAATTTGACAGTTGAATCGCGGCATTTTTATAAAATGAGTCGTATATAAATTACGAAGGTACTTACCGGTAACGGCGGCAACCACTTCAAAATATGATACTATGAACCCAAGAAGAAGTTTGAATTGTTTGACTACCTTGTCGGCAGACCGCCGCGCACCGCCGAAAAGGCCATAAAACCGTTCGCATACGGCAGATGCAGCGGCGCGGCTTTGTAAGTGCGAAATAATATTTTCATATTTTAAAATTTTTTTATTTCGTTATAAATTTACGTAAATGTATTGGAATTTTTTGTACGGGACAAAAATGATTTTGTTATAAATATTAACGGGATTTCGTTATATAAATGCATTTTTGTATGAAAAATTGGTTTTAGGGACTAAATTTCGATTTTTTTTTCGATATACGTCATTTTTCGCTATATCGGGTTTCGTTATATCGCGGTTTTACTGTATTGCAATTCAAAATATTAATTACGGATAAAATAATATATTTTTGCATAAAGTTCGGGCCTGCCAATCGGGCGCTTTCAATGATTTTTCCTAAAATGAGCTGTAAATGAGATTCAGTAAGTAATTTCTTCAGTAATAACTGTAATAAAAGTAAGTAATAACTGTACGTTTTCTAAGACAAGTAAAAAATTACACTTTGTAAATAGAAGTACACGAGATAATAAAATAATGTCCGACTTATATGTAATATTTTTTTTCATATTTGATCTACTAAGCAAGACCTATCCTTTACGATAGAAAAAGCGCCGAATAATTTTAATTTTAAAATCATTTTTGCCTTGTCCTTGATTATACTATTATATATTGCTACGTCGGTTTATTTTATTTAGGTAGTTAAATTAGTGTTTTAATTTTATTTCAGATTTAGTTTTCTTTTAATATTATTTATTTGATATTTTCTAGCATTCTTTTTGCAGTTTAGATAGCTGTCCTTTTTACTTACTTTTATGTGTACTTTGCAAACATTTCTAAAAGTATTTTTAAATAATAAAACATTCTTAAATTATCGTAATAGAAATGCAACTTTAGTTAAAATGCAAAATTAGATGTCAAGTGTAAATAATGTGTAAGAATATTGAAATCCTGCTTAATAAGTTTTAATTTGCTGCTCCACTGTTGGTTGCTGTTTCACTGTATAACTATGATTTTTCATTTGGGAAAATTCAATTGGAATCAAGTGGTGAAAAATAACATTTAATACAGATGCAATTGTCTAATTTTATAATATTCTTCCTGTGACTGAAGGCTTTGCTGGTAAGGTCTGACGTTACTGCGCTGCATGAGATCCATTGGAAATGGCAGAGTTCCCCCGGCTCCCGGTGCTATATGCATATTGTTATTTTTATAACCTTCATCCCCAAAATATATATAATTTTTTAATTTTCCTCATTTGATTTTCACCATTCTTCTTCCATGTCCCTCGGAAAGTATAATTTAGTTCAGTGGAATGACTTTGTTTTTTTCTTTTCGTAATAATTACTTTGTTACTTATAGCGAATCGGGTCTTCACACTGGAATAAATGCATTATTATTATTATTATTATCATGTAATTCTGG
The DNA here is from genome assembly GCA_031772225.1 of Eubasilissa splendida. Classification (NCBI taxonomy): domain Eukaryota; kingdom Metazoa; phylum Arthropoda; class Insecta; order Trichoptera; family Phryganeidae; genus Eubasilissa; species Eubasilissa splendida. Next base: position 2,711,751 of record CM062854.1, on the reverse strand, counting down.
AGTTCTCGCCATATAGTTGTAGTATGTATTTGAAAATTTCTGAATGGTCTGAAAACGTATTTTCAATTGTGTTTACTAATAATGCCGAAACTAGAATTTATCTATTGTTTATTTTATTTATTAACATATATGGATCCACGGCAGAATAAATTTTATTATCAATTGAGCATAAAATATGGTCTAAAATAGTTTACTTTCATGAAATGTAAATATTAAGATTGTTGTAAATAGAATTAAATTTCATTGTTATTTGAATGTGACTGTCAAATAAGACAGAATTAGGAAAATATCAGGTGCGGTATAAAATACCATGTTCAGTTTTGGATTCCTGTCATATTTAAAAAAAAAGGTAAGATGCGTACACAAAATACATGTCACATCAATATTTTTACTATTTTCAAACTAAGATAAACGCTTGTGCTATGAGAATAGAACTAACTTGCTGGTGCCCTGGAATGAGGCTCGAACCCCTGACTAGATCACTAGGCCAGCGTCTTAACTACTAGACCAACAAACTACTCGATATCTGTTCTGAATAGTGCCAATCTAGAATCCAAAATTAAGGAAAGAAAATAACTATCTTGAGCCAGTGCTCATCTTTTCATCAACTCATCACCAAACTGCTTACGCCCTGGGCTGTGGTCTCATTCTTTCTTGGGTTTAAGATGTGTCATACAATGTGAGGTGAACTTAATGACTCATCACCAAACTGCTTACGCCCTGGGCTGTGGTCTCATTCTTTCTTGGGTTTAAGATGTGTCATACAATGTGAGGTGAACTTAATGACTCATCACCAAACAATTTTGGGTTCATGTTTGGTCATGCAATATGTAATTATTCTTATCATTATCAAATTAATCAATTGAATAAATATGGTGTCAAATAATATTCCGAACCAAATTTTTATAACAGATATGTTTTCAGTGGATCCCACCGATCAAACTGCAGCAAATATCAAACCGAAGAAAAGGAAGGCTGACCACTTTGAGAACAACAATGACAAACGTTTGAGGAATGGAGAGAGAGAGCGCACTGTGAGCGAGACAAAGGTAGAGGTGGACGGCTTGATAGAGACACATGTTACCTTGAGTCCCAAAACTCCACCCGGTGATCCGCCGGAGCCCGAAGAACTTATCAAGGTGAGATTCTTCAAAGTTCTCCCTAATATCACCATATCATTCTGCAGTGGCGTGCATTAAGCACTGGTCACTTAGGTTATGCTGGTACTAACAATGCTGTCCAAGTGCAATGAATTGTACTGTTTGCTAATGGTTGAACTGGAGGCACTATGCCCGGTAAGAGATACAATACTTCGAAAGCGTTTGTTGTTGTAAGTAAGTACAGTAGAACCGCGTTAATTCGAAGTTCAAGTTATAAAAAAAAAGAATTTGTATTACGTGGAACCCCGTTAATAAGAATATCAAGGGATCAAAAAAAAAAATTAATTACAAATTTCGCAATGCGATTGCGTAAAAAAATCGCAAAAGTCGTGAAAAAAACCGCTAATTTCGTAAAAAGCATACATATTTTGGCATATTTCGCGAAATCTCAAAAACACTATTTATTATGCTAATATAAAATCCTAATGTAATTTATTATATGTATGTACTACTAAAACTAATCAGGGTGAATATTAGATCTACTTCTTAATAAGTAAAGATCCTATCTTAAAATGTTCTCATGAAATTAAACAATCATTAAATAAAGTACACAATAACTAATGCACTAAATTAATAATAATAAGAACAAATTTAAACATTTTTAATTGTCAGACATGTTTCGGCTTGAAAAAAACGTTTATTTTCCTTGTTTCATTTTTTGATACTCGAAATTTGAATCACTGGAAAAATTTCTCGTGAAATAATAAGATAAGTTAACAATAATGTCATTCAAGAAAAATTAAGATTATTAACATAACACAGTTATTAGAAATACAATCGTTCATAAATAGGTGAAATAATACGAAATAAAAAGTCGTCTCTATTCTGTGGTGCAGTAGCCAACTGAAGAAAGCACACCCAGAATTCCCCCATTTTCGCGACATAATTATATACATAAAGGAGGTTGCACATACAGTAACACGCGCATTGTGTCAGCAGGTATCGCTAAATACATAAAGCACGCGTCAAACACGCATTGCTAATATTTAACTTACTCATAATTTTTGAATTATTTGAAGTAAATATGTATTGATTTATGATGCGAGTCTGAAAATTAGTTTGTACTACATGTTAACAGGATTTTCGTGTTAAACAGGTTGATTATTTATGAAACTAACAATTTGGGTCTTGGAAGTGTTTGAAAATTTTGAATTATATCGAATTTTTAATAAAAGGCGTTCAAATTAACGCAGTTTTACTGTATTTTTTCTATTCTTGAAAAATCTTAATTATATACTAGGAAAATTCTTCTTGTTATTTAGCGAAGTGTTAAAAATATTATAATTTAAAATATGCCATGTGTATAATTTGATAAAGTGCATACTTTCAAATCCAAATGCGAATTTGCATTGTGTAATTGAAAACATTTTTCAACACGTCAGTTCGAGGGAAAATGAAAGGAAAATGAGAGGAAAATTTAAGTTTAGGAAGATTATTATGTAAAATTTTCCAAAACACGTGCACAGGTTTATTTGTTATTTCTAAGTTCTTCCACTTCATGGTTCTAGTTAACACACAAACTTTGAATTACGTGTTTACACATGGACTTGAATATACATACTTAGCTAATAATATATAAAATAAATATGTAATTTAGATTTATTTCTCAGAAATTATAGTTGTGCCCAGTTAACCAGTTATGGTTAAATATGTTTTAATCTATGGATTTTGATATCTTGACATATGAACGCCAATCTTTGCTTAGTGAATGTTTTCATAATTTGCGCCAATTTTGTATGAGAAGATTTTATATAGAAATATAATACTGAAGTACATCCTTTCGAATATCCTCCCTTTGGTGTAATGATCCAATCAATTAGATAATATCAGCTCGTTCAAATCATTACACAGCTTGGAAATTTGTTTGTTTATTAATGCAATATTTTTTAATAGTATAAAGAATTGTAGATTGTAGTTTGCTGAGTTAGCGAGCTATCTTTTATGGAATTTAAGTTCTTATTGCAGGCTCTGCTAGAATTGGAAAACAGTGCCTCGAGTGATGCGGCTGTAAGAGAAAGAATTGCATCATTACCTCCGGAAGTTTCTGAAGTGCAACTTCTATCAAAACTTGAAGGTAAACTAATTTATAATATAACATTTACTCATTAGTACATACATTTTACACGGTGATTTGTATCGTGGTTTCTCTGTCTTTCTGTAACATAAATACATTTATTTCCTTAGACAAGGAATCAGCCCTGAAACTATCTGCACTAGTAGCTGCGGCAGTGGAGCTGTTAGCGGACTACAATGCCAGACTGTCAGCTGAGCTGGAGCGGCGCCGCAAGCTCGCTGCGGCTCTCAGGGATTTTACACAGGCACAGAAAGATCTCACTTCACAGGCGGAACAGAGACTAGAGGTAAATTTCACTTTTATATGTAACTTGTGTCCCAATCCAAATTAAAGTCTCATACCGAGTGACCAACATGATAGTCCTATTTTCACAATGTAAATGCATGTCTATTTTAAAAACAAAATCTATTTTGTTTTTGGTCATATTCTTCTGAAGACTGTTAGATTAGCTATGCTATTGTCGGCACACATCAAGAAAACAAGATAGTCAAACATATTTTTATGTTTGCTAATTTTCAATTTTTTTTAATTCTTAGGAAAGCGAACAAATATCTTTCCTTACAGTGTCTATACGAATACTATATATGTAATATATTAAAATAATTTTTTTCCTAAAGGCATATATCGAGAATATGGTCCTTCTCAGAAATTTACAAAAATTATATTTTCCTGTAGAATTGAATGCCATGATTTATAAAAATTGAAAAAAAAAATTATCCGGTCGCAAGTATTTAGTCATAATAATATTTTTAAATTTTCACCATACACTTTGACATATGTAACGCGTTATCTGTGGATATGATGTATTCACTCAAATCATAGACAAGCCAGAAACATTATGAATATGAAATTCTGAGATTAACTAACTAACTTAACTTAACCTAACTTAACTGAACTAAAACTAATTTAAGTCAAATAGTATAAAAATTAAATATCGGAAAACATGCATTTTGTAAAAAATCTTGGAATTTAATAATTAGTTATTAATTTCCTCTGCCTAGTGAGAATTTTCACTTAAATTCCATTTGTCCCTTAAGTGAGGGTCATCTGTATACTAATACGTTCATATGTTTTCAAAAGGTGTCATTGACTCTTTAAAATTCTTGAGAGCATGATATTTTTCAAAGGTCATCTGAAATTTAATCAATACATTCTGTCCAAGCACCATCGATCCGGAATAAAATTGCTTGTCAACCACATAGTTGTAAAATATGCAAACTTAACATTAACAAACCTCTATTTTCACATTTTAAGACATGATAATTGTTCTAAATATAATAAACACAAAACTAAAAGATATGATTGGCTTTAATTTAAAATATGCCAAGTGTTGATATTATATTATTGTTTACAAATTAATAGACTTCATTTTTCAGGAGTATAATGAAAAACTTCAAAAAATATATGCGGTTAGAACAGAGATCAAATCACATTTGGAAAATCTCCCCGATGTGACGCAGCTACCTGATGTGACGAGCGGTCTGGCACCCCTTCCCTCTGCCGGTGACCTCTTTAGTCTCCACCACCGCTGAGATGACCCATGACCGGCGGTGTGACTTCTCACCGTGGTGTTACCCCACTTTGCAAGATCCCTAGGAGGTACTAGTGGATGTGAAAGACAAAAACTGACTTAGTGATTGAATGTTAAAGTGAATTTATTTAACATTGTTATGTTTAAATTTTGGTTATCATTTCTAACTTGGAAACGGATTTTCCTTGCTTTACGTCAAAAGCATTGCTCTAGAATAAAAGTTTTATATATACTGTACCTCATCAGTACTGTGGCAAACGATTGTGAAAGTTTCTTCAAGAATTAGACCGCAGGTCTTAATTATAGGTTCTGGATAAACAAAATATGGTTGATTACTTTTAATTTGTGTGTGTCCATAACTAAGAATGTTTAATTGTTGACAATAAATGTTTTTCAAAAAATATCTCCTATTAGAAATATTGAAGACTTGATGAAGTAAACTTTAGGAAAGCTATTTCCAATTGATGAAAATGTTAGTTCACATTTTGATGTGAAAAAAATCTTGATTTTGACCAAATTATTGCCTGATCTACAGAGAAATTGTGTCTAAAGCATATTAATTGTTACAATTTATTAAAAAGTTATGCACATATAGCTTATGAATATTTTTTTGAAGAAAAACTTTGTTAATTTGAAATTCAACAAAAAAATTTGAATCGTACATTTTCTTTCTATTTGAAATTCTTAAAAATTGTACTAAAGAAAAAGGTTCCTACTGATCACACACCCGGCCCTAAGTTTGTAAATGGTCACAAGTTGCAGGTTTTTCTATTTGACTTGCTGGTATTTGTCCAGTTAATTCATAAGTTCATGCAAACCATCTTATTCCAGACATTTCAACCGACTATCATATTTTCTTATTGCTGAGTACGCATTATGGGCCAATTCCAAAAATCTTGGAATCCTTAAGGCTTACCTCAAAAAATAATTCATATTTCTACACTTTTTACGAGAATGTGTTTATTATTTATTTATGTCAGAAGTTATACAATAGATTTGACTTTTTTAAAAACTATGACTTAGATAGGACCTTTACACTAATGTAAAACCAATAAACTGAATGTTATTTACCATAATTAAGAAAATACAAGCATTATAAGAAAGACTGCGACCATTAAATTTATCACGCGTGCCACAAAATTGCCTTAATATAGAAAATTCTTGCATATACGAAATGTATTTTCAAAAAAAGTGTGAATTGCGTGAAAATACGAAATATGGGTGTACACAAATTAACGGAGTTTTACTGTAGTTTTAAAAAAAAGTCATTCTAATGTATGACTTCTGATATAAATGAATAATAAAAACCCTTAAGGCACGACTTGCAATAATAATACATATTTTCGCGTTTTTTTACGAAAATGTAGGTTTATTCAATAGATTAGACTTTTTTTTCAACTATTACTTAGATTGGACCTCTACATTAATATAAAACTAATAAACTGAATGTTATTTGTCATAATTAAGACGATACAAATATTATAAGAAAGACCGCGACCATTAGATGCATTTTAGGCATGGTACGAAATTGAGTCAATATGCTAAATTAATGCATTAACGAAATATATTTTCTTATATCTTGAAGCCAAGATTACGGAGACAAATCTGTAGGAAACCAAATTAGCAAAATGTTAAAAATGAATAGAGTTATAAATCATTCAATTTACAGTACATTTGATGAATTTTTGACGTTTTTAAAATACTTTGTTTTAGTAAAAACATATGTTTTTAAAAAATATACTATATTTACTCACATGCTTTGAGGCTTAACTACTATTTAAAATTAAGTTTAATATCAGAAACACAATAATCATTTTTTAAATAATATATTTCCAGTCTTATGAAATACGATAATTTTAATTGCCTATCGATCTTTCAATACGCCGTTAGATCCGGCCACGACGGTCATGGGATCTATGCTCCGTTAGATTTTCATTAAATTTGCCTATAAAACACATTTTAATACAAATTTTAACTACAATATGAATGAATATTATACTTATTCTTGATACCAATTGCTTATTTTTGTAAATTGTATGGTTTTGGGCTGTTTTATACGAAAACAGATTATAATTTTGACTTTTCAACATAAAACATGTGTCAAAACCTATGTTTCGTTGATCGGAGTGTTAAGAATCTGACAGTGCATGCGCGGCCAGCGCATGAAATTCATTAATTCACAAGATTCAACGTGATATTTGCGAACCTGTGATTTTTTTTGTTGGGTTTAGTTCTCATTTAAAGCCTAATATATTTTATTATTCTGAAATTACTGCCTCCTGTGACTCAAGATGCCTAAGGTCAAAAAGTATCCATTGACACGCTCTAGGAAATGTTCCAACAAAATTTTAAATGGTTATAAACTTCTTGAAAAAAAATCGCGACGTAAGTTGATAATTTTTACCATTTCTATAACAATTATCTATTTGATTTAACAATATAAATTACATAGTTCAATATACATATATTATGTAGTGCAGATAAATTATTTTTTATTGGAAATACATATCCTTAAAGATAAATAATTTTATCAAAAGAATTATACATGACAGACCTGTCTGATTGATACAAATGTATTTGTTAAAATCATATAAATGAATAAACACGTATTTTAATATTTTAGACAAAAATACTGATAACTAAATACTGATAATAATAATATTATAAATTATTTTCAGGATGTTCCCGAACTGAGCATTGAACGTGTGGACTTGTGTGAACTTCCTAAATTGGATGGCAAAAGAGTGGTCGACATACACCAATTCTTTTCTCAAATTAATCAAATTTACTCCCACAAATCGATGTTTGGGTGCACATGAACGAATATTGAATATGTGAAAGAACATAAAGTTTTATTTCTAAATTCAGTTTAAAGTGTAATATGTGTGGATCAAATTTTGTTTTGAATACGTGTAAAGAAAAAACAACAAAATTCTGAAGAACGATAATATGCTCGATGAATAATTATTTAACAGTGAATAATAATACTTCTGTCATATATTCATTTATATTTTAATATTAACTATATATAATTTTTTAAAACAATAAATAAATATTTTAAAAAAAAAACATTTTTTTATTACACCTGGAGTATGATTATTATATAATATTAGCATAAATAGTTTTCTCTTCACAAATACAGCTGCTTCAAAAGTTATCAATATTATTTATCAGTATGAATTTACGTCAATTTTTTCCTTATAAATCGGGGCAAAATTGTAATATTTTATAATCATATGTTTATTGACACAAACAATGGTTTTTATCATAAACATAGTAATTCTTAGGTGAGAACTTTAACAAATTATTTAATTTTCGCTTGATAATTTCAAATGGTAACACATATGTATTATGAATGTTGAAGAAATGGCTATTTTCTGATAGCTTTATTACCTAGGAATTTAAGAAAACCAACAATTGTATACTTGTCCTTTTCTATTGATACCTTTCACTCTAGCAATATTTACGTAAAAAATATGTTTTATGTTTACTTGATATTGTAAAAGAATTAACTATTAGTCTCATCTTGAAAGGGTATGCAAAATGCAAAAATATTTCGAAATTCAAACTGAAAAAATGAAAGTTGCCTCTTAAAATGAGAGTTGATTAATCACATAAGAGTAGAATAAAATATTTATCTCACTGAGAAAAAAATTATGTTGCAAGTTTTGGAAAATATATGATAGCTTGATGTACAAACATTGTATGTCTAGATTTAAGTGTTTTAAAATTTTTGACTCTTCCTTTTAAAAGAATTCATGTCCATATGAACGAGTTCATTCTGAGAGCTTGTTCTCAAGTTGAAAGTCAAACGAAGTTAGCCTAAGCATCCAACACTTACTGTGATGGCCTGGCGGTTCTCAACATTATCAACGTCATTACTGCCGTTCTTGCGCATTACATCTGACGTTGTGCATTGTTGGGGTTAAAATTAATCCCACAGTATTTGAACAAAATGTAGCTACACTGAAAAGAATCGTACACACTGCGACTGCACCGTACCAAAGACTGCACATTACATATAGTAAATATTACTGAAAGCGCAGATCCTGCACACTAACTAATCTTACACGCTTGACAAATTTGAAATACCAGCCAAATTTAAAATTTTGCACTTACTGAAATAAATTTAAATACTAATTGATTAATTTAATTTGTATTACATAATTATGCGCACAAGAAGGTAAGAAGAATATTATTATATACAGAATGTAACAGACCTAGTCCACAATATTGTATGGGTGGATACCTGACTAAATTGTGAGTCAAAAATGTTCAAAGAATATGTGCCTAAACTCAACCATTGCAGGGATATCAAAAAAAATCGTAATTATGCAATTATTTTTATTAATTGAAACATTTGACTGGTTCCAAATTACTCATTGAATAAAATAAATTAAAGGTTATTGAATTTCGAGCGAGGTCAGACTATTTTTTGTTAGATGATTTAAGGCCCGAATTTATTAATTATTATATTAATAATGAATACATTTCGTAAATATTTATTTTGAAGTATGTACTTAAAACTTAAAATGATTTTGTAAAAATTTCAAACAATAATATTATCCGTAATTGTGCAGATTGGCACATATTCCTTGAATATTTTCGACTCGTAATTTAGTAAAATATTCACCCATAAATATTTTGGACTAGGTCTGTTACACTTGTATATATATGTGCTTTTTAATTATTTATTTTTGGGGCCCATATTAACTCCCTTTAAAGGCAAATCCGGTTAGGACTACAAGCATGTAGTATAAATATATTTGTTTTCCAAATTGTGCTAAACATTGTAATTCTTTGATTTGTTAATATTTTTGTGGTATCTGAACCAATTTATTTTCGCACAGCGAAAAAGTTCCATAAAATGTTGAAGAATTAAGAAAATACTGGTGCCTACCTTGATACGGATTCTGATCTAGTGTGGTGGGTAGCGATTAGATGGAATGCACTTGTAGTGTTGAATAATACAAATAAAATTAATTTCAAGTGTTTATTTTTTTAAATTCGTACAAAATTAAAATATTAAAATATTTTTTTTTTCATAAATCAGTCAATTTGGGTATATCAATTAAAAGATATTAACAACAATGCGCAAATGGATAAAATTGATGTGTATGATTGTGGCCTGAAATTGGTTCATATTAGTGATATATACTGTGATTGGGATTGTAACATTTTTATGACGATTGGTAACTGATTATTCATTAATACAAATTAAATTGATCAAATAGAAAGATATACAGAAAAAAAAAAATTATCAAAAAATTATTTTAGTTACTACCGGGATTCGAACCTGGACCTTTTTCTGTGATATGGTAAAACTGGATAACGCATTTCCCCAGATAGGAAAAGGATAGAATATTTTTTCTAGTTGATTAATTTAATTTGTATTAAAAATACCAAATACACAACTAGGTTCTAAAAAACTGCAACTTCTGAACAACTGAAAAAAAGATTATTTGTTAATTACCAACAGTTAACTCAATTCAAATGATTGTTACAATGGAATACCACATAATCACAATAACAGTTAAGCTCATCAATGGTTTTTCTATGTAACAATAATACGTATCAATACCTTAATCTGTAAAGCAGCTAACTCCACCCATGGTTAAAAAACTGTTTTTAATGCCATTATTTTCCTCTTTTCTATGGTACACTAAAAGTAAAAAATTCCCATCAATTTTAAAACACGTGAAATTACGTGTTTTAAAATAATAAATAAGTACTACATGCTGAAAAACCTTAGATAGATTCTTGCAAAAACCTTAAAATTTTACCTGACACAAGTGTTGATGGCACCAGAAATAGAGGACGTCTGCAAAAATCATAATGGTTGCACTGCATTGTCATGAAAAATCAGCTAACTCCCAATATTTTGGTAAAGAAATTCAGATAACTCTAAATATTCCCTATTAGTACGAGATAAATCAAAAAATCAATAAAATTTCTCAGCCACCCTATTTCTGCATAAACAATCTACAAAAGTGTGTTTTGGAATTTTCGTAATCCGTTTAATCACAAAATTAAAGTCATTTGTTGCTCCTGAACATTTTGAAAAAATGGAATTAGCTGCTTTGCAGATTAAGATATCGATATGTGTAGTATGGGTGCCCAGGATACTGATACTGGTGAATAGATACAATGAAAATAGATTACAGAACTGGAGAGAATTGGCTGGATAACATTTGTGCAGTAGATTTTGAACTAAATGGCCCGTAACAAGTTGATGGAACATTGTGATGCAGTGCTATACGCCTATAACTGAGATATAAATTATTCAAGAGCTATATATGATGGCAAATGACCTAACTTGGGTCTCCCTTTATAGGCAACATTTTCACTTTTGTTATTTTCTGATAAGTCTGCGTACACTGATGTGGGTTTTTGTTCACAATTTTCTTGAAAATATCTCACTGATTTTTGTTCATTTATTGGATTAACACTGTTTCCAATCTGCGGTTCAACATTTCTGCAAACGGAAGCGTAATTTAACGTAACATTAGATGGCATGGTGGGACCTTTTCTATCTATTTTTTTGTGCGGGTACGGGCACTTCACTTTGTCACATTGTGAAAATTTATAAAAATCTGGACAAATGTATATGTGAATATTTTTACACTTCTCAGCGTCTACACAATACCCCTGTAGAAAAGACAAGCAAACTTTAGCACCGTCATTTACTTTGACGTGAAGGTAAGGACAAGGATCCCTAATACAGCAACCGTCTAAAAAAAACTTGCACGTCGGCATCTTCTCCAAGACTACCTCGTGGGATAAGTGGCAATCGTCTATTTTACAAAGACCCTTGAGGAACTTGGAGCAAACTGATATATTTTTGGGATTGTGCACGAGAGGACACTTGCCTGCATGATTTTTGGTGCAGACCCCCAAGCGCCTGTAAATAGGGCAGGTTACATTTAATTTTCTACGCTTCTTTGCTGAATTTAGCTTTCTATTGTCTATCACAAACGTGTTACTTGATTTTCGAATGTAAGTCACACCACTTACGGTAATTTTTTTTATGTCTTTCGATTTAGTTGAAGTTTGATCGCTTATCGAGTTTTGAGAAACCTTCCTGAGCACCTTGTTGTTGACAATATATTTCTCTCCTCTGATGAATACAAACTCGGGTGTACCATTGGACAGCAGCGATCTTGTAACATTGTGCATACTTTTATATGACGGTGTACTCGGCGTCGTGAGGGCTAGGGCTGGATTGCGATTAATATTATAAAGTTTATATTTATCAGGTGTTAATAAAGATTTTCTTTTTTGTAAAACAGTATTATTACAAACTTTATATCTATTTCTTAACAAAACATTAGACTTTCTTCTCCAAACCTTACTATTTAATGAGCTCTGAGGAATGATTTTAGAATTTGATTCCCCAAATAGTTTAAATGATCGGTCAGTTCTCATATCTTTGATAATACTCTGACTTTGCGGTATTCTGTCAACTTTTCTTACATAAGAATATGAAGGTTTCTTTGGAGCACTATTGATAACTAAAGGCTTATTTTTTTGTAATAATGGGTAATCCACTGTGAGAATTGTGTCGGCATCCGTTGGCAAAACCGGGCTCTTTATTAGTTTGTTTTTTGAATATACAATATATTTACTGGGTGCTGTTTCACTGCTGAGCTCGTGAACCACGGGTTGGTGAGAAAATGTCAGCAGCTTGGGATTAAAGTGTATTTTCGGTTTTATTTGGTTTTCTAGATCATAATCTAAGGTTGTGTTGGTGGCAGAATTAAATGAATGGTCTTTTGATAAAGCTTTTAAAACATGATTCCCAATGATAAAATTGGGGTTGATATGAAGTCCAGCATTTGGAAAGGGGAAGTTTCTATTGATGTGTGGTTTATTTGTAAAATTTGGGTTAACGTGGACGTTATTTACCCGTTTGCCATCACCAGCGCGAGTGTCGTGATCCATGATATATCTTCTTATTGTAGTGTAAAATTGAAGATTTTGTTTCCAGATTTGCACATGACACGGTCGATCAATTGATTGCAAAAAGAGTCTTCCTCCGAAGGTATATTATCTGAAATATCACTAAGTATAACTTCCAAACGTGGAAGGATGGCCTCCAATTCAGTTCTCTTGTCTCCGACACACCACAAAAGGCTTATGTGAAATGAAGGATCCTGGAAAGAAATAAAACTAAACATTTTTTTTCATAATATTTTTTACATATTTGACAAATAGAGTAGCGGTGAAGTTGAGTTCACCACTGGACCGCTAAGTACATACCAGTGAAACTCATACTTTTTTCCTCTTATTATTTGAAAATCCTCATATTAACATTCAAAGATGGAAAATGAATATATCATCGCAAACCTGACAACACAATAAGCAACTTAACTTAAAACGAGGTCGGTATCAAACCATCAAAAGAAGAAATACAAACAATAAAATATAACGACAAGAAAATGTTACTAAAATGAAAACAAAATAAAGACAATACTACAGTGCTCATTCTATTAAACATTTTAGAAAAATTGGCCTAATAAATATCTCAGATAAGTCCATTAATCATTCTGATCTGCCAATTTATTTCATTATAAAAAAATTGTTACTCATTTATTTATTATTAGACCTAGAGAAAAATTTAAAAAACACACACAGACTAAAATCTACCTTATTCTTGCGAGCATTGTCGATAAATATTATTTAATCTAAATTCTGCTGCACAGGATCAGAATAAAATATTAATTACAAAAACATATCACAAACCTCTTCTTGCTGACCTGCATCCGCCAAACTGTTTTACGACATTTGATGTTACCACCTGACAAAACCAGTAATAATGATAAAAATATTTTCACCAACCATGAAAATTAAAAAAATATATTGTTACCTCGTAGAATGACTGAAGATTGAACTCACTGAGCGAATGATCAACTTTTTTTACGATTTTCTCTAAATCTGGTGATCCAGTGTGACCAACTTTAAGGCTCAAGAATGTTCTAGTTTTATCATCATTGCAGTAAACATTAAGTGAATCAAAGATCACCACGAACCTGAAACAATAAAATGGCAACTGATGACAACGGAAGAGAAGGAGAATGTGCTCCTCTTCAAAAACTACTTTTTAGTGTTTTAAACAGTAGTCATATCGGCAGCGTTTATTTCTATTTTTAATCCTAAATTGACAACGGCATGGAGGTGACAAAATCCAAGTTATGCTACATTCTGCTTTATAGATTCAGCTCGGACATAATGCCATTTTAGTTATTCGCAACATGGGTAGGTTAAGGATACAATAAAATTAGGAAAAGATTATCAAAAATTATTCCAGGTATTCACGCATTGAAGATTAGCTCTCAAGGAAGATATTAGTGCTGCCATCGAAGCGGACCTAAAGCTAAGGGTATGAAAGGTTGCACAAAACTAGATACCCAGCAACGATTCACAAACATTTAAAATAGGAAATGTGAAAAGCAGTGCAACTCAGATTCTGAGTCAATTTAAGGTTGTAAATAAAAAATATTAATAGTTTTCAAAGAGGAGTATGCTTATATAAAAAAAAACGCGAAGACTTATAAGCACTCATCTTTGTTTTCTAATGCTGCTATTGCCTGTGAATTATACACAGTGGTCTTAGACAAAAACAAAAAACCAAATATTTCAAAAATATATTGTACAACTACATAGTGGAAAAATATTAGATTTCAATTTTTAACAGCTTAAATTTTATGACAAACACAAAGAATAGAAAAAATATTTATTTTACAGAATATAAATAATATGTAAAACAGTATCATTCCCTGCCATTAAATTATTTTAGAACTTTAAATTAATAAAGGTATTTGAGATTCCGTAAAAACAATGTAGATGGCTTTCAAATAATGGAACGACAAATGTATTAATTTGAAAAAGTGTAACATATAGGTTTGAAAATTTGTCATGAAAAATACTGGCGCTATAACACAATTGGTAGTGTACTTCCCCGGATTGGAAATAGAGATCTAGGTTCAAATCCCGGTAGCACAAAAATAATATTTTTTGACAAAATTGATTTTATATGTATATATTTATAATTAATACATTAAATTAGTATTTAAAACATCACAGACCTATGTTCTGAATAATTACAACTTCACAATAAGAATGTGTTCTCCTTAATAATAAATTAATTATTAAAAAAACATTACTCGGATAAGAATTTATTAATCGATATTGAATTAGGGTATAATGTATTGGAAAAATAATACTCACTTTTCAAGTTGTAAATTTTTCCTCAAAGCGGAGATAAAATTGGTGATCCAATGGAATTTTAAAACAACAGTCCTGGAAAGGCTAATATGGAAGTCTTGTATGTAGTGAAATTTGGTAATTTGACTGCACTCTTGATATAAAATATTTATCAGATTTTGGAATTGTTCATTTGAAGCACCTAAAATGGAGAAAATGATCAAAATAATACTATTTTATGTTAAAAATAAAATAGATCGTAATTAAATCACACATATATAATATTTCATGTGTCACTGCGATGTCTGTAGTCTATGGCAGACTTACTCTATTAGCATAATCAGGATGTGCATATTTTCAACATATATAACACACACACATATAGAAGTATCAGGACTGTGGAGTCGGAGCCGTTGACTTATGGTATTTAAGCAGAGTTAGAGTTGTTTATGTGAAAAATAATATTATATTTAAATTAATTGATAATACATGTGTCATGGATACTTCATAAAGTAATGATTATGTATGCTTCAGCAGTCTGAGGCGAGAGCGAATCATTAATATAATTAATAATAATATTAATCAAAAATTAACATTTTTAAAAATAAAAATGCTTTGGAAGATTATACTAAATAGATATAGTAATATTATTTTTTGTCGTAGACGTTTCAGTCGTTTAGTGACCTCATTATTATTTTTTAAATAACGTTACATGGGCTTTGAGAACGTAAGTAGTAAGTAATTAAAACAAATATTTTGATAATAATTCACTTTTAAAAACGGTTTTTTTTATAACCGAACACCCTGATAACAATAAGGTAACTCTGCGATGCGTTGTCCTAACAATTTTATCTGGGATCGTTTTCAAGTGTCAACTTTCATAAAACAGAGCGATCCGTGCCGGCTGTCGGTCCACGGGTCGATAATCGACTGACCCGCCAGTGAGCCGGTGATCCATTGAACAGGCTCAACGAAAAGATCCGGATCAATGAGCCGGTTCATTCGCAAACGACGCACCGCTAATCTGTACTAATTTTTTTATTGACTAAATCTAGTAACCCCCATGCAGGACACCATTTAAAGTTTAAGAGAAAATACCCACATGATACATAAACAAACGTTGACCAGTTGCCCCTTTCGTGTGGAAAACTTCTTATGCGCCCACCGTGCTGTTCAGGATCGTCGTTATGAACATCAAGTTCTTGTTTCTGGGTAAAAATTGATGGAAGAGGAAGCCTGGAACAAAATAAAAGTCTATAAGAGCTTGGATTTCAATTTATTGTTATTCACTGCCACGTATTTCCTCAGAGTTAGAATATTTCATCAAATCAGTGGGTTATAAACCTCTTGATTCTCTAGGGCACCACTGGAGGTGACCAAACTATTGATTCCACTAAGTACTTTTCACAATTGGCTAAACTGAAGGAAGTAACGACAAGAAGAGGCCAATGTTGACCAATAGAAAAGACATTGTGCTGGGATGTTTTAGTGCATCCACCATATAGTCCATATCTTACACCTTCAGACTATCATTGAACGTAATGTTGTAATTTTACCAGATTTTACCTTTGCCAAAATCCATTACCAATCCATATCCAATTACCTTGCCAAAATCACTTGTATCAGTTTTTTGCCAAGTCCCAGAAATTGTATAAGAAAGGAATCCTTCAACTACCAGAAAGATGAAAGAAGGTCATCAATCAAAATGGCACATACCTACATAATTGATTATTAATTTACAAATCAATGATTTATAAAAAACTAAGAATAAAGGACAAATAAGTTACAACCCAATATATAGTTTCTTGAAAATAACAACAGATCACCTAACAGAATAATAATGATGTTATCTCTTATGTAGCAAAAACTGATATTCATCATCACGTTTACTTCTTTGGGTCACATAAGTCCGTCAAGGCAGGCTTATGGTGGCAAAATCGAGGTGGTCATTGCCAAGTTGTTTCTTAACTTTCCAAGGATGTAAATATAAGTCCAAATAAATTATTCACTGAGCTCACCATACTATTTTAGCAATTTAAAAACATATATTTTTTGTTTTAGAATTTAATTTATTAAATTAATTTGGTTTTAGACGACAGATATTTCTCACCTCTTAAAATGTTTGATTCCGTTGTCTCCCAATTTTATACACTTTGCAGAACTTCCCTTAATATCTTCATCAGAACTGGAAGAATAATCTGCCACGAGCAGAAACCCAGACATAACATAGCACGCGCCAATAAATATTAAAGTATCGACTTGGGCACGAATCCTTAAAAATATTAAAAACTCAAATCTTTTTAATCACAATTTCACCAGGACATTATAAAATACGAAAATACCGAACGACAGGTGACAAATATATATCTGAATATCTATCTACTATCTATTCTATGGATTATGAATGACAAATGATCATAGATAAGAGATATACTCAAATGACGCAAAAGACAATATAACACATAGATAAATATAACATGAGAGCCATAGATAAAAGATATAGTTGTAAAATACAACCGACCACAGTGATTACAACCGTCTTCAACCATTGTGACTGAGGGGGTTTGAATGATTATGATATTTTTGATAAGATGCTAGTAATTAACTTCTCTGGTAATATTTCGCTCCACGATTATTTCCAGATATTCCATCATTATAGAAGAAGACAGGTGAATATTCAAAACACAGATTAATTGTTTATTTTCCACAACACATAATACACAAGTGAACAGGCAGAATATCTTATAAATAACTTAATCTAATTACGACTACTTTATATTACTGATGCGTTGTGTTGCCGAAGTCGGTCTCATATCTGGATCTCGACCGAATGAAGAGCGGTGTCCTCATCCGCGTTTCCTCTCATCCTAATGTTCGCCGGGTTGAACGCCCGCGTTACTCTGTCGCCCTAGCATCCGCTTGGCTGAGTATCACCGCTTGTCGATCCGTTCGATTCGGCTTTGCTCGTTTCTACATTTTCGTTTGTCTGTTCGGCGATCACAGGTGCGGTTGATTTCACTCGGTTCTTCGTGTCTTTGGTTTTCTCCGTGTGGTTGGAGACTGCTGTCCAAGGCTAACTGATGAATCCTCCTCTGAGGACCATCCTTCACTGTCCGTATCGCGGCTGTCTCCAGCGAACTCTGTTACATTCTCGCTGTGCTGTTTCCAGAGAGAACTGATTTCGAACTGTCAAGATTAACTATCTTAACAACATCACCGAAGTTCTTTACGGCAGTTAATCTCAATAATCCGACGACAGTTCGAAGGAGTTCGTTTTAAGACTTTAAAGAGAGCGCGTCAAAGAATTCGAGAAGGCACATCAGTCGACCTCGACACAGACAGTGAAGAATGATCCTTAGTCTCGGACAGCAGTCTCCCACCATATGGAGAAAACCGAATACACGAAGAACCGAGTGAAATCAAGTGCAATCAACCGCACCTGCGATCACCGACAGACAGACGAAAATGTAAAAACGAGCAAAATTGAATTGAATGGGTCGACAAGCGTTGACCAACAGAGAAGCAAACGGCTGGCAACCACAGGCAGCCTACACTACGACACGAGAGACAGGAAGTGGACCGCGACCTCGATGGCAAAGGGGATACTAGGGTAGAAGAGTAATGCGGGCGTTCAGCCCAGCGGACATCAGGACGAGAGGAAATGCGCACGACACCGCTCTCCGTCCGATCGACGATTGGACGTGAGGCCGGCTCCGGTAACGTAACGCGACAGTAATATAAGGTAGTCGTATATAATTAGATTAAGTTACTTTTAAAATTAGAAAAATTAACTTTGTGGTTAAAATTCATATTTTTATTTGTTAACTTTGTTTTATTAACCTCTTATTGAGTTTAAAAACATCTACCGGTTTCGAAAAATACCATTTTCTTCTTCAGGATGTCAATACTAACTAAAAATATATATTATTGTACATATATCTTTACCAGAATTAATTTAAAAAAAACAACAATTATTTAAAAAACAAATTTAGTACCTAACTCAAATTATTACTTAATACAAAATACTCGCCAAATTTAGTTGGTTGTTTATAATTTTTTGATTAGTTTTACATACTCCAATTGTTCCACACAGGAAACAAGACTGTAGATGTGTTAGGGGTGATTCGCCGGTTCGCTCTGGTGTCTCGAACGTCGATGTCTGCAGCGGCGTGCAGTGGTCCAGGGGGGTCCAAAATAATCGTCCAGTGGTAGCAGCCAAAGTCAAAGTAAGTCATAGTTCCGGGTTCAGTCTAAATATCGTAGCCAAAAGTCGAGAAGCCAGAAAGTCCAGTGTGATAGCAGGGTCAAAGCAGAAATAAATGAAAACACAGTTTTTCCTTGAAGAGTCCAGCGGTGCTAGATCAGAATGGGAATGTTTTCTGCAGCCGCTGGATCATTATTTATTCAATATAAAAAGTCATTGGGAGCGCAAGACTCCCCGTAAAGCTGGGATCATAGATAAGAGATATCTGGGATCCAATGAGATGGCGGAGCCGGTCCTCTCGCCACCCCGGTTTGGTCCAGCGCAGCCACCCCCTGGCGGCCAGACTCCGAAACTCAGCTCATTTTTTCCGTCGTCCCGTCTGGGACGGTAGAACGCAGTTTCCTCCGCTACTTTGTCTTTTTATACCTGATCTCTCAGACATCGCGAGTATTTTATTTTACAGATTTTACACTCCCTCGCGATGCCTGATAGATCTTACCTGGAACGATGGCCCGGGGAATTAATTATCGCACCTTAATCCATTTTCATTACCTAAATGATTTTTAAGGTGCGTAATATTATTTCCTGGCGATCGCCCCTTCCATGCTCTTTTTATTATACAATATTACATGCTCATAACATTTTTCTGTCCTAAGTTATTTCACAAAGAAACTTAACAATAATTTGCCCGCTTGCCGGCGGGGCGGAGTCCCGCGGCAGCCCGGTCCCTCCTCCACTCGGCGTTCCGCCGAGCGCAGAGGCGTAGGGTTTCCAGTGGCGCGGAGTGCCGGGCGAAATGTTTCCGTAAAGCGGGAAAGATGCACTTTCGAGGGGAGCCCGCGGGCCCGTAGCTGTGCGGAACACCAACGATTCCAAATTATTTCATTTGTGACCAACACCATTTATATGCAAAATTGACAATACCATCACCATTTTCTATCAAATGATTAGAAATTCTGAAAACCCACTATTGTTCAAACATTACAAATACTCTTTTACTCTTATATTAAAATTTCCTATACTATTATTTGTACAAAGTGCCGGTCTAATGTTTAGTGGTAGGTGTTTAGATATTTGATTCGAAAAGTTATTTATGTATAAAATCCTACGCCAATAATCATTGTTTTATCTGTGATTTTAATTTATTTTATTCTTTTAATTTATTTTTTAAAATAGTGTCTATCAAATCTGTTATTAACTGCTATTTTTTTTAATTGTATTCCCCTACTCGTGATATCCCACATTAGATTTATAATTTTAAAATCAAATATTCTTCCGAAATTTAATTTCTGCCGCCTGCCAGCGTACGACTGAAAAATGACCCGTAGCTTTCAGGTTTGTCTGGGCCCCAACTGGGGCTGTAAGCGCGCTTCGGTTGGCTCTGGTATTAAATAAATAACGCGCCGCTGCAGTACGGGCGATCACACCCTGAGCAAGTGTTTCTCTTCTCGCCCTTCCTTTTTAGAGCCTCGCCGTCCAGCCGCCTTCGAGCCTGCACTCTCGACCCAGTGAAGACATTCTTGGATCTGCGATCACCGGCGAATTGAAGCGAGTTAGACTAGCTGGGCCTCGCCCCCTGGCGGAAGCTAATTTGAGGCGACCACTTTTTGTTTGGTTGGTAATAGTTAAGGACGTTCCCAAAAAAAACACTTTTCTTACAATCCTTTTGAAACTTTGAATACACATGCTTATGAGTGTCTTTTATACGTAGAAATTTTTTTCGATAGTCCTTGCGCCACAAATTTGTAAATATTGACTATTAAAATTAGCATATTTAACATACCCCGATCGATGTTGTAGCGCACGTTTAATTGAATAGCAATAGTAATTTTCTTACGATTGTTTTGGAAAACTGAGAAACGTTAATTGAAAATTTAACAAATATCTTTCTGTAAAAATAACCAAAACAAGCGGTATTCATTTTGTTATAAAAAATGTTAAAAGTGAGCTACTTTTGACGTTTCCTTTTATAATTTGAATAGTGAGAGATGGCGACTTGGCAATGTTGCACTGCGTGGGAAGTTTGAAATACCGAAAGGCGCATAAATGCAAGTAGCTCACAGATATAGGTTAACTGTAGGTTATAATGAATGAAAAATCAATTTTTATTACTATTGAATATTAATAAGCATCATGTTAACATAATAAATAATTATTGATTCTAAAATATAATCTGTGATAGAATTTTCATAAAGAATTTTATTTTTAACATCAAACAAACATAAAATCCTAATATATAATTTTTTTTAAACACTAGTACTTTCTTATTACTTATTTTTTTGTTTTTAACTTTTTATCTTTGGCGAATTTTGATTTTTTAAGAAGTCTAAGACTTTCGTTATAGTATATTTATTTTTAGTTATCCGCACTTTCTTATCATCAAATTTTTTGGTAAACAATTGCACAATAGCATTTTCACCGCCTTTGTAGATTTTTTAAAAATAGATTACATGAAATGTCATTTAAAGCTAGTTTTTTTCACACATGTTGATAGAAATAATATCCTTTAATTCTGCCAACATTCGTAAATTGCTTTGTCTGACTTAGATAATTCTTGCAAATAATACTCACATTTTTTGTAAGAGTTAAATAAATTACTTTGTAATTTTAATGTGTTAATCAAATTTTGAAGTGTCACAAAGTCATAAGCAGCATCGTGAAACGATTGCTGATAATCAACACAAGGTTGTAAGAAATCTTTACTTAAAGTTTCTAATTTGAACTGACCAGGACCTTTCCTATCAACCAAGACTGCTCGGAATAATGTCAAAGTATCAACAAAACCTGAAATCAAATCCAAAATTCCAAGTACTGTTGCATTCGTTATAGCTCGTAAAAGCCGTGGAACATCAAATCGGGCATTATGAGCAACTAATAAACATTTTCTTTTTCCATCAGATAAACTAAATAAAAATTGTTTAAAAGATTCTAAAGCATCAAAAATTTTATGAGTTTCAACTTTTTTGTCTCTATAGAATAAGTCCCCATGTTTGTTATGAAGTTGAGTAACAGCGCTCGCTGATGTTGAAATCTTGGTCTCGGTGTGTATGTAGATGTTAAAAATTTTACAATCACAGATAGCTGCAATTTGTAAAATATGAGCCTTTGCTGCAAATCCAGTAGTTTCAATATCAAAATAAACAACTTTTGTTTCATCTTCTAATATATTACTATCAGTCTTTAATTATATATAGTAATTATTTAATTAATTAATTCCGCAGTTACTTTGATAAGTAATACCTTCGTGTCTTTCAGTATTTTTTCTCAAAAGCTCTCTCTTCTTTTTTAATTCAATTCGTCTCAATTTTTTAACTTTAGACTGATTTAGTATTAATCGTTTTTCTTGTTTCGAATCACTTCAGTGAACGAAATCAACTGTGCAGGATCCAATAGGAATATGTAATTTTTGTTTAATATGTAAAATACATTTTTCACCGTCATGTTTAGCACAGACAGCTTCAGCTCCACTAGTACTACTCAAGCAGCACATGTACTTAAACATTTAGTTTTGTGTGCTTTGTTTGCAACAATATTATTAAAACTTTCATTGCTTTGACTTGACGCTGCAATGGAAAATTTATGAGAGTTTGATGCGTATTTCTGAAATAGACGTACCAACTCTTCATATAAAGATCAAATCAGATAAATGAATAGTGTTTTTTATTTGGATTGCACCAATTACCGCAATTTTCATGCCTGCTAAAAATGTGATCAGGTATTTGTGTCAAATTCATCGTTAAATTCTGAGAATTACCCTTATTTTGAGACACGGCGTAGGTGAAACATTTTTTGATATGAGGAATAACATCTTTTTTACTCAATTCTTTAAATTTATCCGGCATTTTATATAATTCACTAGCAAAATTCTTTGTAAGCGATTTTTATCGGCCAATTTGTGGAATTTTTGAGTTGGGTTGTCTGCTCATACTGCAGCAATCATAGAGCTATCCTCATCTCCTATAATAACTCGTACTTGTAACCCAGCTTCTTTCAGGATGTTGCTATGGTTAACTAGTTGAACGCCTGCATCAGCTTCTATCGCCTCAGCACTTCCATGGAAGTTCAATTGGCAGTCATGATCATCCTTTTTATGCCTCAGATCGCATTTTTTGCATTTCCTATTTCTTGTGGCGTAATCTAAAATGATTGTGCTATAGCCGTTCAAGCTATCCATAGCTACGCCCATTACCACGTTTTGTCCAACCCATATCAAATGACACGATGATATTAATTATTTGGCCTAATGCATTATCGAATAAAGAATAATTTTAAATACTAATTTAATGTATTAATTATAAATATACATATAAAATCAATTTTGTCGAAAAATATTGTTTTTGCGCTACCAGGATCACAGACCTATGTTCTAAGGCTTTAGCTATTTTATCACCAGTCTTTTTTTTAACGAATCTACCATTTTTTAAATGCAAACTCATTATTAATAAACTATTCGCAATCTCCAATATAAAAGTAACCTCCAAAATTTTTAAAACATTGACAGCACACGTCCCAGCGTAAGAATATTCAAAGTAAGAATACCATGTTGCCGGATCAGAAAAACGACGCAATGAGAATATTTTTGAACTTCTGCGCATGTGAGCGGAAGCGAAAAAGTACACTGTATCTCAACTATTTTTTATTTTATTCATAGTAGTTTATAGAACTTTACATACAGGGGAATCTTCTTGAAGGTTGAGTACGACTGCTCTTTGGGAACGTCCTTAAATGAAGTAAAAAGGAATTATTAGAAGTAATAAAACGAAAAGAATAAACATAGGAACAACCCTTATTTCAACTTATCTTATAAAGGAGAAAACAATTTAATTAAGTGATAAATATGCGCGAAATTAATGCCCTTTAAACCTCGACGGTGCGCTGAAATCTCAGTCCGCGGAGATTGTGACTGTCTGTTCGCAAACCGATGCGTATTTCGGCGGGGATTTTGTTTGTGACTAGAGCCATTCACCACGAATCCCGAGGTACATAGGAAACCAGTGGACCAAGAAATCACACGGGGCGATCACCCCTGGATATACACAACTTATTATTCATATTTTATTATATGTTTTTATGTTTGTAAATATGAAATAAATAAATCACGGGGGATTGCCCTACTCTGCAACCTATAGGATATCACAGGCAATCATACTAATAAACTAATAAAATGCCCGCAGTATTCTTAGCTGTAAGACTTTTAAAATGTAATGAAAATATAGGTCTGTATATAGGACTCTGCCGGCTCAGGCGCTGCGCTGTCTGACTGGTCGGTGGCTTCTTCATTCACCGCCAGGCGGCGGAGGTGACGGGCCGAATGAGGGCGGGGTTAGATAAATCTGGGTAAATCTCTATATTTTAACAATTCCACTTTATTTTCCTTTAGGAACAGAAGGCACATCAGCACGAATTGGTTGAGGAGCTGGCAAGCCTTCGCACATAACAAGATGCAGCAGACCCCACTTGCCATTGACAGGTTTTCCATTGTGGTCAAAACTCATTCAGGTGAATAAACCATCATCGCAACTTCTTATTCTGATCTTTTTATACAATCTTAAAGTATCGACATAATAAATAACTTTATGTCATTATATTTAATAATACCCATTTTCAGGAAAATGGTTCAGTATGGTTGTGGTCACCCGACCGAGGCGTTCTGAAGCCCGGCTCAAATTATTCGCAGTTCGGTGAAATCTGTTGAAAATTCTTCTACACAATATACAGAAGTGGCCCCGAAATGAAGCTCAAGTCTGCACCCAACTGCAGAAATCACAGACTAGAATAACAAGTGCACGCCGAAGGCCGGCACTTTTGATAGACATGTACAGCGTGTGTTCCAGTAAGCAAGCCGTGTCGGTGATCTGAAAAGAAATCAGGTTATTGAAAATAACATAAGCTAACACTGTTTATATTTCAACCCATCATTTGATAATTAATCAAATTCAATTTTAATTGATTGATAAGATAAAAATAAATAAACCATTGCAAAAATGGACAGAATAATTTGATTGAAAAAGAAACTGAGGTATATTCATCCTCACCGTTGCCTGCTAAAGCAACACCCAGACCCCCAAAAATGCACCATGGCAGCTGAGAACAGCTCATCCTGGTAGGCCGCTACGGCCGCACTAGTAGCGTTGCTGGAGCTGACTGCGCCACCTGTCCCGTCACGGCACCCAATGTTGAAAGCAGCGCATTAGTCATGGGGGCTCCCGAGAGCCCTACGTGCAACCCAGATGCAAGGTTTGATTGATTTTTTGAAAATGTGCAATTTTAGTCTCTTCTTAAATAAATTCTTCGATGTGTCTGTTTCTTATGACGGAGGGCAAAGAGTTCCTCACTTTTGAGCCTGCAACCGCAAATGCCCGTTCACTAAACTTAAGACTTCTGGCAATGGTCGATCGGTTCTACAACACTTCCTGCGGCTGAAGTAGAGGCTGACCTGAGAGCTTGACATCTATTATTCAAATTGTCAAGGATACAAAGCTCTTGAAGATACAGAGGCACCATGTTATGTGTCGCCTTGTACATCAACCAGCACAATTTAAAATCAACTATTTCAGGGAACCGGAACCAATGTTTCCAAAGGGATATTATATGAGAGAATTTAAAAACTCCATATATTATTTGTGCTGCCACGTTTAGTAGTCTTATCCAGTTGAAACATTGGTGAATGCTGTTACAATAGTCCACACGTGACACAACAATAGCATTTACAAGTAAACAAACTGCCTCAGGAAGAAAATATCTTCGAATAAGTTGATGGCAGCATGTACTGACAATTTTTCTTTTCTGTGTACTCATTGAAAGATCTGAATCAATGTGCACGCCTAGCAACGTAACTGCAGATTTAGCATTTGCAGACATTGATTCTTGTATTGAGGGTAGCCTTCTAAGTGTTGCTGTCCACAGTAGCTCTGTTTTGGATGGATTCAATATAAGTCTATTTTGTGCCATCCACTCATCTATTTTCTCGACACATTTTGCAATTTTTCCATTTAATACTACTGTCTCATCCGGCTTACAGAAAAAATAAATTTGCGTATCGTCTGCATAATGTAAGGCCAAAATCCTGACGATATTATTATATATTCTATATGTTTCATATATAAAATATACAATAGTAACCTTCTTTTTCTTTTCTCGATAGATACTTGAGTAGCATCCCATGTCTATCAATCGTCCTACTCATTTGTGATGTAAGATCTCCATCATGATCACATTCTTCCATAATACTTAAAATCTTGTCAAAATGCTTGAAAACTTGATTCATATTTAGAACTGTTGAGGTGTTAAAAGGTTCTTTATTATGGTTTAAGTCCTGTTTACCTCTTGTAGGTCTTCATTTATCAAACGTTCTGAGTGAAATTCAATTAACTCATGAACAAAGCATGAAATTCAAGGACTGCCTGTATAGTAAAACAAATTGGTTCTTCAAATGTTTACATATATGGTAAATTATGGAGATCAACGACTCCCATTACAATTTCGCCTACTTCTATGGTGTCTTCATCTACAATTTCACCTACTTCTGTGACGTTGTCATATACAATTTCACCTTCTTCCTCTAAATTATCATCTACAATTTCACATTCTTCTAAATAGTCATCTACAATTTCACTTTTTTGCTTTACAACTCCTTCAGTGGTATCCAGTGACGTTATATTTTGAATTGTCTCTTTGTATCCTGCAACACAACCGAGATTATTCACTGGATGCCATCTATAAGTAAAAATGAGCAATGATGTGCATCAAGGAGTCCTAAAAATATATTACATAATGTATGTACAATGAACCCCTTTTAATATGTTTTCAGAGGGACCAGCAAATTCAAACCTATTAAGCGTAAAAATTATAGCAGGGATTTTGCATTATTTATATTTGACAACTAATTTTGCGTTTCAACTAAAGCTACATTAATATTACAATTTAAGAATGTTTTATTTTTAAATAAACACGCGCATGTCACATCAATATTCAAACTATTTTAAAAGAATCAAATAAATATTAAAAGAAAAATAAATCAGAAATACAATCACCGACAAGACAAAAATGCGAAATTAATTTTAGAATTCAAATCAGCACTTTTTCTATTGTAAAGGATAGGTCACGCATAATAGGAGATCAAATATTACAAAATATGTCATATGTAAGTCGGACAGCTAACAGGTTAATGGTTTAACTTCTCGATTGTCGACGATTCCGTTACTTTCTTCTTTTATTAAACCTATTTATTTATTTTTCCGAAGAATCGTTCTGATAATACTTCAATATATTGATGGTTGTGTGCCAAAAGGATATATCAAAGTAAAAAAAATATATTGGGTTAAAAAAAATTTAAGACAAGGACAATGTCACGCACAAGTGGTACGAGTAGTATTCAAAATGTTTTGTCACAGTGAATAACAAAATTTGAGACTATTTGTACTGCATCTCTATACAACTACATCCGGCAACACAGATTCCAACGATTCAACAAAAAGTTCAACGATAACACCTTAAAATTCCGTGTCTAAATATTGCAACTTGCAAGTATTATTAGGTATTACAGTAAAACCGCGATATAACGAAATCCAAGGGACCAAAAAATAAAAATTCGTAATAACGAATTCCCACATATAACGAAATAAATAAAAAAAATCCTACTACTATATGTTACGCGCCGTCGCAAAAAAATGTTGCGCGGCTTCAAAAAAGATCGCAAATTCTGCAAACAAAGGAGGAAGAAGGCCATAGGGAACTGAATACCTACATATTTTTAGTAGTTTTGTTATTAAAACAGATAAGCAAATGGAAAATCAAAGGAATTAAATTAAGAACAGAACCTATTCAACACCAATTGGAAGATATTTTTGTAAATTCCAGAATATTGCAAACACAAAACAATATTTTAATTGTGTTTAAATGTAGAGCCGCTTCAAACATAGTTTTGGGCATGAAACATAAAAAATAATTCAAAAATAAAAAATTTACAGTTGAATCGCGGCATTTTTATAAAATGAGTCGTATATAAATTACGAAAGTACTTACCGGTAACGGCGGCAATCACTTCAAAATATAATCGTTAACATTGTTCACTTAAAATAATCGTTTATTTTCCCTTGTTTAGTTTTAACATTTCTTTCACTGTCTCGTATAATTATTTTAGCCAATGCATCGCAATCATCGAAGCAGATGAGATTTCAGCTTTCCTCATTCAATGTGTCATTTTTGGTTAAAGTTTTGCGGGAATTATCACGTACTGAAGCCATTTTAAGGTTTCACAAAATATTAGGAAATGTACTTTAAATAATAAATTACGCTACACTAGTATGTATACGCAGATTTCAGTAAACACACGAAAACAATAATTAATAGAAACACAAAATGCCGTACAAAAATAGTCCATAAAGTATTTTAACGAATTATTTATATTATTGACGAGTTCACACGAAAACAATTGTCAAACGAAAGTGAATTTATGTAAATATTCAGTTCGGTCGTGCAATAATCGCGTAAAAAGCGGAACAAACTTAACTCTACAGACGTTACACTGAGACTGACATTCCCAATAAGTACATACTGCAACTTTCGGGGGGTTCCTGTTAATTTTGTATTTTCCAGCTGTTTGGGTCTGGGATTGCAATACATATTAGAGGCGTATGCGTACGTAAAACGTGTCCGAGTGAACGCCGCAAGAATTATGTCAAATGGTTTTATGGGCCTACTATGAACCCAAGAAGAAGTTTGAATTGTTTTACTACCTTGTCGGCAGACCGCCGCGCACCGCCGAAAAGGCCATTAAACCGTTCGCATGCGGCAGATGCAGCAGCGCGGCTTTGTAAGTGCGAAATAATATTTTCATCTTTTAACATTTTTTTATTTCGTTATAAATTTACGTAAATGTATTGGCATTTTTTCGTACGGGACAAAAATGATTTTGTTATAAATATTAACGGGATTTCGTTATATAAATGCATTTTTGTATGAAAAATTGGTTTTAGGGACTAAATTTCGATTTTTTTTTCGATATACGTCATTTTTCGCTATATCGGGGTTCGTTATATCGCGGTTTTACTGTATTAGTAGATAAAAATATTTTTAATAAAAATGTAAATACGGAATTTACAAAGGAATCTACATTAAATGAATAAAACATATATTTGATAAAATTAAACAAGTTCTCATGGTAATTATCTCTAAACAAATTATGAAAAATGTTTGCGACAGCAGCTCAATTCCATACAAGTTACTTATTAGACTTTGTTTCTAACGAGTTGGAGTTTTTGCTTTATCGTATTTCAAGGGGACTAAAAGTCGTATAGGTACATATGTACGCACGTATATTGGTATATACACTACTGGCCATAAGATTTCCCAACGTATAAAATTTGTAATATTAAAATTTATATTAATACTAGGATAATGTCAGGAAAATTGACTTTAAACAGACTTTTGACAGTATAAACAGAGAAATCATGCTACACTCTGAAAATACTAGGCATTCCCTTAAAGCCAGTAACACTAAGACTCATATTGTCGGAGTCTAAAGTAGTTGAAAATGTTCAGAATGAGCTAACGGATACTGTTGAAATTGAACTTGGAGCAAGACAGGGTGATACACTCTCTACCGTGGCTCTTAATCTGGTGTTGGAGCAATAGCTCGTAAGATTGGCATTACGGGCTGTATTAATTACAATACATCGTAGGTGTGTGCCTATGCTGATGATTTAGTTATAAGAGTCGATCTAAACAAAGAATGATCAACCATGCTGCCACCCTGAAAAGGGAAGCAGAAAAATTAAGACTGCATGTAAACGCCTCAAAAGCAAAGTACATGGTCAGTACATGTGAACAGGAGGCACCCCGAGACGTATAAAAGGGTTGATAATTTTACATACATATCTAAGCTCTTACTTAACACAGTAAATAGGACAACAGATGAATTGAAGATTCGACTCTAGCTATGTTCTATGCGTGTAAAAAATTGCGGGAGTCAAAAATATTGAGTCAACAAAGCAAACTGTTAATATAAAAAACTATAATAAGACCAGTGGTCACTCACAGTTGTTAAACGTGGTGCTTAACCCAAATCGAAGAAAACAAATCTGCAGTTTTTGAGCATAAAATATTTTATTTAAATTACGAATCTACACTGGAAAATGGAATTTACAGAATAAAAGTAAATCGTGAGCTCAAAAATTTAATTAAGCAAGATACAATTGTAAGATTCTGGATGGGCTGGCCATGTTGAAAGAATGCCAGGTGACAGGACACCAAAGATTGCAAGCAAGTGGATATCCCAGTGGAAGCGACCTAGAGGCAGGCCAATGAAGAGGTGGGATGACTGAAAGAGGATTGGAACAGGATAGGAGTGTCTGCGAACTGGATAAGAATGGACAGGAATATGAATAGATGGCGAGCACTTGCAGAGGGATGCACTGGGATGTAGTGCCATGGAAGAAGAAGAAATAAATGTACACTCAACTTTAGTTTTGTTT
Organism: Eubasilissa splendida; assembly: GCA_031772225.1. Classification (NCBI taxonomy): domain Eukaryota; kingdom Metazoa; phylum Arthropoda; class Insecta; order Trichoptera; family Phryganeidae; genus Eubasilissa; species Eubasilissa splendida. Next base: position 2,681,105 of record CM062854.1, on the reverse strand, counting down.
TGTTAAATTTATAACATTTTTGTAAGTAAGCAAATATTTATAGCTGGTAGTGTATGTTAATAATAATTTTAATTATATTGTCAAGATCTATTTCATTTTATAGAGGATATAAAATTTTACAAAAAACCTAATTAAATAATTCCCTACTAGCATTATTTTATTTCGAAAGATGTGCTCTGTAGTTGGCGAGCCGTCTTTTTGACTCTACTTGTCTTGTGATTGTGTTCAATTGTAACGTGAATGGTAACCAATATATAACTGTTTAGTTTCTGATGTACCAGTCATTGCTCGAATAATCATTGTTACAGACCACATAACACAATAACAGTTTAACCATCACTAATGCTTTGGTAATGAATTAACATATACATACCTTTATACAGCAACCCAATATTTGAACTGTCGCTTTTCTTCAATGATTCGCAATCTGGAATATTAAAATGTCACTTTTTATATGTAATCTTTAAAAATGCATATTTATAATACAATGTTTACTTTTTTCAAGAAAACACTGTTTTCCCTTAAAATCAGGGTAAAATCGTCTAATTTACATAATTTGCTACTAATGTTGTGAATAAGTTCAATATTAATTCATATTGTGGATAAAATATGCATGAAAACATATATTTTCGGCATTTTTTAACAAAAATAACAACAGCTGGATATGACATCTGTCATGCTGAATGAAGTGAAACACTTTTAATTTAACACAATTAATAGGATCAATATAAATATTATTTAGAAAAAAAATATTGTTTTTAATATAAAACTTGATTTTAAATAGTAGCTGAAGACTCAAAGCATGCGAGTTTCACTAAAACAAAGTATTTTAAAAACAAAGAAAATTGATCATATGTCCTGCAAATTGAATGGTTATAACTATTAATTTTTAATGTTTTGTTAATTTGTCTTAATTGAGATTTGTCTCCATAATCTTGCCTTCAAGATTATAAGAAAATATATTTCGTTTATCCAATAATTTTCCATGTTTAGACACGCGGAAAATGTATTTAATAGTGGCAGACTTTCTTATAATGCTTGTATTGTCTTAATTATGGCAAATAACATTCAGTTTATTAGTTTTAAATGAGTGTAAATGTCATATCTAAGTAATAGTTTTAAAAAAATGTCTAATCTAGTGTTTAACTTCCGATATAAATAAATAATAAAAACCCACATTTTTGTAAAAAATGCAAAAATTTGAATTATTATTGAAAGTCGTGCCTTAACCAGGTCAAATAAATATTTTACATTCCCATCCGCTGACTTTGTACACTAAAATAAGTAGACTTTCTATTAGGTTGATGCATAAGTAACGTCGTATTTTTTCAAGAAAATAAAAATTTATTTTTTCGCTTAAACTTTATTAATTTAGTCAATTACATAATTTCCATTATTTTTAATAACTTTCTATCAACTTTTTAATCCCATTTGAATAGAAACTTTCAGGTTTCGATGCAAAGAATGTGTCTAGTGCTGTTTTCACCTCCTCCGTTGTATTAAATTTTTTTCCATTTATATAATTTTGTAAGGAAAAAATAGGTGAAAATCAGAAGGAGCTAAATCAGGAGAATAAGGTGGATGCTTTAAAACATCCCAATTTAGCTCCTTTAATTTATGTTGTGTTATCATCGCAGAATGTGGCCGCGCATTGTCATGGTGAAAGACGACACCCTTGCGATTGATAAGTTCGGGTTGTTTTATTACAAGTGCCGACTTTAATTTTTGAATCAGTTCACAGTATCTTTCAGCATTTATTGTTTGGTTAGGTGGCAATAATTCGTAATAAATAATTATTCCTTCATATCCCACCAAACACAAAGCATAATTTTTTTTTATGAAGTTCTGCCTTGGAAGTGGTTAATGGGACTTGTCCTGGCTTGACCCAGTGTCGCTTCCTTGTTTTATTATTATAAATAACCCATTTTTCATCTCCCGTCACTAGCCGATGCAAAAAAAGCTTATGCTCTTGTCAATTCGTGCGGGACCCACACGTCATACTTGGAAACCATTCCAATGCGACACAGATGCCTCACCACCGTAGATTGATCAATACCCATCTTCAATGCGATGTCCTTGGTATTTTGACGGCGATGAGATTCAAGTATGGCTTTCAGTACATCATCATCGGTGGTTGAAGGGCGTCCTGATCTTTCTTCATCAGCTGTTGATAAATTCCCAGATCTGAATTTAGCAAACCATCGTTGACTGCTTCGAACATCGATAGCACCTCTGCCGTACACATCACATATGTTTTTGGTTGCCTCAGTTGCATTGTGGCCTTTATCGAATTCAAAAAGTAAACAGTGTCGAATATGCACTCTTTTCTCTGACATTTTAAAAATTCACAAGGGCTCTGTATAGCTCAACCGCTAACGGTAAACTGAAAAAAAATATTAGAAGAAACCCTCCTCTATATGATACAAAGACACCATTAAGAACATCTGTTAACACAGTTGGTGAAAAAAATATACCACAGTCTACGTAAAAATACGACGTTACTTATGCATCAACCTAATATTTAAATTTAATAGAACTGATAAGAGCGTTGGTTTAATAATCTTGATAATAGTCAGGAATTTCATAATAATTCTTCAGGGTCCATCATCGAGACTGGTGTAATGGGATTGGAGACGTTGGCTAGATGTTGGATGTGCATGACAGAATAGCCCATAAAACTTTACACAGAAAACTTGAGAACATATTTGAGGTTGAAGCATCATAATAAGCTCAATAATCTCAAGCAAGATCTCATATAATTTGGAAAGTACGTACAGGTCTAGGGACACCAATATTCTTGTACATAGTAGAGTGACCCTTCTTAAATACTAAAAAATAAAATTTAGTAAAGATTTTTTAAAAAGGCATGTACGAGGGCTGATTAGTAAAAAAAAAAGACAAAATTGAAAGTAATTTATTTTTCTATAGTTTCTTCCTACCTTGACACAACCCAACGCTTTTCCAGAGCCATACCATTTTGATAGAAGGATTTCCCAAGGCCTTCAAAATAGTCATTTACAGCATCTATGACATCACTATTGGTGAAAAAATTCTTTACACCACTTTTTGAGATTTGGGAACAAATGACAGACACGGGAGGCCAAATCAAGCAAATAAGAAAGATAGGTCAGCAATTCCGATTACAATTTGTGAAATTTAGCCACCCTGACACCCTGTGAACTGGAGCGTTGTCTTGATGAAACAAAATTTTGTTTTTAGCCAATTGGGGCCATTTCACCTTGATTACATTGCTCAAATTTAACAAGTCCTCATAGTGTTCACCATTTTTTCTTCCCTTTTCAAAGTAATCCACAAAAATTACTCCTCCCCTCACTTTGCCAGCCGACAATATTGCTTTCACTTTCTTCGGTGCAGGTTCGCCATTTTCTGTCCACTGTTTAGACTTCTTTGTTCTCTGATGTGTAATGATGGATCCATATCTCATCAATTGAGACGAAACATAACAAAAACCGCTGGAATTACCCTGAAGAGCTCAAACACTCCCATAAAATATCCATTCCGAGTTGTTTTTATCAACTGAGAGCAAACATAGCACTCAACGCCCATAATGCTGCTTTTTCCCAAATGTTAAAGCAAAATTTTAAAAACATGTTCAGTAGAGATGCTTACAATCTCCTGTAATATTAAATGAAGATGGTCCAATACAATTTTATTTTATCGAGTCGTCTCCTCTTTTGACTGTCCACTGCGGTAAGCATCTTCACAGCTCTGATGTCCTCGTTTAAAATCGGTTACCCACGTGTGAACAGTGCTCAATAAAGGAGAAGAGTCCCCCAAAATGGCATCCAGCTTGGCTTTAATCTAAGTAGCAAACTTTCCGTTTGAAACGTAAAATTTTATAACTACACGAATTTATGTTTTCTCGTTTAACAAAAATGACAGATTTGCATGTAGAAGATTTAGCGTGTATTGTAAAGAAATATGACAGGTGTGCAATCTCCGGGTTGCACGTCCCGTGGAATGGATTATGATAATTCCGATTGTAAGTCAGAATTACCGCAGCGTGGGATAGGAATATCGGGAGATGGATATAGGAAAAAGTTGGTGAGGGGAAAGGAATTTTATCGAAGGACCAGTGATCTCAGGGAACCAGGATTTAGAAGGAATGATTGTCATACCTCAAATATGACACCTTCAACATCCCTGCAGCCGCCGCCGTAACCCTCCAACGCTTCTAAATGAAGATGGTTAACTTCATATTTCGCCCACGGCACTCAAAAACAACAAAAAATGTTATCACAAGACCACAAAAAAGAGTGTTCCACCGCACTGAAGATGATTGATACACAACGCGAATGGTATAGCCGTTGTTGAAATCAAACAAAACAATATTGTTCCAGTGACGCTTTAACAGCACCAGGCTCCAACCCAAACTGAGGGAAAGCATTAGGAAATAGATTGAGGATAGGAATTTGGACGCGGACATGTGACGACAACATTATTCGCGCCCGATATTAAAAATGTGTCAAAAGTGTGTTTTACGAATATGGAACAACAGGTGATAATGTAAACTTTTTATTTATCCACATTTATAATTTTGTCATTTCGAATATCAACCAGCCCTCCTACATAATTTTAAATTCAATTGTTTGACATAGATACTAGGTTCTGTACTAAACAAAATACATGAATGGAATAGAACAATGTGATCTGGAATGAAGATAAAGTTAACAAATATTTAAATAAACTAACCTTTTAAATGGTGAGTTTCAACTGGAGTCTGTGATATATACATATGAATATTATGAATGAATATTACAGGATCAGATGGCTGGATATAACTGGAGCGATAACAAAAACAATTTTCTTTTGTTATTTCTTCATTAAACCCTGTAAAACAATGCAGTATATGAGAGATATTTTAATATTATTATATTATTATTATATCCTTTCATTTTCCAACCTTTGCAAACTGAAGAAATCTAAAATATTAATTATACTCAACTATTCACCATTAGGAGGCAGTGTATCAAAAATCTCAAAATGGAGTATAGCTTATGTTACTGTAAACTTACAGTAATGTAAGCTGCACTCCATTTACTCCTTAGTGAGATTGAGTAAGAGGATGCATGGATTAGATTACTTGAAGGAGTCAAGTGTAAGGATAGGAAGCGGCGTGACAGAGAGCTAGTTATTACCTGGTACTTCTATTGTCGGCACAGAGAGTATACGCAACCTTTTAGATCCCACATCTTTATTAAAATATGAAAAATGATTGTCGCAAACACGCCACTTTGAGAAATTACCCTTAGCTATTGATTCAGTCACAGTTGGGTTGGAGATTCTGCGAATCCACTCTCCTAAGACATATTCATCATTTCTGGGAAACCGGTGCCATATTCCTTTTATATTCGAACAACCAGGTACACAACACTTAAAACTTCGCGGCATGATTAATGTAAAATTACAATCTTTACGAAGTACTCATTGAAAACTATATACGCGAAAACAAAAGTTGAAATGTTTAATAATATTATCAATAGAATGTAGTAGAGATTTTAATAGCATATATATATATAAAACAATATTAACAGCTTCAAAAATATATCAAAATATTTATTTTAAATTATGGAGATTAATTAAAGGCATATCCATAGATAAGAGGTATGGCATATCATAGCAATCGGTCGTGGTCGATGGCTAGAGTGCCTCAAAGTATCAACTTAATCAACTTATCTATGATTTCAACGCCAAGCTTATGGCTATATCTCTTGTCTATGCTTATGGCTATGTTTCTTTCCTTATCTATGAACTAAGCGTTTCCCTGTGCACAGCTGTGTTTATTTTGGTTTAATTCTTATCTATGACTGTTTACCAAAACGTCAAACGGTAAATGCGTAAATATAATGAGGTTTTAATTAACATACATTTAATAACTTTAAATTCATCATGGAAAAGCAAGGTCTGTTTTCGTATTTTGGTCTGTTCTATAAAATATTTGTTGTCGTCTAATGAAAAGAGTTAACGCATTTAGATATCTTTATTTTGATTATAAGATTTTGGTGCATAGTTTCATTTGAACAGGTGCAGAATTTCGATAACTTCTGTACTTAATTTATTTACAGAATCTAGGATTGACAACAATATTTCTTCAAAACCACTCATTTTAGGATTGAAAAACTATTTCCATTTTGTGCTGGTTAATGTAAATCTAGGATCTAACCTTTTAGATTTTACTTAGTGTGGTTATAACTTTTACAGTTCATTCATGTATTTTATGCTGTTTTTTCTGTTATTTAACGATATTTCTTTATAACTGTTTTCAGGAATCTTAGAATGCGCAGTGTGCCTGCAGACGTGCATTCACCCTGCGCAATTACCATGTGGACACATTTTTTGCTTTCTCTGTGTCAAGGTATGTTTTTTCTAAGTATTTTTATTTTAATATTAGAAAATATAATACAATTTAGAATTATCAGTAGGATATATATTTCATTTAACATTTATTTCTTCTCAATGAGAGTAGGACTCATGTATCTGAGTTAATTGCTTTCAGTATTTTTTGTTTGCAGTTTTCTTTAAGAAACAAATCACTTTTTATTAAGATGATGTGTATTTAACTAGGGAAATAAATTGGTGAATTTTGATATTCTATAGTAGTTCCTTTTGGTTATTTTCATTTATAGGTAATTGCCTCCTCTTGCAGCTGTTGCATGGTCATTACATTTTGTATTCTTTTTAATAATTTATTTAAAAAAATTCAACACAGGCACCCCAGGTTATATCCAAAATGCGTACATCCATTTACAATAATTTAAAAAAATTGTACCCAAGTCTTTAATTGAATTTTACATAAATGTATATAATACTAATAAAACATTTTACAATACATTTGTATAACTTTGCATATTTATAGAAGTAGGACACAATTACATAGTACGGAATATTTAACGGAAATACTGCTTTCTTTTCATTGCTTCAAGTTTTATGGCATGTAATTTCTCATTCAATTCCATTTTTTATTGTGGCTCTCCTATCTTCATCGGGATCTTCTACTAAAAAGTTCTTTTTTTTCAAAATTAATGAAACCCTTTAACCCCCAAATGTCAAAGAAAATTTTTCATAAATTGGTTATGCAAAATTTAATTACACTGCACACAAAGCATACATACCAGTATAATCAATTGCATAATGTGGTCAAATGTTTCATGTTCACTATCAAATAATAAAATTTTAATTTCTTTCATATGTATTTGATATTTATCTGTATGTGTTTATATATATTTTTAAATTACTTCAAAACCGTCGCATTCGTGAAAATAATCACCCAAAGAATATTAATTGTAAGGTTTATTGTAAATTTTTCTTTGTGTTTATTAAGATTGTACTTTTGACCATGTTATTCAATCATAAAATAAATCATTGTCTTGTCGTGTATTGTAAACAAATAAATTGAACTTGTACACTCAACAAGTATCCCGGCTTAAATACATACACGAGCACGGCGCTCGTCTACATTGGTTACGGTGACCACACAGCCGGGCCAGACACAGTTTTATTAAAAATGTTGGATAGTGTGATAAGCTTTAAAATAAGTTGTCGGGCATGAGGCACCCTCACAATCACTACACCAATACCGAGTGGAAACTCTTCATTTAGGCTATCGCAAAGTGTTTGCACATATAAAACACCGCCGGTAGACAGAATCTCTCTTGGAATTTGGTGTTGGCGGAATATTCGAGAGAAAATGTCGAGCACTTAGTCTGAGAGAACTGTCACCACCTTGTCTGGCTCTCGACGTTGACTCTGGATTATGATTTTTTCACAAAAGTTGCCTTATAACGTCTAAATGATAGTCAGTCAAGCACACATCCTTTTTAGTTACATATTTGAGCATTTATTAATACAACGTCATTGCGCGAAACGTGATTTTTTTATACCATTTAATAGTTTTTCTGACACATTCTACAAAGGATATTAGCATTCTGGACCTATCGACAGCACCCGTGTGCTTATTATACTTCACTACACAATGGTTTCACAACTAGAACATTAGTTTTAAAGTTAACTTGTCCCGTTTCCACTACCAACTCATCTTGTGCAGTCCTCGGCATGTGCACATCTCTCTTATCATTTCATTTTATAGCTAATAAATATCCAGATGTCTTAGAGTCTGTTTCAACTTCTGGTAAGTTTCCAAATGTCGCCATTTTTTTCTCCCCTTGACCATCCCGCAGGCATTGGTTTTTTTACTATGTATGTAAGTAATGAAATAATACTGAATTTGTGTATAAATTTTCCCAGGTGGTCTTCCAGTAATGAAACCATCACGTTCCCTGAAACCCCACAGCTCTTTCGACAACACTGTATCTATATGACTAACCGGTAGTTCTGTTTTTGCTCCACGGTAAATAACAAACTATAAAATTAAACCTGTATCACAATCGCATATAACAAATAATTTGATTCCAAATTTGTGTCTTTTGGCCGGGAGATATTGCTTTATGCGTAACCTACCTTTAAATAGATCGATTGACTCAACACATATTTTTTGTAATATAGAAATGTTTTTTAAAATTATCACATTCAGAGTTTACAAAGTATGTTATTTTATGGATGGTATCATCTTCTGTTTGCTTTTCATTACCTGAGGATAGCTAAATAACGATCCCGCCATATTGTCTCGCCAAAAATTGAAGACAAAATAAGCTCATCGGTCGTCCAGTATTGGCTGATTCGACTTTTCTTACATCTAACCATAACCATACTCAATGCAAAATAGATGCATTTCTTCAAACTCATGTTCTTCCATTTATGCATTCAAGAGTGTGGAGGAAATGTTTTTTTGGCTTTAACTTGTTCGTAATAATGGTTGGTTTCACCCGTAACACTGTTTACGATATCTCTGCTTAAAAATAAATAGTTCGAAATAATCAAGTTCCTGACTATTTTCATTGATTGAAATCATGTAATACTGAACTAAAGCTGTTAACACTGTGCCATTGAGGCGAGAAATTCTCAGAGCGTATTTCTGTTGCGGGATCTGTTGCTAATTCTTCAAAAATATCAATTTCACTATCACCTCGATCCTCTAAATTGTCCGGTATGTAATCTTCATCGTCACTCATAGAATAATCAGAATCAATGTCTATAAGGTACTGTTCTACCTCTTCGTCAATAATGATGATTGAAAGGGTAACATGAATGTACACGAATCCAATGTAATATAAATAACGATGTCACCATGAGAAGAGTCCCTTGTAAGCTAAATGTTTATAAACGTAAAACGAAAACAATGATAAGTGGTAAATAAATCAATGCTCACAAAATAAGAGCCACCCAAAGACAAACATACACTAACATCAAATACATGTACTGACATGACGAAGTGTCACGACCCCCACATAGTTAAGTCTATACGGAACTGTGTGTGTCGGCTGATCCGTGCCGTGAAATCTGTATATACATATTACAAAAAAGGAAATAAATTTAAATCCCCTTATAAAAATGATAATCTACAGTCATCAGGCCACAGAAAAAACATGAAACAATTTAATGGACGTTTTGGTCGAGCTGCAAATGTAGTCTCCCTTCCCACGAGACCGAATTTCACGAGCTATGCTTGTAGTTCCCCGCACACTAGGGGTTAATTTCTAATATTCGTACTGGTGTGGTATCGTTGTCTGTGTCTTCATCATCTGTAAAACATTATCTTCATGTATCTCCATCAGTTCTGTGTTTGATAATTCTTCCTCATGGGTTTCAATTAGCTTTTCAATATCAGTTTATAAATTCGGTTACCTCCCTAGTTCAATGAAACGTTGTATTGGTGGGGACAACTGGTCGGATCATTTGTACGAGGTAGAAATATATGGCGATCTATTTTATTGTGAGATGGTCGTAACTTGGGATATGCCTGTACATTTGCACAGGATGATAAAGTTCTACGTAGCTTGTTTTGTCTATCAAGGCAGTGTTACATTTTAGAGAATCCGAACGGCTCAGATGACTACAAGTATTAGCAGATTTTATAAGGAATATAAAGTTTGTTAAATATAAAATAAGAATTTTTGTTTAATTTCATTCTGTCTAATTTTATTTTCTAACACATATTCTGTTGTATTTTCAACAAACAAACTTAATGTTATATCCTTGACCCGACTATTACGGCTGCGAAGAATGATGTCTGATGATGATGACAACAATACAGTTTATTACGGATCTGATAATTATAAGTACAATACATTAGATGTGTTCTAATCTACGATTCCGGAGAGAGAGAGAGAGAGAGAGCGCACGCCCAAGCGTGACACTCTCTTATCCATTGCACTTGAAAGTTACTATCCGATCATTCCACAGTTCGTATCATTTTAACAACTTGCGAAAATCATTTTTAAAATTTAAAATTGAAGTAAATATTACAACAGCCGAGTATGCATAATTACACACAGCTAGTAACGTGTGACACTACCAGCATTCCACTGACAAATTGTCACAAGGCAGTTTGGAACTTTTTCAATCTGTTAGTGTATTTGTCATGAGGTTGATTTTGAGTTATTTTAAAAACTTATTATTTGACATTATTTGTACACCATTATAAAATGGTTAATCTGTGGAGAAAATATGTCTGAATTCCTCATTGTAACTAGGGAGTGTTAGAGTAAAAATCAAGTTTCAGGTTATTTATGTATATATATATATATTGTAGATATGCTTTCAAATGGATAGCAAGCTCTATCTTTCTGCTAGGACCGTACATTTTTCAAAATAGCTTTTATTGTCTTTCCTCAACCCTACTATCTTCCACTGTACTTGTGCCTATTTCTTGGCAGGGTGTAGCCAACCAGAGCAAGAGGTGCGCTATGTGCAGACAAGAGATCCCTTGTGATTTCCTAGAGAATCCAAAACTAGTCGCAGTTTCAGCAGATGATATTGATTCAGTCGATGAACCAGAAGAAGAGGGATTTCAATGGTTTTATGAAGGAAGGAATGGTAATTGTACTCTTTTTATAATACCTCTTCAAGCGCCCACTGACACTGACATCAATTCTGTAAATGCCTAAGTGTAATTCTTTCCCAATATTTGAGTTAATTATATAATATAACATAATGTCTGATGGCTATTTTTTCCTTTGTTTAGAAGAAAAGTACTAATTGAATCTCATTGTGTTTAGGTTGGTGGAAATATGACATTCGGACAAATAAAGAGTTAGATGCGGCATTCCAAAGCGGGGTCAGGAGTTGTGAACTGTTGATCGCGGGATTCTTGTACATTATTGATTTTGACTCGATGCTACAACTGAGGAGAAATGACCCGTCACGACGGAGGCGTATTAAACGAGACTCAGTTGCCATTCCTGTCAAAGGCATTGCTGGCATCAAGAGCTTCCAGGAAACCAGGGTCAAGACTCCGGAAAATGACCCTGCAGAAGAGGTGACCCTCGTACCACCCACCAATACCCCTGCGAGCATGTCCCATAGTGGGACCACAACCCCTAACCTGAGTGAGACCTTGAACAGAACTATCCAGCAGATCTGCTCCCTCAGTCTGCAGGATGTGGTCGGGCTGGTGGTAGAGAGTAGGAATGCTCTCGACTACAATGATGCGGAGGAATCTCAAAGCAGAGCAGACGAAATATAAATATACTTTTGTGTTCCTTCATCTTTTTTTAAGTGTACCAGAAAAGAAAGAAAGAAATGATCTTGAGTACTACATTATTCAATAGCGGATGCTTCTCGTATAGCTAATTGACATTTTAGGTTGAAAGGAAAAATATATTTTTATATTTCTCAGTTAATTAATTTTCTCTATTCATGTCAACATTTTTTATTAGGTACGTAAGTGTATGTATGTACAAAATATTTATGAACATTATATTATTATATTTATACACAAAATAAGGCAGACGATTCAGAAGAAATTTCACAATCTACCAATTAGATGTTTTATTCTGTAACTTTTGCCTTCACTGATTCCATTACATATTACAATATTTTTATCACATTACATCATATAACATTGTGGTTTGATACAAATTTCAAAAAAAGAATGACGGAAATTATAATAATGTGACTAACGGTATTTTATTTGTACGTGATATTTGTTATAAAAATAAATAGAAAGCCAAATCGTGGGATTTGGCTGTTTATCAAAATTGTGTTGAAAACTGAAGATTATTTACCTAATCCCTGTTGCCACATTTAAAATTAAATGGAAAATTTTTGACTGTGGGAGACATATTTTGGTTTTTCTCTATACCTTTTGAATTCTAAATGATATAATAATAAAATTTTGATATAATAAATATCATTTAATATATTTTTATTGATTACATTATTTTCAACCAACAAAAATATAGTTTATGTTTTTGAACACCATCTTTCTCTAACTCTCCCATTGACCTCTCCATGTGTAAGTCATTTTCTTTCAAAATCAGAATCAGAAGGGAATTGGAGTTGGAATTCAAATGTGGCGGGGCGTGTATTTCAAGTTTTGGAGTGGCCAAATCAGTTTGAAGTTTAGGCATCTCACATTTTTACCTTTCCATCATGTTGTGGTGGTGAAATAATTAGGATTATTTAATTTACAGGAACATGAAACAGAAACATGGATAGAGAGAGAGGGACAGGATTAAGAGTAGACAGTATTACGTTTTATTTTGCTGACTTTAAAAGATCTCAAACCTGAATCTGTACCTGCCAGGATTCCTGTTTCATTTTTGATTAGTATTTGTATTTAAAATATGGATCATCAAAGATGAAATTTACCGAGTTTTTTTAAAGAACTAGATTAGAAAGATATATATATATATATAATACTTAAAATGCAGTAAGTTTAGTAACTGCAATATGTATCATACGAAGAAAAAGTCGGTTTTCCCCTTTTTGTCCAACCTTTGGCACCAACTTCAAGAATGCCCTGATCACCGTACATGCTAAAGATCATAACAGCAATGGTAATGTTAAATAATTAATAAAAATACGAATTTAGTAAGTATGACACAACTCCTTTATTCTCCAAAAATAACATTTCTGTTTTAGACAACCAAAGTTTAGGTGACAATAAAATGACATCATGCATGCCTGACAGGTAATAATGATAATACAGTAAAACCTCGTCAAAACCAACCCCGATATACCAAAAAATGGCGTATATCGAAATTAATTCCTTACAATCAATTTTTTATAGAAAAAATAATTTATATAACGAAATTTTGTTAATTTTTGTCCCGTATGAAAAATTACCGATACATTTACGTAAATATATAAGGAAAAAAAAAATATTTCGAAGTATATTTGGCCGTTATGGTCATGTTTGTCAATTATTTTATTGCTTTGGCACAGCGGGCCGGTCGGTGCGAGCGGCCCGCTGCGCGCTTGTTAAACTTCTCCTTGGGATCATAATAGGCTCTTATAAAACCATTTGACATAATCTCCACGTTATCCATCATTGGATTTATTGCTGATAGTCAAAATAGGTTAGAATGCCACTCTTTCCACGCTCTGAAGCGTACACGTGTTCACGCCTCTAAAAACGGGTTTTATCTAGACCAGCTGGAGAAAATACAAACCACCGAAATCGCGATGGGCACGCGCGCGTCATCTTTGTGTATGGTATCGTCCGCAAAGCTCGAGATGCCTAGCCTACAATTCTGCGCATTATCTTTAATCTTCATTATCATCGTCAACTTATGTCACTTTTTACATTATAACTGAACATTTACATCGATTCCAATGAACGGTAATATTGCGTATGAAATTTTCATTAATGTGTTTATTTGACAATTTTTTTGTGTGTTTATCGACATTTATATGTACTGGCATTCCATAATTTATTCTTTAAAGTACATTTATTAATATTTTGTGAAACCCTAAAATGGCTTCAGGTAGTGATAATTCCCGCAAAATTTTAACCCTCCACAAAAAACTAATTCCGAACTCGTCTCTCTACGATTTAAAGAAATAAGAAGATCGATTACGAAACTATAAATGCTTGTAGCGGCTCTATAATTAAACACAGTTAAAATTAAAAGTTGTTTTGTATTTGCATGACATTTTGGAATTTCCAAAAATATCGCCGAATTAGGTTATCTTATATTGTTTCGTAAAATGTTTTTAATCTAATTTCTCAATTATTATCCATTTGCTTATATGTTGAGGCAACAAAACTAAATAGATTCAGTTTTCTTTATACAGAAAATCCTCCTTTGTTTGCAGAATGCCTTATTATGTTATATCCCATATTAAACTGGCATGGGTGTCTTGTTTGCGGAATTTACGAACTTTTTTTAAAGCCGCATTACATTTATTTCTACGGCGCGCGCGAAACATTCATATGTTAAGAATTTTTTTCTTTTTATTTCGCTAAATGTGGGATTGAAATCGCAACATGATTATTATGTAAAGAAATCATATAGTTCATTATCTGGGTTGCTGCCAATGACTTATTACATGTAAGGTGACGCTAAAAAGGATTGACATTAAACATTGCTGTATTTATTTATTATTAGTAACTATATAATACTATGTACAAATCAGTTTGGACTGTGCCCGTCTCACTAGAGAAATTCTGTGTCGAGACGGGCATAGTTTACAAGCAATTGTACAATTAATTAGATTTACAAGTAGATAGAATTACATTTATTACTATATAAAAGGTGTATATGAAGAACAATTTTAAAATGGACTTAATTTTTGGATCACATTGTAGCAATAATTAATATAGGTATGAGTCAATATGTTTGGGTGAGTGCACCAATACTGGCTCTACCCATATTACGAATCCAAGTTTTATGTTTTTGGGACAATTCAATTGATTTAAGTCTTTTAGCATTCTATTAAATAGTTTAGGTCCAAAATATTTGTAGTTCCTTTGACCAAATGTAGTATGTGCTCTTAGGGTTTGTAGGTTATTTGTATTTGTCCTTTAGGAAATTATGTTTTGAGTTGTTTTAAAATGTGTCTGTTTGTATTTATATATGTATTTGAGAGTAGTATTAGCGTATATTTGTTTAATATCAAAGACATCGAATTTATCAAAAATTTCGTCAGTGCTCGTTGTGATTGGGGATTTGAGGATAACTTTTAATATAATTTTTTGAGCTGCTATTATTGGATTAATTGCAGACATAGTCGCTCCACCCCAAGCAATTATACCATGCTCTATGATTGATTGACAGATAGCATAGTACGCCATTTTAAGAAGTTTTATATTAAGGAAATTTCTAATATTTATAAAAAAATATATTGTTTATTTTATTTGTAATGAGTTGTGTATGATGATTCTATTTGAGATAAGGATCAAATATAATTCCTAAGTATTTAATTTGGTCAGTACGTTCTATATAATTGGAACAATTGTGAACTTTTATTTTGTAAGCATACGAGGGTTGCCCATTTTCTTTTATGCTCGAAGTTAGGTATTTAGTTTTATTGGTATTAAGTGTTAAGGTGTTCAGGTCGAGCCATTTTTTAACAATACTTATACCTTTCTCGGCTTTTTTAAATACTGCTGACCATGTATCAGCTTGGAATTGAAGAACAGTGTCATCCGCAAAACAAGTAACGCATCCGTTAAAAGAGATATTGCATAGGTCATTAATATATATTAAGAATAGTATTGGACCTAATATACCACCCTGTGGGACCCCGAAGTAAGTGGAAAGAGGATTGCTTGAAATTTCTTTAATACGAACTCGTTGATTTCTGTCCGTGATGTAACTTTTAAACATATCAAGTTCTTTGCCTAAGATATCAATTTTTTTTAGTTTTTCGATTAGACTCTAATGGGAAATTGTATCAATGGCCTTGGCGAGATCAAGAAAAATGGATATACATTTATGTCTTTTATCCACATTGTTAGTAATGAAATCCGTGACACAGGCAATAGCTTCAGTTGTACCCATATTTGCCCTAAAGCCGAACTGGTTTTTAGAAATAATTTTATTACTCTCGAGGTATTTTACGAGTTGAATTTTTATAATTTTCTCTAATATTTTAGAAAGGGAATTAAGTAACGTAATTGGTCTATAGTTATTGATGTCGCTTTTACTTCCTCCTTTGTGGATTGGGATAATTAATCCTTGTTTTAATTTAGTGGGGAAGTGTCGGAGTTTTAGACTAAGGTTAATAAGATAACGCAAGGGGGTTAGCAGTTGCACATACATTATTTTAAGTATATTAACCGTAATACGATCTGTACAAGCAGCATTACTATTTTTTAGCGATTGGATTATATTTTTGATAACAGTTTTATCTACGTTTGTGAAAGAAATTTTGTAAACAATATCCTGGTTTAGATTGTGACTTTCAGATCTAATATTAAGCAGAGAAGAGGGGATTTTTTTAGCTAAATTAGACCCAATATTAGTGAAGAAATAGTTTGCATGATTGACAATTTGGTCTGGACTATTTTTAAAGTAGATTGGTTTACCTTCTATGTCAAGTTGATTAAGAAGCGTCTCTTTTTGTTTATCAGCGTTAGTTGCCTCTCTTAAAATATTCCATATTTTTTTAGTCTCCATTGGTATCGATAATTTTTTGTTTATAGTAAAGTTCTTTGGCTTTTTTAATTATTAGTGTACATATGTTTCTGTATCTTTAAATTATGCAAAGTAATCTCATAAGGGTTGTTACGTGTTTTTTTGTGTAATATGTTTATTTTTTTATAGACTTAATATTTTGCGTAATCCATGGTTTTAGGGTTTTTTTTTACTAGATGGGATGTGTTTGTAAATTGTAGTTTTATGTTTGTTAATTGCAATTTTGTATATGTTCTATGAAGTAATTCCATGCATTTTCAGAGTTAGTGATAAGGTAAAGGTCATTCCAATTCATGGTTTCCAATGACAATTTTAAGTTTTCATAGTTTATTTTCGTTGTTGAATGCTGATGTTCCGCCTTAAAGTTGTTATTATGAACAGTGTGTAATGAGAGCATAGTGGAGTAGTGATCAGTTATTGTTGATTCATATACAATCGATTTGATACTTCCTTTGCTTCTAGTTTGTTTCTCCATTTTTTCTTTTCTTGTTACTCTGAGAAATATTCAGCTCAAGGGAGATTATCATACACTGATACCACCAATCTGTCACTAATAATACTTGGGTATAGGCAACAATAAGATAGTCAATCTGTATTTTTTTGATTTATAAGACCACCTTGCATAATAGATGATATATGGTTCCACTATACTAGTCACTGTGGCCAGATATGATATCTATGTAAAGATTAAGAACGAGACATAAGCTATTCACCACTTTTTTTGCAATTTATGTACACCTTGTTGGGCTAGATACTTGTAGGTAATGATATTTATATCGTAATGTATATTTATATTGTTTCTATAAATAATAATAATTGCCTTTTGAGAACTGAACTTATAACGCCGTGCATTCCCCATACTAAAAATCTATGCTTGAGCAGTTGACTGTATTAGAAAAATAATTGTTCTTTTTAAGATATATTGGTATCAGTAGCAGGCGGTGGCTTTTTGTAAATATAGGAATGCTGGATAATAAGTTTATACCTACTATTTTCAGGTTTTCTAGTATCCAGAATGTGATTTTTTTCCGAAAATGATTGAGACACTTGACTTTTACGCATTAATGATTTAATTATGTACACACAATTCACTATTTTACTTTATTGTTATTTTCTGTTTTAATATTTTTATTTAAAGGATGAATTAACAACGGCTTAACAAATTTCTCAAAACAATCTGCTCACTTCGTAATTTGTATGCTATTCTGTGCATTATATACATATGCATTAAAGTCATTTTTTGTACATTGGATACTGTTAACGGATGGGCATACAGTATTCAAAGACCTTGACAGGCAGAACTAAATGCGTATGCGCGAAAGTCAAATACTTTCAAACCTTGTGGATACAGAACATGATAGACTCCACTGTTGCTGATATCTGTGTGTTTACACGATTCATAGATGTTCAAAAGATGAGAATGTATATGTATTTAGACTCGCTCTGTGCATGCGCTGTGTTGTAGTTTGTGTTATGACTAGTTTCTAAAGGACAGTACGAATTTATTTACCGTTTTCGGTAAGAAACCAAAAGTACAAAGCTTTTTGACTAGAACCAAGGGATGCAGAGCATCCAAAGCATGTATGAAGCGACTGAGTCTGATTGGTATATATAATATTTTGATACAAACAGTTTTAAGCATTGCTTAATGCCCATATCCATAATAGATGCTACTTTCTCTAATGTGATGATATTTATATCAAGTGTCAAGAAAGGAATTTAAACAAGTGTATGTTGAGGTTATCTATGGAGTAGTCTTGCCCCCTTACTTCTGTGTTATACATTACGTTGCTGGTCATTATAATTCTACTAAATTAGTGGTACTTCAATGCATTGATGTTAATGTTATTTTACAATTTTGGAGAAAGTAGGTAGGTGAAATTAAGAATAGGAAGAAATGACAGAAAATCCTGTTTGCCAATAAATATATGAAATTTATTTCTACAGTTCATGCTCAGTTTTGCTTGCATTACAAATTTTAAAAACTAAACGATATTTGCAAACAAAAGTAATTCAACTCTGGCCCGGCTATTTGGAATTCCCTTTAATCGAGGATTTGTGTTTTCAAACTACATATTTGCCACTTACAAATAGAAAGAAACAATTATGAATATTGTTTTTGGAGTTAACATTCTTTGATATGAATCGTCATTTTGCCCGCACAATATGAACTGGTGTAGGATTTTCTACCATCATTTCCATAATGATATTGGGTAATATAAATTTATTCATAATTAAAACATTATTAACTAATAATAAAAACCAAATAGGTATAGAATCCAAAGAAAAAAATGATTTGTAGTCCAGAAATACATATGATAGGTAATACATTAGAACCTCGAATTATGACCATAATTCGTTCCGTAAACGTGCTCGTATGTCAAAACAAATCTCCCCATAGTAAATAAAGGAAACTCAATTAATTTGTTCCAAGATACAAAAATATATCAAAATAATTAATATAAAATATACATACATTTTTTATTTATAATGAAAGTTGTAATCAAATTTATTTATTATCCATATAAGAATCACTTGATGGCTCAATAAAATCTTTTTGTTTTCGTTGAACTTTAACTAGGAACCTAACCATTGACCCTTGCTTTTGCCTCTTTTCGAGGATTTGGTCAAAATGTGACATCGTATAGGGCGTGTAGCTCACTGTCCGCCAGAGAAAACCATCGGCTCAAGTTGTGAACACATTGCAAGCACGTAACGAGAATTCTTGTGTTTGGCAGTCTGCACATAAAAAGCGAGACATGAGAATTCTCGTGTTTATGTATCCTATGCGGCTCATGACAAAAGTCGCTTTTGAAAAAAATATTTTATTGGCGCAGAATACGTACTACATAAATTAATGATAAGGTTTTTCTAAGTTACACAATACATATTTTTGCTTATATATCGAGACAATATTTTAAAAAAAAATTATTTGTATCATGAAATACTTGTAAATCGATAAACTTAAATAAAAGTTAATAGTTTAATAAATTGCTAATTATTTTTAAATTCAACATAAAAATATATACAAATTAAATTCATCAACTAGAAAGATATACAGAAAAAATCTATCGAAAAAATATTTTGTTGCTACTGGGATAGATTTTTTTTCTGTATATCTTTCTAGTTGATTAATTTAATTTGTATTAAAATACCACAGAACAATGCTCTGAAAATGCAGCATCACAACAAAAATTTATTCCCCTTAATAATAAAAATATATAATAATACAAATTAAATTAATTAATTAATTACAGACAAAATCTATTTATCAAAAAAATATTTTAGTTATTAGTATGTTCTGAAAAATTGCAACTTCACAATAAGAATGTGTTCTCCTTAAAAATAAAAATATATAAACTTCAAGATAGAACTAATGGATTTCTTATATTTTCCCCTTAGATGGCCCAATACTTTATTTCTAGCTAATTAGGAATATTAATATTTTAGCTTATGCCTTATTTTTAACCTGCTTCATTTGAAGAAAACAATTTTATAACACAGTGACTAAATATAAAAAGATTATTAATACAAAGGTGTCGATGCTTTAAGTATTTCAATCCATCATATATTACAAAATACACATTTATATAAAGTCCACTTCAGTCATCTGAGAAATTACAGCAATCACAGTAGTTTTTTGTTTACTTTATCTTTATTAACATAACCATAGTTAACAACCTTCAGGATAACAAACAATTATCAAAACAGATATTAGGATAACAAACATTTATCAGGATAAAAAAATTCCATTTACATAAAACCTTGAGACGCAAATTGCATTATACTTGATCATACATTGCATTACACATTGTTGAAATAAATAGACAAACATATCATTATTGTCATTGAAAGTTCACTATTTTGAATGAACAGTTCACTTTTAAAGTGGTTACTTACAATTCTATTCAGACTGTAATAAGTCCCAAGTGAATTACATGTCTAACTATTCACCTGCATATTTAAAATTTACAAAAAATATATCAATAAAAATAAATATGAGAAGCCGTTAAGAATTAGGATTTAAGTAAAACTGCTTTCTAAGAATATTCATATAAAAAATTAATTAATTGCATTGTTGCAAGTTTCAATAAAATCGGGAAGGTGTGAGTACCACATGCACTAAGCGATGAGAACTAGGCGACGCGCGTGCGAATGCGTAAGGCTTTGTTCGACCAGGAAACGAATACATCTTTTCTATATATATGACTAGGGACGAGAAATGGATGTTGTATGACAATAATGACACAAAAGGTGATGGCTATCGATGCAGCAGGTAGCGAGATGTACCCCGAGACCTAGCCTTCATTTAAAAAGGTCTTATTGTTTGTTTGGTGGAACTTTCACGGCGTAATTTATTTTAAATTACTCAAACCTGAAGAAACAATTACGGCAGACAAATATTGCAACCAGCTGGATAAATTGCATGAAGAATTGAAAAAAAAAACCTGCTCTGATGAATCTACATATACTGTTCCAACATGATAATGCACAGCCTCATACTGCGAGAAAAAATTAACGCTCTCAGATGGAAAACTGTTGCTCACCCTCCATATTCTCCTGATTTAGCGCCGTAGGATTACCATTTGACCATTTTACAACATAATTTAGATGAGAAAAATTTAATAGTGTCAGTGAAGTGAAAACAGCCTTTTCCGAATATTTTAAATCAAAGCCTGTCAGTTTTTACAAATGAGGGATTAAAAACTTGCCTGAACGATGGAAGGTTGTATCTGTCGATGGAGATTATTTTGTAGAATAATATTGTGAAAATAAATTTGTTTACAAAAAACATCTTTATTTTGGATACCTAATATATCAAAATATTGTTTTTAGCTAACCATTTTATTATTATTAAATGAGTCACATATTTTTTGGGCCAAAACTACACAAAATTGAATACTAATGTCATCCTAATAAAACTAATTTAAGGAGTTATACCTTTTTTAAGAATAATATTTGAAGAAAAGATTGACTGTAAACAAATTTTACAACATTTCACAAATGACGTTATTTTGTAATATTAAGTCTTCATTCAATTTTGAGTAGAAATATTGTAACATTTTGGGAAAAATATCAACAGTTAAGGAAATAAGTGACATCAAAACTTTTTTTGAAAACAAAACATATTTTGCAAAATGGACAAACATTAAAATAATTTATATTGAATTTTACGAATTCATTCACTTTAATACAAGTCAAATAAAAAGATTGAAACTTTGTGGCAAAAATAAATTCAAAATGTTCATATACAAATAGTTAAATGTAATGTGTTTATAAATGAGAAAGAACATAATGGATTAAAAGCAATAGACCCGCTTTGTAAGAAATAAATGATTTGGGTTTTTTAAATAGGTTATTCTACATAACACAAGCATTCTTAATTCTTTGCCATTGCTTGTCACTTAAGAGGCATGTGAAAGTCACTCAAAATGATGTCAAGGCTAATGCGTTAGTGTAGTACTGACCTACCCCGAGAGAGATGTTGTGTAATAATAAACTATTATTTATTTGTTATTTTCAATGTTCTACAAATATTTTGAATACACTTCATTGATATCTATGGTAAAAATGATTGGATTTAATTTACAAGTTTATAGGGAAATATTCTTTGTCTATTAAAAAGCATTTAACTGATACAAATAGATGATTGTCGGAAGGTGTAATGTCTGGTGAATATGGAGGGTTGCATCAAAATCTCCCATTCTATACCCATTGTCATGATGCCACACAATTTGACTCTCGGGTAATTTAAGTAATGTCGAAAAGTTCCATCTATTCACAATAAATATTAGCGCCTTTTAACAGTTTGATCTAAATGATTTGGCCTTTTTCTAGCAGTTCACAATTAATCACTTCTTGAATATCCCGCGGAGTTGGTATTGGCTTTTGTTTTGAATTTAACCATTGTCTTTTACACTTTACGTCAGTATAAAGAACCCATTTTTCATCACAAAGGTTGCACTTTGAGACTTGCGGGGTCATACACCGGAATATTTCGCTTTTCCCATATTTTTATATACTCAAACACGAATGGGCTATATTTAATTCTTCTGCTATTTTTTGAAATATTAAGTGAATTCGAATCAAAGGTTAGGTTAGGTTTTTTCAGCATTTACTTTTATTTGGTGTCTAGAATATTTATCTGCAAGAAAGTTTAAAACTGGCAATATGAAATTTTGAGAACCACTTTTAACATATCTTTATACTATCACCAAACACTTGAAATGGTTTTTTTTGCCACAATTTCGTTTCATTTGACATTCATAAAGTGTGCAATTTTCCTCCCTTTAAAAATTATTTTAGTATTTTGTTAATGAAATGGTTATAAGGACACGTGTAAGCACGGACGCATCCAAATTAGAATTATGACAGAAATGTCGCATTTTATTACCAATTGTTATGTTAGGATTTGCTTCCCTCGTATGAAATCTTTTTTCATACTGGCTACGTTTAACGCCAACACTGGCAACTCAGAAAAACGTTGTGACTTATTGCTTATTGAAGTACATTACCTAATATATTAATGAATTTAAATTGATTTAATGAATAATTATATAAAAATAATTAACAAGGATACAGAAAATATTTTCGTTTGTACATATCACATATTTCTGAACATTTTTTTTCATTGCGATTTTAACAATCAAATATATTGTTTTTCTTTACAGAGTTTTATTGATATGCACATGTATACTTTAGAAAAATATGACAAGGAAAGCAGTCATTTAAAAAATATCACCTTTATTTATGAAAAGTCAAATAATAGATAATAGAGGTATCAAAAAAGAATATCATTTTTTTCATTTGCCATTTTCAACGGTTTAGACTGCCTCCCTTGAACGACGTGTTTTTTGTTATTCTGGTGACTACGGTCACTTCTCGACTTACTCTTTTTCTTTCCACACTTTTACTAGCCATTTTGGGATTAAAATGTTACAAATTAATGTAAAACAGAACTCCACATTGAACACTGTGCGCAAACAATTCACAACCAAACACAATCAAACACAAAATGTAACTAACTGTGTATTATTATCAAAACTAGAGATGATGCAAACGATTGCATCCTTATTCAATTTACGCCAAGGGCGTATGAGAGGAATACGAGTAGGTATATGACAAAAATCTGAAAAATTTATTTATTTTTTCAAATAATTTTTTTCTTTTTTTTCCGTTGTAAGTGTGAATGGTCGTAAGTCGAGGTAGTCGTAAATCGAGAAGTGACTGTATACATACCAAGAGTGAATTGTAATTTATAAAACTGAAATTTATGTACAATGGGACCAATTTGTACCAAACAAAGAATTTATTTGTAATACCCTTATTAGAAACAAGGAATCCGACTCACAAAATAAAAATTATATTATTATTATTATTTGAGTGCAGAATTCACTAGGATCTCTACACAGGCAGTTCAACAGTACTGGTATTTTTTTCATGTCTCAACTCCTACATGGTTTTGCTCAGATACTGGCGGTGAGTGCAGGTAAAGGAATCCCCCTGGTTGGATGCGGTAATGCTCGCAAATGTGCTTGCCGGTGCAAACTTCACATGTTCCCTGTGAAATGTTTTAAGGTGGTGCCTCCATCGAGAATAATAGCTGAAGTATTGCACAAAAGGGTTTTTCCGTTAAGAGCTATTGGCTAATTGGCAGAGCGAATATCACATAGGTTACTGGTGTAGAATTTTTGTAGTGTGCTGATGTGTCTTGAAATTTACACACTTTTCAATAATAAAGATTCATCCTCTTATGGAGTAACTTGTAGATATGTTGATATAGTAGGGTGCGGAACAGAGTGCTGATTCCTTGATGTCTGAGCTGGTGGTGCTGATGATGTTGCGGGTGGATCAGCTGCGATCTGCTATAAAAAAAAGCACTCTCCGTAGGTGTCCACAAATTCTTCAAGAGACCACAAAAAGTGTTTGTTTTAGTGGCAAACATTGTTAAATGTCTTTAATTTTTCATATTTGATTTATTATTTACTTTTGGCTCCATGATATTCCACACACGGAACATGTGACAGCATATGCATTTCTGTTTCCAACAGAGGCATCATCATTTCAGTTGTGTCTACTTTGTGTTATGTCTTTAATTAAAGGTAAGTCCAGGATGAGACTCGGAACCATCATAAAAATTCACTGTTTTCTATTTCGTCACAAATTACATAAGAGATAAAATCTTATATTATATATAATTTTTCTTATACCGTATAAAAAAATATATTTATGTACTTTATAAAATACCTATAATAAGAAAACATAACCAGTTAACATACATTACTGAACATGACACAGAAATATGTACCTTAAAATAATCATTCATGGTTAAAATTGGTCAATTATCGTTTATGATCTGTTATTTCTGCGGTTGAGTGAATAGAGTATCCCCAATCCTGCAGTGAGCACGCCTATACCGACCATAATAAACTCACTCGTAGATATGCCCGAGATAATACTGTTAGAATCATTATCTGGTTCAGTGGCCGTACTTGAAGCGAGAGCATTGTATGCAGAATCAATACCAAGGATCGTTGCTATTATTTGTGGATTAGCTGGGTAATTTTTTTCAATTGTTTTAAATATCCTTGTTATCTTAATTGAGCAGTCTTTCAATTGCTCACTTGATAATTTTTCTAATAAGTTAAGTTTATTATACCAAAAGTAAGGAATTCGTCCTTGTTCAACTCTCTCTTGCAATTTTTGAAGCATGTGCATAAGAAGGAAACTCAATCGGTTGTTCCAAAATTCTGGGACCTTGGACTCAGCTTCCAACAAAAATAGTGTATTTATGAAATAACTCTTAATGTAGGGCATATTATGATGATCCCGTAGTTGTTTCATAAATCTGATAGTACTTTTCATGTTATTGTGGCCACTCAACAGCTGTATTTCCTGGTCAGGGAACACAATACGCCAACACTTGTGACGATTTTCAAGATCGCAGTAAATTGGTTTTGCAATCACTAACCATTCTTTGACCTTGCACTTTTGAGCATATTTATCTTTCACCATCGGTGGCCAAGCAGGGAATTCGAACACGAAAGAGGGAACAAGATCCAGATCAAATTTAATTCCTTCATTTGACAGTTTTTCTACATTTAAAGTGAACGCTGGATTTGATTTCTTTAGACGTAGACGATATTTATTACTCCCGCATGCGAGGATGTGATTGGATAATCCAGGTGTGCTGAGTTGGTTCAGTATTTTATTGATTATACTTTCCAACCACTCGCGGTATTTGTTTTGCAATATAAAATTTTTCTCATCCATCCATTTCTCTATGGATTTATATTTTTCCCAGTTTTGTTTTTTCTTAAGAGCATCCAATCCAGATGTCTTGAGTTGTATGTATCCAGGATGATTTGAATTTAAAAACTTCACTTCCAACTCCTTGGGCAGTTTCATACACAGCATCATATCAAACTCGTCAGGTGCCACTATTTTAATGTTATTTGCGTAACTTCCAGTAAATGTTATTTTTTTATACATCGTTAGAAATGGATCTATCTCCTGTAATTTTTTTCTAAATTCCATAAATACCTCAAGAAAGGCATCTACTTGATGTTTTTTGGTGTCATTGAATATTGTCAGCTTTCTACTGACCTCTTGCAAAACTGGATCGAATTCCTTATACTTCTTGTCCATATTGTAAAACTTCGCTTTATCTCAGAGATAAATGTTATATTCTTGCAATCGTGTGTAAAGATAATGGATCTAAAAATTCCTTGCTCGCAATTACGAGCTCAATCACCAACTGAAATAATCATAATATGTGTTATATATATATATATAATATGAACAAGTACATACATTATCAGTTAATATTTTAAATGCGGTTGTGCCAACATAAGAGAAAAAACCAAAACCCTAACGTTGATTTTGTCAACACAATTAAATAAAAAATATATACATAATTTTTAATCTAATACAAATTAAATTAATCAATTAGAAAGATATATAGATTTTTTCTGTGCATCGTTTTAATTAATTCATTTAATTTATATTAAAAATAGCACAGAACTGCAACTTCACAACAATGTAAAAATGATTAACTAAAAACATTTATAATCTATTTCAGTTTGATGGCATTCAGCCACGGTTCAAAACAAATGTCCTATCCGCCAACTGCAATTTTTTATCCAGTAATGTGTCATAAAAGTTATGACAGTGAGGAGTGTCTGCCAGATTTATGAGAAACAGCACATGGCAATTTTGTAAATCAAGAAAGCAATGTTTATTATAAAACATGTTAACCAACTGTAATAATAAATAATTAAACATCACATTTCAAATTTCAATTATAGTATTAGTCGTACAGATAAATAAATAATTTATTTATCACTTTATAAAATTGAGTAAGTGTTTTTCTAGTATTAACAGAAAATACATTTAAAAAAATTGTTCTTGCAAATCAGGTAAAATTCATCTGAGTAAAAATGTTTTTTTACATTTTTCTCCAGGTTGAATATTAAAGGAGATACAATTTTTTTAAACTTTTGTTTCAAAATGGTAAATCAGACTAGTTAACGAATTTAGCTGAGATGTCTACCAGATCAGTCTATCGGGAAAGTTTGATTGAAATCAGATAAGAATTTATTGTGTCCACAAAATGCATTATATCCCACATATACAATTTTAAATCGAAGCAAGATCATCGCGTTGTACAAAATAAATTGTTTTGCTATTGTGTTTTAGTTCATTTTTAAAAATAAATTAAAGTTACAAAAATAACTAATTCTCAAATGAATTAATAAAAAAAATATAATCCTGAAGGGCTATTTATGAAATTTTGCGATAAATTTACCAAGGTACATTGAATCGGTAAACCTGAATCTGTCCACATTAACCATGCTTTTTGTTCATAAATTAATTATTAATTAAAATGTTCAAATCGTGCTTCAGTTATTAGAATGTGTATAGCATTTAGTGGAGTATTGTTTGCTACACCATAACTTAAGACTATGTCTAGTGCAAGCTACCGATATATACATAAGTGGAAAGTATAAAATGTCACACATTCCTATCCTCAAATATTTCTCTACTGCTGTTTCCACACCCATACATATTTTTACATGCACAAAAGTTCTATAGGCTTCTGATATTACCTTCTTCAAAAATTGTTTAATAATTTTGTGTTACTGCTTCTTACACAATCTGATTTTTTTAACCATCCACCCTCTCCTTAAAATATATGTGACCAACTATTACACAGTCATGCTCCATATGTACAAATCACCTAAGAAAACGTTTTTATATTCCATTGTCATTTCTTTCTTCATCATCAGTCCAGTAGTCCGACACATTTTGCTGCCATTCTCTCTTTGCCATCTTCAGTATTTGTTATCATGAGGGTCACTAAATCCATTATACAAATAAATATAAAAAGCAATATCCTAGTTTAATAAATTAAAACAGTAGTTAAGATATTATTTATGTAGATACCACTTTAACACAGATATACACAGTTGAAGTTATGAGAAGCTGTTATATGCAATAATGATCAGGGTATTATGTTATCAGTTTCATATCAGGTGTTGACCTGTGGATTGCCTGGTCACTAGCTACCAGCAATATAATATTTATTTGTAGGTGATGAAAATTTAAGCTATAATTACACCTCCACAATTCTACTACATAAATCAATCCAACAATAGAGAGAAATTTATACCCCTTAGAAATACTACTCACAATATTCAGGGTTCAAATGATAATTAAACATTCTCAAAAACACACTGACATTTCTGAAATCAAACTGATCTAAGTGAAATGTGTAACAAAAGGGTTAAAGATAATGCAAAAGAACTGTTTATTACAAAATATCATTTATCTGATACTCTATATCATAAAGACATCACTTGAGAAGATAACAAAATGTAGTATAATGGAACAATTATTTATTTATTGTAAAATTGTAATTGAAACGGTTCTGTCTTCACATCACCTTCCAGTTACGGATAATACTTGTTCGGAATTATTAGATTTTTACTACAGTTTGTATTTGTACTAGGGTTTCAATTTGCGTCGGGGTCACATTCCGGGAAAGTGTGATGCATATCGAAATGACACAGATCGAATCACATTTTCCCATAGAAAATAACGAGACGCAAGCAATCATCGTGAACACTTTATCAAATTCTAATGAAGTCTTATGTTGTTATAAAAACTTCATAACAAAACAAAAGCAACCGTACCAGGTATCAGTGTTGGGAACCATTCTAATAAAATTCAATCAATAATACTATCCAATAATGATGGTTAATCGTTACACAATTGTGACAATGATTGGTAATCGAGATTCAACGATGATTGGTAATTAAGATTTAACTAGAGTTTTATTTTCTAATGTACCAATTATTGGTCAAAAAATAAATCAGTTACCAATCATTGTTACAATCGCAGTCAAAATAACGATTTAACCATCACTACTATTATCCAATCATAAATTATGTACATTTAAAAAAAATTGCATTATATTAACAAAGTGAAAACTTTCAAATGGCAATGTATAAACTCTCAAATAATAAATTAAAATTCTAACAAAAAAAAAATTAAATTAATTAATTTAGTTTTTTAAAAATTGTCTACAGTCCGCTGTCTCACATTCAGTTTATGCGTCGCTTAAAGATTTTTTAACACCAGACATCTTTAGTCACAAAATTCAGAACACTTTTCCTTCAACTTTCACCATTATCATGGTTAATAAAAATTTTCATAGCTTTGGCTTTGAACAAAAAAGCTTACTCCATTTACTTAATAATTATTTCCATTAATTGATTAGTTATTACTTCTCTAACTTCTTCTGTATTAAAATTCTTTTGAAATAAAACTTTCAATATCATGCAAGTGATTGAACATAATTATGTAGAAGGCACACAGTCCACAATTATGAAAAAAATGAGTTATCGTTTCAATAAGTTTATATTACATTTATTGTTTTATAAGGTCATAATATTCACCTTCTAAAAAATTGCACAAACTCCACTTTAAAACCTAAAAATGTGTAAAAACTCCAAATCTCTATTTTTAAATCCTCTTATTAAAAGTCATCAAAATTAGCTACCTATATATTATTTAACATTTTACAGGTAAAGAATATTTAAGTTGTTGTTTGGATTTGATTTCTCAGTTTGAGTTTTCTGCTGTTATGCCCCAACGTTAATTGTGACGCGAGCGTATTAAATTCAGACCGATTATTTATTAATAAATGGTCGCGAATACATGAGGACCATGTGGTCCGCGCTCAGGGAAACCTGTCATTTTTGACATAAGGCAGGGGACCAGGGCGGACATGAATGCTCTGAGACCCGGCGATTGGGGGCTTGTGTAATTTCCCATAATCGAACAGGATGTTCATGGAAATACATTTCATAAGGACCCACGTCCCACAGGAATCTTTTTCTTTCGTCATTAGAAAGGTATTGATTTATCTTGGGACAGAGAGTCGGAAAATAGACAGCCATAATTCACCGCAATCTACTCAGAAGCAACAGCCCAGTTACAAACAACCAGCCTGATAGCCTGTTGTCAGAGCAGTCGCTGAACCAGCCTAAAAGCTGTCGGCAGATAGCCACCCACGCCGGGTGCTAACGGCACCACTTCGCCGGCCTGAAACCAGGTCTCCAGAATGAGACCCCAGAGGGACATCGCAAGATAACTCAAGGTAGAATTAATAAGTTAGTTTATAAGTATTTCCACCTACCCATAAGTGTAAATGTATAACCAATAAATGTCTAATTTGTATGTCTTCCGTGTATTTATGTTCATCTATCTCCTGATGTAAACATGGTACTAATAAAAACGTAATACCCTATGAATAGATCGCGAAGCGAAACATTCTATCAGAATGTGGGGTGTGGCCCTAACGAGCGACCAGGGTCATAATAATGTTCAATTAAACAAATGATAACTACAAACCCTCTTTTATCACTGTGACTGGCTATTTTTGCACAATTATGTTCAATTCAAATGCAACAGCATTATAGACAGCCATACAGCAATCAAACGAGAACTTTTGTCACGTAGTCCATACGAGATCCCACCCATAGATAAGATCCCACAACACGGGTAACGCAAGGGAATACCCGATATATTTTATCAAGGAGCATACCGATGCAGATAAGATTTCAGTTATCTATGATTTCAGTCTTATATTTTTGATGCAACGCATATCCAGTCGACATAAATCGAGACAAATACATAAGCATATACGCAACTACAAACATAAGTAAGTTAACATATTAAAGAGAAATACATATGTGTGTATACCTGGTGTAAAAATAGAAAACTGGTTTAAAGTCAATTTAAAATTATATTGTCTACTTTCCGATTAAAATGATCCGATGTTTCAATTGCGCTTCAACAATGAAAACGAAGAGATTAAATTCCTTTAATTTCTGATGCAGTTTACATTGTTTACAAGATATCGAGAATCAACCAACATGAAAACCATAGATATAAGAGATGATGAAAACGTCAAAAGTACCATAGATGCATAGATAAGAGATATACTAAAAGTACCGTCAACTTCATCTATTGGGTGGATCCTTATCTATGGGCGGGTCTTTTGATTCTATGGTCTTTTGCGAACATGTTACGCATAGATAAGAGATATACTAGATAGGGAATTCTGACGATAAAATAAGACCAGGGCAAATAGTAATGGCGAAAGATCCGGAAGTTTCGATTCAGTGGCGCATTCTAAAGATCGTGGCGGAACTAATAGCCTATTTGCCGCTCTTTTTTTTAATGTTTCATTTACCGAAAATTGAAAATTATATATATATATTGCAAAAATCAATAGAAATTATTTTACGATTTTCGGCAGAAAAAAAACATCAAATTATATCTATTGTTGAAAATAAGAATTTGGTAAAACAATAAAATATGTCAAACTGGTTTTAAAATATTTATTATGTCAAATCTGCTAATTAGAGAATACAAAAAATTGTGAAAGAAAACTGACAATGGAATACAAACATATTACAACACTATTAATAGAACACAAAATATAAAACAGGATAAATATGTGGTAATACAAACACATTGCTTCTGAATTTGGAACAAATTTTTCCCATACCATAGTACGTATATGATATATTTAAGACAGATATTTGTGTTAGTAAAAAATATTTATCAAATTCAATATAATAACGCCATAAGGCTCATGGTAAGAAAAAGCATTATTTATTAAATAGGAGTACTATAGAAAACAATATGCCATCGCTAAATCAAAAAATAATATGTATTTGATAAATTTAAGACAAATAGTTGTTAGTAAAAAATAATTTAAAAATCTAGTATAATAAGGCTACAAAGCTCGCGGTGAGAAAAATGAATTATTTATTTAATAAATACTATACAAAACAATGTGGAATCGCTAAATCAGAAAAATCACCTTCATATTACACATATTACTAATATTTGGAAGAAAAAACTTCAAAGAAATTGCACTATAGAATATTAGTGAGAATGCTTTTCTTATTTTCATTTCTTACACACTACCATTATTTAAGTGAAAAGAAAAT
Source organism: Eubasilissa splendida (assembly GCA_031772225.1). Classification (NCBI taxonomy): domain Eukaryota; kingdom Metazoa; phylum Arthropoda; class Insecta; order Trichoptera; family Phryganeidae; genus Eubasilissa; species Eubasilissa splendida. Next base: position 2,649,076 of record CM062854.1, on the reverse strand, counting down.
TAAAGATTTAAAAAGAACGTACATACTTTTATTTACACGTGTACCTTCGGAAAGTTTATTTTAAATAATGATTTTCAATCATTAGAAATAATTTAAATATTTTAGATGCAAAGACTTTTACATAATTTTATTTTATTTAACTATCACTATTGTTAAAAAATGATGGTAAGCTTGTTTTTAAATACTATTATTTCAAATCCACTAATTTTCGAATGATAGAAATAGTGGGGAAAGAAAACTGAAAACGGAATACAAAATATAAATTATAAAATAGAACATAAATGTGATAATACAAACACATTGGTTATGAGCTTGAATAAGAGCTCGCTTTGAAAATTGGAACAAAGTTCTCCCATGTCCTAGTATGTATATGATACATTTACAACAAATAATTTTGTTAGTAAAAAAATATTAAACTATTCAATATCAATCACATATCTCGTGGTGAAAAAAATTAATGATTTATATATTAAATAATACACAAAACAATGTGCCGTCGCTAAATCATAAAAATGGTGTCATCTTTATATTATACATATTACTAATACATAGAAGAACAAATATTGAAAAGAAATTGCATGCATGTTTAAATTAAATTGGTAATAAAAAGGTAATACTTAGGTGATTGTTCCACACAGCTACGGGCACGCGGGATACGATAATCGCAGCCGAGACTAGGCTTCCGCGAAAGTGTATCTTTCCCGCTTTATGAGAGCATTTCGCCCGGCGCTCCGCGCCACTGGAAACCCTATGCCCTTGCGCTCGGCGGACCACCGAGTGGAGGGGGAACCGGGCCGCCGCGATACTCCGCCCCGCCGGCGAGCGGAAAATTATATTTAAGTTTTTTGTAATAACTTAGGATAGGAAAATACTATGAGCCTGTGATATTATATAATAAAAAGAGCATGGAAGGGGCGATCGCCCGGAGATAATATTACGCACCTTAAAAATCATATGTATTTTCTAAGTTTAAGATACGATAGTTAATTCCCCGGGCCATCGCCCCGGGTGAGATTTATCAGGCATCGCGAGGGAGAATAAGGTCTCTAAAATAAAATACTCGTGATGTCTGAGAGATTAGACATAAAAAAGATAAAATAGCGGAGGAATCTGAGTTCTGCCGTCCCGGACGGGACGATAGAAAAAATGATCCGAGTTTCGGAGTCTGGCCGCCAGGGCGTGGCTGCGCTGGACCCAAACGGGGTGGCGAGGGGACTGGCTTCGCCATTTCATTGGGTCTCGGCTTTACGGGGAGTCTCGCGCTCCCAATAATTTTTCATGTGAAATAAATAATGGTCCAGCGCTGCAGAAAACATTCCCATTCTGATCTCGCACCGCTGGACTCTCCGAGGAAAAACTGTGTTTCATTTATCTCTGCTTGACCCTGCTATTACACTGGACTTTCTGGCTTCTCGACTTTGCTACGACATTTGGGCTGAACCTGGAATTTTCTTTGACTTTGGCTGCTACACTGGACGACGATTTTGGACCCCCCTGGACCACTGCACGCCGCTGCAGACATCGACGTTCGAGATACCAGAGCGAACCGGCGAATCACTCCTTACGTTTCTACAGTCTTGTTTCTTGGATAAAAAATTAAAGAATTTATATCAGAATGCTCTTATTATTTTCATTGCATGCATACTAACATTATTCAAGTAAAAAAAGAAAATTTAAAATTTAAAAATAACATACATACTTTTATATTCATAATGTGTACCTTCGGAAAGTTTATTCTAGATAGGTAGACAGTTTATTAGAAATTATTTTCAATGCAAAAATACTTTTATATCAAAGTGAAAAATGAATCTATCACTATTGTTGAAAATGTTGGTGAGCTTGCTTTTGATGATTTAAAACCAGCTAATTTTAGAATAACAAAAAATGGGAAAAGAAAACTGACAACGGAATACAAATGTAGCGATCGTAATTCGAATCTACCGCCATCTCAGTCGGCATCGACGCTAGCGACAGCGCTGCCGGCTGCTGCCACAAGTCTGGCTCAATTCACCGCCAGATAGTCTCTCAAGTTTCAGCGTTTCACAATGGCGGTCTTGCCGGCTCGCCTTTGCCGAGCAAGACTGCCAATTCAATTCATTTCATAATTTCCTACATCTTCATTCACTGTATTCATTTCTATCTGTCTTCATTGTTTTTATCATTTATCACAATAAACCTCAACACACACGCCAATCACATGTATTTCATTTAACCACCGTCCTAACCCCCAAACAAATTATAAAACAGGATAAATATTAGGTAATACAAATACATCGGTTCTGAACTTGGATAAGGGTGTCACGGAACCTGCGACAGTTTGACAAATCATATATGTAATATGTATTTGATAAATTTAAAACAAATAGTTTTGTTAGTACAAATATTTAACAAATTCTATAGCGAGAATCATAACTACTAGACCACAAGCACGTAAACACACGCTAACATTATTTAAGTGAAAAATTAAAGATTTAAAAATAACGTATTTATTTTAAATATGTATGTCCGTAAGGAAAGAATTAAAAATATAACTTCTTCAATATTAGCAAAATTATAATATAATTGATAACTAATAATGTTTAAAGATATTGTAACATATTTAGTAGCAGTAATGAGTAGTGGTAATGTAATAAAGTAGTATGTAATGGTCTTTGTAGTTTAAAATGTTTCTATTTTTTTCATCAACAACATATCTGGTGGTAAATTATTTAAGGTTAATGTTTTCTTCAGAAACTTGAAGAAGAGCAACAAATACATATTGCTGGTCGCCTTCAATAACAATATTATTAGATAACAATCTTCTTAAAGAGCTAATAATTAATCCATTATTCTCACAATTCATCCCAATGGAGCAGGCGGATGAAAGATTCGCAATTATTAGTGATTTACAAGAAATGATAAAAGATGCGTATGTCGAGTTCACATTACATATTGCTGTGCGGGCCGTGCCGGGCAACAAAAGCCCCTCCTCGCCCCGTTCCTAACATGCATCCACAGCGGACGAAGGGTCGCTACCCCCTCCCCTGCGATTGGCCGGGGTAGGTTTCTGCCAAGCCGACGCGACTCTCTCTCGCTCTACGCTTGTCGAACGTACCGGACCTGCTTCGGAGCGCCGCCGGGAATCTCCATACCGACCACCATCTTGCCTCGGGACGAAGCTGCGATGTGCCTCCTGAAAGGCATCCGAGGACCCCGCCTTGTACACGAGGCAAACGGCGGATATTCCTGCTGCTCACAACGGACGACCGGAGGCCATCCACCATGAGACGACCGGACGCGGCCACGGAGACCACATGGCGATCGAAGTCCGCGTCCGTGAACTGGACCAGAAGCGGGCTCCAGATGCCGCTTGTCACACACGCCAGCTGCGAGCCACAAATGTGAAGACAAACAAAAGTGAGTGGGAAAAACAATTAAACAATTAGTGCGCCCGCATTTAATTAAGGTTAGATATAAGTAGTAATAAGAATTTTCCTTTTTTCGTATTTCCTTGTGTTGTAAATAAATTAATGATTTGTATATAGAAAGACGTGTTCATTTAATTTACCCTCTCGCCATCTTCTCGTAACCACTAGATTTCGCAACGACAAGAACGTTGCGTCCATATCAAACGATCGCAGATATGTGAGAGCCACATGGTCCGAGAAGAGAGGAAACTATAATTTTAACATAATATCAAGAGGGCTTGCATTTCAAAAAATAGGCTGGGACTCGTATTTAACAGGATCGAGAAAGTCGTCTTCCATTGTCACGAGAGACAATAGGTTCTTAGAATTCTCTTGCCTAAGATAAAAAACAATTTCGCAATAGCCACCTAATCTAAAACAATATATCACGCTAGGGTGACATTAAATTGCTTCGTTAAATTAGTTTGCGGGTTGATTGGCAGATTAATGGTACTTCCTGGATCCCAACGATCCTAGAACAGAGTTCAAAAATGCGCCTCTGTCGATAAATCATGTCCTGAAAATAACATGCAAACCGAAGGGCGGTTAGTCAATAATCATTGGACAGAAACAAAGTAATTGACTTTTGAGCGAAATGTTCGTATGTGAAAACAAAAGATAACCCCTTTTGATAATGCGGGCCCGAGGTAGATGCGGACCACCGCGTAGCGATGGTTACCATCACGCCGTTTTCCTTGTGGGGGTAAGCAGAGAAGAGAGCGTAATACTTATCAGCCCAGGTGTCATGAATAATTCTTACCATTCTTTCCTCATTCATTCGTCCAATGCGACCAAATGACATAAGCGAATCTGCGAAAAAAGGGATTGCAGTAAAAACCGCGATACTTCAAGCATTAATAATATTATATATAAAATCAAATGTAATAAAATGATCAACCCATAAGTAGAATTTTATATTAAAGGTATTAATAATATATGAATTCTCGGCTATCAGTTGTAATTGTATGAAAAATTAATAAAGAAAAAAATCTCCATATGCAATGTAAGGATAATAAATAATGTAAGGATTTCAATAAGCAATTGGACTGATGTGACATAAAAAAAAATATATGTAGAATTAAGGTTATTCATAATTGAATATAAGAAACGATGTCTAGAAATAATGGTGTTACGAATTTGAAGTTTTTAAATAACTATGTGATGCGACAGAGCGCGGAGTGATAATTTTGTGTATAGGGATATGTAAAAGAAAATTATAAATTGAAGATGATTAATTTTGGGCGGACGCTAATAAAAAACGAAGATGATCAACTATGAGAGGAGGCGTGGTCCCTTAAACGGCGCTTAAAAACGATGAAACACCATTGTTAACATAAATCGGAAAACACCGCGGAAGAGTTACCAATCGACATTCGGTCGGGGAGTAGTGGTCAGTAGTTGGTGATCAGTATCAGAAGTCCAGACAAGTGAATCGGCACCAGAACGACTTGCAAGAGACTGCCACAGAAATTGGGAGAGCACCTAGTCGGTCTCAGAATTTGAAGGAGACTAATCCTTTAGGATACCAGCAGGCTTGCCCGTCGCCGAGGAACCCGGAGATCAGTCACGAGCGGCCAGTTGTCAGCCAGCCGCTCTGCCCGCTACAGCGTCAACAACGGGAGCAGTCGAATACATCGAAAAAATCATAATATAGTGATATAACGCAGAGACGCTTCGGTCATTGCGCAATGAACATAATTATTAATGGTGTTTGTGAGGAGGTGGCGGGGACATAAATGAAATAAGGCTAGCTTTACACATATAATCATTTATTTACATACGAACACACAAAAATAGGAAATTCTTACAACTACTTATGTCTAACCTTATCTAAAACGCGGACGCGTTATTACGGTCCTAATGTCATTTTACTCGCTGTTTGGTCACTATATTGTCCGTTTATGCACATGCAGCCAGCCGCGAAGCCACGTGCGGGAAGCCGCGACCGCGCGGTGCCCGCTGCGGGCGCGTGTAACCAGCTGTTGATCGGAACCCGCCCCTAGTCCAGTTCGCGGGCGCGGTCTCTGCAACTGCGCCCGCGTCACGCGCCTTCGCCATGTGATTTTCATGGTAGCACCTCGGGAGCAGATACTTGGACCCAGCGCGCAAAGCGGTCAATAGGCGAGAGAGGTCAAAAGCTTCTCGGGCCCGGGCACCAGCTTCGTCGACTGGCCTACAAGAGTGGGAGTAACCTCCACTTCGCGCATCCGGCCGAGAATCTCCGTAGATGCCGAGGGGAGAAGGAGGGTTAGTGTTTTCCGGCGTTCGGCATCTCTTATCTATGCGTTCGGCCGCGCACAGTATAACTACAATTTATGTTTCAAATTTCCCGCTGAAACAATAGATAGATAGACGTAGATTAATAGAATTTTGTCGAGGTTATTTTGAAGACTTGCCACCCCAGGTAGGCGTGATTGTGGCATGACATGACGTGGTGGTGGGGGGCAGGCGTGAGTTTGGTCTCGGCCGTTTCGGCGAATTGACAACTGCCGATTGGACGACTGCCACCGCTCGACAGCTCTGTCTGCAAATTGTTAGTTTTAAAGTATTTTTTAATTATTTTATTCCAATATAAAGTGCGTACCTTAATTTCAAAATATATTAAGAAATCAAAATGTTTTTTGTGGTTGATGTTTTAGATATGGTATGTATACTTGTCTTCAGTAATCATTATTTCAATGTAAATTCTTGTTAGTTACCCGCTTCTAAAATGTTTGCAATTCACACCTCCGTTTCTACAATCAAATATACATTCCACATAAGGCGTGGAACTTGTCGCAGTGCAGTCACGTAAACATAACCGCGCATTAGTTGACATATAGCTCAGTAGATATGTATATATTTATGTGGTATTGCGGAACTGTATATTGCCGAATATTTGAAAAATAAAATTATTACTATTCAATATTAGCGAAGATTTCCAAGTACAACTGGTTTTCATTTTCTAAATTGGTTATTTTATTATCTAAGAGATTAATGGTGGGACTGGGTCGGGAAGACCTATTATATGTATTTATTCGTACATAGATATGACATTTCGGAAGCACCACTTGTTTATTTACCTCTGGTTCTTTTTCGGAGAACAAGGAATACAGTTTTCTTCACGATCTCTGGGTCTGCCAGAGGTAGGGTGGCCAGATTTGCTAACTATGAGTACAAACATTGTCAGGAATACAGAACACTGTTATACGAGATCAATTTTTAAATATAACATTTTAACTTGTTTTTTAATGAACCATTTTTTTATTTTATAATTTCTTTAGTTCAATTACAAAAGTCAGTACAGACTGACGTAGACGTAGGAACATGGCAGGAATCGTAGGCTTGTTGTTATGTAGCCCGCACAGCTTTGTACAATATCTACAACTTTGGTGTTGTAAGTTCGAAAAATATAATAATCAAGCATTGTACTCTTGTGGCGTTTTTTATATTTGCCAGTACCATATTGGTACTACTAACACTTTGTTTAACTGTCATTAATAATTCGAGTTCCAAATTGGCCCAAATTAATAATTTAGATTGTATTAAATTCAGAATGGGATTTAATTTTCTCTTGAAAAAAACTGGCACGATTTGCTCATCCGCTCGTGTGATATTCTTTCACACCCCATATCTATCAACACTTCTGTACAACACAACAATTATTATCCTTACTTGATCCGTTGTATTTGGACATTGGTTGTTTCATAAAACTGATCACTCAAAACACATGTCGCTTAAACTTATTATTTATCAGCCCATCATTTTTATACCTGAAATGTTCACAAATTGTGTGACTAATGTAATAGTTTATAAAATTGCATCTGGGAATCTATGGGCCGGTTGTTTGATCAGTAGTAAATTTTTACCATCGCCTGTGGTAAAAAATATTTGTGGGTTGTTAGAACGTTGAGTTTACTACTGTCAAAGTTAATTCCGCCTAATAGCAAGGCGAATAATCATCAAACATCTGCGATTTTTAACAAAATTGATTTATTTTAATTGTTCACCATTGGCAATACATACAATTTTATGCTTAACCTTTGGTTTTATTCACCTCTGCGTTCATAATCTGTTGCTTTGCTGACAAATAATCTTCAGTCTATGTGCTAATATAAATTTAATAGCGAGATCATCATTGGATAAATAGCCGGATATTGAATGATTCATTGTCGTATACTGCAACTTTCAGAGTATCAATATGACAGATGATCCTTGAAACAGCTTTGAAGGGTCTGCCATTTTTAACTAACGATTTACAGTTTTTACCATCCTATTTTGGATGGTACAATTAGTTTACTATTTAATGTACTTTCAATGAGTAAATATTTTTTACCAACGATAGAACAACCCGTTTTCGGGGACACAATCTCAATTTGTTGTAAATTAGTATGGCCTTAAGATTGTTATAATTTCATACACCCGTCTTTTCACCACATCACTTTATTTGACTGATAGCCATAACTGTCATAACATTTGTCAACAAATAATAAATTAAAACAAGTTTTATTCTAGAATCAGTATAATTAATCTTACAATTTGCATAATGCGTCCGGTTTGATAAAAAAAATTTGCCAGAAATAAAATATCTCAACGTAGTCGTTTTCTCTATTTTAAGCTGTAAACTGTGTACCCAGATCAAGTAACAAACATATTTTATAGAGACTTTAAACTTGAGGAAGAACTATAGCTGCATCCAAATTAATTAATAAACATATTTTTACTAAACCATTACCCTAGCAATACTAGACTAATAGGTGTATAATTAAATTAAAACAAGACGGATAATTATTATGTCTTAAATCTAAATAGCTATGATTGCTGAGCAAAATTCAAGAAAATAATAAATTGAACATTAATAGTGATTTTAGGACCTTATTATCTTAAAACTCATATTAATTGGGTGTACATAAAAAACTGAAAAAGCTGGTTCAATTTTGTGACATCTTTATTTCATTATCATAAAAGCAATGGTTTACTTCTTATGTGCCCATGATTGCCTATATTCAATGAATGGGCATTCCTAAGGTGTGCTGGATGATAAGGCAGTATGATAACAGTTAAGATACAAATTTTCATCCATTAGTCCATAAATATCTTTTTTTTGCTGTTAATCTAAAAGCAAATATAGATAGTCAGATGTCCTGGGATCAGAGCTAGACCTAACCTGTTTACCCTTAAAAATATATCATATTTTTTACTTGCATGTAACGGAAACAGGATTAGTCTTATTATGGCCTGATGAAGGAATGGCAACTCTAAAACAATATGTTGAGAATCGTTTCCTACTGCATCCTGTTTCTAACGTGCAATGAGAATTCCTCTTTTGTTAATTTTCAAATTTGTTACTTTAATAAACCCTTTTTTTTAAATATGAATTAAATATATTAATTAGAAAGATATACATATAAAATCAATTTTATCGAAAAATATTGTTGTTGCGCCGCCGCCGCATTCGAACCTGAATCTCTTTCCTAACCGGGGAAGGTGCATTATCCAACTATGCTACAGCGACAATATTTTTAGCGACAATTTTAATGTTAGATACAAATCTTTTTATTCAATTGTCAATAATCTGTGAAGCGTTAAATTAAATGTTGCAACATAGCTCCTCATTTCTAACAGTTTCATATTTTAATTAAATAGTTGTACAATAAACTACAAACATTTGAAAATAATATTTAAAATGAAAAATAATTTTTCATTTGGTTGTATACTATATACATACCAGGAATTAAAACTGGCTAAAAATAAATTTGAGTACTCTTAGATTCTGTGTTTACTCTGGTGCTTTGTGTCAAATTGTGAATTTAATTTATTATTGACTTTTAAATCTACTGTAGGTACTTATATTTTCATGTCAATGCTGTGTGAGCTAGGATAATTTTTAGTATTTTTCCTAATATCATTATCATTAGAGTAGTTATCAATTAGTTTTTTTTTTAAGTCAATATGCATGGTCAGGACTACCATAATAATTGTTGATTAATAAACTATTTTCTCATTTGTCTTCTAGTAAAAAAATGACACATGTAGTTGAAATTAGTTGTCCAGTTTAATTATAAGTAAATCTTCAAAATATATTCAACATTTTAGCCTCAATACTTGTAGACAATTTTATGGTTTGTGGGGATCTATCTCATTGAATTATTGTTCTATTTTATTGTGTCCAATAATAAAGGTATTTGAAAATCTATGCATGATTATTTAAATAATCGTTTTAAGGCAGTTATTATGTTGCATTATTTTGGATTCAAACAGCATTTAAGTGTCTATATATATGTAACGAAACTAAAGATAATATTACATATTCGTCAATTTCTGTAATCAAATGTCATTTGTAACATATTCTGGAATAAGTTCAAATAGACTAACATCATACTGCATGTTGTGTAAATAGTGAGTATTACTATCATAATTTTAACAATATATTTGATAGATAAACACCAAAGCCATTGCTACCTTTTACATATTTCCTTAGCATCTTGACCCCGTTGATACACGGGAATGTCCTTATTTATAATATTCTTCTCTTTGGTCTCTTATTAGTTTTATTATAAACTACTTGTAACTGCAAGTATTGCGATAAGCTCTGTAATAGAGTAAGAGTACAACGTTATCTGGATTTTGTTTTACCTGTGTATGAATTTTATCTCTGTTTGCTAATGGAATTTATAATATACTAGTGGTCAGTACTCGGCTAACCCGGGATTCAGATTTAGTTATAATCGTGTGCAGGCCCTAAATATCTATTTTCCTCAGGATCCTAGAGTTCAACTGAACAAAATTTGGATAGTGTTTAATGTAATACATATTTACACTTCACATGCATATTGGGGGAGGGTGGGGATTTTTAATAGGTGCAATATGTATTTATTATTATATTATAGGAGTGGGGGGTACGGAGGTTGGAGTGGCCAGGAGTAGTGAAGAGAGTGCCTATGTTTTGTAATATTCAGATTGACAGACCATTCAGTTTATATATAGATTAAGGTATCCAAGGTAAACTCTGCATAGGCTATCCCAGCGGTTCTCAACTCCCATCAACAAAAATATATCTTGCATACAAATAGGAAGTCAATAAACTTATTAAAGTTTTTGTCACATATTTTTATTTTGTTACTGATAAAAAATTTAACAAAAATAATAAATATTAGCATATTGATAGGGAATTGGGGATGTGGGATGGATAGAAAGAATCAGGATCAACCAGAGATAAGAAATAACACAACCTACCTGCCAGGGTTGTCCCTCTTGTCTGGGTTTCTCTCTAGCTCGTTAATTGACCGTAGGTTTTCTCTCACTATTACAAATGAAATACTGAAATATAACACACTTCACGTGGTCAACACACAATAGCAAGAATGATAAAGGTTACTGACAACAGACAGGAACCATGAACAATTGCTCTTTCTGATTCAAAATCTTTTTTCTGTTTAGTCCAGAAGTTGACTGAAGAATTATTTTGAAAATAATTTTTTACTTTATATATTGGATAAATTATCCACATACCATCAGTTATCTCTTATATACTGCTGGTCTATGCTGTTCTTGATTTATATATTTAGGAAGTATTTTTATGCCTACCTTAAGTTTCCGTATTGTGAATTAACTTGTTATCATTATTTACTTATTTTATTTACTTTTTAATATTAGAAAATACGCACTGTTTATAGTTTGGAAATATGTACATATAATATCATAGAAAAATGGTTAGTTGAGCTCGATTGAAGCACCAAAGTGAGGATATTATTTAGTAAGTCATATGATCCTTGTATGGACAGTGACATGAATTTGTTTTCCTCAAACATGCACAAACATCAAGCTACTTTTGAGATTTACATTTCACAGGATCAAAATTGTTTCCTCAAAAGACCTTGCACATTTTAGATCTAAGTTTACGGGCTGTTGCCAACAGCAACAATAGCCCTGATGATGTACACTGCAATAGGATCCATAACTTTGACTAAAGAGGTCGGATACGCATGACAGAGTAATTCAGAAAACTATACACAATTGATTCTGATTGGCCCTGAATACATATGACAACATTCTTAATTATTTTACTTTATTAATTAAACTTTTATTAATTAAACAAATTCTGCAGTATGTATAAAAATAATTCCTTTTTCGAATAAAAAGGCAAGTTACTATCGCTTGGTGCAATATCAATGTGTGAAATTTAAACTGGATTGCCTCTGTGTGATTCGGAAATTATTTCACGTGTGATGAAATGCTGATGGAGGTCATAAATAATCATTGTGGTGTCGTTAGAAAGATCATGCTAAGATATATAAGTATGCGGAAGAATGCTGCATGATGTCAGTGCATGTAAGAACTTAGCTGGACATCATTGGATTTCTCTGAGATGATTGAATCAGCACTGTAATATGTGTGAATACTGCCATCCAACATTTCAACGATTTCTGTATTAATTGCGAGTGTCTCATCATTCACTGTGACGAGAATTACACATTTTGAGAATTTGACAACTGATAAATTTTGATTGTTAGCATAGAAACGCAACAATTTCATCTTTCGTAATCATTTGAGTGAATTTGAATGATTATAATTTGATATTCTTTCAATAGATGGTAAATTTCCAATATAGATATAAGTTTGTGACACTTTTCTTCAATATTTTTTTTATTTGAATATAGACAAAGGAATGGATGAAAAACAGAAGGACATCAGGGTTTTAAATATAAGATTGTATTCTAGGAGATTGGTAATATAATTGTTAGCTGGTTAGGTCCCGCTAGTTACGATAACAATAAGAGTGGTCTGTATGTACAAGTTATTTTGCAGGCGGGCTGGTGGACAGGCGCCATCGCTTTTCAAATCATTTTGGGTTCATTTTTGTTCCTATGGAATCGCAGCAGATCCAAAGTCTCAACCGAGAGACCCAAAGTGACAAACGAACAAAGACTGGTAGATTGGAAGCCGCAACCGCTGGTGGAGGAAGATGTGATCCCCGATATCCCACCAGTGATGGGAAAAATATCTGAGGAAATTTACAACTTGGGAGCCACCAGCTTCCTGTCACTGGATAAGGAGGAAAAGCTGCGTGAAGATTCCATCGCGGCAATACGCAAGTACGGGGTCGGTTCCTGCGGACCGCGTGGCTTTTACGGAACAATCGACGTACATTTAATATTGGAGGAACGTTTGGCGAAATTTATGGGAGTGGAAGAGGCTTGTGTGTATTCTTACGGATTCTCCACAATTGCAAGCGCTATCCCAGCCTACGCTAAGAAAGGCGATCTTATATTTGCGTAAGTATACTCACATATTAATAGTTTAAAGAAATTCTATATATTCTGCACCTTTCACAATCCATGCCCACAATCCACAGGTGGAATGTAAGGTGAGGTTTTATTAGACGAGTACTGTTTCCTAGAAATCACTTTATCTTTGTGGTCTTACGAATGATTCAACCTTTTAAAGCCACGAGCAAGTTAACACGCCAAGCTATAAGTGTGATAACATGCACTTTTTAACCTGACTTAACGACAAAGATGGGATTATATTGATAATCTTGTTTAATCTCATCTCGCAGAATGATTTCAAATATGTAAATTTATTGTAACGTTATATAATATATATTTAATGTAACATTATAACCGAATGTTTGGGTGATGATTGATCCGTGATTACATGAAACGTGGGGGTCCCACTTGAGGTGATAGACAGACCACCACAAGACATGTCATTGGTGAAATCATTGTGCCATCTGTAGACAGCTGAGCACAGTTTTTAGAAAACATCTTTAATCAACACCCTGATCCTATGTAGTATCTCCTATTCCGTGTGTATACCTTCTTATACAACTATGTATCAGTGCGTTATGTACTTTGTTTTACTCGCATCCCTCAAAAATTAAATAGTAGTTTTTAGCACGTTCCCAGGCTTGTAATTAAGAAATTGTCATCTGTTGGCACATGTTCACTTGATCAAATGTTTCTTATATTATGTCTTATGTGGTCCAGTGATTCAAATATTATAAACATTTTCTCTGCAACCCATTTATTTGCTAGGCAGCACGCTGCACTCCGATAATGGATTGATTAAAATATCAATATTGAAAAATGGCTATATCCATTAAAAACCTAATCACTTTTAACATTATTATTTTCATAATGTTTATTTTAATTATGTTGTTAAGGTTGTTGGAATATGAAATTCAATGTTGGTGATGTCAGATTTGAGAATTTGGTTGTAATTTTTAATAAAAAAATTTATAACAAGAAATAAATTATCAAAATTGTCCGTAAATATGTTTTATAAGAACAAAAGAGAAAAATATATTATAACTTTTTAAAACAGCGTCACATTACATAAAAATTGCAATTATAAATATATCGAGGTTTGTGAATAATAATGTACATATTATGTAAATATTCATATATATTAAAATAATGATGGTCAGCATGATTGCTAACGTTTGATAAGTGGAGAAGCAGTAGAAGAAAAGGACATCTTGTAAAAGTCATTTAGTTTAAACTATTTTTTATCCGCATTTAGATTAAGAAAGGTAAACGAGCGAATATAAATAAATGAATTTTTTTATTTTTTTCAGTGATGAAAGGGTCAACTTTGCCATACAAAAAGGTTTCGATGCTTCAAGGAGCACAGTGCACTATTATCACCATAATGACATGGCACATTTAGAACAGTTGCTGATCGCTGCTTCCGGCAAAATCTTAAAGAAGCGATCCTTCCTGGTAGCTGAGGGTATATATTACAACACAGGAACAATCTGTCCACTCCGCAAGTTAGTCGAACTCAGAAGAAAATACAAACTGCGTCTCATATTGGATGAGAGCCTTTCCATCGGGGCAAGTTCATTTTTATTAATTTATTTCATCATTGTAATGTGTGACCTTTTTACTCTACGAGAGGTTGAGAGATCAAATCAATCCAGCGCTCTCTTCAAAATGTTTTTAATAGACCTGAAAGTGGGTCACTCTAAAATTCAAATTTATTGATCATCGACAATTTGCTAATTGATGTTGGTACCCGTGAACTAAAACATTTATAATAACAAACAGCAAACAGCAAGTTTAGTACCAAATTGTGTGAAACTGAAATGGACCTGACAAAACTTGACGTTAATCCTGGTTCCACTGTAATTATTTTATCCTATTTTTATAGTCTGTTCCCACTCTGCATCCGGAGCATCTTGAAATACAATTATATTATTATTGTCAAAATGAAAGTGATATTGAAGGTTTCGCTGGACTGCAAGTGACAGGCAACAGCCAATCGGTGGGTATTTAAAATCCATGACATTGGTTGTTAAGTCAATTGAAACAGTTTCCCAGCCACTCAATTAGAATATTTGTGCTGAAAGAGGGTCGTTCAATAAGACTAAAATATATAAATAAATTGGAAGTTAGGTAAGAATATATATTCTGAGCAAAGAAGAGTCAAAATAAAATATATATGCATTTTAATGTAGGTATTATGGTTTTAGAGTTATCTTATTTTGTTGGTTTATTTTTAGATTTATTATTATTATATATTATATAGTCTGCCCACTTGTCTGGCTTTGATATATACCAGCAATCGTTGTAATGAGTGGTCGCACATGCGTGCTATCTTTCTTGCTCACTCACATCATACACATACATATACGTAAAGTTGCGAGTGAAATAAAATAACGGTTAGGTCATCATTTAGGTCTATCCTTCAGTATAATCTTAGCCGCAGTGTCAAACGCATGTTGGACGATATTCAGACTTTGTTATAATCACACGGCGAACCCTTAACTAATGAATGCACACAATGGACCGCTATACTATGTCCCAAGAAAATGACGTCTCGGAACCTGTTCCCGTGCAAAAGTGAAGTGTCAAAATAATTGAAAAGGCCCTCTCTCTTCACAATCAATGCATGGAGTTGTTAGAAGATTGCGAGCGAGTGAGTGCTGTAAAATGTTATTGCAACAACTTATTTGACAGTTATCAGTTAATTTTGCATAATAAACGTAGAGAGGCCAAACAAGGGAATCTAGATTCTTTATTGCAACGCGGAACAAAATTAATGAATTATGTTATGTATGTCTTTTTTTTTGTTGTTATTCGGATTTTAAAATGTTTATTTTTAAATCCCCTGTTGATCGCGAAATTTCGCTTATCGCGGCCATGTCCAGAACGTATTCCCTGTGATTAACAGGGGTCACCTGTATTTAAAAAAAAATGTTTTCAAGTCATTTATAATAGAATCATTACATCAGTTTGAATTCCAATTTGAATAATTATAATATAAATTACACAAGTTGATGTATGATTTGTCTATCACATATTACTACAATGCAGTGGTCTAACTAAGCTAATAGGTCTGTGCCCTACAATACTTTTCCCAGCATTAATATGAATTAATTATTTTTAAATTCCACCACTGCAAGAAATATAAAAGTTTAACATTTCTCACGTGTATCATGATAACACGTGAAAACATTATCGCTGTATTCAGTTATACTGCAGTAATAATTTTTAGATTAAAGTGTGAATATCTTTATAATATAACTTCACTACTACACGAGTGACCCTCCTTGCTCTGGGCAACATTCACTGAGTGAACGGCTTCGGAGCCATTATTGATAAACCGTCCTTGGTTCAAATGACTTTTACTTATTACCACTAAATTATACGGACATTAAATTTATTGATCGGTTTTATGTTTTTTTTTTGTGACCATAATTTAGTTTCGCACTTAAGAATTAACATTACTTTTCTACTAATAATTGGACATTTAGTACATTGTATATATAGTATATATGTAATTAGTATTAGTCCTTTGTGCCGCCGCCTCCCTTCAAAATATCTTATATAATCTCCATTCAGATTTATGCCAAGGTCATACTTGTCCAGGTACGTTGTCGTACCTTGAGATTTGTGACATATTCAGCGTTCTAAATTCTCTCATGTTCGACTTGACCTGAAACTACTGACAGCAATGATAATAATTCCTAAGATTAAAAGTATCTTTGCTATAAGTGAGTTTCCTTGTTATGTTTTCTTCCAAAAGGCAACCAATGAAGTTTATATACGTTGAAACATTTATCTCCAAAGTCACGTACAAAACAGTACAGTCTTAACGCAGAGCACACTCTCATTTACTGTTTATTATATTTTGCAAAGTAGAATGATTAATTTATGCGTATTAAATTTTACTGTCAATTAAATACCCGACGTATGAGAGCAAATCTCCATCCTTGTATATGCGTAAATGCCGTACTGTGTCCCAACATACAAGTATATACAGCACTGTTTAGTCATATTATTTAATATTTTGATAATTTTAACATTTGTAGGTACTGGGGGAGAAGGGCTTGGGGTTGACAGAGTACTTCAAAGTTCCCATTTCCGAAGTGGACCTTATCATTGGATCCCTAGAACATTCTTTTGCGAGTATTGGCGGTTTTTGTGTCGGCAGCCATTTTATAGTTGAACATCAACGGTTATCGGGATTAGGTAAGCAGTATGTTTTTAAAAAGCAGATTAAAAAGACTGTGGGCCGTAAATATATAATATATATGTGCCTTTACTAGAAGGAGTATTTTGTAAATCTTTACTTTTTCTTCACCCTCAAATTTGGAAAAATAAATACTCAAGATATTCTATATGCGTACTTCATTTTCGTAACAGTCTCTCGAATAAATTCATTGTTTCAGTACTATATAAATAAAAAAGAAAACAGTTTTTCATTACTTTACCTTTTGTTTGTATTAAAATGAATACATAAATAAACTTTAGTATTTGTAAACAAAAGTATTCAACGTTTTTTGTTTCTGTGCAGGCTACTGTTTTAGCGCCTCGCTGCCTCCTTTGCTGACACAAGCGGCCATTACTTCTTTGGATATCATCGAGTCTGATCCTTCATTAATGGCAAAACTCCGAGAAAACTCACAAAAACTTCAAAGGTATTTCTTAATAAAATTCATTATTTTGCTTACATCCGTAAATAATATTTTTAATAAATAATTAGTGCATTTTGAATACTGTTTGATCTCAACTATCATTTTACAGTTCTAGAAAACAATTCAAATATTTTCTACTAATTTAAATTTACAGGAAGTAAATAGTTTTAAAAAGCTATTATGGATCGTGAAGTATTAACAATTATAATTAAAATTCTATATATATATATTCTTAGGGCCGAATGATGTTATATATTTTTAAAGTTTTCAGGTGCAAAGATCCATGGGTAAGTTTGATGACCACTATACTACTTGTAAAAAATGTTTTCAACCTGTCTGTCTTCAAACCTTCAACTGTTAAATCTTGGTTACCAACTCTCATTAAATGTCAGTTACCAATCATCATCACAGACACATAATGGTTTACCATCACTACTCTGTTTCCACACTTTCACTCTTTCGACAATATTTTTCGTGACATTTTCGCATAAATGTGACTATTTCGCCAATAATGTGTCAAATCTTGTTCTTAAGATGTGAAAATATTTATTGACATAGACTTCTTTCTTCGCGAAACCCCAGAGAGAGATGTCCAATGACATGCCTCGGAAGCTTTGCATGCAATAACTGCATTGTGTCTCTCGTTCTGTAACAGCTTGCACCATTTTGTTGAAAGTACATATCTTGATTGACAACGTCTAATTCAATCCATAAGAAGTTTGCTATCATGTCACAATAATGTATACAATTGACAGTTAACGTGGCTCCAGGAGTATTTTTAAAGTACAGAGGTGTTTGCGCTATCGGAAAACATAATTGCAGCTTTCACTCATTGACACCATGTTTTCAAGAGACCGGCCACTATTCCAAGGTGCATAAGTAAATTTGTAACCGAACCGGTATATCAGAATTTTTGGATTAAATTCACAATTACGATACGAGATGGACTATTATGTACACCAAAAAGTTAGGTTTCTAGGTTTAGCTGTGATATTTTCCCCATTTGTGTAATGAGTTTTTACAATAATTATATGATGTACGTCCATGCAATGTTCTATAGCTAAAATGTCAATGCTTCATAAAAACTTCAAAGAAATGGCATTTCATTCAAAATGATGCCTCCCGTTGAGACACTTAGTTATTAGTTGCAATATAATATTTGTAAGTAGTTTCATGATCAAATTCTTATTGCAACATTTCATAAACCTGTACGTTCTGTCCTCAAAATCTTTACAATTAATAAATATATAAAAATATTATTCCAGAGCTCTTTCCAGTTTGAAGAATTATCGAATTGGTGGTGAAGAACTATCTCCCATCAAACACCTTTATATCGGAGAAAGTGGTCTGTCTGTATCTAAAAAGATGACTTGCTTGAAACAGATAGCGTCGTATTGCAGAGATAACGGAATGGCACTAAGTGTTGCGGCTTATCTTAGAGATGTGGAAGTGAAATGTCCCGAACCCTCTATAAGAATTGCTTCCAATAGTGGATTGACTGATGAGACGATAGACAAACTGACAGATCTCCTTAATGAAGCATACAGTTTACTAGAACTGTCGTAATATATATTCAAGTAGTATACATTCTAGTTAAATGTGTTTTCAGCACACTCCGTACTAGCTTATTTACAAATTCACATTGGGATAATAATATTCTTACTACTTAAGTGCTCAAGCTTGGATTTTTGTACAATTTTGAAATGCCTCGAAATTTTTTGTGCCTTTAAAATACAGCCACAACATGGCTCTAAAATATCAGAAATTCTTCCTAGCATTAGCTATTAAAGAGCATTTTTTCTCTTAAATCTGTTTAATCTTGTAAGATAAAATTTGAAATTGAATATTTGAAAGAGTTAGAATAAGTATTAAATTATATTGTTTTACGCTTTAAATGTGAGATTTGTGAATAAATTATTTTATTATAGTTTTGTTGGTCACAATATTTTAATATATTTTTGTAAAAACATTATTCAACATATTTGTTGAAGGCTGACTAAAAGTATTTTTTTTCTGTTATAAGTTAATAATAATTTAATTATAGTTTTATCGCCATGCACATCCGAAGTCACTAAGTGTAATTTGTGAAAATAAAGATTATTTCTACACAGTTTTGTGTTTCAATACAAATTATTTGTGCAAAAGTATGACTGGTATATGTACTGCATTTACTTTCTGTACTATACTAATTTGTGTGAGCAGTTACTGATTTATAATCATACTTAATTACTCCTACTGGGTACAACGCTGCATTCCTCTATTGTCTATCTATGAAAATGTATAGAATTGTTTTCACGGCCGCCAGACAATAGTATTGTTTCCCCTGCGTTTTGTGATTACTGTTCGCTTTCACTTGTTGCGTGCATTATGAGTATTTTTTCATACTTCCCAAGATAGCCGTGCAAGTCCAGGTCTGAATCGTCAGAATTATTTAACATTAAATCTAAGAACACATTGATTGAGATTGATTTCCTAGACTTTCCTCCATTATTCATCTTATCGTACAATGGACTGTAGCAACTTTAATCTGCGCATAATAATTATAATTTTTAATATCTACAATGGTAGTTGGTCCCTGGTCAACTTAACAAGATCGACGTTTCTCTGTGTTTGAGTGTGATAAGAAATGGCCAACGGTACCCTTATTTCCAAGCAACGACTGTCGATTTCCAGCGTGTCTTCTTTATTATTTAGTTCTTTTTCAAGGTTGAACAAAAGTTTTTCCATTGAATTAAAAGTAGTCCTGAAAATGTAATATATATTATTAACTTGCATACATTTCAAATTGATTTTAAATTATGAAAAGTTATTAAACTGTGTTTCGTTAATTAAAAGTAATCATTTAAAGTCTCTGAATTAAGGTATATTATGTAGTCAAGATCAACTGACTGCATTATTAGATAGTATAATGATTTTATTGCCTAAAATTATTATTTTTTTAATCTATTTAGGTGTTCTAGAAGTATATAACTTCAAATATCAATAAATTCCTCCTTCCAAATCTGACAAAACAAAATAATTTCAGAATTTTTTTATATTATTTTCATCTGGCCCAGTTAGGTGAAGAAAAATACCTTTTTTTATCAATGCGATTGTCGGGTGAATTAAATTACTTACTTTAATTGGTTAATTTTGTTATGCAATTGAGCCATGGTCTGCCTGACATGTTTGGATTCCTCTTCCAGACCATCCACAACCTTGTCGTTCACCAGCTCCAAGTGAGGTCGATAGGTTCGATTTTCAGCTCGTGTTTCCACTAATTTTCCAACATTAACTTTGGCTTCAAGAGCATTTTGTAACATTACTATTTCAGAAGCTGTTTTATATATGCCATCCTTCATCTGCGCATATGAAAAATGCTTATTTAGATACTGACAGAACATAACTTTTAAAACAATACTTCCAAACCCTAAAAATGACATTTGTTACAGTTTTTTTTCTTATTTATTAACATAAGTAAATGTATGGTTTCGGAGGATCGATTTTTTTATTAATGTGTTTATAATTATTATTTTTTAATTCACAACGACAATGACAACAAATGATCATATATATTCATGAGTATTTTAATTCATTGTGTCAAAGTTTTTTGTAGTTTAGAAATGAATTGAAGAATATTTACAACTCATTTGCTGTGGTAATGTCATTATACAATATCGATATCTTAATCTACAAAGTAGCTAACTCCACCCATGGTCAAAAAACCGTTTTTGATATCATTATTTTCCTCCTTTATTATTCTATGGTACACTAAAAGACAAAAATTCCTATAAATTTTAAAACACGTGAAATCACGTGTTTTAAAATAATAATTACACCATGCAATGTGAGGGAGAAGTTCAGAAGAGAGATAAAAAATTTAGAAATATGTCAGGCATAATTCAGTCAGGAATCGGCTCCATTGTACTGAAATAAGTGTTTCTCTTAATATAACTGTAATAATTAATCCGATTAATTTGTTCTTTTCAATTAAATGTGAATTTTCATTTTACTGTTTTCCAAAAAACCATATTAAATAGAAATTCTGTTTACAATAATCTATTTTGCCTTCCAAATGTGTTCAATTTTTAAATTATTTAATAAAATGACATTTAAACCAATAAAAAAAGTTTTTTGTAATGACTGATTTTTATTTTATACTGATCGGTTTCCTAAACAGCTTTATATTGTAAAACATTTTGAAATCAATGATTTAATTTTGTAAAAAATTGTATTTACAACAATATTTATAAATATATTTCGAAGAATCCGATCACAGTTTTTTCTGTATATGTATATTGATTGTACTCCATCGATGTCGGTCATGATCGTTTGATGGAGAATAATATTACCCAAAGAAATCAATAATTCTTCTCAATTTAAATGATGCATTAATTACATTGTAAGAGCACAACAGATTTACTAACTTTCATCCTTTGCCACTCCAGTTCGTTTTTGGATCGTTGTGTTTCAAATATTCGTTTGCGTAGAGCATGTTCAACTACTTGCTTTTGGGCATTCAAATCATTTGTGGACTTCTCACGAGCTTTGAACATATTTTCTCGTAAATATTTAGAATCGGCCATTATGGAATTAGCCAAATTGATTGTATCTTTTGTCAATTCCAGCCATCCATCCTCAGTTATTGAACTACAAAAATAAAAAGGATTTGTCTATCTTAAGCATTTTAGAGAAAAACTGAAGTAAGTTTTTCCAGTTTAAGTCCCAAAGTCATCAATTATATATATGTATGTAAATATTAATTACATACGTATATATTAATTGTATACATATATATTAATTAACAAAATATTAAAACTGTTTACGCGCTTTTATACTTTGATAGGTAGGCCTGATATAAAATGTTGAAAATGTGTGGATTTAAAAACAGAAAACAAAAGCGAAGCTGCTACTGGGAAAAGAGTTTTTGCATTTCGGAAGAACTTTTACGGCGGCGATAATAAAGACATTTTGTATTATATATTTTCGGATTATCGGTTGTGAGAAGGTTTTCGGTGGCTGACCAGCAGATTTAAGGAGCATCAGACTACAAGGAGAGCAACGTCGGCATCTACCAGCACAGGTTCACAAAGGTTTGTTTATTTTAGATTTGCATAGATTGAATTACTGTATTCAAACCTATAGAAAACTCAGAACTAGCTATCGAAGTATTTACGGCAACAAAAACATTAAATGTTTAATTAAAAGACGGGTGCTATGTGCCTATTAGAGCTGCGGCCATTGCTTTATTCAAGGTAGCCATACATTGTGATTCGTTGTATGTCACACAAAAAGTGCTCGATAAATTTTGAAAATCTAGTCTTATCTGTAATAACTTTTTGGTTTGTTTGCTTTATCACAATTTCTTATGGGATCTTGAACAAAAGATACAGAACACAACATAAATTGTTCTCTTTACTGTGTGTGGTATGAATTGCGAAGACACAGGTCGTGTATCACCGTATGGCATATATACAGCACCAATCAGCAAAAGCTGATAATGTTAAGTTTTCTGGATTATTCTGTTGTGTGTCTCCAGCCTCTGGCTGATTGATACCTAGCTGATCCATTGACTATTTTTCTTAATAAATAATTATTTTTAAAATTTTATATAAACAATAATTTTATTTATATAATTAATTCAGTTTAATCAAAAGTGATTTAGGGGAAATAAAATAAAATTATAGAAAATATTGTTATACTTCTCTAGAACCCTAAATGGTTCAATCTTGTATGAAATAAGAGCACTGTTCTTATCCATGTTCAACTGTTCCTCGTCAATTTTAATAGTAGCATCTTTGTTGGAAATCTCAGTTTGCAGTCTCCTCCTGATGTTTTCTAGGTAGGATAACTTTTCCCAAGAATCACAGCACACATTTGTGAGATTTTGTTTGTTGTTTTCAGCAACCAATAATTCCTATAACATAATATGTAATATCTACACAAGGTGTACGCCAATTATCGGAAGATTGTATTGATGAAGTAAAAGTTGTGCTGGTACCGGGGCTAACTATCTCTTAAGGCGAGATCCTTAACTATGCGAGAGGTAACAACAACATCACGCATGCACGCATCTTTAAAAATATCGAGCAGATACAGGTGCGGTAAGTGTGATGCTACCATTTTAGTTTATAATATCTTTTGTTGTGAACAAAAGAGATTACTTTTCACAGTTTGGAACATTAGTTGCGGGATGAGGGGCATTCTACATACATTATTTGTGGAAACATAAATCCGATAGTTTATGACACATTTATGCAACAGTAAAAGTATTTACTTTTCGAAAATTAAATCCTTGTGTAAAAAAGTATATTGTCAGTGTTTAAATTTTTTGTTCCAATCACATAGCTATTGATTGCGTAACTGGTACCAAAATGATCATGTGGGTGACACCAAATTCAAAATATTGAAACCAGGATATTAGTTCATGTCGATATATTTGGTAGTATGTGGAGGTTATGCATATAAAGCTAATTCACAGTATCATCGCAGTTAATAAAGTAAGTACATTGTGAAGTGTTGCCAATTTGTGAATGTTAATTCCCAACACATATTGTGTGCGGTTGGTACCACATATAACGTTATAACATATTGGTAAAAATGCAAAAAATATATTCTAACCAGTTTTTCACCTCTGATGACACTGGACAACACACATTTTGGTGCCAGGTTTCTAGGTAATTTTGGTGTGCAGAATCCAAAATAGTCATCAGATTTGGTCTAACAGATCTAGTTTTTGAGATATGCTGTATTGGCCTATTTTTGGAATCAGCACATCAAAAATATCCAAAATCAGTACTAACTTTTCTGGGACCAAAACAAAATTTCATTTTGTTGTCCAGTGTAATATAATGTAATAAATATAATAGAATAATCTATTCTAGCATGGTTCTTGGTCTTGGCTAGGTTTCAAAAATTGACAATGTAAAAACATTTGACAAAATGTCGCAAAATATATCTTGAAACAACATCTTACTCTTTATAATCCACTTGGGGTGTATGTACATGGATGAAACTTGTCTCGAAAGTAGTGTAAATGACAGTACAGAGTCAATACGGAGCGTGCTGGCATTTTGTATGCACAGGAGAATTACCAACAATGTCAATCTCCAAGACTCCAGGCAAAATTTCATCCCTTAGAATTTAAATCTCGTAATATCGTTATCGTCTTTAGTTACCTATCACGTCCTTGTTATCTTATCAAAAACTTAATTATGATTTTAATATTTGATTATTGAAAATGTATTTAAGCCCTTTGGTCTAGTGGTAAAGCGCTGGCCAACTGATCAAAGGATTACAGGCGTTATCCCCAATGGCTTTTCTAAAGAACAAGTCTATCGCATTTTATCTAGGTATTGTGATTTTCTTTTAATTAAATAATTGCTATACAGTAGTACGTAGTGAGTTCCTTAAAAATTAAATAGATAATCTTTTTCTAACCTTTTTCAGCTCTTCATCCAGATAATCTTGAGTAGTTTCCGTGATACGGCGCATATCTCTGTTTGACAGACACTCGGTTATCACAGAAAATGGCGTGTGGAGTGCTTCCATACACTTTTCAGTATTAATTTTCTCCATGTTGAGTGAAAATATTTCCTGTTCAACCCGTTCCAGGGTACAACGTAGTTCGTCTCGCCACATATCAACATCAAAAATTCTGTTGACATTTAAAAAATATGTACATACTTAAATATAATTTTGTAAGATAAAGAAAATAATAATTAAAATAAGATAATCTGCAGAACAGCGTAAAAATGGCAAGTTAAAAATAAATATAGTTAATATGGTAGGTTTACTATATACATATTTCTTTATTTTTAACTATTTATTAAGATGCACTATTACTTCCAGTATCATTAATGACAAAAGAACATGCTAAAATGTATACCCCATTTTCTTATTTCAGTGCAATTCAATTTATGGACAATAGAAAATATTTAGTCGCATGTGTAGCACACTTCACATCTTCTGTAAAATACCTATCAGAGTTAAACTTCTTCACATTCAAAGTCAGATTTTTCTGAATCACATCTCGATTTAGCCATCTGCTTTTAATCACATATCCTCTACCATTAAAACATCCACACACTCTTTACCATCAAAACATCAAATGGGTGATAGATACTTTCTTTGAGGGAAATCTTTTATTTAGATATCATTTTGCAGTTTTGGTTAGCCACAATTATAATAACTACATTAGTCCCACTTGATGAGTGCCTCTCCCGCCTGATGACTGACTTCCACCTGACAGCTGACAATTTTCTTTTGATAGCAATATTAAGACACATTCTGTCACCAGATATTTTAAAATGTGCCTTAGAATTGAAGAATGTAGTTTAGATAATATACATATGTATAATATTGATTTGTGGTGTGTGGACACATCTTTACTTTGTGTATTCCACATATGATACTCAATCATTATAACTGCTTTAATTTTCAAGATAATTTATATTTCAATCCAAATTACTTAAATAACTTTCAACGGGGACAGATATCTCCTATTAAATAAATAATATATGAAGTGCACATATGTGCAATATATATACATATAAAGCAAAGGATGTAAAAAACCTAGTCCACAATATTTTATGACTAAATTACGAGTCAAAAATGTTCAAGGAATATGAGCAAATTCTACACTGTTACAGAAAATATTATTGTTTTAAATTTTTACAAAATCGTGTCTACGTACTTGGAAATAAATATTTGCGAAATTTATCCTTTATTAATTTACATCTTTGCTTTAGGCCCTAAATCATATAACAAAAAAGAATTTGGCCACTGGGTAATCAGATGGAACTCGAACTTGACTCGGCTGATGTAAAAGAGTTGTTGGACTCATAGTCTGAGTGACAACTGATGAGTTAATAGAAATAGAAGTAAATTTAAACACCGAAGAAATAAAAGATAAACTTGAAATTTCACATTCCATTACATTTACGACACAGAAAATGGTTGCAGCCTTTAAGTTAATTTCTGAGGGATTGGCAATGTTTGAAGAACAGGACTCGATTATGGAGAGAATTGCAAAAACGAAAAGAGGCGTTTATGATTCGCTGACATGTTATAATGAGATTTTTAATGAAAAAAAAAACTAACAGTCTTCCATCAAGTCATATTTTAAAAGAGTGGACGAACCAGCCGCAGCCATTTCATTGGAACCATCTACCTTAAGTGCATAAAGTGACATGCATGTGAAAATAACGAACACTGATGAAAATTTGAATGTATAATATATATAATTTTTTAAACGTTTTTTATTAAAAATATCTACTTACATATCTTGTATTCTCTTTTTAAATTTATTTTATATTTATAGCATATTGTTATAATAAAATGAACACATTTAATGTTTAATACAATGCTTTTCATGTGTAAAAATGACCGCAAACTTATACAATTGCATCATATTATCATCATTATGTTTTTAATTAAAAATAACTATTATACATATCTTGTGTTCTCTTAGTACTTTTTCAATTTATTTTACATTTGTAGCATATCGTTATAATAAAATGTACACATTTGATATTTAATACAATGCTTTTCATTTGTAATAACGACCGCAAACTTGTACTATATTCCATTGTATATGCAATAAAAGTATATTTAGGCATTTTGAGGTATAATGAACAAAAACACATAATTTAGCAAATGTAGTTGTCAAGTAAATGTATTTGTCTTGAATTTAGTGGGGAATTTCTTGCATTTTCATAGAAATCCTAGAATGACAGAATTTTTTCATTTTTCAAAGCAATAAAATATATATATTTTTTAATAATACTAATACAACATTAATCCAATGCTCTGCACAAACCTGTCTCTTAATCTGTCATTGTTTTTGTATGTGTCCCATTTTGTTTGGATTGTAGTCTCGCTTCTGAGATGGGTGGCCATACTTCGCATGTCAAATGCATCATATCGCTGAGCCCGTGCAGCATCTCGCAGCTTGCTAAGTCCTGTGTGCCAATCAGGCATGCTCCTACGTGGTACACGCTTTTCATATACCTCCAGTGAAGTATTCATAGCTTGTAATTAATTTATCTATAATAAATTTGTTATAACTGTATTTTATTATTTAATACACAAACTATTCTTTTATTAAAGAAATTATTTGTATATTTAAATGAAATTCTTTTAAATAAATTAATCTCAGGCATTATGTAGTGTGCTTAAGCAAACTCATTTGTATGAGGGTTAGATATTTGTAAGAATAATATTAATTCGCAGGACCGCTGTATGTGCAGAGAAACTTTTCAACTCCATTTATCTCGCAATACAGGTCTAAAGTTTGTGATTGACCCCTCCCAATTTTTCCACGCGAAATCATGCCTGATCTCATTCTGACCAATTGGGTCTCTGAGAACTATATTATAAAATTGCCGAGTAGGTACTCACTTTCTAAAGCTATACTGACCTTCAAAGATGTGCTAAATTTATAGATGAATTTCAACACTTACTTCTGATAGTATGTAGTTATTTAGAAATAAGTTCAAGAGTTTAATCAATATTCTTGAAATAATTTGAAAAAGGTTTGATCAATTTTTTCCCAAGCAACCAAATAATTTAGTTACCCATTCAAATAATTGAGTTTCTGTCATGTTGTTCAAAAAGCATGATTCATCTAAAAATTGAACCTTAAGAAATGAATCTTTTATTAATCTCAAGCATACACGTACATGAATGTTATAATTAAAATGTGTACTGATTAATATACTTTAACCTCAGATGATATAATATGATGTACATATATGTAGGCTTACCATAATTATGAAGCTCTAAACCGGGACATTATAATCTAATCCGGGACAATTATCGCTTCGCATTTGGTTCTCGCAACAGCAAATTTTTAGATTAATTTGGACGTACAGTCAGAAGTTTTGAAGCTTATATCATGCACTGCTGTGTAAAAGGCAAATGTGGCCTCTTTGGCCACAATAACTAAATCATCTTGAATGGAATCATCATTTTTAAAAGAAAAAAGAAGGCTCAGAGTAATACACCGCTGTGACTTTTCCTATCCTTCAGAGCCACTTTTTAGGAAATTTCAGGTTTTGGATATAAGACAATTGTATGCGCAGAATATATTAACTAGCTTTCATAGGAAAATAAGCGCTCCATCTGTGAGGACTGAAAGATATTATCCCACAAGAGCAAACAAGCTTAAAATTGTTCCAAGAATGAAAACTAGTTTTGGGCAAAGATTATTTACCTTTCAAGCTCCCAGAATATATAATCAAATTGAAAATAAAATTAGAAATTTAACTGACATTAAGACTTTTAAAAAGGATATTTCAAATTGGTTGTTGCAATTAGGAAGAGCAGATACAGAGAGTAAACTCTTTTATATAATGAAATAATTTGTATAACTACTTTTGTGCGTTTTGATCTTGTATATTTACATCAACTTATATCTGCTTACATTATTGGTATTATTATTATTTTTTTTTTTTTCTCTTCTCTCTTTTTTATTCACTTTTTTATATTTTATATATATACTTTTTTTTTTTCTCAAATATTTTCACATTATATGCTATGTATGTATTCAATCTTACTGTATTTTGCCTTTGATGAGTTTTGGTTTTATAAAATATATTAGTTTATCAATTTGCCCTAAAACAGGCTTGCCTAATTGGGCAATGTATTTAAATGTGTATAAATATGTAAATATGATACATTTTGAAAGAAAAATTCAGCTACAATACTATTATATTATATTAATGATAACAAAGAAAAAAATGTTTTAATAGATGAAGAGCTTATGACAGCTGTTACATGATCTTTAATGTCCGCTCGCCCACCGTGTGCAATAAAAAAATCTCCGAAACATTGCTGGCACTTCACTTTGCTGTCCTCACCACAAAGTTTTTTTGTAAATGGGTAGTCTTTTTACAGTTCATTTGTAAATTAGTAATTTCTTTTCGGCATTTTAAATACAATTTTACAAGGGTTAGGATAAAGTATGAACTAAATTAGGTACATAAATTACATGCTGCTACGTCACATTACTAAAACGTAATTACACCACAAGTGATCCGCAAAAATGCAGAGATTCGCACGGTGTGGGGGAGCTCGCGCACCGCACCTGCAACGGCCAAGACGCCGGGGCCAATGTATAAAACCGGGACGTATTGTAAATGTATATGTAATATAAAAAGAGATAAATGGTAAAGATTGAAATATGTTTTTGACTCATTGGTTGCCAGTTTTGACTGGAACGCTAACTGATTCCGATTATATATTTTGCTCAAGTACGCATCCACCATGAAAACGATAGGTTGCAGGGGATACCAGCCACATACTGATGTCAATAAATATGTATGGAAGTGGTTTGCTCTTGGGTGTTGGCAGCACCTAGCTAAACAATGTAACAATGCGAGTGATTGCCGGTCAACATGTTAATACGTTGATTAAAATTATCTATAAGAATTTTTGTAACATTTTGTAAAATCATATAATAAAAAAATTTGATGTAACCTGTCAATAACGAAGGAACATTAATTATGTCCCCGTTAGTATGAAAAATAATAAAAACAAAATAGATAAATTTATATAAATATATAAACCAACCCTTTTCACTGTGATAATGGATATAAACCATGTAAAGTGCCATCTATCTTATAAAATTGTTAACGGATAGATAATGTTTTTTGTTTCGAAACTCGAGAGAGATCTAACATAATATTAATCTATTTTTCAGAGTAAACTACTAGTAAGTAGTAAGTATGGGATTGGAATCTCTTGCACTCTTTAGCGTTACGTACAACTATATTATAGTCTGATTATGTAAACATTTTAAAATTATTACAATAAATCTACATTTGTTGATACCATATTTTAAATTCAGATTTTCAAGCAAATCTGAGTTATGTTTGTCTTGGTGGAAGGCACTTATTTTCTGTCTAGTGCAAGATTTATAGTGCAGTATTGATAATGGTTTGTTATTTTATTTATTTATTGGTAATTATATAATACAAATGTAAAAATATGTTTGGACTGTGCCCGTCTCACTAGAGAAATTCTGCAACAGGCAAAATTGTAGAATTGTTTAGTGACTAAATAATATAAATAGTTTTTCTTCTAATTTAACTTGAAGTCCCTCCATTCTTAAATATGCATTATCAAACATAAAATAATTAGGAATAGATTGCCTCGAGATGACATATATTATGGTATCTTCAGTTCAAATTAAAATTGAAAAATGTTATTATAACTATGCACCTACTTTATATTCTACTTAAGGTGCCCTCACGGATATATCCAAATTGCAGCTTATCCTAAGCTAAGATTTATTTTAAAGAGCTTTATTGCTTTTGATAGAAATACATTTATACATACTACATCCTGACAGTTCCGTCACAATACGCTTCCATAAAGCTGTTTTTTTTTAATTGATTACTTTTCCAAATATGTAATTTATAAACCCCAACCAACTGTCTAGAAGATAATATAGTGATGGTTAAGAGTCGATGTTTGATATTCTCCAGATATTGGTTGAAAAAAGTGTATCCTCTCCAATAGTTCTGGGCTGACACCCTACAACAAGTGTGTCTAGTGCCCCCTCCCCCCCCACACATACTTTAGGCACAGAATGATTTTGCCTGAATAGAGTATTTGGAGTAATAATGAAACTAACTAACCTAATCCTCAAAGATTGCGAAAATGATTTGTAGACTTGCATTTATATGTTCAATAAAACATTTATTTTAAAAATAAAACATTCTATACAGTTTTACCTTATTCAGGATTAAAAATATCACAGAGAAATTATAGAAATAACACACGCATGTCCAACTATAACACACGCGACTAACGTTACACAATAAACAATATTATAAAAATAGTCAAAGATCTAAGAGGTCCCAGTCAGCGATTCTTCATCTTGCAGCATTTGGATGATGTAATTATGTTATCATCAGAATACACTTGTTATTATTTTGAGTAGATACACTTGTAATGTGAAATATATACAATATAGTAATGTCAAGAAACAAGGCAATATCAAGAACACACAGTAATACAGCAGGAAGCTCTGAGTGGAGACGTTAAATAAAAATATTAGATAATTGGTCCAGACTTCATCTGTTTCCTCATCGATGCCCATTTTAAAGAAACTAAATGTAGTCAATTTGTCGTGCATGTATTCTGAAATCTCTCAGAATTTAATTTGTAGTTGAGAGAAAAAATTATATACTTCGACAGGTTGCGGTTTCGTTTTATATTTTTGCTCGAAGAATTTTTTAAAAGTGACATTTCCAAAACGTTAAGTCTTGCCAAAAAGCTTTTATTAAAAAAAAAAAAAAACTAATGATGTAGTAAACAGTACTTACTGCGGACAAAAAATTAAGGATATAACACACTTCTGTCAGTTTACAAAATAGCACTATTGTTATACCTCGACGCGGAGTGACACAAAGCTATAAAATTAATTAGATGTAGAAAAAAAACAATGAAGGAAATTTCATTTTGCCCATCGCATGCAAAATCATCGCCATCGAAGATATATGGCGAGAAACCTGTAGTCTGAACAGAAGACCTTCAGACGAGTGGCGGGTGTAATCGTCTAGGGACTGTCGTCTTAGAATTGTGTAATAACCATTAAAGAAGTTAGCTATCGTCTTTTGTCGTATAGTCTTCATTGTTTTAAGGAGTAAAGTGGATGTAATAATTCACATTCGGGTGGCAGGGATAACGACCAAAAGAAAGAAGTTCGTTTTACAATAACAATAAATTCCTAGGATTCTCTTGTCTAATAGAGAACATTAAAGCTATAGTCGTAAACCCTAACGATAAATCAATTTTTAAAAAAGTGACAAGATAACGGCCAGCATGGCAAGAACATTCGATATTGGGCAGTTCCTTCTTGAGCCATTGTTTTGCGGAAACAAAGAGCGCAAACATACAATGGGAACTGTATTTACCTTTTGTCTAGTCGAACACATGTCTTGACTTTCATATGGAGAAAACAGTTCTGGGGAACTGCGCCTTCATGGTATATGCAATACGTGTGAAAATAAAAAATCAAAATCAAAATAAAGTGTTTTGGTAAAATAGGCTCATGGTACCGCGAACTCCCGCATATAAATACGTATGAATGTATACAACAAGGCGTGGCCAGGTTAAAATATATATAGGAAATTCAGGGTGCGATTTTATAGTAGATGAATTCACATATACCAATTATAATTGTATTTAAAGTTCTAAGAAAGAATTAATGTTATGCAAATAAAAATAAGAGGTATTGATAACAATTAAATACTATGTAAAAATTGCGATAAAGATAAGTTTAGTCATAATTTAATATATAAGAGATGTATAGCGATAATGATGTCATTGGACTAGGAGTTTTAGTAAATAAGGTAAGATAATTTTAAGTCCTTATACCTACATATAAGGTGGACTCGAAGTTTATGTGATTAGGTAGGCGGACACAAATAAATTATGTGAATAATTATGACTTGATTAGAAGACGAAGGCGGGGTCCAAAGTTAGGTCTAAAATGAGGGCGTAACGCCGCCTTCGATAATGGACCATGGAATAGCGCCAGTCTTGCGAGGGTAAATTCAGCCGACAGACGGAGACACACCTTTACTGCAAACAATAAAAAGCTGTGAAACGCTATTTTTTACGGCTGTTCGACAGAGTTCAAAAATAGTTCGAAGACGGAGTTCGAAAGCAATTCGTCTCAGGATTTTACGGACAGTTCGTCACAGAATTCGGGAGGGCCCATCAGCTGGCCTCGGACACGAGTCCGCCTCAGAATTCAAGTTTGCGTCAGAAATTTGACAGACACAGTCCGACAAGATCCCTCAAGGATAGTCCCCCGGAACACCACAGTACGAGTGCAACACGGACAGTGAAGAATGGTCCTCGGGGGATGATCTAGCAGTTAACCTCGGACCGCCTTCTCCAATCGTAGGGAGAAAAACCGAAGATCGGAAGATGTCAAAAGTCAAGTGCACGTGTAGTCGCTGAACAAACAGAAAGGACGAAGAAAGTGCCAAAACGAGCAGAGCTGAATCGATTGGATCAAGCGCACATTTTGATCAAATGAAGAATCAGACGGCTGCCAAGCAGAGGCAACCAATACCACGACACCGCCCTCTGTCCGGTCGAGAACGCTCCGGTTCCGGCAACACAACACGTCATTAATATAAGGTAGTTGTAATTAGACAAAGTTAATTATAAGAAATTCTGCCTGCTCATTTGTGTATATATGTGTTGTAGAAAATAAACAATCAATCTGTGTATTATCTGTTTTAAGTATTCACCTGTCTTCTATATTCATGATATTTTTTAAATACGTTGATTCGAAGAAACAGCCTTTAAAACTTTTGATATTTTAACCGGGCGCGTTGGACTCTTGACTATTGCTGTGATGTCATCTATCGCATGCCTAAGTACCGCACAGTTGTACGGGTTTAAACCATGAGGGTAATATACTCATAATTTAAAAACAAATAATATAAATACTTCAGTTTGACTGTATTCTTGACACATGCATCATATTTTTTGTCATATTTATTACTAACCGTGAAATATACGTTAAGACGATAGAAGGATTTGTAAAAGGTCGAAGCAATTAATTTACCAAAAATGGATATTTATACAGTGTGTTCCGCACAGCTACGGGCCCGCGGGGCGCGATAATTGAGGCCCGAGAAATGGTCAATGCGAAAGTGCATCTTTCCCGCTTCACGGGAACATTTCGCTCGGCACTCCGCGCCACTGGAAACCTATGCCCCTGCGCTCGGCGGACCGCCGAGTGGAGGAGGGACCGGGCCGCTGTGGGACTCCGCCCGCCAACGAGCGGGCGAATTATCGTTAAGTTTTTTGTGAAAATAACTTAGTTTAGAGAAATGTTATAAGTATATGATGTTGTGTAATAAAAAGAGTTTGGAAAGGGCGATCGCCCGGAGATAATATTATGCACCTTAAAAATCATTTAGATAGTAAAAATGGATTTTTTTAGTTTAAGGTGCAATAATTAATTCCCCAGGCCATCGCCCCAGGTGAGATCTATCAGGCATTGCGAGGGAGATTAGGATCTGTAAAATAAAATACTCGGGATGTCTGAGAGATTAGACATAAAAAAGATGAATTAACGGAGGAAACAGAGTTCTACCGTCCCGGACGGGACGACAGAAAAAATGATCCGAGTTTCGGAGTCTGGCCGCCAGGGGGTGGCTGCAC
Source organism: Eubasilissa splendida (assembly GCA_031772225.1). NCBI lineage: Eukaryota > Metazoa > Arthropoda > Insecta > Trichoptera > Phryganeidae > Eubasilissa > Eubasilissa splendida. The sequence goes on along the minus strand of CM062854.1, from coordinate 2,614,552 downwards.
TGGATCAAATCGGGATGGCGCGGCGACTGGTCTCGCCACCCGATTGGATCCCAGCCTTACGATCCCAAACACATATTTTATCAAATAAATAATGGTCCAGCGGCTGTAGAATTCATTCCCTTCCATTTTCATCTCGCACCGCTGGACTCTTCAAGGAAAAATCGTGTTTTATTTATCTCCACTTCGACCCTGCTATTACACTGGACTTTCTGGATTCTCGACTTTTGGCTACGACATTTGGACTGAACCTGGAAAATCCTTGACTTTGGCTGCTACACTGGACGACGATTTTGGACCCCCCTGGACCACTGCACGCCGCTGCAGATATCGACGTTCGAGCCATCAGAGCGAACCGACGAATCACACCTTACAAATCTACAGTCTTGTTTCCTGTACGGAACACAGTGTACAGGGGAGTAGTGTTATAATGTGACATCACATGTGGGGGGGGGGGGGGGAAATCGGGGTTAAAATTCTACGAAAAACCTGTGACATCATTCATGAAAGCCACCTTAGTGCAGAAAAAAAAGGAATAAAACTACAGTACGCACAGAAGAAGGCATATTATTTTGAAAAATATTAATTCTGGGTGAAGTTATATAACAAATCTATAAAATGTTATTTTACTGAAAATCATTATTTTATTGAAAAAAATTATAAATATTTCTGTAAACAAATAACATATTTTTGTGATACATACTGAAAATTATACTATTTTTATTTTTAAATTTTGCGTAGTGAATGAAAATGAAAAATTCGCGGTGGCTTCATGGATTCTTGATAAAGTGGTATTTTCATATTTTAGCTTTTATTTATCTATGATCTGAAGTACATTACAGATACAAAAATAGCCATAAGTACAAATTTCATAAATACCATTATCGCTTGAATTATATAAGCTCGCGATATCTATGCAGTCCCTTGTCTTGAACTAAAATTTTCTTGACAGTCTCATCGACAGCCATTTTGATTTATGCAAACTCTTCCTGTTTTCGGTCATTTGTTTGTTATCACTGTTTTTACGTGTTAACTTCCATTAGTAACCGATAAAAAAATCGCATTATGTTAGTAATCTACCATTTTTAATAGTGTAGTGTATTTGTTAAATTCACAGATTCTTTTATTTGCCGCTTTTTGCGTTTTAGGTATCAGCGCGATAGAAGAGGCGGCGATCGAGGGGGCCCCGGCGGTAGCTATCGCAGTAGTGGAAGAGGGGGCAGCAGTCGCGGAGGTGGCGGCCGCGGAGGCGGTGATGGGGGCCGGGGGTTCTTCAGAGACAGTAGCGCCGGTAGTTCTTGGGGCGGTAAACCGAGTCTCAAAGGAAAACAACCCGGCGGGGCCTTGAGAAAAATGCGATGGGACAATGTAACTCTACAACCTTTCAGCAAAGACTTTTATGTTCCTCATCCCAATGTACAAATGCGTTCCGTGCAGGAGGTGGAGGATTACCGCAATACTAACGAGATTACCGTCAAAGGAACCAATGTGCCAAAACCAATGATTTTCTTCAATGAAGGAGGCTTTCCAGATTACGCAATGCGAGAAATTGTAAAGCAGGGATTTGCCAGTCCGACACCGATCCAGGCGCAGGGTTGGCCCATAGCTCTATCGGGGAGGGATTTAGTTGGAATAGCCCAGACTGGTTCAGGAAAAACTCTAGCCTATATTTTACCAGCAATGGTACACATAATGAATCAGCCCAGGCTACTGAGGGATGACGGACCGATTGTGTTGGTACTAGCTCCCACGAGAGAATTAGCTCAGCAAATTCAACAGGTATTTTTCTACCCATAGAAAACTTTTTTTACATTATTTTATTGTTGTAATTTTTATTTATATTTTAAAATTTGTTTTATTTTCTGTATACCCACATCCAATTAGTATAATTTCTGTGGGTCGCACTCACATATAATACAATGGCTAGAAAAATTATTCAAAGACAAGTATATAACAAATACCTGCACTTGTAGAAACTACTATGACAATATTATTTATATACTGGTGCATGTGCGCCAGTCCATCCATATGTCAGAAAATATTCAAAAAGTTACATTACGTATTTGTAAATAAAGAAAAATGGCAAATTATTTTATTTGGAAGTGATGGCTAGTATAATTGTTTGTTTATGTATTTATTAGGAAATCACCCTCATTGACTGACATTTTCACAGAAAATAATTTATTCTGCTTATGAGCCTGAATATTATTATTATATATTATTATTTTGATCATTATATGATCTGATCAAAGATTTTGAGTCAAGATTATGGTGTATATATGACGAGGCAAACTTTCTTTCTCAAAATTGTTTGTATTAAGGTAGTCATAACATTAGTGAATTCATTTTATTATAAACCGATGTAAATCGATATATATAATTTAAATTATATATTAGATTGAACTTGGCAAAAATATTGAAAATACAGAAGTGAAAGTGAAATAATACAAACATCTGATGCCCAATCAGTTCTTCTAATCAAGTTTAGTGCCTTTTTCGAAATAGTGAATTCACACAGTTAGCATATGTCAACAATGTGGTGTTAGTGTCATGTCAGTGTTTAGTTTTTTGGGCCCACATGTTTATTATTATACGAACGCATTTAAAATGCATTCATTGATCTATTTCCATTTAAATAAGCCAGACAGGAAGGTTTTGATAGAAAGGGATGAAAATAAAATGGTTGATATTCGAGACAAGCTGTCAAAAAACTAATTTCTAGAATTTTATCACATTAATATTGTGGAATGAAATAATATGTGTGTTAAACTAACGCTTTTTCGTTTTTCGACTGCCGCGGCAACGCTTTTTACAAACCGTGGCATTTTTTTGGTGGGAATTTTATTTGTAGTTCTACTTTAAATGTAACGATGGGTGATCCTCGTATCTGGAGACCATAATAACCAGAACATGATAGATATAAGCTTAAACATTGTATTATATTTATGAACAATTATGAAAATGTGAAGTAATTTTTTCATATTGTCATCGTTTTAAATCTGTCAACTAGACAATGGCTCAATTATATGGTAATTTCAATAACTGGAGAACGTCTACTGTACCGAGTACGAGTTTCTATTTTAAACTGGTCCAATTATTGATACATTTTAATGTTGATTCTCCACGCGTTCAGTGCATGCATTCCGCTTTAATTAAATTTATTGTGCAGACTGTTCAGCTGGCTTATATTAGGTCATTCCATAAGTCTTTGCATTTTTTTCTTACTAAACTAAAGATATTTATAGTATTCCTTCGGTATCCGTCAACATTGGTCATGTTGGTGGTCCTCTTTAAAAATGGTATATTTTTTTTTATGCGAACCTAAAACAACAATGGCAGTGGAGATGAAAGAGATTCAATTACGCTATTTTATGCTTTATGAGTTTCAACTTGGACATAATGCGACAATATCAGTTGAAAACATTTGTGATGCAATGGGCAGGGATGCAGTTCAACTAAGAAAGTGTCGAGTGTGGTTCATAAAATTTTGTTTGGAAAATTTTGACATTGAAGATCTACTAAGGTCAGGTAGGCCTAAAGTGATTGAAAATGACTATATTAGAGTAGCTGTCGAAGCAGATCCGAAATTAACGGTGCCGAAGCTAGCACAGATACTCAATATACATCAGTTCACAGGCATTTAAAGGAATTAGGAAAGGTGTCAACTTATAAGTACCTTATAAATTGTAAAGTAAACCTATTAATGATTGGCATATAGTATTTCAATATGCCAATAAGAGGCAGTGGTTGAGCGCCAATCAATCCCCAACTCCTATTCCAAGAACAGGATTACACCCTAAGAAGAAGGGCGTGATTCATTATGAACTATTGGATTGTGGGCAAACAATTACGACATACACTTATTGTGCTCAGCTAGATTGCTTGGAAGAGGCTCTGACTCTAAAAAGACCAGCCCTTGTATATCGAGGAAGGGTAATTTTACACCAGGACAACGCTCGCCCACATGTTTCGAAAAAATCAATGGATTTTATTGAGAACTTCTCCTTACCCGCCGTTTTCTCCGGACATTGCCCCAAGCGACTATCATCTTTTTAGATCCTTGCAACATTTTCTTAGTGGAAAACAATATCAGACAAAAACGGATATAAAAAACGACCTTGAATTATTTATTGCTTCAAAAAGTAAATTATTTTTTGAATCAGGTATTAAATAGACAGTTGGAGAATTATTGTAGAAAAAAATTGATTAAAATTATTACGTATTTTATTTTTTGATTATTTCAACCTGAATAAAAAAAACGCAAAGGTTTATGGAACGACCTGATATTACTCTATTTTCAGTTGAGACTGTTCTTTTAGTAAGTAATGTTACTATACATTTTTAACTTCATGAATGGAGTTGTTACCAAAAAAGCAGTTTTAAATTTTAATTGCCCACTTTAAATATTGTTATTGTTTGCGATAAGAATTATTATTTTAAGTACCATAACTTTTTTACTTATATTGAGTTGTCGGAAAAGTCATGACGCAGTTTGGTAATAGATGACGCTAGTTCATTTTTGAGGTAGTAGAGTTATTCGCATCTATGTAATTGCTGTGTCATTTGACAGTTCTAGTTTCATTCTAAAAAAAACAATTGAGCGATTTGGTTTGAGTTTTGGAAATTTTACAACAGGCAGTTTTACTTCCGTGAAAGGAAGAACGCGTGTCAAGCTTGTGCATAGTTGTATAAAGTTTATGGTGACAATGACTACAAGAAAGTTAGTGCTTACGATGGTTTACAAAAATTTTGTGCTGGTGATTTTGATTTCAACGACATTCCTCGGTCAGGGAGGCCCACCGAGGTTGATGACGACAAAATCAAGGCATTAATCGGGTCAAACCCACGTTACACGACATGAGAGATTGTAGACACATTGAACATCTATCATTCAAGCGTTCACAACCACCTGAAGAAGCTAGAATATCTAAGCAAGCTTGATATTTGGGTTCCTCATGAACTCAAAAGAAGTTCAATTGATGGCATGTATAAACATCTGTTATATGCTCATTAAACATGAGGAAAACAATCCTTTTTTGAAATGACTGATAACTGGTGATGAGAAATTGATTGTTTACAACAATGTGGTGCGCACAGTCTCAGTCCCGATGTGATGCTTCGCCTCAAACGACATCGAAAACAGAGATTCAGAGGAAGATTATGCTCTCAATGTGGTGGGATTTTAAAGTTGTCATATTTTGCGAGCTCCTATCAAGGAACAAAATAATCAATTTGAATATTTACTTTTTTTTTTTTTTTTTCGGTAGCGCAACAACAATATTTTTCGATAAAATTGATTTTATATCTATATCTTTATAATTAATATATTTAATTCATATTTGAATATTTACTGTCCACAATTGGACAGTTTGAACGAATCCATAATCCATAAACGTCCAGAGCTCGTTAATCGTAAAGGATTGGTGTTTCATCACGACAACGTGAGACCACACAAGTTTGATCAACCATCAAAAATTGTCGGCACTCGGATGGAATGTGTTACCTCACTCACCATACTCGCCTGACCTTGCGTGGTGTAACCTTCAATTCCTTGTTTAGTTTATCGTCGATTAAGACAGGTCCTTCTATGAACGAGGAATTACAAAGCTCACTGAAAGACAGCAAAAGATTATCGAACAAGACGGGCAATATATCATTGATTGATCTTTGTTCTTTATATAAATAAATGATTGAAAAACATATAAAAAATACATCATGACTTTTCTACCACCTTATAGTTGTTCCTGATTCTATGTATGTATGTATAGTTTCATTTTAGTTTTTCATCAAAATGTTAACATCAGTTAGTTATTTGTGAACACATTTTACACAGTATATAGTTAATTGAATTTTCTTCACTGATATATAACGGAAATTTCCACCCATTTTTAGATGTGATAAATACATTTTTTGTGTTAATTTCTGAGGACTCAGAAAAATGACGTTGACGAGCCCTCATCGTTATCTTTTTATATTTGTGATGGTAAAAGATATTTCAATTTAAATAATGTTGCATAGAAATAATATATATTTTAAATGAATTATTATACTCATTTGTTATTAGGTTGCCAATGACTTTGGGCAAGACATGCAGGTGCGCAACACGTGTATCTTCGGCGGGGCACAGAAGGGGCCTCAGGGCCGCGCACTGGAGCGAGGCGTGGAGATTGTCATCGCCACCCCAGGCCGCCTCATTGACTTCCTGGAGAAGGGCACCACCAACCTCAAACGGTGCACATATCTGGTGTTGGACGAAGCTGACCGGATGCTGGACATGGGTTTTGAGCCACAAATCAGGAAAATTATCGAACAGATACGTCCTGACAGACAGGTATTATTTCGTTTCAGAAATGTTTATGGGGGCAATTTTTTGCAATGTATCCTAGTTATTGAATAGAGTTGACGGATGAAAATTGATTTTTATTATAAATTCAGTAGAAAGTCATAATAATTTAAAAAAATCATTTAATACTATAATGAATCTCCTTGACGGTGTGTTTCTTTGTCTGGTGTATGATGTCAGTTGGTGTAGCAATAAAACTCGGATTGCGTACAGCAATTTCACAATTGAATCTAGTAAGAAATATACACAAAATATTTACAATTATATAATTAATCTGGGAGACCCGGGAAGCAAGAGAGCCCGTCTCTCATGTGCATGACCTTTTTAACAGTTCCGGGTCCCCCCCACCATGCACACCCGCCTGGTAACCCGGCCAGTCTTCACAAATACCACTCCTTACGTCTGTCAAATCTATTGCGCGATATTCAACATTTTTTTCAATGTTTTCTGTTTTTATTTAATATAATTGATTCAATTATAAGCTTTAACAAAAATATATATTCGTACACGGAATACATGTCATATCAATATTCTTACTACAGTAAAACCGCGATATAACGAAATCCAAGGGCCCAAAAAATAAAAATTCGTAATAACGAATTCCCACATATAACGAAATAAATAAAAAAAATCCTACTATATATTACGCGCCGTCGCAAAAAAATGTTGCGCGGCTTCAAAAAAGATCGCAAATTCTGCAAACAAAGGAGGAAGAAGGCCATAGGGAACTGAATACCTACATATTTTTAGTAGTTTTGTTATTAAAACAGATAAGCAAATGGATAATCAAAGGAATTAAATTAAGAACAGAACCTATTCAACACCAATTGGAAGATATTTTTGTAAATTCCAGAATATTGCAAACACAAAACAATATTTTAATTGTGTTTAAATGTAGAGCCGCTTCAAACATAGTTTTGGGCATGAAACATAAAAAATAATTCAAAAATAAAAATTTGACAATTGAATCGCGGCATTTTTATAAAATGAGTCGTATATAAATTACGAAGGTACTTACCGGTAACGGCGGCAACCACTTCAAAATATGATACTATGAACCCAAGAAGTTTGAATTGTTTTACTACCTTGTCGGCAGACCGCCGCGCACCGCCGAAAAGGCCGTGCGCGGCGTTTCCGTTCGCATACGGCAGATGCAGCGGCGCGGCTTTGTAAGTGCGAAATAATATTTTCATATTTTAAATTTTTTTTATTTCGTTATAAATTTACGTAAATGTATTGGAATTTTTTGTACGGGACAAAAATGATTTTGTTATAAATATTAACGGGATTTCGTTATATAAATGCATTTTTGTATGAAAAATTGGTTTTAGGGACTAAATTTCGAATTTTTTTTCGATATACGTCATTTTTCGCTATATCGGGTTTCGTTATATCGCGGTTTTACTGTATTTTCAAACTAAGCTAAACTCTTGTACTATGAAAATAGGACTAACTTGCCGGTCTTCTAGAACGAGGCGCTATCCCCCGATCATTAGATAGATCGCTAGGCCAGTGTCCTACCCACTAGACCAACAAGCTACTCTATGATGTGTGATTGTGATTTCTAATATGTTTATTTCATAATTACATAGTATTATGCTTTTTTTAAAGGATATTGATGCCAAATATACAATAGAATGTCATATAGCTAATTGTCAAAACTTTAAGAAAGTCGTCTGTTGAATTTTGAGTAGAAAATATAACACTTTGAGGAAAATATCAATAAATAAGATGATAAGCAACTCAAAGTTTACATTTAAAAAAAATTATTAATATGTACAAATACAGTAAAACTCCGTTAATTTGTGTTACTATATTTCGTATTTTCACGTAATTCGCACTTTTTTCAAAAATTTTAGCCCTGAAAGTAACATTTCATACTAATTTCTACCGATAATTCGTGAAACCTTATTATTCGTAGTTCATATGCATTTTTTATACCCAACGTAAATAATTTGTTCGCGTTATGTATATATTCACATATTTTTAAATCCAAACTCTCGTGACTACGCTTTCATCATCCCTTCGTAAACATCTGTAGCCTGCTCCCTCTCCCTAGCCAATCACGGTGCTGTTCCTTATCGCAGTTGATCGGTGCGCTTAGAACTCGCAAGACCGCAGCCGAACTGAGTGATACCATATATGTATACCAAGTTTTTTTACAGTGCGTTTTATAAGATTTGTTGTTATTTCGACAATGATTGTCGGCGCGTTGCGAATTATATATTTGTACTCACTCTTGTAACCCCTAATTAAAATAATTTGAACAATTTTCATTGAATTTCGTAATTTATAAATGAATTGTGTGCAACAGTTCTATTGATTTTATATCTGGTTTTTTGTTTATGAAATGTTGAGATTTGTTTAATGTAATAATGAGGCTGAAACCGTTGTATTTAAATACACAACCTATTTTATAATGCATTTATTTTCATGTTTCGTTTTCTAAAATTGCACGAACATCTTGTAATTCGTGTAAATCCTTGACTATTTGAAAATATGGAACTTATTTTATAAACTGACAAAAATTGATGTTAAAAATAAAATCAGCAGGATAATTTGAATCCCGAATATCTCTCTGAGTTCAAACTTGAAAATTTGCGGGAAAACTTCAACGAAGTATGAATATTTAAAAAATTTCATTATTTTTCATTGGCTTTTTAATATTCTAATTTCTTGCCCAATTTTGAAGGAAATGGCGAGTTCGACCGCTAATCAAATTAAAATGTCCGTAATTTTGTTGCGTCAAGCACTGGTGAATCGTTTGAAGAAGCCTGTTTTTAATATTGGATTCGCCACGTCGTCGCATACCTTCATTGTTCAGGAGAAATGAATTATTTTTGAAATATTTTGACACATAAAAAGCTAAAATAATAGACAGTCACCATGTTTTTAGTATGAAAATTACGATGTTGACAGCGGCAGACACGTAAAAATGCAGACGTGTAAACTGACAATGCGTTTTTTTAAATTTCTTTCTAATCTTGCTTTCAAAAAAATTATTCTCATTATTCGTAATTCGGATTTTTCTTTTAAATTTCAGTCCTGCGAGTTACGAATTAACGGAGTTTTACTGTATATTTTGTATAATTCCAAAATTTGAATCTACTAACTAACTTACCATCATACTGATATCCGCGGGGATAGGCAGAGAAGATAACGCCACACTCTTTTGACCTGACACCTCGTCTCATTCACATTCATACATCTTTGATTGTTGAAATTGCCAATAATTATTATGGTCACATTTTAAGGTTCTCATGTGGTCAGCAACCTGGCCTAAAGAGGTGCGTAATCTGGCCGAAGAGTTCCTGCACGACTACATCCAAGTAAACATCGGCTCTTTGTCACTAGCCGCCAACCACAACATCTTGCAGATAATTGATGTGTGTGAATCCTTCCAAAAGGAGAACCGCTTGTTGGACCTACTCAAGGAAATCTCAGCCGAGCCAGAGACAAAAACCATAATATTTGCAGAAACTAAGAAAAGGGTCAGTTCATTTATTGACACTTTTCTCTCGTATCATTTTCGTATTTTTAAATTCTGTTGCAGATAAAATAATGTTATATATTCACACGGACAAATTACGATAAGGATGAATGTTATTCATTTGAAGGAATTATCTTTAATATTCTGAATCAATATTGGTCATAATATTCATTTGAGTTGTGCATATCTGTTGTGGCAGCTGGAAATAGGAGTATAATACTACTATTAGTAATGATCTTAACAGTTTTTTTTAGTTTTCATTATGTTAAAGGTTACACATATGGTGAGTTGGTGTGTATTCATTACGTTTTGTGCATCGTCGCTTAAATATTCAGACAAAATAAATATGTGTTGGCATCTATTGTACAATCAAAAAAACAACAAATAAAACTAATGTAATTAACGATTTCAAATATTTTTGATTAAATTTTAAATAAACATGACTTATTTTTATATGGAAAAATGTGTTTGTTATATACCAAGGTGGACAACATAACGCGTGCCATTAACCGTGCGGGGTGGAAGGCGCTGTGCATCCATGGAGATAAAAATCAGCAAGACCGGGACTATGTCCTAAACCAGTTTCGACAGTCCCCAACGGGCATCCTGGTGGCTACGGACGTAGCGGCACGGGGCCTCGGTAAGTGCTTCAACAGCGCAACACCATCCGTCTCTAGTGATAGTCACCCGACTCTGCCTGAATACCTCGGTACTAGACATAGCCTGTGCATATTGGTTGAAAGTTGTATCGTTTTATTTATGCCACCTTGAAGTTTACTTTTTGTGCAAGTTTGTTACATATCGTGCGCAAGACCATTTTTCGGGGACTAATAATTAATTCATTGATGAACTCTTCACTTGCGGGAGATCTTGCGTGTATGCGTTGTTAACATTTATTCTTTTTCGATAGATTTCCGATTTAAAATATATCTTTGGCTGAAACTTGCCACGCAGACACTTTTTCCTGCACGAGGCGAGGGATTAGAGCGAGTCACTAAAGGATAGACTCGGCTTGTTGAAGTTAAGACATGCCACTCTTCTCTCTTCCTCCTGCGGCTGGGATGGGGCTGGCGATTGCTTGTTGTTTCATTCTTGCGGGAAAGCTTGTGTAGTTAAATAATGCTTAGTAAAATTTCAACCATCAATATTTTTTAACGAGTATTATTACAATGTGACATTCAAACTATGCGAACCAAATGCACAAACATACAGTAAAACCATATTAATTTGAAATTCAAACATCAAAACATTAAACAAAACCTTGCTAATTCAAAGTGTTGCGAAATTTGTGACACTTCTGGAACTTTTGTGACGTATAAAAGTTAGCAAAAATGATGTAAAATGAATGAATACAATAATCTCTTGATTTATATTGTTTCGGGGTTTGATTTTATTATCACTCCATGGTGGCGTCTCCATTAACACAGCGGATCGTGACAGTGGCTACAGGAGGACATGGTTTGATGAAGGCTGGCCTAAGAGTTCTCACAGAGATGGATTCAAACGGAGAACGTTGTCAACTAGTCATGGTGTAAAGCGACTGATAGCGTGGTACGAGGAAATTATGAGAGATTACGATCTCCATAAAATGATCCAGATGTGTACAGAGCATCTAGGTGCGTTGTGTGGTTATATTCATTAGTGATGAGTTTAACCGTTATTGTGACTGAAATTTGTGTTCGATTGTAATGATGATTAGTAACTGATTATTCGTAATTCGGCGAGCAATCACTGATATACTGGAAACTAAACCTCTAACAGTAAAATATCAGTTACCAATCATTGTTATAAAATAAATGCCAAATGCACAATCACAAAAAACGTTTAGCTCATTACTAGTATTCATACTATACATTGAAGCGCCGTGATAGTGGGCCTACTCAGTACAGAAATGTCATCGTTTGGATGGTTTGTTGCATGTGGATTTTAATCAGCCTTAATATTATTGTGAATGAAACAAGTTATTCTTGTATGAAATTAGTGATTAGGGTAGAGAAATATTTAAAATTAAGAGGTTTTACTGTATCAGCATTTGTTTCTAATTTTTTTTTAAATCAATAAAATGAGCAATTCAAAAAGTGTCACTCACATTGTATTGGACTGTATTTGGTCTGGTTTATTGGCGAGCTCTCCAGCCAGATGTAGGTTGACATTACATATTTGATAACTGTTAATGTTTTGTACATGGCACATTACCACTACAAATAAGTGTATAGTTTTAAGTATGAAGAAAATTGATAATATTAATTGAAGATAAAGTGATTTGTTCATGTCTGAAACTGCAATTATCGTATTCTTCCTCTGTACTTTTGGCTTTAACCTTCCACCAAAATGTTGTGCACACGCAATGTGCATCCACAATGCACAATATACGGAGAAGACAAAAAAGGATGAAATTTTGTCTTTGTTTTTCAAAATTATTTGATATTGCCTCAATACTTGTATATATGCAATGGATTTATGTGTATTGGATCTTGGTATTTTAATGTGCAACAGTTATCAAAGAGTGCATTTTTGATGGTGTTTCTTTACATTTCAGCATAAGGTTGCTGTAGACGAAGGCGTCCACGGCGTCTCGGTAATAATATGTTTCATTTGTGTATCTAAATGATTGAATCAACCAATTTGCACAGACCTCAAAAATCTATAATCACCGTCTAAAGACATAATCAGACAAGTTGTCTAGTGCGGGCAACCGACATTGTATTTCGAGCATAGCGTACGGGAGCTATCTTTGGAATAATGAAAGGGTTTCCAGGTAGCTACCAGGGTTGACTTTTCATGACACGGACGGGTATTTTTCAGCATTTCTTCCATGAGCCACAGGTGACACGGAGCAACGGGCTGGACACTGTATGATGTATTGTGTAACCCGGGGGTTGTAAGGTCAGAGGTCAGAGGCATAGTAGGGAGTGGGAAGAGCTTCCGTTGCTAGGGGTTCCAGTATTCACTAAACATTACATTTATAACTGTTTTTGTTACTAACTCCAGTATTATTATTACTAGTGGTTATTCATGTTATCAAAGCTTTTAATACAGGCTCACTTAATACAGATAATATGTGAAGCCTGTAAAAACAAACACAGCCATTTCCAAAAGAACACAGCCATCTCCGAAAGAGAAATTGTTAGTAAACAGAAAAAAACTTTTTTTTCAATATTTGTTTTTAAGTGAGATAGTTGGCATGAATCTTATTTATTAATGGTTTGTTTTTAAAATATTATTTAATTTAAATGTCAAACCATAAAATGATTGCTTTCTACAAAAATATTATTTAATAGCCTAAAATGTTAGGTGTAATGATGGCTTTATTACAAATATAAAATGGTATTAAAGTATTTTTTTGTTATTTCATTTGTGACTGACTGACTGACTATCTGGTAGTGTAACTACTTAATATTATTAGTTTTGTCCAGTGCTGTAGACTGCAATATCCGTTTCTATAGGCATCACATATATCTGTAAAAGAAGTGCTATATACAATTTTCCAACTTTCAACTAAATTTCCAAAGCTTCAATATGCGCCAGCCACTTGAAAGCTCTGATAAAAGCATTTGTGTTATATATTCGTAAGTGTTTAACCACGTATAAAATGTTATAACCACATAACTCTGTACATACATGAAAGAAAGAATTCAGGAGCTAGGAAAGCACCATTGAACTTTATATCTTTTATCTTTGTAATTGCGTAAACATGAAAGCATGTTCCATTGGTATTCTTACAATTTTATAACTAAGCCATGGCGTTTGTTCTGTAAAAATATAAACGATAAGAAAATAGGACTAACGAAACGAGCTAGAATTAATCCACAACCTTTGCCAAATTCTTAACTACATGTGTACTGTATAGTCACTGACTACAGAGGATATGATTAGAAAATTAAAGGAAATTTACTGACATTTCAGTTTCTGATGCTACAGCGAAGAAATAATCCTTTTGAAAGAATTGATGTAGATTCTTTCATTAGAAAAAAGGCCATTGTTTATTAGTTACCTATAGAAAATATAAGCTTTGTACACAGACGAAAGTCTTTCCTTGTCTTGAAGGAAAGATAAATGTAAAAAGTATTGATGATACAAATTATTGTTATAAATATAAAAATATTACAGTGCAGCCCCGGTTTTAAGTATTTGAAGGGACCAACAAAAAAAATATAAACAGAAGGAAAATGTAAATTGGTGATATTAAAAAAACAGATAAAATTGATATTTTATTGAAAAAAATTTAACAATGTTTTTTACTGCATGTTTTTTTGTTATTTTTAAATAGTTTAATTATTTTAAATAGTTCTTTTAATATTATAAATTAAATGTTTCTGGTGGTACATTACTAATACTAGTCAAATATGCTGTGCCTCAATATGCCTCATGGCATCGTCCTCTGTAGGAACTGGGTTTATGGGATGAGCGGCCACTTCTTCGTAGGAAATTTCTTTTTCTGTCAAGTTTTCGTTTATACACGTGTCCACTATTTCATCAATTTCCACTACGTTCGATATTATTACGTCGGAGTCAACATTTAAGCAAGTCTGCAATGGTTATTAATAAATTATTTCCCAGCCATCAATGTTGTCTATACTTATCTTCTGCGCAATTTTCTTGCTGATTCCAACTTTACGAAAACAATAAAAAAATTAAATGTAATTAAAATGAGTTAGGTATGAGAATGAAAAATGCGTATAAAACGCAAGCAAACGACCCACACTCTTGGCAATATGGTGAATAGTGAACTGGCCAGAATAATTTGAATAAAATTTTAAATATAAATCGCAGGAAAGACAAAACATAAAATAGGGTTTTAAATATACTAAAATGACACGGGATTGCAGAATTCCGGGAATGTACAATCGGGGTTCCACTGTATTATTAAAATTTCTTTATCTTTACATACATAATTGAAGTTTAATTGATTGGAATACTGCATTAGAGAAAATTGCGGAGCACTATATTTGAAATAAAATAATTCATAACAGCCAATGATTTTTTTCCTACAATTTTATCAGCATCTACTCATATTTGTTGATATGACTTTTCGTCTTTATTATGGAAAAGTTACATTAATTGAAGCAAGTGTACGTTTAGAATACGACTCGGCCACATCAGTTGCTTGGAATTATTTTATGTGTATCGTATTTATAATATGAGTACTTCACACAATCTCGAGTGATTTGAATTAGAATTGGAATATTGTATTGTAATTGTTGAAAAATACTATTAATAACAGAAATATAATGTTGCACTGTGCGGCGCCAAGTTGTCCTATGTCTGTAGGCATGTCATATTACCTCTTGGATTCCGCAAGCATGTCGCACGAAGCACAACATCATTAACACACTTCCATCGTAATATCTTATACCGAAATGTAAAGGGATCATTTAAAAATATTGTAGATTGCCTTTTGCCTCGCCAGGCAACATATCATTAAAGCTAACACTTGTATTTTTTTGTAAAATCACAAGGGACACCTCTTTGGTAACACGCAAATATGAAACTGGACATTTTTTGACCTTTCTGTTCCGAAACAGAGTACTAGTTAACCCCGAGAGTCTTAATTTTACAGCTATTTATTAAATATTAATGATATCAAGATAAATATCCCGAAGAAAGCAACGTGTAACGGTAAGAAAAATAATAATGTTTTTCCATGGATAATCAGGGGCAATTTTACAAGCTTGCACTCGAGCTTAGCTCTTTCATCTTCTCTGTCGGCAATAATACATCAGAAGAGGAGAATGATAGTGCATGACTTAGAATTAGAAAACCTGAACCCAAATGATATTTTGTGTGAATTTTGATGATTATTTAGGATTTGGTGACCTGTCTAATGTTAATGAAAAATGCTACATTGAAAATGACGAACATAGTGATTAAACATTTATTACTCAAAATTTTGATTAGATGAATGTGCAGATTTTTATTTGTCATTTTACTTTGTAATGAATGTAAATTCCATCTCATTTGTAGTTGTATGTACCGGTGGCGTGCAGGAGGTATAGATTTTGATTATTCTGTTACTGACCATGCTAACTATATGTGTACATAAGTAATTTAGGTATCAAAAAAAAATGTGAGTAAAATTATACTAATTTTGAGAACACTTTTATCAATTTAAATTTAGTAAGTTATTGTGAATTTTTTTATTACTTAAAATAATGAGTTTCTTTTATTGCTCTGTATACAGTATACTGTTCTCTGAAAGAGTGAGTTTATTTAATTGCTCTGCATACTATTCTCTGCTTTTAATTTCACTCAAAATATTATCTATAATTTCTTCTTCGGACAACGGATATTAAAAATATTTCCTTAAGACAGTGGTCAAAAATTTATATTTAAATAACTTGCTTTACGAATTACCATAATCAAAACTCATATAATAGAAATAAATATATTTCAACATTTAATATTTCGATATTCTTGCTAATTATTGATCCAAAAAATGCTAACTCGTTCACTTGACATATAGTTGACGATTACCATAAGAACTACGAAATTGGAATACACCTTGATAAGACAACTGTAAACTATTTAGTCTGGGTAATTAGTAAAAGATAGTTCAGTTTAGATAATCTCTTTCGAAAAAATTGTTTTAAAACTGTAGAAACTTGGCAATAAAGATGCCCCTAATATAACACAGTAAGGAAATATTTAATTCAGTTTGTTAGTTATGTAGAATGAACAAACAGTTCAGTTCAGTTGTTTATGTAGAATGAACAAACAAATTAGATATCTGCATACAAGCAAATTATCTCGCAGCATTGGTGTGACGTTGCGTGCAGGACTATCAGAATTAAATACTCACAAATGAAAATTTTAATTATAGGGTCTTTTAAAAAAATATGGATTGTTTCATTTTATTTAATTTATTTCCCGGAATCTTTAGTAATATATATAATAGTATGTAGTGCACGCCCCCGGTATGTACATATACACGTTTTTAAATAAATATTATAATATTGGATCACAACTTTCGGAACACATCCTTGTGCAGTGTACGTGTCCGTGTCACAGGTCACGCCCGGATGCTTGTTGGTGATATGAGATTTCAAAAAGAACACCATTTCTTACAAGGACAAAATTAATGTGGAATATTTTGTCTGCATCGAATAAGAAATGTATTTACAAACATTGTAGAATATGTTAACTAACTAGCTAACTATCCGCGGGGTGGCAGAGTGGATAGTGTGCCACACTTTTCTGTCCTGACACAATTCTCACCTCATCCACATTCATACATCTTCTCTTACAAGCTCATTGATTATTGAGGCTTCTAACAGGGCCATCTTCCAGTATCTGGTTTACCTGGTCGTGCAAATCAATAAATAATTAAATTAGTTTTAATCAATATTTGCATTATTATAATTCATTATAACACAAATTTGAATGTAGTGACTCATTCTGGCCCTCGATCCAATTTTCATAGTTCCGGTACTCGAAGGTAAATAATCAGGGAATATTAAAAAATGTACAATTTTCAATATACTATCTTACACAAGAGTCCAATGTTAGGGCAGAGTCTGTGTCATCTACAATAAATTCTGCATGGAAGAACAAAGGACTATGAAAAATATCGTAATTTTCTCACAGCGAAATATCGTTCATTGTAATGGCTCATAAAGTAAATATTATAAACACGCAATGATTATCTAGGACGTGACAAAAATGAGACAGAAGAAATTAATAACGCCCCATTTTTAAACAATACCTTTTGGTATTCATGTCATTGTAACATTTGGGTATAATAATTCTACTACACGTATAAGCTTATATGTGCATAAGGGCCGGTTGTGTGGTCAGTAGTAACTTTTTACTAACGCCCGTACAAAAAATCCTTTACAGGTTGTTAATGCATCAAACTTACTGCTGGCAAAGCATAGATGAGATGTCTGTAGGCGTGACAAATAATCATGAAATATGCTTTATTTTATGCGTTAACTATGGATTTTTTCACCTAAACGTTTGAAATCTGTCACTTCGGTGGTGAAATTTTTTCATATTATGTATTAAACAACAAAATCATCATCACCACAATAACGGGATATTGAATGATCAATTGTCGTATACTGCAACTTTCAAAATATCAATGTGTCGGATGACTTTTGGAACAGCTGTGAAAAGTCTGCCATGTTTAACTATCAATTCTCATTTTTACTATTAGATATCGAAAAGTAAAATGAGTTTACTAGGGGATGTACTTTTGAGAAGTAAATATTTGTTTTCTAACAATTGAACAACTCGTTTTCGCAAATTTTACTTTAGTAACTTATTTTACTATAGTAAAAAGTTACTACTTATCACACAATCGCCCCTTAGTATTATTATCCTTCCTGAAATTTTTAATATTTTGTTGGTAAGACGGTAATTTTAGTAATAGTTAATAAAATTAATGTTTTGGAACTGCTTCAAGTGATAAACTTTTTATTAAAGAAAATAACAAGATAACTTCTTGTCGATTCAAAACTGGCTTTGTAGAGTTTTGTGTTGTTGCTAGTTTGCTTATCAATTTGGATAAATGGGTGAAACAGTCTAAAGGGCTGAAAAATATTTCAAAATTACGTGACACCAAAATTTATTTCTCCAAACAATATGGTTTGTCAAATTACTATTCTAAACCTGCAGACATTCAGGAGTTATAACGATTTCTTATTTAAATTTAAAAAGCTGAAATTTGTTATGGTATTGTACATTGTTTAATATTAAGATTGTTATAAATAATGTGATATTTTGTGTGCAAATACGTTTAATTTGTGCACAAAACTCGTGAATATTGGAACAGTTCGACCCTTGCGCATGTCAGCCGGAAGCAATGGTCAGTCCGAGTGCCGCGCTCACTCACACGATACTTGCCGTTTCAGACTGGGCAAACCTTTAATTTTGCACAGTCGACCTTAAATGGTTTGATTTATTGTTTTTCAGAGGCTCATGCCATGGACTGTTGGGTACGAACAGTGTCCAGTCACACGCTGTGTTCTCCACACACGGGTGCGTGGTGCATGGTGCCTCTCTTCGTGACATTAGCCGCCCCTGCGCGACCTGACTATTGTTATGTGTCTAAATTACGTTAATAGCCACACGGCAATATAATGTAAAGCCACTCTCGGCCTAGAATCACACCCCCGGCAGTTGATTGTTTTACAGCCCCCGCCCGCAGAGCAGTGCATCATAAGGTACCGTACAACATGGTTTACCGCATTACCACTTTCATATGTCATGTTGTAGTTGTCCTTGTTAACTTGAAAGATGAGTGATTTTCCAATATTTCACATTGCCAAGCTCTTATCCCATCTGCTTACCTCTTGCTTGCATTGGGCGCTATCGGAGTGATGTCTCTGTCTTGTTAAAGAATTTAAATTTATCTATTCTCTAATCTATGGTACGTAAAGTTTTCTATACAAAATAAATAATCAATTTAAAAAATCATTAATTCTAGAAATAATGTAAGCAGATAGGGTGAGATGTGAACAATGGTGAGAAATTTGAAATTTGACAAAATCTAATTTATGCCCGAATATTTCTCGCAACATGATCCATAACTTAATGCATATTCAGTATACCACTTGTAATTAAATACATATAAATAAACAAAATCAATACTTAAAAGCAAAGTGACTTAAGTTCTTCTCCAACTTTAGGGAAAATAAATAAAAATTATTATTACTATATACATATTAATTTTTGCAATTATGTAATATGATTTGTAAAAAAAATTACATTTATATAGATTAAGGGAAATATTTTTACACAATTTCAGGAAATGTAAATTAAACAAATCGGTTGAAAAAAATGCCTGGGTATTAATTCTAGATTGTTTTGAAAGTTAGGCCATTTTATCCTTTAAAGTATTGAAATATTTGTTCAGTGGTAAATTGATGGCATCCTTGGACTTACTGGCACATCACTCATCTTTGTTTTGTATTAATAAACATTTACATAATTCATTATCCAACTCTTTCATGCCTGTTAAAAATATCAGAGAAACAGGCCCCAACATTCCAGGGGGGGTTAAGTGTTGCAAATCATCCATCAGTGTGGTAGTTCTTTGTTTATGGCATTGAGGTGACACTGGACTAGAGATTAGATAAGTATTCATGTCATAAAAGCCAGGCGTGTTGATCATTACTCATTACATAATATAACTTTTGTGCTCTACACAATGAATAATTAATAACACAAACTGTACTGTAACTTAATTATGCTGCCATTGTTATGTATTCTTCAAGTTAATTAACAAGTTATCATTCTTGGTTCAGAATCCTAAAATATTGGAATTATTTTATAAATGATTTTTACTGCCACGCTGTAGTGATTTCAAATTTGACATCTGGGCTGTTAGAAAATATTGATATTAAATATTTTTGTGCAAAATATAACATGTTTTTTGTTAGTATATTAGAGTAGTTTTAATAATTATTTATCTTTTATTTTCAACATTTGACAGAGTAATAAACATTCAACTGTTTGCATCATCAGGAAACATTTCAAATTTTAATTTATTCAATCATCGCTTTCATTTTTGTTTTTGTACACAAACAAACAAATCTGATTCCAAAAACACACATTTATATATTCTTTCAACAATAATTGTCATATTATTTTTATAATCTATAAAAACATTAACCCCCGCTAATCATTATTTTATCCTTGAATGCAGACGTTGAAGATGTGAAGTTTGTGATAAACTTTGACTACCCGAACAACTCTGAAGATTATGTGCATCGTATCGGCCGCACGGGCCGTTCGCAGCGCACTGGCACCGCTTATACGCTGTTCACATCTCAAAATGCTCCCAAGGCCCGGGACCTGATTGCCGTGCTACAGGAAGCTAACCAGACTGTCAATCCGCGTCTGTACGAGATGAGCAACATGGGCGGTGGCATGAAGGGTAAGATTTATATCAAAGTTATGATAGCCAGCGTCCATTGAGTCCATTGAACGGGTAGGGCACAGGAAGAAGAAAAAACGAGGTGTATTTACTACATAAATATTACTTATTACTGTCATCTGTAAGAATGATACATCAAAATAAGAGTGGTTGCCAATAGTCTCACAACACACAATTTTTTTTAATACTTATCAACGCACAATTTTTTTTTTTAAGACTTCATGTGCCACCTTCTGTTGAAGGTTGGCGACCATGTTGATAAATTCTGTGTAAAATCACCAACATTTTGAACATTGAACCACTTTCTGAGGTTACGCAGCCAAGATAACCTCTTTCTACCTACATTACTAGCTCTGCTGCCTTCTATCTTCCACTGCATAATGACTTGTAAAATATCATATTTTCCTTGTTATTAGTTCTTTTGACATATTTATGTGTCTTGATAAATCTCCATTAGTAATGTGGTTAACCCGGGCCCTACCAATAGCCCTATACTGGTATGGTAATGTTTTTCTGATTTTCTCCCCCAGCATAAATGACAGCAATGCTCCTTAAAATTACACAAAAGTGTGCACAAACACACCATGATTCAAAATTAGAGGAAATATTGGTGATTACATCAAAATACTTTTATGTAATACTTCGTTGGAATAAATTTAGATATGACTGTTTGAATGGATTATGAGCATGTGTTTGAGCAATGTAACTCAAGTCGTAACCCAATTTTAACAAAAAACGAGATATGCCATTTTGAAAGATGGATGACGATGTGAACTTTGGAAGAATATTTTCTAAGTTGCGTATTGTACAAGTAATTGTTTGTCAAGTATAGACTTTTATTTCATCTATCTTTATAATTGGGTTGCAGGAAGAAGTCGCTTTGGCGGTGGCGGTACCAGCAGCGGGCGCGGGTACGGGAGGGGCGGGAGCAGCTTTGGTAGCGGACGAGGGAGCTCCGGAGACAGCAGGGGGGGGCGCGGAGGTCCCCGGGGAGGGGCATCGAGACCTGACACCAGGTCCCATCCATCCTACTCTAGTAATTCTTATTCTGGAGGAGGAAACTCTTATGGTAATGCTCCCGTAAGTTATCCTAATGTGGCCGCCCAAAGCAATCAAGGATCGAGCCGCTGGGATAGTGCCAACACCAACAAGATGCAGCTGAGGAGCGCCCCCCCTCCGAGCATGCAGCCCCCCCCGCCTCCGCCGGTACAGGCCAACGGCTACCCAGGCCAGCAGCAATATGTTGCTCCCCAACAGTACAGCATGCCTCCCCCCACGGGCGCACAGGCCTTCTACCAGCAGTATGCCATGGCCCAGCCGCCGCCGACTATGCCCAACGGGTATTCGTATCCCATGCAGCCGCCCCTACCCAAGAATTGAATTTGACTGAAGATAGACCGGTGTAGAACTTCCCAACCCTGAGAATGCTGTATTGCCCGGAATACTGGTCGAGAGTTGTCAGCCGCTCTTTTGACACCTTTATTTTATTGACACGGTGTGGTCACCATGTCTTCGAGGACTGCAGTTCTTATCGGGTTGACACGGAAGAAGTTTTACTATTGTTTGACGGTGTGAATGAAGACATTTAGTAGATGACCCACAAACAGTTATTAGCACTAATTTTATAGAATTTTGCATTATTAAATGCATTGCATGTAAAAAAATAGTGTTTTTATAACTTGTGACTTTTCCAAACCTATTGTGTGTCTCACACACTTGTGATGGCTGTACTTTATACTACTCTTGTATTATAGTGTTCCAATTTTCTCATTTATTCCAAAAAAAATGATTGGCTGCGGTCCCATGTCTGTGTTGTTGCAGACTAACTGTTAAAGTTAGACAGAATTCAATGTATGTTGAATTAAGCCGAGATGGTAGGATTAATACACTGGGTAAAAACAGATTTATTCCTTGAAACTTTAAATTATTTTTTTATGTAGCGAATAAATCATATTTAATGAGGTGCAACCTTATTTAGTTGTTTCAATTAATCTATTTTAGATAGTACTTCTGCACATGAAATGTATTTCTTTGTATCACTTCCGTGACCACTAATTCACTACAATTGATTTTAAAGGAAGACTTCACCATAGCATTCTGTTTTCTATGATATATTTGTAATCAATCCAAATGTGTTTGTACTTTAATATTCCAAGTTCAGTGTTCACGTGTGCAGTGATTGTTTTCATATCTCCTCACTAGCAGAAGTCAGATGCTGCATATATGCTTAAATCATTCAGTTTTCCAAACTGCACAATAGGCTATACTTTCATCAATTGATCATGTTAATAAAAACGGTAATGAAACTAATTCCAACTCAAAATAAATAATATGCAGACTTGCTTTCAAACAGCACTTTATTTGATTTAATAATGATTATGGTGAGTTTGTCTTGTAATCTCTTCGGAGCAAAATAAAAACTGTTCAGGATTCTAACAATTTGTTTTATTTTTTATTTATTAATTTTAAATAAACACATACTTTAAAATGAATGCTATTTCATATTTTTATTGAATTCGCTGAGCCCCCTCACCCTTAATTTCCTAAAGTTAATAGTCAATGACACATTTTGTTTAGATATTTTTTAAAAGGCAAAGAATTCAGAAAGTCCATTCAAGAAATCTGCATTGCCTGT
This sequence comes from Eubasilissa splendida, assembly GCA_031772225.1. Taxonomy (NCBI): domain Eukaryota; kingdom Metazoa; phylum Arthropoda; class Insecta; order Trichoptera; family Phryganeidae; genus Eubasilissa; species Eubasilissa splendida. Next base: position 2,591,208 of record CM062854.1, on the reverse strand, counting down.
CTTTAAATTTTTTTTATCATTTTCAGTTGTCATGGTTCAAATTCTATGCAACATTTGGGTCAGATAGTGCACCATCTCAAAACCATTTAGGCCCGTAATAATTGAACAATAAACCTCATTTACCTTCGGTTTAAATACATTAAAAGTAATTCAACATTAAGATTCCGAATGTCACTCCTCCACAAGGAAGTAAAACAATATGTATATTTATAAGATAACAGATTTTTATTAGTTTATAATATCTACTTTTTGATTTATACCAACACTTGTGTTTCTTCGTAACAGACATGCCCACATTTAACTCACAAGTCGAGTACTATACAATAGAAAACATATACAATTCAAAATTTTAATAAATTCCATTAAATTAATGTTATAACATGATTTCAATTCACTATATATCTTAAAACTGAGTGAAGATGCATAAAGAAAGTATTAATTTAAGCAGAACTTCTTAAATAAAGGATTGCATAATTCAAGTGCTGGTAGTGCATTGCTCGCTTAGTGAGCCTCTCCCATACCCTTGTTGGGCTGGCCAGGATTAGGATCCTCGGAATGGGGCCAGAAGGTCGGTTTGTTGAGGGGATCCAGAGCGGCTTCACGATGAGAGTCATAGAAGTCTTCCATGGTCATGTCACTGTACGACATCAGAGAGTCGAGATGCGCTATTTCCTTTTTGTATCTGAAATCAAAGCTATGTATTAGCTACTTATTCCACATTAATGAAGAATTGACACCTACCATGGTGACAATTAAAAGCGTTTACTGAACTCCTTTTAGTTGAATTTGTGAAACTTGTGTACCCGATTACACGTGTAACTCAGTATGTTCATCAAACAGAAACATTAGTTATTACAAAATTTGTAATAAAATACCTTTTTTTTTGTATAATATTTCAAATTTCAGAAATATTTCAAAATTTGTGCATTATAATCATTTAATTATGTGATTAAGTGAAATATTACTATTATCAAGTCCTTCCACCCAGAATTGACATTTTTATTTGACTATGAAACTGTTTATACGCAGGAAAAACAAATCTGTAATATTTTCTCATTTTTTTCAGACAATCGGTATTAGCATCATTATAAGCAAAACTGTCTTATTGGTACATAATTTTAATGTAATTACTATTTTATATCGACATTGCACATCTAGTGATGTTATAATGAAATTGAAAACAAATATTAGATTATCATGGTTAAATGCTTAATGTTATATTGAAAAACGAAATTAATTACAGGAAAAAATAAAGTATGATAAAACTTCTAAAAACTTGCCGCATTTGAATACTTTCAAGAAACTTCATCCATAAATTTAATTAAGCGGATACAAATAAATATTTTCGTACATCAATTTTAAAAAGAGAGGCTTCATGCCATATCGGTGAACATAATATGTATTGATAAAAGCTACTCACGAGGCAATCCTTTCGTTGGATTCCCCAATGAACGAAGCGATCATAGTTTTGACTTCTGTTTCTTGAGAGTCCACCAACTTGGTGTAGTTGTCGGGCGGGTAGGGAATCTGCAGCGCTTCATATTGCTTCTGGAAATTATCTACCATACCAGCGACCGGGACATGTTTCTTGTAATAAGCCCAATCAATTTTTGGGGGTTCGGCGGGATTTGCTAGAACGCTAAATAAAACATTAAGCTAAAAAACGCCTAAAAATATTATTAAAAAAGTTATATAATCGATGACAGAATGTGCAAAAACTTTACCGTCTCAAGTAGCCGTCAGACTTTGTCTTGAAAATAGCGAAATTAGACTTCTGCGACGGTGGAACGCGCTCAGCCAGCGACGTCCAGTTTACAGAAAACTGGGCAATCCTTTTAGCCATTTTAAAAATTTATGTTCCACCTCGTCCCAAATCTTCCGATCTTCTCTATCACTTTTGATAGAGGACGACGTTCAGCGAATATCTCTTATCTATGGTTCGGAGCTCGGAAACTGCCATAGATAAGAGAAGCAGAAATATGTTGTGTTGTAATTTAAAAAAACATGACGTAAAAAATATTTTAAGAACGCGTTAGGTACATTGTTGTGCGCGGCGCTATCATGTTAATTAGATGAAGAAAAATATGTAGTAGGGACGATTTCACTTTGCCCATCACATACAAACCACCAATAGGGGCCACATGGCAGGAATCGTTATATTTTAATAATTAAGCGGGCCTGGCATTCGAAAGTGAGACGGGTCATCTTTTTTTATCATACTGGACACATTGTTTTAATAATAATAACGAAAGAATAATTTTTAATACAAATTAAATGTATTAATTAAAAAGATATACATATAAAATAATTTTATCAAAAAATGTTGTTGATACCGAGATTCGAACCAGAATCTCTTCCAATCCATGGAGGAATTCACGGAGTTCACTTCGATCGGGTCATGCGCTTTATCCTCTCGCCTCGTGTTCAAGACCATTTCAAGACGGGGTCTTCGGATACCTTCCAGGACGGAAAGAAGCTACCTGGAGGCCGGCGGACCCTGAGAGCGAGAAAGTGTCCTGGGTTTGCGTTGCGGCCCATCTTGGCCAATGTGCGGGGTAGAGGGGTAACCATCCTTCGTCCGTCTGTTTGGGAAGATGTTTTGTAGTATATCCCTATAGTATAGTTTTTAGCGTCCTTTTAACATTTTATTTTTTTCAAATTCAATAAAATCTCATTAGTTAACTAGTATTATGGAGGATTGTGGACGTTTGGTTTGTAGATAGCCAAGCTACGTTATTATTGAGCTCCACTACAGTGCACGAGTTTTCTCTAATCTATTTAAATGCAATAAATTGTTAGCACAAAATAAAAATACCAATTCTTAACTTTATTTTTCAATTCACTTTTTACCAAAGTTAAAAATTCAGTTGGAACAGCATTTTCACAAAGTTTTCTTGCTCCATCTGACGATACATAGAAGAGTTATTCTTTGAAATGTTTTGAACAAATGCGATTACATACATCGGCTTTTCAATCAGGCCTATTAATTGCAGCTTCCCATAGCGCTATTTTCTTTCGATTCCTTGGAAAGCTAGGGAATAAGATAATTTTTAATAAACATACTAATTTTAAAAAAATGTTTTAGTTTGCCATAATTTATACGAAAAACAATATTTTTCGAAAATATTATCATTTTTTCACTTGTTGGAGTAACTAATGAAGTTCAACTAGAATAAAAGCGGCTCTAGTATATCAGTTATTTTTATCCAAATAATTGCTTTATTTTATACCTAAACACGATGATGTTCTCAATATTAATTTCTAGTAATTAATTAATTACAAATTTTGGACTTAACGCTTTTCTGTGATATTAATGTATGGGAAAAATTAAAACTTAAAAAAATAACAGTACAAGTCACCATTTTGAGTAATTAGACCACTTAAAATGCACACTTTGTTCTAATAATGACAGCCGAGCGTCATTAGCGAAAGTTGAAAAATGACTAAATAACATGTCCGTACGAATTTTGTGAAATCACCAATGAAGCTTCAAATCACCGCAATTGTTTCGACTCGTTAGGTGATTTGTACACTCCATTAAAAAAAACTATGGCCGGTTTAGATCATAGATAAGAGAGTATATTGGTATGGTTTATAGTATTTCTTATCTATTGTTGTTAGCTGTCAGATCCAGTGATCCAGATCCAGTGGGCGAAGTTGGGTAGCCCAGATTGCAAAGAGCGAGCAACAGGCATTTCTACCAGTTACATTATGACGTTAGAATGGTCGTGGTTACATATTTATAGTTACGGGACTAGACTTCTAATGCAATAGTCGTTATAAGACAGAACTATTAGCGACGTTTGGGAAAAAATTCTTGATACCACATCCTTAAATCCAGTGTTTACAATTTCTAAGTGGAAATTATTTACCAAAATGTCGTCAAACGGGTGAGTTTACATTGCATTAATCTTCCTGAATAATTTTCTTGCGAATAGCTTTGCAGTATGTTTAATATTTTATGTACTAATAGTTTGGGTAAACGAAACTAGTAGCTAAATTGGTTCTATTTCAAGACAAAATAGTATTTGCCTATCTGAAGAGGTCCATACAGATTTCAATAAGAGATTGTTTAAGTACTATTTCCTTTGTGCCTTCCTGTAATCTTGTTAATGTTCTTCGTAGTTTCTTCGTTAGTTTAGTTTGGACAAGACATAATGAAGAGACAAAATATATACCTATTGATATGATTTGTATAGATGATTGCGATGAGTTTAAGATTACTAATTGCTATTTATTTATATAAATAGTTGCAATGAGTTTATGATTACTAAAAGTTTATGATTAGTGGGCCTTGTCTAAAATGTGTGACTTGTTACATTTTAAGTTACGGGTGCTTTTTAATTCTGGTTTAGAAAAATAATGTTTTTGGAGTAGTTATGATCATTTTCAAAATAAGTTACGAGCTGGCGCAGTTACCCACTGAATAGTAATATTGATGGGTTGACATTTCAGCGTAATGTGCGACATCTGCGGCTTCGTGCTCTGTAACAGAGACGGCCTCACCAGGCATAAGACTAACATGCATGGCAGGAAGAAGGTCCTGGAGAACCGCACAAGATGCCAGGAGTGCTCTTTGACTTTATACAAAATAGATCGATTACGATCACACCTTCTGACAGTTCACAATATGGAAATGGATTTTGAAAATAGAGCTTTTTTAACATTGGAAGGTAACTGTTTTTATTATTAATTGCCGGTCTCGTATAAAATACTGAAATTTTCCCAGGACACTAATGTTCATACATACATTATTTAGGGTTTTATATATCTATATTGTCCTTTGCATCACTCCATTTTTGGACATTACATGGGAACAATTCAAGTACATTTGTGAGTGTGGACCATGGGGAATAGTAGTTCTTAGAAAGAATTACCGTAGGTACCTTTCTACAGCTTTGAATTTTTACGTATTCTATGTTTTGATTATGAAGAATGGATGCGAAGAATACTGGGCAAGTGCAAAACAAATGAGATTGAATAAGCATTTTGGATGTGTGAACACTCGGGATTCAGATTGGTTTTCGGGGTAAAAGTAATGCGGTTAAGAAAGGGTGTTTTGTGGATTAATGTTTGTGTCGGCGTATGGCAGGTGAATCAAAAGGATATCGTCTATGTAAATTCAATACCGCGTATGAGCCAATCATTTGAACGGCACACACCGCAATTGATTGGCGCATTCAAATTTAGAAATTGACCAGTAGATTGCTTGGACTCGGTTAATGTCAATACCGCAAATAAATTATCCCCGCTAACCGTGAACCGTGGTGAGTTTGCGCTCAGGTGAGACAGACGCCGGAGCACCTCCTCTGGGACTATGTGATTATTAATGATACACGTGAGATTATGATTGCGGGATTAGATGGAATAGGTCATCGGATTCCCTGGAACGATGAACTATTAAGAAATTAAAGGAATCTCAGACATTTCCGGGAATTCATTAGGGTGTGGGTCTCCTGCTGGGGGTTACAGAGCATTCTACTGGCCTTCCCTCACATCTCTTGCGACCTGGACAGGGTGAATTTCTACCGAACTGTGACAGAGTTCTGCTACTGCAACACATCTGATGTCATAAATCTGATGTCTACCCTCCCCTTTTGGGGGTGCATGATTTCTATAGCTTCTCTCTGGCTGTCCTCTAAATTTAATGTGATAACCACGTCAAATTGTACAGGAGTGGCTCTGGTACGATGATACCGGAGCCAACCTATGATGGTATTAAGATGTTAATAACTGAATGTAATAAAAAAAAAAGTAATATTGACGAATCTAAATGAGAGTAAACAACTCTCAAAATGATTTGGGGTAGAGTGTAAATAAATTTAAAAAAATATATATCCCCACTAAAGAAGTAAACCCTTTTTTGTCCCCCTTAAACATTTTTACAATTGGTTCTTCCGTGGTATTGGACTTACACCGATATGTTGTAGTGTGAGTGATGAGTGTCCCTATAAGCACCCATTCACTTAAATGTTTGTTTAAAGATCGCAGAGTGTATTGAATAAATGTGTGTGGCCAGAGCAGGTTTATGAAATAATTTACGGTTGACACAAGTTTATTAGAAATATACAATATCTGTACAATGAAAAGTCTATATAGAGGAGTGTTTCATGGAGAATGTTATCTGGAAGGCAGCAGAGAGAGTAGTGGAGATCACAAGTGGGTCTTCCAGATATTTGCAGGTGCATGTTATTGGCACCCGACGTCAGTACTGGGTGCATTTTTATGGTTGTTAGGAGCTCCGCTTCACACACTGGTATATGGAAGGTGTGTTCTGGGTCAACCTATATATAGAGAAAGCTACAAGACACTAACATTACCCTACTAGTAAGTAGCCTTATACTGGTAAGGTAATGTTTTTCTTTATTTTTTCTTCAGCACGCAAATAATTGCATTGATCCTTAAAATAGCATGATCGTGGCTGAGGAACCCTATTTTCGAACCGTACACCCTTCCACATGTTGTGCACGTGTATCTACTGGGCGGGGGGGTTCTGAGTGACGGATCTTCCTTCTTTTCTTTTCTCTTTCTCCTTTTTTCAGTAATTGCAACAGCCCTCTTTTATTCGCAAGTTTCCCCTGCAATTAGTTGTACGCAACACACGCATTAAGATTGAGAAAATGATTTTCTCTATTCGATAACTTCGCGCACCTGTGTTTTTAATAAATATGCAGTGTTGAAAAATTATCCGTAGACTTACCCTGTCATTGTCTTGTATTAAATTGATGATGATGATGACTATGAAGGCGGCAGACCTCCACAGGTTATTCTTGTATTCTCGATCTTTTTAAATAAGATTGATTTCTCTAGTCATCTCATTGTATAAATTAGAATAAACTAATATAACGAATGGACTGCTTTTATTATTTACAGATTTTTACATGTGGAAAGTGAGCTATGAAAGGCAGAACAACTGTTCATACGTTGCAAAAAAAAAGAATTGTAGTCGAAATGATTTTTTATACCTTTATGACTGCAGTAGATCAGGCGTTTATAAAGACAAAAAAACTGTTGCTAAAAGATCTTTCAAAAGTCAAGGAACCAAAAAAATTGGTCTAAACTGCACATCGACTATAAAAGTGACCATGATAGAAGGAATATATTGCGTCAGATTTTGTAAGACTCATTATGGTCACACCACTGAAATAGAACATTGCAATATTTCGTTAATCGATAAACAACAAATAGTAGACATGTTGTTAGATGGATTAACCGTGGACCAGGTGTTGGAGAAATATAAATGTTCGGAGGAGGTGGAACGTATGCACTTGTTAAAAAGGAAAGATGTTAAAAACATTGCGGCCACATATAATATTAGCGTTGAGAATAAATTAAAACAGAAAAAACCTCAAAACGATGAACTGGAAGAAATAGCAGAAATGGAACAATTGGCAGAAGGCGAAGGAGTTGCAGAAACAGAAGAAATGGCAGAGAGTGGGGAACTGGCGGAAGCGGAAGAAATTGTAGAAACGCATAATGTTATCATCATAACGGAAGACGGTACTACCCACACTTATTGTAAACTTGAGGATTTTCCCGAACATACTATCGTCACACCGGAGTTTTTTATAACAAATTTAACTTAAAATATCCATTTGTGGGTATTTTTTACTTAAAACTTGTCAACTGTAACTTGCGACTGCTCGCTTATAAAGATGGGGAAGAATATAAAAAACTTTTAAATAAATCAATAATATTTATTTATTTATTTATCTATATAATACATTGTTTGGACTGTGCCTATTTCACTAGAAAAATATATGTTGAGACAGGCATAGTTAACAAACAATTTTAAAGAAATTTGTGACAACAATTATTATAAGTTTGATCAATATGTTTTGGTGAGTGCGTATTACGAATCCAAGTTTTTGTTTTCGGTTTCATTTGAGATAAATCTTTTTTCATCCTATTAAATAGTTTAGGTTCAAAATATTTGTAGTAAAATATTAATTAACAAGATTATTGGGGATAAGCGAGAGATTGAACAGACTAAACTTCCAATACATAATTTATGGTGTACTTATCTTTAAGTGTTTCTTAATTCAAGGGTTTCAGTATACATCAATAAATAACTGACCTCATTCGCTAGAATATTGTAAACAAAGCAATGCATATCACTGAATCTCTATTACTCGCTTAATGGGACATATTACACCGATATTTTGTCAGTATCTATCAAACTTTAAAAACAAAGTTAGTTTGAAATAAGTAATGAAATGTAGCATAATTCTTTTGTTTCTCATAGTAGATTCTAAAGCTTGGCGCATCACAATACACTCGGGACATTTCTATAGAGACATTCTTCTTTTTTTGGAAGCCGCACGCTCTATCTCTTACAGGCTCTCTACCTTTTAACACGGGGAGTAAAATTTCGCAATCATCTCTGGGCATTGTTTTTCCAAAAATACCACAAGTGAGCAAGATTCAGTTGACCCTTGTTCCTCCAAGTTGGTTTCTGATCGTTAACATTGATGTCACTAAAATGAAGTATATTTCTTTGATACATATTTTTCACATCATGTTCATTCATAGAAGTCAATTTCTCATAAATATTCATTAAATGTCCTGACACAAACTGATTCAGTTGGGATAAAAGAACAATCCAAGACACAGAAGGTAAGAAAGCAGTCTTTTAATATATAGAGGCTAATATAATTTGATTTCTATGTTAATCATTATTATTTCATTTTCTTTATCCTTATTTATTTAGTTTCTTTCCTTAGTTACTACTATCAATATTTTTGATTTAATTGGGAATGGATATAATTAAACACTAGTTATTGTTGGTAACTATAAGTACATATTTAAATTACATAATTTTATTTTTAAAAAGTTTATTTTCTTACAGGATTGTGTACACTTTATCACTTTATTAAGATAGTTTTTATTTTCTTCCCTTTCTTTTATATTCTTTGGTTTGAGTCTATTTTAAATTATATTGATTATTTATATTTAATTTTTATTTTTCTGAGGTTTGACTGCCTCATCCATCTTGAATGAGTGATCAGGCTGGCTCTTCTAGGGCCGTTAGGTTGGATGATGACATGGATATGGTAATTTTCAGTCCAAGGATGTCTTTAAGCAGGTCGCCTCCGCAAGGTGAGAGATTGATGTCTCTGCTGGACATTTCGCCACGTCATGTTATGGTAACTGTCACTGTTACTTTGGTACAAGATCCAGACTTAAGCTCCCACAAATAAAAGGAGGAAAAAGAGACCACGTGGTGAGCATCAGGCTCGGATGAGGATATTTTTTCCACAAATGAAGACCCACTTATTAGGGTGCGGGATATTTTGAATCGAATAGATAACATTGTAATTGCACATAAGTCTTGTTTGAATGCGAACCAATGAACTAGAATGACAGGCTTACATATGGAAGTTCTAATAACTGTCAGTTCTGTTGCGCACAGTCTGTGCAACTTGTGACAACAAAAGGTGGATGGTGCCGGTCCGTGCTTCTTGTCGACAAGATGATACTAGGCGGTGAATTATCGTATAAAAATCAAGCACTCTGTTAATCTGTGTCTTCCGAAGCGCCACCGCAGTTGGAGAGGAATTTGCCACGTTACTTGTAATAGTGATGAGGTCTCAAGAAGATGACAGGAAAGTAAGAGAGATGTTATACATAAACTGGCTGCGGCGAGAATGCGATTCCGGCTATAGGCCTTCTCTATTTATTTCATTCCTGGCCGGGCGCAGTACCGTGCCAAGTCACTCTCATACAAACAAAGTTAAAGGTAAAATAAAACACAAATAGTTGTGGAATATCATATCGTGGGTGTTGAACATTTATGACCCATACCTAGCCCGCGATATAAAACATAACAAGGTTTTTATTTCAATATATAAATAATTCACAATAATCATAATAATAACAACAGTCCATAAGCAAGAAACATAATACAACAGTTGTGGCATATATAACAAAGGGTGTGCGACCGCTTAGACGCTGGTGCTCCGCACCTGGCCGTCTAAATGGCCCTACCAGTAACACTCACTGGCGCTCTGCACTTGACATGTCCATACCGAACGGCTAGCCACTTTCACGGCCAGCCGCTGGCGTTCCCAACTCGACCCTCCGGTCTCACAATAGGCTGCTTTCCTAGCCTTCCACTGTCGCTGCATGTTCGGTGAGCTCAATCTTGCAAGTGGCTATCCCGTGACCACCGTAAGTCTCCAAAAGCAGGCCCTTTCATGGCCATCCGCTAAAGCTTCGCGCCCAACGGTTCTTCGTGAGAAATCACCGCCTACTGGGCTGGTTAAGAGGGTTGATTGTTTTAAAGACACTGAAACTTTGGAACTATCAAGTATTAAAGAGTATTAAGGAAATGTCCGTTGCAGTTATGGAATTGAAAAATGCAAGTAATGTCATGCATCTGGAACCTGCAGTTAGAAGAACTAGCTATGCTGCTGCTGCAACCTCGTCAATTACAGTAAATGGAAGGGAACGTATTGTCGGCTCCCTAAATACCAGGAAAAATTTGAAGAAATTACGGCTGATTAAACCAAAAATGTTGTACAAGCCACCTTAGATCTATGCCTGCGTCCGTCTATAGATGGCTTCCAACCATTGTTAAAACGGCGAGTTCGGGGTTCTCATAGAAACCACCACAATAAGTGAGTAGAGCAGTCAAATCGGCTCATGCAAAGCTCGAGGCCAAAGGTCTGGAAAAAGTAGAGCTGAGGGGTAAGCTCCCTGGGATCGTCTAATGTACCTAGGGATATGGATGAATCTTCCTTATTAGCAACCATTTACGAGGCGAACTTTTGTGGGAATTGTTCGGTGATGAAAGATGATTTTATTAAAAACATGCGACTGTTCATTGAAATTGCAATCATTGAAAGAGGAAGTGCCATATTTATGAATTGGGAATGGGATGAACCTACTTCGGTTGGCGATTATTTAGCGGTTATTAAGGCTGCAGACTTATCTCTGGGGCGCACCAACCCAAATAGGTTTATAAACGGCATCTTGGTGGACCGAACAACTGGCTTCACTTCGTGTGGTCTACAGACGTGCCTATCTGAGTTACGGGATCGCCCGGCAGAGATTGGCCACTCTTGATGAGAGGCTAACCCTGGGGGGATGATCATTATTAACCCATTCAGCATATTCTCGGGCTGTTTGCGAGATTCCTACCACAGCTGGGTCACAAAGGTGGGTAATGTTGACCCATGGAAGGTGACCGGACTTTGACTTCCGGTCGCGGCTCTGCGAGACTTCTCAGAAATTATTTTTGGGGAGGATGCGATGTCGATTTACGTTCGACTCTTAACAGTCTTGTCCAGCGGCATAACTTTGGAGGTGACTGGTGGCGACACCGGGCATCACCGGCAAGTCCCTTTGTTGGCCCATGTTTCCACCAGAAGTATGCTCCAGAAGGACATTGACCCTCCTCCGGTAACGGAGGTGGACAGGATTATTAAGTAAATTGGCCCATCTAAAGCGCCCAGTATTGATAGGATTACAGGATTAATGGTAAAGTATATCTGGAGGTTTGCAAAAGATGAGTTATTATTTGTATTAAATATGTGTTTCTTGCATATGGTGAATGGAAGATTGGCCAGCTTAGTGTTGTTCCCAAGGGCAATAACAAACCCAGGTCAGATCCTGGCGCATATCGGCTGATCTCGCTTCTTCCTGCATTTGGGAAGGTGGTGGAGATGCTAATACGCAACCGACTTGAGGTCAATCTCACATCTGCCTGTGATCGATAGTTTGGGTTTGTCCGCAGGAAATCCACTGAGCGTGCCATTATGTATGCACAAGAGTGGGTCCGTGTATGTATAGAGAAGTATGCAATGGGTGCCTTTGATATTGGCTGCTTAGATGTTGGCGTGTCCAGGGGTATCCATTTTACTCTCACTCATTTCCTCAGTAATTGATGTATCTTGACTATTATTGCTCATTTCTAAGTCAGCTGTGATTTTTCTCTCATTTAATCTTTCATTCATAATGTTAATTTTTAGATATTGACTCATAGTCAATATCTAAAAATTGTTCCTCTTCAAAGATTTTGGCTTACCATTTTGAAGTGTAACACTATTAAAATTATAAATGATTGATAACATAAATATCACAATGCAACCGTATTTTTAAAACTATTTTATTATATAAACAGAAGAATAATCTGAACTATCATTATTACTGAATTTAATTTTTCATATAGTTTTCTTAATGAATGCACAAATATGTGCGTGTAGTGCGGAAGTTGTGTGTGGACAGCAGGGGTAGGTTTAATATTGTGTTTATCAAATAATTAGGAGTTTGAAATAAGTTTTAAATTCAGATTTCTCTAGTCAGCGAGTATTCAAAAGTCACTACATCCTGTTACGAGTCTGTAAATTTGATTTCACCATGGGAAATCAAGATTGAATTGTTATAATTATTTATAAATCATACTTTTCTTTATTTTCTGGGTAGGGAAATTAATTAAAAAATGTTTTTTTTACCACTTTTTAAAAATTATCAAGTGTAATTTTTGTGTATATATTTTTCTGAAATTATAATTTGAAGTTTTATATATTTAAATGCAAATAGGTTTATTGGACAATAAGTAAAATTTGTTCCCTTCAAAACACTTATTTTGCCATAAAATAAAAATATTTGTAACTATAATATTTTTATAATTAATATTTGGAATTAAATTTATGTATTATTTAAATTTGAATTTTTATTTACTCATTCTTTCTGAACCCATCACAATGACTTAATTAACACATTTCTGTCGGGTACTTTTAGCGCAAACTGGCGACGATGTAATGCGGGTAAACAATTATTGCTCTAATATATTAATTTGATATCTTATCTACATGATGCAATATGATATCCAAAGGAAATGATCGAGTTTAATAACATTTTTTCAATTAAAAAAAGCTTTTACATGAACAGTATTAATACTCTTCCCGCAGTTAGTGTGTTAATTGTTAGTTCGGAAGCTAAATACAATTATGAATTAAAAAGAATTGCAAATCTTAAATAAAAATTAAGAGTTTCTTCAACGGGTATTTTTTTTATTGTGAACTATTCTGCTGTAGTCCAGGAAATACTTGATTATTATCTAATGTTTCGAAAGTCTATAAATCAATTGAACATATTTATTTATTTTAATATATTTACAATACAATAGTGCAACGAACTGCGTATTTTACTCAAAGAGTTTCATCCAATTTTATACCAGTTACGAATACAAATGAGTGAAAATTAATTATTGTTTCAAACCACGGTGAATTAAGTTGTAATTAATTATGGAAATATTTCTTGCATTAAATTGTATAATGTGTTTAAAGTATGTAATTTCCATCATTGCCAACAAACCTTATTTCATTTTTAATTCCTTTTTTGTAAAAGTGCTTTGGTTTGAAATCAAAATAATCAGAAAGAGCCAATTTTACCTGTTCTTCGAAATTATTATATTTGTCCTTCAAAAAGAACTTCCATGACCGAAACAAATGGTAGTCAGAATGTGAATGTAAAAGTGAAAACATCTTCCCAAGTCAATTTAGCAGTGTGTGTGGGTGGACGTTGTCATACTGGAGAATATTTTTTTGTCTTTTTTACTACAGTCGGTCACTTTTCTCTCAATGCCAATTTTTTTTCAAGAATCTCCGAGTATTGGACCAGGAAGTACCAACCTTGTTAGATAATTTCTCTATTTCTTGATCCACCATGTCGTGTCATCCATTTTGAGGCTCATTTAAATAATCATATCAGATTTAAGTGGTTTAAACCATCGTCGGCATTTTCTGACATCCAGTATGTCATCATAAATATTAAAAATAATTTTTATGACAGCTCTTGTATTTATTTTCACGTGAAACTTGTACAACATGCAGCTCCGCAAATGTTCTTCCGGAGGACAAATCTCTCCCGTTGTTCCGAGGTAAGGGAAAAACTCAAACACACATGTTTACAGTTCAACAACCTAAAGATGACTAATTTCGTAAACATATGCCAAAAAAGCGTCATTAATTCCGGGTATCTCTAATATTTCACGGTGAACATGGAGAAAATGTAAAGAATAAAATGATGATTATTAATTTGATAACTTTCATTCATTCTATCATTTTGTCATGGTTAAAATCAATGTTCCCTCAATTTTTGAATCACAGTGTGTACATACAAAATCTTTTGTGCAATTCTATAGACCAATGCTATTATTTGTGCGCTGGGGAAGAAATAAGAAATGCATTACCTTACTGCTATAAGGCTACTGGTCGTGTTGTACTCTAAAGATCTTCTGGATTAACTACATTATTAATGAAGATGTATAAATAAGTCAAGAGAACTAATGACAACTATCAAGGAAAAGCTGTATACTTTAAACAAATTCTCCGCAAAGAAAAATATGATATTTTACAACCCATTTTGCAGGGGAAGACAGAAGAATAGGTAGAAAGAGATTATCTTGGCTGTGCGCGCGCGCACATCTGCAAACCTTACAGGATATATCGGTTACGAGTTATATTAATGTGTAATTAAATTCTGCAGCTGATTAAAAAAAAGTCTTAATACTTTGTCAGAAAAAATAAATTTATTAAAAAAATAACATTTGAATCTTGTTACAAAGTTATATGAATGATAATTTATCTTTGGAATGACAATAATAGTTTTGCTGATTTATCACAATAATGGGAAGATGCACAGGTAATCATAAAACGCAGATAATAATCCACCAAGTCTCAACATTGTTTACAACACATCACAAATCCAAGACATTGGAGAGCTGTGGGAAAAATTAACCACAATTTTTGCACTTTTGGGACGAAAATACATAATGTCAATGTGATAATTCTTAATTTAAAGACAGTTAAAATAAATAACATGTAAATACCTAAATGAGTTTGAATATTAAGATCAGACTATAATTGAGTTGGTTAATTTTAACTAACTATGTATACTCTTTAACACCGAAAATGCCTCAAATAGGATAATAAAACTGATCTTTGTTGGCGTACAAGCCAATAATAATTGTAACTAGTATTGCCAACAGAATAAAAAAAAAAAACAATTCCATTGGTAATATTATTTAGTTCAAAAACAGTGCGGAATGTTTATACGTTTAATGCAACAACTAGTGCACATAATGCAAGTACACAATTTTTGGTACCTTAGGAATAAACTGACAGTAAACATAAATGGATGAAAAATAATACATTTTCTTTACTTAATTTTCAGAACAAGTTTTGTTTATCAAAAGCAGAATTATAAAAAATAATGTACGAAATTATACATCTTTTCTCCTAATCAGGAACTAAACAAAATAATATATTATGGTTATAATTGTTTATATATGGCACAGTAATTAGAACACATTCTTATAATTATACAAATTTTGTTCTCAAATTATGAAAATTCTTGTTCCTATCTGATGTAATGGTTTATTTACACAAGTTAAATAATTTTTAAAAGATTTCTATGTACATACAATGTTTACATTTTATAGAGAAAAATAAAATTTTACAACATAGTTAAAAAGTGCAATCTAAGAAAATAATAAAAATTTACAGTCTAATGGTATCAAATAATATTGTATTTGTCATGACCCAACTTAAAAATATTTATTTAAATATAATCTTATAAAATAAATGGCTGCACCCTTAATATAATATTCACATATGTTTAAAAAATACCTTCTTTGGTGGAAAGTGCACTTAAAACTAAGTTTTCTTTAGTTTGCTACGCATCCACACTTTTCCCCGGAAACTTCTTTTCGAAATGAGAGTTTCCCGAATTGTTTGTCGAAGGCTGACAGAAAGTTCTACTCCCCATTGTGGTTCTGCGCACTATTTGCCTTCTGCGAAAAGAGTTGAAGAGTTTTTTGTATGCAGAACGATACTGTCTGTTTGTTGCGGCATATATTAACGGGTTGATAACGCAGGATGCCCACGCCATTATCGACGCAATGACGTGCAATACTGGGTAGCGAATGTCATCGTCGGCGACATTCATTATCATCAGGGGAAGAAAACACGCCAAAAAACAGATAAAGATGCTGAGCATCAGAGTGGTCAGTCGAGTGTCTTCTCTTTCTCTCGCTGTGCTGCCGGCGTCCTTCACGCTCAGCTGACTAAAAAACAATATTTATTAACAACCTATTGCAAGTCAATCTGGCCAGATTGAATGGTAGGAACTATCAAGTCTTTCCATAACAATGCTTTTAATTTCATCAAGTTCCATTCAACCAAGGTTTTTGATACAATCATATTATGGTCTCATTGTTTTGTATATCGACATATTTAAATTATACACCGGTTTTATTTTATAGTTTTGTATTATGCATTTCTATAAACACATTTTAAATAAATAATAATTATATAATTCAAATAAATATTTATCATTTTATGTAATGCTTAATAATACATTGACGAATCACTTATAAAGATATATAAAAGAAAATTCACACATCGAAAAGATATTTAATTACTGCCGGGACTCAAACTAAGAAACTTTCTCTTGTCAGGAGAATACATATTTCTAAGTGATTCGTCTAATTTATTGTTCTAAAATTGCAGCTTCTCAATAAAAATATGATTTTATTAAAATATAATAATTGTTTCTGTCCTTCCAGAAGGAAAAAGTAAAACTGTATAGTTTTTATGTCAATGCAGTATTTTTTAAATTCTGTAGCTGGCGTATATCATGGAACAGTACATAATGATGATTAATGCATAAATAAATTACCTGTGTGCCTCGAGTTTTATTTTTGACTGTCGCACCTTCCAGTATATACAAGAATAGGAAATTATGATGACAAGGCAAGGGAGTGCGAATCCAACGAGAAATAAAAACTTTTTCGGAGAGTGTCCGCCCTTCTTCAGAATCGTGCAGGAAAAGGTGTTCGGGTCCAGTCCGAGCTGTCCCCATAGTCCCAGAAGCGGAGGTATCTGGAAATAGCTTCATAATTAGACTCGTGTGTTACCACCGGCAACCGGCTCCAAACCCATATTTGGTTGTATATGTACATATGGGATATAACAGATTTTGTGGACATGATAACTTCTGTAGTTCTTATCTAATTTCAAGCAAACTTTTCTGAAATATTAATCTAGTAAGATGTCTTAGCTAAGTTCGTTAACTATCATGCTCCGCCATCTTGTCTCAAAACAGTGGCTATTTTAAAATTTTTAAAAATTCAAAGAAAATAATTAATAAATTATGAAATTAAAATTGTTCCTCATTCTTCTTCTCGCGCTTTATCCAGTCCAAAAAAATAAAAACAATTTAAAATTGAAAAAAATATTTTTTTACAATTAAAAATTCGTAACTTCCTTAATATTGGACCTAGAGAAAAATGTATAAACATGTTTTCGCAAATAGATAAAATCTACCTGATTCTTGCGGAAGGGATTATTTTTGTTATATTGCAGCAGTGTGTCATCTTAACATATTAAACATTTCAGTAGCAGCTTCTATCTATAATATTATAATAACTAAAAATACCTTCCTTAGTAATGTTCTTTTCTCGCTTCTCTAGGATGAAGTTGTTTCGCATCTTTCCAATAAAAATCTCACTCAATGACAATATTTTCATTTCATGTCTGTACTTCTCCCTTGATTAATTGTTCACATAAAGAAGACATGATACAATCTACTGCAATTGTTGTAAAGGTATATTGAAGAAAAAAAGATCTAGAAAATCTAGATTCAGTTAATAATTAAGTATTAAATGTACACCTTGTATCATTGAGACATCACTCATTACAGAACTGCGATTCTGGCGTAAGCGCCAACATATACAGAAATTATTTCCCTTATTCTTCATGAAGTTGAAACACAATACATTATTATTGCTATACAGTTCAAAGTTGACTGAAATGTTAAGGCGCGACTTGCGATAATAAATAAAATTTTCGCCTTTTTTACGAAATTGTGGGTTTTTATTATTTATTTATATCAGAAGTTATTCAATAGATTAGACTTTTTTTTCAACTGTCACTTAGATTGGACCTTTAAATTAATATAAAACTAATAAACTGAATGTTATTTGCTATAATTAAGACGATACAGACATTATAAGAAAGACCGCGACCTATAGATGCATTTTCCGCATGCTACGAAATTGAGTTATGCTACGCTAAATTAATGCATAAACGAAATGTATTTTATAATCTTGAAGCCAAGATTACGGAGACAAATCTGTAGGAAACGAAAAAATGAATATTGTTATAAACTATACAATTTGCAGTACATTTGATCAATTTTTGACGTTTTTAAAATACTTTGTTTTAGTAAAAATATACGTTTTTAAATAATATATTATATTTACTCACATGCTTTGAGGCTTCAACTACTATTTAAAATTAAGTTTTATATCAGAAACACAATAATTTTTTTTTTAATAATATATTTCCAGTCTTATGAAATACGTTATTATTAATTATCTCTCACAGTGTTAGTATGCCGTTCGAAACGGCCACGGCGGTTATGAAATTTGCGTTCCGATAGATTTGAATTAAATTTGCTTATAAAACACATTTTAATACAAATTTTTACTACAAAATGAATGAATTACTTATTCTCAATACCAATTGCTTATTTTTGTAAATTGTATGGTTTTGAGCTGATTTTGATTTTATTTTGACATTTAAATATTAAACATACGTAAAACTTCATGTCACCATTCGTAACGTTTTAGAAACTGACAGCGCATGCGCGCTAGCCGCGCATGCCCTGTCATGTTTTAAAATGACAATGTTGTAATTATGCAACGTTGCCATGAAATATGCGAAGACGTGAATTTTGCGAAGCCGTTTTTTTTTTATTCTGAAATTACTGCCTCATGTGACTCAAGATGCCTAAGGTCAAAAAGTATCCATTGAAACACTAGGAAATGTTTCAAATTTTTTTTAAATGTTCATAAACTTCTTGGAAAAAAAATCGCAACGTAAGTTGATCATTTTTACCATTCCTATAACAATTATCTATTTGATTTAACAATATTAATTACAAATTTCAATATACACATTTTATGTAGTGCAGATAAATTATTTTCTATTGGAAATACATATCCTTAAAGATAAATAATTTTATCAAAAGAATAATACATGACGGACCTGTCTGATTAATACAAATGTATTTGTTATAGTCATATAAATGAATAAACACGTATTTCAATATTTTAGACATAAAAATACTGATAACTAAATACTAATAACAATAATAATATAATTATTTTCAGGATGTTCCCGAACTGAGCATTGAACGTTGGACTCGTGTGAACTTCCTAAATTGGATGGCAAAAGAGTGGTCGACATACACCAATTCTTTTCTCAAATTAATCAAATTTACTCCCACAAATCGATGTTTGGGTGCTCAAGAACGAATATTGAATATGTGAAAGAACGTAAGGTTTTATTTCTAAATTCAGTTTAAAGTAATATGTGTGGATCAAATTTTGTTTTGAATACGTGTAAAGAATAAAACAACGAAATTCTGAAAAATGATATGTTCGATAAACAACTAATTATTTAACAGTGAATAATAATACTTTTGTCATATTTGCATTTACATTTTACTATTATATATGTAATTTATTAAAACAATAAATAAATTTTATTACAACCGGAGTGTGAATATTATATTATATAATATTACCATAAATACCACAAATACAGCTGCTTCAAAAGTTATCAACATTATTTATCAGTATGAATTTACGTCAATTTTTTCCTTATAAATAGGGACAAAATTGTAATATTTTATAATCATATGTTTATCGATACAAACAATGGTTTTTATTATAAACATAATAATTCTTCATAGTATAAACATAACAATTCTTAGGTGAGAACTTTAACAAATTATTTAATTTTCGCTTGATAATTTCAAATGGCAACACATATGTATTATGAATGCTGAAGAAATGGCTATTTTCGGATAGTTAGAAAATTTAAGAAAACCAACAATTGTATACTTGCCTTTTCCTATTGATACCTTTCACTCTAGCAATATTTACGTAAAAAATAACGCACTTTTATGTTTACTTGATATTGTAAACGAATTAACTATTGGTCTCATCTTGAAAGGGTATGCAAAATGTAAAAATATCTCGAAATTCAATCTGGAAAAATGGAAGCTGCCTCTTAAGGGATGCTTTACAATCTTCTCACATCAATCTTCATTTTAGCCACAGTAATGATTACACAACAAGATTGTTATATTCTTATTGTGGCATTATTCTAATTAACAAATGATTGCGCGGAAGTACGAGATAACTCAAAAGTGATTTGTTACCATCAATCCAAATGCAATGGCCCATATCAAGAGTAGCTGCAGACAGATGTTTGTCGTTGAATAGATTTTACTATAAGTGTCGTAGTAAGCTATCAGGATATATCTGAAAACAGAAAATGTTAAAATTAGACTAATAATATCTATAAATAAATATTATTAAGATATTCTAAAATATCTTGTAACAAATAATCTAAGTGACAATTGCACGTAAGCTCCCAGCTATTGTTTTAAAACTGATGGCATATGTATACAAGTCAATATATATAATATTCATAATAATAATAATACGTGACTAAGTTTCTCAGGCGCTTCATTCTATTGGTATTTTTAAAATATATAAATACGCACAGCACTCAGCCCTCACTTAACAGCAATCTCGTTTAACGATCGCTCACACTTATGACCGTTCGTATATATCTACCAACACTGCGCCCTTTGTATCTCTGCATCCCACCATCAGCAGGAAGGAGACATTTAATGTTATAAGATGTGTCACGTCATTTTTCTCTAGAGCGAGTGAGTAACTATCCAACTTTCAGAGAGCACCCCACCTTAATTCTTAATTTACAGCGCGCATTGCTTACATTCAGTCAGTAAGTCGGCTGATGGATCGCATGCCGTGCAGAAATTAAAGAAATTTACATCTCCTGTGACATTAACATTTGTCAAATCGACTACGCCGAAACATAGTTATTGCCATTTCTTTTTAATGCCAGATTTAATCTCGACAGATATTATTGAAAGTGAAATTTTTAAAAACTAAGTGTACTGTATATTTTCTTTACACGGAATGTTTTGAATCAACATTTAATTCACCTTCCAATGTTTCAAAGGCTTTGTAATTACGAAGGGACGTGTATTACCTATGAATACATTCAAAAATAGAATGGCTAATAAATTAACGTGAGAAATCCATCAGCCGGTAACCATAGAGAGAGTCCGTAAGACGACACTGTCACAACAGGTACCTACCTCGTAACTACATCAGGCAGTCTCTAAAAAATGTGCAACTCGTGGCTAGTGGCAGCTTGGCCACACATCTGGCACCACATCAAATTTATTTGAAAAGTATGCAGTAATACTTTCACTGTTAACGTTTTCATTTTTATTAATTCAAATTATGCTATTAAAAAACTTTTTCACTAACGATATCAATAATCAGAATTGATGGTAGGAATTTTCAACCCGGACACGGACGTACGGGAGATGATGAACGGGTGACATACAAATAAATATGCGAGGCAAATATATTTTTTTAATTTGGGATGGGTGCAACTTTTTTGAGATACGTTTTATAATGCCATGGATGACATAAACTAAGAAAAATCAATTTCAGTGTAGGAAAATATTCTTAATCATTAATTAATTAATACCTTCACCTTTAATTTCAAATATAGATTCTATAAATCTTGATACATGATTCATATTTTACTAATGTTTACAAACAAAATCTGCCAAAGTGCTAAATTTCTTAAGTTTCTGTTGCTCATTTATTGCGTACCTGATTGGTGCAACTGGTTGATATTGACAATGGACATTACTGGAAATATCGCCATTGAGAATTCCAGACCGTAATAATAACTTACAGTATCTCAAACCAATTATTTGATGAAAAATCTATACATAAACACGTGAGTCTGTGATCATGGTGTGATATCCAGAATTCTCAATCTCCGGATTCCATGAACCAATCTTCTGCAGAATAGATCAGTTTAAAAATAGTACTAAACTTTGAAATGAAACTAATCCATCATTCATTAAAATTTGTCTGTTCAATGCCAATTAGCGAAGCCAACCGGCTTGCTTGTTGCTAGGCCGCCGCGCGGCCGGTATTTCCGTAAAGTATATTTTACAATGCTGAAAATATAATTTAATATAAAAAAAATATTCAGTCTAACTTAACAAATTCTTGTACGTAATGTGCCGTTCCATAGGCAAAAAAATGCCGTTCGACGCCACGCCTCGGGGCCTCGCCGCCAGGCTTTTATCTTCAGTGCTTGACGGATATTTGAAAAAAAAGGCTCGTTTCTTTGGTAAATATACTGGTACTTTCGTAGCGTAATATAGTATATGATTATGAAAATTAAATTTAATAAAGATTGCGCGAAAATAAAATAAATATGAAAAGGTCCAGGTTCTAATCTCGGTAGCAACCAAATGTTTATTCGATCGATTTTATATGAACATCTTTTTAATTGATAATTTAGTTTGTATTAAAAATGTCACAGAATTGTGTTCTGAAATTGCAACTTCATATCAAAAAAGGTGTTTTCATTAAAAATAAAAAAAATCATTCTAATATTAAAACTAACTAGCATAAAGGACAGTATAAAGTTGACAGCGGAGCGAGCTGTCATTCGCTGCCTATTTTGATAAGCAAAGCACCATAAGCGCCGCTCCGGAGAGATTTGGTAAACGTCTCTTGAAGACACCTGCAGACCTGTTCAGAGCCAGCGTAGCATAGTCCAAACGTCGCGTAGGTACGTTGGTGAACTGCTCATCAAGGGAACAAAAGGCGCAACCGCCTAACGAACGAGTCGCAAGTATTTAAATGCAAACAGAAATTTAATACGTACCGCCTTAACTTCTTCGAATGCGTCAGCGAAGTTTTAATGGAATCATCAATTGAGTGGATGACATCTGGTGCAGGAAGACTAGACTAATCAACACCAGAACGTCTGTCATCCCATCCCGAGTTAAACCAATTAAAAAGCTCTCGTGTTCCCCTTCATCAATCATCACCCTCCCCCTCCTCCGCACCAATTCCAATTGTCTTTACTTATCCTAATAATTATTATTCTTTTAGAGAAGTTCGTAATACATTGCGACGATCTGTTAATTATTTTTCTGCTACCCTCACACCATTTTTTAAAAAGGACAAAAATGTAATATTTAATTGTTTTTAGCTAACAATAATTATTATGGTAGTATACTGAAAACGGTTCCATCTTGGTATAACAAGAAATGAATGAATTTAATATATTAAAAAATGTATAATGTATCGAAATGGCTAATACATTTGATATATCGTTAATTAATATGGCAATAACCAGACTACCAAATATATAGACATGAACTAACGCAAATTCTTTGTTTCAATAAGTGGTTCAAATAGTTCCGCGACTTTTTTTAAATATATGACTCGATCGGAACGAAAATTTAAACGCTGACAATATAATACGCATTAATGTAAAAAATACGTCTTATTTATACAAAGATTTAATCTTCGAATAGTAAATACTTTTACCGTTGAATAAATGCGTCATAAACTATCGGATTTATGTTTCCACAAATGATATGCGTAGAATGCCCCTCGTCCCGCAAGTAATGTTCTAAACCTCTCTCCTATATGTACACTTTATTTCATGTCTGTTCATTTACTGGTGTATTACATATTGGTAAAAAAAAAATATCGGTACTCTAAAACTAAAATAGACTGAAAAAATTGGGATCTATAAAATAACTCGTGGAGATTGTTGAGACACATGGGCCATACTGCGAAATATTTTAATACTCAAACATTAGACGGTAACAAAATTATTTATTTATGGAAACTGCGACCCTTTTGCTATACACGCACACGAAAGAGTCGAGTCTAATAAAATAACATTCCGAGCGCGGTTATTATTAATTAATTAATTGAACCATCTTATTATGCGGTCATGTGGGCATCATGGTAATTTCGTTAGTTTTTTTTTAAGTCGGTCCCTTCATTTAATGAGGATCGTGACCTCCGGGATGCGACCTGCTGATGTCGTCATCTTCATTTTTTTTATTGTCAATTTATGGACCTGCGCGGGATGGGGACGATTGAAAAATTAAGATACAATGACGAATTATTTAACATTTATCAGAACTTCGGACTCTCCATTCATATAAACTACAGCGATTCAGTCTAGAAGATGCAGGAAGCGCGGATCCAAAAGAGAAACCCAGGAGAAGTGTGGAAAGAAGTGGAAGAATGGCGTAAAGAAGAAAGCAGTAGAGCTAATATATATTCCAGACTGGAAGATAGTCGCTGAAAATCGAAGTACGCGGAGGCGGAAGGTTCTGGAGGCCGAGGCTCGATGGCTTTCTTCAATGGCCCGTGAATATTATATATTTGACCGGGATTATTCCGTTTTCACGCATTTTGTCGCGGCCGTTGCGGATGCGATGCGCGAGCCCCCGCACTGCGCGGCTGTCTGTGTCTTCGCAGGCGATAGTTGACGCTGATCATGTATCACTTGCAGTGTAATTAGGTACCTATCCGTAATTTATCTACCTAATTTAGTTCAGGTATCCTTTTAAAATTGTGTTCATAATGCTGAAAAACAAATTTACAAATGAACTGCAGAAAGACTACTCATTTATAAAAAAGCTTTGTGGTGAGTGAGGACAGCAAAGTGAAGCGCCAGCGATGTTTTCCAGAATTTTCTGTTGCACGCGGTGGGCGGGCGGACATTAAAGATCGTGCAATGGCTGTCGCGGGCTTTTCATCTATCAAAACATTTTTTAAAAACGAAGATTCCGTTCGAGATGATTTAGTTATTGCGGCCACAGTTTCCTTCCACTCAGCGATGCACAATATGAGCTTCCAAACTTCTGACTGTACGTCTAAATTGATCTCAAAATTCTTTGAACCAAAATTTGATGCTGCGAGAACCAAATTGCGAAGCGATAATTGTCCCGGTTTAGATCTTCATAATTATGGTAACCCTACCCCCATGAAGGAGATCAAAGCGTCTTCTATCTGGTTGGTCCGTCGAGTTGGAGATCGGCCTCTTCCTCTTCAAAATTAATAAATTTTAAGCATTCGCCGCCAGCACCGAATTTCAAGAATATTTCGCCAACTTGTTCATAAATTGTCACTCCGCAGGGATAACACGGGAAAGACGGGAGATTTCAATAAACACATTTTTGTGGTTATGCTTGTAAATAATGAACCACGTGAGGAAAATAATCAGGATGATCAAAAACTAAACCGAAAATATCTAATTATTCTCTTCTGTTTCAAAAATTCAATTAAAAAAATAAATAATCCTATTTAAATCAGTCTAGTGTATAAAATTAGTATGAAAGACGTTGGAAAATGATCTGAAATATTTTTAGAATAGGACTCGTGGTTAAATTTAGTTGATTATACATGGTTTACTTCTTTCTAACGATTCTAAATGATCAAATTAAAACACAAAGTTACAGTCAAGTACTAGAATTCGCATTTTTTGCCACAAATAATTATTCTCTTGAATTCAACATGGCTCCGTTATCTGTTGCACAGGAGCTAAGTTAAATAAAGTCATCCACGACCAGCTGCTCTATGCTGCGCACCGTTTGTGGGTAGTTCCGGCTTGACCGACAATCATGACTTCGGTTCTATTTGTCCCTAGTCCCACCACATACTAAAGATTGGAAAACATTTATAAATTCCACCACCGCCAATCTTCAAATGCCTTCCCTATAATATATTCTCCGTACAAGTTGAATAGGTCTGCAGAAAGGGTGCATCCTTGCCGGACTCCTTTTTGCTCATTTGGAGAGAACATTATTAACTTTACGTTATTACCACTAGAGTAATCTCAAAAAATATATGTGACCAAACGAATACGTTTTACTAGTTACCATGGTAGGTATCCATAAACGTCAAACTTGCGTTTTGTAACGACATATTTAGTATGTATTTAGAAATTCACATGTTCGCAAAGTCACAACACTCGCATGTTCGAAAATGAAAATATGTCATTTCACGTCTCGATGGGTACGTAAAGAAATTCTCTGTAGATCGGTAGCTACCTGCATACGATGCTAATAAATGAAATTTTTAAAAGTCTAAATTAATGCAAAAACAATCATTCCTTTCTTCCTTTTTATACGCATAACGCGCACACTCAATGTTTACACTCAACTGTGAGAGTACACTACCACTCGATATTTTTACAATCCTTCATAAACAAGAAACATTTGGATCCAGCGGGCGGGCGCACAAGTGCAGCTATACAAGTCATTAGCGTGCGCTGTTTTAAGAGCGATTAATAAAATCGATCACCCACATCTAAAAATAAACCCCACAACAATAGGTTCGCTGTCCAACTGCTCATATGGAGACAGCTCTTTGATAATGTACTTCCGACGCGCGAGGCTCCTGCGCATATCAGTCGGTAAATATAATACATGTCACGAGCCGCGTCACAGGTTTAACGCGAGGTTTAACGGTCCAGTATTTCCGATACTGCCGCGACAGGACGAAAGATAAAGATGTCAAAAATAACATTCCTTGAAATAAATTATCCTGCCAAAGAAAATGTGTGCATTTAAAAATGAATCACCGGAAATTGAAGACCATGCAGTGAGTGATAAGGTCATGAGGGCATCGAGGGTCGAGGGCAGTGGCGTAACTAAAAAATTGGCCACCAATGCAAAATGGAAGGGACCCGCTGTATATTTATTTATTTATCATATGTTATAAGTACATTTCGTATTTTAATATTTGCCTCACTGGGCTTCGCCCGTGCTGAGGCAAAAATGTTACATTTTTAATCAACAATCATATTATACATAATTAGTTTCTCAAATTATTAACTATAAATTTAGAATAAGTAAGAAGAAAAAAGAAGGAATAAATAAAAAGTGTAATTAACAAAATATGATGCATTATTTGATATTGTGAAATTTATAACCTACTTGAAACTTGTGAGGATAATATACACATTTTAACAAGTTTGAATCATACAGTACAATTTAATTTAACACACACATGAACAGGCTGCTCACTCATCGGTATTGGGTCTGAAATCTTGACTCTATATGTTTTATATTGAAGGGGTGACCATTCTATGAACATACATTCGGTCAAAGTTTTTTAGCCAATTGTATTGTATTTATGATATAATATAATAATATTAAGTATTACACGGTTTCACTCCTTAAATAGTAATAACAAAATTGGTCTCTCTTCCTCTACAATATTCTAACTTTCATGAAAAAACACGTAAGTGTGTTTTTAGGCATTTATGTGCAGTGCTAGATAATACGAGCAACCACACGGAAGCCCGTCAATAACGACAGGAATAAAAAAGTATTTTCAAATTTACCCAGAATACCTAAACATAAAGCCCGGTTGATTAATTTATTTTTAAACAAATATGACGTCCAGACAGAAATATTTTTTCATATTCAGTCAAGTGACAATTTACGTGCCGGGACTGACAGCCACGTTCGCTTCGAACTCCAGATTACAACGCGCCATTTCAACGCATATTTTGACTTTTGTAACCTTGCTCTAATAAATTCAACGAAACATGTGAGTATGTTTTTTTTAAAATCACCATTACTGTTATTCTCACACATAATCAAGTTGGACCTCTATACGAGTGAGAGCGTGAACCTGATGTAATAAATCTCACTTGACTAATATACATATACAAGTATACCTCCGCGGTGGAAGGGAAATGTCACGTGATACGAAGCAATAAGGAAGTGAGAATAATTGATAGGGCAAGATGGACGGATGAGGTGTCTCACCTGTTGAGGGTGATGGCTACCATGGACAGCAGCGACACGGCCACGTTCCCGTAGAAGATGACGGGGAACATCTGGCAGAGCGCGGGGCCGAACTCCCAGCTCTCGTGCAGGTAGCGCGACGCCGTGAGCGGCAAGTTGAGCGAGCAGAACAGCAGGTCGGACACGCACAGCGACAGGATGAAGGTGGTGGTGGCGTGGCCGCGCAGCTTCGGGCACTTCAGCAGGGCCACCGTCGTTATCAGGTTTCCTGACAACACAGAACAATCTGTCACATCAACGAGCCACTTTGGTAGATGGCGGTAATATAATAATGGAGATGATCGCGAGGAATATACAAAATCTGAAAAAAAACTAAACAATCACATGCTAAAGAAAATGCGCCTCTGTATTGTCATGTCCTTAGAAATATCAGAAACGAAGCGTATCGCGTAATGTGTAAAATTTAATTAAAGTAAAAATAACTGATCAGGTCCAAAACACACACAAACGTACCGTAACGGAAGTCAGTGACGTTTCATTTGAGTCAGGTGATTATAATACAGAGATGCAAAGCGATGCCGGCAGTCTTCGGTACTGTGACATATGAAGGAAATACATTATGTCCTTCCACGAAAGAAACAAACAAGGACCATTCGTTAGGAATCAGAAAGCAGTTAACTAGTTTAGGCGTTCGTCGCGCGGCTCTCGGGGGACAAATAAATATCAAATTTCACAATTTTAATGAATTATACTGTGAATATAATACAAGTCTGTGTTCGATATCGATATGAAAGCATGTTTGAAGTGGGCATCTCGCCAAGTCAGAGACGCACCGGATAAAGGCCTCTTATCCGAAGTGGTTTGATGGGCGTCTTACGTCTGATAATCTTAAATCCATTAGTCGCGTGGTTACACTCTTCGAGCTGTATCCTTTCTAGCAGATCCGGGAAGAACGAACCCAGGCAGCTCTGGAAATGGATAAAAGCGCATTTTAATTTTGTATCGGCAATTAAAAAGAAATGCAAATAGATTTGGCTCCCTCAAATGTCGGCAGTTGTTTGAACAGTTTTGTGCGTACAATGCGAGACTGAATGGCGGCGATGTGACTGCTATCATATATTGTTCTCGTAACAAAGATGAGTGTATTATAAACAACGCGGGACACCTGCACACCATAAATCTCACCAGGAAGAGAAACTTTCGGCATTTAGCTGTTAAATAACCTCTGGATCGATAAATAAACCGACAGTGTGAAATGAATCAGACAGCAGTCTCGCTAGAGACAATACGATTTCGGATTACCGCAGAACTCGTCACGGCTGCGGAGGAAGTTGTTCATACTTAACAAAAGCAATCGCAAATAACCAGGCAGAAAGCGATGAATTTTTCTATCAGAAAAATATTTTTCGTTTGTACTCCCGTCGGGAATCGAATACAATACCAACAGTTTATTAAGAATGTCATTAATCTGGAATCACTGTCGGGAATTTAAACCCGAATCAAAACTGTAATTCTGGGTTTTTGGGATGACTTTGGAATTATACATGTATATGTACATAGCGCACATCAAAAGTGCCGTTTTGAGGGAGACATTTAATGCATACGACATATTATAGAAGATAACTTCATTATGTCATTGTAAACGGTTAGACATAATTTCATTGTGTAATTTTAAGCTGATCGAGTTACGTATGAAGATGTCATGGTTCGGATGAATAAAGAAAAACAAGAAAAATCCGAAAACTTCGAGAAGTACGAGGTCCTGCATCTCATAAACCAGGGGAAAATTGCTGGAAGCCGGGACCCTAAAAGAAGGAGAACATCACGATGAACCCACGGGGATCGTTTATAAACAAAAGGTCCTATATCGGTTCTAATCATTCACCGCCAGGTTGGCATTTTTATGTTAAACATGCGACCATAAGCGTCCAAACAACGACCTATGACCCCATATAAAAATCTTGCGTAAAATATACAATGCACGGAATAATAGTAATAATAATACAACAAAGAACATCATGAGTGAAGAACCTGAGGCAATGGTTTGGCCAGTCTACTGTAGCGCTGCACCGGGATGCAGTAAACAATGTGACGATAGCCAACACGACATCCGGCGTCCGTCGAATGGATCCCTATCGGGCACAAGAAGAAGAAGAAGAAATGGCAAAACAGACAAATATTAATATGTCAGTTTTAAAAAAGTACATTCATGATTTTTATGAAAAATGTACTCGGCATGTAAACTTGCTGGAGACATTGTATAAAGATACTGTTACGGGTATGTTGTTACAGACTGAAGTTTATAATGTTCTTGAAACTCTCATCTCGGGGAAACGTCAGATCCGTGCGCACTATCCGCCACTTGTTGATTTGCCATCGAGTCGAATCTCCCAAAGTACTTGTGGTGCACAAAAAATAAAAGAGTATTGCAAAGTAATTATCTCGAGCTGTCGGCTGTGGCGACTGCGCGTGTACGGAAGTATTCATTCATTTTCTCACATCTTATAAGGCCGTCACGTGACTTTGTTTATTTTAATTACGAAGATATTTTTGACCGCAGCGCTTGACTTCGGTTCCATCTGTGTCCGCAGCATCTGTCCCTCACGTGTTTCGTTTGAATGACCAACGGAATCGTGAGTTTGCGTTGGTTAATTTATATGTAAATCGTATTGTTACACCGTTTCTCTGTACATAATTAATAACGTGCGATAATAATAACACATCGGACGTCCATATTGTGTCCGTAACATGCGACACACCGCGGCCGAGGCTGCGACGAGTGCATCGAGTACCGTTTACATATATTGTAATAAATATTTCGTCTGTAGCGAATTCAGGCATCGGGGTTATTTTTAACAAACTCCGCAAAATGTATATTTTTAGTGATTTAGAATAACTTGATCAAATTGAATGATTGAGACATTTATACCGTTCAAGTCAGTCTACATATTAAACATATACAGGGTTATCCAACAAGCGTGCACAACTTTGTGCAATTAAATGGCTCCGCTGACAATATAATATTGCTAAAATAATGAAATTAAAATATAATTAATTAGATAAACATATAAAATCAATTTTATCGAAAAATATTGTTGTTGCGCCACCGGGATTCGAACCTGGATCTCTCTCCTAAGCGGGGAAGGTGCATTATCCAACTATGCTATACAGCGACAATAATTTTAGCGACAATTTTCGAACCTTTTCGGATTACCGGCAGTGTTTATTATTGATTCATGAAGGAAACCCCACGCAATCCCGGAATCGTTTTGAGAGTTGTTTACTCTCATTTCGATTCCACTAAACAAAGCAACGCGTGTAATATTTTACATAATCTTAAAATGTTGTTTTTGAACTATGTTTTAAAGTTAGAGCAGTTAGTTAAGTTCCGGTGGTTAGTTACTAAAACCTTATGGCGCCCCTTTATATTGGCTTTTTTCCTTTTTCTGTATTATTACAATTGGTCGATACTACTTTTTTTTTACTACGAGAGAACCATTTCATCCCAAAATCCATTAAAATACATACTCGCATTTCGGATTCAAATCAAATCCGTAACTGTGACATCATTGAAAAAACGAGTGAGATAATTTATCTCGAATTAACAGTTGAGGAAAATTTACGATGGGCTCCTCATATCGATTACTAAACTGTGGAATTACGATGGAATCTACAACGTGGTGCCGGGGCGGCCAGTCGGAAGCTGCATTCAACACGTGCGTTGCCTGACTGACGTCCCACAGAGCCGGCTGGGTGAGTCCAGGTCTGTGCACGATCACCGTAGAACCATATTTGTTTCACTTGATTATGCCAAGTCTTTCCTGTTGCCTCCAAACAGATTTTCATTACCATCGAGCCTAAACTAGCTCATTTACTCATTGCATCGTTTTGATATTAAGTATCCTTCTGGAATATTTGATGGCAGTACAAAGCGTTATTCTTCTTCAACGATCTCATGACACGAAAGTCTATATGGAGCTTGGTCCAATCCGCTACCTCTTGCATGACAGTCCTGCCCAGTATAAAGTGTAGACTCACCAATAACCCCGACGACGATGAAGAGTATCGCGCACAATGAGGCCAAGATGGTAGCCGGCCTCGGGTAGCTGACCTGGTACAGGGTCCCGTTCAGCACCGCGGGCGGGTCCATGGCGGGTGCAGTGTGGTGCTAGGGCGTGCCTGGATCGGGGCTGGGAACTAGGACCATGGTCAGATGACTCTGAAATAATATAATAATTAAATTTAAGGGCGGTTTTAACTCCTCGGAGAACCAAACATCTAGAGTCAAGGTAGATATAACCATAAGCATTATCTTAGGAGAACACATTCTTATTGTGAAGTTGTAATTGTGCAGAACAGACGGTCTGTGATATTTTAAATATTAATTAAATATATTAATTAGAAAGATATACATATAAAATCAATTTTATCGAAAAATATTGTTGTTGCTCCACCGGGATTCGAACCTGGATCTCTTTCCTAACCGGGGAAGGTGCATTATCCAACTATGCTACAGCGACAATATTTTTAGCGACAAATTTTCGAACCAATAGGTAACATATAGGTTCGAAAATTTGTCGCTGTAACGTAGTTGGACAATGCACCTTCCCCGGCTAGGAAAGAGATCCAGGTTCAAATCCCGGTGGCGCAACAACAATATTTTTCGATAAAATTGATTTTATATGTATATCTTTCTAATTAATATATTTAATATAGGCATTATCTGTTAATTTAATACGAATTTTTGAGGTTATTGAAAACTTTGCGCTTGATAAATTATCGTATTCCATTCAGGTGGGTTGAATATAGAATTACATCGACCAAAATAGAGATATAAGGAAATAATCACCTATGGAATGAAACAAATTACATATATCACTTAGAGAAATCAAATTTATCTTATGAAAAA
This sequence comes from Eubasilissa splendida, assembly GCA_031772225.1. Taxonomy (NCBI): domain Eukaryota; kingdom Metazoa; phylum Arthropoda; class Insecta; order Trichoptera; family Phryganeidae; genus Eubasilissa; species Eubasilissa splendida. Next base: position 2,558,582 of record CM062854.1, on the reverse strand, counting down.
ATATATTTGCTGCCGGGACTTGAATTCAAAACTATCTACTGCAGGTAGAATGTTTTACCGATTAAACTACGGCAACCTATGTACATAGAACTTGTCAAATTTAATCGTTTTTTGTAACTTTTTATGAGACGTGTATTTTTTCCCGCTGGAAACAACCTTCTACTTCAATTACAACGTTGATATCATCGAAGTATTAATTGTATTGCCATTGTCGAAAACAAAATTATGATTTGGATTATTCGACCACAAGAATAAGAAAAATATGTCAACTTTTTAAAACACCATAAAAATGTAATAACTAATAGAAAATAACTTGTTGCTTAGGCCATAGCTAGTGTTTCCGTAAAATCTTTTTTGAATGCTAAAAACATAATTTATTATCAATAAAGCAACCAATTAACGCAAACAAATACCTAATCAGACATTTAAGTAATGTACCGATCCACATGTTCGGCACTTTTCATACCCAAATGGCAACTACCGTGTGACGCCGCCTGGCGACATATTCATGCCTATTCTCAAAATTGCAATATTGAAATGAAGGTGATTGTTACACCAACACTCTAAAATAGTGTTATATTTGAATGAGAGAGAGGGAGAGAGAGTGAGGGAGTGAGGGAGATAAACGTACCATAATCTGTCAAAACTATCTGTCTATTTTTGAGGGTTGGTGTAACAATCACCTTCATTTCAATATTGCAATTTTAAGAATAGGCCTGATTATATGGATCGTCATACGCGATAGTTAGGGTTGCCATAATTGCCAAGCATTGATACAGGACGTTTAAGTGATAAATAAATAAAACATGAAAAAAGTTCGTCCTCTTTTTATAAATGTCTAATTTTTGGTATATTCATCTTTAAAATAACACTTCCTTTTTGGCATCTTTTATTACAGGTATAAAAATGGGGTTACTTATAAAATAATAATAACGATATAGTATATACACACGCGCGAAACAAATCAGCGTTCACCGAGCACTGACAGTTGAGACTGACAGAGATCCGTGGCGCCGGCTGCCTCACACAGAGTTTAAGAAGAAAACGGGACAAATATGGTGACAGTCCCGTATATACGGGACGTATGAGACAACCCTATCGATAGTGGCATTTTTAGCGTAATATTAATAGACATTATTTCAATTTCATCGAATTTCCAAGTCGACAGCAATGTGTTGTGAATTTGACCTAATAAAATAATCATCACATTAAACGCGTTACGAAATAAAAGATATGAACGAGACGTACCTACTTAACTATTCGTTTCTTCGTGTTCGGTTCGACTGCCGATAGTGAGGTTAGACGAGGTGCCTGAACTGCATCACATCGAGTATTTACTCAATAACATATTTCGACAGCAAACAGCGGAAGATATATAAAGCTACTTGGTACCCGGCAGTTAACCGTTTAACTGCCAACCGTATTTGCCGCAGGGGACACTACCAGATGTAGGCATTAAGGATAAGGACTTGTAACGTAAATTAAAAGATAGAAACCGATGTACATGAACGAAAGAGTTATGATATTGAAAGTTGTGTTTGATCACGCCTAAAGGACTTAAAAATGATAATTTAATAAGATGAATATATCAATTTGTGAGACTCCAATTGATACAAAAGATACCAATAGGTAAATATAAAATTGAAGAAAATTCGGCAAGATAGAAACATCACCAGGTTTATGGATCTGAGATATGGAAACTACTATAACAAGAGCGCAGGAAGATAGATGCATTAGAGATGTGATGCTGACGAAGTATATTGCGAATCTCGTGGACAGCTCACAAAACGAACAGCTTCATAAATAAGTGTTGAGCAACGACCATCTTTCATAATTCACATGCACTTGGGACATGTCACGAGACGAGAGACTGGTGGTACGGTACTGGGTACTGGGGAACCCATTCCCGCCGACGGACGCATCTCCTGAAGTCTCCAATCGGTGGCTTACTTCAGAGAGCCGTCAGGAATGCTGCTGATGGGAGCAGATGGCGCTGAATAGTGGAGACCGCGACAGCTCTGCGTAGTTTTTTTTTTCATTCAATAATAATTTCATTGACTTCAACTATTGTTCGACAGCTCAAAACTATACGGATCCGAATACTTAAATGTATCGGCCATGTCACTAGACGTGACTATGGAAAAATTGGTAGTCCAAAGAAGGTACGCGGAAGGTCGCCAACATGGTGGGCAGGCGGCAGGCTGCAGGCTGCATTCCAGATCTCGCGCTAGCGAGGCATATCGTTATCGTCCGACATGTAACATAACGATGTTTTTTCTTTCTTATGTATATATAAATATATATATATATACAGTCGAACTCAGTTATAACGAGTTCGAAGAAATTTGCTCATTATAACCGTTACTCGTTATAACAAAAAATATCTAATCAAAGTAAAAGCAAGTCAAATATCAATTGAAAATCAAAAATCTATACTTGTATGAACAAAAACATTTAAAAGTAAATTACTACATTCAATCATTCTTAACAAAATTCAAAATATTAAAGATTAAAGCTTACTACTACTTACTACGCACACAAAATTCCAAAAAAACCCATTGTTTTTTTCCTAAGAATTCACAAACCTGAAAGGAATCGTAAACAATAAGGAACCTCGTCGGCAGACGCTGCTTTCGATTTTATCACTTCCAAGAATTAGGGCTTTTAGACCGTGTTGTGTATTTTGTTCCCTCGTTAACAACATTTTTGTAGTAATAGTGAAGAGTTGTATGAAAACAGGGCCGAATCAAAATAATAATAAGTATGTCCTCATTATAACCGTATATATATAATTTTATTTAAGTTTTTAGCTTTTATCGGGCATTGGAAGAGCTTTCATAATTGCCAAAAATGCAAAGCTTTAAAATTGTGCCGCTAGGGAAAAATGACAGTTAAAACTGAATTGGTATAATCCTCAAATCTTAGTATTTCAGTGATAAGGCCGTGTTTGAAAATACTAAATAGCTTACTGTTTCTACGGCATTCCAGACACAACATGCCATTACTGTTGTCCAGAGAACACCGCAACGTCCGACTAAAAGAAATGGTTAAATAAATGTATATTTATTTCCATTAATATCGCAATGTTTACATTATTTTATTATTATTATTATTTACGTTCATCGCTTATTTTTAAATGCAATGAATAAATTTACACGCATTATTTACACACTAAATATTTATATAATTTAATATGCGTTTACTTATCCAGAGGTAAGTCTGGGAAAATACATTTCAACAGAGTTCTGTTCGGGCGACACTCGCGCATTAGGGTCGGTTAAAATTATCATTGAACACGCATTTATTTGTATATTATCAATTGTCAGCGACTTTTGCAGTCGGATATATTGAGAGAAGACCCAACCAAACCGCGGTCTGCGCAACACAACACAACACCGCTCCTGTCTACTCACTACTCACTACTCAAGATATGATATGAAATGTATCTGAATTACACGCAGGGGGTGCCGTTCCATAATATATCAAGTACCTACAATGTAATTCAATATTTATTAATTATAAATGTGCATTCATAATTTAAATAATAAAAACTACTGCGGAGATATTATCGAATGGCGGAGAAATTGTACAGATCCGATTTTTCAATTAATTTAAATGTACATATAACACGCCAAGTTATACTATTGGTACGTGATAGTGGAGAGTACCTACAACTATAACACAACACGTAGGTACTACTTCTATACGCCAACTCTAAGGCTGTTTAAGCCTGTATTCACCATCGTTTCCGAGCTTAAACACTGACAAGACCATAAGGGACTCTAGGATTCATTTGAAAGAAATAAGTTTAACCCGATTAAGATGATGGCACACGGCGAAGATGTTATAACACAGCCCTAAGGGCCGATTGTGTGATTAGTACTAACTATAGTATATATTTACTTCTCGAAAGTACATCCCTTAGTAAGCTCAGTTTACGCTGCGATATCCGAAAGTAGAAATAAGAATCGATAGTTAAATATGGCGTCTGACACATCATTTTGATACTTTGAAAGTTGCAGTATACGACAATTAATCATTCAATATCCCCCTATTTCAGTGACGAGAGTTCGTCCGATGATGATCTTGTTGCTTATTATATTAATGTATACATTAGCACATAATACGAAAAAATCTCACCACCAAAGTGATAGATTTCGAATTCCTAGGCGAAAGAATCCATAGATAATGCATGAAATAAAACATGTTTCATGATTATTTGTCGCGCCTATAGCCGTCTCCATCTATGCTTTGACAGTAGTAAATTTGATGTATCAACAACCCGCAAAGGATTTTTACTACGGGCGTTAGTAAAAAGTTATTATAATAAAAAGTTACTACTGATCACACAACCGGCCTTTACGGTTGACCAACATAATTTTATTAATATAATTTTGAAATAGAAAAATATTTACTAGAATGCACATCTACTAATGTCTCATTTTACCGTTTGTGTGTTTATTCGATTTTTTAAAACTACATCTAATTAATTAAGTCATTATTCAATAAATGAAGTTAAAATCTATTACATTTTGTAGATCCGTTTTAATTGGAGATGATGACTACAAAATACAGAGATGATGGGAAGTGATTCTGACGTCTTTCTTGCAGTAAAATATATTAGTCCGTCTATCGAATGCCTACGATTTTGGCTTCGTGGATTTAGTTTACGTCCACCTTCCGAACCTTATTATTCTGCCAATCGTCAAAATTAGTATTCTAATCATGACGTCGTGCTAGAATCTATTATCCAACATTAAATCGTAACCAAATTCATTCTCCATTCGCAATCGCACTATTATCTGAATGTAGTCTTTTTGATCGATGCATTTTTCAAGCTCCGGCAGATTACAACATCTAGAGATTGTTATAGTATCGAGAATTCAACGAGAATGAAAATCTTGTATGGCATTAATTTATTGTGAATAACAGGGAAACTGAAATAAAAATAATATTTTTATTTCGAAATCCATTACGGGGATGGTGGACCTAAGGGGAAAAATGCGGAAACAAGAAAAATCCTGACAGACGATGATTGCAGTTCTGGATATTATTTTGATATATCAACGGTTTGACATTAACATCTGTATATAACGACACCCTTGGTTTCTTCGCAGCAGTAAGCATTTTTTTACGAAGATGAACGGAGGGACAAACGTTGATTGTTGTTTGAAGATCCAGCCGAACAAGGAGCATCCATTTATAAAATGATGAAAAGGAAAGAAATGGCCTTTTATCTGCCCACGGCTGTGTATGAAAGACCAGATCGCAGCTGCATTTCAATGACCACGCGATAAAGATTAGTTATGAATATTTTAAACTCGCTTTCATTCAATATCTCACGTGAAATTAAATATAATTAATAATAGAGCTCCATGAAACTGACTGATACTATACTTTTAAAGTAAATAGTCTAATGTTACATTAAGTATGCACATAATTAATTCTGTAACGTTGCGTGCACACGGGTGACACTTTGATCTCTCGTCTCGGAGATTAAGCGTATTAAAGTTCGATGCCCATCAGCCGGTCACGCAGTAGAAAATCTGCGTGCAAAACACAATAGACAACATTTCATTAGACAGGTCGCACCGCGCTCATCTCCGTCGAGAGTCTCGAGACATGTTTCATTCGTGTACACGTACCATAGGAATTAATTGCGAGCATGGCAGAAGAAAATCCTACAACCTGATTATCTACATTTTCATTTTCCAATACACTTTTATACCCACTACTTCGAGAAGAATGTGTACTGCACCACGAGCAACGTCATACTTCCTATCAGACATCTTTTGTTTATGGACGTCGGTAACGTCAGCGTCATATGATTTATATTCAGGTTAGTACAAGCGACAAAGTCAACACAAATATTAGTAGGCGCAGCATGACTCGCGCACGTATCTTGACTCTCTGTATCCTTATGCAAATGCACATAAGATTATTTTGTATCCTCTTCCTTATCTCGGATTTTAATTCTAAACAACTCGTGTCCGGAGATATTTCGTGCGTGGCGTAACCCCCGTTTATGGACAAGATGATAAACATAATTCGCTTTTGGTTATGTCAACCTTTACCTCCACTTAATACCTAATAATAGTTGATTTTCTTTATTGACTGTGGCCAAGCGGAGCCATAAGCCATCAAGAGCCAATTCTTTCTAGGCATCACTGCTGCGGTCCTCTCTGTTGGAACATAAATTCACTTTTTCTAAGTTTAGATTGTTTTGGTTTTTGTGATACGGTAACTATTATGCCACAATACAATTCTTTTCTCATTTTCAATGACCTCAGGTTACTCGGAGAGTCACACGATGCCCGTAGTTCATTATTAATCTTATATTTACTATATACTATACGTATATTTACTAATCACGCTACAATGATATCATATTAAAGTAATGTATCGTAGCATTATGATATATTCTCGATCGAGTCTATAAACTATGTTTATATTAAGTATTTTTGGCCTTATTGATTTAATCAACTAAATAAAAATATTTTTTTCAACTGTAAACAATTACCGTAGAATATCTAAATCTATTTATTTTTCACATTGTTCAAAGCTACACATAGCGCGATTTACAGGTGTACTTATAGCTGCGTTAGTTTTATAAATATTTGTACGGAAAAGAGGTGCGTGTCTCAAACGTCACCTGGAGTATTTAAATTAATTCATTATCCTTCTAGGTTACCCGTTTCGTGTGTCATTTGACATGACATTCCATACACCTCTCGCAAATATACAAATAATAATTATTTTATTGGCAACATCATACGTAATATTACTATTTCTATTTACTTTCTAATAGTAATTATCTCTAAAAAATATTGATTGTAATTAAGAGTATAATAGTATATCTATATTCACTGCAAAGTGGTGCTAATTAGAAGACATACCTATATATTCAACAAGTCTCCTCATTTAACAGTTAACATAGTAACTTGCTTAATTAGTTGGAATAAAGTTATTTTTTAACAGTATGATTTTAAATTTAAATGACTGCTTCGATACATGCTTCGCAGGTGGAAGTATTCAATAAAAAATATATAATTAACTAGAAAGATCGCGGTATATTATTAACTACGAATTTTCCATGTCCGTTTGATTATCTGTCTGACGTAAGACAGGTCGAACTGGAGCGTAACGACTATTCCAAGAGATTTCTCCACATCGTCACTGACTTCATCTGACATTTCGTGGACGCATAGCAGATCACAGCTCCCGGCGAACTACTTAACTAATATTTCTCCCAAGATGATCTGTTTAACATTAAACACAGATATTTTGGTAAATAGAGGTGAAATAAATAAATACACATTTATTTGTCTGGTGATCGAAGTTAATGTAATGTGTGTTCAAAGTTGCAAAGCCACTTCCCGTAATAATACAAGATTATTCTTATTTAAGGGTGGGTAAAAAATAATATATTTGAAACAAATTGTACTAATTCTATATATAAATAAACAGCGGCCGCGCGTGTCGCATAGGCGTTACTAAAATATCGTTATTATTATACATATATGATACAATTATTTTCAAAATGGAACATCGCTGATAGATTTTAAACTATCAAAATTCATAGACAAAAAATAATTGCGTAATTTACAGAGAAATTGACAAAAGATAATTAACTATCAAAATTCATAGACAAAAAATAATTGTGTAATTTACAGAGAAATTGACAAAAGATAAATCTGTTAATTTCCTATTGTCTAGTTCCTCATAAGCATGTCAAATGAATCACTAAATAAATAAAAGTATGCTGCATTTGCTCGTTAAATTGTTTAATTTAATACATATTTACGTGCATTCATACATTTAAAAAAAAAATGATGGCACCTAATATAAAGTTCATCAGTCATTTTCAGATCTTGAAGGTTTTTATTTTATTTTAGAACCCTCAAGGATCACAATAGAATTTTAAACACAGATTTTCAAATAAAATATGTTTTTCTTTTCATATTTATACTTTCGTGTTTCTTCATGTATGCGTGAAAAGATATAAAATATCTGTAACAACGTGCTTATACATTACACCCCCATCAACGAAAATGCTGACCTGCTATTTTGAACACAATTTTGTGATTCATTTTACCCGGAAAGCCTCCGTAAAAACACATTCTATGTGAAACAATCAATAATCTCTCCATTAGATTAGGCAGACTTAAGAAAAAATATTACTAAACAACTTTGTAACGTTGAAGTTTCTCCGATAAAACGTATTTTATTTAAAAATATGAATCTATTGATATGTGCTATATGTGCTCCGATATTAGATATAGGCATGCACTACGGGTGACTAGATAACTACACACAAGATAGACAAGTGCACACTAATTAATATAATATTACCTCACGATGACTTATATTCCTTTAAGATACATTAAGTTAGGTTAGATTTACAAAGTCATAACAGAGGACTAAGTTGAATGCACACGTGTCACTGTATGCACCTATGTCGTGTGCCTTTTTGCCGCCATAGGCAAGATTGTTTTTTTCCGCCTTAGTAACTTAAGTGAGGATGTTTTCAATTGTTGTGAAACCATCCCCATAAATTGGCCGCCCCTTAAATCGGTCACCCGCGTGTCACACACGCTAGGGGCGGTATTTTGTTAGGCCGGCACTTTGAAACTTGCCCAAGGGCGGCTTTAAACTTTCTGGACTACATCTTTATTATGAAATAACCATAATGTTATTTATTGAAATGTTTATACTTGGATATTACACACTATTATCGTTTTGCATCTTGGAACTTTGTTTTTCAATATTTATATATTTTTCGGCCGTCCCTTTGATTTGACCGCCTCAGGCAGTCGCCTGCTCCGCCTGTGCGTAACGCCGGCGCTGCGTGTGCACAGTTGTCACGGAATCGTACCGCGTTTTCTATCCGAACATACGATCGTCGACCGAAGCTATAATAATATTGTTATGGAAAATGGTGACCATTAACAACGGACAATGGTCAGGCAGAACATTTTCGAAGTATGTTCGACTGATTTCGGTTTATAATGTCTTCCTGGAATTTTATTTTAAGTAAAATAAACAATTCGTCAAACTGAACATCAGCCGTCCCCTCGCCATTTCTAAATATTGTCCAACATCTCTTCTTCACGGATGAAAGTTGAAAGTACATCATAATTAAGAGAAAGTGCGATAAATTATTGTGAATCTTTTCCGAACGCCTTATTTATGCTCGCCTTTCGAGTTATCTTCCCACTTCCCACGCAGCGTGAAGGCGAGACGAGCCTCCGAGTCTCCGCTGTGGTTTACTGGTTACAGCTCTCAAAGTGACGTGTACTTCAATAGGCGATTCAAAGCAGGAGTTCATCATCTTTGATATCAACCTAAATCATAACTAACATAATTCATTCGTTGCAATTCGCTTACTGCGTAGATTATTTACAATTTTGGTATCCGATATAAGTCACCATAATTATCTGATATACGAGTAGATATACAACGATAGAAATGTCAGTGGTTCGGTTCTAAGGCAGCTAAATTCACAGCTGTGTCCTTTTATATTAATTCACAAAAAATCAGTGACTAGATATTTACAACAAATTCCGGTTGTAAAGTTTTAACATAGAATATGTCAAATATGTGATGAAATTTTTTCAATTAAATTTAAAAAAACTGTTATTCATAATCACCTATATTTAAAAAATGTATTTGGAGGCGCCGGCAACGTTCACTCTAATTTCGGATCGATGAATTGCGCATAAAATATATTTTGACCATTGCTTTTATTAAGTAAATAAGAAAAACTTTACTATGCCAGTAGAACATTACTAATGAAGATGTATCAAGACGCATAAATAAGCCAAGATAACAAATGACAACTATCGAGCAAAGCTGCATACTCCGGTCGCATTCTCCGCAATTAATTCTGGCGTCTCCAGTCGAATTTTACTCAAAGGTGTTTGAGATTTCGTAAGTATAAAGAAGATGGCTTTCAAATAATGGAATGACAGATGTATCAATTTGAAAGTGCAACATATAAGTTCGAAAATTTGACGTCAACTTACTGTGTTGGTGTAGTATAATCGGTTAATGCATTTCCCCGGATAGGAAGAGATCCAGGTTCGAATCCCGGTAGTAACAACAATATTTTTTCGATAAATTGATTTTATATGTATATCTTTCTAATTAATACATTTAATTCATTATGAAGGGAAAGATAGAATGAAACAGAGGCGTAAAGTAGAAAGAAATTGTCTTGAATTGAATTGAAAGAAAGAAAGAATGTTGGTGATCTTATACAGGATAAATCAACATACTGCAACATGAGCGCAACCATCGATAGAAGGTGGCACATGAAGAAGTTTCGTTAAAAATTGTGTGCGCGCTATATTTTTTTGTGTGCGCCATGATGTCAAATAGTGTGTGCGCGCACACCTTAAAAGATACATCGATCCCGGTACTTTTCACACATGTTAAGCGAGCGGCCTGCCATCTAAGCCACAACATTCCCTAGATGGGTTGGGTGCCGCGCTAAATTGGTGATTATTCCACCGATGAATTGTGAAATGATTTAATATTAATAAAAAAAAAACAATATAAAACATAAAAAACGTGCTCTATTTTAACATTTTTTATGTTTTATTTGAGGCTCTCCCAGAACGTTAAAAACAGCGCGTTTGAAGTACATAATCGTAGTTTGAAAATATTTTAACATTTTATAGAAGGTTCGCGTATTACGGTTATGTCTGGGACGCGTGCGCGATTTGTTTCTTACACTTCTTTCGTGTGAAAGAGAAATAAATAATTAATTATAGTTCATCTTTGAACAAATCACATTACTTTTTTCAGACTAAAATCCTTGTACATCGTAAGAGGAAATAAACTTGCTGCGTTTGCGCGTCGGTAGTTTCGTTTCATTACTACGTACTGCGCAATTAAAATGTAAAGGTTTGCGCTTTAATTGCTATAGGTATACTTAATTACTCGCACGAGTTAGGTACTGCAGATATGTGTAAATGAGCAACATCGGAGATAGGCTGATTAACACCGCATCGAACTGTAATCAGTTACGATTATTAGTCACCGTCTTCAATTTACAAAGTTGACTCAATGTATTGATGTCTGGATTAAAAACGAGTCGGCAACGATCATGAAGAAGAGGTTACCAACCGCAAGAATAAAAAGGTTAGCTACGCCCTGAGCAGAATGTAATACAACTTTGTTTATATAGCGATGTGATCGCAACAGCTCACAGCTCCAAGTGGTTCAGTCACGTCTGTTTAAAGTTGAAAGAGAAAATAAACAATTGCAAGATATACATATAACGTAACGCGGCATCGCGCTCGGTGTACATTGGACATTTCGTGAAACCAAAATAAACAATTACATTCACGGTCGCAGATGCAAATCAATAAACAGAGTAAAATGGAGGACCTGCCATCTGCCGGAACCTGGTCGGGACCTAGGAGATCGAATTCTGATGAAATATGAATTTGACAAAATACGCTGCATTCTAAATTTACTAACTGTAAAACATCTAGTTCTATTTCTCAGATCAAACTGGTACCTCTTCATCAGTGAATATTTTAAAAGTGTCGTGAAACATGAGATTTCTTCACTTTATGAAATTTTTTAAATTTATTTATTTAGAACTGTTGATAAGAATACAAATAAAATGTACAAGTTATATATATGTATATATACATTCAACAACAATAGAGTTATTCACCCCCGAATAAGGATGATATTGAATTATGGGGGTGGCTATCGACATTTATATAAAAACATGACCAAGATCTTAGTTATTCAAATGCTTCGTTTATTTATTTATTGCGGATGCACATCACTACAATTGACATTTTTGTATTAAAATCAAATTTCTTTGTAGTTTAGGAGATAACGAGACAACAAAGCTATATTTTAGTAACACTTTAGTAATATTCTTTAGAACAGCAGCAGTTGATTTGAATACAAATAAAATGTACGAGTTTTGAATTTATCTTTCACTTAACAATTATAATTTGTATCTTTTTTTTACTTTCCAATATAAATGTTCTTCTTCTTGTTATGTAATGTATGAAAAAAAAAATTCAATGTATGTTAAAGTATTAATTGAATTTCAAAAATCTAATACTTTTACTAATATTAATTAAAAATATTCCCATAGTTATTTATTTATGTGTAATTGTTTATATATTTAAAAAATTGTATTATTTCATTTGTATATATGTACTTGTAATGGCTAGTTACGCCTAATTGGCGAAGGCCATAATAAAGAGGAAAAAAAAAATGTACGAGTTATACATTTTACATAAGGTACCCGAAATTATGAAACAGCTGTATTATTATTCTAAATTATATAGCGACGTTTTTGTAAAAATTTCACATCAAGCGCGACGAACCACACTCAGCCAAAGAAATTGAAAATAAATAGTCAAAACATTGAAGCTCAATATCTTAGTTTGATGTAAATATCGGATGATACCTTGTTGTTCCAAGGGCGCGATATATTACTTCCAAATTATTAGGAAAGTGATTAAAAAAAAACGCAGTGAACCGATACCTCTGACACGACGCTACTGTTTAGCATATTGGCAACCCCACCCTTGTATACAATTTTAATACAAAATATATTTTAAATGTATTAATTATAAAGATATACATATAAAATCACTTTTATCGAAAAATATTGTTGTTGCGCTACCGGGATACGAACCTGGATCTCTTCCCTAACCGGGGGAGGTGCTTTATCCAACTAAGCTACAGCGGCATTATTTTTTTAGCGACAATTTTTCGACCCTATATGTTACCTTTTTGAAATTAATACATTTAATCGTTCCATCATTTGACAGAGCCATTTACCTTATTTTTACAGAATCTCAAAATACCTTTAAGTAAATCTGATAGTAGACGATAAAATTGATTTTATATGTATATCTTTATAATTAATATATTTAATTAATATTTAAAATATCACAGACCGTCTGTTCTGAATAATTACAACTTCACAATAAGAATGTGTTCTCCTACAAAATATATTTGATTCTTCGTTCAAAACAAAATCGAAATATGCCCACAGAATTAAATTCACACACGACGTACAATAAATAAGAGTAGAATATAATGAAACTACTATATTGAATATGCCGTAATAAAATAACATTTGCAAAAAACATAGCTATTTCTATTTTTCATATGCAGTGGAAGAGTATTTTAAAATGGATAATATTTTTAATTTAATTTTATTTTTAATGTAGGTAATAACAAACAAAAAACACTACGCATTTATGATTATAATGAGTATTCGTCTAACCTAATTGTGACAGCACTCGTTGTCAAGTTAGCGACTTCATGTACTGTATATTTTGCTCATAGACAAAAAAAAAAAAAAACATAAACAATAATATTTGTATGAGCCCGCCCATACGAGGTGCACTTAAAAAACAAAGAAGCAATAAATTTGAATACGTAGTATGCGGGATCTAAAATATCAAAGTGGCGACCGGCCGTAAACTATCAATTGTTTAAAAGTACGCTCTCCATTTATGGGACTCGTTTCAATCTGGGCTAAATGAATCAAATGACAGAGTATATCTATTACAATTATTCTTGTAAGTTTCACTAACGCCGTCGTCACAAGCTACATCCATGTTCAATCTCCGCCATCTACCAAAATACAATATATTGTCTATTAACCGAGTCGCTAATTGAATAAAATATCACTAATATAACTGCAATATTATGCTACAATAAAAATGTTTTAAGTCTGTATCAAGCGATTGTTGTTTAGAATCATTGTTATTTATAGTGTTTACTTCTGAGACAATGCGGGCGAGTGCATCGGGTTAAATTGTAAATTTTAGTTTTTCCTGTGTATACTAGTCGGTTTATTATTTTATTAAGGAGAACACATTCTTATTGTGAGTTGTAATTATTCAGAACATAGGTCTGTGGTAATCAATACATTAAATTAGTATTTTAAACATCACAGACCTATGTTCTGAATAATTACAACTTCACAATAAGAATGTGTTCTCCTAATAATATAAGTTGTATCAATGTGTCCAAAATTTAATAAAAATGAATTGATAATTCTGGCGTCTGCAGTCGGTTTACATAAAGGTATTTGAGATTCTGTAAAAACAATTAATGTGAAAAAGTGTAACATATACGTCCGAAAATTTGTCATGAAAAATACTGGCGCTATAACACAATTGGTAGTGTACTTCCCCGGATTGGAAATAGGGATCCAGGTTCGAATCCCGGCAGCGCAAAAACAATATTTTTCGACAAAATTGATTTTATATGTATATATTTATAATTAATACATTAAATTGGTTTATTATTTACCATTTAACATAATTTTCCGAAAAGTTTTGTTTTAAATACCTTTGATCACCTCCCCTGTGAAGTAAACAAACTGCTTTGCTGTCATTTTAAATAAAAAAAGTTAATTTCGAGTTACATGATTACTTATTGTTGATTCTTTTCATATTTTTTTTGTCGGATATAATCCGAGTTAATTTTTTCCTAACTACCCAGATAATCGAGAGTGTAACTAGAAAATCGTGGAAATTTTTTAACCCAGGTCTACCGCCCCCAATTAAACCTGTATATTTCCGTAATTAATATTTTAACTTGCCTTAAAAAATCATTCACGCTTAGAATAGACTAGTGATTTGTAGGATTCACTTTATAACCAATTATGTAAAAGTAATTCTTTTTCAATTCAATCCTATATAAAATTGCTGCGATGGAAAAAATAGAATTTGTAGTACGACAGAAAAAGATCATAATTATGTATCTTTCTCACTAATTAAATGAAGAATAATAAGAAGGAATGAGGTGTTGTATAGAACTTGAATACATAATATTTAAATACTATGATTTTTTTTCACTTTTATTACTCGTTTCTTAGATAAAATATACGATACTGACTATTTTAAAGCCATTTAAGCTTGTTAAAGTATTTTTTTTCATTAAAAATGCTAAAAAAATTCTAAATACTCAACGGTAACACGAGTTGACAGCATGGGTGCTTACGAATATTTTCTATCACGGTATGGTAAAGGTTAGTAAACATTACCGAAACAATTACTACTCTCAAGGGACAGGGATAACATGCATTATTTGAAAAGAGATGAAACTACCTATTAAATATCTGAAGAAATAAAATTTGGTTCAGACTAGAAAGAA
Organism: Eubasilissa splendida; assembly: GCA_031772225.1. Classification (NCBI taxonomy): domain Eukaryota; kingdom Metazoa; phylum Arthropoda; class Insecta; order Trichoptera; family Phryganeidae; genus Eubasilissa; species Eubasilissa splendida. The sequence continues at coordinate 2,543,426 of CM062854.1, read as the reverse complement.
TATGTCTTACGGACGATTGAATATTCGCAAGGAATAGTCACTTTATCTTATTTATATAACAGCGATTGGAAATTACGTAGATAACCTGCAATCCTAAGGTAGGTAGACTGACACTCCCAAGTATTCCGAGGAAACATTAGTTCCTGGTATGACGAATGATAGTAAATACTGAATGCAATAAACATGTTTAGTTTGTACGAAGCATTTATTAAAAAAGTGAACATAGTTATTACGTTTCGATAAATTAACCAGAATATTCATGATTATATGTATCGTAGTATTATACCTATGAATTGCGCTTTCCAAGAAAAATAAGAATACCTGTTTCTTCCTATTTACAATTCATATATCGTTGACGCTCAGTAAGTATTGAAAAATTGAATTTTATATCTAAAATACGTAAACGGAAATAGTCGTGTAATTGTGAAACTGTCTCCACCAGGTATCTGTCACTCGGTTTAAGTGGAAGTTTCTCCAAAAAATGAAATTGAACTAGCGACCAGTTTGCAGAATTTTTTTTAGGTTTACCTACTGTACTAATAACCTCTCCATCTCAATGATTGCTCTGGATATATAGACACAGTACAAACAGCGCCCTCCCAATGAGCAAACGGGTCAAACGAAATGATTAGTGTTTATATAATAAATATTAACCCAGCGACGACCGACCCAAGTAGAAGTTTACCAATTTCCTTACAGTTCTTCTGCGACATGTTATACGGCGGTCGGTTGTTATTGTATTGTGTGCGCGGTCCGCTAATTGACATCAATCAAGAAACATGATCATCTTCGTCGGCCCTTGTTGACAGGCAAACTTGACAATCACTCAGCTGCCAGGGTCTCAGTGCAATCAAATCGCTTTAATTACAATCAGTAAGCCGCGCAGTTGTAACTTGAAGACGGGCAAAATCAATAATCCAATCGGTTGGTAAGTTGCGAGCTTAAGCTAATGTTAAAGAATTGCGCTAATCAACTTGATAATCTGTCTACAAGAAATGCTAGGTATACAGATTTATCCAGAATAAGCGGTTCTATCCATAAAACAATGATATATTTTCGTAAGAACTATATAGGATTAGGAGAACGCATTCTTATTGTGAAGTTGTAATTATTCAGAACAGACGGTCTGTGATATTTTAAATATTAATTAGAAAGATATACATATAAAATCAATTTTAACGAAAAATATTGTTATAATATAATCCCGGTGGCGCAACAACAATATTTTTCGATAAAATTGATTTTATATGTATATCTTTATAATTAATATATTTAATTCATATTTAAAATCATATAAGTCCACGTTTTTCGGAATAAGTTGGTCCATTATTATTTTATATGTTTACTTCAGGCTCTAAAAAAATCCAACAAAAAATAATCCGGACACTCGAAGTTTGATGATTTTTAATTTTGTGTATTCAATTCATAATTTGGAATCAATAAAAATATATTAATAAATAGAAATAATCGCATAAATACGACTTTTTATATTGATATTTAAAATTTCATATTCATATTTTTAATATGTACATCTTCCCCTAAAATATGGTGACCTGGGGGTGTACCGCGTCCACTATATGTGTTAACATTCGGTTTGTTTTTTTATTTTCGGTTAGTTAAAAATCAATGTTCAATCCTGAAAAAAAAATTGTAAATTTAGTTTTTGTATTATTAGGCCATCGATGTCACACTAATTCATAGTTGAAAAATGAAAAAATGTCCTTTCACATCCCTGTGAATAGATAATTGTGAATTCTGTACTTATATACTAAAAAATGATATATATATATGCGATATTTTAAAATGTTAAAAATAAATGTACCTAATATAATTTCATTCATTCCTTCCTTCTCAGTGAACTGTACACACAACACACATATACACGGGATACTAATGATTGCATTCACTCAATTTTTATTGAATAGATGACTATCACTCCTTCTATAGAAACATTTCTTTGAGGGTTGAATCCAAGGCCACGAGGAAAGGAAAGTGCAGCCATTACGTATAACATCATCTGCATTAGCTTAATGGACCCAGCGACGAGAAGCTGTGGATTACCAGCGGGAGGTAGGAGTCTGAGAGTCGACCACGCAAAGCGCCGCATGACGCATAATCTGAGAAAGAAAAGTGAAGAAAAAAGATCCATAAAATTACGGTTTTGATCTCCTCGTGTCTCAGTTTTTCCGAATCAAATTAAAATCATCGAAAATCTTTAGAAATAGACAAGAAACTCTGATGTCTTAATAAATTGTTGATAGAACAAAATAACGAAATTCAAAAGTGAAAAATCATATAAATATAATATATTAGGAAGAGGATTAGAGCAATGTAACTAGATCAGAAGTTAGAACTCGAGGGAAACTGATGGGTTATAAGAAGAGAAAATAACAATATTAAATGTATCAATTTGAAAGATATACAGGAAAATTCAATTTATCAAAAAAATATTTTCTTGTAATCGAGAATGTGGCTTTAAAATTAAATAAAAGATAATAATCGTGCCAATGGTCATTGTATTGGCTTCATTGAAAATATAATTGTATGCCATTAGTGTTTAAATATGATTTCGCGCATGCTGGCGCCGCGGCTGGCTCCAATAAAGCGGGCAAGATCTGTAAGTCCAATTTTCGACCACTATTTGGCGCATCTGGGGAAGCATATCTGCAATAACGTCGTCTATCGTCTCTGGTCTATCGGCGTAGATTAGCGCTGCGACTTAGCATATCCCCACAGAATATAAATAATCTAAAGATGTTAAATCACACGATCTTGGAGGCCAATTCACAGATCCATTACGCGAAATTATGCGCTCATCGAACGTTTCCTTTAAAAAATTGATTGTGGCGCGCGCTGTGTGGCATGTTGCGCCGTCTTGTTGAAACCACAGCTCTTCCACATTAATGCCATTCAATTGGGGAACGAAAAAGTCAGTAATCATGGATCTATAGTGCTCTCGATGGTAAATCGACTCATTCCAGTCCTCCTCAATACTACGCTCCACTGCAGCAACAGCTTCTTCAGTGCGCACTGTACGACATCTCTGGGGATGCGTATGCGTGGTGCGAAAACGATCCATGGTTATTCGAACTACTTGCTCGGATGGATGATTATGTCGATGTAAGTTTCGCGAACTGAATCACTATTTTCTAAATAAATTTGCAAGCGTTGTTCTGGTTTGAGTATATTCATGGTAAAGTGGCAAACCAAACTGAGCACAGATCAGCTGTCAAACTGGCTGTCGCTGGAAAAAGTGTTGCCAATTCGAAAAACAAACCTCCAATAAAAACACTCTTTACACAAATGAAGAATGTGAAATGTATTATTAAGAAAATAAACAGAGATTAAGTATTGACAAAACGTATACATGAAATACACGAACGTCATGAGGAAACTGTACACTTTTAATGAGAATTTTCTTATCTATGAACAACAACTGGTAAGTGTGTACACATCTCGGGTACCACGAGAACACGCACCTTGATACATACTAGAAATAACAATAATATGAACCCCTGCATAGTTCCCGTCTCATTTCGTATATATGTTACAGTGGATATGTATTACCAGTGAGAATATATTTTCACTGACGTTTCAGCGAAATCATATCCGAATACGTTTCCACCAGTGGAAATATATTTCTACTGGTGGAAATATAACTTCACTAGCAGGTTTTAGCAAATGTATATTCTACCTTAACCTATAATTGAACCTAACCTAACCTAACCTATGTGTTGAAAAGGAAATAAAAATGGCTGAGACTATAAACACGGTGGTTTATGCAGTAAATAATTTTATTTAATATAAATAAAAATACTATAAACGAATAAAAGTGACAGTTGTAAACGCCACCCAAGCCACCAGACTATTTGTTGCCATGCTGTAGGGCGACACATCGACACTTAAAGCCAAATATTCCCGCGCGGCGTATTCTCGCTTGTCAACGAATACAAACTCACTAATGTAACCAGTGAATTTGTATCTTCATCGTTAGATATACATCCACTGACCGGCTTGGCGAAAATATACTTTCACCAGTGAAAATATATTCTCACTGTAACATATACATATATAGCATTTAAATTTAATTTCAAGTTCAGAATAATGTTAACCTTTAGCAAACCATGACATAAAATACCCGAAAGCAGCCATGCTGTCAACTCGTGTTACCGTAAACAGTTAGAAAAAATGTTTTTATTAGCTTAAATGGCTTTAATGGCACGAATTTACTCTAAATATAGAGAATTCAATTTTTTTAAAATGATTAATTACATAATTTAGAGCATTCATTAAGTCTTATACAATGTATCCTTCCTTTTTATCTCTCCTCATTTAATTAGTGAGAAAGAGACAATTATATTTGTATGTTTATTGTTCTTTTCACTGTGAAAATAGTGTGTGATCTCTGTCTTTTATTTATACAAATGGTATTTTTACCAACGTATTAATTTCACAACGGATTGAATGGAAAAAATAATTGTTTTTGTACGATTCGCTTTTCATAATAGGTTTTTCACTAATCATTCCTAAGCGCTAATATTTTCTTTAGGATTATCTAAAATATTAATTTTATGTTGCATGCATTTACTAAAATATTACAGGTTTAATCATGTTACTGCACGGTTTGGGAAGAGTTAATTTGTTTTATGGAAAATAAGAACTTTATACATTTATTTCATCTGACTTCTGAAATATTACGCAGTTTTGTAACACATTTTACCTAAAAAGTAATTAATTTGTTGCCCTCGAAGATATATCATTGTATCTGTTCTCGTCTTAAAATTTAAAAAACGCTATTACTAAAAATAAAAACTGTGATTCTATCAGTTATTAACGGACAATAATAAAATTAAAACAAAATCAGGGGCGGACCTAGGTGTTTTAGTGTCCGGGGAAGTAAAAAGAAGCGCGCCCCTTGCGCAATACAAACCTTGTAGTGATGGTAAACCCTTACGTGATAACTAAGATTTAAATTTATATTTAAAGATTTAAGATTTAAATCTGGTAAAAAGATTTAAAAAGAAGAATCCCGGTGGCGCAACAACAATATTTTTCGATAAAATTGATTTTATATGTATATCTTTCTAATTAATATATTTAATTCATATTTAAAATATCACAATTACAATTTCACAATAAGAATGTGTTCTCTTAATAATAAAGTTGTATCAATGTGTCCAAAATTTAATAAAAATGAATTGATAATTCTGGCGTCTGCTATCAGTTTACTCAAAGGTATTTGAGATTCTGTAAAAATAAGGTAGATGGCTCTTTCAAATAATGGAACGATTAAATGTATTAATATCAAAAAGGTAACATATAGGTTCGAAAATTGTAGCTAAAAATATTGTCGCTGTAGCACAGTTGGATAATGCACCTTCCCCGGTTAGGAAAAAGATCCAGGTTCGAATCCCGGTGGCGCAACAACAATATTTTTCGATAGAATTGATTTTATATGTATATTTTTCTAATTAATATATTTAATTCATATTTAAGATTTAACTATCGGAGGCTCTCTTTCTAGTGCACCAGTCATTGCTCGAAGAATTACGTTAATTAGTTATCAATCAATCGTTACAATCGACAGTTACAATAACGGTTTAAATAACGATTTTACCATCACTAAAACCTTGTATCTTCGATAGCGTTTCTTTTTTATTGAACACTGTAAACGACACGTCTGTTCTGGATACTAAATTCACTGGTTATCGACATAAGAAAATTGACAATTTTTGTTATTTGAAGATTCAACGAAGCTCCAGTTCTGCACCCCAATCAGGGATGCTGCCCCTCTCGCCCACCCATTATTGTTCCACCTCTGATAACAAATCTAATAAATATTTTTACTATTTTCAAACAATGCTAAAATGCCAACGCCATGATAAACGGGATGATCCCCCGAAGCAGACAACCTAACTCTACTTCAACCAAACGATAAACATAATTCTTGAAGAAGTAAAAAAAATGAAACAATGAGACAAATGACTCCAATTAAAATTAGATCATTTCCGCAATTTATTATTTTGTATAACGTTGATATGTATGGCTTGAAAATGAATATCGCTTTCTTATCTATAACGAATACCATTCGCAGCTGTAATTTCTTTATACACCATGTCATCCAACTACCCGAAAGATATTTATTTTGACTCGATTTTTTAAAACGTATTTATTTCGTTTTATGGCCAAAACACTAAACAATGTAGAAATCAAAAACTTATTAATGACGTATGTTAATATATTAATAAACGTAGCTGACGGGAACATATATTTAGACGTATTGTTATGTCCTTGAAAAATCAGCCGCATAATCGAACACAACGGGATATTTCACGGTATTACACATACACATACAGAATAAAAATGTAGCGTATTATTTTATTTGTATTATATATTAAACTTTTTAAAGACTGAATCTATATTTACACATGATCTAACAATATTTTTAGATAGCAGTCGTATCACGTAGAAGAAAATCATTAACATACCTACTATATTGTGTTCAGTGGCGATCAACATTCAGTCATTGATTCTTCTCCCAGCGCTAATATGGGCTATTCAATTTTAAAATCTACCACAGCAAGACATAGAATTATACATTTTAAAATTTAATTTTCACGTGCATTAAGAAAACACTTCATTTTATCGTGCCGCAGTACGTACCCCAGCTAATATATATCGGGTTAAAAATAATCTTATAATAGTTAAAACGAATGGCGCTTTGAATGGAATTATAGCTGATAGTCTAATAAGGCGAATTTATAAATGCGGCAGCACGGATAATTATGGAATTTCCAAATTCTCTCATACAACATCCCTTTTACATCAGCTACATTGGCTCCGATTTCCTGAAAGAGTTGAATTTAAATTGTGCTGGTTGATGTACAAGGCGGCATACAGCATGGCGTCTCTGTATCTTTAAGAGCTTTGTATCCCAGGCAATTTGAATGGTAGACGTTAAACTCTCAGGTCAGCCTCCAACCAACCGTTGCCAGAAGTTTAAATTTAGTGAATGGCATTTGCGGTGGCAGGCCCAAAAGCGTGGAACTCTTTACCCTCCGTCATAAGCAGTGCATCAGAGACTTTATTTAAGAAGAAACTAAAAACGCACCTTTTCAAAAAATCATTTCCATAAATTAAAATAACAATTTTTAATTTTGAAAACAAAGATAACTATAAACAGCTTATGTGTAAAGCGCCCTTGAGGTGAGTTTTTACGAAAATGGTGCTATGCAAATTATTATTATTATTATTATCAATAGGAACTTATGGAGTCCTGGTACCGACACTGATGTATGGAAGTGAGGCTTGTAGCTGGCAAAAGAGGAACAAAAGTAGACTAAATGCAGTAGAAATGAGATCGCTTAGGCGTACGTGTGGCAGATCCATTTATGACAGAGTAAAGAATGAAGAAACATGGAAAGAATGTAAAGCTGATCTTAGCATAGTGAGTAAGATTATCTAAGATTACTAAAGTGGTTTGGTCATATGTAACGGATGAATGAGGAGAGAATGGTAAGGAAGATATACGACGCAAGTGTTGATGGCACCAGTAATCGAGGACGTCCGCGGAAGACTTGGCACGACCAGGTAAACCAGATACTGGAGGATGGTCCTGTTAGAAGCCACAAAAATCGGCGCGTTTTTATGAGAAGATGTATTAATGTGGATAAGGCGAGAACTGTGTGTCAGGACAGAAGAGTGTGGCGCTCTATCCTCTTTGCCTACCTCCGTGGGGAAACGGCGTGATAAGTGATAAGTTAGTTAGTTAAGAAGAAGACCATTGCAGCAACATGAAAATCGCCTAAAAACAAACTTTTTTCTTATTTTAGTTTTAATAAAAGTGTGAAAATTGTAGCACACAAGAGTTAACTTTTATTCTACTATTATTAACCACGTAGTACTTAATATTTTTATATCTTATATACAATACATATATAGTTACGCCACTGCCTGTGTCAACGAGATTTCTGGACAGTGTAAGAAAATACAAAAATACAATAAAATAATAATGAAGCTGTTTTATATCATCAAAGTTAGAAATTAAATTAAAGCTAACGACCCCCAATAGGTTATACAAAGTTGTATTATTCACCAACTGTCAGATTATCTCGGTATTTCCAGCAAATTAAACGTTTTAACCCCCGGCAAACCTTTTCCATACAATCCCTTCTGCGATGACACGCAGCTTTGGTTTTCAATGCGCGCCCCATCCACGTTATTGTATAATATTATTGCAATAAAAAATTAGCCAACAATTATCGTCGATAATCACCGCTTACGAATTAAAGTCTACAAAACACGTTGAGGAAATATTTGAGGGTTGATCAGTGCCGATCCTTCCTAGCGGAGAAAAAACGACACAACAGCAAGTAATCTCCCCAAATTTTTAACAAGCAACATTTAGATTTATCAAATTTGAAATAATGAAATACTCAAGTGTCATGAAATGTAAATATGTAGAGTAATTGTGACATACCAGACGACGATTATTCATTTTCTATGCGACCGGCACCATCGTATTTCACAAATTGTATTATTTTATTTATTCGGTTCTAGTTTATTTGTAGACAATTAAATTTCACTTAAAATATCATATTAATTGAGAAAATTCATTCTCGGTAACAATTTTGTCGTTATTCCGATTCGCACCACTTAACACTGTACTTTTATGATTTCCAATTAATAAAATAAATACATGTCAAACTATTATTGTCGAATTGTCTCGCCGAGGTTCGACGATGCTCGGTCTGCAGCGAGTCGACCGTAAAGAAATAAGTCCCAAGATAAACTAAAGGATACGTTTTGAACATTTGAACTGTACGATGTGCATGTTGTGCAAGGTAAACAATGGCTAGTAGCATTGTCAGCAAAAGCGCATTCGGTCACACCGATCTTGATAATGAATACGCGGAGGACATTGTATCCTTTTTACGCCGGAATACCAACTTAACGGAATCAAACAGAATTTAGCTGTTTAAAGTCGAGACTGCCATGTTAGGCGGTAAACGTACCAGGGGTTTATATTAGCCAGTTAGCGGTCTGTTTGGGATTTGAAATATTGAAGCAAAATTCTTCTATACGCGACCCATATTAGACTTGTGTTGATGCACGGAGCAGAAACCTGTAATCTGAGCTCTGTTGACTCTCTGAAATTGTAGACTTTTACAAAGAAAATTACGAGAAAGATCTTTGGTACGATTTGCGAATATAATATTTGACGTCGCCGTTTATGAGCTTTGCGATGAGCCTGAAAGTAGTCAAATTGATTAAAATTCAATGATTTTTGTAGTCCGGGCATTTGACTAGGACCGACATAAACTAACCTAACGTTTCATAAGTCAAAGAAAAGACTGAGTATATTCGGCTCCGTAGTCTAGATGTGATTCAAAGGGACCTACCTATATGCTTTTGAAGTCGATGACTGACGAACCAAGACTGTGAGCCATGGAGGGTGTTCCGTACAGGAAACAAGAATGTAGACAAGGGTGGTTCGCCGATCTCAGCTTCTCTCAACTGGAGATGATGATGATGATTATGAGGTCGAAAAAAATTAAACACAAAAGATGTTCAATATAAGCAAACAACGGCAGCAAAATCGAAAATGGCTGTCGCATACAGAATGCTCTGTTTTTATTCAAATTAATAACAATACATGTAGTCATATTTGCAAGTACCTACACGGCGAAAGGTCACCGCTTATGACGTTTTACTAAGACTTCTTTGTTTTCCTAAAATCTATCCCACCGGCTTTTTGGCGGCTCGCCGATGATTACACCTTTTAATTATTAACACGTGTCTTATCATATCAATTATATGGCGCCTCCTTGGCGAGTAATTCTGTGAGATATAGAGGGTACGTACGTACTCCTTGAGACGGCCAAGGTCCAACACGAGCTGTAGTGCCATGATGTCATGATGATGATGATAAGAAATATTAATATGACATGCTGATCTGTTCCATCTTTTTGTCTCTGTTCTGCGCTTTGGTTCGTCAGTCGTATATAATTCTCAAGTTTTTAGTTGCTTTTTCTAAAATTGGCGGAAAAAATTAGTTAAAATAGAAAACAATAAAATTTTTGATATATCCATGCTTCTGGAAATACTATCTATCTGTTAAATAGAAAACAAATAAGTAAAAACGATTATGTACTCGAAAAAAATATATTTATTAAAAGGTTAATTGTTTTTTGCCTTGAAGGGACGTAGCACATAATATTGAAGACCCCTGATAGATGTTCAAAACAAACACAGCTGCCTGACTGAGGCTGCGTGGATTTTTTGCTATGACAAACCGCCGTGTACTTTTTAAGGCTACTAAAATGAAATAAAAACTATTGCTATTATTGAAATAATGTAGGTATATTTTAATTTTTTATAAATTTTATTTTATTGTGGGATTTTGACATTATAAACTTATTATAACTAATATAATAAATATTTTACATGTGATACTATTTATGAAAATCCACAGAAATGTTTAGTTTGTGTTTAAAGTATGTTTAGGTATAGAAGGGTGGGGAGGATGCAACTATTGTTGCGGTAAAGGGACAGCAAGATGTGTTTAGGTAGAATGAATGGCCAAAATTGAGATTCTGGTGGTTCATAAGAATAACCCTTTGAGCGTAGTGCATAGTGTATGTTGAAAAAGTAAATTTCTCATTATGATATTTGCATGACTGGTGAATGAATTAATTTTGTATGTAAGATGTTCTACTTCTAGGAATGTGGAAGAGTGCCGAGTGCCGATAGATGGTACGTGGAGAGATATTAATTCTCATTGGCTGGGACAGTTAATATGGCCTTGCAGTAGTTTGAAGATGAGTATTTAGTCAGTACGTGTTCTTCGATGGGTTTTCATATTGTGGAAGTTTGCTGCATCTAAATAGAAGTTGAATGATAGATTAGATCTAACATTAAGATATCGAATAAACCTATTTTGTATTCGTTCTAATCTCGCAATATATGTAATCTGCCATGGGTTCCAGATTTGAGATACGTACTCTTAAGTGACTACGAACGAATGCGTAATATAGTATTTTGAGGCAAAATGATTTTGGAAGTGTTTGCAGGTTCGGAGTATGAATTTTAGCATTCTGTAGGCTTGGAGGTAATTTGGTTAATGTGATTTTTGAAAAAAGTTTGCTATCGAGGATTATTTCACATCGCTTTTGTTTTCTGAGTGCTGTCTATTGTGTAAGTAAAATTAATGTTGTTAAATTTTTTTGAAAATGTTATCTGAAAACATTTTTTAGCATTCAGGAGAATATAATGCTATTGGTTAATATTTAAACAAATGCTTTATTTATTTTTATAAAATACATCATCGTCCTGATAGGATAGTCGTACTTACAATTTACAATGAATAAACACAGGTATATTGTTCCTACATGTTTTGTAAATTGAGTAATGTTTATTCAAGATATGTAAAACATTTTATTCATTCATATTTTTGAATGTCTATAAATCTGAAATGTTACGTTATTTGTTAACGTCAGTGGCAAAACTAAAAAAAATTGGGCCCGAATGCAAAAAAAAGCACTGGCCCCCAATGTCAAATGGAAGGACCTCCTGATTACGTATTGTATATAAAAATATTATGCGCGACGCGCGTTGACTGTTACGTGACCGATATGCCCACAACGCGCCAGACACGTTGAGCCACCTCTTTCGTTTGAACCATTTTTGAACCGATCTAAAATAAATGGAGCACTGTGGTTTTGAGTCGTTTCTAGCCTCAGCATAGAGCGACCTGTCACCCGACCTGCTGTCAGTTTGAATTTACTATCACCTACGCAGCGCCTGCCTTCAGCAGCATACACAAAACGAAATACATGCAACTCCAAGTGATACAAAACAAAGCGCTTAAAATCATCCACAACACCTCACCCAAAACAAATTTGATGAGATTACACCACCGGCACGAGGTGAACACGATTATGCAATGCTTCGATAAATTATCAGCAAACTTCCACAAATCTTGCTCCCATCCTTCTCAAGATAATTCTCTCATCCGGAACCTCGGCTCTTACGACCACAACATCAGCTTAATGCCTTTCAGATACAAACACAGATGCACACAGAAGCGGACAGCGTCGACTGAACTCTCCAATTTATGATCTGTAAAAACAATAAAACAATATATTTTTAAGTTTAGTAGTATTTATTTTAGTTTAAATATATAAGGATTATGCTAGAATAAGGCGGCACTGTACATAAAGTGTCGCGCCTAATTAATTTGAAATACTTAACTTCCAGTAAATTGTTTAGAGGGTTTTTATCAGAATTTTTTACCCTTCCAATTCATGTATTAATATAAAACACATATGATGTTTATTACAATAAGTTAGTTAGTAAAAGTGTCAAAGCGATTAGCGCTGATGCACTTGTAGTAGTAGATTAGGCGGTCTAGCCGCATGTAGAGTACTCAGAGTATCGTAGACTCTAAGGAATTGGAAAAAAAATTAAATTGTCAGTTTGAATTTATTCTCTATTCTATGAATTGATTTGTCATTCGTATCGGTTGTTTGGCGCGTTTTAATCGTTTTCCCGCATAAAGCAGCATTACACGAGACAGAATTATTCGAAACGATTTTTTTTTCCGTTTTGTTTATTTTTTGTTAGTTTTATTGAAATTGGTGAATCGTATAGTTATGGAGGCTTTTTGAATAAAAGCCAATGCAAGAAATAATATATTTTTAAATTTTATACTAGAAAATTGCGTAGAAGAATTATATATTTTCATTTTTAAGTTAATATTTATTGTTTTTATTTATTTTCAGCGGATGAATTATAAACATTTCATATGTTGAAAAGCATTCGATCTTGATTGACTGATATTGGAAACTGTTATTTTGTGCAGTTTTAAAATGATTTGACCGATTGTGTATTTTTGATCATTTTCCAAAAACTAGTTGCACTGTACAGGAGATTGTGAAGCGAGCCAGGCGCTGACGCGATGCAAATCTGGTTATGGTTTAGTTGTTGGTCGGTTGGTGTCGGGCCTCGTATTCGAGGATCCCCTCACCATTCCCACTTAGCTATAGATGATGCGCTGACCGGTTTCGTTGTCGCATGGTTGCGGTTCGCTGCTTATTTCTGGCTCGTTTAATCGCCGCGACATCGTCACCCCGAAAGCAGATACTCCTCCAACTCCCACGATCTTGAGACATCTGCTCCTAGTCGTCGGATGCTCCACACAAATCCAGCGTTTTCCGGAGGCAAATCTTGAACCGCTTCTTCTGCCGCTGATTTTATGAATATATATTATTTATGAGTGTAAATGGCTTGCGTCTACGTTATTCGCAAACTACATAACACCAGCGTTGTTGATTTGTCTTCCACAGGCGCACTGCTTATAATTTGAATTAAACGATTGAAATATACTTTTAATTGTATTATTTGCTCTTTATAAACTTTTCTTTTAATAAATAATATTTCGACAAAATAACCGTCATTTCTACTGTACACCTAAAATGTTCATTTTCAACACTAAAATTAGTAATATTATCATATTTTTTGTGTTGAAAATAATAACAAAATTATTTCTAATGATTCTTAATTTTTTTTTCTATCGAATGCAATAATTGGATGATTTTCAGATTATAAAAATATAATGATGCCCAGTAGGCTATGCTCTCTTATCTATGGACCTACTTTATGTTTAAACGTCACTTTAGTCACATGTCAAATGAAATGCTTTTAGGTTATGTTATTTAGTTTGACGTGTATCATAAAATGGTATTTTAATATATGCACTATTTATAAAACATTAAGCTTGATAGCTAATAATGGCTGAAAATTGGATGGACGGTATTGATGACATCGAAGATCTCGTTTCGTCACAAGATATCACTCCCAAAGAACGTTACAGCAGTAAAAAGTCTGTTACAATCAGATCGAGGAAAAACCAGAATGTCCACAATGATGACAATTTTAGGGAAAAAAATATTTTACAAAGTGTGATTCCAGGTATTTGTGTTGATACAATAAATCTGACGAATATTAAGTTGAATTTTCTTGATCTTGAAATGGTTCGATTATATATAGGTAGATCGACAAAACTCAGCGGTAAAATATAAGAGTACGGGTGTAGTGGGATGTAAGTAATAAGATTATTGTTGATCGATGAAGTTTGGGAATGAATCCGCAATGTAAGGTTGAAAATGACAAGAATACAGGTCACCTGGGATGAATTGAGTTAGTGCAAAAACCAGTGGCTACACCAATGCGGTGCATTGGCGCAAAACGTCCGCATCCTACAGCACTTTCGGTATCGATATTATACCCAGCACTAATATGAACTAATTATATTTAAAATTCACTTTAACAAAAATGGTATTATAAAATTTTAAAACGTATTATGAAAACATTATTGATGTATACAGTAGTTATCCGCTAATATGTCAGGTTAAGTACCAGACTGTCGCTGTAAAATGAAGGTAAGATTTTTTTTGCATCAAAATATACTTGTTTTTTTTTTTAAAGTACGAATATTAGAGGAGACAAGAGACAACTTTTATTTGTAATATTTAAAAGATAAAACTGCATATCATGAGGGCTGTATGATTAGTATCTATGACAGCATTTTACTTACGTACCTGTATAAGTATTCATGAAGGAAACGCATTTTAATTTTATATTTTATTTTTGAAAATAGTCCCCTTTCAGCTCAATACACTTAGTCCGGCGAGATTACAACTTTTTTGAGCCATCCAAAGAATATGATTTGTTGAACTCAGCAAAATAGGCTTTTGTTTCGACAATGAGTTCCTCGTTTGATGAGAACTGCTTTCCGCCAAGTCATTTTTTCATGTTTGGAAACAAAAAGAAATCGCATGAGGTCAAATCTGGAGAGTAGGGTGGATGAAGCAGCAATTCGTAGTGTAATTCAACCAGTTGTGCTGTGGGGATTGCGGACTTTTTGATATTTTGCCTCAACGAGATTATATTATCTGATACATATCTGAAGTTAATCATCGGCATGTGGCATGTGATGGTACATTTATGTATGTATGTATTTTAAAACTATTCACCGTCTTAGGAACCCAGACCATCTACGTGAAGACGTGGGGATGTGCGCACAACAGTTCAGATTCGGAATACATGGCCGGACAACTGGCATCCTTTGGATACAAGTTGACCAGTGAGAAGTGGGATGCAGATTTATGGCTTTTAAATTCGTGCACTGTGAAGAACCCAGCAGAGGACCACTTTAGGTTTGTAAATGATAAAAGTCTACTGTACAAATGACATCATCATTTCCGTCTCCTTATCCTAGGAGGGTCAGGGGTCCAAAGGCGCTTTTTGGACTTCTTCCGCTGTCTTGCGCCACTTCAATATAAATGTTACAAATAATAATTTATTCAATATTTATTTGAAATTATATAGGTCAATCCAAAAATTCACTAACTAACTTACACTAACTAACTTACAATCACATCATAGGGTGAGAGGATATAGTGTCATACTCTTCTGTCCTGATACACAACTATCAGCTCATTCACATTTATACATCTCATGCAAGCTCGTCAATTGTATTGTCAGTATCTGGTTATCGGACGTCCCCTATTTCTGTTGCTATCAACATAAATAGTTGTCATATATCTTTCTTACCATTCTCTCCTCATTTGTCATTGGACCAAACCACCCGAGCGACCCTCTTTTTAATTCTATTCACTATGCTAACATCCGATTCACATTCCTAATTTGTTCATTAAGTGAGGATACTGGTTGCAATCTCAGCAGCTTCCATATATTTTTATTTGAAGAAAACATGCAAAACTGATAGGATGCCCATAAATGCAGACCTGATCAATCAACTAGGAATTTAAGGCTGTTCAAGGATTTCATCAGAACATGGAAACTGAGACGGGGTGACTTGAGCAGATGATCAGTGAATACACATCCTTTTTCACTACATTCTCTCTCTCTTCTTTACTTCCTACAATACCAAATTGATATGTATTATGTAATGGGGCAATTTTGAACATATTATATTACTGTTTGAGACTGATCTAAATTGACTTGGTGTCGAATGCTTGCATTCATCGGGAGCTAATAGTGTATCCATTGATCCAGCAGAAAGTGGGCATAATATTGTTGGCCTGCGTCGTGATTGGCGATACTCAAGTCGTAATTGTGTCCCGTTCTTTTCCCTCAGGGAGAGTCTAACTGCATGGCCCTTAAATGGGTGTCTTGTGCCACTGTCTCTAATTTTATTTAAATGCTTATTTGTTTGGAGGCAGTCCCCAGCACTGCCGGCATGGTGCTGCTCCTTGTTTTTTTTTGTGTAATTTGTTCATATGATATTTGTTTTTGCTTTTTCTCATACTCTTTTTTATATTTTATGTTAATATTGTTCGCATGTATCTGTTACTACTATAAATAAAGACAGCACTTAAAGGGCACCGGAAAATTAGATTTATTTTGCTCATAACTTTGCTTTAATTTGTGACTAATCATTAGTCTCGGGTTTGCTCTTATATTAAAATAGTTTAAAATCACGTTAGTATCGCATTGTAGCATGGAACTGATAAAGGAAGTTTCAAACTCCTACAATGGTTCCGGGAAAGGGTGGGTTCTTTCGGGGCCCACCAAGGGCTCTATTAAAAAAAAGAAAAATGCATTTATTATTATGAATGACAATCACTATAATCTGGTTTAAAAAACAAAAAAATGCATCACCTTTCAAAAGCAAATCCCCCCCCCTAAACCCTCATAGCTACGCCTCTGAATGTCGATTTTGACTGATCAATTTACATCAAAAGGAGCTAATTGTTAATAAATTACTACAATGTGCAAAAGCTATGTAAGAAGAAAAAAACTTAAATATTGGAAAAAATATAAAATTGGAGGTTGCTGACTTTGCAATTAGTACCCTCACTTACTCTGCTTACTGGATTTGTTACATATATGTCTAAGTTATCTTATTTCCACTGCATTCATTCTATTTTCTTTCCTCTTCTGCCAGTTCCAGGCTTCAATTCCATCAGTGTTAGTACCAGGACTAAAAAATTTACTTTAAGAATCAAATTAATAACCATACTTTTCCATTACCTCTGTCAACAGTTATGTTGTTTTAGGAATGAGATCGAATTAGGATGCACGCGGGGCCGTCATGTGGTGGTGGCTGGGTGTGTTCCCCAGGGCATGCCCCGAGCAGAGTACCTGAAAGGACTCAGCATTGTCGGGGTACAACAGATAGATAGGATTGTCGAGGTCGTGGAGGAGACACTAAAAGGTTTGCTTTCTTAATTTGTTATTAATTTATGAAATGCATTCAAATAAATGTTTATATTAAATAAGAAAATAGCTAGACAGGAAGATTAGTGATATGATAAGTTTTCTGATGCAAAAATGATCATTTTGTTTCAGTTATAAATAATGTTAAGGGGCAACTTTCATTTTTCCAGTTTGAATTTCGAGATATTTTTGCATTTTGCATACCCTTTCAAGATGAGACTAATAGTTAATTCTTTTACAATATCAAGTAAATATAAAAGTGCATAATTTTTTACGTAAATATTACTAGAATGAAAGGTATTAATAGAAAACGACAAGTATACAATTGTTGATTCTCTTAAATTCCTAGGTATTAGAAAATAGGCATTTCTTCAGCATTCATGTGTTGCCATTTGAAATTATTAAGCGAAAATTAAATAATTTGTTAAAGTTCTCACCTAAGAATTGTTATGTTTATACTATGAAGAATTATTATGTTTATGGTAAAAACCATTGTTTGTATTGGTAAACATATGATTATAAAATATTACAAATTTGCCCCGATTTATAAGGAAAAAATTGATGTAAATTCATACTGATAAATAATGTTGATAACTTTTGAAGCAGCTGTATTTGTGAAAAGAGAAAACTATTTATGGTAATATTATATTATATAATATTCACACTCCAGTTGTAATAAAAAAAAACTGTTTTTTTTAAATATTTATTTATTGTTTTAATAAATTACATATATATTTAATATTAAAATATAAATGAAAATATAATAAAAGTATTATTATTCACTGTTAAATAATTAGTTGTTCATCGAGCATATTATCATTCTTCAGAATTTTGTTGTTTTTTTCTTTACACATATTCAAAACAAAATTTGATCCACACATAATTTATAGTATTTATAATCACAAATAATGGATTAACAGATATAACAATTTGAAAAAGCAAAATATAAGTTCGAAAATTTGTCACTAATTTACAATGTTGACGTGGTGTAATAGGTCAGTGCACTTTCATGGGTAGGAAGGGTTCCTAGTTCAAGTGCAGGTGGCAACATAAACATAGATGCATTATTCGAGATATATGTATTTAGGAATTTTATCATTCTGAGAATGAGATTGAGAATGAGATGAGAATGAGAAAATGAGAAATAATCAAATTTTTGCCTCATATTTTAGGCCACACTGTCCGATTGTTTGGAAAGAAGAAAACATGGGATGGGAAGAAATCAGGCGGTGCCTCTCTGCTTCTTCCTAAAGTCAGAAAAAACCCGCTTGTGGAAATAATTGCCATCAACACGGGTTGCTTGAACCAGTGCACATACTGCAAGACTAAGCACGCACGCGGTGAACTGGGCAGCTATCCTCCTGAAGAGATCATCACTCGGGCGCAGCAGTCTTTCCAAGAGGGTGTTTGTGAAATATGGCTGACAAGTGAAGACACAGGTAATTTAAGTTAAGGATATAATTTGCAGCATATTAATGTCACCTGCCCTTTGGAAAACATAAAAACATACATATGTTTATCAGTGGCGGTCGGTGACGTTTTGTAGAAGGGATGCTCCAGAATGTGTTTTTTCCGCAAATAGTCGAGAAACAAAACTATTACGCATTATCTGATGAATAAGTCTAAAGTAAACCTTTAAATAATTTCCAATCATATGTCACTTTTTTATTATTTTAGAGAGATTATATTTATAAATCAATTTCAGTTCAATCATATTAGTAAACATTGCTTTTCTAGGGACATATGGCCGCGATATTGGCACATCTTTGCCGGAATTATTGACTGAGCTGGTAAAAGTCATTCCGGATGGCTGCAGATTAAGATTAGGAATGACTAACCCGCCCTACATTCTGGAACACCTCGAGAGTATGGCAGGGATATTTCAACACCCGAGAGTTTACAAGTGAGGAATAATTTTTTAAATAATTTATTAGTTTTTATAGATTATTAACTTTGTTTATTAAAATCACTTAATGAGTCATTTAAAACATCATTTATTTCTTCAGGATGTCGGATTAACTAACCAAAAAACATTTAATAAACAAAGTTAAATAATCTATAAAAATGAACATAATAAAGAAATCACAAAGTACAATTTGTATATATATATATATATTTTTAATTTTAAAATGTTTTCTCTTGAATGAATTAGTGTATAGAATGTAGTAGAAGTACAGTAGAACATGGATATCTTGAACCTCAAGGGACCACCAGAAAAATTATAATTAAGAAAAAAGTAATTAGGGTTTTTAAGAAAACACAAGTATAATACATACCTATTACTACTATTTATTTATTTAAAAATGCACAAGTATGAGATTATTAAAACATTAAAAAATAATATGACGCAGTGTACATATATAAAACAGGTTTCACACTTAGGAAGATACTTTTGACTGCTTTTTTGCACAAATTATTTGGGGTTTCATGTACCCTTCCAATTTATTTTGGTACTGGAACAAATCTTCATCCACATCGTTTTGCGCGCTTGTTGATGACTAGTACTCCTGAATTTTGTAGATGCTATCTTCGAATCAAACAAAATAGTTCAAAATATCCAACGAAATTTTGAAACGAAACTCACGGGACCAACAAAAAGGTTTAAATTAATGATAAATTTGAATTAACAAAATTCGAGATATTCATATTCTGCTGTATAATATATTTTTAATTTTCATACTTGTCAGGATGTTTTCATTTGGTCCAATCAAAGGTGATTGTAATTTGTCTTTGAATAATTATTAACAATAAATGTACATACAATTTATGATTTCAAATTTTTTTTTACAGATTTCTTCATGTTCCTGTACAGTCCGGCAGTGATCAAGTACTATCTGATATGAAGAGAGAATACTCAAGATCTGAATTTGAACATGTCGTCAATTACTTGCGCGATCGGTCAGTAGTTAGAATTAATTCTTTTACTTTCTGTATTTTCTGGGTGAAATAAACTAAAATTATTTTGTATTCATTTTCCAGTGTTCGAGGAATGACAATAGCGACGGACATCATCTGCGGTTTCCCCACTGAAACCGAAAAAGATTTCGAGGAGACCATCGTGCTCTGTCAAAAATATAAATTTCCTAGTCTATTCATCAATCAGTTCTTCCCGAGACCCGGTACTCCGGCTGCGAAAATGGAGAAAATTCCTGCCCATGAAGTCAAGAAACGAACCAAACAACTGACGGAATTATTCAACTCTTATTCTACCTACGATAATAGATTGGGAGAGATTCAAGAAGTACTCGTCACCGATATCTCGCACGATACCAAATATTATGTCAGTCATAATATTTACTACGAACAAGTGTTGGTACCTCGGTGGGAAAACATTATGGGGAAAATTATAACGGTTAAAATTAGTAAAGTTTCAAAGTTTTGTATATTTGGTGAGCCTTTTGAAGGGAAAATCACAAGCCCCGGTATTAGTCAACCACTCAAATTAGGGCAGGTGTCGGGATGTCCAATGGAGGTGTTGGAAAGTAAAGACAAGTTTACAAAGATGGGAGTGAAATGTGCTTTCTTTGTTTTGTGTTTTGCTTTTATGATTAAAATATTATATAATTTTGTCTGATCTTCTGAATCTAAAGATTGTAAATAAATAAATGTATTGGTACAATCATGTGTCAATTTTTTTTACCTTTTTATGAGATTTGGAGTAAAATACATATTAAACTTTTTATAAACATTTTAAATATTTAGTAATTGCATTGAAATGGCCTAAATATATAGACATGAACTAACGCAAATTCCTCGTTTCAATATTTTCATTTTGATGTACCCACGAGATCACTTTGGTACCACTTACGCAATCAAATAGCTCTGTGACTTTTTTAAATATATGACTCGATTGAAACGAAAATTTAAACACTGACAATATAATGTGCATGTAAAAAATTTGGCTTGTTTACACAAAGATTTAATTTTCGAAGAGGAAATACTTTTACTGTTCATAAATGTGTCATAAACTATCAGATTTATATTTTCACAAAGAATGTGTGTAGAATACCCCTCGCCCCACAACTAATGTTCCAAACCCCTCTCCTATATGTACACTTCTATTTCATGTCTATTCTTAAATCTGTCTGTCTGTCGGTCTGTGCTTAAATCTAAATTAAAGACCCAATAATAATATAGGATGCAAGGATAAAACACTTATTATGTATTTAGATTTTTTTTAAATTTTGCTACCATTTAAGTGCCGACCCAGTGAGACTTATCAAAAGAAACAAAAGCATATTTTTAATTTTTCTGCCTTGCATAATTCATGATGGTTGTCTGTCTACATTACTCAGTACAGAACGGGACTGCAAAAGCTGGTTTTTAGAATATCACCTTACAGAAACAAAAGAGTTGTAAATATAATACGATATGGATATGTAGGTCACAGAGCTCCATATAAAAGGATGTTCCTGTGATTCTTTGGTTCTTGGTAGTGAAAGTCTGTTTGGTAACAACGTAAATAATGAAGTGAGGGTTCCTGATTTATTTGCAAAAAAGTCTCTAGAAAATTTTGAAATGGCGTATGTACAACCGTGTAACAAAAGGCAGAAGACGGTCAGGGAACCGACACGAAATATTGAAGTTACCGAGTATCTTCCAGGTAAAAATTCTTTTTTATTACCAAATTGTAAAGTTGATCTAAAAAAATTAGGATCTTTAAAACTTAAATTTTTTCTTCTTTTAGATATATAAATTACAGTTTTGAAAAAGAACCTTTACTCTGAATAAGTTTCATGCGTATTTGTTGTAGTAAATATGCATATCAAGGTTTTAAAATTAATTATATTTATAGGGTTATATAGTAAAATAAAATGGTGATATGTATGCTGCGATTATTTAAAGTTTCTGTCAACCGTTTCCATAATTATGAAAGCAGTGAGATTTTTTTCTTACTCACCATCACGCTGTTTCTCCGCACGGGTAGACAGAGAGGATAGAACGCCACACTTTTTGTCATGGTACACCACTCTTGCCTTGTCCACTTTCATATATCTTCTCGCTCTTCGGTTGTTGAAGTGCTGTCATTCAGTATTTGCTTTGTCTGGTCATGGTTCCTGATGCCTTCAACGCTTGTCTCAAATATCTTCTTTATTATCTTCCTTCACCATACATTCCACATGACCAAATCATCTCAGCGAATCTTTATTCTATTGTTAATGCTACGAGTAGCTCTACATTCACTCCTAATTTGTCCATTCCTTACTCTATCGTACATAGATTTTCTACACACGCGCTTAACCTTTAGGCGGGCTCACTGTCTTTTGTCTTTTGAAACGGCAGCGGTCGCGCGTATTCATTTCGACCTTATTTTATTTTTAGGTATTATAAAATACAAATTAATAAAATAATCAATCTTACTTAAACTTAAAAATAAATTTTTTTTCAACAATTACTAATCATCAACTCAAAATTATAAAATCAACATTTGGTGTAGTCAAATAACAAGTTACATAATAGTTTTTATCTTTTTCGGAGTCCCTAAATTTTACATATTAATAAATTCCAGTTATCCCTAGTTTCTACAAACGCCAGCCTCTTCTATAAGAATATTTTGTGGTTGACATCTCACCCTGTCGTAATTAAATTTTTGCAACTTTATCACGTCCCGAAAAAAATGCAGCTCTAAATGATAGTGGTACATCATCATCGTCCGAGGTGCATGCTTCATTTACAGTTTGAATTTCTTCCACATCTGAAAGAGGTGGTCTGTAGCCTCTGAACCTTTTGCACTGAGCATTGGTTCACTTTCTCTATCTTCTTCAAGAAGTATTCACACCATTACTAATATATCTGTTAGTCATCGTTTATAATAAAATATGCACAAGAATGTGAACTTTCTAGACATAAACAGAGAAGAAAGTCACTTGAATGATAGGCACGCGTCACCAATTCAACGCCTGGGAGCAACTGCAACAAAAGCTATCTGTACAAGATACACAAGATGCAGAAAAGAGATGGAAATACTTAATTTGTGTGCGTAATGAACCTACTACTACATTACAGGCTACTAGAGATGGAAAGTACCTACAATGTGAAAGTATAATTTTATTAAGAAATATTCGCTAAGGGTGCTGAGTGCCCGCTTGAAGGTTAAGCAACTACATTTCCACCACATTTAGCCTACTTTCCTTCCTTTTTGCCAATCATTAATTTTTCATACATTAATGTGAAATTTGTTTAATAAAGAATATGTCGATTCCCATGGTTTCCACTGTGATGATTTAACATTTTTTACTGTGGTTATCTATATACATATTTGTTAAATGGAATCAGCAAAAGCAACTTCCTTGTCTCATACTTCATCTCATATGTATAAACGTAGACCGTTTAAATGAATAAAACTTTTAATATGTAATTAAAAAAACTCCAAGGTTGTGGATTGATGCAATGTAGGTGTAATGTAGCGAGACACTTGATGGGGTATTAAAGTATTTTTCGGTTTTTCTAATCAAGGTATTAACAAGATAGAATTTAAGGGAGACACAGCCCCGTATGACGAGACAATGTGTTATCGATATTACAATGCTAATGAGAGGATCCACGGGCGCACCATGGAAGACTGGATCAGACCTGCTGTGTCTTTAACGGCGTTCAAATACAGTGGTAAGATTTTTATTGAATAAGAATTAAAGTTTATTTAATAAATAAGGGGTACGACAAAAATTATTTGAAACAGGATTTGTTTTAAGACATAATGATTTATTTAATCTTTTTGTCCCCAGCCTTTTTCGCACATACTTCTTAAAATACATTTTTTCATAAAAAATATTATATATTTCAATTTAAGAACATGTCTTTAAGTTTTTTCTTACGTAAATGAAAAAAATATATTTACATTATTTTTCACCATAAATTATTTCATCAGGTACTGATTCATTTGGAAAACCCACATTCCAAAGAACCTGGGATGATCACAGTCAATCTCTGGAAAATTATAAACGGCATTTGAAAGCTGGTTTTGAGTTTTGCACCAAACTCGGAATCAAGCACTGGACGGCCTATGATAGGGACCTTATTCCAGAAATGGACACCTTTGAAGAAAACGTGATCAGTACTGATGAGATGACTGAATTTATCCAGGAGATGCAGCAGCGAACGGGAATTAAGCCATTGTGGATCGCACCCGACTTGCATACAAGTCCTAAGTAAACATTATTGATACAATATAGAGAACTTCAGAGTTTTTTAAAATTCTATTATATTTATACATATAACTACATACATTCCATTTACATATATAATACATTACATTTAGATTTTTTGCTTAAATTCTCTGTATGAGTATTTATTTATTTCTTTTTGGATTTGGTTTTTGGACAGTTATCTCATACAAGCGTCGAGGATACATGTAAATTGTGTAAAAATCACCAAAAGGGATCAGTTTTAGGTACGAGGTCAAAACATGTAACTATTTACAAACGGTACTTTAAAAAAAAAATGCATTCTTCAAGTTGATCAGCAGGAAACACAGTACGCTTTGTAAAAATAAATAAGCTTAAAGTAAGATAATAAAATAATGTCCGACTTACGTGTGACATTATTATTGACCTATCTTTACGATAGAAAAAGCGCCGATTTGAATTCTAAAATCAATTTTGAATTTTTTTCTTGTCAGTGATTCTACTTCTGATTTATTTTATTTGATACTTTCTAGCATTCTTTTTGCAGTTTAGATAGCTATTCTTTGAAAACAGTAAAAATATTGATGTGACATGTATGTGCTTATTTGAAAGAAAAAAACATTCTTAAATAATTGTAATTTGAATTTGCTGGTCCCTCGGAAAACGTATTAAAAGGGGTTCACTGTATTGTTTTTTATTTTGCTTACACAATTTTATACTAAAAGAGATGTAAGTTTCAGAAATAAATTACCAAAGATAATGTTCCCCCTAATTTGAATCATGGTGTGGGCATAAAAAATCATTTGTGCAATTTTAAGGACCATTGTGCCTCGGGGGAGTAAATAAAAAAACATCACTTTGCTAGTATAAGGCTACCGGTAGAGTAATATGGAGTGTCTTGTGGCTAGCATATATATGCTAAAGATCTCCTGGGTTGACCACATTACTAATGAAGATGTAATGTAAGATGCAATGAAAAATATGATCTTTTAAACGTCATTATGGGGGGAAATAGAAAGCGGCAGAAGCATAGGTAGAAAATTATCTTGGTTGTATAATTTAGAAAGTGATTAAATGTCCAAAATGCTGATCTTATGTAGGATAAATCAACATACCGCAACAAGGTCGCCAACCTTTGATAGAAGGCAGCACATGAAGAAGAAATCTTGTTAAAAATTGTGTACGCGTTATTATGCCGAATCGTGTGCACGCGCATATCTGAAAATCTTAAAGGGAACATTGGTCATAAATTTTAAATTTTACTAAACTAAATTCTGATACTTTTTTGTATTACAGACACATGCTTATTTACAAAAAATCAAATAACAATCAAGCCTCACTTATATTAAAAAATATTTGATTATTCGCAATTAATTCCATAGGTAATATTTGTATTCAAGGTATGCATCCGGTGCAGCGTCAAGCTATGATTCAAACATTATGATGCAAGCTGCCCAGCAAGTGAAGCGGTGTCTGGAAACTTCTCACAAACTGAACTCTGAGTGCTTCCTCATATGGGGGGGCAGGGAAGGCTATCACAGCATACTGAACACCGACGTACACAGAGAAATGAAACATTTTGCTCGTTTACTTAAGATGACTTCAGACTTTAAAGAAAGACTCGGCTATAGAGGTCAGCTGTTGCTTCAACCTTGGAGAAGAACAGAATGTGACCGTACATGTGACTATAACATCTCAGAAACTGCTGGAAAACTGAACGAGTTTTATAGCGCTAACGATAACAGAGTTTTCCATCATTACAACTGGGACGTCACAAGCGGTCTCTGCTTTTTGAAACAATACAACTTGGACCGCCATTACAAAATCTGCGTCAGGCCTGGATACCAATTCTACCTAAGTTCAGCGTAAGTTTGGATACATTTATTATTGAAAATGCTACTCGCATACTTTATTGTTTTTTACATTCATGCTTTGTTTCTATCTGCAGGTATAATTGTACAGGATCCCTAGAAATAACGCGAGAGGATTCATTGGATGTAAAGAATGCCACATTGATGATGAAAAATATAATTGAGCAGGTAACTTTGGTAACAGGTAATCAATTCCACTTAAGAACAGTCTATTCAGGACAGCGGCATTTATCTTACATAATTTAATTTCGCTGTCTTTGTTCTTATTTTAATTTTAAGATATCCTATCTACGAATAAATAAATAAAGAAGTTTTTTTTCAGAAAGTTTTTATACATATGTATATGTATTAATATCAATTACACTCATACCTCGCTATACGGCTTTTCACTATAACGGCCTTTTAAAATTATTGTTCAGCTTTGATTTGCGGCCCAAAATTTTACGATATACGGCCAAAAAAATACTCTTTCAATACTTGTCATTTCGAACAATAAATAAACCGGCGTGATGGTAAGTAAGAACTGCTAAAAATATTACACCAATTATTTCAACCAGATTCTTCTCAGACAGCTCGATGTCACACTATTTTTATGTTTCTCTTCAGTCTCTGTTTAGAACTGTTAAAATTTTTTGTTTTATATATATTTTATTTATTTATTCATCCACTATGGTCTCTCATGACTGAGGATCGCGATCTCTGTGAACTCCCGCCCTCTTGACTATGCTCCTAGGGCTGTCACCAGAGATATGCCTGTTACCTCTTCCACTTGGTCTGTCGAACGAGTGGAGGATCCTCCTCTTCCTCCTTTAACATGACTCACTACAACAAGCTTCTTCAAGTTATCTTCCCTTCTTGTAAGTCTTTTCTCTTTGATATTCAGTTTCTGCAAAATGGAGACATTCATGCGTCTCGCCATTCACGGTATGTACAACGTACGTGACTCCGGTATCACATTTTAAATCAATCCATCTTTTTTTTCTTGCCTTCAGGGTCCATGATTCCACACCTACGACTATACATACAAGCCTGACCCTCATTGTCTTGGAAAATAATGCAGTCTTTCCATATTTTATCATCACTAATTATTAGATTACATTAGATTTTTATTAACACACTAACGGCGGGAAGGGTATTAATTCCATTTACGTAAAAGCTTTTTTTAGTTGAAATTTTAATTAAACTCGGTCATTTCCTTTGGATATCATATTGCATTGAGTAGATAAGATATCAAATTATTATATTAGAGCAATAATTGTTTATCCGCATTACATCACCAGTTTGCGCGAAATGTACCTTATGGAAATATGTTAATATAATTTAACAGATCCTGTGGAATTTGTATACATGTATATATATTTGATTTGTTATACGGCATTTCGCTTCGTATCTAAGCCGTAAAGCGAGGTATAGGTGTACTAAGATTTTTAGGAGTCTAATGAATCGAGTTTTATTCTTCAGGGTGGCATCCAGCCTGGTGGTATCAACATACGAGTGATCCTTAATAGAGATTCTGTAGAAGTGAAGGATCTTTTCGTATCGTACATCTCCTGTATCGATACCTTGGCTCGGGGTCTGAGAATCAGCACCAAAATGTTGACTGATCAAACATTCACAAAAAACTTACAGGTACACGGAATACATGTCACATCAATATTTTTACTATTTTCAAACTAAACTAAACGCTTGTACATATTATGAAAATAGGACTAACTTGCCAGTCTCCTGGAACAAGTTTATCTAGTGCATAGTGATTTAAAAGAGATTCCTTTGTTCCTCCCCATGTCTCTCCAAACAAAAATATTGTTTAGAAGTTACTTTTTTATAAACACTAATAAATATTACATAACTTCACCCACGCAACGCATTAATCGTGACATGCAGGTGTGCACTTGCGCGAGCTTACGATATCACTGGAAAAGCTTATGGCTATTGCAAAATTAACTGAGGGTCTTAACTTTATTGAAAATGAAAGAAATTGATTCTAATGAAGAGTAAATATAAAACAGTCGATCTCTTGTTATGAAGAAATTTTATGCGACAAGAAGAAGTCTTTGAGTTGTCAAGTGACTTTCCTTGATTTCATTAAACCATTTATGTACTTTAAATAAATAACTTTTATTACACTTTTATATATATTTCATTTGTTTGTTTCACAATTACACAGTGCATACATATGTATTGTACACACATATTTAATTGACTGATTTGTTGTTAAAGTCTTTAACTACAACTACATATTATAAACTTTTGTAATTTGTTGTTTTCTTGGTAAAAAAGTGGCAGTTAAGAACCTAATACATATGTACCTGAAATTAGATTTGGGAACCTTGACTTACGTAATTTTCAACTTACCTTATGCTTCCCGGTCCCACCTATTGCGTAACTCTGGGGCATTACTGTATTAAATAATAATCTTTCATGTTCTGTTTTAAAGTTTTTTTTTTAGATAGAATTGGACAAATGGCAACTAAATACCGGGAAGAATAAAATAATTTAAGATTATTAACTGCACAATTTGGAGTAGGATTAACATTTCCGTTAAAAACTATTAATTATTTGTTGAAATATTCTTTTGCTACGTTATCACTATTTAAATTTTATTTAATATTTTCAAACTGAGCCTGAGAATTCTGTATAGGGGACCAAACCCACGTCCTCTGGATCCATGGGCGACAACTCATCCACATTTCTATCTTTGACTTAAGATTTTATTAAGCCTTGATTATAAACCATTGAAAGCATTTGATTCTTTGAGCGCAAAGAGTTTTTCAGACAATGTAATCCAACTTTGGAGAATGCAATTGTGTCTTAAAATAATGCCAAAACAGAAGGATTTCGCAATTATTCATCCAAAAGAAGACGTTCCTGGAAACTGTGTTGATTTCAATATAAATTTGTATTAATTTTGTTGTGTATCGGTTCAAAGTTTAGTTTTCCTGGTGGAAAGGTCTTGCACCGTATCAAAATATCAAGATAATTTGTGATGTATTTTAATTGAATGTGGAGGATGAATCAAAATCTCCCAGCCTGCATCATATTTTTTTACGGTGTCATGTGATAGTTAAACCGATTGTAAGAATGATTGGTAAATGATTTGCAATTCTTTGAGTAATCATTAGAAACTAAACGTTTGGCAGTTACCAACCATCATTACAATCACTACACACTCACAACGATGGTTTCAATAACAGTTTACCAGCTAATTGTAAATGTTCCGTTTGTTCACAATAAACTTTGGCAGTAACAGTTTGATCTTGTTCATTTGAATCATCTAAATTAACCATATTTTGAATGTACTACAAAATACAAGCAATTTTACTGGGGCTGTCAACTATTTTGCTTGTGTTGCAGGCGTTTGTTTAGAATCCAGCAATTGCCTTTTACGCTTCACATAGCATAAAGGACCCATTTTTTATTCTAAGCACAATCTGGTCCAGAAATAGAATGTTCTTCTTATAATTTTTCCACTTTTAAAAAATATTTTAGTCTTTTGTTGATTACACGATTCTGAGGATATATATGAAATATGTAAAGAGGCTGAAATTTCACATTTTATTATCATAAAAAAAATATCGAACTATTATAATAAAAAATGTAATCTTGTTTTTCAGCAACGCTACATTTCGTATTACAATGGCTTTGGGTCTCGTCTCAGCAACGGTGAAGCCAGCTTGGAGGAGTGTGAAGAACAAGTCAGGTTGGCCATGATTAAATCTCACAAATCAAATCGTTAAATCTAAATAATTTTATTTTTTTTATTTAACATTATTACTCATTGTAGGTCTTATTCATTTTTTTTTTGATCATTCAAACAACAAGTATTAAACACAAACACCCAGATCCAAAAACCAAATGTTTTTAGATATATGAAAGTATATATCGCACACCTAGATCAAAACTAAGACAACTCAAAAAATAATTTTTCAGTAGACAAAAAAATAAAAACATTTTTCTCCATTTTTTGTTACTAAAGTTATGAAACTAAATAACATTTTAGATCATAAATGTATCTTAAAATGACATTAACTGGGGCTAAAGTTAGTTGCATATATCCATCTATAATAAGTATTATTCTATAATAATACTCAAAACTCTTGCTTTTTTGAGTTGTCTTAGTTTTGATCTAGGTGTGCGATATGTACATACATTTGTATTTTGCCAGAAGGTTTAAACATAAGATATTTTTTAATACATACATGATTTGTGAAAAAATGCAATAGGTAATTTAAAATACATTACACACATAGTAAGCAGCATTAGTATTCCAATTTTCGAATTTCTGGCTGACTTGTTATTTTGTCTATTTTTCATTATATATATGTATGTATTTCTTTTGGTGAAGACTGATCGGTCAATACAATG
The DNA here is from genome assembly GCA_031772225.1 of Eubasilissa splendida. Lineage (NCBI taxonomy): Eukaryota > Metazoa > Arthropoda > Insecta > Trichoptera > Phryganeidae > Eubasilissa > Eubasilissa splendida. The sequence goes on along the minus strand of CM062854.1, from coordinate 2,512,822 downwards.
CTTCACCATGACATTGTAAGTGACCATTTTCTTGGATTTCATGAAAAATATGTACATACATGCCATGGGTCGCATTATTGTTATTTATTATAGATTAAATACTTACAGAAGTCTGTTTGGAAAATGTACAGATGTAATTGTTTTAATTTGTCAAATTTAATCATACTGGAACCGTTAATAGAGTTAAAGAATTCTACGGGGCTCTTTATTATAATGACACCGACACCACTGTGAGGAACCCACATTTACAGACACTTGAGATAGATGAAGAACAACTTCCCGCAAGTCAAATATGTGATGCAGGCATGAAGGCATGAAAAGTGGGAAAGTCCCAGAAGATGGTCTATTAATAGATATTTTGAAGGACGCCGGGGAGGACGCGTACATGGCTCTTCACAGCTTTGCTTGCGCAAAGAGAACGTCCCGAAAGAATGCATCTATAATAATTTTTCATAAAAAGGGAGATAAAGATCTTAAAAATTATAGGGTGATCAGTCTTGTTACAGTGAAATTCTCTCAAACCATCTGAAAATTGTATTAGACGAGAACCAGCCGATAATAATGAACAGAAAAAAGTGGGAGACAATTGGGGAGGCCTTCATCCAGCAGTGGATAGAAAATATGATGATGAATTTGTTAAATAAATGTACTTGTATGTATTTGTTTCAGGAAGCTCCAAAACCAGTGCCCTGATATTGTTACCTCATCCAGGCATGAACACTGGGAGGTGTCTTTTAAAAATTTTATCAATAAAAATATTTAGGAATGACACATTTACATGTATTATTTGGTTAAAAGATATCACCAGTAGCAGTCCCCAGTATTACCATGGAAAAATACAGCAATTTATTAACTTACAAAGCAGAACAATGCATTCTCTCGATAACCCTCCTTTAGAAATATGCAATATTTGTATTAGTAATTAGATATGGGATTGAAATAAACAGTCAAATAATATCAGAACTTTTATTTTTAGTTGGTATGGTATATAAAATACATTTCAATAACAATGTAAATTGTAAACAAATAGAAAAATTTGTTTTAAATTAAAATTCTTCAAAGCTGTAAATTAAGTACAGGACTGTTTCGGCGAATGGATAGTTCCAATAAAGCAACAAACATTTCTGCAAAAAGCTCCAAGTCTCCATTATATCTCCGAGTTAATATTAGCAATATGTCATTAATTGAGTTGTATGATATATCGTTGCACAAAAATATATATAGTGCATACGAATACACACACCAACAAATTTTTCTTTCCATGTTGAGGGTATTTCATAAAAGATTTTATTCCATTAATACATACATTGTAGAAATAGGCGATAATCCAAAATATATCAAATTTATGGCTACATTTTTTTGTTGCAACTTTGGCTGCATGTAGAAATCTGTTTACAAATGTTTCACAGTTTTGGCATATCTTTGACACACAGCACTTGCGTATTGGGAAAAAATGCAGTATAAACTTCACTAACAAATATCAAATCATTTTACATCAAAATGGGCATTATAAATTTTGTTAAGTTAACAGGAAATTGTGTTTTCTTTTATACTCGTACAGACAATTATGAGCAATTATAATATTTGGAAGCTTAATTATTATTATTCATGAAACAAAAATAAATTATAGCACTTAAAGATAATTAATATTGCCGTGGGACTTAAATGATGGGCATAAGTTTAACCTCCGACGAAGACATTCTTGCACGGTAACAATCAAAATTCAGAGGTATGTTTATATACCTTGGACTTGGTATTGGCCTAGATCAAACCAGTGTCAAGTGTAATAACATTCACTTTACAAGTATGTTTTATTTCAAAATTATATATTGTACACAGTTCAATTAATTGGTTCAAGGCTACTGTATTGCAGAGAATTAGTCGACGAGGTGAAGCCAATTAATTGATGTTTTGAACACGAGGCAGTAATTTAAATATTAAAAAATGGTAAATTATCAGCGAGGCGCCAGGAATACGTGCAAGAGATTTTGGTAAACAAAGACTATCATTTTTGATAAAACACGTCACGGCGGCACCTATCGTTGCTAATACGGTGGGAAAAATATGAATAAATTAATGTAATGTTGTGATTGAAATAAAAGGATCTATTCTGCAGGCGGGAATGCCATTTTCGATTCTACTGCCTAGATTAAACTTTTTCATGTTTCATTTCTTTCAACCTCATAATTATCATCATCGCCGGTTGAGAGAAGTGGAGATCGACGAACCACCCTCGTCTACATTTCTTGTTTCCTGTACGGAACAGCTACTTTTGAAATCATTCTTGTAAAATTTGAATTTATCACGATACTTATTACACTACACTATTTCTAGACCATTCCATAAACCTTGGAATAGTCTAGAAAAAGTGAACACATAATGGAGGAAGCGTTTTTTAATGTTATTTTCTAAAATTTATAATACAATATTTTGATTAACATACCATAGCTTCATAATTATGACATTGGCAAATGTAATTTCAAAAAAGAAATCATCTTTGCACCGGCAAGTTCAAAAGTAGTACATTTGTTGCATTTCAAATAAAGTGTTTAAAACAAACTGCAAAAATGTACGTTTCACTTGTAATTTGAAAATTACCATATTTAAGAGTATGATTTTCATTTCCCTACAAAGAATGAAGGCAGATTTGATACATTTTTTGACTAAATGTATTTTATAAATTCTTCACGGAAGACGGTGCGCTATGCACCTGACACAAGACTGATGAAACAATTGACACATGTCATTGAGCAATGTCATTGTGGGCTCATAACTGAATTGTATACAGAAATCTGAATGCAACTGTAAATGTGAAACGATTGAAATTTTATTATCAGAATGCCATTGCACCAATAGACTGAACTGAAAGCGGACCAATAATACTTTTTATTTATGCATCAGCAAAAAGTTACAAATTCAATTTAATCAATTAACCTTTAAAATAAAAAGTGCAAAAATACAGATCAGAAATAGCCAAATGATTCCTTACATTAATGACTACACTTAGGATACAACGGTGGCACACACATTTCTGATTATGTCGGTAAGATAAAGATGAACAACAATCACTACACGTTAATTTAAACAAGTAACTACCACGGTATTAACCACATTATTACTTTGACGTTGACCAGTTTAGATAGCACTGTTTATTTGCCAGGACGGACATACTTTAACTAATCCATAAAAAAAATATAAAAATAATACAAAGTTAGTTATTTGTTTAAATCAATAATAAGTGTCTAATCGCAAAAGTTAACGCTATAAACAAACATTAAAAATATAATCACTATATAATTCATTGTATAAATATAAATCAGGCGATGATAAGAAATTACATTTTATGACTCAATTGAATATAGGTCAACATATATCAATATAAGATCCTATTTAAAATATATTTTTTAAATTCAGTGTAATTTTCATTGTGCAAAGGACTTAATAAAATGATAATTGACTTTTACATTAATTTTCATAAAAAGATAGATATTTTTCTATCGATTGTGAAGATTTGAATTGATGAAGTTTCTCTTTCTCAGTCCACCTTGCTTAAAATCAATTCCAGTTCCATGTTCAAAACTAATAGGAGTACCAAAAGAGAATGTCATTTTTTCGTTTACCGTTTTCTCACCCTCTCTTGGTATACCAGTCACCAGAATAACACAAAGTGACACAAATAACACAAGGGCGGCAGTCAAAGCGCAACAAACTGTTGAAAATGTCAAACAAAATTCATTTTTGATACCCCTCCCCTATTAATAAGATTATATTTATTATGTACTGAAAGTAATTATAACAAATTTCTATATTATGTATTCTTGCATAATAATTTAGAGGTAGAAATGCTAGGAAGCATAAGCGCAACAGTGGTAATATTTATGAGTAATTTTTTCCAGTTATAATTGTGTCCTTGGAACATTGAAGCTTACTTCAATTTACTGGAATTTTCTATTAATAAAACCCTGCTATCTTATCTGTCACAGAAAAGGAACTCATTTTATTTTCACCATCTTAAAATAAATATTCAAAATATTAAACGGAATAACGGACAGGCGACCAGATAACCGAGTGCGACGATCACCATTTTCTAGTGCAAGCACCACAAGGTGTGGAATACTCCCCAGTTATTTAATTTATTTGTACTATTAAAATAAAATTTAAACATTTAAAATAATTATTGAAATGCTTACAATGATATTTTGATATTTTTACATGATCCAATTTGTTGAACATTTTCAAATAATAATTAACATTTTAATATTGCAAGAATTTTTGTACTGCAATAATCTAAAGTTATGTTATTTATAATTCTTATTATGCGCGCATATTCTTCTTTTATATAGTTTCCAAAAAAATGTGTACAAATTTAAATTCATATTTATGCAAATTCATTTTGACTAAATAAAAAGGCATCTACGCATATAAAAGTTATTCATAATGAAAATATTCAAGTGAATATTTAAGCAAATATTGCAATATAAAAATAATTTAATTTTGAACGACAACTTTGAGTGCACAAAGGCATCATCACACCAATACTTTTTGTAATATAAAATTGTTTATGGTTGTTGTGCTACAGATTGGAGCCAAAATGTGCGATTTGATTATATGCTGTTCGTTGTATGCTGATGATGCAGTACTAATGGCGAATAATGAACAAAAACTACAGTCTAGTGAGTAGAATGTACGATGTATGCAAGGAAAGCGACCTTATTATGAATGTCAAGTCGAAAGTGATGGTATTCGAGGAGGAAAGCAAGACACCGTGCAAATGCTTGTAGGTAATGAATGTTTGGAACAAGTAGATGAGTTTGTGTATTTGGGAAGTATGTTTGATAAAAATGGAAAGGCTGGGAAAGATATTAAAAAGAGGGTGATTGCAGGGAATAAAGTGAACAACGCTTTTAATGGAATTATATCTAGTGGTACACAATGGAGTCCTGGTACCGACACTGATGTATGGAAATGAGGCCTGGAGTTGGCAGAAGAGGAATGAAAGTAAACTGAATGCAGTGGAAATGAGATCACTTAGGTGTATATGTGGCAGATCTATTTATGACAGAGTAAAGAATGAAGAAATAAGGAAAGAATGTAAAGCTAATCTTAGTATAGTGAGTAAGATTAAGAAAGGATCACTTAGGTGGTTTGGTCTTACGGAACGGATGAATGAGGAGAGAATGATAAGAAAGATATATGACGTAAGTGTTGATGGCACCAGAAGTAGAGGGCGTCCGCGGAAGACTTGGCACGACCAGGTAAACCAGATACTGGAGGATGGTCCTGTTAGAAGCCTCAATAATCGGCAAGCTTGTATTAGAATATGTATAAATGTGGATGAGGTGAGAATTTTGTGTCAGGGCAGAAGAGTATGACGCTTTATCCTCTCTGCCTACCCCCACGGAAACGACGTGATGGTAAGTTAGTTAATTGTTGTGATTCATATTAATGTCCAATGATAAAATGCCAACTGTGAAGTATCACATAGAAGTACATTCAGTGTGGAACCATCACAGTTTACTCCCAGTCCTTCTGTGAACTTAAGTAATTAAGGCGTTGTCTGCGGTAAGTGTACAATCTTAAAGCGGATGAGTTTGTCACCTGGAAAATTGCTTACTACAGTCATGAAAATGAAAGTTGAGGAGGTTTCATTCCCTGTGAGACTATTCGGTCTCGGCAGATAGTCTCAGGTCACAAATTTAGTTATTACGAGTGGCCAAGCAATAGCCATCATCATACTAGAGAAAATGTAAACATATATTCATTATATGTAGTTAAGTGCTGTCGTTATTTATTGGGATAAGTTTATATCTAAAGTTTATTTCACAGTCCGAAAATAACTATGTACGTATATTAGGGAATATATCTATGTGCACACATTACGTACAATTTAAATAAATCTTTGCCGATTACAATACAATGGATGGAAATTTCAAAATCTCGTAATCCATTCAACCACTAATCTGTATGGATTGTGGAACAGGCTCGAGTCGTAACAATCCACACACTTGAAAGGATTGTGAATGTAAAACCAAAAAATGTATTTCACCAACGAATCAGTGTTTAAAGGGTGGAAGTCACAAATCTTATTCATTAGCGCTGATTTGCACTAAAGTCAGCAATCCATTGCCTTTTAATAATGGCAGCAGTATAGCGAGTACTTTGTATCAGATTATTGCAAATTGTTGCTAAGATGCTATTAAATAATTATACATTATTTTTATACAGTTCTCTATACAGTTAAAAAAATTTCTGATCAAGACTACGTGGCAAATAAAACGAGCTCCAAAATCACGTCAATGCCAACTGTTGTTCAGTTTTACTGGTCACAGCGATGGTAGCAATTAAGATACATCTCCGACAGGTTGCTGTTAGGTTTCATTTCTGGATAACATATTTGTACATGTATCGAGTACTTAATAGTCTTCAGCCGGCTCGGTGCCAAAATACCTGTCGCCAAAGTTTCCGATGCCCGGCAGCACATAGAACTTTTCATTTATTTCTGGATCAAGGGCGGACGTGACGATTTTCACCTGAAAATATGATTTGAATAGAAAAATGATGTAATTCATAACCAAGTTATTTAGGGAATATAGAAATAGAAAATTGCCATAAAAAACAAAGAGTTTAAATATCGAAAGTTCGCCCTTAATATAAATGAGATTTAATATTCCACTATTCTCACCTTTGGGAAGGCGTAGGCTATAGAGTGTACCCCGATCTCTGCCATCAACAGGGACACAATGCTAATTCTCTCCTCTGGCACGTCGTGATCCAGCAGCACTCGGATGGCCATCATGGCGGCCGCCCCTGTGGCCACGGTCGCGTCCATCAAGATCACTCGGTAGTCCTTGATGTCTTTGGGCAGGCGGAGGTAGTAAAGCTAAAGATAAGTGATGATATTTAATAAATTCCAAATACTAATCTGGGTTTTGGTATGAATAACTATACTGTAATGGAAAATATTATATATGAGATTTTTACAAAATTATGTTAAGCTTTAAGTCTATGTACTTGGAAATAAGATCCATTATTAATCTACATCTTTGCATCAGGCCCTAAATCATCTTACAAAAAATAGTCTGGCTGCTCGGAATTAATTGATTTAATTAATTTTTTGTATTCAATATATGTAATTTGGAATCTATAAAATATCTTATTTCTCTGGCATAGTTGACATTGGCACATGAATGACTGACAGTATATGTATTGCTGACAAACCTCTGGTTCCCCGGTGGCCTGGTTGGTTTGAATCAAGATCTTCCCGATGCGGATGTCCTTGCAGACATCACAGACGGCCTGTTCCATGGTCTCACCAGCGCGGAGAATGGACACTCCACATATCCTCTGACAGCTGTTTCTTTTACCTAGAATTACATTAAGCCATTCAATGAGTATAATTAGCATAATTTTTATTAAAAGTAGGCCTGTAATGGGGAATTATTAATGAACGCAGTAGTATATTATTCCCAGAATGAGCTCTGTACTGTACTCACAACACTGATCAGATAATGATTTTAAATATTTATTTGTAAGTAATTACCCTGGTACACAAAATCTTGCGGAGTGTCCACCTCCACAGCATGGAACGGCAGCAGTGACAGGGCATACTCGATGACGAGCCTGATCAGTCGCTTGGAATAGAATATGAATTCATCTCGCGGAGTCTCCCTATTTCTGATGAAAGTGTGAAGACCTCGCACCTGAGGAAATTTTTTGTTATTGCTAACTGTTACCATGTTACAGCTTATAAGTCTGGGTATCAATGCCGACACCATGGCAAGCATTAGATCGATAATAATAGTTTTTAATTTACAGATACTCAGAGCTCACACATAGCTAGAACTCAAACCTAAGTCAATTTTCCAATTTTCCCAGAATTTTTCATTTGTCTATTATTGTCTCATTTCAGTTTCATACAATTTGGTACTAAAATTACCAGCAATTTATGACGATTTGCGCACTTTCCGTGGATAGAGTGAACTCTGTCAGAAGTAAGTGCTAAGTTTTTAAAGTAAGAGTAAAACTTTAATTGCAATTTCTGTTAACTTGGTAATTTTATTTTGATAATGCTGAAACTCTGTAATTTCCTTGTTTCATATAAAGTGTCAGTAAGATCCCATAATAGAAGGCTAAATTCAACAAATAATTATGATAGATTCGCAACAAACCTGGGGGGTGGGGGGTAGCAGGTAAATGGAGTCGGGCAGCGGCTGTCCCATGTGTGCATGGGCCAGCTCCTCTCGCAACTTGAAGCCCCTCTTGAAAAGATGAAAAAAAAAAACATATTGGAATTCAAAACATATTTTGTAACGCTAAGTTAGTATCTTGAAACAGGTTGGTGTTTTAACAAAGTGCATTGTTTTTAATTATATTTATAATGAATTACCACAAAGTTATAGTGGAATACAAAAATATACTAGAATTCATCCACCCACAAATACAGTATCAAAATAATTTCTTAAGAGTAGTAAAAATCAATAAATGATTTATTTATTTATTAATTAAAAATTGACAGATTAGTAACTGGTTGATGATGTCCGGACTCCGCCAGTTTCCAAATGATTGATACAATTGAGCTCCTCGGGTGTAGACCATGGTAACTGACAAAAAAAGTTTTAAGATGTTGCATTTTTAATGTTTACATGAAACAGTATATCATAGATTATGTATTCAAAAGAGTGAGATAAAATACTAGCATTAGTGCTACCACAATAAAAATATTTTCCAGAAAAGATTTTTGAAAGAAAAAATGGAGTTTTGCAAAAAGTGTCACATAGCACTTTTGTGACAATTTTCGGGTGTAGCCGAGCAGCTCAATTATTAAAGCATAATATGTATTAATATAGCAACCCTCACAGAGATAGTTTTAAATCATTTGACCTTAGTTATTTTGTAATTTTTACAAATGCACGCTAAAATGTTGTATAATTAATTTGATTTAAAAGTGCTCTAATGTTGTGGTTGCGTGTGTGTGCTAATAGCGACGTCAATCTAACATGCGTGGTCATAAAACATGTGGCTATACGGTGTCTGTATGCAGTCAATCCTCTTTTTATGCGGTAGATGCGTTCCACGGGATATCGCATAAAAAAATACTTGGATCACATAGAAAAAGTGGAGATGCGTCCTGTGAAATTCAAAAACCGCATAACTCTGAAGCAGCGAGTTAAAATACACCCAGAATCGCATAAAAAAAGTTTATGAAAAATTAGGAAAATAATATGGCATAAAAAAATCACTTATTAATATTTATTTAAAAATAACATTTTTGGTACAACATATTTTAATTAGAATTATCATTGCTGTATGACAATTTTCGGTGCGATTTGCCATTCGGCTTGAAATCACTCTCTTCTTCGGAAGAAATAGTATGCACATTAATTTTACGTGTTGAAGACAATTCTTCAAGATTAGAATTGGCGTCAACCTCACCATCGCTCTGTGCTGATTTGTTTTCTAACAATGTAATTAGTATTTTTATTTATTATCTTTGTTTTATTAACCACTAAAATGAGTTTAAATACATCTACCGGTTTCGAAAAATACCATTTTCTTCTTCAGGATGTCATAACTAACTAAAACATATATTGTTTCTTTGACAGAATCTATTTAAAAAAAATCTATTTTAAAAAAAAAAAAAAATTTTTTAGTACCTAACTCAAATCATTACTTAATACAAATTTACTTTTCCATTCCTTTATAAAACTTACATGGTTTTTCCTTAATTAAATAACCACTTATAGGGATTCTTTTTTGGGCTAAATCTTCTATAAAAATTCTGATTGCTCATTTATATGTATTTATAATAGACACGCACTTAAACAAGTCAAAGAGTGCTGCGATATTTAGACATCATTGTCTTAAGGAAGGGGAGTGATATCCGCTGCACTCAGGAATTCCCAATCTCGCATTGTATGGCAATGGCCCACGTTTACACAAAACGAAGCCAATTGAACTTGCCTGCCACATATGCAACATGCAACAAAAAAACTAGCCGCACGTGTCAATGTCACCTTGTAATAAACCGGGGGAGCACTGGACATATAAATATGTGAACAACACGCTATTAATTACGTGATTACATACGTTAATAAAGTAGTCCCAAATTTTTTTTTTTATAATTTAGGTTTAAAAAATTGCATAACTTCAAAATCTTATAAAAAGAGGATTGACTGTAATTAACAAGCATCGCATTTAACTTCTTTTATATGTTAAATAAATAATTTAAATTTTCTTCCTATTTCTAAACAGGATCTAAGCATCCTCTGCTATGAAAAGAAAATCACAGGGCAAAGTAGGTGCGGGCTGCAGAGAACTAATTCAATGAATCCCATTTAATCGTTAAACCAGCCTTATATTACTGTACTTCATATATTATTTAGAACTAACTTTTATTATTAAAAACGTGACGTGATGGTATTCTCAGGATTAAATATAAAATGACTAACCAACATGAGTTGCGTGTGCACGTGTTGTACGATGAGTTGTATAGCAACATTGTTCTCTCCACCCCTGGGCACAATGATGTCTGCGTGCGCCATGGACGGAGCGATATAGTTACAGTACGCCGGCTTGACCATCTGCATGTACTGCTTGAGGACCCCGTCTAATTCTCGGCCTCTCTGTGATATGTCCCTGAGTATTTAAAGATCAAATCTCTTAATTGAATATTAAACTACAGATGCAATACAAATGCAAATATAATACAAATACAAATGTTTGTTTCGTATGACGTTGAGTCGGAACAAAACATTATTTTATAATTTGTGTTGGCATAGAAACTGAAATAAATAATGATAATCAAGATCTCGAGAATTACAATGGGGCCTGTAATTACAACTCTATTGGATAGCTTCAAAACCTATAGCTAAAATAGATGCTGGTTGTCATTCTTTTGATAGAAAAATTAGCAAGTCCACATCATAGGTCGTCGTCGTCATGTGTGCGGAACTTCAAAAATGAAAGAGAAAATAAACTCAGTGTTTATGTGTAGAATGCAGGACTGTAGAGTCAGAGTCATTGATTTATGGTATTTCAAGCGGAATCGGAATCTTCGGTTCCTTGAATTCATCCAAAAAGAAGTCAGAATCAAAATCGGCAGATTCTAACTCGGATTTTTGGATGCATGTCCATACATTTGTGCGGGTGATCATTCTTTTGTGAATCATGTTACAACATACCGTATTGGCCCAACTATAAGGTGACTCTGATTATAAGGCGACCCCTATTTTTCAATCTGCTTTTTGGAAAAAAAAACATTTCCCTCACCATTATAATATTATGAAAAATAAAATGCAAAATGTTAAATGAAAAATATCTATTAAAACAAAGTACCTAGATAATAGTAAAATTGGAATCATAACTTCTACGTATTCCTTGAGTCACTTGATTTTTTCAAGCTCCACGTCTTTCAATATGGTCAGTCATAATATTTTTTAGGTAGCAAAAATGCAAAACGAAACACAGTACAAAAAAAAACACCTCAAAAACTGCCAGAAATTATTATGCACAGGCTATGTATAAACAATGCCACCTTTTGAACGCTATTAATAATTTAGCTAATCGTGAGTAGTGAATTTATTGTTACCCAGTGTGTTTGTGACTCGAATATAAGGTGACCCTATTTACAGGTCACCTTTTTAAATAAAAATCTCGTCTTATACTCAGGTTAATATGGTAATTCAAAAAAGATTGACCACTCGCACAAATGTATCCAGTATGGACATGCATGAGTGTGCAACTGAGCTAATCGATGCTGCATCTGAGAACTGTGAGAGAAGAGTGTTTCTTTCTTTGTCTTGCTCGGAGTCGGAGTCAGACTGTGAAGTCAGAAATTGTTGTTTTTTTTAACGATAAAATATTTAAAAATATCACTATTTAAATGCAATACAGTAAAACCGCGATATAACGAAATCCAAGGGACCAAAAAATAAAAATTCGTTATAACGAATTCCCACATATAACGAAATAAAAAAAAAAAAAAAAAAAAATATCCTACTACATATATGTTACGCGCCGTCGCAAAAAAATGTTGCGCGGCTTCAAAAAAGATCGCAAATTCTGCAAACAAAGGAGGAGGAAGGCCATAGGGAACTGAATACATACATATTTTTAGTTGTTTGGTTAAATATTTTAATTGTGTTTAAATGTAGAGCCGCTTCAAACATAGTTTTGGGCATGAAACATAAAAAATAATTCAAAAATAAAAATTTTACAGTTGAATCGTGGCATTTTTATAAAATGAGTCGTATATAAATTACGAAGGTACTTACCGGTAACGGCTGCAACCACTTCAAAATATAATCGATAAAATTGTTCACTTAAAAATGATCTTTAACATTGTTCACTTAAAATAATCGTTTATTTTCCCTTGTTTAGTTTTAACATTTCTTTCACTGTCTCGTATAATTATTTTAGCCAATGCATCGCAGTGGGAAAATGCATCCACCGGTAATTCTGGTCTTCCCGATACGTATCGTTGGAGAACATCTAAGGCATGAAAAACTTCGGAAGTTGACGGTAACGAAGCAAATGAGATTTCATTGCTTTCCTCATTCAATGTGTCATTTTTGTCCTCATCACTCGTCTCAGATACCGTAATGCGAGGCGCGGGAACATACAAAGCAGACGTTATCACTTCATGGTCGTAAGAAATAAAATCATCGTAACTTGTAGATCTCAACAAAATTCTTTCACCCGTTGTTAAACTCGCTTGAGGGGCGTCAATTTCATCTACGGGCAGCGAAGAAAACCCGCACTTTTTAAAACAATTCGCGATTGTTGTAGATGTTACCGATTGCCATGCTATACTCATAGCTCGACATGCATCCAATACCGTCCATTTTCTTAAGTTTTCTACAGAACAGCCATTGTTTACCTGTATAATACAGGAATGCAATAAACTTTTTCTGTAATGGCTTTTGAAGTTCTGTATTATTCCCTGAACTAGCGGTTGGAGAGCACTCGTAGTATTAGGAGGTAGGAACAGAAATTCTATATTTGGCGCAACAATTTCCGGTGCGTAATGTGCTGAACAATTATCCAAAATCATCAATATTTTACGATCTTGTGCTGCCATTTTTCTCTGCATCGTAATAGCAAAGCTCTTAAATATTTCCCGCGTCATCCACGCTTTTTTATTATGGCAATAAGTAACAGCGGGAAAACTGCTAAAAGTAAGGCCTCTAAAGCATCGTGGTTTTTTATATTTTCCGATGACTGTGATCTTTACTTTATCGGATCCGTCCATATTTGTACATAACGCGGCCGTCAGGCGTTCCTTACTACGTTTTCCTCCATGACATCTCTCTCCTTTAAGAGCTAGTGTCCGATCTGGCATCATGTTATAAAACACACCAGTTTCATCTATGTTATAAACATTTTTTGCGTCGTATTTCTCCCAAATATGCCGATTGTTTGTTATCCAGCTCGAAACTTCTTCTTCATCAACTTTTTGGGAATCGCCACAAACCGCGAGGCAAACAATGTTGTGTCGCTTTTTAAAGCGATCTAACCACCCATTAGATGCCTTAAAATCAATTCCCATCTGATGAGCCAACGACTTTGCTTTCTCAATAAGCATTAAACCAGAAGTAGATATATTCGCTGATCGGATTTGGGAGAAATACTCGAACAGTTTTTCTTCCAATTCTTCATATTTGGCAGGCCGTACACGCTGTTGGGAACCGCTCGCCTTACATCTATCAAACGCATCTTCAATCTTCTTCCGATTTTTTAAAATTGTGGAGAGAAACGAAACCGGAATACCATATTTTACGGCTATCTTGCCTTTACTGTCCACTTTGTTGTCGATGTCTTTCAATATCATTATTTTTTGTGCCATGGTTAAAGTTTTGCGGGAATTATCACGTACTGAAGCCATTTTAAGGTTTCACAAAATATTATGAAATGTACTTTAAATAATAAATTACACTACACTAGTATGCATAGCAGTAAACACACGAAAACAATAGTTAATAGAAACACAAAAAATAGTCCATAAAGTATTTTAAAGAATTATTTGTATTATTGACGAGTTCACACGAAAACAATTGTCAAACGAAAATGAATTTATGTAAATATTCAGTTCGGTCATGCAATAATCGCGTTAAAAACGGAACAAACTTAACTCTACAGACCTTACACTGAGACTGATATTCCCAATAAGTACATACTGCAACATTCTGCGTATTCCTGTTAATTTTTGTATTTTCCAGCTGTCTGGGTCTGGGATTGCAATACATATTAGAGGCGTATGCGTACGTAAAACATGTCCAAGTGAACGCCGCAAGAATTATGTCAAATGGTTTTATGGGACTATGAACCTACTATGAACCCAAGAAAAAGTTTGAATTGCCAAAATTTGACGCCAAAAAGGCCATTAAACCGTTCGCATACGGCAGATGCAGCGGCGCGGCTTTGTAAGTGCGAAATAATATTTTCATCTTTTATCATTTTTTTATTTCGTTATAAATTTACGTAAATGTATTGGCATTTTTTCGTACGGGACAAAAATGATTTCGTTATAAATATTAACGGGATTTCGTTATATATATGCATTTTTGTATGAAAAATTGGTTTTAGGGACTAAATTTCGATTTTTTTTTCGATATACGTCATTTTTCGCTATATCGGGGTTCGTTATATCGCGGTTTTACTGTACTTTGTAAATTAATAGTGTGCATTAGTCATAGAAATCAGGGTCCTAGCAGATCACCACTTCACCGGTGGTGTAGCACAGTGTTATGTTCTCTCAAGGATAATCTTTACATTATTTTGCAATTGCGTCATTGATTTCAGTATTTATTTATGTTCATGAGGATACTTGAGAATCTTTACGATTCATTGACCTTGCTATTGATTTCTTAAAATAAATTGTAAATTTGAAGCATTATCAGTTTTATATAAGTCTATATAACTAATAATAATAAAAATCAAATCTAAGATTTATTTATATATATACATTCAACAATAGAGTTATGCATCCCCAAATAAGATCTTGAATTATGGGCGTTTGTTATCATGCATATTGATGAACGCAATCAACAGATTAATCAGAGTTTAAGCTCATTATAAACCATTAATTTGTAATGTTTCTCAAAATTGGATTTTAAATCCAGTATAAACCATTAATTGGTAATTTTTAAATATTAATTGTTTCTGTTGAATAACAAAAAAATCGCTGGAATAAAATATTAATTTGAAATATTAATATTACATTAACTATGGTACAGTAAATACCTTCTTAGCCTCCTCGCTAATCTGATATCGGAATCCGTGTCCACAAACACCTTCATATCCAATAATTTCAGAACGTCTGCGTGGTAGAAAGCCAGAATCCCTTCAAATATGATCACGTTTGCTCCGTACATAGTTTTCTGAAGAAGAAAAGAAAGTACAAAAGTTAATAATATACAGAGAGTTAAATATATAATACTAGCTGATATGGCATTGCCTCATAACCTCGTCCCTGTCCTTGCACCACCTTACTTCCTTCCGCAACCATTTCAATTTGAAACTACTCGGATAAGGGTAAAACAATAAATGGTTAGTTCTATGCCAACCCAATTGAGAAAAGAAAATCGTCATCTTTCACCATGATAATATGCTGGTTTACATAATGACAGTTGCAATGGCCACACTGTTTGATACAAGCTTCCAATTGATGAGTCATTCGCCTTAATCACCTAATATGGTACTGTCAGATTTCCATCTATTTCATAAGATTTTTAATACATTGACGAATTCTATAAAACTGGGATATCAGCTTTGAAAATCATCATTAGGAAATTAGATTGTATTGAAAAATACAAATGTTTCAATGCGTCACACGAAAAGAAACACAAAGCATTGTAAAATAACCTAAAAATGAAATAGCTTTGTATAAATTTGACAGTTTAAAAACCAATTGGTGTTTAACATTCTGTTAGTAACATCGAGCAGGGCCTTCGCCACCTAGCTGCGTCTAGCATTATTACAAATATTTCAGAGTTTATAAGTGTTACAGAAGAATAAAGATTATATCTATATTTGTTAAAAAAAAAACTGACAATGAAAACATATTTTTAAGTTTTTGATGCTAAATGTACTCACCGTCCTGTTATCCCTAGAGTGTGTGACATAATTGTATATGGGAACTTCTACTTTTTTCCCTTCTTTTAGCCTTTGTAAAACTGACACCAACAGGTCCATATCAAAAGCATCCGGATGATCAAAGTTGTACTCGTTTTTCTCAGCTAACATGTGCTGCTTCTCATTCAACACCTGAAATAGAATAAATGAAAACAATTAATACAATAATGCACTGTATGAATTGACTAGGTTCATAATGATACTTGAAAGATGCGAGTACTGGGTATTTTTCTCGGCTTAGCTGGAGCCTTTAATACAGTGTCACATACAATATTATTAAAAAAAAAAGCATTTACAATTGTTCTTTAAAATAGATTCAGAGCTTCCTTAGCAATCAGCTAAAAATCAGGTTGATTATTAGCTCTACCTTCTCTCTTTCCTGCGAAGAGAGGAATGTCCTATAAGGAGAAAAATATTTAGGAGTTATTTTTTAGGGTATTCGTATATTGATCCACATATATTGTTACTGATTATTAGAATTACTACCATTTCACCCGTCTTAAGACAGTCAAGCAAGTTGTGGGATGGCAACAGAAGTAGAAGACGATGCTGCAGAATTATATCTATCGACAGAATTTTTAAATGCAGAAAAGTGTTTAATCTCACAGAGAAAACCATAAAAAGCAGGCGATAGTAAAATATTACATATAATGTGAAATACCATTTAAGATTTATCCAGGTACAGCGTTACATTACAGACACACATTCTTGGTCTATTGTTATATTAATTACTGATGATGATATTAAATTACCCATTACCACGTACGTAACTAACAAATATTTAATAATTCATTTCCATTATCTCAATTAATTTTATTTGTGGTTTTCTGGGCTACTCTGCCATATGTAGCCAACCTATCTTTGGGATCTTTTGGGATCCCATTGTAGGGTCCATCATCAGGGCTGCTGATGGCATGTTCAAAATCAAAAATCATCAAACCACGTCATGTCTTTAGTGTTACTATATATGTATGTATATTTTACCTTATAAAATGAATCCATGCTGACAATTGTTACCCAGGGAACATCCAGAGACTCGATAATCTTCTCAGCAACAGTTGTTTTACCAGAAGCACTCGCACCACAGATACCTTCAATAAAACACTTAAAGCGTGATGTAAGTCAGACATTTTAAAAGTATCAAAAATTTTAATAATATCGTGTAAATTTAATGATTTCTAAGTACGGTTTTGAATATTTTTTAAATGATTTTAGTACAGTATTATCTTTAGCCTCGCATAAATTCAGATGTTGTAAATTTTATGTAGTTTATTGGTGAAATACCAGTACATATAAAGGTTTTATCTATGATTGTGTAGAGCTCAACATCTCGTGTTCGACTTTACATAATCATAAGATGAGAAGAAAGATGCAAGCGCCTCGCAGTGCGTCAATTTTTCATTCAAAGTCCATTTTTCATTTCCTCATTTTTATATTTTCCTCAGTTTTACACCATTTTTTGATGTTCTCCAGAGAAGTGTAAAACTAAGATATTACTGTATCTGTCAATTTATAAACTCACCAATGACAAAAGGCTCCACTTGTTGCCCGGCGGAGTTGTACCACGGGGGCCGACCCGCAGTGTAGATTGTCCTTCTGTCTGCGTGCATGATGTTCTCCGAGGCTGTACGCTTGCTACCCGTCTGACCGAGAGAGGTTGTGCGTGGGCGGCGAGAACGGGGGGACTTCAGCGCACCCGATCCTTAATTCAAGGTTTTTATACAAATTATTCAATTATTGAAAAATGTGTCAGCTCGACAACCATCGCAGGACTTCATTCAAAGTAATAATAATACCAACTATAATCAAGAGGTTTTGACAAATGGGTAAAAACATAAGTCAACATTGCATTAAAAATGTTAACCGTTAAAGCTATTTCCATTTAACAGTTTTCAAAACATCTCATTCGCATTTATGAACACATTTTCAACCCCTTCAAGGAAAAAGCTTAAATTTAAATTAATAACTTCAATAAAGTAAAATTGATTGGCTGTTTTAACAGAATTTTTCAAAAATAAATGGTGATTTACACAAACATAATAGATTTTACATTTAACTCTAAAACTGTGTGAAACTTGTTCAAATTCCATCGGATCTGGAATCTGTATTAATAGAGATTTAAATAAAATATTGGGGGTACGGGGTTTGAATGGAGTGAAGGAATCTGTAATGGTTTCACATAATTATGCAAAGATTTTAATTAATTTTTTCACAAGGTGAGGTGAGGTGAGAAATATGAAATAACATAGTAATACATCAATCGAGAAAGGAGACTTCTTCCGGAAAAACTGCGGAGTAAATTCACTTTTGAAAGCTCACAGTAATTGTTCACAGTCCCCTTCTTCTGAAGCAGCAGCGTAATTAGAAATGTGGGTCTCAATGCAAAATTGTAAAAAAGAAATTAACCATTAAATAGTAAGAACATAATTGGTCTATTTTCTTTTATAATAAACACATTTATATGCACTCACAACTAAATTAAGTTCTTTGTTTTTTACTTGTAATTGATAGTTTTATCCCCAACCTAATACACTGGTAGGGCACTGCTGTGTACATGATGTTTGTAACTTATTAATTTTATATTTATGTATTTTATTATAATACAAGCGAGAATTTTTCATGCTATGGAGGAATTCATCTTTGGCTTTGAAGACTGAAGGTAACTGTTATTTAAATTGTTTATTAGATTTCCAGTAGTGTTTTTGTAAATTTAATGTGATTAATTTAAACTAAAACTGTTCAAGGACAGCATTATGTAAATAAAAATAATTGCATCGAGCCGTCTTCCTCATCCTGTTCTCAAATCAGTTGAAATAATGAAGACTGCAGAAAGACCAATTAAAATCATAATTCTAATTATTGTCCTGATGAAAAATGACACCTTTTGCCAGCATTCTGGGTCTCCCTCCAATTGAGTTGTGAGACTAGCGGAGTACTGAATATTTATTGTTTTATGCCATTACTTTTCCAGCTGATACAATTGACTAGGCATTTCTTGGAGATGGTTAACCTCTATTTCACCTACCGCCACTATTTTATCAATTTTGGTAGATCCGAGTCTCACAAATCGTCAGATTAGTGTTAAATACACATAGACTTCCCTGATATTCGGACACAAACACGTTTATGTTCCGGTGTCAATATCCTTGGCACCTACTGAAAAAAAAGCTTTGATAAAAGCAATTCGAAGTTAAGATTAATTACACTTTTTCATGTAAGATCTTGACAGTACCAAAACCAAGTCCATGACTTTGTTTTGTTTTCTGGAATTACTGCATTTGATGGCCCTCCACTGTGAAGGTCGTCTTCAATACCTACTGTCCACGTTTAAGCTCAATTGTCCACTTTTTCCCCATTGTATTTGACAAAATAGAGAGTAAAACGTAATAATTAAACATATTTAATCACAAAGCACAGTTGAATATGTATTATCAATTTTCACAAAAATATCCAACGCACCAAATTCAAATATCTGTCAAAAATTGGAAGTGATTGAACACTTCTCGTTTTACACAGTGGAAGAATACTTTTGAAAATCAAATTCAAATATCTGATGCACTCCAGCCCAGCTTTGTTTTGCAAACAATTTATTCAATTTATTCCTGCTGCTAAAATTAATTGTTCTTGTGTAATACCCAACATATTTAGTTTTGATTAATTAAGAACACATGTAATGTCACTTTGATCACTCTTCTTCAATTAGAAATTATGTTACAGTCTCGCTGTCGCTTATGATGATCTAACATCACATAAAAGTTTGTACACCATAATACACAATGAATCCTACATTCAAAATTGTAAGGAAATAGTTTCAAATAAGAAATTAAATTACACAGAACTGAAACACAATATAATAAATATGTATTATGAATATTGTTAGCGACACTCACAGTAGGTAGCTAGCACAGTACATATATAAAATGAATAGTAGATTTGCGGTGCTTACTCGACGATTTAAATTCAAAAGTATCTGCATTAATCACGCAGAAAAATTAACATTACATATTTTTTTTGAAAAAAAAACTATATAAAACTTCTATTGCAGAGATTATCAAAATATCTTCTCTACAGTTACAACTTCTACTGAGACTGAATAATTCAATATTGTAAGACCTCTGAATAATAGCTAATAATAATAACTCAGGAACCATTAAATGTTTAATTGGTCTATGTCATTATGGCAATGCAAAGACAACTAATCGAATGAAATGGTACTCCGTTCATATAAAGGAGGTTAAATTATTTAACGGTCATAACAGGATGTGGCAACAGATAGTTGGAAACATGACCAACAAAAAATCTGCTATTAATGTGTTTTAAATGGTCACAACTCAAGAATTACAGTGAAACCCTATTAATACGTTCCCCTTTAATAGGTTTTCCCGCCTAATAAGATCACATTATTCAGTCCCGAAAAAGTCCCATCAAATTATGTTTTTTTTTTATGCTTAATACGTTTTCCAAATAATAAGTTTCCCAGCTTAAAAAACAAAAATATTTTATCCGTACAAAAAATCCCATGTAATACGTTTTTCGCAGAAATAATTTTGTTTGACATTTTTAAAAATGAATGTGGTATTCTTTCAATGGGTGCAATAAAATTAACTCTCTTGAAATGGGTTTTTCCATGTATCATAAAAGTTAATCCATTTGCAAAAAATGGTAATATTTGAATAGGCCAATAGTGCCAACATAGTGCCCAAGCAAAATAAATCCCAAAAATCAACATAATAGAACCCTAGCCGTCATAAATAATACATACATACAATACCAATACCAGAGCCGCATTGGTAATTTTGTTTTATTTCCACTAATATCTACCTTTAAATATTCTTAAATAAAACCCTTAGAATACACAACAATTTACTTAACTCTTACGATGACCCGCATTGAATTAGGCCTCATTTTATGACAAGCTTGTCTTTTCAGATACCATATAGATAGAATAACAAAATATGTAGTGCATTGACATTTTTATTTTCATGTCTTTGCTCATATTACCCTAATTATACTCCTCTGCCTGAACAATCAATTTATTCCGGGAATTCCAAGTATCAAACTGCTTCGTCAAATTTTAAATTTATAATTGTATGAATACATTGTGTGTAATCTTATTATGCATACTGAGTGTAACATCATATTTTAGGGGTAGATAGATATGTATTAAAAATACGAGTTGAAAATTTTAAAACTTCATGTGCCTAATTTCAATCATGTCAGAGATATGTGTTTAAAAAAATCGTAGTTATGCGATTATTTTGATTAATTGAAATATTTTATTGATATCAAATTATATATTGAATACAAAAAATAACTAACGGGAACTTGTTTATTCCATATTTCATATTTGTTTTGTTATATAATAAATGTCTTGATTATGTTGTGGATATCACGAGCTAGGTCTCAATGGTATTTGTTTATTGTTTGCAATGTCTTATGTCTGGAGCGCGACTTTGGCACGGTATTAAGACCGTGCGTTGTCTGGCTCCAGACACTGTAGTTCGACAAACCCCTTTTTGTGGGGGTTGTAAGCTCGCCCCACCACTGCTGGCCATGTCTGTATGAAACATGCAATAAATAGGGGGGTACCACGGTTGAGAGCAGTCAGTTCTCGCCTGCGGCCTTCCGGAGTTAACATCTCTCTGACTTTTACTTCTCTCCTGCACACATCACCTCCTGCACGCCTCGCATCTATACGAAATAAAGCAAATCGGAGTACTACCGCCAGCAAATCTGGAGCACTGGACTAGCCCGCACTTTTCAGTGCGTTCAGCGACATCTGAGTGTTCCCTAACGGTGGCGTAACTGGGCGACCACATTTGTTATCGTTAGAGCGTACTTTTGCGTAACACCAGATACTGGAAGATAGTTCTGTTAGAAACCTCAATAATCGACGAGCTTGTATAAGAAGATGTATGCATGTGGATGAGGCGAGAATTGTGTTTCAGGATAGAAGAATGTGGCGCTCTATCCTCTCTGCCTACTCCTGCAGCGAAACGGCGTGATGATATGTTAGTTACAAAAAAATATAGGTCATTTCATTAAGTTCGAACAGATAGACTATTTTTTATTAGACGATTTACAGCCTGAAGCAATGATATAGAATAATAATAATGGATCAATTTTGCAAATATTTATTTCAAAGTAAATTTATTTGAATAATATTTTCTGTAATGGTACAGAATTTGTACACACTCCTTGAACATTTTTGACTCATAATTTAGTCGGGTATCCACCCGTAAAGTATTGTGGACCTTGTAAAACAATATATATATGAATGCATTTCTTATTATAAATAATAATCCCCATAATCTGGTTTAAAATACAAAATACAAAAACATATTCTTCCAAAAATAATCTAGTTTCCATACTGGTGGCCTTTTAAATTACTGAGTAGCGAAGACTGCTATTGATTGAATTCTAATATAAATGGCAGCAGCAAAAGCGACTGATTTTGCAACTAACACTGATTTTGAATGACCAATTAATATAAAAATGCGTTAAGTTTGATTGCTCATAAATTAACACTTTTAAAAATTGTATGAAAAGACAACTGCATTAAAAGTTAGAATAATAATGGAGGTTGCTGACTTTGCAACTAGTACCCTCACTTGTACTTCACAAAATTATTTAAATATATATTATTTATAACTTTGTTTTTAACAACTTTTATGAGTTAAATTTAATACACCAACCCGTTTCGTAAAATATCTTTCCTTCATCAGAATTTCAAATAAACTAACTAAAAGCATGGTTTTTTGCAAAAAAGAAAAGATATATAAAAAAAAATATTTTTATTATAATGTTTGAAATCTGATAACATCCGTTTTCGGAGAAACCACAGGGAACTGCTTTCATTGGGAGCTGTTTCATTTTAACTACTTCATATTATTATTATTATTAATTTATTATTTTTGTAAGTTCGGGCCTGCCATCGACGATGTCAATGTCGACAATAATTTCTCTGAACTGAGATTCAGTAAGGGTTAATATTCCATGTTTAAACGTAATTCTATCGCCCTTCTTGTCATTACGATATGTTGAGTGTACAGATAAATTATGTAAAAATCATCAAAAGGGACAAATTTTAGGTATGCAGTTCAACAGGTTTATATTTACAAATATAACTTATTTTAAATGTGCATTCTTTAAGTTGGCCAGGAAGAGATACGTCTTGTCATCCAAAATTTTTACATTTTGTAAAAAGAACAAACTTTCGCCGGACTGATGCAATCGGCACTTACAGGCGATATCTTTTGTCATATGTATTTTATCTCCTGATACCTATGACCTACCCTTGTTCTCCTACAAAAACGCAAAATAATTTGAATTTTGGTTTTGTCAGTGGTTCTACTTTTTGCTACGTCGATTTATTTTATTTAGGTAGTTAGATATTTAATGTCATATATACATATTCATATAGATAACATTTTAAGAATAAATTGTTTTTTTAATATTTTTTTTACAAGTAAAATATTTTCATTTCTTATTTATCATAATATAAGTGTAATGTTAGTTTTTGAATACACCGGGATAATAGGAACGTTTCACTTTTATTTTTGTTTTGAAAATTTTAGAAAAATCTGAAAAAATATTATCTTTAAAAAAATAGAGTGTATCGTGAGTGATGAACCATCTATAATTATTTAAACTGCACACATAGATAACGTATGTTGGCAACATTTCCCTACAAACAAAGTCTGTCAAGTTGTATAAATAAAAATCGTAAACTCAGTTAAAAAATAAAGGATTTTAATAATACATTTTTATGTTAAATTCACAAATGTTTGAAAATATGTTGTAGAATGACAAGTTTTTACATACAAAACTGACATGTGATGCTAATTTTTTTCATTTCTCGAGGTATCAAATTATAAATGAAAGCATATTTTTACAAATATTTAGGATAATATCAGTATAATTAACATTATAAAATACATACAATCTAAATGATATTCATCATAAGTGCAACATTCCTATAAATAAGTAATTATTTATGCATTTAAAGATAACTTAGTCATAAACACGTATTTTTATCAGTTGTGAATGGTGCACCAGAACCCAAACTGTTAATTAAAATGTATGTTGTTTAAGCTTGGTTTATTATTTCAGAGAGAGAACGAGTTCATCATAAAATATTGCCATACATATTAGGTGATTCCAAAACAGAACATATGTAGCTCTAAATTGTAAATGGAGCCACTAGCTTTAAATTTTTTTTAATGACAAAGCAAATGTTTTTTACAATTTATTTGATACTAAAACCCCTAACATTTGGTTATTAATATATATATATATATATATACATAGTGAGTTGCGAAGTCAGGCTATCCCATCTGTCGTAAACCTATTCCTCCGCAGATTTGCAAATGTGTAGAGAATGTGTGAACCATGCTGTTATATACTAATTCTGTAATATAGTTAAAATAATTCATTTCTGAAAAAAACATACTTATGACCAGTATCTACGGAATAAGACACAATGAGATAAATCTCTGAGATTTAGTTGAGATAAATCTCATTACCATGTACACACGTTGAGATTTTGATATGGAGATATATTAAGATGTCAGCTTGAGATTGGTAGAAAGTATTGGCGTGCAATAGCCATAAACTTAGTTATGTTGTTACATGCAAAGGACTGTCGGAATTAAAACTGCAGCCATTAGTTACGCTAATCTGTGTAATAGTGGCTAGAATTTTATAAGATCGTTTCAGAAGATAAGGATTGTTTAATTTATATTTATTTCCCAAAATATTTAGTAACACACAGCTTTTATGCTTATATACAAATGCACGCCCCCCGGACAAGACAAAAACTCACGCTCAAACAGCCCGTGGACACGACATTCAATTTGACAGCAAGATCGACACATCACCCAGAACTTATTTACTATGCATAGTTAGGCAAACAAAAGGCAGTAAATTAACTGCTGCTGGAGAGATTCAAACTCACCCAACTGACAAACGGAACATCAATAATTAATGGACCGACAACAGGAACACTGATTATAGAAATAAGTGAACAAACAATTAATTTTAATTAATGAAAGAACACCCATTTTACAACAGCCTTCTTATGTAAGGATGGTTATTCGGGGCCCATTATATCTATCTATTCAATGGAGTTCATATCATTTAACAGGACTTCACAGTCCCTTGAACTATAGGTAATGGAGGGAAATAAATAGATTTGGATATTTACCCGAGGATGGAGGCCTGTTGGCACGCGTGTTGGGTACCGTGGTGGGGGAAGCTGGTGCCGTGGTGAGGAACTCATCATCTTCCTGCAGGAACACCGACTCGTACTTGGCTGCCAATTCTGCCACATCGCTGGAACCAAACAAAATAGGTTACACAATTACATTGTAATTTTAATAATCATTTTTTTCTGTAAGCCTATGTTACACTAGGATTAAATTTATTGATGATATATATGATGTATATGTTTTTCTTCAGTACCTCTTAGAGAGGTTAATTTTAAATATTCTCATAAAATACACAACAGAAAAAATTTAAATTTAATATTCCATCCAGTGTTGCAAGTAAAAAAAATGTGAATCGGCGAACCACTGTTTTGTTTTGTTTCCTGTACGGAACAATATATATATATACATATATCTAATATAAACTATCTTTAGTTTACAGTGGCATACACTAGGCACACACTTAGGTTATGCTGTTACTGACAATGCTAACTAAGTACAATTAAATCTCGATTGATCGTTTCTCGAATAATTATTTTCCCACGTCTATTTATCAAAAATATATATTTAGTTTAATTAATTTAATTAGTTAATTAATTAATTAAATTAGATCCCGGTATTGATTAATTTAATTTGTATTAAATACCACAGAACTATGTTCTGAAAACATAACTTCACAACAAAAATGTGTTCACCTTTAATTTTTTTTTTGTTTGTTTGTATGCGCAGTGTATACCCTGGCAGTTTAGTTCATTTGTTATTATTTATTAATTTTAAAACATTATTTAAAAATGTTTTTGAAAATAACATATTGTTATCATAACATAAACATATGCCTAAATTAAAAACTTGAATTTAATTAATAAATAATATTCCACGTTGTATCACTGAACTATGGAAAGGTCAACATCAAAAAATTAATGTAAAACTACATTGTTGGCACATGTCAAAATTAAATTTCTAACTTTCTAAATTTCAACAATTCAAATGCCTCGCTAAAGCCTTAAATAATGTTTTATTGTTGTAAGAGATCTTTAAAATCAATTAAAATTATAGACGCAAGGTGTCTATAGTTAAGCTAAATTATATTAAAATATTCTTTGTGATCATCTTATTACAGTAAAATTCCGTTTATTCGAAATTCGTCACAAGTCCCAAGTTTTGGAGCAGAATGTGGTCCCTCTGGAAAGTTTTCATACTAAACATTCTCACTCATTTTCAGTATACTAAAAAAAAAATTACAAACATCTAGTGCGTCCTCGATATTTATATTAAATACAAGAGATTGTCAAAAAATATTATCCAAAATGAAATTAATGGAAGAATACATGACCCCATTAATGACGTTGTCGACAATATTAAACATGATGACAGATAGAACTTTGGAGTTGAAAGGCTAGAAATGTCATGGAGGGAGGAGCAAGGAAGCGGAGATTGAAGAAGAAAAATAACAAGACGTCACAGGCGAATGCAAAATGCCACCGCGACCATCACTTTCCAGCTGGAAACTTTTGTTGCTAACTTCAATACATTGGAGAAATGGCGGTATTGACAAGTACGACAATTATGTCGTTATTAAAAATGGTGCGAAAATTATAGTCAGGTGTTTTAAATAATGTGATTTGTTTACGCTGTATTTTGACAACTTGTTTGTTATTTTTAAATGTGTGTATATAGGTACATATAATTACTTCGAGTTGTAATGAAAAATATTAATGCCTATGTAAAAAAAAACGACTTTTTGAAAATTTTAATTTTATTGTCGTAAATCGTTATTCGAACTTTTTTCTTGATTTTCGATATTATTATTCTTATTCTTAGAATAAACGGGATTTTACTGTACCACCACAGTAACGTAGTTCATCAAAATTTGAATTTTGGTTTACATCGAAAACTATTACGTTCTAAAAATTATTATGGGTGTACTTTCATTATTCCAGTTTAAAATTAGAGAAATTCTAAGCGAATTACATACCCTTTTAAGATGAGGCTAATAGAGTTAAACTCCTTATAAATATTAAAGGACGTTATTTATTATGTAAATATTGCTAGAGATATTGATAGAAAGAGATGACAATAACATTGTTAATTTTCTCGCATTTGAAACAAGTGTCAAAAATAACTTGAATTAAGTCTTATCCACGGTTTTTCATATAAATATTATGGAATGAAATAAAATGTGTGTTGTCATTTGAATTAATTTACTAAATCACCTAGTTGATATATATGAAAATATTTTGAAATCAGTCAAAGTGCATACATATTGACATTTGAACAACTTTCTACATTCAAAATTATTATATCAGATGCATTTGGTGGTTTTGTTTTATATCGAGAATATTAAACACCACGTTGCCGTTTTGTCAGCTGTTTGTTTCATAATTATGTAATATTTTGCTATGTGTAAAAGACAAAGGTGTTAAATATATATGGAATATTCAAATGCGACTTACATACAAAATAATGTACATAAAATGTTTACTTTGTTAAAAAAAACATTGTTTTGCCTTAAAATCAGTCAAAATACATCTAATATACGAAATTTGCAACTTGCACCAATGTTGTGATGTGTTCAATATCAATTAACATTACGTATTGCGCACAGTCCAAGCGACTTACAGGAATATAATAGGATGGTCGCCGGCCCGCGCTTCTCGTTGACAAGATGGGTAGGCATCACTGGGCATGTTGCTAAGCGGTGAATTATCATATAAAGGCTAAACGCTCAGTTGGCCTGTGTCTTCCAAAGGGCCACTGCAGTCGGAGAGGAATTTACTTTTTGGCACTCGTAATAATGACGAGGTCCCAGGAAAATGGTGGTTCAGGAAGCAGAAGTAATAGCCATAGTGATGTTATATGTAGGTTAGCTGCAGCGAGATTGAGGTTCCGGCCGCAGCGCCCACCTATTCATTTCATTCTAAACAGGGCGAAACCAACGGGGTAAGATTTAAAATCCCCACCCTGCTCCAGTTGGTCCGTCCGTGATGTAACCGCCGAAGTAGAGCGACCCCGAAGTACAGTAGAGTACCTGTAGAGGCTTGAGCACGCCACACAGTACCTGGTCGTTTAACCAGGCGCTCTACAGCCATTTGAGTCCATCCAGTAATGACAGATTTCAGATGACAATACATCGCGACGGAACCAATTTGAAAGGCCAGCTAAAGCAATTTCTTCTTCTCTGGCTGCCTTCTCAGACAAACCTCTCGTGAGCACTACCAGTCATCAACGTTAACTTGTAATTTAACTTTCAACCTGTGTAAATTCATTTGTGCATCATCGCCAACTGATTGTAAGTCCTGTTTCATTTCATCAATCTGTTCTAGCCACAAACATTTGTACACTGTGACATTCACATATATACAAGAGATCTGAGGTGGATTAGGGCCTCAGACTCACCTTAAACAAATCCTTCTAATAAACATAACCTACAAACATCAGTAGACCCATACTAGTGAGTTAACATATAAGACAAAGGTCGCGAGGTGGCACTAACGCCCATGAACTATTTCCATACTAAGTCATCAGTATGTCTTTTATATGTTTTCAGTATGTTTTTGTGGCAGATGTATGCTTGAGCAATGTTATATAATCGGCATTTGTTAATGTTCTAGAAAAGAGACGGTAGTCAATGGGTTAAGGTAACACTTAAAATAAAGCTTTGCAGACATATCGTTATTCATCTTTCAAAAATGTGTATTTCGTTTTTGTTAAAATTGAGTTACGACTGGAGTTACATTACCCAAACACATGCTCATAATCCATTCAAACAGGCATATCCGAATTTTATTCCAATTAAGTAATATTACATAAAAAAAAATTGACATAACCACTCTTATTTCGATGCGTCATTCTTATAAATGACAGTGATAACATATCCATCTAATAAATACACCTCACACTGCTTTTAAATCTAAAAATATCCATAGAAATAGGTAAGATTTTTTTAAATAATTTTTTAACAGTTAAAAATTCCACACAATTTATTAATATACAGTAGAACCTCGATTATCCAGATTTTCGATTATCCGGATTGTTTAAAATACAATACTTTTTAATACATTTTAATAAAAATATAACTATGGGAAAAAACTTTCTGCTGACATACCTTCAGCAAACACTTTCATTGACACATTGAAGGTGTTAGTGGAGAAGAAAGGATTTGACGATGAATTTATTTACAATGCTGACGAGACCGGTTTAAATTGGAAGAGACTACCCAACAAATCTTTAGCATCAAGGCGTGAAAATACTGTGCCAGGGTACATAACTAGTAAAGAATGTGTCACCATTATGGTGTGTGCCAATGCAGCAGGCAGACACAGACTCCCACTGCTTGTCATTGGGAAATCAAAAAACCCCAGATGCTTTAAAAATATCAGAAGTCTTCCGGTTGAATATGATCATCAGAAAAAAGCCTAGATGAATGGTGAAATTTTTAAACGATGGTACGAAAAGCAATTCATTCCAGAAGTGAAAAAATATCAAAACTCCATAGATAAAAGAGGAAAAACATTATTATTACTAGACAATGCACCGTCTCACCCATCTATAGAATGTTTAAACCAGATCGATGAAATGTTTATGGAAAAATTTCTTCCATCAAATGTCATGTCAGTAATACAACCGATAGATCAGGGTGTGATAGAAACAGTAAAACGCTTATATAGAAAACAGATGCTTCGACAATTATTACTAGCAGACAAAAATAATGAAGAAACAGTTATCAGCTTCCATAAGAAAATAAATTTAAAATACTGTTGCAGAGTTGGAATTCTATAGATGTATCAACTTTGAGAAAATCATGGAACAACATTTTGAAAAGACCATTAGTAAATTCCAGTAACACAGTAGAAAGTGGTATAGGAGAGAAGTGGCTTGAGAGCCAAGAAGAGTGTAACTCAGGACAACTTATATGTCTTAGAAGTATTCGCGATTTAGCAGCGTCAAAAAGAACAGCTAGCTTTAAGCGAAAATCGATAATTGAATTTCTTAATAAAAAATAATTTAATATTGGAGCTATATGTAAATCTAGACAAATAAAAATTATTCATACTGTATGTACATGTCTTTCACGGTCAATTATGATTTTTTTTATTATTATTTTTCCTTATCCGGACTACCTTCGTCCCCAATTAGTCCGGATAATCGAGGTTCTACTGTATTGTTTACTGTAAAATCAACAAATTCGAGATAAACCTCTTTGAAAGATGGAAGATGATATAAGATGACTTGACACATAATCTATTAATGAGCATTAAAAAGGAATAGAATAAATAATGTTGAATGTCTTGCAGCATACCATTACACTGCAATACATGAGGTTTTTTAAACATATTCAAAATTGTACAAAAACATTTATTTTATTTTAACGGGTGGGTTGGATCCTGGCTACAGAGAAGCGGTGGAATCATCTCCTTCATATGGTGGAAAATTTGTTTGTGGTGGTGGTAATATATTGGAAAAGGGATGTTTTGTATCCATAGTGGTGAAGTTTGTGTATATTATTATTACACAATTTAAACCTATAGATGAAATAGGCAAACCCGGGAAATGACAGATAAATTGTATTATATAACATATCAAGTAAAACATCACATAAGAATTGAAAATAATCAAACATTGTGAATTTTAAACACAATCATTTTTCGTAGAAATGAGGTGAATCATACTTATTTCAAAAATAAAACAAATTTGACAGTCACTGTGCGAATGTTGAAGAACTAGTCATGCAGCTGTCACTGAGGAGCAATACTTTTTTCAATTACTGAGTAAAGTCCTAGTAACAACTGAATTGAAAAATAAACCAACATTCATGTGTTAAACCTGTTAATTCCAAGAATAAATATTACAAGAGTAATATTTATTTCAGACTAACAAAATTTCATTGACAATGTGAGATATATGAAAATTACAGAAAGTCGTGAAGATTTATGATTAAAGTGGCAATGAATGAAATATGTTTTAAATTTTCCGATACACATAACCTGGCGCAGGTAAACTGCGCCTAAGAACGTGGTCAAAACACTCGGCGCTTCTAAAAATAGATTGAATCGAGAACAATGGTCTAAAAGAGGTTAAGAACGAACGATATTTGTTTTGGCGTTAGAAAACGGGCGTTAATATTTGATTATTCTAAATAACTCCCATCGAAAAATCGGCAAAATAAATCAAAACATTAAAAAGTTAAACACGTCACACTTTTCTCTGAATTTTCCAGAAACGCGTGCTAAATGCAAAAAGGAATAACTTTAAATTTATGCTTAAATTTTCAATATATTTACCTGTCAGAGCTTGCTGAGCTTAAAGTTTCACACTGATTAACCTGAGCTGCCATATTTCATACTGATAACAGCACTTTTTAGTTATAAAGAGACACGCAAAATATTTATTTATCACGCTTAAAAAACTCAGATCGAATAAAATTTTAAAATTAATCAATTTAAGTGTTAAAAATAAGAGTTGTTTAAAAAACGCAACCTGAATATGCAATACTAAAAATCTTTATCACTTAAACCGAAATCACGACACTTTGACAACGCAATTTTTTTGTTGATCTATGTCATAGATGTTAACCGTGTTCTATGTTGGGCTGTCATAAAAACTCAAAGGTTTTTGAAGCTTTTTGTTGACCACAGACAATATAAATAATATGTTTTAAATGTCTATGATTTAAAAAGTATGAAACCATCGCATCTTTTATCTATGAAATCATATATGATGTTTACAGTTTGTACGTCATTCATAATTTATTATTGTAGTCGTAGTATAATCACATCTGTTTTTATTACGGGATGCGGGAGGATGGTTACATGTATTTGTTTTGATAACGTTGTATTGTGAAACAAAAATCTATCCTCTATTGACAAGGTAAATATATTTAGTGAATTTTTATATTTTTATCGTCTCATATAACAGAGGAAGGTTAAGTGATTTAGGTCGTGATTGACGTTATGATAAGTTCTGTAGACATTTTATTTTTCATTAATTTAATTCTTTGTCTTTTAAAAAATGCATTTAAATTCCTCAGTAGGTTAAAAGTTTTATTTATCTTATCAGTTTTGCCTTTTACTTCTGTAGCACATAATCCTCTAAGAAATCCACGTAAACATTTTTACAATGATTCACATATACATACATTTTTATTACAATTCCAATGATTTGGAATTGTAATGAAAATTGATGTATAAGTGAATGGACCGATTTTTGGCCTGGCTTTGACCAAATATTTTATATTGTTTTTTTTACTAACATTCTTAAATTCCTCATTCATTCTTTTTGAGTGTCCAAACATAACAAATAGCACAACATATAAAATCCCAGACCAAAGTGGAGCTTCATTTTCAAATCTATTTAGGACAGTGGTGTAATTAAAAAAATAGGCTTAAATGTATTTATTTATTTCATGTGTGTGAGATGTATGAGAATATTAAGTACTGTATGGTTTTATCAATCAAGTGATTAAAACAAAATTGGTATCTTTCTTTATGAAAAAAGTCTTTGCTTCGCTTTATGACAATTTTCATTTTACAATGATTTGGTCCCTAATTCAACGTGTTAGCGGAGTACTACTGTATACATCGATAATGTTTTCACATGCTTTCGTAACACGCTTATGATTTTTAAAATTTATTTCTTGATGTGGTAGATTTTTAAATAGTGAAATAGGGTGTGGGCTTCTTAGGCTGCCATCTAACGTAGGACCCAATGCACCATATTGGCTGCATTGGCATAGAATCAGGAGGAGAAGCGACGTTTTACTGTTTATTGGAATTACCAAATAATTATGAATGGTTTAATTAATTCATTTCCAGACCTCTCTTCCACTTTTTCTACTTCTTATATCTTATCAGTTGACTGATAAGATAAAAGAAGTAGAGATTAAGAGATTGTGTATCATTTTGTAATTAATATAATACTCCTTTTCTTCAAAAAATTAAAAATGAATATTCCTGCCATAAATTTTTTAGGACTGTTAACTTAAACATATCTAGATTCTAGCATGCACCAGGCATGGGTTTAGATTATGCTGCTGATAATGATGCTGTAGAATTCGTAATCTGTAGAAGAATTTGAAATATGTAGAAGTACAATGGGCTGCATTGTCACAAGAGGTTGTATTTACGTAAAATGAAGACACTGTTTGGGGGGAAATATAACCTTTTAATAGCATTTTAGTGCAGAAAAGTATACTCGTGGCAGTTATTTTCTGCTCTTGAAAAATATTAGTGTTAGGAATTTCTTCTAGTTATTAAGTAAAGGGTTATTAATATTATTATATAAATTAATACCAGGATTATAATGTAATGGAACGCATACAGTCATTTCTGTTTCAAATGCAGATTTGCGCTATGTAGTTGAAAATTTTGACAGTTTAAGCAAAGATATGTATTTGGAGCACTGCGCAGCGTGAGCGAGATAAAGATTGAGTTTAGTTTGTTATTGTATTTAAAAAATTATATGGGACAGTGGACAGCTTTCTTTGTTTTTCTAGATTCTTCCGCTAAATGGTTCTATGATTGTTAATACATTAACATCACGAGTGGAATAAATCATATGCACTTAATACATAATATCAAATATATATCATTTAGATTTATTTGGCAGATTGTCTATTGTGTTGATGTGAAAATTGTAGCCATTTTAATGATACTTATTTAGAAATGGTGTATATGGTTGTCGTTTGTCTTGAAACATATTTTTTGTCATTGCTTTTAAAAGAGACACATTCTATCTTATAGCCAATTTCCTTTCATCAATCGTATGACAACCCCAAAAAAAATTACCAATGGCTGAGAAGAAAATTAATTTGTGACATTGTATATTATATGAATTTAAAAAAAGAAACAACATAACTGCCGCGATTAAGAATATTTGTTCAGTGTATGATGAAAGTGTCTTAAAAGCTCAAACGAGTCATATGCGGTTTAGTAAGTTTCGTTTGGGGAATTAATCACTGGAAGACGAGCCCTGCACTGGCAATTTATTTAAAATATTGAAATCTTTTATTTACGAAAAATGGCAATTACTTTCCCATCAACCTATTAGTTATGTAAAGCTTTTTTGATTGTATTAGATATGATTTTTTTTAAGTTTGAAGAAAACCTGTTCTGGAAAAAAGAGTTGACTTTCTGTTTGTAAAATGTGGTAAGAAAGTTGCATTTATATTAACTGCCTGCCTGGCTAGAACAAATGTTTTTTATTCACTTCAGGGTCAAAAACTGTAAAATAAATGGGTTTTTTTTAAATACACGCCAAAAACTTCTTTTTTTTCTTCTCAAAATTTGAGACATGCACTACTTTTAATTCATGGAATTAATAAATAAATTTGAATATTCCCTTCATTCAATTCTTCTTTACAAAAATATTTAATTTTTTTATAAAGCTTATCAGCAAAGAATGTAAAGATCACTCTAATATTAAAATCCTGGTTGGTTTTTATTGACAACATTTAATCAATATTAGAGAATCCAATTCCGAGCCAAAATTGCAATCCGGAATTAAAAAATGTTCATTTATCCATTAATGTTACATTTATCAAAAAGAATAAATACAATTTATGCAAGATATATATTTAAGTAAGGAATCTTAAACAAATAACATGGTAAATAAAATGCCCAAAGCAATAGCAAAATATAACTAACTGACTTACCATCACGCCGTTACTCCGCGGGGGTAGACAGAGGGGATAGAGTGCCACACTCTTCTGTCCTGACACACAATTCTCGCCTCATCTACATTCATACATCTTCTCATACAAGGTCACCCATTATTGAGCTGCACTATTTAGTCTTGATATATTTTCAATACCCCGAAAATAATCCATAATAATAATAAAGTTTTGGGATTATATGTACTAATCCCGGTAATCATAAATAGTATAAATTGGGCCGGGATTGGATTCCATAATCGACATGTATTTTTGAAAGTATCCCAATCCACAGATCTCAGCTTCAATTAATTTCTTGTTTATTAGTAATAAAGTCAACATTTTGAATCTGAACGTGTTTTTCTTTATCTGTGATATTTTTATTATTTTGCTTTTTTGCACATTTTCTTAAACTGCTCGGGTGCTCATTCGGTATCGATTGATCATTACTATTTATATTAGTAACATCCTCGGTGTTTGAATTGACTTCATCATTCGCTTCAAACTCTTCAATTTCGTAATGCAGTCGCTGGCTATTGGTGATTTTAACTTCCTCGAATTGCACGTCATCTTGTTTAGCTGGGGGCTGGCAACACAGCTCCATGTCTAAGCCCATCTCCTCCCCGTCTTGAAGCGTCTGTGGTAGATGCTGGTTGAGTGTTTCGGGCAATAAAAGGCTGGTGACGCCGCCAGCAACCAGCAGCACTCCCATTATAATGAGAGGTAGGACCATCATGTCATCACCCTAAATAAAGATATTCCGTTAAATATGCTCTAGATGAGTATCATGTATACGTATGTATGTATTAGGGCCGGTTATATGATCAGTGGTAACTTTTTACTATGGTAAAAAAAGTTTCACAGCTGTTTCAAAAGTTGTCTGTCACATTGATATTTTGAAAGTTGCAGTATTCGACAATTAATCATTCAATATCCCGCTATTTTAGTGATGATTTCGTTTAATATACATTAGCACATAATGTGAAAAAATTTTGCCACCAAAGTGACAGGTGACCAAAACGCACAGACGAATAAAGCAATAAAAATGTATGTTTCACTTTCAAAATACACTTTGTTATCTAACAATATGAGCAAAATCCGATGTGACTTTCAAAACCGGCTATGTTTTTTTTATTATAATAAAATACATATTTGGGTTCAAATTAATACAATAATTAAAGTAAATGTGAAGTAATGATTTTATTTTAGATGAATTTAATTAATCATATTTAAAAAAAAAAAAGTAATAATGCCTATTATGTGCGGCAGTTTTGCTTGATTTTCTAGAAATTTTGAATAAGTCTTATAGCGGATATTAAAAGTTAGTAACTCATATATTGTATATAATATCGCTACCATAATCATAATATTCTACTTCCTTATAATAGATAGTACAAAGATAAGTCTGCCTGTACTGGTTAAGAAAATCAATCCTTTTCTCTTCCTAGTTTGTCAGTTTCGGAGGCTTATGATAATTTTTATGTCTAAACCATCATATACGATACTTCTTTTGTTGTATTGATACGTCTTTCTTTTTCCCTTTTCAAGTGCTTCTGGTTTCTTTGAATGTTGCGAGATGACCGTTTGAGACAGTTTTTTAGATTAAAAAGTGTACTACACGATGAGACATTTCAATGTACTAGCACACATGTTTGTTGAATCTGTATTACCAAGTAGTTGACCAACGGGATGAAGATGGGCCCCAACATCCCTACTACGGAGCTGATGCTCATCCCGAGTCCTCTCACCACCGTGGGATACAGTTCAGAGGCCATCAGGGGCAGCACCACGAAAGATGACGATATCCCCATCTTTCCGACACAGTACAGCGTCAGGGTTATTGCGGTGTCTGAAAAGTTCATTTTAAATTTCTAATCACGAAAATGATCATACTTTTGATAAATATTTGGGATTGTCTGTTTTACATATAAATAATATTGGTCTTAAATTGAATAATTTAGAATCATTAAAAATAAATAAAGTGTGTAAAATTAACCAGAATATTATAAATAACCAACTAAATTTACCAAGTCTTAATCTAAAAACTTTTATAATAATTTTGTATCATTAAGTCAATATCAAAATCTTTCATCATCGTAATAATTTAAGTTGGGTTACTAGATTTATTTTGAAATAATAATTAGATTTTTAGAAACATTAGAATAACGTGTTATATTTTGGTTAGTTAATGTGATACCCTGACAAAGGAAATGGTATTTTCCTAAACCAGTTGGTGTATTAATTAAGTTGTTAAAAATCAAAGTTAAATAATCTATATACAAAAGAACCATATTAATTTGAATGTACAAATAATAAATTACATCTGGATTTTGTATTAGTATAATAAGTACTGCGTTTTCGAGGTGATTTCGCAAAATATGCCAAAATATGTTTGCTTTTCACGAAATTAGTGGCTTTTTTCATAACTTAAATTTTATTTTGGATTTTTATTTTATTATTTTATCTTGAATTTCTTATTAACGGGGTTCCACGTAATATGAATAAAATTTTTTTTAGTCCCTTGAACTTCGAATTAACGTGGTTTTACTATAGTAAACGATGTGTTAACTATTTGTGACTTCAACAGTCTTCGATTACAGCAAATATTATTTAATCGCTGTATGGTACACCATAGAGAAATTAAACACATTGTATAGAGATACAGTAGTGCTTTAGAAGTCAAATTGTTTGTGATAATGCATTTCCCCAGATAGGAAAAGGTTCGAATCTCGATAGCCCCTAAAATATTTTTTCGATAAATAAATTTTTTCTGTATATTTTTCTAGTTGATTCATTTAATTAGTATTAAAATTATAACATTTCTAGTTTTCTTCTGAAAACATATGTATTAATAATAATATAAATTATCATTCCAGAGTAGAATAAATTATTCAACATTATGCGGTCATGGTAGTATTAATAAATCACTGTGTAGTAATGAATATGGCTTTGTAAAAGGATTAGTGTGTCTATGTTCGCACAAGGTATTAGGCAATACAATTTTGTTTCTATTCCAAGTTTTAGTTATTCTTGGACTTTAATTAAATCAAAACACATTCAAGTTTTTATTTTGATAAAATTGAATTATTACCATTTTGAACTAAAAATGTTGCCAAACAGGCGGTTCCTCCTACGACCATACTGAGACACAGTGTCCAGCGCCGACCCAGTCTCTCCATGGCCGGCCACAGAAACAGATAGGTCGGTAGCTCCACAGCGCCCGCCAAGAAAAAATTCAAGAACTCGTCGCCGCCCAACACGGGGGCGTAGTAGGAAAGTCCGACGTATACACTGGTATTGGTGAACCAGATGAATGTTATGATGAGAGTTTTCTTCCGGAGGTTCGGGGTACGAAACAAGTCCATCACTCCGTACTGATAATCCTTGTATTTTTCCGCATCTTTTTTTATTTTGTCACTCTTGTATTTTCTCTTCAAGTGAGTCATGTAATTGGCTGGCAGCGTTTTGCCATTGATCCTGAAATTTATTTTCATTATTTAATTTTTATTTTTCTATTTTACTTTACTATCAACAGTGATACATTATTAGTCGCAAAATCTATCATTGTATGTGTTGCCTATCTCGATACGGACTCTGATCTAGTGAGGCGGGCAGGGAGGGAACCAATTAAAAGTTCACGTATTGAACAATGTTCTCTCTAATTTTGAATCACAGTGTGCGTGCACATAAATAATCTTCTGCACAATTTTAAAGACCAATGCTATTATTTGTGCACTGTGAGAAAATAAGAAAAGCATTACTATACCAGAATAAGGGTACCGGTAGGGCCTGGGGTGACCACGTTACTAATGAAGATGCATAAATAAGTCAAGATAACTAATAACGACTATCAAAGCTATATATTTTGAACACTTCTCTGCAATGAAAAATATATTTTACAACTCGTTATACAGGGGAAGATAGAAGGCAGCAGAAAGAGATTATCTTGGCTGTGTAAGTTCAGAAAATGGTTCAATTTCAAAATGTTGGTGATCTTATATAGGATAAATCAACACATTTCAGCACATGAAGAAGTATTGTTAGACATTGTATACGCGCTATATTTTTTTATGAGCAATATGATGCTAACTCATGTGCATGCGGCAATCGCACACTTGAGGGAACATTGATACTAAATAAATAAATATTTTGCATGATAATCGCCTTCCCACGTACATTCCGATATGTTCTCATTTTAACTTGATAATTTATCGATAACCAGTTTCCTGCACAGAAAATACATTTTTAATTTGCCCCGAAGCCAAAACCTTTTGAACAAAAATACTATCTTATTCGAAAAATTTAATAAATAAACAATAATAAAAATAAAATTATGTAGATGCATAGCGTGCTTATTTTAAAAATATATATACATATTTACGTGTTCGAGCAGTCACCCGATAAAAATTCATTCAAACTGAATTTATGATTATGATAAATACACCCCCTACAGAGATTTTTTTCTCCTTTATAAAAGATAAATTTTAACATTATATTCTTTATTACTAACTTTATTAACTATCTTTATTATAAAATTAGGATTAATTTATAGATTTGTGCCCACTTACAGGGACCAGACCTTCGCTAGCCAAAACATACTTAACAATACTTGAATATGTCCAAGAACACACAATTACTGGATTTTCACCTACAAAGGCACTGTTATTAAACAAATAATACAAATATCTCTTAGAGACGAAGCTATTTTTTTATATTTAATGGAAAATATGTGGAAGTATGGGTAATTACAGGGCTTACGACCTGTCTTCGACCGGCTTTAGTGATCACTTTATATAAATATAACGTTCACCATTCTGACCAGTCAATCTCCATATCTATCAAATTTTAAAAAGTTGTATATATGTTAATATGTGGACTCGCTTCGAGTACCACTACACTATTGCCATCAATAAATATGAAAAATAGCTTTGTCTCTATGAGATATCTATTATTTGTTCAAAACATACTTCTTTTATAGACAATTATATCAAATGGTCAAAATAACAAATATTATTTAAAAAAATAATAATAACCTCGCTATCTTATTGAGGATGACTTGTGCCTCTTGGAACCGCCCATTAGCCAGTAGCCATCGAGGGCTCTCGGGCATAGCCTTCCAGAAGAGAAACAGACTTAGAAAAGGCAGCGTGGTAGCCAGGGCCAAGCGTCGCCACTCTCGCACCATGTACACCACCACTGACAGCAGCACGAGGCCCAGCGAGTAAGCAATATTGGACAGGATGGTGCAGAGAGTGCGTTGCTTGGGGCCCACAAGCTCAATTGCTAAAATCATTTGTAACTCATGAATATGTTATTTTCTGCATCTTTAGAACCATTACAATTTTTAAATAAAACTAAGTATGCATCGTAAATGAGTGTAGTTACATTTCATAAAATTGCAAACCCTAATACGTTTAGTATGTTCAAAGTTTTATAAACTCTCAGTTTCATTTAACTTTGTGCGGCGTTAACTTTTTGCCAGTATGATGAGAACTAACTTTGAAAAAATGATAATCAATTTTTACTTTACCCAAAACATACGGCGTTGCTAGAATTGCGGGCACTGTAAAACCAACTCCGATCCGAAATATTACCCAACTGACATAATTCTGCGCAAATGCAGTGGCAATACCGAATACGCA
Source organism: Eubasilissa splendida (assembly GCA_031772225.1). Lineage (NCBI taxonomy): Eukaryota > Metazoa > Arthropoda > Insecta > Trichoptera > Phryganeidae > Eubasilissa > Eubasilissa splendida. The sequence goes on along the minus strand of CM062854.1, from coordinate 2,472,197 downwards.
CTGGATCATGAGGTAAATGAAAAAGGATGGTCGCCGTCCAAGAGTATCTTGGAGGTATCCGAATATGTAATTTCCGACTAAACCTCCGACACCCAGGAGGACTAGACCCAGGGTTCCATAGTAGTCTTTTTGGCAAGTCAAGTCCCACTGTAAAAATAAAACTTTTTTAAGTTAATACAATTAATGCTTTCATTTATTTAAATTTTAAACTAATGAAATTTTCATCTTTCTGGACTTAATCTTATAAATTAACTTAATTAAAATGTAGATTGAATAATATTTATACATAGTTTCTATTTTATTGACCTCTCAGTATACACTAATAGAACACTATGTGAGTCACCTAATAGAAATTCCAGTTCTAGTTCTGCCAGCGGCACATTCCTCTCGTTATCTACTCATCAGTATGTGCACTGACAGTGTGCACACATGTATTCCCATAACCCTCGTCCTTACAAAAGACTGTTACACAACAGAAGTTTGTAAGTATGCGTTAGCTTCAATAAAAGAAATATGTATAAATACACACATTCTTTGAAATTGTGGTAAAAATGGGAGCATATTTAGAATACCCAACCAACCCTCATTAATCTCAGTCGATCACTAGTATTCAACGGTGAAGCTCCCGACAAATGTACATTTATGTACATATATGGGAGAAAAATACAATATTCTTGACCGTATTCTTTTTTCTCTTCACCTTATCTCACTCGGATCCTGGAAACCTTTGCCCCAGCTTCACTTCTTGAGCATCTCACAAAACTTTATTTGCCGTTAATACAACAGAAGAATATCACAGAGGATTTGCCGGCACTGCCAAGCAAATGCCTTCAATAATATATTTTCAGTCATCCAAAAGATGTGTAAGATCCTTCAATCTCTGAATGTTACTCCAGCTATTCCTTTTAATCTTGAATCTCTGTGGAAGAATCCTAGCTGACTGATCATTTTTCTTGTTTCTAATGCCATTTTGTTTAGTTTATTAATATTATTTATATTACAGTAAAACCCCGTTTATTCGAAGTTGAGGGGATCGAAAGTCAAGAAAAAAGTTCGAATAACGATTTAGAATAATGAATATAAAAATGTCAAAAATTCGATTCTTTTTTACATACTAACTTTTTTCATAACAACTTGAAGTAATTGTATTACACCTATATCCACACATTTAAAAATAACAAACAAGTTGTCAAAATACAGTGTAAACAAATCACAATATTACTTTTTAAAAAACACGATTATAATGGACTATCTTTTCGCGCTATTTTTAATAACGACATAATAGTCGAACTTGTCAATCCGCCATTTCTTTGCTGAAGTTAGCGGCAAAAGTTTCTAGCGCTTTTAAAACTTTTATTTTGTTGTGGTCGCGGCGATATTTGGCACTCGCCTTTCAACGCTGAAGTCTTTCTGTCACCATGTTCAATATTGTCGACAACCTCATTAATGGGGTCGCGTATTTTTCTGTTAATTAATTTTGGATAATATTTTTTGTCAATCTCTTGTATTAATTCGATTTTTTATCAACTATCGACGTTTTGTACGAGTTTCGCATTAATGCTATTATCGAGAATATAAAATTATCAATCTAAATCATAAAAATGTTTTAATTTAAATTTAATGAAATACGGTTAAGTCTAAGGAACACAAACCATGCATTCGCGAATTTCAAAATGTCTAACACGTAAGTATTAGAGATTAGTAGTAAATAGTTTTCTTTACATATAAAACAATGGCAATAAAATAATTAACAAGATACGAGAAAATCTGAGAAACGCTAACTACACATTCTTTAAAATGCTTTGACACTAAACTTAAATAGAAAGAGAAATGTCTGTATTAAAATTAACACAAATTAAATAATTAATAAAACACGGAAAAGTCTGAGGAACTCAACTGCGTACTACTAGCTTTTGTACAAACGCTACGTAAACAAAAATAATAATACGGGACAGAAGATTGTCAACACTGACATTTACAGCTAGCAGCTGGGAGAACTAGAGAACTGCGTTACCTATAAGGACGCAAAGATAATATTTGCTATCCTTTTCTAAAGTAAAGAAAACGAGCGAGAGAAAGAAGTATGTGACCTTAATTTAATGCGTCTCGGTAAGGAAAATAAATATTTCCAATCGAGGACGCACAAGATATATTTATACTGAGAGTGAGTGAGAAAATAAACAATGCGAATTAACTTTATGCGTCGTGAATCGGTATAGGGGCGGAACTACCCATTTACTGGTCAGGTACATCGCGTAGCGCATGTGTATTTCCATATTGCTGACATCTGACAAATAAAATCGAATTTGCGAGAAATAGATCGAAAAATTCATCTGATAGGTTCCAAAAATAGCTTGGAATAACGATATTCGATTTATAAATACAATTTGGTATGAAAACTTTCCAGAGGGACCACATTCTGCTCTAAAACTACGACTTACGGCGGATTTCGAATAAACGTTCTTCGAATTAACGGGATTTTACTGTACTTCTTTTAATCCATTGTTTGAGTATATCTTAAATGTGTTATGTAATTAATTGTAAAGTAATGTGAATTATGTAATAAATTAGATTTAATTGACTTTTGTTACTTTTGCTGGTGAAATGTTCATAAGCTTCAGAATATAATCAGTGCTTATGCATATTTTTGTGTAATTTTCTGAGTGATTTTTTTACTTAGTTTAGGTTTAGTAAGGCACTACATTTGATGTGACAAGACAATTGATTGTATGAGAGTATGGCTCTTGTGAATATTGAAACTTACCTCTGTCACAACTGTCTTTTCATACACACTTTTGTCATATCTCCAGCCGTTCTTGCAATCCATCCTGTCCCTAGTGTTGGGAAGATTGTCACTTATTTCACTGAGAGAACTATAGTTATCTGCAAGCTCTTTGTAGTTGAGGCTGTACATCTGACATTCAGAAAAATGCATCTCTCCGTCGCGAATCTCCCGAGGTATACTAAAAGAGATATTTTAAATTCATTATATATTTGTAATTTTACACTTATAAACCGGTACCACAGTTTTATTTTGACGTTTGCCCAAATAATTCAATTAAATGGAAGTATAATTGTAATATTGTTTATTAAAAAATAATTTTATGTATATTAAGTGCATTAACCGCTAGGAGTTTTTAGTATATCCTTGCACAAGACGCTCGTGAACCAGCGGAAAAGCATCTAGTGAGACGATTTGTGAATCTAGCTATCATGTAAAAAAATATTCTATGCTTGTTTTAGTTTATACAACTCTTAATATTAGCCATATAAAATTTATAGTAATTTTTAATGATCCTATGTATAATTCACACCTGTATAGCGTGACTTCTAATTCTTTGCTTAATCTTATATATATATATATATATATACACATATTACTTTCTTACATACTTATTTCTCTTGCAGTCGTCAACCTGAACAGATTAATTTTTACATTATGTCATTGTTAGGTCGATACTAGGTAGGTAGGTAGCAGGCTTGTCTAGTTGTGCAATGCATTTTAAAAATTTGTCATCAATTTTCTTTTTTGCCTTTTTTTTGGAAAATTGTTATTCTTTTGTAAAGTGTAATTGTATTCAATATTCAATTGTATATGCAATTAATAAATAAATAAATCAAATTAAAAATATAAGGATTAATAAAATATTTCTTTGATAACATATTTTTACAAGATTAGACATTTAAGATTGAACGTCAATATGCAATCCAAAATTTATCATGTTACTTGTTTGGATTACTTTGTAATTCGTTGTCTTTGTTTAGATGCTAAGTAATTAATATTTTATACTCTTACATAGATTTGGATCTTTCTCGATTGCATATGTTACAATATTCTCTTAAAACATTTACCCGGACCTCTCGCTCTACTATTTCATTCCGCCTTACAATATTTTTTTATAACAGTAGACATGTTAATATTAAAAAAATAATTTACCTAATATTTTTAACTAGTTGCGTATTATAGTCCCATCTCTCAAATTCCGGAACTCTGCACCAATGGTCAGGTCTCGCCGCCATGAAGAGCTGCACGTATGCGTGAAAACCGCATGGCAATACAGCCGGCAGCAAAACCAAATAAATAACCAGCTTTTGATACTTTCCAAATTCACCTACGTCTGTCAAAATCGTATCGAAATCCATAGCGCAAGCTCATTCAAACCTTCCAGCGCCGCATGCTCAAAAGGAACGAACCGGTTGTGTGTTGACACTGAGTGACTGATGGAGACTGTAAGTGCTGCGTGGTCCTTAGAATTGTGAATAATTGAATAGAATGTACTAAATTCAATTAAGGAATCCGGCTGTTAATTGATAGAAATTGTCATGTCAAATTGGCCTGTAGAGGACATTCTAAATTATTGTGCCGTAATGAGGAAATGAAATTATGAAGGTGAGGCCGCTGTAAAAACCTAGAAGTGTCGCAGGGATTTTGAAACATTAATAAGTAGTAATTGTATTATTTTTTTAAACAACGTGATAATGATATCCCACCAGGTGTTGCAACAGAATGTCTGGTATATGTAACATAACATTTATGCGAGGGAAGAGGCAAACAGTTCTGATATTTATGTATCTTTCCTAAAGAGCCATCTTATCGGTGTAAGAAAACCTTTTTCTTGTCTCATTTTGTCCTACAATTCATGACGTTCCTTTGAAGTTGGAATTATTTATATTATATGCTGTATTACAAATAAAAGTAAAAAATTGAAATATTGAATGAAAGGGTATATTTTGTAAGTACTGTGATACCTTGGTATACGTCTGCTTTGGTACAAGTCCAACTTGGTCCAAAAATACAAAATTTTTTGTTTGGTATACGACCCTTGTTTGGCGACTTCTTGTGTGCTTCAAATGGTATGCATTTACGTCCTCGGTCTCGTTCGTCTGAATTTGGAGAGTGGGCATCTCTGCCAAGACTGTCCACGAGCATCAGTATGACTGTTTCTATCATTCAGTGAACAACGCGTGCTATAACTCTATAATTTTTTCACAATTATTTTTGTCTGGAATGACCAGATAATGTCACATTTCCGAAATATCCTGAGGAGAAGGTAGAAGAAAATTTCTTTGTACAGTACTTAAACGTCAAACCTGATGATCTTCAACCTGTTAAATTATATTTATTTTATTGCTTTTGTATTTATATATTTTAGTATTAAGCAGTGTTTAGTGTATTATATACAACCCCATTAATGTAATATGTCAATAACAATATGATTTTTTTTCGTGAGAACGAATTAATAATTTTCCCTTTATTTCTTATGGGAAAAATTTGTTTGGTATATGTCCTGTTTGGTATAAGTTCAAAGATTTGTAACGGATTAAGGACATATACCGAGGTACCACTGTATTTTCTCATGCTACTTATCACGCAATCCAAAAATTAATAATTATCAATTATTTTTAAAGTATGCATAGCGTATATAGATGATAGAGAGATTCTGAATGTGACAAGTATTGCTAAAAAATGTGTACATTATATGTGGGTTAAGTGATGGTGTTTAAAAGACGATAAATGGAGTGGTTATCAATATATACGAAGATGGATTGAAAAGTTTCCGGAATGACAATGAAAATAAAATAAGTCTGATTCAAGTTGTATTTTATTTTTCAACATAATCCTCTCATAGCTCATCATGTTTGGTCTAATTTTACTCCAGGTTCTCAATTTCCTCTTGGAAGTGACTTTTTTTAGGTCAGAGCCGACCCTGCATTATACAATGGCACTGCCTCATTGCTAAATAAATACATATATAAATCTCATTTCAAATTGTCTACCTTGAAAATATGAGAGATCTATTTTGATGGGTTAAATACAACCTCTAATAGGTATTTAAGAAGTATCAAACACTTGTGAAAAAAACAAAATACCATTAAAATAATATATTTAAGTAATTGTATACATAAATTACAATATAAATTAATAATTACAACACTGTTTACAAACACATTCTGTTTCAAGATATAACATTTTATTACGGAATCGTTTTTTGGAAACATCAAAGGTTTCAAATTTTATTAGGATTTTTTTATATATAATATAATTAATATTATATAAAGAATTATCTTAATCAAATTTTTACATTATATTTGTTATAATAAACTTTTTGAAAATTGTGATAAATTTATTTATTTATCTGATACATGTAATATACCAATAACATAACCTAAAATCCATCTGCTACTCTTTCAATTTAGAAGTACTGATTATTCTTTTTACATCAGCCATAAAATATTGATACTACTGTCTTAATGTTCTTATTGAAAATTTTAGTTTTACTTTCTGCCATATCAGTTAAAAATTACACTACAAGAAAAAATATATTATAATAATTATCATGTTGAGTACACAAAAAAAAATTTACCACTATTTAAAGTGTTGATTACATTTATGACAGAATAAAGAAATAAGGAAAAAATGTAAAGCTGATCATAGTACAGTGATTACGATTAAAAAAGGATCTCTTAGGTGGTTTGGTCATATGGAATGGATAAATGAGGAGAGAATGGTAAGAAAGATATATGACGCAAGTGTTAATGGCACCAGAAATAGAGGACGTCTGCGGAAGAACTTGGTACGACCAGGTAAACCAGATACTGGTCCTGTTATCACAATAACCAGCAATCTTGTATGAATGTGGATGAGGCGAGAATTGTGTATCAAGACAGAAAAGGGACTGCGGGCAAACGGTGTGATGTTAAGTTAGTTAGATAGATTACTTACTAGATACCATCATTTTATAGATGCAGATAAAGTGGATGCCCCACTTTTCCATCACGTAATTCTCGCCTCATTCACATTCATGCATCTTCAAGCGCATGCTCGTTAACAAATTAAAAACACTAAAAGAAACAATAACATGGGCCAGAAAATTATTTAAATACATGTAGTTTTTTAAGATTTGCAAAATCAACTTTGTGGTTAAAATCTACATTGGTAAAACAGGTTGAAATTTTAACATAAGAATCAAGGAGCATTTGAGATGTTTGAATAGTAATGGTTTTTCAAAATTTTCCAATCATTTGTTAGAAAATGATCAGACTTTTGATAAAACTTTAGGATTGTCTATTTTACATATAAACAATGTTAGTCTTAAATTGAATAATTTAAAATCATTAGAAATAAATAAAGCGTGTAAAACTAACCAAAATATTAGAAACAACCAACTAAATTTAACCACAAGTACTATTCTAAATTTTTTTCATAAAAAATATTTTAATAATTTTACATCAAGTAACAATTTAAGTTAGGTACTAAATTTATTTTTAAAGATTCTGTTAAAGAAACAATATAACATGTTTTTGATTAGTTGATGGCATCCTGAAAAAGAAAAAGATATTTTTCGAAACCGGTTAATGTATTTAATTCATTAAGTGGTTAATAAAACAAAGTTAACAATAAAAAAAAATATATAGAGTTTTTAGAAAACAAGTTTTGGAAAGAAACCTTTTATATTTTTGTGAGCTGCATATTATAATTAGTTTATAAGTTGTCTTACTGGTATATCAACATTTTCATTACATCATATAATAACTGTCTTCCTTGTGCTGAATAAAATTCTTCTAATTGTGTTTCAAGATTTGATACCAGTCGGGGTCCAGTTTGCTCTTGCTTTCTGGCCTGCCGCTCTTGTTGTTGTAGTGGAACTCGCTAATACCCCAACCCTTGACTCCGTTGACGGTAAACTTGGCGAAGCGCTCCACCATCCTTGCGTCCCAGTGGGAACTAACAAAGTGCTGGGATTGGTGGACGACATCAACCTAAAATTTTATTTGAAGATTGTTAATACATATAATATATCACAGTTCAATTCTTTTACATGTACACTTTGTAGTATTCCTTACTGTATATTTTAATTTTATTTCTTCAATTGGCAAAAAGTAGTTTACCTGAACCGTGTATATTTTTTCCGCTGCCTTGAATTGGAAAGCGTAGTCGGTTGGTGGCGTGCCATGTTCTCCGTGCTTATAAAGTTCTAAATCGCACCATTCTATAGGGTAGTTTACACCGTGTTCAGGAGAATATAAAACTCCAACTTCGAATCTAGAATATAAAATATTTACTTAATCAATCGATACATTTACCAAAAAATACTTGTCTAAATCCCGTAGTAGTCGAAGGATTTTTTTAAATAATTTTTATAATGATTGTGGTGTATGTAATTTTGTTTGAATGTCTTTGAAAATTTAATTATTTAATCTAACTTACGTTGTCGCTGTACACGGTTGACAGATGACTCCAATGGAGATTTTGTATCCGTCCGCCAAGAAAATGTGATGGAAAGCGTAGCGATGCATCAGCTCCCAATCTCGTTTGTGTCCTGCATAATTGGTATATGAACATGAGAATATTTTATATTATTAACACTTATTTAGAACAAACTCCTTTTTTCTTCCAAAAGTTGTCTTTTTTTTGTTACAATCTTACAAATGAAACACAATTATATTAATATTTTTTAACATTAAATACTGTTATATATACATATGCGTCAACACCTACTTATTGGCTTAAAACTTTTGGTCAGAATTTTACATTTGAAGGGCTCATTTTTCGTAGCGTAATAATACACATTATTCACTCCTTACCATAACTGTGATCCCTGAACGAATCCATACTGAGTTCATAACTTTCTCTGCCAACTGTAAATTTAGCCTTCATAATGCCAAATTGTTCATAGTGAGATTGATGGGCTCTGTAATTTTTATTTGAATTTATTAAATATCTGATTAAAGACAGGATGGTGACATACTTGCACCTAGAAAGCACTTTCATTCCAAGTTCTAATTTACACTAATCATATTTTATCTTTCCCTAACACTTTAATCGTGCATTTACTTTATAAAATTTATTGCAACAAATTTCAATTCTATGTTAGATAGGAGTTAAATCAGTGTGGAATTTGTAATATAATTTATGTACAGTAAAACTCAGTTAATTCGTAACTCACACATTTCACAGTAACATAAAATATATTTATTTAAAAACGCGTTAGTTTATTGCGTTCGCGATTTTGTGCGCGCCGCCACTGTCGACATCGTGATTTGCATACTGAAACATGATGACTCGCCATTATTTCAGCTTCTTACGTGTCGAAATTTTTATCAAATAACGTATTTCTCTTTAATAAGAAAGGTCACATAACGCAACAAAATCAAGCACATTAATTTGATTGACGATAGAAATCACCTTAACCATCAAAATTTGAATATTTAAAATGCGCATTAAAAATAATTAAAAATTTTTAAATCTTCATGTCTTGCTGGCCTTGATAGTTGAAGCTTATTATTTTTCTGCGATTTTTCAAGTTCGAACCCAGAGAGGTATTCGGTATTTGATTTTTTCTGTCAATTTTATCTTTGATATCAATTTTTTGTCAGTTTTCAAAATAAGCTCCAATTTTCCAAATGGTCAAGGATTTATACGAATTACAAGGTGTTAGTGCCATCTTAGAGAACGAATTATTAAAAAAAAAAAAAAAAGGAAAATATGTTAACGCATTTAAATACAAAAGATTTAGTTTTTTCAGTACCTACATACGCAAATCGCAACGTTTCACAAACATAGGAACTAGATCAAGTAATTCAATGAAAACATTATTTTAATAATAACAAATCTTATAATATTTGATGTGCATGTGGCAAAACTCAGTTCGGCATCTGTCACGCCAGCACGCCATTTTTACGATAAGGAACGGCATTGTGATTGGCCGATAGGCAGGGCTAGTTGCAGATGTTCACGAAGGAATGAAGGTCAAATGCGTAGTCGCGCGAGTAGGGATTTAAAAACATTTCCACATATGTATGCGGACAAATTATTTACTTCGGGTATCAAAAACGCTACTGCGAATAATCAGATTTTGCAAATTATCAGTAGAAATTAGTAAGAAATGTTATTTTCAGGGCAAAATTTTTAAAAAAGTAATGTAGTTTGTTTTCTGGAAAGCTTTGGTGGTTAAAAGTTATACAGATTGATTTTCAAATTTGTCTACTTGTCTATGTTCTTTTCTTCTGAGAACCATCTAAAGGCAGTTTAATACTGTTAACATATATTTCAATACAGTTATAGTAAAATTAAATACTCACACTATGTTTCTAACATTTATTTAATTATTTTGTTTTTTACCGCTAAAAAAATTATAGCTATACTTTTTACTGGCATGTGGAAATACCTCATATAATTCTGCCTAGATGTAAGAAGAAAAATCAACAGGTTTTAATTTTGAATACCTATGAGTTCCCAAGTATAATACAAGGCATAGCCAATAATGAATGATTAACCAGTAGAATCAAATCCAACTATTTGTTCTTTTATATTAATACAATGAATTTTAGAAGAAAAATAAATTAAATATTTTACACTTTTAAGTCCTTGAGGTACTGGCTCGTCCACGGCTCCCGGGCGATGGAGCGTGCAATGACCTTTGGGTTCAAGTCCGTGTCGTAATCAAAATATTTACTTGTGGCTGTCCATTCTCCCTCGAATGAGACGTCCAGCATGACACTCGGATCTGACTGGTACCTATTAAAGTTGGCAATGTTGTAATGTAGATTCATTTGAAATATTTATTTTTAAATGTACAAAATATAAATAGCAGTTTAATTTACCACATTTTCCCATTGTATGAGACGTTCCACCTCTTCATAGGCTCCACTGGAGTGAGCAGCAGTCCCTCGGCACCAAATTCATTTATTTTAGCTCCAAACAATACTGTGTCGGGAATCTTCTCACTGCACAGAACACCCTTACCAGGAATCTGATACATATGGGAAAAGTGTTTCACAATAAATATTGATAAAATGGATATAAATTTTGCATATTTGAGAAATATTACAATTCTTCATTAAAACATAAATATATTTATACAAGTTTCACTTAACCGGTTAAACTTCCAAGGCCAAAAATTATTTAAAAAAAAATATATATTTTAACATTTTGAAAACCTAAAAAATATATAGTTGGCTCGGGGAAAATATTTGATTAGAATATATGTTTATGTCGGTCAAGTGAGTCTCGTATTGTACTCTTTCTGTACTCCTGAGCCGATGATATATTAGGATTAATTAATTTGATTGAATAATTGTTTGGAAGATGAAGTAATGTTGCATTACTAACAACGATGTAGAAGAGTCCTCCTATGATGCCCATTTGTCTCCTCTCGCAGCCGGCTGCCACGTAGAATCCTTCGCTGTTGGCTGAGATGAAAAATGCTGCATCGAAGGCCTGAAATATAAACAAAAATATTTACCATATTTTCTGAACAATAATAATTGTGCTAAAAGCAAATAATTATCAACAATCACAAATTATGAGTTTTCAGTAATCACATAAAATGTAATATGATTTCTTCTGGATTATTTTGTCGTAAGTGATATTTATTAATGTTCGTAATGTTCTTTAGACATTTTGCAGCAGCACATGATACTTGTGTGCATCATATTTTTAGTGATAGAAGTATATTGACTCTCTTTACTGTTTTATTTATTTCTGCTGCATAGTGGCCGCCATATGGTATCGTAGCGGCTATAACATTAGTACTCGGTGATAGTGGATTGCTTTCTGTTAGTGAAACAGTATTAATGTAGATAATTATAATTATGATATAACTATAATTTCCCTTTCTATTATCAACAACAGTGTGAATAATATCTTCTTTCGTATTAATTGAAGAACTGTATTCTTGTCAGTGCGAAGCTCGCCGCGCGACTCTGTCCAGGAATTGTCTGTAGGTGTCTGCATTCACCTTGTTCATTATTTGATGAATGTATTTTTGTTGAATAATATCATCTGTTTATACTTTTCAGTTTTGTATGATTAAACACATGAATCACGTATCACCAGTAGGGATGCCATTCAATGAAAATATTTATTATTAAGTCATCCTGAATACTTAACCGTGTTAAATTGTTTTTAGAATTCACGTTAATATAATATTTATTTTTCCAGATCCACTTCAAGAGAAGATATTGTTATGGAAGATTCGGAATTAAGTCAAAGTTGTAATGCTTCAGGAGTGTCATGTTCCTCTTTATCTTTTTTTAAACAAAATAACATAGACTCGAAGGTCAATAAAGTAGTTTCTCATAATACCAATGATGCTCATTCTTCATTATCCTCCTTGATGCAGACTCATTTAGCGAAGGCCAAGAAAAAATACCATTGCGATACTAACACAACTCTTAGTGTCTCGCAACATTCTTCATTGTCTCCTTTAATGCAGAATCATTTGGACTCAAACGCCAAGATAGACGATTCTTGTAATACTGACAAAGCTCCTAATGCCTCGCGATATTCTTCATTGTCTACTTTAATGCAGAATCATTTGGACTCGAAGACAAAGAAAGAAGATTCTTGTAATATTGACAAAGTTCCTAGTACCTCGCAATATTCTTCATTGTCTTCTTTAATGCAATATCATATGGACTCAAAAGCCGAGAAAGAAGATTATTGTAATACCGACAAAGCTCCTAGTGCCTCGCAATATTCTTCGTTGTCTTCTTTAATGCAGAATCATTTGGAATCAAAGGGCAAGATAGTAGATTCTTGCAGTACTAATAGAAATGGTGTCAAAAATCTTACTGGGGCTTCATTAATCGCATTAGCAAATCAATATATGCCAGATCACTTATCGAAAAGCCCCTCAAAAATTTCTATGTTTAATCAGACAGAAGGAAATATTAAAAATGTTTCCAATATATTAGAAGAAAATAAAAATAGTGATCTTGAGAGTTTAGTTTCAAAATTACAGATTCAAACACTGCTTGGGAGTGAGCCGCTAGAAGAGGAGGACGAAGATGATTGGGTGATTGATCTCTCTGACGCAATCATAAAAACTGACATCACTTCCAAAGAAAAAAAGCCTCATATTAAATCACCCGTTAAGTTTTCGGTACCAGAATTTATCGAATGTGATGTGGAAATTTTGCCACCGATTGTTGACGAAAGACCGAAACTACCGTGCTTGTTTTTCAATCCGGAGGTTCAGATATCAAGAACAAGGAAAAGAGCATCCTACAAGAAAATGTCGACAATGGGTAAAGTTATTTGTATAAACCCTACAACCTTAAGAGTACCTCATATAGAATTGAAATATTATGACCCTCTGAACACTGTGAAAGTGTTCAAGTTTGATAGTCTTTCTCCGGATGAAGTGATATTAAAGAATTTGAAAGAGAAGAAGGGTGTTGTAAGCCGAAGAACATTTTTAGAGCCATGATTATTTTTTGTTTATTCTCGGATTTTACAACCATTAACAGTATTTTGTGCACATTTTTCTTCTTCATTATGACATTCATTTGTCAATCTAATCATCACGACAGTTTTCAACAATACGAAACAATGTTGGTAGCGTCCAAAAATGAAACCAAAATATCCTCAGAAAACATTGCACAGAAAACAAGTTTTATATTTTTATCCCATTGATTTGATTTTAATGTTTTATAATAATCGATTTTTTAATTTTTAATTTAATAATTTTACATGTATGCAATAAATAATGAATTCATAAAATTTGTGAAGTGTTTTTATAATAATAATAATAGTAAAAGACATTATTTTTAGACGAGTTCATCACAAATATTCATCACAAATATTCTCCTCGGGTTGTGAAATGATATCGCAATAAATCTTATTAAATAAATATTTTTATATGATTCTACTAATTTTCTTTTTATTTATTAGGTTGATGCATAATTATCCACTGTTTTTTTCGCGATGCATTGTTTATTGAATTTAACGTTTAATTGACATTTGTCATAACATAATTCTTTACTAGTTAGATTAGAAAATTAAAATGCGCATCGAAAACCATACACATATACGCCACATTATGCTATACCACTTGAAGAAAGGGTGGAAATCTGCTGAAACATTTTGGGTTCTCAACAATCTTTTTGGCGAAGGAACGATTAGCGAAAGGGCATACCGAGAGTGGCTTGTTCGCTTCAAAGCTGGTGATACCAGCTTAGATGACAAGTTAGGAAAGGGTCGATTTTTAGATTTTGATGACCAAGTTCTTCTGGCGGTTGTGGAAGAGGACGGAAGTTGCATCACTAGAACACTGGCTGAAAACTTCAACATCGATCAGTCCACGATTGTTTGTCATCTCAGAAAACTAGGCGAGGTGTGGAAACGAGGCGCACAAGCTCTCAGACAACAATAAGGCCGACTGAGTCCAAATTTTACAAAATAATACAATATAATTTATCAATATTTAAACATTTTTAAAAAACGGCAGGTAATTTATGCATCAAACTTAATACTAATTTAAATGTTTTGATATAGTACAAATTTTTTAAATATAGAGCAATTGAACAATATTCTAGTGTTATTCTTCTCTCATGTCATTTTTTGAAACCCCTCAGCGTCTTTTCTGTACTTACCACATCACTGTACACGGTAATTGTTAGGAAAGCCGGCACACAATTATGCGCGCCGTGATGGGATCTAATTATAAAAAATATATATTAATTACAAAAAACTTTAGTATTGTAACATTACTCATGATTAAATCTGCCAGATTACCTTAATAATAGGCACAAGGGTTTCTGTAGGTGAGTTAGTATTGGGTAGGCTGACATATGTTTCGTAATGCCATATCCGCATTCAATTTTTTTTATCAGCAGTAGTTTTTTTCTACAGCCAAATGAGAGTAACCAGAAAATGAAGGTGTGTACAGAAGAATTGTGTCCCGCTTTCTTGGAATAGTTAATAACAGCAATGTGACAAATTTTCATAAGAAATTAGTAATTATCAGAATAAACTATGTATGTTAAATAAAATAGTTTGTTTACTGTTTCCGAGATAAATTTGTGGAACTCCATAGAAAATAGTTTGTGTTCATGTTACTTTATCAGTACCATAATTGAATGGAATGTACTGTTTTATTTGTACTTAAGTTTAGTTGCAGTAATGATATATAATATCTTACTTTGGCGTGATCGGACAGTGGCTGTGCGACATCCATATCCTCCGGGTTACTATGAGATTTGATACCTTGGCCTGCCCGTGTCTTCGGTTTTGGTTCATCATCAGTAACTTGCCCTGTCCACTGGGAAAAAAGTGGTTTGTGAACTTTTATTGCTTTTAAAATAGTTTTGAATGATTGAAATATTTGAAAAATGCCATTTCTGTAATTGATTTGAATGTCTCTGAAATTAAATTTTATTTGGCAATACATAAGTAAAGCAGTCAGGCATAATGTTAATTGGCAAATTTTACAAAAATATCAATGTTTTAACAATTGGTTTGCAGATTCTGTCAAGAATTAATATATAGCTCGTGTGAGCTAGATTCGATTACTGGTGGGTATATTCAAAAGTCAACACTTGAAGGATACCACTCTGAAGCTTAGTAACGCCGTACCCATTGTTACAGTCGGCATCTTTACACTATATGTGGGGTTTGTTATTGTGTGCGTGACACTGACATGATACATCATCTACCTAATCTGACATGCCACGCCACGATCCGTTTACAGATCTCATTTTTATCACATTAGCACTGATGTTTATTATAATGTGAGGATGTAATTAAATCATTACAAACCACAGCTTTTACAGAGTATGTGCATTATTGAGTGAATAAATATAAAACAATATGTTTATCTCAGTTTGGGGATCAAACAAACAAAATGGTGTCATGTGCCACATGTATTTTTTTGTTTGTTTAAAATATGTACTAATTAAATTGCTAGTATAGTTAGACCCACCTTTCTGTAATAAAATATGAGCAGAAATATAACATATTTCACCGGGTACCATTTACCAGGTCTTGAATAAATTCCAAAAATCGGTTCTGGATCTTTGATTTTGCTATAACAATAAGCCACCAACCCGAGCAGCGCACAAAAAACCAAAAAAATCATTGTTTAAATTGTTTCCAAACTATCACAGTTGAAGCTGTACACTTTTTAGCGGCATTGCGGCAATATTTATGAGACAGTACAGTAGGTAAAGAAAGATATGTTATCTACTGAGCGGTGTATCACATATTCCATGCAGATTGAGCCTTATCAACTTGATATATTGACGTCCAGAATACCACTTAATATGAGATTAATAATAATTTCATTAAAATAATACAGCAGTCGCCAGCCAGGTGGTCTTGCAGCTGTAGATTATATCACTTTATTTACTTACTCATTTTTACTAAATTCTTTGATAGCAAAAATTACAAAGATTATATACACAGGTGTAAGATCATACACCTAATATTTTACAGGTAGGGTAGAGATACCTGAAAATGTTCAAGTTGTATGTGAAAATTAATTTTATTGTAATACATTTTGGATCAATAATAGATTAATTATTTTTTTAGAGAAAGCAAACATGTTGGTTGACATTATAATTACATAATAGGATGTTTAGTTTTAAACCACTTTATTATGTACATACACTAAAGTCAATTAGTTTCAGTTGGACCCAACCTTCTTCATGACAATATAGTACAGTAAATCCTCGTTAAAACGAACCCCGCTGTATCGAAAAATGACGTATATCGAAATATTTTTCAAAATTAATTCCTTCAATCAATTTTTCATACAAAAATTAATTTACATAAAGAAATTAATTATAACAAATTTTTTTGTCCCGTACGAAAAAATACTGATAGTTTTACGTAAATATATAATGAAAAAATTTTTTTTTACAACGAACTGTATTTTTATTTGTTAACTTTGTTTCATTAAACACTCATTGAGTTTAAATAGGATGTGATCCTGAAGAAGAAAATTGTATTTTTCGAAACCGGTAGATGTATTTAAACTGAAAAAAAATAAAAATAATGTATTTTAACCACAAAGTTAATTTTGCTAATTTTAAAAGGAAATATATTTCGACCGTTTACGGTCATGTTTGTCAGTTGTTTTATTGCCTTGGTGTAGCGGGCCGGTCAGCGCGGGGCGGCCCGCCATGCCCTTGTAAAACTTATATTTGGGATCATAATAGGCCCTTATAAAGCCATTTGGCATAATCTCCACGTTGTCCAAGGTTGGATTTATTGCCGATTGTCTAAATAGGTTAGAATGGCACGTTTCCCATGCTCTAAAGCGTACACGTGTTCACACCTCTAAAAACGGGTCTTATCTAGACCAGCTGGAGAAAATAAAAACCCCCCGAAATCGCAATTGGCACGTTACACTTTAGGGTACACACGCGTCAACTTTGTGTATGGTTTGTATTATATCGCCCGCAAAGCTCGAGATGCCTACAATTCTGCACATTATTATCTTCAATCTTCACTTTTTATCTTCATTATCATCATCAACTTATATCATTTTTTACATTATAACTAAAAATTTACATCGATTTCAATGAACGGTAATATTGAGTAACGACATTTTCGTTAATGTGTTTATTTGACAATTATTTTCGTGTTTGTTTACCGACATTTATATGTACTAGCATTCCGTAATTTATTTTTTAATATTTTGTGGAACCCTAAATTGGCTTCAGGTCATGATAGTTCCCGCAAAATTTTAACCCTCGACAAAAAACTATAATTCTGAATTCTTCTCTACAATTTAAAGAAATAGGAAAATCGATTAACTGATGCAAACTCTCAATGCTTATAGCGCTCTACAATTAAACACAGTTAAAATTGAATGTTGTTTTATATTTGCATGACATTTTGGAATTTCCAAAAATATCCCCGAACTTGTATTGTTTCGAAAAATGTTTTATTATACTTAATTATTATCCATTTGCTTATCTGTTGAAACAACAAAACTAAATATATTATTCAGAGTTTTCTTCGTACAGAAAATCCTTCCTTGTTTGCAGAATGTTATATCCCATATTAAACTGACAATGGGTGTCTTGTTTGTGAAACTTACAAACTTTTTTAAAGCCACGCACATTTATTTCTATATTAGGAATTTTTATTTTGTTATATGTGGGAATTCGTTTTTACAATTTTTTTTTTTTTGGTCCCTTGGATTTCACAATAACGAAGTTTTACTATTCATATATAGACTAACCTAAGTAAAGATATTTAAATAGGAGCATTTATTAATTCTAATCATACTTTTAATAAGAATACAGGGGCACAAGTGTTACATAAAAATAGAGTAGGTTTAGGTAGAATTTAGTAGCATTAGAAATTAATAAATCACTCAATAATAATAGCCAGATAAATTGATTCAATATTAAAGTTGTTCCCGTGTAATCCCTACCCATCTCTCCCACCGCCTACCTGATACTCTATCCCACTCTGATATGCTGTCACTCTGTCTTCTTAACCTTCTATTTAAATATTTGTAAGGTTAGTCTATAATATATTGTCTTGAAGAAGGTTGGGTCTAACTGAAACTAGTCGACTTTAGTGTATGTACATGATAAAGTGGTTTAAAATGTAACATTATATTATTTAATTATGTCAACTCACAACTTTAAAAATTTAATTAATCTATTATTGTTATATTTTAATGGATGGCAGAGTTTGCTCGTCAACCCTTTTGAAAATTGTATGCGTTTGTCCCACGTATTCTTTCTCGTAGTCTTGGCCTTTCCGATTGATTTCTACTAAAGTATTATTGTTTTAGATAATATTTTTGTTTTTTCAAGTTAAACATAATATTTGAAATAATTGATTTATATATTAAAGAAGTTTTAAACCATTCTGTGCTCTTTGCAATATAGGATGCAGCTTCAAGTGATATTTATTTGTTCTCTACTGGCTGTAGACACTATGTCTGTTGCACTCGGGAAAATGTAACACGAAAGGACAGTTACAATCACTTTATTGTCTGTGTATATTCTCCATACCACTCTTCCAGGTAGGAAAATAAATAAATCTCCCGAGTTTTACCTCTTGTCAACTCCTGCTTGAATAGCGAGTTTCCAGTCACCTGTCCTTGTACAACGAATATAATTGAGAAGTAACGTACCAATGTTGGTGGTAACAAAAATAAAACAATGACAAATACTTGCACCATGTGGTGACCACACGTTTAATTAATTTTTTTGGCCTGCATCAGGTAGTACAGGTTAAAAATAGCAATTCAGCGAACCTGGCACAGTCGATACCGCAATGAGGATGAAAGGCTTTTAACAGTAAAAAGTTTGTCACAACATTCAGAAGTAAAGAAAGAAATTTTGACCAATAAAATATTTATTATCATAAAATTGACAGAAGATTCAGAAATAATAACAATAATTATTTAAATTGGGATCTCATCCAACAACTAACAGTGTACTCTGGACTGGTGTAGAATGTTCAAAGGGTTACAATAATAAACAACAACTCAACATTGCTTTTGTTTGTCCAACAGGAAAACTGTTATTTAGCAAAAATACAAAAACTACCCATCTCTCCTCGAGTACTCAAAAAGGCCATCGATCAACTAAATAAACGGTATTCATTAAATAAATAAAATCAAATTTAAATTATCAGTCATTAAGTTATTTTTGGGTGGTCGCCGAGATATCCAAAATTATTACTTATTGGATTAGTTTCCACTTAAAAGTAAGATCTTAACATATTCACATTTTCTTTGAAAGTATTTATTTACAAGTTGGGATTTTCGTTATATGAATACACATCAATATTTTATTTAATACCCATAAATTAAAATAATAAAAAAAAATGGAATGAAAATATATTTTATAGCACACTGTATGGTTGGTATACTTTCTAGCCAGAGGGCACGTTCTATACATACACGAGTCTGTTGTAAATAAAATGTTCTTTATATCAATTGTCCTGCGACTGAAATCTTAAATAATTAATTTTAACTCATTGAAAAAACTAGAAAAATGTACAGGCTATGTTGATGTTTCAATATAATAGGAGGGTTAACTATTTTTTACAATTACATTTTCAATAAGCGCTCACATAGGTGATAAAAAAAAGCCCGTTTTTAAATTTTGAAAATAGGCAGCCCGCCTTTTTCAGTTGGGGGATGGAATCTCACCACTGGCAACCCGACATATTAAAAATGTTAGCTTGAGAATAGTAAGATGTGATTTAATGTTCATACTTTTATTTAAAAAACTGAAAACAAACAGACAAAATTTATGACAATACATACACTGAAAAAAGGCATTTTTTTGCATATGGCAACTTTATTATTTCTAAAACAAAATTAAAGATATCAATATTGAATAATACTGTTTCTTCTTTTTTATTATAGATACACGTTACTTTATTAATTTTGGTGAAATTCAACTTACTGAGAGTGCGTGTTTGTCCAAACAATGTGTTATTATAATTTTTAAAAATACACCAAACAATGTGTTATTATAATTTTAAAGAATACACCAAACAGTTTGTTAATTTTTAAACATTATCAAGAAAGGCAATTCGCCAAATAGTAATAAAAATATATATTTCAATATCTGACCTTATTATTAATGTTTTCTTTTTACATTTCTACACGCGTGTGCTAATTAATACAGGGTACATATGGGAAATATTCTCACTAATCGTACAGGATAGCGCTGTGTCGGTTGCTCCTCCATCACACAGCTACAGGGTAACACGCATTGTTTGTACACAGCGGTACGAAACTTTCAGAATTTAACAAATGAATATAGATATTTAATAACCTCTTTAATAAACAATTCTTCCGCAAAAAAAAGGAATGTTAAAAAATCAGATTGTTTCAACTCAATAATAAGCAGACCTGGCTGTATCATATCATATTTATTACATCTCTTCATTTAAATAAGTAATACTGAATAAAATAATTTAAATTTTATAAAATACATTAAGGTTTTATTTAACCATATAAATCCCAAAGCGTACTATAGATACTGGGGTATTTTAAAATATATATATTTGAAATATTCTACTGTTCCCATTTGGTTGAAAATCAGAGATCGAGAAAGAGGCAAAAGATGGTGCCGGCGATATTGCTGACTCATATATTTTATATTGTGTTAATATTTAATATCAATTAATTTATAATTAATAGAACTCATTTTACAATTTTATTGTTGACTATATATTATAAGAGGTCTGTGAAATTAAATGTTATAATCGATTTGCTTTCATTTGATGGATGGAGGACATACAAAATATAATGTTCCACTGTCGTCTGAGTGCAGCTACACTGACACTTCAGACCCCACACTGTTCAATTACTAATGGTAAAATATAAATGAAATATTTATTGTTAATGTATTAATAAACATTGAGAGCAACTACTTTTATAACACTTTACAATTGCATAAAATGGATACGACTATTGCAGACGGTATATCTTATAAGCCTGCTAACCGATATGAATTTTGACAAAATGTTTTCATGACTTAAGTTTTTTTTAAGTGATTTTTTTATATCAGTCATAAGCGAGTAGTCTTTTGATACATTTTCAGTGAGGTAATACATTCGGTTTCCTCGATCAGGATGGGGCCAGTAAATTGGTATTCAATGGATGGTTTTATACTATCATAGATTTTTACAGCCATCAGATAACAGTTCCTTCTGGATAAATCTACCGTGGGCCAGTTTTTATCGTAGACAATACTGCGGGCCACATTTTAATGGCTGTAACAATACTGGCCCTGCAATGCGACTCTAAGCATATGATATAAAAAAATCATTTTTCCATAAGAAACTACAGTATGTATTAGTAATCAGTGTAGTTTGAATAGTTTGTGACATGAAAATATGTATAGTTAACTTACTGACAGAATTAGGTAAACGTAAAATGATTTATTTTTAAATCTTAAGCACACTTAAATTGTATTTTTGATGATTTTATAAATAATGAATTACGTAAAATAGATATAACATAAAATAATAATAGAAAAAAGTACTACTTCTTAAAATGTAATCGACCAACTCTGCTGTAAGCCGATGATTAGTTTTGTCAAAACTCATACACGGACTAGCGATGTTTTAGTTTCAATAGCGACCATATAACTATGTGAATGTTACATATTGGGTCTTCAATCCCTAGATGCGCCGATAATAGTCAGGATGTAGAGGAAGATGTTAATGACGTCCAGATACAGGTTCAGAGCTGCGAAGATGTACTCCTCGGGCGAAATTGAGTATTTGTGCTTACCCCCCATCATCAGTTGGGTATCGTACACCAGATATATGGAGAAGATGAAAGCACCGAGCGAGGCATAGACCAAGGTGATGGTTTTGCCAGGGAAGAAGATGGCGATAATACCGAAGAGAAGCAGAATGACCATAGCAGCCAGGAGTATACCGCCAAACTTGGTGAAATCATATTTGGTTTGGAAGGCAAACAGAGTCAGGGAAAGGCAGACGCCTGCCGTTATACCCACAGCGAGAAGTACCTGAAATTTATTGATCCAGTCATGAAAACAAACTTAGGAAATTATTATCACGAATCATAAAAAAAGCAGACACCGGTTTAAGTTGTAAATAAATTGATTTGCCATTACCTCCATGCTTTGGAAGCTGGAAGCGGCCATTCCGAGCATGAAGGCCTCGGCGAGGGTAAATAGAGATAGAAAGATGAAGTTCATGGGAGAGGTGCGACGCACGCTGGTGCAGCACGCCATGGAGATGAGGGTCACAAACATTACAGCCAGTGCGATCCACCTGTAACACAGCAGTTTATTGACAATTCAGAACAATTTGATGAACAGTTTAAGTAATAGAGAAAAATCGCACTCGTTTACTTAAAATTATTTTAATTTGTATATTTTAAAGTATATGACTTTATATATTTGACAATTTATTTAAGAAGTCCCGGAACATAATTCAGCCCTGAATAATTCACTTTACTACCAAGACAGTTTGGAATGGTTATATTGAAATAATACTCGTGCAGTGGAGATTTAAACAGTTCCTCGCACGGTGGAGTGACATTGGCGAGTGCTATCTTGAGATGCAAGTTGTAACAAATAACATATCTCGGAAAATATTTACTACATTTTGCCTCAAAAGAATGACAAATACTATATTAAAAAAATAAAAATTAACAAAACGTGTGGAATTATTTTTAATTCAAAGCAAAGAAACTTGCATTATAGTAATAATTTACTATTATTCTTAAAGTCACTTTTAAATACACACCGGACCACTGCGGCTTGAGGGGACAATTCAACCTTGCACTGTATTCCTATAAACAGGCAATTTAAAAAAAATATATATATTAAGGCAGCTATTATTTAAAACTAAGTTTTGTGTTAAAAACTAAATAATATTTTAATCGGTCCTGTATTTTGTATTTTGGTGTCATATCGCTGACTTGAGCGGCTGCCGCGTGACATAAAATCATCACTGTAACTATTTTGTGCTGATAAAATATTTTTTCACGCACATTGTTCTATAACATAAATTAATATTGTTCAAATATTCAACAAAATAAGTTACAAATTTTGTAAATTTGTTTATTTTACAAATAGCATTTTCTTGAACATATAAAACATTTAGAAAGAGTGTGGCGCTCTATCCTCTCTGCCTACCCCCGCGGAAAACGGCGTGATGATAAGTTAGTTAATCTTTTAAACATAACAAATTACTATGTAATTATGAAATAAAGATCACAAAACAGCAGTGGGTGTTTATAAATCAGTCACATTAAACAAAAGCAACAAACAAATCTGACACAATAATTTTCAATGTAGAACATTTGATCGGTTTTATATTCCATCTATTGGATTGTGAAATTTACAGGATTTACATAAATAATATTTTCCTTAAAAAAATCTTTCTTTGCAAGAATGTTTAATGCATATTTATTAATTATTATTACACACGCCCTGCCCTATTCAGACATTAACATAATTTGTAAAAATAACTGAAAATTTAATCAGAAGTGCAATACACAAAAAGAAAAAAATTACATAATGTCAGCATGTCCTTTCACAATCAAAATTAAAAATAAATACAAAATCTGAAGTAAAGCAATCTATACGTCACCACTGAATTGAGACACAAAAAATTGTAATAATGAATGAGGAATATGGAAAATTAATGGTTCTGAGTTTTTGGAAACACTGTTTTTAATAAGGTTATTGACAGGCTACTGGGAAATGAGAACTATGTACAATTATGTTTAATACAAATTAAATGTATTAATTAGAAAGACATACATATAAGATCAATTTTGTTAAAAAATATTGTTGATGCTACCGGGATTCGAACCTGGATCTCTTTCAATCCGGGGAACGTGCATTAACTGATTATGCTATACTAACACAGCGCTTTGACAATAAAAATGTACACTTTTCAAATTAATACATCGATCGTTCCATTATTTGAAAGCCTTCTTTATTTTTACGGAATCTCAAATACCTTTGAGTAATCCACAATAGGAGACGCCAGAATGAATAATTCATCTTTATTACATTTTGGACACATTCTATAATATAATGATATATTATTATGTGTCGGGGTCCACGATTGCAATGCTAAAAATGTTTAAATATGCAAAATTAAACATATACAGTGGAGCATATTCGTCATTAATCCTTTCCTGGGGGCCTGACCAATATTGAAACAGTTTTTCCCATAACAAATAAATGAAATTCATTTAATTCGTTCCCAGGCCCCAAAAACAGTACACAAATGAATAAATTTTATGTCAAAACTTTACCTTTATTGTACTGAGACATGATGGTAGAAGCGGAAGAGGAGGAACGTTACTAATATTTAGAAAGAGATAATTTAAACATCAGGTAACTCTAATTCTGGTGATGGCTTTCATTTGCCGATGATTCAGTAGCACACGTTTTAACAAAGAACTTGCCCAATGTTGCCTGTTTTTTAAAACTTTCATGAAGTAATCAATCATATTACCGTTGAATCCATTTATGTTTTGGTTGACTATGACAACATTTGGGTGCCACTTTTTGACCATATTCTGCGTTTTGGCCCAGTTAGCATAGCCCGGTGGTGGAAGTGAAAATATTAACGAATATGGAAACATTTGTTTGTTATCAAAATATGACAAATATAGAGGTTCTACTGTACATTGCAAAGTAAAGATAATGATGTGCATCATCCTTAGGAATGAATGTATGAGGTGCAGTGTAATGTTGTTTTATTGAATAGATAAGATATAATACAACCTCTGATTAATTTGACATGCTATTAAAAATAAGAAAAATCCACTCACCACAAGGCCGGATGCGTCCTGATGTAAAATTTAGTTTTTTCATGGAGAAGGCAGAGAGCGACAAAACCGAAAGTGACCAAGAGTTGACACATGAGTATAGCATATACCTGTAATGATAAGAATTAATAAAGCAATTCAAATAATACATTACAACATTATTAACTTTATTAATTCATTGTTTTGGTAATTCGTTCAGATACATCTGAAGTTGAACTCTTTGCTTCATAACTAACTTTTGACAATTGAAATCAGAAAAGTTCTTGACGATTTATGTTGAGTCCATAATTGAACTTGAAAAAAACTTTTCTAAATAATCGGTTATAGTAGATTGTTTTTCGTGCCATTTTTAATAACGATGTACTCCACGAAGCTTGTCGACATATGCCATTTAGTCTGCTGTACCCGTAAAGTAGTTAGTAACTGTTTCCAGCGCTTTTAAAACATCACTTTGTGATGGGCGCAGCGGAACTTCGCACTATGCGACATCTTGCTCTTTATCTTCTTCATTCTATGCTTCCACAGTCGACAAGTGAAGATGTTGCAAAATCACACATTTGGAGTATTCATTTCCAGTGTGTTATAAGCTGTACAAGCTGTCCAATGTTAACAGCACAAAATGATTTTCCGCTGCTATTAGCCGCTGAAATCTTATCAACCAAGAATTAAAATTATCTCTGGTTATTCATGCTTTTTGATTATATTCGTAATGGACTGATAAGGTTCTTTTATCTAGATTTTTAAATAGGTGAGGTTTTTCAAATTTTCCTATTATTGTTGGTGTTAACATTTCTCCAATGATGCTGGTGCAAAGACAGCTGTAAGTTTTTCTTTACTCCTCTTCCTTCCGTAACATTTCTCTCCTTTCAATGCTAAGGTTCATGTTGAAAATATTTAAAAATATTAATTAGATGTATTAATTAGAAAGATATACATATAAAATCAATTTTCTAGAAAAATATTGCTGTTGCGCTACCGGGATTCGAACCTGGATCTCTTTCCAATTCAGGGAAGGTGCATTATCCAACTATGCTACAGTACTTTTAATGACAAATTTTCAAACCCATATGTTACACTTTTCAAATGAATACATCTATCGTTCCATTATTTGAAAGCCATCTACTTTGTTTTTACGGAATCTCAAATACCTTCGAGTAAATTTTTTCGATAAAATTGATTTTATATGTATATCTTTCTATTTAATACATTTAATTAGTATTTAAAATATCACAGACCGTCTGTTCTGAACAATTACAACTTCACAATAAGAATGTGTTCTCCTTAATAAAATATTTTTAGGCTCATATTCATTTAAGACAATCTTTTTGTCGTTAAGCCATCTGCTAATTCTTCCTTGTATACTCTTTGACCATCACCACAGATTGCTAACAACGCAATGTTAAATTGTTGTTTAAATCGACTTAGCCAACCATTTGATGTGATGAAAACGTGAATATTAATTTGATTGGCTATCGATTTGGCTTTTTCAATTAAGATCGGACCGGATATTTGCCACGCGAGCTAGATTGAAGTAATCAAAAAGTTTCTCCTCCATTTCTTCGTATCGTGCTTTGCGAAGTCGCTGACGCTGACCATTGTTCTTGCATCTGATAAAAGTGTCTTCTACTTTTTTTTCTGTTTTTTATGTTGTCGATAATGGAATTGCGTATTTTTTATCTTCAATAATATTTTTTTGTCACTCTCTTATGTTAATTAATTTGTTTAGCAAGTGTTAGCGTTTAGTATGAATATCTCACCGGTGTCATATTGAATGGACAATGTAAATTTCAAGAAAAAAAAAATTATTATAGTAAAAATCACAAAAATGTTTTAATTTAATACGAAAGTCAGAGAAAAACAAACCGCGCACTCAGAATTTCAAAATGTCTGACACGTAAGCATTAGAGAAATACAAATAATTGTCTTTATAAATAAACCAATGGCGTTTGTGTAACAACATGTCCAATAACACAAATAAATATTGTTTTCACAATAGAAACCAAAAATAATGATTGTAATATGGAACGGACTTGCAACTTGTAATATTATGAGGGCGCAAGAATAATTTTTGTTATATTTTGAAAGAAAGCAAACACATTGTGGCTTGACATTATAATTCAATTAAATAATGTTTTAGTTTTAAACCACTTTATTATGCACATATACTATATATATATAATGTAATAGGTTTACGCCTTAACAATTTAGAAGCATTAGAAATTAATAAATCGCTTAATAATAATAGCCTGATACTAAATAACCAAATAAATCTATCCAATAGTCCGATATTAAAGTTGTTCCCAGGCAATCCCCACCCACTACCTGATACTCTGTCCCACTCTGATATACTGTTGCTCTGTCTTCTTAACCTCCTATTTAAATATCTGAGAGATACGAGAAGATATACGAGAAAAAAATGCGAGCTAAGTTTGTGCATCATGGTATGGAAGAGAAAGATTTAAAATTTGAGGACGTATAAGGTACATTTGTTATCTTTTTTTAGTATACTGAAAGAGTGAGAAAACGAACAATGCAAATTAATATTGTACATCGTGAATCGGTAAAGGGGTAGGTACTACTCTTAACGATGAACTTTGAACAGGCTTGCCGTAGCGCGTGTACTTTAGTTAGCTACGTATTAATCTTTTCTCGTTAACTTGTAATGCGTATTTTCCAGATTTGCGGACATTTATTTGACAAAAAAAAATACAAATTAGGTGAAAAATAGATCGACAAATTCATTTGATAGAGTCCAAAAATAACTTTGATATTTGATTAACAGGTACAATTTAGTATGAAAATCTTCCGAAGGGACCGCATTCTGCTCCAAAAATTTTGACTTGCAGCAAATTTCGAATAAACTGAATTTTACTGCATCTTACCTTACTAAATGTTTTAGTTTCAAGTCATTATAGCGTTCAATAATGGTGTGAGCACTGCACCGATGCCCATTGAATAAAATTATAGTACAGTAAAACCGCGATATAACGAAACCCGATATAGCGAAAAATGACGTATATCAAAAAAAAAATCGAAATTTAGTCCCTAAAACCAATTTTTCATACAAAAATGCATTTATATAACGAAATCCCGTTAATATTTATAACAAAATCATTTTTGTCCCGTACGAAAAAATGCCAATACATTTACGTAAATTTATAACGAAATAAAAAAATGTTAAAAGATGAAAATATTATTTCGCACTTCAAAGCCGCGCCGCTGCATCTGCCGTATGCGAACGGAAACGCCGCGCACAGCCTTTTCGGCGGTGCGCGGCGGTCTGCCGACAAGGTAGTAAAACAATTCAAACTTCTTCTTGGGTTCATAGTATCATATTTTGAAGTGGTTGCCGCCGTTACCGGTAAGTACCTTCGTCATTTATATACGACTCATTTTATAAAAATGCCGCGATTCAACTGTCAAATTTTTATTTTTGAATTATTTTTTATGTTTCATGCCCAAAACTATGTTTGAAGCGGCTCTACATTTAAACACAATTAAAATATTGTTTTGTGTTTGCAATATTCTGGAATTTACAAAAATATCTTCCAATTAGTGTTGAATAGGTTCTGTTCTTAATTTAATTCCTTTGATTATCCATTTGCTTATCTGTTTTAATAACAAAACTACTAAAAATATGTAGGTATTCAGTTCCCTATGGCCTTTTTCCTTCTTTGTTTGCAGAATTTGCGATCTTTTTTGAAGCCGCGCGACATTTTTTTGCGACGGCGCGTAACATATAGTAAGATTTTTTTTATTTATTTCGTTATATGTGGGAATTCGTTATTACGAATTTTTATTTTTTGGTCCCTTGGATTTCGTTATATCGCAGTTTTACTGTACTTGTAACTTTTATATAATACACTTCTTTAATTGAAATATAATAACATTTTAAACATACCAATTATTTTGCTATTATTTATTAAAAAAAATAATAATCCATTTATGACATCTTACAATAGATTTAACTAGATATTAAAATCTGCCATTGTGATATTGTTTTTATTTCTTTTCATAAATTGATTACATCAACAAACATAGAAGATTTTTTATTGGAGTATATTGCGATACTGCCTTAATAGAAAGTTATAAATAATAGCATTTTAGAAAATTTTATAGGTGGTACGCTGGTGGACTGTAATATATAAGAATGTCATTAGGTTATTTAGTATCTTTGTAGACACCAACGAAGAAGAAATGTATATATAAAAAAAAAACATTATATGCAAGAGTGGTACGATACATGTGTCTGAGACATGTAACACTTTATTCTTTTTCAATTATTTGATAAAGGGTTTTTAAAAAGTTAAAAGAATTGTGTTCAGTCACTTGTATAACTGTGTTCTAAAAATATTAATAATGCAGCAAAACATTATAATGGATCATACCTTGCGTATGAAAGCGAGGCGAATGGACTTGTCCGTGAAGTCAAACCCTTTGACCTCTCCATCTTCCACATTTTCCATGTTGGGTCCGTCCCCATATGCAGGCTGACCTCCAGGGTAGCCTCCCCCTTGCGGCAGGTAGCCGCCGCCGCCGCCTGGAGGAATATAGCCTCCACTCTAGAATGAGAAAAAAAGTTATTTATTATAGAACAAATTTGAAAATATCTACAAGGGGTACATATTTATTTTAAATAATTATTGGAGATGGAAGTGATCGTACCGATTTATGCATCATGACAATCGTCCACAAATGCTCCGTGTTGAAGAATCTTTTGGTGTCTTATTCAGGTCTGTCACGCCTCTACTTTATTATTCCCAACTAGTGTACCCGTGCGACATCATTGACAATCTCAAATGTCAGCCAGAATAGCATTTTTTATTAATCAGCTAAATAGAATAATTCAAGACCCAACTCACACGTACCAACCTAATTTTGTGGTGTTTTAAAGTGATTTGATATAAACCATGATTGGTAACTAAGATTTGTTAACTGTTGAGGTTTACTTTCTAGTGTACTAGTCAGTCCTCTTAAGAATTATGTTAGCCAATCACCAATCAGCATTACAATCAAACAAAATCACAGTAACAATAACGATTTAACCATCACTAATTATTATGGTCCAATATTAAATTAATGCGAGTTTAAAGAGAATGAAAAATTCAATCCCTACTGTGTAGATGCTTACACAAACAATATTATGATGGATATATTTAAAAAAATATATATTTTCAGGCTAAATTATTTGAGATTTTGTGAAAAAATCTCAAATAACCATTGTTCCCTCTCGACAGTGTTTCCTCTGCAAATTGCTAATGCTAATGTCAGGCTGGTACCGGATCAATAAAACAAATATCCACAATCGCTGCGGTCAGTTGCACTATACCTGATTGGGATAACCCGGGTTTATGAATCCCGTCGGGGGTGGTCCTGGATATCCTGGCTGCGGAGGGTATCCGGGCTGAGGATATCCTCCCGGTGGGGGGTAACCGCCTTGAGGCGGCGGGTATCCGCCTTGGGGGGGTGGGTATCCGGGGTTGTTGGGGTAGGCTCCGAACCCAGGCTGACCTTGGGCTGGAATAATTTATTCAACAATCACCAAATGGAAACAGACACCTTTAACATAAACGGATATGACATCGTCAAGATCAGCCATTCAACTGCATTATGTGTGCTTCTCCAATTACATCTGCACTAAAACTTTACGAGCTATTATAAATAAGAGGACATAACTTCATTTTAATGTTATTTCTACAAATATAATGGTCAAGTGGAAGTTTTAAAGTACAATAAAATCCATATATAGAGTTGACAAGAGTGAGAAATTCACATCAAGTTTTCCAAGAAATATCTGTTATAATAAACAAGCGAAGTCCAAAAGTAAATATTTTAAATATAGAAATCCTCCTTCACAATTCACAAGTTTTCACTAGACAAGATTGACAAAAACAATAACAAATAATTAAATTAATTTCTAACTACTACAAGTGGGCAAAAAAAATGAAGTCAGTGCATTTACTTTCAAATAATATGTGTCATTAACTGTGTCTGTAATTTATCACGGTATTATTGCAAAGGGATGTATAGAAAAAAATAATCTGTTCAGCACATGTATTCCCTTTGTCTTTCTTTAGATCCTATTGCAATATTATATTATTTTTAAAAATAATAAAAATCAACTTTATGATTACAACATACACTTTTGTCCCATTGTAAATCTTGATTAAATAAATACAATATTTTGAATGGAAAAAAGCATTTTTTATAATTATGATTATCATAGAATAACATTGAGGCACACAGTTTGTTTTGATTAAATGATTTCATGACACCTAAGATAGTGCATATTTCAAGAACATATGAAATATGGTTTATGTAAATGTTAAAATGATATTAATGATCACAGTGAAATATCAGTAAATGAAAAACCAGTACTAATTGGTGATGTTAGAGATGATAGTGGAGAACTAATTTCATTAAAAACTGATACTGAAAACATTACAAATTAAATCCACAGTGAAATACAATCACTAACAAAACATAGGGGCTACACTTTGCTTTATTTTAAGGAACGAAGAAAGATACTTGAACAATTTTCAAGAAACGCTTTGAAATGGTGGGATTATAACCTAGTGTGAATCTGATTTCAGCTAGTGATCCATTATATGACATGACATGAAGAATGATTTATTTTGCTTAAAAAGCATATTGATTAAAATAAATATTTAAAACATTAATTAATTAGATTAAGGTGCATGATATGAGGTGTTTCGGAAAGTTCTGTCGTATTTAAAGTAAAAAATAGTTTTATTGAACACAATATGGCAAACAATGCCAACACTGTCAGATATACATGGCAGATTAGCCCAGAAAACTGTACACAAAAGATTCTGAATGGCCGTGAAAATCTGAGAACAACAATATATTTATACATAAATCAGTCTCAAATATATTTTACAATGTTGGTAACAACCCTCTCTTATCTAGCTTGTAGCCTGTCAATGCCCTCGCTGCAGAACCTGTTATCTTTTGATTGAAGAAATTCACCAGTAGCCTTTATAAGGCGGTTATTAAACATTTTTTATTTAAGGGGCTACTTTCAATGATAATTCATATTTTCACATTTTTTTGTCGTTTAAACAATTGGTTGTCAATTTGTCCCAAGTCCCAGGCACCAACCGGCGTAATTGTGAATCGGCGTAAATCGAACCGGCGCAAAACGACGTTTACCTGTACAAGTATTTATGGCAGTCAGTCCAAAAACAAAACACAAGTTCTTACACACTGCATTCTCATTGTTATTATTTTCAATATCGTAAATGCACTTTATCAAGTGACATTTTGCCATCTATAAGCTGAATATATATAATATAATAAGTGTATTTTGATTAGATGGGATTATCTAGTAAGTAAGTACACTGTATTTTTTTTACACTTATTATTAGAAGAAAAATTTGATAGAACTTTCCGAAACACCTAATATTTGCACAAATTGAAATATGCAATATCCCAATCTAAACATACTAAGGGCTGAAACATTACACCGGGAAGGGTAAATATACTTAATAGTGTATTGGAGAACTGCCAACTCTAATATTTTCCACATAAATAATACATAACTTCGGTTAAACTGTATTAGCCTTCATTAGTATGCATTATTTTTAATTACTAAACATTGTGTGAAGGTTATTTAGTGAGCAATACACGTCTGACTAATGAGGACCATTCTATCAAGTTAAAATAAACAATAAATTTTAAAAATAACATTGATTGATGATCAAATTGCGACATTGCAAATTTAAAAAAGAATTGAAAACAATTAAGTACATAAACTTAACACATAGAATGGTGAATTTTACCTATTTTCATTATAAAGATTAATTTGTACACTGATTTGATCACTCTATAATTCAAACAATTAATATAATTTGATTTAAAAAAGATGTCATCAAGTATATTCCATCTATAATTGCAGATATTAAAATGAAAACTGACATATGCCACAATTATTGCACAATAATTAATGTAAAATAAAAGAATATTAAAAATCACGAGTATTCTAAATTCAAACAATAAGAATTCTGATAACACTACTAAGCAAGACCTTTTTTAGATGAAAATTATTTGACTGACAAATATCAACTAATAAAAAATATCATACATTTGTGCTAGAATCAAGGTAATTTAATTGATGTGTTCAAAAGTAATAAAAAGTACAATATCAACTCGATTCAAGGAGATTTTAATGAAAAAAATGTTATAGCAGAAGGTCATTCGTTTGTGGAGTGTATAATCATACGCATGAGTGGGAGTTCAGGAAGTTATATACGAGATTAATCAAAACAGGAACAATGACAACATTTTCCTGGAGTAAATTAGGGAATGTTGTTAAATATGAAAATTCACAAAACATATTCCCAGACAAAACTAAAAAGAAATTTAAAAAGAGCAAAATAATTTCCAAACACAGAAAGTAAGGACGAAGCATGCTAAATAATATTATAAAGTACTATTCAACGACAAATGGAGATGAGAAACCTGGGTATCCACTGTTGGGCCACATGACTGAATCTAATCTAGTCGCAAATTAATCTTTCCGGCGATGATTCGCTGATAAATGCGTCCAACTGAAAAAGAAATGCAAAGAACTTAAATATTTTTTATTGAAAACATTTAGATACGTACAGTTCATAGCTTGGTAGTTAGGGGCGGACCCTTGGTTCAGTCTCTTGTCAGAATCCACAGCTACGATTTTGTCAAACACTTGTGAAAATCCAAGCCCACTGCGATGCGATATTAACTGCCACAAAAAAAACATAAATCAAATGTTCACATTATATGCAGAGCTTGGGTAGTTCTCAGATAATCCCTTTTCTTCCACTTCCTAGCCAAGAATTTATGATGAATACTCCATACATAAATAAAAACAGAAAGCTGTACCTGAACCTATAAATATATATAAATAAATAACAAATTATATATATTGCCTTGACCAAAAAGTAATTGCATTTTTTATACTTTGTAAATGAAGGCAAATTATTCACAGGAATCAAAAACTTCATTAACCCCAAGGCAGTCCACGTTGGAAACTAGCGACAGCGAAAGAGACAACGCGATAACTGTCAGAATTTCACGTGACTATAGCAGACACCCATGTGACAGCCTGCGGCGTCTATTTGCCACGGTAAATAACGCATGATATCACCGGCGCCGCGGATTGGATGTTTAACCAAATTATTCTTTCCAGTAGTGACATCGTACGGCGCCCCATAGAAATCTGTTTCAACTGAAGGACACCGCAAATTACGTCTGAAATCGAGTATAAAAATCATCATTTTTCCTCCATGCAAAATTGACAGGCCGTCAGACAGCATTGGCCATTACCGCAGCTGGCGGCATCATCTTATGCATGTTGTGATGTGAATTGCTAATATTTTTCATTTTAAGTATCACATTAAAAACAATAATATTAATAAAATCTGATGTCGTCCTTCCAAAAAAATAAATAAAATAATAATGTCCTAAATGTTATGGCCTGACAATACTATCAACTTTTCTTTTTTCATCTCTAAACTGTACAAAATCGCGGTCGATGGATGCTTATGATGAAATAGTATCTACGTTTTTTTAGTAATATCAACGTTTTCATGGTTTTCTCGTAAAAATAAAATTCAAAAAAGCTAGCCTGTGAATTTTGAATTTTTAGAATTTTGGCGCCAATATGATGGTATGATGCTGTTTCACCTACGATTTTTGTAGGCAGCTAACAGGTTAAACTATATATTGTCTATTTTGCTTGATTACTCTTTGCCATTTTTCAGGCATCTTTGTGATACCACCCACCGCCCATCTGAGAAAATTTTTAATCTTTTTCAGCAAAAAACAGTTCCAAGAACAATTTGGTATCTTCATCAGCAGTGAAGGTTTTATTATTTAAGGCATTATGCAAAGATTAAAACAAATGATAGTCTGCCAGGTCTGGCAAACATGGCGGATGTGATAAAACATCCCATCTAAGCTTTAACGGTTAATAGTTCTTGGAAACAGCTCAAAATACACAATACATTAATCACGCTTAATCCACAATATTTTTCGTTTAATTTTTCATTGCCTGTTATCGTACTTTTCAAAAATTGATTATCTTCTTCACGTTTCAAGAAAGATTAGCAGATATCAATATGCTTAGTGAGATGAATTTCTTTGAGCTCATGTGGTACCCAAATATTGAGACCGCTAATGTATGCAAGTTGTTTTCAATGCTCGATTTCGATATGTTAAAACTCAGCAATCTCTTGTATTATTAATTGTCGATTGGATTCAATCAACACCTTTATTTTGTCATCAGCAACTTCAATTGGCCTTCCCGAGCGTGGCGCGTCTTTAACATCAAAATCTTCCAAACAAAATTTAGCAAACCAATTATGACACTGACATAGTTTTAAGGCATCTTTACCAAACACATTATAGTAACTTATTATGAGCTTTCAGTGCTTTTTCCTTTTCGGAAGCAACACTTCAAAATTTAACAAAAATGTTCCAAACAAACTGAACAAACTTGTGCATTTTATTTTTCTAAAACAAGCTTGAACTGTCAATTGTCATAATGAATTTGCAGATTAAAATTAAGTTAGTTGCATTTCAAGACATGTATGTATGTTCATCTACAAGAAAAAAACTGCAGTGATTTTTGATATATGCTTTTAAAACATACAAATATATTTTCAAGAGCAGTTATCAATTGTAAAACTTTACTATTGCTAGATAATCTTTTTCAAACATGTCACCCTTTATTTACAAACACAACGTACAAGTTCTTCATCGAAATTTAAAGAATTACTAAATCTTTTCACTCCACAATGGGAGAATTGCATTCTAGATAGAAGTCACAAAAATGACCACAACTTTTTTGTTAGAAAATGTTTTTATATACCTACTAAATCAGTATAAGAATTTTTTTCAAAATCTTATATTTTTATCACTTGTTTACAGAATATCATAATAAAATATAAGTAAATTCAGGTGTGCAGTATACCAAAGATTTAATAAATTTTATTACACTCAGCATATATGTACACGCAAAGGTGTAACTAATAACTGTCGAGCGTGACTTCGCCAATTCGGACATATTCAACAGTAGGAAGGTTTGACTTTGAATAGGATCAAGGGCTGACAGCTGCTGAATAGGTATGCACTGAGTTAGACCAAAGAAACCCTTGGATCAAATCATGTCCTAACCCAGTCTCACTTAATGCAGATTTCTGAGAACGGACAATGGAAAAGAAGCATTTGAGTTGCTGACCTCAAATAGTTGTGATAAACTAGAGAAGGAAGAAGCATGTACATTTTAAAATATAAATATTACTAATAATAAAACTTATTAATCTATGATATACTCGTATATGTGATAATATAAATATAATATAGTTGAAAAATAGGTAACTTATGTAATCAATAAGTGTTGAAAAGATTCTCCCATACACCCCATTTTGCATTTTTAAGTAAACACATCAAATATTACAGATAACATCAAAGTGAAATGTTATACATTTTATGTTGACTAAGAATGTATAAATAACAATATTTTTTTATCAATTTTCTTCAATAAATGTACATGCAGCAACAACTAAGATAAAATTATTATCATATCTGTCATACCTATATACATGAACACTGCAAATTGTATTGTTTATTTATATATACTTATATATATTTTACATCATGAAAAATAATCCTAATAAAATTAATTTATATTGAGTATAACTTTTTTTAAAAGATTTAATAACCTTCTAGAACTATTTTCTTTTGCAGCTTGGACTTGTGACAAGTATATAACATTAAAATTTCATGTTCGTTATATATAAAACAGTAGACAATGTTAATTTATTAAAATGTCATGAAAACGTCGAGAAAATGTATATATATTTTTTAATTTTCCTTGACAACTTATCGAGGGTCATTTATTTCGCTTACGCCACTTCGCATTTACAAAAAAAACCCACAGACCGCCCGGAAAATTCTATGCGTTTTCCGATATATAAAATAGCCGAAGTTGTAAAATCACATATAAATAATAATACTTCAAAGTATGCATGACTCATGTTTACGCATTACTGGCGGTCAAAATGGAGGAAGATCAATACTGTCTCGAATAACCGGTACAATTAAAATAATCATAATAGTATATGTAAAATAAAAACTCACCAGCAAACTGAAATTACAGAACTATTTATTGTACAATCAATACGCTTGTCAAACGCAAAATCACAACTTATCGCGCAAAAATACTTAAGTTAACGGCAAAGTACAAGGAAAACTGCAATCATAGATAAAGAACATGATCTATAAAAGATATAGAAAAAGGCTAACGCTGTTTATGGGTCAACGTAAAGAATGAACAAAAATAATAGACTTTCGTAGTTGCATTGTGTAGGTACTTATGTCAGCAGTCCACTCGCCGAGGCGAGGAGTGCGACCCGAAGTGAGATGGCATGAGACGACCCGCGTCGACATGAGAATAGGCGATGCAAGCCGAGAGCTGCAGTACATTCTCGTACTCGGTTCCTTTCGCCATGCCTCGGCGAGAGTGGACTGTTGGCATTACATCTTTATTTAAAATGTTATGGCAGCATCTCACGAGTGACGTTCACGTATTACACATTATTTTCAGCGCAAAACTTAAAATGTTTAAATATTGCTGTTGAATACAGAGAAATAATATTATATGTGTAGATTAGAAAAATGAAACTTATTTGTTGTGGCGTGCCGCGGGATTAGAAATTAAAAAAATGTTCGCCCACTCGCCGTTATAATCAATGTCACGTATTTTTTTTTAAATTCCCTTAAATTTTTTAAATTATTTTTTGGGTGCCGTGGACTGTGTAGATTAAACGAATGTTTTGATCCACGGCACCCCATTACCTGTTCCTTGTTTTTAAGTATATGAAAGATTTATATATATATATATATATTATTTACTGTTCGGCCAGCGCTTCGACAAGCACCGCGGAAATAGCCTTACGCAGACCTGCAATGCTCACTGATATCCCTCGTGATATCCCATAAATTGTTAGTTGTATTTTAAACTTTATTAAAGGCGCATGAATAATGTTTCTGCGAGCGCTAGGCCGCGACAAAATTGTGAGCCGGAGTTGTCGGTTTCGGTCGCCAGGCGGCGGTCGCACTGAGTCGATACGGGCGCGGCTAGGGATATAAGCGCGCTCCTCCGATTGGCTTAGCGCCGAGATCGGGGGGTGCAAGCTCTGTGCGCGCCCGACCTGACTCCGTAAGAAATATATAGTGCGCCGCCACAGTACGGAGCATCAGTTTCTGCTGCGGCGCGCTAAAAGTACTTCTCTCGTATTTTGTTTCCTTGCCTTTAACTTCGGGTTTGAGCCTCGCCATCCAGCCGTCTCGAATCTGTACTTTCAACCTTAGAGGACGCAAACTTGGATCTGCGACCACGTGAGTGAGCTAGACTAGCTTGGGCTTTTTTAGTACTTTGAGAATTCTGCTCGCTCCTTAGAGGAAGCATTTGAGGCGATCACTTTTTGTTTGTTGAAGCGCACTTGTGCTAACAATTGTTATGTGCGGGCCTCGCGCCGAGCAATGCTAACCCCACTTCTCTCCGCTCTTAAACAAGCATTCTACAGAAACTCTCCACATTTTGTAGGAAATTATTTTATTTCGTACTTTGGGAATATTGCCAGAAGAAATAGTCAGCTAAAAGAAATTGGTGACCACTGGATCAATGTACAAAGGTGAAAAGAAGTGTACAACGATCTCCAACAATATTGACAGACCAAGATGCTTCACGTCACATTGAACGAGGCCCAGGATTAAAGAACGAAGGCAAGCAGTTTGAATAGAAAGAAAATATTATAATTTGAAGTAGGAAGTATTGACGACTAATAAAATACTTAATATACAGACATACTCTTTTTGTATATAAAGGCGCTTCTAGCACAGTCGAACCTAACCAAGAAACTAATATAATAATGTCACTGACAATAAAATGACTTTAAACGTCACTAAATATTATTTTATATCTGGGACATTTATTATCGATCTTTTAAATTTACAGAAGACGGGCTTTGAGCTTTTTAGCAAGTCCTAAATTAAAAGAGGCTGTCTCAACAATTATTAACAAACGGAAGAAAAAGAATTGGATTAGTATACTTTTGAAGAGCTTACTAAAAAAATCCGTCGAATCAAAATCTGAGCCTGAGCAAAACAAATTGTGTGAACAATAGAGGGGATCAAAGATAGTTGTTGTTGCCGCCTTACTTAGAAACGAGGATTTACATGAATAAGCTTATGTTGTATTTCATATATTAGCAATGTTTCAAAAAGGTAAGAATAAAGCATTGTGAGAATGAAGAATCTCATTTGTTAGTTTTAGATGATTTATTCGATCTGGTAAATTTAGAAAGAATTTATTTTGGTTTGAAAAACAGACGAGGGCAGACCATAGGGGCGGACTAAAAAATTCGTAGCCTTGAAAAATCCCCTGTAACTCTTATTTATGGGTGAAACGCCAATAAAAAGAAGAAAGATTTGTCTATGGTTAGTTTTCAGTTTTCCTCATAGATAAAAGAAATACTGTTGTCCCGAGAATCTGTCAGAATGTCGGTAGTGAGATTGTTAAAACCCTTCTTGTTTAATATAAGTCGTGAGTATAATTTTTGATTATTTTTTGTCAAAAGCATATTTTTTGGTTAAAAGCTTTCTAAATAAACATAACATAATAATTTTTAGTGAGGTTATGTTTTGGTATATTTTATT
Organism: Eubasilissa splendida; assembly: GCA_031772225.1. Classification (NCBI taxonomy): domain Eukaryota; kingdom Metazoa; phylum Arthropoda; class Insecta; order Trichoptera; family Phryganeidae; genus Eubasilissa; species Eubasilissa splendida. Next base: position 2,432,433 of record CM062854.1, on the reverse strand, counting down.
GTGCAATGCGGCTATCCATCTTTTAGAATTAAATATTAACCACTTTTATAGCATGTTTCAGTGGGATAACAGGTAAACAGTGTTCTTAAGTTATTGCCAATGTTTCATATATATTTGAAAAATATGTACGGCCCAAAATAAAAATTCATCATAAATTAACTTAATTTAGTAGTCTAAATCATCTAAGTTTGTACTGCATGTTTGCATGTAACATGACGAATTATCAAAACAAGTATTATTTCAGTGAAACCCTGCAACCAGTTGCATACTTCTGCCGCTTGTTGCACTAAAGCATGGCGGGCACAGAAAGGTTTACCGAGCAACAAGACTTCATTCGGACCCCTCACAGATCTTCCCGACTATTCTTTTCTCGATGGGAGACCGACCCCAATTGGAGTGAGTGCATTTCTAATATAATTATTGTAGCTCAAATAAAAAATCTATATTACAAGTGTTTTAACTCCTCAAGAGCTTAATGCTAGAGTGTATTACTAACTGGCACAATTTCTCATTGTATAGAAAACATCATTAGTAGGATAAAAAAAAATCATTAACATTCTCATTTCTATGAAAATTCTATTCTATTCAATCAAAATAAATGTAGCCAGGTATAAAAATCCATATGTATATAAAATTTACATTACATGACATTACACAACTCTGCTTGACACCTTTGTAATGTCAATCCATGGTGTGAATGTTCTATTTATCCACACATGAAGTTAAAAATAAAATAAAAACACAAAAGGCAAATCATACATTTTTCAGTTTATTTTGTAATCTAGCATACTTTCTAAAATACCATTCTGCTTCCTGGTCCATTGCTTTCTCTCTTGTGGTGATCTTCCTCACATCTTCGATGTTGGCCCACAACAATAAACTTCTCAACATAAGCTCTGGAGACAATATACACCCTTATCTGTCCCCTTTACGCATTTTAAACTTTTTAGAGGACTCTAATTGTGGCAGAATTAAATATCATTATTAATAAATAATTACAATTTAAATTTGTATGTATTCATCCCTCGAAATAAACCATAGTCCAAAGGAAATATTCAAAGCTTTCGGTGGATTCATAATAGTTTTACTATATTTAGTGATCAGATCTGAAAAGTTTGCATCTGTGCCCCAAGGTAAAAAATAAAACAATTTATTAAATCCCCTTTTGTCTTAGGGCCATCAAAGAGACCGCATGAATAAACAAAGAGAGTTTGCACGGAAAATAGTGACACTTACGGCAGAAGTTGATTTTGCTGTTACGCGACATAAAGAAATGCTAGCTGAGAAGGAAGCCATAAGGAATAAAATTATAGCCAACAGACTTAAAGAAAAAGGATACAAATTGCTCAAGAAGTCAAAGCCAAGTGCAGGTATATATATTTTTCATTTTACTTCTCTATATAATACAAGTTTCTCGGGTTCTGGTGATTGTTAGAGAATTTTTTCTAAAATAATTATAATATTTTGAGGATTTGTTTCTTTTTTACCTTTTAAATGCCATGAGCGTGTTAACACGCCAAACTTTGCATATTACACCAAGCCATACGCGTGATAATACACTTTTTGACCTTGCGGACACTAAAGTCTCTCACAGAGATTAAAGTCATATTTTAAGTTGAGACCCTTTACTGTATGTGGTGTCTTCCATTTCAAATACGGTTGGCAGTTAAAAGGTTAATTAACAGAAACACAGATCAGGCTGTTCACTGCATGTATTATGATTTATCTTTTTTTTTTTAAATATATGGTTTTGAGTCAGTGACGCATTAAGACCCTCCAGGATACCAGGCGTAGGGCTCTTCCTTGAAATTTATTTAAAATAAACTACTGTCATTATATTGGTTAAAATTTAAAAAATATTTTATTATCTTATAAACTCTCAGATCAGAATCTATTGTCTATAATAAATATAATTTAAGCAGATCAGTTTTCATCCTGCCTTGTTTAAGGATTCCTAAGTCCGGCAGTTGTGGTCCATACCCCCTTTAATCTTTTGTAAGAATCATAGAATTGTAAATTTTTAATTACAGTTTCAGCTAAAAATAGTCATGTGCCCTAGGCTCATTCGTGCCTAGGGCGAATGACCTAGGATCTAGGCTAGCGTATTTAATCTAGCATTGGCCATACTAGCTTGATCTGTGAAATTATTTGATGTTTTTTCACGCTATTTATATAGTATGTTAATCATAATTTTTGGAGTACTCGTAAAATTTTTATTAGAAGTTTTCGAACCATTTGTTCATATTGTCACTATGCATATTGCTAAACTGTTAAATCTATCTACTCCCTGTCACTAATAAAAACTTATATCATTTATATGTCTTTTGAACTCAATTTTGTTTTTAATTTCCAATTACAGGTGGTGCTGGCAAAGATGTATAATAGCTCTAGAATTAGATTTATTTGTTATAAGAATAATACTGTGTAGTACTTAGCGATGAAATTTATTCTTGTGCAGACTTCCAATTTGAACCATCTCCAAACACATGTGAAAAATTCAACTCTGAATTTGAATACTGTTATTCAAATTTATAAATGAATACCATTATGAAGTATCAGTATCTACAGTACAAGTACAGTACAGTACAAAATTGCAAACATTTGTTTTAATTTGACTTTAGTTTTTTCGAAATATAATGTTTGCCATTGTCAAACTTAATGTATTATTTTCATATATAAATGAGAATGTTGGTGTGTTATTGTGATTTAAACACTACACCACAATATAAAGTAATTAAGATTTAGACAACTCAAAAAAAACAGTCAGTTTTGTCATTTATTTTACATGTTACTTTTTACATTGATAGTATTTTACAATCTGTTAACAATTACTGGAACTTAAAACTTTTTTTTATATATATTAAAAGTTGACAATTTAGTATATGTATATGTATTTATTACATAAACGCGTCATGTAATGTTGGAAATAAATTGATATCCTGTTCAAGATCTACATTTGTTTTATTTTCGGCACTCTGGAACAAATGAACTGAAAAGTCTTATTGTAACATACAGTCATGTTTTAAAGATATAATTTTAATCTAATTAATCCAATTTAAAGAAATAATATAATTAAGGTATAATTCCTGTATAATTTTATTATTTTTATATTTCTCTTGTTTTTACAAAGTAACGATTATTGTCACTTCACTTATATAATCTTAACCTTAAGACTATATGAATTACGTTACGTATTTCCCAATCACTCTTTTCATTTGACCTGACAAAGGAATGAGCGGTCATATTGTATATTGAAATTCTTGGAAGATTTGGTTTTTATTTACTATTTATGACTGAATACATAATGTACATATTAACAGCGATAAAAGCTGTCATATTATATATATAAATTCTTGGGATATTTAGTTTTTATTCACTATTTTTGACTGAATACAAATACATCAATATTTCGCTTTACGGCTTAGATACGTTCTAGGAAAGTTGCCCGTGAAGCGAAATGCCGTATAACAACTCATTTATTTTGATTACAAATTACAAATTCCATAGGATCTATTCCAATTATGTATATAGGAAAATAAGAAAATCACAAAGTTTTTAGTTGAAAATGCTTTTTTTGCATTTAGATAACATTTTTATAACATAATATGTATTAATAAAAAATCTAATATCTCGGGTCTATAATTACTGACGACGGTAGCTGCGAGCCAGAAATTATACGACGCCGACGCATAGATATAGCAAAAAGTTATGTCCATACTTGACAAAATATGGATAGACCGCAGTATTTCCAAGACAATGAAGGTCAGGCTTGAACAGTCTCTGGTGCATTCTATATTTTCGTATGGTGTGAAGTCATGGACCTTGAAGACGAAAGAGAGAAGATGGATTGATTTGAGATGCGGTGCTGGAGAAACATGTTGCGCATACCGCGGACGGCGAGATGTACAAATGTCTTCATTCTGCAGGAACTGAACGTCAAAGATACATATCTGCGAGAAAGGAAGATAGCTTGGACAACCATGTGGTGGGCCACATTGAAGAACGAAGAGGAAGGGAAAGATTGGCCACCTGTTAGACCTACCAAGTGGAAAAAGCAACAGGCACTTCTCTGAGGTCAGCCCTAAGATCTGCAGAATGCTGACAAAAGCAGAGGAGTATTGTCAACAGGGCGGAAGTTTACGGATATCACGATCCTCAGTTATGAGAGACCTATGTGGATGAATAAATAAATAAAATGTATATAAAACAAAAATGTTGAATGGCTTTAAACAGAGCCCGAAGTTAATGGCTGTGTTAGTGCCTCTAGAAACTTAAAAAATTCAGTTATATTAATGTGGGGTCTAACAGGATCAGTCTGAAGTAGAATGTTTATTTCTTGTTCGAAATGAGAAATTCCCAAAGTGTATTTTTGTGGGCGTATATTGAAAAATTTTGGACTGCAAATAGAAGCTGAGCTATAATTTAAAAAGGCCGTTATAGCGAAAAGCCGTATAGCGAGGTATATATTAACAGAGATACATATATTCTGTGATGTTTTTATGGATATTTCTGTGATGCTTTCCAACAGTTTATATTTAATCAAATTATTTTAAATTCAAAGTATGTGTAAATGACTTGATAAAAGTGTACAGTTGATTCAACAGAAATTACACAATTTAACTTTGACTTCAAAATTTAATCAGGTGTAAAAGAGAGCCTAGAGTTTCTGTAATAACAAACTCTTTAAGTATTTGATAATATTTGTATCCTCCACAGGGGAAATATTTGATTGAGACCAGTGTGTAACAAAATATTAAAATTTCCAGTAGATTGACGCGTCTCCACCCTGGTCTCTTCAGGTGCATTATTTTAAGTGTAGAGGCTCGCTGTTTGGTCCCAAAGGTCACTTTAAATATCATATCTATGTTCAACTGATGAAGTAGATCATGTAAAATGCAAGGTTGGGAAGCAGTTGGACACCAGGTGCTGGAAGAATTTAGTCTGAATAAACAAAATGCTATGTAGTAGCACATATTGTTGGATGTTTTTTCCATTTTTTTTTTTTTTTAATAAAATACACAACTTCCGTATTATACATTTTTATTTGAGTGTCTTTTCTAATAATTTAGAAAGGCATCGGTTGACTTATTGATATTCGGTCCATCCGAGGACAATGTATTCAACTACATAGTTTGTTATGCATTTAATATACACGCATTAAATGCACATATGGTTGTGATGTGTTTTTAAAACCATGTCAATAAATTTTGAAAACCTTGATAGAGACTTTCATCATCAACAGTATTCTGAAGGTGTCAATAGTTTGAAAGGAATCTTTTAATCCCCGCTCACAATTTAGAAGATGTCTCCATTTTCTGGAATAAATATAGTATCTTTCTAAAAATTCTGTTTATTGTAATTTAAAATATTCAGTTCAGAAGAAAACTATACAATGACCATGCAGTTACTATTATCTTTGAAAATACATGAATATACAATTATTCTATATACAAAAATAATGTTGCATTATACATTTTTACACACAATTCACGACAAAAACTTATACAGGTGACGGGTTACACCCCTAGCTGCCATGTGTTGATAGCAATTGTGTCCTTCCAAGAAAATGGTAAATGAGTCTAAATTTACAGTTTTGCCAACAATCAAAATGTACCGGTCTCGTTATCTTTAAATTCTTTTCAATTTAGTATGAAACAATGTGGCACATAATTTTCTGCAAAAAACTTTTTTTTTTTTAATTGAACATGTCAAAATTGAAAACATTTTTATTTAAAGTTTTGGTTTGGATTGACCTTTCCTATATTTTAAACAATATTGTGTATTTTTTGATATCTACTTGTATGAGGAAATAATCATTTTTGTAATGTAAACCTTAAGCCAAATTTTGATTTGAAATCTCAGTTTACTGGGCTGATCTGCCGTATGTAAAAAAACACCCATTTATGATTGATTGATTCATTTGATCATGGTTTGATTTATGCCTCTTAGATTCCAAGATCCAGAATAACATGGCTGAAATCTTCTGGTGGAAAGCTCCTCAGCATTTTTAAAGTTTTTAATAAGTCCAGTAAGTGCTGACCCTTGATTTTCTTTGTCTCGCAGCCTTATTCCGGGTATCACGCTAAAGTTAATAATAGAGATAGTGACAATTTTAGAATTATCACATTGGCAATTTTATATCGCGACATTTCGCTACCATGAGGTGGATATTATCTTATTGTGGAGTGCGTTATTTCGAATGCTGTTATAGTGTTTTGAAACTGTTTAGCAATATGTCATCGCTAGCACTAACACACCTCGAGAGGTTGTGTTAACCTAACAATGACTTCTATTCTATTGACATAATAATGGAATTTTAATCCATTACCATGATTCTTTTATTATGGTCTTCGATTAATACCAGACTACAAGCTAAGGCAATTCATAATTTTTATTTAAAAAGATTTAGAGAATTTTTTATGTGAGTTCCATGATTATAAGTTGTAAAAAATATGTTTTCTTTCACAATTACTTTATTTTCTGGTATGACTATTATTATGTCTGCATTATTTTATAAAAGATACAAACCAACATAAAATAATAAAAAATTGTATATTAGATGAACAATATAAAAAAATACAAAATAATTTGTTCAATATTAATAATATTGCCATTTGATCAAAATTCTTAAACATTATATTTTTAATATCATGGTAATTGTAACATAAAAGTCTAAAGACTAAATTCCCCGAGGATTTAGCTCTAACTAATATGAATAACGCCAAATAAACTAAATAAATATTAAGATTTTACAATGTGGATACACAGTGAACGAGGTTAACCCATTTGAATAGTGTTTGACAGCAATAAATCACAAGTATCATTCATTGATGCCGACCTTACTTGTGGGTTTTGTGTTAGCGAAACCCGTCATTAACGCAGCGTGGAACCCGGATAAGCCTGCTGAACCAGATAACCTACAAACAACCATTTTGAATGGAGTTAATAAATAAACAATGAATATTAAATCTTAATTTATATAAATGTAAAAATGACTACATTCATATAATATAATATGTAATAATTTGGCATTCTTAAAATATGATGGTTGGGTGAGTGCATCATGGATGAACATAATGTTTGCACTGAAAGGCACATTTAAATTCTATTCAATTTACAACCTTGCAAATTATGATTTCTCATTAATATGTTAACAAAGTGAAGTTTGGAGTAATACAGTAAAACTCTGTTAATTCACGGGATTGAAATTTAAAAAAAAATCCGAATTTCGAATAATGAGAACAAAGTTTTTTTAAAGGCAACATTAGAAAGAAATTTTTATTAAAATGTGTTAGTTTAGTGCGCGCCACTTCTGCGATGCAATGCAATTTTTAGACTGAAACATAATGACTCCATTGTTTCAGCTTCTATGTGTCGAAATGTTCATCAAATTACATATTTCTCATGAATAAGAAAAGTGTGGTGAGTGGTGACGCGGCAGTCTCTCAAGGCAACAAAATCACACACATTAATTTGATTGGCGGTCGAACTCACCTTTTCCATCCGAAAATTAGAATATCTCGCTGGCCTTGTTGGTTGAAACTTATAATTTTCTTGCGATTTTTCAAGTTCGGATTTTTTCCGCCAATTTTATCTTTGATATCAATTTTTTGTCACTTTTCAAAATAAGCTCCATTTATCGAAATGGTCAAGGATTTATATGAATTACAAGATGTTAGTGCCATTTTAGAGAAGAAACGTGAAAAGAAAAATGAACATAATATGTCAACATGTGCAAATCGCAACATTTCATAAACATAGAAACTAGATCAAGTGATTCAATGAAAACATTATTTTAACAACAAATCTTATAAAATGTGTTATGGAATTTGATGTACATATCATATTATTTACATGAGTTTTGCCATATGTCATATGGCAAAACTCAGTTCGGCACCTGTCATGCCAGCGCGGTGTTTTTACAATAAGAAATGGCGTCGTGATTGGGTGGTAGGCGGGGCTAGTTGCAGATGTTCACAAAGAGATGAAGGTCAAATGCGTAGTCGCGTGAGTAGGGATTTAAAAACATTTGCACATATGGATGCAAACAAATTATTTACTTCGGGTGTCAAAAACGCATACGAACTGCGAATAATCAGATTTTGCAAATTATTAGTAGAAATTAGTAAGAAAAGTTATTTTCAGGGCAAATTTTTTTTAAAAAAGTGTGAATTCTGTGAAAATACAAAATATAGGGTTACGAATTAACGGAGTTTTACTGAATGTAGTTTGTTTTCTGGAAAGCTTTGGTGGTTAAAAGTTATACAGATTGATTTTCAAAAGAAACTAGATAATTAACATTTATCCATCGATTAATGAACATGAATGAATTTGGAATCTATTGCTAATGAAATATCAAACTAATTTATAAAAGGCAACGGGTTGTTCATTTTACAGATAAGTTAGTTAATTTATAAAATGAAGGGACATTCAATATATAGGATCTTTGATGTACATATTTTACAATTAGCTCTTCAGTAAATAATTACATAGTTATGGATTTACTATTATACTGAGAAAACTAATTGAAACAGGTTATTTGTAAATTCTGATTCAAATGTTAATAAAGAAGGTGAAATATAAATATTTTTGGACCCAAAATTTACCCAATAGAAGGATTTCTTCAATATTTGTAGGGAGATGGAAAAATTAAAGATATCAGATATGTATCACATAATAAACTATATAATATAATTTGGATACTTGTTCCCAGTGTGTTTACAATGTTGCAAGTATTTTACAAGAAATAATCTATTGTTTATATTACATGTACATTAAATATGAATGTTTTCAAACACAAATACATATATAAGACCACATTTATTTATTTGTAAATGGCAAAATAAAATTTTAATTACACATATTGTTGTTAAAGTAGAAACTCATCAAGGATAGGATGGAACATAAATTCTATCAATTCTGATGTTAAGTGTATTAACATGTGATGACATGTTAACATTCTAGAATGTTGTTGCATCTGTACAAGAATTATTAACATAATCAGTATTTATTTGAATATGTTTCTTTTCACTAAATATTGACACCACAAGATGAATGAAATAAAATGTAATAAATGCTACTACATGTTTATTATCAGTCAATTCCATAACATGTTTTTTAAATATTCATATGTTAACACATTTTTATCTAACATTCAAACACATAATAAAATGTTTTCTATAGTTTGGCCAACAAAAATGTTTTCCAAATTACAATCAACAATATGTATACATTTTGGTTTTATATATCTTAGGTACTTAAAACTAACATTATACATATTTAAATTAATAAAAGAAATACTCTCGACAGCTGGATAGGTACTAGAATCAGTTTAAATATATAATAAAATAAGTAATATTCACATTTTTTCAATTGTGAATTGTTATGTAGTTTATAATACAGAAGTTAAGATGCGTATGGAGGTGAAGCAGTACCTCATATCTTTGTGATGGATTTTAATAATAAGGTAATAAGTATATTTTCTAAATATCTATCTATACATCTATGTATTCAACAACAGAATTGAAGGTCTTTCTATTAGTCATTGACAAGCCACATTTTTCTCAAGTAAAACATTAATTAGCTTTTTCTTTTTATTAGATTTCCTTAACTAATTAAGATATTTAATATTGACCATTGAAATTTTGTCAATCATATTTTTGTTGATTTTGAATTCTTAATGAGTCTTTAAAAAAATTACCGATATGCAAAAAGGTACTGCTGTTGTACGCGATGTTTGGCTTTTTTCCTAAGTTATCATTTTTTAGAATGTTTTAAATACATATGTAGATAGATATGTAGGTATATATAAATACAATTATTTTCTTCTATAAAAAGTTGATAAATTGTGATTATTTCCAAGAGTAATTTACAATACTTATAACCTATTAGCTAAACGTAAAAAAACATTGTTTTTAACACAAGTCCTGTAGGAACATTCCAGAGTAATTTAAAATGCATAAAGTCTTATTAAAAATAGAGAACACAGATCGTTGAGAACACTGATAAAGAAAACCTATTCAGATATGTACATATTTTTTTGGTAATTTATTTCAACCTAGTATCAAGAGCGATGACAACAAGAATGTTGTACTCTTTCGCTGTTGAAAGAATTTGTAATTTATGGCTCTATTTGTAATAACTTTATGTTTTAATGTCACCACATATATTTCAATACATACATTCAACACTTTAAACACAAAACAAATTTAAATGACATAGTAAGAGTCTAACGTCTATGGTATTTATAAAAGGTGAAGATTTTCACAATTTTTGAATTTGTTATCTTCCTTGCCAAATATCCAAGTGAGCATCTGTCTGGCCTTCATACTAGCTCTGACCACTCCTCTGGACTTGTACCACTGAGCCGGCGAACCCTCCCTGGAACCCTGCTCAGCGGCGTATTCTAATTTGAGCCTTATTTGGTTCAATATTCCAACGAGCAGTTCGTCTACGTTGTGATTGATCCCAACAGATATTTCTATGAATTTTGCTCGGTAAGTGCATGCCAGACATTTCCCATCTGAAATGAAAATGGAAAACGTGTGATTTATTTTGCAAATATTAATTTGATATATCAATATGGACATCTTAAGGCATGATCTAATAGGGCTGTGGAGCAGTTCCTAGATTGTAATGTGCCTCATAAATCGAAAGCACGATTCGGTGACTCTAAACCTCAGGCTTTAGGGACTAGTCTTTAACATAGTAATGCGTTCTTAAAAAGATTTTACTATATGACATGCAGTAAGTCTTTTCCAAACAAACTTTCAAAGATACAAATGTCCGTGTTCAATTATTACAATTTATTTAAATATACACAAAATTCAAAATTGTAATGGAATTTCAAATTTAGCAGAAGTGCGTAATGTTAGTTTGTAACTCTGCTGCTTGGAGGCATGTAGGACCTACACTTTAAATAATATTCACAGTAGAGTTATGGCCAGTGTAAGAATGTGGCTGAAATGCGCATTTGAAGAAGGGGTGTCGCTTAGTCCAATGTGTTGCCGATCAGCATTCATTTAAATATTTAAATTATTCACCTCTTGGCTTGCAAGCAACTGACTATTTGTTGTATCAGATTGATTTTTAATATATGCAACCTAATCAGCCAGATACGCGTGGCAGAAATCCCAGCCGCATTCTTATAATGGTCATACTCTAGTCACACAACAAGTTTGTGTAATCTTCAATGTAGCTATATTTTGTTAAATTAATTTTAACTCCAGCATTGAACGCTGTCAGATATTAAGTGCAAGAATAGTAATGATTATTACAGTGAATACTGGATGCCTAGGCTAATTTTGTTTGACTTGCGAACAAGCTCTTGGAATGAAACTCGTTTGTATGTAGAGAACATATTGGAATAAGCTGTGTAACTGTATATTACTAAATTAGATATTTATCTGACATAATATTATGACATATCAAAATCTGAATAATATGATAATACTTGTTAACGAAATAATATGAGATATATATTTTGTTTTTATGTATTTTGCAGAAATTCTAGCTTATTTCAAAGTACGGACTGCACGCCGCTGCTTACCGTCAATGTCAAAAATAAAACATTTTTAATATGGATATTAATAGTAAACAGATTTTTATGTTCGAATCACTATCACAAAATTTTGTTCAGCCGCTGAACATTATTACTTCTTGCGCTTGTGGCGAGATAAAATGAGGCGAAATATACCTTGTGATGAGACAGTCCGGCTCCTGGCCATGTCTATTTTATTGGCCACCAGCAGTGCGGGCCTGGTCCTCAGCAACTCGGCATCGTGCAGCCGACTCAACTCCTGCTCGGCCTTTTGGAAGGAAGCCTTGTCCACCACGGAATAGATGAGCACAAAGGCATCGGGAGGGTCCATGCGGTCAATCTCCTCCTGTATTAAAAAAAAAGATTTTTTATATTAAATGCATGGTTCATTTTCTAATCGAGGTACAATATTTAGCTATTTTTGTGCTACTTTACGCAAAATATTTCTAATTTTTATGATATCCAATGTACTGTATTAATAATTACCTACTATTTAAACATAATGGCAAAGTAGGACAAAAAATGTACTTGAACCAAATGTATTACATTTTTTTAGAAATAATAATCTATTTTATATATTAGGAGAACATATGAATACGAGCCTAAAAATATTTTATTAAGGAGAACACATTCTTATTGTGAAGTTGTAATTATTCAGAACAGACGGTCTGTGATATTTTAAATATGAATTAAATATATTAATTAGAAAGATATACATATAAAATCAATTTTATCGAAAAATATTGTTGTTGCGCCACCGGGAATTGATAGCAGATGCCAGAATTATCAATTCATTTTTATCAAATATCACAGACCTATGTTCTGAATAATTACAACTTCACAATAAGAATGTGCTCTCCTAATAATAAAGTTGTATCAATGTGTCCAAAATTTAATAAAAATGAATTGATAATTCTGGCGTTTGTTATCAGATTACTCAAAGGTATTTAAAATTCTGTAAAAATAAGGTAGATGGCTCTTTTAAATAATGGTTTGTATTAATAATAATATATATTATATATATAAAATAATAAATGTATTAATATCAAAAAGGTAACACATAGGTTCGAAAATTTGTCACTAATAATATTGTCGCTGTAGCATAGTTGGATAATGCACCTTTCCCGGTTTGGAAAGAAATCCAGGTTCGAATCCCGATGGCGCAACAACAATATTTTTCACTAAAATTGATTTTATATATATGTCTTTCTAATTAATATATTTAATTCATATTCATTTTATATATAAATATCAATGTTTTTCTGTTTTGTGTAGGCATACATTTGAAAGGAAATTCATGACATTATATTGGAGTGAAGTGTCAATTTCATTTGGAATATATGAGATAGGTGGATATGTGACCTTTTGGTTCTCAAGGTAAGTAGTATATTTTTCGGATGGATATAAATGAAACAATGTTATTACTCTACTTGAGTTTATTAGCATTTCTCGAGTTTCGAGAGAACAATAGCTAATAATTTATCGATATTTATGTTGTTGTTCTGATGAATGTGTCTGATGTTCTCTCGAAACTCTGGTAGTGCTAATAAACTCAAGTAGAGTAATAACATTGTTTCATTTATATCCATCCATTATGATGAAACTCTACAAAGTTAATGTAGATTCTATTAATAATATAGTATATTTTTCAGATAGAAAACAACCAAGTCCTTTAGAGAATTTGAAATTTGGAAAACTGTTATGCTACTGTACTACAGGTAGGTATAATAATTGAAAATAAATATATTTTATTTTTGTCAATCATATATTGAAGGTACAACATCGTGCTTAGAAACTTAAAACAGTTTATTTCGAAATTCCGTGACGTCCAACTATGTATTTATCTATGGCGGTTGTTTTGTCCGTACGGACGTCACGGTCCCGATAGTATGAGTAAATAAGTACCCAGAAATGCATTCTGTAAATAAAAACCGAGCACTTACACTTATCTATGACTTACACTAATGTCTTTTTTCACGTTAAATTGTAATAATTTGAACATAGGCACATTTAAAAGATGGTATAAAAATATATCTAACAAAAGAAAATGAAACAAAACCTATTTAACAAAGCCAATGAAAAATTTAAAACTCCCTAAGTCTCTTCGCCTTCAGTGGAATAACTGCCGAGGAGCAGTTGGGTTGGATTGCTCCCGGCGCAAAGATGTAAGGGGCGCAAATATTTTTTAAAAACATTTTCGTTTATCAGAAATTATTTCGCTGTTGCTGAATCAAATTTTCAACACTTTTAAAAAATGAGATATTTATTTGCAAGGAGTGCAAAACTTTTTGTATTTGAAAACCAAAATCGAGCAATCAACAGCACTCCATTTAACATGGTACTATTGTCATCATAATTGATTCATTCAGGTAATGTAGAATCATAAACAAAAGTAATGTTAAATTTAATATTTTTATCATTAAAGAAAATAATATAACAATCGTTGAAAGCTAATCGCGTGAGTGTATTTCATGATCAAATGAAATTTCCGTAAAAGCTGATTCTTATCCTGCGGGAATGTAATTCACGAAAACAAAAAGCGTCGATTAAAATCCCGAAAAAAGGAGCCGCAAGAAATATTTATACGCGATATTTCTAGAAAACAGTTTTCTACACTTTTCGTGTCTACGATTAAAAATAATAATAATAAGGAGAATCTAACAAAAAATCGACATTATTTGGCAATTTGCACGATCACAGATGAGAAGGGAACATTATTTGACAGTTAAATAATGACCATAGATTCAAGATTCGGTAATTTAGAAAATTGAATAATATAACCATTGTAATGTATAATTATAAGCTTAGAAAATACTGAACACATATAATTAAAGAGTAGGCAATTCTGTGATACAAACATATACATCATTTTACTATTATCTGCGGTGATTTGATGATCCATGCCAACATTTCATTTTCGCGCATAGATGAACAGGCACCAAAAAATCTATTGGATTACCAAAAAAGTCTTACTTTTTAATATAATAGAATTAATTTCAGGATTTTTTTAGTATTTATTTCTCATTGTAGTAATTATTATTTTAATAACAATTAGCAGCCAGTACCAATTATAAATCTATTGAAACATTATTTTCATATTTTGAATCTACCCAAATGAGTTGTTCAAATCCACGGTCGGTACGAGTATATCAAAATATTATAATATGAATCTAATTTATATTTTAGTATCTAGTGCTTGCCCGATGCTCCCCCCACGGAAGCAAATATAATCTGCAGAGATTGTGAGTATAGTTGAGTGAAATTAGAAGTAAATAAAAAAAGTGGGAAAAGTATGCGGTGTAATTTTATCCGTCACCAAAAATAAATAATTAAATTTATTTCTCACATGTGTATATTACAGAAACACATGAAACATCGATTCATATATTAGTACCCCGCTAATACGTCGTGATAGAGGCCAGATCATTGCCACACAAAGAAAATTGCCACATAGCGAAGCGAGGCATTTTTTTCCAGTTGGAAGTGCATATAAACACATAAGAACACATTTTGGCTGGCATTTATAGTGTGTTTACGCCATAATATGCTCAAGTCTTTATAACCGCTGAAAAAGTAAAATTATTTACGTAATCAGTAAATGCATTACTGTACATTTCCTTTAAAGGCGCGTCCACGGAAGGACACGATATAATCTTAGGGATTTAATTATAATAATTAGCAATACGCCCGTGGAAGACAAATCACTACCGCTTGTGTTATGTATATTGCGAATATCGTATGCGCAGGCCGTTAATACGCAACAAAATGGGTATCTTCGCCTTTAAGATTACGGAACCATGTAAAATATATGATTGTATCCATTTATACATTATAAATATCAAACGACACACAGGATTCACGGATTAGCTCTTTTAATTCAATTAATTAGCGATGCGCCTGTGGAAAACAAATCACTCATGTAAGCGTTTTGTAAATAGGGAATATAACTATGTATCCTGAAAAATTACCGTAGGTTATTATACATTAGCATGCCCGATGTTCCCCCATGGGAGCAAAATATGCGGTGGAGTTTTATTCTACACCGGAATCTTACAAATCAGGAATGGCACTTAAACTCACTACGAAAAGCATAAAAGGAGATAAACGTTTTACAGTGCATCGTAATGATGCATTTAAAAATTCATAATTTGAGTCATTCTGAGAAATTATTTTCGTGTTGTGTTTGAGTTTTCATCACTTTCTATCAATGTCAAGCCGATCTCTGAATATATCACCAGATCAAAATCTTAACACACGTATGCGTAAAATTGAGATTTATCTCACCGTATCTCATTCCGTAGACACGGACCATAATGCAAAGTGTGGATACCTACGGCGATTGGCTTGGCTGTATGACTTGGGTTTTCTTTTTATTAATCTGTTGCGGTCGTGGATCACCGGGATGGCACTTCCTCGCTTTGCATTTATTACTTCAACGGCTGCGGCCGTCGAAGCGCGCGCGACCCGGCAGCCAGTTTATGACTAGAGAAAATTTCATTCTCCGTACTGTGGGGGTGGTGAACTTTTGTACGACGTGCTAAATATATATTACAATAATAATACTTTTTTAAAATTTAATTTAATTTGTAATATAGTGATTCTGTAAAGATCAGCTTTATGCGTGTTTTTTAGGTTAAACATTTTTATAAATTGTTTGTTATGTCCATGTATACGTTAGGTGTGATGGAATATGTGGAATGCCATCTTATCCCGTTCTTTGGCTGGTAGGTGTATTTTTATTGAATACAAATATTTTTTTCAGATTGGATTGTTTATGGTCAGAGTAGAATATCATTTAACACCAGAATTCGACACCGCCTCAATACCAATAATTGATACTACCTTAACATCGACAATTGACGCGACCTCGAAATTTCAGATTCTATTAGGTGAACAAGAACAGACTGAAGACTCAGTGGTATATTACACTGTGTTTATTTATTATTTCTTTGCATTTAAAACTTTAAATTTTAACAATGTCACATTTTTTTACCGTGTCAAAACATCACGTCGGGTTCACCAGTTTGGTTGTTTAAGTATGGAAAGATGACAGTCAAAGCGTGATAAATAAAAGTAGAATGCCTTGGGTTTGTTGGTGATTTTTTCGTCCGGTACAGTAACACGATATTAAATTGAGGTACGTATAGAGGTGGCTTAATGGAATATTCCCCTAGCGGGTGTCCGACACAACACGAAACATCCAAGAAAATCAACCAAGGTGAAAAAATCAAAAGTGATCAATCTATCTGATATTTCCCCATTACCATTGGCTTCTATCACAAAGCGATCAAATATTAAAGAAGGAAAATTTGGCATTTTGAACTCTATCCGGATATAGAAGAACTGAAATCTGTAAATTATTTATAGAATTCTCTTCTGATAGTGGCGACAAAGAAAATGTGGTTTCTGAGTTAGAACAAGATCCTGTTTTCACTTATTATCTTGAACCAAATAGTCGATCACTACCTAGAGAATGGTGGCTTCGCTGCCAAATTTGTAAGAACAATGTAATTTGTAACATTGTGTGAGGATAATGAGCGAGATGGCCTTTTTTTTAAAAAATATTTTCAAAAAGTATGTTATCTCACAAATACTGTTTCCCTAAATAAAAAAATGTGCGATACTCTCTTGTTGGTCTAGTTCACTCAGCGACAAAATAGGTTCTAGATTCGATTTTCGTTCAGTCAGTTTTATTTCATAGCACATCGCTTAGCTTCTTAATTCGAAAATTAGCAATAATTGTAACACACGCACGTGAAAAATACACAAATAAATCTGCATCGGCATTAATTAAAATAAATATTCTAATGGTCTGACGATACTGCCGCCTTACAACCGGTAGCTACGCAGTGAAATATAATATATTGTTTAGTCAAATTTTATCAGTTTTGTACAATAAAAAGTGCCACTCACGAAACTATATGCAATTCATTTTATTTTATTTATATGTTGTCACGTGACAGATTCCACTGTGTGGACTCCGCATTACTTTTTGCAAACTGGCGCGCACTGACAGGCCGTGTGGACACAGCCTAGCAACCTGTTCAATCAATCGGGAGAGTTAACTTGTGTGACAAATTCATAACTAAAAATGTCTTTCGCACGTATATATTATCTATGCTCCACACTTTGGGTAAAAAAAACAATGAATGGTGAAAGGGAATCAGAGCTTTAATCACGTAATCATCTCGTTAGGCAACTCATGTTTATGGAAATTATATTGTTTATCATGAGATATAGTGTTTTGCATTAATTAGTCCCGTTTCAATCCATCCGACTTAGCAGCCGACACACATACACACAGACTGAGCTAGGCCGGTGACGATTCAAACTGGCGTACTATCCTCCAGAGCCGGATCGTGCTGTAATAACGTATCTACATAGATTTATGATTTTCTAATATCGTACCCTTACTATAGAAAATCTAGTTTAGTTATGTTTTATATTATTTGATAATGTACGATCAATTTAGAATCGCGCCCGCGTAGGTTTGTTATCCCTTCAAAGTCCTGTTTTTCACTTCCATCTATCTCGGGATTCCAATCCGTACAGGAATGGCCATTCAAGATGGAGCCTTTGAACTAATTAAAATTAAACTGTCTGCCGGGATGCGATAAATCCAATCACTTTTATTATCAATTAATTTTAAATTGCCACGAGATTAAATGTGTTCTGAGCAAGCGGAAAACTTCATCAGAGCGATAAATAAAACTTTTTTTAATCTTCCAGGTGTAATAATTTCAGAAACATCAAATAAACATTGAGTTTTTTAAAAGATATTTCCAATAATTGAGTTTCACATTTTAAAATTATTACGTTAAATTGATAAGAATCAGAAAAATGATTCGCGCTTGAAAAATGTCTCAAACGTATGTTTGGAGATTACTGTTGATTGGTCGGCTATCGACGACGGCAGAGACAGTATCACCAATAAATTGATGAAGAGATTCCGCAACATTCCGTGTGCAAGCATCACAGGGACTTGAGTTTTTGACTCGCGGTTTAGTCGTAGGTAAGCTCGATACGCAAAGTTTAGTAATTTAAGATCACAATAAGACATAGACTAATAGTCACAGTATGACAGTATAGAAAACATTTGATGCCGCAGCACGCTTCTTGCGCCAGGCCAAGTTTTCTGACGACCTCTTCCCACAGTACAGGGAAACTTGTCTCCATCTATCGGCAGTGCACCGAAGCTCGCTCGTGCACCATCGCGCTGCTTTGAACTTCGGCGTTTAAGCTGTAGGTGCCGCCCGCTGTTCGCGTCACGCTATTCCTACGTATTTGATACAAACGTCAACAAAAATACTAAATATCCGTAACATTCATATATAATATATGTCGTCCACCAGTGAAATCCATTCGCCTTATTGTCATACATATGATAAAAACTATTGAGATGTTTTATTAACTTTATATGATTCGCATTTTTATTGTACATTGTACAAATGTATGAAGAATGTAATTGTAAGAACGAATGCGGTAGTCAGTGGCGTGCGGTAGACAATATAGACTATTATACTAGATACTACACAAGAGTTGCATCTTTCGTTTAACCGACAGCTTTAGATAAAGTGATACCGTTTATATGAGTCTGTCATTAACTTATTTATAATTTTTGAGTAATATTTACAAAATTAAGTATTATAAATATGAATTAAATATATTAATTAGAAAGATATACATATAAAATCAATTTTATCGAAAAATATTGTTGTTGCGCCACCGGGAACATAGTTAGATAATGCACCTTCCCCGGTTAGGAAAGAGTTCCAGGTTCGAATCCCGATGACGCAACAACAATATTTTTCGATAAAATTGATTTTATATGTATATATTTCTAATTAATATATTTAATTCATATTTAAAATATCACAGACCGTCTGTTCTGAATAATTACAACTTCACAATAAGAATGTGTTCTCCTAATAATAAATTAAGTATTAATTACAATCTTCCCATCCGTATGAAATTCAATCTGAAAATATTGAGAATGTTTCATAGAACACAGTAATGCAAGAAACGGAACAAGATTCTTTAAATTTTTGATAAAAACCTTTATCTAATAACTGAAAAAGGAAAAACGTGTCAAATGTGTCATACCACTCTTGTATTGGAATGGGTAAGCTGTTGTGGCTATAATCATGAGGGAATGACGAGTGAGACGCATATGCACGCAATATGCATCAATAAATTACACATCCAGTATCTGTAGGTGTAAGTATATATACAATGTACATGTAAAACAGTTGATTTAAAATTAAGATATAAATGTCTCACAGAGGCGAGAGTATTATTTATTTACATGAGAAGGTAAGTATGGAAATCTTGGACATTGCAGGGCTTGCGACCTGTCATCGGCTGGCTTAAGTGATCACTTTACATAATGTGAAGTTCACCAATTTACCCATGCTATCCAACCTATCAAATTTTTGGAAGTTATACATATTATTTATTACCAACTACGCTGTCGTCATCGCTGTCGTGGTGCAAAAGATCCGCACCCCACATTTCTTTTGGTATTGATACTTTTGCGAGTATCAATACTTTTTCCAGCGCTAATGTGGACTTGTATTTGTTTAAAACCTCCACAGCAAAAAATTTAAGTAAAATTAAAAAAAATCATTTCCCATGTGATTACGTATTTACTTGAAAACATTATCGGTGTATACAAGCTGCCTATATGTCGGTTAGGGATCAGACCATCACCAAAAAGCGAAAATCGCCGAAAAGTGTAGGAAGGGTTTTTTTTCTGTTGTGAAAATTAAAGGAGAAACAGTTTAATATTTAATTAATAAATCCGCGTAATATTCTTATATAATTTTTTACAGTACATAATATTACGCCACTAAGGTTTAACCGTCCCCAACCCGTAGAAGTTTGAATAATCTGTGAGATTTTGTTAAGGGTACGTGTAAAATCAAGATATATATATAATTTTTTTTAAATATGAATTAAATATATTAATTATAAAGTTATACATATAAAATCAATTTTATCAAAAAATATTGTTGTTGCGAAAAATATTGTTGTATCAATGTGTCTAAAATTTAATAAAAATGAATTGATAATTCTGGCGTCTGCTATCAGTTTACTCAAAGGTATATGAGATTCTGTTAAAATAAATTAGATGGCTCTGTCAAATAATGGAACGATTAAATGTATTAATATCAAAAAGGTAACATATAGGGTCGAAAATTGTCGCTAAAAATATTGTCGCTGTAGCTTAGATGGATAAAGCACCTTCACCGGCTAGGAAAGAGATCCAGGTTCGAATCCCGGTGGCGCAAAAACAATATTTTTCGATAAAATTGATTTTATATGTATAACTTTATAATTAATATATTTAATTCATATTTTAAAAAATATCACAGACCTATGTTCTGAATAATTACAACTTCACAATAAGAATGTGTTCTCCTAAATATATATAAATAGTTTTTGTCGCATGGAATTACTTACAAGTAATGAACTACAATATAATACATAGGTAAATATAGATGAACTTCTTTCCACATAAAATAACTTCAAATTAAATACATTTAATATATAATACAATGTTAAATTACAGGCCCGCTCGCTTATTTGCGATAAAAACAATTATGTAGTAGCAAACCTAAGATATTTAGGCCGCGCATTATACGTATTATATAATGTTCTCGTTTTATTGAATTAATAATACATCATTAATGGAATTGTTTTATAAGGAAGGAAATATAAATTGAGTATTAATTAATATTAGTTAAAGGAATAATATTGACAGAGATAATTTAACGTAAGATGAATGTTCTTATTTTTCTATTATGATCATATAGATTTGCCACAGAATGGCTGGAGCTAGACTTACACTATCGGTACTAAAGCATGGTGTGTTAAAAATCTTTAGAACTCTCATTTGGACCCTTTTATTGCTTAGGGTGCGCGCGCAGACGAATTAAACTTCACTCCCGAGTCTCGGAGATTTGTCGGTAAAACCGCGCTGCAAGCATAGGTATGAAACTCTTTAGGCCATGTATATGTATTTGTTATGATAAAATATTTAGTATCTGGAATAAATTTAAGGCCTAAATTTTTTGTCTTGTGTATAATTAAAACTTAAATTCATTATTAGTAAAATTAATACATTTCGTATTATTATTTTTACATTGCGTCTGTAAAACTTTTGGAATAGTCCTATCACTAATAAAAACCGCAGTGAGTGCTAGGTCTAACATTAGTAACATAAATGTACACACTATGTTGCAATTCATACGTGAAATCATTTAAAAATAGCTTACGTATTCAATCAAATGCACGCGTTGTAATTGCAATTGACCGCAAATTTATTATATAAAATTATACAGACGTTAAATTAATCCAATTTATATTTACAACATCTTTTTTGTTAAAATAAATTATAATAATTATGAGATCTTTCGTAATAAATCGTGTTTATAAAGATTACTCGACATTGTAATTTCAAGAATACTCGAGAACCATTTAAAATTTTCACAAAGCTTTAAGAAATTCCTTCTAGAAGCATCTATTTTCAATAGTCTTTCCCCTTACTGATAGAGTATGCTGGCCACCATTAAAAAATATAACTAGTAAGCCCTTTGAGATGCGGATTTACTAACATTTGGGCTTCTAACATTTTGACCATATCATGAGATACCAGAAGAATATCAGATACTGTATTTCATCATTCAAGGCAAAATTGTTAGCAATGACTGAAGAATTTGATTTATTAAATTAATTAAATAGATTTTAACAGTTTAAATAATCATAATAATACAACTAACATAATATATAGCATATGAAACTAATTATAAAAATCCACAGATATGTTCAGGCAAAGGTAATGCAGCAGTTTAGTAAGGTTGATATTGAAAAAGTCAATTTCTGTGTTCAGTTATCCTCATTATAGTGTTTGCAAGGGCCGTGAATGAATGAGTTTTGTGTGTGAGATGTTTTACTTCTAGGAATGTGGAAGAGTGCGGACTGCCGGGTCGATCTAGATGGTGTGTGGAAGAATTTTAATTCTAATTGGCTGGGCCTTACAGTAGTTTAAAGAGTAGTATTTGGCCAGCACGTGTTCTTCGATAGTCTATTGTAGAAGTATGTTGCATCTAAATAGGAGTTGAATGATAGATTAGATCTAACATAAAGATGTCGAAGAAATCTATTTTGTATTCGTTCTGATCTCGCAATCTTAGGGCAATGCTTGATAACTGGGCAAGCACTTGAAGAAGAAGAAGAAGAAGAGAGCCAAAGGGTGACCCAAAAAAAGTGAGAACATTTCGTAAAATGTGATATAATTACATCAAAATTAGTTTAATTATATCAACAATAGCTTAAATAGTTAACTAATTTACTTACTTACCTATTTACCTATATTACGTTTTATTTCGACAATTCCGGTCGCCATCTTTGATTATTAATTTTCTAATTGTTTATATTTGGTTTTTTCTAATTGTTGTCGAGAATGACAAAAATCACTGCAGAAGACCGTATTCTGATCAAAAATTTGCGAATTGAAAAACGTTGGGGCCAGAAATACAATCAACTCTCTTCGTTGTGAGAATGTTAATTTCATTGAGTCAGTCCAGATTTAAACCCAGTAGATAGTGTTTTGATGATTTCTGATTAGCTAAATATTGTGCAAAAAAATTACATTAAGAATTATAATTAATTAAATCACGTGTTACGAGATTTTTTTGGGCCAAATATTTAAATATATAAGATAAAACGATTTGAATTTGGGAATAAAACCCAATAGCGACATTGTAACATTGATGTCAGACGTACGCCACACAAAATAAAAATAATTCAATTGAACTTATCAAGCCCTCCGAGTCTAATGTACGATAATGAGCGCGATTAGGGTTAGTATTAGGGACTCGTCTACTGTAACCGTAACCTCGAGTAATGATACAATGGAACTCCAGCCGTAATGAAAATTAACGACGTTACAAATGAAACGCCATTAGTGTCTGAAATTAATTTTATTAATTATTTAATTGTTGGAACACGTTGGAAAAAATTCTAGCGATATTGAACGCAACGCGGTGACCTCACAATAAATGTGTTTTTAGCGAATTAAAAATAATGGATTTACATAATGTTTATGAAATGCAAACGAGCAGTGATTTTCAACTAAATCTTGATTGCGGTATCGGGTAACATTGAAACAGCGCGGAAATCTCTCAAGTTGTTTAGCTAACTTTCCGAGTGATAAATCCTTGACGGCACCGACATTTCTGGCTTTGAACTATTCGATAATTCTTCGCCAACGTAATTCTATAACTCGTCCGAATGCTCGTGCGAATGATTTTTGTAGAAATAATATATATTGCAGAAGATCTCATAGAAATTTCAATGCACTCTCTTCGATCATGGCCAAGAGACTCCGAAACCAATCCCCGTTAAAATGTTTATCTATGTGTAATACATTTTGTTATTTTTATTAATATTAAAAATAAAATATATATATATATATTTTAACATTTGTTTCTTCTCTATGAGAGTAAGACTCGTGTATAGAGAAGGAGTATATTCGAGTTAATTTACGTTTCAGTTAGTCTGTGTACATATTTTTTTAACTTCAGTTACAAATTTATGATAGTCCGTAATTTTTCTAATTGTGATGGGGAGATTGTTAAAAAATTTGATACCTTGATAAATATGTTGATTTTGAGTTGCGGTATATTTTAGTTTTGGGATATCAATTTGATCTCTATATCTTGTAGATCGGAATTCGCTTCTAAAATTTAATTGATTTTTAATTTTGAAAATTTGAATTATTGAATTTTTTTTTGTATATGTCTACTATTTTTGGTACTTTAAAATCTGAGAAAATATATGTATGTATATATGTAATTTTATGAACACGATAAGTCCCGTAGCTCAGCTGTCGATCCAACATTTCTAAAAAATTGACCATCTAAATACTTCGGCCAGCTTCTTGTTTCAAAATGGCAGGTGTTTATATATTTAAAAAAAATCGTAAGTCCGTTAATATCGGTCCTAGAGAAGTAGAAAAAAAGCACACTTTCACACACATACAAAATCTATTTGACTCTTGTGACTAGTGCCGGAAGGGATTTTTAAAAATTGTTTTGATTTTATTTCGTTATCTACTACGTTAATGGACTGAAAAGTAAAACAATCATTTTTCAGGTGACGTTTCGTTGTGTTTAACTTCGAACTCGTAATATAATCTCTTTGTGTGCGAATAGAACTCTTTATTCTGAATAAATCTGCACATTTTATATCGGTTGTGTACCTGTCTGTATTTGTGCTCTCGATATTTTATGTAGGTATTATTATACGAGTATAACATTGTTAAATAGAAACAAGTTAAACTATAACGAAGATATCACCGATGTTTTCAAATAATGTAGTCACATTAATTTAAAACCCAAAAATATAGCAAATTCATATCGAATATTTTTTCCTAAACCTACGCAGTAACTTCAAAATGTGAATATTTTAAAACTAAATTCGAAACTTGCCTAGTTTCCCGAACTACAAGTAGAAATGAACATTTAAAATTCCCACGGTTTAGTCATTTATGAGATTTAAAATTAGTTTTTATTTAAAAAAATATGTTTATCCGGGTATTTCTTTTAGACACCTTGAAACAATTCACTCTCCCTACTCGACGTGAGGTCGAGCAAGTTCCAAAGGAAATTCACTTAATTAAATAACATCACATTATTGACATTTAAATGCGATATCAAACTCATAAATTGTTAAACCCCCACAATATTTGAGTATTGTAAATATTATTTAACTAACATTTAAAAAAGCTTGTACATTTCATCGGAATGTTACCTTTTTGGGAGTTAAGAGTTTTGCTCAGTGAGTTGACGGTGAGTAAGTAGTTTAGGGTGAATAAGAGTGGCGGAGGAGTATCAGAGTTTAAAAAAACTAGCGTGCGTGAAATGTACTTCGGGATGGAAATATGCGGCAGTAAAATCTGCAAAATATGCCTCTCAGATAATGGATTACCAATTGCATCTTATGCAGGAAGGATAAACCCATTTACTTTCTGAAGCAAAACAACCAGCTCGATCCTCCGGACTGAGATGACAGAAGCGGACAGCGTCAACTGAACTCTTCAATAAATGACTCGCGATAATAAAAATAATATTTATGTGTAGTTGTAATTTATTTTAGTTACGCTGTACATAACTAGAATTTCTGAGAAATAAATTGAAATAGAATATATATATCTATATTTTATAATTTTCCTATCACAATTATTATCAAATTTTTTCAGATTTTAATATATCGTAACATTCTGGCTGATAAATACTCAATTTCGTATTATTTCTCAGGTGTTGGACTTTTTCAATCTTCTGGATATTTTAACTGACTGATAGTGATTTGTAGAGACATGCGTGAAGGTTATGTATTTCAGGATGTAGTCCGTCAATAAAAACACAAGTTGTTTCGCGTTGAATTAATTCCAGAAAACTGGTTACAAAACATTTGCTGGCGTCTTATACATATACGCAGATGTGACATAAATACGGCATAGCGTAGGAATTCAGTCGCGAATTGAGCTTGCAAGTGTTCTTTTTTTAACTGTTGATACGGCACACAGGAAATATTGTACATGGTGCATCACATATTAGTTCGTTTGTAGGTAGTTGTACTGTGTACATGAATTCTAGGATAATATTGTTATACTTATTTCAATAATAACCATAATATTATATCAATTAAGAAAGCTTTAAGTGTGCACATGTATATAGCATGTATCATTTTACTAATACTAATCTTACTGGAAATAAAGTACACTACATAGTGATTTGTTAAAGTAATATAATAATGGATTTCCGCATTGAAATATAGATTCTAGACGATTTAAATATTTAATTTATATCTGCCTCGCATATTTCCTGTACAGACTGTAACGGTATAAGAATTGTATCTCGGTTTGTATTATCTTTATCTCGACGCCACAAATGAGACGGACGTAACAATAGTGTTATGGCAACATTTTGACTATCGAAATAATAATGACATGAGATGGTTTCCATACTTGATATCGCAAAGTGTTCGGCACCCCTGTGCAGAGCATAAGCCAAACGCTCAATAATGTTTACTATTTTCATTCCGAAAATAATATATTTTTTCCAAATGTATTTCACCACCGCTCTCAAAATACGTATCGAATAATCCCAATTTCTCTTGGCGATTACGTACATACTGTTAGGAGGATGGTTTAACTCAATTTTTGACAGCTACATCATAGATAGTGCTTATGACATGATTTCAGTAAAGTCCGACCGAAACTTCGGCTTTGGCTAAAATCCGCCGAAGGTATGGCCGAAGCCCAAGCTTTGTATTTAGCCGCCAAAAAGTGCCGAAAACGTACGAATTATTACAAATGAAATAAAATAATACACTTCTTCAATATTAGCAAAATTACTTAGTGGTCTCGTTTTATATAATACTTTGTTATGCTCGTATTTTTAATTTCAGAATACATTGTTTTCTAAAAAGATACCATAGGTATTGAAACATGTTGAATTATTAATAAATAGTGGTTTAAACAAAGTAATTTGTCTAATTATTTATATAAAATTCAGTTTTTCATTTCTGGAAAATTTATTATTTAATGGATATATTTCCAATTATTATCAACACCATAAGGCAGAAAAATAAGTATGGGTGTAGAATTTGCATTGTTAGGTATATTTTATAGTCGGTGTTCTAAGATTTCTAAGTACGATTGAACCTTAGGCTTCGGCTTCGGCTTCCGCCAAAAATTGACCTTCGGTCGGACACTACTTTTCAGTTCACACGTACCGTAAAACTGAGAACTTTAAAAACCTTTAATATTGCAGCCGTGAGCTGATAGAACCATCATTTACTGTGTTTGAACATAAATAATTAAGTCCTAACCGCTGTTTATCACCAGCGGACTACAGAGGACCCCTCTCGTGGCGAGGTAAATACAGACTCACAGATTTCATTTCGAATACAAGTCAACTTAATATTGGCAGCATTTCCCGTTAGATGTCAGGAAATGTCGCCCGGCCCGCGAGGCTGACGGGCGCACGGACAGATAAAGATCCCCGCGCCGGGCCGTCACAGGCTCCTACGGAAATACTCCATTCAAATGAATCTGAAGAGGAAATACACTTCAGACATTTCAAACCACTCTTTACGTTTGGTGCTGTATCTACCGCGGCCACTTGATGTAAGTAATATCGCCTACAGTGGCGTGACTATAAAATTAGACCCCAACGTAAAATGGGGGAAAAAACGATATTGGGCCTTCTATTTATACATTCTATGTGTGCAAGAATAAGAATATTAAGTAAATAGCAAGAAAAACATAGATTTATTATAAAAAAAGCAAACGTGTGTATTTAGGCAATAAGCACTTGAATCTAAAAAAAAATATTGTTACGCTTTGCGGCGATGCACATACGAGTAATTGTAGGAAAAAACCGGACAAAAGTACAAATCACAAACTTGGTTCAACTCCTCTCCAAACCAACTTTATTATAGCTTAATAACCAGTCCACCAAACGGCAGATATAAATATGCTTCCTGGGTTTGTCCCTTCCCGTATAGTCAGTCGGAACACAGTCGTTTGAACCGTACGTCTTTGTTTTTGGCGCTATCTTTTGTGATACACATTTCTTACGGTGTTGTGTTTTCGTGTGATTGAGTTTAGAAAAAACACTTTTTGAACATTTATTTTGAAATAGTATTTTATTATTTTGCGGCTTAAATAATATGTTTAAGAAAAGTGTTTACAAATCCTACAGAAATTAGAAAATTTCACTCTAAATATTGAGATAAAGGTGTTTTTAAACACGTGTATGGCATTATCGAGTAAATTGGTTTTTACTTCCATAAAAATTGAACCTTCTTTAAAAATAAATAACACAATAAAACCGTCCGCCTATTTCCGCCATTTTGTTTTATACTGACTTGAAATTTCTTTCAAAATTGCCAAGGAATTTACAAGAAAAGCATTCTATGATCTTATTCAAAAATCAAAAGAGAGTAAAATAACTAAATGCCCAGATACTGAAAAAAATGTGATAAGTTGTGCTTTGAGATGTTTTAAAAGCGATTTCAAGAAGAAATGGACGGCCGCTAGTTACAAGGTTACAAAATGGCCCACATCTTATTTAAAATTGCCTTACTGGTCTGCAGAGACTGTATAAAAATCGGGTCGACCAACTAAAAATTTTCAGAAATTATATGACAGTAGTAAGCGACGGAAAATAGAAGAATCACTGGAGCAGGTACCGTTCTAGCAGGTACCGTGTGAGTCAGCAGTGACTGGAAATATATATGCATCAAAAATAATAAAATAAATTATATCCACGCCAACGACAGCTAAGAAATTTCGTAAAATGATTACTTCTGTACAAAAGCGAATGAATGTTAAAAAATACAACACTAGTAATTTTTGTAGAAGGTGACCTTCACAAGAAGACAGTGGAAAGTAATACACGATGGGCTAATAAAAGCATTTACTCCTGCTGTTCATTCGTAAGAAATCAAAAAAGGAATGCTACCCCACACCACCCCACAGAGGAATCAATGCGAGTGACTGGAACCTGCTCAGATATTCAACTTCAAGCATTACTTGACCATATAGCATATGTAGAGCAGAGGTTGTAGAAACGTGTACACGAGAAGAACAATAAAAAAATATTATTTTTTAGGAGAACACATTCTTATTGTGAAGTTGTAATTATTCAGAACAGACGGTCTGTGATATTTTAAATATGAATTAAATATATTAATTATAAAGATATACATATTTAAAATATCACAGACCTATGTTCTGAATAATTACAACTTCACAATAAGAATGTGTTCTAAAAAATAATAAAGTTGTATCAATGTGTCCAAAATTTAATAAAAATGAATTGATAATTCTGGCGTCTACTATCAGATTTACTTAAAGGTATTTTGAGATTCTGTAAAAATAAGGTAGATGGCTCTGTCAAATGATGGAACGATTAAATGTATTGATTTCAAAAAGGTAACATATAGGGTCGAAAAATTGTCGCTAAAAATAATGCCGCTGTAGCTTAGTTGGATAAAGCACCTCCCCCGGTTAGGGAAGAGATCCAGGTTCGTATCCCGGTAGCGCAACAACAATATTTTTCGATAAAATTGATTTTATATGTATATCTTTATAATTAATATATTTAATTCATATTTAAAAATATTATTAATTAGTGATGGATCACAACAATGCCAGTTTAAACAAAAATTTCAGAACAGTACCGATAGTGAGGCAAATATTTTTCAGAGCTCACTTGTCACTCTGAGGTTAGTGGTAATGACTGATGGAGGACAAAATAAAATTATGTGGAAAAATCCAGTTCATTCATTTGTTAGATTCTGCAAACCTGTACACGTACGGTTCATTAATGAATTAAAAGGCAATACAATAAGATGAAATAAAATGCGTCGAAAACCAAGTGAAAAACCACAAAGAAACAGAGGTTCAGACTCCTAATGAGATCGTAAAAATAAAGCACATCATGATGTTTACAATGGTGGATGGAAAGGTGTGTAATGCTGCTACTGATGATGAGTTACCTTTGAAGCATTGAAGTATTGTTTTCAATTGAAAATAATGCTCGCATTTATTCTGGTCGTTGTGGTGTCGACGAGCCGCGCAACTCATTGCACCCGCCTGTGGGAGTGGTGCGCAAAACTACCGCATGTTCCAAAATATATATTATTATTACATTGTATTATAAAAAAAACTCATGAAATATTTTTAACCGGTTTTTTCATACAAATACTCCCACGTGCGATGGTGTGATCCTTAACCCGATATATTAGCGGGGTATTGCTGTGTAATGTAACGATAATGTTTTCCAATTCGACGTGATTCCATTATATGCTGTGGTGGATTTACAAAGGTATTAGGTCCACATTAGCGCCAGAAAAAGTATTGATCCCAAATGTATTTTTGTCGGGCGAGGACCTTTTGGGCCCCTATCCAAATTTGAGTTACTAATATTCTCAAAATATTAGTGTTCTTTTTCTTCTTCTTTCAAATAGGCAATCCACCCTTCAAGAGTGACTTGTGCCATTAAACAAGTCTAAACATTATTTTACAGAAAGCAGTACAACAATACTATAGAACAGGAAACACTGCATCACAAGTCAATACCATTGACATTCAGGATATTTGCTATTATGTAGCTTAAATGAGGCGAGTTGAGGGAAAGAAGATGACACAAGTTAACTGGAAGTTGAAAATCACCATTGACAAGATTATTGTAAAAAAAACCTGTGATCCGCAATGGACAGGCAAAAAAGACATGGTCGAGTGTTTCCTCCTCGGCACCACACTCACACATTGGGGAGTCTATTATGTTCATTCTGAACAAATGTGAAAATATTAGTGTTATTGTATTAAAAAAACTAAATACGAGTTTAATTATATTAGAGGGTATTGTGTTTTGGAAATATTGCTTTTTACATTTAGAGGTACCTACTGCCGTTTTAGATAAATGTTCATAATGTGTATATTGTACCTATAAATATTATCTCTAAATATAAACATGAAAGCGGGGGGTGTAAGCTGAAGGAAACACACACAAAATATTATAATTCTATACAATTTTTAGCTTCAAATAAATTACCCGGGTTCAAACCGTAGGCTTCGATAAATCTTGTAGTAATTTTGACTGTGTATGTCTTTTTAAAACAAACCTGGGCTGGTAAAATATAACATCTTCTATACAGACAACTGTGTTGAATATTTAGAAATTGTTTTTATTAATATAGGTTCTGTATCGCAATCGTATTTTTTTTAAATAGGTGAATACATATACTTTAATATAAGTTGTATCAATGCGTCCAAAATTTAATAAAAATGAATTAATAATTCTGGCGTCTGCAGTCGGTAATGCAATGTAAAAATGGCTTTCAAATAATGGAACGACAGATGTATTAATTTGAAAAAGTGTAACATATAGGTTCGAAAATTTGTCATGAAAAATACTGGCGCTATAACACAATTGGTACTAATACTTCCCCGGATTGGAAATAGAGATCCACGTTCGAATCCCGGTAGCGCAAAAAAGATATTTTTCGAAAAAATTGGTTTTATATGTATATATTTATAATTAATACATTAAATTAGTATTTGAATACATATACTTACATAACTTGAAACAAATGTTATTGTAAAATGTAGTGTTATTGTCACCAGTTTTAGTTTTGTTCCTACCCCTTAGCCCGCTCTCGATCAGTACACATTGTTCCTTTGGCTCAACTGCTTTCATTTGAATTCGTAAAATTCGTCAAGATTCGTCAAGAGGAAGTGTTTTCATTGTGATTATATGTTGGATCACTAGTTCACATAGCGCTGTGATTTTGGTATGTAGTGGACGTTGAAAATCATCAGAGTATTTTGTTTCGTACATTGGGTGAACTTCCGGAAGAATTACTTTTACACTTACAATTACTTCTCATAACTATTATTATATAAAGGAGACTGATACCATACGATAGTCTAGAGTTTGTATTTGAAATATTAATAAATATACTAAAATAAATTAATATATCAATTCGGATATCATTCATTGTGTTGTGGCGGTTACTTTGTGATGCACCAAGATTATTTTGATTTTTCACTATACTAAACTTTCTACTACACACACGTTGAGTTAATTTATTACTACTACAGTTTCGAAATATTTAGTCCCTCCCATCATCAGGTGTAACCGATAATATAACACCACAACATAAGACAAACAACGAACATCTACACGCCAGTTCCGAGAGCAACAACGACATTTTATCAAAGATTCTACATGATCTTAGCTCCGAAACTGTACAACACACTCAGCACCAACTGGAAATCGTTTAATTCCAATAAGATTACACAAATATGGACCCAATATATGATCCAATCAGGTAGAGATGAATTAGATGCATGGCTATCCAACATTCTAACATAATTTATACAATACCTACACTAATAATTCACTAGTCCCACAACACTTCCACTACATATTTTTTATTTCTCTTTTTATTCCTGTCGGTGATTTAAATAACACCACAACAGCACGAAAAAAAAAACTGGCTACTTTAACACAGACTTCAGTCTAGCAAAGTAGGTCAGGACAACGCTGTATATAACAGTGGTGAAGTCTACTCCACCCCACACAATAAACTACGAGTATTAATTGTGTCTTATGTTTATTATGATATAATATATTCACCTCTGTTAGAACAAAAATATGTATGTCAACTTATAAGTAAATAGCTCTAAATAAATACACTATTAAGTAAAGTTATCAATATACTTATTATTATTAGAAAAAGCTATCTCGGAGGTGATAAATAATTGTATCATTGAAATATCATTAAAAATAAATTAAAATCCTTTTCGATCACGTATATGATCAGTGTCGTTGACAAATTGGATGAAATATCGGAAAAATTAAATCTTCATTTTGCGCTTGATCGATTTCACGAATATATATATATAAATATTACATATTGAGGTGAAATGATAAGCCCTAGAGGAGAATTTTTTTACGAAAATAGCGCTATAAAAATTATCCAATATTTCCCATTTTTAATGAAAAGGCGGAAAGGCCACGCAAGTTAAAAATCAATTTTGAATATTTCTGTATCAAAACGCAAAAATATGTAGGTAAGTATTTGACAGCTCAATGAACGTGACTATATACAAATATAAATATACAAATACATGTACTTAGTGGCGCGGGAGACGCCGTCTCACCTCCAGATGCTATCTGTTTCATCTGTTAAGATGCTGCGGATGGCAGGGTGTAGGAAGTATCAGACTGGCGTAAGTAATGTACGGACTTTCATTATTTATCCAAATATAATTTCTCACAATATTCGCTTCACTTGCGAGATGTTTTTGTGTGCGTTGGAAGTAGTAAGATGATGGAAGGATTGCGATTCGTGAGAGTACAACTACCTCCAATCTCAACCATCCCCTCGTGCTTAGAGATACCGCCAAGTGTATTATGCGGATAGGGAGGATCAAAATAAAATGTTACTTACGGTTGCACTGAATTTATTAATACAAGTTACAATCGAGTCTGAAATAAGCGAATTATACGATGAGACCGGAGACGCGATAAATAATTGTTAATTTTTTCTAAAACGTGACACGTGACGTTCACGTGACAAGGATGACCGATGTTTTATAAGAAAATTAATCGATACCAAACGTTACATACGGCGGTTGTATAATTGATATGTCACGTGGGATTGATATGTCACACACTGCGTATGCGTACAAAAGATTCCAAATTATTATTTTTTTATTTATATTTTGACATCCCGTTACCAAAGGCACCACTTTAAACAAATGAATGAAATGATGGACAATCACTGATAATACGAAGCGCCATTTTCTCGATCATAATATATTAGAATAAGTTTATTTGTTTTGACAACAGCGACTGATAAATTAGTTGGTCGCTTACTGTTTAAATTTGAAATACGACCGGCAATATTACTGTGTCTCACGGTTATACAATAAAAATCTATCCGAATTAATATGCTGTATGAAAGATACACACAATATATTGCAGATTGCCAGACCAATTTTATTCTACTACATAAATAAATAAATAAATGGCAAAGTCAATTCAATATACCCGCTGAAGGATTTTCTTCTCTGTGAATTGAATCAACATTCGAATAAAACTCTAGTCAAGTCCGTAGAATATTGCTTCGTTTATGGTATTTGCTCATATTTTTATGTGGTGAACCGTAACCGAGGGTTATCGCTTTTCAATTGTCTATAATTTAGAATATTGATCTTCTAACAGAAATAGCCCCAACCCACTACTACCTATTAGTATGTTGTGAACCAATTTACCCAAGTCACAAATGATTATCCCAACTCAGATTGTATTTCTATTAAAACACCACATCTCAATGTAATTCGCCGTATCATTAATTTTAAGATTTTGTATAATATGAATTACATATTGCCACTAAATCATCTGACAGTCAAGAGGCAGAGCGTTTACTTTATGATCGTGAGATTATTGATTAGATTCCTAACAATTTCAAAATGCGTATTACCCAGTGGCGTAACTATGCCGCCACTGAAAGGGTCACCAAAATTTCGGGCCCTAAAATTAAATAGAAATAGTTATTTTGCGAGTATTAAATAATTTTGCTGCGTTAACGGTAATCTTATTGTGAAGTTGCAATTTTACATAACATAGGTCTGTGATATTTTTAATACAAATTAAATGTATTAATTGGAAAGATATACATGTAAAATCAATTTATCGAAAAAATATAGTTGTTGTCACCGGGATTCGAACCTGGATCTCTTCCTATTCGGAGAAATGCATTAACCGATTATGCTACACCAACACAGTAAGTTGACGACAAATTGATTTTATATATATATACATTTAATTTGTGTTAAAAATATCACAGACGTGTTCTGTAAAATTGCAAATTCACAATAAGAATGTGTTTTCCTTAAAAAAATATAAAAATTTCTCGCGTGTATTACAAAAATACGTGAAAAAATTATTAATGTACACAGCAACAGTAGCCTACTATATATCAGGTTTGGGATCAGACTATCATTGTAAAGTGAAAATTGCCTTAAAGTAGGTGTTTTTTAAATTGCAAGTACATATAAAGTTCCTTGCAAGTATGTGGGACAAGGTTCTAATTTTGTTCTTATTATTTAATGAATAAATTACGCAGCACATACTAACATTTGTATATCTTTTACGATACTTATTTAAGGGCCTCTTTTTTACATTCTGTAGAGTTACGCCACTGGTATTATCATCCGTTTCAATTGAAAAAAACTATTTTGTTTTGTTGTCTGAAGAACATAATAATAATAATTTAACAACTGTTAGAAATGTTTGTAAAACTATAATTTAATAATAATTAGCTACATTTCTTAAAATTTTAATTTTTTAATTATCTTAAAGATTTAAAAAAAAATTTACTTTGTCCATTCAGAATCGTATAATTGAATGAATGATTTGACCCTTGGAGTATTTTTTTTGTCCAAAAGTAATGACGGCTCATCGACTTTAATGAGTATTGATTTTAATAAAATATTCAAACCCAACAAAATGACTAGAAACGTATGTATATCCCACACACACCCATGGCCGTTCTTAACCGACAATTATCCAGATAATCTAGTGAATTAATGGTTTAAAATTTCATAAATGATAAGGCCGACAAACCATTCAATCGGTTTTAATCCAAATACAAATAAAGCAAAGTTTGAAACTAAGAATAAATTAATATAACAAGGCCTTAATTATATCTATATTTGGTTATAAAAGGTGTTTTTTTTTAGAGGTTTGTTTTTTGAATTGGCAACACTTTGAACGCTTGTAATTTGTGGAAATTTATTTCGAAAATCGTGGTTCAGTTCGCGAAACGACATTATCGTCCATCCGAGCAAGTGATTCGAATAATCGTGGATCGTTTTCGCACCATGCATACTCTAATTGATAATACGCATGTGCACCGAAGAAGTTGTTGTTTCTTCAATAATGATGCCGGCCAGAACGTTACAGTCAATGGAGAGCGCTATAGATCCATGATTACTGACTTTTTCGTTCCCCAATTGAATGTCATTAATGTGGAAAAGCTGTGATTTTAACAAGACGGCGCAACATGCCACACAGCCCGCGCCACAATCAATTTATTGAAGGAAACATTCGATGAGCGCATAATTTCGCGTAATAGACCTACCTGTGAATTAGCTTCCAAGATCGTGTGATTTGGATTATTTTCT
This sequence comes from Eubasilissa splendida, assembly GCA_031772225.1. Classification (NCBI taxonomy): domain Eukaryota; kingdom Metazoa; phylum Arthropoda; class Insecta; order Trichoptera; family Phryganeidae; genus Eubasilissa; species Eubasilissa splendida. The sequence continues at coordinate 2,396,119 of CM062854.1, read as the reverse complement.
GTATTGATATGTGAAGTGGCTAGTCTACGCCGATAAACCAGATACGATAGACGACTTGGAAGCCAACATTCGTCGCGTTATTGCCGATATACGGCCTCAATTGCTCCAAAAAGTTATCGAAAATTGGACTTCCAGATTGAGATTTATTCGAGCCAGCCGCGGCGCTCATATGCGCGAATTCATATTTAAACACTAATGGTATAAAATTATCTTTCCGATAAACCAATACATTTTAAAGTTTTATACCTCTAAAAAAACACTCCTTATACGGACAATATTTAGAATCCCACATATGCGTTAATTACAATTAACATGCTTTCGAATATAAATAAAAGTCCAGCTTTACGGTTAACGTGTTTCCTCTAGGCAATTTTGAACGGAAACTGATATATGACATCCGGTGATGTGTATTTACTTTGAAATACGAATAAATTAGTACATAGCCTTTTGGTTCTGGATCGATAATAATAATATTTTTAAAAGATCTTTTTGTAAACAAAATACTGCTCAGTTTTGATACAAAAAAAATTAAATTTATGTTTTACCACTACTGGTTCAAAATGTGAAAATTCAAACGATATTTATGTTGAAGTGATTAAGAACCTAGACTTGGAGAAAGTTCGAATAATGTGGAGCCCATAAAAAGGACAGCTTCTGAGAGACGTACATCAATTTACGCAGAACGTGGTGTTCAAAGAAATGTAAATCTATATTAATCGAGATTTATCGAGACAAAGTTACGAAACCAAAAATAAATTACATTTTTATTTTATTCATATTTTTCTCACATGTTTTATTAATCACAGCGTTCTAGAACAAGCTGACAGCTATACTAGTAGGTATATATATTAGAATTACAAATCAATTATATCTGTTGTGATCTGTAAAGCGATAAAGAAGCGAGAGAGGTTTTGAAAACCTTAATTATCTTAATTAAAACAAGATTTCAGTCAGCATCTTTAATTGTCATCGATCCCTTCATTGAACTTACAACTGATTTTCTACTTCATCAGAAGGATTTAGATTAATCTGGGCGACTGGTAGACAATTAGACTGGCAGTACAGGCGCACCGTGCGGCTGACACGATACTGGTGTCACAGGAGATAAAGTAATCTTTTCCTAATTTAAAATATTTACAGCTAAATCGTATTATATATAATGTTACGTCTTTTAGGAAGTTGCCGGAATGTTCCAGAAGATTGAGCGTCCGAAAGAGTCATTGTTATTGGATCTGAAGTTTCTAGAAAAGTGCGAATCAGCTTGAAGTGCCAATGATCAACGGTTGTACTAGAAAAGTTTAGTGGAATTTGTGTATTAATTTGCGGGACGCTGTATAAGAAAAGTGTCTTCAAATTAATTATTGAGACCGTAATTGAATACTAATTAGTGGTAAACGGAGTGTGTGAACATATGTAATAATAGTGTAATGAAAATAAATAAATCATGCTTCAGTTGTTAGTAATTTTCTACAACTCGCAACAAAATTTGAACAATGTTATTACCTACTGGTAGAAGTCAAATTTTACACTTTAAAAACCATCATATCAGTTTTAAGCTCATTGTTTTACATCAGCTACTATTATGTCTTTTGTTTCTCTTAATTTTCTCACACTGACTCGCCCAATAAGTTGCAATAGACCCCCCGTATTTGATTGAACAAAAGCAGAATATATGTATTATTATTACTACCTTATTATTTGCGTCGTAGATCAGAAATGAGCAACAGGAAAGTGTCCGTGTGCCAAGAATGCGAAAAAAAAGTATTAAAATATTATTTGGTTTGCCAATATTTTTTGTTTATTCTAATTATGTACCTATATTATGATTCACGATTACGCGCGTCTCTTTGCATCGTTACGGCGATGTATTATTTTAATTGATATTTAACGGGAAACAGAGAACAATTTGATATTTAATTTATTTCTTGGCGGCATGTTTGGCGTATTTTTTTTTACCCAGTCAGAAAATATGCGACGAGCCAAGAAATAAAGGTATCCACTATATTTTTACGATTGTTTTAAAATATACAATATTCACAACACTTAAAACGGGAGGAGGTGAGTTGACTATATTTTCATTCAGGATCCTAGAATGCAGCTTCGCAAAATCAGGAAAAGGGTGGGATGGCCAGCAGGTGGGGGTGGGATAGCCAGCAGAAAGGGGTGGGATGGCCAGCAGGAGGGAGTGGGATGGCCAGCAGGAGGGGGTGGGATGGCCAGCAGGAGAAAGAAGTTGAAGCTTGTAATAGGACATCTTCCAGTATTTGGTTTATCTGATCAAGCCAAGTCTTCCGCGGACATCCTCCATTTCTGGTACCATCAACGATCGTGTCACACATCTTTCTCATACCATTCTTAACTGATTCTTTCGTTTCATACGACCAAAGCTTAAGAGACTCTTTTTAAATCCTGTTCATTATTAAAAATATTATCTCGAGTGATCCTGGTCTGAAAACTTTACAGACCGGAGAAAGAAAAACTATTTAAAATGTCAGGCGATAGTTGAGCTCGTAATGGCTGTCCTTTAAACAAAGGAAGCTCGGTGCTCCTGATGAGATAATCATATTACACAAATGTCGAGCTTTAAAGCTCAAACAAAAGACAGCTGACAGTTTGCGCGAATCAACATTTTATTTTTTACCTTTTGTTCATTGTAAGCCTAGAAGCTTTGCTCCTCAAGTGCGTATACTTTGTGCGTTGCCGCACAGAACGTGGTAACAAGAACATTCTCAATTTGCCGTATTGGGGGACATTGCACATCACAGACATTTGAACTATTCGAAAATAAAACATAAAGAAGAAACGTTAGGCGACAGCAGTATTTTTGATTTTTTTCAAGACATTTTTGTTTTTTGTAATTTGTTTTACTTGTTCGTATACTGTGTGTGGTACGGTGTAATGTAAATGTAGAAAAGCGTGGTTCGAAATGTGATGTGATATTATTCTGAATTATAATATTTTATGTAGGTACATGCGTTTGAGATTACTTAGTTTAGGATGCAACTGGATTCATTTGTCCAAAAGGTATTGTATCGTATAGTGAATTAATATATAAGTCCATTTCTTTTACGGTCTCAATTTTACGTAACTGTCTGCAGACAAAAGAAAAATATTTTTCAATCTGTTTCAATTTCAATTTAATTTATCATTTTATGTATGTATGACTTTTCTTTTAGATACTTTCGATTTTATTATTAGATTTTTTCAGTTAGAAGAGGAAGATGCGATTTTATAAATAAATAATCATTATAAAATATTTTGATACTGCAAAATTATTGCATCTGTCTAAACATTTATATAGCATAGATTTCCAAAATTTAATTTCCAAAACGCGAAAGGATACAACACGGGTTAGGTTAGGCTAGGTTAGGTGAGCGATGAGGGAAGGGAGGGGGGCGGGTCAGTACAAATTTCACGGTGTCGAAGCGAATACATGTCTCCAGGGCATTGGTGTTTTTGGAAGTTAGCGATCCGGTGAATTACACGAAGGATATTTTTTTTTGTCAAAGAGTATTTGGCTTTTACAATGTACGTATCCCGCTGAGACTTATTTAATAAAAATATTTGTACTGCAGATACGCAGTCGCCCGAATGGGCAATTTTCCCACATGTGGGTGTTTATTTATTTATATATTTATGCGGTACGATGTACCATTAACCCTTCCCAAACCGTGCAGTAACACAGATCTACATCATAATTAAACATGTAATATTTCAATAAATACACGCAATATAAAATTCATCTTTTAGATAAACCTAAAGAAAATATTAGCGCTTAGGAATGACTAGTAAAAATCCAATTATAAAAAGGGAATCTTACAAAAACAATTATTTTATCTATTCAATCCGTTATCAAATTAATACATTGGTAAAAATACGATTTGTGATATGAAAGACCTGAGATCACACTATTTTCACTGTGAAAAGAACAACAAACATACAGTAAGAGAGATAAGAAGGAAGGACACATTGTTTAGAACCTAATGAATCCTCTAAATTATTTTATTAATCAATTTTTTAAAATTAAATGCTCAATAATTAGAGTAAATTCGTGCCATTAAACCCATTTAAGCTAATTAAAACATTTTTTTTAACTGCTATTTACGGTAACACGAGTTGACAGCATGGCTGCGTTCGGGTATTTTATATCATGGTATGGTAAAGGTTAACAAACATGTTATAAAAAGAATAATAATATCCTTACAGATTATTGTTTGATTGGACGATTAATGTGAAGGGTCATAATGTGGAACAGAGTCGCTGGCAGAACCTACCTGGTGACATGTTTTGTTTTCATGATCCACTTTATTGAAATGTTCATTAGCCTACTGCGCTCTTCCGCGGCTGGTTTAAATAATCTCGTATCGCTCGGCGGGAACCTGATGTCGCTGCGCCAGCGCCGGCATGCAGGTCCTTTGTTAGCGAGCTAATTCGGGATGACAAGCCACTCACAATGGAGGAAATATTAAACAAAGCCAAAGTTTTAAATGCACTCTGAATGAAGTGAAACATTTCCACTGAAAATATTATGTTTCACGCGAACTCGGCAAAGTTAAATTGCATTATTGATTACATTTTAAAATATAATTAACACATTTTATAAAACTTGTGTACTAACCGTTACGTCAATTATGACACTTATATATTATTGATCATATTATATGTATTAAGTTAAGAAAAATACAAATAAAAAATAATAATTAAAAAGTAACTATTCGCTTCTGATGTAAATTATAATATTTAAATGCATGCAAGCCCTTGACTAGATAGATTCTAGATCTATCAATAAGCTTAGTAATGAATGTACACCTGGGTAAGGTTAGTATCTACCCTTGTAATGTTTCCAAGAATTCTACGAGCATCGTTATAACATAACGATATTTTTTAGAAGTTCATAAAATTCTTATAAATATTACAATGACTTCGAAGAAGATATGTTTTCTCGCATTGAAACAATATCAAAGCCCTTTTCAATTCCTAAGAAATTTTCAAATTCAGCGTAATATGTACACCCGTGTTGTAATTAAACCACATGTTGCAGATCGATTTTGTTGAGATTGAATAAAAAGCAAACTAACCGAACACAATATTTTTGACAGACAGTGTGGCCAATATATAAAAACAAATATTAGCTTACACGTGCACTACACTGATGTACATTTAACAGATTTATCATATAGGTATTAGTTATATTATAAACAGATATTTGTGGTAATGGAAGTCAATTTTAGATATAAAGCCTAACAAAAATTGAATGACAAATATTTTCCAGTTTCAATTTGCTAGCTGTTTCGTTGTATTGTATTTTTAAACTGTGATTTTATTAGCCAAGTAATATTTAAAATAATCAGGTATGTTAGCGTAAAAGGCACGCGAGCTTGTATTTAAAAATATTATCTGCTTCAATCTTGAAAATGTACTTTTTAATTTAGTATTTTATCACACATGTTAAAAATAACAAACACCGTATATTAAAAATAGTGTGTAGATATTAGAACCGGTTGTTAAAAAAAAATGATGACATAGCACCACTGTTAATATGAGTAGTTAAACAGCATTTTTGCTTCTTTCATTCATACGCGGTGGTGAAAAATATTACAATAATGCTTTTCTCAGACGCATGTTTTATATCCGTAAACGTAAACAATTAGTCAGATGGAAAATAATGGTTTTAGAATGTGAGATGAAATATATTGAGTATTATTGTACGGTAATTTAAAATACTGCTCAAAATTGTTTAAAAAGTGCACGAAGGAATAGTAGATTTGTAAATCGGTATGATACAATATGATTTGCTTAACAGTTGCCTTGAAGAGAGTTAAAAATAATTATCGATAGAAAAACTCCGAGAAAGCTGATTACAAACAAAGATTTATCCGACTCGGACCAGCTTCTTAATTGAGTTCCGCGAGAATCTCGCTGCAGAAACTTCGAGAAGAAAAAAAAGGGCGTTGATTCACCCGCGGAACTTTCCCAAAGCAAACCATTTCCGAAGTACTCGGGAAGTCGTAAGCGGTACTGCAATCAGGGGCTTTGTCAAATTGCTTCGCCTATTCCAATTTTACTGCTACAGCCTATTTCTTACATTTAAATCAAATGTTACGGGTGTATGTAGGTAGGTGTCTACTATGGCGATGCTGTAATTAAAAGATCAAGAGTATAACCGTTGTATTTGTGTATAGTAATATTTATCAACATATATATCTAATATTCCACTGTCTTTTTGAGTATCACGTGTAGGGAAATTGAAAAAGAAATTGATATTTTACATTAAAGTGAAATGTCATTCCTTTCTCCTTTTCCCTTTTCTCTGAAGATAAATGTATCAATTTTTCCGCTTTTAAAAATACATAAACATATTTCAAAATAATAATACGATGTAAAATCCGAAAAAAAATCTACTTTTGAATTCTCTGACCAGTAACTTTCATTCGTTTTTGTATTTAAAAATGTTCTTACATAATAAAATGGTCACAACCACCTAATTAACACCAATTTAAAGGAAATTGACACTTTATATGTACCAGTTTCCTTTCAAATTATTCCGGTGTGTATTAATAATGTTTATCTCAATCTTTCCTTGAACCGTATGAATTTGCGGTGAGGGTTTTACAACTCCCTGTGTGATTAGAACTTAATGACACTAATCGTTTTCGTGAAGCTTGGCAAAAAGCCATTTAACTCATTTACTTACGAGCGGAATACTGGAACTGGTAAGTGATGCAGTTTACCAGGCGTGCTAAACGCCAACTGAAAAGCTGAGGAAATTCAAGCATGACTTGGATGACAACAGACATCAGCTGAACATGTGAAACGTAGACTTGAGTTTTCAAAATACTATTTTTGATTTTTGTATCAATAAATATATATTGTTATATGGTTTTAATGTATAATTACACGGAGGGTGTTTTTCCTATATTGGAAATGGATTCACGTTTTTCATTCGTTTGTTTGTCTTCCGGTTTAGTGCACGCAATGGATTGGACGTGATTCAGAGATGATTAAAAGTACATATTAATAATAATTGTATATACACATTGAAAAATTCAAAGCAAAAATGCTTTTTTTTTTGAAAATGTGCGAAAGTATCTATCAAATAAATATATCATATTTATAATTCTTTAATTTCAGTGACCATTTTTATTTTTGTATCAAGTTACCGCTGTTACAACTTCCAATCTTTATAGAGCCTCTGTCCGCAAATTTTTTCAATCTTCCTTTTCCAGATTTTACTCGGATTTTCAGGTTTCTCGAGTTGAATTTGAGTTGAAAGCATTCTTTGGACTTAACCCTAACCGCGTTTGTTAAGACTTCTTGATTTTAAGTAATGTGGGTTATAAACATTCTTTTTTTATTGTACTTTTTATTCTCTCGGGCAAAAGTTTTTCTTATGTCTGAAATTTATTATCATTTTTTTTGAAATCGAGTTTATCAAATTTTCTAAAATTGTTATCATTATACATATTATTTATTTGGCTGCTGATATTGCACGTTTATTGCAGAGTTGAGATAATTAAAAAATGTTTTAAACTACATTTTCATACTGTATTAGTAATATTTATTGCGAAAATAGATAAAATAAGATGGATAGACGGTTGATCCCAAACTGTTGGATTTAGAAACTATTTTTTTGCTTTAAAACCGGATAGTTTAATTGAAAGTGGGATGTTTTAAGGTCAACGGTCGACCTATTTCAGCCCTTGTTTGAAGGGACTCGACGGAGCCGTTGGCGGGAACTAATGAGCAGCAAGCCTTTGATCCTCGATTTAATAGAAAAAAGAGATTGTATAACCTAATTGGGAACATCCACACCCCGGTTGCGGTTGCTGGGGACAACGCTCCCGCGACGTATTAATAGAACGTCACGAAATCTAATACTCCAGGTAACATATCGAAATAATATGTATTATGGTACATTTTGGTGTTACAAATTAAGTGAAGCACACCTTGATCCCACATCCTAGCATTACAACCGTATTACATTGTTAGCAATGTCCGTTCAATAACAGCTCGTCTTTTACGAACTTTTCCATAAGGGTTCCTCTGAGTTTAGCGATTATCATTTGCAAAAACTTTTCAACAATGTCAAAAAATATCGACAGTATGAAATGTTTTATGCGAGAAGTACTGTTATTACGAGAAGGCTTGATGTCGACGTAAAGTTTTCAATATTAAGCAGTTGTAAATATTAATTCGTTTCGCTGAAGAAGCGGCCGGAACAGTCCCGCGGGTCGCGTGGGCGGGTGTTCGTACCTGTTGCAACATAATAATGGCAATTGTTAGTGCCTACCCACTCCACCCAGGTATCTAAATAGAGAAAATACGCTATTAGCGTTGTTGTATGCAAGGAAGATATGAATCGCATGCGAATATCTAAACATGTATTGCTATTTAAAGGATTATAAGTACAGGTATATAGCCGGACTGATCGGTTCCACCGACTAGCCGGATTATTTGAAACCGGACTAATCGAGGAATTAACCTCACATACAAAAAACAATACAATTTTTTTCTCTCCTGTTTTTCAATAAATGTAACGAGGGTAATATATTCAAATGTATGTACATATTTATTAAAAATAAACAAAATCAGGGGTTTATATACTTTAATATCATTTTAAATTCAAATGTTTTTATTTAAAAATGCATTCTTTATTGCCAAGAATTGCAATGACGATGTCTGCACGTTATTATTTTTTTTGGTTGTTTCTTCTCATACATTTCTTTGTAGCAACGAATTGCATTGTTTATCGTTCGGCGAATTGTAAGCCTACGTTCGATATCGGTATCAACTTCCGTAATATGATCTGACACTTTTTTAACCAATCTAATAATTTTTAAAAGTTGTTTTCAGCCGTCAAGTCTCGCGCGGGCCCTTCAACTAGACGATATGTCGATGATTGGTAACTGAGATTTAACTGTCGGAAGTTTAATTTCTAGTGCACCAGTCATTGTTCGAAGAATTGCGTTAATCAGTTATCAATAATCGTTACAATCGAACACAATAACGGTTTAAATAACGATTTTATCATCACTACCCTCGACACAGTAATCGTTGTCTAAGTTGTCCTCCCGCTCTTGATAAGCTCGTCGCTCGATCGTATCGAGCTAGATCGAGTTATCGTGTTTTAGATTGAATGCAATTAATTACGTTGTCAGAATCCGGATTTTCGAAACCAAGTTGCTGTCCAAGCTCCACTATGCTATTGGTGACTTCAGCTAAATGGCTTTCAAAACCAATCAAATAATTAGCACGATGTGGTATGTGATACAGCTCTTATATTGCTCAGTGTCACTTCATGCCATGCTTCGCCTACATTTTCGATAACATTTCTCTGATGTTGTAACTCTTCCAAAATGCTGTTAAAGTTGGAGCATTTTCTCCTGTTGTTGCTTTAATAGCTTGCAAATAATAACTCTTAAATGTTGCAATGGCATCTTGATCCATCGATTGAATTAGCGATTAAATGCTACGTGAACATTTTCATTTAAATCGCAAAGACCGATTGGATGACCTGGGCATGGCATCGATCTGAAATCTTCAATAAAAAACCCTCTAAACAATTTACTGGAAGTTAAGTATTTCAAATTAATTAGGCGCGACACTTTATGTACAGTGCCGCCTTATTCTAGCATAATCCTTAAATATTTAAACTAAAATAAATACTACGAGACTTAAAAATATATTGTTTTTATTATTTTTACAAATCATCATTTGGAGAGTTCTCTCGACGCTGTCCGCTTCTGTGTGCAGCTCAGTCCGGAGGATCGAGCGCGTTGCTTCGCCGCAGGAAATAGTGCCTGGGCAATCTATATTTGTATCTGAAAGGCATTAAGCTGATGTTGTGCTCGTACGACGATGGATGACCTGGGCATTATCTAAGATCAATGAAATCTTCAAGTCCAGCCCATTTTATCGGCAATACCGTTCCGTTGTAGGGCGAAAATTGTTCGTGAACTAATCTTCAAATAAAGTTTTTGTGATCCACGCTTTCTCATTTGAACGTCACAACAGTGGGAAAATAGTTTTTGATAAACCCTTAAAAACTCGAGGATTTTCCGCACGGTGCACAAGAATCGATTTAGTTTGAAATCCCCTGCTGCATTCCCACCTAATAACAGTGTGAGACGATCTTTTGAGATTTTATATCCAGGGCATGACTTCTCATCGGCTGCTAAAATAATGTGTAAATAATTATCCCGTTTCGTCAACGTTGAATATTTGTTCATGTTTGTAACCACCTTTTTCTATTATTTCAGATAATTATTTTGCATATCTTAAAGCAACCTCTTTATCTGCCCTGGCAGATTCACCAGCAAAACGCACATTGTGAATACCAGCTTATAACGAAAAAACTATTCTCAACTTGCTGTAAAAATGCCACTAGTTCTCTCATCTTCGCTTCGTCGTAAAAACTGAGTGCTTTGTCTTGAATTTCCATTTAACTAAGTGGAATTTGTTTTTGATGAAAGCCCTCGATCCATATGGATAATAGCCGCTCAAAATTCAAAGAAGTTCAATGTGGGAACGCAATTATGTGGTATTTTTGATAGCAATTAAATTAATCGATTAGGAATATACACAGAAAAAAAATATTTATCTATTTTTTCGATAAATAGATTTTTTTTTGTAGATCATTTCATTTTTATAAAAATAATAATAATAATATAAACTATAAGTTTACACGCAATTCTCTATATCATCATTGTCTTAATATATCTAGTACCAACAACATTAGCGATTACAGACTTCACTCGTGCGTTAATCACAATAATAATGGAATCAGAGGAAGGCAGTCATAAAAATGTATAAGTAACATTAATGAAAAAAATATCTAATGCTTGGTACGCGAACAAGTTAATTCGACCGCTCTAAAATTATTTAAAAATATATATATATATAGCGGAATAACTGTTAATGGCTGAACGACTGAGCCCGTAGGCAGTGTTGGCAACACTGACACAATGGCCGATTCCCGCTTTATTTGCTGTCATGTTTGCTTTGTAAAAACTTGCGAGCCCGAATGTAAATCACACAACCTTCCCGTTCCCGTAGGATTTCGACCCTGTGTGTAAATATTTTGAGGGATGTGCAATTATTATCTTAACGAACCATAAAAATACAAGAAATTGTTTATTAAAAATACTAAACTAAACATTGACTTAAAAGGGGTGCACGAAGTTAACCGTTGCTCGCCCAGTGTTCTCGGAATGTGATTGCATCCCGCTGAACTCGATCGAAACTGTCAAGTAACTAAATAATTGAATTAGGAAACAATTTAACAATTCACTTAGTTCTCGAACACCGCTACAGTAACATAACAAGTTAGGCGAATTACGTTGCCTCTTAGGTTGTCAAGACCGCTCGTAAAGAAACATCTTGTAGATATGTTCAATGATTGAACTTCGGAAAACTTCTCGATAGGGGTTGAGAAGAAAAGTAGTTGTCCCAAGAGATATTACGCACCCTGCCCGTGGGGTCGTATTACGATTCACAGAAGATTCGCTATCTATGATAATTCGCCTATGATTCTTTTATTAATATATATATTAATTAAATATATTAATTATAAAGATATACATATAAAATCAATTTTATCGAAAAATATTGTTGTTGCGCCACAGGGATACGAACCTGGATCTCTTTCCTAACCGGGGAAGGTGCTTTATCCAACTAAGCTACAGCGACAACATTTTTAGCGACAATTTTCGACCCTATATGTTACCTTTTTGATATTAATACATTTAATCGTTCCATCATTTGACAGAGCCATCTACCTTATTTTTACAGAATCTCAAATACCTTTGAGTAAACTGATAGCAGACGCCAGAATTATCAATTCATTTTTATTAAATTTTGGACACATTGATACAACTTTATTATTTAGGAGAACACATTCTTATTGTGAAGTTGTAATTATTCAGAACATAGGTCTGCGATATTTTAAATATGTATATCTTTATAATTAATATATTTAATTCATATTTAAAATATCACAGACCATCTGTTCTGAATAATTACAACTTCACAATAAGAATGTGTTCTCCTAAATATATATATATGATGTTTCGGAATAATAATGAATCACTACGTTTTATGGTTGTAAAATATTTTTAAAAAAATGTTTGTTTGCCGGTGATCTAGAGAGCAGGTAACCCAATAGCACAATGAGTTATGTATGTATATAATTCTGATATTATATTTCTTGAATTGGCCAAAATAATAATTCAGTTACTTGCATTATTTTTTTTACAAATAGACGTAGATTCTTAGTAAATAAACAGCTCGTCTACGAACAAAATTAAGGGATGTAAGGTATGTATAATTAAATTGAAACTATATAATTTTTTTTTAGCTTAAACTATAAATATGTAATAACGAATTCCTAAATCATACAACACCAGCTCAACTGATTAGTATTTCTAATAACTATAACCATAATCTGTTATTTTTTAATAGAACATCAATATTTCCAAATCTTTTTATATGTTTGTTGATAAATATTCATAGACATTAGATAATATTTTTGAAGGCTTTAAGAATAGATAATTAAATTACATCCTTAACATGCCTGTTATCTTAAATACGATACACGCAATGCAATATTTACATTGGCACAAAGTAAGTGCCCAGTTCACCTGGATTACAAAGCCTGTGCGCCCAAGTGAGCGCTTTCGGCACGGCACTACCTGCGGTCAACTAAACCCACTTAGGTTTGGGCTAAACCAGCTGAAAGCCGACGCCCGGCGGACAGGGGACCTGCATTTAACTAAGTTTGCCTACCTGGTCACCCGTAAGCTAATATTGCAGAGTGAACTGTAATACCGTCGGTCAATAAAGAACAAAAGTTAGATCAAATGTACTATAATACAATAGTTTTGTTACAAATTATATTATATGTATTTGTAGAGAAAAAAGGAATCACCTTTAAATGCAGTAGAGAAAATACTGCTACTATATTAAATGGATTAAAGTATTTACTGTTTCCGAGGTAAGTTTGTAAAATTTTTTTTTTTTTATCCAGGTTCGAATCCCGGTAGCGCAACAACAATATTTTTCGATAAAATTGATTTTATATGTATATCTTTATAATTAATATATTTAATTCATATTTAAAATATCACAGACCGTCTGTTCTGAATAATTACAACTTCACAATAAGAATGTGTTCTAAAAAAATAATAAAGTTGTATCAATGTGTCCAAAATTTAATAAAAATGAATTGATAATTCTGGCGTCTACTATCAGATTTACTTAAAGGTATTTTGAGATTCTGTAAAAATAAGGTAGATGGCTCTGTCAAATGATGGAACGATTAAATGTATTGATTTCAAAAAGGTAACATATAGGGTCGAAAAATTGTCGCTAAAAATAATGCCGCTGTAGCTTAGTTGGATAAAGCACCTCCCCCGGTTAGGGAAGAGATCCAGGTTCGAATCCCGGTAGCGCAACAACAATATTTTTCGATAAAATTGATTTTATATGTATATCTTTATAATTAATATATTTAATTCATATTTAAGTTTGTAAAACTCCATAATCACATATGTGAAAATAAAACACTTGTTTTTTTTATTTTACTCGTTTAATTTACTTGAGACGCGTTTCGCCTTGCAAGGGCATTATCAATCTAACAATTTATCTCAACAACTTGTATTTATAGCTATAATGGGGGACCCATTATGAACCGGATTACCGAAGTAACATTTCGGTTTGGTCCGGTCTATTAGCACAACGTTCGTTTTAAAGCTTATAATATTAAGGAAGTTTGTTGGAAAAAAGATTGCTTATTTTGAAATCCCTTCCGGCACTGACCGCAAAAATCAGGCAATATAGATTGTATGAAAATATGTTCTTTAGGTTTTAAATTTTTATCTTGGTCCAATATTAAGAGAGCTACAGTTAATTAATTAAAAAAAATATTATTTTTAAATTATTTATTTTTGGACCGGATAAAGCACGAAAATAAAAATGAGGAACATTTGAGTTTTTTTCTGTAGGAATAATAATAACGGAGTTATGATTTTTAAATTTTTTGAACAGCTGTCATTTTGAAATGAGATGGCGGGTCAGGCTAGTAATGAGTAAACGAACAAAGCTGATATTATCTACTAGTTTATTTTTTTATAAAAGTTTCGCTAAATGTCTTTAAATACTTTTCGGATGTAGCGTCATGAGACCCCTGTAATAGGCATTGAAATCTATCTTATAAATATGAAAAATTGGAAATATTGACCGTTCGGTATTTATGACAGATCGCGCATGTGGATGCTCCATTAGGTTTACCCTATACTTCAGAGTACGACTTTTCTGTGTGTTGTCTATGACTTTTGAATTGTCAAAAAGTGAACGGTCTCACTAATCTATTTTTGTACAGTTACTGTTTGTGTTTCGGTTTCTCGCAGCGCGTGCGCCGAAGATTTACAATCACTATTGAGTGATACACAGTGTTTCGTGCTAATCTCTAAAGAAGTTTCCTGAAGTTCAGGAGAGCTATAAAATCCAGGTAAATCGTGCTTTCTGATTGGTCCTTGAGCCTTTATATTGTTCTATCCCTATATCAAATTCCTATCACCCTTCCTACATCCCGTTTTAATGACAGATCGTTTTATCTGTTAACGACAGCTGTCATTCTCGCTTCCCTATCGATTAGAAAATCTCCTAAATTTGAGAAATAAAGCTATTAAGGAGAATCCCTTCACACCTGTATTCTCCACAAATGCTCGGTCGGGGGATATTTGTGCAAATGTCACATTAAATATTCCATACAAATTCTAATGTGTTTATCCCATTGTTGTCGGCGTTTACGTTTATTAGGGCCGACGGGACTTTCGGGGACGGAGATGATCATTTATGATAATCAAAGGGAACAATTTGAATAAGCGTCAGACTGAAATCTCGTTTGGCGGTGTCGGTGGCGGCGGCGGCGGCGGGGGTGGCGGCGCCTCCGCCGACAACTGTGCCGACGCAACTTTACCAAAAGAAAGTGTATTGCAATTTTAGTACGTCTAAAAAAGTTGAATGGAATCCCGAACCGCTGTTATCAGATGAGATAACGTTTGGAGGAACTATTATAAATTACAAAAGATATCATCGGTTAAGACACAACAATACAAATTTAAATAAAATGAGCACATCGCTGTATTCTCGGGGGAGTAACTTGGACATAATTCCTACGACATCTGTATATACCTAGGTTGGTCTTATCCCCTTTATTGTTCTTTTGTTCCATTCCACAACCACGTTGATGCCTTTTATCTCGTCTAATGAGGGCCTTATAATAAAACTCCCTCGGGGGTTGAATTGTTTGCCTACTCGGGTTAAAGTTGTGATTCAACTGTATCGATTAATTTATATTACATCAATCAAAGCTGAAACGTAAAGTTATTATTTGTTTTTAACCTTTACCATACCATGATATAAAATACCTGAACGCAGCCATGCTGTCAACTCGTGTTGCCGTAAATAACTGTTAGAAAAAATGTTTTTATTAGGTTAAACGGCTTTAATGGCACGAATTTACTCTAAATATTGAGCATTCAATTTTGAAAAAATGATTAATAACATAATTTAGAGCATTCATTAAGTCCTATACAATGTGTCCATCCTTCTTATCTCTCTCCATTTAATTAGTGAGAAAGAGACAATTATATTTGTATGTTTATTGTTCTTTTCATTGTGAAAACAGTGTGTGATCTCTGTCTTTCATATCACAAATTGTATTTTTACCAAAGTTTTAATTTTACAACGTATTGAATGGAAAAAATAATTGTTTTTGTACGATTCCCTTTTCATAATTGGTATTTCACCAGTCATTCCTAAGCGCTAATATTTTCTTCAGGATTATCTAAAATATGAATTTTATATTGCATGCATTTACAAAAATATTACAAGTTTAATTTTGATGGTAGACCTGTGTTACTGGATGGTTTGGGAAGGGTTAAAAGAGAATACATTATTATTATGAAATTGTAATTTAGTCAGAACATAGTTCTGTGATATTTTAATATAAATTAAATGCATCAATTATAAAAATACACATACAGATAAAATAAATTTATCGAAAAAATATTTTAGCTGCCACCGAGGTTCGAACCGGGAACTCTCATCTATCCGGAAAAGCACGCTGACCAATTACACCATGTCAGCCTTGTAAATTGTCGACAAATTTTCGAAACTTATATGTTGCAGCTATTTCAAATTGATACATCTATTATTCAATTTTTTAAAAAGCTGTCACCTTTTATTGCGAATATCCATTACAATAATAAAATATTTTTTTGATAAATTGATTTTATCTGTATGTATATCTTTCTAATTGATGCATTCAATTTGTAGATTATTTGTTACATCGCGGGTACAGCTGTTAATAATAAATATAATATTGTATATCACATTTATGCAGATAATTTTTCATTATTTGTGATACTTTCTTTGTTGTCACAGTTAGAATTAAATTTTCCCCTTTATGAGCAATGAAATCTTTTGTGTGAACGTCCAATAAATATTCCGGCATATACTTAGTGCAAATCGTATATTTTATAGAAACCTTCGATAGTAAGGAAGTGAGCAATTGTGTTGCGGGTGTGGTGAACGGTCGCGAGCAACGGTCGACGCAGCTGAATGCACTAAGAGTCGTCACACACCCGAGCGCGCTACACGCGCGGGCCGTGCGCCGCGGCACTTTCTCTCCGGCCGCAGAACGTCAGCTACAGTCCGCCTTCCACCGAGGAATTCTCCATCACTCACTTCAACGCGCTTTGTAATTAAACTTTGAATTAATTCAGTGTAAAATCGCAAGTATACTTTTCCATTCAATTTACTTTTACTGCCCGGTGTCATCTCACATAAAAACCGAGATGGACATCGCGAAAGCTACACGAGAACAGAATGGTTGAAGGAACAAAATGAATGACATATATATCATATTACATACAACTCATTTCTCCATATGGGTACCGAAATAAGTAATAATAAAAATAGTTTTGCCGAGTGTTATTTTATCAAACCTTTAGCAGTTCAAGTAAGTGTTCTATGGCAACATTTTGAGGGTCGCCAACGTAGCTTACGTAGTCTGTTAGACTTCAATAACTTTTTTGTTTGCGGTACATTTAGTTATTTAATTCACCAATCAGCTCCGATGCGGAATCACTAAGTTCCTTAACTCGACTCTTGAAAGAGGCGATTCGTCATATTAAACAGTTCGGTCTTAAGGACCGTGTCCACGGAAGGAGATAATATCAGAGATTTAGTTGAGATGAATCTCAATATCGTGCACACGTGAAGAAATCTGAATCTAGAGATAAAACTCAAAGATCAGTTTGATATTGGTAGAAAGAGGCAAAATCTCAAAGTGTTCACGATATTCAACCTGACAGCGAGATTCGGCACATGTACACACGCATTATTACCGTAGATCCATGCAACTACTTATTCTGAAAGTTAGATATAATTCATTAAACATTAACGTGTTAAATTACAAACATTTATTTCGCTTTTAACGCTGCTGGGGAGATTCATAATTACCCAACTGACGAACGACAATAACATTTGACGTACAACGAACGTAAATTGAGGCGTAAACGGCGAATCTCTGAGACACGGTGTGTGTACACGTGTAGCTGAGAGATTGTCTCGAGTCGAAAATTTCTAAAAATTCTCTTTCGTCGACACGGGCCATTACGAAGATACTCGTGTCTTGGCGTTGATCCTAGGGGGGGTAACTAAAAAGATATTTCCAAGGCTATTCAGTTTTCCCTTATAAAATATTCTACAATGAACAGGTAACTGCGTTAACATTTAGATTAACTCCTAAAATATCTTCACGAACGAGCTTCTCCATTCACAGATAGGCAGCGGGGCCAGCGGTGTAAACTCGCTAGAATTGTGTGTTTATGCTCAGATCGCTGGCAGAAAAGTCATTAAGTTTAAAATGTGCTGTAGGTACTTTTAGCAGGCCGCGTAGCTGGCGGAGCGGGACCCGTTCTCTCGGGAGCTGGGGGCGTACGGACTCCATCACGGCCCCAACGCGCCAAGTGTATTCTAGCGTGCATAGCGCTGCTAATGGCATTCCCGGTTCGATATTTCCGCAATCCAGATGATATGATCGAGCCTAAAAATCAAACTGCAGTCCGACACGCTACCGCCGCGGTCCAACATCACGCTTTCAGTCAAATCTTATTTTATCCGCGACAATGTACGCGGCTCAGCACGCACCGGAGTTCGTGTAGAAGCAAACGAGGGTCAGAATAAAGAAATCATACGATGGTCTATTTAAATATTACTAGAAGTTTCGACACTTCGGCCATTTGGTGAAGTATTATCGCGGCTACTGCGCGGGATTCAAGACAAATAATTAAACGTTTTGATTGTGATTGTTTTCGTTCGATAACTTAATATTTGCATAATTTTTTATATGAAACAGCTGTCAACTTGCGCAACAAGGAAATATTAAAGAAGATAGGTGGGATGCAATTTGAATTAATTGCGAAATTTTATTTCCAAGAGTTAAAAATATAATACTTGTTCAACAGTGAGTCAAATCAAAATAAGTTTTGACGAATGATCATTTGTTTTTTGTCATATATTTTTCTTCTTTAAAAGGGATATTTTTTTGTTGTAATTAGTGATTGTCGCTAATTTAAAAAATAAATAATGTAATTATTTTCTCTTACTTTCCACTTTACACCCACTACTTGGATAGATTTAGGGGTCTACCGTCCCACGAGAGGGTTTGTTCGCCCGGACCCGCTGGCCCTCACGGGGCTTGCCATCATCCGGTAGATATCTTATTTCAATATGATGATTGATCAAAAACTATGCAATTCCATTAATATTGGTCCTAGAAAAAAAACTTTTCTCGTGTTTTATGCTGTTAAAATTACTAATCCATAACTCTGTTGAACACTCTTTCATTCACAAACGAATTCTACATGATTCTTGCGGCCAGTGACGAAAATAATTTTTAAAATTGAGTTGTTTAGTCGACATGTCACAACAACATTAGTATAAAAATACCGTTTAATAAACTGATTGGGGCGCTTGTGCTATTAAAATATAACAAAATGATCTGATGGTATTCTAAGGTATCTGGTATCTTAACTTCGGACCCTTGCTGCTGGACCAAACGCACGTTGTTTCCGCGAATGAGTTACTTATTAATACAATCACATCTCATAAACACACAATACTTCATTTCTGTGCCGATAGTGTAACGCCACTGATCATAAATGTCACTTTTCACAGCTCCATGTGGGTAGGTATCTAGTATGACGTGCCGATAAGTAATATACATAGGAAGTTCATCGATTGTTTTTCATCAAAATGGATGGATATAAATAAAATAAAGTTATAACTCTACTTGAGATTATTAGCACTACTCGAGCTTCGATAGAAACAGTAACTCTCATCGACAGGTGAAGTATTAAAATAACTACACACAAATATAGGAGACAAGGCTTAGGTGATAGACGCCTGTCGCTGAGAATTACTGTTTCTATCGAAACTCAAGTAGAGTTATAACATTCTTTTATTTATATTCATCCATTTTGATGGTGAAACTCGACAAAGTTAACGCCGACCGGTTTAGAAGCTAGGGCTTCCTTGTCGGTCCCACTCATCAAAGCAAATAAAAATATGCGACTGTAATTAGCAATTATCACAAGAATTTTAAAATTTAGACCCTCCAGCGTCTCTTAAGTGCTGTCTTTATTCATAAAAATCATATAACATAAATCCACAGAACATAGTTTTACATACAGATGGAAAATTAAGGTGCAGTAGTTCAAGGTAGACACTCAGGGATACATACATCAAAAAACACACCCAAAAGAGGGACAGTGGACGAGACACAAAATGGATTGAGTCACACTTACACGGACAGACTAACGGAGTTGCAAAACACGAGGTATGGAGAGTGAGAGATAGGTGCGTACGTGGAATCCCACCCACGCAGGCCAGCCTAAATACCCACCTAAAAGTTAAACAAGATTGGTCACATTACTAATTCTTAGAACCTTTTACTGTGTATTTGTGAAATTGTTGGTGTTATTTATTTATTTCCAAAGGGGGTTACATCTGCGGTATCCGTGTTTCGCGTGGTAACATCCAATCCAATGCTCCAGTCCATGTTCTAAAAATATCAATCCATACACTAGATGAATCTGTTAATATTAGAGTTATAATGTATAGGAGAGAATGAATTAAGAG
Organism: Eubasilissa splendida; assembly: GCA_031772225.1. Taxonomy (NCBI): domain Eukaryota; kingdom Metazoa; phylum Arthropoda; class Insecta; order Trichoptera; family Phryganeidae; genus Eubasilissa; species Eubasilissa splendida. Next base: position 2,375,911 of record CM062854.1, on the reverse strand, counting down.
CCAGAGAGATGTGCAGATGGGACGCAATGAGACAATAGCGGATACAGTGAAAGGTTTTTGAGATTGCAAATAAAAAGTTGATAGATTTTAATCTGAAACTCTCACTATGATACAATTAGTTATAAAATAGGTATCATTATAACGTATAATTAGTTATAAATTCGACGAGAAACTAAACATTTACCGCGGAGTAATTGATAACTCATTCTCCCGGCAAGGGAAAGTTCCGGGAACGAGTCTCGGTGGTTACTATTTTTCTGTTTATTCTTATAAGCAATTAATTTAATTGGCTTAATATTGATTTCTCTTAACCATGACCAAAACATTGTAGATCATTAAAATTTTGATCCTAATTGTGAATGCCTAATTACATATATTTGGTATTGATCAAATATGCTGTCTTTCTGAAATATATCTGCAGACAGTGAAGAGAATTAAAATAAAAAATGTTGCGTGGATCGAACAAAGATGTATATAGGTATAACAAATTATTTAATTAAAATAGAGATGACAGGTGAAGGGAAAATATTAAAATTACGCACGTTAATTTACAACGTTTTGGTATTATAAAAACTTGTTCAAAATAACTGGTTTTGATGTCCGTATGTCAGCGTAAAAAAAATGTGTAATTTGCTAAAGGATACACACGTACAGTAAAATCGGCCTTGAGTATGTTTTTTTACCGGTACTGGGTGGGTCGAGTGTAATTTTGTACATGCTGAGGTATATTATAACATTTTTTACCACTAAAATATTATAATAAACGGTTTATTAAATAATGATTGTTTTATTAAAAATATTAATTTCAACACAATATAAAATATAACATTATATTTATCTTGGCTGTACTGGAGATGTCTGTCTTGATGCTTGTATTTTAGGGCAGACGGGAATTTCGCTTTATTCTCTGGGGAAGTCGAGAAGTAATGTTAATTACCTTCTCGACAATGGTCGTGTTTGCTAGACCAGTCGTCGGCGAGTTGGATGTTTACTCGAGCTGACAAACGTCTGCCTGAATATCTGAAAAAACTCTTTCCTGTCTCGAACAATATATATATTTTTCTTAAATATACAATCTTTTTTATAATATTAGCGGTACCCGGCGTTGCCGGGAATCAGATTTAGATGGTAAAATTACATAGTCATATTTGCGCGGTTTGATGTCCTACGAGATATTCACGTGTACGTCTGTATTGTTTTATTAAATTAATTAATTAGAAAGATATACATATAAAATCAATTTTATCGAAAAATATTGTTGTTGCGCCACCGGGATTCGAACCTGGATCTCTTTCCTAACCGGGGAAGGTGCTTTATCCAACTAAGCTACAGCGACATTAATTTTAGCGACAATTTTCGACCTATATGTTACCTTTTTGATATTAATACATTTAATCGTTCCATCATTTGACAGAGTCATCTATTATTATTTCCATTATTTGAAAGCCATCTACATTGTTTTTACGGAATCTCAAAAATACCTTTGAGTAAACCGATTGCAGACGCCAGAATTATCAATTCATTTTTTATTAAATTTTGGACACATTGATACAACTTATATTATTAAAAACACATTCTTATTGTGATGTTGTAATTATTCAGAACCTAGGTCTGTGATGTTTTAAATACTAATTTAATGTATTAATTATAAATATATTCATATAAAATCAATTTTGTCGAAAAATATTGTTTTACAAAACAAAGTAGATGGCTTTCAAATAATGGAACGACAGATGTATTCATTTGAAAAAAGTGTAACATATAGGTTCGAAAATTTGTCATGAAATATACTGGCGCTATAACACAATTGGTAGTGTACTTCCCCGGATTGGAAATAGAGATCCAGTTTCGAATCCCGGTAGCGCAAAAACAATATTTTTCGACACAATTGATTTTATATGTATATATTTATAATTAATACATTAAATAAGTATTTGATACTATTTTAGTGATGCATTATTTGGTCAAGCAGTTAAAAAAGTTAATGTAACATATACAAGAGAAATAAACTAAAGCACTTAAGATTTAAAAAATACAAGAACCATGTAAAAATAAACTCAGGAATAAGTAAACACATTTGATCAAAAGATCAGCAAGCAATCTCCTATTCAGGAACAGAAATACTTCAACGACCTTCCTTTAGAAATAAGAGCTTTTACCATGTAACATTTTAGAGTTCTCTCTTCAAAATTCTCAGAGTACACAGACCACCAAATAAATAGACATGAACTAACGTAAATTTCTTGTCCTAAAATTTTCGAACAGTAAATACTTTTACTGTTGCATAAATGTATCGGATTTATGATTCGTTAGATATATGTATGGAGAATGACCCTCACCCCGCTAATAATGTTCCAAACCTCACTTCTATATATACATTTCATATCATGTTTATTCATTTACTAGTCTGTGTTAGAGTACGTAAATGAGAATTAAAAACAACTGAATTTACTATTATGCCATGCAATATAATATATTAATGTATGGATTATTTTACTCACAAGTATATATAATGTGATCGATTTTTTAATTTATGTTTAGCTAAAATTTTCTTTATAGTGAGATCACGGCTATATTGAGGAAATACTTATTATTAGTTTGATTCAGCCCTGTTTTCATACAACTCTTCACTGTTACAGTGAGTTCGCTTCACTACAAACATATTGTTGACAAGTGAACAAAATTCACTGCACGGTCAAGAAACCCTAATTCTTGATAAGTCATAAAATCGAAAGCAGCGTCTGCCGTTGCGATACCTTATTGTTTAGGATTCCTTTCAGGTTTGTGAATTCTTATAAGAAAAAAAAAGGTATTTATTTTAAATAATGTGATTGAATGTAGTAATTTACTTTAAAGTGTTTCTGTTCATACAATTATAGATTGTTGATTTTTCATATGTATTTGATTTACTTTTAATTTGATACGATATTAAATATTTTTTGTAATAACGAGTAACGGTTATAAAAGGCACATTCAACTGGTTCCTTCGTACTCGTTATAAGCGAGTTTGACTGTATTTAAATGTACTTATTTATTATGTCATTAAAAATTGGATTATCTTCACGAACATCAGGTTAATGTGGGCAAGTGCATGTTATATAATTTAATCATAAATATAATTGTATGATTTTCTTATATCTTAAACAGGCTCACGTGAAAATGGTAAATACAAGAATTCTGAATAAGGGAGTTAATCACAGACCACCAAATATATAGACATGAACTAACGCAAATTCCTTGTCCCAGAAAAATTTAAACGTCGACCATATAATATGCATTATCTTGTTTACACAAAGATTTAATTACTTTTACTGTTTTGTATAAATGTGTCATAAAATATCGGATTTATGTTTCCGCAAAGAATGTGTGTATAATGCTCCTCGTCCCGCAACTAATGTCCCAAACCCCTCTCCTGAATGTACACTTTATTTCATGTCTAGTCATTTACTTGTCTGTACATAACATTTCTCTAAAATATATTTGTGTACAGGGGTATATACTACGTCACTCTCGACTATCTTGTGATAGCATATCATATCAACCATAAACGTTTTAAAACTCAAAACATCCAGAAGAAAAAATACTCAACCGCGTAATTTATTCTGACGGTATTTGGCATGAAATTCTTCACCATAAATATATCGATTACCGCCATAGAAGACGCGAATTATTACCGAAATACACACCTCCGTAATCCAAAAAACTTAATCTCACCGCAGCCGCGTCACGAGCCCGCTCTGCAGAGAACTCCCCGAGGGGCGCACATACTCGAGTGAAAGTTGACTTTTATAATATAAATTGAATACGTTATACCCCGCTGCCCGCCCGTTGGTGAATTTAATTGATTCATATATATATACGTATTATATTTACTGTACTATATGTACGAGGTGTATTTTTTCTTTTAAACAAACATAATTTTTACAACACTTTACTTTCTTCGGACGCTACACACCTTAAACCACTTTTCAACACAGCCGCCACCATTATTAAGGCACTTGTCATAACGGGGCACCAATTTTTATAAACCTTCGATGTAAAACATATCTGTACTCCGTCTTTGAGGTCATCATCGACATTAGAACGCTTGCCACAAATCGCTAAAATAAAATCGCTTGGCGCCAAATCAGGACACACTTGGCGATGAATATCGGCTGGTTTCATGTTTCGTACATCCAAGAAACGAATCACGGATCGTAATCCAGATCGTCTTGAAGATGGCCACACTGTGTGAATGTCTCTAACGTTACATGTGGTGAGTCAACAGATGAAGGAAACCCATTGCGCATGCTCAACATCGCAACCGCAGCGCTACAACGGGAATATCCAGCAACGGTATTTACTTACAAAACGCTCCTCGTATGTACAAGGTTCTCCTAAATAATAAAGTTGTATCAATGTGTCCAAAATTTAATAAAAATGAATTGATAATTCTGGCGTCTGCTATTAGTTTACTCAAAGGTATTTGAGATTCTGTAAAAATAAGGTAGATGGCTCTGTCAAATAATGGAACGATTAAATGTATTAATATCAAAAAGGTAACATATAGGTTCGAAAATTGTCGCTAAAAATATTGTCGCTGTAGCATAGTTGGATAATGCACCTTCCCCGGTTAGGAAAGAGATCCAGGTTCGAATCCAGGTGGCGCAACAACAATATTTTTCGATAGAATTGATTTTATATGTATATCTTTCTAATTAATATATTTAATTCATATTCAAAATATTACAGCTTTAATTAGAGCGGTAGACCTGTGGTTTGGGAAGAATTAAAAGATTCTTTGTTTACTTATTAATTACAAAAATTATGTTTGTTCTGTTTGGTCGGACTGATCCCGGAATCATTAGAATCGTATCACGAAATCTCGGGATTGGTTCACTGTATTTTTAATCTACGCAATAAAGGTTTGGAATTGGATAATTCCTAGTGAAGCATGCACTGTATAAAACTGGTGAAAATCTAACTTAACCCCGAATTGGCCCGAGATAGTGGTGGAGTCATACAATATGAATGAGGAGGGCGGAAATGCGTCACTGAATTGCAAATATCACCGATATTGAGGCAAAACGTTAGGAGAATACATACACTATTTTGTGTGTGCTATGAATTACAACGTCCAGGGTCGGTTGTAAAATTTTACCATACAAGTTTTTACTCTAATAACTTTTTACCATCGTCCGTGGTTAAAAACGTTTGCCGGTTCTACGAACAACCCGTTTTAGCGAAAAAATGTTACTGAACTAACTTTTTTTACTACAACCGGCCCTCAAAGTAGTCAGATAAAATACTATACAGAATTATATAATGCTGTGTAGTATATGAAAGTACCCATTGTTATGAAAGTGGTCTAAGTATCAAAATTATTCCGTGTCACGTTGATTTAAATTAATATAATATTAATGCAAATTGTGCAAACAATTGTGAACAATTTGAAGCCTTATATTCAGTGCATGTATTGTCACGACGTTCAACGGTATTCCGTTAGTATTTATTTTGATGATAAAAGTATGTAATTTCAACCATAAATTTTTTATTTCCTTATTAAGGTACATGCAACATTTATATGTCGAATTAAATTATAAATCAATAGATAATAAGACTAAATCAATTTTGAAACATTGTGTTGTTTTTTATTAAATTTAAAAAATCAAATTATAACAGATATGAGAACTAGCACAACTCAATAATAATATATATTATAATTTGTTTTTTTATATTTAATTTTTTTAAATATCTCAAAACGAAAGAAACGTGACTTGAAATTTCATCGATGCATCAATTGGAGTGTAAAGATTTTCATAGAATTTTCGTTTGGTGTTTTGTAAACAGCATGCCTGCCTGATTGCGTTATACGGTAGTTTATTCTGACTTTTAAAGGCGATTAAATCTCAATATATCCGCAAAACTGTGTGAAATAATCTGTAACTGAAATAGCGAAAGCGTCAGTTATTAATGAGATCAAAATATTTGTACACAATATATTCTGTAATTTAAAATTAAATTGAATGAATAAAGAAGTTTAATAATTGTAATTATATTTCTTATATGTAAGTATATTTGTGTCATACTAAAATTTAAAAAATAACAGTATATGATTTATAATTTCCAAGTGCCGTAGCGTGTTGTCGCGAGATGGATCTGCGATATAATAATAATAATAATAAAAAGTATAGTGTACCTCAGCAATATATGATGGTACCGTACTGACTTATGGTGGGATAAGATTGGACGAAACCCGAATTGGATTTATGAAGGAAAATAATAGCAGATGGATCTGGCCTACCTTGCTCTAAAGCCCTGGGTTGGGCGTCGTTTACACCTCCAGTTGACTAGCACGTTTGTTGTGAAGAACCGAGAGATCACTGCACTTCCGGGCTGTTGAGAATATTGCTTCTTCGTGGTGCTAGCGTCACGCACGGCGAAAACGGTAGAGAAAGAACACAGATCTTGACAGTTCGGTGTCAAAAGGCAATCATTGGTTGGTCACAGAGGGACAGGTATATTAAGGTTTATCGGCAGGACAAATGCACAGGAAGTGGGTACTCGACTTGCGTCAACGCCTAGTTATAAAAAAATAAAAGATTCATTTTTTCTGTGACGCCGCATAATTTTGGCTTCTTACTATTACATGTTATTTTGTCATGATCATAAATAATCTTTTCAACTTTACGGGTACTTACGTTCGCGCCGAGGTAAGTGCTAATTTATAACTAACAAAATTTGAGCAAAAAAATGAACTAAATAGTTATTTTATCAAAAAATCATCATCAGAAAATTACAAAAAAATATAAATGCAACCTTACTTATGTAGTAAAAGGGCATCGGTACTACAATCGTACGATGTTCTATGACGATATCGTTAATATGCAAGATTATAGGGGTGACATGTGAGCCTAACCAGAATAAAAAAGTGAAGCCTTCGGTATAATTATAAGGCCTAAGGTACAGGAAATGTTCGTTCAAATTCTGTTAATTCATATGGTTGAATTATATGATTACTTTTGCTTGAAATAACTGCACAATCACCATCTTTGACAATACGGTTGTTTAATTTGCGACAATTCAACTCCAATGTCAAGACCCGTCCAATATTATGAAATATAAATATCTCTTATGGCTGATTTGTATCAGGAATAAACAGACGCAAATGGCAGAAATTATTATCGTCGACTTCGCCACATACCAATATGAAAAAAAATGTAATTAAGTAAAAATGTATCTGGGGTTTGTACCGCTATAATACTGATAACATTTATTGTTTACATATCACCATCTATTTCTGGATGTTCTTCTGGCGAACATCCAGATAGAACGATAGATCGTTTTGCGCATCCAGCTGATCCCGGCCTGACGTCGTCGGATCATGGAGTCGGTGGGCGGCCTACGCTTCGTGTTCCTGTTCGCTGTCTCCATTCAATACTTTTTTCCCCTGGCGATCTATTCTTCGGTCCATTGTTACAGCTCGCACACTCTTTGGCGAATCATTTAATTCCTTGTGTGATCGCTGGAGGAAATGTGGAGCACTGCTCTCCCTGGCTTGCATCAGTTTGTGCATTAGGCTTGCACTCAGCGTCGGCACCGTATGTTCGATTCCGTCGGGAGAACGCACTTGTTGAAGGGGCGTTATGGGATATTTGATTTAAATATTCATTTTACCTTCTCGAATGCTGTATAGTGGTATAGGTACGTGAAAGACTACCGCCGCCACTCTTATCATCATCGCCCAGTAATGGTGAACGCAACCAGCAAGTACCGGTACATGAAACGCAACTCCCATCAACCATCAAGTCGTTGAGTACCGACGGCACGACGCATTTCAGACGACAGCTCCAGAAACCGCCTCCAACAATTCGCACAGTAATTTATTTGTACGGTTAAACTTTATCTTTAAATAAATTCAGCGCAAATAGTAAGTTGTGTCTGTATATTCACTACGCTCACACTAATCATTTCATTCTTCAAACCCTTTTGATTTGAGTCAATAACCGACAGTCGCTAAACTTAATAATTGAATAACCGACATTTTTCTCCATACGGCGAAAAACACCTCCCTAAAAGAGTACATTTATACAATGTGTAATCAAATCCTTTTACAAAACGTGACACGACCTGTTACATTTTACGGCCATTCTAATTCGGGCTAAAGTTTTAGGATATCAGAGCACGGTGTAATTAGTTTCCTTCATCGCTGGGAAGAGAGTGTAGAGAGAAGGAATATTAAATCACCGGACTAGCCGAGGGATGTCCGCAGCCCTCGGGAGACACCTCCCCTCCCGCTCTCAATTAATTATTACAATGTGCTGTTGTTGATGTGGCTGTCAACATTATATCATCAGAAATTCATCAACCTAAATGATGTATCAGCGTGTTTACAAGTCACATGCTCGCGTATTGCAATTTCTTTGTTTTTACACTAAATATTTATTTCGGATTTTAAATTTTTTAAATTGTCTTTTTCTCGTTGTGTTCAGATTTGCGATAGACTGGAAATCCATATTCACGTCAATTCTGTATTGAAATCTGCATACTTAAATACGTTGCGAATACAAGAACTTCTCAAATATAGCGGAATTGTATATCTAATTTATTTACAAAGGCGATTTCAACAGGAATGGTATAATTTTAAAATATCATATAGCAACCATAGTTTTTTATTAATTTATTTTAGTATACTCTGACAATCCATTATTCATAAATTTGATGAAAAGTAAAAATCATCTTTTCACGTATGGTTACATGAGTTTGTCAATAAGCAAAACTGTCGTTTTTGGTGTGAAAGTAATCTACACGAGATTCGAGAGAAACTTTTGCATCCGCAAAAGTTCACCCCGCGTGGTGTGGTTTTTGGCATGAACCATATTGTTTTCAAAATGACGCTGGAAATGTATATTAGTTACAGTGTAGGTTGAACGATATCGATCGATGTTAACAGAATTATTGTGACCAAAAAACTGGATGAATTTGATTTGAATGACACGCGGTTCCAACATGATGGTGCCATTTATTGCAAGAAAAGTCTGGTGTATCAATAATTTAGAGAAATTCAACTGTTAAATGGCTCCAAAAAGTTGTGATTTGCCTTCTTTGGATAACTTTCTGTGGAGTTATTTGAAATGCATGATTTATTCAACAAACTACAAACACTTGATAATTTAAAATTGAGTATCGAACGTCGCATTCACGACATCGGAGCTAACTTACTTTAAAGTCATCAAAAATTGGGTTCAACGAATTCACTTCTTCACGATGCCGAGGTGGCCATTAAAACGACGTTTTATTTAAAACATAATGTAATTGTTTGCGCTTAAAAATAAATAAAAAATTTTGGTTTTTTCATACACGGTTTTTGTTTTATTTCATTTTAAAATCATATCGATCTTATTGAAAAACCCTTTATATATTATCACATCTACATGCACATTATATCTACATAGCATGTAAACAAAAATATCCTATGTACAATACAGTTTACATACAACAACATTATGGTGATAAGAAAAAATATTTTTAAAAATGACAATAAAATTTAGGTTATACGCAGAACTGTTTAAATAATTTAATCAATGATAGAATACCATTATTTCAATACAGTATCACAAATTATCCCCATCTTTTATCTATGACTTACTGGACTGTATTGGACGTCTGTAGCGAAAATGTTGAACGTGCTTTTAATATATCTAGGTTAAGATTACTTAAATGTTTTCTCTTTTATATATTCAATAACAGTACTTAAATATATATTCAATTTGAAATGAAGTATACATAGTCTTTATTACGAGTAAGAAAAAAAACATACATTAGCGAGATCGTACGAGACGACTGGCAAGTATATTGACTATGTCATCTTTTTTATCTATGTTGTCCATGGTAACAGATCTCATACCACAGAATAAAGCACTTGTTAGTTTCTGAATTATTGGTAGGTAATATTTTACCTCTTTGAATCAATATATACAAGGTATATCTATAATATTTTTTTCTATAGAATTTGTTTTATCGGAGACTCTTCTAGAAAATTATAAATATAATACAATGTTAGAAATTAGGTAATAAAAAATTAAGGAACATTTTGTCGGAGGTTCGCGGGTGGACTGTAATATGTAAGAACGTTGTTATATTTAGTGTATTTTCGGGCATCGACAAGGAAGAAATATCTAGGAAATAATATATTATGTGCAGAGGTGGTATGATTCGTATGTCATGTGGTTTGATACTTGTAACGCGATATTTTCAAACTTTTTTTGACGATATAGTTAATGTATAAAAGAAGCTATAATCAATAAATAAACAAAATACTTTGTTTAAACCACCATTTATTGATTATTCAACATGTTTCGATACCTCGATGGTATCTTCTTCAGGAAACAATGTATACTGTAATGAAAAAATACAAGCATACATAAAAACAAAACTATAAAGTGGTGAATAAGTAAGAACTAATATGAAAACAAATTTAAAAGGTGACTATTTGCAAAGAGGATTTAATTATTTATAATATTAAGCTTACTATTAATACTTTTTCTTATTTATAAAATTTCAAATTTATATAACTGTAGACCCCTAATATTTGTATGTATAATTTATAAACCCTTGTTAATATCAAAATAATGGTTTATTTCCAAAAGGTGATTGGAAAATTCTGAATAGTTGTTGTTATTTAGGCATCTGAAGTGCTCCTTAATTCTAATATCATAATTTCTGCATGTTTTACCTATATAAAAATAATTGTAATCATTGCAAATTAATTTGTGGCCCCCGATTTTTTAAAAATAACGTCCTTATCCTTGTTATTTAATATATAATTTTTTAATTTGTTATTAGTGTAAAAAGCTGGATGTATAGAATTTCATACTGAAGAAGTTTTAATCATCCATAAAAATGAATTGTGAATTTTTCACAATAATTTCGCATAATTATTATAACAATAATCAATTATTTATTCTGAAAATATCAATATAATGGTACTTCTTCAAATTCATCATTTAATAAAAGTTCCCCAGTCGCTGGAGTGCTCTCCATTCATCCCACTTGACGATTTTGACCTTCGCCGAACTACAGGGATGGTAAAACAAGCTAATCCTATTATAAAACTATCGTATTGTACATTTAGTGTCAATTAATTTATTTAAGCGTTCTTTTGATTATTCTTTATCTTCAGTCTCGTGTGTCTCTAGGCATCGTCGACACGCACCATTCTATTTATTAAGTGGAGAACAACGGCTAAATGGACCGGAAACTGGAAACGCTTATACATGTGCAGCTATATTTCAGGGTAAGCATAATAATTTATAAAGAAGCCCGAAGAACATTAATTAATTCAAATAAAATATTCACTTCGAGTGCGAAGATAAAAATGCAAAATAAAATATTTTTGTCTTACATAATTATAATAAAGTTATGTAGATATATACAATAGTTAATGGAAGTATTTAAATGTATCATAAATGTTAAACCTGCGTATCAAAAATCAAAAATAAACGATCCCCAGGAAAATTTTCGAAGTTAATAAAGAAAATTAAGTGTATCGTAAGCGTCATAACTAGAAATTTTACGATTTATATGATAAAAGGCGAAAGCCACAAAATTCATTAAATTAGAGGCCTAGTCCAATATAGAGCTAATGAATGATAGCGCAATCCTCGAAATGGCTGCTCGATAATAAACCTGAAGGAAGACAAAGGCAGGACGAAATTAATAAAGACCAATCTATTCTTGGCGTCTGCTGGCCGGTGCAAGTGTCTTCTTAAGGAAGTCAGGACCTGTATAGGAACAGAGCTAGAGAGAGCTAAAGTAGCTAGAGATAAAATAACTAGAAATATTAGTATCATTCTCGATACATAATAATGTTTTATGAGACCAATGTATTCAAAACAGAATTACATTTTATTTGGAGAACACATTCTAATTATTCAGAACATAGGTTTGTGATATTTTAAATACTATTTAAATGTATTAATTAGAAAGATATACATATAAAATCGATTATATCGAAAAATATTGTTGTTGCGTTACCGGGATTCGAACCTGAATCTCTTTCCAAACCTGGGAAGGTGCATTATCCATCTATGCTACAGCGACATTATTTTTGACGACAAATTTTCTAACTTATGTTACCCCTTTTTTAAATTAATACATCTATCGTTTCATTATTATTCCAAAAATTTAATAAAAATGAATTGTTAGTTTTGGCCTCTGTAATCGGTTTATTCGAAGGTATTTGAGATTCCGTAAAAACAAAGTAAATGGCTTTCAAATAATGTAACGATAGATGTATTAATTTTAAAAAGTGTAAAATATAAGTTCGAAAATGTGCCGTCAAAAATAATGTCGTCGTCGGAAAGACATCCAGGTTCGAATCCTGGTGGCGAAAAAACAATATTTTTTGATAAAATTGATTTTATATGTGTATATATTTCTAATTAATACATTTAAATAGTATTTAAAATTACATTTACCCACCAATACAAATACTTCACAAGCGAACGAACGAGTTCAGCTGTACCGATATTTTTTTAGTTCATGTTTTAAATATTTTTAATATTATATTGAAACAGTAGTATAATTAATTATGGAATTATAGCCGTTCCGCGTTTTAACGTTTTGTTTTAATTTTATTAACTGCTATTTGTGTACATTATATACTGATGTTGACTAATTTGAATATTATAAATTCAGTGAAATGGGGTTGAAACGACAGACTGTATTTTTGTGTACATATTTAGTTAAACAAGAATTTAGTAAATACAACTAAAGACATTTTGTGAGATGGCTCATACGCAAATAAAACTAGAAACACACTCGCTTGTTCTTGCATATTACATAGGCAATTACATTAGTTGGTTGGGTCAGCTTATATAACACACTAGCCTGCTTTCAGTAAAATATATACAAAAACCAAAAAATTATCAGACAAAATTATTTTTTGAAGAATTCTAAATGCCAACATTTTGTGATCTATTTAAAATAAATTCCATTCTTCAAATATTAAAAGAAAAACATAGTTTTATTACTGAAAATCATACTATATTTAAATTTGTATTTTCACGCTCAAAAATCAACACATCATTTGCACAATACAACAACACAGGAGGATTAAAGATAATAAAGAAATAATATTGCTAATTTTAAAAATATATAATATTTTTAAATCGTTGCTATTAATTTATTATATTTTATTTTATTACAAGCTAGTTATTGTAAACAATAATTATTAATATGTAATCCTCTTCTCTGCACAAGCGTATGCTTTTTAGAGAAGTGTAGAACAAAATAAATAAATAATTGTATTGTATCATTGTGCCTACTTATAAAAGATTGATAAATAAATTTAAAAAATTGGTAAGATTTAGATGTATTGTAGATTAGGAAGTATAAATATTTATATTCGCAATTCTTGCCAATAAGCTGATGAAACGGCGAACAAAAATATATGGATACGTTGCCTGGAGTAGACGCACTGCCAGGTCGTAATCACCCAGTTTCCAGCCCAGAAATAGCGGTGTTCATGTAAACAGCTATTCCGTTTTGCGGCTTTGATATCGGATTGTATAATGAAGTACAACGATTAGACGTTCGGTCAATCAAAACGACGTCAAGTAATAATAACAAAAAAAGTTATGTGAACATTCGAAAAACTGGCGCATGAAACAAAACAGTAATCTTCTTTCTTGTTATTTAAATATTGTGTGTTTTTTATTTTGAAGTGCGAGCTTTAGTCGCAAGGATACGTATCAACAGTGCAAAATAAACCAATTAAATCCGTCGGTTAATCCATCCATCCGTTTTTACTCTTTTCACCGCGATGACACTAAGATAACCCGAATCTGTTTTACCCACGGTTAAGATTAAGGTGTCCAGCGGGTAAATTTCAAGATTAAATTGTAATTGCTCGTAAGTGGGAGAGGTATTGTTCGACGCGCGTGATTTGCCAGTCGCAATGAGTCACTGGTTGGGAGCGCACCGTGCGTTCGTGGTTGGGCAATATTTAAAGTGCGGTGATTCATTGGTTCGTGCTCATCACGCTTTTTGTACTCACTTTCATATTTGACGAGTATCTGGTGTTGTGTTCAAAAGTTCAGACAAGAAGGGACAACGGTTAACCAAACTCCTCCGGGACCATCAACGTCAGCAGCGGCGCCAGAACATGTGGCTCAAGTTCGACGTGAAATTATGCGCAATCCGCGTAAATCGATAAGGAGGATTGCAGCCTGTACTGGAATAAAAAAAATCAACAGTGCACGTTATTTTGTAAAAGAAACTACAGTGTCATCCATATAAACTGTAAATCGTGCAGTTTCTCAACGAAAATGACTATTCTTTACGTGAAACCTTGAACGATGCTGGAACATTTTGGAACAGCATGAGAACATATTGTTTACTGACGAAGCACATTTTCATATCGATGGCTATGTTAATAAACATAACATGAGATTCTGGTGTCCCGACAATTCAAGGGAGCGCCATCAAAAACGTTAGCCTTGTCCAAAAACGACAGTGTGGTGTGCAATTTCTGCCCGAGGGATAATTGGCCCTTATTTTTTTAACACACACAGCTAGAGTTTCAATGGAGAAGCGTATGGAGAATGTATTAATGGAGAATCCGCAATGGAGAATGTATTAATATCAAAAAGGTAACATATAGGTTCGAAAATTGTCGCTATAGCATAGTTGGATAATGCACCTTCCCCGGTTAGGAAAGAGGTCCAGGTTTGAATCCCGGTGGCGCAACAACAATATTTTACGATAAAATTGATTTTATATGTATATCTTTCTAATTAATATATTTAATTCATTTTTATATTTAACATATTTAGAAACATGCCTCAACTAAGAATAAACTTTAGCTCAGCTGATTTTCGTTTCCGTGGAATAGTCAATATCCAAAATTGAAATTGAAGTGAAAATTGCCTTTTTAGTAGGCACCACGTAGTACATCCGAGATCATCATAAGGATCCAAGATATACTGTCCAATCATCACCATGCATCCTCTAATTTTTCGGACACGTGGCCCACAAAGAGGGTGACACGATGGAGAAATGGCGGTGACGATCCTGAAGAAGAAGACACAATCTACCACGTGCAGGATGGTTCTGTATACAAGAAGATGAATAGAACGCTAGGATTCATACTTCGAACCTGCAAACACTTCAAAAATCCATATTGCTTTAAAATACTGCATTACGCATCTCAAATCTGGAACCCATTGCAGATTACATACATTGCGATATTAGAACGAATACAAAATATGTTTTTTCGACAACTTAATGTTAGATTAAATCTATTATTTAACTCCTATTTAGATCCAGCAGTCTTCCACAATATGAAAACCCTAGAATATCGAAGAACACGCGCTGACCAAATACTACTCTTTAAACTACTGCAAGGCCATATTGACTGTCCCAGCCAATTAGAATTAATATCTTTTCACACACCATCTAGATCGACCCGGCAATCTACACTCTTCCACATTCCTAGAAGTAGAACATCTTACACACTAAACTCATTCATTCACCATTCATGCAAATACCATAATGAAAAGTTAACAGAAATTGACTTTTTCAACATTTCCTTACTACGTGTAAATAGTTATTTTTATGAACCACTACAATTTCCATTTTAACCAATCATTCTACCTAAAAACACTCCCCTTACCACAACAATAATTTCAAGTTATTTCAGTGCTCAGTCAATTTCGGTGCTATATAACCAATAGGTGACTCTGTTACCTTGGCTGGAGAGAATGTCTGGTGCGCGAGCTGCAGGCCGTTCGCGCATCAACAGAGTTCTAGGAATGTCCCGTTCAATCGATCGTATTGTTTCCGCGACAAGTGCCAACTTCTTGATAGTTCTATTTTATCGTCGGCTTTTATCTTCGAATAAATCACGAAAAAGAAAAAAGTTTAGCTCACCGGTTGGCCGGCCCGCTTGGCGAATAAACTCACATCAAAGAATTTGATCTTCACTGTCCATTCAGTTTTAACTATTGCTATTTTATTTTCTGCGGATAAACATACACAGGAAGGATTCAGTAATAAACTCGGACGCTAAATTTAGATCGCAGAGTAGAAACGAAATGCGTACTAGATAATAATAAACGTTTCGGTGTGTATCGAGAAGAGATTATTGTAAAAAACAATGATTTAGAACGCAACATCTGTGCGTATTACAGTAAGATGTTCTTCTGTGAGTACTCAATAGGCGCTAATGTCAATGTTCGAAGGACCTCACAAGCCGCCAGTGACGTAGACCAATTATCTACAAAATCGATGTAGTGATTTGTGACTGAAATAATTAATGTTATTTAACGTTATATACTCGAAGTAATTAACTTGTTAGTAAGTGTAATTAATGTGAACATACTAAAAGTAAGTCAACAGCAGTGATCACTAATCAATTTGAAGAATGCGTTGCTGGACTCGAGTTATCAGCTGGCCGAGCTCAACGAGATGGTTGTACTTCAGAAAGTATTCACGAACTGTTATTTGTTACTCGTGAGAAAGCAAAGTACTTGTAGGTAACGAATGTTTGGAACAAGTAAAGAAAAAAGACAGAGAAAGATATCGAAAGGAGGGTGACTCCTTAGATCAAAGTTAACGGCGCTTTCAATGTAATTATAAATAATGGAAACTTGTTAATCGAGACAAGATTAGCGGTACACAATGAAGTCCTGGGTGGTGTGCTGGAGCCCTATATCTCCTAGCTGTCCATTATGTTCAGATGAGTAAAATATAGCTGTGGCTAGAGCGGGTGAAACAAATAATAAGTGACTTACAGTTGACGTCTTTTATTCAAGATAGTTAAACAATTCCAGGTAAAAATACATTGTAAGGACGTGAAGCGTCTGCTGGAAAGGAAGCCGACCGAGAGAGAAGTGACTGGTTATGGCTGGCTACCGGCGATATTTTATCGTCGGTTTACGGGTGGGTACGCCAATACCTTTAAGGTTGATACGAGCCTGGTTTACCAACCAGGTAACTGAGAGGCGCGTTCAGGGCATCCACATATTCATACTAAAACATTTTTACATATGCGTACATTTTTATACCTGATTTAGTAAAAATATGCACAAACAAAAATGCGTCGATGACGATTCTGCTAGCAGTTGTGTACATCAATCACATAACCTCTCAATTATTAAGTTTTTATTAAGTGAACGTATGGATGATTTCTACTATCCACGACACACACCAGAAAATGAATAGACATGAAATAAAGTGTGTACATATAGGAGAGGGGGTTTGGAACATTAGTTGCGGGACAAGGGGCATTCTACACACATTCTATCTGGAAACATAAATCCGATAGTTTATGACACATTTATGCAACAGTATTTACTCTTCGAAAATTAAATCTTTGTGTAAACACAAGACGTATTTTTTTACATTCATGCATATTATCGAGTCATATATTTAAAAAAAGTTGCGGAGCTATTTGATTGCGTAAGCGGTACCAAAGTGATCACGCGGGTGACACCGAATTAAAAATATTGGGACAAGGAATTTGCGCTAGTTCATGTCTAATGTAAATGTGTGGATAGTAAAAATTGTAATATTTATTTGACACGATAGCTAAAATTTTATTTAAATGCATACACTGTCCAGTAAGTGTATACGCATAGTAAATTTTACATTTAAACCGTACTTAAAAGTTTATTACTTATTTAGAAAATGAATGCACGCGTAATCAAAAGGCCGTTTCATCTGTATTAAAAAATATCGCGCCCTGCGTTAGTTTTGTTTCCAAAATGTTGCCATTGTTTGAATGAAGAACAATTTATCAGCGTTACATATTAAACCACATGTCAAATGACGTCAGTTTTCTAGAACAATTCGTTTAATATTTTGATCAATCGTCAATTATAGAAAGCATAAGTGATAGGAGGCAATATAATAGGAGATGGCAATTATAATAGAACGTTATTAGAACAGAAGTAATGGTTTGTTAAGACGTCTAATCCGGTGTTTAATATATTTGAGGTTATGTAGATATGAGATAATTACCTTTAATCCGATGCTCGGCTAGCTCGACAGAGTACGGATTATCCTTCTCATATGGGTGTGGATATCAGGAGACAGAATGATAGAAAACACTTCAATAAAATATGGTGTAGGTTATGCTAAGACAATGTGAACTTATTTAATAAAATAGAATTTATAAATGGATCAGAATTATTAGTATGAAATATGGGGGCTGACATAAAAAATGGGCGATATAAAATGGAAGGTACAGGAATACAGAATATGCAACTTAGATATATTTGGGGGTTAGGACGGTGGTTATATGACATACATGTGATTGGCGCGTGTTGAGGTTTATTATTGTGACAAATGATAAAAACAATGAAGACAGATATAAATGAATACAGTGAATGAAGATGTAGGAAATTATGAAATGAAATGAATTGGCGGTCTTGCTCGGCAAGCGCGAGCCGGCAAGACCGCCATTGTGAAACGCTGAAACTGGAGAGACTGCCTGGCGGTGAATTGAGCCAGACTTGTGGCAGCAGCCGGCAGCGCTGTCGCTAGCGTCGATGCCGACTGAGATGGCGGTAGATTCGAATTACGATCGCTACATATATATATATATAATCTAGGTGATCAGTTCTTCTTGTCCATACAGCGGTATATATAATCGGATGATATCCTGCGGCGGAGATTCAGTTGGATATTTGCCGATGCGTGGTGAAATAACGCGTGGTCGCGACACAAAATGGCGTGCGTTTGGAACGTGGAAGAGGTTCACGCGCCGGCCATGACAGAGATTAATGCACTCCGCGAACCGCTGTACCACAGATGTTGACACAAGATGGATATAAAGTCAGCAATAGAGGTTTAACGTCCGATTCACGTCACACAACTCTTCATTATCGAGATTGGTGAGATTTTACTTGGAGAGCTGACAGAGGACCCCCCGACGAGTTTGGGCGAATCTGCTATATGCAAGCAGACGGGAAGCGGATATGTACAGGAACTCTTTCCACGGAGAGTGCGCGACGGATGACAAGACTCAAACTGGGACACTTGTTTGTCTATGAGAAAACTTTAAGCTATAGAATTATGCTACCTACGACAGGTTACATATTTGATATTAAATAGTAATTATAAATAAATAGATTATTCTTAGTCCAAGAGATTATTCTTTTACAAGTACTGCAGAAGGCTTTTAAAAAAGATTTTGCGGTAAACAATTAACTTATCTTCTAGATCATCTGTAAAGCACACTTTACATTTGTTCATGTCTATTAAGTTATTACTACTTAATATATTAATAGATTTTAATTTATTGTGGGTTGGTACATTATGTTCCGATTGTTTTTAAATGTTGGATGTTGCCACTCAATTAGCCTCAGGGCACGTTTCTGAGAGTCTATATTTATTTGATTTTGCAACGTTATAGAATAGAAAAGATACATATAATAAAATAAAATAAATGTATGTATATCTATTAGACGCACACAAATTTACACATATACGAGTATACAGGACGTTCCATTGGGCAACTCATTGGGTATCAAATAGGGTCATCCGAGATTCAACGGTTTAGAAGTAGTTAAAACATTTCTTCCTTTTTTAAAAATTATTTATTTATTTTTATTTAATTAGCTGTAAACAAATATCTGTTACTTCTTTTAATTTATTACTAAATTATGAGATTAGAATTAAGGAGCACTTGAGATGTCTAAATAGTAACAACTATTCTGAATTTCCCAATCACCCTTTGGAAACAAAGCGTTTTAAACAAAGCGCGACATTAACGAGGGCTTAGAAATTATACATACAAATACTAGGGGTTAATAAATAAATAAATAAATAGTTAGATAAATTTGAAATTTTCGAAATAAGAAAATGTGTTAATAAAAAGTTTAATATTATAACTAATCAAATTCTTTTTGAAGAGAGTCACATTTTAAAATTGTTTTCAAAGTAAATTAAAGTAAAAGAGTTCAAAAACAAAGAGATTTCCTAATTAGTTACACCGCATTTTACTTTTATGGTTTTGTTTTTATCTCTGCTTGTATTTTTAATTTTAGTATACATTGTTGTATCGAAACATGACGATTTATCATTAAAAAGTGGTTAAAACAAAGTGTTTAATATTATTATTTAAAAAAATTGTTAACTTATATGGTAGCTACATTATCATAGCATTAGTGTGCCAAAAATCATCACAATAGGTTGAGTATTTTGACAAAATGATCATTTTTGTAAATATTGGTCGCAATTCTAAAAAATCACAAAAGTTATTAAATAACTTCCAAACCGTTGAATTTTGTATAACCCTATTTGATGCTCAATGGGTTACTCTTCTAACCTTGGATTTCGTTTAGACTATCTCTTGGACATCCTGTATTACACATACATCTATTACATTATGTACATTTAAATGCATCAAAAAAAAATACAAGTATATAATATTATGGAGAACACATTCTTATTGTAAAGTTGTAATGTCTGTGATATTTTAAATACTAATTTAATGTATTAATTAGAAATATATAACATATAAAATCAATTTTGACGAAAAATATTGTTTTAACGCTACCGGGATATTTTGTTACACCGGGATATTGATATAATATGTATATATTTCTAATTAGTATACATATAAATTAATTATGAATTAAATTTAAAAGAACAAGTATGATATCAATGATTTTTTTTATTTGATAGATTATTCTATGCCATTAATAGTGGAATATAATTTCATTTCAATGTGCATCACGACTACACTTAATTAAAAACATTCTTTGGATCCAATTTTCAGCCACTCGCTCACATAAAACTGGTGCTATTTCACTAATAACACGTCCCTTTTACATCAGCTACATTGGCTCCGATTCCTTGAAAGAGTTGAAATTTAAATTGTGCTGGTTGATGTACAAGGCGACACACAACATGGTGCCTCTGTATCTTCAAGAACTTTGTATCCCAGACAATTTGAATGGTAGACGTCAAACTCTCAGGTCAGCCTCTACATCAGCTGCAGGAAGGGTTGTAGAACCGATCAGCCGTTGCCCGATGTCTAAATTTAGTGAACGGCCAAAAGCGTGGAACTCTTTGCCCTCCATTATTGGAAACAGTGTATCAGAGACTTTATTTAGGAAGAAACTAAAAACGCACTTTTTCAAAAAATCATTTCCATTAGTGAAAATAACGATATTTTAATTTTAAAAAACATATTATGTGTAAAGCGCCCTTGAGGTGAAAGTTCTTACGAAAATGGCGCTATACGAATTATCCATTATTATTATTTATTATTAACACGAGTTATGTTGTTATTCAATTGTTATCCCCACAGAAAATAGTCTAACGGAGAGATATCATATGACAGATCACGGCCAATTGACAGGTCCATTTCAAGAAATGATTTAATTGTTGAATGTTGTATTTTAGGGGAACACATTCTTATTGTGAAGTTGTAATTATAACAATTTGTAATTATTACAACTTCACAATAAGAATGTGTTCTCCTAAAATAATAAAGTTGTATCAATGTGTCCAAAATTTAATAAAAAAATGAATTGATAATTCTGGCGTCTGCTATCAGTTTACTCAAAGGTATTTGAGATTCTGTAAAAATAAGGTAGACGGCTCTGTCAAATGATGGAACGATTAAATGTATTAATATCAAAAAGGTAACATATAAGGTCGAAAATTGTCGCTAAAAATAATGTCGCTGTAGCTTAGTTGGATAAAGCACCTTCCCCGGTTAGGAAAGAGATCCAGGTTCGAATCCCGGTGGCGCAACAACAATATTTTTCGATAAAATTGATTTTATATGTATATCTTTATAATTAATATTTAGAATGTTGTATTGAATGATTGTCTCAGTTGATAATATAGCACGTGTTACCGTGCCGTGCCGAAACGTCGGTCGTGTATTTATAAGTGTGTGTGTATATATATGTATGTATGTATATTTATAAATATGTACACGTTAACAAAATATGAAAAGAAAATGTAGCGTTCGATCATGCGATCCGCAAGTTAACTCTATTTTTTGCTGTGCCAATGATTGCCACTGCCGGGAAAATAGCGAGAATATCGAAGTGACACGGTTACCCCATATATGCTAAATAGAGATTATTGAATTACAAAACGCTTCTCTGAGAGGTTTAATAAAATATTTTTCGTTATACCTCTCAGAGCACTTAAGCTGTGTTCATAAAATGTACAAGTAAGTTTTACAGGTTCAATATTTTACACATTTTAATTCCATAATTCCATTAAACATTATTCCTTCTCGGTCCTGCTTCTGGCTGAGAGGTGACAAGATCGGGGTCTGATGGAAACTGATGCACCGACAAGACACTCAATCTTAAATTCAAGATAAAAAAATGATAGTGTTTTAAATCCGAATAATAGTAATAGTAAGTTAATCTATATACCTAATTAGATTTTATATCATAACAATAACCTAACGGTGTGTATCCATTTCTTTGACCGAGATTTTGATCTCTCATCTCGGAGATTTGTCATTCTAGTCTCTGTACAAAATATATACAGCAATGAATCATAGTTTGCTTCACGCTCAACTCTGTACAGTAAGTCCTCTACATACGAACGAGTTCCGAGACCGCTTAACATCCGACATCATGCAGCGCCAGGGTAAAAATTTAGCGAAATGTGACCAACACTGATGATCGTACGTAACTACTGTAAACATTACTAAAAGCGTGGCAGAAACACGAACTAATCTACTGCCGCTGCCTACAAATTAGAAATTCCGGTACATTTCTGAATTTTAAATAATTGCACATAACTGTTCGAATCTTTGAAAGTTTCCAAATTAAAGATTCGCATGTACTGTAATTTCCGTACTGTACTTGTAATTTCTGTACTGTACTGTAATTTCCGTACTGTACTGTAATTTCCGTACTGTACTGTAATTTCCGAGAGAAATTACATCCGTATATATATATAATAATACTATAAAAGTAGTTTCTTAGTAAACATAAATAAATAAATCATTGCTTTGAAACTTGTTGGCAAAGGAAATGAGGAAATAGTGAAGAAAGACATATAATATTCTTCATATGAATATATTCAAATCGAACTTGAATTGAATCAAAATAGAGTTGTTGGGCAAAGGTTCGTATTTATTCTTTAAAAAAGTCCGAAGGGTCCGGTTAAAAGGAGTGAGCAAGGTTCATTAGATTTTTGATTTTGTTGCCGCTTCGTCGAGTTCAACATGATCAGTAGACCCTTTACGGAATCAGAATAAATAATATCGGTAGCAAAGATGACCTTTTAATATTCTTTTCATATTTTGACAGTTTTGACAATGTCATCAATTGTATTTTCCAATCCTATTAAGCTACCCACCAAAAAAAAAAGGAAAACTTACAAAAACATAACAAATGACACCGGGAATGTTTTAGCTTGAAATATTTACAACCGTTGATCCAAACTTTATGTAAATTGAACGATTCTAATCGGAAAAGTTTTTCTTTTCGAAATGAATGAAAAAATCGATAACCTCTTCCGATATGTTACATAGCCCTTGGAGGTTTTTATTAAATATGTTAATCTTTCATTATCGGCCTTGAACTCGGTGAACAATTAATACAAAGGTAATTTAATTATACTATTTTACTACGAAGGCAAACTCTTCCACGTTGCCTAACTAACCATTCAATGTTTAGTTTTCCTCTCTCCTTCCTACATCCGAACATTCATCAAAATTCCCTTCCTCACATAGCATCTTAATGTGTGTACACGCCTTCTAGAACAATCTTCCAATCAATTAGAAGCTGTGCGCTAGATTTCTAAATTAATAACAATAATAATTTTAATTATTGTTTATAACTAGATAGTCTGTGCTCCATTAAAATACTAAAAAGTCCCTCTTTCTAAAAAATATTCTGATAACGAAATTTATATTTTAGAAAGTGCCTTGGAATATCAAGGCGTCAACTGACATTTTGGTCAAAATAAACAGTTTTATATCAAAATTATGGGAATAATGTTCTCGTTAAAACTGTTTTACAAACGTATTAAATTTCTTAGAACATAAAAAAAAATAGGGGTTGTTGTCTCGTGAGGATCTTAATTGTGTGATCGTATCAGACAGTTTTGTGCATGGTGAGACGGAAGGTACTAACTCTCTTCTAGTCTCACGCGTGTTGGCGCATGTCGCAGTGTATATGAATGTGCGTGTGAGTATTTATGCTGTATCTTGAGTAAGGTATTTAAATGAAACAGAACTTACAAAAGTTGGCATATATTGCGAGATGATTTACAATGGGTATAAAGTAAATTACGCGAATGAAATGATGTGTTGACGAAATAACGGTTTACGGAGAAGTGGTTGGCTAGCTCCTAGGACTCGTTCGTCACGATGTATTAAAATCCACTATTGTCAAAGCGTTTCGGCACTATATGGCTCAGGTGATTCCTTACGCGGCCATGTCTGTGGGGCGCGAGCACAAAAGCTATATTGTAGTAGCACTTGTAATATTTTTATAATGTCAACTTTACTATTCATTTGAATACAAATAAAATTTATGAATTCATTATATAACTTGCCCGAAATGAGGAATCAGTTTATTTTCTGTGTACAGTTTTTTGGATTAATTTGTCGCATATATCTGACCTTTCTGACCGCCGTTTCGGATCCCATTGCAGGGTCCACAGGGATCACATAAGACAAGCCAACGCATTACTGCCATCATCGAGAGTGAGTGAAAAAGTAGCTCCTTTAACAAATGATTTAGATCGTATCTAGATATATATGACTGCAACGAAAGCATCCATGCAGGATCCACCATTAGCTCTAATAATGGACTCTGTAATGGGATCCGAAATGTCGGCCAGAAAATTCAGCCAAACACGACAGATTAGCCCAGAAAACTGTACAAGATTCTGGAACGGCCGTGAAAAGCTAAGAACAGTAGGTTTTATTTATCTAAATGGTAAAAATTTCACTTCATCGTGAAAAATGAACAAAACTTCGAAGTTCAATATCTCAGTGTGCTGTGGATGTCAGACGATATGATACCTCGTTGTTCCAAGTGCGCGATTACGCAAACAATTTTGAGTCACGTCCTGAGTGACGCGACGCTGAGCGGAGCTGAGCACAAATATTAGGAAAAACGAGAGCGGCAAGATGTAACAAAATGGACGCAGATTGAAATGGGGTTGCTTTTATCTTCACACTTATACCTCGTCAGGGAGCTTCTGCCCGATTTTGTGCGAAACTGTAATAAAGGATGAGAGCCATGAATATTCGGGCGCGTGTTTCGATCTTAATGCCTTCGCAATTGTTTTGTGAATTCAGAGCCTCCTCGATGAATGTTGATATTCTCGCTTTAATCTCTGGTGCTAACTAGCTACAGCGAGAACAAACACTCGGAGTGAAAGGTGTTCGCTCTCGTCAGAAAAATTCACATCTAAATTCAGTTCTCGTGCTTTTCCCTGAAGTCATATATCTAGAAGTCATTGATCTAAATCATTTAAGAGTGGCAGTAATGCGTCGGCTCGCCTTATATGATATGTCTTTCATGTAAAATGCATTACATAATGAATGACACAGAGAGACTACGATCGAAACATTGGGCAGTAGTAATGATTCCTTATTCACATAAGTTCTCGGCACTTTGAATATCTTTTAAAATTATCAATATTAACTTTGTGGTTAAAATTCATATTTTTATTTATTATCTTTGTTTTATTTTTTCTTCAGAATGTCATAACTAACTTTAGTTAACTAACGTGTATTTTTCGAAACCGGTAGATGTATTTAAACTCAATTAAGTGGTTAATAAAACAAAGATAATAAATAAAAATACTTTATAATTAAAGATAATTCATTATTTATTTATTTTGAATCGAGAATCTTGATAAAAATTGTCTTTTTGAATTCCCGAAACCCGCTGTTCGAAGGCATCTTTGCAGGAAATCGCTCACGAGTATGTCTTAGTACAAGGGTCTTGCGTGAAATTTTATTAAAAATAAATTACATCGATAGCACAATTTATTTCAGACCTTTTATTTTATAAATTGAATTTGTAAATTTTTCTGTTAAATTGTGTTTGGATCGGATTAAAGATGTAAATTAATGTATCGAGCTAAGTAAAATGCAGCCTTAACTACCCCGCGTGGCAGACAATTAAAATATTGTGTGCCGTTAAGTAATATAAACTTAGGAACAGGCACTTACATCTGTCTTTCACTTTCAGTTAATTTTTAAAGCTGTGAATTTTCACGAAGTCCATGAAGACATGAACTGAAGCAAATTATTTGTTTCAATATTTTATTTTGGTATCATCCACGTGTTCACATTGATATCACTTACGCAATAAAATAGTTCCGCGACTCTTTTTAAATATATGACTCGATTGGAACGAAAATTTAAACGCTGACAATATAATATGCATTAATGTAAAAAATATGTCTTGATTACACTAAGATTTAATTTTCGAAAAATAAATACTTTTACTGTTGCATAAATGTGTCATAAACTATCGGATTTATGTTTCCACAAAGAATGTCTGTAGAATGTCCTTCGTTTCGTACGCTTTATTTCATGTCTATTCATTTACTAGTCTGTGGTTGTTACATATTTTATAATTTTCAGATATTCATAAAAATGTAAAATCAACTAAAATTATTTCAAAGAGATAAAATAAATAAAAAAACGTCTGTAATTAATAGTTTTAGTAAATGTTTTTTTTTTTTTTTTTTTAGGAGAACACATTCTTATTGTGAAGTTGTAATTATTCAGAACATAGTTCTGTGATATTTTAAATATGAATTAAATGTATTAATTATAAAGATATACATACAAAATCAATTTTATCGAAAAATATTGTTGTTGCGCTACCGGGATTCGAACCTGGATCTCTTCCCTAACCGGGGGAGGTGCTTTATCCAACTAAGCTACAGCGGCACTATTTTTATCGACAATTTTTCGACTTTATATGTTACCTTTTTGATATCAATACATTAGTTGGATAAAGCACCTCCCCCGGTTAGGGAAGAGATCCAGGTTCGAATCCCGGTAGCGCAACAACAATGTTTTTATTTTTCGATAATATTGATTTTGTATGTATATCTTTATAATTAATACATTTAATTCATATTTAAAATAAATGTTTAAATACTTATTTTATTTCACACAAAAACCGACGATAGTGTATAATTTTAATCGAACTTTCAAATGCTGCCATACGTAGTAATTTTTTGTGACTGATTTATCGCGAGTTTGACAGCTGAATAATTAGTACAAAGAAAGGCAACAAATGAGCGAGCGGATTATCGTATTCTGTTCCAAGTACAGTTCTTTTGTAAATTATAGCCTCGACCCCTTTTACTCAAATTTCGAGTAAGTAGCTCGTGACACAGCAAATAAACTCACCCTGAATTCCAACTCTGACTTATAATTTCTGTAGCGGCCATATTTTGCGGTGGGAATATTTTTCTCCCCAGTTTAGGAGAGGCGGTCTCCGTGAGCGGCCTGCTGAAGCAATAATACTCCGCTTGACGGCATTATCATAGCTTTTAAATTGAAAGCGTAATGGAATATAGAGTAAATTACTAAGACTCAAATTACATCGAAGTCTACAAATGAGCCACCCGGCTCTACGGATTAGCGCTACGCCGCATCAATTTCTTCAGATTTCGATAAACAATTACCTCTACAGACTTAAGGTCGTTGTTCTGGAAGACAGTCATTTAGTTTGTCGGTGGCTAATCATAATAATAACGGTCTTTGAAACACCGAATACTTTCGGAATACCTAGTAGGGAACGTGCGTGCCAAATAAATATTAAAATATGTAATCTTCTGATTCCGAATGTACTAATAAAATATATTTAATTCATTCGTAAATACTGCATTTAAGGAAAATATTCAAAAACGCTACATAATTAGATGACTAACCGGGATATATCGTCGCCGAACTGCCAAAACTAAAAACATACAAAGGAAAAATTGTACAGGAGAATGATTTAAAGATTTTGCTGTTTTTTGGATTTATTGTAAAACATCTAGTAAAAATTATTAGGTATTCTATCATATATTTGTAGTAATGAAAATGCCTTTTATGTAGCCAAAATTGTTTATTTATTGAAATTTTAAATAGTTATACACAAAAATAAAATAACTGACGTGAGTCAGCTGACGTCAATTGGAACAAAAATATACATATATATATATATAAAGTTATACAAAAAAAACGTATTTTATGATTTTTGCAGTTGGACTTTATGGGGACGTTATCCTCTTTCTAACGCTGAAGAGCGATTAGTTCTCTATAGCTCTGTATGTATTTGAGTCTTAGATCTTAAGAAGAAGCGAAAGATAGATGCTAGAGAAAGTAGTGACGTCTCGTGCTGCGCAAACGTTGAACAGACCCTTCTAAAAATGTAACTTTGTCATATTTATAACAAATCTATTTAGAGAACAAATTGAAAATATGTTTAAACTGAAGATATTTACAAAATTAGAGTACTTGTTCAGCAAAAAATGATTATTTTTCCATAGAAAATAAACTAGTAAATATATATATATATATATCACATTACCAACCATAAAAATTTATTTGTGATAGAATTAAGTATTATAGTTGCATCTTGAGAAACCAGATGTAGTTTGTATTAATCTTGGGATACCGTCAGATGATCGGAACACTAATATTAATTTGCGGAAATAATACTGTTCGTGAAGCTATGTTGCTGCATGTATTGTTATATACTGCGATACATTGTATATTCCAACATCAAAGGGCATGGCATGCCTGTACCAACGTACATATGTATATAATATTATTAATATTATCTCACAGTGATGGAATTTGAGCTAGTTAGACCTCCTATGCCAAAGGATTCGCTGACAAATGCTTTTGTTCCATGAAGCTGTGACTGCTGACATGTCTTAATAGCATAGCATTAATGCTGTGGAAATTTTAATTTATGGACATTATATATAATTGCGTAATCGTATATAGACATGAAAACACAAAATGTCTGATTTTGAAATGGCGTTCTAAATCGCTAAAAGCACAAACTAACTATAATAGTAACTTGGCGGAGATTTACAAATACGTTAGACATGAGTTAGTATGTTGATAGCAAAAGTGTTTAATATTTTTCTAAAATGTTATAATTTCTTCATACATATATTCAAATCCATTTGTTGGACTAACTAATGAAGTTCAACTAGAATTAAAGCAGTTTTATCCAAATACTTGCATTATTTTCATTATACCTAAATACGATGATGTAGGTATTCTGTATTAATTTATAGTGGTTAATTAATTTTAAAATTTGAACTAACGCGTTTCTGTGACACGTGTGAGCAAAATTAAAACTTAAAAAACTACTTTTTACCGGTGAAATCCTTTTAATCATTTATTAGAGTTTGATGAACACAGTTTGATAGCACAAGTCACCATTTTTAATAATTAGATCACTTAACAAGCGCGCTTTGTTCTAATAATGACAGCCAAGCGTCACCAGCGAAAGGCAGGAGATGACTAATTGACGTTTCCGTATGAATTTAGTGAAATCACCGCTGAAGCTTCAAATCACCGCATTTGTTTCGACTCTTTGTAATATGACCTCTTCGGTTGAGTCATCTAATATTATAAATACCTACAGTTAATTATTATTTTTTAAATGTCAAAAATCTAATAGAATATAACATATCACTTATTTGATTATAGATATTTTCACATGGTAACTATGTACATACATATATACAAAGAAGAATTAATATATAAAAAATGTTATAGATTTACTCGGCTATTGTGCCGTGTGTGGCGTCAATCATACGGCGAATTTCGCTAATGCATCAGCTCTGAACAACAGAGTTAATTAAATCGATTATTATAAAAAATATTTTATGTGTATTTTAATATGTGCACGCCGTATTGACAGGCGGAGCAGAAAATGTGGATTGATGTGCATTTTAAAAATGCTATCATTAAAGCGAACGGAAATGGAACTCAAATTATACAAACCGATTGGTTTATATCACGCAACATATTAAATATTTATTGCGTTCATGTCAGTGTCCTGTCTAAGATCGGACATTTTTATGTGCCTTTGTGTGCTCTTTTGATCGATACTCAGACTTTTCTCTGTTCAGCCTGGACCGAGTTAAGCCTGTACACCTTCGTCTTTGTTCGACGGCCAGCATTGTATTATATCGGCATAATAAAGTTCAGGAGCAATAATCACAAATAGATAACTTCAAAATGAAATTTTGTAGCTCAAATTTACAACAAAACAAAGCCGATTTATATTGTTTTAAATCAATCCAGGGTAAGACTTTAGATACGCGATCTTTTAGTTTTTTTAATGTATACAAATATTTTCCATGTGACATAAAATTAAGAACTTAAATAATCAAAATATGAGAACGATGAGTGAACGCATGAAAATTTTATTTAAATTCCGACTAAAAAATAAAAATAATCTTTAATAATTAGATGAATAATCATAAATAAATAACCAAATCATCTTTGCAAATAGTCACTTTTTAAATTTGTTTTCATATTAGTTCTTACATATTCACCACTTTATAGTTTTGTTTCTACCATGTTATCTATAATTTGCAATGATCGGAATTATTTTTATATAAGTGAAACTTGCAGAAATTTTGATATTAGTATTAAGGAGCACTTGAGATGCCTAAATAACAACAACTATTCAGAATTTGTCAATCATCTTTTGGAAACGAACCATTATTTTGATATTAACAAGGGTTTAGAAATTATACATACAAATACTAGGGGTTTACAGTTAGATCAATTTGAAATTTTAGAAATAAAAAAAACTCTTAATAGTAACTCTAAATATTATAAATAACCAAATTCTCTTTGCAAATAGTCTCCTTTTAAATTTGTTTTCATATTAGTTCTTACTTACTCACCACTTTATGTTTTTGTTTTTATCTATGCTTGTATTTTTTAATTTCAGTATACATCGTTCCTTGAAGAAGATACCATAGTTATCGAAACATGTAGAATAATCAATAAATAGTTTAAATATGAATTAAATATATTAATTAGAAAGATATGCATTTAAAATAAATTTTATCGAAAAATATTGTTGTTGCGCCACCGGGATTCGAACCTGGATCACTTTCCAAACCGGGGAAGGTGCATTATCCAACTATACATTTTTAGCGACAAATATATATGTTACCTTTTTGATATAAATACATTTAATCGTTCCATTATTTGAAAGAGCCATTTTTACGGAATCGGAATTGAGTAATCGTCGCTGTAGCATAGTTGGATAATGCACATTCCCCGGTTTGGAAAGAGATACATGTTCGAATCCCGGTGGCGCAACAACAATATTTTTCGATAAAATTGATTCTATATGTATATCTTTCTAATTAATATATTTAATTAATATTTAAAATATCACAGACCTATGAATAATTACAACATCACAATAAGAATGTGTTCTCCTAATAATTAATATGGGTTTAAACAAAGTATTTGTGCAAATATCGATGAAGTTAAAATATCTTTACTTATAAAATTCGTAACTCTGTTAAACCAGAGAAAAAGGGAAAAAACCACATTTGACCACTTAATTTTACCTAATTCTCGCGGCCGCTGCCGAAAAGGGTTTTTATTCCTTCGAATGTCGCTTTGTAATGTATTATATATTGGTACTAATTATGTTATTTAAAAATTAATTCTTCGCATTCCTGTTTTATTAAATAGTTGACGATCATATAAAGCCCTCATTGCGAAAACATCGTTACTGACAAATTCTTCATTTTACAGGTGTTTTTTTAAGTTATAAACGGTAATGGAATATTGAATTAAATCATTATGTGGTGCCTGTCAAAGAATACCGTAATATTGAATAAAATGTTTACTTTTTCTAGTTTTCACAGATATTATTAATTTTTGAAGGAGCGGCGCTTAGCATGTGTTACAAATTACTGAACGGTATTCAGTCCGTTCAGTATTTTAACTTCGGGTAGTAATTATTAGAGCCGTGGAATATTTACGAAAGTACCTTTAGTCGTTAGTAGCACACCCGAGGGTTCGTGAACGCGGAGTGACTGAATGAAATGAGGATATATGCTTGCACTGTGCACACACTTGGCACCACCATTGGTATTCATCAGAAAAAAGAGGTGGATTGAAAAGGTAAGCTCTTCTGTCGATTGGTAAGATAACTAAAATGCCAATTATAATATTGTTGATGAGATCCAGAAGAGGGCGCGGAGTTTATAATTGTCTAAATTAAAAAGAAAATTAAATTAGATGGTATTTAGACACAGGGGCGAGGAACACGTTCCTCTCCTGAAATATCGGCTCTTCTCTTGAGATTCAGCTTGTACCAGAATTTCTTTAATTTAACATTAATTACGTTTTAATTATGCATTTAACAATACATTGTTATATTTAATCATCAGATTGCGTGATTAGCTACAACACCTTAAAAACCATAAAATGAATAAGTCCGCAACAAGTATATAGTCATATGACAGAGGTGCCACGTAATAACGGCTCCGTAGGTCCCAGGTATTGAAAAATATTCAAAGTATGACATTTTTTCCACTCATCGATTCTTATACTACACCGTAATATTGGCATAATTATCGAAAATAATCACCCTTGTAACTAAAATAAACACTAGTCCTCATTTACAGAAATAAATGACCAAACTTTTAAAACATTACAAATACTGTATTATTCATTAGATATTTCAAAAGTAAATTCAAATGTATAATCTCATATTTTGGCTACTATGTAAATTAATATTGTATTTATTTATAAAATAATTTGTAAACTAGACTATTTTACACTGAGAGAAAAGGACATTTTTCAATTTATAGAAAAAAAAATGAAAATGTGTGACATTTTTATAAGTTCTCGCAATAATTTAATATAACGTACGTACCTAACACCATTGTCTTTTGAAAAGAGCAAAATGCTACGTAATTATGAAACAAACAGATCACATAACGGCTACGTAGTATTGTTTGAATCAATCATTTTAAACAAAAGTAGAAAACAAATCTGTCAGAATTATTTTGAATATGAAACATCGTTGAAGGACGTCACTCTTAAGTACGAAGGTATTTGAATACTTTTTGACTGATTTCAAAATATATTTATAAATGGTAAAAATAATTATTTATATGAATAAACTGTTATAATTGAAATAAAATTTATGTAACAACACTACATTGTTTTTACAACGAATTGACTGAAGAAGTTGCACAATTATTTATAAATAGTTTTCTTTTCGGAGCATCTCCTGTTGTATTATATATATATATATATATAATAAATCTATAAAATAAAATGTGGTACCTATCTATCAAACAGTGTAGTAAAATTATAAAAATGTCAACCGTATCTAATTTTCACGCATATTATTTTTTGAAGGAGCTTACGTACATTAGCTGTACGTACGAATGGCAATCCACATATTATTACGTTCCATAATATTATTAAGATAAAACTCCAGAGATAACTTTTTCATAAAGCTTCTCTGGAACGTGAGAAAACCGACAATTTTATTATTTTCTCTTCGCTCTGGAATCCTTCTTTCTACTTTTTTTTTTAATTTACTTAAAAAGTAACGCACTCTAATATTTAGAGGATATTGTTGATTAATTTAATATTAGTAATAATGAAATACGCAAAGAACACGTCAAAATTCAAACTGGAAAAATAAAAGTACAGCGGTTTTATAAATTTCCATATTTATGCAGAAACATCAAAATCCAAAATAATGTGTAATTAAGTGTGTAAATTAAGAAAGTTGTTCATATTTTAAAAATTGTATATGTGCCTATTAGATATATATTTTTTGTCTTCATGTATTCTTACGTAATTATTAACATTTATCTTAATCAATTTCAATTTGTTTGCAGGTTTTTCCATAGTTATAAGTATAAAACTACCCACTTACAATATAAAACCTATTTATTAAAAATATACATTCCTTATATGTTCCGATAAACCATTTTTTCTCTGTATACAGATGTACTTAATCTTCTGTGTATAGTTTTCTTGGCAAATCGGCCGTGTATATCTGACCTTTCAGGCCGATGTTTCGGATCCCATTGCAGGGTCCATCATCAGGGCTAATGCAATGTATGACTATTAGTATTGTGGTTGTACTGGGGCTTGCAGTACCGTGTCAAAAGTAGGGTCTGTCGTTTATTAGGTACTGGCTTGTACTACCGTGTCGAAAACAGGTGTTGTGTGAAATGAGTTGTGTTGTATTATGTTAAGTTCTATCTACTGTCGGATCACTATCTGTGAGGGTGTATGGTTTTGACACTATCTGTGAAGGTTCTTCGTCTCCTATGGTTTTGAAGCGCCGAATGCCAGGAGGTTTTTAATTTTAGGCCGTCATCCCCATTAATGTTCACTGGGTGTTTGTATATTTCAATTGTCTCTTTAACCAGACGTGCGTGGTGTTTTAGATGTACCTAACTTTATATACATCACAACAAATACACGTCGTCAAAAAAGATTATAAATATATACTCGTCTTGTGTGTTATATATTGTACGAATATTTTCCAACACCGTGTATTATAATTTAATATTAAAAAAAATAAAATTACATGTTTTGGAACAGGCTGTTATCAATCATGCGTTTTCGATGACGTCACGATGATTCTCACTAATTTATACAGTTCGACAAACGAACATTGTTTGCATATTTAATTTGCAAGCGAGCTGCACATTTGATTGCACTTCCGGCCTTCAATTAAAATAGAAATAAGACTACAATTTCAGTTGAACTTTTACTGAAAAATGGCGGATGTTTCAAAAAGTGCGCGTCACAGAAGCAAATGGAAATGGTAATATTCATTTTTAACCTTTTGTTGAAAATAAAACATAAATCTATTTTACAATTGCAATACTTTAATTAAATACAGAAGTATATTTGTATTTTTTTTAAACTAAACTCTTTTTTTTTGAACTTATACATATTAAATTTGCGATGTACACACAGATTTATGCATATAATATCAGTCTTTAATCCGATAAACAGAACTTCAATTATAAGTCTTAAATTACTTATTTTGAATATTTATTGCAAAATTTTGATTCTGGCTATTCATTTTATGAATAACCAACTAAATTAAACCACAAATATTTTACAATAATTTGGATCATTAAATCAATTTCTATATCTTTCATTATTGCAACAATTTAAGTTAGGTACTACATTTATTTTTTAAATAATAAGTAATTTAGTTTTAAATAATTGAACATAAAAACATATGGTTTTAGTTAGTTTATTTGACATTTTCATGAAGGAGAATGTATTTTCCGAAACTAGTTGGTCTATTAAACTTAACTCATAAAAGTGGTTAAAACAAAGAAATAAAAATAAATATATATTATATAAATAAGTATGTAATGGAATTGTTTAAATATATGTATTTTTATTCAATCACTAAAACGTCAAATTATAGTAACACATACATTTTATATTACAACATTATCGAGAAATTATGGTTCATATTTTTGGGTAATGATATTAATAATGTAGCGACCCATTATTACTGAATTGTTTTCAGAAAATGTTTGAAAGAAGTTCTGGAAAAGCGCTCGGAAAAGCATTTTGGATATATCAAATTAATCTTTATTATGTATTTATTATATTGTTTTCTTGTTAAATACTCAAATATCTCATCATTGTTTTTTTCCTTCCTTGTATATTTCACGTGGAAGATGAACTATCTAAAAATATATATATTGTCATTTTAGATTAATTTATAGGGCACAGTAGGTATCACCTGTGATATTTCTTCATCCATGTCCTGATATTCTTTCTATAATTTCTGTTAGTCAATGATGTCATTTAATATATAATAAAATATACAATAAATGTTGTACTGAATGGAACTTAATAGCAATTTTAGGCAGAGCTGTATTCGACCGATCTGTGAGACAGTTAGCCCATGTCAGACAGGGGACCGAAAAGATCGCACCCTCCAATACTCGTACATTTTGTATTAATAATTTTTCCAGCGCTAATATGGACAAATTATCTTTAAATGGAATTATAAAATGTAAGAAATTATGTATTTATATAGTAGGGCCCCGCTAATATGTCGGGTTAGAGACCAGACTATCGCCGCAAAGCGAAGTAAGCATTTATCAATTGCGAATGTGCATATTTCTGTTTTTATCGTGAAAATGCAAATATTATAAGAAATAAGAGAGTAATTTTGTTATTACAATTTAATAGATATATACAATGTACAGCTGGCGCTTTTATTTTAAAATGGGGAATTTTTTAGTTACGCCACTGTCTAGTGTAATATGTATATTATTTTTTATTAATTTGTGATTTAGTAATAAACATTAGTGATGGTTAAATCGTTATTTAAAACGTTATTGTGACTGCGATTGACAACGATTTGTAACTAATTATTCGAGCAATGACTGGTATACTAGAAAGTAATCTTCCAACAGTTAAACCTTAGTTACTGATGATCATCACATAACGGTTTACCATCACTAATAAAAATATACATTTACATTGAATAAATATCGGGATTAAACTTGTAAAGAAACGACGTTTACGGGATTTGATTTTGAAAAACCATGTACTATTTAAAATTTATACAAAATATATTTTTAGATGCGACCGACTAAAATACACAAACTACTAATTAAATGAGTAGTACGAAGTCGATGTAATCTCAGGACTAGACAAATCAACCCAGCTAAATGAAAATCATGTAAACAAGTTGTTTAATAGTGTACTTGATTCGAAATGGCTTAACTATCTCCACATCTACACCGACGGTTCTAAACTTTGCCCTGAGGGCTATTGCGGTGCTGCAGTTTCCCATACCTTAATTAGAAATAAATGTGAAACTTCGACTTCCAGCGGATTCATCGGTTTACTCAGCAGAATGTTGGCAATTAAAGAGGCCTTGGACATCTGCGTACTCCGGAACGTCGATAAGGCTGTTATATTCTCCGACTCGCGAGCAGCTCTTGAATCCCTCTCTGCTAATATGAAAGTTTGGCTAGACAATGAGATAATCTGTTCCATCAGAAGATGCTTATTTAATTTATACAGCAACAATAAACAGGTGTCATTCGTTTGGATTCCTGCACATAAGGGAATCCAGGGAAATGAACGTGCTAATTAACTGGCCAAGAAGACTACCCTTTCCGGAGTTTTTCCCCATCAATTCCATATCCCGATGTATGACAGACTTAATATGGTAAAAAAACGTACGAATTCTATCTGGTCTGCACAATGGATGGATCCAAACAATCACAAGGGTAATCGGCTTAAAATAATCCAAAGATCTATTTCCCGCACCTGTGGGTTCTCCAACAGGAAAGTCTCTAAAAGAACAATATCAAATATCTCTAGAATGAGAATTGGGCATTGCCAAGTAGATTCAAATTTATTCAGATTTAACATAATAGACTCCCCAATGTGTGAGTGTGGTACCGAGGAGGAAACCCTTGACCATGTCTTTTTTGTCTGTCCATTGCGGATCACAGGTTTTTTTTACAATAATAATGGTAATTTTCAACTCCCGGTTAACTTGTGTCATCTTCTTTCCCTTAACTCGCCACATTTAATCTATATAATAGCAAATTTCTTGAACGACAATAGTATTAACTTGTAACGTAATGTTCCCTATTCTATAATATTGTTTGACTTCTTTCTATGAAATAATGTTTTAACTTGATTAATGGCACAAATCACTCTCGAAGGGTGGATTGCCTGTTTAAAAGAAGAAGAAAAAGAATAGCACGAGTCTTAAAAATCACCAATCTCGTGGAATGAACCGTGAAGAGTCAACAAGAATGACGCACTATCATCTATCTTGGGAAATGTTGTGATTGTTTAATCATATCTACGACCTAGTAACATGTCCCATTCACAATTTCCCTATTCATTAATGGATGGCAATGTCTAGAACAATTTAGTCTAGTACCACCCCTCTATTGCGGTGAGTATATCCGACTTTAATTACACATTCCCGGACATTCGACCCCGCCCAGGGCTGGCTGCACCACCCTCCATCCTCCACACTCAACCCTTCACCCTGGAGTGCTCCTCAGCGCTCGTATCTCATTGAGGTCTGCTTTCTCATGGAAAAGTAAACACTAGTGGTTCCGGCATAACTCTACAGTGACGACGACATTCAACAAGAAGAGATTCAACATTCAAACTGTAAATTGAATACATTATTGAATACTCGATGTCGCATTTTAACAATTAATATGTTATTATTAATACTGCTTGCGTATAAATAAATCGCATAGTTACTCTACCCACAATAAAATATCTCTTTCGTGATAATTAATAATATGACTTCTGAGTTTGATCGTTAAACGCTGCTCTTGTATTTTCTTTGTTCATTTTAAAATAGGTTGACAGATATAAAATGTTTTTTTTTGTTAACTATAGAAAATAGTTAAATCGGGTTTGTTATTAACATCCATTTTAAAACTGCGTCATATTACAAGATAAGTTATATTGAAATCCAATGTTATTACGGGTATGACTTAATCTAATGTATGTATGATGATTTAGCGTTACATATGCAAATATTCCGTTATGTCACGTTCTAATATTTAATATACTCGGAGCAACTCTTATAAAAGAACCACTGCTTAGTGCTGCTACGGATCAGCGACGGAGATGCAAAATAACTCGGCTATCTTCACACCCAAGAAGCGAGATAATTAAATATTTACATATATAAATATAAAGAAAAAATATTGTATACTTGGCTTTATTAAAAAGTTTGTCCTTTTAACAATAATGTAATAACTAAACTAGTGCGTTTTAAATTCGATCGAATTAACTTTACATTCTAAAAACTTAAAAATTAATATTTTATAAGATCTTTGTTTATAACATATTTTTTGTTCAAAGCTTCCCAGCGGGTAGTACACAATACAGGTGAATATAGAACTTTAATCATTTTTATTGAAGGTAAAAGAATCATTTACGGTGCGCTAACTTGACTACGCGAGTAAATCTAGATGAAAATAAATATTTAAGTCCGAAATTCGATTAGAACTAAATATTTATTTCAATGTGTACAAACACAGTGCGGTAACTGGCAAAAGATGAACCTTGAAATCCATTTTCTTCTTTTTATCTTCATACTTTATTCTCCGCGGGCCAGACTTTCGAAAAAAAATTGTTTTGCCTATTAATTATAGTCTAATGTAACCTCGTTACGGTTTTTTTCGCTCGTGCTCACTGAGTATACGAGTATAAGTTTGAATAAGTTTTGTAGTTACTTTGAACTATGTACCTTTATAGATGACAGGAAGGGGTGGGGGAGGGGGGGTAATGTTAATCATCCACCATCCAACCACCCCTGACTCTTGGGCAAGAACACAACTAATCTCCCTTATTTTCAGCTGCCTCTCTATAACAGTGCAAAACTAGTATTAAATCATTCATTTAAATATTATTTATAGCATTTTGTATGAAGATCAGGAGAGCCAACTGATGGTATAGCGACCATTACCGCTAGACTCCACGAGTTAATATTATTTTTTAATAATTCCTTTTGTTTTTCTTTACTAAAAAACAGATGTCCACATGCCGTATCACTATTATTTAAAATAAGCTGAGAGCTTGTGCTATAATTATGCTAAGGCTAACATGTTGATTTTAAGGGATGAGAATTGATTTCCGACCTTTTAAACACTAGCGTCCGCTACCACCGTTAGACCGAATAATTATATTTTTTTACTCATACACGATATTTCATTTAATTGAAAGTATTGTTATTAATCACTCATAATTTGAAAGAGAATTTATATGTTGAAGTGTCAAATTCCTTTGAAATTAGATTTAGATATGTATATGTAATCTCTCAGTCCTGAAGATACATTTTTCAAATGCAAAACTAGAAATACAAGTATGTTAATTAAAACTTCCAAAAATATAATTTGATTCTGGATTATAAATAATAATTCATTTAGTATCGTTTCGCTAATTTTATTTTGAAAAAATCTTTTTCTGATGATGACGTCTGCTATGGTTTACGATTGTGAGTCCGAGTGTGGCTGGGGAGTCCAATTCTCACATTCAATTTAACGTATACCCGTCCACATGTAGTGCACGTGCACGCGCCAGGCAGGGCGGTTCTGAGCGACGGATCTTCCTCCATCATTTTTGTGACCGCATAGGAGTGATCCTGAGTACATTGCCGCTCGGCTTATTGAGTTGGCCATAGCAGAGGCCTGTGCGTGGAATTGTTTAAGGTGTAGGTGATATTGCACAGTACCACCCACACACACTCTTGGAATAATGGAGGTCTCGGTCCAGTGGCAAGGGTGGTCCGAGACGACTGGAGCTCACCGGTACTTTGCAGCCTCTTCCGGTCTATGCACAGGATTTTATACAGACCTCAATAGAAGTAGGTTGTAAACAGGTTGAAGTTGTAAAATACCGATTTATTTCTTGATTTGGTATTACAACTGGCCTTCGGTCCTCATAGAAGTGTACACGGAAAAGAAAGAATAAAAAGTACAAGAACGAACGATAAGATCGAGGTTGGAAAAGAATTGTAACTACCTACTCAATTTTCCGCTTAAAATCATTCAAATTGAATTATTTACCAGCTCGCTAACCGAAAATCTGTCTTCATTCTGAATTCAAAGAGAATTATTTTTTACTTCAACTCGGAAATTTGAACGAAACTCGTTCGAGTCCGCGATAACAATTTCAGTTAGTATCGCTGCCGTAACATTGGAGAAGCGAATTACAACGGAGTCTTATTTGTCGATCGGAATTGTTAATATGTTACATTTTTAATTAAACTATACTTCTACAAAATATGACGCACAACTTTTTTGAAATAAAAAGATAATATTAAGGAGAACACATTCTTATTGTGAAGTTGTAATTATTCAGAACATAGCTCTGTGATGTTTTAAACACTAATTTAATGTATTAATTATAAATATATAATTAAAAATATTGTTTTTAATCCCGGTAGCGTAAAAACAATATTTTTCGACAAAATTGATTTTATATGTGTATATTTATAATTAATACATTAAATTAGTATTTAGAAAAGATAATAAAAACGAAAACTGAAAGCTTTATCGACAAATTGGCCACGAGAAATTTATTTCTAATTTTTTAGGAGAACACATTCTTATTGTGAAGTTGTAATTATTCAGAACATAGGTCTGTGATATTTTAAATATGAATTAAATATATTAATTATAAAGATATACATATAAAATCAATTTTATCGAAAAATATTGTTGTTGCGCCACCGGGATTCGAACCTGGATCTCTTTTCTTAACCGGGGAAGGTGCTTTAAATTAAATAAAAATTTAATAAAAATGAATTGATAATTCTGGCGTCTGCTATCAGTTTACTCAAAGGTATTTGAGATTCTGTAAAAATAAGGTAGATGGCTCTGTCAAATGATGGAACGATTAAATGTATTAATATCAAAAAGGTAACATATATGGTCGAAAATTGTCGCTAAAAATAATGTCGCTGTAGCTTAGTTGGATAAAGCACCTTCCCCGGTTAGGAAAAGTGATCCAGGTTCAAATCCCGGTGGCGCAACAACAATATTTTTCGATAAAATTGATTTTATATGTATATCTTTATAATTCATATTTCTAATTATTGGAATAATTATATTTTATTTAAAATGACAAAAAAAATTTACATTTTGGAGACATTTTAAGCAAATTTTACATAATTACATCGTTTCGTAAGTATTCGCAATCAATTGTTAAAACAATACAGCTAGCTATAAAAATTTACATTAATTGAATCATATGCCACGTGGCTCTAGATACGTGCATCTATTCACGTGGCATCTATTTACGTGCGTCATTTGTTTTCAGTGCACGCCTTTTAACATAAAAAAGCGCCATTAATAACCACATTGGCATCAAAAATCTCCAGGGTCGCCAGCATTTGTGACTTAATTAGGGTATATTTATTTTCATTTATCGAAAATTAAATTAACATACATGATGAGTTATTTAAAAATTGCAATATGATTCATGCTTGTTTACGAAAAAATATTTCTTTAATTTTAATGATTATATGTACGAGTATATACATGATACAAATTATTTTACCGTTGCTAGGCTAGGTTATGTTAGACAGGTATTCCTACCGTATGATTACTTCCTTAATCCATTTCCTTCGCATTATGATTTTCAACATTATTCTTATACCACGCTCTTCAACCACCAACCACCCTTATTCCAGCTACGGTTTAGCCTTCATACAGCATTTCAGAACTCTACAACTTGTGGACTTAGATATATCTTGTGTGTAGCTAAATATTATATAATAACTCAATTTTTCTGCAATCCAAATTGTAAGGATCTATAATATGTATGTATGTATATTTCATTCCACTAGGTCAGAAAAATAAAATATGGAGAAGCGCACGTGGGATTGTAGAAATTTATGAAAAACTATCTCGCCGTCTCTTTCGGAAGGATCTTTCGGTTACCAGGTCAGGTCTTACCCTTAAAACAAGTGTGAGGTTCAGAAACCAAAGTGCCACTAACCAATTAACAAAAATAGAGGGGTGAAAATTATTGTTTAACAATTTTGGATGTTTTACAATTGATAACTGCTCTTAAAAACATGTTTATGTTTTAGAAACATTTTATTAAAATCATATTAATTTTAAAATCTCCGCATTTCCAGACCAAACTTCCCCATTTGACAACTAAACCTGCAATCAATCTTTCTTCTCTCCTC
The DNA here is from genome assembly GCA_031772225.1 of Eubasilissa splendida. Lineage (NCBI taxonomy): Eukaryota > Metazoa > Arthropoda > Insecta > Trichoptera > Phryganeidae > Eubasilissa > Eubasilissa splendida. The sequence continues at coordinate 2,333,204 of CM062854.1, read as the reverse complement.
ATCTCATTCTCGGAGATGTACCACAGATAGATAAAATAAGCAAAACAAAATGTGGTAGATAATAAAATTATTAAATATGAATTAAATATATTAATTAGAAAGATATACATATAAAATCAATTTAATCGAAAAATATTATTGTTGCGCCACCGGGATTCGAACCTGGATCTCTTTCCTAACCGGGGAAGGTGCTTTATCCAACTAAGCTACAGCGACAATATTTTTAGCGACAATTTTCGACCCTATATGTTACCTTTTTTTTGATATTAATACATTTAATCGTTCCATCATTTGACAGAGCCATCTACCTTATTTTTACAGAATTTCAAATACCTTTGAGTAAACTGATAGCAGACGCCAGAATTATCAATTCATTTTTATTAAATTTTGATTTAAATAAAATTATTGGAAAATATAAAATGAAAGCTCATGAAAACCAGGATCAGGTGATTGTCCATCCCAACCACTAACCAGGGTGGTTGCTCACGCAAACCTTTTGCGGCGGACGAGGTAGTTATTTTTCTAGCGACCAAACCATACTATAGTAAATTGCTATAGGAGAGCACGCTAGTATTCAAATTAGGGGTAAAATGAGGGATGGCTGAGAAACGCACGTCACGTCTAATCGCCGAATCTTTTTAATATTGTACTTTGTATCCAAAGTTATTTTGGGCTTCCTTTCTATTCATTACATTTTGATAATTATTATAATCGACGTGAATCACTTATTCTAGTTGTAAGATTAAAATTATGTTTCCAAATTTCGGTGATTTATCAAACTGTTATATTATTATAAATCTGTTATAATAGATGTACAATTATATTTGTTATTAACTCTTTAACATTGCGATAATATTCGATATTAGATTTGGCTTTATGGCTAGCGTAGACGCTACTTGGATCCGTGAACTACCGCCTACATTCAACTATTTGTTCCGAGCGGAAGATACTTTATGCAGGGTGAATATTATGTTCCAGGCCGATATTATTTGACCGCCATTTTAGTTTAGTAAATATTTGTTATTTCACATTTAATAATCGTAAAGAGTAGTTAATTACAATTTATTATGAAGCATCTAACGTCTCAATAACGTATTTAAGTCATTAAAATATTATATATAATTAATTATCATTTAAAAAAAATCATCATGTGCGACGATGGTTTTTTATTAATAAAGAAAACAGCCATTATTGGGGCACTGAAAATCATTAATTGATACACCAACAACCTTCACACCTACGCAGAGTTACAGAGTTTCTTTCAGTACTTGTTTAAGGATTAGCATTTAAAAATCAAAACATTGCTTGAAATGCGTTTCGCATGATCAGATCGAAATTGCCAGACTTTAAAATTACATACTATACTCTTCTATCCTGTCTTTTTCAATACGGAGTCTAAACATACGTAATACATAAGTAGGTATCTATCCCCCCTGCCTTATGTTATTTCAATACTCGATGGCTAATCGAGACCTAATCTAATGTCGTAGTTGCTGCTTATCCCAACTTAATCTGAGGCGACCCACCGGCCACCTACCTTTCAAGAAAATACACCATGGTAATCATTCTTCTGGCATTTGCATGCCAAGCAGGTCCAAGCCACCTCTGGGATTTTCTATGAGTAAGCATAGGGGCTCTAATCCGAGGGTCTTTTTTATCGCGATTTTCTCACTCGGTTCAATAATGTTACCCAAAGATATCCGATATATTAAAGTGAGCCTGTTCATAAAATCAGACAATTTTTGACACTAGACTCTGATTTTTAAAGGAAAAAGTAAAACCCCGTGTTATCAATTAAATTAACTTATTTAGTTTAATTGAACTAATTTATACATTTTTAATTGACGCGTTAAATACAAAATTTTTAAAGTTCATAAAAATTTCACATAAAAAATACTAATACAAATTAAATTAATATACAGAAAAAATCTATTTATCGTAAAAATAATTAGTTGTTGCCGGGATTCGAACTTGAATCTCTTCCTATCCGAGGAAATGTGTTACAATTCCACTACAGCGACCGATCACGACAAGTTTAGAATTTATATCTGTTAGGAGAACACATTCTTATTGTGAAGTTGTAATTATTCAAAACATAATAAATCGCTAAAATTATAGTCGCTGTAGCATAGTTGGATAATGCACCTTCCCCGGTCTGGAAAGAGATCCAGGTTCAAATCCCGGTGGCGCAACAGTAATATTTTTGATAAAATTGATTTTATATGTATATCTTTCTAATTAATATATTTAATTCATATAATTAACTTGTATCTGTATATTTTATAATCGATATATTTTATGATCGACGCAAGTCGCCGATCAGCGGTGGGTGATGATGGAATTGAACGGGATGGAATGGAAAGAGGAAATGGGTGGATGAGTAGTTTAAAAGGAGCAGGTAATTGGATATAGTAAATGATGAAGGAATCATTCGATATAGCGGACCAGGATAAGGAAGACAGCTCGACTCACCTGATGATGACGTTGTCACCTGCTTGTCCTAAAATTTACCCCAATGAACAAATCTGCCACGGAAAAATTCTGATGAAATTTACCATTCACAAAACATAAAAATCGCAGTGGTATATGACACTTTCACTCCGATTATCGACGAGATTCACAGGGACAAAAAACGAATAATTCGATCAGAGGGACAGACATACACGTATACTGAACTAGTAATGCAAACGAAATAATCACACGCGGACACTTTTTCGAATTTGTCGAATCCAAAACAAACCAGTCGATCTGAAGGAACTATGTGTACTGAGAAATCGGCTAAATGACAGAATAAACAAACTAAATATACTAGTGACAAGAACACTACATTTTAATAATAATAATTTTGTTTCAAGTCATTGAATATATGTAGAAATAATTACAAATACGGAACACATTAATTATTCATTAAAAAAAAAATATTCGAAACGGGTGATGTGGTGTAATAGTAATACGTCTACACCAATACAGAACTATATTTTTAAAATGAAACACCACAACAAAAATAAAATAAAAATAATAATACAACTACAATAGGAATGTAATGTGATAACCGTCGCGCATGGTTGGGTGCGTGTGTTGGAGAGGGTTGCCGCGGGGTGCAGCACCCTCCCCTACGGCCGACGGTGAGCTCCCTCCCTACTTTCATAAAAATATATTATAATAAAAACGCCATGGCACTACAAGTCGAAGATTAATAAGGTTTTTTTTTGTGATGTATCGATACGTACATGAGATCGTGTCACATACTATCATCTAAAAGACTATATGTATCATAGTTTTTCTAAACTAATGTAGAGGCTAATGCTCATGACAATTGGACTACCTTAAGTAGTCTCCTGGGCCGAGGCTCGATCTGCCGACCAACTTAATATCTAGATGAGTGTCTTACCGCTAGACCAAACGAGCATATAATAATTGTTTCAAACAAGTACGAAAATAACTGATAAAATAAATGGCTCGTGACCACGAATTAGAAATTTTCGACTCGAGACAATCGGATTTAATTATATTTTATTATTGGAAATAAAAACAGATACGAGTTACAAAGAAAACAGTATTAAATATATTAGAAAGAATAATAACAAATATTTATTTAAAAAATTACTTTGTGGCCTCATTTTATATAAAAAAAACTATTTATTGATTATTAAACATGTTTCGATACCTTTGGTATCTTCTTCAGGAACCAATGTATACTGAAATTAAAAATACAAGTATAGATAAAAACAAAACTGTATTGCGGTGAATAAGTAAGAACTAATATGAAAACAAATTTGAAAGGTAACTATTTGCAAAGAGGATGTATAATTTCCAAAAGGTGAATGGAAAATTCTGAATAGTTGTCGGTATTTATCTTTTAAATTTGTTTTCATATCAGTTCTTACTTATTCACCACTTTATAGTTTTATATTTATCTATGGTTGTATTTTTAATTTCAGTATACATTGTTTCCTGAAGAAGATACCATAGGTATCAAAACATGTTAGAATAATCAATAAATAGTGGTTTAAACAAAGTATTTTGTCTAAATTATTTGATAATAAATAACTTAAATTATAACATATTTCACATAGACAAATATAGCTCCCATTAGAGACAACTTTCGGTTTTCGTAGTTCCCGTGTACATATCATATCTCAGAGACTCGCCACAACTGTCAAATGTCAGTCCATTAACCATTATTGTTAAGTTCAGTCATCAGTTGGGTGAATTGTTTAAAATGGAATAAACGTTTGTCTCTTTGTGTGTTTAACTTTTTAGATAGTTGTAGATATCTACGGTGATATTGTGGTACACATCAAATGTCGTGAATATGGGTTTGAGTTTCTATTTCTAGAAATAAGCCAATCTCAAGCTGATCTCTGAGTTTATATCCCCGGATTAAAATCTCAATGTGTACATATATATGTTGAGAACTGATTTTTATCCCAGCATTGAAACTTATCTTAACTAAATCTTTAAGGTATTTCTCGTCGTTTCTTATTCTATGGACACGGACCCCATATAAGGGGGTCTTTAACTGATCATAATTTTTCACGGTGGTACGGGATTGATTTAATTTTCCTACCAAGAGTTAGGGAAGGCTTTTGGAGGACATTTTGTTTTATGTTTCTGTGATAGCATTTTCGTGTAACAAGAGTTGGGGTTGTCAATACAGACGATCGTGTTACTGGCGTTAATCAGATATTGTGCGTTCATTTAATGCCGACTATCTAATTTGAAAAATGACGCTTCAAATAAACTAAAAATAATACACTTTAAATTACTAAAATATAATATAATGAAAGCAATCTAATTCGTATCCATTATTATTACTCATACTATTTTCGAATGATTGAATTATCTTTTATTTATTGTATAGTGTGAATATTATGTTTCAGGCCGATGTTGTTTTTGAATAACTAGAAAATAAATATGAATTAAATATATTAATTAGAAAGATATACATATAAAATCAATTTAATCGTAAAATATTATTGTTGCGCCACCGGGATTCGAACCTGGATCTCTTTCCTAACCGGGAAGGTGCATTATCCAAGGTGTATTTGAGATTCTGTAAAAATAAGGTAGATGGCTCTGTCAAATAATGGAACGATTAAATGTATTAATATCAAAAGGGTAACATATAGGTTCGAAATTGTCGCTAAAAATATTGTCGCTGTAGCATAGTTGAATAATGCACCTTCCCCGGTTAGGAAAGAGATCCAGGTTCGAATCCCGGTGGCGCAACAATAATATTTTTCGATTAAATTGATTTTATATGTATATCTTTCTAATTAATATATTTAATTCTTATTTAAAATATCACAGACCTATGTTCTGAATAATTACAACTTCACAATAAGAATGTGTTCTCCTAAATAAACTGGAAAATAAAACATATTTTTTTAATTTGGTCTTTATTTATCAATTATATTGTTTATTATAATTGTAATGTATGAAATAAGACATTAGTGGCCGCCACTGGCAGCGACACAAATGCGTGCCATATTAACCATATTTTTCATAATATTCTCGCACACTTGGCGTGTTATTTCAGCTACTTCATTTCGAATATTGTCCTGCAGCATCGGAATTGTTGGCTTATTGGCGTAGATATTTCCTTTCAAGTTTCCTCACAAAAAATTGTCAAAAGCCGTCAAATCAGGTGATCGAAGAGGCCAGTCGATATCACCACTTTTTGACATTATGCGGCCGGGAAAAATTTCTCGCAAAATTTTAAGCGTAGCTCGGGCTATGTGTGAGATGGCACCGACCTGTTGAAACCGCATGTGTTGCAGATCTAATCAATTCAATTCGACCACCAAGAAGTTTTCCAACATGTGACGATAGCGATCACCATTAATGGTTACAGCATTGCCATTATTATTTAGATAAAATGTTTTAATGACTTGAACACGTTGTTGAGGTGTTAGATGCTTCGTAATAAATTGTAATCAACTACTCTTTACGATTATCAAATGCAAACTGATCAGTGTATGCCAAATTAAAATAGCAACCAAACAAAATCGGTCTGGAAGATAATATTCACGGAATGGCAATGAAGATAAAATATCAAGTCTTCGTTACGACGTAAAACATATTTGTAACCCGATCCAAATATTGAATAGCTGTTAGGTGCTATATTATGTATCTTATTATTTGTACACATGGATGAGCGATCAATCCTCACTCACATTCTCCTACTCTTCGATATGTAGGTACCTGCAGATACCATGATAGTGTTAAAACATAAAACCCTTCCATTAATAAAAATCATTACATTACAACTGTATTTTTTTGAAGTATTCTACAAACTGAAAATAAGCAAATTGTGATGGAAAATTAAATTTAAAAAAATCTAGGTATATAAATATTATTGCATTACTTGCACACATTATTTGCAGTACTTCTAATTACAGTCAGACCTTACAATGACGTACACAAAAAATAAAACTATATAGCATAGAACAAAACATATTAACACACAAAAAATTACTATTCATAACGACAACTGTAACAAAATTACCTGTAACGACTCTTGTACAAATTTAAGCCCAAAAAAAGAAATCAAATATCTCGGTGTAATTATTGATCAAAATTTAAAATGGCACAGTCACATTAACGAATTAGTGAAAAGAATAAGAAAATGTATTTATATATTCATAAGATTAAGGACTTTCTAGTATAATTAATTTTAAACGTATATTTTGCTATTGTTCCACTCATACTCCCGTATGGAAATAATGGGGTGGGGAGGAGCATATAATAATATAATGACTCGGTAAAAATAATACAGAGATACATTTATTAAAGTGATATTAAAAAAAAGACTCAACCTTTTTCAACACAATACTTTTTGCAAAATTCCAGTTCCCAAATAGGAAAAAACCATTTTACAATAAAACCTCAATTAATCAATTAATTAAAGAAAATAACACTAGAAAATTTGAAACAAGCACATCATTAAGGTTTAAAAATAACTTTAAAATCTCTAAATGTAACACCAAACATTATCAGCAAAATTCTATATATTTAGGGATAAAAAATTTCAATAGCCTCCCTACACAAATTAAAGAAATAAATGATATAAAAGAGTTTAAAAAGAAACTAAATAAACACTTCAAAAACACATAATTGGACAATAAACAATATTACAGAATACTTCAGAAGCACACAAATGGACAATGAATAGAATATGTTTATATAAAATTATTGTAGTGTAACTCCCTCTCCGAGCACAAGAGCTGGTCTCTTTTTTGGAGAGGTAAACGAAAGAAAAACCATGTATGTATGTAACCATATATTTAAAAATTGAATTTATTTTGCCATTGTATTTTCGCTAAAATAAATAAATAAAAAATATGAAATAAATATTCTAAAACAACTAAATTTAAGAAAGAAAAAAATTGATCAAAATAACTATTAATAATTACGAGGAATACGAGCACCTTAAACCTAACCTTGTAATTTCACCCGCTGCAGTGTTGACATCAAAAAAAAAAACTAATGTTTGGTAGTTTAAATAAATTTACGTAAATTTAGTAGTATCATCAGACAATTGTTACCACAGTAAGATATATGACTAGATAAAGAGTTGATGGTACTTTAAAGTACCGCCAGGGTAGAAAGGATTTTTGGAATGTTCAATAGGAATTATGGTGCAAAATATTTCACGTATCTATATATATATATATTTTTTATTATCAAATACTGGCCTCAAACATCTTCAAATTTTGAAATCTAAGTCAATATAATCACCCATTTGGCATCGTCAGCGCGCCTAGCGCGTTCACGTTCAAGTTCAAGTATAAATTCATGATTTGGACTTTCCGAAAACAAAAGCTGGGCGTCTTTAATAGCGGAACTTTCTAGGAAAGAGAGTAAATATATCGTATTACACAGAAGAGATATCAGGATTTTAAAATTTATTTTCAATGGATAATTTAGTTTTTGCAACAACATACTACATTTATTAAAATAACTTAAGTCAGCACAAGATCCAATATAGTATACGATCTTTATTGACTGGTTAATGTTCAGTTTAGATAATAATAATATATACTAGATAAGGAACATAAGTGGAATATATGCTGACCTGAATGATGTAGAAATATTCACAGGTCTTCAGGGAGAGTACACTAAATTTTGCTTCTTCTTATGTGAATGGACCAGAAAAAAATATTGTTTTTGGTGTAAAACCACGTTTCCATGTAAAATGGCGAAATTCTGTAGTCAGTTTCAAAATCCTTGAATTTATAAAGTTCAGACAAAATTTCCCAAGGGAGCGAAATTTTTTTTTTTTTGACCAGTTTTATAGAACTATTATATATAAATTTTGGTAAGTTTATAAACAAGCAGGATAAATTTTATAGATGGTTTGTGTTTTCTTGTTTTTTTCTGAATTAATATTATTTTCATCCTAATCTTAATTAAAATGATTTTGGAAAAATAATCCCTAGAAGTTGTTATATATTGTAAAACACGGGAGTTTAAATAATAATTGTGGATGTATGCACAATTTTCATTTTGTCACATTTTGGTACCAAATTTGCTTTTACAGATTTATTTGTAGAAAGCAAAGACAGATGAGGATGATGTTACAGATAGATTAACGTAGTTATATTACTGGCAGGATTATTACAGATAGATTCAGTGTTGCATGATGAACAGCTGTCGTTGAAGCCTTGCTTCGCTCGAATAAATTAGTTTTCCCGCTGCGTTCTCTCTACATATTCTCCATGCAAAGAGTAATAGAACCATATCTAAATTGAATGTAGAAACTAAAAATCCTGTGTAGCCGTATTCTATCAGTTTGACAATGGGGGGATTTCAAAACTTTTATTATGTTTCATAGTTTTAGAAAGATCAAAACGTGATTTGTGAAATATTTAACATTTTATTTGCTTATTCCAAATAAAAAAATCACACAGGCATTTGTTTATTTTAAATTTCAAATTAAAGCTCGTATGTTCTACATAAAATTATATTTGGATTAATAATTCACACATTTCTCAACCAATAATTGAATGTATTAATCGAAATAAGCACCACTAGAATCGACAGATTTTTGTCAATTAATTATTTATTCCGATGACCTTAGTTTTTATGTTTTCATTCAGTTCGTGCGGCACCCGTGTGCAGAATGTGCAAGCTTGTGTATAATTCTGATTCAATCAACGTCTTCAGATGATCGTTAACTGAAGAAGGACGCCTAGTCCTCGTTTCCAACTCACAATTGTTGGAACCACCATGTTCCTCAATAGTACTGTACCCACACCAAAAGCGTTATTTAGTTTTTAGTTGCAGTTTCTGCTATTTTACCACCCGTTTTAAAGTCTAATTTAATAATAAAACCATAATCGATGTTATCATAATATCGACCGTAAAATGGACTTTAAAATGATATTAACATAAACACCATGAAATGACGTTGAAAAATTTAAGATTAGAATGCAGAAAACAAAAATCACAATTATTTTCCTATCGATCTAAGGAGATTGTGTGTCATATCGACCGTTATACATTAATCATTCAGAATATCTTCAAAGAGTAAAGAATGAAGAAATAATAAAATATTGTAAAGCTGATTTTAGTATAGTGAGTAAGATTAAGAAAGGATCACTTAGGTGGTTTGGTCGTTTTGAACGGATGGATAAGTAGAGAATGGTAAGAAATAGAGGACATCCGCGGAAGATTTGGCACGACCAGGTAAACCAGATACTGATAGATGGTCCTGTTAGAAGCCACAATAATCGGCGAGTTTGCATGATAAGATGTATGAATGTGGATGAGACGAGAATTGTGTATCAGGACAGAAGAGTGTGGCGCTCTATCCTCTCTGCTCACCTCAGCAGGGAAACGGCGTGATGGTAAGTTAGTTTATCGTTTGGAACTTTTATATTTAAAAACACTAATTTTCTCAGAATGTGTCGCAATATGACCATTAACTAGCATACATTATCACCTTCAAAATAAAAATGATTTATAATATTATTTTATATTATTGCTGCTGCACAGAGCGTTAATAATTATTCTAATACTGCTTAAAATACAAAATCGACATTTCAATAAATTCTACACGGGCGACTCTATACATTTGCGGATCGAGCTGAACATCTGATCTGGCCAACGGGAGGCTGGGACGCGGCCAAGCGAGATCATTTAATTATGCTTATGTTTCACTTCCTTCCTCAGCAGCTACCTTTTGGAAGGGGGGATCAGCTCGAGGAAGGGAGAAACCTAAATGAATAAAGACTCTGCACATAATCTTACCTCGCACGCAAATAACATTTAAGAAAGAACAAAGCTTTTACATAATGGGGTTGTAATCCCAGAGGTAAAACAAGAAATACGGTGACGTAAAATAACCATAAAAAAATATGTATTTAATAAAACCTTAGCTCCCGCGGAAAATTTCGGAATAAATATTTATATATAATATATAAATATTCTTAACGAGAACACAAACAATCACGTCACAGATTCAACCCACCATATTTAAAAGGCTTGTATTTAGGGTAATCCTGGGGCAAATGGACACCCTTAAAGTGAAATGAGAAAAAAGTACGTCAAATAAAATTGTTAAAATATTCATTATTATCTAGAACGATTAAAAAATATTTGTACAAATACATCAAACAAAAAATCTAAATAGTGTCCGTTTGCCTCTGTTTAAGGGGCAGACGGACATATAATCTATATTTTCATAGTGACGTTGTAAACATCTGAAAAATGATTATTTTCCATTTAAATCACATTCTTTGAGATACCAGACTTCGCATTCAAGGCACTGAACCCAATTTTTTTTATTCTTATATCCATTATTACAAGAACCACAATTCTCAGTCTTATTCTGAGATTTGGCATTACTTCTTTTTTCCTTTTAAGATTTTTCTATTCTGATGTAGCTTCTTACCATTTAGCTCGGAAATAAATTTACTTATGGTCTGGATTCTGGACTCAGTCCCTCTATGACCTCTTCTTGAAGTTTTTGTAACTCCAAATGTTCCAAGTAATGAGCTGATTTACTCGAAAGTACTTGGAGCCATTAACGATGTGTCGGTTGTTATATTTCTAGTGTCCATCATTTGATCACTATCTGAACTTTGCTATGTTTAGTTCTCAGTTGAAGATTTATTTCCATTAGATAAATGTATATTGGTAACGATGTTGATAATTGGAGATGTACTTCTTGAACTATTGAATATTTTAGATTTTAGAAGACGTATTTTGCCAAGTTTTAACTTTTTACTTCGCTCCAACTACATCGATCAGATATCATTTTTCGATTACGTACTGTGATCCACAATAAACGGGAAGTAAGCAATGTCCGTTTGCCCCTATGTACCACTGAAATTATTTATAAAAAAAAAATTGTCGGTGGAGTTAAATAACATAATTCTTCGTCAATACACTGCACTGTATAACGATATAAATATAAATTCATATTTTTTTCTAGCGTTTAAAGAGAAATATTCATGGAAATAAAACTAAAATATAATTGTTGTGTATTGGTGCACACCAGTATAAATACAGCTTTTACAAATAATTATGATTGTCTTAAAAGATTATTGAGATTTTAACAGATAATTGTTTTTATACGGAACACAACACTACTGACGTTGAGAGATTCTCTCGCAATGACGGCCAACGTATATTTGTACGGGTGTCCGTTAGCCTCCATGTTCGTATGTCCCAGGCTTACCCTAACTGCTTACAAAATTTATTGAAAATATGAATACAAAAAAATACTTTCGATTAAAAAATAGTAAATGTTCACTAAATTAATCTACTTATTATATTTACTTCTTGATACTCTATAATATTATTTGCCGCTAAAAAAAAACTAACCAAATCTCTAAGATACTTTCGGCAATTGCATGTACCACTCAGCCAATCAGTCTTGTCCTGTGGTAATTCTACTTCCTACTCGCTAAATTGTGCTCATCGAATGTTTCCCAGGGATTGTCATGTGATTCGCATTCCAATGCGTCATCATCTGGAATTCCGTAACATCGCTTCAATTGAGTGCCATTTTTGGTAAACATTTAGTAAATATGGCATCTCACAAGTATTATTGATATTCTTCTTCATTTAATATTTTCCGATTTATATTTCATATATTAAAACGCATAGTCACAAAACGAGTACAAAAATATTAAACATTATATCACATGTCACATGCGAGGTGCGTGTGGAGTGCTACGTTATTAATTTATTTTCATAGTACAATCATTATATTGTAATCATAAACATGTGAAGCGCACATATTTTAAACATCTAGTACCACGGAACATGAATAAATCACATGATTATCACATTATTTTTTATTTTTTTTTACAAATTTACTTTTTTATGGAACGTGCCAAGCCGTTGTGGCTTGTCGACACGTTTCCTAATCTAATGCTTACATATTAGTGCATCATAACAGTATTCCGGTCAATTCCAGCTATTATTTCTATCGTTGGTCGTGGCAAGTACATACACATTGTTTGGGCTGAAGCATTGAATCATTGGAATAATCATTTGAATTTAATAATTTTTGACTGCAGGATATTTAATGCTCTCTACTAGAGTCATTGAATATGTTGACAAATTTATCAGTAATACTTTTTCCATCACTTTTTTATCCATGATATTTCATAATTATTTATATTTTTTCGTCCTTTCTTTCCCCAATACTTCATTTTCCAAATTGTTATGATGTCGCAGTAGGACCCGCATTTTTTTGCGTAGTATATTTTTTTGGTTTTAAATATTTCTTTGTTTACTTGATTTCGACACGTACCTGACATTATGAAAACATGATTGAATCAACTAACGTATTATATATCGACTTTTATCGCTACTCACGGCGTAGTGGATACGCATCTTTATGGTACTTACCTACAATATTTGCTTACATTACGTTACATATATTGCTTCTATAAAAGATTCTAGTTTCTTAAAAATATATATATCATTATTATTTATATCTTTTTTAAATAGGCTAATACAACCAACTTATGATTTTAACGTATCGTAAACTGATCTGACTGACTTTATCACTTATATAAATAAATATTGTTATTGTATTTTATGGAAGCTTTCAGATGTGACAACACCTATAACCGTATCTCCTATGTATGGAGGTTGGTAATATCCTGAAACTAACCTGCTGCTGAGTAATTTTACCAACTGCCGTAATAATAACATGGCTATCGTAAATATAACATCCGACGTTTGATAATGGTTTAATAATCGTTAATACATTAATCACGTTATGATCAAATAACGTTTTGATACTTCACTAGTAACGTTACTAATATTGGCGGTCAAATGCGGTACAGGTATCAACAGACAAACTAAAGCTTGTTTGTAGGTGCGTTTACCTGTGATGCGAATGATACTCAGTGAAATAATTAATTAATCAGATAATCACTTTTTATATATCCTATTGTGATCAGAGGCAAACACCTTAGTCGCGAGTTTGTGCATAAATATTAATTGAATATCAGGTAGATTTTGATAGAAATACTACCTAATATTTTTTTTTGCATTAGAAATCAAGGTAATTACTTTACTAGACGTGGTCTGTTCTAAAGTAATTACCTGTACAGTTTTTATAATTTGAATATTGTTACGGTACAATCAGAAGTTATAAAAAAGATTTTAGATTAGCACAAATAACAAATTAGTTTCATGTTGCTTTCTACCCACATTAAGCAACTGCTTTGTTATTTTTGGTTTTATAATCGTTAATCACTTTAAGGTCTACTGGCAATTTATTAAATATACCCGGTGCACAAAACAAGAATGTACGTTGAACAAATTTGGCATCCATTTTTGGCACTAAGAAGTATCCTAAGGTTTTGCTCCTAGTTTCCTTTGTTCATGGATGTGAAGCTATGTTTAAAGAGTATTTAAAAAAAAAAGTTTTAGAATCGATCTGGTTGAGTTGAGCATGAATATGCGTTTTAAGCAACCTTACTACTAATATTAGGTAGATTTTAATAGAAATACTACCTATGTTCAGTTTATATATAACTTTCTCTGTTTTTATCAGATTTTGATCCAGTAAATTCTCGGCAAAATTCGTTAACCAGTCGGATTTTCCATTTTGTTTCAAATTGGAAAAAATTTGAAAAATTCTAATTTCGTTTAATATAAGATCTAGAGAAAAAAGTAAAACCACGCTTCCGCATTTGATTCTTGCGACCAATGTTGGAAGGGATGGTTACATTTTTTTTATCATTTTTTATGGAGAAATCAATTCAAAAGTTGCCTCCCAATCGTTAAGAATTGACCGCTATACGGCAAATCAAAGAAGATTATTTACTTTACATTTAAAATGGATTATTTGACTTTTAACTCTTGTACAGCCGGTCAAATGGTGATGATTTTTGACGACATCGAAATGTATCGAATCTATTTACCGTATTAAGATTATTAAATAAACTTTATAGTTTTTAGTTAAAAAATACATTATTTTGTTTTTCTCACGAGTTTGACAATCTTTGTGCAAAGTCAGTCACGAGATTTGCATTCTCAGTAACTTTAAGATAGCGAAGCTTTTGCGAAAGATCATGCACGATAATATCATCTTCAGATATCCAAATTGCAAGCTCAACAAACTACTCTGTACATTTTCGCCAGAAGTTTAATGAGAAATTAAACTAAAACATGTTCTGAAGTTAGTTTAAATATTGTTTAAACGTCCCACTCCTTTGTTCTGCTTTGCTTAGGAAGTCGAGTCGATCATTGAGATTAATCAACCGAAACCGTAGACTACCTAATTCCTAATTTCAATATTTTCAGTTTGGTGTCGCCCACGTGATCACTTTGGTACCACTTACGCAATCAAATAGCTCCGCGACTTTTTTTAAATATATGACTCGATTGGAACGAAAATTTAAACGCTGACAATAGAATATGCATAAATGTAAAAAATACGTCTTGTGTAAATAAAAATTTAATTTTTGAAGAGTAAATACTTTTAAATATATCGTAAACTATCGGATTTATGTTTCCACAAAGAATATGTGTAGAATGCCCCTCGTCCCACAACTAATATTTCAAACCCCTCTCTTATATGTACGTTATTTCATGTCTATTAATTTTCTGGTCTGTGATCGAAACTAATAAAACGTTTAAAATGTAAATAATAATAATTATGGTCCATTGTCAAATTAGCACCAATTAATTCAGTAATTTTCATTGACTCTTCTTCTTCTTCGATCAAGAGTGATCAGGGATCTTGTCTCCAAATGTCCACCCATTGCTGTCCGTCGCATTGAAGATCTAACGATATTCCGTAAAATATGGTACCTTCTATCCTCACCTGGACCAGCAATTTTTCTCTGATGCACTCATATCTAAAGAATTCACCGTGTAGTTGAAGATAGACGCTGCCAGATGATTAATTCTTTTATACTCTTTAGTTCGTTAATATTACAGACACGTATATTTTTTAATATAATATTTGATGATTATGCTGAATTAGATTTAAGACAGCGGATTCGTTCAAACAATACATTAAGAAGTTGAATTGTAACACAATTCTTCCGAGGACACGCGGATCCTAGATTACATGACAATAAGATTTCGGGACAAAGGCAGCCCAGACGGCTCGCGAATCTCCGAGCGTTCGAACCCAACAATTGCCACAGAAGCGTGTCGAGTAACAAGAAGTTACTTTTCATTACAAGTTCTGTTCAAATCCCAGCCAAATTATCCTCAACTCAGTCAACCTACCTTTTCGCAGGACCGACGAAAGGTGAAGAGTGGGGACCCGACCGTCGACAATTTGCGTGTTTCAAATTAACGTCGCAGTAACCCAAAACTTTTTGAGAAATGTTTTATTTTAATGAATCATAAAAGGCCAATTAAATTACATTATGAGTTTTATTGTGCCGAGGAGGAGACCTTTGATCCTTGTTGCCTGTCGTCCATTGCGGATCACAAGTTTTTTGTACAGTCATCTCGTCAATGGTAACTTTCAACTCCCGGATAATTTGTGTCATCTTCTTTCCCATAACATATTCTGTGCGGTGGTGTGTCAGATTTGACTCGGGTGTTTGTAAAAATATGAATTACGCTACAAATATTCGTTTAATGCTGTTTTCCTTATAGCTAATCTTTTATTAAATATTTCCAAATAATTTGAGATTCAAATAAGCTATCGATAAAAATGTAAAAAAACACTAAAAAATCAGTCGCCTTTACGGGATTGAATCTCAGCGCTTACACCGAAATATATATTGTCAACATTTTGAGCGGGTAGACAAACGATACCAGGTATGTGTCCGTGTATTTGTTTTGACTTATTTTCGTCTGGCGGCCCCTAAACAATACCAGTAATATAACTAGTTTTAATCTGATTAATAGCACAAATCACTCTTGAAGGGTGGATTGTCTATTTAAAAGAAGAAGAAGAGTTTTATTGTAATTATAACGTATTAAACAGTGATCCTAATTTAAACATATTAAAAATTCAAAAAAAAAAAAATTGTTAAAAAAAGATAAACATAACATTGGTCCGAAACAAAAATATTTTATTCCTCTAATCTTATTCAATGTACCAATATCCTTCCACATACTAATTTCCTTTAAAATATATTGTTATGGTAAACTTGTATTGTCAAATATATAAAAACTATAACGTTCCTGTACTGCGTGTAGGTAATTATTAAAATTGTGATTATTGCACTCATCCAGGGTCTGAAAGATATAAATGCGTAATTGAGGAGCGTGTTTATACTTTTAAAAAAATTTGCTAACGACAATACAAGTCGTGCTTAGCATCGTTATTTATTTTATATCCTAATGATTCCAATAATTATGATAACAAAAAATAAGTGTACCGTGAAAATACACATCATTAGCTGTCAGATTAGCTGTCACTGTCACTTATAATGTCAAATGGAGACTAAGCTGTACACAGCGCAACTATAATATTTAATATTAGAAATGATCGACGACGTAATAACATGACGTCAGAAAAAAACCAATTGCTTAAGTAAAATATATTTTTTTTAGCATTAGAAATCAAGGTTTACTAGACGTGGTCTGTTCTAAAGTAATTACCTGTACAGTTTTTATAATTTGAATATTGTTAAGGTACAATCAGAAGTTATAAAAAAGATTTTAGATTATTACAAATAACAAATTAGTTTCATGTTGCTTTCTACCCACATTAAGCAACTACTTTGTTATTTTTGGTTTTAAGGTCTACTGGCAATTTATTAAATATACGCGGTGCACAAAACAAGAATGTACGTTGAGCAAATTTGGTATCCATTTTTGGCACTAAGAAGTATCTCAAGGTTTTGCTCCTAGTTTCCTTTGATCATGGATGTGAAGTTATGTTTAAAGAGTATTTAAAAAAAATAGTTTTAGAATCGATCTGGTTGAGTTGAGCATGAATATGTGTTTTAAGCAACCTTACAAGATTTTTATAATATATTTTTAACAGCACAAAAACCAATTTTGACCAGCCCTGTATAAGGAATGTCGACAAGTTATGTATTCATTTACAACGGCTAATAAACTTGTCCCGCCCGAAAGGGTGGGCTTAGCAGAAAATGTGTTTCTTAATAAACTTTAAAACCGAAAGGCTCCGAGGAAGATATGGCCACGTCATTTATATTTTGCCATCAATAATGACACGAAAAAATCTTACTTTCAAATATACACCGGTAGGTACTAGGATCGAATTAAATTCTTGGGAAATGGGTACCTAAATAGGTTGGATACGAAAAGTTAAAAAAATTCATTTCTATCCTGTAGTTTTAATATTAGAATAACAAAACTAGAGATGTCTCAGTAATAATAGACAATTCAGAAATGTTAGATATTAAAAAATCTTTAAATAGTAAATTTAATAAAATTAATAACAAATTAAATTGAACGAATAATCAGTTTTTTAAGGAGAATACATTATTATTGTGATGTTGCAATTTTTCAGAACATAGTTCTGTGATATTTTTTGGGCGCTGACCCAATTATTGAGGATTGCCCGGATAGGAAATGTTCCTGGTTGGAGTCTGGACGGCAACAAAAATATTTTTTTGATAAATTGATTTTATTTGTATGTCTTTCTAATTGATACATTTTAATTTGTATTAAATTCACAATAATAGTGTGTTCTCCTTAAAAATATATAAGTTGTATTAATGTTTCCAAAAATCTAATAAAAATGAATGAATGAATTAAATTCTAGCGATTTTACTCAAAGATGTTTGAGATTCTCCGTAAATTGCTTTCAAATAATGCAACACCAGATGTATCACGTTGAAAGTGCAACATATAAGTTAGAAAAATTGTCGTTAACTTACTATGTTGACGTGGTGTAATAGGTCAACGCACTTCACCGTATAGGAAGGGTTCCTGGTTCGAGTCCGGATTGCAACAAAAATATTTTTTTGATAAATTAATTTTATCATTTTTATAATTAATACATTTTGTACTAATTGTATTGAAGAATAATCACCCCACTTCCACCGCCTCTGACGATATGCTCCCACTCGACAATTGATTTATTTGCACATTCTATTTTATGGATCATTTAGTGTGCGTCCGTTTCGATGAAGACATAGTAGTATCTAAACCGGTCGATGGAAAATCAAATAAATTAGATTATACATAGTTTGTTCGATTTTAAAAATGAACGATTACACAATTATTTTATTCGAAATATGCACGCTTATGGATTACGTTGTTAAAGGTGTGTCTGTCGAGAATAATTTTAATGTGTTTAACTAATAATTCGTGTTCCGTCATCAGATAGAATATTGCTGTGTAGGATAGTGCTTGCTGGCAAACCAGCCAGCGATCGAGCAAATTCAAAAAGCTTGCCAAAGTTTCCCGACCTCTCAGGGCCAGTGGTCACTTGGCCGGAGTACCGTAAAGTTTGAAATAAACTTACAACGACTGAAGGGAATAACTCTCCAGCTTTAGATAACTTTTAACATAAAACAATCTCAAATCAATCGCAATAATGTAGGTACGCAATAAAAAGTAATTTGAAATGGTCTTTCATTTTGCTTCGTAAATTTTCACAAACACACTTCAACTAAAATAAATAAATAAGAAATATAAAATGGACGATCTTTAACACAGAGTGAATATTATGTTCCACGCCGATGTTGTTTTTAAATAACTAAGAAATGAAACATATTTTTTTTATTATTTATTTATTATTGATTATTTAGTTTATTACAATTGTATTTAGAATATTATATCGACTAAATACCCGCCTCTGGTAGCAGCACAAATGCGTGCTCTTTTAACCATATTTTTCATTCATTCAACATTTGCGTATTATTTCAGCAATTTCATTTCGAATATTGTTCTGCATTATCGGAATTGTTATTGGCTCATTAGCGTAGACCTTTCTTTTCAAGTACTCCCACATAAAATAGTCGGGAGCCGACAAATCAGGTGATTGAGGATGCCAGTCGATATCACCACTTTTTGACATTATGCGGCCGGGAATAATCGCAAAATTTCAAGCGTTGTTCGGGCTGTGTGTAAGGTGGCACCATCCTGTTAAAACAAAATGTTTAATAGGACAACCCTATTCGGCCCAATAGACCCAATTCGGACACCAAGAAATTTTCCAACATGTAACAATAGTGATCACCTTTAATGGTTACAGCATAGTTATTATTATTTATATATAATGATTTAACGACTTTAATACGTTGTTGAGTCGTTAAATACTCTATAAAAATTGTAATTAATTACACTCTAAGACTACTTAATATGAACTAACAAATATCTGTGCAACTAAAGTGGCGACTAAACAAAATCGGCCTGGAACATAATATTCATCATGTATTAAAAGTAAGAACGTATGGAGGTTTATAGCCTCCACAACCATCAACATCATATCTGGGTGCAAACAAGAAGCTCCCATATCAACCTTAAAGGTACATCTAGTACTGACCCGCAAAACCGCATCGCGGCGTAGCCGCCCCGGGAGCCAGCCATAACTACTCACTTCTCTCGCGGTCGGCTTCCTGAATAGATCATCAACCAGCAGACACTTCACGTCCTTACTTTTCATACTTACCTGTTATTGTGCAACTATCTTCAATAAACGCCATTAACTGTAAATTATTATTTTATTTCATCTACCTGTTCCGGCCACACACACATTCAATATTACACAAACTCCGCGTTATCATCCACCGCGAACCACAGTGAGCGCTGGGAGAATTGAGTCCCCAGCCTCATATTTAAACAGATAGATACTTCTTTTTCATCTGCCAAACACGTATAAACACAACCTCTATAAATGTATAAGCCAAATATTTTTTACTTAGATAAACTTTAAACATATCACGATGTACATGCATAATGCATTAACGAATTAAAGCTTATTTATTATGTTGAATCACTAAAACTATTTTTAAAAAAAACACAGCACAGGCCCGCAAGTCTGTTTACTTTTTCTCTTGTTTCAATATTATCAAAATTACAAGATTTAATATATTTATATTGACTAGGTCAAAGTTTGATCGAAATTTGATAAGAACTACAGAAGCTATCACGTCCATAAACTTTGTAACTATCGTGTCTTGATCGAAGAGTACTTTTGCAGTTTCAGAAGTGCCTGAAGTAATATGAGAAAATAAGCGGGACCACTAAAAACGTGAGACAAAAATGCGAGTCAATTTTTGTAGTGAAATTATATAAGAAGACGGATTTTGCCCAAGTCGCTTGAGTTAGGACCACCACACACCGACGTCAAACCGTATCAACATGTTATTCAGTATTGGGTATAGTATTCAATCAAATTTATGTTTTATTATTTAAACACCAGCCACCATTGCCTACTGAGTGGGTCCAACTGCCGCCTTACTGAAGATGTCGCTCACTGAGCATATTATAGTCAAAAAATATATTGTATTTTTATTATTTTAAGCTTTTCGGGCTTCGAGTGTATAAATCTAATGGCCCGTAAAAAGATTTTCAAAGACGAGCGTGAATGCTACAAGAATTCAGAAGCGACCACAGGAGACCAGACATGAATAAAGTGCTAAACTTGAAGAGTCTCATCGATGAGAGTGAACATGAAGGGAATGGACAAATGTGTAAAACATAATAAGAATGTGTTAGGTCCTCTTGTCTGCGTTTAATATTTCTCGTCTTTTGAGGGTACTTAAAGAAAAAGAGAAATATTATTTGGTATCCTAGATATCGGCAATAATGACGGGAAATTAATAGTTTTTATAACCTTCATTTGATTAAAAAATCAACGAAAACAAGACCAAAATTATTTAAATATATTATTCATTGTTCTATTACAGTGGTAATGTCAGAACTCGTGCAACAGCTAATTTCGTAGTCCCTAGAACACATTCTTTGGGGAATGAATATGCGGAGGTAGTCGACATTTTTGCTGTAAATTTAACTCTTTATAATATATAGGACTGCATTATTACATTTTTTTTGTGTCTCCACTCAGTGGTGACGAATAGATTGCTTTAGTCCAGATTTTGTATTTATTTTTAATTTTGATGTGAAAGAACATGCTGACATTATTTAATTTTTTTCTTATTTTACAAATTATATTAATGCCCGAATAGGGCGTGTATAATAATAATAAATAAATAAATAAATTATTGTTTATCAATTTCTCTATAAATTACAAATTTCTTTTTCCATCCATGAAATTCGATAGTTAAAAAGTATACACGCACCTACTAATTTATCGTGTCGATCAACGATGTTCCACATTCAAAGTTATTGTGACAGATTAGAAGCCTTCTTTTGTTCAAAATTGTTTACGGAAATATTACTGATCTACAATTTCGCTGCTACGAGACACGCGGAGTCGCGGAGAGATAAAGGGCTCTGATTATATTATGTAGGATTTGAAAGAATTATTATTACACTTGTATACCACGCAAATACGCCGAACAAACTGACCGAATGTACTTAGACAATTGAAAAATTAGTTGAATTGTAATAAACTGCATTCATATCTACACTTCAGGGAAGACATAATTGAATTGAAAGAGATAATATGCGATTTGGCAGTGAAATATGGAAAAATTAAAACCGAGGATTTTTCGATCAGTAGCGGACCGACATCGGTCCCGGGGGGCCTGACAGAGGGGTAGCGGGGGCGCGGAGCTGGAGTGGTTCCCGAGAAATGCCTGAATCTTCCCCGACTACTTTAGGCAAAGGCATTTCTAACCTTCTAACTTTTTTTAGATAGTTTGAAGCAATGATATTTGTACAAGTATTTGTGTAAATACGCGATCCACGTAGAATTTATAAAGAATTTATTGTAACATGTTTGTGTTGTTGAAAAGGATTTTTTTTAGCATTCTTAACATTTTGTAAAAATCTCAGATTTTTGAGTGTTCATGCCACGTGTATTATAATTCTCATTTTGATGCCGTTTCGGGATCTATTGCAATATTTAATAACATCGAAAAATTTTATCACACGAGTAATTTCTCGCTCTATATATTATATTTTATATATATATATACGCGTGGTAAGGAAGTGGCCAGAGCGAGAGAGGAGGGTGCCTATTTAAAATGCAACTATTAATTTTCATTTAAAAATATTAACTTCGTACATTGTTTATACACATATTTATCTCACTTTTTCAGATATATTTTCCTATATCTTTGGAAAAAACACCAGCTTTCCAAAATCTGTTAATTCCACAAAATTCTGATGAAATCTTTATTAATATAATGTAACCTGTTCGATCGCGTGGTACGACATCGAACGGGTGGGTAAATACGCCCAAAATAATTCATTCATATTTGAGTCTCCAAAAATAACCTTTATTTTGAATGATCCAAAATGATTATATTCTTAAGTAGGTAATCACAATTTTGTTTTGGCTTTTGTTTTAACAATGCCGTTGAGCTACGCTAATCAGTCAACTGGCGCGTATTTACAGAAAATCGTTTCGTATGAAAAAATGTAAAAACGGAAGGAAACCACTTAAAAAGATTACTTCGGGCCTTAATAGCTGTAGGTGTGTGCTGTTAGTAGCGCAAGTAATGTAAGAAAATATATTGAAACACTTTTTTAGTATAGTATAATATGTATTTTATAAAGCACTAACACTTTTTAATAAACTCGGTTATTGCGATACACCTCATGTCACCAGCAGTGGTATAGTGGTTAAGATGTCTCTTTTTTAATGGTTAATTATTTTTTTAAATGGCTACGAAACAATTTTTCCTAATGTAATTTTTTCTAAATGTAAATGTGTAGATTTACTAGTATTATGTATTATACGCAATGACACAGAAAAAGATCATCAAGATAGCCTCCATGACAGACTTGCAGCGTGGGTGCGCTCGATGAGTTGCGCAGTAGGCTATAAAGCAGAGATTACACTTTGGATGTGTAGTAATTAGAGGGTTTTTTATCAGTAATTTTTTACCCTTCCAATTCATGTATTAATATAAAACACATATGATGTTTATAATAATAAGGTAGTTTGTAAAAGTGTCAAAGTGATTAGCGCTGATGCACTTGTAGTAGTAGATTAGGCGGTCTAGCCGCATGTAGAGTACTCAGAGTATCGTAGACTCTAAGGAATTGGAAAAAAAAAAAGGATGTGTAGTAAAGGGGGCCAATGACGATAGAATCAACGTAGAATACAATAATAAGGATATTTTCTAAGTATGTTGTACCAACAGAAGTAGTCGCACGAGCAGACAAGTTGTACAAATTTATCTTTACAAGGTTTATCGATTGTAGCATAAAGTGCTCATTATTCAGTAGATTGAAGTTTGAACGTTTCCTATTTATTACATTAAACCCGCCGGATATTCGGCTTGCGCCAAGTCACCTGTGACATTTACCAAAAGATTTCCTCTCCCTAAAGCATCAGTGGCTCACAATATGTTTTTCCCGGTCTCCCCCCAAACTGTGCGCGCAATCTTGGCGCCCCATCGTTTTCAGAGATTTACTATCCGGGTATTAGTACAATAAAAAGACAAGCCGAAATGAAATATCGAGCATAATATATTGAAATATTCAACAGGCAGTTATACATTTGGGAAATAAAATCGAACCGATAGAGATAAAACGACGCTAAGGGCCGGTTGTTGTGATCAGTAGTCACTTTTTACTTTTATTTTTTTTATTTTATTTATTATCTTTGTTTTATTAACCACTAAAATGAGTTTAAATACATCTATCGGTTTCGAAAAATACCATTTTCTTCAATACAAATATTTTATACAAATAATTTTATACATTTTATACAAATAATAGTATAAGAAATTTACTCATAAATTCTAAAGACAAAGATAATAAATTTATCAATTCTGGTGTCTATAAACTTAGTTGCAAGGATTGTGCTGCATTTTATATTGGTAAAACGGGTAGAAATTTTAATATAAGAGTAAGGGAGCATTTGAGATGTTTGAACAATAGTGGGTTTTCAGAATTTTCTAATCATTTGATAGAAAATGGTCATGATTTTGATAAAAAATTGGGATTGTCAATTTTGCATATAAACGGTGTTGGTCACAAATTAAATAATTTGGAATCGTTGGAGATAAATAAAGCGTGTAAAACTAAACAAAAAATTATAAACAACCAACTAAATTTAACTACGAGTCCAATTCTAAAATTTTTTCCTAAAAATTTAAATTTAAATTTAAATAATAAATTTGTATTAGGTAATGATTTGAGTTAGGTACTAAAAAAAATTTAAAATAGATTTTTTAAAAATAGATTCTGTCAAAGAAACAATATATGTTTTAGTTAGTTATGACATCCTGAAGAAGAAAATGGTATTTTTCGAAACCGGTAGATATATTTAAACTCATTCTAGTGGTTAATAAAACAAAGATAATAAATAAAAATATGAATCTTAACCACAAAGATAATATTGCTGATTTTAAAAGTATCCTTTTTACTATGGTGATTTTTTATTATGGTAACTTTTTACTAACCGCCCATAGTTAAAATCATACATCAAATTTACTACTGTCTAAGCATAGATGGTGATGTCATAGGCGCGACAAATAATCATGAAATATGCCTTATTTCATGCATTATCTGTGGATTTCTTCGCCACTTCTGTCATTTGGGGGTGAAATTTTTTCGTTTTATGTGCTACTGTATATTAAAACAACGATATCATCATCGGAAGAACTCTCATCACAAAAATAGCGGAATATTGAATGATTAATTGTCGTATGCTGTAACTTTCAAAGTATCAATGTGTCAGATGACTTTTAAGAACAGCTGTGAAAAGTCCGCCATATTTAACTATTGATTGTCGTTTTTACTATCAGATATCGAGAGAAGTAAAATGAGTTTACTTCTGGATGTACTTTCAAGAAGTGAATATTATTATATAAGCCCGTTTTTCCAAATAAAGTTACTCTTTACTAAAGTTACCACTGATCGTACAACCGGCCCTAAGCCAGGGTGCCAGGGTGTTAGCTCGCTCAACTCGTTATTGATGTATTTATTACATATTATACAATGTAACCATTTCAGGAATAGATAAATAAATTTAACAACCATAATTTATTTTTTAAAAATCAAAGAAAATACAATAGAATATCTGTTTTTTGCTTCCATGCAACACGGACAGCTGTTGATGCACGTTTATTGGTTAGATTTTACTGGGAAAAACTATCACATTCAGTCACATTTATCTAGGCTACACAGACTGAATGAATCGAACGAATATATTAACATATTTTATCTGTTAGGAGAACACATTCTTATTGTGAAGTTGTAATTATTCAGAACATAGTTGGATAATGCACCTTCCCCGGTTAGGAAAGAGATCCAGGTTCGAATCCCGGCGGCGCAACAACAATATTTTTCAATAAAATTGATTTTATATGTATATCTTTCTAATTAATATATTTAATTCATATTTAAAATATTTTATCTAAACTTGTCAACGTTTCAAAAACACACGCAGTCAGATGAGTCAAAAACAATTTTTAAAGCGATTTTCTATTGTCGAAGCCCGCTCACTCATTTTTTACGTCTTATTTTCATAGGTTTTATTTTCAATATTTACTTATATAAAAAATAAATGTTTATTAATACTATTTTTAATTATAATTTTTTTTTGTTTAAAAAATATTTATGTCATGCTTTATGTAAAAAAGACAAATTTTATTTACGCTATTTAAGTATTTTTTATATTATATAAATATATAAATTGCACAACTACTATTTAGGATTCATCTGTAAAGACATTAATGTTTTTTTTTCCTATTTGTTAATGTCATATAAATAAAATAAGAATATTTTACATATCTCAGATAGATGTATTATACCACTTCTACATAGAGTATGTTTTACTGGTTCAAAAAAATATCCATAAATTCAATTGAATAAAAAAAATGAACTCTGGTGAGATTGAGAAAACACCAGTTTACAAATATCTTTATTAATATTAGCTTCTCACAGAGTTGTTAAAATATATTTTAAATATTAAAATTATAATAAATTATATCAGAAATATAAAAAGTGAATTAAATTATAACACAAACAATTAGCACACATATATATTTATATGGCAATTTGACACCAGTGCATTAGGAGAGCAGGAAAATAACAGCGCAATTAGTATGTGAGAGGTACCGGAATCCGTACTCGGGGCCTTCAAAATCTTTTTGATTTCTTAAAGAATTTGAAAGCGCTCGGTATCAAGATAAATGTAAAAGTGTAAACATAAAAATATAACGCAATTTTAGTGACAAAATTTACTGAAGTATCCGCTGAATAAACATATTCTATAATAAAATGCATCTAGTATTTTATAATAAATACTTTATTTTAATTAATTCTGACAAACCTTTGTTTTTTTTTAAAATTCAATGGAACGAACTAGGTCCTTATGGTTCAGTGCAAGGGAAATATCAACCCCTTGTTAGTATTGATCCGTACATGAAATAAAAGATTCGTCGATCCGGATTAAATATGTTAAACCGGTTAGTTCCACGATTACTGTGTAATATAAATAATACATTGTGGAAGTTTGGTTTCGTGTGTTGCATTTTGTCATGTGATCTGTTTATTTAACGTTAAAATCTTCAGTAAGAGGAGATATTATTCTGTATCTGTTGATGTGATGACAGTCTCGCCAACTCTATGTATTAATTACGTTCAATACTTTTGATGACGATTTTGAATGGTTTAGCAGCATTTTTCGCTTATTGGAATTTTGTGTAGTACAGATATTATTCTATATTTCGTCACCCGAGCAGCAACACCACATATCTAAGAATTACGTACTTTAGTTATAAATGATTTTAGTAGAATTACTTACCTTTCTAGAGTTGTAAAGAGGAGCAGATTCTTTCTAAACTGAAACTGAACTAAACTTAGGTACGATTCCCTTGACTTGTGCGCAGTTGACAGGGACGTTACAGATATGTGGTGATTACATTTATTTGATTTGCACGCCCCTAGCGGACGCCATCGTGAAACTAGTAATATCGAATGATTCCCGGCGAAAATTTAAATAAATTAATAAATAATAAAAATAATCTTTTAAAGTATCAAATCAAAATATAATAAAAGTTGTTGAATTTCATTGTAAACAGAAGTCAGAATGACAAATGAAAAAAACTTGTGGTTCAGTGGTCACAACACTACCATACGTTTCAGGAGATCATCAAGTTGTTCCTTTCATAGTACAAGCATTTAGCTTAGTTTGAAAATAGTAAGAATATTGATGTGATACGTATTCCGTGTTCGCATCTCTAACACAATAAAAAGATACTACGTAAATAGTACGTAGGATTATATATAGTTAAGTGACATATATTTTTATTTATTATCTTTGTTTTATTAACCACTAAAATGAGTTTAAATACATCTACCGGTTTCGAAAAATACCATTTTCTTCTTCAGGATGTCATAATTAACTAAAACATATATTGTTTCTTTGACAGAATCTATTTTTAATAAATAAAAATATGAATCTTAACCACAAATATAACATTGCTGATTTTAAAAGTATAGGTGATATATTTCCGCAATGTGTTTACATTAAAATATTTTAATAAAAAATAATTTATTGCCTATTTTCTGCGAAAGAGAATTCGTCATAGTACGTTTGGATTATATCGGATTCGTGTAATTTTCTTTGATGCGTATATATATTTAAAAAATTTAATAAAATACCAATGATCTAATTTTTTTATTTATTGTAGTTTCTTTTATTATATTTTCACAACTAGGGAAATCTCATAACTAGTGAAGCCCTGCCCGACATAAGATGTACGATACATAAATAAACAGCTTACATGGCGGTGTGTAGAAAGCTCTTGTATGAGGGCCTCTCCCATTTTGCTTTATTCAAATGGATAATAACTCAGGAAACATTTTTCATATTTTATAAGCGAGCTTTTTATAATTCCCCTTATTCTGATGAATTGAAAAAAAAAACAACTCGGCACTTGTGCTATAATCTCTCAATGTTGGAGGGGATTTCGTACAAAAATATGTTGATCTTTAGCATTTTAACCTTTACCATACCATGACATAAAATAGCCTAACGCAGCCGTGCTGTCAACTCGTGTTACCGTAAATAACAGTTAGAAAAAATGTTTTTATTAGCTAAAATGGCTTTAATGGCACGAATTTACTCTAAATAATGAACATTCAATTTAAAAAAAATGATTAATAACATAGTTTTGAGTATTCATTAAATCGTATACAATGTGTCCTTCCTTCTTATCTCTTCATTTAATTAGTGAGAAAAAGACAATTATATTTATATTTATAAATAATGTGTGATCTCTGTCTTTCATATCACAAATTGTATTTTTACCAACGTATTAACTTTACAACGGATTGAATGGAAAAATAATTGTTTTTGTACGATTCCCTTTTCATAATTGGTTTGTAACTAGTTATTCCTAAACGCTAATATTTTCTTAAGGATTATTTAAAATATTAATTTTATGTTGCATGTATTTACCGAAATATTACAGGTTAAATTATGATGGTAGACCTGTGTTACAGCATGGTTAATATGATTGCGCTATACTTAGCTATCCCTTTACAAAAGTCATCGTGAAGATTCTATTGATCTGTTTAAATTATATATCAAATTAATCCGAATCTTGCCATAGTCAGGATTCAACTACATGTTGATCTTTGAAAATATAGTTTTCTTTACTTTAATATTCGTAATAGTTTTGATGGACAATTTATTTCTGCATTTATTTCAACTCTGCTATGCTCAACTCTCCGGATTGAATTGTACGTGTTTTCTCGAGAAAGTCATATGTCGGTGACTCCTAGATCTGCTGCTGTGAAGGAATTACAATTGTTTAGGTATTCAAATGACCTATGAAATGAAATAACAAAAAAAATCTTACCTTAGGATTCGCGATGTTGATGAAGCACAGTTCGGACTCTTCTCCGTTCAGCATGATCGACACTCTTTGGTCATCGATTGGCATATCTGCGGAAAACGGCATTCAATAATTATTAGTAATTTACAAAAGCATCTCGCGATATTAGATCTGGTTTATATTTGGGTTAAATCTAGTGAGGGATCATAACAAACATTAATGTCATTTGAATTATATAATATTGCTGGCGAGGTCGATGTTCGTCTGAAAACTTGTTCATAGTTGTTCCGAATTCGTAAACACACTTTTGGCGCGTCTTTTAATATCGGCCGCGGCTTATGTTATTGACATAATCCGAGTTTAAATTCATACCCATGACTCATCATACTGCTTGCCCACCAGTGTGAAATGTAACCTTGACGCCATCTGGTGTTACACGATCAATATTGCTCGGTTGATCTCGACATCGCGATACTATTCGCGGTGTGGACAATTACTTCCAATACACCAGCACTGTTTTGTGTGATCTGTGATTTGTGAGCATAGTGTTTAATGTTTATGCGTATCGTGAGTGAACACGCCGTCTTCAGTCGGGAGCGGAGGTCGTCACCATCCTCGTGCGCGCAATGTGCGATTTCGGCAGCGACGGTAGGGATAACAGAGGCGTCAGATTGATGTAAGGCGAGTATTCCTTCCAAATCTTGATTCCTTGAAATCGCTGGTCCTTCAAAAAATCATTTTTCTTTCACCAACCTTGTCCTGTATCCGTCTCCCGATTCCTACCCCACCTTGCGGTAATTCCGACTTACATCCGGAATCATCGTAATCCATTCCGCGGGAAGTGGGACTCGGATAACAGCATTATATACCCTTTTTAACTTAAAAATATGCTAGATTATAAATTTAGCGTAAAATAGGTTTCTTTTAACGTAAAAAGAAAAGTAAACTAACTTATTCGTATTGGTTTCAATTAATATTCTATATTTTTCTGAGAATCGGGGGGATGTTGTCAGACTGCATGCTATCGAATCACTCAAATTTGAGCACATTAAATTGAAAAAAAAATATGCACACACTCCGCTACTTCAAATATATTATACACAGTAAATGTGATTTGAACCCACCTGTACAGGGTGAATATTATGTTCCAGGCCGATGTTGTTTTTAAATAACTAGGATATAAAATCAAATTTATTATTTTTAAATTGTAACTTATTTGTAACCGGTTCCGAAAAATATAATTTTCTTCTTCAGGATGTCATCAACTAATCAAAAACATATATTATATTATTTCTTTAACATAATCTATTTAGAAACCGGTAGATGTATTTAATTCATTTTAAGTGGTTAATAAAACAAAGTTAAAAATCTATAAAATGATTTTGCAAATCTTAAAAATAAAAAAGGAACATAATTTTTATTTATTTGGTTTTTATATATTGATTATTTGGTTTATTACAATTATGTATGAAATATGAAATCGGCCAAATGGCCACCTCTGGTTGCGACACAAATGCGTGTTCTTTTAACTATATTTTTCATAATATTCTCGCACACTTGGCGTGTTATTTCAGCAATTTTATTTCAAATATTGTCCTGTTGTATCGAAATTGTTGGCTTATTGGCGTAGACCTTTCTTTTCAAGTACCCTCACAGTAAATAGTCGGGAGCCGTCAAATCTGGTGATCGAGAAGTAATCAGCCGAGAATAATTTCTCGCAAAATTTCAAGCGTAGCTCGGGCTGTGTGTGAGGTGGCACCACCCTGTTAAAACCAAATGCGTTGCAGGCTCAATCGACCCAATTCGGCGCGATAGTGACAATAATTAATAGTTACAGCATTGCTATAATTATATAGATAAAATGTTTTAATGACTTCAACACGTTATTGAGTCGTTAGATGCTTCATAATAAATTATAATCAATTACTCTCTACGAATACTAAATGCGAACTGACAAATGTCTGCCAAATGTTAAAAGACTTAAATCAATTGAATTGTCACAAGAACATGAAACTATATATTAAAACTTGGATTCGTAATATGGGTAGAGCCAGTATTGGTGCACTCACCCAAACATTTTGACTCATACCTATATTAATTATTGCTACATAGTTATCCAAAAATTAAGTCCATTTTAAAATTGTTCTTCAAATACACCTTTTATATAGAAATAAATGTAATTCTAATTAATTGAACAATTGCTTGTAAACTATGCCCGTCTCGACACAGAATTTCTCTACTGAGACGGGTACAGTCCAAACTGATTTTTACATTGTATTATATAGTTACTAATAAAATAAATAAAAACAAAATCGGCCCGGAACATAATATTCACCCTGTAATAATACTTCAATCTAAAAAGTATCAAATATTATTTTTATTATTAAACTTAATTCTTCTTTCAAATGAAAATTTCGATAATTTTAAGGAATGAAGTATAAAATCGTAATTTATCTTCTTTATTGAAATTTACAATTCAAAATACCTACACCTTTGAATTTTGGGTGGAATTCTTCGACATATTATGGAATCCAAGCTTCAAATATTCCTCAAAGCTTCTTACAATGTAAGCTAGATCTGTAATGGTATCAGGTCGTTCTTAAATTCTTTGATATTTTGTAAATATGATTTTCAGCAATTTTACGTCATGACTCGTGGACTGTAGTCAATGCGAATTGTAAAACGTACTAAAATAGATTGTTATTATTTGCCAAACATGGATATTAAAAAAAATATAATGTAAAAAATTTTAATTTGACACGTTTTTTTTTAAATAATTTTTTATTCAGCTCTTCTTGAAGAAAATATTAAACAATTTATTTAGTTATTAATAATTTGGCTACTTTTACAAAATATCAAATATATGTATATGAATTTTATGTTTGATTAATATATAAGTTTTAGTAAAAATAAGTGGTTTAAAATCAAATAAATTAAAATAATCAATATTTTAATAACGACAAATTAAGCAGGATGATTTGAAACGTCATTCATTGTATGCGTTGACAATTGCTGAATGTATTAACAATTTATTAAATAATTAATAGATATGTAAATCACAAAAATTCAAATGATCGTGTTGAATACTATATTTCTTTAAAACCGAAAATTTTAATATAAATAAAACATGTATTGGGGTAGATTATTCCAAATTAGCTTTGAAGGGTGTATTATACCTGCATGAACAACGCAGTAGAATGGCGAGAAATTTATTGTTTCTGGATCCAGGATCCTGTGTGGCCTGATGACAGCAGGTCGGGAGATCCAACCCTGTCACTCTGCTGTCAACGCAGAAGAGGGTGGAATATAAAATGCGCAAACCGCGACAGTTTTTTAAGCTGTTTAAAATATAATTGCGAAGCTTGAGTTGCAATTTCATATTTCAATGCAATGTGTGGATTAAAAATCGAGAGAGTATATATAATTAGTAAAAACATAACTATATACATATATCATGTTTATGGGTGTGAGTGTCATGTGTACAATTTACTAGGGAGGAAGGAAGCATGGAATTAAATATGATTACGTCACAGGCCAGTAAATTAATAGACATGAAATAAAGTGTACATATAGGAGAGGGGTTTCGAACATTAGTTGGGGGACGAGGGGCATTTTACAAATATTCTTTGTGGAAACATAAGTCCCATAGTTTATGACACAGTTATGTAACAGTAAAAGTATTTACTCCATGAAAATTAAACGTTTGTGTAAGCAAGACGCATTTTCTACATTAATGCATATTGTTTGGGACATATATTTATTTTTGTATAAATATATTAATTATTGAAAGAAAATAATGCACTGTGCCTTCCCCCCTTCCCTTCCCCTCCCGGCTCCCACGCTGATTGGTGACCTTGAACAAGTACGGTTACAACGGATATGGAACAGTTAAGATTGTTATATAATCTCAAGACTTCGCGTCTACACTTTCTGTCGGAACCTTGACGAAATAGTGAGTGAAAAATATACAGTCCACATCTTTGGAGATGGCAGCAGAATCCGGATGGTGGTGAGTGCCTATTCCTTTAAAATTTCGTTCCAATCGAGTCAAATATTAAAAAAAAAGGCGCGGAGTTATTTGATTGCGTAAGTGGTACCAAAATGATCACGTGGGTGACACCAAAATGCAAATATTGAATCAAGGAATTCGCGTTAGTACATGCGTTCATATTTGGTAGTATGTGGATTACGTTTATTTTTCGTCATTCTAAAATTATTTTAGTAGAAAACGGTTACATTGCATTTTATTTTGTATAAGTTGTAGGTGCGTATTATTTTGTTAATTCAAATTTTTATGTAGGTGTACCGCGCAGGTACTGAATTCACTACTAATAAGTTCTTTACCAGCCTAACGGGATGCGAAATGACATATTTAATTGTTCGAACGTGTGAGTCATGTGGCTTATGCGCCTTACATAATAACGGTGCTAAATAAAATATGTAGTCATCGCGGTAACGACGTCGATGACGTCGGTATGACACTGTACCTACTCAACATTTAGGTTGCTCCACGAATTAGGCTTCCACGAATTTTAATATTTTTGTTTTGTACATTTCGGTAGTGTCGTTTGTTGGACCTGCTAACAGAGTAATTCATATTAAACAAACTTCGACTTTAACCGATGGGCCGGGTCGACCAGACGTCACATTAAAAGTCACAAAAATTTCATTTTGTGACATGTTTCGTAAAATGGAACATTTATTCTAGAGAGATCGATTATATTATATTGTTACTCCACCTGTTCCCGAATTGTTGTGCGCGGTTCTGATTCAACTGACGCCTTCGGTTGGTCATTATCTTGAAAGCTTTCGTCGCTAACACAAAGTTTTAGAACCACACGAGCAGTTTATCCCTCCAATGCCTCTATCCAAGCCATCCCTTAATGCAATTACCCAATTTTAATCAAAATTAATAATAAAACCAATGTTAATGTTATCAAAAAATGCACTTTAAAATTAAGACACATTGAACAAAATAAAGTTCAGTAACAAATATCACAATTATTTTCCTACAAATGTAATATTTTAAAACAACTAGGCCATGAACTATTATATTATTATACTGGATGAATAGAAATCGTTATTTTTTGGGATGTAGTCTTATTGCTACGCAAATAAAATCTGTCACGAACACACTCTGTCTAGAGTCGGGACGGAAGTCCACTTCGCAGTCACGTGGTGTCAAGACAAATGTCCGGAGCGTGAAGTCCATTTCATTATTAAATAATTTAAAAAAATACGTTTTAAATACTAATTAAATGTATTAATTAGAAAGATATACATATGAAGTCAACTTTATCGAAAAATATTATTGTTGCTGCCGGGATTCGAACCTGGATCTCTTTCCAAGGTGCATTAACCGACTATGCTATAGCAGACAGTTTAGTTAGTTATCACCTAATGCACCATCCGCGGATTGGAAAGAGAATATGTACATCTTTCTAATTAATACATTTAAAATATGTTCTGAATAATTACTTCACAATAAGAATATGTTCTCCTTAATAAAATACGTTCTAGATTAAAATATGAATGATACGTAATAAAGATAAGTCTATAAATTTTGAAAGCATTATTTTTTAATACATTATAGTTCTGCAGTACAATAATTCTATCAAAATTCTTTAATGCGCCGTGTCCACGATGGCGATGAAAGTCTCACTGATACCATGCTAGTCTCAAATATTTAGTTGAGATCTCAGCACTCTGTACACGTGTTGTCATTTTAATCAGGGGATAAACTCAGAGATAATCACTTGAGGCTAACAGCGAGACTCGACACGTGCGCACAAACGTCACCGTCACCATAGACACCGACAACTATTTATTCCGAACAGTTGGACAAAGAGCATACATTTAATTACAATAAAAAATAGAAAATTAAGTCATCCAACGAACGAGCGAAACATCTACGGTCAATGGACTGACATTTGACGTACATTAAGCATGAAGCATTTATATAATCTCGATGTAATTTAATATATATTGCATTACTTGATGGGAGAATATTATCATATCATTTTTACAACTAAATAAAACCTACACATAAATGGTTGACTTCAAATGTCGATAATTGTCTCCAAAGAATATCAATACGTTTAAACTTGTACCCACATCACACCATATTCACCTTATCGGGTAAGGCGTATTTGTTAATAAGTATGCATTTATCAAAGTAAATTGATGCACTTGTTCAATATTTTAACATAATCAAGATATCGCGCTTCAAATGTGTTAATCAGAGAAACAAAAATATTCGTCATTCAGTTTTGTTTCAAAAAATATGTTGTGTCGTTATTGTTTATTAATATTTTTAAACATTTCATGTCGGTGTGGCCAGGTCCAGGTGCATGCGATGCCCACTGCACGCGTAACGCTGCCCAGCCGGCGTACCTAACCACACCACCGAAATGGTAATTTTTTACTATTACAGCGCAAGCGGCTTGTCAACTACCGAAATACACTTTTATTACAGCCCGTCGTTCTACTTTGTATGTATAACAATATATTTCTCCGCTCTCGGAGCGGAACACCGCGCCGGGGCGAGTGCCAAGATCGTGTGCCAAGTATCTGACGATGCCACGAGGAAGTGGAGACGCAATAGTCGGTCAGGAGTCAGCGGAGAACTGCTCCCGTTATTCTTTGTCCCGTCAGTGTTACGCGACGCGAGTTAATACTATATTGCCGTACACTACCGTATTACTTCGACGCGGAAAAGCTTTGTCACAAACACACGCGCTATTTATTATCAGACTAACCTAAGTACGTCCCTGCATCGTTGTATCCTGATGCATCATGACGTATTTAGTCGTTCACACTCTAGCCACTTGTTAACGGCAAAATCTAAGGTCACTCCATTAAAGCCCTTAACGATTCTAAGGTTAGAACTTCTATTCAAACTTCTTAGATACATTTTTTACTGACTCGACGATTGTGCTATGTATACTGGCTTCAGACGCCGCCACCTTCGTAGCTGACTGTGCGGTTCAAATCTTCGACAACGCGCCGAGTGCCGGAATCCTGTTGGTTCGGAGGATAACAGTGCTGATTGGTAGTGATGGGAAAAGATGCTACTCTTGACTCACTGGTGTGATTGTGATTGGTATTCGATAATATCAGTGATTGGAAACCGTAACCGTCATCACAGTTTCATTACTAATACGCGACACACAAAATAAATAATAAAAACATAATTTTGAGCGTATTTACTTATATTATTCAAATTTCATTTACGTAAAAAACATATTTTAGCATGTATTAATTAATATAAATCTTATTTAATATCGTCACAAACCCTTAAAAAAGTGAGTTTATTTTTTGGATCAAATTCTCAGCATTTCGAGTCAAATGCGTAAAACGTGTTGGCAAAATCTACTGGATGGCGCTTATCACGAATTATTACGCCATTCCTTCACGAATATTGCACGTGCGTTGAATCATAAATCAATAAATAAAATTAATAAATCAATCACGAATCACGATATTACCAGATATTCAATCACTGATTGTGAATGTGACTTAAAGATATCAGTGATTGACTCACTGTTCGTGATTTTGAGCTCATCACTACTGACTATAGGTCTAGGGGTTCCTTTCCTACCCACTTTATATCACACTCATGATGGTTTACCAGTCCGCCTTGGCTTCGTAATCCCGTACAAGATTGGCCTTTGGCATCGACACCAATTTTACATAACATAACATAACAGTAACAAGCTTCATTCGAAAATTAAACAACTCGGCAAAAAGTACATAATCATGCATTGTTCTTTTTCAACTAGTTAATATAACAGTTTCCCATAATTTCAACCCACGAGATTTTACAAGTCTTTTGACAAATCAAGTTATATGTACATGGGTGAGGATAACCACAATTAAATTTATATCATATTAACCACAATACACACTTAATGTTTAAATATCTTCTCCCCGTGTAACAATTTTCTGTTATCAATTTCTTATTTTAAGTTAATCAAAGCATTCCAATTTTTATTTATCAATCGGTTAAGATTTTGCACGTGCTTGAACATTTTCAATCCAAATTTTGAAAAGGTGAATTAAGTCTGCTACACTCCATATAGTAGAGAACAGTAAACTAGGACGATTCTAAACTCTTTCAAGGAACAATTTTTTTTTTTTTTTTCCAATTCCTTAGAGTCTACGATACTCTGAGTACTCTACATGCGGCTAGACCGCCTAATATACTACTACAAGTGCATCAGCGCTAATCACTTTGACACTTTTACAAACTACCTTATTATTATAAACATCATATGTGTTTTATATTAATACATGAATTGGAAGGGTAAAAAATTACTGATAAAAAAACCCTCTAAGGAACAATTTTTTAAGATGTTGGCGAGTTTATATAGCCAGGTGCTCTCATTTCAAAACATGGAGAATTAAAAGCAGATGTCAGAAGATGAAGAGGAATGGCGAAATCAGCGATGATGTGGAGAATTCGGTTCATCCTAAAAAGTGTCTGGTGGAGTCTCTGGTATTCTCCGTAGCACTGTGCGCAATGGAAATATGGACAATAAAATAAGGAAATCAACATGTTGGATGGCTTCGAGATGTCGTGCTGGAGGCGGACATTTCCATCCTCTAGGAGTTCGATAAGACAACATGCAGGAGAATTCTTGCGTACTTTAGACATGTTGCCAAAATAAATGACGTTGAGCTCGGGGACGGTCTTTTACAACGTTTGTAGGAGATCGACCTTGGAAAAAGAAGCATGTTAATTTTATTTTAGAATTATAAAAAAGATTTACGGTCCTTTACCGCTACTCTATAGCAGTATTTCATCCACGGACACGCGCCATTAGAATGAAACATAAATTATAATTTTAATTAGGATCTGTATAGCAGAAAGTCCAAGATTAAAATATGAATGTGATAAATTCACTACGTGAAGCTGACAAAGAGGATGTATGATAAAAAGAAGGAAGGAAAAACACCGGGCAGATGCCGATTTCTCGACAAGACCATAGTCCAGACGAATCGCCGGGGGATACATCTCAATGAAAGATAAAACTATACTTCTTCACATCGGGTTTTTCAATAAGGGTTTTATATGAACGCCCTAAAAAATCAAAATCTTACGTACAAGTAAAAAATATTTACTATAGAGATCAAATTATACAAGAGAGCAGAATAAACAGACAATGCTGAGTTTTGCACTAAATCTTACGAATTCTCCGAAGCGAGCTTATGTCGACCATGGAAAAAAAAAGATTTATAATTAAATAACATAAAACAAAATATTATTTTGATATAAAATTTTTGTTATGAATATCTTCAACGTATGTATGCAAATTTACAAACTACCTGAACCACCTTTATACTAGCAAATTGTCAATAGTAGAAAGTTCCTCATTTGTAGTTATATGTGTTCTGATATTATTTCCTTATATTCTTTAATTCATCATCGTCTTCTGTTATCTCCCACTTTCTCACTTCATTGTAATTCGCTGAGACGTATCGGATATAACTTACGCATCTTTGCTAAAACTGACTAACTAAAGTTAGGTATTTTGTATTTTTCTTTTGCGTATAACTGTTTTGAACTCTAATATTACAATAAATAAACCATGTCTACTAGATCAAAAATGTCCAATGTGTGATATTTCACAAAGTGACCGATTTTATGAAATATCACACAATGTTTGCGAGGAATAATATTTAAAATAATTGTAAAGGAAATACTTTAAAAACCAGCAACATTTCTGAATCTCTCTCTACGGTGGCGATATGTTCTGGAGATTATTTAAATAGTAAACAAACAAGTCCGCTTCTAATGTATACTTGAAAATTGAAATACTCTTATGTTGATATGGTGAAGAAAAGTTTGGAATTCGTCTAAATTATTTCGTATAGAAATAGAAAGATGATTACTTTAAATATGTCTTATGTACATCTTTCACGTTTATTTAATAATTAAGTTATTATTGAATAATTTTTAGTTAATAGTTACTCACTATCTACAATATTTTATTAAATTGTTAGCACAACGTTGTTAATCAATAGGAACACATGTTTCTAACACTGATGATATATACAATATCGTTGTATTATAAAGTATAGCAAAACAACGCAGAACAAACTGGCTCAATGCTGTAGAGCCGGAAGACCACGTGATGCGAATCAGAAACTAAGCCGCTGAAACCTTCATCATTAACAATAGAGTGGAGGGTAGGGTGGAAATATAAAACGTCGCATCTTGTACAGTTTGCGGATCAAGGCGTAAACGGGTGAGCAAGATGCTGCTCGGACCGCAGGAAAAGATTTGAGCACGGTGTTATAAACCAGCCCTAGTTTCCTCGCTTCAATAGATTCAGTTATTTAGTTAGGGTTGCCGGATGGTCAGGAAGGGTTGGGGACTGTAGAGTTTTATTTCTCAAAATATGTTATTGACAGCTGCGCGTGTGTTTGCGTGAATGCACCGGGATATTAGGTTTTACGGCCCGTTCCTATCCACGAATGAGATTTTCGACTCGAGACAATCTCTGAGATACAGATTTTGCTCCCACGAGATTCTTTGGAAACAATTCTCAACTTTCGAAGTTCCCGTATACGCACAGTGTCTCAAATATTCGCCATCTTGCGCCTCATTTCATTCTTGTCGTATATCAAATGTCAAATGTCATTATCGTTGTGTGATTTTGGATTTCCCCAGCAACAGTTTAACGCTTTATATATATATATATGTATATTAATGTTAATGTGTGTAATAACTTGTGTCTAACTTTCTGAGTAGATAGTTATTGGGTCTATAGTGACGTTTGTGTTCACGTATCAAATTTCAGATCGAACGTCGTATATACTAGTTGGAATTTTGTCTTTTTCTACCAATCGCAAGCTGAATTCTAAGCTTATCTCCAGATCAAAATCTAAAAACATGTATTGGTATTGATATGTATACTAATACTAATACGGACTTTTAGAGGTTAATTTGATAGATGATTGACAAAAAATCATTTATTTGTTTTGGGTAGTAATAATAATACTAAAAATATTTATTGTATAGGTAGTAAATTAGAATATATATCATATATATAAAGAAGATTGTCTCGTGGTTTGTTTGTTTTTTATACAAATCTACAGTTTTATTCCGAGTTTGATGAAATTTTGTAGACTTGACCTTCAAAATAAGAGGAAGGTCACTGTCTACATGAGATTTTGAAAAACCACTGCCATCTCTCTTTCCCACCCCCGGAATTTTGGTACTTCTTGATGAAATTTTGTTCACTTCAAAATAAGAGGAAAATTATTGTTTACATCTGATTTCTAAAAAAAACAACCCCTATTCCCCTAAATAAAGCCTCTTCACTCTACGTAAAGCCCAGGCAACGCCGGGTACTTCAGCCAGTATAATATATTCATGGAAGTCAATATGAATTAAAACTCTTAACATTCAATATAAATGTATAAATGGAAACAGAAACTGGGGTTTCGAACATCAAAAAAATAAATCGGAATCACTTGAAACGAGGTGTTGGAAAAGGATATAAAAGTAACTCAGTTGGAAAGAGTTGAAAAATAATACCAAAAATCGTGAAAGAATAAAAAACGATAATCAATACAAGAAGAAAAATAGGAAAATTGGTCAGGTTAGCAGAACGAGACGTAAAGAATATTAAAAAGGAAGCATTAAAGAAATAAAGGTATGTTATTCAAATTATGACAAAGGGAAACGCGACTTCTCATCAGTCACCAGGATCTGTCAGCTGTCAGCTGTCAATGAGGAGCGGAGACGGATGCAAAATTCTACTCCAATAAAAAACATTGTTCTTAAGTGCAATGTAAACTGATATGAAACAATTAAAGAGTGATGTATTAATGAAGATAGACACGTTACATCCTCGTTTAGTCTGCTTCTCGCCTATATTTTCTTGGCTTCCCGCAGATCTGACAGCAGTCACCGGAGACGTGCTGTGTCATGGTGGGTTCAACTGGAGATCTTACTTTTCTTCTCTGTCCTGCATCGCGGCCAGGCGTGAGGACCAGGCGATCTTCCTTTCTCGAAAAATTTCCTAACAGCTGGAGAGCACGTCTCCTCGAGAAAATTGTTAATTTTAGTCGTAACTCCCTGTTTGCTTTCAAAGGAGTAACGTACGCGACGGCGACACTATATTAATTTTGTTTTGTTTTCGTGAAATTGAATTATTAATTATCGCAGCTAATGTTAATTTCCGTGCACAGGTGCGACAGCTGATAGCCCATGCAGAGTTGCATATTGTCTCCCTACAGCAGCCAGATAATCCAAATATCGAACAGCAATCTAGATAATGCGGTTTCAATTAACTGAAAAGCTATTTGCCATTGTGTGGAAATTCTAAACCTTTGTTTCATCTCTGTGTATGACGTAGCAGATATTATCACAAGTAGTCGAGAAGTTTTCAGTATATAATATATCAGATATCTCATGAAGATAAGGCTATTTTTTATTATACTTTAATTAAAAATATATGGAAGTATGTAAGTAAGCCTTTGTAGGTAAAAATCCAGTAATCGTGTGCTCTTGGACATGTTCAAATATTGCTAATATAATTATTTCGTAAAAATGAATTTTTAATTCTTTTCGGTAGCATCAGACGGTTGACATTTCGACCATCAACGATGAAGTTTATTAGATTCAAATTTAAAGATTTATATGATTTTCGAAGTTTTCCAAGTATTTAGTGCTGTGCCGTGAAATTTACTGCGACTGAAACGAACACGGCCAAGGATTAATGTTTTTTTTATTAGTTTTCGTAATAATATTTAACGAGGTAAACACACACGTGTAATAAAATAAACGTCATCTATTGGTCCAATTTCTTTCGCCCGCATTTATGGACCAGTAGTAATTTGCCAGCCCATTATCGTTTTTCTGGTGTAATTGAACGCCGACCAATTTTTAGCACATTTCATGGTTTACACATCGAGTTGAGCTCACCTATCGTAACCTGATTCGTGTGTATTATGTGATTGTGTTGCGGATCAGTTCGCAACTAATTTTTACCAAGTTGAGACCGAGTCTTGGGTCTTTACATTCATCGCGATTGGGTTTCAAAGGACTTCGATCGAGAGGCTGACACAACATCGGTTAGAAGCTACCAGATAAGCGTTCCTTACATTCCGATCCCTTTTGACTCTGTTTCTTCGAAATTCTTTCCAAGTCGCATTCTACAATTTATTTCAGTGACATTAAGTATTAAAAACGCTTTTTTTTCTTCGCAAAGTTACCTTTTCATAAAATAGTTATGTGGTGTTTTAATACTAATTAAGAGAATCAGTTAAAAATCTAAATTTAATAAAATGGATTAATTCTCCTTAATATAAAGTGGATTGCTTTTAAAAATGAAATAGTAGATGTATAAATTTGAATTATTACAGAATATAAGTTCAATATTTGTCAAAAATGTATTCGATTACTATAGCGAAATCGGAGAACCCGCTTCCCCGGGTAGGATAGTCCTGGTTCGAATCCCGGTAACTACTAAATATTTTACCGATTTGTTTATGCCTAAGTAGTGAAACTATTACAAACCTGGAATTGATAAGTTAAATATTTATAACTAGTAACTATTTTTAAAGGTAAGAGATTTAGTTGAGATACATCTCAATACCGTGTACACGTAAGGAGATTTTATTCCGATTGTAGATTGGTAGAAAAAAACAAAATCTTAAACCATTACATAAGGCGATTTGATACGTGCACATAAACGTCATATAAAACCTAAACTGAAAGTTAAATATGTACCCATTATTATAAAAGTGGTATAAGTCAAGAAATTGAAAGAAATGAGTTTATCAATTATTTCGCGTCACATTGTTTTGAATTAATATAATGTAATGCAAATTGTGACAAATTTGAAGCGTTATATTCAGTGTATTGTTACGACCTTCAACGGTATTCCCCGCCAGTGTTTTGTATTTTGATAATAGAGCAAGTCATTTCTACCTTAAATTATTTATTTTCTTATAAGCTACATACATCATTTATAACTCGAAATAAATTATAAATGTAGTAGACTAAATCAATTTTGAAACATTGTGTTGTGTAATATAAGAATATTTTTTAATCAATTCAAACGCAAACCTTTAAATATCTCGAAACGAAAGAAATATGACTTGGAACACTTTCATAATAATGGGCACATGTAAGTCATTAAAGATTAACACATACGGTGTTAAATTTTTATTGCGTTTTAACTGCTACTGGGAAGATTCAACATCATCAAAAAGCGACGAACATGACATATGACGTTTAACGTACGAGCGTGAAGTAAGGCGCAAAACGGCGAATCTCTGAGACATGGGGATTACGAATGTCGAGAGATGTCTCGAAAGCATCTCAGGAGAGCAAATTTCATATTTCAAAGATTGTCTCGGGTCAGAAATTTCTTGCGCGAACGCGGGCCACGAGACAGCAGACATATCTATATTGCATTCAAAAACAAACGATGCATTTTACACAATACACGTGGAGATATGTTCACGTGTAATAAAAAATATCCGTGGATGACGGGAAGAGAAAAGTTTTCATGATATTATACAATTTATAAAATAAGTTTAATGTGTTCATTTTGTTTACTATCTGTAATTTGATAAATTCTGAAAATCTCTTCGCGTTAGTCCGCCGACTCGGAAACGTCGAGATCAATTGGCGGTTTGGGCAGGCCCAGTTGAGCGGGCACGCGGGGCACGCGGCGAGCACGCGGCACGGTCGCGCCTTGTCACTCGGCTGTACATGAATAAAGATGAAGAGCCGCCGCCATGTTGAATCTAAATTTAAATGTTTACATTTATGTCGAACAAGAGAAGGGAGTGTTATTATATATGGCGTCGTTGAAGCGATAACTCGCCGCGCGCACGAGCAATGGAATGGCCAGAGAATTTATCGAATCAGTTATTATAGACAATATTTGGCACAAGGCGACTCCAATAATTCTATTGGCGATGATAATTTTTGGAAAAGTGTGTATACCTGTGTCCGTGGATGAGATTTTCTATATGCTCCCATGAGATTCTTCGAAGACAACTCTCTGGTTTCGTAGTTTCAGAAATACAATTCTGTTCCGTTTGTCAGGTAGATGTATTTGAATGTCTTCAGCAGCCGTTAAAATGGAATAAATATATGTCTTTAAAATTTAATAAAAATGAATTGATAATTCTGGCGTCTGCTATCAGTTTACTTAAAGGTATTTGAGATTCTGTAAAAATAAGGTAGATGGCTCTGTCAAATGATGGAACGATTAAATGTATTAATATCAAAAAGGTAACATATAGGGTCGAAAATTGTCGCTAAAAATAATGTCGCTGTAGCTTAGTTGGATAAAGCACCTTCCCCGGTTAGGAAAGAGATCCAGGTTCGAATCCCGGTGGCGCAACAACAATATTTTTCGATAAAATTGATTTTATGTGTATATCTTTATAATTAATATATTTAATTCATATTTAAAATATATGTCTATCGTTTATTATCACGGATGTATCCCAATAATATCAAGCGGAGTTTATCTTCAGATCAATATCGCGATACGTATACACGGCACTGAGATTCTTTAACTAAATCTCTTAATGTGTTAATCATTTGTCATATATACAGATAAAGAATACAGCTTCCAATATTTCTAATAAAAATAAGATTCTCATTAGTGACATCTATGTTGTTTCAGATAAATAAATATCAATTTTCAGTCCATAAA
Organism: Eubasilissa splendida; assembly: GCA_031772225.1. NCBI lineage: Eukaryota > Metazoa > Arthropoda > Insecta > Trichoptera > Phryganeidae > Eubasilissa > Eubasilissa splendida. Next base: position 2,288,215 of record CM062854.1, on the reverse strand, counting down.
TGGCGACTGCGAAGTTGTAGTTTATTACTCGAAGTGTTTCTACATGATAGTATGTATATAACTTCCAAAAATTTGATGGATGTGGAGGTTGATTGGGTAGAATGGTAAACGTTACATTGTATAAAGTGATCACTTAAGCCAGCCGAAGACAGGTCGTAAGCCCTGTAATACCATACTTCCATACTTCCCATATATAATATAATAGCTTCGTCTCTATAAGATATCTATAATTCGTCTATACTATATTGTCCTGAAGAAGGTTGGGTCCAACTGAAACTACATAATAAAGTAGCTTAAAACTAAACTTGTATTGCTTTCTTTCAAAATGTAACAAATATGTTTGAAACTAAGCGCTTGATAATGATGTCAGTGATACCTTTTAGTAACGCGCTTGTCCTGTTCACCCCACGGTTTGATGACTGATGACTGATGACTGATAACCATCGTTTGTGAAAGCCGGCAATACGTCACGAAGGGCGCAATAAGCGAGAACACATAGATGAGCATGAACCGATGTGTACTGTGGCATGGGAAAAACATGTTTTTCCCCCATTTTACCACTTTCACAAGGGTGGGAGCGAGGCATTATTTAAATTTCTTCCTTATTAGGGTGATTGGCCTACATACAGTAGATAACTATGTTTAAAACATCATTGTTATAGTCAAAACACCGAACAAATAAAATTAAAATAAATTAAATATGAATTAAATATATTAATTATAAAGATACACATATAAAATCAATTTTATCGAAAAATATTGTTGTTGCGCTACCGGGATTCGAACCTGGATCTCTTCCCTAACCGGGGGAGGTGCTTTATCCAACTAAGCTACAGCGGCATTATTTTTAGCGGCAATTTTTCGACCTTATATGTTACCTTTTTTGAAATCAATACATTTAATCGTTCCATCATTTGATAGAGCCATCTACCTTATTATATTTTTCGATAAAATTAATTTTATATGTGTATCTTTATAATTAATATATTTAATTAGTATTTAAAATATCATAGACCTATGTTCTGAATAATTACAACTTCACAATAAGAATATGTTCTCCTAAAAAATAAAAATAAATATATATATATTTTCGCCCATTTCTTGCGACAACTCTTGGCTTTCGTATTCCCTGTGTACATACCATATCTCAGATATTCGCTGTATCGCGCTTGATATACGTCAAATGTCATCGTTATTCATCAGTTGGGTGTTTAATAACTTATGTCTAACTTTCAGAATAAATAGTTGTAGGTGTCTACGGTGATTTAAGATGACGTTTGTGTGCATATATCAAATCTCGCTGTCAGATCTGTCAATCTCGAGCTGATCTCTGAGTTTATCTCCAGATCAAATACTCAACACATGGTATTGACATCTATCTCAATTAAATCTCTAATATTATTTTATTTTTAAAAACAAAAGTTTGGGTTATTTTTATTACTAGTTTCGAGAGGTTTAGTTCTCTCATCATCAGGTGATAACTAAACTACATACAGTATTGTTGTCTATTCGGGCAAATAAACTAAATACAGTATTGTAGTCTATGGCGGGGCTTGATAAGAGGAGAGAGATTTCGGTCGTTAACGGTAATATGGACAGTAAAGATGAAGTGTTAGGGAATGTTATATTGTTAATTAGTGTTTTTTCCGAACTTAAATTCTTTGGTATTTCAACAGTTTCCAAATTGTTCATTATTATTCCTTTATAAGGTACCGAGTGGAGAAGTTTTAGTCTATGACTATCAAAAGAGTGATTGTTTCAATTATATGGTTAGAAAATTCTGAGAAGTTGTTATTTTTTAGGCAGCGGCGATGTTCCATTATTCCGGTATTTAGATTTCTCGCGGTTTAATCTATACATTGTTTTATCGAAATCTCCACAAATTAGTTCGTTCTATGTCCTGAGTACAAATATGTTTTCGTGAGTTTTTTATTACTCTTTGTTTAATTATTATTATAATTATAATTATTACTCATTGTGCAATTAATTTTGTATGTAAGATGTTCTACTTCTAGGAATGCGAAAGAGTGCGGATTGCCGGGTCGATCTAGATGGTATGTGGAGAGATATTAATTCTAATTGGTTGGGACAGTCAATATGGCCTTGCAGTAGTTTGAAGATAAGTATTTGGTCAGCACGTGTTCTTCGATGTTCTAGGGTTTTCTTATTGTGGAAGATTGCTGCATCTAAATAAGAATTGAATGATAGATTAGATCTAACATTAAGATATCCAATATATCTATTTAGTATTCGTTCTAATCTTGCAATATATGTAATCTGCAATGGGTTCCAGATTTGAACGAATGTGTAATACTGTATTTTGAGGCAATGTAGATTTTGAAAGTGTTTGCAGGTTTGAAGTATGAATCCTAGCATTCTATAGGCCTTGGAGGTAATTTGGTCAATGTGATTTTTGAAAAAAAGTTCGCTAAACGAGAATTATTCCTAGGTCTTTAACATCGCTTTTATTTCCTAGCTGAGTGCTGTCTATTATGTAAGTACAATGAATTTTCTTGAGAATGTTATTTGAAAACATTTTTTAGCATTCAGGAGGAGTTTGTTCACCTTACAGTAGGCTGCAACGCGGGTGATGTCATTTTGCACTTTATGGCAGTCATCTAGGGAGCTCAAAGCAAAGATCTTCATATCATCCGCATAAAGAAGAAAGTTGGCAAATTGAGGGCGTGTGTGTTGATTATTAATATAGATTATAAATAGTAGTGGACCCAGCAAATTCTCTTGAAGAACTCCGGAAAAGTTTACAATAAGTTTTTTTTAAATAAAAATTCATTTCGAATTTTGTAATATTTTATAAATGAATGGCGTATCATCCGGTACTGTTATTGCCAATCACCAGTCAAGCGCAACAGAGCAGACCCGGACAGAGGCATCCAGCGATGAGGATTCCTCCATCCGGACCAGCTTAATAGCCGAGCGCATAGATTTAAATATTTCTACTCAAATTATAATATATTGTAGATTTTTTTGTTAAAATCAACCGCGGGTCAGCTCATGGCTTCATTTACAAGAAATAAGGAGATTGAGATTTTTGTGGCAGTTTATATAAGACAATAGATTGTTTTGAGAATATTCTGTGTATTGAGAATTTAGGCGTAGGCTGCAAATTTTACAGAGTATAGTTGGAAACATTTTAAATTATATAATATAGTAAAAGCTCGACATAATCTTTCCAAAATAGAACAATTCAACAATTTTAGCGCTTTTTCTATTTTAAATAATTCTGGTTATCATCAGAATAAAATGTATCCACATCTTCTTGTATTGATTGGCATTGAAAAAATCCTGGTTTCAATATAACCTTCTTGAAGGTAAATGTATTTCTATTAGGAATAATAAATAAATTTCCTAATAATAAAGTTGTATCAATGTGTCTAAAATTTAATAAAAATAAATTGATAATTCTGGCGTCTGCTATCAGTTTACTCAAAGGTATTTGAGATTCTTTAAAAATAAGGTAGATGGCTCTTTCGAATAATGGAACGATTAAATGTGGGTTCGAAAATTGTCGCTAAAAATATTTTCACTGTAGCATAGTTGGATAATGCACCTTCCCCGGTTAGGAAAGAGATCCATGTTCGAATCCCGGCGGCGCAACAACAATATTTTTCGATAAAATTGATTTTATATGTATATCTTTCTAATTAATATATTTAATTCATATTTTAAATGTATTTCTCCCAACGATGTATCAAAACCAAAATCCCAGTTTTACAGAAGGATTTGTCGTAGTTTTTAAAATACTGCTTCGTTATCATCATCTTTCGAGTCACATTTTCTTTCATTTGAGGATAGGGAATTAGATACCAGTAACATGCTGCGTGGACACTTCAACTGCCACTGCGTGAACTGGTGCCTGGTGAAAGATGGCGTCTTCAATCGTCTGCACCATCGTCTTTGCCAGCTGAAAAACCTGACTTCTTCGGAGGTAGTATAGCTGTGATAGATTCAAGTTTCAATGATAGTCGCATGTCGACCTAAGAAATGGATGGAATTAAAATAAATATTGCCAAATACTCCCGTGAAACTCGAACACAAATACGTACGTTTTATTTCCGTTATCAGTGGCCTTGGCATTCCGAGCAGGAAGCTTTTGCAAGTGCAATTTCGAAGTTAAGATGAATTACATAACCGAGTTCATGACTTTGTTGGTGTTTTCTGTGAGGGTTGACTTCAATATCCTGCCGTCAGCGTTTAAAATCGGTCGTCCGTTAGATATGACGGAGCAGATTCCGAAAATGTTTCCAACATCTCATTAAAGATTTGTGTGGACGTGAAACCTTTGATAAAAAATATTTAATCAAGTAGCGAGCTAAATATTATCTATTTTAAATTCCAACAGCTGTGAAAAATGAAAGACGATTCCGAGTGACGTCAGATGTTGCCGGTAGAAATGAAATGTTCAATTTTTTTGATGATATTGATGTTGTATTTAGACTAATTATAATAATATTATATTAAATATTGAAATAATATTAATATGTTCGAGTAAAGAATGAAGAAGTTAGTAGAAAATGTTGTTAAGCTGATAAGCATAGTGAATAGAATTAAAAAAAGGATCACTTGGGTGGTTTGGTTATATTTATTTATTTAATTCTTAATATAGTGCATGCATAAGCACTCTTACATATGCTCTAATTTAAACAAGATTAAAGTATTTTCTTTTACTAAAACTTATCTTTCATATATTTAGTCAGTTTCATTTTAAATCTATTCAATTTCCTCTCCTTTCTTATGTTTTCTGGCACTTCCTGAATGGCAGTCTCAGTCTATCCCCTCCTCTTGTACGATGTTCGTGCTCATGTTGATTGGCATCTCTGCGGGTCTCTCGCGTAAGGGATTACCTCTCAGGATGGTCCTGGATCCTGGACGTGAAGTGCGGCCAACTGCTGGTGGTTCCAGCGTAGGGTGACGGAGTTCAGGCTTGTAGTTGATTGACCACAAGAGGATGCCCAATTATCCAGGCAAACCCGGACTCTGGACGCGATGTTCTTATGCAATAGCGAGAGTCTGTTCTCGCTACACCAAATTATATTCATCAACTTTTTATAGATCCAGCGGGACCCTTTTTGATACTTTCACATCAATGATTAAACACAGAGTATATCACAGTCTAAGCTTAAACTTGAGGCGCACAGTTTAAATTTTCCCCGGAATCACAATCTATAAAGCGCTTGCTTGATATTTCAGAGACGGCATTAATTCTATTTTCTAATTGAAAATTAAATCCCGTCTTTGTGGAGCGAGTTCTCCCGGCCGAGATTTTGTGAAGACTGCCAGCATAAGGTGATACATCCCTTATGGTACATTTGCCTACGTGACTTTGGTCACGTACGCCAGTCTTCCTTCCGTATTGCTGTACCCACGCTGTGTCCGGTGTACTTGCGTCTAACAAAACCGAGTTTTATTAGCCTGTGTTTTTGTATCCTTGAACAAAATATTATTTTGGGCAATTTCGCATTCCAACAGCCAATCTTATAACGTTGGGTTATCCGTTATAAAACAGTTATTTTAATACAAGATGTGTCCAGTTTTGACTGATGAGCGTATATTAGAAGAAGAACATTTATTGATATGACTTTTTTATTAATTTATTTATAAAAAATAATATAAATTCATATTCATAAGAGTGGTAGTCTGAGACATTGAGCAAACGCTTAATTTCCGCTCGGGTTCTCTACATTGCCCCCTGCAAGCTCGGCTCTGCTGAACTGAGAGAGAAGGGTTACGTATGAGCGGAACGGGGCACGAGTACACGTGTTTCTGTTTCAGTGAGCATAGCTGCCATGATTAACGTCTGTCAAGATCTTGTCTTGTATTAATTGTTCGTCTTAATTAATTATAGCTCCAATCTCGTGAGACGCTTTCAATCAAAAAACAAATTGTTTTTATCAATATTTGAATATGTCCAAGAGCACACAATTACTGGATTTTCACCTACAAAAGCACTGTTATTACACAAATAATAGATATCTCATAGAGACGAAGCTATTTTAATGGAAATATATGAAAGTATGGGTAATTACAGGGCTTACGACTTGTCTTCGACTGACTTAAGTGATCACTTTACACAATGTAACGTTAACCATTCCCCACCCAATTTATCTATCCTATCAAATGTTTGAATGTTGTATATATGTTAATACGTGGAAACACTTCGAATACCATCTATGGACTAAATTTGATATTCATTTCCCTGAAACAGCATATATGTCACAATGAGAATCTAATTTAATTTTTTTTCTGTAAAATGTTTTTTGTGGGTTAGGTCGGTGGTTAAATGAAAGAGTGATGATTGACGTGTTGATGTTTATTGTGACAGTATGATAAAACAAAGAAGACAGATATTACGGATAGAATGAAGAAATAAAAAAAAGCAGAAGGTGCACGTATATTATGAAATGAAGCGAGTCAGCGGTGTCGCTTGGCGCACGTGGGCCGGCTAGACCGCCATTGCGGAGCGATGAAACAGGAGAGAGATCGTCGGTAAGGAATCGGGCCAGACCTGTAGCGGCAGCCGGTAGCGTTATGTCGCCTAGCATTAAATTAAATTAAATATGATCTCTACAGTTTTTAACACATTATACTAGAATACGCCTGAAAAATCAATAGTTTTCAATTTTTATATATTTTCTTATTTTGACCAGTATATTATTAGCAATATTTGAATATGTCCAAGAACAAACAATTAATGAATTTTCACCTAAAAAGTTTAATAGATATGCAGGTTGATTGGGTGGAATGGTGAACGTTACATTGTATAAAGTGATCACTTCCATACTTTCATATTTTTTATATCTATTATTTTTATAAATTGTTTTTAATTTACGTTACATATAAGAAAAGTGATGTACTGAGAGTAACTAAAAATAAATTATAAGAATTGAAGCCGGCTGTGAAATATATTACTTGTTACTGAATATACATGAATACAAAAAAAAACATATTTAAACTATTTACAATTACTGTCCGTATTTATTAAAAGTTTAGATTCAAATTCGTGAATATTCCTGGATTCAGTAAGAACTAAAAACAAGTTTAAGCCAATTTAAAACTATAACGCTTCTTAAAAACAGAGATAAATCACGTATTCAATTTGTTTTCGATTTCATTTAATCGGTAATGTATAGATACCAATATCCAGCTGGTGTAGAATTATTTTCCGCAGCTATTCGAATGAATTCTTAATTTCTTAACACACTTAACACCGTGTACTGAATAATGACTATATAATATATATCTTTGTTTTAGAAAGTACACTAATATTCCAAAATATCAATCACATGTAGAGAAATCTGTGCCCTACATAATTCCTGACCGAAGTATACCGACCCAATGCAGATGACAATGCGGGGCCAGTCCGAGAAGCCAGCGAAAGCGATCAATTCTCCTCGGCCCGATCACTTCTCACACCTCAAGCGAGCATCTCCAGTAACGAACTTTATTTGTGCAAATTAACTTTCTAATGTACGCCAACTGTTGAAGTCCTGTTTTAATTAAATACCTTGCTCTAGCCACAGGATATATACTCACTCGCACATTCCACATTCATACACACTGCGACACACATGAACATGCGTGAGAACCTTCTGAACTGGTAGATACTAATTAAATATATTAATTAGGAAGATATACATATAAAATCAATATTATCGAAAAAAAATATTGTTGCACTACCGGGATTCGAACCTGGATCTCTTTCCAAACCGGGGAAGGTGCATTATCCAACTATACTACAGCAACAGTACTTTTGACGACACATTTTCGAACCTATATGTTACACTTTTCAAATTAATACATCTATACTTCCATTATTACTGTCGCTGCAGCATAGTTGGAAATGCACCTTTCCTAGTTTGGAAAGAGATCCAGATTCGAATCCCGGTAGCGCAACAACAATATTTTTCGAAAAAATTGATTTTATATGTGTATCATTTAATTAGTATTTAAAATATTACAGACCTGTGTTCTGAATAATTACAACTTCACAATAAGAATGTGTCCTCCTTAATAATAATAATAATAACTGGTAGACCCTAAACATGTAACAGTTACTTGCATTGGCTAATAAGATTCCACAAAGCGACATTATTTATTTACTATTGCTACAGCCTTTGAATTGATCTCACAATGTACAATTAATATAATAAAGCATATATATCGGAAGCTCACTAAACTTTGTTATTACATACCCTCGAAAATCTATAAATGTCACCCCATTAGCGCAAGATTGACGATAATAATTTACATGATTCTGATTTCAAATTAAAACAGATGTCGCATTATTTTCACTAATGTAAATAAAATGAAGCGCGCGCTGTATTAATCATTTTATAACATAACATATTTTTATTTATTATCTTTGTTTTATTAACCACTTAATTGAGTTTAAATACGTCTACCGGTTTCGAAAAATACCATTTTCTTCTTCAGAATGTCATGGTACTAAAAAAAATTATTATTTTTTAAAATAGATTCTGATAAAGAAACAATAATATATGTTTTAGTTAGTTATGACATCCTGAAGAAGAAAATGGTATTTTTCGAAACCGTTAGATGTATTTAAACTCAATTAAGTGATTAATAAAACAAAGATAATAAATAAAAATATGAATTTTAACCACAAAGTTAATATTGCTAATTTTAAAAGTATATAACATAACGGTTCAGAAATGACACGTAACGCGCATAACGCACTAATTAATACAAACTAAAGACATGTTATGTCTTATGAAATAAAATAAAATATCAAGATATATGTACTTTTTATCCCTGTACTGACATTGGTTCGAGAATTATTATTTGCGCTTTCGAATTCTCATCTGAATTCCGCAATAAGGGCGCACGTCGAATCCGCCCTGCGCCCTAAATTATCAATTATATCGCTCACCCCTGTGCCTTATTGTAACACCGTCAGCATCTCGTCATGTTTGAACACGAGACCGCAAATTGCTGTTCCAAAGATGAAGAATTAGAATTTTTACTCCGGACGATAAATAATATTCGAACGTGATCCGCGTCCGGAATCACTGAAGCAGTTCAGTTCAGTACGGTTTGCGGTAATACTTTGGCCGTTTTTATTTTCCCCAACTTTTTAAATGTTCAACTTGTCCGATAAATTATAACAGCAGTTGCGGTACCGTGAAAATAATCGACGAAGAAATTTTATTGACTTTTCGAATAATAAGCAAACAAAGACACCTGTTGACGGACATATTTTATTGCAAAGTTAAGATTTATCATCAACGTTTTGCTACGTTGTTCTAATAAAGCCAGCGATTGCTGTGTAGAGAATATCCAAGAGGCATCCGGAGTGTAAACAGTAGTCTAAATTAAGGTTTTGGTTAAGGGACTTCACTAGCAACACATTGATCGTCAAATAGGATTATCTAAAAATCAATTATATAAAGTTATTCTAACTTTTGTGATTATCGAGAAATTTGTAACCTGTCTTAACAAAAATTAGCGCTGTACCATAAATACTCCACCTGTTGTGATGACGCACGTCTGTTGCCATATTTTTAATATCGTTAAACGATGTAACATGATTACATTAATTTTCACAACAAAACTTTGTACAACACACACGTTGGGTTATTTTCACTACTAGTTTAGTGAGGTCCAGTCTCTTTCATCATCGGGTGATAACTAAATTAAATACAGAATTGTAGTCTATTCGGGCAATGGGATGGGGCTTGAGAAGAGGGAGTTATCGGTCGTTATCGGGAGTATGGATAATAAAGGCGAAGTGTTAGGGAATGTTATCTTGCGATAAAATGGTATTTTTTGAAACCGGTAGATGTATTTAAACTCAATTAAGTGGTTAATAAAACAAAGATAATAAATAAAAATATGAATTTTAACCACAAAGTTAATATTGCTAATTTTAAAAGTACTTTTAAACCGTTGAATCTAAATGGGTTACTGATGATGTCCTCCTAACCGTAGGCTCCATTTTGACGGCTGTCTCTAGGACACTATATAATAATAATTTGTGTTACAGATTGCAAAACTATCTTTTATTATAGATTCTCTTATAATGATGTATAAATTCACTTATATAAGTCGTTAATTCATATGGATAATATGTGTATTGATTAAATTACCCAGACACTGCAAAGTTTAATGGGAGATTTATTCAGCGCACTAGAGTGGCGAGTTTCCGTAACACTCACACAAGTCGACGTGATCTAGACTAGTGATTTCCAAAGTGGGCGTTATCGCCCCCTGGAGGGCGCTCGGAGCATCAAGCAGGGCACCGAGAAGAACGGGGGGCCGTAGAAGCAACACGGGATGTCCGAACGACCGCTTAACGCAATTTGTTCAATAAGTTTGCTTTGTTTGGAAGAGCAAAAAGAAGAACTTCAGAGGTTTCAGGGTAGTAACAGTACATATACTCGTATATATTATATTATTTTAACATATTTCTCATGTACAAGAAAACGATATAATAAGAAAATAAAAAGTTACGGACACACTAAGAAGGAAAAATCATTTACATACTGCATCGAAGAATATATGGTTAATTAGGTTTTCAAATATTGGTAATGAAATAGAAAATATATCAATGCCGGTGAACAAATCATTGTATATGTTCGAAAATATAGAAATCAGCTAGAAATTTAAAGTCGTGGAGTCGACATATTTCCACTAGACATTCAAAGCAAAATTTCCCTCCATTCAATATCTTTCTCTAATAATTAAATGTTTAACTCTACGGAGATAAGATTGAGCTATTTGCACGGAGATTGGACATTTTGAATTCTACAGGCAAGATTGCTCCAAGCAACCAAACTAGGATGTTTTAACGTCAGCGAGGGCGGACTTTCTGTTCGCTTTTCAATGTGGAAATAAATGAAATCGAATTGAATCGTACACAGACGGCTCGGCGTCCCCTTTGTGCTACCAAAAGTTGACCCTTCGCTCGCCTGTCCTATTTTCTCGCCATTATTCCCTGACAATGTGCCCTGGGGGCGGGAACAGGCTCCGGGCTCGGGCCCTTCGCCGGCCATCCTTCATGGGTCATCCCTGGAGGAATTCTTTTATCGTGTTCTACGGTGATGACAGGATAATTTCATGTCTATTTTTTAAATTTATGAAATTGAATATCTACACAAAATGTAAGATATATAATAAATATTCAATATCGAACGTTGTGGCAACGTTTCAATTTTAGTGTTAGTAATAAGGACAAACGTAATGGGATAAACTAAATCCATACTATTCGATTGTCACATCTGGTTAGACTTCGTTGACCTTGAAAACCAAGAGCTTCTATACATACTAATGCAGTTGTTTTAAATATCTTGGTTAGTCACACATATGAACATAAAAACATTTATTTTTTTAAATACTAATCAATTTTGTCGAAAAATATTGTTTTTGCGTTATGGGATGCGAACCTGAATCTCTATTTCCAATTTGGGGAAGTACACTACCAATTGTGTTATAGTGCCTGTATTTTTCATGACAAATTTTCAAAGCTATATGTTACACTTTTTCAAATTAATACATCTATCGTTCCATTATTTGAAAGCTATCTACATTGTTTTTACGGAATCTCAAATACTTTTAGGTAAACCGACTGCAGACGCCAGAATTATCAATTCATTTTTATTAAATGTTTGGACACATTGATACAACTTATATTATTAAGGAGAACACATTTTTATTGTGAAGTTGTAATTATTCAGAACATAGGATAATCCCGGTAGCGCAAAAATAATATTTTTCAACAAAATTGATTTTATATATTATTATATTATATTTATAATATATACACATATAAAATCAATTTTGTCGAAAAATATTGTTTGTATCCCGGTAGCGCGATATGCTACAGCGCTAGTAATTTTGACGATAAATTTTCGAATCTATATGTTACACATATAGATAATAGTTGGTAATGCACCTTCCCCGGACTGGAAAAAGAGATCCAGATGTAATCTTATATAATATATGTATATCTTTATAATGAATACATTAAATTAGTATTTAAAACATCGCAGACCGTCTGTTCTGAATAATTACAACTTCACAATAAGAACGTGTTTTCCTTAATAACTTATTTTTTAGTTTTACTCGTTTAATTTCCATAATAAATCTTATTTAGTCTCCTTAATTATCAATCTGTAACTTTTTTATTTATTTTTTCAACCGTATAAAAATTAATTCTGCAACATTTATATGGTTAATTAATGTCATACTAGGACTATCTATCAGGACCATCAATATTCTGTTGATAATCTGTAGGTGTGTTAAAAATAAAATAAAACAGGCGATAGTGAGAGTGCAAATTCAAAATTAAATGTTTACTACGTCTTTTTTCGAGCCACCTAGCATTCAAAACGAAAGATAAAATATATTCACGAGAAAGGAATGAACGAAATAATTTTTTTTACATGGATAAAACATTTTTATGATTTATATACACTACCAATTCACTCGAAGAAACGTGGGTGCAATGATAAAATATGTCTTTGTCTTATTTTATAACTTACTTCTAGAGGGTTGTTAGTAAAATTGCAGGTAATGATTTATTGCGAGCTGTTAAAAAAAGTTAAACAATCTCTAGGTGAATGTTAAATATCACAGTATAAGTACCTTTCTTTCAAAGTAAAAAGTTTTTTTGAGATTCTGTGAACTGATGGAAGTTCGATAAGCTTGTAAAGTTTTTACTTGGACTAAAGTCCGATCCATTAAAAGAGGTTATAATATACCAAAAAAAAATACAATGATTTACTGTTTTGTGTCATTCGAGAGATTCCATTACTTATTATATAACCTAACCTGACTTAATCTATCTTAAAGGAATGTAAGATGTCGCTAGGTAACTTACGTGCAATTATTTAATCACCCATTCTAGGGCTGGGCCATGATGTAGAAATTAGACGTCCATCAGTGCGAATTGAGTTAGAAAATGGCGGATTGGGAGTGATTGATAGCCGTATAATAGAACGGCTGAAGCTTTATTTTTATACGTCCGTCGAGCACAGATAAAAAGATTTTGAGGCGACATTTTATTAGTAATTATTTTTTGACAGATTACACAGAAAACTACCGAATTGATTTGAAAGTATATTTTTACTTTTATTTTAAAAAATACTACAAATACTGCAGATATTCCGGTGACGGAATAAAAATATATTACATTTTTGTTAAATGTTGCCTAATGTGATTACTACCGAATCTTACACATATTAATTGTTAAATATCACTAGTACAGTTTTTGTGAAGATGAGTCCTTAGAAATGGATAAGGAAAGCAAGTCAGCCAAAACAGATGTCCTGGAATTATCATAAAACTAAATAAGGTATTAAAAAATGCTAATCGACAATCGACAATGTGCATTACATGTGGTAATTAGGCCAGGGCAAAATAATTCGACATTCTATTATTTCTAACTAATCCCTACAGGGTGATATAAAAAATTTCCAATGCCTGGCCAGCTAGGGGGATTCACGGCGCTCACCTCGCCATACTTAAATGTTAGTAGAAATTGTACAGTAAATAATATATCCTGTACATATTGAGTTCAATAGTTTTAAACTTTTTCAAATATTTGTGGCTTTCAGAATAAAAGTTGAAATAACATTTATTACATTACATTTACGTAAAGAAAGATTGCAAATTTCTCGAAAATCTCAATAGTTCAAACACTTCTAAGCTGTTGAATTTTAAATAACCACATTTGACTTTTAATGGATTGCAAGCGATGTCCCCTGATACGAGGTTCTGTTTAGATTAGTGCCTCTTTAACACCCTGTACATCCACATAATATTCCCGCAGTAGGGGTCCATGACCTCCTATCATATGCAAGGGAACAAAAATGATATATACTTGAATACATTTTGCAAACAATATTCGAACTTTGCCTGCGTTTCACGGCCTCAAATAGTCCACAGAGCAGTAAATGAATAGACATGGATTTGGAACATTAGTTGCGGAACGTTCTACAGACATTATTTATGGAAACTTTAATCCGATAGTTTATGACATATTTATGCAACAGTAAAAGTATTTACTCTTCGAAAATTAAATCTTTATGTAAACAAGACGTATTTTTTACATTTATGCATATTCTATTGTCAGCATTTAAATTTTCATTTCAATCGAGTCATATATTTAAAAAAGTCATGGATCTATTTTATTACGTAAGTGGCACCAAAGTGATCACACGTGTGACACCAAAATGAAAATATTGAAACGAGATATTTGCGTTAGTTCATGTCAATAAATTTGGTAGTCTGTGCCTACATTCATTTTTAGAATTCTGATATTAAAACACGAAAGAATACAGGAATTTATTATGTTGTAACTTGTGCACGCTTACAACCAGAGAATATCAGCACAGAATATCAGCACAGAATGCCAGCACAGAATACCTTTCACGTGAGGAAAATTTTTACACAATCGCAATTTCCTCACTATACAAAACAGAAGCGAGCAATGACGTGGAAAAATATCCGCACAATCTTTTCCTCATTGTTATGACAGTTATCGCGGGAGACACCTGGCGGCATTTCGGAAAAGGTCACCGGTTCCGCAATGGCCGCACTGGAGTCGATCAGAAAATCTAAACGACATTTTTGTCGCACGATACAATGTATCCCGCAATAATGAATGCTCACGGGAGGGAGTAATGTGTTTACTGAAATTTATGAGATTTAAGAGGTGACCGGTTTGTGTTTACTTAAGGTCACCTATATTGTATAGTTCACAGTTTTCCAGTCAATTTACTAATATACATACTCATCGTTCAGGTCGTTGTGATAGCGCAGTAGCTTCAAGCGTTTTTAGGAAAAAATTCCATAGAAATTCGGGTTGAGTTTATCAACATCATGAATTCTGTTCTGTTCAATGTCAAAGCTGACCAAGAAATGGAAGAACTGCTCCGTGTCAAGAAACATAAAAGTAAAGTTTTCCATAACTCTGTATGGAGTTAAAACATGGAGTTCGAAAAGGTAAGAGAACCACACGTTATGGTATTAGTATTGTATCTTTATCCAGGTCAAATTCCATTATAACGAATACCAAAGTAACGACATTTTTAGAATAATGAAGTTTTTGACGGACCGGACGAATTTTCATACTAAATTTATTAATCGAAATAACGAATATAAATTTCAGTATAACGAATTTCTTAGCCAAAATTTACGTTAATTTGATGGTATAAAATATACTGAACGTTTGACTGGCAATCGTCGCATTCAGTAATTAGCGCATAGACGTACCTACTTATACATCGATCAATCTTTCAAGTGCTTCTCAAACTTGAAAAAAGTGAAAGCGACGCCAGGAAAAATTAATCATATTAGAAAAGATAGACTTGGGAATGAAAAAAGGTGACGTTGCCAAGGAATTGAACATTGCGCCATGTAAATTATCGACCATTTTGAAGGACCGAAGACCCTTAACAGACTGCTACGCCTTTGTTATTTTTTACAGTATGTTGAAAATGTTTTTCATATACAGTACAGTAGGTATATGTTTTTCCTTATATTCACTGTATCGAAATAATTCTTTCGGTTCCTTGAATTTCGCTATAATGGGATTTGACCTGTGTACCGTGGATTGCGGGACGAACGTATTTCTCAATTCTTCAAGAAACCTGTTCTCTTCACAACACGCAGTAAAAGAATTATAATATATTCTAGGTATGTTGCTGGAAGAGATACCCTGGAGAGATGAGTGATCGTGCGCGGGGACGAAGGGCGGGGGGTCGATCTCCCACAAGATGGACACACTGAGTCTGAGAATGATCACAGCCTCACTTCATCCACAGTGGAGGCAAATAATTACCACTATAGAAGCAGACCAAAGGAACACGATGCTCAAACACGAGTACCACATTGACTGAGACAGAAATTCGATTCCAATGTTTATAAGTTTTAATAAAAAATATTTAATGTTTTGAAATATCTCGAAAAATGACAAAATATACATTTTTTTAATATGCGCAAGACGTCATTTCAATTTGTCTGTTCGATGTTGAATTTTATTTTAAGGGACGTTAATGACCCTGCGGTGGACCCGCTCACGCCCCACATACATGGCCGCGTAAGTATGTATCTGACAGCCATACAGTCCGACTGGTACCCGCAGAAAACTAGACAACAATACGTCACGCCACAACTAGTCCGAAGAAAACTAGAACCAACCACTCTTCTCCTGACCAGCTTCTCGAAAACATTTACTCGCACGCACCTTGGCACCGCCATCATTGAACTATGTTTATCTTATACTTTTTATAATGTTACACAAAAGTGTAAATTCAATCTGTTAACAAACGTAACTATTTCGATCACAATCTATTCACTCTAGTTGTACACGCAAACAAACACAAATCACCATAATTGGTAACATTTCATATGCATGCGGGAGAAGCGAGGAGGTATAAGGGCCCTCGATTCTCACCCTACACATCTTTCTGACACAGATAATTCCTATTGGTGACCTTAACGAGTGAACATAATCTTAAATACCAAAATCACTAAAACCCTAATATATAGCTCTACAAATATATGTGTAAATGGAGATAGAAATGTGACAATTGGCAATGTTTGTTATAAAAAAAAACATAAATATGTAAGACAAGTAAGAGAATGAAATGTTCAAAATAATAAATAAAAACTTTTTATTTACAACTTTTTAGTACAACTTTAACAATTAGGAATATTTAACAATCATTATCGACATTAAATATATACGATATTCAATATCTGTTGCGAACAAGAAACTGTCAAATTAGTTTTGCGATTCTGAAAAAGTTTTATTTTTAACGACGGCATACTTAAAAAGAATTTAGAATGTTCCTACACCTAGGATTGCTCATAAGCGTCGAGTATCTTTTGCTGTGCTCTAAAACTTATGAAAGCTGGCGGGCTGTTACTGGCAGTCAATTTTTATAGTGCAAAATTTTCGTGAAAAAATGGCAGATTCTCAATAAATTGCCCAATATTTGCATTCGTCATTCTTGGGACTATGATGAAGAAGTATAACAATTAAGCCATACCCGACAGGCATGTTGTATTTATTTATTTTATTTTAATTGTAATTATCAAACTTCAGAAACGGATACTAAATATCAGTGGCGTGCACTGAACATGGACTATTGGTTATTCTGCTAATTACGTGGGCCCCTGTAAATACATTATGTCGATGCTAAATCTTTAGATATATTATTATACATCATTTAACGCAAATGAAAATATATATTTTCATATTTATAATATTTGATGCAAACACATTGTGGTTAATTTTAATTAATAATTTTAATTTTAATTTTTTTTTTTATCACCCTGATGGAGAAAAATGTATTTTACGAAACCCGTTAAATATTATTAACTCATAGTGGTTTTAAAAATCCTATGAGTATATATTTTTAATTTTAATTTGGATCGGTAAAACATTGAATAGGTATTACTGTTATTTTTAGTGAAAACCAATCAAATAATACAATACAATCAAAAACGCTATAAAATTGTGGCATTCTAGAATACCCAGTAAATGTACACCAAATTTTATCTTTAGGAGAACACATTCTTATTGTGAAGTTGTAATTATTCAGAACATAGGTCTGTGATATTTTAAATATATTAATTAGAAAGATATACATATAAAATCAATTTTGGATAATGCATCTTTCCCGGTTAGGAAAGAGATCCAGGTTCGAATCCCGGTGGCGCAACAACAATATTTTACGATAAAATTGATTTTATATGTATATCTTTCTAATTAATATATTTAAAACATATTTAAATTTTATCTAGTAATATTTACGAATTTTCAATTTTGGCACTTTGTAAATTCAGATGTTAAATCTGGTGCTGACAGAATTTATGACGCCGGACGAGCAGTGGCTGTCGCGAGCCCGGTGTACAATACACTCGGAGTATGATCATTATTTGACGTGACACGTGACGAGGCGGGCGATGCCCAACTACCGAATGGAGGATGAAAAAATCAATTTCTGGAGGAAAATAAGAAAATCTGTTCGCCAC
This sequence comes from Eubasilissa splendida, assembly GCA_031772225.1. Lineage (NCBI taxonomy): Eukaryota > Metazoa > Arthropoda > Insecta > Trichoptera > Phryganeidae > Eubasilissa > Eubasilissa splendida. The sequence continues at coordinate 2,270,194 of CM062854.1, read as the reverse complement.
TGACGTTGATATGAATGCTGGCGGTAGAGACATCGTATTTGAGGTCGATTTAATCTTTTCTCACTTTATCGATCTATTCATAACACATATCGGGACTGTATAAATACACATCTTAACCGACTATACTACAGCAGACAGTACTTTTGATGATGTATTTTCGAACCCATATGTTATTTAAAACTTTTCAAATTAATACATCTATCGTTCCATTATTTGAAAGCCATCTACTTTGTTTTTACGGAATCTCAAATACCTTCGAGTATATCTTTCTAATTAATACATTAAATTAGTATTTAAAATATCACAGACCGTCTGTTCTGAATAAATACAACTTCACAATAAGAATGCGTTCTCCTTAATAATATTAAAACATATATGTTAAGTACCCATTCATTTTCGTATTAGAACTATCCTTGCTCGCCAACATGGAAAAGCACTATCTGCATAGAATATCTAAAACAGTATAGTGCAGTATGTATGGCAACAATTGAAGAGTTTTCTTCGTTCACAAAACTCTCAGCAACATTGATAATTTAGTTCACATTTCACAAGGAAGGATACTTTGATAAATACATTATTATTAAATTACCTTTCGTCAAACAGAGTCTGTACGTTTTCCATCTTACGAATCGCTGTAGCAATTTGATTAAAATGTATATTCTTATAGATACAGACCTAATCAGTTATTAAGTAGAGGGATTTTCCTTTTGAGCCAGTTAATCAATGTTTTCTCTAATTCTGCGTGTACACGTTTTCTCTTCTCTCACACTGAATAAAATATATCGCATTTTGACAAAAGACGAATATCGTCCCGCAGACATGGCCGTGTAAGAACTCACCTGACAGCCACATAGGGCCGAAACGAACTGACCAATAAGCAGATACTAATACATCGTGACGGAGTCCTAACAGCTAGCCGACCACTTCTCAACAGACTGTTCTTTCGTTAACATCTCAAGTGAGCCAATCCGATGTTCAACTTCATCATTCAAATCGTTCCGCACGCCAACTTGCTCCTAGACACAGCATAAATACTCACACGAACATTCATATACACCGCGACGTGCACCAACACGCGTGAGACTAGAAAAGAGTTAAGGGTCAGTCACACCGTGAACAAAACCTTATCATACGATCACACAATTGAGATCCACACGAGTCGAGCATCGTCTACAATCACAAACCCTACATAAACATAAAGTAAAAATAATGTACTCATCGGGCAGAGACTCAGCAAACGAAACAGTTTTGTAACTTTATCCAGCCTCCGACGATTGTAACCATTTGAATCTTGTTTTGACGCTGATTGATTCCATCGTCAGCTGTCTGCTGTCAGCTGTCCGCTGTCCGCGGCTCATCGCCGACCGCCAATCTAATTTCACGAACCGTCTGCGGTGGAATGGCTTAAAAGATAAGTGTTCATTTCGCTGCCAAAACACTAAAATTCGGTGTCTTACACATCGCTGCCATTACAGTAAAATAAGTAATCATAAGTAATCATCAATAAGTAATCATATTATTATGCTAGACGCGGTCATATTCAGAGACACGTTTTTCATCTGTACGGCGTAAAATTCTAATATTACGCATTTTCCAAAATAGCACAACATTTAGCACCTTTCTTCAAGATGTCCATCACGTGCTGCCTATATTGAAGTAAGTAGACATTCTGAGTATAAACAATATATATGTATACAACATATCATAATATGATAGATTTCGATAGAAATAACTACTACGTATTGCAAAGATGTTGGAAGTCGGATCATAAAACCAGCCAACATCTTAAAAAATTTAATGGAACTTTTTCGACAACGGCAACCTCAAAACTATCGTAAAAAGATGTTCATATGTGTTGTGCGATTGTTCAAAATTTTAAAAACTTTGTTATTTTTATTTGTTAACTATGTTTTATTTACCACTTATTGAATTAAATACATCTACCGGTTTCGAAAAATATCATTTTCTTCTTCAGGATGTCAATACTAATCAAAAACATATGTTATTGTTTCTTTAACAGAATCTATTTAAAAAAAAACAATAATTATTAAAAAAAAAAAAATTAAATTAAAACTCAAATTGTTACTTGATGATATAAAATTACTAAGTATATTCTTATTGGTCACCACAAGTCAAAGAGCATTTAAGATTTTTAAATAGTAATGGTTTTTCAGAATTTTCCAATAATTTATTAGAAAAAAAAACATTATTTTGATAAAAATTAGAGTTTGTCTGTTTTACATATAAACAATTTTTGTCTTAATTTGAATAATTTTGAATCATTAGAAAAAAATTAAACATAAAATTAACCAAAATATTATAAATAACCAACTCAATTTAACCATTAAGTCAATTTCCACATCTTTCTAATGATAATTCGTAACAATTTAAGTTAGGTACTGAATTTATTTTTAAATAGATTTTTAAAAACAGTACAACAATTTGACATGTATGCTTATAGTTAATTTGATATCCTGATGAAGGAAATGGTGTTTTCCGAAACCGATTGGTGTATTAAATATGACTCATTAAATGGTTAAAAACAAAGTTTTAAATAACCATTTTTTTTAAATACATTAAAATAAATAGTTGCTAAATACTAAGTGATACCATTTTGGAAAAAGATTACATCTAAAACCTAATCTCCAATCCTAAGAATGACCGCTTTCAATATTGTTTACAACACAAACCCGCTTGTTAGATTTGCAGCCACGTCACACGATATCGGGTTTGTTTCATCTATTGAATTGTGGTTATTGGTTGGGATGCACAACTCTTATTTTGATGGTGCTAGTATAATTTTTTCAATACATTCTGTTAATACTTTCCCATAATTGCCAGACTCCGCGCCAATTCAGCAAATGCGCAAGTCATTATTTCAATTGTTAATCGTACGTGATACGATAATAACCACACGGTGTTTTAAACATAGATCAGAAACGGATCACGTACGAAAAATATTCAAAAACCAGACAATTTAGGTGTAAATTGTCTGGTATTTATGTTTGTTGATTATGGATAATAATTAAACAGATAAAATAAAATAAATAAAGGTACGACGTTATTTTAAATAATTTTGCTTTCAAAACTACACGTAAAATATTTGTATTTAGTGCGATATTATAATATTTATACACATAAATATATACCCGAATGCCTGTGTGTCCGATCGTAACCAAATTTTGCATAATTGTTCTGTAGGACCCTAGTTAAAACATAGGCACCCTCCTCCCTTGTCCTGGCCACCTCACACCCTTCCTGACGATATAAATGTGTATTATATTAAACGCCATCCAAATTTTGTTCAGTTGCTCTCTAGGATCCTGAAGGAAACATAGTCATCTCATCCAACTCCCCCAGACATCACACCACCAAAGGCACTCTCATTCCTCCACCTAAATCTCTATTTCGCCAATTTCAAATTAAATTTTGTTTTATAACTTTTGCGCATATTTTCAACTAATATTATTGAAGCAAACATCGTACCGAGTAATTAAATAATATTTTTGTTTATACGTGTCACATCAATATTCTTACTATTTTCAAACTAAGCTAAACGCTTGTACTGTGAAAATAAGACTAAGTTGCTGGTCTCCTGGAACGAGGCGCGAACCTCCGACCGACTAGATCACTAGGCCAACTTATACTCAATATAATATTATAAACGACCAAAATTAGTAAGTCAGACAATATGAAACGCTAAAAGATTTTTAACTGAAACATATTTTTTTGGTGACGATCTCTAAAATACCTACCGAGTTTCCAAAATTTATTTAAAGTGGAAGCTTAATCTACAGCCTTGAACCCTTCTTAAGACGAGCGCGCTACGTTAATCCTGATTTCTTAAAAAAAAAGTTTTTTTACTGTGCATTGGAAAACATTATTTCGTACGTTTTTACTTTGTGTGTCGAATATATGTCAAACTTTTTAGAAAACAAGAATGGGACAGGACTAAGAAGGGAAACAACAGACTAGAATTGTCAGAAAAAGAAGAATATTAAAAAGGAGAAAAGGCTCAAGTCATGATGATGTTTTGCACATGTACATGTAACTTTTGGGGTTAAAACATCCTTTGTATTACAAAAATTGTACCATGTAAGAAAAACAGTCAAAACTCTCTCGAATACAAAAGTAATCTTCAACTTTTAGGTCTGAGTATTATTATGTAGCCATGTTCATAATTTCCGAGCATTTTGTGCGTACAAGTATGATGAACCCTCATGGGCGAAGCGCGGAAACAGAATGATTTGCGAATTCCTTATAATGGATTAGCCTTTTCATATACGGAAAGTGAAATAAATTGAAAACGCTGACGGAGTTGATAAAAGCGATTAATACTGGATCGCTCAGTCGGTTATTATCCGCGGAATCTGGTCGCCCAATATGCGTGGGTACTATGCTACTTTGTTACTGGTTTCGTTCCAATTAATGACCCTTATATTGTAAGTTATTAATTGATAATGTTACCACGAAATATGTACAAGTTTTGGAATGCTTTTGATAATTTATCCGCTCATCGGGGTGTTTAGAAAGTTTACTATTGAATGGCAACATTGTTATTGACAGCTGAAATCTTCCTTAGGAGATTCGATAATGTAAAATGATCATAATAATACAAGAACCCTTACAAATGACAATTTTCTGCTATGTAGAGTATTGTTTATCATCACTTATAACAAAGGAATTATTAACGTTTTATTGTGGGACAAAAGCAATATCGTTGTGATATTTTTTAAATTAGCAAAATTAACTTTGCTGTTAAAATTCATTATTTTTATTTTTGTTTTATTAACCACTTATTATGTTAATAACTAATCAAAACATATGTAATTGTTTCTTTAACAGAATCTATTTTTAAAAAACAATAATTATTTAAAAAATTAATTTAGTACCTTACTCAAATTGTTACTTGATGATACAGAGTTACTAGAATAATTTATTAAGAAAAAAAATTTGAATTTTTGTAGTTAAATTTAGATGGTTGTTTATAATTTTATGATTAGTTTTACACGCTTTATTTATCTCCAACGATTCTAAATTTTTTTATTTATGACCATTTATCAAAACCATGATCATTTTCTATCAAATGATTAGCTAATTCTGAAAACCCACTACTGTTCAAACATCTCAAATGCTCCTTTACTATTATATTAAAATTTCGACCCGTTGTTTTTTAAAAATAGATTCTGTTAATGAAACAATAACATGTTTTTGATTATTTAGGAGAACACATTCTTATTGTGAAGTTGTAATTATTCAGAACATAGGTCTGTGATATTTTAAATATGAATTAAATATATTAATTATAAAGATATACATATAAAATCAATTTTATCGAAAAATATTGTTGTTGCGCCACCGGGATTCGAACCTGGATCTCTTTCCTAACCGGGGAAGGTGCTTTATCCAACTAAGCTACAGCGACATTATTTTTAGCGACAATTTTCGACCCTATATGTTACCTTTTTGATATTAATACATTTAATCGTTCCATCATTTTTTTGATTAGTTATTGACATTCTGAAGAAGAAAATAATATTTTTCGAAACCGGTAGATGCATTTTAACTCAATAAGTGGTTAATAAAACAAAGTTAAAAATAAAAAATATATCGTTGGGCTAATGACTAGTAAGCCTTAGTCTAATATAGTTTCAATTAACTTATATATTTAAAATTAAATTTATACGTAATCCTTATTTAATTAACTAAACTGTATACGTATGTCTTATTCCACTTCTCGGGTATTGCAATAATAATATAATTTTTTAATGAAAATTATAAAGAACTACAGAATATAAGTTAATTTGTCAAAAACGTAATTGCTTGATGTAGCAAAATTGGTTAACGCGTATCCCCGGATAGAAAAAGTCCAGGTTCAACTCTCGATAGCATCCAAATATTTTTTCTGTATATCAGAAAGACATACAAAAAACTATTAAAGAAGATTAATTTAATTATTTATCAAAATTTGTGGTATAAAATATGTAGTATAAGTCGCTATTTAAGTTTTTATAAAAAACTAAATATTTTTCACTATGTATAAGTTATTATAATAAGTATTTCTAGACAGCAAAGATATACAGGTGATGTTCAATGCTATGTAGGTACTTCAACTCCAAGATTTTCACAAAATGGAATAGTCTACAAATACCTATTTAATAATAAAAATCTTTATACATCGTACGAAAGAGAAGAATGTAGTGATTTAACATGTTGCGTTCATAAATATTTAAGAGACTGACCCGCTCACGAACTGCCAGAACTTATTGATTTGCTCCGAAACCCTCTAGCGACGTAGAAGACACGATTGAATTTATTATACCTTCTAGGTTCATTTCTGAACAGTTTACGGTAGGTTATGTGGATGCTTTAGTTCTTCCTATTGACTGACCACTGACAAGCTAAGAGCGGTACAGCGGAACCAATTGACCGATTGCTAAAGTGGATTACCTGAAAAAATTAAACCTTTCGTCAAACCTCGCATTTCCTCTAAAAAACATCTTCTCGTCGAATTTGATAACGCATTCGAAATGGCCTCAACGAGGTTGTGTTTGAGAAGGGTTAAAATCATTTACCCTTAATAATAGCTCCAAACAGCCATTAAAAGTAGGTCGGGAGGGTTCGGGGCTGTATAGTTAAAAACTTGAATATTTCTCCGACGACTTTATTGGGCGCTAAATGGATAAAATTCTTGCCAAAATGGCGGACTTTGTCTCGAGTTTTAAAGTCGTTAATAAGTTTATCTTGGCAAACCCCGCCATTGTTTTAAAAACCTCTTTTATGTACACAATTATTTAGGTTTTTCTTATAAATTTAATCAAGATTTTAATTGACTTCTTCGTGTTACCGCAGATTTATTGTCAGGTAACTCATTTATTTGCGTACTTAACTTTACTCGTAAATTTGATTAAATTAATTGTTAATTTTTTTTATTTCTTATTTTTAATGTAATTTTTTTTATTATCGGTGTCTTTAAAGTTAAAACTAATCAAATTACTGTTTGCTTTAATAATAAATGTATATTTCCAATACAGTAAATCAATAAATACACTTCGATCATAAATATTGGCAACCAAAGCATTACTAGTTATTTAAATCTTTCGCAGCTGGCTACTGACAGAAATCAAAATATTTTACTCAAATAATTTAATTATCTTAAAGTAAACTAAAGTGCCGAAAATTATAAAATATACCGCACGTTCTAACAGACACGAAACTTCTTTACAAAATGATCTACAATAGATTTGGCATGGAAGGAAGTTCTGCATGTGTAAGGATCAAGGGACCATTCGAACCATGGTTTGATATAACAAAATATGTTTGTGAAGTGTTTCCATGGTTGTTCAACTTGTATATGGATAATTGTGTGAAAGATTTTGAATGAATACCGATGATGCAGTATTAATAGCGAATAGTGGAGAAGAATTACAGAGTGTAGTGAGTAGGATGTACGATGTAGGCAAGGAAAAAAACTTTATTAAGAATGTCAACAAGTCTAAAGTGATGGTATTCTAAAAGAATGAAAGTAAGACAACTTGTAGGTAATGAATGTTTGGCACAAGAAGATGTATTTGGGAAGTATGTTTGATAGAAACGGAAAGATATCAAAAGGAAGGTGAAGGGAATAAAGTGAACTGGCCTTTGAATGCAATAATTTTTAATGGGAACTTGTCAACTGAGGCAAGATTAGCGGTGCACAATGGAGTCCTGGTTCTGACACTGATTGTTGCCTGGAGTTGGCAGAAAAGGATGAAAGTATACTGAATGCAGTGGAAATGAGATCACGTATATGTGGCAAATCCATTTATAAGTAAAGAATTAAAAAAATAATAGAGAATATCAAGTTGTTCTTAGCATAGTGAATAGAATTAAAAAATACTTTAGCTTAATTGGTTTGATCATATTGAACGAATGAGTGGGGAAAGGATGGCCAGAAATATACTGGAAGATGGTCCTGTTGGAAGTCTCAATAAAATAGACAAGCTTACATGAAAATATGTACGTGTGGAAGAGGCGAAAATTATGTGTCAGAGCAGAAGAGTGTGGCGCTCTATCTTCTCTGCCTACCTTAAAATTTGATATAATAAAAGCCTCTAAATTCTTTCGAAGTCTTCACGATTTTTTTTCTTACACGATTTCTTCTAGTATTATATCTATTGTATGTTTTCTCAGCCAAATACGAGTTAATTTTTTTTTTTCCGTAGACCATTTCTTCTGCCTAAATTATCAATAAGTGTTGACGTGTAATAACGTAATAGTTTGTCATTCAAATATGTGTTATATATATATATAGTCACCACAAGATATAAAAAAAAATATTTATGATATTAAATACATGATTCCATTAACAAGGGAAGTCATTTTGTGTAACTGTAGAATAAATAGAATAAAATGAATATTAATATACGCAATAAGTGGTCCCGGATCGTGTCAGGTCAAAGGCCAGCATGAAATGGCTAAGGAGGAGAACAGGAGGGCCGAGAAATGACCTTTATGACTGAGTCTGATTTCTTTCTACACCTTGCATACTAAGGCGCAATTAATATGGAATATTTTGGTGGAGTATTTATTCTGTATGAATACAACATCTAGTGATAATACAGCCAATCGTATTTTAATAAAATCAATATTACCAGCATAACCTAAGTTCATGCCTAGTGCACGCCACTGTAAATAATACAATAATTATAACTTTGTTTGATTTCAATACAATGTATGAGTTAATATATAATAACAACAAGAGAGATGTGCACCTCCAAATAAGAAAGATCTTGAATTATGGAGGAATATATGTATTAATATAATATACCATTCATCATTTTATTCCTTGGTTAATTTTATTTGTACTTTTAAAATTAGCAATATTAACTTTGTGGTTAAAATTAATATTTTTATTAAGTATCTTTATTTTATTAACCACTTAATTGAGTTTAAATACATCTACCGGTTTCGAAAAATACCATTTTCTTCTTCGGGATGTCATAAATAACTAAAACATATATTACTGTTTTTTACCAGAATTTATTTTTAGGCAGATGTATTTAAACTCAATTAAGTGGTTAATAAAACAAAGATATTAAATAAAAATATATAATTTTATTTGTACATCTTGCTCTTATTGTAGTGAGGAGGATTTGCAATACAACAGGTACTTCTTTAGTAACAGCCCTGAGATCAGAGAAAAGTGGAGAGGCATAGTCAAGAGGGTGGACTTCATGGAGATTAACACCCTCCGTCAAGAGAGGACAGACGTGGATGATGAAGGACATCATCCACGTCTCGAAATCAATATATTTATCAAGGTATCAATTTTTTTAACAATCTCCCCATCACAATTAGAAAAATTACGGACTATCATAAATTTGTAACTGAAGTAAAAAAAAAAATGTACACAGACTAACTGAAACATAAATTAACTCGAATATACTCCTTCTCTATACACGAGTCTTACTCTCATAGAGAAGAAACAAATGTTAATATATATATATATCCACTGATTATTGAAATTTTATTATATTTTAATATTAATAAAAAATATAAATAAATGTTATACTAAAATCGCAGTAGAATTTGAATATACGTAGTAAAGTAGCTCACCTCCTTGGCGGTCGTACGCGTTGATGCATTCCGAGGTCTGGAACTGGCTAACGAGCGCCGTCTTGCCAACCCCCGGCGCTCCCATAACGGCCACGCGGTAGGCGGGGCCCCGGCCCCGGGGCCCGGGAGCCGCGGCCTCCTCCTCGGGGCCCGGCGCCGGCGGGGCCCCCGGGGACAGGGGCGCCAGGCTGTTGGAGCGCGAGCGCCGGCGGCGGAACGAGTCTCCGCGGTTCACTATGCCTAGAAGGAGAAACAATATTTATTACATACTTTGATTTAACTTCTATTTCGCTGCGAATTCTTTGCACTTTCATTTTATTACGTAAAAATTGAAAGACGTACAAAATATATTTTTTCTTCATTTTCTTATTTATTTTTACGCCCATGGAAGCTTTATAAAATGTAAATATTTAAATAGTTTATATTTTTTATTAGAAGATATAATACATTTTATATAAACATAATTATAATTAAAATTATTAAGAGAACACATTCCTATTGTGAAGTTGTAATTATTCAGAACGTAGGTCTGTGATATGTTAAATATGAATTAAATATATTAATTAGAAAGATACACATATAAAATCAAGGTATATGGCTCTTTCAAATAATGGAACGATTAAATGTATTAATATCAAAAAGGTAACATATAGGTTCGAAAATTGTCGCTGTAGCATAGTTGGATAATGCACCTTCCCCGGTTAGGAAAAAGATCCAGGTTCGAATCCCGGTGGCGCAACAACAATATTTTTCGAAAAAATTGATTTTATATGTATATCTTTCTAATTAATATATTTAATTCATATTTATAATCATAATTATATACATTTTTTTTCTTCTCTATGAGAGATGGAGACTCGAGTATAGAGGAGTAAGAGGAGTATAGTATGGATGAAAAAAATGAACGTGTCTGTTAGTCTGTATACATATTTTTTGATTTTAGATACAAATTTATAAATCTGTTATTTTTTTTTTCTATTTTTTTCTCTAAATCTTGTAGTTCGGAAATATGTAGGCAGTTTTCCTTATTTTGTTTGTAAGATTAATAATATTCTCTTTCTATTTGAGTTTGTTATCTATTATGATCCCCAGGTACATAATACATTATTTTTCTTCAATTAATGAACATTGGTCACAATAGTCTTCTGGAGTACAGGCTTTGTGGTGTGAATTTTAATATTAATGTCAGTGTTATCTTTCTGTTGAATAGCAAATCGTAGAAAGTATGTTTTATCAGTATTAATTGATAGTAGGTTTTCATTCATTAACATCCTCATTTACAGATGTATTAACGTCAGTTCAAGTTTTTTCATTAATAATTAGTACTGTATCGTACGCATACCATGTCATTTAAGTTTAAATACATCATTAGAGTACAAAATAAAAATACCGTGCATTGTGGTATTTCAAAATCAGCGGTTTCAGATGTGCTATTGTGTGTATACCATATTTATGTACGTTTTGAAAAGAGGTATTTTTATACTGACAATTTTTTGCCATTTTCCATTTCGAGAATTTCTCCGGATATCGAGTATTTTTAACCACTTTCCATTTAGAGAATTTCTCCGGATATCGAATTTTTTGATGATTTAAATATGAACGGTGTTAAGATTGAATCTCGCCAAAAACTCGTCACATTATTTTTGTGTAACACGGACGTATTTCTATTTAATGATGTTACATATTTCCTAGAATTACACCGGTACTTACGGTGTCCGTTGGCACGACATTACGGAGAGTACTTACTTAATTTAGACTACACACGCTGGAAGACTGTTAGACAATAATTTAATAGGAGAGATTTCAATAATATTTAGGAAGCCTGTAATACTGAAAATCTAAGATAAATGTGTTGCTTGAATAATACTAGTAATATTTAAAATCAATGAATTTGATCCCATATTATATCTAACGGGAATTAGTCAACCGAGGCAGGACTAGCAGTGTACAATGGAGTCCTGGTACTGACACTGATGTATTGAAGTGAGGAACGAAAGTAGACCGAATGCGGTGGAAATGAGATAACTTGGGCGTATATGTGGTAAAACTATTTATGAAGTAAAGAATGTAAAGCTGATGTTAGTATAATGAGTAAAATTAGGAAAGGATCACTTAGGTGGCTTTATCATATGGAACGGATGAATGAGGAGAGAATACTAAGAAAGATATATGACGCAAGTGTTGATGGCACCAGAAATAGAGGTCATCCGCGGAATACTTGGCACGACCAGACAAACCAGATAATGGAGGATGGTTCTGTTACTCATCAATCGGCGACCTTGTATGAGAAGATGTATAAATGTGGATGAGGCGAGAATTGTGTGTCAGGATAGAGAGGAGTGTGGTGCTCTATTCTCTCTGCCTACCCCCGCGGAAAAACAGCGTGATGTTAGTCAGTCAGTTAGTTAATTGATCACAGGTACAATGTACTTATATATAAATTTCTACATGCTGAATATGGTTATGGAGGGTTAGTTTTTTGTATGTTTAACAATGATCAAATAACTACATATTATGTGTGTCGCCAGATTAAGGTGTTTTAATTGCGTTGTAGCCAAATAAAATGCGGATTCTGTTGCGGTGTACGTGTGTCGATCAGAAGGTTGGAGAACTGGGGACCTATATCTCCCAGTTCTCCACTATGTTCAAGTGATCGGAGAGTGTGAGGCATGTGTGCGATGGCGAACGAGAGCAAGTCAAGAAGAGATACTACCTACGGTTGGCACTAGATTTATTCAATACCTATTAAGCTTAGTTATTTAGAGATATGATAATCTGCTAAACGTCAACTCCCACTAAAACCGACCCACGACTGAATAATGGTAACTATTATAAACTTGCGTTATTGTAGTTTAAAGCCTTCATATGCCCCCATCTCGCAAACAAAATATAAACAGGAATTTTTTAAACGTTAACTATAATTGTCTACAAAGTCTGAATGTTAAAGTTGGACCTACCCAAGTTGCACTGTTGCCAAGTTGTCAGGTTGCAGGAATTCATTGATTACTTAACCAAGTTAACTCGCCCCGAGTACATGTAAAGCTCTTAACCCTCCGGCAACTGATTATATTCCAAACTATATGCAGAACTTACATTTATAATTAACTAGAACATACTTCGCGTATTTATGCATATCAATAGTACAGTCAGAAGCGTGCAGTGCATACAAGTAAAAAAGGTGTGCATAACTAAAAATTCTGGGAAACAAATATAAATTTAAAAATTGTATTAACATTAACGAAAACATTATTTTGCAATTAGTGCCATCTGTGTACCAGTAGAAACTGTAATTACCTAGTTCTAAAAATTCACCGCTGTACTCATGGCGCTCTTTTTTTATTCCCCGCATCGTGCTATTTACATTACTCAGTTCTGTCTTTAAGTTAGTGAATTACTCAAGTCATATAAATGGTTATTTACTGAAATGAAAATTCATTTCGGTTGATCCGTTTTGTATGGAGTCGCTACCTATGCGATTTTTTAACAGAACAACATTAGAAAGGATTACAACTACGTGCAAGTCATTGAAGCGTCTACTTCCTCTTTTACTTTTTCGCAAATTTTATTATTTTACTGTTTTTAACGTTTTGATTTCATGATTGTTCTTTAAATTTGGTGCATGGATTTGAATTGGCAATTGGTAGAATTATTTCCTACGTTAACCTTTAATAGAAATAATTATTTCCTTTAGTAATTACGCGAAGGATTTTCAAACAATAAATTAATCATGTCCAGTCATAAAAAGTTAAAAACCTCCATACATTTTTTTAATATGGGCAAGAAGGTATTATTTTACGATAAAACTTATATTTTAAAAACACTATTAATAGTACTCTAAAATTACAAATAAATACCTGGCTGGGTCGTATAAACGACGGATTTATTTTGTCTAAAGACATTGGTTAAACGAAAGTACATTTATTATATATGATTGTATAATGTCATTGGTAACAGCATAACCTAAATCTATGCCTACTGCACCCCACTGAGTACAGTGTAGTGAAACACTATTAATTATCAAAGGTTCTCATTTCCAATTACTTATTTTGCTTCAAGCTGTTATAATTATTTATTACGTGCATAATTAAGATTGTATTTATTAATGTGTTCCATTGCAAGATCAATTAACTATTTTCTTACACAATTCTCTTGAGTCGGGGGGGTTCGATAATCAAATACTCGAGGGAGGAACCGTATGGTTGACTGTGTAAGAAAATTGGTTTCATAAAATGTGATTTATTAGCTCGAAGCAAAGGAATACGTCATTTGGGAAACCTAACGTGAAGGCGGGTAACAATAAATTCTGTAACGTCATAAATTGTAATCTTAAACCGAACAGCAGTTCGACGAGAGACTTTTTTATTTCATACGCTGTAGTTAAAAGAGTACTGATCCTCAGAAATAGGCCAAAATACGTATATAGGTAATCACGCTGTAATATAATAACTTTAAATATGAATTAAATATATTAATTATAAAGATACACATATAAAATCAATTTTATTTTAGAGTAAACTGATAGCAGACGTCTGCTATCAGTTTACTCAAAGGTATTTGAGATTCTGTAAAAATAAGGTAGATGGCTCTGTCAAATGATGGAACGATTAAATGTATTAATATCAAAAAGGTAACATATAGCGTCGAAAATTGTCGCTAAAAATAATGTCGCTGTAGCTTAGTTGGATAAAGCACCTTCCCCGGTTAGGAAAGAGATCCAGGTTCGAATCCCGATGGCGCAATAACAATATTTTTCGATAAAATTGATTTTATATGTATATCTTTATAATTAATATATTTAATTCATATTTAAAAATATCACAGACCTATGTTCTGTATAATTGCAACTTCACAATAAGAATGTGTTCTCCTAAAATATAATAACTGTTGTATATATATTGGGTTGATGGAAATATACATAACAAGGCAAGAATGTTTTGAAAATAATTTTTATGACGTATGTCAATGTCATACCTAGGTATTGTTATATTTGATGTTTAATGTCGTGTTCAAATACGAACATTTCCGACATATCCTTTTGTCTGAGTTTAAGACGTGAATTGAATATTACTACTAATATTATAATTAATTGCTTTCGAGGAATGTATCACTTGTGAGGTTTATTGACAATTACTCAGTCGCCTAGTGGCTGCCATGCAAGAGAAGCATCGAGTATTTTTTCAGCATGATAATGCTCGGTTGGGAGGTTATTACACATTCGCTATCTTCTCCTGATTTTGATATTTTCAGCTCTCTGTCCAACAATCTCCGAAGAATCTCTTTAATAACGATACTGTTCTTCAAAAGTCCCCTTGACGACTTTTTCACCTGCAAACCACTGGATATTTTCTGATGTAGAATCGAAAAACTGCCAAAACGTAACCAATGCAGGAGAAGATATTATGAATAAATTTGTTTTGTATGCATACAAACTCATGCATCAGCCTAATAAATCTTAAGTTTTTTCTAAATTTTGTAATTATATTTTAACTTTCATAATCTTTCTTAGTCAAACATACAGAACTATATATTAGTTTTTATTCAATAAATATATTTCCCACCCCTTAAAGTAGAATTTTGGTACTTTCAAACTAAGAGGAAAATTACTATCTACATCTAATTTAAAAAAATTAAAAAAACTACCCCCGTCCCCCTAAATGAAGCTCCTTCATTCTGCGTAAAGCCCGAGCAAAGTCGGGTACTTCAGCTAGTTTGATATAAAAGGCGCGCAGAAATAAATCATTGCATTTCTACAAGGAAATCAAAATCATTTTACGTCACCACAATCAAGGTTTTTTCTTTTCTGATGAACATTTTTGCATCAGATCTGGATGTTTCATTCACAAATAGCCTCATAGGTATAGTCTCCGCGATCCGTAGTGAGTTTTAAAAAAATAAATAATTAATCGAACAAACTTTTTAAACTATTTTATTTTTTATTCGAACGGTTTATGTAATGTTTTCTCGCCAAGAATCATAAACGGCTGTAGAGAAGAGCAGCGATGCCCCAATAAACAAACATTTTGTTTATTCATCCGCGTGCACATTCGGGTCGGATCTGATCGCCCATATTCATGGACCTTTTTTTTATTTTTAGATACCACGGATCGATTTCCCATTCACATGAAGCGAAGTTTGTGGAACAAAATTTTTATAACTTCTCCGGGTTCTGTTTTGCGCAACCCTTAAAAAGTAATTTAGTGCAATCAATAGGTTTAGGATTGTATACAAACATTCAATTACAATGCAATAAAAAATGTATACTTTTATTTTATTTTTAAATCGTCCAAGTCAGGTTGGAAAAGATTATAATATTAGATATGAATTAAATATATTAATTATAAAGATATACATATAAAATCAATTTTATCGAAAAATATTGTTGTTACGCCACCGGGATTCGAACCTGGATCTCTTTCCTAACCGGGGAAGGTGCTTTATCCAACTAAGCTACAGCGACATTATTTTTAGCGACAATTTTCGACTCTATATGTTACCTTTTTGATATTAATACATTTAATCGTTCCATCATTTGACAGAGCCATCTACCTTATTTTAACAGAATCTCAAATACTTTTGAGTAAACTGATAGCAGACGCCAGAATTATCAATTCATTTTTATTAAATTTTGGACACATTGATACAACTTTATTATTTTAGGAAATAAGAATGTGTTCTCCTAAAAAAAAAAAAAGATTATAATATTACTAGGCAATTAATTTATGTCATGTACGGATTGAGAGTAAAAACATATTTTAAATCTATTTCCCAAAAAAAGGGCGCTATTAACTGATAGTAGAATGTCACAACTGTAAAATATTCATTCGAAACTATTATTTAACATCATGTTGTACATACGCAGTGTGTGTTTAATTTTATTAATAAATATTAAATATCAAAGTGAAAATATTGCTTCTTCAATATTTGCAAAATTACTTTGTGCCTTTAAAATATTGTATTAGATAAATAAAGTTGTATCAATGTGTCCAAAATTGAATAAAAATGAATTGATAATTCTGGCGTCTGCTATCAGATTACTCAAAGGCATTTGAGATTCCGTAAAAATAAGGTAGATGACTCTTTCAAATAATGGAACGATTAAATGTATTAATATCAAAAAAGTGACATATAGGTTTGAAAATTTGTCTCTAAAAATATCGTCGCTGTAGAATAGTTGGATAATGCACCTTCTCCGGTTTGGAAAGAGATCCAGATTCGAATCCCGGTTGCGCAACAACAATATTTTTTGATAAAATTGATTTTATGTGTATATCTTTCTTATTAATATATTTAATTCATATTTAAAATAAATATTATATAATAAATTATTAGCGAAAATAATGTGCTAATGGCTATTCGAAATTTTGCAGTAGGTAATTGTTTTCAGTACAAATGATGTTCAGAGCGCTCCGAAACTTCAGACAAATCAAACAAAAAAAATGATTAATGTATAAAACAATTTTCTTTAATGGTGTTGCTAGTTTAAAATTGAGTTGTTCAACATCGTGTTTTTGAGTATATTTATCTGTTTTTTTCTGAGTAGAAAATGCAAAGAATTTATGTTAGCTTCTAACTCCCTGCTCAACGCTAGAGAGGATCCACCGAAACGAAAGGGAACACGTCTGATTGGTCGAATTGTTTATCGTCTCGCGGCGCATTTCCAGTCAAATTGCTTACTCTCGTGTAACAATCTTCACGTTTTAAATGTCACTGCTGTCGACATCTGAATTCCACTTCGATGGCTTCACATTTGATACAGCCAGCGTATGATACGATACTTGTGTATAACTATTATTATTTTCATCAAAATACAAAATAGAGCGATCGAATGTTTATCTAAGTATTTTTTAAATATAATTGCATTACAAATTAAAATATTAGGGGCCATTTCTTAAAGCAAAAGGTAAGTAATGCACTGTACACCTGGATAGATTTGAAATTTTCGAGTCGAAACAATCTCTGGATTATGCTCTCATGAGTTTCTTTGGAAACAACTCTCGGTTTACGTGGTTCATCATGTACACACCGTGTCTCGAAAATTCGCCGTCCGTCACCTTAATGTCACCTCAAATGTCAATCCATTAACCGTTAACGTTCCGCACGTCAGTTGGGTGAATCTAAATCTTCCCACCTAATACGGAATAAATGTTTGTAATTTAATATCTTGTTTGTCTGTCTTTACAGAATAAATGGTTGTAAGTATTTATGATTCTAGATAAGTTTGCTCGCTGTCGAATCGAACGTCGTTTAGATGGGTCTGAATTGTTGTCTCTTTCTACCCATCTCAAGCTAATCTCCGAGATTATCTTCAGATCAAAATCTCAACACGTGTATATGCTATTGAGATTTATCTCAAGATATCTCAGTCCGTTGACGCGGGCTATTCATTAAACATCTAAAAGTGGTATTTAAATATAGATGTAAAAAATATATAGTGTTAATAACAACATATCTTCCAAAGATGATTTTAATATATATGATACTACCATGTAAAATGATCATTTAAGCAAGTATTTACACCTACTATTCCGTATTTCGATTTTATATCATTATACTTTTTTTTAAATATTAGAAACGATCTAAAAAAAAATAGCGTACAACTTAATTTGTCAACCGCTTATTAAGCGTGGTGTAACAGCACGCGGAGGAGCGACTACAACTGCAATTAATTCATTAATAGCAGCTCAGAGAACCATTTTAAAAGTTAATTGTCTCCCGGGACGAGGCTCGAACCCCGAGCCACTTAATCACTAGCCGAGAATCTTGCCACTAGAGTCTAATGACACAAGATCAAACAAGATTAGGGGAGGGTGGAGTACCGTGATATATGGGGCACCATGATACATAGCAATTATTTAGGTGCTTCAATGTAATTCGACAAGTGCTGCCATGTGACAAACTTGTGAACTATTGTTTGATGTTTAGGTCAGTACTTGTTTATTGCTGCTGCACGGGACGAACGTGTGCGACTTTTCGATATCAAAGTAAAATTTCCTTGTCTCTTTTGTTGAGTCGTTTCAATTCAGAATTCGAATTATCTCTCAAATAATATGTTTTTAATAATGTTTCATGTTTTTTTATGTATCTGTTTCGTGGTGCCCTAGATAGGGTATCAAGCTACCCCGCCCGTGGGGTACACCTTGATACAAACTTAGAGTTTTACTTTTTATAGCAAATTTTATAAATAAATGTTTAATCTACAAGTTGCGCCAGTTACTCCTTAACCTTTACCATACCGCGATATAAAATACTCGTACGCAGCCATGCTATCAACTCGTGTTACCGTAAGAAAATTGAGTTCTATTAGCTTTTGAAATGTGAAAAAATGGTTTATGCCATAAATTTACTTTAAGTATTGAGCGTTAAATACTTAAAAAAATATATAATATTATAATTCAGAGCATTCATCAAGTTCTGTATAAGAGGTTGCATTGTATTATAATACTACCTTCCTTTTTATCTATCTACATTTAATTAGTGAGAAAGAGACACCATTATATTCGGATGTTTGTTTTTCACTGTGAAATTAATGTGCGATTTCTTTCTGTTTTGCCACAAATTGTATTTTTGTCAACGTATAATTTTACAATGGAATGAATTAAAAATAATTTTTTTCGTAGGATTCGCCTTACATAATTGATTTTTCGCTAGTCATTTCTAAGCGAAAATATTTTCCTTCAAATTAGCTAAAATATGAAGTGTGTGTTGCGTATATTTTTCGAAATATTACAGATTTAATAAGAGCGGTAGATCTGTATTACTGCATGGTTTGGGAAGGGTTAAATGTAACGCTCATTATTAAAAAAAAAAAATTAAAGCCTAAAATTGTATCATGGTGGTACTCCATCCTCCCCTACGTTAAAACTAATAATACATTTCATTGCGCGCGAATTAAAAGTACATATTTGAATGGTGTTTACGCTAAATCTTAACAATTATTCATTGTCCCTTGAATGTGAATATAATATTATTTCAAAGTAAAGCTTCTTCAAACCTTAACTTTCTGAAACTTGCCTCCTTTAAGGTAACATTGATTTCGTTGGCCACCGGGGCAGCACTTTGAATTTTGAAGGAGCACTTGTGACTCCAAAGGTAGTTCCAGCGCAAGTTAGCGGCGAGGCACCGCCTTCCCTGGGCCGCACATTAATATGTGCTTAATCAATTTCCAATTACATTAATGAAACTAAAACTCGCTCAAGTAAAGTAAGCATTAGATTAACTGGAGCATGTGTATGTAGCACACGAGGGCTGTCCGAAAAGTTTCCGACCTAACAAAGAAACGAGACTTCTTTTCTTCAAATTTATTTTTTATTTTTCTACATAGTCTCCTTGTAAGACTATACACTTCTCCCAGCGATGCTGCCATCCCTTTAACCCGTCCAATTAGTACTTGGAGTCTTTCTCTGCAAAATAGTTATTTACAAAGTTGATGAGCTCCTCATTTGACGAGAATCTCTGTCCTCCGAGCGCAACTTTTAGTTTAGGGAACAAAGAAAAGTCTCTTGGGGCTAGATCTGGTGAGTAAGGAGGGTCAAGCAGTTAAAACCGTAATTCGTAGATTTTCGCCTGGGCAACCGCTGAGGTGTGAGATGGCGCATTGTCTTAGTGAAACAATTTTTTTTTTCCTGCAAATGTGGCCGTTTTTCCACAACTTCTGCCTTCAGCCTGTCAAGTGATGATGCATAGTATGCTCCTGTAATGGTTTTTCCTTTTTCAAGATAATCGATTGAGACAACTCCACGGCTATCCCAGAAAACAGTCGCTATCATTTTCCCAGCCGAAGGAATAGCCTTCGCCCTTTTTAAAACCAATTCTCCCTTCGCAGTCCACTGCTTTGATTGTGTTTTTGTTTCTGGAGTATAATGGTGTATCTAAATTTCATCTACAGTAATTAATTGGCGCTAAAACTCTGATTTATTGCGCCTAAACTGTGCCAACAGAGCGTTGGAAATGTTCATTCGAACACGTTTTTTGTCCGGAGTGAGCAAACGCGGCACCCAATGTACGGCCAGCTTTCTCATGTCTAAATCTTGATTCAATATGTGACAAACACGTTCTTTGGACATATTCATAGTCTCTGCTATCTCTCCAATCTTAATTCAATGGTCGTTCAGCACCATTTGGTGAACTTGAGCGATGTTATCGTCAGTGGTTGCAGTTTTTGGCAGTCCCGAACGTTCATCGTCACCCAAGCTAGTACAGCCACGTTTAAATTCAGCTGCCCAAAATTTCTCCAGGTAAATGACGGTGCAGAGTCCCCGTACACAGCGTTCAACTCGTCTTTAATTTGTGTAGGCGTATTGCCTTTCAAAAACAAATACTTAATGACAGCTCGATACTCGATTTTTTCCATTTTCACAAAAACACTTACATCAACTCACTCAAACGATTGTCAAAATGCCTGAAATTTTGCTGAGTATTTATCAAAGCATGTGCAAACATGTTCTTAAACTTAACGTAACGTTTCTTCATGTTGAGGATGGAAATTTTTCAGACAGCCCTCGTATATACATCCTCAAGGGACTACTGAGGCTACTGAGCCTACCTCGAGAACAACCTTTTTGGACGAACTTTCTGCATCTCAATTATTTTGTATTAAAACAAATTACATGTCTCAGAAAGATACACAATAAAATATATCTATCTAATAGATATATAATTACCACTGGAACTCGAATTAGTTACAAAATAAGCTATATATTATTAGTGAATGTATAATAATTCATATAATTTTTTTTAAATTAAATAACTGTGTTCTAAAATTGTAACTTGACAACAAAAATGTGATTTGTTTTTAAATACACATTTTATTAAACTAACAGAATTTCGTTTATTTTGTCATTCTTTTATTTGGTTCACAATTTTTAGATTTTCTTATATCCATTACGCTTCCTATCTATGACTTTTTGGATGTGGCTTCAGTAGTGTCATTTGTGGCTGCAGAGTACTAATCGTATTACGTTTGGCTAATGTATTGTTATAGCATATGTCATCCTGTTATAGATAAGAAAAGCATCATGTCATCTCATGATCATATCGCGTCGCATTCTATGGTCGCAGTTTTTTCCCTATCTATGGTATAACTGATAAATATGACACGTAAGAGCACCATTTGTAGAATTCGAGAGGGAGAGCAATACATAATGCACTAACAAAAAAGCAATCGGAGATATCACAATACACTATTGTTAAAGCGATATAATAAGGGATTTAATATAGATTCTACTGAGACCATGACCGCGCAGCAGTCACCGATGGCTGCGCATCTGCCAGTCACCTTATAAATATCCTAGCGTGTGTACCTGTATAAAAATACTGACTTATCGTTATTAACATATTACTGTATCGCAGTAGGTAATATATTATAATAAGATGTGTTTACATCTTCAATATTGAGCTGGAAGAGACGGAACAAACTAATCGCCAGTCACGCAGTTAGACAAACCGCTGCCTCGGTGTGCGCGCGTTTAATCGTTTATTGGCATCGCCACTCGCCACATATGCCGAGCGGTTGTGCTGTACTTACGGTATGGCGTCTAATTTCAGATTGATTTAGAATTTCGATGAAATGGCGTTTAGCGCCGGTCGCCGTGCGGTTTCGTGAGCCACAAATAGAAACATCACTCCGTTCACGTAATCACAAGAATTTATTGTTACAATAATATATACACAAATATGAAACAGCAGTATGACCACTACCAATATAACTTTTTACTAATTTTGTACTACTTCGTACGCACATCTGATTAGTATTGTTTTAATCACAACTACAATTTCCGTTCAGGTCAATTATTAACGATATTACGGATACAGATCATACAAATATACCTAAATATTGATTATTCACATATCGCACACCTAGATCAAAACTAAGACAATTCAAAAAGTCATTTTTCTTAATTTTTTGTAATATTTTAGGTCATAAATGTATCTTAACCCTTCCCAAACCATGCAGTAACACAGGTCTACCATTATAATTAAATCTGTAATATTTCTGTAAATACATGCAACATAAAATTCATATTTTTTGATGATCCTAAAGAAAATATTAGCGCTTAGGAATAACTAGTGAAAAACCAATTATGAAAAGGGAATCGTATAAAAACAATTATTTTTTTCATTCAATCCTTTGTAAAATTAATACGTTGGTAAAAAAACCATTTGTCATATGAAAGACAGAGATCACACATTATTTTCAAAGTGAAAAGGACAACAAACATACAAATATAATTATCTCTTTCTCACTCATTAAATGAAGAGAGATAAGAAGGAAGGACACATTATATAGGACTTAATTAATGCTCTAAATTACGTAATTAATCATTTTTTCAGAATTGAAAGCTCAATATTTAGAGTAAATTCGTTCTATTAAAGCCATTTAAGCTAATAAAAACGTTTTTTCTAACTGTCATTTACGGTAACACGAGTTGACAGCGTGGCTGCGTTCGGGTATTTTATATCATGGTATGGTAAAGGTTAAAACGACACTACGTGAGAACTGGGGCTAAGTTAGTTGCGCATGTGACAAGAGTATCCGAATACGATAATAAGTCAACATTATGTTTTTTTGTTTCTTTGAATGTTTGTGAATGTTTAATTTAAATTTACTCATATATTATGTTTGTTTTTAACTCTATTCTATTTTTAATTAGTTGATATACTATATATAATGTATATATTGATGCACTATATATAATGTGACTGAAAAACATCTAATGGTAATAGAAAGGTCGCGAGTGGCAACTCTGTTTTTCTCGGAAAACAGATTTGTCTTTAATACTGTTCCCGTAATTTCCTTCGACAGCTGGTTTCCAGATTTCCGATTGACAATAAAGGCATATATGATACATTAACACTGCACTTACTAATTATTATACGAACTGATTTAATGGTCCGATGTTGTTGTTCTTTTGGCTGGGTAGATTTCGACCGACCGAAGTGCGCACTTCTGATGATCGGCTTATTTGGACCTATGTACTGGTCGAAGCGCGGGATGTAATTTATCCGTCTGTCGTTTACCGTTTTCTTGCATTCAACAAAAAAAGGCGGCAATACCCGCATACACACATGCGCAATATTATCACCTTGGAAACCCAATGGTGCCAATCGGAGTGACAAGGCACGTAGACAAATAGTTATACTTTTCAGATGTTTACTTTAGAGAGTTTTTCTTCATCGAGGGGTTATTACATCGCACGCAGTTTTAATTCATCGTGGTTAGGTTACACTAAAGATCGCCCGATCGCACCGGGCCAGACATGTCCACGGAGGTCGGTACCGCCACCAACTTATGCCCCAACCCCAAGGGATGATACGAGAACACTCGCCGTTCACGACTGGAATACTGATGGACGACAATAGTTGAAACTTACACTCGAGATGGAAAAACTCAAAATTTTTATTTTCATATAATTTTTGTTATTGGTACTAGTCGTTTCGTTCAGAACCCCTTATATATACTGGGTGGACAAAAAAAATGAGAACATTTCGTAAAATGTGATATAATTACATCAAAATTAGTTTAACTATATCAACAATAGCTTTTACTTACTTATTTATCTATATTACATTTTATTACGACAATTTCCGGTCGCCATCTTTGATTATTAATTTTTCCGTTGTTTATATTTGTTTTTTTAAATTGTTGCCCAGAATGACAAAAATCATGTAATGTATGTACAAAATTTTTGATGTTAGCCGAGACGCAATGCATGTCGTGTTGCAGAATGATTGGAATAATTTGAAGTATCACGGCATATTGAATCTGATCATTTCTATTTGAAAAACTTTTATATTTGTAAGACGGTTATAACTTATTCAACCCATATTAGTGTTTTCCGAACACGTTGATATCAAACAAGTTCAAACGAACAGCACATCAAACAAAGAATTACAAAGTTGTTTTAAATACTAATTAGAAAAATATGCATAAAAAAATAATTTTATCGAAAAATATTGTTGTTAGACCTATGTTTTGAATAATTACAACTTCACAATGTTCTCCTTAATAATATATAAGTTGTATCAAAATTTAATAAAAAGCTATTTGAGTTTCCGTAAAAATAAAGTAGATGGCTTTCAAATAATGGAACTATAGATGTATTAATTTGAAAAGTGTGACATATGGGTTCGAAAATCTGCTGTAGCATAGTCGGTTAATGCACTTTCCCCGGATTGGAAAGAGATCCAGGTTCGAATCCCGGAAGCGCAACAACAATATTTTTCGATAAAATTCATATTATATGTGTATATTTCTAATTAATACATTTAATTAGTATTTAAAATATTCTGAATAATTGCAACTTCACAATAAGAATGTGTTCTGTTAATAAAGTAGTTTTATTTTACCCTGGTAAAACAGTAGTTGTTCTGAAACAGTTGGTATTAAAAATTCACGTTGCAGATATACGAGTAGAATGATACCGAATGGTGGTCAAACACCGTAATCTTCAACTCGTGAGAGGTCATTGTTTGACCGTCATCAGGATTCGTAATAAACCGGGGCAAACCGCTTCGTGAGATTCTCGCAAATATATCTCAAGCTCTTAATATTTCTGTTTCAATTACAGTTTCCGTTCATTATTGTTACGTACTTTCGTGATCAGTGATCAGTAATGAATACCTCGCGGAAGATTGTTGGTAGTCCAATAAGAATCTGGAGTTATAATGTTTATTACAATAGTAATACTGTTTATGGTACAATCTATACATACATACGCGCGTAATCATTTTAAGCCCGCCACACACACACATACATCTACAACCGGCGGTGCTGGCGCACTGACACACACACATTCGCACAATCTCAAGTACATCACAATTATTTTGAATTCAAATGGTTTAGTAATAACTTTATGCAGTGCAATAGAATTAACTAGTTCAGAATTAATTTTAGTTACCTTAATCGATCCACCTAAGAAAAGGCAAATTAGTTTTAAATCTTTATGTAACATGTACGATTAAGATGAATCTAGAATTGAATATATGTGTCAATATTGAACAATCATATTTAAATATTAATATTTAACCTCAATTCAATTAAAAATATTCAAATTAAATGCTCCACGTTATGAAAGCGAAGGTAAAAATGGAGTCAGTAATACAAAAGTATGCTTATTATATTTTATTCTGTTAGATCTTCATGTTTCTACAAATTCCAAACATATTTTACGAATAAGACAAAGAATAAACGAGACTGAAAGACGAATTGTAGAAACTCCGAGCTTTCAATTTAAATTTTTACGCCTTCTGATTGGACTCTGTTTGCTGTGCTTAAACAAGAGACTATCGCTGACTAGGAAAATGTCCTACGTAACATTTGATAAAGAAAGAAAAAGGCAATCTCTAGAAATGAAAACAAAAGATCAAAGAAAACAGCGGAAATTTATGCGAGAATTCCATTTGAACAACCAATCAACAGATTGAAAAGTGAAATGGTTCACCTTTTCATCACAATAGAGTCGATTCTTGTCTGTTCTTGAATGACTAATTGTCTATACTTAAATTATGAAGCCTTTTTCGTTTGACTATACATTGCACTAAACCTGATTAATCTTAGTTATTAAATTATATTATTCCTTAAATTATATTAACTAGTCCTCCCGAATGCCCGAGTTCGGACCTGTGAGACAGCCCCTTCATACCAACCCTTACCCCCGGTCCCCCTAAAACAACCATCGTTCCCCCCATGCCCCGTTCCATCTACATACCTACGCTAACTTTCTCGGAAACCGTCCAAGCCCCAAAACCCACTTGGGCCCAATGTAACAGTGACCACCCAACTGCACCAACCCATAGAGCCCAACACAGTTTTACACCGAGCCAACCAGCTCGCCCAGCCTAAACACACATCCCTACTCTATGACTCCCCAAAAACCACACATCCAAACACGCCTAGACCCGAGGTCTCTCCTCTTAAAGCGAAGTAAGTCAAATGGCGACCGGCGGATTGGACGCCATGTGCAAATTTCTAGGGCAATACTGCCGTCACCAGAAAACGCGCATTTGATTAACGACTAAAACCACCATGACTACCTTCTAGCCCCCGCGCCAGAATGTGAAAACCCCCCCCTCACCTCCATTCCAGATACATACACATATACCCGCGCGCCAACCAAGACCATACCCAACCCAGACACACACCCACACACCCCGCCCAGCCCCACCTCCCAACTCCACCCCCCCACAACTAACCCCCATCACTATTTACATTATTGATCCGAACAAGCACCCCCTGCCCGACAATTCCGCGCAATCCTCCGGGGACGCGTCCCGTTGAAAATGGAAAAATACGATAATTCCGTTCGTAAATCGGAATCACCACAAGGTAGGTAAAGCGGAAACCTTGGTACAGGATGAGCGAGGTCGGTGAGAGGATAGGGATTCCAGTCGAAGGACCAGTGATCTCGGGAACCGGGATTCGGAAGGACTGCTCGCCTTACCTTGTATGTAACGGCTCCATAATCTTCGCAGTCGCCGCAGAGATCACACAAATGGCGCGCGGATGAGCCGATCTCAAATCCTAATTGAATACGGCGATATCACAAGTTCACCCACGGCACACAAACAACAAACAATACGTGATCAAAACACAATATAATCAAATACAGTGCTTGGTGCACTGGAGCTGAAAGTCGAAATCGAACAAATATCGGTCAAGTTGACGTCTACTGATGTCAAGGTCACAATTCACACTGACAAGACGAGCATGAGGAAATCTACGGATCGGAATTTGGACCGGGAAATGTGTCAATAACATGGGTCGCGACCGATTCGAAAAGACGCGCCAAAAAGATGTTTACGAATTCGGAACAATTATAAAATGCTTAACAAAAAAATTATATCTGTCAAAAATAATTGGGTTGACATAAGATGCATTTACTGTGGATTCTGTTGTTATGGTATAAAATAAATATTATTATGATTATTTAAGAATTTAGAATAAATTTTTTTAGATAAAAAAATTGACCAATGCGACACGTTTCATTTCGTCGAATCCTCTCAGGGGATAAACAGGGAGTGTTTTCAAGGTCAAGGAATGTGTATTCAAAATGGGTTTACAAGAAGTGCCTGTAATAAAATATGAATAGAATACAATCGCTTTACAATTATTGTCGGTGCCAATTTCAAATGGTGGTGACATTTTTACGGTCGTTCGTGATTGTTCCAATAGGATCTGAACATAAAGAATCGGTGACACTTTTATATGTTTATTTACAGTTTTCAAATTCGTATATACGTAAGTAACGTATAAATAAACTTAAGTAACGTAAACAAACTCAAATACACGACCTACGTCAGAGCTTTGAAAAGTCAATGAGACCGAATATTCGCTATTGGCCAATTTTTATGAGAAAACATTTGTGCAAGAGAAAATTCTGATGGATAAAATTTAGCCACGTCATCTTCTATTGCGTATCCAACAAGTTGCTTGGCCATCATGTCTCGGGATGAATAAAATGTTAGTTCGAATGTAATGATGGTGAGATATTTAATACGCCGCCAGCCATTTGAAATTTATTTGGGTTTATATTTTTATACAGTTTATTATCAATTATTTTTTCTTCATTTTATCATTTTTTTCTCTTTTGTAAAATAAACGAAATAAATCACCCGACGTGCGAGGCAGAAAAATTCGCAGCAGGGAATAAATTTATTAGTGTACTAGCTCAGGGGTCGGCAGACCAGAATAGCCAAATATTAAGTAAACAGAATCTCAACGTTTTCGTAGAGCATATTTTCATTGTAGCTATATCGACTTTAATGATGAAAAAATGAGGTGAAATCAAGATTTTTATTTAAAACTCAATTTCACAATATACCGAAGTCACAACCTTCAGTAGCCCGATGCACTACTCATAAAACAAGAAAATCTAAAAAATTAAACACTAATATAGCAGTTTTTGGACTTTGTATAATATTTTTTTTTTTGATTATGTTTGTTCGCATAAATAAGTAGAGCCAAATATAGTGAGAATGGCAAATACTAGTTGTTTTATTGTATCGTATATTGCAGACAAACTATTCCATGTATCAAATATGAATTAAATGTATTAATTAGAAAGATATACATATAAAATCAATTTTATCGAAATATATTGTTGTTGCGCCACCGTATTCGAACGTGGATCTCTTTCCTAACCGGGGAAGGTGCATTATCGAACTATGCTACAGCGACAATATTTTATATATTATATTCTGCTATCAGTAAATAAGGTAGATGACTCTTTCAAATAATGGAACGATTAAACGTATCAAACGATCAAAAAGGTAACATATAGGTTCGAAAATTGTCGCTAAAAATATTGTCGCTGTAGCATAGTTGGATAATGCACCTTTCCCGGTTAGAAAAGAGATCCAGATTCGAATCCCGGTGGTGCAACAACAACATTTTTCGATAAAATTGATTTTATATGTATATCTTTCTAATTAATATATTTTAAATATCACAGACCTATGTTCTGAATAATTACAACTTCACAATAAGAATGTGTTCTAAAAATATGAGTTGGAGTTGGAGTTGAAGAGTTGCAAATGCCTATGAAAAGAGCCGCATGCGGCTCGCGAGTCACGGTCTTCCGACTCCTGTACTAGCTGAAGTAGAGGTTTAATTTAGTTTTTTTTCGAAATCAGATGTAGACAGTAATTTTCCTCTTATTTTGAACGTCAAGTGTGCAAAATTTATCAAGTACCAGAATTCTGCTTTTAAAGATAGGAAAGGGGGATGGAGGTGATTTTTATAAATCTCATGTAGACAGTGACCGTACTCTTGTTTTTAAGGTCAAGTGTGCAAAATTTCATTAAGTTCAGAATAAAACTAGATTAGTATAAAAACAAACAAACCCACCCGCAGACACTCTTCTTTATAGATAGATAGATTGTTGTCGGTAATGTTAACCATTTTATGTCTACTACTAATACCTGCCATGAATTGTAATTTTCGTTAACTTTTGACAGCTGTTTGAATTTAGTATATTTATCATTTTTGTGAAAAGACAAAATATTCAGCTGCGCTCCCTAATTAAATATTCTTTATCAATTGCTTTACAGAGTTACAAACCTTTTTTTAGTCTACTCCATCATACACAATGGTTAAAAAATCATCTCCAGCACTGATCGCAAGAATCAGGTAGATTTCAACGTGTGTAAAAATATGTTTTTATTTTTTTCTGTAGATTAAGAATGAAAATATTTTTACTTTTTTCTCTAGAAACAGTATTAATGGAGTTACGATTTTTTTAGTTCTTGAACAGACATTTAACCATTTTGAAGCTAAATGCTGGTTAACAAACTTAGCCAAAATATCTACCAGAATAATTTTGAATAAAAGTTTAATTATAGCAGATTACATCTATGGAAGTAATCGTATCCGTTGTATTCCACATTTTTATAGTTTTTGAGTCCACATATATATATTCGAGGTTTCCTAGTCATGTTCGAAGAAAGTGCATTGAGATTTTCTGTTAAATTGCTTCACGACGCATACTAAGTAGTATTGAAATCTAACTAAAATGACAGTCGAGATTAAAAGCGTACGCGGCGCGCTCTCATGTAATACTGTAAAATGTAGGTATGTGTCTAACCGAATTGCTATAACGCTTATTGATGAGGTGCTGTGCTGTGGTGGCCCAAAAGTTGCTAGATTATTATTATTTTTTTTGTCAGATTATTAAAGCGTAATCTTTGGAAATGAAATATGGAGAAATTCACGACAGAGTAACGTATTAAAATAATCGAATTTTATCTAGAAAATCAATGATCAATTGTGCTAACGCAAATTTTGTTTTAGAAACAAAATAAGCGATTTTGGGGACAAAAAATCCAAGAATAGTCAGTAAAGGTAACGATCTGGTGTGGTGTAAGTGCGGAAAGAGTTTTCGGACCTTATTTCTTTGAAGATGAGGCAGAAAACGCACTACTAACCGTCAATGGCAAAAGGTGTCGAGAAATGCTAGAGAGTTTCGTGCGTCCTGCAGTCTAGGACACACCGGAGGTATGGTGGCAGCAAGACGGCGCCACTGCCCATACAGCTTGCCCGACAATTGAACTCTTAAGATTTTTTTTGGAAAAAGGATAATTACGCGAAACTCTGAAATCAAGTGGCCGTCACGCTCACCTGACATAACTGCTCCAGACGTCTTTCTATGCGAGTATTTGAAAGATAGAGTATACCGTAACAACCAGTTAGCAATTGAAATGCAACATCCATGAAGAAACTAAAGAAATAAACCAAGAAACATTACAACAGGTGATATAGAAAGAGCAAAATGATGATTATTTAAAGGATGTATTTTTCAAAACTAAATGTAATTTATTTCCAAGAAGTTTGTACTCTGTTTATAAAAAAATAAATGTGTATTATTAAGAAATGAAAAAGTTATTTCATGTATATTTTAGTCTATTGCAACTTTTTCTTATAGGCATATAAATAAAAATCTTTTCGTTCTAGATTAAATTCAATTGCTTATGAAAATAATATTATAATATTATTATTGTAACATTTTGGTTAGTAAAAGCTTACAATAATATTTCGACAGCTGTCTATTGTAGGCAATGTTGAACAAGTATTCTCATACGCAATACAATTTAATTTGTATGTTAAAATAAAGTATTATTAATTTCTAGAGAGCATAATATGAAAGGTAGAATGACAGTAAAAGGGTAAAACTGGAATGATAATTAATATTGAACCTTCCAGAGTGCGCAAGACTGTCCTATAAAAGAGAGATTAACGTTAATATTATTCAGAAGTAGATTTGAGCATCCCATGAAAATAGAATTAACTTGTGACGACCGGATACAGAACCTTTATCATCTTCGGGTTAACAGGAAAATACTAACAACTACTCCAAAATATACATATTTACGAAGAGGTCAGTGGATATATCTATCCGGGAGCTCTGTCTTGGAGAAGAAATAGAGGGTAGCGAGGGTGAGGGTGGTTCAAAGGGGGTGGTTCAAAAGAAAATTGGTATGGCCAAGAACCGCATACAGTTTGACTAAAGCTCTGGTATTCTCCATAGCTCTTGAAACATGGACCTTGAGAAGGAAATAAAGACTCGACATTTTGGAAATGTTCGAGTATGTGACCTGCACCGTGGACTGCGAAACGAACGCGCTGTTGAAGTAGATCAATAGACATACATCGGCTGAGAGACGAAGATATATACAATACTTCAATAATCTTACTTCAAATTCAAGTATAAAAAATATTCCAAATTCTACACAACCAGCTTTTTACACTAATAACAAATTAAAGAATTATATATTAAATAACAAAGATAAAGACGATATTTTTAAAAAATCAGGGGTCTACAAATTAATTTGCAATGATTGCAATAATTTTTATATAGGTAAAACTTGCAGATATTTTGATATTAGAATTAAGGAGCATTTGAAAAGTCTAAATAATAATAATTTTCCAATCACCTTTTGATATTAATGAGGGTTTAGAAATTATACATACAAATACAAGGTTAGATAAATTTGAAATTTTAGAAATAAGAAAAAGTGTTAATAGCAAGCTTAATATTATAAATAATCAAATCCTCTTTGCAAATAGTCACCTTTTAATTTTTTTTTCATATTAGTTCTTACTTATTCACCATTTTATAGTTTTGTATCTATGCTTGAATTTTTAATTTAAATTTACATTCCTGAAGAAGATATCATAGGTATCGAAACATGTAGAATAATGAATAAATAGTGGTTTAAACAAAGTATTTTGAATAATTATTAATATATACAATATATTGAGTGTGGCCTGCACCGTGGACTGCAAAACGAACGCGCTGTTGAAGTAGATCAGTGGACATGCTTAGGCTGAGAGACGGAGATATACGTATCGAATATGTGTTCATTATATAAGCGTGTATTTTGGGTAGTTTTAACAATGTATCACCGTCATCAGGGTCCTGGCCTCCTCCACCGGACTCTCCACTGGGCAGCTTCCCGCATATTGCTGACACGAAGAATAGACAAGTCTTTATTTACATTGTTCTGCCGTCTCATTTTGGGTTTACCTATTATTTTTCTTCCTTTATTTCAAAGGCACTAATGCACTCTATATAGCGTAGCCATCGAAGCCTTCCAAATTTTGTAACTTTTTACTCATCATATAAGTTGTAAAGTTCCTGATTACAACTACATCATGCTCCATCTTGTTGAGTTAGGTTAGTTAGGTTAGGTTAATTATCATTTTGTTGAACATTATTTTTTTTTTTTTTGGCAGCAACTTGAAATAAAATAGTTCAAATGTGGACTTTTGGAGCTTTTGCTTTCGAGCCGGATGTTTATCGTTTTCCAGGGTCTCTTGATTGTGATCGGGTTTTTTTTTTATAAATACCTGTTTCGTCATACAAATAATACATATTATATAATACATTAAAGTTACGAAATATTATTTATGTTATGAAAATAAAACCAAAGGAAATATAAATAAATAAAAGTGCACACGTATATATAAATATAAATACTTCAGTCACGGCCATTATTGTATCTGTAGCTATCTGCAGTCGTTGGCATTCTCTAGTCAGGAAAACAACTTTCCATGAGAGCGCCTCTTGCACCAGAGAGTTGGTGCTGAGCTCCAGCCGCAGTTTTACGCCCGCAACTCGAACGAATCCACGTATACGGCCTTCGGCAAACATTGTAGATGCGCTGCAATAACGCGCCAATCCAAACAGTATTCTGTATAAGTTGTTGTACTGAATTCGGAGAGACGGTTGTACATCGCTTGCTTGTATTTCGACTTCGACCAGAGCTCGCAGGTGTACATGACCTCCTTACTGCATCGGTAGAAACTTAAGAAAATTCGAAAATTAAGATTAAGAGCTTCGCTTGATTAATAAAACCATACTTGTTAAACTCCCCTTTATATGATTATTGTAAAGAAAAATACACGTTCTTCCCATGGATACATTTATGACTTGAAAATAGAGTGTTATATGCTGTCATATCGTTGGGTCGATCGGCCTGCGGTGCCAAATAAATAACGATCCTAAAGACAGTTTTCCCCGATGGAAGCAACTCGCCGTCCCTTCGGGTGACTCCGAACAGGGAACAGGGAACAGGGAAAAGGGAACGGGGAAGAAGGGACGCAAATAGAACCGATTCGTCCCAAAATAGTAGCGGAGACTTGACACGCGAAGCTCTCAGCGCCCGACGTATTCTAGACGCTTCGAATACAACTACTTTATTCATTGCGACAACCGCTTACCTGGATAACACAGATGCCATTACTGCGTTACGCGTGTGGCAAAACAGACAACCATATTCCTTTTGATTATCCTCCTGTCCTGTTCGGTATGCAGCAACCATGATTACCACAATCATACATAGTACATAATAATCCAAACATGGCATAATAATATTAAGAGTCACTTAAGTTACGGGTTACATGGCACGGCGATTCATAAATCACTTCGAGTTCAAGTCTGCATTGCCTTAACTCGTGTTAAATCTCATCAAAGACGTATCAATATTGAATAGCTTCCTATACAACGTCAAAATATAATACCGTAAATTCTTCTAATAACTTTTAGATATTTTCAACGATAAATTGCTTGTCTTTAAAATTAAACTACGCCAACTTTTTAATAACTATTAACATAAACTGTATATATTGCATCCCTTCCGAAGAAACTTCACTGGCACTATTTTTATATATCGTGTTATTATTGTACTGATTGTTTCTCTAAAAATAAAATGTCCGAGAGAAAGTTTCGGGTAAATCTCATTACCCATCTTATCGACGAAGTGTCGCTCTAAAATAGTCATGAGACGCGTCCTTTTCGACCGATAGTTCAACGCTAAGTGAGTTAAAACAAACACGCCTTGTGCACGTTGATGTTTATGAGTTCACATAATATTTATAGTCAAAATATAATTATAACTTATTAGCTTAGTGAAATAGTCATACTGGAATTTTTTTTATATTGATTGCTCAACCCCAAAATTAAGTAAAATATAAATTTGTAAGAATTTTTATTCTTTATTATTAAAAAAAACTTGATGACTGACTCGTGCCATGCGCGTCTTGTGAATGTTTTGGTCTAAGCGTGCGTTATATTAATTATTACAACGCGCGTCTCAATTTATTATTAGAAATCAGAAATCCAAATTAGCATCGGTAATAATGCGCTATTGGAACGACCGCTTTTAGATTCTCCATTAAGCAATTTGGACGAAGTTCAAAGCGTTTCGAACAGATCTGGTTGTTTACTATATTAAAATGTAATATTTTTTTAATATACGCGTCTTACATACGTGTAATCAGTTTAAGTATTTAACTTGACGATATGCTAAAGCTCTCCCTCGGTTAACCACATCACCTCTATGAAGAGATATACTATGACGCATGAATAAATCAAGAGAACTAATCACTATCAAATGAAGAAAAATTGCATACTTACAACATATCTTACAACTCGTTATGTTGGGGTAGCTAGAAAGAGGTTGTCTTGGCGGCGTGGCTCAATGTTTTATTTAAATATGGTAGTGCGTGTCCACGGCGCGCGAGTCACACCGAGAGCGGTGGTACCAAATTGATGCGCAATCGCCGCTGAATAATGAATTCAAACGTTGTCCGTTGAATTCATATAGAGAGAATATTGGATCAACTAATGTGTGGGACCTTTGTAACCTGCGACCTAGACAAGTACCCCACCACTTGACACAATAATATATTATTTCTTGGAGTGGTACACTGTGTTACATTGTTTATTTTGCTTTAATTGAGCCCACGATAGTCGCGTGGGAGAATTTATTTCATTAGCAATTTTTTGTAGCGACCTTCTTTCGAATCGGTCCGATACAAAAATTAATTAAAAATTTCTTTAATTACTCTAAATTATTAATAATGAGAACCTTTGTTCCACTTCGAAAGGTTTCCTACTTCCGCCGTTTCTCCAGTGACCGTTTTATATATTTTTTATTTACGACTGGCACCTTAAACACCTCATTGCTCTGTAAACAGAACCTTTGAAATATAATAATATGCCGGCTTCAGTTGTGAAATGAGGGGCTTCATTGTGAAAGTTAAGCTGATTTGAATCATTTCAAATGTTTAATTGCTATTTCCTTCTGTATGCTGGGGGATAATTAATGGACCGTATTCGCGAATGAAATTATACGAGCATCTCCATTCGCCTTTCTCTTTTCTTTTTATCTTGTCTCTTTTCACGCTTATTGTACGTCAAACGTCAACTATCAAATGTTCCATTCGTCCGTTGGGTGAATTTAAATCTCTCTTATGGCAGTCAAAACAGAATAAATGTTTGTAATTAAATACTAACATTCAGAATAAACAGTTGTTGCAATCTATGATTCTGAGTGACATATATGCATACGTAACGAGGCTCTTCGAATACTGTGTACAAGTCCAACCAATCTCAAGTGGTGATCTTCAATCTCATCACGTGTACTGAGACTTATCTCCATAAAAGCAGCGTCCGATGTAGATACTCGTATATTATTGCACAGTATCTTACATACATCGTATAGTAAATTGAATTTACATCGTACAGTAAATTTAAATTACGCGATACAGTAAATCTATTGGGATGAAAATATTTATTTATTCATTTTTTTAAATCTGAAAGATTTGCTCCCTTGAAATGTAGCTTGGAAAGCAGGAGAGGAAAAGATTTGTGAGCGTGACATTTACGGCTGATTTGAAAATGGCCATCTCTTCGCCGGGTGGCAGGGGAGCCGATATCTGAGTGGGTTATGACACTAAAGAGACAATGGCCGAGTTCAGTATTGAGGAACGGAATCAATGAACGATGCTCGCTGCTCGCTGCTCACAGGGCCGGATTATGGTCTAGATGGCTTAAGTACTCGCCTAGGATACCTAGACCGAAGTTTGAGGGGAGGCGCGAAATAGTAAAGTTCTGGAACATGGTGAACCTATATGTTACACTTAGATTGATGGTATAAAGTAGATGGCTTTCAAATAATGGAATACAGATGTATTTATTTTAAAAGTATAATAATTAGGTCAATTCACTGTTTTTGTACAGCATAATCGGACAATGCACGTTCCCTAGATTGGAAGAGATCCAGGTTCGATCCCGATAGCAACAACAATATTTTTCGATTAAATTAATTTTATATGTATATCTTTCTAATTAATACATTTAATTAGTATTTAAAATATCACAGACCGTTCTGTGTAATAAGAATTAAGTGTATTTATGAAGTTTTTAACTCCCCTAGATCATTCTACTACAACGCACTTACACTTGAATGTTGACACCCAAATAATAAATAGTATCGTGTTAAGATAGGATATCATATGAACAATTATTCCACAAATACTGTTAGAAATAATACTAGGTACGAGTATTTCAAATTTTCGGTTGAAGATTCTCTTGCCTAGAGCCCCAATTATCTTAATCCGGCCCTTATTACTAACCACTACTACAGAAAAATTGTCGAGATCTGAAAAGTCGAGAATTAAAATGAAGTCCATCGATTAGAGACTCTTATCATTAAGAAAACATACTCTTATTCTCTCTAGGATATTAAACACAATGTCGTGTTTGTTAAATATGTGCTAAAAAATTTAAAACACAAACAATTGTCGCCATTCATCGTAAGAAATTAAACTTTCTCGTTTCGGTTAAATAGTTTCTATATCAAATCTGGGAATAAATGTGAAAAGGAACAATGATATCCAAAGATAAAACAAATAGCAGTTTACCGGCTAGACAGTGTACAACATGAGATCCGCGGGTTCTTTTACCTTGAGCACCCACCTCATTTTATCAAGAAAAAATATAAGATTACAAGAAATAAAACAAATCCAGACTACAAATCCTCATCTCGTCGGGTTGGGCGCGAGTTCAACGTCCTTCTTGTATGGGACACCAGACGTCTTGGCATCACATCACGTTTTGGGCCGCAGCATCCAGGCCAAAATTCGTAGACGTTATTTGTTGTAGATCGTCGTGATAGAATTTGTCGCCTTCGGTGAGGCGACTACCGTCAAGGTAAATCCAAAGTTGTAATTGAAGTAAAAAACAGAGGTATGCACCAGTGGTATAAACCAGAGGCAAAGCTCAGTGGCAAGATCCAGAGGGAAACGTCTTGTTTCTCTCTAGGTTGAGTGAATCACATAAGGCTACATTTCAGTCTGACAGGTCTGGCGACGGTTTGCAAAAAAACCACAGATTTCAACCGTTTTTATAAGCTCAGACACCGAATGTG
This sequence comes from Eubasilissa splendida, assembly GCA_031772225.1. Taxonomy (NCBI): domain Eukaryota; kingdom Metazoa; phylum Arthropoda; class Insecta; order Trichoptera; family Phryganeidae; genus Eubasilissa; species Eubasilissa splendida. Next base: position 2,232,391 of record CM062854.1, on the reverse strand, counting down.
ATACCAACCTGAAGGTAACTATTTGTGAAATGTCAAGGTGCTTGACAAAAATAAGTGACGGGAAATTATATAACGTCATACTGTATAATACAGATTTGCTTATTCGTTGTTGATTTTCGTGTCAAAACGTCTTAAATCCTATATATCGGACAGGCTACTGGGTTTCATTTTCTAATTCGGCTTGAGATGCGGACCACAGTATGACAGAGGCTCAATCCATAAGTATTAGTAAGATACTGTGGACTCGGTGAAAGCGAGGAATCTGGTAACATGGCACACGATACAATAAGTTGAATATAATACACAGGCCGAGCGAAGATTGAGTATGCAAAGCTACAGACTTATCGAGTTTACCGGGAAAGGGAACCGAGAGAATCCCTAAGCGTGTACATATCTTTAGTTGTTATAATTCTTTAAACATCTGTTAATACTCAAGGGCAGATTCCTTTGAAGAGGCCCCTAAAAAAACAACATCTAAAAAAGCAATTATTTTTTAAAAATATGTACATTTTTATATTATTATTATTATTTTGATTAAATTTATTTACTGATAAATATGTATTACAGAACACGAATCCATTTATATTTTTTATAGTTTCAAAACATCCAGCATAGCATTCGAACCTGCTACCTAATATTATGATTCCAATAATACAAAAGATTTTTTTTTTTTAATGTTTAAAATATACAAAGTTGCGATTCATTACGTTATGTATATTATAATATTTCGTATCTTGTTTATTTTCTCATTATTAATTTAATTTGTTTGTAACGTTTATTTGATTTCTTTTTTTGTTTATATTTTCTAATTAAAATATGTACTAAAAAGTTACATGTATCTTCGTATTGTAAATAAATAAATATTATTTCATCAAATTCAAAAAAAAATCGCTATATCTGATCATGTCAGGTCTTTCGTAAACCTGTCGCCTGTTCTGTTCCTCTAACACTCGCCTCGTATATTTTCTTTACAATGAATGATTTGATGTTCATGTTCATTCTTCACTCATAGATTTCCCGCGCATGCGCCAAGTGACCACTTCCCACCGCATTCAGCCTATTTTCGTTCTTTATTTACCCATTTCAGGCTTCACGTCTATATCTACGAGGCGCATTTTTTAAGTACCGGATATATTTAAAAAAAAAAACAATATAATTTTTACTACGTCTTGTAGATATAATCTGATTTTCAAAGAATAAAATATAAGTGATGTTTTTGATGCTGTTCTGGGCCATTCTGTGTCAAACTTGAATTTTTATTGTTTGTTTTGTTTACGTTTAATTTTTTTTTAAAGCTATATATGCATATTTTGTGTAGATAATTATGTTTTTGTTTTTTTTTATACGAAACCAACTTTGTGAAAGCCCATAAGGGCATTAATAAATAAACACTTTATTTTCTTCGGACGCTACATACCTTAAATTATTAAAGCACTTGTCATAACGGGCCACCAATTTTTGTATACCTTCACGAGGCGCGTTTTTAATTCAGTACCGAATTTTTTTTAAAGAAACACATCATTATTATTAAAACACTTTACTTTCTTCGGAGGCTACACACCTTGAACTACTTCTCAACATAGGCACTTGTCATAACGGGGCACCAATGGGCGACGCCACCTGGGATGAAAATCATGTCTATACTCCGTCTCTTTGAGTTCATCATCGTCATAAAAACGCTTGCCCCCAAGGAACCGCTTCAGATGAAGGAAAAGATGGAAATCACTTGGCGCCAAATCAGGACAAAACATAACACATTCGGCGATGAATGTTTCGTGCATTCAAGAGTCCCAGACCGTATCTCACAGCCGGCGGGCTGATCTATTGTCTTGAACATTTAAACCACTCACTACAAGATGGCTACACTATGTGAATGTCTCTGACGAGTTAACAGATGGAGGAATTTATTGCGCATGCGCAACATCATAACCGCAGTGCTACACCGGGAATATCCGACAACGCGCCCCGTATATTGTCAAAACTCTTTGTGCCGTTGTTAAGACCTTTTCTGTTACACCTTATTCCGCTCATAAACGCTCCTTGTACATCCCACACTTTATCTTTCATCGCCACCCTCACTCTTTCTATTGATATTCGCTCATACAATTTGCCAACAGAGCCCAACAGCCCCATACAGCTTACGTACTGTATGCTGAATTATTTTACTTTGTACAGAGGCACAATAATGCTCGGTTGTCGTCGAGTAGACGTAAACGTGTAGGTATATTTTGCTCAGCAAAAAATATCTATTCGGTTAGTTTTTCTGCGCTCCTGTTTGTGTATTTGGTATTGTTTTGAAAACGGTGATCTTGTCTGTTTAAATTCAATGATGAAGTTTATTTCTCCGTAAAACGAGTTTATTTTTTGAAAAAAAATACTCGCAAGTAAGTATTAATTGTGTATATTCTGTACTTTTACACGGTTTAAAACCATTCAAAGTAAGAAAATGACAACTATACTATTAAAATCAGCAATGTTATCTTTGTGGTTAAGATTCATATTTTTATTTATTATCTTTGTTTTATTAACCACTAAAATGAGTTTAAATACATCTACCGGTTTCGAAAAATACCATTTTCTTCTTCAGGATGTCATAACTAACTAAAACATATAGTTTCTTTGACAGAATCTATTTTAAAAAATCTACTTTTAAAAAAAAAAATTTTTTTTAGTACCTAACTCAAATCATTACTTAATACAAATATACTCGAATAATTTTTAGGAAAAAATTTTAGAATGGGACTCGTAGTTAAATTTAGTTGGTTGTTTATAATTAGTTATGACATCCTGAAGAAGAAAATGGTATTTTTCGAAACCGGTAGATGTATTTAAACTCATTTTAGTGGTTAATAAAACAAAGATAATAAATAAAAATATAAAATGATAATTAATACATCATTCGTAGTATTTTCTCTTAATATTGCGTTAAAAAACAATTTAACAAATTGTTTCATTATTTTTTTTATTTCATTACAATTTTTGTTCATTACCTTATACGGAAAAAAATTTCATAGCAATTTTGATTTCTACTTCGTGTAATTCGTATTTTATTTGATGATTAACTGAGTGAAAAATTGTTCTTTTTTGATTTAATGATGTCATTTTGATAGTGAACTCTCAAATAGCCACCATAAATTCTGTTTTTTTATTTTTAAAATCTGTACATTTTTAAATTATTTGTAATTTAGAAATTGATTTTAAAGTGGCTCCCTTCATCTGCTTATTGCTTTTCTATTGTGCTTCGTTGGTTAACTTAGTTAAAGATGTCGTCACTAACTCGTCATTGCTGAATATTTCGTCAAGGTGCTCCAACCTTGGTCAGACCACAGACAAAGAAAGAAACGCGCTTCATAATATATGACTCTAATAAAATTGATAACCCAGCTGAGATCAGCTCCCTTACAGGCGCGATTGAAGTTTACAAAGAAGTTCAAAATAATCACAAGTTTCTCTCAGAGTCTATTCGAGAGCTGACTGGCCTGAGCTACGCTGCAGATGCGACGGAAACATCAGTTGGTTCATCAATAGTGAAACAAGACTTGAGGCCCTTCCTAGCCTCGAACAACAGGAGACACGACCGAGGGTGTCGTCACGGTCACTTCGGTCTCGAAAAAGTGGTGGACTGAGGACTTGCTTCGTTTGAAAGTACGGAGTTGTCAGACAGGGTTTAGCCACTGTTGATGAGCGGCTAATCCTGCAGGACTTCGTGAGGCTCGAGCGACATATGACCGAGCTATCCGTAAAGCGAAGCGATTGCAAAGTGACTAGCCTTGGTCATGGATCATTCTTGGAGAGGGGATATCGTTGGACCTTAGCCCGACACTTGATGGACTTTATGGAAACGAACCATCATCACAACAAGTCTTGTGTTTGGAGAGTCGGGATCTCTCCTCGGTATATACACATATAAAATAGTTTAATGTTAGCTTCGAAGGGTAGTTCATTAGGGTGTGGGCGTCTCGATGGTCCTATTATGGGAGGAGAGCTGGGCAACTGGATCCCTAGAGTGTAGAGTATTTAGAGGGAAATCTACCGGAGGTGACTTCCCTTCGCCGCAGGTCATTGTTATGTTTTCCCCAACTAGGGGAGTATTTTTATTATATCACTCTTTCCCCGGTTTATTTTGGCCTTTTATTTATAAACATAAACTAAATTAAAGTAGATTAAAAAATGAGAATAGCGTTTCTGTTCTGTTCCGATTTTTCTTTCAAAAGCAAGCGCCAATATTTTTGCGTTAAGATCGGCTCTAATTTTATATTTGGTACAAAATCATTTCTGTTGTCTTTGAATAGATATGACGTCACTAGTTATTTTACGAAATCATCAAAAATATTTTTATTTACCGAAATGCGAGAATTTTATGGCTATCTATTAGCGAGACGTCAGCAATCTACTCGGTATCCCATCTTAATAGATCTAACACTAATGGATCTGTGCAGCTGCGGTGGCTTGACAAAGAGACGGCATTTTATATATTGAATAAATTAGGAACATCTTCGTAAACACCTAGAGATCTAACGCCATAAACAAAGGCATGTAGGTACGTGATTTAATTTTTTTCGGCTACTGCCATGCAACTTATAGAATGTGTTTTCCTAATAATAAAGTTGTATTAATGTGTCTAAAATTTAATAAAAATGAATTGATAATTCTGGCGTCTGCTATCAGATTACTCAAAGGTATTTGAGATTTCGTAAAAATAAGGTAGATGGCTCTTTCACATAATGGAACGATTAAATGTATTAATATCAAAAAGGTAACATACAGGTTTGAAAATTTGTCGCTAAAAATATTGTCGCTGTAGCATAGTTGTTGGTTCAAATCCCGGTGACGCAACAACAATATTTTTTAATAAAATTGATTTTATATGTATATCTTTCTAATTAATACATTTAAATCATATTTATTATATTATTGATAGAATCGGTGCTAACTTTGTAGAGTGTCGTCATCAAAATGGATGGATATAAAGAATAAAATAAATATGAATTAAATATATTAATTATAAAGATATACATATAAAATCAATTTTATCGAAAAATATTGTTGTTGCGCCACCGGGATTCGAACCTGGATCTCTTTCCTAACCGGGGAAGGTGCTTTATCCAACTAAGCTACAGCGACATTATTTTTAGCGACAATTTTTCGACCCTATATGTTACCTTTTTGATATTAATACATTTAATCGTTCCATCATTTGACAGAGCCATCTACCTTATTTTTACAGAATCTCAAATACCTTTGAGTAAAAACTGTTAGCAGACGCCAGAATTATCAATTCATTTTTATTAAATTTTGGATACATTGATACAACTTTATTATTTTTAGGAGAACACATTCTTATTGTGAAGTTGTAATTATGTTCTGAATAATTACAACTTCACAATAAGAATGTGTTCTCCTAAAAAAAAAAAGGATATAAAGAATATTATAACTCTACTTCGAGTTTATGTTTTGTTCTTCACCTGTCGATGAGAGGTATTATTTCTCTCGAAACTCGAGCAGTGCAAATAAACACAAATAGAGTTATAACATTGTTTTATTTATATCCATCTATAAAATTATGTACATAATTTTTTTTAATTAGTCAGTGTGCAGATTCTTTATTTTATTGATTCAGAAATAGCAGAAAACATTATATTCAAAGATAATAAGATATTATTTCAATATTTACTGTGATTATGTATGTATTAACGTTCCGCAATTTGTTTTTGTTTGTTCAATAGCCTCGTTAGGATTTTTTATTTAAGTTAAAAATCTTCTACTAGTTCACGTAAAAGCCTTGAGAATTTTATTGACACCTGCGCACATTCTTGTAATTTTTAGCACTGGAAGTAGAGTACCTATTTACCGGTTTAATTCTCAGGGCGGCAGTTGAACCTGAAAACGGCTAACGAGTGCCGCTTCACCCCCTGATGTGTGTAAGGGTAATAACATGATATATTATTTTTGTGCGCCCACGGGTATACTTGAATGTCGGATCTTTAGATTTATAAGCCTTAAAATCGTTTCGACGTAAGGATACCTTTTAAGATATTAATTTTAATTATAATATAATAGTGAAAATATGGGTATTAATGCGCTCTGAACACCGCCGAGTTAGAAACGACAATATAAAGAAAGAATATAAGATCGCGTTATTTGTAGAGAGAGGTTCGTGTCATGTTTTGGGTGTATGCATATCTAATTGCATAATATCCAAACAGAAACAATCATATAAAGTAATTTAGAATGAATGAGAGACGATGAGATCTCAGAAATTTAATTAAGATAAATCTCAGTATCGTTCTGATCTGATCTCGAGATCATCGCTCGAGATTGGTAGGACCGATCCGTGTACATGGCATTCGATAAACGCATAAACGTCAACTAGAATCACAGATACACACAACTATTCATTCTAAAAAGTTAAATTACAATTATAATATTTTCGTCGAAAGCTATCACTTTGTGGTTTAACATATTAGATTAAATAAAATACAATCACTTTGTATTGAACCACGAAATTTAAGCTTATATTCTAACTGTATGTATTCTGTCTCTCTCTTTCACATGTACTTTTATATTCTATCTCCCTCTTTATGTATATATAAGTGCACTCTTGTATCGTATTTATGATTAGATTTAAATACAAAGTGATTGTATTTTATTTAATACAATTATTATGTTTTAATTGTTGCAGTGGGTATTGGATTGACATTTGACGTTTGTGAGGTGTGAGCTAAGCGGCAGTACTCTAATCTCTGAGACTCGGTAGAAAAGAAAAACTCATCAAAGTATAAACGTTTGCCACTAATATTAACACCGGGGATTCAGAGCGTTACCCGTGGCTAGTAGCAAATGTGATCGGGCGCCGTGTACATCTCCCGATATTGTAACGTTTATAAGGATGTTGAGTGATGTGTGCGAGGAAGTTGAAAACAGACTAAGAAATGTGTCGTGCCATTTCACGAGAAACTGCAACATATTATTCAACACAGACATTATTCAACTTGCTACATCAATCCAAACACGTGATCACCCACTCTATATTTGTATGAGATCCTTTGGATGGATTAGTTAACACGTGTTGCGGGAGAGTATTGCCTCGATCCGGCGTAAGAAATAGTTTGATGTTTTAATGTGACCAATCTATTGGGTTGATGGATAAGTTCATAGTTTATTTTTAATTAACAAATAAAATACGTCAATTAATTAATAATATATTATAAACCACTGCATTGCATACAATCGACTCCCAATGTTCTGGCAGTTTTACGAATGCACGTTTTAACAAATCAAGTTTTCAAGCTAATTTTGAAGAACAGCTTCGTTATTAATGGAGATATCTCGGAAATTGTTGGCTAGAGACTAGGAAAAATTAAAATCTAATGGAGAATCTAAATGGCATTATCATTCTGTAAAATTACTTGACGCCATCAAACTACAAAATTGTTGACAATTAACCTCAGAAACGATGGTTACGCTCCTCGAAAGAAATTGACAGTAGTATTCAATTCATGCCTTATCTCTAGGGATAAACTCAAACAAGAGGATATTTTGGAAATGTTTGTTTTTATATAGGTACTTGATACTCTATTTTTTTAGCCAACAATTATTAACATAAATTTAAAAATTTCTAAAGTGTTTAATAGAACTATACCATGGCATTAAAATGACATTGACATACTCGTAAGTGTGTCATAAAATTTATTTCCAAAACACTCTAGCCTTGGAAACTAAATACCCATCAACTCGATATATTTTCTGTCTATTTATGTTTGTAGAAATTCGGCATTTTAGGATGTAAATAAGAATGTCTATCTTCATCTAGAACTCAGTGACATATTTTATCCTTCAGACAATTCTTTTACTTTAGCACAAATATGTAGTTATAAAGCACATATTCTGCTTCAGCCTATCTATTGTGTCCACAATATCTATCCCCTGTTCTCCGCATCCACCTGCTTTCTGCGATATTTCTTATGCCTTCAACCCAACGTGCATACGGGTTTTCCATTCTAGCATTTTTTTAATCCACTGGTTGTCTCCTTGTTCATCGTACAAGTGCCATTTCAGCTTTATTATTTGGCGAAATAATTCAGTTCTTCATGCCTTATTCTACCTCAATTAATTTAAGGCGTTACGCACTTTCGGCTTTGAGTATATATAGTAATTTTACAATACTTATATACGTACAATATCGATACATACTAATCTTTATACCTTTGTTCCAATACATGTACCGTTATTCAAATTAATTATAAATAAATTATAATGATTAATATTTATAAATGTTACCAACTCTTATGTTATGATTAGTTCTGATCAGTTCTGATTCTGTTCTTACTATAATGAGATTTCTCTCGGAGATTTGACACGAGAGCGCATAATAGATAGTGCAGACTTCAGTGTGAAGCGATCATCGATTTATGAATTTTGCATGCGGATTAGAATAACATATCTAATACACACGTACCTTTACTGACTCTCAGAGATCAATGTATATTTAAGAAATCATCGTGAATACGGGCCTTAAGAAATGAAAGCAAATAATTATTTTAAAATAATACGAATTGCTAGGAATTTTATACAAACATGTTCATTCATTTTAGTTACACTTATTTATCCAATAAACTGTTTAAACCTGAATTTTTAATTATATATTAACATTTTTTATGATGCGATTAAATAAAAAAGGCAGTTTTACTAACCAAAATGTAGTTTAATTTAAAAACAAATGCTTGAGGCTTCCTTTTCAAAAATAATTCTAATTTCCGCGTTTATTACTAAGATATGAGTTTATATTATTAATTTATATCAGAAGTTATACAATAGATTTGACTTTTTTTAAACTATTACTTAGATAAGATTTTTACACTAACGTATAAAATAATAAACTAAATTTTATTTGCTGTAATTTAAAAAATACAAACTTTATAAGAAAGATCCGAACATTAAATTCATTTTCCGCGTGCCACAAAATTACCTTAATACAAAAAGTTTTTGCATATACGAAATATATTTTCCTATAATCTTAAAGCAAAATGTTAAAAATTAATAGTTATGAACCATTAAATTTTCAGTACATATGATCAATTTTCTGGGTTTTTAAAACACTTTGTGTTAATGAATACAAATTATTTAAAATAATATATTATATTTACTTCAGCTACTATTTAAATTCAAGTTTTCTATCAAAAACGTAATAATTTTTTGCATATAATATTTATATCGATCCTATTTAATGTGTGTATTTTATTGTTTTTAAATCGGCGATTTTAAATTAAAAAAACAATAAAAAACACACATTAATTCAATCGCTATAAATATTATTTAATAATATATTATATACTACTATTATTTTATACCAAATTTAGCTAATGTGTTTATATATTTAGTTCAATAATTTAGTATTATTATTTTAATTATATGTGTGGGTTTTAAATGTTGTTAGGCTTGTGCCTAGTCCGTCAGCAACTAGTTCAATTTATACGCTATTTTATATATTTAATAAGTAGTTTAATATTCAGCATTACCAAAAGTGCTCATTATAGAGGGAATAAGACAAAAGATCAATAATAATAAAAAAAGGAGCGTTCTACCCCTTTCTTCTCTAACACGTTTTTAAAAAAATGCCTTTGTTGCCAAATGCCAGTGCAATATTACTCAGTTTTATACGCAAAAACAAAGGTTGAAAAATTCCTTAATTCTATTGAAGCACTATAGAGCAAAAAACATGTATTGTTGCAATATATGTGGAAATGATGTTGACATCGAAGAGAATTCATAGGTAATCCTATTTGGATCCTGCCGATATCGGCGCTGTCGGGAGGCCCCATGCACTGGCTCATTTCGGGGGTTATCCTCCCTGTGCCTGCGCTATGCCTGCACCGTGCCTGCTCTATGCCTGGTCTGTGCCTGGCAGGGAGGCAAGTGTACGTAGTACATGCTGGACCAGGCAAAGATAAAACCGATGGGAATTATGACGCTCGAATGACCAGGAAAAGCTTCGCTATACTCCGGCTCAGAATAAAGAAAATAATTAATAAAAATATTTACAAAAATAATTTCTTTATAAATTAACATTAATTCCGTCTCACGAAATCATTCGTTTACGACAGTTGGCATATTACATTTAGTGCATTTATTTTCATCATACTCGGATGTGTTGAGCGGCGTTCTTTTCGTTAATATTATTAAATTAAATAAAGACATTGTAACCAACGGAATTATACAACAAAGATATTTCAATAAACAATCTTAAACATACATAGAGAATCAAGAAACAAATAATTATTAATATGGACCACCATTTATCGAATACTTTTATGTATCAAAATTCACATAATTTATAGATAAATTGATAAACAATAGTATACCACTTGAAAAGATATACAAAAAAATATATTTTTTAAATGTATTTAAATCGAATTTTAGATAAATCACTTACATTAAAATAATATGCCTAAACATATTAATTAAAAAAATTAAATTATTTTGTGGTTTTTAAAAAATAATTCAATTACGTAAATATACTAATTTCCAGTTAATAAAATAAATACTAACTTTCCAACATTATTATTGGTGTTAATATTATAATAACTAAAAAAAATATTGCAGTATTAAATTACTTATGAAAATTTTCATTACTGTTTTTTTTAAAGTAATTGGGAATGGTATCCAATGTTTATGTTTTATAAAATATATTATGTGTATTCTAGAAATAAATAAGTTGTTTTTATAACCTTATTATAAAAATCAATGAAAATACAATGGCAAAATAATTGAAACAATATTTAATTTGATACATTCATATTATTTTACGTTAATCAATTTCTCGATAAATAAATAATTTTATTTTCGTTCCATATATGAACATGTTTTTAGATTAGATAAACAGTAGATAGTATTTTGTACATTTTAAAAAACGTCGATGCCAGATGGATATCAAACTTTTACGCAACACTGGCCAAAATGAAGTGTTTGTTCAAATGTTTGTTATTTGTTCGACTGTTTCCCGTATTGTCCTGAACGTCTCGTATGAAATAACCATACGTCCTCATTTTATATACCGTCCCTTGAATATGAACCTTTTGAAGATACCTATATATGTTCCGGCCATTACACGGCGGTGGCGGCGGTCAGCTCTGCGGCAACTACAATAGTACACACGAGTCCCGAGTTCCGAGTGCTGGCGATGTTGTGCGTAAACATTACGTATGACAAGGGTCGCGGAATAATTAACACGAATACTAAAATGCCAACCTAAGAATTAATGTCATTGCGTTATGTTTCAAACTTGCTGCTTGCTCTTTCATCAGAAATATAATTTAGGAGAACGCATTCTTATTGTGAAGTTGTAATTATTCAGAACATAGGTCTGTGATATTTTAAATATGAATTAAATATATTAATAAATACCAGTTATTAAGGTATATTTTAAAACTAGTGTTTTCCGTCTTTTCTGAACTGGATCATCTTCCACATTAATTCAATTCCACAACAGCGCGAATTAAACTCCGCATACGCGTATCAATCGTGTTTTAAAGTTTTGCGTTTCTTTGCGAGCGGCAATTTATTTTATCGACGTTTTTCTTAGGCTGTCGCTACTCTGTCGAGCTCGCCACTGTTGATGCCTTTCTGAACTAGAGGGTCGTCCATATTAATGAATCGCCACAGACACTTTTTAATAACCAATTTGGGATATGTCAAGAAAAATAGTCGTTTTAATTTTGGATACCGATTGTTATAAAATAAATTGTTACCTATATATATATATATAATAAGTGAATTTCGGCGTAGTCTGGCTGCTTGTGCAAGATCCTACTCGCCATATAAATAATACAAACGAAGTAGGTATTTCCACTCCTGCGTGTCCATTAAAGATTCTTTTTGGGATTTGTCGTTGACATACAAGCTACAGTTAAAGTAAGTTACAGGGTGAAAACAGATTGCGGTCATGAGTATAAAAAATACAAATGTTTTGCTCACTGTTGAATAATAAAAGGAAGGAGTTGTATTACTAAAAGGGTGATCTACAACATGTCAGTAATACAACTAATATTTATATAGTCACATCACTCTTAGGGTTGAGGTTAATATTTAAATAACCCTCCCCGACAGCGCGCCCATCCTCAAAACAAAAATCCAATATGTCGGTCATCGTTCAACGCTGTCAGAGAAATTCAATTACGTTTTATTGAGTAATTTTTTACTCAATCGGCGAGAGAACGGCGAACTGACGGGATTAATTGGATAATTTAATATTTTAATCTGTTTTATTTACAGTAATGTACGTATCTATATAAAAAATACACAATTCAATTGAAATTCTATAACATTGCGTTTATGTATTTTAATATATATTTGTAAGATGCTTCTTGTAAGATCTTGTTTGAAACATTTTTAAAAACATTGGTATACAAAAATTTAACCTATAATATAATGCCCTTTAATTGCAGTAGTTAGTGTGAGATTTTATTTGAAAATATAGTTTAAAGTGAGATTAATTAGTACATTAAACAATTATTTTAAATTCAGTTTGTTGAAGACAATAAATTGATATAAATAATTCACTATGAAGAATGTAAGAAGAATTTGAAAAAACATCATTATTTGTCAGACACATATATCGTATATTTGTAAATTAGTAATTAAATTGGATTAAAATAATAAAGTATGTTAAAAATGTGAATCAATTCTTTTATATTTTAATAATAAAAAATCAGCACTCACATGACAATTTTAAACCACAGCCTAATGGGAGAATAAAAAGATGGTAGAGCGCTCGCATGTGAGAGTATTCAGCGCCTCCAATTTTTTATTTATTTCAATTAGGTTTTAGACACACCTGGTAAAAACAAAACACAGTAGTACGCAAATAAATTTGTAAAGCAGTTTTCATGGCAAATTTTACTGGGGAATCCTTAGGTTAAAATGTTGTCTATATTACTGCATTTGTAACTTGTTGATCTTTTGTGTATAATATGTAGCTGTTTTTCAATATGTATATGAGACAAGTAATTTACGGAAATCTACAATAGAATACAGGTTTCCTAAATTAAATTTCTGCGACTGAAAGGTTAATTAATTGAGCGCTTCAATAGATATACCAATTTGAGATAAATTAATTTATTTAGTCTTCCACTTTGATCTTTATGAAAACATACTCTACGTAATTAACTCGTGTAAAACGTATAGTATATATAGTAGGTAAAATATTTACTACGTACCGTTTAGGTTATAATGGCCGTCAAGCAACAAAAAAAATACTATCAGGTTATTTTTCCATGGCTGACGTCCTCTGCTGTAGTGCCACCATCAGTTTTAGAAGTACACGAGAAAATAGACAGCGGAGAATCAGTTTAATATGACGAAGCAGATGATATCGTGATAACGGCTACACTGAAACTTGCTCGATTACGTGCAAGAAAATTTGCATTCACGTCTAGAGGATTGCCTGTGAATATATATGGACGGCAGTGGTGAAAACTCCTACCAGAGAAGGCGCAGATCCTCGGTTGATTATAGATGTGACCACGTGATGATGGTGATGATATTAATATATGAAATTTATATTTCTACTATCTATCGTAACTTGTGTTGCTAAACAATTTTATTCTCAAAAGTAACTACCTAATTATACGTGTGTAAGACGTGCATGTGGCCTAATGGTTACGATACTCGCCTAATGATCTAGTAGATGGGGGGTTCGAGCCTCGATCCAGGAGGCAATCAAATTAGTCCTGTGTAAAGGTAAGAATATTGATGTGAGACATATTACAAGTACACATCTCTATTTAATATATATATATATATATATTGTGACGTACGTGACTTGAGTCTAGTTCACACTCACCGGCTAGATCAGTGGAGAAACATGCGTGTGAGTACGGAACTCAGAACCCACCTCGCTGAAGACTTTTCTCTTCACTTGTGATACATTTATAATGACTTGTGTAATTCGAATGAACAGAAATCTAATCTACATTAGTTTACTAAAAGACACAGAGCGATCATTACAAGTACAACCTAGTGAAATCCTAAAACAATAGTCTGCGCAGAATATCAGAGAAAAATAAAACAATAATACATGACCTTGGACTCGGGACGCGCTTCTTCCATGTTTTGAACTCGTTCTTATAACTCATTTTTGCCGCGTATTGGTTTGGAAAGAATTGGCTTATAGGCCTGAGTCATCTGCTACCCTAAACGGTACATCATGGCCAACAATCCCACATCCCGTTTGCGACATCGTCCAACATTAGTTCTAGAGTTCTCCATACCGCGTCCAAGTGGGAAATAAACTATTTCCAGTATCACATTATGGATTTATTAATTTACGAGTTTAAGTTAACTCGTTCTACGGACGGCAACGCTGCCATGCTAGCGGCCGGTAAAAACCACCCTCGATTAGCGTGGCCAACCGCCAGGCTTGTCTCTATGCGAATGAAATTTCTCCGCGTCGCACGGGCCTGTCACCCGGTCTCAGATCGCGACAACCTACCACGCATTTGCGAGAGAGTTGCTAGATTTAGATGATTTTAAATAATTCAATTATAATAACGTATTTTATTTAACGTAATATATTTCTGTCGTAATACAGTTTGTTTGTTTCTTTGCTATATTGAAGATGAACCGCCATGTTTCTGTTTTTGTACGAAGTACATAATTAAATAGATTCACGTTCTCTGGGTCTCCATTTAACTTTCCACGGAGTTAAACTTGTGGCGCGTTTCGGACAGCTCATCTTAAAACCTAAAGTTTCAGAACACATTTTTAGTTTTCGTTGCTTTGAGTTAAAACAAAGTTTTCAAGTCATTAGTGTTCCTGTATTTCTTACATTAATAACCTTTAAAAAATATACGAGAAATCTTTTTCGTTAAATTTGAACACTTAAAAACTTAACTTTTTAATAATTTTGTCAGTTCTATGATTAAGGAAAGCAATTAAAGTAGCTCTCAATTCATAAACCACATTCATAAATTAGTTTAAAATTCTTTCAATATAAATCAATGCATTAAATGCTAATACAAACAATTACCCATTTTAAGTCGGCAGAGCGCTGACTTAGCATGCAAGAGGTGTCCGCATCGATTTTTAATTTCAATAAGTTTTTGGAGACGCCTGTTAACGATTCCGGTATCGGTAAATATGAAAATAAAACACAAAGTAAAAATGAGAGCATTTGTTTAAGAAATTTTTGAACGAGGTATTTTTAGTATTGTTGTGACAAATATTTTAGGTTGGATGTTTTATGTTTTAAAAAATATATATACGTGTATTTTCGAAAAAAAAAAATAATAAAATTGTTAATTTTCAAGACCAATGAACTTTATTTGGACAAGTTCCGTATTAATTAATTTTTAAAGAATATACACTTATTTACGGCCTAACATATCGAGACATATTCTGTTTTATTTATTTTACGGTCATCACTCAAATAAAAACTAAACAAAAATTTAGAGGTTATATTGTATTTAATAAAAAAAATTTTGAACGGATTATCTTCACTACGCATTCTTTAATGCTTATTAAAAAGAAAATGAGTTATTAAAGAGTATAAAACTCCCTCATTAAGGATGAATTTAATAGGATTTTGAGCGATTACAGCCCGAGGATTGCGAAGCAAGAATGCTATTTAAATTCCCTAGGGAATATTTTCATTTTGCACATATTTGACTACCGCGGGATAAATTATAAAATATTTAAGCAACATTGAGTAGATATGTCGTTCTGAACACCGTGCTCCCTTATGCTAGTGCTGTAAGAATATAAAATTAATAATAAATATTTTATTATTTTTATTTCGACAAGTTCTATCCTTTGTAGTCAATTAATTGTCTTTTTATTACAATTTTACGTTTTTTAGTTCACTTCTATTATTATTATTATTATTTATTTAGCTAGTATATAAATTACACGTGAAATTTACGGATTTCTGTTTTACATAGATAAATATTATTTTAATTAGATTTACATTTTGGCGGCAATTAACAGATTTTGTTGAGATGCATCTCAGTACCGTGCACACATGTTGAGATTTTAATCGTGAGGTAAACTCAGAGATCGGCTTGAGATTGGTAGAAAGAGATAAATACTCAAACCAGTGCACACGACGTTCGATCTGATTCGTTGATTTGACATGCTCAGACAAACGTCACTTAAAACTACCATATATTCCAACAACCCTCTATTCTGAATGGTATATATAAGTCATTAAACATTAACATAAAATATAAGGCGTTAAATAAAAAACATTTATTCTATTTTAACGGTTACTCGGGAGATTAAAAAATCTTCCGTCATTGATGAACGATAATGGCGAATGAGACACGGTGTGTACAAGAGGACTACAAAAGTTGAGGGCTGTATCCAAAAAATCTCATGGCAGCAACATCTCAGAGATTCTCTCGAGTCGAAAATTTCTTAAAAATCTCATTCGTGGATACGGACCATTAAATAGGTTTCCCGTATTACAATTATGCATTTATTATGTTTAATTATTTGTAATTATTTAGCACAAAGATATTTCATCTGATCCTTGGCGACCTCACTAGATCAAATCTGTATCGAGGTGGACACTATTCTCTTTCATTTACATTAAATTGTTACAATAACAATAGACTTGAAACACGTAAAAGTAAGCGAGGTATACCGATTTTGGAAAAAATGCATTTTTCAGTAACCTGAGCGAGTAAAAATATATTTAAGCTTGGTCCTGAGAGTGAGGAGGCTGTGGTAAAACTGACCACAAAAGTCTGAACATTACGAATAGGTATGTACATTTTAATTTCTACAACATTACATGGCGAAGATGCATTGTTAATCATACTGTTTGGGACATATTTGTGCTTGAGCGAGGATGATGTACTGTGCCTTACATCTCCCCCCCCCTCCCTTCCTCACCTGCCACCGGGCCAGTCGATCGGCGACCCTGAACCGGTACGGTTACAAAGGATTTCGCAGTGTAAAATAGAGTGAGAAGTGTGTCTACGTGACCATCTATTGCAATCTGAATCAATCAAGATCCTGAACGGAGATAGTGTCAAAACATAGGTTACAGTCCACGTTGGAGGTGCCAGGAGAGCGGGATTGTGGTGAGTGGAACTTCCTTCCGAATCCTGTTTCTTCCGGCATCTATGCCATTACGCAACACATACACTTTGTGGTTTACATAACGATGTTTTCAAAAAGTACAGATTCGTAACTGACGGATAACTACCGGTTGTTCACAAAGTATTTAGATGTCGTAAAGAAAACCTTTTTTTATTTATTTTTTTGAAGATATAATATATCCTTTACTTTGATTTTTTTACTAGCCTCTGACATTTCATGTTCATTAAAAATTTCGTCTTTATCGCTTTCTTCATTCTCATACTGATCGTTTTTACTATTTCTCTGCAATTGTCTGATCTCGAGTATAAGATCATCGACTATGAAAAGAAGCAAATCAGAGTAGCATAACTTGGGAACACAAACAACATCAGCTTATCTGTCACCAATATATCGTACGATCTTAATGTGTGTGTCGTCATGTTACACAACACAGATGATTTGGACCAATTTATATGTCACCGATATATCGTTCGATCTTTCAGTTACAAAGAGTACATAAACCTTCAGATATATCTGTAAATTTGGCAAATAAGAGACAAATGGTGCACATTACTGTGTTCTCTATGTTTATGTCATAAATGAAAACATCACAACGGCGTACTTTTCGTACCTGCGTACGGAGAGGTATTTCGCTCATACTGGCCCCGTACGTTTGGAAATTGGTACATAAGAATTCTATTAATAAACACAAATTCGTTGACCGCTGTATTATTTAAAGATCGCGTGGGTTAAGAAGTGTGTCTGTGTCCGTCTGTGTGTATGCAAATGCGCGCGTGTTTCAAATTGTCCGATTCCATTCGATAGCGTTTTATTCGCTGGCGCCGGTAGGCACTCCCGTCATCATCTGGCAACATTCGGGATTACAAAAATAGAATGATCCTTCCCTATTTGCGAAAAATACAACACCTCGATAAATTGTAATGCTGCATTCACATCTCATGTGTTACATACAAACAAATATTATTACGAAACTAAATGAAAGGATTTCGTAAAAGTTATAACTTAACAATATTCAATATTTCGGCTTAAGGGATGTTGAGCATAACATAATATAATACTTGCGAGATTTCGCCTAATACGTTATTTGTAATAACTAATAACTGTATAGTTGTGCATAAAATGGACTCCACTGTTAAGACTAATTTTATTCAGGTGTTTTTTTTTTAATATGTTCATTTGTAAATAAATATTTACATCCAGTAATTTTCAAATTTATTGTAATCTTATGCGACTCGTAATAATTTTTTTTATAAACTACGTAATCTTATACAAATCCATGTAAATATATATATTTTTTAAAAATTTAATTAATTATTCATAGTTACATCTGTGTTTGCTTAACTTTGTTTGAAAAATGTTAATTATATTTTTACTGAATTTACTGAAGGTATATATTTTTATTTATCTATGAGACATTTATACAATTGAGGTTGGACAGTACCTGTCTTCACTCGAAAAATCTGTGACGAGACAGGCATAGTTTTCAAGCAGGTGTACTAGATACAAGTAGAGTGGCGGTTAGAGCGATAAACAAATACATTTATTATTAATGTAAATTTGTTTGTTTATAAAAATGTTCTCAAATGGATTTTTTTCATGTTTCTTGTATTTATTAGTTTCTAAAGGCACTGAATGTGTGAATTCTTCATAATACATTTTTAAGAAAGATAAAGATAATAAAGAGTGATGTTTGCGAAAACTAAGAATAAATGTAAAATAAGTCATTCCACTCTAAATAGTATGTAAAATAGTTTGCAATATAGTTAACAATACCTTTGTGTATTCACTAATTTCAGTTTTAATAACGGTTTATAGAACACAAAAATAATACACATTTATGAAGGAAAATTTTAAATTCGCAATGACTTTGTTAAAAATTATTTATTTATAAAGCTAATTATGAATAGGCACAGTATTTTTAACAAACTCAGCTCAAGTTAATGAAGGATAGGGTGATGGGTAAACCAACTCAGGAGGTTCGGCATTGGTTTTCTGTACCATTTTCCCGATATCCGATTGGCTGTTGAGGTTTTATTGTTTACGTAGGCTTTAACCATAGACGATTTTCTAGCAGGGCTGGCTCAAAAACCCAAACATATTTCATAATAGATTTTATAAATATTAAAGGAAAATTGTCTACTAAATACTGCAAAACTGACTTCGTCCTTATCCTCAGTCAGACTGCAGCGATATTTTTAAATCAGTATTTAGAATACAGTCCACAGAGTATTTTGACTAGAAACTCATGATGTACGATTATTACAAATACTAATTCAAACTTCCGATACTAATTCAACATTTTGTTTAAAGCCATTATCCGATGGCAGTTGTAACACATAAAGTTTCACTACTGTGGTATTTAGTGTTTTGAGCCAGTCGGTCTTTGGTCAGGAAACGTGACGCACGTGTAATTTATTTAAATTCGTATATATTTTAAGTTGAAAGTGGTATTTGCTTTCGTTAATTTATGTTAAGATAGGGTGTACTGTGGACCATTACCCATTGTTTTAAAATAATTAAAAACAACACTGAAAAAATAGGTTTTGTTTGTGACCAGTGGAGTGTAGCTCATCCATCTTATAAATGTGTAATTTGAAGATTAATTTAGTTTACTTTTCTTTTTTTTTTTTCACTGGACTTTGCACAAAGAATAATGGACTTAAGCTGTTTTATCAAATGAAGGCTTCTATCGAGTCGCTGTGTCGTGGAATATTGTTCCAGAATCGAATCATATTTACTTGGGAAGAATCCATTAAATTGGTGCGACGAATGCTATCGAACGATGAGTAATAATTAATAGTTTTTGGGGTAGCATACGCCCTGAAAGTAATATCGCCGGTAGGCAAAGTCGAGAGGATAGGTAGAGGGTGATGTGGTAAATATTAGTGGTGGCCTCGCAAACTTTTGCGTTAGTCAGGTCTTAACAGTCGTAACCATCTGCAAATAGCCTTTCTCCCTATTAACTTTATACTAAGAATATGAGGGATGTTTCCATAATTTTTCCTGCATATTCTAGTACTAAATTAATTTTCCTAGAAACTTATTTTTGCTAGAACAAACCAACATTATCTTATATATTTTTAACAAATGTTGGATTGGCAGATCGCTCAGTCGTGTGATTTGGTATGATATGAATACTCCAGAAGACTTGTGTAGTACTTACCCGTTTTTTCTCTCTTTTCAAACATTGTTCCATTTCAAAATTATATAAATAATGATGATAACGATATGCTTGTTTGGTCTAGAAAAGTCTAAAAACAGAATACGAAAGAAAATAAAATTAACTTATGAAAAATTAAGCAGAAAACCCGGCTTTAACCGGAGGTAGACAAATAATTTTAATACTTTTAAAATTAGCAATATTATCTTTGTGGTTAAAATTCATATTTTTATTTATTATCTTTGTTTTATTAACCACTAAATTAAGTTTAAATACATCTACCGGTTTCGAAAAATACCATTTTCTTCTTCAGGATGTCATAACTAACTAAAACATATATTATTTCTTTGACAGAATCTATTTTAAAAAAATCTATATTTAAAAAAAAAAAAAAATCTTTAGTACCTAACTCAAATTATTACTTAATATAAATTTACTCGAATAATTTTTAGGAAAAAATTTTAGAATGGGACTCGTAGTTAAATTTAGTTGGTTGTTTATAATTTTTTTGATTAGTTTTACACGCTTTATTTATCTCCAACGATTCCAAATTATTTAATTTGTGACCAACACCGTTTATATGCAAAATTGACAATCCCAATTTTTTATCAAAACCATGACCATTTTCTATCAAATGATTAACAAATTCTGAAAACCCACTACTGTTCAAACATCTCAAATACTCCTTTACTCTTATATTAAAATTTCTACCCGTTTTACCAATATAAAATGCAGCACAATCCTTGCAACTAAGTTTATAGACACCAGAATTGTTAAATTTATTTATTATAATTTTAATTATATTATAGGCTTATATCTATTGATCCGGGCTATAAGCTTTTCTTCCACCTTGCACGATATTTTTTATTGCTCAATGTCTGATGTCAAAAGTATTTACGAGTTTTAAGATTTATGGCAGATTCATAGTTAAACAGACGCTGTCTTTTATATATGTGGAGATAGTATTATGTCAACTAAAGTTATTTATATAATGCTGTGATAAAAATATATACCTACTTTATATGTGGGTGAGATGCTGTTCATTCAGCGGAGTTTTCGTTTTTCGCGTTTTGATAGAATTTAAAATATATTTGATACAACTTTTTAATAGGTACGGTGTTACTACATAAATATTCAACTTAATTCCCAACACTTTTATTATTGATAGACAATTGTATTTCGCGTGATTACTAATGCTACATTAAAATCATCAATTAAATTTGTTAATTTATCGTATTTGTGTATATAATAATTTTAAGTGTTTAAATAATATTTTACTTTGTAAATTGAGTTGAAACACTGTTTTATTCTACTGTATTATATGTATGTATGTATAGAACGTTTTGGGGAACATCTTCCCATTATCAATAATATAATTCAACTAAAGTTAAAAATATTTTCAGACAGTGTTTTCTCTTATCTATTTTAACTCCACCCCCACCTCCACCTCTTTTAACTCCAAACATACTTACTGTCTGAAAATATTTTTAACTTTACTTGAATCATGTTATTGATAATGGGAAGATGTTTCCAAAAACGTTCTAACACAGTGTTTCAACTCAATTTACAAAATAATCGTGGAATTCCACAAAGTTTCACCAGAAACCTTTGAACGGTTAATATTTTATATTAACGTCACTTCATTCATGTTAAAAAGGAAGGCTGCTCTTAGACTATACAGTATTTACAGGCTCACTGTCGTGCAGCCCGTAACTCTCTACGGCGGAGAAATTAACGTTGCGAAGTGACACGTTAACTATTTAACACAATCGACCTGCAAGTAGATGAAATTTAATGAGCATCTCGTGTAATACCGACTTTACTTGACATCGCCTCCAACACGACGTCTAACTAAAACTACAAGACCCCCAGTCGACGCTATCTCATGTTGATTTCCAAGACAAAGTTTTTAATAATCATAATACATTCTACATCTGTTGTCATTAAATTCGTGAACGGTGTCATAGGCGGCAAAGTTCACATCTAAGATGAAATTAATTAATTCCGAGTGATTTATTTTCTTTTTACACCAACCACACTAATATTATCCTATGTTAGAATAATAAAATGTAATAATATAGAGCTCTTAACGACGTTTTAATATTCATTTTACGGCACAGGTACGAGTATAATGTTAGTGAATGTTTTTTTCTTTATTTTTATGAAAATAACAAATAATTCAAAATTATACTTGTGTTGTGAAAGAAATGTCTGTTAAACCTACGTTTAGTTATTTTTATAATTTATTTACTTGTATGTTACGGGATAATTAAAGAAATAAAAAACAATACTAAACTTACTATAAACATAATTAGCAGACGAAATTCACTTTGAGAATTATTTTCACAGAATAATTAACATCTCAAAACAGACTTGTTTGTAAAAGAGTTCACCCAGGCGCCTCGTGAAACTTCCCGTTGACTGTGTCTAAGTAAAATAATTAGCCAATCAATGTATCCGAAGGACAGTGAAATGTTTGTGATACAGACCACCAAATATACAGACGTGAACTAACGCAAATTCCTTGATTCAATATTATCAATTTGGTGTCACCCACGTGATCACTTTGGTATCATTTACGTGACTTTTTTAAATATATGACTCGATTGGAACGAAAATTTAATACTGACAATATAATATGCATTAATGTAAAAAATACGTCATGTTTACACAAAGATTTAATTTTCGATGAGTAAATACTTTTACTGTTTCATAAATGTGTCATCGGATTTATGTTTCCACCAAGAATGTGTGTAGAATGCCCCTCGTCCCGCAACTAATATTCCAAACCCCTCTCATATATGTGCACTTTATTTCATGTCTATTAATTTACTGATAAAATGGGATTGATCAATTTTCGTAGGTACTTCGGAACAGTCCAAAGTTGAATCTATTGTTTTAAATAAAAAGTAATTAATATTTTTAAGTTATCTATCACTTAGATATATGTATATATATAATGGTCATAGTTACTGTTTAGAACCCTGCTCAAAACATTGGCATTATCCCCCACTCCCCTCGATTGTATTATATTGAATGCCAACCGCCCAAAATTCCTCTCTCCCCCCTCCGGACATCTCATACTCCCCTGCCCGAATCAGATTTTGCATACATCGTTACTCTTTAGGGCCTGCACAAAACAGATTAGAGCAATTTTATTAATGGGTTATGAAATCGTTTTTTCACAAAAAATATAATTTTTATTTTAAAACCTGTTTAAATTACTCGTATAACAAAATTTGAATTCAACACCATTTATTAGTGTAAGTAATGCAGTAATATTCATCATTTATATAATAAGTGTTATGATTAAAACTCAAGTGTACTAAAGTTAGCAACTAATTCGGCTCATTTTTCTTCTACATTAACCTATTACATCTAGAAAAATGCTTCAAGGTACATTTATTTGTAAGGGTCTAGAAATATTGTTCGCCCACAATTCTTCGCTTGGAAATTGATCGGCGCGTGCATTTTAGATATTCAAAAATATATACAATTAAAACTTTTATATCTTTGTATGGACACATGAATTGATATTAATTAAATTAAATTAAACACTTATTAATAAAACAAAATCAATTTCGCATAACTTAACTTATCTTAACCATTATAAAAAAAAGTAATTTATACGGAAAAGCTTTGAATAAATGTAAAATAATCCGTTCTAAATTAAAACAGCTTAAATAATCAAAAATGCCATTAAATATTAAAACAGTAACATTTATTAAAAATGTGTTTTTCAATACATTTGGCGAACAATTTTCCAGTAGTAGAATTATTGGATGATAATTGTGGACGCGAACAATGTTTCTGACACCATTCGAACTCTTAAATTATCTAAAGCAACTCCAGCTTGTGCTCAATACGCCAGTAAGTACTTATGTCTTGAGCTGCTCCAGTGTTTTATAATATAATATATAAGGCTTTCATGGATATTATTTTATCAATCAGTGTTTATCTGAAATGCAGGCTGCCCACTTTAATATTGTGAAGTGCCCTACCTATCTTCCTGCCTGATCGGCTGCCATGTTGACGCGCACGGGATAACAAAATCGATTCTTATCTATATGTATTCACTTATAATGTTCGATTATTACCCGTCGAGGATTTTATGCAAGTATGGTGACATTAATCTGATCTGCAGTGACGTCACCGCCACCGCTGAGAAGACTCACACTCGCATTTTAACTAAACATATTAGTTGCTTTATAATGTGACTACATACAGTTATCGAAACATGTGTCGTGATATAAATATATAATATATAAATACTAATTAAATGTATTAATTAGAAAGATATACATACAAAATTAATTTTATCGAAAAATATTGTTGTTGCGTTACCGGGATTCGAACCTGGATCTCTTTCCAAACCGGAGAAGGTGCATTATCCAACTATGCTACAGCGACAGTTCTTTTGAAGACATATTTATATGTTATACTTTTTCAAATTAATACATCTATCGTTCCATTATCCTTGTTGTCAAAAGTACTATCGCTGTAGCATAGTTGGATAATGCACCTTTTCCGGTCTGGAAAGAAATCCAGGTTCGAATCCCGGTAGCGCAACAACAATATTTTTCGATAAAACTGATTTTATATGTACATCTTTCTAATTAATACATTTAATTTATATTAATAAATATTTGCTTAATACGTATTTCGAATACAAAAATTGTTTATTTTTCTATATAATATATAAAATACTATACAAAAGTCTTAGCCAATGAACAACCAATTTTTAAAAAGCACGCGATAAAGCATTTTACAAGTATCTAGATACTTACCTAGCAAAATTACATTCGTTTGTCAATCAAAAAGTTCATTAAAAAAACGCTGGCGCATCAACACTGATGAGATTGCTCTCAGAGATTTGACACGAGTGTGCGTATAGGACAGTACGTTGAGCACGAAGCTATTTATGATATATTCCGTGTGTATTTTGTACGCAGAGTTGATGAACTAAACCGTTATTTCACTATGGTTTGCATTCGATTGTAACTATGAGTGGTAACTGATTATTTGCCATTCGGCAAGCGACCACTGGTACAACTAAACCTAAACCTCCAACAGTTAAATCTCAGTCATCAATCATTTTTGCAATCAAATATTATTCATACTTTTAAAATTAGCAATGTTAACTTTGTGTTTAAAATAGATTTGATAGAAAATGGTCATGGTTTTGATAAAAAATTGGGATTGTCGATTTTGAATAATTTGGAATCGTTGGAGATACGAGTATATAAAGCGTGTAAAACTAATCAAAAAATTATAAACAACCAACTAAATTTAGTTACGAGTCCCATTCTAAAATTTTTTTCCTAAAAATTATTCTAGTACATTTGTATTAAGTAACAATTTGAGTTAGGTACTAAATTTATTTTTTATATAATTGATTTTGGCAAAGAAACAATAATATATGTTTTTAGTTAGTTATGACATTCTTAAGAGGAAAATGGTATTTTTCGAAACCGGTAGATGTGTTTAAACTCAATTAAGTGTTTAATAAAACAAAGATAATAAATAAAAATATAAATATTATTCACACAATTACGAGTCGGAATAACAGTTCAGTCATTACGATTCTTGATAGGTAAAGTAAATTATTTAGCTCTCATATTTTAATTGATTTTTTTAAATAAATGAAGGTTATAAAAATAATTAATTCTCGAATGATATCCCTTTATTACTGACGGGTTTAATTTTAATTGTCAATTCTGTAATAATATACGCAACATTTTTTAATGGCAGAAAATAATGTTACTGAAAATTCGTTACTTTTCCCGCGCTCGTATCAAGTATCAAAGCGCTGGCTTTATATAATGCCCTTATTCCAGAAAGATGTTCCCGTGGATATGTTCACGTTTGTCAAATTTCCTTCCCTGCGGAGCTAGGCAATAAGGTAAGTCGAGAACGGTTTGAGCGGTGTACAAATAATAATATAACGTTTTTTAAAATGTTTGCCGTGCGAGATAGGCGCCGGAGTTCCTTTATAAATCAACATGTCATTTGGCAGGCAGGTCCACACCGGAAAAAATCACATTTTAATACAAAATTATAATCATCTAACAATAAATTACATTCTCATTTATATCACGTTTCATGACAACAATGTTAACTATGCATTTTATTAACATTCTAATTCATCCAATAAATATTAAACGATGAATTCAAGCCGCTGGTAAAGTATATAACTCTTTCTTTTTAATACGGGTATGACAGATGCAAGTCGCCGTTCACGTTGATAAGTGATCAAATCGAAAAGGATGGGTCGATGGAAAATAGGAAACCGGTAATGCGGGATGATGAATCCTTCGATAGCGGACCAGGATAGGCTCACGAAAAAAAAAGACAACACCCGGTGATCTTCCGAAAGTTCACCCAGCGTACGAAACTGTCACAGCACAAAAAACTCTGATGAGTTTCAACGTCCACAACACACCATAATCACAGCGGAACATGAACTAGTGATCCAACATATATTCACATGAGAACAGTTCCTCTTCAAATGGTTGAATTTTACGAATTCAAATCAAACCAATCGAGCCAAAGGAACAATGTGTACTGATTGGGAATGGGCTAAGGGGTGGGAACAAACCTAAAACTAGTGACATCTTTTTTAATCATTGAATAATTACAACTTCACAATGAGAATGTGTTCTCCTAATAATAAAGTTGTATCAATGTATCCAAAATTGAATAAAAATGAATTGATAATTCTGGCGTCTGCTATCAGTTTACTCAAAGGTATTTGAGATTATGTAAAAATTAGGTAGATGGCTCTTTCAAATAATAGAACGATTAAATGTATTAATATCAAAAAGGTAACATATAGGTTCGAAAATTGTCGCTAAAAATATTGTCGCTGTAGCATAGTTGGATACTGCACCTTCCCCGGTTAGGAAAGAGATCCAGGTTTGAATCCCGGTGGCGCAACAACAATATTTTTCGATAAAATTGATTTTATATGTATATCTTTCTAATTAATATATTTAATTCATATTTATAATATTTTTTTCATTCTCAGTAATAAAATTTCTGTGGCGGTTTTAGTATTCTCGTTTGAGCCACTTCACTACGGCCCTAAGGGATGATCTCGATAAGTGAGTTTATGTACTTTGAATCAAAAGGGGATCCTTCCAATACAATGACGCTATCTTATAAAGACAACCCTAATGTATTTCTGTTCCTCACAAATGAACAGTCAATGAGAAATTCATACATTTAATTGAATAAAGGTGAGACCATCCCTGTAACCTTTCGGTACTGAAGATACATTTTTCATATATCAGATATTTGAAAAAAATCGGAGCATTTCTAAGCTACTTTAAGATAATTCAAATTAATATGGATTAAAAATAATTATAATTAATATTCTGACGTTGGATATTAAAAAGGTGTGTAGCGTTTACTTTGTTTTGTTTACCTAATTTATAAGACGATCCAGTTCAAAATAACGACGCTCAGATAGAGGAAGACAGTATGAATGACGAGCTCGATATGAAACATGTCAAATCGTCACACGCTGAAAAAATGGGAACAAAAACTTAATAGACATGCAGCTGATATTCTCTACCACGCTAACCGTACATAAGAATGGAAATTTTTGACGTAAGTATTAAAAAAAAAGATAACCCACTACTAAGATAGCAGATCAATGGCAATGAACACTAAATATATCCGTTTGAAATTTAATTATAATCCTCGGGAATTCAGTCTAATTACTTAATATGTCATTACCATCACGCCAGAGCCAGTCTCCGTCCCAAATCAATTTCAATATCTTGTCTGCCTATAAGCATAAACAATTTATTGAAAACCCTTCCGATTACATCTCGGTAGATACCTTTTCTACCTGAAACATGAAAAACGACTGAAATGGAATGAAAACGGTGCAGAATCAAAAATATAACCTAAAAGTAGTTTATACAGGTATATGAATGTTTGTATTGGTATATATATATATACACACAGTAAATATTATATTCTATGCGCCATTTTGATTTGGCAGACATTTGTCAGTTCATATTTGATAATCGTAGAGAGTAGTTGATTACAATTCATTATGGAGCATCGAACGCCTCTTCAACATATTGAAGTCATTAAAACATTTTATCTCAATAATAATGGCAATGCTGTAACATGTTTGAAATTCTCTTGGTGACCGAATTGGATCGATCGGGCAACATCTGTGATTTCAACAGAATGGTGCCACCTCACACACAGCCCTTGAAATTTTGCGAGAATTTTTTCCCAACCGCGTAATGTCAAAAAATAGTGACATCGACTGGCCTCCTGATTTGACAGCTCTCGACTATCTTCTGTTGGAGTACTTGAAAGGAAAGATACAATACTTCCAATGCCATATTGGCCAATACTTGTCATAACATTCGCGTGTTATTTCAGCAATTTCATTTCAAATATTGTCTTCGAATATTCAAATAAGACAATGTCATATAATTGTAATAAACTAAATAATCTATAAATAAAAATTAAATTATAAAATTATGTTTTATTTCGTAGTTCAATATTCACCCTGGATTCTATATACAAACTGCTTAATATCGTAAAAAGAACTTTAATATTTTACATGTCATATTCGTATACTGTTTACCTACTTCAGCAGACGAGGGTAAATATGCAGCACACAGATTTGAAAAGGCAACTAAAGTAGTAGATGTAAAATCGAATACGAGAATATCATACGGTCTAACAATTCGGGTGTCTCCAGCGGCATCTCCAGATGTAAAGAATTCTATTCACCGTTGCGATACTCTTCCAGATCTTCTTTGTCTCAAACTTACGCCCCAGATAATGTCTTTTTCTGGGCTGTAATATGACCGAAAGGTTATAAGAATCTTTGCAGAGATTTTTTGGGTCCATCATTGTAACATTCTTCTTCAGCAGTACATTTTGAATGTTATCGCTGCCTTTAAGTATCTGTTGCGTATATAATACCTTTAGGAATATGTACAATCCTACCGAGCAATTTTACCCAGTTTGAGTCTTTGAATTAACTTCTCACAGCCACGCGCCCGAATAAATCTCATCTCTAACTACCTCTAACCCTGCTATAAGATAAGTGATACATGTACTAAATCGATCACTCTTTATGGGTGTTAAGCTCGGTTGCTAAGCAGGTTGCAGACCTTCGAAAATAAAGTTTTGCGTAAGATTACAGCCTAATACGTAATAACCTAACCGGAGAATGAAGAACGTGTAACTTCTGGAATGGTATGTCACACTTGATATCCTGAAGAAATGTATAGTGGGCGGAGAATGTACTGTAAGCGGACGATTCAGGACAGACCTGTGAGATGTCTAAATCTCCCTTCAGGGAGCGTCTCTATGATAACCTACAAACTCTATGGCAGCCTTGGCTGCAACATCTCTCTCTTGTGACAATAATTACACCTTCTTAATTGGTACTGATATCTACTTGTAATTATAATTGGTTTTTTTTTAATATGTGACTAATCAATGTCTCAATATGCTTTCAACTTTAACCAAGTGTTTCTTGATAAATTCCACTAAGCTAATATAAAACAGTAATAAACATTTAACTTTGAGTTAAATAATGAATCTATACCGCATTAAAATTTTGGTTATATCTGCCCCGTGTTGCTTTGCTTTATCGAGAGGAACTGGCAAGAGAGTAACCAATCCTATAAAAGTTCCGGATAAGTGTAGGTCCTTTCTACTTAGACCTGTAAGAGATAGGTGAGCGACCGATAGACTAGAGCACAGTGGCGATATTAAGGACCGGTTGTATGATCAGTAGTAACTTTTTACTATAGTAACTTTTAGTAAAATCCTTTACGGGTTGTTGATACATCAAATTTACTAGTGTCAGAGCATAGATTGAGATGTCTATAGGCGTGACAAATAATCAATTTTTATTTTATGCATTATTTATGGATTTTTTCGCCTAGGTGTTCGATATCTGTCACTTTAATGCATATTAAACAACGAGATCACCATCGGACGAACTCTCATCACTAAAACACCGGAATATTGAATGATTAATTGTCCTATAGCGCAACTTTAAAATCGATTCTCGTTTTTACTATCGGATATCGACGAATTAAATGACTTTACTACGGGGTGTACTTTCGAGAAGTAAATATTTTTTTACTAACGATCAAACAACGCATTTTCGTAAAAAGAATACACTAAAAGTGCTCATAGCTACATAATTTAAGAGTACACCATAGCCATTACTAGGTATTACCCCTATTTTAATGAATGTATGGACTATGAGCAGATTTACTTCGAGTGTGAAGAAGATTGGAGAATGTATGTATCCCGGGTTTCAAGAAATGAGCGTATGCTCGCGATCTTACGTACGATCTAAATGCATCTGTCATGTGTTCCCGCGCTGCCATCGCGCCTGCCCCAGAAAGTTAGAATTGATGTCCCCAAGCGAGCGAGCCGACCTTGTCGTGTCATATCGGTCAGTAGAATGGTGTTATTCTGGACAGCGACACAACATTGTCCTTGCCCCGTTAAACTCTGTCTCGTTTCCCGCGTTTTCCGTCTTGGAATAATTTCGAAAGCTTTGCCAAGCGGCGGGCGAGGTCGATTATTGTTGTTTCGATACAGAAACACTCGCGCGTCAGAATATCTGGACAATTTATTAGAGCCGCCGCTCGGAGCCTGAGCCTGAGCACGAGCAACAAGTGGTGACTGTGCACCGAGGGGCAAGTCAAAATTAATACGATTATTTTTTGATATTATACATTCACACAAAAGGAATATAAATGTACAGAAGTTCTTAAAGAAAAAAATAATATATCGAGAAAAGATCTGAAAATTAGGATTTGACCGTTCCAAGTAGGGCTCAATCTATTAATAACATAGTGGAGTATTCCATTTTAAAAGCAGCTGTCCGTGTTTGGCGCCACACGCGATTTAGATTTGGTTATTATCGGTTAATATTGAGGTTTTGGTCAGCTCTGGTTGAGCCGCCACTTGCGGCCAGCAAGTCGAACAAGATTAATATCATATTAGCCAGCTCTAAAGTTATTTCAATATCTAATTAAATGCATTTACAGTAATATAAGCGATAAAGAAGCAAATCGTAAATCAGATTTAATTAAAATTGGCAAGCTGTAAATTTTTTTTTGTTATGCTAAACCTAACCTAACTTAACTAAACCTTATTCTTCTTCTACTTCTTTTAAACAGGCAATCCACCCTTCAAGAGTGATTTGTGCCATTAATCAAGTCAAAACATTATTTTATAGAAAAAAGTACAACAATATTATAGAATAGGGAATATTATATTACAAGTTAATACCATTGTCGTTCAAGAAATTTGCTATTATATAGATTAAATGTGGCGAGTTAAGGGAAAGAAGATGACACAAGTTAACCGGGAGTTGAAAACTACCATTGACGAGATTACTGTAAAAAAAACCTGCGATCCGCAATGGACAGGCAAAAAAGATATGGTCAAGGGTTTTCTCCTCGGCACCACACTCACGCATTGGGGAATCTATTAAGTTCAATCTGAATAAATGTGAGGCTATCTCATTCTAGAGATATTTGATATTGTTCTTTTGGAGACTTTCATGTTGGAGAACCCAGGGGTGCGGGGAATAGATCTTTGGATTATTTTAAGCCGATTACCCTTGTGATTATTTGGATCCATCCATTGTGTAGTCCAGATAGAATTCGTACGTTTTTTTACCATATTAAGTCTATCATATATCGGGATATGGAATTGATGGGGGAAAACTCTGGAAAGAGTAGCCTTCTTGGCCAGTTTATCAGCACATTCATTTCCCTGAATTCCCTCATGTGCAGGGATCCAAACGAATGACACCCGTTTATTGTTGCTGTACAAATTAAATAGACATCTTCTGATGGAACATATTACCTCATTGTCTAGCCAAACTTTAGCAAAACTTTAACTCTGTTAAATAATAGAACGATTAAATGTATTAATATCAAAAAGGTAACATGTAGGTTTGAAAATTGTCGCTAAAAATATTGTCGCTGTAGCATAGTTGGATAATGCACCTTCCCCGGTTAGGAAAGAGATCCTGGTTCAAATCCCGGTGGCGCAACAACAATATTTTTCGATAAAATTGATTTTATATGTATATCTTTCTAATTAATATATTTAATTCATATTTAAAATAAAATTACTCGCGGCCGATATTCACGCGGGCTAAAAGTATATATGTTATGATACTTGTATTTCCCTTTTACATAATTGCTGTACTTATATTGTAACTAAATAACACTAGGCAAATTTATCTTTTATCTAAAAAAGGTTGGATACGAAAAGCTCAGCTCAGATGACGCCGTAGACCATCAAACTTATGAATATATTTTTTCACGTTAGAAAGCTGGGTAACGTCAAAAAAAAAAACATTAAAAAGTAGTACACGGAATATATGTAACATCAATATTCTAACTATTTTCAAAATAGGCTAAACGCTCGTGCTATGAAAATAGGTAGGTAAATTGATAGTGTCCCGGAGTGAGTCTCGAACCCTTGACCAATTACTTGATCTTGAACCAAACGAACATGTCACGATCGCTGTATTCGAAATTTTAATAAAAGTTCTTAAAATTTATCATAAGCAATATTTAAATATTTTCTAATTGCCTTCAAAGTTTCGTCTTAAAATTCAACTTCCGACCTCAAAACTTCACTTGGTGCCATTATGATTTCAATTTAAAGATGTCTGGAAACATTCATTTTCAATATCTTAAATAAATAATGTTCATCAACACGATAATATTTGAAAAAAGATGTATGTAGATAAAAAAAATATTTCTTACATATATCCAGACAAAGTATTATTTTTGCCAGATGATAGAATTACTTTATTTGATAACGTGCGTACGGCTTACGTTTACAGGAGAATTTTCAAAATTTCCAAATGTTCAAACGAAGGAAATTATACTGTTATATTGAGATGTTTAATTTTTAATTTCGCCATAAAGAACTGATTCATTTTATCATTTTTTTCTCACCTTGCCTTATATGATTGCATTATTAATAATCTGTTATTTTTGTTAAATTAATGAAGGTGTTAAGCACACCAATGGATTGCAGTATGTTATGCGTGAGAATCACAAATATGAATAAAATTACGCAGATCTCGTACACGCGACTATGCCTCTATAGTCTCTAGACCTGTTGATCTGTACTCCCACACCTACACCCAGGGGTGTGATGGATGATAATCAAACCTGGCACAAGGGTGGAGCTGATCAAATATAGAAATCGCCGGCGATTGAATATTAATCAGAAATTCGCTATTCAAAGGGACAAATTGGTCTACATTAGACTCCAAATTTTATGTAGATTCAGTCTAATTATCTCATGAATTATTTCTATTGTGCGAAATTTAATTTTTTCTTCTTTACAAATC
The DNA here is from genome assembly GCA_031772225.1 of Eubasilissa splendida. Taxonomy (NCBI): domain Eukaryota; kingdom Metazoa; phylum Arthropoda; class Insecta; order Trichoptera; family Phryganeidae; genus Eubasilissa; species Eubasilissa splendida. The sequence continues at coordinate 2,198,741 of CM062854.1, read as the reverse complement.
TGATGCTTTTAAAATTTCGGATTAACCGATCTATTCTGACAGCCCATCTCCTACTCTTTCACACAACACTGCAATATGGTCCCGTGAATATGCGGAATACAGACCCAGCTTAATAGGACAGACTTTTCGCTAGGGTTATTGAAATATTAAATTACTCTCAGCCGATCCGACGTGCGTAGGTAGGAATTGATCGCAATCTAAGGAAGGCTCCAATAATTAATACTTATACATGGGTAGAGATCAATCAGAAGCATCGCTATCCAACATTCTAACATAATCATAATACAATACCTACACTAATAATTCACTAGTTCTACAACACTCTCACTACATTTTTATTTTCTCTCTTTTTATTTTTATTCCTGTCGAATCTTTATCTTTCTTGAATTAAATAACACCACAACAGCACGAAAAAAACTGGCTACTTTGACACAGACAATTAACTAGGACAATGTTGTATATATCAGAGGCGGAGTCTACTCCACCCCACACGATAAACTACGAGTATTATACTTAATTGCAATATAATTGTGTCTTATCTTTATCATATTATATATATTCACCTCTGTTACAACAAAAACGTGTATGTCAATAAATTCTAATAAATAAATTAATTAAAATAGATACTTTCCTCCAACGATCTATATTTTTTTTCCACCTGCGATCTAACGTATCCATATAAGATCAATTGAAGTTTTATGTTGCCAAGTCCACGTAAAATGCAGATGAATAATAAAGAAATGTTTAATCTTGTATTTCTCTAAATATATCTTTATAATCTTTCGATATTTTTACAGAGTTTAACCACTACATACCTCACCAGAGATATTTAGCCTTGTAAAGTGTAGTTTTTGTAAATTTCAAAACTTTGAGAATTTTTAGAACAGAACGGGTGTTTGCGTAAGGGTTCAAGTTTGTGAACACAACTAGTTCCCATCTCCTTATAAAAAAACTTTTGACATCTAGACTTTAACCCTGCCTGCAAAAAAATCCCCGTGAATATGGGACTTACATAAAACGAAAGCTAAGAATTAAGGCTGAAAGGTTCTTAAGGCTTACACTGTGGAAATGCATGTAGGTGAAAATGAATATAAGCAATCTTGTAACTCGTTTCTTTCTGAAGAAATTGCTTTTAACCCCATGTTGATAGGTCAAACAGGAGCTGAGATATTTCAGTTCCCCTTATATTGCAAAATAAAATAAATATGACCGCCATACAATAAAATTAAAATAATAGTCGTTCTGAACTACCAACAAGTTGATTGGATAAAAAATATTTTTTTAAATTGTCAAGCAAATATTTATTTAATTTCTGAACCATTTCATATGGCATGGCCCTTATTATATCAACATATATAATACATGTATATGAAATTCAAAATGATATTAAGCAAAACCTAATATATAATAAACAAATTCAAGCTAACGAGATACAAATAGACTTATCTGGGTTATATGAGAGCTGGAATCACTCCGAAGAGATCAAATACAGAATAGAAAAAGCCAAGGCTATCTTCATTAAAATGAATAGCGTTATTTGTAGTCATAACCTTGATCTGACATTTGGAGTAACATCGGTAAGTGTTGTTTTCTCAGTCCTGGTATATGATGTGGAAAGTTGGAACCTCACTGAAGCAGTGTTGAGAAAGCTAGAAACGTGGGCCTATAGACGCATGCTATAAATAAGCTGAACTGGTAGAGTAACAAAGGACACCGTATTAATAAGAATGAACATGGACGATGAAATCAACCGTACCATAAAAGTAAGGACACTAACATTCTTTGGACACGCAATAAGACATCCTGAGAACTACACTGGAATATATTAATGTAGAGACTAAAATGGGCGATTTGATCGTAATCTGTTTATTGTACGCCAATATGCATTACTAATGGCGAATAATAAACAAGAATTACAGTCTAGTGAGTAGAATGTACGATGCATGCAAAGAAAGCGACGTTTATTATGAATGTCAACAAGTGAGATGGTATTAGAGAAGGAGGAAAGCAAGACAACGTGCTAAATACTAGTAGGTAATGAATGTTTGGAACAAGTAGATGAGTTTGTGTATTTGGGAAGTAAGATTGAGAAAGATATCGAAAGGAGGGTGACTTCAGGGAATGAAATTATAGCAAATGGGAACTAATCAACCGAGGCAAAATTAGTAGTTCACAATGGAGTGCTGATACAGACACTGATGTATAAAAGTATGTAAGAAAGTAGACTGAATTACTTTCTAATTAGATTATTTTTAAAATATGTACTCAATTAGCATTTTAATATTTTATTTATCAGTATTCTATTACATAAATATTTATATCCTGTAATGAAAAATATTCCGTTAGTGGGAACTGTGCTTTAAAATACAAGAAACGATAAAATTTTACGTTCTGATAATATTGAGTTCTGGTGGTTTACTTTTGGAAGGGATCCAATTGTGGTCGGTTCTCGTGTCAGGTTGGGGTTGACATAATACGGTGGGTGTTCCGAGCTCATTGTTCGGAGTACTATAAAGGTGAAGTTCAAAAAGCAACTTGTTGAATGGCTAATTAAATAATTTATTACTAAATAATTATTGACACGTGTAATAAAATAAATCATCGAAATTGTCGTTCGTTGTGATTGGATAAGTACAAAACTTAAGTACTATAATTTAGATTAATTATTAAAAACTATACTAGTGAACCAAGGAACATGTTTTCGTTATATTTCGTTCGAAATAAATTATATGACCCCATTTAATTTACTTATAACTTTTTTGTTTGAATTAAAGTTCAATCCATAATCACCACACTCCTTAACAGCGAACTAATTGAACAAGTGACAATTGAGTCTGAAAATATATATTTATTTGTGTATAAATATATTAATTATTGAATGAAATTAATGCACAATGCCTCCCCCCTTCCCCTCCCCTCCCGACCACGCCGCCGACCAGTCGATAGGCGACCTTGAGCCAATACAGTGTACGGAACAGTTAATACTGTTATACAATCTCGAGACTTATACGTCTATACTTTATGTCGGAACCTTTACGAAATAGTGAGTGAAAAGTATACACATTTTGGAGATGTCAGCAGAATCCGTATTGGTGGTGAGTGTCTATTCCTTTCTGTCCTGAGATTCTTCCAGCATCTTGTACGCAACAGGAGCGAAACGTCACATTTCTCCGAATGTGCAAGTAGCCCGATAATTTTATTGCAGTGAATGACACCGCAGACAAATGGATTGGGTCTAGATGACATGTGATTCCAGCAAGATGGTACTACAGCATACATAACTCACATAACTTCGAATATATTGAGTGAAAATTTACCACATAATTTTTAAATGTGATGATTTAAATTAGTCCACACGCTTTAAAGATGGCGAAAATAACCCAGCAGCGTAACTATGCCAATGTATCCAATGCGATGCATTGGGTTCCATGTTAGATAGGTGCTCAAAATTTCCGGGACCTACAATATATTTGGTAAATAGTTCATTTTGCATTGGGGCCCATTTTTTTAGCTACGCCACTGAAACTCGACCATTGTCTTTGGAAGGTTGCGGGTTTTACGTCGCCTTAAAAAACTACACAATTATAGGGCAGGCTGCCTTCTTCGAGCATCCCCTTACTGCTCAAGTTTCACATAATACAACCAACAAATTATATTATTACTCCGTTAAACCAATCTACACGAATATGTTGAAATACTTGGTCTGGTTTAGCTCTGATGAGTCATCATGGGAAAATCAAAATCGACTCACCCCCTTTATTAGTGACGTTGAAAGTCCTCAGCCTGTAAGAGTCTTCATCGTCAGGGTCCGGCGAGCCTTGGCGGCCCCCGCCGGCCCCCGGCACCTCCAGGAAGGCCGTGGAGCGCCGGTGCTGGTAGGTCTGCGAACCGGCGGGGGGCCCGCCGGGCCGGCGCCTCGCGGAGGCCTGCCGGCGCACAGGGGGCGGAGTCTCGGCTTCTGACAATCGCGGCTCACTGCTATATCTGAAAAATAAAACATTCAATAATACTGATACCTAGAACTCTAAAAAATCTGTAATAATTTGTCCCATTTTAGTATGAATCCATTGCGTAGAGAAAGTTTCGCAATAATTCGCATTACGTCGTTTGACATTTCTAGTAAAACAGACAATCGCGTAATGTTCGATCAACGGCTCATAGCGTTAAGTATAAGAGATGCTATATTAAGAACACTTCAAGTGCGTTTACAGAATTATTATTAATATATCATTATTATTAAAGCGACCAAATATGACTAAGCAGTGAAGTATTTACGGCCAGTGGTACAACCGATTAACATAAATGTATTCACAGACGTGAAATACACATTTATATATAAATAAAGTTTTAATTCTCAATTTATTATATTAATCTGTCCACCCTTAACCATCCCCGTCACCCTCGCGGACAATTTAATCCACACCTTGGCTCAAAAAACGGACACACAACCCCTACATGGTTTTATTATTCCATTTACTATTGCTGAGCAAATTCAATCTTCCGCCCAAATCTAGAACACCACCAAAAGCCAATCCCGACGGATATTTTGAAAAAAACATACCAACATACATATTATATAAATCAGGCAAACAAATTCAATGAAATATTTGATATTATGTTGTATTTACCTCGAGTTATATACCCGTGAGCATGCCTCAAAGTAAATTGTTTTAGATATCTCAGAATGGGATCGTATCGAGAATTGATTTTATCGTCGTGATTTACATATATTAATATTCCAATGTATTATATTAAATCTACATAGTTCGCATTACTGGACTGTTTCGAGCCATTGCTTGATCACAAAATTAGATAGGTAAGTTTTTAGTATTGTGTTCAAGTTGTTCTGCTATTCTCTATAAATCATTATGGTTATTAGTTATTTCGGGTGAATAAACTATGTGACTTTGACATTTTAGACACTAAATGAAAGCGGCCTAATTCGTGCAACAGCACTTGCCAAATACATCAATGTTTTGATTGAAGTACGTGCAATATTCCTTTCCGGCATTGACAATTTGCATTCCGGTAACGAACCGAAATTACGGATATTGCTCTCTGTATAGTTAACGTGCCGGACATATCAGTTTGAGAGATAACCGGTGAGACGAACAGATGACATCAAGAGAACAACTTGGCTTAATTGGACGCAGACTCAGAGGATCGATTCATGTAGAAGGAATTTGAAGTGAGAAGAAAAGATTTATGATCATTTGATTGAATGAACCTTAATAATGATAAATAATGAAGAAAAATAAATATACGTATGAAAAGGTTGTAAAACGCCTATCTTGAAGAAAGCAGCAAATCATTGATAATTAGATGGTTTCAAAATTTCATTTATTGAACTGCGCACTCTGGGTGGACACTTGCTGGAAGCAGCGGTTAAACATAATGTAAGACCTCTCATTAAAATATATTTATAAAATGACTACGGCGATACTTGTGAATTCCAACTAAAGGTCACGTCATAAAATAACCTATTGAGAATTTAATTTCTGAATTTAGAGAAATTCACAATGTACCCCGAGATAAACATTAGTCAATCACGGTAAATTTAAAAATGTCTTAACGATACGAATCAGCAGAGTTTCCGTGTATCAAGGAGTCTATGAAATTGGATATCTGGGCGCACTTGTAATCTGAATGCTTCAGTACTATTAAAGTGGTATCTTCGAAGGGTATTAAAGTAAACCCAGCGTATTTAACGCCAACGTTGCTTTGCTTTCACTGGGTCTCACGGTCTCCACGATATCGTGATTCCGAGCGCTGTAAAGAGAGGCTTTGATTCTTTGATGGACTTTGACTCCTTTGAAGAATGATGGGTTGGTATTCAGTTCATTATTAGAGGAAAGTAGATCTTGTACCATTACTGAGTTTTACGGTTTCTGTCACTGCGATGAATAGATCCATTAAAATATCACCAGGAGAGCGTTCAAAGTTAATTATCTAATATAACACAAATTGTTCAATCTATTTTAACGTATTTCTATAATTCTTATATAGTTAAATGTTTTATTGCAGATATAATATTTTTTATTTAAAAATATTTACGTATATAAAATAATTATTTTGAAAATGTTTTTTATAAAGTGTTTACTACATTTATAAATTAATATACGTCAAAAACTTGCACAGCAATGTAATTAAGTTAGTATGTACAGATTAGTTGACTTAAAAAAATACCTACAGAATGTTATTGTTATTAATTATTAAGGAGAACACATTCTTACTGTGAAGTTGTAATTATTCAGAACAGACGGTCTATGATATATATTTTTTAAATACAAATTAAATGTATTAATTAGAAAGATATACATATAAAATCAATTTTATCAAAAATATTGCTGTTGCTACCGGGATTTGAACCTACTATCTACTATTATCGAATTACTGAAAGACATTTGAGATTCCGTAAAAATAATGGAACGATAGATGAATCAATTTGAAAAGTGTAACATATAAGTTCGAAAATTTGTCGTCAATGCACTATGTTGGTGTAGCATAATTGGTTAATGCATTTTCCCCGGATATGAAAAGATCCAGGATCGAATCTCGGTAGCAAAAACAATTAAGGAATGATTAAATGTATTAATATCAAAAATGTAATGGTTCGAGAATTTGTCGCTAAAAATATTGTCGCTGTAGCGTAGTTGGATAATGCACCTTCCCCGATTAGGAAAGAGATCCAGGTAGTGACAACAATATTTTTCGATAAAATTGATTTTATATGTATATCTTTCTAATTAATATATTTAATTCATATTTAAAATATCTCAGACCTATTTTCTGAATAATTACAACTTCACAATTAGAATGTGTTCTCCTGAAAATATTGTTGTTGCGACACCGAGATTCAAATCTAGATCTCTTTCCAAACCGGGGAACGTGCATTATGCTACAGCGACATGCTACTACCTTTTTCAAAATTAATATATTTTATCATTCCATTATTTGAAAGAGCCATCTACTTTGTTTATACGGAATCTCAAATATCTTTGAGTAATCCGATAGCAAACGTCAAAATTAACAATTCTTTTTTATTAAATTTTGGACACATTGATACAACTTATATATTATTAGGAGAATACATTCTTATTGTGAAGTTGCAATTATTCAGAACATAGGTCTGTGATATTTGAAATATTAATTAAAGAGATCCAGGTTCCAATCCCGGTGGCGCAACAACATTTTTCGATAAAATTGATTTTATATGTATAACACATTTCATTATTGCTATCGGTAGACATTTTTGTTACAAAATGGTTTAATAATAATAATGTGGTTGGCGGGTAAAACTTATATTTCGTATTTGTTGAAATGAGATAATGGCCGATGAAATATGAAGTACATTACACTTTTCAGAATGGTGGGATTTAAGTTATTCGATATTATTTATTTTTCACTGACATTTTTTGCTGTTATGCATATAAATCGACTTTTGATGTTTTATACAAAATTTAACAAAAAGAGCGGATGTTTATACATAAGGTGGTGTGTCAATAATTCATTTTCGTCAAATCATGGTATGTGTAATTAGTTTTAATCCCCAACAACATAATTAATTTGGTTCCCCTAATTTCGTACAACTTTTCAATAAATGCTTATTATAAATGTCGCGTTACCGAATCGCAAATGTGGGGAATTAATATTTTCTGTATTATTTACTATAAATTATTATTAAAATAAAGTATTTTAATCGCCATCTCGACATCCGTAAAAAACATAACAGAACGAAGAGCATCTTAATAATATAAATATATAAATAAACATCTCGTATTCGTATGTAGGGATTATATTTACATTCGTGAGTATAGGTAATCGGTATGCATTCATATTTCAATCTATTTGGAGAGCCCATCCTTGGAGATATTCAGACTTCCCCGACATATCTGTCAACCGTGGTGGAATATTGCGGCCCGATTAATTAAATTGTTTTGAAGATCGCTATAAGCTCTTCAACAATAAACATATACTCGCAACATTGTCAGATTTTCAACGATTTTATTCAGAATATCCGCAACACAAGGAAATATCTTCCCAAGAGTTATGGGAAGTGAAATAATATAAAACGTATTCGAGTACAAAATTAAATAATTGACACAACGACGCATCACGTGATACTTGGTAAAAATTTCGTTTTCTTATTACTTTTATTTAGCTAAACAACAATTCCCTCTCCCCTGAAAACTTGTCAATTTATTGACAGGTTTTTGTCTTATTAAGAATGTAAGTTGGGACATTTTTTCAGTTTGAAATTCGAGAAATTCTAGGCAAATCACATACTCTTTCGAGCCGGGACTAACAGTTAAATGTTGACAAGTGTCACCGACATACTACAGGACGTTATTTGTTACATAAATCTCGCCAGAGAGGGAATTTATTATAGAAAGAGATTCGCATTCGGGACAAGTGTCAAAAGTAACTCGTATCTAGAGTATTATCCGAGTTTTTTCATGCTAAAAGTATGGAATGAAATAAAATGTGTGTTGTCATTTGAATTAATCCATCAAAAATTAAATAATTTATTAAAGTACCTAATTAAAATCTATAAATACGTTTTGAGACCTGTATATACCATGTTCCAATGTTTTCGATGTTCCGAATTCAGTTTCAACTTATTATTTTGTTTATGGAAATCGATTTAGATACACCACCTTGCCATCTTGTGATTTGTTTATTTTATAATTAAGTAGTATTTTGCCTTGTTTAAAAGATAACAGTATTAAATATATACAAAACATTTCATTGCGACTTACGTACAAAATATCGTACAATCATGCCGCTCGAAACCGGCGGATTGGAACAAAAAGAAAACAATAAAAAAAACACATTAATGGGATCTAACTAAATATTATTTAGTTAAAAGTTATTGTATTTTTGATATAAAACTTGATTTTATATATAACTGAAGTCTCAAAGCATGTGAGTAAATACAATATATTATTTCAAAACGAATGTTTTTACTGAAACGTACGTACGTCGAAAATTATGTAGTGCAAATTTAATGGTTTATAACTTGTAACTAATAAAATTGTTTTAACTTATCTTAGTTCAGATTTGTCTCCATAATTTTGACTTTTTATATATGCAAGTATTTTTCCATATTTAGGCAATTTTGTGGAACATGGAAAATTAATTTAATGATCGCGTTCTTTCTTATAATGTTTGTATTGTCTTAATTATGGCAAATAATATTCAGTTTATTAGTATTAAATTATTTTAAAACGTCCTATCTAAGAAACAGTTTTTTAAAAATCTAATTAATAAATCTAAAAATAAATAATAAAAACCCACATTTTCGAAAAGTTGAATTTGAACATTGCCTAATATATTATAGAATGTTAAAATTATGTAAAACAAAAAAATATTTTTAATTCTGATTCTTCTATTTTCATTCACACAATAAATTTAAAAACACAATTTTTTTTTGTAGTTTTTTGTAGCATATATTATTGTTAACTTTTACTTGAAGATAAACTGTTTACGATAATATTTCTCCATTTCCTAACACGCCAAGTTACGTATGGGTAAACTCAAATTAGAATAACCTTGTGTGATAAATATAGATAATCAAATATATACATGTAGATTTTACAAAACAAAATGTGGTTTAATAAGTCAACCATATTTAAAATTAGATATAACTCAAAAGTTTATCAACTTTTCAATGACTTTTTAAAATAGCTCTAAAACTAATTCATTACTAGCAGTTAACGTTCGCCTTGTATTAAAATTGTTTAATATATTATATGTAAGTATACTATACTAGTATATTTTTTCTCTATTTATATATAGTCTAAATATTATAAATTTATTAAAATTTAAAGAAATGTAGAAATTTTTTAGGAGAACACATTCTTATTGTGAAGTTGTAATTATTCAGAACATAGTTCTGTGATATTTTAAATATGAATTAAATATATTAATTATAAAGATATACATATAAAATCAATTTTATCGAAAAATAAAAACATTGTTGTTGCGCTACCGGGATTCGAACCTGGATCTCTTCCCTAACCGGGGGAGGTGCTTTATCCAACTAAGCTACAGCGGCACTATTTTTATCGACAAATTTCCAATATTTAATTAATATTTAAAATATCACAGAACTATGTTCTGAATAATTACAACTTCACAATAAGAATGTGTTCTCCTAAAAAATAATAAAGTTGTATCAATGTGTCCAAAAATTTAATAAAAAAAAAAATGAATTAATAATTCTAGCGTCTACTATCAGATTCACTCAAAGGTATTTGAGATTCTGTAAAAATAAGGTAGATGGCTCTGTCAAATGATGGAACGATTAAATGTATTGATATCAAAAAGGTAACATATAAGGTCGGAAAATTGTGGATAAAAATAGTGCCGCTGTAGCTTAGTTGGATAAAGCACCTCCCCCGGTTAGGGAAGAGAACCAGGTTCGAATCCCGGTAGCGCAACAACAATGTTTTTATTTTTCGATAAAATTGATTTTATATGTATATCTTTATAATTAATATATTTAATTCATATTTAAAATGTAGAAATATTCGAACTCAAGTGAAAACCGAAAAAAAAAAATTATTATCCACGATAATTAAAATATTTTAAGTATATATCTTAGAGCTACTTGGTAAAAATGATGATAAGTCTAAGCTAAATAAAAAAAAGGATCTTTTCTGTTATCTATCCACCGCTTTGTTGTTGTATTTCTACCATTATCTATTGACTGTTATCTTTTGTTCTAGTTCTAATACGGATGATACACTATTCATAAACTCATTTTAATTCAGAATCATCTTGTAAGATTAGGTTAGGTCAGTATAATTATTTCATGCATTTCTTAAACAGTTTTAAAATGGATTAAAAAAGTGTAAGGCAATCGAATATGTCATTTTATTTACCAATAAGAATCCAGCGAACACGTTTTGGCTAAAGAAGAACAATTGCAACACCGGATTGGAAAAATTGAGTTCCATCTCCTCACTCTAAAATTTTCTGAATTCCTTTTTTAATCGACGATTTCGATTAAACTCAGCCAAGTGTACAATTGAAGAAGTGGTCGATATCGCTTCTGCTTCTGACCTACAAGTAATTAATTTATTAACTAACAGTTGAAATTGAAACTTCAACTTCATCACCATTGGAAGTTGATCCACGATGCAGAGAAGTTTTTTGAGAATGCAATGACGCATCACTTTACAGAGACCAATAGACCAAAAATACCCAGCATTACTTAAAAAAACTATGTATTAAACAAAATTTTATTTCAAAAATAAAATGCAATAAAATCATTTTTTCTTTACATATTGCAACTATTTACAGATCATTATTTTTTTTCTTTCGAGTGTTTAAATTCCATTTTACCTGGGTGACCTGATGCGACGGTGACCAGACGCGGCCTCGCACCAGTTACCTCACGATAGTGTACATCTCTTTATTACCTTAAATGACATAAGTTCAGTTAGGTTATTTAATACATAGTCACTTCACCAGGACTGATAAACTGACGGTGTGCACCTGTCTTGTGTGCAGCGTTCATCTTCATCAATCAACCGATCAATCAACTCTATTGAATATTTTATATACGATTTTTGTGCAGAACATTTTACGTTTATGAATAATAATAACATTAAATGTTTAAATATGTGTATGTAATTCAATTTTAATACGTTTCTGTAACACAAATCAACACATATGCACTTCTGGAGACGCCATGTTAAAATTTTTTATCAACAAAATCTCCGAGCGCATCGTACATGCGAAATATTTTAAAAATATAGCCAAATATGTAACAATACTATAAGCGACCTATTTCGTATCGTAAAATAATACAAACCAATGGAGTACAATATCAGAATAAAAACAAAATTGATTTATGTACCTCTCATGACGGCTTACACAATACAACAATACTGTCTCATTTAATCATTCATCGCGGTTTAAAAGAAAAAAAGAAAAAAGTAAATTATCAAAAACAATGGATGTTCCATGTCGACTCACCCGTGGCCGTCAGGATCAACAATTCACAATAATATTAGGTACGTAAAATTATTTGTACTATAATTCATCTTCGCGACGATAAATAAATATGACATTAGTTTCGCTGTGCTCTCCAGCAATGCAGCCCGCGGGCCTGGCGTCCGATCGACCGCCGGATCCATTACACGAAACAATTTGCAATTGTGCAATAACCTATTTTCAGTCGTATTAACGTCAAATTTTATATGCGTTCGAGTCAACAATCTCGGCGTTAGCTGGGAATGAATCGTTCTGCACAATCGTTTATCATTATTATTTTTAAAATCGGTGTTTAAATTTGACGGTGCAAATACGAAATACAGATATTTGCAAAATCATTGTTTATTGGAAGTGTTCAACGGGTATGAATTGTATTATCATTCTTCACACACTGATCTAATATGTTGAAATATTTCTTGTAAATTATTCGCCACTGTTTGCTGGGGTCTGACAGCAGATGATACCTTTTTATTCCATTCCGGCAATAAGTACTATTAACAAAAATGTTATAAAAACAATTATATCTTTACATTTACAGACAGATTATTAAACAAGCATGACAAAGATTCTCTATAAAAAATTACATATATAAATAAAAACATAGATAATCATACATTCTTTAAAAGATACTATAATAACTAAGTTGTGAATAGAATAATAATATCGTTATTGTTTAAAAATGTGCTAGGTTCTGAACCCACTTTCCTTGAGATTAAATTATTAAAATCGAACAATTAGTAATAACTATTGAGTCACATAATTAATACCAAAACTATATTATTATGTTACTTTCAAATTAAATTTAACACTTGTGTTATGAAGGGACTAACTAGATCACAATTCCAGCGTCTTAACCACTAGACCAACAAGCTACTAATAGATTAATTTGATAATAATATGATTGAATGTAACCTCACTAGCTAGCTACATTTACTTGACTTTTATTTTTACATTTACTTGAAAAATAATACATTAATAAACAAATTTATTTATTTTTCCATATTTTGTATTTCGGTTTAAAAAATAAAAAAAACTATTACGTTATTAGTAAGTCTTTCTTTGTCTCTTTCTATCTCAATAATTCGAGATCTGTTATATCCGTGAATCCGTGCATCTAGAAACTTGTGAGAGAAGAGGATACAAATAAATACCTGAATGTAAGGCCTAGGGTGGAGTCTATTTGTAATACATAATTATTGTAAAAATAGTATGCAATTTATTTACGTTTAGGTTTGGTTAATAAATAATTAGCTATGAAATCAACATAGAATAATGACCACGTTTTTTAAAAATTAAATTAGATTCATAATAAGATTTTTTAATTCATTCATTTAAATGTTTTTTACTTTTTCCAAATACGGAAAGTTTTCAGTGCTAGGAAAATATTGATTGCATGGATCAAATTCGGAATCTTTGAGTAAGTTATTATCTAAAATAATAATAATATTAAGGGATCTTTTGTTGGAATTTCTTTCACATTTAGATTAAGATTAATCTCAGTGGCTTTCAAATAAATTATAATTGTCAAGGTTGTTAGCGGTGACTTTATACAGGGTGGGCCATAAGTTCGATATATAGACTAAATGGTTGTTTAAATTAACCACGTACAGAATAGAAAGACCGATATATAGCAGTCAAGATAAAAAATATGTCTTAAATTAAGGGAAGTTTGTTAGGGTAATATTAGGTTTGGTTGTAATGGGTTACATGAAGTTATAATATTAATGGAAGGAGGACAATGCCGGAAGCTTCGACTACCAGTTTATATAAGAATTAATATCGAAGCTATTATACAACATATGTTTTAGGATATAAATGTCGGACGTGCCATCAACGAATTAAACAATATTTTGAGAGATTTGTAATATGCGAAGATGAAATAATTCCACAGTTGCGTATAAAACTTAACATAAATATGCAAAGCTCAAACGTGTAGTCTCTTTCGCGTATTCTGATTCAATCATTACCTGAATATTATTCAATGCCGTTATGTTGGTAAATTGATCAGGATAAACTCGTTATTCTAAAGTAAAATTAATCTTTTTTTTAATAATATTTGCAAATTGAACTTTGTGGTTTATTATGTTCATTTTTTTTTTATAGATTATTTAACTTTGTTTATACCACTTAATGAGTAATTTTAAAACATCAACCGGATTCGAAAAATATGATTTTCTTCTTCAGAAAATGGCATGTTTCGTGTGTTTTAAAATTACTCATTGAGTGGTTATTATAAACAAAGGTAAATAATCTATAATTTATATGTAGAATCGCCTGAAATTTTATTATTACCTGTATCGCGTATGCATGTACAGCACCGGCGCCAGACTTTTTGTCGCCACAGGCAAGATTATTTTTTTCCGCCCTAGTAACTTAAGTGAAAATCGGTCGTCCGCGTGCCAGACACGTTAGGTTAGGTTAGGTTAGGCTGGCATTTTTAACCTTGTCCAAGGGACGTTCCAAAATACGTTTTGGATACTAGTGTTGCCTACAAATTACTGCTTTATTAGGAAATAACTATAATGTTATTTATTGGATTATTTGCATTACACACTATTATCGTTTTGCAACTTAGATTTTGTTTTACAATATTTATATATTTTTCGGCCGCCACAGGCAGTCGCCTGCTTCGCTGGCGCTGCGTACGTAGGTACCGTAAATACAAACCGTATTACGATATATGATGTCGTCCGAATAATATCATACATCCTTTATAGGAAGACAGCCCGCGCGCGACAGGATGACGGATGACTGTAATATTTTAGAAAAATATTCGGCAAACTTCCACAACTTTCCGCATTTGCGATGCGGCCCCGCAGACTCCGCCGCTCGGCCGATGTCCCGGCGAGTTCGAACGTTTTTCAATTTGGCAACGATTTTCTCGTCACGTGACATTGGCATAAAAAAAAAAAAATACTCCCAAGTTTTAACATGTAATAAACACCGAGCGAATGCGTTACAAAATCGTCGGTGCTATTTTCCAAATCTTTTCTGAGCGATTAAACAAAAAAAAAGAATTTTATATTTGGATGCTCGTAAAGTTGGTTTCAGACAGCAGCGGGCTCGGTTTGTTTAAAGTCGTGTATTTTAATTTATGTAACCTGCACTGATGTGGATGTAAGAGCCTACACGTCATATACACGTCTCCTAAATAAAGCTTCAACTTGCTGAAATTTTTGCCCTTGCACAGATAAAGGAAACGGTGCATATTCAGGCCTATTCTCAAAATTGCAATATTGAAATGAAGGTGATTGTTACACCAACCCTCAAAAATAGACAGATAGTTTTGACAGATTATGGTACGATTATCTCCCTCACTCCCTCACTCTCTCTCCCTCTCTCTCATTCAAATATAACACTATTTTTGAGGGTTGGTGTAACAATCACCTTCATTTCAATATTGCAATTTTGAGAATAGGCCTGACTATGTATAAAAAATTTCCCTCAAGGTACATACTGACGATAGTGGTTAAGGTTGGTGTCGATTCAATTAGTTCTCAAAGTTCAACAGACAACGTTTAAATGAATTAATCAGTAGGTACCACAATTACTTGACCGCTATTCCGCCCGTATTTAGAGGACTAAATTTGATCCACCTTAAAACAGTTATATCAATGAAATCATATTATTTATAATAAACGAACCTATTTTCAATCAAAAAAGAAAAGGTAATTTTAAAATGTCCGTCACAAAATAATGTACATAAACACAATACATGATTCGCCCTCGATATCATAAAAATTGATTAATACATCATTAAAAGATTTTTTTAAATCAGGTAGATTATATATTTCTCTAGGATCAATATTAACGGAGTTATGAATCTATTAGTAAACTTTTCAGAAAAATTTGATCAAAATCTTGTAAAAATTATGCAAGTTTGGTTTTTTGTATGTAATTTAACGTACTAACAATACTCGTATGTACGAGCTCTGCACATCAGAAGCTGTCATATCTCTCATATATCCTTCCAACCTTCGTCCAAGACTTTATCCTTAAAGCACCCACCCTACCCTATTACGGATATACACTACATAAATTTCTTTTCATTTTATATACATTAATATTATGTAACAATATTGTTTAAAATGTTTAGCTGTAGATCGTGTTTTATGATATATGTTACAATAAATAATAACATAATATTATATCAATAATTTTTTTGTTTTAAACTAAATAAACACACTTAAAAACTAAATCATTCACCAAACAGTTTTGCAAACAACCATTTCCTTCTACGGGATGTGAAATTAACTAACCAAAAATATAATTATCACATTCAAATGTTTTTAAACAAAATCTATTTAAAAAAATAATAATAATTCAAAGAATATATGTTCAAAAATAAATCTAGTACCTAACTAAATTGTGGAAATTGACTTTGATACAAAATTGTTTTAAAAAAAAAAAATTAATAATATAGATATTACTAGTAAATTTTTTATAAACTCATAGATAAATCATAATAGAAATAATGATTATCGGGATATGATTCTATTCAAAACATTAGACAGGAATTCTTAACAAATAACAATACAGAAAAATTACTCATATATTTCGAAGACAAAGAAGACCAATTTAATAATTGTAGTGTTCATAAACTTAGCTGTAAAGATTCTACTATTTTTCACATTGGTAAAACAAGATGAAATTTTAATATAAGAGTCAAAGATCATTTTATATGTTTAAATAGTAATGCTTTTTCAGAATTTTCCAATCATTCATAAAAATTTGGGATTTGGGGTCTTCAATCGAATAATTTAGAATCATTGGAAATAAATAAAGCATTTAAAATTAACCAAAATATAAATAACCAACTAAATTTAACGAGGCAATTTCCGCAATTTAAGTTACGTATTTTTTTAAATTTAAATTTATTATATTTTTAGTTAGTTAATTTGATATTCCGAAGAAAGCAATAGTTGTTTCCGAAACAGGTTGGTGAGTTAATTAATATTTAGGTGAAAAAAACAAATTTAAAACTAAAAACTGAACATTAACCACAAAGTTATTGCAAGTATTCATAATAATTGTATACTATATACTTTTAGACGCTATGTGTGTACCGGAGCCGAGTAAGTTTGCGTGGAGATATTTTATTGTAAAAAAATCACACATTTTAATTAATTTGTTCAAAATGACTTTTTAATTTTGTTTAAATTACTACACTGTTATACCAACCAAATACAATTTCAGTTAGTAATAGTTAGTCGTTTCTGTATTTGTGATGTATCATTTCCCGTGCATTTCAGATGACAGCTCACGGACGGCACACCAGAAGCAGTCACCCTTCTGTCGGCAGATTGTGATAGCAGATATGATGGTGCTTATTGTTTAACCCTTCCCAAACCATGCAGCAACACAGATCTACCGCTCTAATTAAATCTGGAATATTTCGGTAAATATACACAACATACACTTAATATTTTAGTCAATTTGAAGGAAAATATTTACGCTTAGAAATGACTAGTGAAAAATCAATTATGTAAGGCGAATACTACAAAAATATATTTTTTTAATTCATTCCATTGTAAAATTAATACATTGACAAAAAATACCATTTGTGGCAAGACAGAAAGAAATCACACATTAATTTCAAAGTGAAAACAATAACAAACATATGAATAAAATGGTGTCTTTTTCTCACTAATTAAATGAAGATAGATAAAAAGTTCTATACAGAACTCTATGAATGCTCCGAATTATAATATTACATATTTTTTATACATTTAATGTTCAATACTTAAAGTATGGCATTAATTATTTTTTTAAAACGATTTTTTCACATTTTAAAGGCTAATAGAACTCTAATTCCTTACGGTAACACGAGTTGATAGCATGGCTGCGTACGAGTATTTTATATCACGGTATGGTAAATGTTAATACTAGGAGGGTAGAACAAAATACAGGGTTTGTACTTAAATGCACAATTATATATTATTTCACCAAAATTAACATAAACATCTAAATTTAATAAAAGTGTGATAAATTATTGTGTTGGAACAATTTTCATAATATTGTATATATGAGTTTTAACAAAATCATGACATTTTTAATTTCAAAGTGTTCGTTTTTAGGTTTTAGACAGATGATAATCACGTATATTTAATAAAAATTTAAATTTGAACTATAGATGGTAAAGAATCAAATCTTTTTCGTATTTTAAAAATATCTTTGGTAAACTGTTTTATTTTATATTTTGCGTAATTCAAAATGAACACACGAGCGTGATTAATGTAGATTGCTAGGTCATAAAAGAATATGTCAAGAAACACTAATTATAAAAGAGATTTTTTATTGTTCTTGTTGAACTGCAAATTTAAAATCAAAAACACTAATTTTGAGAAAAAAATGACATTTACTATCTATCATAAACATATAGATTATTTAAGTATTTTCCATATTACAGTATTATAGTGCGATGCAACTTTATCTTTCGTCTCAGAATTTTCTCAATGAAGGTCGATATGTACTAGACAATGAACCATAACTCGGTCAGCGCTCAACTATGCACTGTATTTTACGCAACTTTCGAGACAAGTCTCCGAGACAACTCTCATCCATGTACACACGCCATTAGGATCAAATTGATTTCACAACCTGTTAAAAGTTAAATTCTATGAACTAGATTACTCGACGTATAAAATGAATGATATATTTCTAGTCCATCGGTAAGGAGTATCCCACGAATTATCACATTCTGCGGATGTAATTAATAATAACAGATGACTGAAAACATATAAAAAAAATTAACCAAAGTGTTCAAATGATATTTCTATACTTTTATATAAAATTTAAATCTAGTTTTAAAAATAAAGCAAATAATATTAATGTCAAATTGAGTGAATTATTATTATAAATAGTTATAATCTAATGATATATTAAATACAAGTATGGCAATTAAATAATATTGCAACTCTACTTGTCTGTAGTTAGCATGAAGAATATTGGACACAAGTGACTTAACCATCGAGTAAATTTATCTGATGGATAGCTAACCTAATTCCGATGTTTGGAGAAATCTCATGTCGACTATTTATTCATTTTTACCTTTAAAGCCATGCAGCTTAGAATAATTATTATTCAAAAGAACAATATTTATATTTTTTTGCAACCTTATAACATAACGCAAGATATTATATATTACGCTTAAAAAACTGGACCAATGTATTTGTACGTATGAAGTAGTAATAATCTAATCCAGTGGTGCAGATGAACGTCCCAACAAACTAGGCACTATTTTACACAGACATTTCAAGAATATAATTTAAGGCTGTATTTGCCATTATACTTTACATGTTCTAGGCGCTTCTAGGGTGGATTCTTCAACAGACAAAGGATTGTCTATCTTTTAAAAATGCTAAAGGAAGTAAGTTTAGTCTTGAGCGACGAGTGGCTACAGAAATCAGGCTAATGATTCTCTATTCTGTGCCCGAAGTAATGTCAATCGTCTATGTCGTCTAGCGACTCGCAATCGAGATGGATCTCCATCTCAGCAGTGCGACTCAGTAATGATAGGGTAGAGAGTTTAGAGTTTCTGAGACGATGCGCATGACCGAGAAAAAACTAGCAATTAATCTATAATTATGATGCACGTGATGGAAGTAACTAGAACATAGAATGCCACGAAAAACCAGATATTAGAAGATAGTCTGCCTGCTCCTGTAGAGAAATGGCGCAAGATGTATGTAATTAAATTCATTGTAAGCCGGAATACCAACAGAGAGTTTTATATTATACTTATTTATAACCAATAAAAATAACAAAGTTAAATAATATCACTGTAACCTCGCTTAGAATTGTTCAATATTATAAAATACATACATTAATTTATGCGTCAACAACGAAAGAGAAAATATTTTTCTTAGGTAAAACAAAAACATTATTCTTTGGTCTTAAAACACCCTCTTTATTTTACACCCTCGGGCGACACGCACGGCATCAGCTCGATGCCCTAATCTTAAACCAGATCTGAAAGTTTCAAAGTGAATGGATCTACTTATATAAATACATTTTGTTAGTCGATGTATGTAAAGAGTATGGTGAGTTTGAGTACATATTCATTCATATAATAAATAACACTCAAGTACTCAACTCTTTGTTAGTCACAAATGATATTTGAATGAGAGATTCACACATTTTTTTAAAATAAGCGGTAAATTAGTTTGTACGATCTTGTACTCTCTCGAACAAAAATGTATATTTATATGATCATTAATTTTAAAATTACAATTGCAAGTGAAAAATTATTAAGGTAAGTAATTATTAAATAATATACCTTCATTTTTCATAAATAACCTGCTCATAACGTCAAATCAGTTTTTTTAATGTTGATAAAAACGTGGATTAGGATCCAATTGAAAAAAAAAGCAACGCTTGAGAACACTAGTCTTAAGTTAAACTGCGGAAGTTAGGCTAAAGATCATATCACATTTTATCAAAAATTACTTATTGGAAAATACGGAGAACTTACACGGCACAAAAGTAATGAGTGTGGTTTTTATATAAAGTGGGTTCTCTCAGTTAGGCGCTCTTCGTGTAATGGTCTTAACCGTAGTTTTAATAAAAAGTTATGTTGAGTTAATTCCATTAAAAATGTTATCAGATTATTTACTTAACGATTATTACATGTATCAATAATGTTTATAACAAAAATTATATATACTAATTTAAAAACAATATTTTTCAACAAAATTGATTTTATATGTATATATTTAAAATTAATAAATTAAAATTAGTATTTAAAACATCACAGACCTATGTTCTGAATAATTATAACTTCATAATAAGAATGTGTTCTCTTTAATAAAAATTATATAGCTACGAATGGCCGTAAACTTAATACGTCTGTAGAAATTCTGTATGAATAAAGGTTTTTCCTGATTGGGTGCCTGCTTCTATATAAATTATGTTTTAATATAAGTTTTATTTCTGATTAGGTATCTTTTTGTAATATATGTTTGTTGAGATTAGTACATTGTTTCAATCTGATGAAATAATAATAGAATGTTACATCAGCTGTCTCGGAAAAAAGTTTAATTTGGTGGGGCTAACACTTGTATAAATTTGTTAGGACACTATATTAAAATATGACTTTAAACAGAATTTCGTAACAAAAATGAATACCGTACACGAAACACGTGTCGCATCAAAATTATTACATTTTACTATTTTTTATCGTTTAGTTATTAAGTAGATGACCCGTGACGTAAGATTGCGATTTAGTGTTATGACATTTTGCGGAAATACCGAAGACGTTTCTATATAATTAAAAAAAACAATGATTCACTTCAAATTTGTGTCAAATACATCAAATTATCCGTTCGACGAATAAAGAACTTTATATATAAATGAGCTCAATCATGAAGGAGTAGATTTAATAATCTGATTACTGTCCACATGTCTTATTCGTAGATTTCCACTATTATTAATCATAACTACTTTGTGACATCTTCTTTTTCTTACACTTGTATGCAATTACATTTTAAGGGTTCATTTCTACTGTTTGTTATAATATATAAATAAGATTTGGTGAATTTTTATATAGTTTGCTAGAAACAAAAACATTGTATACTTGTCTCTTCGGTGTGCGTTGGCGGTTTTATTAAATAATAACCTGGTCGTGTGTTTTCTTTGTGAATTGATAAAGTTTGTATAAATTTTCAAAACAGCCGCTTAATTGTATATTTGATCCATTATTTGGATGCTCGTCCGGTGGACGAATGCCGGAATGCCGGAATGACACGTGACCGAACCCTTTTCCGGTGTCACTGGAAATGTTTAAAAGTTGTGTCAAGTTTGCGAGTTGTGAGTTTCGCCTACCTCGTAGGCGCGGCGGCCGGCGGCGGCTTGGCCCTGCGCGCGGGCCGGCCCTGCGGCACGCGCGCGCTCTGCGAGCGGGCCGCGGGCCGGCGCCGGCGCTGCTGCGGCTGCACCGCCGCGATGGCCTCCATGCTGGACGAGCCCCCGGCGCCGCCGATGCTCATGCTGCGCGCCTTCAGCGGCGCGCGCGCGCGTTCGCGCTCGTCGCGTCCGCTCGCATCCATCGTCGCGACGCTACTGCCGACCGCCGACCGGCGTCGAGGCGGCCGAGCGGCGGGCGCTCGGCAAGCGGCGCGTATCCATCAAAGGTATGCGCAGGATGCGCAGTTCGCACTTTTAACATCATCATCTCATCATTCTTTTATTTTTTAATACAGGCGGTATTCATTTTATAGAACTCCATTGTTAATCAACACAATAAAATGTAATACATTTTATTCATAATTAAAACGATCGTCTAATTATTTGTAAAAATTAAATATAGAACCAAAAAATCGTGTTAATTAATCATCATCATCGTCTCAATAATGAACCGTTTTGTATCCACTGCTAGTGGTCACGATAGTCTCGCCGAGTGTCTCCCTCTCTTCGATGTCCATTGTATTCGCTGCCACGTATTTGATGATTTCGTCAATTCATCGGATCTTAGGGCGCCTTGTCGGATGACACTGGATGACTGCATTCGTGCGACGATTGTCCATCATTTCATTTTCTTGGCGTACTCAATTAAATCACTCTCATCTACATGTTTCTTTTGTCTTTCTATCGATACTATTGCCGTAGTACTCTTTTTTTAAAACACTTATTTTTAACATACATCAAGATTTGTTTTGTTGTTACAATATAAGTTTGCCATGTAAAAAAATCATGATTAAATAAAATGTTTTGAACCCAAAAAAGAACTATCTTTGCCATAGATTCACCGATATTTCCGCCTTTTTACGTTACTAATTAATGAATTAATTAATTAAGCCTTTTTCCAAAAGGACACAGTCTAAAAAAGATACAATGAAAAATCACTTTTTAAAATCATTTTCTAATATCCGAATGCACGCACACCAGGCCAGTTTTGTTCTGCTTACATTTTTTCATGATCTCGGTTACCGTAATTAAATTTAAAAAAACAATATATACATACATACCATCTATATTTTATTATTTATACACAGATTTTAATGCCCATCTCCCATTCCTTCTGGAAATTTTTATTATTCAAATTTTCATTTATTTCATATATTTTGATTTCTCTTTTTTATTTTCCTTCTCCCTATTTATATTGACAACTTATCATTTTTCTCTACCCTTATCTGTCTTACTCCTTCAATAGAAGGAAAAGTTTTCACTGTTTTCATTATTAATCTTACACTGCATCATCAGGCTACTGGTAATTCAAATAAAATAAGTATTTGTTGAATTAGTTAAATTTATTGTTACTGTCTTATTCATTATTTATTACCTGTATGACGGACTCAGGTCGCCAATCATAAGTGGTGGATGATAATGGAATCGGACGGAACGAGATGGGATTCGGGTGGATAGATGAAGTAGGGAAGGATGAGATGAGTGTAATTAAATCCTTCGATAGCGGACCAGGATGACTTACGAGATAAGGAGGACAGCTCGGACTCACCCGATGATGACGCTCCCTGGCTTATCCTGAAGTTCACCCCAAAACTTGAACGGCCTGTATGCTTAATAAATAAAATGTGCCACTAAACTGAAAACTTCCATCATTTTATAAGAGGTTCGGGGGTAAAAGGGTTTATTATCGATACTAAATATCATTATAGGAAAACATATTCTATGAGAGGGAGTATGATACGTGTATCTGAGATACCCAACGTATAATTCTATAGTGCTTTTAATTTTTAGTTAATTTATTATTGAAATTCAATATTAAGTTTATAGCAAATGTAAAAATATGTAAATCATCATCAATACGTTATACTCGTTCACATTCACATACAGTTGTCCATCCTATCAATAAACTTATATTAGATATATTTGGATTCTAAATCCGTTATATAATATTTGACGTCTGAAATGTGTATATTTAATTTAAATATAAACATCACTACATTCAATGGTGAACGAAAATATAATGTATCATGCGGGTGCATGTATTTGTGTAAAACTGTGAAATCATCATACTTAGGTTACAACAATGCCTACGCCATCTCGGTGTCGGTCACTAAATATGAAAAGAAAAATCGCACTCTGCATTGTAACACCTTGGCTCGTTCGTCTCCGGCTTTTCCCGGCAGTTTCCGCCGACACGTGCTTCTCGTGTCCCAGTTTGCCGCGCCCGCCGATTGATTCGCGCGTGGTCCACGCGAAGGCGACTAAATATATCTCGGTCTTTTAATACCATTATCTCCCGACCGTGTGCTCGGCAGCTTCGCACCTCGAGGATCAAACGAACCGCGACGAACCGTCAAGTTTTAGTTTGGTTCCCGCGGAATTGGCGCGCTTCCGGCGGCGAGCAACAGGCGTCCCGCCGCCCGCGCCGGCGCGCCGCGGCGCCGATCTTATTCAAACTGCAACGGAAGATACTTTTATTCTTTTTGTTCTCATCTATTGAGCGCTCGATCTATCGTGTTAAATTCGAGCTCTTGAAATGACTTTGATTCAATATTAATGAAACACCAACAATCCAATATTTTATTTCTTCGCATATTCGCAGTCTAAGCGTTTGTATTTATGAATCACGGGATTAGTGCATGTAACTCCGGGATTTGGGGGTACCGAAATGAGATAATGACTAAACTATGAAACACTCGATGCTTTGCTATTGCTTCGAACACATTAATTACAATAATAAAAATGTTGATATTTGTCAATCTTTCATAATTATTTTCGTCATTTTTTTGTTCAAAGACTCCTTACTTAAATACAAATATCTTACATAAACAGTACTTGTAGATTATAGTATTTTAAATGTAAAAGTAATAATTAATAGAGCTGGCAGAAGAGAAACGAAAGTAGACTAAATGCAGTAGTAATGAAATAACTTGGGCATATATGTGACAGATTCGTTTATGATAGAGTAAAGAATGAAGAAATAAGGAAAGAATGTACAGCTGATCTTAATATAAGTGAGTAAGATTAGAAAGCATCATTTAGATGGTTTGGTCATTTTGAACTGATGCATAAAGAAAGAATGGTTCGAAAGATATGTGACGAGTGTTGACGGTATCAGAAATAGAGAAATGAAGATCGCCCGCGGAAGACTCGGCACAGCCAGGTAGACCAAATACTAAAAGATAGTCCTGTTAGAAGCCTTAATAATCGGCGAGCTTGTATAAGAAGGCGTATGAGGCAATAATTGTGTCAAGACAGAAGACTGTAACGCTCTATCCTCTCTGCCAATCCTTCGGGCGTGATGGTAAATTAATTAATTAGTTAGTTAAAATTAATGAGTATTGTCTAATTCTGGGACTGTCGGGTCCTAGAATCCCGGGATTTTAATTTTGGCTCGGGATTGCGTTTGGCTGTATGAAAATTAAACACACTTAGAGCGTTTAATGACTTTCTTTGTGCTCAAGCAAAAAAGGTTATTATGCAAATGTGTTCACTCACACGAAATGGGTGGTATTTCACTGGGGCAGTACAAAGTGTAAATTCATAAAGAATTGCCACCTCCTATACCGAAATGTTCTCAACACTTAACGTTTTGACTTTACACGCAAATTTGATTTTTTATTGTGATATCAATATTAAATTTTTTTATTCAAACGTGATCTATTTCATCTTTTAACGCGTGTCAAAGAAAAGACGGGGAAGGATACCAGAACATGTGAAAAGTGATATAACCTATTGAGACTTGGTCACTAAACATAGCAAACTCATTATCAAATGACGTTTTGTGAAGGAGTATATTTTGTTTGTATGTAATCAATAAGTATGTAGTAAAATCGAACAGATAAACATCTTATTTTTTTAAACTAAGCTCACAAAACTGCTGCAAGGGAAATTCAACTTCACCCAATGAACGAACGTCACATCAAAGGTCATAAATATTTGATTGTATTTGATTCATACTTACAAGAACGAACGTAATTATTGAAATGCATTGATCTTATTAATTTATTAAAATTAATAAACATAAAAAAGTGAAAACATCTCGTAATACATGAGTTATTTCAAAACATAATATAATTCATCATAATTCTTAATGTAATTTTTTTTTGCACAATATTTAGTTAACCAGAAATCATCAAACAAATATTGCATAATCTACTGGGTTTAAATCTGGGCTGTACGGTGGCCACGTGCCTGGCTCGATGAAATTAACATTCTCACGACGAAGAAAGTTGATTGTATTTCTGGCTGTGTGAGATGGAGCTCCGTCCCGCTGTAATGTCTCGCTATACTCCAGGCTTTGTTTTGAAACTCTTTGATCATTTTCCTAGCACTCCAACGTCGTTCAATTTGCAAATTTTTGGTCAGAATACGGTATTTTGCAGTGATTTTTGTCATTATGGGCAACAATTTGAAAAAAACAAATATAAACAATGAGAAAATTAATAATCAAAGAAGGTGACCGGAAATTGTCAAAATAAAACGAAACATAGGTAAATAAGTAAGTAAATATAGTTAAACTAATTTTATCACATTTTACGAAATGCTCTCAATTTTTTTGGGCCACCTGTATGTTTGAAGAACAATTGCAATACGTTAGTGTTTTAAATTTATACATCGTTTGAATATGTTAGTCTATTAAATTTATTATCACTGAGTAAGCTTTTATCAATGTTATTTGTATGTTTTTATCTAAGTTTATTTATATTCTAAATTTTTTATATTCGTACAAACATTGGGTCCACCGGGGAAGTACAAATAGTAAGAATGGTGACTCATCTCGTTTGAAGGCTTATGCTTTTTTTGTATAACTAATTGAAGTCTCCAGCAGTTTCCTGCTTGACATTTTGTATGTAATAGGTAGCTACTATTTATGTTCGGATAAATCGATTTTTAATATTAATTGCAAACTTATAAAATCCCCTACTGCCGATGAATATGAGTTTTCTCATTAAAATTGAAGAAAGTCATAAATGTTGGCAGCAGCCGTGCGATAATAATATCTGAAGTTATCTACCGTCGCTCATCAGGAGCCACGCTATCCGTCAATCGTACCTGATCTAGACATTACGTACAACCCTCGTCGTGCAGTTAGATTCGCGGTGATGTCACAATATATCTATGTGATTTTCTCAAGCAAGGGTGTTTTTGTGATGTGTAGTAGTGTTAATAAATTTAAATAAAATTAGAAATATGACGGTTCTGTAATTCTACACAAACGTCATACATCAGAATTACGTAATTTCGCCAAACTGCATCACCACTTATATAACAAATCGTTGTCCAAATAACAATATAAATAATACATTTTTCACACTCAATTACAGTACACTTTATACAGCTTGGTTATATAACCAGGTACTTGGAGTTTTTGGTACTGTCTACTATGGCCGTTGATTGGACGTTCCGCGTTTTTCCATACTTTTTCAAAAACAGTTTGGTGTACACACCGAGTCTCAGATAATCACCATACCGCACCTCACATCAGTCTTGTATGTCAAACCTCAATCCATTGACCGTTGATGTATCGTTCATCAGTTGGGTTAATTTAATAATAATAATAATGCGTTTATTCCAGCGTGATCGGATTTTTTTTTATGAAGACCCGATTCGACATAAAGATAATGCATTTAAGTTACGAACTATTATTCATGTTATGAAAAGAAAAGCAAAAAAAAAAAAGTTCACACATATATATAAATATAAACAAAATATAGATACTACATTTCTACTACAATTGTATCTGTAGCTATTCTGTAGTCGTTGCCATTCTTTGGTCAGGGATCCAGTTTTCCATGAGAACGCCGCTTACACCAGAGAGTTGGTGCTGAACTCCAGCCGCAGCTTTACGCCAGCACCTCGATGTCTCAGAAGCGGAACGAATCCGCATATAAGGCCTTCGGCAAACATTGTAGATGCGCTGCAATAACGCGCCAATCCGAACAGTATTCTTAAATCTCCCTAATTGTAGTTAAAATGGAATAAAATATTGTAATTTAATACCTTCTGTTTGTTTAAATTTCAATAACGTTTGCGCATGCGTGTCGTTTTGTTAAATCGAACGTCGGTTTGAGTTTTTGTCTCTTTCTCGTTAATTTTTATAACATTCTTTCTACAGCTTGCATCAATATAGAAATACTTAGTAACAATATTACATTTTATTTCATTTACATGCAAGCCTGTTGGTCGCTTCCTACCTCGCTAGGTATATATAATATACCTGTTCTGAGTAAGTTGAGTATATCGAGATCAAAATCTCGAGACGTGTACACAGTAGGTATTGAGATTGATCATATCGTGTTTTATTCCATAGACGCGGACCAATTATACCACTGAAAAATCAGTATTGAAGTTTTTAATTGTAGTTATGGCCAGGTCTGGGATCAAAACATTTCTGAAGGCAGACGATCGATATGCCCGCATTGCGATAATTGTTTACTTGAACCTAACATAGTTAAAAAAAAATGAAGGAAACATGTACAATTTCAAGAGTTATCCTTGCTTATCCTGATTATATCAAGGTTCTGCTTGCTACACACCATCACACCATGTCGGTAGAGAAGATCAGATCAACGCTGCTTCAGAAACAAGTTTGTCGGCTTGGCAATCTCTTAACATGGCACGTTTCACTGCATAAATATTTGCATTCTGGATAATCATCGTTTTCAAGATAAATTCTATATGATATTTTTTAGCAAAACCCTAAGAAGTAAATTTATTAATAATGCAAGTTTTTAATTGCTATTGGACGAGGGGCGGCCTTGGCATCATGAAACAAGAGTAAAAAAAATTATCAACGTGAAAAATAATTATTGTTTGGATCATTATCCATTGGCTTTCAAAACTTATCGGAACATTTGAATTAAAAGTGCTATATCATTATTATTACTATTAAATTAATATTATGCAAAATATGTTTGAAATTAAATCACAACATTAAACATCGGTAGTGTCGAGTGGTCGACCTTGATCTTACAGAGATGGTAGTGTATTCGGTAGAGGATGCAACCAGACACTAGATTTGGATGGTAGTCGATTTTTTAATCATGACTCTTTTAGAATGTGTTTAAGAGTTATTATTATTATTAAGATGTGATTAATATTATTTGATTTCATATCCATAAAATAATTAAACATTATTAGGAGAACACATTCTTATTGTGAAGTTGTGTAATGCACCTTTCCCGGTTAGGAAAGAGATCCAGGTTCGAATCCCGGTGGTGCAACAACAATATTTTTCGATAAAATTGATTTTATATGTATATCTTTCTAATTAATATATTTAATTAAACATTAAACAAATCTATGAATCACTATATTGTAAATTAATAAAACAATCTTCATAATAATAATAATAATAATAATGTTTCTTGAACACATTCTCAAAGTGCCATGACTAAAAAATCGACCTGTAGACCCTGTGTCTAGTCTAGTCGTCGAATTTGTCAAATCTAAGCCAAGCCTTAGCTATAAAAAACCGATGTGCATTGTCTATTGTTATCGTATTACTTGCTTTTAACATCTAACGACTATTGTAATTAAATTTCCTTGACCTTGGAACGCACACGCTTCTGCATTTATGTGCTGCAGTTTTAAATAAATATTCAGCCTCCTTAAATGTCAATCTGCAACATATTTTTATATAATTTTTACGCTCATTTTAAATTCTTAAACAAAAAAATTACATGATGTAATATATAATTTCCGTAATTATCTTTAAATGTTTTTAGATTGCACCTTAATGACGTACATGGACTATTTATCAGGGTCATTAACGACCTCTTGATAATCTTTTTTTTTTTTAATAAAAATAAATATCTGTATTTCAATGGAAAGTTTTGAGAGAAATTTTCATTACTTTGATAATCATTATAATGATTCCTGCAAAATTTCTCTGATTGTGGAATTGTTGAGTGTTCGCGTATTTTTGTCATATTTCTAACACCATTTTCTAAAGAGTCCCTCATGAACGAAGCCAACATCGTATTTGACCAACAGACTTCTTAAAGACCCGTCTTGTAGTTCGTAAAAACAGATTGTAAAACCTGTTCTGTTGGATCGCATACGTCACCAGTTACCGAGAAATATTATTATTTTTATCAACATGAAGACAAGACTGTTTATAATTTAGTGAATTTTGTATTGGGTATATTAATTCGACAAATATGTAACTAGTTAATTAATTAATATAATACATTATGTACAAATCGCGTACAGTATACATATGTTACTGTTCAGAATGACGAAAACATGATGACTTAAAATAAATAAGCGTAAAATTAACAGTACTAATTTATAAAATTAACAAAATAATTTTAATATGCAATGAAAAATATACATTTGTAACCGAAAATAATAACAAATATAACATAATTGCTACTTTCTTGGCAATTGATTATTAATGTTCCCGGCACGGCGCCAAACTCTAAAATTGTAATAATTACCTAATTAATTTTCATATTATGGCTAAATCATAATTGGTTATATTTATTTCTGGGATATATATAAAGGGGACAGCAAAGTGATTAATAATTGGTCAATTTTCTTCAGATCAAAAATTACATAGTAATAATTATATAATAAATATAGTAATGTATAATAAGTATTATCAGAATAACCGCTGATAGGTTCGCACCGGTTTGCGCGAACCGGTTGTTAAATTTGGAAACCACTCGCTTGTTCTAGTTTGTTACTGTATATTTATAATTAAATCAAATATTGAGATACCAGATATATTTCTTAATACCTAAAACTTGTGATTATTGTGGTAAGTACGACACCAAATCATTCAAATAAATCAGAATATTTGAGACCATTGCTTCTGAAAATGTTACAATTTACTTTTTTTTTTAAATACCTCTAAAGGATCTCAGTTACGCGGAATTTGGGTCTACTGTTCGACGAAAACTTATTATTTATTTAACATTACAACGAAATTTGCAACAAGGCGATGAAATCCTTAGGAGAACACATTCTTATTGTGAAGTTGTAATTATTCAGAACATAGATCTGTGATATTTTAAATATGAATTAAATATATTAATTAGAAAAATATACATATAAAATCAATTTTATCGAAAACATAATAATAATGGAACGATCAAATCATTTATATTAATTTTCCTTATTTATAGAAAACGATAATCTATCTTAAGCATTCTTCCAGTTAATATTAAATTAAATAAATAATATGAATTAAATATATAAATTAGAAAGATATACATATAAAATGAATTTTATCTAAAAATATTGTTGTTGCGCCACCGGGATTCGAACGAAATGTATTTAACTTAATGCACCTTCCCCGGTTAGGAAAGAGATCCAGGTTCGAATCCCGGTGGCGCAACAACAATATTTTTCGATAAAATTTATTTTATATGTATATCTTTATAATTAATATATTTAATTCATATTTAAAATCCTTAGGATTTGTGTTAAGGACAGCCAAAAACTTTAACTCGCTCTGGTCTCTAATAACTTTATATACATCTATTTTAAGAAGTACGCTGGAATATAACTCCACTCTGCGATCTCCCTACTGTGGCTCACATCATATAATTATCAAAAAATTCTACTTCACTTAAAAAAATTTGCCTAGAGTCTTCTCCATCTCTTGATGTAAGCGATGTAACATCTCTATACAAAATAATCAACAGCATGTTAGACTGCCCTGAATAAACACAAATCATATCGAATACAGTACCAACTCAAACGAGACAACATGAAGTGTTCTTTGTAGGTACCCATAGAAATATATATGCCATAAACTCGCCAATAACGTGGATGCATCGGCTTGGTAACAAGTTGAATTTCGATGACATTTTTCGTTGCAGAAGCATACCTGAATTGAAGAAATATTTGTACTAGGAATATACTTAGTTTTAAAATGATGTACTGTTATATCTAAATTTATTGTACGAAGGAAGACTAACGGAGCATAGTGGAGTTCTGGCGCCAACACTAATGTATCGATGACAGAATGCGGTCACTTAGGCACATGTGCCGAAAATCTATCTAAAATTGAGTGAAGAATGAACAAATTAGGAGAACTAATTGTAGCATATGCAATAGAAATGGGTCGTCAAACGTAAGATGAGGACGGCCGTATTAAAAGCCAAGCGAAGACCATCTGTGAGAAAATGTATGAAAGTAGACGAAGCAGGTAAATAAAATAATGTTAAGAACTATTTTGAATTGTCATCTGCCACATTGTTATAATTGAATACAAGCAATTTGTCTCCGAGTGCATAACCTGTCTCCGTATCTGGGTGTTTATAATTATCATTAAGAGATACGTGTGGTAGTTATTAATTCCTCTGCCCAATGAGGTGTTGAGAAATGTGCGCTCAGTCGCCATCCTTGCGGAGAGTTCAAGTTATCTGTGGAGGTCATTATCCAAGTGTTTTGATGTCCGACAAATGAACAGACTGGGCTCAAATTATATTACACTATTTTATATTAAAAATATGTATTCGTATGTCGTTTACTCACAATTTCAAGTAATTAGCACTACTATGTTGTACTTCAAAAAGTCATACTGAAAAAAATTGTAAGCCTGAAACCATTTAAATTGAGGCGAACTCTAAAATTGTTATATTCTTACGTAAACGTTCTTCCTGTACACGGGCTGTTACTGTTCTATTCAATAAAATACAATTATACCAACGATGCTCTAAACAGGGTGGCTTCTCACTGAAAAAATACAAGAGGTGTAGCTAATCTGAATTTAACAATTACCAAAATCGCCAATTAGTATGAATCGAGGACATTAGAATTTGTTGTCTATACACTAAAAAATCTACTACCTGGGTTTTTACAAAAGAGTACGCTTTCTTCCAATTTGGAAGAAATGATAAAAAAAATGGCTTATCGATAATAACCGGTCTTATTTGTAAGCATGAAATGAATTGTTTAAACTGTGACTAATTAATTGTTATGTTTTTATTATATTAAATGTAATATAATGGATATAAATGTACCTGGAAACAAACGTCTAGCAAGACGTTTTGTGGGTTTAGTTTTAATTAAAAAATAAAAAGATGAATAATAAAAATAACGCTAAATAATGATTTTTAATTCAAAATCTAATATTTACACATTAATTATTTTATTTAATCAAAATAATTTGTATTTATATTTCAAGGTACCTGCACATAAATATGTTAAATTTTGTTTTGAATAATTTTGATGATTATTGAATATCGTAATTTCCCTTGTGTTCAGGGAAATCGTAAAAACAAATACTGCCTCTGAAGCCGTGTTCAGAATATTGGTTATCTTTGGGATTAAATATAGTTTACATAGACAGATTTCGATACTACTGTAATGTAGCAATTTTGAAAAATATTGTGTATTTTTGAAAAATCGTAATCGTCCATCCTGACAAAGAAACAGCTGTATCGGTACCCAATTAATCAAAGTAATGGATACAAAGTTTGTTATTTATTTATTTTAAGAATATTAGTTATTATATTAGGTAATTTGATTTTATAACAAATAACAAAAATTAGGTGAGGCTGTTATTTTGTACTTTGCATTATTTATTGGTTTTTTTTTATTTTTATTACTTAAGTGTATTTCTTGACAGAGGAGGTTTAATTTTTTTGCCCACCGTCTGTTCCGTCCGGTCACTTAGTCGCAAACTTGTCTCCATCAGTGTGTGCGTGTACGTCCAGCGGACTAGTCCAGTATACCGCGAAATGTCGTCCCGAGAGTCGTTATTCGCGGCGCTGTGCTTAGTGTGCAGTTGTCTCGGTGTCGATAGCCAATTCACCATTCCAAATGTTGAGTTTCAGGCCCTGACTCCTACAGGACTGAGGGTATCTATACCAGGTAATCGCTGAACCGGATTTGTATTAATATTTAGAATTTTCCTTATTTATCAGTGCGCTGACTACCTACATTTGCAGGGTCAACCTGGTCAGACAGGTGCTATTATCTTCCTATGCTGAATCTCTGTTATCTGAGAACGAACATTTTTATTTTTCGCCAATCTTTGTAAGACTGTTTTTAACATTCATAATATGGATATTTGATGTGAAATAAGCAAAAATGAAAACGTTATTTCTATTCTTTATTGAAACTAAACTTTCCTCAAACATTTTTTTTACTCTGAAGCACTGTGCTCGGTGCATCACGTCAAGAAATAATAATATTTGATTAGTTCATATATTGGAATGGAATTTTCCACCTACTGCACTGAAAAACTATTTTTTAAATGTTTATATTACTTGTACCATATTTTAACTAGATGATGATAACGACATGATTGAAGAAAACCGAATTAATTCAGAATTCTACCTACAGGCTTCAGGAATTAACACTTAAAATGTCTATATTGTCGTGAAGCCTTTGATTAGATAAATTAAAAAATCACTTACTACTAAATAATACATTTCAAATTTATATTATTATATTTCAATGTTATCTTAAGAACTAACAATAATTATGAAGCCAGAAACTTTCGAAGCTTTTAAATATTTCTGTCGGGTAATTTCCTATTTTGTTTACAAAACATCTTAAGAAAAAAAAAACAATAAACCCTCCCAGATAAATATCGTAAATAAATATAATGAATATAAAAAATGTTCATATTAATTATCCATTTAAATTGTACGTACGAAGGTTCTGTGGAGGTGGCCGATTCGCGGAATGAGCAACTTGATGACGTCACATTCAGAAATATTGCTTGAAGCGTTGAAGATATTGAGATCCACCACTATTGTGTAGTAGCTAAAACAATAATATTTGTGTATCAAGAAAGTCTTCTCAGCGTACTTCCTTTAAATGTAATATGTGTATTGATTTATCCACTATACATTTATACTATCTTTTGTATTATTTCCATATATTTATGTAGTTTTCAATCTCTGTACACTGACAATGTTAGATCATGTACCAAGTTGCGATCAGCGCTTGCGACTTTTCTTACGATCATTTAACTTTTCAAAAAATGACTGCACATTAAATAAGATAACGAAAATAAAAATTAAACAACGTGACCTTGCGGTACACTTCTTTAATATGACATCATTTTAAAATACAGGGTGGCCTTTTACAGTGAATTTGTTTATGAGACTAACGAATCTTAGATTTTGTCAGCGATCCGATTGGTCACATCATTTTGGCAACACCGCATATTCGACGGTTATGATATCTAACCGCACTATGTGTAATTGTCTTAAATGTTGGCCGTTTAGTTTTCGGCTGAATATCTAACTATTGTAATTTCTAACAATTTACTACTATATTTTGATTTCCACAACAGCGCTACCCAAATCCCGGAATAATACAAAATGGAGGCCGACTATTATGTCCCCGCGAAAATGAATACCTAATTCAAATAATTCTGTAAGAATACGACGGACAAAAAACAATGTTATTAATAATTAGGTTACAATTTCATTTTTTATCACATATAATTGGTAAAAGAAGTGTCTGTTATCTCAACATGGGGAGTTCCCTGCCCACAATCGTATTATGTCATTATATTTGTTTGTTTTTAAATCAAATAAAAAAATGATGTGTCTTAATTATTAATACAGTCAAACAACTTGTATAACAAATTATAATTTACGTGCCAAATATAATATCTTCATTGCTCTGAGTATTATTGTATTTTATAATAAATGTTTTCGACACATGCAGGAACTGGCGTTGATAGGTATTTATTTTTTAAATTAATATTTAAATATTTTGAAAACAAAATTACATGATTAAGGAGAACACATTCTCATTGTGAAGTTGTAATTATTCAGAACATAGGTCTGTGATATTTTAAATACTAATTAAATGTATTAATTAGAAATATATACATACAAAAGTATCAATGTGTTCAAAATTTAACGTAAAGGTGTTTGAGATTCCATAAAAATAAAGTAGATGACTTTCAAATAATGGAACGATTGGTGTATTAATTTGAAAGGTGTAACATATAGGTTCGAAAATTGTACTTAAGTAGTACTGTAGCATAATCGGTTAATGCACGTTCGCCGGATTGGAAGAGATCAATAGAGAAACAATATTTTTCGGATTCCGGATTTTATATGTATATCTTTCTAATTAATACATTTAATTAGTATTTAAAATTATATGAAAGTCTCTGACAAAATTGAACACATCGGTACTAGCAACCGATAGCTTCTACAGTAATTATATCATAACGCAATGTAGTGATTACACAATCTGTATAGCAAGCGGTGTTAATAGACAGTGATACCCTTAAACGAATATATCTATTAATGATTCATCTCACAAAGGGGAATTTTCTCCCATTTGCTGTCATGAAAAATCAAATGATGTTAATGCTATATTTTATTTTTATAATTGGTTTACATGTACTCAGTAGTGCACATTATGAAATGATTTAAACTTAAAATATGAATTGCACCCCTAACGAGTGCTTTATTCCGTAAAATATTTTTACTGGCTGACTTACCTTTGGAGGTTCCGTGAGTAAAGTGTCGTGCGTTACATATTTTTTCTCATTCAATTTAC
This sequence comes from Eubasilissa splendida, assembly GCA_031772225.1. Lineage (NCBI taxonomy): Eukaryota > Metazoa > Arthropoda > Insecta > Trichoptera > Phryganeidae > Eubasilissa > Eubasilissa splendida. The sequence continues at coordinate 2,162,339 of CM062854.1, read as the reverse complement.
AGTTACTAGCTTGATATAAAAAAGGACACAAAAAGAAGTACATTCTACTTGCATTCTAATGGCATGTTGTTTTACTCTTTATATATATATATATTTGTACATAGAGCATTACACTTTGTTTAATACTATATCGGAAAAGCACGTCTGCTATAATACAGTAAAATACTATTGTAGCAGGCAGGGCACCGAAATACATGTCTCACTTTGCTGCAATGTTTTATCCTATTATATTAATTTTCTACTCCTCCGAATAGTCACGTCACCCGATATATTATTTAGCTTCTTAACACAGAATAATTTAATATAAAGTAGCTTCTAATAAAATGGTGCATTGATTATCTACTATAACTACTATAAGAAGATAATGCCACTTGTACATGGATGAGATTTACCTCGAAGACTTGTCTCAAATGCGCATAAAGAACATTACAAATTAAAGCGCGAAGCGACCATTTTTTTTACAGATATCAGAGTCTCATCCGTAGACACACCATAAAGTAGCGCCTCCGCGAAGGTTTATTGAGAGCAGCTGCTGTTATGGCCCATATACGCAGACGACGCTTGCTCTCATCTAGCGATATTTAGCGGTAACGTTAGTTATATATCAGTTGTTCATTCTACTCTACACTCAAAATGCAAAAGACAACGAATCAACTCTCTACTGTCCTTCTCGCGACTTGCGAGACAAGTCTCATCTGTATATACGCTCTGTAAAAATTAATACATCGTTCGGTACCCGTGGTCGGTCGTCTCAGAGTTTGAGCTGCTATCGAAGCAAAAAATTCCCCTTTATAATCACTATCTCGACCCCTGACCTGACGGGTATTATTAAACTACCAGTCGTGCATTACTGATAACATCTTCGTCAGGAATGTTGTTAATCAAAATAATTAAGCAATAAATTCTACTTAGATAAATATTGCAGTAATCATTTACCGAATTGACAAATGCGCATTCAAAGCCACAATCTCTGATATAGTCCTAACTTCTAATACGATAACTTATTGTTGATAAAGTTATTGTATTAGCTAATAGCGTGAAGGTATCAGAATTATGATTTATTCGCTACTCGGCTTTGTCCCTAATCCACTATTGTTATCTGCTGTTACCTGTTAATTAAATTAATCGTGTCCTGACGTAAAATGAAGTCTTCATCTATATGTTACTACTCTCTGGCGCCCTTGCGGGTCACTGAACCGACGGAGTCTTTCAATTTTAATCGATTGAACCATTCTGGCAAGTCCATACACAGCGTGGAGTTCCACCTAACATCGTTGTCTTCAGACACCAATGCCATTCATGGGGTCATATATTCTACGAAGAATTTGATTTGAAGATGATGATGAAAATTACTCAAGTAAGATATATCCTACAGCTATATTTTATGGTAGATATTGTTAGATATGAATTAATTCAGATTTAACAATTATGTTATTCATTTTTGATTCTTAAGATTAGAAATCTTTACAATTTAACAAAGTAAATTAAAAAATGTCCTATACATATTATTTGAATGCTGAAATAATTTCGGATAAAACCTGTTTTTTATAATGATATAAAAACAAGATTGCCCGCTAATCGAATGTCAACATTTTTTGTATTCTTCTGCGAATGTCTCGACCTGTCTTGTGTTCGCGGATAATATCAAGAAACTTCACAGATTCTGTGGATATTCGAGATTGCTTAATTAAATAATGTCCGATAGAAAATACGATGCATCATTAAAACCGTTAAAAAAAATCTCGAATTAATAACGACCACACATCGCCATTTTATTGTGTTAAGTAACATCCAAAACTTCACTTTATAATTTATTAATTATATATAATTTTTCAAAAAGGGCACCGGAGATTTTTTAACATGACAGAACAGCTTACAAATTAAAGAAACTATACGATGAACCAACGTTTATCTTTAATATTGAACTACTGACCTCGTTGCTAGATAATTATGTTCACATTGGTTTAATTCTTTACTTGCTGTCGTGACACAGGCATGTGTCTAGTTTGACCAGCAATTGCATTGTAATATATTGTTGTTTAACACAGCGTAATCGTAACTTTTTGTCTGCCTACATATACAAAGAGCTTCTATTTATGATTGTGCCCACCTTGAGAGAAATTTCATTGAAGAACTTCACACCGCTTCGATCGCCGATATTTTCCAAAAATTCTGAACGTGTCCTGTCCTGCTTTTTAATAATATGAAATATTAAAAAATAGAACAGGCTCTAAGATTCAAAAGCGTATTAAGTTAAGTCTAAAAAATAATCCGTTAGGTAGGATTTGTATTGACAGACATACTGATGAGTAGAATTATTCATATTTAAAACATATTTATACAAATTTAATTAGTTGATTAACTATCTCATTAGTGATGACCTGGTCTGTGAGAGGCAATTTTACATGTATGTATCGTCTAATGGGTGAAATTATGCAAAATACAAGGACTTATTTTTGATTGGTTTCGCAGACACTTGAATATTATGAAAAATATATATATATATATGATTAATGAAGGTCATAATTATTATATTTTGTCACGTGATGTATACTCTTGTCGACGATGGCATCAAGTTAAAACACATTAAAAAAAAAATTCACTTACGAAAAATGAGAATGCAGAAGATAACAGAATATCTCCAAATGCACGCTAAATATCTATTCAAAATGAGTGACGGTTCCGCTCATTCAATACGAATGGTATTGATTTGTTCATCAGTAATAATCAGAAGGTGAAGTATTTTAACGGCAACATCGCTATTTGTATTTTGCACAATAAACAATTAAATAGAATCGAAATTAATTTACCCTCGTATGAACGAGAAACCTAAAAAGATTATTATTATATCACGTCTATATTTTTATTTTATTATTAGATTTCAAACCACTCTTTATTTTACAGATTATCCCGGAATCAAACTTTTCGGATTCCACGGCAAAGTGAATGAAGGCGTCAACGCCAAGGAATCTGGTTCCATCTCCGGCGACACCCTTCAGGCCAAGGGCGGGAGATGGATCTTCGAAGACCCGAACGTCCAACTGAACGTGGACGACGTCATCAGCTACTGGGTGTTCGTGCAACATGACAGCTTGGGCTACAGGAAGGATAAACAAAGCTGGAGAGTTGATCGTAAGACATTATGTATTTTCACAGACCTGTCTTGCACTGACAATGTAATTTTTATGACGCATTTGAGAAATGGATCTACAGAAGAATGCCTAAAATAAGCTGAATGTTTCGAATGAAGATGTTATGGTTCAAATTAATAAAAAAAAGTAAGTAATTAAAACAATAAAAATGCGAAAACTTACTTGTAATGAGACATCCGAAGAAGTATGAGATCTTGCACCTCATATGAAGGGAAATATTGCTGGAAGTCGGGGCCCTGGAAGATGAAGAACATCATGAGTGAAGAATCTGAGACAATAGTTTGGCCAGTCTACTGTAGAGCTATTCCGGGCCGTAGTAAGTAAAGTGAGTGATAATAGCTAACACGATAACCAACGTCCAACTTTTTTTGCATTATGTATTCAGTATTGTTATCTTTTTATTTTGTTCAAACTGTAGCTCTCTCTCCGTTTTTTTATTTAGGCTTGTTCGGCGCCTCGGCCTGTCTTAAATGACTTGAGTATTATTTTGTTAATTACTATTATTGCTATTCTAATTTAACATTTTCTCTGTTTATTATTGCAGAACTGGTTTCTCCGAACACACCGTGGAAGAACCCTGGCGGTGTCGGGGGTAACACCGGGACTGCGCCGACGTCGGGAACGGGACCGGTCACGACCGATCCTGGGAAGAAGCCGACGTGCGAGGCATCCGTCACTACAATGAACAATGGCAGACAGACGTGCAAGGGGCAGGTCATCTTCGAGGAGAATTTCGGAAAGCTGGACACCGGCAAGTGGCAGGTGGAACAGCGGCTTCCGTACGATAAACAGGTAACTATATGATTAACAGGATTTGGTGAACTTGTATAGTGAATGGTAATGAGGAGCGCCAAGACTATTTTATTACCTTCGCTTATCCACGCTCTTGGAATCAGTCCTGTATTGCGTGTGTATATATTTCATATAATAAATTATTATCGTCCACGGTTAGTGTATTTACTTTAATTTCATTAACTGGGTAGAGATTTATTAAGGAACTTAAAGATCGTCTCCCGTTTCTGTGTCGTTCGGTGGTTCGTTAAGTTCAGAATAGTAATAGTTAATTTTCCATAAACGACAATACATTGTTTTTCGCCCATAGATACAGACAAACTAATTACAGTAAACTATCTACCTGCGAACTTTCAACTTGCGACATCCGAGTCCATTTATTAGAAATTATTTTTTAAATAAATTAAATTTGTACTGGAATTTCAAATTTGGCGGCAGCGCCAAATGAGGTGGTTGTTGTATCTGCCGTTTGATGGCGTGCAGAACACACGCTTTCAGTAGTCATGTGCTGTCTCTTTAAAAGTGTGTATGTTCCTTGGTGTTACAGCATTTTTTTCAATTACAGCACAGACCTGAGCACAAGAACAATGTTTATTTTAAAACGGCAAGTATCGGATGTCTACGCTAACTTGTTCAAACTACGAACAAAACTTGAGAACGATCTCTCGGAACGGGACTCCTTCGCATATAGAAAACATATTGTATTATATTGTTGGTAAGAATTATGATGTTGTTGTACATCATTAAAAAAGAAACTTGATCGTTCCAGGAGTACGAGTTTGTCTCCTATCAACCCGGCAGCGTAAAGGTTTCAAGCAACAAGCTGGTCATCTCACCAACTTTGCAACATTCCGCCCCTAACTTCAACAAGGAACTTATCAACAGTGGTCAGCTGGATCTCAAAATTGGGTGAGAATCGCTCCTTTAACTCGTCCAACTCTATGTATCTTGATTTTAGATAATTAATTATTTTTCAATTATATATTATTATTATATCAAATTGATTTTCCATCATCATCATTGATATGACACCGTGACCTGGTCAAGAAGATATTTTCATTGTGGTCTACCACTGTGTGTGCTGTTTTCAATCCCGGATATTAAAAATGTATTTGCTGACTGCATTCACGTTCATCCAGTGTAGTTTGGTTCGATCAACAATTCATCATATTTTTAATTTAGCCAATTATAGGCGCTTCGGTAGTTCATCATTGCTCATTTTCATCACGTCCCATATATCCACCTAAGTTGTCAAATTTTGATAAACTTCTCGATATCGTGTTCTTGAAATATGAAAAAGACAACATTAGGTTAGGTATGTTTTGAACAAAATGTTATAAAACAAAGATTTTATTATTATTATTTGTGAAGTTGTAATTTTTTCATAACATAGTTCTGTGATATTTAAATACAAATTAAATGTATTTATTAGAAAGATACGCATACAGATAAACTCAAATTATCGAAAAAATATTTTTGCTACCACCGGGATTTGAACCAGGATCATTTCCTATCGACATGTCGACAAATTGTCTAACTTATATGTTGCAACTATTTTAAATTGATACATCTTACAGGTCTTAAGATTTGGTTCAAATCCCGATGGCAGCTAAAATATTTTTTCGATAAATTAAGTTTACCTGTATATCTTTCTAATTGGTATACTTAATTTGTATTAAAAGATTGTATTAGTTTTATAAAGAGTGGTCACCTTTATCACTAATATACCGGGACTGTGGATTCCCACGCGACCTGCAGATAATTAAAATTCATGACTTCCTCTTAAATATATGTGTAGATGTTTATAACCTTATATAATCGAATAGTTTATTGATGTAGTGGTAAATAATAATAATAATAATGTGTTTATTCCAGCTTGATCAGGTTTTTTTTCTAACCCGATTCGCCATAGAAATATACATATTATGTTATACATTAAGGTTATGAAATAAATTTAATGATATGAAAAAGAAAACCAAGGAAAATGTTAATAAATAAAAAAGAAATTAAAAATTTAAGTTAAGTTAAAAGTAAAAAAAAGTTTAAGACGCTGGCCTAGTGATTTTGTGGTCGGAGGTTCGCTCCTCGTTCCAGGACACCAGCAAGTTAGTTTAGCGTAGTTTGAAAATAGTAAGAATATTCATATGACATTTATTCTGTATACGCATCTCTATTTTATTTTTAAAAATTAAAAAAGAATTAATAAATTATAATCAGAAATCAGATTGTACATCTAAAGTAGCAAAACTTTCAAACGGCGAACGTCATGAAATTTGTTTATTTTTCCTCGAAATTCTAGATCAAGGGCACTATTTTCAGGTCGCAATGTCATTTTCATCGTGAGCTATGGAGCTTTTAAATATCCATTTAACTAAGCTGCAACCACACGAGCTGTTGAAACTGCAGAAGAAACAAAGACGCGACTTACTAAACAATTATTACAATGTAAGACGAAGCAGCAACATTGCCGAACAGATCATCTAAAAGCTGAAAGTTCGAAGCAACTGGCTAAATTCGAAGCATTCAATTGTGATCCTGAATTTGACTATTTAATATTTCTTCCGATTTTGATGTGCTATTTGCGCGTGAGCTGTTGTTTGAAAGCGGGCCACCAGGATTGTGCTGCGCCGCTGGAAGAATAAATAATTTGTAATGACTTAATTTATTTAGCTTTTTTTTGTTTCTTAAAAGCGTTTCTTTAAAAGTTTTTTCAGTGAATTATATAGGAATATATATGAATTTTAATTCCGAGAAAAGCCAGGTAGTAAAGCTATAATGTTTATTCATTTTAATATAAATTATTTAAAAAATTGTTTTTAACCATTTTATGAGTTAAAAGTTAGTTCTTTCATAAAGTAACAATTTAAGTTAGGTACTAGATGCATTTCTTAAATAATATATTTTTTTAAATAGAATTTTAAAAAGAATTGAACAAGCTGACGTATATTGTTTTAGTTAGTTTATTTGACATCCTGATTAGAGAAATTGTATTATGCGAAGTCTGTTAGTGTATTAAATTAAATTTATTTATCTCTCATTTTTCGGAGACAAGAGGACGCGTTCTCATCCCTCCATCTATACATAAAGTTGTTAAAAAATTTATATTGAAATGTATATAGTTTTACAAAAAATACCAGTACACAATAATTTTAATAACGATGTTGATATAACAATTCAGAAAAAATATTTATATTTGCAGATGCACAGCTGCAGTGGATGACTTGTGTTCTATGAGAGCCAGTGGAGCGGACATTATACCTCCGGTGATTTCAGGAAGAATCTCCACAAAGAACTTCTTCAGCTTCAAATACGGGAGGATAGAAATTAAGGCCAAAGTGCCGCAAGGGTCTTGGATCTACCCAGGTAGGCACATTCATGTTTTGCTGTATCAACATTATATGGAGGTTATAAAGTGTGTGTTTATATGATGTACGAAGTGCAACAATTATGTATCAATTGTATTCGAATGTACGAATTTGATTGTATGCTGTTTATTGTACGCCGATGATGCAGTATTAATGGCGAATAATAAACAAGAAATAGTCTATTGTGTAGAAAGTACGATGCATGCAAGGAAAGCAACCTTATTGTCATTGTCAACAAGTCGAAAATAGTGGTATTCGAAAAGGAGAAAAGCAAGACAGCGTGTAAAATACTTGTAGGTAATGAATGTTTGGAAAAAGTAGATGAGTTTGAATATTTGAGAAGTATGTTTGATAGAAACGGAAAGTTAATTAGTTAGTTCAAATGTCTTATTTTAGTATTCGTTTATATTGCATCCACCGCATAAGTGCAAGTAGGATGCAAGTTTAGTGCTCAAAGTATACGCTGCTGTAAGCTCAGGCGTCACGCGCGGCAGACCGGTAGCTGCTTTCAGCCGTGCCACTGACATCTCCCAGTGGTGGTTGATTACTGCTCTGGATGGTGTGTTCAAGACTGTGTCCCGATCACCATAGTCGTTTTCGATAAGAGAACAGAAAATCCATTAATCAATCAAACATAATAATATTTATTATATTTCATGTACCTACCAATTTAAATATTTTAAAATAAACCAGAATAATGCAGATTGTTATAAAATAGGATACAAAAAAAATATATCCATCCACGCGTAATACATACCTTTATTTAATTCACTTATCAGAGCGTCTACGAGAGGTATGATATTTATCGTATCGAATACTTTAAATGACTAATTTTTTTCAGAATTTTACTTGGAACCTTTGCGCTCCAAGTACGGCAACACGGGCTACGAGTCTGGAGTGATAAGGGTGGCGTTCGTTCGCGGCAACACCCTGCTCGAAAGTGCCACGGAGAAATTCGACAACACTGCGCTGTCTGGAGGTGTGCTGGTGGACCAGTTCGAACCCTGCAGAAGCAAGGGAATAGTCAAGTCCAACAGCACGAATGTGCAATGGGGCAGCGCTTATCACACCTATGGACTAACGTGGAACACAGGTTTGAGAAATATCAAACATTTATTTACACATATTCGTATACCATTTTACGTGATTTAGAAATAAAAGATTTTTATTTTTTTAACCTCTGAATGCAATATTTTAAAACAGATTTTTTTTAAATGTCCATCTTTCTTCTCCTATTCTTTAAACAATCGTCTGTAAAACTATGCATTATTTGACAATACTTCATCTAGAATTATATGGTTAGGTCAATTAATAAAATGTTACTGTTATTAACAGATGGACTAACTCTTTATGTGGATGGTGAAACATATGGACAAGTGGCACCACCCGAGGGAGGTTTCAAGTCGTACAAGGATCAGTGTCCTTCGATGGCCACAGATATCTCCCGATGGGCGACTGGCACCAAGATGGCGCCATTTGATCAAGATGTAAGGAGATTTATGACTACTCAGTAGAATATTATTGATATCGTCATTCATTTATGTATTTTTTATGGGAAAATTACAAAATTAGCACCCCAAGATTATTATTGCTTTTACACTCGTGTTTTCTTTGTTAATTTGGATCGCTATCCAAATTTCAGTCGCTCGAAGAAAGATTTTTATAAATAGTTTTTTTTGAGAAATAAAACTAGTCTACCATAAATTAGAAAATATACATTTGTAGTTTAATTGTATTGGATAAGCCTACCTACTTACAAATATTTGTTTATATAGACTTACCGTTAATATATAGATTTGTATAGTAGAGGCTTGCATCATACGTCTAGGTAGATGTGTAGTAACTATGGTAAGTCTGAATAACTTGGTTTCCAACCCCCTGTCTGCAGCACACTCGGGTCAGATCTTATTGTCAGTTTTAGCGTCTTTTTAGGCTTAAATTTTATATCAATTATATTGTATTTTACTTTAAAAGCGTGGAACTCTTTGCCTTCCGTCATGAGGAATAATGAATGGATCAGAGATTTTATTAAAGAAGAGACTAAAACCGTATATTTTTAAAAAATTATTTTCATGAGTGATAATAATGATGTAGGATAATGTAAGACTATATACAGTTTATGTGTAGAGCGCCCTTGAGGAGAAAGCTTTAACGAAAATGGCACTATAAGAATTATCCAATAATATAATTATCAAAATGGTACACACAAATAGTTGAATAAGAGATATAACTAAGATAGGGATACGAATTTAGCAATGCTGAGAACTTATTAACGAAGGGACATTCTTCTGCAATCCTAGTCGATATTTAAAAAATTTGGCCCAAATCACATCCAGTGACAATACGACGACATGCTTGTCGGTCTAATGGTTAAGACACTCGCCTAGGGATGACTTTATAGATACACAATGAATTAAATTTAATTAATTTGCCGACCGTGATTTATATATTTTTAGTTCTACATAACCCTCGGTCTCGGAGTGGGAGGAATCTCAGACTTCCCGGACAATGTTGGGCAGAAGATGTGGAAGAACAGGAGCTCCAAGTCAAAGGTGAACTTCTGGAAGGACTTCGATGAGTGGTACGAGACTTGGAACAAGGACAGCAGGGAGCTGCTGGTGGACAGCGTCAAGGTGTGGGCTCTGTAGACCTCCGCGCTTCCTTAAAATATTTTTTATTTGACTACCGTGATATGTATTAATATTGCGCAGTAAAAATACTCCAGAATGTGTTTTGTACCTCGTATTCTAAAATACAATAGATATTAATATGAATCTGAAGAAAAATCATTTTTGGTTTTATTTTGACTTTATAATATGTTATATTTTATGATGGAGCGTTAGGTTAGGTTAGGTTAGTCGCCCCACGACTTGTAGATTTGATTTTCATTGACTTCAGAGCTTCAAAAACATCTTGGTCCGATGGACGATCCAGTGTAGGAACCGGATGACCTTCGAATCTTAAACATTCATCGTATTGGATCTGTTTTTTCTTGTTTCCTTTTTGTTGAGTCGGTTGTCATCGTCTGAAAAGTCTATCACTCTTGGGACACAATCTTTCTGATGCGGTAATATGTTCAGGTTCGGCAATGAAGGATGAGGAAGAAATACAATTCAGTTCAGGAATTTAATTCATGTTTGCTAGCCTACCACTACCAGCCTCTACAGGTGAATATAAAATACCAGTTCTGGAGATGGTGGCTATTTTTTGATTCATTAGCTCAATACATAGTGATCCCAATGTTTATGAATATTTTTTTTCTTAAATTTTATATCGTCTTTATGTGTATCGTCGTCCATCAGCGGAGTGATATTAATTTAATTTTTAATTTTTTTAATTTGATGACTTCTCAGAATAGACGGTTGTACTGATCTATAGTGGTTTTAGTTGACGTCTGTGTGCAATCTCGCTGTCATATCAAACGTCACGAACACAGGTTTTATTTTTTGCTTCTTTCTACCAAACTCAAATTGATCTCTGAGTTTATCTCAACACATGATATTGAGATGTTTCTCAACTAAACCTTTGCGATTATCTTTTTCCATGGACACTGGTCTTAAGACAGCTCTGACAAGGAGACGCATATTACCACAGACCAGTAAACGAATAGACATGAAATAAAGTCACTGTCCGATGTATGTATCATGGCTAGGCTCTTATTTTATATTTTATACATACAGTTACGCCTTAAAATTAACACAATATATAGAAAAATAACAAGAAAAACCAGTAACAGTCTAAGTCAAGTCACATACAGAATTTGGTGGCTCGGTGGCGCGGTACGAATGAACGAACACAATTAACACCTTCTGTTTGTTTGATTTCAAAATAAATTACAGTAGATATCTATGGTTCTAGATGACGTTTGAGCGTGCGTTTCGTTTTGTTAAATCAAACGTCGTGTACAGGTGTGAGTTTTTGTCTCTTTCTACCGATCTGATGCTGAGTATATCGAGATCAAAATCTCGAGACGTGTACACGGTAGGTATTGAGATTGATCATATCGTGTTTTATTCCGTAAACGCGAACTGAAAAACCTGTATTGAAGTTTTTAAATGTAGTGATGGCCAGGTCTACTGATGCAGAATCTGGGATCAAAACATTTCTGAAGGCAGACGATCGATATGCCCGCATTGCGATAATTTTTTACTTGAGCTTAACATAGTTAAAAAAATTGAAGGAAACATGTACAATTTCAAGAATTGTCCTTGCTTATCCTGATTATATCAAGGTTCTGCTTGCTACACACCATCACACCATGTCGGTAGAGAAGATCAGATCAACGCTGCATCAGAAACAAGTTTGTCGGCTTGGCAATCTCTTAACATAACACGTTTTTACTGCATAAATATTTGCATTCTGGATAATCATCGTTTTCAAGGTAAATTCATAGTATTGAATTTAATTTTATGATTAAATTGCAGAAAAAGTAAAAATTTGTTCTTTACATTTTTTCAGTAACATGATTACACAGAATTCAAATCTATATGATATTTTTTTAGCACAGCCCTGAGGAGTATATTGATTAATAATGCAAGTTATTAATTGCAATTAGATGTGATGACATAAGGGGTGGTCTCAGCATCATGGACCATGGGTAAAAAAAATTAATCTACGTGAAAAATAATCATTGTTTGGCTTACATTATCACTGGAAAGTATCGTCCATTGGCTCTCTAAACTCATCAACGTTGGTTGTGTATTCGTTAGAGGATGCAACCAGACACTAGAATTGGATGATGTTATCCGTTGCGCTGGTCTTGAGTCACGGTAGTGGATAAAACGAGGACTCTCGGGGTTTAACTGATGATTATTGTGGTAAGTACGACACCAAATCATTCAAATCAATCAGAATATTTGAGGCCATTGCTTCTGAAAATGTTACAACTTACGTATTATATTGCTTTAGCTTGGATTCCCAGTCATTGTGGAATTCCGGGAAACGAAAAAACCGATGCCTTAGCAAAGGAAGCCTCTACTTCTGGCGTCCCTTTACGTAATCATGTGACAATATCTGATATACTTCCTATTCTCAAAGAGAAAATGATCTGCATTTGGAGAGATCAATGGGAGACTTCTAAACTTCTAAAAGGTAAATGGTTTGCGGAAATTCAGCCAGAGATGATTTTCCAAAACGAATAATAAGTGTGAACTCCTCGACTGCGAGAGATCGGCAGTGATAATTCTCACTTGTTTAAAATCCGCATTCGAGACTCTCCTATGTGTGAATGTCAACTAGAAGAGGAAAATTTAAATCATGTTTTTTTAGGATGCCCTATCAATGACCAGTATCCAAATTTAATCCAAGATCTTTCTAACAACAAAATTCCATTCCCCATTAACATCCCAACTTTGTAATCATCTAACAATTAAACTATTTTAAAAATATTAACGAGGTTCCTAAACGCCAATGAAATAAACCTGTAAAAATTAAATGTATCCAAAAGAAACTTCACATTAGATAAAATTACTCTGTAATGGCAAGAACACTCCATTGGGGTGAAACGCCAATTTAAAAAAAATAAGTTTTTTTTTAAATACCTCTAAAGAATCTCTAAACAAATTCTTGACAATAACAATGAATGCATTTGGTATATTAACGGTTAGCAAAATTTGTTTAACGAATCGGTCAATATTTTTTTTGGGGGTATCGCGCACTTTCACCTAAATATGCTTAGGTAACGGCACTGATATGTAGCTTATGTACCGTATTAAAATTATTAAAAGGTTAGGTGACTGTGAGTTCTTTATGAAGTATTGTTCTTTGCAATTTATTTGTATACAATACAAAATACATGATTGTAACGGCAATCTTTTCACAGTGCGAATATTGCGATAGTGAAGCTGATCTGCAGTGTCTGATGATTAGAAGCGGTGATGATGGAGAGTAATGAGAGAGTGACTAGGGATGATTGTGCAAGTTTGTGTACTTGAGAAGTATGTTTAGTAGGGACGGCAAGGTTGAAAATGATATCGAAACCAGAGGGCCTGCGATAAATAAAGCAAATAGTGCGCTGAATGTAATTATCCCCAATAGATTAATGTAAACAAATAAGTTTCAACAAATGTAATAATCAACTCGTATATACCTACGGCATTAATAATATAGATCTATGTAGTAGTTTAAGTTATGCGGGATTTGGGTGTACTCTTCGGCGAAAAATTTCGGCCATAAAATCCTTAGGATTTATGTTATGCACAGCCAAAAACTTTATGTACATTTATTTTAAAAAGTACGCTGTAATATAACTCCACTTTGTGGTCTCGCAGAATATGAAATTCAAAAGAGTCTCTTGATGCAGGCAATGCAGCATCTCTATACAAAATTATCAACAGCATAAATCGAAGCAGAATAAACACAAATGATTTCGAATACAGTACCAACTCAAAGACAATATGAAGTGTTATTTGTAGGTACACATAGAAATATATATGCTATAAACTCGCCAATAACACGGATGCATCGGCTTGGTAACAAAAATTTTCGATGACATTTTTCGTTGAAGAAATATTTGTTCTTGGAATATACTTAGTTTTAAAATGATGTACTGTTATATCTAAATTTATTGTACGAAGGAAGACTAACGGAGCATAGTGGAGTTCTGGCGCCAATACTAATGTATCGATGACAGAATGCGGTCACTTAGGCACATGTGCCGAAAATCTTTCTAAAATAGAGTGAAGAATGAACAAATTAGAAGAACTTATTGTAGCATACTCAATAGAAATGGGTCGTTGATGTGGTTTGGTCATGTGGAACATAGGACGAGAACGGTCCTGTTAAAAGCAAAGCGAAGACAGTGAGAAAATGTAGGAAAGTGAACGAAGCAAGAGTAGTGTGCCAAGACTGAAGAGTGTGGCATTCTATCCTCTCTGCCTACTCCGCGAGAAACGGCACGGTGGTAAGTAAAATAAAGTGAAGAACTATTTTAAATTGTCATCTGCCACATTGTTATAATTGAATACAAGCAATTCGTCTCCGAGTGCATAACCTGTCTCCGTATCTGGGTGTTTATAATTATCATTAAGAGATACGTGTGGTAGTTATTAATTCCTCTGCCCAATGAGGTGTTGAGAAATGTGCGCTAAGTCACCATCATTGTAGAATGTTCAAGTTATCTATAGAGGTCATTATCTATTGCCGACAAATGAACAGACTGGGCTCAAATTATATTATACTATTTTATATTAAAAATATGTATTCGTATGTCGTTTACTCGCAATTTCAAGTAATTTCCACTATTATGTTATACTTCAAACGGTCATAGTGAAAAAAATTGTAAGCCTGAAAGCATTTAAATTGAGGCGAACTCTAAAATTGTTATATTATTCTGTAAACGTTCTTCCTGTACGCGGGCTGTTAATGTTTCATTTAATAAAATATAATTATACCAACAATGCTCTAAATAGGGTGGCTTCACACGGAAAAAATACAAGATGTGTAGCTAATCTGAATTTAACTATTTCCAATTAGTATGGATCGAGGACATTAGAATTTGTTGTCCCTACACTAAATAATAAACTACCTGGGTTTTTGCAAAAGAGTACGCTTTCTCCCAATTTGGAAGAAATGATTTATCGATAATAACCTGTCCTACCTGTAAGCATGAAATGAATTGTTTAAACTGTAAATGATTAGATGTTATGTTTTGATTATACTAAATGTAATAAAATGGATATACCTGCATACAAATGTCTAGCAAGTCGTTTTGTGGGTCTAGTTTTAATTAAAAAATTAAAAAATAAAAATACCACATAAATAATGATTTCAGAAATATTAACACATTCATTATTTTATTAAATCGAAATTTTTTGTATTTATATTTCATTGTTAAATTCTGTTTTGAATTATTTTGTTTATCGTAATTTCCCTTGTGTTCTATATTCTGTAAAACGAATACTGCCTCTTAAGCCGTGTTCCGAATATTGACAATGTTTGATGTTCACAGCGTTAACTTTGTGATGAAATATAATTAATTATTTTTTAAATAACATACTTCGAACAGTACTAATTTTTGAAATTTCATTTTGAATAATATTGTTTATTTTTGAAAAATCGTAATCGTCCGTCCTGACAAAGAAACAGCTGTATCGGTAGCCAATTAATCAAAGTAATTGATACTATGTTTGTTATTTATTTATTTTAAGAATATTAGTTATTATATTAGGTAATTTGATTTTATAACAAACAAAAAAATTGGTGAGGCTATTATTTTGTTCTTTGCACTATGTATTATTTTTACATATTACTTAAATATATTTCTCGACAGAAATTAATTTAATTTAATTTTAATTTTTTTTACCCACCGTCTGTTTCGTCCGGTCGCAAACTTGTCTCCATCAGTGTGCACACGCACGTCCAGTGGACTAGTTCTGTATACTGTAGTATAATGTCATACCGCAAGTCGTTATTCGCGGCGCTGTGCTTAGTATGCAGTTGTCTCGGTGTCGATAGCCAATTCACTATTCCAAATGTTGAGTTTCAGGCCCTGACTCCCACAGGACTGAGGGTATCTATACCAGGTAATCGCTGAACCGGATTTGTATTAATGTTTAGAATTTTCCTGATTTATTATTGCCTACATTTGCAGGGTCATACTGGTCAGACAGGTGATATTATCAATCTCTGTCATCTGAGACTGATATTTTTTATTTTTCACCAATCTTTGTAAGACTAATTTTAACAGTCGTAACATGGATTTTTGATGCTCAACAGGTATTTCTATGTGAAATAAGCAAAAATGAAAACTTTATGTTTATTCTTTGTTCAAACTAGTTTTTCCTCAAACATTTTTTTTTACTCTGAAGCACTGTGCTCGGTGCATCACGTCCAAGTAATAATATATTTAATTAGTTCATATATTGGAATGAAATTCTCCGCCTACAGGAATGAAAAACTATTTTTCAAATGTTTATATTCCTTGTACCATATTTTAACTAGACGATGATAACGACATGATTGAATAAAACCGAATTAATTCAGAATTCTACCTACAGGCTTCAGGAATTAACACTTAAAAGGTCTATATTGTCGTGAAACCTTTGATTAGATAAATTAAAAAAATTATAAATTAAAAAATCACTTACTACTAAATAATACATTTCAAATTTATATTATTACATTTCAATGTTATCTTAAGAACTAATAAATTTTCGAAGCTTTTAAATATTTCTGATATGTATTTTCCTATTTTGTTTACAAAATATCTTATGAAATTAAATAATAAATCCTTCCATATAAATATCGTTAATAAATATTATGAACATAATATTAATAATTAGTATTCGAATTAATTACCATTTAAATTGTACTTGTGAAGGTTCTGTGAAGATGGCTGATTCGCGGAATGCACAGCTTGATGACGTCACGTTCAGAAATATTGCTTGAAGCGTTGAAGATATTGAGATCCACCACTATTAAAGGGGTGTAGTAGCTAAAACAATAATATTTGTGTATTAAATAATTTACGTGTATCAAGAAAGTCTTCTCAGCGTCTCGATTTTAATGGTGTTTAGTACGAGCCGTACTTCCTTTAAATTTAATATGTGTATTGATTTATCCATTATACATTTATACTATCTTTTGTATATTTCCATATATTTATGTAGTTTTCAATCTCTGTACACTGACAATGTTAGATCATGTACCAAGTTGCGATCAGCGCTTGCGACTTTTCTTACGAACATTTAACTTTTCAAAAAATGATGATAATGAGATGTTTCGTCTTCAACGATATATAACATCACTTTAAAATACAGGGTGGCTTTTACAGTGAAATGTTTCAAACTAAATGGGGCTAACGAATCATTGATTTTGTCTGCAATCCGTTTTAAGAATTCAATTCATTTTAAGAATTTGACAGACAAAAAACAATGTTATTAATAAAACACAATTTTATTTTTCATCGCAGATAAATAGCAAAAGGTTATCGTAGTTAAGTGTCGATTATCTGGACATCTAAACATGGGGAGATCCCTGTTCACAATCATATTATGTCATTATATTTGTTTGTTTTTAATTCAAATAAAAAATTATGTACTCAAACAATTTGTATAACAAATTAGAATTTACATGCTACATTTGCTCTGAGTATTATTGTAATTTATAATAAATGTTTTCGACACATGCAGGGATCGTTCTGCTTTGATAGGTATTTATTTTGAAAACAAATTCTTTTTGGCTCTTTTTTGACTCTTGAAAGTCTCTGACAAAATTGAACACATCGGTACTAGCAACCGATAGCTTCTACAGTAATTATATCATAACGCAATGTAGTGATTACACAATCTGTATAGCAAGCGGTGTTAATATACAGTGACACCCTTTAACAAATATATCAAATAATGATTCTTCTCACAAGGGGGAATTTTCTCCCATTTGTTATCATGAAAAATCAAATGATGTTAATGGTATATTTTATTTTTATAATTTTTTATACATTATAAAATGATTTATATTTAAAATATGAATTGCACCCCTAACGAGTGCTTTATTCCGTAAAATATGTTTCTGTATTTTCACAACTGATTTACCTATGGAGGATCCGTGCTATGTTACATATTTTTTCTCATTAAATTTACAGTTACATACTTGATATAAAAAAAGGCCACAGTAATAAATGCATTCTAAATGCATCTTCTTTTACTATTTTTATATATTTTTTTGTACATAGAGCATTACACTTTGTTTACTGCTATACTGGAAAAGCACCGTCTGCTATAATACAGTAAAATTCTAATACTAATAATACTCTACAGTAATACTAGTGTAGCAGGCAGGGTACCGAAATATGTCTTACTTTGTTGCAGTGTTTTATCCAATTATATTATTTTTCTACTCCCAAATACGTTCGAATAGTCACGTCACCCGATACATAATTTTGCTTCTTAACACAGAATATATAGGCGATATATTTTATGATAAATAATTTTCAAAAGGAAAGTGCGTTCTCATTTTACGAGTCAATATTAAAAAAATAATAAAATATGTTGTTTTATAGCGATATTATCGGAATATTAAGATTCAAGTGCAAATACTTTATATAACGAGATTATATTTTTATTTACTAATTTTTTTCAGATCTTGGTGTTTTAATTATTAAAAAGTGTTTCTAAAAAAATAGTGCATGGAGTATAGACAATAACTGCTATAAGAAGATAATGGCACGTGTACATGGATGAGATTTACTTTGAAGACTTCTCTTAAATGCACATAAAGAACATTACAGAGTAGAGCGCGAAGCGACCATTTATTGCGGCATTTTTTTTTACGAAGTATAGAATAACGTAGCTGATATATACTGATCTTTTTCGACAAATATTTAATGTGAGATATCTCATCCGTAGACACACCATAAATTAGCGCCTCCACGAAGGTTTATTGAGAACTTCGCTATTTGTATTTTGAGCAATAAACAATTAAATAGAACCGAAATTAATTTACCCTCGTATGAACGAGAAACCTAAAAAGATTATTATTGTATTATTATATCATATGTATATTTTATTTTTATAATTAGATTTGAAACCGCTCTTTATTTTACAGATTATCCCGGAATCAAACTTTTCAGATTCCATGGCAAAGTGAACGAAGGCGTCAGCGCTAAGGAATCTGGTTCCATCTCCGGCGACACCCTTCAGGCCAAAGGCGGGAGATGGATCTTCGAAGACCCGAACGTCCAACTAAACGTGGATGACGTCATCAGCTACTGGGTGTTCGTGCATCATAACATCTTGGGCTACAGGAAGGACAAACAAAGCTGGAGAGTTGATCGTAAGACGTTATGTATTTTCACTGACCTGTCTTGCACTGATAATGTATGTTTTATTTTATGAAATGGAAGCATGGACACTTACCGAAGAAATAATAAGACGACTTGAAACATTTGAGATATGGATCTATAGAAGAAGACCTAAAATAAGCTAGATGGATTGAGGTACGAATGAAGATGTTATGGTTCGGATGCATAAAGAAAAATAAGTAATTAAAATAATAAAAATCCGAATACTTACGTGTAATGAGAATTTCGAAGAAGTATGAGATCTTGCAGGGAAATATTGCTGGAAGTTAGGGCCTTGGAAAATGAAGAACATCATGAGTGAAGAACCTGAGGCAATGGTTTGACCAGTCTACTGTAGAGCTATTCCGGGCCGTAGTAAGTAAAGTGAGTGATAATAGCTAACACGATAACCAACGTCCAACTTTTCTTGCATTATGTATTTAGTATTGTTATCTTTTTATTTTGTTCAAACTGTAGCTCTCTCTCCGTTTTTCGTTTTTTATTTAGGCTTGTTCGGCGCCTCGGCCTATCTTAAATGACTTGAGTATTATTTTGTTAATTATTATTATTGCTATTCTAATTTAACATTTTCTCTGTTTATTATTGCAGAACTGGTTTCTCCGAACACACCGTGGAAGAACCCTGGCGGTGTCGGGGGTAACACCGGGACTGCGCCGACGTCGGGAACGGGACCGGTCACGACCGATCCTGGGAAGAAGCCGACGTGCGAGGCATCCGTCACTACAATGAACAATGGCAGACAGACGTGCAAGGGGCAGGTCATCTTCGAGGAGAATTTCGGAAAGCTGGACACCGGCAAGTGGCAGGTGGAACAGCGGCTTTCGTACGATAAACAGGTAACTATATGATTAACAGGATTTGGTGAACTTGTATAGTGAATGGTAAATAATATTATGTATTTGTTTCGAGCTCCGCCACGCGAAGTAGGAGTGAGGAGCGCCAAGACTATTTTATTACCTTCGCTTATCCACGCTCTTGGAATCAGTCCTGTATTGCGTGTGTATATATTTCATATAATAAATTATAATCGTCCACGGTTAGTGTATTTACTTTAATTTCATTAACTGGGTAGAGATTTATTAAGGAACTTAAAGATCGTCTCCCGTTTCTGTGTCGTTCGGTAGTTCGTTAAGTTCAGAATAGTAATAGTTAATTTTCCATAAACAATAATACATCGTTTTTCGTTCATAGAGGCAGACAAATTAATTACAGTAAACCATCTACCTGCGAACTTTCAACTTGCGACATCCGGGTCCATTTGTTTGAAATTATTTTTTAAATAAATTAAATTTGTACTGGAATTTCAAATTTGGCGGCAGCGCTACATGAGATCGGTTGTTGTACATGCCGTTTGATGCCGTGCAGGACATACGCTTTCAGTAATGTTTACAGTAGTCATGTACAGTCTCTTTAAAATTTATATGTTTGTATGTTCCTCGGTGTAACAGCATTTTCTTCAATTACAACACTGCGATTACTGTGTCGGATGTTGAGCGCAAAAACAATGTTTATTATAAAACGGTAAGTATCGGATGTCTACGCTAACTTGTTCGACTTACGAACAAAACTTGAACGGGACTACGAACAAAATCTCTCGGAACGGTACTCCTTCGCACATAGAAAATATATTGTATTATATTATTGGTAGGAATTATGGTGTTGGTGTACACCATTAAAAATGAAAATTGATCGTTCCAGGAGTACGAGTTTGTCTCCTATCAACCCGGCAACGTAAAGGTTTCAGGTAACAAGCTGGTCATCTCACCAACTTTGCAACATTCCGCCCCTAACTTCAACAGGGAGCTGATCAACAGTGGTCAGCTGGATCTCAAAATTGGGTGAGAATCGCTCCTGTAACTCATCCAATCCCTATGTATCTTGATTTTAGATAATTATTTTTTAATAATTCATTATTATATCAAATTGATTTCACACTATCATCACTGACACAACACCGTGGCCTGGTTCAGTTTATCTGTATATCTTTCTAATTGGTACATTTAACTTGTATTAAAAGATTCAATTAGTTTTATAAAGAGTGGTCACCTTTATCACTAATATTTCGGGTTAGTGGATTCGCACGCAACCTGCAGATAACTAAAATTCATAACTCCTTCTTCATTCAATGTGCAGATGTCTATAAACTTATATAATCGAATAGCTTGGTGTAGTGGTTAAGACGCTGGCCTAGTGATCTAATGGTCGGAGGTACGCTCTCGTTCCAGGACACCAGCAAGTTAGTCCTATTTTCGTAATACAAGCGTTTAGCTTAGCATGAAAATAGTAAGAATATTGATGTGACATGTATTCCAAGTACGCATCTCTATTTCATTAAAAAAAAAATGAATAAATATTGATCAAAAATTAGATTGTCTATCTAAAGTAGAAAACTTTCAAACAGTGAACTACGTCGTCAGGAAATTTGTTTATTCGAAACTCTAGATCAAGGGAACTATTTTCAGGTCGCAATGTCATTTTCATCGTGAGTTATGCAGCTTTGAAATATCAATTTAACTAAGCTGCAACCAGACAACCTGTTGAAACTGCAGAAGAAACAAAGGCGCGACTTACTAAACAATTATTACGATGTAAGACGAAGCAGCAACATTGCCGAACAGATCTAAAAGCTGAAATTTTTTTTTTTTATAAGGTTTTTCAGTGAATTATAAGGCAATATAAAATTAAAATATGTATGAATTTTAATTCCGAGCGAAGCCGGGTAGTAAAGCGTAGTAAGAGTAGTAGCGTTATATTATATTGTGGTGTTTATTCATTTTAATATAAATTATTTAAAACTTTGTTTAGAGTGAATTAAAAGTTAGTTCTTTCATCATTCGTAACAATTTATGTTAGGTACTAGATTTATTTCTTAAATAATAATAAAAACTTAAATAGAATCTTTGAAACAATATAACAATCTGAAGTATATTGGTTTATTTGACATCCTGATGAAAGAAATTGTATTAAATTAAATTTATTTTTCTCAAATTTTTCGGAAACTAGAAAACGCGTGTAAAGTGGTTAAAAATAATTTTTTAAATAATTTATATTGAAATGTATACAGTTTTACAAAAAATATCGGGACACAATAATTGTAATAACGATGTTGATATATCAATTCAGAAAAAAAAAATTGCAGATGCACAGCTGCGGTGGACGACTTGTGTTATATAAAAGCAAGTAGAGCGTTCATTATACCTCCGGTGATTTCAGGAAGAATCTCCACAAAGAACTTCTTCAGCTTCAAATACGGGAGGATAGAAATTAATGCCAAAGTACCGCAAGGGTCTTGGATCTACCCAGGTAGGCACATTCATGTTTTGCTGTATTAACATTTTATGGAGGTTATAAAGTGTGTGTTTATATACGAGGGGCAAGTAAAAAATAAGGTTCCTACATTTTTTTCAGGTATAAGGTATTTTTTATTGCAATAAATAAGTAAACCATCTGAAAGCTTGTACTTTATTCTATTTTTCTACATAGTCTCCTGATTTTTCTATGCATTTTTCCTGACGAGTTATCCACTTCTGAAAACCCGCTTCGAAGAATTCCGCCGCTAGGCCGCCGATGAACTTGGTGACCGCTTCTTTCACCTCTTCATCTGTATTGAAGCGTTGTCCACCCAAGTGTTGCTTCAATTTCGGAAACAAGTGGAAGTCGCTGGGAGCAAGATCAGGGCTGTAGGGGGCATGGTCAAGCAATTTCCAGCCGAATTTGTCCAGTAGGGCGGTGGTCTGTCGAGAGACATGCGGGCGAGCGTTGTCGTGGTGCAGCCTAACGCCCTTGGTCAGCCTTCCTCTCCGGCGATTTTGGATGGCTCTTTTGAGTTTTGTCAATGTCTCGCAGTACCTGTCCGAATTGATGGTGGTCCCTTTAGGCATAAACTCGGTCAGCAAGACGCCTTTTCGGTCCCAAAACACCGTAGCCATCACTTTCCCTGCGGAAAGCGTCTGCTTAAACTTTTTCGGCCTAGGCGATTCAGGATGGCGCCATTGTTTGGACTGTTCTTTTGTTTCTGGAGTGACGTAGTGACACCACGTTTCATCTCCCGTAATAATGGAGTCCAAGAATTCTTCGGTATTCTCGGCGCATTCTCGAAGAAACCCCTCGGCACACTTGACACGATTGTCTTTGTGGGTTTCTGAAAGCATGTGTGGGACCCACCGCGCGCACACCTTGCGATAACCAAGTTTATCGGTCAAAATGTTGTCGATGGTTTTTTCACAAACCTCAGGAACCTGGACAGCAAGCTCCCGAAGCGTTACTCTCCGATCTTCGAGGAGAATGCGCTCAATCTTCGCCACGACTTCGTCCGACACCGATGGCCTCCCACTCCTTTGCTCGTCGTGGACGTCTGTGCGTCCTTCGGAGAACTCCCTGCACCATTTGCGGACGTGTTGGACGCTGATGCAAGCTGTGCCATAAACTTCTTCCAACTGTCGATGAATTTCAACAGGTTTAAGCTTCTTCGCGTTTAAAAATCGAATCACCGAACGGATTTCACACCTGGCGGTAACGGCGATGGCGGGTTCCATAGCGGATGGCTGTCAGGCCTTTACTGAGCGTCGCAGCGTTTGCTCCCGGTAGTGGGGATGTAGTTAAGGGACCAACAATCAAGGCGGTGTTGCCGGATTTCGCCTAGCATCTCGCGTGGCGAGTGTACAGCGTAAGGAACCTTATTTTTTACTTGGCCCTCGTAATATACGAAGTGTAACAATTATGTATCAATTGTATTCGAATGTACGAATTTGATTGTATGCTGTTTATTGTACGCCAATGATGCAGTATTAATGGAGAATAATAAACAAGAAATAGTCTATTGTGTAGAAAGTACGACGCATGCAAGGAAAGCAACCTTATTGTCATTGTCAACAAGTCGAAAATAGTGGTATTCGAAAAGGAGAAAAGCAAGACAGCGTGCAAAATACTTGTAGGTAATGAATGTTTGGAAAAAGTAGATGAGTTTGAATATTTGAGAAGTATGTTTGATAGAAACGGAAAGGCCGACAAAGATATCAAAAGGAGGGTGACTGTAAGGAATAGTTTGAACAGGACTAGTTTGGCGGTTTGAATGGAACTATGTATTTCTAATGGGAATTTTTAACCGAGGCAAGACTATCTATATGGTAAGTAAGATTAAGATAGGATTACTTAGGTGGTTTGGTCATATGGAACGGATAAATGAGAAGAGAATTGTAAGAAAGATATATGACGAAAGTGTTGATGGCACCAGAAATAGAGGACGTCCGCGGAAAATATGGCATGACCAGGTAAACCAGTACAAAAAATGTATAAATGTGAATGAGGCGAGAATTGTGTTTCAGGACAAAAAATTGTGGTGCTCTAGTCTCTCTACCTACCCCGCGGGGAAATGGCGTAATAGTAAGTTAGTAATTAGTTAGTTCAAATGTTTTATCTTAGTATTCGTTTATATTGCATCCACCGCATAAGTGCAAGTAGGATGCAAGTTTAGTGCTCAAAGTGTACGCTGCTGTAGGCTCAGGCGTCACGCGCGGCAGACCGGTAGCTGCTTTCAGCCGTGCCACTGACATCTCCCAGTGGTGGTTGTTTACTGCTCTGGATGGTGTGTTCAAGACTGTGTCCCGATCACCATAGCCGTTTTCGATAAGAGAACAAAAAATCCATTAATCAATCAAACATAATAATATTTATTATATTTCATGTACCTACCAATTTAAATATTTTAAAATAAACCAGAATAATGCAGATTGTTATAAAATAGGATACAATAAAAGAATATCCATCCACGCGTAATACATACCTTTATTTAATTCACCTGTCAGAGCGCATACGAGAGGAATGATGTTTATCGTATCGAATACTTTAAATTACTAATTTTTTTCAGAATTTTACTTGGAACCTTTGCGCTCCAAGTACGGCAACACGGGCTACGAGTCTGGAGTGATAAGGGTTGCGTTTGTTCGCGGCAACACCATCCTCGAAAGTGCCACGGAGAAATTCGACAACACTGCGCTGTCTGGAGGTGTGCTGGTGGACCAGTTTGAACCCTGCAGAAGCAAGGGAATAGTCAAGTCCAACAGCACGAATGTGCAATGGGGCAGCGCTTATCACACCTATGGACTAACGTGGAACACAGGTTTGAGAAATATCAAACATTTATTTACACATATTCGTATACCATTTTACGTGATTCAGAAATAAAAGATTTTTATTTTTTTAACCTCTGAATGCAATATTTTAAAACAGATTTTTTTTAAATGTCCATCTTTCTTCTATTCTTTAAACAATCGTCTGTAAAACTATGCATTATTTGACAATACTTCATCTAGAATTATATGGTTAGGTCAATTAATAAAATGTTACTGTTATTAACAGATGGACTAACTCTTTATGTGGATGGTGAAACATATGGCCACGTGGCACCACCCGAGGGAGGTTTCAAGTCATACAAGGATCAGTGTCCTTCGATGGCCACAGATATCTCCCGATGGGCGACTGGCACCAAGATGGCGCCATTTGATCAAGATGTAAGGAGATTTATGACTACTCAATATAATATTATTGATATCGTCATTCATTTATGTATTTTTTATAGGAAAATTACAAAATTAGCATCCCAAGATTATTATTGCTTTTACACTCGTGTTTTCTTTGTTAATTTGGATCGCTATCCAAATTTCAGTCTCTCGGAGAAAGATTTTTGTAGTTTTTTTTCAAACTTAAACTAGACTACTATAAATTAGAAAATATACATTTGAAGTTTAATTGCATTGGATAAGCCTAACTACTTACAAATATTTTTTTATATTGACTTACCGTTAATATATAGATTTGTATAGTAGAGGCTTGCATCATTCGTCTAGGTAGATGTGTAGTAACTATGGTAAGTCTGAATAACTTGGTTTCCAACTTGGTTTTTGTCTGCAGCACACTCGGGTCAGATCTTAATGTCAGTTTTAGCGTCTTTCTAGGCTTAAATTTTATATCAATTATATTGTATTTTACTTTAAAAGCGTGGAACTCTTTGCCTTCCGTCATTAGGAATAATTAATGGATCAGAGATTTTATTAAAGAAGAGACTAAAACCGTATATTTAAAAAAAATCATTTTCATGAGTGATAATAATGATGTAGGATAATGTAAGACTATATACAGTTTATGTGTAGAGCGCCCTTGAGGAGAAAGCTTTAACGAAAATGACACTATAAGAATTATCCAATATTATAATTATTAAAATGGTACACACAAATAGTTGAATAAGAGAT
This sequence comes from Eubasilissa splendida, assembly GCA_031772225.1. Taxonomy (NCBI): domain Eukaryota; kingdom Metazoa; phylum Arthropoda; class Insecta; order Trichoptera; family Phryganeidae; genus Eubasilissa; species Eubasilissa splendida. The sequence continues at coordinate 2,135,983 of CM062854.1, read as the reverse complement.
ATAACTAAGATAGGGATACGAATTTAGCAATGCTGAGAACTTATTAACGAAGGGACATTCTTCTGCAACCCTAGTCGATATTTAAAAATTTTGTTCCAATCATATCCAGTGACAATACGACGACATGCTTGTCGGTCTAATGGTTAAGACACTCGCCTAGGGATGACTTTATAGATACACAATGAATTAAATTTAATTAATTTTCCGATTTTTAGTTCTACATAACCCTCGGTCTCGGGGTGGGAGGAATCTCAGACTTCCCGGACAATGTTGGGCAGAAGAAGTGGAAGAACAGGGGCTCCAAGTCAAAGGTGAACTTCTGGAAGGACTTCGATGAGTGGTACGAGACTTGGAACAAGGACAGCAGGGAGCTGCTGGTGGACAGCGTCAAGGTGTGGGCTCTGTAGACCTCCGCGCTTCTTTAAAATATTTTTTATTTGACTACCGTGATGTGTATTAATATTGCGCAGTAAAAATACTCCAGAATGTATTTTGTACCTCTAATATGAATCTGAAGAAAAATCATTTTTGGTTTTATTTTGACTTTATAATATGTTGTATTTTATGATGGAGCGTTAGGTGTGGGGCGACTTGTAGATTTGATTTTCATTGACTTCAGAGCTCCAAAAATATCCTGGTCCGATGGACGATCCAGTGTAGGAACCGGATGACCTTGGAATCTTAAACATTCATCGTATTGGATCTGTTTTTTCTTGTTTCCTTTTTGTTGAGTCGGTTTTCATCGTCTGAAAAATCTATCACTCTCGGGACACAATCTTTCTGATGCGGTAATATGTTCAGGTTCGGCGATGAAGGATGAGGAAGAAATACAATTCAGTTCAGGAATTTAATTCATGTTTGCTAGCCTACCACTACCAGCCTCTACAGGTGAATATAAAATACCAGTTCTGAGATGGTGGCTATTTTTTGATTCATTAGCTCAATACATAGTGATCCCAATGTTTATGAATATTTTTTTACTAAAATGTTATATCGTCTTTATTGGCCTCAGATATTCACCGCCTCGTACCTAACTTTATGCTCATCATGGTCAAACGTCAAATGTCATTTTCGTCCATCAGCGGAGTGACAATGATTTAATTTTTTTAATTTGATGACTTCTCAGAATAGACGGTTGTACTGATCTATAGTGGTTTTAGGTGACGTCTGTGTGCAATCTCGCTGTCAGATCGAACGTCATGAACACAGGTTTTAGTTTTTGCCTCTTTCTACCAATCTCAAGTTGATCTCTGAGTTAATCTCAACACATGATTTACGATTATCTTTTTCCAGGACACTGGTTTTAAGACAGCTCTGACAAGGAGACACATATTACCACAGACCAGTAAACGAATAGACATTAAATAAAGTGTACATATAGAAGAGGGATTTGGAACATTAGCTGCGGGACGTGGGGTAATCTACATACATTTTTGGTGGAAACATAAATCCGATAGATTATGACACATTTATTTACTCCTTGAAAATAATATCTTTGTGTAAACATGACGTATTTTTTACATTAATGCGTATTATATTGTCAGTATTTATTTTTTTATTCCAATCGAGTCATATGTTTAAAAAATGTCGCGGATCTATGAGATTGCATAAGTGGTACCAAAGTGATCACGTGGGTGACACCAAAATAAAAATATTTGAATAAGAAATTTGCGTTAATTCATGTCTATATATTTGGTAGTCTGTGCATATTACTAATTTATTCATCTTTTTCTTACGCGTATAGTCAACAACTGTGTTAAAATGGTTACTTTAGGATGCAGATGATAAAATATTTGATGGCCGTCTTGGCATTGTTAGAAAAGAGGATACAGAGAAAAAAAAAGTAAAATAATTGGTTTATTTGAGGATTTGGTTTTTTATTGATTAATTTTGAACTCATTATTTGTTTTTGATTCAAATTTGCACTTCATCGGGTCAATTCTCTTTTGGATGCGCGGCCACACCTCGCCTCACAGCGCGAACACTCTGACTGAGTCCACTTGGAGAGCGCTGGACTCGCTGGACCAGGTCGGGTACCAGTCGTCCTTGGCCTTCCAGAAGTTCACCAAGTACTTTTGGGACGCGTCTCTCCACGGTTTGCCGGGACTGTCCGGGAACACGCCCACTCCCCCGACGTTGACAGCCAGGGAAACGTAGAACTGTGAGAAATATAACAAATATGATAGTGACATCTGTTGATTTATTGCAATTGTTAATAATTTTAAATATGAATTAAATATATTAATTATAAAAATATACATATAAAATCAATTTTATCGAAAAATATTGTTGTTGCGCTACCGGGATTTGAACCTGGATCTCTTCCCTAACCGGGGGAGGTGCTTTATCCAACTAAGCTACAGCGGCATTATTTTTAGCGACAATTTTTCGACCCTATATGTTATCTTTTTGAAAATCAATACATTTAATCGTTCCATCATTTGACAGAGCCATCTACCTTATTTTTACAGAATCTCAAAATACCTTTAAGTAAATCTGATAGTAGACTAGTTGGATAAAGCACCTCCCCCGGTTAGGGAAGAGATCCAGGTTCGAATCCCGGTAGCGCAACAACAATATTTTTCGATAAAATTGATTTTATATGTATATCTTTATAATTAATATATTTAATTCATATTTAAAATATCACAGACCGTCTGTTCTGAATAATTACAACTTCACAATAAGAATGTGTTCTCCTAAAAAATGATAATAATTGTTGTCCTTGGTGATATTTCTCAAATCGAGGCTGTCGCTGTACGAGACAACTTATACATCCGTGCACACGCGTGCTACCGAAAGCACACTTGGTATTTGAAGAGCGGATGGTGCCCAACGCGCGCGTGACTACCGCTCGGGCCTGGACACTCGGTGCTGAGCTGCAACCACCACCTCCTCCGCTGACCAGGGCTCAGTGGTCACGTGAAACAGACATAATGGTGAAAAATAGTACAGAATTAGAATCAATACTCGTCCCACAACACCAGCAAATTAGTCCGATTTTCATAGAGTGTATAATCTAAGCGTTTAGCTTAGTTTAAAAAGAGTAAGAATACTATTAAGGAGAACACATTCTTATTGTAAAGTTGTAATCATTCAACACATAGGTCTGTGATGTTATTAATAAAAATTAAATGTATTAAGTAAGAATACTGATGCGACATGTATTCCGTGTACTTATCTCTATTTTTTTTTAGAAGGAAAGAAAAAAAATCAAGAATCTAGAAATAAAACAATTTGTGTAAATTATTAGAAAGACAAAAAATAAAAATAACGAGGTTGTAAAATATCATATAAATCTGTCCAAAAAAACATGATTAAACTAATTTTCATATTGAACCGTCCGTAATTATAATAAATAAACATGTTTGATCGTATTTATGAAGATATATTAATAAATGTGTAATTTATCTTTTTATTCAAATTAAATAAAAGTATTTTCCGAAGTAAAGCTTTAACTTACGGTCTGTACTTGGAGTAATACGTGCAAATAATTCAGTTTTGTACTTAAAAGATTTATAATAGTGAAATCAAATTCAACAAAAATGTATAAATGAATTTGAACCATTTTATCGAAAGGGGCCAAAATATTTCCTTGCCGCCACAATACGCTCGCCGATTGGTCCGCCCCCGGCGCGTCGCCGAATCCGCCCGCGGGGGGCGCGATCGTTCCATATTCCTGCCCATTAGCGTACATCGTTATATTATCTGAAAAATAATATCAATATTTAATTGGGTTAGGTTTCGAATTTCATTTAACATTCACTTTAATACATTATAAACTTAACTATTTTGTTTTCCTAAGTAAATTAATAAATATCTAGAACACGTCCCTGAAGACCATATTAGCACGTTTACACACATTTTTATTTACTTTTTAATTGGGGAAAAGTTTTCTAAAACCGGATAATTAGTATTCTCGAGGTGCCAGCCCTGAGACCATCTTTAATAGTTGCAGGACCACAGACGGAACTGATCCTGAGTCTATCCCTGGCAACTTGGAACGTTTACTATAACAATGTATATCTAGATACATATGTAGATACACGCGTTTACTGGTATCCACAGGTAACAAATCCAGTGGCGTGCAAAATAGTGCATGTGAGAACAAACCTGGCGTCCACAAGAGTGTGAATGTGGCGAAATTCTTATACCAAGGTTCTCTCCCGTTCTGCATCCTCAGCCCGTAGCTTCTGAATGGCTCTTTGTTGCCCATGATGACTCCTCCTTTCAGAACCCTGGACTCTTGAAGATTTCCTTTAACGGATGCTATCGTCATCAGCCCCGATGCGTAATTATTGACTCCGTTAGTGATATCCTTAGGCTCTAGTAATATTTCTACAAAAACATATTTTAAAATAACAATTAATTACATCGAGCGAAAAGTATTTTCTTGGGGTTCTCTAAATAAATTTTTAAAATATGCGATACAGCAACATAATATTCTTATACTCGCAAATAACATAATGAATGCATACAGAAACATAATTTTTAATATATGGTGTCTTCTCATTGGCTTTAAATTATATTCTAATTGTACAAAGGAAGAGAAATGATTATAGTATAGCCATTTTCATATTTGAGGCAGTAAATAATTGTGGCCATTTCTATTATATTTATGTTCCGTCAATTATTATGATTATTATGAACACATGACGTCACCATACCTGGGTAAATCCAGTCCCCCCTCGGAAGCTTGGCCACAACTTCTATTCGGCCATATTTGAAGTTGAACGTATTTTTTGTGTGTATTTTAGCGCTTATAATCGGTGGCAAAATGGAAGCTCCCAGCACTTCGTGTTTACACGCTGACGACTCGATTTCCGCCGTGCACCTGGCAACAGTTGCATCATTGTATACAGAGTACTGACATCTCCGAGCAGAGTAACGTCCCCGCCACTTCCCCAAAACTGTTTTAGGGGCTCGTGCTCCTAAATCAGTTTCTCTCGGCAGAGCATCCCTTTACTTCTGCCGTTCACTGCCCGATGTATGTATCGCGGCTAGGCCCTTATTTTATATTTCATACATATAGTCACACCTTAAAATTAACACAATATTTAGAAAAATAACAAGAAAAACCAGTAACAGTCTTAAGTCAAGTCACATACAGAATTTGGTAGCTCGGTGGCGCGGTACGAATGAACGTCGGTGTAACGTATAGTGGATTAAACATTAGTGGATTTAGATTAAAAGATATAGGCTAGTGAATTAATAGATTGCTTGTTATTAAGTCGGGGTTACCACTTTGACGGCTCGATGTTTGCATGTGACGGTACTTGCAATCGGTTGTTGTAAATTAAAGCACGATTAAATTTAAAACTTGGTGTGTTACACTATAAAAAGTTCAAGCTAATCGTTGTTCACCGAAGGTGGTGCTGAAGTGCTCGCGAGATGATGTGTCCGGTCAGCCGACCAGGAGAAGAGTGAGTGGTTCTGGTGGTTACTCAGACTGGTTCGATCGCGGTGTATTGTTGCCTGCAATTTGGCGGGTACCTGGTGGTCTGTACGGCTGTTGAGTGTTTATTTATGCAGATCTGTGAGGCGCCAGCAGGGCCATCACAAGAACAATGAGATGGTTCCAACTTGGATAATACAGGTCTTCCCACATCTTACAACGAGAGAGCCACACTCTGACAAACTGTCGGGAAAGACTGAGGTTCCTATCACTTGATAATAGTCAGGCTTACTCAATCCAAGCCCCTCACCATATCTTCTCTCGCATTTTTCATAACGTCGCATGTCTAGAAAATGTGGTCCGGTGTCTGGCGAACCTGGTTACAGACGTACCGTACGTACGTAGAAAAAGTGTTACATCGTTATTTAAACCAACATTGTGATTGTGATTGTGATTGATTAATCGATTGTAACGTTGATTGGTAACTGATGATTCGCAATTACTAGTACAGTAGAAAGTAAATCTCCAACAAGTTTTAGTTACCAATCATTGATAAATGTCAGTTACCAATCATCGCCATAATCACAGTCGCATAACAGTTTAACAACACTACTATAAAGATATTGATATTTTCTCACTGAGTTTATTATCTTTTGAACAGGCTGTCACTGCACTTTAGTAATCTAATTGTGTATATTTAATTTTAATACAATATTATATGTCAATATGTTCCTAGACCTGATGTACCATTCACTTCTTTTAAATATATTTTTATTATTCGGCACATTTATTAAATATAACATTGTTTTTTTTTATTGAGTATTTCAATTTGTAGTTAATAATTGTATTTTAAAAAAGTAAAATAATTCATTTGCGAACACATTGTCATATAAACATTTAAATGAATGATAGGTAATTTTTTTGTGATGTTATTTCTTATTTCTTTTCTTCGAATTTTGATTCTTTTATCCATCATTTGCTTGTTAAATTAAATTAAATAAATAAATAGATGACTTCGCGCTCTTTGTGCGCTTTCGAGATGGGACTACGAGAGAAATCCGTCTTCTGACAACAAAATATGCGTCATTTGTAAATATTTTTCACGTGTTTTCCACGTCAACCGTCCGACGCACCTTTACATTCAATTGTGTTAATACGGAGATGAACTAGTATGAAAATCGTGTGTAAAACTTTAGGACATCTGAGCGCTGTAAAAGTGACACCGAACGTTTAGCTGAACGTACCTCACGAGACGCGGCTGTGCATTAAATCGCCTTGGAATACGTGGAAAATGTTTTATTCGGCCATGTCTCCGAGTACACACTCGTCTTTCTCATTATAATGAGAATATGCTCCCGCAAAATACTCACAAGAGATTTAATATAAATTGCAATATCGAAACGTAAAGTGAAATCCATTTTCTATGAGTTTAACGGCGCCATAGACCAAATCGCTCTGATTAAGTAACTATCATTGTTACATAATAGTATTGCGAAATATTATGAAATAATTTTTATTCCTCGCTCTCAACCGTTTTCAGTATAAGGTTGTTTTTATGTTTCTTTTGATGATTTATATTACCTACATTTCGACCAAACGTGTAGTGTCGAGCAAGTGGCAAGTGAGTAAATTTCACAATAATATTTTTATAGTTATTAATGTAGAGAATAACAATGGTAAACTGATTTATGTCGAAAATATCAAACAAATATCTATATCGATAGAATTTTGATTTATTTAAAAGGAATGCCAGAATTCAACGAACCCGTATAAACACCGAAAACTAGCATCGAAACTTACTTCACTTTAATAACAATAATTATGTACAATATTCGGATAAATTTGTCTATTAATATTTACGACTAAATCGGCAAATACGTTATACAGGGTGAAACAGACCTCACATTTTTGACTTAGATATAATATATATATATATATATATATATTTTTAATTGGTGTAATCGTAAATGTTTAAAATTTATTACACTTTTGTTTCGATATTTTTGACATTTTATTTGATTCAGCTTCATGAATTGTGCAAAGACAAAAATAATTTGTTGCAGTGATTGCATTTAATACTGTATTTTTCCTTGTTTTTGTTTTTATGTTCGTGACTTTTTTTACATAGCACTATGCCTTGATTTCGTGACGTTTTTTTGTACATGCTAAATATATTAGTATATAAGTTATTTATCACCATTATTTTTTCTATGTCCAATGCCAACAACATACATACTTATGTCTATATTATTTCCAATAAATAAATAAGAAGGCGAGTCAAGTGCCATAAATGAGGAATTGTCGACACTTTAAGGTTAGGTTACTTAGGTTAGGTTAGTTTATTTGGGTCGGGTTAGGTTGTGTTGCATTACGTTAGAGGTTAGTAATATAATTTTTCAATCTTTTAATGCCCAAAAAAATGGACGATGATGTATGTTTTTTGAATTATTTATTTGATGAATAAATAGTTTTTCACGATTTAAGTTTTTAACTATTTGCCAACTTAAGGGTAATTTTTTGCCTTTTTGGAATTGGGGCCTTTAATTATATCGGAAAACAGACCTGTTGCAAAACTCCGAGATGTTACCAGTTATCCACACTTAAAATACGAGTATGTCAACAGTCAATTTATTATGGTGAAATTTAAAAGTGTTATATTTGCGACTCAATCATTTTTGAAATGACGTCACTCAGTTCTACTTGAAAACATTTTTATTTGATCTGAGAATATACCGTATTTACTAATTATGCCAATACCTAATACGTTTGATTTGTCGATTATTTTCATTTTGTTGTTATTTATTTGTGGCGACAAATATTTCAAGTTGACTTGAAAATGATAAATATTTCAATATGTCTCACTTTGCCAAATAGTTGCAGTTGCTGTCGATTACAAAAATTACAATATTTTGTAGAAAACAACAAATATTTCAAGTTTACACGTATTAGTGACCGGAGCGAAATAACAAAAAATAGTTAACCCTTTGGCACATTTTCGTGGTCAATATTTATTACAAAATTCATCCATGCAACTGACCTGTCACCGAGATTCCAAGTTTTCCTCACGAATCCTTCTCCGAAACGAGTCTCCAAGAGGTCCGGCTTTATGAAAAGCTTATCGTTCTTGACGTTCAGGTAATTATCTTCATCGAGATAAACGACGAACGGGTTATCCTGGGAAAATATTTCGTGAATATTAAATTTACTAGAAGACATTAGCGGTGTACACTTATAGAAAATATTTTGTCACTCGCTTGTGCGTTATGGCCAGCTGTTATTTTATAAGTATAAACCCTTATATATATATATATATATATATATATATATATATGCATACATGTAAATAAGTATACAAAAAAAAAAAGTTAAATACAGTAAATATGAATTAAATATATTAATTAGAAAGATATACTTACAAAATCAATTTAATCGAAAAATATTATTGTTGCGCCACCGGGATTCGAACCTGGATCTCTTTCCGAACCGGAGAAGGTGCTTTATCCAACTAAGCTACAGCGACAACATTTTTAGCGACAATTTTCGACCCTACATGTTACCTTTTTGATATTAATACATTTAATCGTTCCATCATTTTGACAGAGCCATCTACCTTATTTTTACAGAATCTCAAATACCTTTGACAATAATTACAACTTCACAATAAGAATGTGTTCTCCTAAAAAAAAAAATACAGTAAAGTGCGAATATAATAACGACACTTTTGAGGAGCTAACTATGGGTATTTCTATACCGAATATACCTGCCATTATGCTTATGAAGGTGTTCAAGAGCCAGTCAGTAGTGTAAACAGAATCTATGGTTAGGGAATATTACTAGCAACCAACTCATTATCCGAAATTCAATTGTTTAGAAGTTATTCAAACTTTCGTGATTTTCGAAAAATTTGCGACCAGAGCTCTGTGCCATGAAGCTATGACTCAGTCTATCATGATGAAATTCAGCATACGTATGATGTGATGATGTAGCTACCGAGAGCTATAAATATTCCATTTCCGATAATCCATTTTATATTGAACAGTCAGACTGATGTCATTTAATATGTTTCCAGTCCAATCAAAAATGCGCAATTTTGCAATATATTTTCATTATTATGATGAAATTATTAAAATATCTAGGCAATAATCAACTTAAGGAATTAAGCTAAAATGTATGCGTCTGCGTTAACACATTCATTATAAATACAGTAATATGTACACATCCCGCGTCAGCAGCCATGTGAGAGCGGTTAAGACGTCTGACCAAAATCTGTTTGTTTTAAATAATATTTATTTTTCAAAATATCCTCAAGTGCTGCCGATAAAGCCTGGCGGCGAGACCCCGAAGCGCGACGTCGCACGGCAGTCGCCCGCGGCTGTGAATCTCTACGCTTATAAATATTAAGTACACCCCCATGTTGACAATGTAAAAGCGGTGAACGAATTTCACGACCACCGCGCCGTGAAAGTGATCCCTCGGAAATGGCTGAAAATAACAGTATATTCCCCGCGCTCACCGGATCGCCAGGGAACTTCACATCAGCCTGCCAGTTTCCGGAGTCGGCCCACGGACGAGCGGCCGACGTGGAGAACTTCTCCTCGAAGATTAGGGATCCGCTGCACAGGTTGTACAAGCTGACGCCCTTCAAGACTGCAGTCGTCGCGGTGGGGGTGCAGTAGCCCGCGGGCGGTTGGCGCGGCGGCGCGTATCTGGCGGTGGTCGAGGCGGGAGGTGGCGACCTCGTGGGCCCGGGGTCTCCGGTGTATGGAGAGCCATCCTCGTTCACATATCCTGAAATATAAAACACGTGAATATATTTTCAGGGATCACATTTTCTGCGTGACGCTCTGAGGCCGCATCGCAACCACTGCGGGCGAAATCCGTCTACAAAAATGACACATATTTTATATATGTAAGTATTTTACTTTTTTTTTTTAATTAACGACTCCAATTAAGCCTTTTACAGTAGACATTACAATATATAACCGTAATACATGCATAAAGTAAGATAATGAAAAATATAGAATTAAAACAATAAGTACATGATGAAAATGAAATCATTAAATACATGGCAAAAATAATACACAGTAAATAGAAACTATATATATATATAATTTACAAAGTATAGAAATATTGTCAAACACCACCTTTAAAAATCTATTTCTTATATATACATACATAATAATTAAATATACATAAGAAAAATACGACAAATTTTTATTTATAAATGTAAATATTAATTAACATTCTTTATTTTATTTTATTTTTATTTATTTGCCTCACTAGGCTTCACCCGTGCAGATGCAAACATTTTACATTAAGGTAAACTTTGTAGTTTGTGTTGTCAGTCATTAACAAACATGTAAATTATTTATTTTTTTAAAAGATCCAAGTTCGACTCCCGGTAGCGACAAAAATATTTTTTCGATAAATTGATCTTTTATGTATATCTTTCTAATTTATACATTTAATTTGCATTAAATTATTTTATTCAAAACCAATTTTATAAAAGTTTAGGTGACGTGCATATTGGTTTATAGTTACTTATTTCAGTTATGTCTTCTTTTTGAAAATCAGTGTTATATAACTGTGTTCCCATTAGTCGAGAAAGCAACCCAAGTTAGTAACTAATTAAATAATTTATAGAGAGTATAAACTAAATAGAAAATACATTGTTGCAAAACTACTGGCGTATTGTTGTCTGGCCATTTTTGTTCAGATCGAGTAGCCCAACTTGGATTATAACATCATTAAATTCAATGTGTACAAGAGACAAGTTCAGATTCACATCGCTAGTGTATCGGGTACATCTTTATCGTACACATTTTTGAAGAAGTCAGCAAACAGGTCGACAATACTTTTACTATTGTCGGCCTTTCTGTCTTTAAAGTACATTGTATTTCATATAAACCAGAATGACTGCTGCTTCAGCGTCGTGTACATTTTAATTTACATTAGAAAGATTGTAGTCGCCAATAGCCACAAATTTAGCATCAGGATATTTGGTTTAAATTTAAATTGATTTATTAATTTATTTTAAAATAACTTGATTTGTAAAAATGAATCGAGAATAATAGCAACAAGGAAGCAGTGGCCGCTTCGTGTTCAATGTTGACCGCTGCACAGCCATGGCAAATTTCTGCCGTAAATTTATTTTATAATGTTAAAAATATAATTTATTACCGAATAAAGGGAATGGTTTACAGCAGTGCAACGTCACCAATTGACGTATATATTTATATAACTTTAAATTTGCAAATTTCAGCGCGATAGATTATAATTTCACATCTCGCCACCCCAGCGCCGATAATTATTCATACGTCCGAAAGGTTTGTCTTCGACAAATTTTAATGACGCTCAGCAGAACCATGCTATACATTGTTTCAAAGCTTATTCGAGTGTAGATTTCTCCGCCCTTGTGGCGGACAATTAATATTATTTATAAGTCCGATAGGATTGTGTTTTACAGCGTGGTTTTCACCATGTTCTAGCATTTGGACCGTATTCAAGTATTATTCAATGATAGAGTTTTCCCTAAAACATAAAATGTTGATGTAATTAAAATTATTCCATCTTTGTAAGTTAGCTGTCAAAACAAACAAAAATGATATATTATAAGAATCGTGGATAGACAATTTATATTGTATGTAATATTTCTCCCTTACCATAGACAGAAGAAAATATGACAGAAATATGTTTTTTTTTTTACTCATAATAAAGACAATTTACACCTCATTTCAAATTGAATATATATTTTCGTACTGTTATTGAATATATAAAAGAGAAAACGTTTGAGTAATCTTAACCTAGAGATATTAAAAATACGTTCGACATTTTCGTTGCTTTGGTGAATATTTTTTTTTACTGGCAAATGACACTACGTCCAGTCAAAGAAATAGATGAAGAAACGTTATATTATTATAGATATGTAGGTGACAATTATTTTATAGATGAGTAACCTTAACAGGTTTCGTTGACATCTATTATTATTTGTTACATTTTTTTATTTATTTGTGTTGAACGCAAATTTAATTTGTCTCCAAAAATGTCTCGTTGTAAGAGATACAAGATAAATAAGTTGATATGCATTAGATTAAAATAATTTTCACGTATTCTATCTATTATTTATACCTGTTACAGTCCAGTTTCCGTCATCTTGTCGATAGCCCAGTTTTCGTTCTCCATCATCATAGTCCACGTAGGTCCAGAAGTAAACTTTGTCTCCTATCTTGAGCTTGGCACTCTTGTCGTTGAACACGAATCGGCCATCTTTCACCTTCGTGACGTCCCTGGACCAAGAGCCACCTTCCAGACCCTCAAACTCCTCGTTCAGCTTGCCGTGGAAGGCGAACAGCTTGATGCCATCATCAGCTAGAAGAGTAACATTTTTTTATTGTAAAGCAAACAACGTTTAGTACTTGCGGCGTCCATCCTACAATAAACAGCCTAAAGGGAATAGGTCGAGATAATATTTCTAATATTACAACATTATTTATCATCCCGTCTGTCAAGTCGGACCTGAATATTTATTAACACATATTTCAAATGTCTTTATCGTTCTTGCTAACTGTGTGTATTCTATACATTAGACGCTAGTTTCTTTTGTTCGGTTACAGATAATTTTTTGATTAATACGTGTAATACCAAAACTTTTCGGAAAAAAAACTGTGGTCCCGCTGATTTTTGAGTCTCAGTGACCGCTTATACGACGCCATGATTATTATCAGTTATGTGCGACACGAATTAATAGAAAATTTTGAAGTTTGAGTTCAGTCGGATTCCATATATCAATAAATTTAATGATTAAAGTACCATCCCGATGTAAATTGCCAGTAGCTAAGGATTGCATACAAAATTTGGAAATTTTGAGAATTCCAAAATTCGTTCTCATAAATACAATTAATAACTCCGAAAATTTTATAGCGAATTCCAAATTATTAATATTATATATAAAAATAAAATATTGTTACGATCTCAGACTAACGGCTACGTTCCGAAGGAATCGTTTTTAGAAAGCGGTATAGAGAGATAACGCCTTCACAAAAAGAACCGATCCACTCGGCCGGCACTTAAACAGACAAATGACGCCGATACGACAGACAAAAAATAGCGACTGCATCAAAGAGATGTCCGAAAACTGGCGGATCAGTATTGAGATTTGTTTTGTCGAGTGCGGGGATGTACTGTGTAATGTGTATTTAGTTATTCTGCCTAGGTTTTCTGTTAAATTATCGATATTTTTTAACAAGGTAAATTGGAGCAGTTTTTAATTTAATACCGTTATTTAAAAAATAATATATATTTTTATACAATAATTAATTATGAATTTATTAACTTAAATAAGCTATTTTTTATTATTAGTATTAATCAAAAATTAATATTAAAATTTCGAAATTCATCCGAATTCCGAAACATTTTATATTCGAATTTCGAATTCCGTTTTTTTTTATTTTATCAAATTTTGCAATCCTTACCAATAGCTCTATACATTCTTCACGGTTGCTCTTAATTAAACGGATAGTACGGACAATTTTGGACAATGTTAGAAATATATTTTATTTTTCTATACTTTCTACATTTTACCTGAGCAATTTTTTGACGCCATGGTTTAACATGACATTATAGAAACAATCTAACAAAGTTTTCAAACCAAACCAAAAAAAATTATATCAGACAACCTAACCTAACCTAACAATGTAATTCAAAATTAATCAACTTGAACGATATACATAAAAAATCTTTTTATCGAAAAAATATTTTTGATTGTTTCAAATCTAGACTTTTTCCTATCCGGAGAAAAGATTCATAAAATTTGTAACTTCACAATATAAGCAGTTTGTCCACACCAGGGTGAACCTTGGCATTTTACTAGTAGAAGAGTTTAAAATGTTTCGTTTAACGCGTGTATAATACGTCGCGATGGCGTCAGTGTGTTTTCCTTGACACTTATCTCTGATCAGCCAAAACATGTATTGCAATTACTGACGACGCAGCTTGACACGGGTTTAGTAAATAACAAGCAGTTAACGTTCCAACTTATAAATAACCATATTTTTATTTTTTGAATTTTAACCACAAAGTTAATTTTGCTAATTTCAAAAGTATTATAAATAACCTTTTGTTGTGATGTTGCAATTTAGCCCAAAAAATATTTTTTCTGTATATCTTTAATTGATTGATTTACTTTGTATTATAAATAACCTATTTTTCTCATCACACATATTGTAGGTACAATATTTTGTGAAAATATGTGACTGGCATTATCTCTCGAACACAATTTACAACGAAGCTCTCGGATACTTTTTTTAGATAGATAGCGGAATTTTTGGAAGGAGCGCTCCCGCGAGCTGTTTGCCCGGCAGCTCTGCCCGCCGGTGTGTACTAAATAGCTGTGGCCTTTGAATTAGAAATATTACTTTACCTGGTATGGAGACTCGGAAACCCCTCGGCCAGATGGCCTCCAGCTTGGCGGGCGGCACTTGGTACTGCGCTACACAAACAGCGGCGATGCCGCACACGATCGCCAGGACGCGCAGACTTCTCGCGATCATCGCGGCGAACGACTCGACCGTGACTGACTGGTGAGTAAAGCAATCGGAGCGGTAACTCCTTCAACCTGCTGTCGTGTATCTAAATACATATGTATATGTTGTTTTATTTCCTTCAACGCAATTGATGACGTAGCAGCGCACAGCACACACAGCGCACATAGCATCTTTTTATTCATGGCTGCACACACTATACACACATAATATCATTTATATTAATTTTCCTTATTTGTAGAATACGATAATCTATCTAAGCATTCTTCCAGTTAATATTAAATTAAATAAATAATATGAATTAAATATATTAATTAGAAAGATATACATATAAAATCAATTTTATCGAAAAATATTGTTGTTGCGCCACTGGGATTCGAACCTGGATCTCTTTCCTAGCCGGGGAAGGTGCATTATCCAACTATGCTACAGCGACAGTATTTTTAGCGACAATTTTCGAACCTATATGTTACCTTTTTGATATTAATACATTTAATCGTTCCATTATTTATTTAATCCATATTTAAAATATCACAGACCGTCTGTTCTGAATAATTACAACATCACGATAAGAATGTGTTCTCCTAATAAATAAATAATATTTGTGGCATAAATATGTGAAATATCTGACTCAATACGGAATAGCGCATATGTCGTACATA
Source organism: Eubasilissa splendida (assembly GCA_031772225.1). Classification (NCBI taxonomy): domain Eukaryota; kingdom Metazoa; phylum Arthropoda; class Insecta; order Trichoptera; family Phryganeidae; genus Eubasilissa; species Eubasilissa splendida. The sequence continues at coordinate 2,120,387 of CM062854.1, read as the reverse complement.
GTGAGAGGTATTTTTAACGAAATTTCTAGCAACCATAAAGCGAAATCGATTAAAAAAAAATTCCTAACATATTTGGAGTCATTTACATTTTTTAAAGACTGTAGTAAAACCGTTCAGTAATAGAAATGCGAGACGGAAACGATTTTTCTTTAACATATCTACAACTCTTTTTCTCCCCAGTCAGTAACGAGTGAAGAAAAAATTCAGTCCTGTGAAAATTCAACATCTAATTCGATACGAGTTCATACATATTACTATTCAAATAAATAGCACTAACTTGATGGTACGTCGGGGCGAATACAGAGTTTCTGACCTCTCGGTCACTGGTCGTATACAAAGATAAGACTTTCGCTAATAACTTTACAGAAATGCGGCGGTTTCATTTTAAACGGTTTCTTCATTCGCGCAACTAACTTTGACGTTAGTGAAGTATTTATATACCTAATGTTAATAATAAATTAATGCATAAATTATCTTCTTTGGTACTGGAATAATCTGTTAATATTGTCAACCAAGATGCTGACTAGTTTATAAAAGAAAAATTAACAGTCATTTAAATCTCATAGATTTGTTGTGCTTTTTCCTCGTTGTACTGATAAAAATATGTATAACTTAGACAGTAATTTTCTCGGCGTAATTATTACTGCGCTATCATTATCTGTGGAATTTTCCCTTTATGCAAAGGTGTTCAATATTTTTTCCCGATACGCAAATTATTCGGTGTTTTAAATTCATGAAAACGAACCTACCCAAACACGTAGCTCGGCACTATTGGCAAGACTGGGCCAGTAGAATTTCGGACGATCGGTACGAACTTCCAACAATTTATATATAATATAATTCATATAAATAGGATGGATGCCTGACTAAATTACGAGTCAAAAGTAAACCTCTCCCTCGGTCTGCTTATCTTATCGTTCGAAACCCGCAGTATGCTTTTTCCCCAAGCAAAAATTTTTATATTGATTCAAAATATCTGTCACGGCAGTAACTAAACCGCTAATGCACTAAAAAGATTTACTTTTCGTGTATCCGAGTGATTCTGAGAAGTAAAAGCGGGTCGGATTTTTAAAATACATATTAAACAAAATGAATTGCCGCTGCTCCCCTCTGGAAAAATTTCTGAATCCGTCGGTGCTTCTGGGTCGCTTCCACTGAGCTTCCACCTGGTCATCATTGGTGTCCTGTCTAATATCTAACAGTCATTGAGTCATTATTAATGTTATAATTCAGTTTTAGAAACGTAACAATATGTTGACTAACTAGTAACTTATAAAAGTTTATCGTTGGCATAAATTTTGTGGCCAACATATATTTATGTCAAAAATATTAATATTTTATTATTTTGAACCACACAAACATATATTATATATTTATTTTCATTACATTTGTTTAACTTTTCACAACTTTCTTTGTAACTGCGCAGTCCTTATTGGGACAACCACATGCTAATAGATATGCGGTCTCTTATATATATATATTTTATTATTTAATTTAGCGAAAATACAATGGCAAAATAAATTCAATTTTTAAATATATGGTTACATACATACATGGTTTTTCTTTCGCTTACCTCTCTTCGCTTCTTGTGCTTGGAGAGGGAGTTACACTACAATAATTTTATATAATACCTTACATATTCTATTCATTGTCCATTTGTGTGCTTCTGAAGTATTCTGTAATATTGTTTATTGTCCAATTATGTGTTTTTGAAGTGTTCATATAGTTTCTTTTTAAACTCTTTTATATCCTGTATTTCTTTAATTTGTGTAGGGAGGCTATTGAAATTTTTTATCCCTAAATATATAGAATTTTGCTGATAGTGTTTGGTGTGCTTATTTCAAATTTTCTAGTGTTATTTTCTTTAATTAATTGATTAATTGAGGTTTTTTTGTAAATGTTTTCTACTTTTGGAACTGGGATATGTTCAATACCAACATTTCAAAATGTCACACAGTCCTTATCCGAGATTAAGACCCGTCTTGCGCCCAGGATACACATTTAGTTATAATCTGAAATAAGGATTTTGGAGAAAAGATATGCCTTTGTTTCGCACAAGCCCCACATATCTTGTATAGGAGTGGGAGATGTCCGGTGGAGAGGGGGAGTGGAGACATTTTTCTCGGGATTCTTAGAGTACAACTGAACAAAATTTGTACGGTGTTCAATATAATACACACATAGTGAGGGGGAAAGGGGTGTAGTATCCAGGGGGAGGATGCCTAGATACACAAAGTTTGGAACATACATATTTAATTTTATTTTTGTTTTTTCATTATATAATAAAAATATACATATACATCAATTATATGAACATTCTTATCAAATAAAATAACTTATAAAAAACAAAATATTTTTGTGTTTCGGCGGTTTTAACCGGTTAACGGTTAAACAAAACCGGTTAATAACTCCACACTATAACACTATACTGAGCTTTTTTCTAATTTGTTACCTTAGGCTTGTATAATATATAATCATTTATAGGTTCCGCTTAGTTATTGGTTATTAGGAGGTCGGTGAGGTGCCACAGTTTAATGTAGAAGGTGAATATTATGTTCCAGGTCGATGTTGTTTTTAAATAACTAGGCAGTAAAACACAATATTTTAATTTGGTTTTTATTTATCGATTATTTAGTTTATTACAATTATGTATAAAATATGACCTTTGCCATGTTTTTCATAACATTCTCGCACACTTCGCGTGTTATTGTCATGTGGAACTGTTGGCTTATTGGCGTAGATCTTTCTTTTCAAATACCTACCCCCCAGAAAATAGTCGGGAGCCGTCAAATCGGCTGATCAAGGAAGCCAGTCAATATGACAATTTTTTGACATTATGCGGTCGGAAAATTAGTAGCTCGGGCTGTATGTGAGGTGGCACCATCCTGTTGAAACGGCCTGCAGCCCGACCGACCCAATTCAGGCGCTGATAAATTTTCCATGTGATAATAGCGATCACCATTAATGGTAAAAGATTAAAATTAAACCAAAGTTATTTTTGAAATATTCATTAATATAAAATTGGTCCATCCACAATATTATTTAATTCTTTTATAAATGCTGCAAATAGACGTTTTTAATTAATATATGTAACGGACCTACCCAGAGATGCTTTCAACGATAATGTATTACTAAGTTTTATATAAATATCGCAATAATTTTTTACTAATATTTTCCTCGATCTTGTAAAGGTGTAATTTTTTAAATATGAATTAAATATATTAATTATAAAGATATACAAATAAAATCAATTTTATCGAAAAATGATTTTATATGTATATCTTTATAATTAATATATTTAATTCATATTTAAAATATCACAGACCTATGTTCTGAATAATTACAACTTCACAATAAGAATGTGTTCTCCTAAATAATAAAGTTGTATCAATGTGTCCAAAATTTAATAAAAATGAATTGATAATTCTGGCGTCTGCTATCAGTTTACTCAAAGGTATTTGAGATTCTGTAAAAATAAGGTAGATGGCTATGTCAAATGATGGAACGATTAAATGTATTAATATCAAAAAGGTAACATATAGGGTCGAAAATTGTCGCTAAGAATAATGTCGCTGTAGCTTAGTTGGATAAAGCACCTTCCCCGGTTAGGAAAGAGATCCAGGTTCGAATCCCGGTGGCGCAACAACAATATTTTTCGATAAAATTGATTTTATATGTATATCTTTATAATGAATATATTTAATTAATATTTAAAATATCACAGACCGTCTGTTCTGAATAGTTACAACTTCACAATAAGAATGTGTTCTCCTAAATAGGTGTAATTTTTATTTGTTTTTAGGTATAGAAAGGCGACTACTGCAATCACTGTCACTGTGAAATCTGTCTGTTAAAAATTAACATCGAATATATTTTCGTGCGACCTTTTATCATTTTGTGTGCATTATTTTTTATGTTGCTGTAATTATATAATATCCTGTGTACATTTGGCATTTGTGTCTTTTAAAAAGAGCGTGCAATTACCTATTTTAAAAATTACGAAACAAATACAACAAAAATCATTTCGATAGTCGTTATCATTGGGAAAGTAGATAGGCGATTAAGTAGATACTTTTGAGTAATCTCAAAACATTGATAAATTAATAAAATATGGAGAAAGTGACGGTTTAAAGTATACAAAAATAATAACACAACTGTTAATGTTTTAAGATGATCTAACTTTAGTAAATACATAAAAATATAAGTATTAAATAGATACTAGATTTATTTTATAAATAAGTTTTTTTTTTAAATAGAATTTTAAAACGTGAGAATAATTTGACATATGGTTTTAGTTAGTTTATTTGACACCCTGATGAAGGAAATTGTATTTTCCTAAACTGATTGATGTATTAAAATTATCTAATAAAAGTGGTTAAAAACAAAGTTATAAATAATTTATATTCAAATTAATAAAAACCACAATGTAAAGTTTGTAATAAATATTAAAAATATTATTTAGTAATAGTAAATAGTTTCCTCTTTGGTACATGTTGTTCACGAAAATTATAATGCCATGCACTAGCTTTAGGAATGCAAGTAGGTACTTAATAAGACAACTCAATCAGTTATTTATATTCTATTAATTATGTCTCACATAATATTATTATGATAAAAGCTCAAAAATTATGTTTATTCTTGTAGTCTGTCTCGAATGCAAGAAAACCAACCATTTTATCTTCGATTCTCTTTATTTAAATCTATATATCTAATAACATTCACGCAAAAAATAAGGCATTTTAATATTTGGTTGACATTGTTAATAAATTAAGTGTTGGTGAGATCTTGAAAAAGTAGTAAATATGTAGAATACCACATATTTCAAAGTGAAAAAGTAAAGTTTCACAGAGCGTACACTCTGACAGAGTCCACTTGAAGAGCCCTGGAACCAGCATTCCAGGTTGTGTACCACTGGTCTTTGGCGTTCCAGAAGTCCACCAACTTCCACCACTTTGGGGATCGGTTACTCCAGGGTTTCCCGGCAGCGTCCGGAAATTCATTTATTCCTCCAACCTTGACAGCCATAGATAAGTAGAACTAAAAAGTCAGTAATAAATTTAAAAACGTTCTATTAAATGCTTAGATTTATAATCTAAACGTTATCCAGGACTTAACCTATAAAATAAAATAATTAAATGTAGCCCTAAATTATGGCGTCTATTTTTTCACTTTTATTCATTTTTACAGCACAAGTGAAACAGTGCGGTACATACTTTTATTTATTATTTATTGATTTCTCTGGATATTTTTTTTTTAAAGCTACGTATACTGATATAGTTTAAAAAATATTTTTTTATAAATTTCCGTCTGTATTTTTATACATTTTCTATTTTTTTTTCCTTAATTTGACATTTACATATATGTTACAGTTTCTTTTTAGGATCCCTGAAGAAGAAAGCTTGCAAGTATTTATTGTTATTAAGAGGAGGTTAACTTTTATGATTATTCATTATGGTGATTTATAGCTACGCTATATTGTGCACATTTTAAGAAATTTATATTTTTTACAAAATGAATTTGTACTGGTTTTTAACGATTATAAAATTTTAAACCCATAAATATGTATTTGAGGACTGAATTTCAAACCATTTTGTCGAAAGGGGCCAAAATAGTTTCTTTCTGCCACAACGCGGATGCGGGCTGATGATCCCAAGCTTCTTGTGCAAATCCTCCCGCGGGAGGAATGACCGTTCCGTAGTCCTCGCCATTGGCGTAAAGGGTTATGTTATCTGAAAATATAAAAGATTGTTTTATCTAGGAAAACAATGTTATAGTAAGTGGAAACCAAAATGGTTTTATTGTTTGTAAAGAAAGACGATATTGGATCTTTTTTGAAGTATGAAATTGGTAGCGAATGAATTAAGCAGTAGTTTAACTAAAATTTATGTTAGTGTATCTAAATAAAATTTTAATTTACACCTGTCGAGACGAGTAATCAAAATACTCACCTTCACAACGTTAGCTTCCTTCCGAATCAGTACTGTTTGGAATTTGTATGGACATTTGTGTATGGAATTTCCGCATTCCAAAGCATGGGTGTGTCCTTGATCTAATTTCAAAGATGTGGTTATAACAAAAGTGAAAGTTTGAAGTTGGCGATGACTTTGAAAAAAGGTTTTCAATTCTACACAAACAACGATTTGAAGATATCGTCTGTAAAAGTGCTATATCACGTATGAACCAAAACTACCAAATATACATACAGACATGAACTAAAGAAAATTCCTTGTTTCAATTTTTTCATTTTGGTGTCATTCACGTAATCACTTTGGTACCACTTGCGTAATCAAATAGCTCCGCGACATTTTTTAAATACATGACTCGATTGGTACGAAAATGTAAACGCTGACAATATAATATGCATTAATGTAAAATGCAGGTTCGAATCCCGGTGGCGCAACAACAATATTTTTCGATAAAATTGATTTTATATCTTTCTAATTAATATATTTAATTCATATTTAAAATATCACAGACCTATGTTTTGAACAATTACAACTTCACAATAAGAATGTGTTCTCCTAATAATAAAGTTGTATCAATGTGTCCAAAATTTAATAAAAATGAATTGATAATTCTGGCGTCTGCTATCAGTTTACTCAAAGGTATTTGAGATTCTGTAAAAATAATGGAACGATTAAATGTATTAATATCAAAAACAGGTAGCATATAGGTTCGAAAATTTGTCGCTAAAAATATTGTCGCTGTAGCATAGTTGGATAATGCACCTTCCCCGGTTAGGAAAGAGATCCAGGTTCGAATACCGGTGGCGCAACGACAATATTTTTCGATAAATTGATTTTATATGTATATTCATATTTAAAAAATACATCTTGTTTACACAAAGATTAAATTTTCGAAGAGTAAATACTTTTACTGTTGCGTGAATGTGTCATAAACTATCCTATTTATGTTTCCCTTCACCTATATGTACACTTTATTTCATGTCTATTTATTTACTGGTTACTTTTGTTACACGTTGAATTGCACCGATTGACGTTTTCAAATTTTAGAACTAACCACTAGGTTTTTTGCGGTCGGACTATCACTACCGCAAATAAACTATTCCTCTAATAGCTGTACAAAGACTTGTGTACTTATTAAACACTTTTCAAATGATTACAAATCCAAGGAGTCGAAAGTTCCGAGTGGTCAGCATCAGGCGACGTGTTATCAAGCGATGCATCATGGGCAACACATGTGACGTCAGCAAAGTAAGATTCGCTAGATTGTGAAAATCCAGAAAACCATAGAAATATTATTTTTCATCCTGTAATAAATCAGTAATGCATTGTGTAAAACACACCTGGTCTCCAAACGAGTGTGTAGTTGACAAATTCCTTATTCCATGCCTGTCTCCCTTTCTTTGTTCTGAGTCCGTAGCTCCTTAACGGCTCCTTGCTGCCCATCATGACTCCCGCTTTCAGGTCCATGGCTTCGGAAGGATTTCCCTTAGAAAAAGCTATCCTTATCACGCCTGACGCGTAATCTATGGTTCCGTAAACATTGAATGTGGGCTCCAGTAAAATTTCTAAAAAATAAGGCACAGATTAAACTATCAGAGATAAAAATTTGTTATTAAAAATATGAATAATGAAGATATTCTTTCGTTTCGCAGCCATGCACATCATGCGACGCCAACCCCACATCTCAAAGTCATCTAGCATATTCCTTTATTTCCATCTCAGGGTTCATGTTTCAACCCTATACAGAGTTATGGAGAAGCTATTTAATATGTTGTTTTATGTAAAGCGGGATTACCAACTTTTTATGGGAAACAGGAAACTTTCATTAAATAAGGAACCTCGCGAGGAGGAAGCTATTATTATTTTTTTTAAATATGTTAATATTTAACGTTTATTTCTCCATAAAACATTTTCCTGCATATATTTTCTAAACTATAAACTAGATTGTTTTAAAATTATCTTAACGGAGAACAACGTTTTTACATTTTCCTGACAACTATATTAGTTAAGAGTGGCATTATGTTATTTTATAAAACAATAATCTGTCCCTTTCAGCGTTGTCACTCTTAGTCGCGATGTTGTAAGATGAACAAAACTCTTTATATTAATCAAACACAAATAATTATAAATCTACACATTTTGAACACAAGCAGACTACTGTTTAGTCAGATTAATTTTTAAACTAATATTCGCCCCATTTGACATATCTCGTACAATGAATACACTATGCAGGTACCCAATTTGACTAATAGTGTTTCAGAGTAACTATTAATAGTGTCAAAGCCTATTAATATAATTTTATGGAAGCTAGATTTTTTTACAAAGATACTGATAATTTGTGCATGTATAATAAATGTTTAGATTTAATTATATTGTTATAATTCTCCTTTTTATCGCTGACAGACTTTATAATTTATAGCTGATTATTATTTTCTTTTAATACAGGGTGATTATTATATGTTTAGCCGCCATTTTCGTTTGGCAGATATTTGTCAATTTGAATTTGGTAGTCGTAGAGAGTAGTCAATTACAATTTATTATGGCACATTTATCGTCTCAATATCGTGTTGAAATCATTAAAACATTAAAACAAACACAAATCCACTGAAAATCCTCAATTGATACACCAACAACCTTTACACCCGCGTAGAATTACTGTATGGTGCGCCATATGGGCCAGCGGAATCATTGGGCCTTATTTCTTTCAGTGTGTAAGAGGCAACGCTGTAAAAACATATTGGTGGCCAAATTGAGACGATTGGGCCTGCAACACATGTGGTTTCAACAGGACGATGCCACCTAACACACAGCCCGAGCAACGCTTGAAATTTTGATGAATGGAACATAATATAATATTCACACTGTAGATATCATATTTAAATTACGCATTGTGGAACACTTTGTTTATTTATTTACAATTTAACATCATTGGTGATTTAATTACAACTTACTTGACCCCTCTTATATTTAAAAATAATTCTCTCCAATTTCGTGTGTGTTGCTCATCGCAGTATTACCTGCCAGATTATCCTCATTATTCTGCTATTTGGCTTACAAACATCTCTCGGCATTCTTCTTTGCTGTTTTCCTTCAATTTAGGATTCAGGACCATTAGGAACCATTATTGTTCCTTTATTTTACCTTACAGTGGTTTCCTCACTTGGGACTTTTTTCATCCTTCTCCAATACCATATTTCAGATGCTTCCAGGTTTTATTTCCTGTATCACTTGACAGTCTAGACTTCCATAGTGCTGCAGATGAATGATTGGATGTTGTTGCTAACGACAGTTTATTCCAATTATAAATTATATTATTTAGATAAATACATATTAGTTATTATTATATCATTAGCTTTTTACGTTCATCTACATTCAAATATGAATTGGTATCTTTTTAATATTTTGACTTTATAGAGATACCTGATAGCTGTGACCATAATGAATTAGTATTATCATTTTATTGTCTGTTAGTTTTTCCTACAAACCTGATAAATTTGTACGAATTATATATATTTTTCACAAATCAACACGAGATATGAAAATGTTTTCATAATTTTGTTAAATTAATAATATATTAATTAGGTATATCAGCGGAGCCACTTCACGCGAACAAATCCAAGTGTTAATAAATACCTGGGTAGATCCAGTCCCCCTCTGGTAGCTTGGCTATGACTTCCACTCGGCCGTATTTAAAGCTGAATGAATCCTTTGTCTGTATTTTAGCACTTGTAATCGGAGGCAAAATAAAAGATTCCATCGCTGTGACAGAACACTCGAATGTGTTCGTTTCTCCCGTACAGCTGTTAATAAATAATAAATATTAAATATTATAAATTCTTCAAATACAAAATTGATTTTATATGTACACATTAAATTAGTATTCATTTTTTAGTAAATAATGTACAGGAACTTGTCACTAATTAATATAGTTCTAGAAAGTTGTTCAAGTGTCGCTTTTTGTGAACTGGAACATGTTCAATTTTAAATAAACACCTCAAACAACGTTAAGATCTATCTGCATAATATTTTTATCAGCAATTTTAATGTTTGCCTATTCCATTTTTTAATTTTCTGTCAGTAGAAATTGATCAATATACCTTCAGAATACAACATATGAATATCAGTTCCCTTTCACACTTCCTACATGACGTATGATACACAGAAACTCTATGGGATTTTATATAGGATAATAAAAATATCCGGAATAATATTATATACGAACCGATACTAATTATTTTTCGAATATTGTTTCATGTTAACATAACAAAGTTAACACGTTCATATTAAAATTAACATATGTACATATATGTCAGTATGCGTGCGTATAATAGCATAAGTTATATGAGCGTGTTTGCAAGCTATCGCCTCAAAAACACATATCTCTGGAAAGAACTCTGTTCAAACTACCAACCTTGCACCAACATCTAAAGATATCGGTACTTGTCCTGGCTCATACCTCGTCTCCAAGAGATCTGGCTTTATATGAACTTTACCATCCCTGACGAACAAATTTTTCTCGTCATTCAAATAAACTACGAAGGGGTAGTCCTGAAAAAAATATATAGCAGTATTGAATTAATGCTTTAAGAGTAAATAAAATAATATATATAAAACAACGTCATCTTTTTAGACATAGTTGGTTTTAGAATTTGCTCAGTGATCGAATAGATCTCCATTTCGAACTAAGATAAACAAACACGACGACCATCTCGTTCATCGAGAATGTTCTACAACATCTGCTTCTAGAGAGCTTGGAGTTATCCAAGTAGGAATAGAATACTCACAGGTTCGTTTGGGAATCTGACTTCAGGCATCCATAACTTACTCTCCTGCAACGGCTTGGAGAACGTATCTTCAAATAGTAAGGAACCCTTGCACACATTACTTGGGCCTAAAATTTTTGTCTCGGAAGGAAGGCATCCGGGGGTTGAAGACAAGCGGTCTTGGAGAATCGGAGCCGCGGTGGTTACTGTAGATGTGAGTAAGGGTCTCGGTGTCGCGGTAGAAGTAGGTAGGGATCTCGGTGTTACAGTAGAAGTGGATGTAGAGATGGGTGAGGGTCTCCTTTCGACGAATAACCTGGAGTCAATAGTCGATTCATCTGTGAAGAGCGTCCCATTTGTGTAGGCTGAAATACAAAAATAAAGACTTCTTATTTGACAATGCTCCGGAGAGCGACCATTGAGAGGATTTTTTTTTTTTAAAGCTAAGACATCGAACACTCCTTTGCCGTTTTTGAATACGGGCATTGAGTCATAAGTTACAAATAGAGCATCAGTTTATCAAACAGTATTAAACTATAATGAAATTTATCAGAAATTAAGTGGGGGTGATGGTTTATTAGACCGCCCTATCTCTGTTCGCCTCTCATATGGATCTATTAGGTTGCTTGGATGGACCATAGGCTCTAGGTAATAAAAAATAAATTTTAGTTTATAAAAAGTATTGTTGTATAATAAAATTCAAACAGAGGTGAAAATATATCCGAGTGTTATTTGTGTACAAATTACCCGAGGTCCAAGTAACGAAGGGCTGTTAAAATTATTTTTTTTTACAAATATGGCAAGAAGTGTAACGCGCTTTTATTCCTAACCGTATTTGTGATATTGATTCGAAAATGTTGCCTTTTTGATTCAGTGCCTACATAATGTGTCCGCAGTGGAGGAAGTACGGAATTAATTACACTGAATGAAAGTACAATTATATTTAGCAACAAGCAATCTACAGATTGCTAGTTGCCACTGTGCGGCCACGTTCCCGTTATTACCTATTTTTCAAAAATGTTTTTAACACGTAATCAACCATTCCAGCGATTACGCAACACACAAGTCCGACGCCTGGTGACAGAATATTTTCAAGGCTTCTACAGTAGCCTCAAATAAAGTGGTTTGTGTCTAGACTAAATTAAGAGTGCGAAAATATTAAAATTTGAATAAAACTGGCCAACTAAGGATTCGAACCAGTGTTTCCAGAGGGAATGTCAGACCTCGGCTCACTCAGACATGCCGATAATGTAAAATACAGTGATATTTTCGTACATACGTGGACGCAGCGTTTTTGGAATAATTTAATATTTAGATATGTTTCCTGCGAGATAATAAAAAAACTTAAAAAGCATATTAAACATGCAAAGTAAAAATATACAACAATGAATATTTAGAATAGAGAGTGGGAGAAAATGAATGATTAAAACTCCGTCATTAATAATTATTTATCCTAACCTGTCACAGTCCACGTTCTGTCTTCCTGGGTGTACCCTCGCCGCTCTGAGCCGTGGATGATGTAAATCCAGAAATAGACAGTGTCTCCTATCTTCAGATTAGCGTCCTTCTCCTGGAACACCCAGCGGCCGCCCTTCGCCTTCAGGATGTCACCGGACCAGGTCCCGGACTCGAGGCCGTCCATCACCTGGTTCAGCTTGCCGTGGAAAGCGAACAGGAAGATACCTTGCTCGTCTACCAAAACACGTTAGTAATGTTTTTTTTATATTTAATAATTTTGGATATAATTTTTTTTAAATAATTTTCAGATTTCAAACACTTCCATCAGATAATGACCAGGAGACTCCGAAGCCTCCATTAAAATTCTTATACATAATATTATCGGTTCTTGTGAACTTAATAACTGTCATCTTGAGATCAAAGTTATTTAATCAGATCAAACTTTTCTGAAAAATTGATCGGGTAAATATCTCAGCTAAGTTCGTTAACCAGCATGATCCGACATCTTGTTTCAAAATGACGATTGTTCAAAACTTTGAAATTTTCTATCTCCATTTATATTGGACCTAGAGAAAAAAAGTTAACAACACGCTCACGCACAAACGAAATCTACCGAATTCTTGCAAATGTCGGAAGGGATTTTATTTTACTGTTTTCCTTTATGTCCATTGTTTCACTTCCCTAAATATGAAGAATGTTCATATTTTCCTAACGTCGCAATTACGATTTAGAATATTTTTCTTAAAGCACTCGCACCGAACCAAAACCGGTTTCTTTGAAGGGAAATTTGCCGATATCATTTTCACATCCGAGCCATCTTCAATGCTCTTAGGAGAGTTGTATCGATTGTCTGACCCGTCGACATACTAATCTTTCTTGATAAACCCCGCTGCAGGTTCAAATAATCTACACAATAACAAACGCTCAGAAAGTACTACACACAATTATTTTATTTAATGCAACTAGTAGATTACCTGGAATAGACACGCGGAATCCCTTGGGGTAGAAGGCCTCCAGCTTGACGGGAGGCACATCGTATCCGTAACAATTCAGAATTACGTGGCTGACCAATGACAGCAACAGACAACTGGTCGCGGCCATTCTGCGCGGTGACTAGATTGTGACTTAGGACTGAAACTACTCGGATCTCTAGTCGCATCACTGACGAACGATTGAACAAAAATAATATGAAGTATATACTAAATTAATACACGGTTCAGGGCTTCTTATCTAATTAATACTAAAAAATTTGTAAAAAAATCCTCGCTTATTTAAAGGTCAACGCAGGTACACTCTTGTTTGTCAATAATGTTGATGTTTATAGGCAATGCTAATTTTTTTTTATTAATACAGCCCTTTCGTTCATCAAATCCGCCCAAAAATTTAGTAGTTTTTTTAATGGCGTCATCATTCGGACTTGTATAACGCCGTCTAGTAGCTCAGTGCAGTTTGATCTGTAGATTTATTTGTTCGAACTTCCCGCGCCCGATATATATACGCACATGTGTACGAGTATGTAGAAGTATTACGTGTATAAACTCTTATTTGTTTAAGGTTGGATAGTTTAAATTTTTAAATGAAATGTCTTTCTGGTGACACTAGTGTATGAATAAACTTTATGTTTTCAATTTCGCAGAAAAAGTAATATTTTGTATATTATAGATGGCGCTTATTACTACTTAATAACAGATATTATTGTTAATTATTTATTTTTTTATAGCTATACAATTTATACACACAATTATTGTTGTACTATGTCTATATCGCTAGAAAAAATCAGTGCGAAACAGGCAATGTTAACACGTATAATACAATATAAAGTAAATAATAAAATACATAGGATAGACTTATGGCTTTACAATGTTTTATTTATCCAATAAGTATGTAGGATTTAACTAAGAAATTTAACTAAAAAGTGTATCAAGAGAAAGTAAAATTATTGGTTCTTATTTAATCCATGGTATTCGTTGGCATTATACTCAAGTGAACTGTACAAAGTTTGTCAAATAATGTTACCAGCCGAATCACGAATCCATATTTTAAACGTAAATATTAAATTATCAGAATATACTTCGTTTTTGTTCTACTATCCAACATTTTATTTAGGACTAAAGAATTTGAAATTTCCTTGCTCATTATAGTATGTGTTCAGTATTTATAACATGACCTATATGCGCTCGTGTTGATGCTCCTTACCTTTATGTTACTCATCTGTTTCCCCCCCGCCCCTCTATACCCTATGCGTCAGAGCAACACTTTTGTGTGTGTTATCTATAACTTTTGAACTGTCAAAGAGTATGAACGTTACACTGTTCTATTATTTGTACAGTTACTGTTACTAGTGTGTATTCGGTGCGTTCCGAAACAGCTATTGTGTGTCCAGTGCTTTGTGCGAATCAGCGAAGAAGTTTCCTGAAATTCAGGAGAGCTGGAACTACAGCAGAGAAAATCGAGGTAAGTCGTGCTTCCTGGCTGGTCCTCGAGTCTTCACTATCCTATCCCTATACCAAATTCCTTCCACCCTTTTACATCCCATTTTCCCATCCCTTGTGTAAACAGTATGTATTCTTGAGATTTGAAAACTATTTTTGTATTTGCGTGTAGCAACAGTGTTTTGGCTTCTTAAAAATATCTGTTTGTATTTGTATACGTAAGATAGAATAATGTTAAATATGAATTAAATATATTAATTAGAAAGATATACATATAAAATCAATTTTATCGAAAAATATTGTTGTTGCGCCACCGGGATTCGAACCTGGATCTCTTTCCAAACCGGGGAAGGTGCATTATCCATATTTAAAATATCACAGACCTATGTTCTGAACAATTACAACTTCACAATAAAAAATATTATTAGGAGAACACATTCTTATTGTGAAGTTGTAATTATTCAGAACATAGGTCTGTGATATTTAATTCATATAAAAATATTATTTTTAAAATGTCTTCATATGAGGGTTGTCCATTTATTTTATGCTCGAGGTAAGATATTTGGACTTTTAATGTTAAGAGTTAAGATGTTCAGGTTAAGCCATTTTTAGCAATATTTCCGATTTCGACTTCTTTATATACTGTTGTTGACCATGTTTCAGCTTGATATTCCAATACAGTATTATCTTCAAAATATATGATAGGTTTGCTTATTATGAGTATATCTTTAATTATAACTTGCGTGTTTCTGTCTTAAAATACCAAATGAAATCCGTGAGACTTTTGTTTGATCCTTTGGTGTTTTAAGTATGGTAGGATGTCAATTAAAGCCTGATAAATGAAAAGTATAATTAATACCTTGGGTTTGTTGTTGCTTTAGTCGTCAATACAGTAACATTATATTAAAATTGAGGTAGATATGCAATATTCAAGTACACGGTAATTTACACTTAATGAAATCTGTTGAACAGAATAGTTCTCTCGTTTTCCGCGCCCAGCAGCCTAGCGGGATGTTCCCCTAGCGGGTGTCTGACACATCGCGTCGGTACTCGGCGGCTTAGTAGTAGGATCGCCAGATGACTTTTGCCGCAATCCCATATTTGCCTTAAAGCTGAATTAATTTTCTGAGATCATATTATTACTGTCGAAAAATTTTATGAGATGAATTAAAATATTTTTTAATATTTTCGATATTAATTGGCTTATCATACAATTCTGCTGAAATAACAATGAACTGAAAAGAGTGGGAGAAATAGAAAACGGCTGAGATGATGATGATGATAATGATGATATATCGTGAGGTTTACGTGTTACATCAGCTATAATAAAAATCTAAAGCACGAATTCTAAAGAGGTTACAATATTAATCAAATTTATGTAGTTTCACAAAAAAAAATTGTAATACTACATTCATTAAAAAAATATTACTCACGCCTTTGTAATAAATATCTACCTCTTTCTACTCAGGTAATTAAGGTGAATACCGCCACATATCGATTTATTTATTTTTGCTATCTATAAAATGTGTAAGTATTACATTAACCAGTCAGTCCTGCCGAAAGAGGAAGACTATTATTAATCTTGGACCTCCTCTAACCAAAGCCCCAATTATTGAATTAATAGAAATGTCCGACCCAATAACAAAACAACTCTCGCAGGCCGTGCAGTGAGGCGGCCTAGCAAACCAATCTATGTTCACCCGGAGGCTGCGGCGCGGCGGGTACCTCAACTGAATACAATCGGAGCCTCTAAAGGATGAAAATTTTCTCTCACGTCTCGGAGCAGTGGCGTAACTATGCCAATGCAGCCAATGCGGTGCAATTAGATAGGGCCCCAAAGTTAGTGCCCTACAATTCAATTAGCACCGATATTTTTGCGACTATCATTATCATTCCCAGTATCAATATGAAATAATTATGTCTAAAATCCACCAAAGCAAGAAGTGGAATTATAAAATTTTAAAAATTGTGTATCACGAAAGTATGTGAAAACATTGCTAATGTATACAGTAGCAGTGGCCCGCTAATGTGTCGGGATAGGGACCAGACCATAGCTGTAAAATGAATATTGCCTTAAAGCGAGGTAAGAATTTTATAAATTGCATACAAGTGCCTAAAAACACTCATGTATTTTTTTTTCATAAAATTAATTTTGTTTTTACTATTTAAATGATAAACCACGCAGTACTAATATTCGTATATCTTTTATACAATACTTATTAAGTAGGCTCTTATTCCATTCTGCATCGGAGCTTAATTTTGGCAGTTACGCCACTGTCTCGGAAATTTGGGGCTTAAGGTCGTGCATCACTTGGTATCTTTGCTCGGCCTACAAATAACAATGCTAGACCTTAACGCACTTAACAAAATAAACTTTAAGCGCACGCAGTCCTCGCGCTGAGGGGGGTGGATCCGAAGGGGTAGCTACGTGGTTGGAAGGTGGATGCGGGCTGACAAGGGTGAAGGACTCCAAAATTAAAATCAATTTTTTATAATATTAATATTTATTTCGGTTTATTATATTGTGTTCTATACATAACAATGTTTTATTCTAAGTAAATTTGTTTGTTTGTTGTAAGTTTGATAGAAATTAAACATATTTCCCGAATATGATGATGATCAACGTTTAGTCCCATCAACGATTCGCTTACCCTGAAATAAAAAACAATCTCAATTATCCTGGTACAATTGAACTCTCCTTACGTCATCAGCCTCTCTGGCCTGTCACTTCCTCCAGAGGCAGAGAGGCACAACTCATCCACACTTATCCACGCCTTATCCACACCTATCCATGCCTCATCCACACTTACATCGATTGTTGAGGCTTCTAACAGGACCGTCTTCCATTTTCTACTTCTCCCAGTCATGCCAAGTCTTTCTCGGACGTCCTTCATCAACACCTCGCGCCGTACATCATCCGTACCATCCAATTCTCATTCATTCATCATAAATAGATTTTCCGCATATGCGTCATTTTCACCGCATTTTACATTTTCTAGCTCAATACATTGTTTATAAAATATTATATTGCTTAATGTTGTGTTATACATAATATATATAGTTTTGAGTTTGAGAACACATAAACAGATATTTTTACATTAGCCTTTTCATATATATGTATAATATTAGTGCAGTGGTAAAGAAATCAAAGCCCAGTGTCAATACCAAACTGACTGTCTTTAAAGCTGCTCAATAACCCCATTTTTTTAAATGGCCACCAAATATAGATCGTTACCGAGAGAAGAAGATCAAGAATCCAGACTGGCAAAATAAGTAGCAGGAGTATTGGACCGAGAAGTAGCGATGTGAGAGAGACCCTCGACACGGAATCACTACGTATAGAAAGATCTCAATTAAGATGGTTTTGACATGTTAAATAATATTATTTGTGGATACCTGGTACAGTCCATTCGTCGATTTCGTGTTTGTAGCCCAGAGTGCGATCTCCATCATCATAGTCTACGTAGGTCCAGTAGTGGATCTTGTCTCCCGGCTTGAGCTTGGCACTTTCGTCCAAGAATACGAATCGGCCGTTGGTCGGCCTCCTCACGTCCTTAGAGAAAGTCCCGCCGTCCAGCTCGCGTATGGGCTCGTTCAGCCTGCCGTGGAATGCGAACAACTTGACACCCTTCTGAGCTAAAATAAAGTTAATTTGTGTATTGTATGCGAATGAACAAAGTGTAGCAATTAGCAGCTATCTCCCACTTGAGATTTATATCCCCCGCGTTAGGCCGTTATTTTTAATATACAGAAAAAATCTATGTATTCAAAAAATATTTTAGTTCACAGTGTTCCAAAAGTCGACGTCATCCCTTTGAGAGCTGATAGGCCAACCCATGACTGACAAGAATATTGCCTTATTGACCTAAGTAAAAAAAATCGTTAGTTTTCAAGACATTGGCACTTTTATGAATTTCATGAAAATCGATCGGTTTTTCGAGCGCCACAATAACAAAATTTGTCACCCAATTCTGAAAATCCTTGCTATTGATCACAGTATGGTATTACCTGGTATGGAGACGCGGAGACCCTTGGGGCGGAGGGCTTCCAGCCTGGCTTCCGGTACAGTGTACCCCGCCGCATCGAGCACAGCGACACAGCAAATCACCAGGATACACAAACTTCTCGCGTCCATTGCGTCTGGGCGAATACCTTGCGATCAGTTCGACAGCCACTTTTATAAGACGCCAACTTAGTATTATTTACGTGACATTGCCAAGTGAACTGGCTCGATACGATCGACAAGGTCGCTGCACATTACACAGCGTCGATTTCGCATAGAGGTTTTATTCAATTTTTCCAAAATGGTGATTGGGGAAATGGGTGTATTGAGCACATCATTAAAGGGTAGAAATTTCAAATTCAAATTTAAAAACTATATAGAACACCGGCTTTGGGAGTAATGTAGAAAGGGTTGTATTTGGTATTGTCAAATTTTCAGGGTTAAAAGAATGTAAGAACGAAATAATATATTATCAAATATCAAACGTATAATATAAATCATATCTTATTAATAGTTTTTTTTTATAACTTTAGTGTTACATTATTTACATAAAAAAAACAGAGATTGAAATGACTCGATCTTATATCGATCTTTAGACGTATCGGATGCACCGAGCAGGAGTATTTGTAGCTTCACAGGGCTTCCAAGATATCCAGTTTTTTTTTATTTTAATATTAGAAAATATAATACATTTTAGATTTAACAGTAGGATATATATATATTTCATTTAACATTTATTTTTTCTCTATGAGAGTAGGACTCTAGTATAGAGGAGTCTATACGAGATAATTTATGTTTCAATTAGTCTGTGTTTATATTTTTTTTACGTCAGATACAAATTGATAGTAGTCTGTAAATGTTTTAATTGTGATAGGAAAATTATTAAAAAATTTTATGCCTTGATAAATATAGTGATTTTGGGTTGCGGTATATTTTAGTTTTAAAATATCAATTTGGTCTCTAAATCTTGTAGATCGGAATTCGCTTCTAAAATTTAATTGATTTTTAATTTTGAAAATTTGGATTATTGATTTTTTTTTGTATTGTCTATCATTTTTGAGATAAAAGAAAAAGAAGAGCTCGCGTAATAGGATAAGAGTTCGACGATTTAAAAATACACCACAGTATTGTATATTTGCAGAATCGAAAATAATTAAAATAATTTTAACTTTTTAAATGTGTATATTTCTGTCTCGACCTGCTTTGCTGCCTTCCTTCAATTCTCTCCTATATTAAATTTTGTTGATAGCTGATATTATACGTCAATTTGTCTGATCCATTGTCATGTTTTTTTTAATAATTACTTACTCAAATACTTCCAGTCTATATTGTTCTACAATGCTATGCTACATTAACGATTTGATGAGCTTATTTTGGATCTTCTGTTTATTTTGAGGTTAGAACATCTTTTCTTTTACTCTCTCTCTCGTGCAATATTTCTCGTATCGCCTACTATAACTCTCCCAACATATTTAAATTGTCGTGTTGAATATTTCCATTAGTCGTGGCTACTTTAACGTATCGTATCGAGTGGGTTTTATACCTAACCGTTGTGTTTGTTTCCTTAACCCTTCCCAAACTATGCAGTAACACAGGTCTACCATTATAACTAAACCTGAAATATTTCGGTAAATGCATGCAACATAAAATTCATATTTTAGATGATCCTAAAGAAAATATTAGCGCTTAGGAATGACCAGTGAAAAACCAATTATAAAAAGGGAACCGTACAAAAACAATTACTTTTTCCATTCAATCCGTTGTAAAATGAATACGTTGGTAAATATACAATTTGTGATATGAAAGACAGAGATCACACACTATTTTCACAGCGAAAAGAATAAAAAACATACAAATATAATTGTCTCTTTCTCACTAATTAAATGAAGAGAGATAAGAAGGAAGGACACACTGTATAAGACTTGATGAATACTCTAAATTATGTTATTAATCATTTTTTCAAAATTGAATGCTCAATATTTAGAGCAAATTTGTGCTATTAAAGCCATTTAAGCTAATAAAATCATTTTTTCTAACTGGTATTTACGGTGACACGAGTTGACAGCATGGCTGCGTTCGGGTATTTTATATCGTGGTATGGTAAAGGTTAATGTTGGTTTAGAGAAAGATTTATTGGATAAATCTGTTCACGATGTTCAACATTTTCTATAAATGCTCACAACTAACATTTCTTAATTTTCAGCTAAATTATCTGACTATTTAATAACTATTTTAACATATTTATCGAATATCGCGAGTTAGCCAGGTACGAAAGGTGCTAGAGTTTTATTAATGTTCTAAACTTTCGACTATAAATTATTATTAATATAGTGCATACATATGCTCTAATATAAACAAGATCAAAACCATTTCTTTTTACTAAAACTTATGTTTCACATATTTGCTTAGTTTAATTTTGAATTTATGCAGTTTCTCTTCCTTTCTTATGTTTTCTGGCATTTCATTAAAAATCTTCATCGCACTGTACATTATCGATTTCTGAGATTTAGCCTTCTTCCTGAATGGCAGTCTCGGTCTATCTTTTCCTCTTGTATTATGTTCGTGCTCATGTTGATTTGTATTAATTTTTCGTATAAATTCTGCCGATATTTTCTTAGTGAATATTTTATAAATAAATAGACAATTGTTGTATATCTTCTTCATTAGCCATTAAGCATTTATGTCTCTTTTACACATATCTGCGGCCTTGTGACATCATTAGTTCACATTCACAGAAATGTGACAGTTTCACTTTGCACGGTTTCGTCCACCGCGCATTATTCAAGATACTAACATTTGCTTTGAAGAAAGAATATGTATATATTGATGCATAATTAATAAATATTATATGTGCATATTAATGGACTCGACTCCTCCAAGAGTATTATTATTTTTAATTTATCGCTGACTGGCACCGAAACATACGGAAAATGTTTACTATAAATGGAGCTTTACTTGTTTCCGTAATTTTCTAAGGTGTTTTCCTCATGGCGAGTAAACTCTTCTCAACTAAAAACTCGTTATATTTTATTCGCTCTCATCGCAAACATCAAAACATTAAAGTAAAATACTTATTCCAGAAAGTTCTGCGATGTTAAGATTTGGTGGCTTCTTTACAGAACGCGATATCATATTTTCAAAAATAATTCCCAACAACAAAATCGGTACGTTTTCAACAGAACGTTAAATTTCCAGTGCAGCAGTAACTGTTATCTTTTGGCGTCTTGTATTTTGTGCTTTTTTGTTCTGTTAAAAGGCACTGTTATTAAATAAATATCAGATACCTCATAAAAACGAAACTATTTTTATTATATTTAATGGAAAATATATAGAAGTATGGGGTAATTAGAGGGCTTACGACCTGTCTTCGGCTGACTTAAGTGATCACTTTATATAAATATAACGTTCACCATTCTCACCCCATCAATCTCTACATCTATCAAATTTTTGAAACTTGTATATATGTTAATATGTGGACTCGCTTCGAGTACCACTACACCATCGCCATCTATGGACCAAATTTGATAATCTGGATTTTTGAAAATTATTTAAGCCCTGTAACCACCCCATACTTCTATATATTTTCCATTAAATATAATAAAAATAGCTTCGTTTCTTATGAGATATCTGATATTTATTTATTTTGACTTTGTTTACAGCCGCCCGGAAAAAAGATTCAGAAATCTGGCTGAATCATCGACTATTGTATTTCAGCCATGGGGTTCTTCTTCTGCCAGGACCTCAACTATGACAGTATGACACGGTGAAGAGTTTCATAAGTCTCAGGGCAGTGGTGAAACTACGCCAATACGGAGCATTGTTAGACAAGGGTCCATGTTAGACAAGGGTCCAGTTAGACAAGGGTCCAAAAGGTTCGCGTCCTACAGTAATTTTAGTATTGATACAATTCCCAGCGCTAACATGTACTAATCATTTATAAATTCCACATCAACAAAAATGGAATTTAAAAATTTAAAAATGTATTGCAGTGAGAACTCAGTGCGGTGGGAAGGCGCCGACTCCGAGCCATTTTACCTGCGCACTGGGGTGAGGCAGGGCGGGTACATGTCGCCAATCCTCTTTAATATGTACATGGACGAAATCAGCGAGCGACTATCCGATGCAAAAATTGGCTGCCACATGGGCGGAACAAATTTGAACCATATTAGTTATGCCGATGATATGGTTATACTAGCGCCATCTATAAAAGAGATAAGAAAGCTTTTACAGATATGTGAAACATATGCCAGTGAACATAATATTTTATACAATGCCAGTCATAATGACGTTCAAATATGGAAAAGGACCAGATAATATCCCTCCTGTGTGGCTGGACAGAACGAAATTGAGCGTACAAAATATGGTCAAATACCTTGACCATATATTCAATGAAAATGGATAAGACGATGATGACATAGAACGACAGAGGAGACAGTTGAGCGTTCGTGCAAATATGCTGTCACGGCGTTTCTACCGATGCAGTAAGGAGGTGAAGAGCATCCTGTTTAAATCGTTCTTCACCACCATGTATACCTGCGGGCTCTGGTCGAAATACAAGCAAGTGACGTACAACCGTCTCCGAATTCAATACAACAACTCATACAGAATACTGTTCGGATTGGCGCGTTATTGCAGCGCATCTACAATGTTTGCTGAAGGCCTTATATGCGGATTTGTTCCGCTTCTGAGACATAGCGTTGCTGGAGTAAAGCTGCGGTTGGAGCTCAGCACCAACTCTCTAGTGCAAGCGTCGCTCTTATGGAAATCTGGTTCCCTGACCAAAGAATGGCAACGCCTACAGAATAGCTACAGATACAATAATGGCCGTGACTGAAATGTAGTATCTCTATTTTGTTCATATTTATATATATGTGTGAACTTTTTTTTATTTATATATTTTTTTTGCTTTTTTATAATAAATGTATTATTATTACAATTACGAAAATACGTGTAAGCACTATTGATGTATTAAGTATGTTGGGTTAGGGACCAGACCATTACTGTAAAATAAAGGAAGGGTTGTTGTTCACTTGAGAGTGCATTAAAATGCATTAAAACTTGTTTTTCTTATTTTCTCATGAAATAATTAATACTATGATAGACAAATTTCGATTGTAATATTTCATGGTAAAACAGCGTGTTAATATTCTTACATCTTATATGTACAGGATTACACATACATACACGAAGCCCCCTTTTTCCATTTTGCATTGGGGCTCAATATTTGTAGTTACGCCACTGTCCAAAGCAAGTCAATTCCCTTATTTGTATGGTATGAGTTATGAGCTTATTAGTACGGTGTTATTACTTACTCTGGCAGTCCAGCTCATTTTTAGTGTTTTAGCATGCGTTTGTAGACCCACGCTTCAAGTTTCAATCATTCGTTTCAAGCTTCTTCAATACTGGTTCAGTGAGGGTCCAATATTTCCAATGTGTACTGAGAAAAAACTGTACCAATACCATAGTCCTGACCACAAAAAACTGTTTTCATTCTTCTTGCAATAGTTCCACCTATCATATAATGTGACGAGTCATTCATTTTATTTTATTTTCTTCAGCAGCCCAATAGAACTCGGATGCCCATGATCGCAGTCCACATCCCTCGACATCGTCTCCGTGGTCCCTCTCCTGCAGGACTGTCTCGACATATCCTTCTGGCTTGTGTGCGGGACTCATCTACTCTCGATCCTGCTGGCTTGTCCGCCCTCTGCACCATATCAGGTTATTTATTTTACTCCATTCTCCGGTTAGGTTATTACGTATCGGGCCGTACATCTCGCGCAAGACTTTATTTTCAAAGATCTGCAATCTAATCTTTAAATTTTGTGACTACACCCTCGACAGCAATTTCTGTAAAGCAAAGTAGTATGCGTTTCCTAATTTTATTTTGCTATTTAGAATATCATTATTACCTGTCATATTTATTCCCAGATATTTGAACTGTTTAAGTAATTCTAAAGTAAGTTTCTTACGATGAATGGCGTTTATGATGGTCCTTATCCTCTGCTCATTTTCAGGTATTATGTCTCTAGTCTCTTTAATGAAATATAATATATCATCTAAATTTCTTTATTTTACATATTATGTTTTTGCTTATTTTCATTACGAATTTTGTCTTTTTTATAATTTATTTTAATCCGTATCTATCGCATGATATCGTTTAAAGGTTAGCACAGATATCTGTAGTCCTTGTGCGGTATCAGCGATCAAAACAGTATCATCACAATATCGCAGATTGTTAATCAGGAGTCCTTTTATTTGAAGGTCTTCTTCAACATTCTGGAGGCCTTCTACAAATATATTTTCAGCTTGAATATTGAATAAAAGCGGATACAAAATATTAACCTAGTCTCAGCCTAATCTTCTATCACTTGACAGCTTACTCTTACACTGGCCTTTTGACTCCAGTATAAATTTGCAATCAAGCGAAGATATTTATCGTCAGCGCCAGTCGTTCTCAATTAACTTATTACATTATCGAGTGGATCGCAAATAGGCTGCAGAATATAAATATTAAATCCAATGTAATTATTATAATTAACATCTCGTATATGCAGTTTCTACTTAGGAATAAAATTATACCAAATCATAAAACGATACAATATCAAATAAAAATACACACTAAATTGAAAAGTAAAATGTCAATATTTATCAAACAGTAATAACTTTGTAGTTTATTAATTGAAAGATATCAATGTTCATTTATGGATAATATATTAATAATATTGATTAATAACAATAATAATTGATAAAGTATTTGAGAGGAAGTTTGTTCCCGAAAACTTTTCTACGTTTAAACTATAAACATTGGTGCGGAACGAAATGTGTTTTAATCAATTTGCAAAATAATATTATGTGTTTGAAATATTTTTTTGGTGCTATAATATTGTGATGGTCTTTTAATATGACATTCTGTTTATTTTAGTAACCAAATCTCCACGTCGTTTTCATGTTGACCTCCCAAGCAACGAAACCAAACATAAACGTTTATTCTAATTAAGATTTACACCGTCAAAAATGTCCTCCTTTAGAGGGATACTCTACTGCGCCAGTAGCAGATCATGCCATGATTGCGGAATAAAAATAAAAACTAATTAATAAAAATTTTCGGCCCCTTGGCATTCATAGATGTTGAAGAAGCAAGGGGTCCGAAGTGACCTGTAACTCAAAAACATTAAACCGCGGTTTTAATTTTTAACTGAATTATATTATTAATTAATGGGAAAATGTTCTTGAAATACGTTTTAAAGTTTAACGCAATAAAAAATATTTTGGAATTAAAACAGCGTTTTAACTCAATTTACAAAACAATCTAGTTTCACCAAAAAACTATGATTATTAGTTACTTGGTTTATAGCACTTATGAATTTTGAGAGGAACAGTAACTTCCCATCACAGGTGTAGTATTAAAATAATACACAAAAATATAGGAGGACGAGGCTAGGTAAAGTCTCGAAACTATCTCTCAATCATATTTAATCCATCCGTTTGATTCTATCATTAATATAGCATTGCCGTAATCGAATCTAATTCTTGTATTTTGTTTATGTAAAGGGTGTCCAGCGGAAAATTTTCAAGTGTATTATTAATAAAAATAATTATTACAATGCTATTTTCTATATTTTATTAATACAAAATGCGATTTTTCGTTTTAAGGCCGTCAAATTTCTCTCAAGCACTGTTGCAATTGGACTTTCAAATTGCCAATAGCGAGAGCAAGCGTCGGTTTCAATGGCTGCAATTCACGGCAGAATTTTTCTTGTAGAGATTGAATTGTTCGAGGATTGTCACTGTAAACTCTCGATTAAGGTACTCACAAATTTTTTGTTGCTCGGTGTAAGGTCCGGCGACGATGTGCCTGGGTATGGCTAGTTATTGCTGTTAATTTAAATTGAAATCATATTCCGGGAATGATTTTTAAAAATAAATAAAAAATAATTGATATCATACTTGGTTTTTAAATATTAATTCAATTTTAAAGTTCTATCGTGTTATTTCCTGTATTTTTCAATTTTCATTAAAAAAAATAAATCTAAATTAATTTGAACTTGTATCGATATATGCACAGAGCATGAGGTACTTGTAGTTTGTAGATTTTTCTATACGTATACAAATCGTTTAATCACATAGGGCGAGGAGTAACAGGGTTAGACGTCATGTCATCCTATATTTACTTTTATGCATTGGTATCTTACGAAAATAAACATAGTTTGAACTTCTAGAAATATTGTATTTACTGGGATGGAATGTTGTGATAAATGGAAAATGATTATATACTTGATTTTTTGTTTATTACAGATTAAATTAAATCAATTAGAAAAATAGCAGAAAAAATATTAAATATATGATTATTTGCGAAAATCAAGGTTGATATCGTGAAACGGTATCATTTAGGATAGGTAAAGTTTCGGGTTAGAAATCGGTAGCAAACAAATATTATATTGATAATACATTTTTTGCGTATATCTTTTATAATTAACTCATTTAATTTAAAATAAGTTTATATTCACAGTTTTTTATTACATAACTGACACGATGGCATGGTAAAACAGAAAAAATAAATTATAATTGGTTTTATTTATGTTCGATTAATTGCATTAAATTTTTCCGAGCATTTTTCTGTTAGTAACAAAAATTTTCTTTACTGAAAACTCGTTCTATACGCGCTCATTACAAACTTAAGCAATTAAATGAAGTGCTTATCAACTAGAAAGATCCATCGATAGATTTTTTCTTTATTTTTTTCTTCTAGTTGATTAATTTAATTTGTATTACTACTTTTTACATATTGACTGTTCCAGCCAATTAGAACTGATATTTCTTCACATTCCATCCAGATCGACCAGTCAGACCGTACTTTTCCACATTCCTAGAAATAGAACCTCTCTAGCACAAAATTCCTTCATTCATCGTTCATGTACGGTAAATACCATAATGAGAATTTAACAGAAATTGACTTTTTCAATATCGGCCTATATTATGAACCATCACATTATTAATAATTCTACCTACAAACACATCTCCTAACTCTCCCTCTACCTCAACCATAGTTTCAACCACCCCACATTTTCTCCCAACAGTTTTTATCATCATCATCTACTAATGTTATGTAATTTTGTATTGTAAACTATGACATTGTGCTTGAATATTTCTGAGGATTTTTATAATTAGTTTCACATCAATATCATGATTATTTATACTCTTAAAATCCCTTAAATAATTCAATTAAATAAATAATGCTCCCTTACACGAATGTCGGTAGAAAAAAATATATCAAGGGAAATGAATTCGGGTCTGAAGGAAATATGTATTTCTATTAATAAAACATTATTAAAAAATATTATGTTCTCGTATCTTATATTATATTGTATTATGTATTTCTTCCTCAAACGAAGTAATTAAGTTTCATAACGATCTTTATAGCTCAAAACAGCAAAAATAAATCATTTAATAAATCAACTAAAAATAATTCCTAGAAGTAGAACCTCTTGCTCATATAATCATAATGATAATTTAATAGATATTGAGTTTTAACTATATTAACCTCGCTATACTAAAAAAAATTTCATGAATAATTTTATTATCGATTTTAGCCAATCATTTTTACCTACACACATATCTTGCTTTCCCTCTACTTCAATCCTAATTTCAACCTCCCCACCTTTTCTCTCCATAATTTTTATCTTATTTTATTACATGTATACCTGTAAATTCAATGCACTTTTGTTTAATAATGCTCTTACCTTTACATATATATATATATCGCACACCAAGATCAAAACTAATACAACTCAAAAAAACAAGAATTTTGAGTTATTATTGTATTCGGATACTCTGTCATATTTATGACTTAAAATGTTAATTAGTTTCATAACTTTAGTAACAAAAAATTGAGAAAAATGGTTTTATTTTTCTGTTTACTGAAAAATGACTTTTTGAGTTGTCTTAGTTTTGATCTAGGTGTGCAATATATATATATATATATAACTTTATAATAAAAACAATGACATTACTTCAATATCTTTGTGGATTTTTTATAATTAGTCCCTTATGCTATATGTTATGTTAGTGTATTATTATAAAATTATATTAAATTGTTGAAGGGTTAGTGAATGATAAAATAAATTAGTGAGAGGGGAAATGAACCCTTTGCACTTGCTCGCCACACTGCAGTCCAGCTCCATCTGTGAGCGCGCCTCATAAGCCGCTAAAAATAACAGCCACATTCAATGAATATAAAAATTTCAATTACCTCCCGTATTTTCTTCATCTTATACTATGGAGATTATCACAAAAATATGCGTACCGTTTTTCCAACTACGCTTATGCTACGAAAAATGCAACTTAACTCGGTAGCCTCCCAGAACGAGATTCGACCCTCTGACCACTCGGTCATTAATTCGGTCCGTCAAGTTTTAATATTCCTGACGTGCTCGTTTGATCTAGCGGTAATACGTTCGAAGTTTATACAAATGATATGAAGATATAAATACAAACCTCGTGTTCACACCAGTGCATGATCCAACTTCGCGGCTGACTCCTTTCCTTTTTCCTCAGTCCATAGCTCTTGAATGGTTCCTTGCTGCCCGGCACGGCCGCCGCTTTCAGGTTCCTGGCTTCGGAATGATTCCCTTTATTCCATATATATTATCCTTGAGTTTCAGCAGTATTTCTAAATACAAGCACACATCTAAACTAATGCTTGTGGTATGAAAACATCCGTTTAAAATAGCCGTTATGTAGACAATGTGAAATTTTAAGTGGTGGGTGCATCCCTGGCCAAATCCGTCTATT
This sequence comes from Eubasilissa splendida, assembly GCA_031772225.1. Lineage (NCBI taxonomy): Eukaryota > Metazoa > Arthropoda > Insecta > Trichoptera > Phryganeidae > Eubasilissa > Eubasilissa splendida. The sequence goes on along the minus strand of CM062854.1, from coordinate 2,090,971 downwards.
ATTTCAACATTAGATCCAACGATGTCAACCCTGGCTCGGTGAGCAGACCGCCAGGCAAATATATGCCCATTAACAGGATTATATTTTTAGGAGAACACATTCTTATTGTGAAGTTGTAATTAATAATAATAACTGAATAATTACAACTTCACAATAAAAATGTGTTCTCCTAATAATAAAGTTGTATCAATGTGTCCAAAATTTAATAAAAATGAATTGATAATTCTGGCGTCTGCTATCAGTTTACTCAAAGGTATTTGAGAATCTGTAAAAATAAGGTAGATGGCTCTTTCAAATAATGGAACGATTAAATGTATTAATATCAAAAAGGTTCGAAAATTGTCGCTAAAAATGTTGTCGCTGTAGCATAGTTGGATAATGCACCTTCCCCGGTTAGGAAAGAGATCCAGGTTCGAATCCCGGTGATGCAACAACAATATGTTTCGATAAAATAGATTGTATGTGTATATCTTTCTAATTAATATATTTAAATCATATTTAGGATTATATTTGTTTAAAATATTAAGATTTAGTTTACCTCAAATTCTTTTGCCCTAAAATGTAGTTTAGTTATTATTATATCAGTTGAAAATAGATTATACTTGATTATCAAATCCGGATACAACGTTGGTTTACTAAGATTACCAAAAAATTGCCAAATTTTTGTAACTACCTGTGGTTTTGTGGTCTTACGTAATCTCGAAAGTTAAAATTATTTTTTAAGAACATATTATTAATTGTGAAGTTGCAGATTTTTCAGAACTTAGTTCATATAAAGATATACAGAAAAAATAAGATAAATTATTTTTTCTGTATATCTTGATTTATAAGTGACTCTTCTGACTATCCGGCCCAGAATCCAATCAACATTTATATGACTTCTTTTTTGACATTTATTTATTTGTTGACAATATTATGGTTCAATAAAGGTTGGCTGCACCCAACGACTGCCCATACTCTCATGTGACAGCCAAAACCTTAAAATGGTACAAGATGAACGCACATACCTTGGATTCCTAATACTACTATATAAAAAGCCACAGTAAGCTGTTATACCAATATAAAAAGTTTGGGTCTTTTCAAAAATATATATTTTGACGTAGAAGTTACAATAATGAGCTAGATAATATACTTAAATAGGAAGACTTCGGTAGCTGACAGAACCAAGCTAACAAAACGCGAGAGCCTCGGAAAGCCTAAGCTAAGATGGAGCGACGATGTCCTCAAAGACTGTGTGGCATCTGAACGCGTGGAACCGCGCGTTTGGGCAATCTGTCCACACGATACGTAACAGGAAAGCTGAGCAAAAATCTGAAACACAAGATGGACGCACCCTCGGTTCTCACGGATCTAATGGTGAAAAGAAATGATTTTTTCCTGTATTTAGTGTCCCAGAATTACATATTAAGGAAAGAAAATACAAAATGGAATCTAGACGCGCTTGTACAGGTACTCTTTGGTCTATCTCGCGAGTTGTACGTTCTCTAGGACTTCTATTAGGTCTCCTCGTCGTGCAGCTGCGCTTGGAGAACTGGACAGAAGCGCAGATCAGGGGAGAAAAACTCTCCAAGAGGCCACAGAGCCACAGTAATGACTATGATGATTCGTGGTCAAGGAACATTCAATATTATATACACAAATATTGAATTCAAGTAAGATCCAGTCAAGTTATCAATTTATTTTATATTATTCATTATTACTTTACATTTCATCTGATCCCTATACAATTACATATTACTACGATTATATTATTTGATCCGATATGTGTAGACTTAGGTTGTGTTGTTACCAACGATACTGTAGTAGGTATATGTTATATAAGTATAGGCCGCGTGGCGTAAGAATTCCAGATATGTGACGTTTCATGAGATGACTGCAGTTGATGAATAATCTCATTTCTAGTTTGTTAAGATTTACGCGGAGTTGAATCTTCCGTCTCGGGTGGGGGGGTCACTCGGATGCGGATAGTCGAATATCGATGACGGGAAAGGAGGTGGAATCGCTAGCAGGAGCGGAAGTGGTTGTCGTCCGAGATGAACCATCAGAGGTCACATCGCCTGTGAATGGACTTCCATCTTTGTTTACGTACCCTGAAATATGAAAATATATACATTTAATGTTAAAAATTCTAAAATATTTACATAACACGATTGAACGTCATTTATATGTTTTCAAATGGCAGTGAGAATAATTAATTGTCAAATAGTCAGTAAAGTAGCAAAAAGAATTTCTTTCAAAATCAGCAAATTTATTTGTTATTAAATGAATTTATTTATTATTACTACGTTTTAACAGCCGTACTGACGTGGACGTACGACCGCGCGGATAGCACCAGTCATAAGTATATACAATGAGTATCCACGCTCACAACAATTATTAAAAAAATAAGATATTGTATTACTTATTAAAAAAAATTAACATACATAGCTATGTAATAATATAATGCGAATAAATATATAACAAAGAACAACTCAAAGCGGGTTTAACCCGCGAGAGTCGGAGAACATAAATCAATGTCTAATAGATAATTATTGTTACATTAATGGCAAGATAGGCGATAAATAACCAGGGGCGTGCAGTGCATACAAGCAAAACAGCTGTGCATAATTAAAAAATTTGGGAAACAAATATAAATTAAAAAATTGGATTAACATTAACGAAAACATTATTTTGCAATTAGTGCCATCTGCGTACCAGTAGTAATTTTAATTGCTTAGTTCTAAATACTCACCGCTGTACTCAAGGCGCTCTTTTTTTATTCGCCGCATCGTGCTATTTATATTCTCAATTCTGTCTTTAAGCTAGTGGATTACTCAAGTCATATAAATGGGTATTTACTAAATTGAAAATTCCTTTCGGTTGATCCGTTTTGTATGGAGTCGTTACCTATGCTGTTTTTTAACAGAATAACATTAGAAAGGGTTACAACTGGGTGCAAATCATTAAAGTGTCTACTTCCTCTTTTACTTATTCGCGAATTTTACTAATTTACTGTTTTTAACGTGTTGATTTCATGATTATTCTTTAAATTTGGTGCATGGATTTGGATTAGCAATTGGCAGAATTATTTCCTACGTTAACCTTTAATAGAAATAATTATTTCCTTCAGTAATTACGTGAAGGATTTTCAAACAATAAATGAATCATGTTCAGTCATAGAAAGTGTTCTTAAAAACATCCATACATTTTTTATATGGGTAAGAAGATATTTATTAATAGTACACTAAAATTGCAAATAAATACATGGTAGGGTCGTATAAACGACGGATTTATTTTGTCTAAAGACGTTGGTTAAACGAAAATACATATATTATATTACATATGATTGTATAAATGTTATTGGTAACAGCATAACCTAAATATATACCTACTGCACGCCACTGTAAATAACCAACTATGCTATTGATAACTGCACGAAAAAGAAACGCTATATTTGTTACATGAAACATGAACATCGTATTTGAAACAATAACTTTGTGATTAATAATAATAATACATTAATAATAATTAATATAAATTGACTGCATGTAAACAAAGTCACCCATTCTGGTAGCAATAAATATTATAATTTTATCAGTTCAGTACATCAATAAAAGTAAGGAAAAAAAACTCGATCTATTCATCTTTCGGCCAGTCAGTTTACCCGAATTCAATGTAAAAAGTTTTTCTTTTAAATACTACATATCTTAAATATGAATTAAATATATTAATTATAAAGATATACATATAAAATCAATTCTATCGAAAAATGTTCGGGATTCGAACCTGGATCTCTTTCCTAACCGGGGAAGGTGCTTTATCCTACTAAGATACAGCGACAATATTTTTAGCGACAATTTTCGACCCTATATGTTACCTTTTTGATATTAATACATTTAATCGTTCCATCATTTGACAGAGCCATCTACCTTATTTTTACAGAATCTCAAATACCTGAATGTTCTGAATAATTACAACTTCACAATAAGAATGTGTTCTCCTAAATACTACGTATCGTTTATTTTTTCGTTTGTCCCATTATCAAATGAGAGGATTCAACAATGTATTTCTGTCGATAATTGAATGTGAAAATATACAATAATATGAAGGTTTCATCGCACCTGTCACAACCCACACGCCGTCATCCTGTCTGTATCCCCGCCTTTCCGGGCCGTGAATGACGAATGTCCAAAAATAAACGGTGTCTCCTATCTTTAACCTGGCGTTCTTGTCCTCGAACACCCACTGGCCATTTTTCGGTTTCAAGACGTCCTTGGACCAGATGCCCGCCTCGAGACCATCCATCTCCTCGTTCAGCTTGCCGTGGAAGGCGAACAGCGTGACGCCTTCCCCATCTACAGGAATTGTCATCGTTTAATAGAATATTGAGATTGTCACATTAATAGATAGCAGAAATAGCAAAACATATTTAAAGAATAATCCATACTAATATAATTCGCGAAACCGAACTATGCGTCTAAGTTTATTATGTTGATAAGGATAATTTTCATAATACACCGCGCAGATCGCGTTGGTTTCTCGGAAAACCAATAAATTTGCCCAATACGGTGTCATGTTTTTTTTGCAATTGATTAACTTCGTATACCTCATCTACCGGCTAAATTCTCCCTAATGACGTGCTTCGCGATTGGGTCCGACATCCAACATAATTTCATTAATTAAAATATAGTCAGTGAGTAGGGCAAAGATGAAATATGTGAAGGCCAGATTCCCGGTTACCTGGAATAGTCACGCGGAGTCCCCTGGGGTGTAAAGCTTCCAGCTTGGCGGGCGGCACTTCATATCCGTAACAATTCACAATTATATAGCTGACCACCGACAGCAACAGACAGCTGCTCGCGACCATTCTCTCCGGTGGCTGGAACCTGACTGAGGACTGAAGCTCTTTTCACATCGTACATTAACAAAAATATTATATATATAATCGCCTACTGGATAATTAATTATAATAGATCAGAAGTAGATTATAATTGAAGCAAAAAACCAACGCTATTCAATCGATATAAACGCCAATTGATTTTGTAGCCAAAGCGAAGATTTTTAAATCGATATGCTTTTGATAAAATGCTTTAAAACATACAAACGTGTTTTCAAGAGTAGTTATCAATTGTAAAACTGCCGCCATTGTGCCAGATAATTATTTTCAAATACTTCTCCCTATATTTTCGTCAAGTGGATTGCAGGGATATTGTTTATTTTTCATACCTTTTATATATCATTTACATGTTTTGTTAAGGTCTAGGCGGCTGGACATTAGCGCTGATGGCATAAATCGTTACGTATCATTTCATAAACCATTTGTTAGTAATATAGAGCTGTTATTTTATATTGTTTTTTTAATGTCACGAGCGTAAGCCAGACTTTCACAAGCGTTTCCGGTAGCTCATTGTAAAGCTAGTACCTATTTGTTTAGTCTAACCTCCCCATGCAACACATATACGTGCATGTTGCAGACCGAAATGTGGTGGAAATTCCATATTATGACTAACTCTATGATCAAAGTCAAATGTTAAAACATCATTTATAACTGGTGATATTAAGTACAATAATATAAATTAGTGCAGTTCTACTGGACGACCTCCATTGTAGGTCAACGACGTCTTCACAAACCTTGTGTGTACAGTTTTCTAGGCTAATCTGCCATGTATATCTGACCTTTCTGATCCCATTGTAGGATCCAATTTCCAATTCCTTAGAGTCTACGATACTCTGAGTACTCTACATGCGGCTAGACCGCCAAATCTACTACTACAAGTGCATCAGCGCTAATCGCTTTGACACTTTTTCTAACTACCTTATTATAATAAACATCATATGTGTTTTATATTAATACATGAATTGGAAGGGTAAAAAATTCTGATAAAAAACTCTCTAAACAATTTACTGGAAGTTAAGTATTTCAAATTAATTAGGCGCGACACTTTATGTACAGTGCCGCCTTATTCTAGCATAATCCTTAAATATTTAAACTAAAATAAATAACTACTAAACTTAAAAATATATTGTTTTATTGTTTTTACAGATCATAAATTGGAGAGTTCAGTCGACGCTGTCCGCTTCTGTGTGCATCTCAGTCCGGAGGATCGAGCGCGTTACTTCGCTGCAGGAAATAGTGCCTGGGCAATCTGTGTTTGTATCTGAAGCATCAGGATCTATCATTGTTGTGATTAAATACTGGCTTGCAGTACCGTGTCGAAAGCGGGGTGTGTCGTTTTTAGATATTGGTTTGCAATACCGCATCGAAAACAGGTGTTGTGTGATCCTACAATGGGATCCGAAACGCCAGATGTATACGACAGATTAGCCCAGAAAACTATACACAGAAGATTCTGTAGGGCCGTGAGAACAATGTTTTCACAACGCTGTAACGCTTTTTGTAACGTATTGAACATCAACAAGATTTTCTTTAACCATTCTATCTAGACAGCAATGATAAAAGTCGAGAAAATGATAAAAACTAATAGAGTTCTACTTGCAAAGACAACTCCAGGTCTTTTTTTTAGTTCTTACGTCATATTGCCAATCCAGCTAAAACTCTCGGCGATGATCTGCTCTTCGAAATGCTTATATATTTTACTCAGCGGCGTACCTGCAACAATGCAGCTATTGCGGTACATTGGGACACCCGTTAGATAGGAGCCCAAAAGATCAGCGACCTACAAAACATTTCGTATCGATAGTTTTGCGAGTATCATTTATTTATTTATTATATCGAATTAACTCCCTTATGGGCTTTTACATAATTAATTATAAAAAAATGGAATATATATTTTTTTTAAATTATTAAAATTGTTTTTTTTTAATAATTAAAAACTAAGCAAAACAAACAATAAAAATTTTGATTTAACACAGCATTATTGCGTACTTTGGATAAGAAGAGATGGAAAAAATTTGGATAAGAAGATGTGGAAATGGTGGTCACTGGAAATATGGATGGACGAGAGCAACAGTTCACAAACATTATGGACCGTCCAAATTCAAGAACTAATTAAACACACCTAGAAGAGTATATTTAGTACTTGCAAGTATGGGTGAAAGAATCAATGTTTTAGTACTAAAACATTAATCAAACAATACATTTATAAGATAGAAATCTTTATTATAGATACAATAAAATTTGTATGTCGTTTTTATACCAGAAAATTCATATACTTTTAAAATTAGCAATATTATCTTTGTGGTTAAAATTCATATTTTATAACATCCTAAAGAATAAAATGGTGCTTTTCGAAACCGGTAAATGTATTTAAATTCAATTTAGTGGTTAATAAAACAAAGATAATAAATAATAGTTGAACTTGAAACTGAACAGCATCCAGGATAACGTGGATAAAGAGAAATATTTCTTAGTAAACAGTAGTATAGTATGCGGCCGAACGTTTCATCGCCAATAAGTTCCCTGTCTGTAATCCAATTTGGATCAAATAAGCTGCGTTCAACTCGTCTGACTAATCTCTACGATGTACGAAAGAAGCTCTACAAGTTATAAGAAAACAATCTAATAAAAAATATTTGTTTTTTTTCTTTTAATCTACTAAATCTACAGCTAGTCGTCTTAATTTCTCAATATTACGGATAACTTCTGAAACGACACAATCAATCTAAACAAAACACGAGATTACCACGAGCTGCGCATTTCTCTCTCTCGTATTCTTAGACGCCATTGTCTTCCGCCTCCCGTGCCGCATATCCACCAGCGGAATGTTTCACATCACTTTATCTTTCTCGACATATTACATAAAGTTTTCAGGGGTTCTAAATATCGTCAGATGAAATTATCGATTCATTAATAAATACTTCAGTTCACGTTTTCTTTATTTTCTTTCATTTTAAAAAAAGGACACCCCTGGTAAATAAAAACTAAGGATAAAAAAAATGCTACTTATGTGTTGATCAAGGATCAAAGACAGACTCTCAGCCATTTGTGCCTGAGACGAAATCTTGAATTTTTTGTGAAACCTACGAGACGGGGAGATGGAGATGCTTGTGATGGTGGGCCACGTCGAGGGACGAAGAGGAAGAAGAATAAAAGGCAACAGGCACTTCTCTGGTGACAGCCCAGAGATCGCAATCTTCATATTAAATTGTTTATTTAACAGGTGATTAGTAAGTATATAGGTTTTTTATAAAAAACTTTTATTAATATTTTTTACAATATCTTTCACTACACAGCATTTCATGATTTAATAAAAAAAATTAAAAAATCATTTTACTAAATGTACGAAATTTATTCAAACTCGCATTAACATGACATGACACGGAATAGCTCCGACGTTACACATTCCATGTTTGACATGAATCATTAAAAACATCAAAAATGACAGTCTCTCACTTCAAACTTCATCTTACAAGGCATACACTTTGATGGATTTTACTTGAAGAGCGCTGGAATCAGTGTACCAGGTCGGGTACCACTGGTCTTTGGCGTTCCAAAAGTCCACCAACCAATTCTTGGACATGTTCTTCCATGGCTTATTGGCAGTAGTATCGGGGAATTCTTTCACTCCTCCAACGTTGACAGCCAAAGACAAATAGAACTGAAAATGAGTACAAGTTAATGTAAGCCTCGACATTTTTTTCTCCCGAGGTCCTAGATATCCAGCAAGCGATCATTAAAAACTAATTTTATAAATAAAACGAAATCAAGAAAAAAATCATAAAATATTAATTAGATAGTCCCAGATGACGAGAAACATTTGGATAATTACTATTTATTTTTTTAATGAGAACGCATTTTTGTTGTGATGTTGCATTTTCAGAACAAAGTTCTATGGTATTTTAATTAAATTAATCATCTAGAAAGATATACAAAAAAAAAAATTATGGAAAAAATATTTAGCTGCCACCTCTTCTTATCTGAGGAATCGTGTTAACCATTCTACTATAGCAACCGATTACGATTACGATGAATTCACTTAAAACAGTTTCACCGTTTTTAAAAGACGTAACGTAGTGAGGAATCCACCTTTTGCCGAAAAAATATCAATTAAATGTATTAATTAGAAAGATATACATATAAAATCAATTTTATCAAAAAATATTGTTGTTGCCCTACCGGGATTCGAACCTGAATCTCTTTCCATACCGGGGAAGGTGCATTATCCAACTATGCTACAGCGACAGTACTTTTGACGACAAATTTACGAAACTATATGTTACACTTTTTCAAATAAATACATCTATCGTTCCATTATTTGAAAGCCAATTTTTATGTGTATATCTTTCTAATTAACAATTTAATTAGTATTTAAAATATCACAAACCTGTGTTCTGAATAATTAAAACTTCACAATAAGAATGTGTTTTTTTTAATAAGAAAAAATATCAATTTTAAAAAAAATATAAAATAATTTTATGGAAATATAAATAAATTATTAGTTGATGTTGGTTATTAATAATTAATAATTTAATTTCTGGTCGGCAGACATAACGATTGCGCTTGAAAAACGTGCTATTTGCTATCACGACAAATACAAGTTCCTTATGTGAAAAACATCGAATGGCATGGCACGACGGAATTCCCTGAAACACTTGGGGAATCAAATTTTCTTAGAAAATGCTGTAAATGGGATAATTCCGTCCACAGGTGGACCCACCCTTACCCGGAACTGTTATAGGAGTGGTCACTCTCGTGCCTGTTCCTCTTGACAAAGCAAAAGCGCGAGTCTTGTGTAGCCATAATTTGATAGCGGTTTAATTTACTCTTTGAGCTCGAAGTTTAGTATTTATTTATATATCTGTACTAGCTGTCAGCGGCTTTTTTGGAGATATATACATCAGAGCATGTAATGATAACAGCAACAGTAAGTGGCTCAACAATAAGTAATGACATAAACTTGAATTAAATAATAACATATTGAGATATAGGCCTACAATATCATTTTATAAACATAAACAATATACCGTATTAATCGTATATAGCCACATATAATATAAGAATTGTGTACTTCACAGGAGAGAGACATATTTAACTAGTTTTAAATGATTTTTGTACAATTACTCGAGTATTACTTACCTTTCTAGAGTTGTAAAGAGGAGCAGATTCTTTCTAAACTAAAACTAAACTTAGGTACGATTCCCTTGACTTGTGCGCGGTTGACAGGGGGGTTACAGATATGTGGTGATTACATTTATTTGATTTGCACGCCCCTAGCGGACCCTATCGTGAAACTAGTGATATAGAACGATCCCCCGCGAAAATTCAAATCCAATGATATAAATATCTTAATTTGACAAAAAATTGAGATATGCGGTGTTGCTACTTAGGTGACGATATATGTATAGAGACAGTTTACGTTCAACGTTCTTATTGGCGCTGATCCCCGTAAGCGGGAGGAGAGGATGTGATGGCTCCGCTGCACGTCAGGCAGTCAGTCAGTCAGTCAGTCAGTCAGTCAGTCATAGATACAGAATTTGTACTTGTGAGACAGTGCACAGTCCGCGAATAAGATTTTTGACTCCAAATCATCCCCGACATAGTAATTATACTCCCACGGAATTCTTTGAAGACAACTTTCCGAGATTCACTGTCTCGCGCCCCTCTTCACGCATGTCGTACGTCAAACGGCAGTCATTGGCCATTGATGTTGGGTAAATTTGGATCTCTACCAGGATCAAATAAAACGGAATAAATATTTTAAATATGAATTAAATATATTAATTAGAAAGATATACATATAAATCAATTTAATCGAAAAATATTATTGTTGCGCCACCGGGATTCGAACCTGGATCTCTTTCCTAACCGGGGAAGGTGCATTATCCAACAGGTTCGAATCCCGGTGGCGCAACAATAATATTTTTCGATTAAATTGATTTTATATGTATATCTTTCTAATTAATATATTTAATTCATATTTAAAATATCACAGACCGTATGTTCTGAATAATTACAACTTCACAATAAGAATGTGTTCTCCTAAATAAAAAATAAGGAATAAATATTTATAATTGTTAAGTGTAAATTAATTGTAAGTTAGTCTAACTTTCAGAATGAATAGTCGCAGGTAACCTTGGTGACGTGTGTGCGCACGTATCGAGTCTCGTTGTAGAGTGGAATTTCATGTACATAGGTTTGAGCTGTCTCTTTCTAGCAATTTAAAGCTGATCGATGAGTTTATCTCCAGTTTAAAACCTATATACACGATACTGAGATTTATTATTTATTATGAAATTTATCTCATCGTGTCTCACTCCGTGAACACATTAATCGTATATTGAGAAATTTTAAATTAATTATTTATGATCTTTCACAACTTTAATTCATAATTTGAAGAGGATAGAACGCTGCAAAGCCAAGATTTCTTTTAAAAGCCTAGGACAGCGCGCGGTGCGACCCAGACAAACTTCGTAACTTAATTGAGTGTATGTTATATAAACTTGAAAGTATGCATACCATTTGGTCAAAAGGAGCTAATACGGTTCCTCTCTGCCAAGTCAGGGCTGCGGGCTGGCTGGTCCCCGCTTCCTGGGCGAACCCACCGGCAGGCGGCACGATGAACCCGTAATCTTCTCCATTCACGTAAAGGGATATACTGTCTATCAACGAAATATTTTGAGTAAGTTTAACGTTTACAGGTTCTGAATAATATATTTAGTAACCGTGGCAATGAGTATGACGTTTTTGTTTGGTTCCTTAATCGTCACATATTTCTAAATATTTATGTGGAGGGGGAGGCAGCCAAGATGTTTACACATAAAAAAAACAGTAATATTTAATACAACAAAATGTATGTTACTCCATAAAATAAATTGAATAATTTAGAATCTTTAGAAATAAATAAAACATATAAAATTAACCAAAATATTATAAATAACCAACTAAATTTAATTACAAGTCCTATTCTAAAAAAAATTATAATTACAATTTCCACATCTTTCATCATCGTAACAATTTACGTTAGGTACTAGATTTTTTTAAAATAATTGTATTATTCAATTATGTCCCCCCTCCTATTCATTCTCTACTCCAGCTACATGCCTCCCCCGCCCCCCAGATAACAATACAACAGTTGCGCAATTTGCAGATGACACCGAGGTTTTAGCGTCATCTCTAAACGCGTACAGCGACAAGCCAACCTCACAGAGAAATGGTGCTCAAAATGGCGAGTCGAAATCAATCCTCAATATTCCCATCGTATGCCTAAAATTCAAAACAGAAACATCAGCATAAAAATGTCTGGAAAAAAATCCCATGGACCGGCGACATCGAGTACCTTGGTGTCACGCTGGACTCCAAACTCACCTGGTGCTAACACATTCGGGATCGATTAAGCGCTGCATCAAGTGCACTCTGCGCCATGCACCCATTAATCGGCAGGCGTAGCAAACTTGCCACAGATAACAAGCTCCTGAGCCGTCATAAGGCCTAGCCCCCGCCTGGGCCCACGCGGCAAAAACACACATTAATAAACTTCAATCCTTCCAAAACAAGGTCATCAGACTTGCTCTGAAGGCCCCAAGGTGGATCAGAATACCACAACTACATCACGACGCGGGCATTCCTCCAGTAAGAGAATTCATAAAACATCTTTCCAGGAGTTTCTACGCTAATCTCCCCAAGCACCGAACCTCACCATTAACTCATTATCAACATACGACATTAGGCTACCATCGCGGATAAAACGTCCAAATTCGGTACTACCTCCTACCCCAAGTTATCAGCTAAACCTTCGAAACCTACCTTTTTAACTTTTTAATTTACCAACACCACCATTTTTAAACCGCCCCCTAGTGGCAACTACAGATGAAGGAGCAAGGGGCTCGTTGAGCCCGGTACTCCGTAAAGACCTTAGATCAAAGTCAAAGTTAACATTTTGAAACCAGTTGGTGTATTAAAATAACTCATTAAGTGGTTAAAAACAAAGTTAAATAAATATATTATGTTTGATTGAATGTAAATAGAGTCCACGTAACAGCTCATAGCTCATAAAGTCGGCAGTGAGGATAGAAAGTCACACTCTTCTGTCCTGACATACAATACTAGCTTCATCCACATTCTTCCGTTAGGTCCACAAGTAACGTGACCAGTGTTGACAAATTCACATTTTGTATTCAACAATTTCATCATATCTGTATTTATATTTATGCTAAGAGAACATAACTGACATATTATATTGTATAATGTATCGGTCATATACGTTATCAATGGCATATATATTCTTTTTTCCATTTATGTTTTAAATATAAACAGAATATGTACATATTGTTTATATATTAGTAAATATATACACGAGTATATATAATATAATCATAACAAGCAGCCAACTGTTATCTTTGCTTACTATACATATAGTTTTGTTTAATTGTGATGGTTTCTGTATTAATCAAGTATTTTGTTTTCGTTATTTGAAATTGAGCAATAAACGTATTATTTTATTCTAGCCTTTAATTAGTGTAAACCTTAATACAACTACAGGCCTAGAAACATCGGCAGGACTCCGCTGCTCGAAATTATTATATAACAGACTATTTATAATCTAACATTATACATATCGATAAAATTAAATGTTTACATCGGAGTAGAGCTAAATTAGATAAATAATTTTTAGTACGAACCCGGCCTCCACACGAGTGTATAATTGTTAAAGTCCTGATTCCATGGCTTTCTCCGTTCTATTGATTTAATTCCATAACTTCTGAACGGCTCCTTGGAGCCCATCACAACTCCTCCTGTCAGATCGTTGGACTCTGAAGGATTCCCCTTCACCATAGCTATCCTCATCACTCCTGACGCGTAGTTCTTCGTTCCGTAAACGTTGTCCTTGGGCTCCAGTAATATTTCTAAACAAAGATGCATACATTAAAAATAAAAGATAATTAAAATATGTTTACAGTAATAAACGATTTAGTCCCAACACTGACATGCTGGAAGCTTGATCGATCAATTTTCGGAGAACTCATCGACTCGTTACCCACGATACGGTCTAATAACATCTCACTCGCGATGACGTACGTACCTGGGTAAATCCAGTCTCCCCTCGGAAGCTTAGCTGTAATCTCTACTCTACCATACTTGAAACTGAATTTGTTCTTGGTCTGAACTTTAGCGCTGATGATCGGAGGTAGAATGCTTCTACCGAATGCTGTTTTGGAACACTCTTCGTTTTCTGAATCACCGGTACATCTGTCAAAAAAATTTGATCAATCATCAACTGCCTCCTTAATGCTATAAATAAATTCTGTAAGAAATGCAATGTGTGATGTTCTCGGGAAAATAAATTGAACCACAAAATTTGAATGCCCGTTTTAAAATTTGTGGTGTTTTTTTTTTATCAATTGAAACCTTAAGTAATTAAGCTAACAGAATTTATCGTTTTCAACAATTATATTATGACGCTAAGATTCTCCAACTATTTATCGATGGTATTAATCAGTTATAGTTTTTATTCAAAATGCTGCAAAATCTCACTACTTGCCAAAATACAATTTATTAAACTGTAGACGTTGAGTTTCTTCGTCGTCGATAGACGTCATAAACAATCAAACAGATAATTAATAATATTTTGCTAAATTTAGTAGAATAATCGACATAAGATCCTTTAGATTCGATAGAAATGCTTCTTTATCGTATGGGTTACTTGCATCTTTGACACAATATAGTATGTAGATTATAACACTTTGTTTTGGGATTCATTCAAGATCTTTACTATAAAAATATCCTTAATTTGTTATTCAAAATCAGTATCGCACTATCTGAATATCTGATTAAATGTAAATATTTCGTTTAAAAATTTTTAAAGACTCTTTTTAACTCTTTTTTAAGGATAAAAATTGCCTAATGCTATAATTTTACAAAGACTTCTATAGATAAATTCTAGCAACTGACCTGTCACCGAGATTCAAGGATTGCCTCACGAATCCTGACCCGTAGCGGTTCTCCAGGAGGTCCGGCTTAATGTAGAGAGTGTTGTCTTTGATGAACAAATTGTTTTCATCGTTCGAATAAACCACGAATGGATAATCCTGAAAAGTGCCAAAAGTACGATTTGGGATTATTACAATCTGCAAGTTCGAATAAATATAAAATGAAATGTGCACGAATATAAAATTAATACGAATTATGTATATAATAAAGTAATACATTTTTAATCACATAACAACGCAAGTGGACCATCAATAGTCCTCTAAAGCAGGGATGATACGTCAAACTTGAAGAATTATAATAACATTTGAAATTCGCTTCTCGGCGGCACGCGGAGGATTCTTAACCTTTCCCAAACCATGCAGTAACACAGGTCTACCATTATAATTGAACCTGTAATATTTCGGCAAATACATGCAACATAAAATTAATATTTTAGATAATCCTAAAGAAAATATTAGCGCTCAGGAATGACTGGTGAAAAACCAATTACGAAAAGGGAATCGTACAAAAACAATTATTTTTTCCATTCAATCCGTTGTAAAATTAATACGTTGGTAAATATACAATTTGTGATATGAAAGACAGAGATCACACACTATTTTCACAGTGAAAAGATCAACAAACATACAAATATAATTGTCTCTTTCTCACTAATTAAATGAAGAGAGATAAGAAGGAAGGACACAATTATAGGATTTAATGAATATTCTAAATTATGTTATTAATGCTCAATATTTAGAGTAAATTCGTGCCATTAAAGCCATTTAAGCTAATAAAAACATTTTTTTAACTGCTATTTACGGTAACGCGAGTTGACAGCATGGCTGCGTTCGGGTATTTTATATCATGGTATGGTAAAGGTTAACACGAGATTCTTGCTTTTGACATTGTTAATCCTCAATAACCTTAATCATATTTTCGAGTGTCTGCTTTCGATTTGAGTAGTTTAAGACATTCCTTTACTTTTCCAGTTAGAAAGTTAGGGTATTCGATGGATTTGTACATCAGGTATACTGTTACGGTCAGTTAGCGAGTACTCACCGGTTCTTCCACAAATTTAATTTCGGTCTTCCATACCCCGCCCTGCTCCAAGGACGTGGTGAAGTTCTCCTCGAACAACAAGGAGCCCCGGCACACGAAGCCCTGGAGGCTCGCCACAGTCTCCGAGGGCGCGCACGGAGGGTCGCCCCCGCCGGGGCGGGCGGTGGTTGTGGGAGCGGGGGTGGGGAAGGCGACGGTGGCTGGCGCCGCGGCGGCGGTGGTGGTGGTGGTAGGGGCTCGGGTCGGGGGGACGCCGACCTCCCCCGTGAAGGGAGTGCCGTCCTCGTTTACATATCCTGCAATTGCAACATTTCATTACTTCTGTGGAGGACATAAAAATTTTAAAAAAGTATAAGTAAAATAAACCTTAAAGGCCTACTTTCAATACGTGACTTTTTAATGTTCATTTATCTCAGAAACTACGGATAAAAACCTTTTTTTGTTTAAAAATTTGCTTACTGAATTCTTACATGAAATATATTCGTAGGTTTGTAATTACATATACAATATATCGAATGTTTTTTTTTTAATAGTGTTGACTCGTTTTTTATAACGACATAATTTAATTCATTTTTGGAGTATACGTAATAAAACAAAAGATCTGCTGTCAATTATATAACCCAAAAGTTTGTGATTATTAAGCAAATTATTATATTTTAGTTGATTTTTTAAATTAATCTAATTAATAAAAAAAAAAACCCGAATGATTTCCCGTCATTGTAGACTGGTTATTTCTAGTATAAAATAATAATAATAGTAGTATAAAATCTTGAGAAACTAGTGTATTCTGAAGTGCTGGCCGTATATACACGGATTGGATGCTGCTCTTCCGCAGATGATACAGAGAAACTAATTGAAATTTAATGAGAGTAGCGGAGATAGGTTAACTATAATCATTGTTTTACATCGATAGATAAGCGAATAAACAAATATATGTTGAATATATTATTTTCTGTGCGTGTAACACATGTAATGCATAACGTACTAAAAATGTAATTTTAGTCAAATGAATGAACACACTAGAACAAAAGATGATTTGTTTGGTCTCAGTAATCATGTTGAACTAATATTTATAGTATTACCTGTCACGGTCCACTTCCCGTCATCCTCTCTGTAGCCCAGCGTCCTCTCGCCATCAAAATAATCTACGTAGGTCCAGTAGTAAATGATGTCCCCTATCTTGAGTTTGGCTAACTTGTCTCTGAACACCCACCGGTTGTCCTTGGTCTTCAGGATGTCCCTGGACCAAGTGCCACCCTCCAGACCGTCCATTTCCTCGTTCAGCTTTCCATGAAAGGCGAACAACCTTATGCCTTCCTCATCTAGAGAAATTAAGTCGTATTTTTCATTCTGATATTATGATAGTCCCAGATTTATGTAAAAGGGTATCGTGTCAACTACAAATATGAAAAAAAATGTTAAAGGAATATCAAAAAAAATGTATTAGTAGATAATTTGTAGTAGGTATTATGTGTACCTTTTTTTAAAAGTAAAATATCTCTTATAATTGTGTAATATTTAATCAAATCCCAAATATATAAAAAATAAAAACATTTTTATAAAGAGGGCAAATGATAATGACACTTACATATCCAAATACAGATCCAATAGCGATAGCGACGATGTATGTAGAATCATATAATTGGATTTAGATTGATTTTGATTTATTTTATTATTTATACGTTTCTAGCATCAAATTAAAATACTGATATTGTATTTTTTCGAAAAATAGTTACACCTATGAATTTTGTAACAATGATAAATGAAGCCACAAAGGTTGTAAGTGCAAGACAATTTTTCAGGAGAGACAAAAAAAATTTCTTCATCCAAACAAAACGACATGTAAGGCGTATATGGGTTTGCGAATTCATCCAGTTAAAAAAAATAATGAAAAGAAGCATTTTATCATAATACTACTTCAATATGGCTCTTATAACTTTTGTTTACGTATCTTAAGATATTTGTTGACGTCTATTTCCAAGGCTCATTATTTAATTTATTTAACTAATTTGATTAATATTTTTTCGACTCTTACGAAACTTATTCTAGGCGTGTGTATGAGACATGTAACATCTGTTAAAATCTCGAATAGTGCTCTCGTTGTCTATAAATACAATTTTCTGTGACCTTTAAGGTCGATTATCCAACTGGAATGCGAAACACCAATAGATAAGTTATAAGTTATGACGTTATAATAATTGATCTCAGATTTAGAAATAATATACGCGTCATTTTACTTTCCAATAGCTTCAACGATTCCATACGAATAAAATATTTTAGGAAAGTAGTAAAGAATAGAAAATCATCTATAAATAACGTTTATTTCTAAACAAATTAAATGCGGTTAAGATATAATTATATTTTACCCTTTATATATAAAATATTATAATTATATCTAACACAATAACTCTTAATATAAACTATGGATAATTTTTACCTATTCCAAAATATAGTTATTTACTCCTAAAGAATACAAAATAGATTATATTATTAGGAGAACACATTCTTATTGTGAAGTTGTAATTATTCAGAACAGACGGTCTGTGATATTTTTAATATGAATTAAATATCTTCAACTTCACAATAAGAATGTGTTCTCCTAATAATAAAGTTGTATCAATGTGTCCAAAATATAATAAAAAATGAATTGATAATTCTGGCGTCTGCTATCAGTTTACTCAAAGGTATTTGAGATTCTGTAAAAATAAGGTAGATGGCTCTTTCAAATAATGGAACGATTAAATGTATTAATATCAAAAAGGTAACATATAGGTTCGAAAATTGTCGCTAAAAATATTGTCGCTGTAGCATAGTTGGATAATGCGCCTTCCCCGGTTAGGAAAGAGATCCAGAGTATATGTATATCTTTCTAATTAATATATTTAATTAATATTTAGATTATATTAATCCCGTATCCAATAAAAAATACTTTTCATATTCAACACGTAACATTTAGTATCGCGATAAGTGAAGACGCAGCAGACGGATTCTAAACCGGTTTGTTGATTTTATTACAATATCCGATGCATCCGACCTTAAATTACAAGTTGGCACTGCAGACAGCGCTGCGCGAATCGAGCTGTTCCTGATATGATCATAACCCTTGTTATTCAAATCAATGTCAAATTATCACAAGTCACCCACCTCAAAATTACCGCCAATCCTCTATCTGTAAACAAATTTATCGAGATCACAAAACCGCCAAAATAAATCGTAAATAGCCAGACCAAATTTTACAAAATATCGTCAGGCTAGGTTTGATCAGTTTTGATTTAAAAACTGTTGGAATCTGAAAGATTTTATTAATTTTTAACACGATAATGTGCGAGTATCTCCAGGGTTCATTTATGCCGGGTTCGGACGTCCATCCTCGGAAGAGACGGAGTCGGAGGACGAGGTTAGTGAACCTGATTGTATTTTGTGCGAGAATTTACCGAGATGCGATATTTGAAAACATTTTGAAATTTAATCAACTGCTGGCAGTGATTATTGCCATTATGTCATAGGTTGCTTAAAGTGGTTTGTTATCGTAAGTATTTCTAATTATCAACAAAATGAATTTAAAATTGGAAACGCAATTTCCGATTTAGCCATAATTTTTTATTTATTTTCTTCGGAATAACATTAATAAATAATTGTATATTAGGTTAATATAATTAGTGAAACTAGAAGAGGAATATAAAAATTACTTAATACATACTTAATAATTACAGTAATAATTTATAAAACGAATCGATATCAATTGAAATTAATTATATTATAATTATGTAAAAAAATACGTGATTAATAACAAAACAAATCTGCTTCGGTTTCCAGCTTTTACTTTACCTGGTATGGAGACGCGGAGTCCCTTAGGGTAGATGGCTTCCAGCTTGGCGGGCGGCACTTCATACTGCCCGGAGCAAAACAGAACAATATCGCAGGCCACTAACAGGAACAACGCGCTCGCGGCCGTCATCCTCGGCGGTCCGCTCTAGACTGGTCACCGGTCACTGGTCACCGAATATGTGTATTGGGTGACCAAACTTCAATTTATGTAAACCCTGAAGTTGCTTGTAAGTGAAATAAAAAAACCGGACGGAGCATTTAGATAGAAAGATATAGATCAGTGATTCCTAAATAAATCTAGTCCCGGAACCCTTTTAGGTGAGCGGAGGCTATTGCAGTGCATTAAGCTCGGTAGTAATTTTGAGTACATTATTTAATTAAATTTATGTAGCTTACATAATCAGCTTCAATTTTACACAATTATTTTAAACATTAAATTGTGCATAAAAGAGTTCTGTACATTTTTACATTAAATGAAGTACGGAATCGTACGACAACTTCGAATTTAACGATAATTAAGTTCGTATGTTATTTTTAGACATATTTAAGGAAATAGAAATAATGAATGTAAACTGATAATTCTATTTTATTTGGCGTAGGAACTTAAAAATTACAAAATAATGATAACGTTTGTAAATCAAATAACGAGTATAATTACAGTATTAGAAAAACTAAAATAGAAATCTTCTTTCGGCAAAAACATTGGATAAAATAAAGAAATCTAGTTATGTTAGATAAAAATGAAGAAAAGATGCAATGGTTAGTTTTAGCAACAATCACAATTGTCTTCACCACTGTAAAGAGCACGAGCCCAAGCAACACATACAGTGCATCTATACCATAATTATTTTTTTCCAAATTCTTCACATATTAGGTTCTAGATTTTCATAAATTTAATACCACTCTATGAAAAAATATAATAATGAAATTGAAAATCGGCTTATCATGCAAATTCACAAAGTGTAATATATCATAGGTACAATACATAGGCTAATTAGCCGAATGCACCTGTCTCGACAAAACCAATAATTGTAGAAACATGTCATAAACACCTTTGTGGTGAAATACTTTGTAAATCAAGAGCCAAGATTAAAAAATACAGTCAATAATATCAACTTAAAGAAACGTACTTACTTACATTTGATTTGACTTCTTCCAAAATGTATAGTTTTTTCAGTGCCGATAAATCGTCAATTATTATCAAAATAAGTATATTTTATTTTACAGCTGGCATCAATATAAACTATTAGCCGCTGCCCACCTCGCTAGGTGTATATACAGTACCCGTTCTGGCTACCCAGCCATTCGATTCCGTTAGCTATTTATTATTGTTTTTAATATTCCTGAATACTGATATGTGCACAAGTAACAAGTAAAAGATAAGAACTAATTAAAACAAAGTGATAGTAATAACAAATAGTAATCAGCTGCAAAACAAAAACATCTTCTCCTCCTTACAAATACGTACTTGTTTAACAGAAGCTCGCGCTTCCAATTCATGTATTAATATAAAACACATATGATGTTTATTATAATAAGGTAGTTAGAAAAAGTGTCAAAGCGATTAGCGCTGATGCACTTGTAGTAGTAGATTTGGCGGTCTAGCCGCATGTAGAGTACTCAGAGTATCGTAGACTCTAAGGAATTGGAAGAAGCTCGCGCTTGCGGCTAGTTTTGACATAGCATAATAAATACGCCTCCGCTCCACTATATATTTTATTACATGACAGGACTTTATTATTTTTAATATTTTTATTTTAAATTACGCTATAGGTGAAAAAATTTCTTGGGTCAAGGTCATACACCCTAATATTGAAGGGTTTTTTTTTAAAACATGGGTAGACACACGGTTCATCCAATAAACGGTCCATAAACGATACGATAAGGTTAAACGGTAATTATGGTATCAGAGTCTCTGTATATTTTTATTAGTATAGTTGTTAACGATTGGTACATCATGAAATCGTTTTCGATCATTCGTTTCGGTCCCAAAGTAAGTACAGCGAGAATCCAATTTCGCATACGGCAACAGTATTTTAACCTTTACCATACCGTGACATAATACCCGAATGCAGCCATGCTGTCAACTCGTGTTAAGTAACAGTTAGAAAAAATGTTTTTATTAGCTTAAATGGCTTTAATGGCACGAATTTACTTTAAATATTGAGCATACAATTTTGAATAAATGATTAATAACATAATTTGGAGCATTCATTACGTCGTAAACAATGTGTCCTTCCTTCTTATCTCTCTTCATTTAATTAGTGAGAAAGATATAATTATATTTGTATGTTTGTTGTTCTTTTCACTGTGAAAATAGTGTGTGATCTCTGTCTTTCATATTACAAATTGTATTTTTACTAACGTATTAATTTTACAACGGATTGAATGCAAAAAATAATTGTTTTTGTACGATTCCCTTTTCATAATTAATTTTATGTTGCATGTATTTACCGAAATATCACAGGTTTAATTATGATGGTAGACCTGTGTTACAGCATGGTTTGGGAAGGGTTAATTATATTTTCGTAGAAAGCAATCACTTTGTAGTTTGACATATTAGATTTTTTATACGTCAACCGATCGTCGCTTATCTCAAGATACATCAAGACGTATTTAAAACAACGTACTAAAAAGATTTTTAAATAGCTTAATAAGCTTGAGATAATCGAAACCGGTTGAAGTATATTAAATTTAGTGGTTTCATACAAAGTGATTGTATTTTATGTTTTAATTGTTGGATTTTTTTCGAGGAATCCTTAATTTAACCCCACGAAACCCCGGGGATCCGCGGAACACCGTGTGTATTTTATTTTCGTTGACGTAACCGACGTACAATTATGTTAAATTAATACTTTATTACAAAATTAGCGTGAGCCGGAGAAGTCATAACAAAACCCTGACATCTGGTCGCCCTAATAGATGATGTTCCGGTATACTTCATTGCAACACGATCAAATAATAATATAAGTACATTTAATAATTCTCGGTAAACGATAGCTCTCCGCTTTGGGCTATGTCCAGGCTATGCGTGATTAGATTATTCCGCCGCGAGCAGATTTCTGAGTATGATAAGAATGAAAAATATGCGCCCCAAGCTTTAGAGCAGCAAATGGGCTAATTCTGTAATATTTGTATATTTTTTTAAACACAGCTCGCGCGTAAGATATTTTTTTATAATAATACATATTATGTATCGATGATGTGGCTGAAATACGAATATAACATTCTCGGAATAGCTCTTGCAACTTGTTTCACATACAAATTTGTGAGAAACGGGACAGTTTATTTTACCGTTAACAACCGACCATTGGCTTCCTCTTGGCCAGGACATACGCTGGAAAAATTTTACAACGCGCAACTGACAACCGGCAACGAGCAATAGGCAACTAAAGCAATCTTAACTCGCGCATGAGGGGTGTAAAAAGGAAAACTGTTGATTGTCAATAAGGAACCTCGTCGGCAGACGCTGCTTTCGATTTTATGACTTCTCAAGAATTAGGGTTTCTTGACCGTGCAGTGTATTTTGTTCACTTGTCAACAATATTTTTGTAGTGAAGACTTAATAATAATAATAATGGATTATTTGTATAGCGCCATTTTCGTAAAAACTTTCACCTCAAGGGCGCTTTACACATAATATGTTTTTTTTAAATTAAAAAATCGTTATTTTCACTAATGGAAATGATTTTTTGAAAAAGTGCGTTTTTAGTTTCTTCCTAAATAAAGTCTCTGATACACTGTTTCCAATAATGGAGGGCAAAGAGTTCCACGCTTTTGGCCGTTCACTAAATTTAGACTTCGGGCAACGGCTGATCGGTTCTACAACCCTTCCTGCAGCTGAAGTAGAGGCTGACCTGAGAGTTTGACGTCTACCATTCAAATTGTCTGGGATACAAAGTTCTTGAAGATATAGTGGCGCCATGTTGTGTGTCGCCTTGTACATCAACCAGCACAATTTATATTCAACTCTTTCAGGGAATCGGAGCCAATGTAGCTGATCTAAAAGGGATATTATATGAGAGAATTTGGAAACTCCATATATTATCCGTGCAGCCGCATTTAGATTGTAATCTATCCAGCTGAAACATTGGTCACTGAAGCATAAATGATGTTACAATAGTCCACACGTGACACCACAAATACATTTATAAGTAGACGTTGTTGTATGAAAAAAGGGCTGAATCAAAATAATAATAAGTATTTCCTCACTATAACCGTGCTCGATATAACCGAGTTCAATTGTATTTTTATTTAGGACTTTCTATTACTTCGGACTTCTGCCATTATTCTCGACTTAAAAAGCGGGAACAATAACAATATGCATTTCTGCATGCATTTATTGCCAAAATAAATCGACTAATAAGGAATATCGTCATATCTGTATACGATCGTAAATATAAGAAAGTGTTTAATTGAATAAAAAAATCATAGCATTAATATAGTGTGTTCATCGTCAAAACGAAGGACTATCTATTGCTCGTTTAATGGAAGAAAAAGAAATGAAATTCAACATATGATTTGACTATTATTAAAGGGTTTGCCTTTCGACCGATGCGGTAAGATGCGGTGTTGGCTGGGGCTATAGATGACGAAGACCTCCACATCCGTGAAGTGTAAGTACCTAGTATTACAGTATACGTGACTGACTACAAAGGCACCAATTATACTTACAGTCATTACTTATAATCAAAAGGTCAAGCTCAAGATCGGCTGCGCAAAAAACAGTCGGTGCTTTTGCATCGCTCAAACCAATTACCATTTATACCGGTTTTCTGTACGCTCATTACAAACCTATCCAAAATAATATTTCTTTAATACATCTCACACATCAATGCGCTTTCTTAAGATCAGATAGGATCTATGGCGTAATTACACAACGTTAGACAGGGGCTCAAAAGGTCTGCGCTCTACATACTTTTAGTGTCAATACTTCTCGCAATGCATCCACCACAACAAGAAATGGAATTATAAAATTAAAATCATTTCTCTCGTGTATTACACAAAACATCGAATATCGATGTGTTAGAGCGACATCTAAGGAATATCGTCCCAACTATTTAATTATTTACACAAGGCGACATCTGTTGCCCTATTGATAAATTTATAAAAACAAAAGCGATGAAGCGTTCAAAGGAGAAGCAGCTCTTTTCAATCCTTGTGACCATTGCGATCGTAGGAGAAGTATCCACCTCCTTTATTTGCATCAAGCAGATTCACCGGATTCAGACCGGATCCAATCAGTGATCAAACACGATGTATGTATATAGTAGTAGCCTTCGTTAATATTAAAATAAACCACTGATTAACCATTGATAAACATTTAGAACTTTTAATACTGATTGTATAGCACGTTCCTGCGCGAAGTACCAGGTCGTCGGTGCTGTTCCATGTAAATTCATCATATACTAAATTGTATAGGAATACATCCACACAAAAACTTCACAGGCTTGGGAACGATTTTGGTCTTGTAGATATATTCCGATATTCAATGTTTAAATATAAGAGTTTGGGGGTTAGGACAGTGGTTAAATGAAATAAATGTGATTGACGTGTGGAGGGTTTATTGTATGTATGGTAAAAACAAGGAAGACATGGAATGAATGAAGATGTAGAAGGTACACGTGTCTTATGGAATGAAATGAAGCAAATTGGCGGTCTTGCTCGGCGAGCGTGAGCCGACAAGACCACCGTCGTGAAACGATGAAACTGAACACACTCCCTGGCGGTGAATGCTTGAGCCCGAGTTGTAGCAGCAGCCGGCAGCGCTGTCGCTAGCGTCTATGCCGACCGAGATGGCGGTAGATTTGAATTATGATCGCTACAAGAGTAATGTTTTTGATGCTGTTCTGAGTCAAAGATTCAGCCATTCGTCGAACCTAAATTTTGATTGTTTTTTCTGTCTTG
The DNA here is from genome assembly GCA_031772225.1 of Eubasilissa splendida. Classification (NCBI taxonomy): domain Eukaryota; kingdom Metazoa; phylum Arthropoda; class Insecta; order Trichoptera; family Phryganeidae; genus Eubasilissa; species Eubasilissa splendida. The sequence goes on along the minus strand of CM062854.1, from coordinate 2,065,329 downwards.
AACCTTTATTTTTATAGTTTGTTTTGATTATTTAAAAAAAAAAAAAAATCTATTCAATTTATATACATTCCATGTTACTTGTGTAGCTAGCTGCTCATGTGTTTTTTTGTATTTTTTATACCAAACCTATTTATTGAACCAAAAATAACGAACATGAACCATTTCGAAATTAAAACCGAACTGAAGATATATTTGCGAGAATCACACAAACCGGAGCAGTATTCCGGTTTTCTCACGGTCTACAGACGCCGAAACTTACAGACGCGCATACATTAAATATGATGTAAATAAGAGATGAGGTCAAGGTAACCGGTGGTTGCCGACCCGCGGGTGACGTCATTTGACCCGCAACTGAATGAACCGGATCGCTGTTTTCGTAATTAAACATGATAAATTGTATATTATTCATACACTTTAATTTAAGAGCTGACATTGACGAAAACAAATATTCATTTTACCTCTCCTCACCGTGCTGGACACAACTTCTGATCGGGAGTGGCAAGAGGTATATCAGCAATGTTTATGCTAAAAATGGATGAATATAAATAAAACAATATTATAACTCTACTTGAATTTATTTAATACTTCACCTGTCGATGGAAGTTACTGTTTCTCTCGAAGCTCGAGTAGTGCAAATAAACTAAAGTAGAGTTATAACATTATTTTATTTATATCCATCCATTTTGATGATGAAACTCTACAAAGTTAACGCCGATTCTATCGATAATGTTTTATGCTGTCCACGACATGGCAATGTCCTATGTGTATGATACATTACATTATATGGCTTGTAAAAATATATAAATATATACATGGTGTAACAGACCTAGTCCACAATATTTATGAGTCGAAAATGTTCAAGGAATATCTGAAAATTCTGCACCGTCACGAAAAATATTTTTACAAAATACAAAATCGTTTACGTACTTACGAAATAAATATTTGGGAAATGTATTCATTATTAATCTATATTTTTGCTACAGGCCCTAAATCATCAAACAAAAAAATAGTCTTTCCGCTCGAAATTCGATGACTTTTAATTTTGTGTGTTTAATAAAATATTTGAATTAATCGAAATAATGGCATAATTACGTTTTTTATCTCCGACGTGGTTGAGATTAGGCACATCTTCCTATTGTGGACTAGGTCTGTTACACCTGTATATATATAAAAGAAAAATAAAATGTTTTGTTTCTTTTCATCGATTTTTCCATATAGGTACTACAAATAAAATATTTAGAATGCATGTTGATATACATTCACGCAATCAAATACCTACGTAAGCTCCATGTCCGCCCTAATAGACTTCCTAAGGCAGACTCTAAACATTTATTTATAGAAATAATACACCAAACCGTTGGATATTATTTAGTGCACGTAATTGTAGAAGACGGTTTCAATCATAAATAAATTTCCATTAAGGATTTCGATATACTCGTTGTTTGTTAGTTGGAAATAAACGAAATATATCTATATTATTTATGGCATATGATGAAATGGAAGAATACAAATTATTTTGCGACATGTACCACCCGTCTTAAATTATTTACTTTATTAGCAGAAAGCAATTAGTGCCTTTATTGTGACTGCTGCATGGCCATGACCAATATCTTTGGAATTGATAATACTGTAAAGAGAGCAATGTATTATTGCAAGATTAAATCTATTAAATTTCAAATCCATCAATGAGCATCGTTAGAAAGCTTCGAAAATTAGATTTTCAATGGTTTTTTCTCGTATAAATATAATACGTTCCATTGTCATGAACATTTTTATTCTGACCGCGACAGCTAAACATGAGACGCCTTCAGACGCAGACAAATGATATAACGCCACACTACCTTGCTTCATTCGCTTTTATCCATCTTAACATCAAAGGTCCAATGTTCTACGTAATTAACATAAATTCACGTACCATTGATTATTTTAATTTTGTACTAAATAGAAGGAGACTTCTACATCCGAACATGGTCATCAAATTTGAAGCTTCAATTACCAATTTTATTCTTCATCTACCTAGCAGTCCATTGTATCAAAACTTTTATCTATTACTATCAGAATACATGCATAATCTATGTTTCTTTTTTTTCTCTCATGCCTCATCTGTTCAACAGACGTAGACGGTCATCATTTTTTTACTGCGGCCTGAAAAACCTCTAAATAGACCGGCCAAACAGAGTTGTTCAACCACGATGCTTTCCTCCCAGGACCCCGATTGAGATTCCGTAAATATAAAGAAGATGCTTTTCAAATAATGGAACGACAGATGAATCAATTTGAAAGTGCAGCATATAAATTCGAAAATTTGTCGTCAACTTACTATGTTGGTGTAGCATAATCGCTTAATACATTTCCCCGGATAGAAAGAGATCCAGGTTCGAATCCCGGTAGCGACAAAAATATTTTTTCGACAAATTGATTTTATATGTATATCTGTATTAGAATTAAAAATATCACAGACCTATGTTCTGAAAAATTGCAACTTCACAAAAAGAATGCGTTCTCCTTGAAAAAAATTATATACATGTTTTTGGTTATTTAACTTGACATCCTGAAGAAGGAAATGGTATTTTCTGAAATTAGTTGGTGTATTAATTAATTAAGTTGTTAAAAAAAACAACGTTAAATAATCTAAAAATGAATTTTAACCATAAAGTTGATTATGCTAATATTAAAATTATGTAAAATGTTTGCCTTGACACGGGCAGTAAAGATACAATTGTGTATTATTATATGTTTTTTTCAATTGCTATGTTTTTGGTAATGGCCATCACACATCACGCATCGACCTTCGCATACAAGGCTCACAGGGCCTAGTAACATCTATTTAATAAATTTGTTCAGGATAGTTCAACAAATTAAAAAATGTATGATTCTATTAATCCATAACTGATATAAATTGAGAACTCGGCTTTCCGCAAAAAACATAAGACAGAGAAAGCAACAGTTTTAGCACCAAAACTAATTGAACACCAGGATGCGGATAGATAGAATACAGTAAAAGCAGAGATGTCAAATGATATATGGAAAGAATGAACCGGAACTTAGTTTGCACGTTAAAAGCGGTAAATAAATTAAACAACCGTAAGTGAATAGGATGAAATATTTTATTTGTGTCAAATAAAATATAAAACATTTATAATATGTAGTACACTGCTGAAATGAACCAATAAATAATGTTAGATGTGATGAATTAACTCTAGTGACTACTCTACACGGCACCGGGTACACGGTGCGACCTTTCTGTCGGGTATACCCGGAACAGAGCTGCCCCGCCGTGGACCAAAGCAAATTCAGGAAAATTCCAGAAATAAACATTTACCGCAAACTACAATTATAGAACAGCTGCAGGAAAATTGTTGGAATTTGTTAAAATACAATACAGAACATAATACAATTCAATAAAAGTTATTTCCTTTGACAAGACATAACTTTTCACAGAACTTGTTAGTTTAAGATATGGCCATAACAATGTATATATAACATTACAAAGAATCATAAATTCCTAAATCACAAAATATAATGTAAAATAAAAATATATATACATACAGTGCTTTCACTCACTTTCATGCAGTGCTCTCGCTCATTTCCAAATGTGCAAGAATGTTTAAATAAAATATAAACTTTTGGCTACTTAAAATAAATTTCATAAATAATATTCGGGTAAGTTCCCTCTATATCATAAATATTATAAATATAAGAAAAAAGAATCTCGTCTATATGTAAATTAATTGTTTTTGTAAAAAAGACCCAATTACTAAAATGAGGTCATATCTGAAACAAAATGTATTAAATAATTCACCCTATCCCGGAACTGTTATGGCAGCAGTGATTACTCTCGCATTAGTTTCTCTCAGCAAAGCAAATTTAATTGTGATCGCATATTGATATAGGATAGTTAATGATTTTATTATATTTAATTGTTAAAGAAATTGACAAGTTAAATTTTTTGAATTCAACATTTGCCGCTACTTGCGCTTTTATGTGTTTCAGGTTTAATAATAACTATGGATGAAAGGTTGCAATGAATAGCGAGCGGTTTATCCTCACGCTTGAAGATCTTGTTTAGAAGATGCAGGAAAGACAAAAGATAAAATATTTGACATGCAACTAACATCGTCAATCGTGCTCAGATTCTGGTTTGCACTGGTCACGACCGCCGGCTTTACTTAGACCGGCGATATGCGAGATCCACATCAAAACACAATAGACTGCACTATATGATAATTTGCGAGTAGATAGAGAATGAGCATCGAGGAATCTGCAAGCTTCTTGAGTTCTCGGCTTTCTGATGACAAACTTTATGCCCTTTAATCTTTGTCATTACAAGACCTTGTTGCAAATCGATGATAAGACCCCACATATTTACAAAAAAACTTTTAAAAAATGAATAATATAAATAGCATACACCCGCTTCCAAAACTTCGACAGAACCAATGGTTGAAAAAGTTTAATAAATAAATAAATAAGTAATAACCATCAAAAATATGACCACAAAGCATTTTTTCCAAGCACATGTGAATATATATATATTGCAGACAATCGTCATATTGTTTTTAACTATATAAAAGTACTGAATAAAACTTGTGGCTGAAAATGATTTAAATATGTAAAATACCGTGACGCACAATTCCAACTCTGCCCTGTGGCAGGTTCGGGATTTCGTTAACTAAAAAGGTTTGTCTCGAATAGATTTTTAAAAATTAAAATCGGTCAGCCGGTGATTTGAAACCGTGACCTCAAATCTGTACAGACATGTACATACATAAATGAATATCAATGGATTTAATTACTAAATCTATGCACGCACACATTTCGTCCCGTACAACAATTTATGACAAAATAAAACCATCTCGAGGTGTTCCACCCAACAATAATATCCGAGTAACAATAAACGTACCACAACCATTTTTCTCAGTGTGGTCATCTTTTCATAAAGGACTTTCCACAAAAACTATTATTTCTATAGAATTTATTTATGATAATACTCTGATCTCTATCTTAATAATCTCACTTGACCTGATTTATATCCGATTATCATCAGACTTTTTTCTGAAGCTCATTTGTGTGACCGCAAATGATCTTCTAAAACTTCTCACTCCAATAAGATTATCATTTTTTTATTGCAAACGCCAAACAAAAAATGTACCACTGACAAATGTGAGAATGATGAGGATGCAGTTAACATAAATAGAGATCTTCGGACAATCTGGCAGTCTCTATGTGACAACGAGAAGATTTGAATTGACCGATGACTCCGACGAAATGATTAATATCGCTCGCATTAACAATGTCACACCTATAATGGAATCATCTGGTACACTGAAATCGAGCCTAGATTTAGCAAACAGTAGTAAGATGAGCTACTGACAATCTATAAAAATTAATTCAGAAGTACCGAACTTAACATTGCACCATATCAATTTCCCAATGGCCTACGTAATAAAATTTCATAATAAATTAATAATTCCTTAAACATAAATGTACAAAGTTCAAAGAACTGAGCTTCATTCTTGAGGAATTATTAAAAAATGATCTAATTTTGATGATTAGTGCCAACCTCAAATATTCTTAATTATTCTTAAGGCTAAGTGAATTAAACATCACTAAAGTGCAATAATCATAAGATGAAAGAATAGAAAATGAAAAAAAAAAAATATCAAATAGGTACACATTACAAGTATGAAATCGAAGTTTAAAATGTTTATTTGTATATTTTACACCAAGACCCCGGTTCGGTAATATGTATTTTTTAAGAAAACAAGAATAATTGATAGTTAACATCCACAGAACATATTACATATTTAAGAGCTGAATTACATTATTTCCTAAATACCTCTAAAGAATTAATCGAATAGAGAATAAATAAAAATTATTACCAAATAATTACACATTACATTATATTTAACATATTAAAAATTGCCAACCATGTTCCGCATTTCAATTTAACCAAAAATGAACAATAATACTGCAAATTTTCAGAAAGCTCCATGCTGGCACACTGAACTTTTCAAATAACACATTTGTTGGCAATTTTAACTAATATATTGTCTTTCGCAACTCTTAAGAATCAATCTACTTCTATAGCTGACAAAAAATTATGCAAAGTTTTGTGAAATATATATATAATACAAATACGCAAACCGGGATTACATACTTTCAATTTGTATTAAACAATTTTAAAATTCTGTCAAATACTTGAAGAAACATGGTAACATTTTTAATGTCATTCATACATATACATATATCCATAATATATATTAAGTTGTGCCAAAATCAACAATACTACGCTGACGTACAAAGCAATTCTCAAAAATGCAAATCATCTCACATCAAACGACTCTTGGAGCTATGCTATAAATCTTCAAATTGTGAATGCTAATTTATTCCTAAGTTTGGAATGTCACTCTTCAGTTTACCTTACAGACTATTCACGATACACAACAACTGAAAAATATAACAAATTCGGTAGTATTAAGAGAGAATTTTGGAATAGATGACTACTGATAAGACACATTTACAATGATTTGAGAAAGACACATTCAGAGGAATGAATAAAGGAAACATATTACGCACCCGATAAATGTGGCGAGACTGCGGCCACAACATCCATTGAAATAGAAAAACTTCAATTGCGGTGCGACAACGTTCAGTGTATTCATCTTATTATAATATTATTTTAATTCAACAATGTGCTTAAATGATGCCTCCCGGGAGGTATAATATCCATCCTTTAAAAACGCTTTCACTGTATTTCATGTATTTAGTTAGGCTTACACGAGTGAAGGTTTTTTGCTCTTAAAATATTTATTGTTCCGTTTAGCGGGAAAACACTCTCGCCTGGTGATTAAAAACCGGTTAACTTGAAGCAATATTTTAAAGTCGTTCTTTAATCAGAAATGTTAATTGAAACAACAACAAAATAGGAAATGAAAATATTCATTTTTTCTGTACACAATTTTTTATCTATCTGTCATACTTCTTTAAAGAAAAGAGATTTAAGTAATATTTTTTAATTTACCAGGAGGCATCATCATTATACATGTGATTCTACTAACTAGTAATAATGTTGGCAGGCCATAGTTTAGACTAAAAAAAATTCAATTTGTATTGAAGATTTATGTAATATTCCTTAACAATAACAAAATATTATAATAGCACTGATCTTACTGAATAGAGTGGATTGTCTGTCAAGTGCGTAGTCTCGGTAACATTTAACAAATGAAGAACTATGGAGATCTTACAGAGATACGCCTTAATCATCATCTCCCCTAGTAATCTGAGTCAGCAAATCCAGACAGTTTGAATGGGACGAAAGAATTCTAGATGCTATTCCGATTACTTGTACTAAATTATAAATATGTACAAAAATAATCATTTCACCACTTTCTTAAATCTCCTATTTGAGTCCCGCACGCCTATCCATGCTGCACACATGATAGTCCAACGATAATTTACTTTCATCAATTGCTTAATAAGATACTTTACATATACTTCATATTTGCCATCCATGACACAGCTCAGGCAATTTGGACCAGCATGAATTAATGATTTCCCAAACAAAAAACTGAACAGTGACTATTATTATTAGAAAGTAACCTGCCAAAATAATAATTGTTTTTCAAAATGTTATCATGTCATCTGTAAAGTAGGTAGTAAAGTACTCTCACACAGCAAATTCCAGATATCCATAAATAATGCAAATATGTATTGAATTATTTCTACAATAATTTTAAATGAACTTCTGACATTACTTATATACTAAAATATTTTTTAGACAGTTTTGGTTTGAAATAGTTGCAGATATCTAAAATTCTCTGTATTTACTATGGTACTAGGTAGTAGATAAAAACTCTTGAATTATATATACACAATACATACGTAGTACCAAAAAACTGAAGATTTCTACGAATGACAATCCATACTTGTTTTTAGATATGACACAATAGATATTAAAATCACCCAATTAACAGTAATAAAATGAGTACAGTATTGAATACAAATATTTCTTAATTTTAACTAATCTATTACAACAATATACAGTTGTATACATTCTATCGGGAGTGCTACACAAAGCTTTGTTATTGGCAGTGTCTAAGGCAACAGAATCCGTTACAAAGGCCTACATTTTATTGTACCTACATGTGTTTTATTAATAATTCTGTTTGAATTGCATGCAACCTTTCAGAACAAAAGTATTCGGAAGATGCTAAGATTAGTATAATATTAATAAGATTCCGCAACAGAAGATGCTCATCACCCGTTTGATTTGTTTACAACTTAGAAATTTGCAAAACCCGCATTTAAACTAATTCAATAACTTTTTACATTTTCATGCCAAGTATTGAATCTTTAATGATAATAGATTGATAGCTGCCATACTTACAGTATGTAGTCATCGCAGAAAGCCGAATCAACTCCTCGGTACCATTCACTAAATATCAATATTAAACACTTATTAATAAAGAGGTTCGGCATATTCATATTTTTTTATGCAACATCACACACAGTGTATTCTCTCACAGCTCTGGTAAGAACTATGTAAGTACTGTACTTAACATTAATTATTTTTGAAATTGTATAATCAGAGTCTTATATTATATAACCTGAGCCTGAAGTCACCAAAACTGGAGTCCTTTTGACATATTTCAATATACCTAGTGTTTATTTAATGTTCAATACAATTAAAGGATTAAATTTTATTAATGTTTGTTTTGAATCCACATTAATTGTTATCCAAAAAAATTTACAATTTCTGGGATATTTCTTGCGAATGACACCTAAAATAAAGTGCCCTCAGAACTCATTAAATTAAACCAGTTAACATTACTGAATCAAATTTCAATTTGATGAGAAAAATCATTTATATACAAGTAAAACCTAGCCACGTGACAAAAAAAAACACTTTTGAAAAGAGATTTCAAAAATATTTTAATATTACGAATTTGTGACAACACAATAAACATATTTTTTATTAATACTTAATGTTAAAATACTAATATTTAAAGTCTAAAAAGAGTTATAATACAGAATAATGATTTTTAATAAGATATTGCATTTTGTGTCCCAATATATTTCGTGCAAAATCTACCAATTCAATTAAAATATTCAGTCGCAGATAGAACGAGGAAAATATATCAGAATTAGCATCTTACATGTCCCGTGTCGATCGAGCGATCGTAGACAGTAGACACTCAAGATAGCGGTATTCCTCACGTAAAGTTTTATCCTTTTGACAATGCAAAGTTTAAAAAGTTATGTTTTTTATCAGTCGAAAATGAACAATAAACTACCACATAAGGGCCGGTGAGTTTAATTTTTAGTGTTCGAGATATCACCTATAATTGTATTAAATATGTTTGAAAATAAGAGAACAATGTGAGAATGGCATATTCTTATTTGTTGCGCTTTTCAGGAGAGATCAGAATAAATAGTTGTACTTTTAATAAATATTGATTTGTGTAGAAAAATATACATCCCTAAACATTTAAACATAGTAGAAAATGTTTGGGAAAAATGCAATATATTAATAAAAACAGTAAAATAAACACCGCACCAAATAAATCACAGATTCAACAACTGTCATGAGAAATTTAACTCAAAGAAATTAAAGGTAAATAATAGCAGTCAAATACAATGGCACCCCAAAATTACACTTTTCTACAATTGCGGCAAAGAATAATTAATGTTGGAATGTTTAAATGAGAGAATAATATTATTTGTACCTCTAATATTGATACAAAATAACTGCTGAAGCTATTTTTTTTAATGTTCATATAACATAGATCTAATCAATTAATCAGTATTTAATCGTAAAAACAAATTTAATTTATTTAATACTTAGTTAAGTTAATCATAGTGAACCTAGACCTAAGACACACACAACGTCTACCAACAAAAATATTTTTAACTATTACAAGAAATGTATAGAAATTAGAAATGTATAAAGATAAATATAAAATAAGAAATTGCCTAGTGTACATTGCAGGAATGTGCTGGGGTACCACCGTATACATTTCTTGAATTCTAATAGACTAAATTAATAGACTACACTGCATTCTGGGAAATATCAAAATCTCGTAATAAAATTATATACCAGACACATTAAACCGTTAGAGGAATACTATCAGAAAAATTAAATTTTCTATCAAATTAATTTAGATTACAATGTATGTAAGTAAAAAATTTAGCAAAATATATAAGTTATATTAAAATGATTTTGTGATATATTCGCAGTACAAAATCCAATGATTTGCAAATACACAATAAAACAAAAATTGTCGAAAAGAGGTATATTTACCACATTAAAAAACTATTAAAAGTGATCACTTAATTTCAGAATATATTTTTATTTAGTATCCCTTAGAATGTCCCTTAATTAATAAAAGATGGATAATAGTTAGGTGGTTGAAAACGTTTGCAAATCACTGATTTTACGACCCAAGTAGATTACAACCCAGTTTTGTCCCAAAACACAGCGTAATCAATGGTCAAACAGATTGTTAGACAATACTGAGGAAGAGCTTCCAATCGCTGCGTTCCCTTTGTGACGCCAATTCCGAACTTATCCATCGAATAAAGAATAAGTTATATTGTGACAATTTGGTGGGATGGTTTCGCCGGCCAATCGTTTAAACACAAAGAGTGCTTAATCGTCTTTCCTGACACGGCGGTCCTTGTGTCATACAAACTCCATGCGCTGCTTGGCGGAGCGGGACCGACTCAACATCTGCCTCTCCACCAGCTTCTTAATTTCGCTGAAGATGAAAACGCTCGATGTGAGGCAGACGAGAAATAGAAGATCTGAAAAATACATACTCTATAAATAATGAAAAAAACATATATTCATTTGTGATTCAATATAACTCCTAACTCCTTATAAAACAGACACATTCACATGTGCATACATTATAAATTTGAACTTATAGCGGCATCGCAAATGTGTTTCTTTCTTTGATTGGAGTCAGACTGTAACTCTGGCGACTGGACTCCACAGCCCTGGTTAGTTATATCAAAACAATGCACAGCGATTTGGTATTCATGTGGATGTGAGACCTTGAGTGGCACTCGCAAGAAGATAACTTGTAGTTGGGTCTACAGCTTGTGCCTGAAGACTCAACATAAGGCAAATGAGTGTTGGACCTCGATTGGCTTTCAGAGCAAATTCATCTCCAAACGTTTAATCCTGCACCATAGACAGGCCACCAGCCTGGCCTTCATAACAAATGGACCGAGGAGTAACTGGGTCGGCCCCAACCACGTGACTCGGCCTCAAACAATGTTGACACACTGAGTTGCCTCCGTTTCCCAATGATTCATCCAACACCATAGTTGTCTTTGATGAAGGACTGAAGTCATTAGGTGAAACACTACAGCAAACATCCAATGTTGACAGAGTTGACAATACACCACGCTGATGATTTGTCATAACTGAAACCATCCTGTCACTGGTACCTACAGACTCAACAAGCATAGGAGAGTTTAACCTTGAAGGGCCAACCACACACTCCTGTATACTACAAGCTGGCTAACGAGAATTGGTTAACTCCAGGTTTGAATCAAAAGTCCCTGTCACGGCCGGATCATAAATGTAATAAAAACCCACATTTTTATAAAAAATGCAAAAAGATAGGTCAATTTTGAAAGGACGCCCTTAATGAGATAATTATTTTATTGTAAAACAAAATTCTTGTTTCTAGCTTACAAAAATATTAAAATATAAATGTGAAAATGGCGTCTAACCCCCTCCACCCGACTTAGTTCACATAGAAACCTCAGCTGCATTGTTTTTCATTGTTAAGGTCATAGATAAAAGGTTTCAAGTTTCTTATCTATTTGCATATACAGTAAAATCCCATTTATTTGAAGAACGTTTATTCAAAATTTGTCTCAAGTCAATGTTTTGGATCAGAATGTAGTCCCTCTGGAAGGTTTTCATACTAAATGATACTGCGAATGTCAGTGCTCGACGATCTCCTGTTCCATATTACCATAATTGTTTCCATCATGATGACAATACATTATGTTTTTGTATTATTGGACAATTTATTGTACAAATGCTAGTGCGCAGTTGAGTTTCTCAGACTTTTCTGTATTTTATAAATTATTTAATTTGTATTCATTTTAATATAGACATTTTTTTCTATTTAAGTTTAGTGTCAAGGTATTTTGAAGAATGTGTGATTGGCGTTCCTCAGATTTTCTCGTACCTTGTTAATTATTTTAATGCCATTGTTTCTTATGCATTGTCGTGATCTTCAAAATGTCTAATACATAAATAGCAACAAGTGCATGGTTTGCGTTCCTCAGACTTTTCTGAATTTCATTCAATATAAATTAAAACATTTTTATGATTTTGACTCTTGATTTATTCTCGAAAATAACACCAATGTGAAACTCGTACAAAACGCTAACAGTTGTTAAAAATTGTAATGAATACAAGAGACTGACAAAAAATATTATTCAAAACAATGTCGTTGTCAACAATATTAAACATGATGCCAGATAGAACTTTACCATTGAAAGGCGAGAAATATCACGGAGGAAAGGGAGTAAGGAAGCGGATAGTAGAGAAGATAAAGAACACGACATCACAGGCAAGTGCAAAATGCCGCCACGACCACCACAAAGCGTTTTAAAAGCGCTGGAAACTTTTGTTGCTAACTTCATTACAGTGGAGAAATGGCACGTGTTGACTTGTTGACAAGTTCGTAGATTACACCGTTATTAAAAATGTCCTAAAATTGTCCATTATAATCAGGGTTTTTTAAATAAGTTTTTTGTTTAAATTTGTGCTGTAATCATGATTATAAAGAGACTGTTTAACATTTTTTAATATGGATTAAGTGAAAACATTCCATGAAACAAAATAAAAATAACGCTAAATATTATTTACCGTAATTTTCTATTTTTATTGATTTGTGTACGTTGTATTTTAACAACATGTTAGTTATTTTAAAAAGTGTGAATATAGGTACATATAATTACTTCAAGATGTAATGAAAAAAAATTGTATGTAAAAAAAATCATTTTTAATTTTCATTATCGTAAGTACGTTATTTGAACTTTTTTCTTGATTTTCAGTCCCCTCAACTTTGAATAAATGGAATTTTACTGTGTATTATTTCTCCTATCTACAGGTCTAACTGACCATTTAATAATAAGGTTCCTCTACCCTTTACGTCCTCCTATAAGATTAAATAAATATTAAAACTGACCACTTCCAGTCAATGCCTCTGTCTGGAATACCATCTGCAACGGTGCAAAGTAGATGACCAAGAGTTGGCCGACCAAACTGAGCGTGACGGCAACCAAAAACATCTTGTTAGCAAACAATCCGATGCTGAACACGCTTTTAGTTTGTGAGCGGCATGACAGGGCGTTGAACATATCGAACAGGACGAAACATGTAAAGGTCATGGTGGTGTCACGCGGAGTTATCTTGTTGTCAGACATCTGAAACAGTTCAATTATTAATACTACATGAGAGATCAATTCAAATTTTAAAAAATATTATTCCAACATAATTATAAATGATTTTTATTTGGATAGCTTCCACTGTGAAAGTTATTATTTTAATTGTAGATTCTGAATTCATTTAGGTTGGGTTAGTTTAGATCAGGTTGCTAAGTTAGTTTGTATGTAATAACATGTTACAACTACAATCGGTTGACAACGCTGCAAACAAACCCATTTTACCAGTAGTTATATCTCCAAGATAAAAAAATACAATGTACATGTATCAATTTTTATGTGCAAATCAAACAATATACATATACACAATGTAGTTGTTCAACTTTTAAAACATTTTATTGCATGTTTGAATGATTACTTTAAATATGATATAATTTAACTTTCATCCACGTCGGTCTCTCATGACTGAGGATCGCAATCACCGTGAAGTCCCGCCCTCTTGACTATGCTCTTCCACCACAAATCTTAGGGCTGTCACCAGAGAAGTGCCTGTTGCTTTTTCCACTTGGTCGTCCAATGGGTGGGGGATCTTCCTCTTCCTATATCCTTCAACGTGGCCCACCACCACAAGCTTCTCCAAGCTATCTTTCCTTACCAAAAAATACAAATAGTTGAAAGTATGTCCTTAATGTTCAGTTCATGCAGAATGGAGACATTTGTGCATCTCACCATCCATAGTATGCCCAATGTGTCTCCAGCATCACATCTCAAAGGCATCAACCCGTCTTCTCTCCCTTGCTTTCAGGGTCCATGATTCCATACCATGTAAATATATAGCATGCACCAGAAACTGTACAAGTCTGACCTCCGTTGTCTTGGAAATGCCGCGGTCTTTCCATATTTTGTGTCAAGTTTAGACATAGAACTCATAGAAGCTTGCAGCTACAGTCGTCACTACTTATGGATCCAAGATAATCGAAAGAATATCTGAAAGATTATCTGTTCGTGAAAGCTGATTATATCTTCTACTTTCTTCTACAATGCGATAGAGTAGTGTAGCCATTTCTTGTTCTAATGTAGTGATCAAAGTTGTATTGTCCACATACCTGAGATTGAAAATCTTTCTGCTTCCAATTTTTACTCCACCATTCCATTTCGAGTGCATTTCTCACAATGTATTCTCCATATATGTTAAAAAGGTCTGGAGACAATATATGTACATCCTTGTTCGATTCCATTTTGCACTTTAAACTTTTAGAGACGGAGTAGAATTAAACTGTGGCAGTATTATCCAAATATAGATTGCGAATGGAGATGCACAAGGTATTCTAGGACTAATTTAAAATTATATACAATATTTTGTCAAATTTAAAGTGCATTAAATATCACCCATTATAAAAAAACACATGAATGACTTGAATGAAGTCTAATTCTGACCTTTACATATTACTTTTATAATAATGTTTTTATTTTACTCATTATACATTAGTAAATACAGTAAAACTCTTACTTTGTGTACCCATATTTTGTATTTTCACGTAATTCGCACTTTTTTCAAAAATTTTAGCCCCGAAAATAACATTTCATACTAATCTCTACTGATAATTCGTAAAACCTTATTATTTGTAGTTCGTATGTATTTTTTATACCCAAAGTAAATAATTTGTTCATGTAATTCGCATATTCACGTGTTTTTAAATCCAAACTCGCGGGACTACGCATTCATCATCCCTTCGTAAACGTTTGTAGCTAGCTCCACTTCCTAGCCAATCACGGCACCGTTCCTTATCGCAATAGATCGGCGCGCTTAGAGCTCGCAACTCAAGACTGCGGCCAAACTGAGTGATAGCAGATATACTAAATTCTGTAGTGCGTTTAAAAGATTTGTTGTATTTCGACAATAATTGTCGGTGCGTTGCGAATTATATATTTCTACTCGCCCTTGTAAACCCTAAAAAAATAATTTGAACAATTTTCATTGAATCTTGTAATTTATAAATGAATTGTATTCGACAGTTCTAGTGATTTTATATCTGGCTTTTTGTTTATGAAATGTTGCGATTTGTTTAATGTAATATAGAAACTGAAACCTTTCTTTACTCAACTTATTTTATAATCATTTTTTTTTCGTGTTTCGTTTTCTAAAATGGCATGAACATCTCGTAATTTGTGTAAATCCTTGACCACTTGAAAATATGGAACTTATTTTAAAAACTGACAAAAATTGATGTCAGAGATAAAGCGGGAAAACTTCAAACTTGAAAAATCGCGGCAAAATAATATGATTCAACGAAGTATGAAGATGTAAATGTTTTTCACTATTTTTCACGGGCTTTTAAATATTCCAATTTCTTGCCCAATTTTGATGGAAAAGGCGAGTTCGACCGCTAATCAAATTAATATGTCCATAATTTTGTTGCGTCAAGCACTGGTGAATCGTTTGAAGAAGCCTGTTTTTAATATTGGACTCGCCATGTTGCCACACACCTTCATTATTCAGGAGAAAATAATTATTTGATAAACATTTTGACATATAAAAAGCTGAAATAATAAAATATTTTTCAGTATAAAAATCACGATGTTGACAGCGGCAGAGCCCAAAAATGTGGAAGTATAAACTGACGATGCATTTTTTAAAATTTCTTTCTAATGTTGCTTTCAAGAAAATTGTTCTTATTATTTGTAATTCGGATGTTTTTACAAAATTCGGTCCCGTGAGTTACGAATTAATGGAGATTTACAGTACATATAGACATTTTCCTGTTACTTACAAAGAACATACCCATGTGATTTATAATTTTTCATTTTTTATATAATATTAGTAAAAGAAAAGTTAGTTTTTTAGTAAAAAAATATATTTCATTCAGTCATATAATTTCCATCATGGGTCTATTACGTGTTGCCAAAAGAGAAAATATTCCTGTTTTATTAAATTCTTGATTCCGTGTGGAAAAAATCTTCAAGGGTAATTTTAACATGGTTTACATCTCTAAGCACCTAAATTTCTCAAGAAATGTTCTAATGACCGAAATAAATGGTAGTCAGAGAGTGCACAATGTCTGGTGAGTAGGGAGAATGTAGCAGAACTTCCCAACCAAGCTCGGAATGTCTCAGTTTTCAGTTGCTCACAATAGACATATCAGAATGACCAGTTTCCCCTGGGTTTAACATCTTGTAGTGAATTATTCCTTTAATATCCCACCAAACACACGGCAATACCTTCCGTATGGTTAAATTTTGCTTAGGAGTTGGCTTGGCTTGGTAACAACCATTGTTTTTTACGTTTTCTGTTATCGTACAGGATCCATTTTCGTCTCCCGTGACAATGCGTTTTAGAAAAGGTTCAAGTGTTTACTTGTACAATTTTGTCTTCTTAGGTACGTTCGTATGGTATTCATAGACCTTTCCAATTTTTTTCATATGTTCTTGTACTGCTGACCAGAGGCACTGAAGTCTATCAGACAGTTCTTGAATCGTCAATTCTAGAATTGATTCAATTTCCTCCACTAATACTGCATCTTACAATTTAACGGACCTGCTGGAACGAGGTTCATCATCAAAACGCAAATTTCCCAATTTAAATTTTTAAACCATTGCTGATGTGCGAACATTCACATTATCATCATAAACAACGTAAATGTTTTTTGTAGCAACAGCAGCAGAATTTTTTTTATGAAACTCGTACAATATCAAACACCATAAAAAATGTTTCAATGGAATTTCTTCACCATTTGAAAAGGGTCAAAATAATAAAAAATAATGATTATTAGCTTAATGCACTAAATATTAAAAAAACTAAAAAAATATAGCATTTTTACTAAATATACAAAATTAAAAACACAAATGGTTTGCCCACCTCTCTATTGAAGACCCACAGTGTGCCTGCTATGATTATCAGGGCAGAGAGTAAGACATTGATGATAAGAGAGCGAGAGATCATATGCTGCCGAGTGTCTCTAGGTTTTTGTTTCACAACCTCGTGGTCCACTGGTTCCACACCCAAGGATTGAGCTGGTGGACCTACAATTTAATACAGCAATAACATTTCTGAATTTCTGTCTCGCCGAAACACTGAAAAAATATTAACACATAATTGAATTTTTATTTATTTTCAATTATTAATTTATTTTTTTATTAAAATAGCATTACATTGACATAATGAATTATAAACAGAAGAGTTTGAGTAAAAGCAAGGGTGATAATGTTGTATGCAGTAAAAACTAATTAATTTGAAATGCAATAAATTAAAAAAAGAATTGGAATTACGAAAAACCCGGTTAACTTAAAAATTTTAAAATCGCAACATTCAATGACATTATGAGATTGATGAAAAAAAAACACAATATGTTAAAATACTACGTTACTTTGTCGATAACACAATTATAATAAATGAGAAATTATAAACTTACGCTATTGTAGATGTAAATGGAAAGATATCAAAATTTTCAATAATTTGAATTAGGTTATATATAACCTTACTAGGAAATAAATGGGTCTAAAATGAAAATACTGATTGTGAATCATGCTAATGCATCACAATAAACTTTTGGTTAAAATTAAAGTAACCAAGTAGCTAAAGGTCCTATAAACCCACCAAAAACCTAATGGATAGAAATAAAACATCACAATATAAATTCTAGTACAGTAAAATCCCTTTTATTCGAAATTCGTCGCAAGTCGAAGTTTTGGAGCAGAATGAGATCTCTCTAAAAAGTTTTCATACTAAATTGTATTTATAAATCGAATATATCTATTTTTGGAGCCTATCAGATGAATTTGTCAATCTATTTTTCACCTAAATCGATTTTTTTTGTAAAAATGTCCATAATCTGGAAAGTACACATGCGCTATGCGATGTGCTTGTCATATGTCCGCCCCTATACCGATTCACAACGCATAAAGTTATTTTGTATTGTTTGTTTTCTCATTCATTTTCAGTATACTAAAAAAAGATGACAAATATATCTTGTGCATCTTCAATTTATAAATCTTTATCTTCCTTACCGTAATGCATTAACTTAGCTTGCATGTTTTTTTCTCTTGCTCATTTTCTTTACATTAGAAAAAGATATCAAATATTATCTTTACGCCCTTATAGGTGACGTGATTCTCCCAGTTACTAGGCGACATATGTCAGTGCTTGTCAATCTTCTATTCTGTATTATTTTACCATCATTATTTTTGTTCACGTAGCGTTTGTATATTCTGTTGTACAATCGCTAATACACAGTTGAGTTCCTCAGACTTATCCGTGTTTTATAAATTATTTAATTTGCATTCATTTGAATAGTCATTTCTTTTTATTTAAGTTTAGTTAGTAGGCATTTTGAAGAATGTGTGGTTGGCGTTTCTCAGATTTTCTCACATCTTGTTAATTATTTTATTGCCATTGCTTTATATGTAAAGACATATAAACACAGACATATTTATATGTTAGATATTTTGAAATTCGCAAATGCGTTGTTTGTGTTCCTTAGACTTTTCTGTATTTCATTCAATTTAAATTAAAACATTTTTATGATTATGACTGATAACTTTATATTCTTTAAAATGGCATCAATACGAAACTCGTATTAGACGTAAACAGTTGCTAAAAATTCGAATTAATACAAGAGATTGACAAATAATATTATATTATACAAAATTAACGGAAGAATGCGCGACCCCATTGTTGACAATATTAAATATGATGACAGATAGAACTTTAGCATTGAAAGCCGAGAAATGTCAAGGAGTGAAAAGGAGTAAGGAAGCGGAGGACTTTAGAATTAGAATGAAATTGATATTGTAAGTGGTATTGTGAGTGGTATTGCGAGTATTGAACCATTAGAATAGAGATTAAAGGGGCCCTTTTGTATTGTATTATGTACAAACCGTCCATGATGATATTGATCCAGAGAATCTGCATAGCGTTCAGTGGGTTAGGTATACCCATCAGTGTAGCCAGAGCTATGAGAGAGAGCGCCGCTATGGAGGTGGAAAGCTGGAACCGCACAAAGTTACGGATGTTGTAGAATATTCCTTTGCCTTCCTCAATAGCCGAGCTGGAAAATAAAATATTATATTTTGTGTTGTGACATATTTAGAGATGTATCATTTTAAAATGGACTATAAACAATGATTTTAACTAACTTACCGTCACACCCATTCCACACAGGGGTAAACGGAGAGGATAGAACGACAGTGGGCCGTCCTGATATGACAAGATTAGGCAAAGATAGGAGTTATGTTCAACTTTCTAGCTGGCTATTGATATTAGAGCTTCTAACAAGGTCATCCTGTTCTGGCAAAATTAGGCAAAAACAGGAGTTCTGTTGATGTTGGCAGGGAATGGGAGTACAGCTACAAATATTGGATTCATAGAACTTCTACATCGAGGTGCGGTGTAAGTGCTCGGTGAGCATTCCATCCGTCGTGTAATCCTAACCCATTTTTCTATAATAAAGGAGGGTGTGTAGCGGTAAAAAGTAAGCTACATGAAGTGTTAATAATTAAATAAAAAGGATTTACATTATTGTAGCAAAATCATCATCAACGAGAATCATGTCCGCTGCTTCTTTACATACGTCTGTTCCATTTTTTCCCATGGCGATGCCAATATCTGCCTTCTTTAGTGCCACACCATCGTTAACTCCATCGCCTAATATAATAAAACAGGTTTTTATCAATACTTATATTTGATTAAAATCTTGTTTAAATGAAGTCATCAATAATAATAATGTAAAAATTATATTTAATACGACAATCCATTACTAACCTGTCATAGCGACAATATTTCCCCGCCTTTGAAGTGCTTTTACGATGGCCAATTTGTGCTTGGGTGTCACTCTGTAGAACACGCTCACCTGAAACATTGGACAGTTCTCAACTCAATAAGAGCAACAAGACTTATAACTCCATAAAAAGTTCTATATTCTCACTATCTTCCTAAAAATAATATTACATATTGAAATTGAATATATTATTGCACTTTTTTAAAGTGCTGAAAAGTACATTAAAAAGGTTTATCAGTAAGGGTTAATAGCAGTGGCGTGCAGTAGGCACAAACATAGGTTATGCTGTTACTGACGATGCTAATTAAGTATGCAATAGGTATACTAAATATCAAAAAAAATGAAATTCAAATTTTGAGAACAATTTAAATATAGAATATAATTGTGAATTTATTATTTTTAAAAAGGCAAGTTCTTTTACTGCTCCGTACAGTACTCTGCTATCGATTTCACATAAAAAATCTATGATTTCTCCTTCGAACAACGAATTAAAAATATTTCATTAACACTGCTCAAAAACATATAGTTAAACAACTAGCTTTACAAATTACCATAGCCGAAACAGAAATAAATTAATTGCAATATTTCAATTAATATTGGTAATATAACTAACTTAAAAATCCCAAAAAATGAAAAACTCGCTCGTTTGACAGATAATAAATTGACGAACACATAGTCTGTTAAGCAAATCAAATATGAAGATGTCATTGCACATAGTTTTCAGGAAGGATTAATCCCTTTCGAAGACAACAGATTAAGCACAAATTGTTTGAAAAATGCAGAAAATTGGCAGACGTAAAGATGCCAATAAAACATAGATTCAGTAAGAAAATATTTTGTTCAGTATGATTCTTATGCAGATTTAACAAACAAATTAGACACATACCAATGCAAACGTACTAGCAAATTGCCTACCAGCATTGCCATGAAGTTGTACACAAATGATTTGCAATTTTTCTAAATAACTGCTAATCCGGCTAAAATTTTAGTCTTTTCATAAGATAAGAATCATTTAATATATATACATATTATATTTCTAAGAATCTTTAGTAATGCACAGCTTTTTTGCTTGTATGCAGTGCATGCCCCCGGTAAATAGAGTTGCGTTTGATATTTTTATTCTCAAACTGGAAACCATTGTAAGCACACATCAAACAAATTTTAAAAAAACATCATTCGTATGGGATTTTTTCAGGCTAAAAAATATTTGGTGGGAAAACATTTAAAAGTAATATTAAGCAGGTTTCACAGTATTAACATGCCTTGTAAATCAATTTCAATAACAATTTATTAAATCAAGCTCTGATGTATGACAACAAACTTCAGTGATAATTATATTTCAGAAAAAGGTAAAAACAGACTTACGGCATTAATAATGTTCTCCAATTGTTCATCATTCATTGCGTCCATTTGATCTCCCGATAATGTCTGCAGGTGAACTGTATCTAGGCCAATCATTTGGGCTGAAAATATGGTGTTGATAATTGAGTTAATGAGATACATCATTCAATAACATTATGGCTTAACTGGTAACTAAGGTATATGCTCAGATTTTTACAAAAGGCATGTTTTCCATTGTTTGATTTTTACAAAAGGTTTATTTAAAAAAAAAATTAAAATCAGTTGGATTATATGTTTAAAATTTATTACACTTTTGTTTCAACGTTTTTAGAAAAGTGGTTTATTACTCTGGTGTGGCGTTTAAATAGATTCGGTTTCATGAATCGTGCAAGGACAAAATTAATTTATTCAAGGAATTGTGTGAAATTAGTACACAAGATGGCGAGTACAAGTGCCACAAATGTGGGTATTTGTAACTTTGAGTTAGGTTAGATTAGTTAGTACAGCGCCCTTGAGGTGAGTTTTTACAAAAATGGCACTATACAAATTAGACAATATTAATGCCCAGAAAAAATGTTTTTTTGCAAAAATATAAAGCGCAATAACTTTCTAACTATTCGCGATCTAAGGGTAATTCTTTGCTTTTGGAATTAGGGCACTCGATTCTATCAAAAAACACACATTTTACAAAAATTCAAGAAAATACCATGTTATGACTTTTAAGTGCATATGCGACCCAATCAATTTTTAAAACCACAGCACTCAACTTTACCGAAAAACATGACTTTTGCAAAATTCCGTATTTGCCAATTATGCCAAAATTATTACACCATTAATACAACTATGTCAAATGCTGTCATCTACCTCGCTGCGCCTAAACTAGATCTTCTTGACTAAATTAGTGTGGCGCCATATATGGATTAAAGACCCGCCCACCCATGGCACCAAAGTTATCACCGGGAGGGGCGCACCGGACCTAAATTCAGGGTCAGAGACCTACTGGGCGTATCCAACCTGACATTTTTGGGCACTTCAAGGATATGCAAGACCATGCATTCCATGAGTGACTGAACATAGCCCATCCATGGCCCCTACCCCACTTTTCACCAAAAGCTCACCCAGAATGGGTTTACGAGTAGCATCGGTGGCACGCGTCCATCGATTACTGTCTTACTATCTGCAACAGTTTATTAAGCGGAAGGGTACCCCACCCCACCTTTTCCACCCCTAGTGTGCAGAACTATTCTTATCATCCAGTCCTGTCTCAGTGACGTCCCTGTCTTTGGCACAAGGTAGTCATTTTATACTCGGTCCGGCATCGAGCCACCCCTTTCCAGCTATCTTGTGACAGTAGCGGAGTTTGCCTGACAGGTTTCACCAGGTTGACTCCCATCGCCAACGGCCGTACAAATTAATTGTATTAATTGGGTTACATTTACTCCTGCTGTTGATTTGATATCTTTCTTCATCTCTGATAAGATGCCACATCTCAACTTCAACAAAACAATGGTTTATTTTTTTTTTTTGTGCATAACTTTAGAAACTGTCTTTTTTAAGATACCAAAAAAATTAAATAAAATCAGTATAAAATAAATTACCTGTTATTTATTATTTACTATTATTTTTCGATGATATATCTCCACAATAGCTTAGGATCCTGATTCGATTGTGAACATGGCTGGTAGGTTAAGAAAAGCACTAAATTGACAATATACGCAATATATACTGACCAACAGCGACAGCGGTCTCCTGCGCGTCACCGGTGACCATCTTGACCAGGACTCCAGACTGCCGGAGCAACGCCAGAGCGGGCCTGACGCTGGGTCGAGGTGGGTCACACACGCCCACCAATCCCAGGTACACCAGCTGTTGCAGACTGCTCCCGCGGGCAATGCCGATCACTCGCAGGCCTGGGTGCAAACGTCACTATTAGTATATACTGTAGAAGTATACAGACATCTGTCTGGAGGAGTGTTCAAATACTAGCGTTATCACCTTTCCTTCCTACAGAATAGGCCTCGGCCATGAACTCATTTTCTTTCTGCTTGGTCAGCACCACAAATTGCCCTTCGGGGGTCACATATCGGCTGCATTGCGGAAGCACCTTCTCTACAGCCCCTTTCACAAAGAAAACTTCCTTGTTGGCATCTTCACCGTACTTCGGACTGCACCTCACGGTCATCATTTTTGACTCAGAACTGAAAATATACACAAAATATATTTTAGAAAAAAGACAAAACTTTTCCAAAAGCTTAAAGCAATTATAGAATACACTAAAAAATGCCACTATTACCACACAGACTTCTCGTTTCCGCTAATTACTAATTTTTGTGAACACCATTTACAATGTAAACAAAATTATTTAAATACCTCACAAATGTTAATTTTTAATGCCATGTAGTAATATGTAGTAAATGATTAATATGTATATATTATTTCACAACTGCGGATACAAAAACTGCAGACAACAATGAATTATATTATTGTATTAAAAAAATATGGCAGTTAGGTATAATTAAATCAATATTAGATACAATTAGTGATCAATAAGGATTCTATTTTCTGTCAAATTTCTACAAAATAAATTCTTATCTTGATAATTAATATAATAATAATAAATGTGTTTATTCCAGCATAATCAGGTTTTTTTTAATATTATATAGATAATACATTTTATAGAATACATTTAAGTAACAAAATAATATTTATGTTATAAAAAGAAAAGCACAAAAATATAAATATATAAAAAGTTCACACATAAATATAAATACATACTACATTTCAGTCACGGCCATTATTTTCTATAATCTTAACTTAATAATGTAACTTTGTATTTAACTACTGAGTTTAATTATTTAACTGTTTCAGAACAATTCCACCAAACCATACTTTATATTCATTATTAAAATGTCTTACCACAAAGTTTATTACTTCAATGGTCAAATCAATGGTCCAAATATAAAATAATAATTTCATAATAAAATCAACTGATCAACAATTACCTGAAGGGATACTCCTGCAGGCGCACATACTGATCCCGGGCGGCATATATGCCGTTCTTCATGGCTGCAGCCAATAGGGCGCCCTCTGTGGGTTGGCCCAGAAGAGTCTCCCCGCTGATCATGGCGTTGTTACACACAGCCCCGGCCTACAAACAAGAGACCAATTACAAAATTGCCAGTACCAGACACCTTTTGATGAATTTATAATCTTTATAGAATGAGTTTATGACACACTGGCGAAGAATCATAGATAAGATGATTCGGACTGCGAGTCTTGCAGATAACACAGACATGGGCACTGACCTCGAGTAAACTAAATACAGACATTTTAGCCAAGTCTGGGTTGTCGCATTTGTGAAGCATGATCTCGCCGTGGTCATTGTATCCCGCTCCGGTCACATCCGCATAATATCCTTCCGATGTGGACAGACAGGTGACAGTCATCTCATTCTTGGTCAAGGTACCTGGAATAGCACATGTATTAAGGCTTCCTTTTCAAAAATAATTCATATTTCCGCGTTTTATCAAAAATATGGGTTTTTATTATTAATTTATATCTGAAGTTATACACCAGATTTCACTTTTTTTAAACTATTACTTAGATAGGACCTTTATACTTATGTAAAACTAATAAATTGAATGTTATTTTCCATAATAAAAAAATACAGGCATTATAAAAAAGACCGCGACCATTACATTTATTTTCAGTGTGCTACAAAATTGCCATAATATAGAAAATTCTTGCATATACGAAATATATTTTCCTATAATCTTGAAGCCAAGATTATGGAGACAACTCTGCATTGAACCAAATTAGTAAAATGTTAAAAATGAATAGAATTATAAACCATTAAATTCGTAGTACATATGATCAATTTACGACGTTTTTAAAACACTTTGTGTTTGTGAAAACAAATTATTTTAAATAATATATTATATTTACTTACATGCTTTAAGGATTCAGCTACTATTTAAAATCAAGTTTTATATCAAAAACACATCATTTCTTACTAAATAATATTTATATCGATCCTATTATTGTGTTATTTATTGTTTTTTTAATTGAAAATCGCCGATTAAAATATTAAAAATAAATTGCGGAAAATATAAAAAACCTGATCAGAAATGCACCAGGGCCAAACAGTTATCAAAGACATGTGAAGTACGGAAAAACAAAAAGCAGACTGCGACAGATTAACATCTGTTGCACTATGATCGAGCAATATATACACAAATTTTAAACTCTACAGAGATTAACATTTGAAGATGATTTTGTATAATTCACCTTTAAAATAAAATACAGTAAAACTGTGTTAATTCGTTACTCACGGGACCAAAATTTTAAAAAATGCGAATAATGTGAACAAAGTTTTTTGAAGGCGACATTAGAAAGTTTTTTTTAAATGTGTTAATTTACTGCATCCACGTTTTTGTGCGCGCTGCCGCTGTTAGACTACATTATTTCAGCTTCTTCTGTGTTGAAATGTTTATCAAATAATGAATTTCTCCTGAATATGAAAGGTACGTGACGAAGCGACGATTCACCGCTTGACCAGTCACTTGGCGCAACAAAATCACACACATTAATTTGATTGGCGATCCGAACTACTCGCCTTTTCCATCAGAATTGAAATATTTAAAATGAGCGTGAAAAGTAATTTAAAACTTTTAAATCTACATATCTCTTGATGTCTGAAGCTTATTATTTTCCTGTGATTTTGTGAACCCAGAAAGGTATTCGGGATTTGAATTTTTCTGCCAATTTTATCTTTGATATTAATTTTTTGTCAGTTTTCAAAATAAGCTCCATTTTTCCAAATGGTTAAGGATTTACACGAATTACAAGGTGTTGTTGCCATATTAGAGAATGTGAAAAAAAATATGAATAAAATATGTCAATGTATTTAAATATGAAAGATTTAGTTTCTTTAGTACCTACACATACAAATTGCAATGTTTCATAAACATAAAAACCAGATTAAGTGATTCAATGAAAATGTTATTTTAATAACAAATTTTATAAAATGCACTATGAAATTTAATATATATATGGCAAAACTCAGTTCGGCACCGATTCTGCCAACACGCCGTTGTCGTGATTGACTGGTAGGCAGGGCTAGCTGCAGATGTTTACAAAGGGATGAAGGTCAAATGCGTAGTCGCGCAAGTTAAGGGATTTAAAAACACTTTTGCAAATATGCGAATTATGTGAAAAAATTATTTACTTTGGGTATCAAAAACGCATCCGAACTGCGAATAATCAGATTTTACAAATTATCAGTATAAATTAATATGAAATGTTATTTTCAGAGCAAAACTTTTTGAAAAAAGTGTGAATTCCATGAAAATACGTAATATAGATTTACGAATTAACAGAGGTTTACTGTAGTTAAGGAATAACAATGATGGTACCAGTTTTATCACTGCATATAACATTCACGCATCCAAGAGTCTCCACAGTAGGTAACTTCTTCACAATGGCCTTCCTCTTGGCCATCCTCATGACGCCCAAGGCCAGAGTCACGGTCACTACGATGGGGAGACCTAAAGGTAAAAAAGCAATTAGTTCAAATATCTTATCCTGCGCGTACATTATATTAAGTATTATCTAGTGACAATATTAAAATGTGAAATTCTGTACTTGCTGCTTAACGTTGGAGAACAGTTGGGAAATTTATTTTAATTTATTTACAACACTGATTTTTGAGTTTGAAGTATCAAGGCTAAATAAATATGGCTCTATGGCAATGTGCAAATGTAATAATGATTTCATTACACATAAAGTAAGCATCAAGATGTCACTGTTGAGGGAGGATAAAGTGCGCACATTTCTCTTCATGTATGAACTTTGGTTAATTTTGCATTTGATTACTCATAACCTCAAACTATGAAAAAAACCTTGAATATCCAATATGATGTGGGATCTAATCCAGCAATGGAAAGAACTGAAACTGAACACTTTCAAACATTATCATTGTGACAGAAACCAGTTAATTTACAGTGTCTGCATAGAAATTGAAGCCAACGAACACAAAAATGAATCTTCAATACTTTTCGGCTTGAAAGGGAACTTTTACAAATTTATACCAAAAACTACAATAATAGAAAACGAACAAGGCCGTCAAATCATCAATAAATGCTATGAGTTTCGTACGCTTTTGATAGCATGAAACGGCAGAATATGTGAAGTTTATTAGAAAAGGGCATTGTACAACTAAACAATAATATTCTGTCCAAAAGGTATCAAGTGCATCCCGTCTCCTAGGCAGAATATATTATGCTACATTCCAAATAGTGATGGTAAACCGTTACGTGACTGTGATTGTGTCGGTGATTTAACAATGATTGGTAACTAAGATTTAACTGTCAGAGGCTCACTTTCCAGTGCAGCGGTCATTGCTTGAAGAATTACGTTAATCGGTTATCAATCATTATTTCAATCAAACACAATCACAGTCACAATAACAATTAAAATAATGGTTTAAATAACGATTTTGCCATCACCGGTTCCAAATATTTATATATCTGTTTTGATTCCCGCACATATCCAAACATTTAAGAATTGCATTATTTTACAAAATAAATCTGTCACCTTCCGGAATAGCAGCCACTGCCAAGCTGACGCCGATAGTAAACATCTCATTGAGAGGTTTTCCTTGCAACCAGCCCAGCACCATGATGGCCCCGATGATGCAAAACGAGTACAGTGACAGCTGGGCACCCAAGGTATCCATGGAGCGCTGGAGCGGGGTCTTGGGCGCCTCTTCTGCCTGCATCATGCGGAACACCTCCCCAAACTCGGAGCGTTCGCCAGTGCTCACAACGATACCCTGATTTACAATAAAAAATATTTTAATAACATCCTGCCCTCATTCAAGTGATTTAATTAGCAGATCTGACTATTTCATCTATGTAATTATTTTTAAATTTCTATAAAGGAGTTTAGTTAAAGCTGCAAGGTCAACAAAATCTGTTCATAACCACACTACTGCCTGAAAAATGATTAAAATGACATTCTACAATGCAATACAATATAATGAAATAATTAACAAATACCCCAAATGGTTTATTTTCTATATCCTTTTGCTCTGCGATCTGTTTCCCTGGAACCTAACCCTTCTATAGACCAGTTCGCAACTCGCACAAAATGTAATGACAATTATCATTTGTAAAGAAAAACTTTTATGAAATATTTTATTTTCATAACTACTAACCTTTCCATTGCCACAACGTACGAGTGTACCCATGAATGCTATATTCTTTTTACTGCTAGCGTGGCCTCCGTTGGTTTGAGACTTGAACATGGGCCCCGTGGACTTTTGCGACGGCTCGGTCTCGCCCGTGAAAGACGATTCGTCTACTGCGAGGTCGATGGTGTCAAACAGGCGGATATCAGCAGGGACACGATCGCCGATGTTCAAATAGACAATATCGCCCGGGACGAGGTTCCTGGCCAGAAATGACTCCAGCTTACCGTCTCTCAAGCTGGGAGAAAAAATAATCGTAGGAACTAATTATGAAAAATTTGCACTTCGTCAACAAGATATAAGGATAGCGAAATTTCTTATGGGTCAATTGTTTTTTTTTAGTCTATTTTTGTCATAGCCGACATTTTAAGCCACGTTTCGACATCTGGGTTGATGTGATGAAAGACTCATGACAAAAAAGTAGAGGTGGACTCCGAAACGTTGGCTTTTTTACTGTTTTCGAAATCTCTACCAAAACAGTGACGAATTGTGAACCCCTGGAGCCTTAACTATCAAGTCTAGAGTGATTTTGACATTAATAAGAGGGTGAACAAACATAAAAGAGAATGCAAACTCAGTCATCTGGCATTTTCCACTCGGTTCTCTCATTAAGGTTGTGGCTTAATACTTCATTTTTCAACACAACCCTGATAACAGCCACTGAAATGTAGTACAAAATATCTGCTATGACAAAAACCGATAAAGTAGCTCTATCCTCATCTTTTGTGTGTGAAAACCTACAATTGAGCATGATAGGAATAATTGATCAAACCCCACAACTGGCAGTGCCTAACATAATTTTTACAATAAATATCAAATGAATAGTTTATAATTGATTGGATTGAATAATAATTAATATAATTGAATTTGTTGTTAAATTTATGAGTGTTTATAGAATATTGCTGTATAACAATAAACCATTATTTAACAGACAAAATATTTCATTTAAACAATGCACAAGTTTCAAGTAGAAATAGATGTCAGATTCGAAACTGGTTTTTACTCATTACCAAAATTGAGTGCAGGGTGAGTGGTTAGGCAAATGATTGGATTGAATATTAAGTCAAGGAGAGATAAAACAAAACCAATTACAGCAAACTCGGTAAAACCATTTCAAACAAAACCGGATTAAAGGAAAACTGTTTAATGTATTCATTGTCTGCCAGAGTTTTCTCAAACATTGATATGCACGTAATCTATTGAACACTTTGCTTAAATTACATTTTAACATTTGTGTGATTGCCGGTAAAGAGTTTATATTTGTCGTGCCATCAAAATAAAATATAAATGATACACAAAGAGTGAAAGCAGGATGTGGAAATGTGCGGGAAGACTAGAATTATAAAAGAAAATAAAATATAAAGAATGAATGTAAAGCTAAAGTGAGAGTAATAGGTAGAATAAGGAATAATGTACGAAGTGAGCGTAGTAGACAGAATAAAGAATAATTTATTTGAGGTTGTGTAGCGTATAACCGATTAAAGGATAGTCAGAAAAATCTATTAATGCGAGTAGTGCAAGAAGTCAGGGATAACCGTGCAACAATACAACCTACAAATGTTTGCTAATAAAAAAAACTGGTTATCTTTATTAATCGCGTAAAAACATATGTAATAATATTCATAATTTTTTTTGGCCATTTGATATTTTCAGTCTTTGTGTTTTGTCCTAAAATAAGATTCTTTGAAATTCTGTATCCTTTTAGACCTTAATAAATAAGTATTTTTACAAAAAAACAACACGTACTTAGAATTTATATTTTTTATTATTAATGTTGAGAATTTGTGGCAGGAAACGACCAAGTGCAGATTCGCAATGATTAGAATCTATATCCAGAGTCCTCTTTGTCCTCGTTGAGTGTTATCATCGGGAACAGAAACATTGTCATTGACCGGGTCTCATGTGAGTTCTCTTACAAATAAATTATAGGAAATCTTCATGGATTGAGGGTTTTACAAACATTATAAGAATTAGAGAATTCATAGTTTATAACTTTACAAAAAAAAAGTTCTACAAATACACTTTTAACACAAATTATCTAAGAGTCGAAATCATTTTCACTATTTCATTATTCACTTTCTTTATTCGCATATGGAGTATTCCTCATCCACTCAAATCAAACCATAGACAATATTTATCACTAAAATTTAATGTCATACCTATCTTTGCATAATATTTCTAACTGCAGAAACATACCAAAACACATTGTTAACTCGACAATAGTAACAAGAGATTATCTGGCACTGTAGCTCTGTACAAAATTTTTTTTAAAGTCTCATCTTGTGCGTTTGACTTGCAACCTGACTTGATGCAGATCTAGGGGAGCAATGTTGGTTACAATGGTGTGAAAAAAAAATAAAAAAATATATATATATATATGTTACTTTACAACAAATGTTTTCAATAATAATTATTTGCCGTAAGTAGTTTATGTTTAAAAGAAAAAGTGTTTTCTATTAAGCGCACCGAAAGTATTTTATAATAATATACACGTGTTAAAAATGTAATTTTATATTTAAAAATAACAAATATAATATTGTTTTACAAACTAATTACTACATATTTCATGGTTAATTAAACATAGAAAATTATAACCATAACACCAGTAATTAAAAAGTGTTCAGTTATAAATACACCTATTACTGAGTAGAAAGATTATTATTATTAACTATAAGCTATTCTCCCTTTCTGCCAACCTGATCCTTAAACTGAGCATGCCGATTAAAATGGATCCGGCTGCCTAATTTATTAGATAAACTTCAGATACTGTGGATATCGATTTTTAAATATACATTTTTGTTAACCACTAACCCATAACATTTTTATTAACCGTTAACCCATAACATTTTAGTTGTAATTAAGGAGAAACCGTAAAAAGGGTCACATAAATTGAGGGATAGGTGTATGAATTTATTATAAACACATAATCGGGGCTATTGTGATATGACGCTTGATGTAATAATAAATTTAATTAAATGATTGGAAAAATATTTATATACCACCGGGAATCTGGAACTTTTCTTCTCCAGGGAAATGCAATACCATTTCACCACATTAACCATTTAAATTTCTGACAAATTTGAAACATATTATGTAGTCTTTATAAACAATACATATATTATTCCATTTTTATTTTAAAAGCAATCAAATTAATTTTGCAATGAATCCCAAAAACGTTAAGCAATTCCAGTAGTAACCAAATATTTTTTCGATAGATAAATTTTTCTGTAAATCTTTCTAATTTATTTATTTTGTTTGTTTTAATATCACAGAATTATGTTCTGAAATTGCAACATTACAATAAAAATGTGTTTTCATTAAAATATATAAATAAAATTATTGATTGAGTGAGTTTTATTGATACGGTAAAGTTGAGATAGAAAGATTATAAAAATAAGATAGTACAGTTTGCACCTACATATGTATTTAGTATGTAACTACATACTAGTAATGTATGAAATGTTATCTCTCACCAATGACATGCCGGCGGCACTAGTTTAGTCAGTTCTTCCAGTGACTTCTCAGACCTGTACTCCTGCACAAACGCAACAGTTACCACTATGATGATAGCAACCGTGATGCTGACAGCGTCATCGTACTGCCGCATACACACACTGACAAATGCCGAACCTGAAACCATCATATATATAAGTTATAAGAGCATATTATTTATATAAGAGCAATCAATTATGATTATAGAACCTTAATAAATAAGAATGTGACTATAGCATCTTAATAAAACTTTGTTTATGCAGTTGGAAATTTTATATATTTATGTACAAACAAATAAAATAATACTTAGAAAATGTAAGAATACATTTAGAATAAAATAAAATAGAAGAAAGTATGTAATGCTTTTGGCTTTTTGATGAAAGCGATGATTCGTCATATTTATTTATTTCCATCAACGCCCTTGTGGGCTTTTACATAAGAATAAAAATTTATTTAATTTAAATATAACAGTATTTAAATAATCAAATTATATGACAACCTGCATGACAGATTAAATTTCTTAAAAAATACATTACACAATGAAGCTTTGACTTATTTCAAAATCTCATGTAAAAAAATTAATAATAATTATTAATTTTCTATACAAATTAAATGTATCAATTAAAAAGATATACTGATAAAATAAATTTATCGAAAAAATATTTTGTTGCCACCGGAATTCGAACCAGGAACTCTTCCTATCCGGGGAAGTGCGCTGACCATTACAAGTTAATGACAAATTTTTCAAACTTATATTTTTCACTTTCAAATTGATACATGATTATTTCAATGATTCTATAAATATAATAACAGAATATATGTCAGTAAGGACTGCCCTAAAGTACCAATCCCAGGTCTGTATAAATTAAAAATAAGATGATATTTCCGTAACATTTCCTGTTCTTAATTCATTGTACAATCTGGATCCACTAAAAGTGTGTATCGGTAGGCTAGACAGCTGTATTTAAATTTGTCCAATTATGATTTACACATGTGGTGAACATTTATAAGTGGTTTGTTGATTGCATACTTATTGATACACTTAATGAGGATGCGTGTTCTGTCATCACAAAAACTGTGAATGTTCAGAGACAAATAAAATTATAATAAAGAATACAAAAACAAATAAAATGTTAAATCCAATAAAATGTGAAATCTTTCATTTTTAAGAGCAACTTTATCCATTATTCTAAAATGTCTATGTCATCTAAATGTAGGACAGGGAGACATAATTTTGTAAAGGGACATTTTTCAGGTTTCTATTCCGTGTACATCCATCTAACTCCAACATTGTATGTCAAATATTTACAGAAACCCAAAGAAAGAAGATCATAGAGAACAGTCGGGTAGGGTAGTATTAGTACGATTTTAAAGAGCCACTTGACAAAAATTCTAAATAACTAATTACATGTAAAAAAAAATATTCTAGAAGAAAAAACAGAAGACAATCGTGTGTAACAATATTTAGACATTGTGGGCAATTATCGTAAACGAGGCTGATAGGATGTGCGTGTTCATTAAATCAATTGGCTATACATACAGTCACTTCCTATGTTTAAACAGATGAGTGTGCCGGCAAACACTTGATGATACATGATTATTGCTATTCTCTATCTCTTGTGTAAAAGAAATCTTTTAGCATTGTCATTTTTATGTTAAATATACATTTTACAATATTACAGTTGAAGGACATGATCATAATTAGTTTTAAATTTACCATATACCTCATCTTCACTTGAATATTTGAAAACATCATAAAAAACGTTAAAAAAAAAAAAATACTACTGGTTTTTTTTTTGATGCAGTAAAAATTATAAAAAAACTGCTTCCCATGGCTCCGCTTTTTATTAAGCTAGACTGCCAATCAATAAGATATTCCGACAAATATAAAAACGATTATTAAAATTGTGAATTAATAATAAAATTATTATTATATATAAAAAGGATTATAAATTACCAAGTCATTAAAATTATAACAATAATTATAGTGATTTTCTATTATTATTGGAAATTCAAACACCTCCAGTTATATTATGAAATAAACGTGAAGCATGATTCTGAAGTAAAATATTAATGTTTTTCAATGTCAATGATAAAAAAGAGTCATGCAATAGTAACAAAAAAATGGATAAAAAAAATCCAAGGATTTACTACTTACCAATGGCAAAAAATGGTAATAAACAAGAAATCGTGATCACAATGACACATCAAATCTTAAGCTTCGATTCAAGGTTCGAAGCGCAGAGTTCAGGTAATGAATGAGTTTTAATTTTGCCTAATGCAGGAGCTAGTTTTGAATATGTAAATACTGCCCAGTGAATATTTAAAGAATGTACAATAATTACACCTTTAGATAACATCACTTAATATTCAATTATTTATTAGACCACTGAATGTATTGCAGGTACTTTTTTATTCTCCATTAAGAATTGGTAAAATTTGATTTGGTTCAACACATTTAAAATTATCTTTATATTAAAAAACGATGTATTGTTATGTGATTTTGGATTGAAGTGAATATGAAGTTATTGAGGGAGTTCATTCTCGATATTCTCCAAATTCCAATAGTGATTTATTTAAAATGTTATCCATTATAATGGGTTTTGAATTCATATGATCAAGAAATACTAATTTTTCTAATAAATATTATTCTAATTCTATTTTTTTTTTGAAGCTTACGAGTATGGGTTGTTCCTGATAACAACTAGATTAAGGATATTCCATTGTTTATAAGCAATTATAATACATTATACAATTTAATACTGGGTGGATTGAAAATCAGAGTTATTTTCGCAATCATACATTATCATAAACAATTTGTATTGTATGGTAATCAATCAATTTATCAGTTTTATATGGGAGAAACTACGCTTCAAATTTATTCTTGCAGAAAAAAAAATGATTTCAGATATAAATTTCTCTATCAATGTTTGTATTAAAAGGGTTATTATATTCCATGTGGTGCATTTAATGGTTCACTTTACCACTGTAAAGTGTGACTCAGCTCAGTAACATTTCGAGAAAAGCTAAACATTACGGCCCAGGTTCTACCTGATCACTTACAATCCAAATAAAATTATTTTCTGTTTTCAATTCTAATCATAATAGATAAAACAAAAACTCTGTTGCAAAACCACAAGCAGATATATTACTATTACTAGTTTCTCTCAAAATGTTATAATCTTGAATGAAATAGCCCAGAAAGTAAAATGTATCTAATTTACGAAATAAAAAATTATTTCGTAAATTGGATAAATTATCACTGAAATTACACCTCAGTCTTACATTCTTTTCATTCTCCTTACTCCTTCAGTAGTCATAAATTCTTCGTCTTCTTACTTCTTATTCACATATGCGCATGACTAAATCACGAAAATGAACATTTCTTCATTTTGATGTCTCTATAATCATCTTTTTATTTACTTTTATTTTTTTCCCTCTCATACATTTTCACTATATCATACAGTTTTATCACTCTTCCACTGCATTCAGGGTTCTTTCTTGCCAATTGCCCCCTTTTCACATCTTTCTAATACAAAAATCTGCAAGGTATATAAAACTACCTGTGGAAAAACCGTGCTCAAAAAACCTATTTCATGGATAATGAAATGGCAAATTAACCATTCCTGATACCAACAACTATTCATTATAAATGTTTATAAATAAAAATTGGAAGGAATTGTTGGTTTAGGTTTATGTACAAACATTGAGTAAACAACATAGAAGTAATCTTAATATACAACATAATATTTTTGAAGTCGTAATTCCGGCTTCATCAAATATCACATTTTTGCTACAACTTTTATGCATTTAATAAAGATTAAAGGAAAGCTTCAGGAAAATGTGTAAATTTTCAAAAACTCATTTAATAAACATTATATTTTGTTACAGAATGCACACTGGATAGTGCATCAGGGCAGTCTACATGGATCCATAGATTAATAAGACTGTCTCAACGATACCTCGTGTGCATTATTTCAATGTGACATTTGTTCTTTTCAGAAAATGACTCATGATAGATCAGAAACCAGAATACCTATGCGGCACTATATACAGATATGTTTGCAGAGGTTGAATTATAAAGTAATACCCAGTAATATTATTCTTTGAATAGCAATTGTGAAAAATACATATTTAATTGGTAATAGTGAAATTATATTTTTTTAATGTTTTATTATCACAATTTTATCTACACAATATTTTAAAAAAAACACAATCTTGGTAATCTTAGTATAAATTTGTTTTATCAGAAAATCTTTTCATTATACTGGCACATGTGCATAAATTGTGTGCGTAATAAAAAACCATATTGAAATTAGTGTTTAAATTGTCAAAAATTATTGATTCCCACAAAAAAGTTATTAGCACAATTTTTAAAATGGTCTTATGATGTGATTAATGAAAAATACACAGAAGTCAGACCTTCAGAATTGGGAAATAACAAGAATAGAATATAGCACAAGGCTAGGTAACCGAATAAGTGGACGCATCCAAAAACATTTAGAATCATGGCTGCTTTTTTTCTCATTGCACAGATGTGTTTTCAAATACAGCGGAACCTCGGTACTCAAATGTCTCTCATCCCGAACAATTCAGTTCTCCAACAAATTGTTTGAGAAAAAAGTGTTTCCAACAACCAACCGCTGCTTGTTGGAACCTGCATGATGCGAGATGTGTCCAGAGAAAAATGAAAGGGTAGGAGGATGTTTCTTCAGAGGGAGGAAGGGATGATGTTCGGTTTTCATCAAGGAGATGGGGGAGTTACAAAGTTTTGTGAAAAAATTTCACCGTGACAAAGCAGCAGCATAAACATTTTCAATAACAATGCCAAGTCTCACTTAAGGCGATTGGATTGATCAGAAATATAAGCGAAATTCAGCAGTGACTAAATCTTTTTCTCACAGCTTCTCTCGCAATTTACATCATATTTTTCTATGGAAATATACCAAATTAAAATTTATTCATTAAGTTTCATACATAACTAAATTATTTATTCAATAAATTACTAAACCTAGTCTTAAAATTGAAAAAAATTGTTCCGCTTTGTACGGTTAGCTGCACAAATGTATGAAATGATATTTTTTCAATAATATTATATAAAAAACTATTTATTACTTTTAATAATTATAAAATATTTTCAAATTGGTTAAAAAGTTTTCTTATCATTAAAATTTAAAAAGGCTGTTTTAAAAAAATAATGTGTTTTTTTATGTCTTTTTCAATACGGACACCTTTTTAACATTAACAAATTAAAAGATTGAATACTATTCTTTAAAAATGAATAAAAAAAAATTAAAATTAAATTATTTTGTTGTAATTGATGTGATGAGCTGAACTGAAAAGACGTATAGTCACATGGCCAACTATTCTCTAATTATACACTTTTTAATATTTAATGAATGTCTGCCCATCCAATGCAGTGCACTTTTAAGTAAACTAATAAATGTATGTATGTTTGCTGTTTAGGATGCATATTTTTTATTTTATTCTATACTAACGGTCCCAACAAAAGTTGCAAATACAGTATATGCTCAGATTCTTGCAAAAGGATTGTTTCTGGTGAAGTTGAGAGTGCCCTGATTACAAAAATGAAAAAATAAATTATCGAGTCGCAAACCTTTTGAAAGTTACAAATTTTCAGTACAGTGTCGTCAGCACTGCGGAAAGTAATGGAACTAGTGTTCCCCGCACCCGTTAGAGCGATCCCCTCACCCCGCCAAAAAGTTACGTAAAATCCGCCCTAAAAAATTGAATACAAACCTCATCAGACAGGTTTTTAATCAGACAGATAAGAGAAAAAAACCCCAGAAGACATTATATGCATTCTAAACATGACTCCTATTCCAAACAATAACATCTCTCATCTCTACCTTCTACTTAAGCCATTAGGCCTCATTGTGTTTCCGCACTTGTATTTTTGGATGTCTGGAATGGATTAATCTAATCTACATTATGTACTTCTTATTCATTCAAACGGCCTTCTGTAAGTTCCACTGTAGTAATAATAATTAGAATTTCAACATCTCAATATTCATTGCAACATTGACCTCGTCACAAAACCTTTCGCAAGTCAACTCAAGTCCAAGAAGCTAATATAGTATATCTACTTAATACATATCAATTTTTCACTCTTGTTGAATTAAAAATATGCAAATTAAGCTGTCATTCTGTCTCTTGGAAACAATTTTAATATTAGAACATACTTTAAAAAAGAAAACAAACAAAAATTGATAAGTTACTGACATCTGTGAGGAAATGAATATGTAAGTACAGAATATTCATTATGTTTTTCGGCTAGTACAGGGTGAATATTATGTTCCAGGCCGCTATTTTCGTTTGGCAGACATTTGTCAGTTCACATTTGGTAGTCGTAGAGAGTAGTTGATTACAATTTATTATGGAGCATCTAATGCCTCAACAATGTGTTGAAGTCACATGTTGGAAAATTTCTTGGTGGCCGAATTGGGTCGATCGAGCCTGCAACATATGTGGTTTCAACAGGACGGTGCCACCTCACACACAGCCCGAGCTACACTTGAAATTTTGTGATAAGTTTTTCCCAGCCGCATAATGTCAAAAAGTGGTGATATCGAATGGCCTCCTCAATTCGGCTCCCGACTATTTTCTGTGGGGGTACTTGAAAGGAAAGGTCTGTGTCAATAAGCCAACAACAATTCCGATGCTACAAGATAATATTCAAAATGAAATTGCTGAAATAACACGAAAAGTGTACGAGAATATTATGAAAAATATGGTTAAAAGAGCACGCATTTGTGTTACTGCCAGAGGCGGCCACTTGGCCGATGTCATAATTCATACATAATTGTAATAAATCAAATAATCAATAAATAAAAACCAAATTAAAAAATTGTGTTCAGTTTCCTACTTATTCAAAAACAACAGGCCTGGAACATAATATTCACCTGTACAAACAGTGAAAAATTAGTGTAGTACAAATTTCTACTGCAAATGAATTTTACCTATGTCTTTAGATATCTTTAATAATGCATCCTTAATTTTTTTTAAATACCTATACTATTTATACACATTATACCAGTTATGTCTAGATTACTGTACTTTCTAAATTTAAACCCTCAGTATTCATCATGTGTTGATTTATTATTTTATAATTAAGATTTATAATGATCAAAAAAACTTTATGACTACCCTATATTTATATATCATGATCAAGTGACTGAGAAATGGTCAAGGTTCAGTGTCTAGCAGTGAATACTAAACATCCATTTGAACACTTAATAGCTTCATGTGTGCTCAGTCTACCTGTTAATACTGTATTATCAAGGTATTGATAGTACTATTCTTTACAGAGTGCAATAATGTCCCACAATAAATGCGTTATCTATCAGCCATATCTATTTTTTACAATGAGTTTCTAAACTGGAAATATTTTTTTTATTTATTTTCTGTATAGACAGACAATTGTTAATGTTACTTTTTTATTATTATCTATTCTTAAACTAGTGCATAAATAAATATACAAGGTGTAACAGAGTTAGTCAACAATACTTTATGGGTGCACCTACCTGATTAAATTACGAGTTCAAAGAGTGTGCACGAACTCTACACCGTTACGTAAAATCTTATGAGATTTTTAGTTAAGAGCAGTTTTTACAGAGTTTAAGTTTTAAATCTACATACTTTTAAATAAATATTTGCAAAATTGACCCATTAATATTCAAACCCTAAATAATCTAACAAAAAATTGTCTGGCCGCTCGAAGATCGGTGACATTTTACTTTATGTATTCAATATGTAATTTTGAATCAATAAAATATTTTAAATAATCAAAATTATTGCATAACTATGACTTGTTTTAAATGCTTATGTCTCTGATGTGGTTGAGATTAGGCACATGCAGCTTAAACATTGTTGACTCATGTTTGAATACGTAAAGAGTGTCCAGCGGAAAATTTTCAAATTTAATATTAAATAAAAATAAAAACTACAATGTAATTCTCATATTTTATTTATACAAAATGGAGTTTAACGATGCGGATTTTAAGTTATATAAACAATATCGTCTAAATGCCGTCCATTTCTCTCAAGACACTCTTCCAATCGGACTCTTAAATTTGCGAACACGCGAGAGTAAAGCGTTAGTTCAATGGCAGCAACTTCACGGCGGATATTTTCTTGAATTGTTCGAAGATTGTTGATGTAAACTCTCGACTTAAGGAATCCCCACAAAAAAAAGTCACACAGTGTGAGGTCCAGTGACTGAGGTGCCCAGAGTCTCCGTACTTGCTGATCAATTTATTGGGAAAATTCCCCTCAGCTTCTCCATTGAAACCTTGGGTTGTCGGGGCACCAGTATCTCATGTTCTATTTATTAACATAGTCATCAATATGAAAATGTGCTTTGTCAGTAAACAATACGTTTCTAAGCATTCGTACTGTTCCAAAATGTTCCAGCATCGTTCTCGCTAAGGTTTCACATAAAGAATAGTAATTTTCATTGAAAAACTGCACAATTTGCAGTTTGTATGGGTGAAACTGTAGTTTATTTTTCAAAATAATGTGCACTGTTGATTTTTTATTCCAGTACAGGCTGCAATCTTCCTTATCGATTCACGCAGATTGCGCATAATTTCACGTCGAACTTGAGCCACATGTTCTGGCGTTGCTGCTAACGTCGATGGTCCCGGAGGAGTTTGGTTAACCATTGTCCCTTCTTGTCTGAACTTTTGAACCCAACACCAGATAAATTGCG
This sequence comes from Eubasilissa splendida, assembly GCA_031772225.1. Taxonomy (NCBI): domain Eukaryota; kingdom Metazoa; phylum Arthropoda; class Insecta; order Trichoptera; family Phryganeidae; genus Eubasilissa; species Eubasilissa splendida. The sequence goes on along the minus strand of CM062854.1, from coordinate 2,024,330 downwards.
TGCTCGACTCATCACACGTTGAATATTAAAGTGAGTACAAAATGATACAATACGAACCAATGAATCACCGCACTTTAAATATTGCTCAACCGCGAATGTGGGGTGCGCTCCAGACCAAATTACGACTAGCAAATCCGCAAATCGCGCGCATCGTACAATACCCCTCACACTTACCTCACCCTGATGGTTTACGAGCAATTACAATTTAATCTTAAAAATTTTACGCTGAACATCCTATATTTACCCCTAAAATATTGTGTTACACCTAGTATATATATAAACGTGCAATACGTGCATTTAAATAAAGTTAAATTTATACATTTTTCCTCCTTTCATTGAAAATCTTCAGTGCACTGTACATCATAGATCTCTGAGATATGGTCTTCTTCCTAAAGGGCAATCTCATTATATCTCTTCCTCTTGCATGATGCTTGTGCTTTTGTTGATTTATGGAACATACCACAACCGAGAACCAAACTCGTGACCCTTACAATGTTAACATCTAAACCGCAGAACCCATCATTTACCACATAATTTGGCCAATTACTATACAAATAATATTCATCGAAAAGATTAACATATTTAAAATATAATTAATTAATAATTTCCGAAGGTAATCACATGTTAATTCTGAACACATATTTCCAGTTACAATAAGATTTGGAGAGACCTAACCTCAAAAAATACAAAATATCTACAAATGGTTTTCAACCCAGATAAATAACTAGGTCAAGGAATACTTTAAGCAATAGAAATTGAAGACTTTTAATTGTAGTTTTAAAAATTTACGCTTGTATAAAAGATAAGAACATTTTATTCACATACAACATTTTGTTTCACGATTATAAAATCAGTACACTCTCGATTATCCAGGGTAGCATTAAGGGGGACCTTTCAAAACTAATTAATTTTTTCGAATTTTTTATGAATATGTGTGTTTTTATTATTCATTTATATCAGAAATTGTACATTCAATTAGACTCTTTTAAAACCATAACTTGAATAGGACCTTTACACTAATGAAAAACCAATAAACTAAATATTATTTGTCATAATTAAGATAATATAGGCATTATTAGAAAAACTGCGGCCATCACATTAATTTTCAGAGTACCAGATAATTCTTGTATATATAGAATATAATTTCTTATGATCAAAATATTAAAGCCAACATTACGCAGACAAATCAGTATGTTACAAATTAAAATGATGTTAAAAAGTAATAAAGTCCGAGCGGCTATGATGGATGTCAAATTCATATTCTCCAATTATTGGAAAAAAAAATGCCAATAAAACATATTTTAGCCACAACATGAATTAATAATAAACTCATAAATTTCGTAAATTAGATGGTTTTTCTTTGATTTTTAGAGAATACAACGTTTTCTTAAACATACTAAACATTTTATGCGTCATTTTGTAAGTTTGTCGCAGTTTAATATTTAATGTATATATTTAACACTGTTGTCTTTAAACATAACAAAATACTATGAAATTATGACACAAACCGATCAGAATATAATATGGCAATGTGGTATATTTAAATCGATCTCTGTAAACAAAAGAATAAAACAAAGCTGTCACAATAATTTTGAATGTGGAATATCGTTGATGGTGTATGTAAGTACTTTGACTAACCTCAAAATATATTTATAGATATGAAATAATAAATATTAATATGGAGGAACTAAAAAGATTGAAATAAAATTAAAATAACAATACAACATAGGTTGTTTATTAATTGAATTAACTGAAGAAGTTGCATAAATATTTTTTATAAATGATTTTCTACTCAGAAAATTTTATCCTGTTCCAAAATAAAAATTCTGTACTTTGGTACTTCATTAAATTATTTAATACTCAATTGATTAACTCAAATAACAACACACATTCTTTCATTATATTATTGTGATAAAACTCTAGAAATCAGTTTAATTCTAACAGCTTATCTCAAATGAGAGAAAATCGACAATTCCTTTATATCAAAACCTCAATATTTAGGTAAAAAAATAACATTCTTCATATTTAGATATTATGGGAAGTAAATTAACTACATATTAGTCTCGTCTTGAAGGAGTGTGAATATGCAGAAATAACTTTGAATTTCAAACTGGAAAAATGAAAGGCCCCTCCATTAACCGGATTGATGTGGATCAACTGGGTAAAGAATTTTAAAATGTTTTAATAACATTTAAAAATATGTACTATTAAATTAAATTTCTAAATTAAATTGATTATTTAAAGACCCGCCCTACAGAATAAAATATAACTATCCGGCAGCCTGTTCAGGCCAGTAAACAGAATGTGTGGATGAAAAAACTGCAGAAGCTGCCATTATACATTGAAGTCAAAAATAATACAATTTTGAGGAGTCACATCAAAGATACGTTTCTACGCGGTACTTAATCCATATCGGTAGACCCGTGACAAAAAATTGCCAAAGTATTATGTTTTTGAAAAAAAAATTGACTTAGAATTAATAAATATGACATGTTTATATAAAATTTTGTACAATGAAAAAATTGTTTACTGAAACGTAGACTTTCTTATTAAATGACTTGAGCATAGAAGAAACTGCTCAAGCTGTCCTACATTGATGTAATGAATGACGCAAGTTCTCCTGAATTCCATTTATTGCAATACCAGTGAAAAATAAGTGTTACATTATGTAGATTGGAGACTACTCAAAAAAAAAAATTAAATCAATATCCTTTTTTAATTCATTAAATTAAATCAATAGCCCTGAGCTTCCATACTCTTAGTGCAGAAGAATCCCAACAACTAGATTCAGAGTATGCTCTCCCACTAAGTGGAAGATAGCACACCTTCATCAGTACATAAGGACTTCAGACTTGCCGAGGACAGATATAGATAAAGACATTTCATTAAAAAGATCTGCAAGAAAGATCACAACCCTCAGCAATGAGGAGAAAGAGAGAAGCCTTGAAGAAAATAAAATATGTTTGTACACATTTTAAAATTTCAAATACATTATTAACCCTTCCCAGACCATGCTGTAACACAGGTCTACCGCTCTAATTAAATCTGTAATATTTCGATAAAAATACGCAACATATACTTCACATTTTAGTTAATTTTAAGAAAAATATTTACGCTTAGAAATGACTAGTGAAAAATCAATTATATAAGGCGAATCCTATTTATAATTCATTCCATTGTAAAATTAATACGTTGACAAATATACCATTTCTGGCAAGACAGAAAGAAATCACATATTAATTTAAACAATAACAAATATACGAATATAATGGTGTCTCTTTGTCACTAATTAAATGAAAATAGATTAAAAATAAGGTTGTATTATACAATACAACCTCCCAAATACAGAACTTGATGAATGCTTCGAATTATAATATTACTTTTTTTTTTTTAATTTAATGCGCTATACAAAGTAAATTTATGGCACTAATCATTTTTTCACATTTTAAATTCTAATAGAACTCTAATTTCTTACGGTAACACAAGTTGACAGCATGGCTGCGTACGAGTATTTTATATCACGGTATGGTAAAGGTTAAACATTTCATCAAATCGAGTACACTGTGCCCACTCGTCATCGCACCAAGTCTGTATAAAAAATATACAAATTTTATTGATTTTTATTAATCAATAGATTAAAGTAACAACTTCGCCATACAAAATGGGTCAACTGAGCTCCCAAGTAGCTTTGTTTCTGTAGCCAGTGGGGGAGGTGTGTGTGACAGTGAAGGTGATAATCAATAAACTATTGATGGCACACCCACTAATAAGAGTGTATTGTATAGATCAAGAGGTTACAACTAAATGATTACATCATTAGATAAATGAAGCCTTAATTTATTCATTCGGATGAATGCTATTCAAAATTTATTAAAAAATTAGAATAGATATACCGAATAGTAACAAACATTTTTAAAAAGCGTGTACATGTAATATACTATTGATTAATAATTATTTTTTAAAATAGAGATGCCTACACGGAATTCAATTCATGTCACATCAATGTTCTTATTATTTATTTATTTTCAAACTAAAAACTAAATAATGCTTGTGCTAAGAAAATAGGACTAACTTGCTGGTCTCCTGGAACGAGGTTAGAACCCCCAACCGCTAGATCACTAGGCCATCATTTTAACAAGCTACTCAACTTAAGTCACTTGTTGGTTTTTTTAATCACAGCATTACTATTGTTCTATTATCAAAATAACATACGACCAGTTGTGTGATTAGTAGTAAATTTTGACCATAGCAGAATTTTACTATAGTAACTTTTTACAATCGCCCGTGGTAAAAAACATTTGCAGGTTGTTTGTATGTCAATTTTATTACTGTCAAAGTCAATCCCACCTAATAGTGTGGCAAGACGAATAATCATCAAATATCTGTGAATTTTAAATATTTACCATTGGCAATACATTCAATTTTATACTTTATGTACGGCTTAATTCACCCCTGCATTTGAAATCTCTCACTTTGCTGGTGAAATCTATCGAATGTGCTTTCGATGAGTAAATATTTTTACCAACAAACGAACCTGTTCAATGGTTCAAAATTGGTTTTTAAACATTCAAGGCGCAACTTTGGAGAAAATACAACAGATCAATAATTTTGGATTGCGCACGGCCAGTACCAATAAGTGGAAATGGAGTGGAATCCTTTTATAGAACTTTTTTGAAGAAAAATTTAATTGCGTGTAAAATTGTCTCAAGACCTCTCTAAAGAGCATTACAAAACAATCTGATTATTTTTATATTTATTATTTGATACAACCAGCTAAAATAATTTTAAAATTTAAAAGTCCCTGAAATCTATAATATATCACATCACTTCTTCAGTAGTTCCATTTTCTTAATGTATCTAGTTCACCGACTACATTTTTGAATAGTGCAATCATTTAATTGTTGCACAAATTTACTTCTTCTTATGCCCCATCCGTTCAACGGACGTTGGCTATCATGACTTCATTTACTGCACAGCTCAGCTCTACAGTAGACTGTCTCAGGTTCTTCAGCCATGATGTTCTCCTTCTGCCAACAATCTTTCCCTGCATTATTAGGTGCAAGATCTCATACTTCTGCAGATGTCTCGTTACATGTCCGAGATATTTAAGTTTTCGGATTTTTATTGTTTTAATTACTTATATTTCTTTATTATCCGAACCATAACATCTTTATTTGTAACTCTATCCATCCAGCTTATTTTAAACATTCTTCTGTGGATCCACATATCAAATGCTTCAAGTCGCTTTATGTTTCTCGGGTAAGTGTCTATGCTTCCATTCCATAAAATAAAATCGAGAACACATAGCATCTGACCATTCTCATTTGTAATCAAGTTTGAGATCGTGACTGCAGAACATATTGTTCACTTACTGCACAACAACCAAAACAATTTAATGCAAAAACAAAACAACCTATTACGCACTATTTATTGTTAAAAAACTAAAGATGTCTCTACCTATAAATATTCTAGATTTCTTTTCTCTTTTTCTGTAATCTTAATCGTGGAGAAAGAAACATACAAACATTAGACACGTGATAACAATAAAAAATGTATATTATAAAGCCATGTGTAACTGATTGGCAAACAATAGAAAGTAAAACTAACAAACAAGTACACGAGAAATATGGAAAATAAACCTAATCTGAGCTTGAATCCCGAAATGATTTAAAAAGAATTTAATATGTAAAGAACAAAAACTATTATGACAGAGTTGGAGAAGAAGAGAATTATAATAAAAATTCATTAAAACAGTAGTTATGATGTGAACAAAATATTTGACAGAAAAGAATTTTAAAATATTATCTTGCCACTTTATATACAAACATTAAGGTCAAATTGATAGTAAAAATAAGCCAAAAGATTACAATGGACGGAAGAAAATTAGTTATATAATTTTATGAGACTTGTCAATACAATGAAGATAAGACGCGGGAGTCTCAAATGTCTCATGAAGGAATCATTTACGACTCAATATGTAATCCTTGAAAACATTTGTAAAAAAGAAGAAGCCCAAATGTTAATAACTCCACATATAAATGTCTATGCAAAAATACTGGGCATCATGCTTCTGTGACTGAAAAGTGTGGAACCCACGAATGGAGCTGAATACTTTTTATTGAAATACCAACAGAGGCACAGCATTTTTCCTTTCTTCAGACTTTCCGCCGATACTTTAAACACTACAAATCGTTTGCAATCAATGGGATGTTAACAAGAATCGTATTTAAATTTAAGCAAATATTTTTTTAAATAAATTTTAAAAATATGTACTAATAACATTCTTTTACTATTCCAGTTTGAAATTGTAATAATAAATAATTCACTATCTTTGTTTTTAACCACTGACTCAATTATATTCTCCAACCGGTTTCGGAAAATACCTTTTCCTTTGTTAGGGTGATAAAAAAGTAACCAAAAATATATAAAATTGTTTTTAAATTCAAATTTAAAAACATAAGAACAATTTTATTTTTTATCACTCTGAAAAGTTATTTTCCGAAACCAATTGGAGAATATAATTAACTCAGTGGTTAAAAACAAGATAATGAATTATTTGTTATTAAAATGAATAACCACAATGTGTTTGTATTAAATATTAAAAATATGAAATGATTGTAGATGTTATCGTCTGCATATTTAATATTATTTCAAGGAAGACACTTATAAATAATTTACAATCAATGTAAAGTAAACATTTAAGTGCATTATTTTTTACTTAAATCATGAGGTTTTGATATGAAATTATGATAAAATTATTGGTGTTCTCACATTTCAGATAAGCTGTCAGAATAAACTAATATTTTAACCTTTCATAATATTGTGTAGAGCATAATAATATATGATTAAAACTATATTTGTGTAGCCGAGCCTGCAACTAGAGACGGACTACCCTCCTTCCCGAGACCGGGAATGTGTACCTTCTGAGTGATTGATACTGTTATATAACACTTTAAATTCAGTTTGATTAATTTTGTTAGAACCAAGATTACAATAAATACTTTATATCTAATTGTTTTCAAGTTATTCCTCGTCTCTTTGATGCGAAACTCTGCTATTTGAAAAATACATTTGGCTCAGACAATATGGAAATTCGAATAATTGAGACTTGAATAATCAAGGTATGACTGATAATTAGCCCAAATGTGAATTGTGTGACAGACTAGATAAGATAATCAATAATTAAAGAAAGTATAAGAGACAATACGATTTTCACTAGAAATTTAATGTAAACACAAAGATATTGAGCAATGATCGCTTCAAATCAGATTAAAAATGTACTATCAAGAATATTTAAATAAAGTAAGAATGTATTGCAAATAATGTGTGACAATCAAAAGGAAAACATGCATTTTTTTTGGCTAATAGAAATTGATTAAGTAGTGATTTGGTAAATGTCATATTTAAAATACATTTTTACATGTCATGTTTTCAGCATTACTAAATCTGTTATAAGCAATTTTGAGCATCTGTCTATGGAGATAATTCATGTATTGGTATTTTTCCGTAAATAAAAGGTTGCTATTAATTTTAATAATAACATTGAAAAAATACATATTCCTATAATGAAATAATATAAAGATACAAACACACAAAAACAACAGATCTATAATTTGTGAATAATTCAATCTCAATTAATCACTGGATAATGACAAAATTACCCGTGTACAGTTAAAATGAGTCACACGGCGGCAGAATAGCCTATTTGCAAAGTGATCAAATGGAGATACAAGGGATTGAAAATATGACATTTCATATTTTTAATTATATTTTAATAAAAAATAATGTATCATTATAATTATACAAATGCTTCTATATATCTCTTCACATTAAAATAATTTAGTGTATGTAACTTAAAATATTACATTTTTCACTTGGGCCACTCTGCCGCTGTGCAACTCAAATGAGAGTACTGTACAAATAAAATTTTCAATCTTTTAAATCTTGCAGTTTCAGTTTTATAACAATAAGGTATATTTTACGAAATGAGAAGTGGTGAGTGGGGTTGAATGAACTATGATAATATGTAGATTGTGATTATATTTTAAACACATAAACATAGCAAACAGCTGTTTCAAATAGTGATATGTAATATAGCAGTAAAGTAAGTTTTCTTGTTACATGAATTATGTGGCCGTTAGAATATGCATTGTTTCAATCTGTTCATTATCAATAATACAATAAATAACATGTAGCCTTTATGATAGCGTAAACAATACTTTTCATAATGTCATCCATGAGAAATTGAGGTGAAAGTGGAATTACATATTCTATGCCATTTTTTAATATATTAAATAATCAATTTAAATGGACACAAAATGAAAAATGTTTCATTCATTTCCGAGCCTACGTCATTTTTAAACTGTTTAAAGTTTTTTATTTTAAATATCAATTTAAAATATTGCTTACTATTAGTGACGGTTAAATCATATTTAAACTGTTAATGTGACTGTGATTGTGTTCAATTGTAACGGTGATCGGTAACTGACTTTGTAATTTTTCGAGCAATGACTGGTACCTCCAACACTTAAATCTTATTTACTAATCATCGTTAAATCTCAGTTACGTATCATCGTCGTCACAATCATGTAATGGTTTACCATCCCTACTTACAATCAGTCACTCAGAAATTATAGTAAACTTTAAATTTTACAATTATAATTAATTGAGGCTAGACTGAAAAGTATTCTATGTACAATATTATAAATAAAATATTATATATGCTTAACAGTTACTATATATACATAACTGAAATAATACAGGATTCTTTCAACTCCTTACGTCCTCTCTTCCTATTACTCTTCTGTCATCCTTAAAAAATTTAAAACTAACCATACCTACCATCACACCATCTCATAGGGCAAAGAGAATAGAACATACTCTTCTGTCCCGATATGTCACTTTCACACTCTTCTAATAAGCAATAAGAAACTGGATATATTTCCAACTTTATCTCACACCAAGATATGCCAATCTTAGTTAGTTCTCCCCTCTATCTAAAATGCTTAATTATGATAGCAATGTCATCCATTAACGCTAACTTGAATATATTCATTATGATATACAACCGGATTAAAAGTGAAATTGTACTTTATTTGAGTTTGAGAGTGTAACACTCATAGCATTGTACAACCAAGCTCGTACCACAGTGAATACACATTGTTGTGAACTCCGCACAGTTATGTGTCATGTTTTTCGATATCGAGTATGTAAAAGTACAAGTTGGAGATTTTAGGATTACTGTATATCATATATTTTCAAACAAAGATTCCGTCCGACTAAACCATCCAGTGTACTCTTGTACAAATCAATGACGAGAAAAGGGAACACGGATACCTTATCTCGCCAAAACCATAAAAATATATTCCAAGATTAACTTAATCTTAACCCGACTTATAAATTTTAAAAATCAATTATTATAGTTTGTTTTCCAGAACCAGGAACCATCGCTATGAGGGTTTCTTAAGAAAGTGTCATTGTTCCACCAAATCGTCTTTAATCAATAAAATTAATAATTCCAGTAATAAGTCATAACTCCAAACCGCATTAGGGAGGTAGAGAAATTACGGCGAAGGTCGTTGAAAAATCATTAATCATTACTAATAGTATGTCAAAAGTGTACCAATTGATTTTAAACATAGATAAAAACAGTTTTTATTTTCACTTTACATTTCACGACAAGCGCAAATGATCATTCATTACTAATTGTAAATAAAGATATTGACTCACCCAAAAGTAGCAGAATAAGAGGATTCCTAAACTGCTCCACATACTTCTTCCACGTGGGTTCTTCCTCCTTCACAGTGAAGTCGTTGTAACCCACGAGGCGCGCACGTGCATCCGCCTCCCGCCACGACAGCCCCGCACGGGGAGACACGCGCAGCCGGCCGGCCACCTCTTCCCACCCCAGCGAACACGCATCACTGGCCACCATCCACATGTCGGAGCGATCGGCACTGGAGTGCTGGAAACCCAAAATAAATATTATTAATATTGTCGCTTTTAAGTATTTATGAAAACAGAATGATAACTGACATTTATTAATTTATATAATATATTCCATATATGTAACATATTTTGCATCAATATGACAGCATAACTAGATAAGGAAATTATCCTGGGGGCAACTTTAAGATGAAGAAGACCTGGAGTAAACCGTGAGGGCCACCCGGGACCGAGACTCGTAGAACTGCATCACGAGCCATATCTAATCTGATTGAGGCCACTAATTGTCGATACTGACATGATGTAATGAAGAAGAATACATTCCCTAAGTTAAAAGTACATTAATATGTATTATTTGCAGTGATGAAGCAGTTAAATGATGAATACCAAGCACAATGAAATGTTGGAAAGCTTCCAAAAGCAATACCAGTCGCTGATGCAGTTCAAAAATCTCTTATGGAAGAACCAAAATCAGCTAATAAGGAATGTTCTATTATAACTCATTTTATATTAGTATAGACAAAATTATTTTAATTTTTAATTTATGTTTATGATCCAGTGTGTAATAAAATTAGTCAACAATTTAACTTTTTTTTTAATGTGAAAATTTTGTCTCCCTTCTCGGAGATATTGCAATTTTTTTATCAGATACAACTATCAAAATGTATGCAGGATTATTAGTCTCTTGGAGAGGTCCTTAAACAACCAAAATTATTCAAAATATTTTATACTCAATAATATTGATTTTTGCAATATATTTTTATATAATAATAAATTCCTTATATGTATTATCAAGATTTAGGTGTAAATGAAACAGAAGCCCATTGATTGTTCTTATAAAAATTTTGGACAAATAATCATCAATAATGGAAGCAATATATGATTCAACTATTAAATATCACTTACGTCACCGGTGTTTTTTTGTCAATAACAAAAAACTGTATAATTCGGAACCAATAAACATTCAGTACAAGAATTATCTATATTATTGAAATACGTAAGTACTGTACATGGTAAAAATATATTTTAATTGTTTTAGAATAAACACAAATGTGAAAATAAAAAAACAATATAGAAAAATTTATAACAATTTTTAATATCTTTAAATAACAAATCCCTGTTTAATTATTAATTAGGAAATAAAAGTTTGATAAAATGTTTTTGGCTTTCATTGAAAGGGGTCTTAAAATTTGTAAATTAAACATTTTTATCAATGTTTTAACTCTGCGCGATATTCTAATTTTAAAATTTCGATTAGAGCGCGCGATCCATTGAACTTTCCATCATGACTTACATATTATTTTTGTAATAAAAAAATACCTGTTTTTAATATAGCGAATAAATTACTTTATCTTCCAGGAAACCTCGAGAGCCTCTTGCGATCCTTAATTATTGATAGTGGAGAATATTAGTATTTGACGATGAAGAAAGAATGTGCGGTCTTTCTGAGAACTGACATTTTCCCTGTCGAAGTTTGCAACTAGAGAAATTAAAGCGTAATAGAATATGAGGATGCCGGTAAATCTAAATACTATTCATATTGCGAAGTAATGCGCATCAAAATATCGATGGAATCTACAGACACGTTCAAATAATAACAAAATCGATAATTGATCATCCTTACCACACTCGCAGTGTCTTGACTGTTCAGAGATAAATCGTCCGTGTCCGAGGCATTTTCGAAGTTTTGTATTTTGTCATATTTTCTATTCGGGCTATTTTTCATGATTCGTGCGATATGATTGAGTAATTATTGAGAAATACACATTTTACAAACACTACGGACGACCGACGACCGTCAAATAAAGCAAAATGAACGACCTAGCTGAACAAAAACCGAATGACATATAAAATATAAACGAATTGGACTGAAGCTAGCAACAGTTCATGCCGGTGTAAGTTCATGACGATGGCAATCACGACAATAAGGGAAGCTTATTCATGAAATATTTATCAACCACTTCAAATATTCTCTACCCCAATATTTGAGTTTCACAGCGGTAGAATGGCTCAAAATGAAGATACATGGGATTAAATAAAGAAAAAATTTCATGTTTAATTATTAAAAAACATGAATATATTATTAACATCATTATAATTATATAATATATATCCCTGCACATTAAATTAAGTCAAAATATACAAAACAATTAACTTTGAGCCTATTAGTGTATTTAACTTAATTAAAATACAAATTTTTCACTTAGGTCGCTCTGCAAATCATTTTATGAACATGACCAGAAACTCACGTCATTTTTTTCGCTCTTTATTATCATAATTTTCAATTGTCTCATCCTGTAATTCCTTTTACACTCAAATTGTGAATAACCCATGTATCGGGTTAATCCATCCTACGACGTATCTACCTTTTAAATTTTAATTTATATCAAAATCTGTTGTATTTTAGGTTTAGCCTTGTGCTATGATTAATAAAATATAAATATAGTGGAAATAGATTAATCAAATATAAATAAAATGTATAACTTCTTGGTTTCACAACTTTACCTTCATAAATCTTCATTGAGTTAGATTTACATTTCAAACCTTTCATTGACTCAAAATTCTGTGTACATTGACATAGCTTTACAGAATCTATCCTATTTCTATTAAATTGATTTTCCATACTTTAAAACTCCACAACTGATTGCAATGATAAAATATAAACAAAGAATTTTTAAAAACATTCCTATTATAACTTAAGAATGAAAAAATTACAAATCAATTTAATTTTTAGTAACAGAAAGCAATAATATTAACTGAATTATTCTGTTAGGTAGTGTAGCACGGACAACTTATTTTCAACAAATGAGACCACCCCTGCAACAACAATGTACATCGTTTTTTACTATTGTCGGCAAATAAATGAGCATCAGCCACCTTGGATGATATACGTGTTGTTGTAGGTAAGAAGTTATCTAGAAAAGATACTAAACATTCAAAATGCTCATATTTAGTAAATATATAGAACTACAACACAATGCAGGATAACTAATATTTTTGCTAATTCATTCTTATCTGTTGATCCGTTAGTTAAGATCATCCTCAAGTTACCCTATCCCCATAACACAAGCTAGCTTAGCTTGAAAATATTAAGTATATTGATGTGACATGTACTCTGTGTATGCATCGTAAAATGTAAATTAACAAGTCCCATAACCAAAAAAATATCAACATTAAACTCGCACACCACTTACCTTTAGTTATCTATCACTATCATATAAAAAAATTAATAAGCGCGGCTAATCTTGGTGATTATATAGCATTATACAAACTACTCACAAATACCAACAGAATAAAAATTATGAAAAATAGGCAAGGCACTCAATAGGATCAAATTATCATTGTTCACTATTAAAACTTAATCATCTTAGGCAATGGTATTCTGCTATCATCCGAGGCACAGCAAAGACTTAAACCATTTATTGAAAATCTGAAGGACTCGAACGAGAGCTTTTCTGTAATTCTACCCTTATAATACACTTACAACTATACATGGTCAGCATTTGAATAAGTTGCCACAGGCTCTTCGATACTACCAAGACTGTGTTATCAGTGGCATGTACAAGCGTTTCATTTTTGAAAAAACCATCTGCTAGATATTGTAAATAGTTACCCACTCTCCACTTACCTACAAAACATTAATTTTATTATGCAATATTTTAAATGTCACATTATACTATGTACCTTGGACTTAGTACCAAAAATAAATTAATAAATTACAAGTATCGTCCACCCAGTAAAGCTGGCATTATGAATGCAACCTTGTTAGACATTTTTATACACGATAATAAATAATAAAAAATTCTTACATACATACGCATGTCAATGCAATTCCACCACCGCACACATCACACACTGTTTAGTTTTGAATAAGATTAAAGGTTGTTTATTCTGATTCAAAATTATTACCAAGGCATTTAATAAAATGACAATTGTATGTTTATGCACAAGCTATTCTTAAAATATATCCCTTTTTATTCTTCTTCTTTTGTGCCTTCTTCCTAGTAGACAAGCATATTTTGAAATCCACAATTCATTTCCTATTAGCCATTATGTTTCTGCCTAATCTTCATCCCTTCTGCAGTAAAAATCTGCAGACGATTGTAATTGGAAAACTGCAAACATCAGCAGCATACCAAGAAAGTGCAGCATTAATTAAAGTTGAATGTGTTTGATTGATGTTCTCGAGAAATGTCCCGCTCTTGAGTGTTTGCGTAATGAATATCCACCTTCCCCCACAAAATCAAACCAAGTAAAATTGAGTAAATACTGGGATTCGCAACGATAGAGTGAAGAAACACAAGAATTGAAAAGACAATACGTATGTATTAAGTTTCAGTTGAGTATCAAGTTATTATTTAGTTAGTATTGTATTTGTTAATATTACAGTTATTTCATCTATAACTATAATAAGTAAATTTGTACATATATTATAATATTTATTCTCAACCAGAACCAAACACGTACAGTGTTATGTATTCATCAAACGACTTTATTATCGAGTATAGTTTTACGTTATACGTAGTGTTAAAATTATAATAGGTAGGAAAAGCAAAAGAAATTCACAGGTCATGTTTCATTCTATTTTAAGCACATTCTAAACATAATAAATCGGTTTTATTAGCGGAAAATATTTACATAATATAATATAATATTTTATAAAAGAATTTATTTCAAATAATTTAATGGGTCCACAATGTGGATAATATTGATCTATGACTAAAAATAAATAGTTTATTGGAGTGATTGCTGTAGTTGGTATCCAGGACCAGGTGGCTCGGCAGTCAAAGATGTCAGTTCTCCGAGAGGTTCTGCTGCAAATCGTCCACTCCTAAAAAGATGAATTAATAATTAAACAAACAAATTTTAAACAATCGTTCTGCCTATGGATTGTTTTTTTGTCAAATTGAAGACTGTCAAGTACTCACGTAAATTCTACCCATGACTGCAATAATTTTGTGGCATTTTTCAAAGCATGTTAAAAAGATTATGAGGTATCCCAGACAATTTGAATGGTGGATGTCAAACTCTCAGGTCAGCCTCTACTTCAGCTGCAGGAAGGGTTGTAGAACCGACCAACCGTTGCTAGAAGTCTAAATTTAGTGAACGGGCATTTGCGGTGGCAGGCCCAAAAGCGTGGAACTTTTTGCCCTCATAAGGAACAGTGCATCAGAGACATTATTTAAGAAGAAACTAAAAACGCACCTTTTCAAAAAAATCATTTCCATAAATGAAAATAACGATTTGTAATTTTAAAAAAAAAATGTTAATAATAGAACTATAAACAGTTTATGTGTAAAGCACCCTTGAGGTGAAAGTTTTTACGAAAATGGTGCTATACAAATTATCCATTATTATTATTATCTCATTTAGAAATAAAAAATTTGATCCATAATAACTTTAGATGCCGTTGACTTTAAAATGTGTTACAATCGTGTATCAAATTATAATAAAAATAAAAGTTAAGAATGCTCCCCCTATAAATAAAGATGTACTTTGGAATACAGAAGACTATGAACATCTTTATCAGCTAATTTCTATACACTGCTGAATGAAAGCCTCCTCAAATGCCTTCACCTTTTCTCTGTCCATGTGTTCGCTGTCACGAATTTCCACAGAATTTGACGATTTTATCCAGCAGGTTTTGGGATGGCCTGTCGGTCTCTTGATTCCCTTCAGATACCACTGGATAACTGTGTTCGTTCAACGATTGTCCATCCTCCGAGCCATGTCTGCTTATTGCCATTTAAAATTCTTAGCGTATTCAATTATAAAAGACCATATTGATTATTTATTGTCAAGTCTCTACAAGATATTATTTGAAGAATATCAGATTATTTATTTATGTTTAAAAAATGTTATTTTCTGCTTGGCTTAAATGAATGAATAAAAATGAAACAAGTCAAGATTACCTTGGCCCAGCTCGTGGCCTGTTTCCAGCTTTCAAACTGTCGATTATTTCAACTATATCCTCCGGCTTGAGGTCCTCCTGAAAAAATAATTACATATACTTAGTAGCTAGTGTTTTTCAGGCTACGCACATTACATACTCTTCCAAAATGAGACTAATAATAGTTAATATACATCCAATATCACCTAAACACTGAAGGACATTATTTATTAGGTAAATTTTGCCAGAGAGAAAGGTTTTGATAGAAAGAGATGATAATAAAATTGTTGATTTTTTCGCATTCAAGTCGAGCGCTATCAAAAAGAACTAATTTCTAGAGTTCCATGTTTTCATTCAGGTTAATCAATCAAAAAATTTATTTATTATTGAAGTACCTACGTAGAGGATTTTTAATCTGGTACAAGATAAGAGTAACCATATACAGTGGAGCCTCGGTTGAAGAATTGGAACAGCTTCTTAATGAACAGCAAAATACGGTGACAGAAAATATTATTTTCAGAGACTGATGAATTAATAGAAGATGTTCCTAGGTCCTCAATCCATAATCCATGAAATGTGCGCGATGTGGTGTGAGGTGCAAAGTTTAGGGGAAAAATATCACCCTGATAAAACTTTATCAAATCGTGTTATAAATCTGTTTAATGATAATGTTATATCTCATATCCGCAACATTATAAAAAGCAAGAAGAAACAAATATCGTTAGATAGGTTTTTCATGAGACAGAAACCTGATGAACTTCAAGCACCCGATGTTTTCATGGAAGGAGAGTCCCCTTCCAAACAATAACACTTTACTACATATTTTGTAAGATAAGTTCAAATAAAGTTTGTTTTTACATTTATTCATTTCGTTTTACTGCTTCAAATTCTTTTGAAGTTAAAACCATAATTTTTTTATTGCTTTTATAGGAT
The DNA here is from genome assembly GCA_031772225.1 of Eubasilissa splendida. Classification (NCBI taxonomy): domain Eukaryota; kingdom Metazoa; phylum Arthropoda; class Insecta; order Trichoptera; family Phryganeidae; genus Eubasilissa; species Eubasilissa splendida. The sequence continues at coordinate 2,007,562 of CM062854.1, read as the reverse complement.
TTCAAGCAACAAGTGGAAAATAAAAATTTTAAACAGATTAATACATTATATGGGAATAATTGTTTCAGTTTATGAACAATTCGGTTTTCAAACAGTTTTATAGAACAAATTAAGTTTGTAAACCGAGGTGCCACTGATAATTCAAATTTTCGCATTTTTCACAAAAATGTGGGTTTTTATTTTTCATTTATATCAGAAGTTATACACTAGATTTAACATTTTTTAAAAGTATTGCTTAGATTGGACCTTTATACTTATATAAAACCAATAAATTGAATGTTATTTGCCATAATTAAGACGATACAAGCATTATTACCATTAGATGCATTGTCCGCATGTTACAAAATTATTTTAATGTGGTATATTATTGTATAAATGACATATATTTTCTTATAATCTTGAAGCCAAGCTTATGGAAACAAATCTCAATTGAGACAAATTAACAAAATGTTAAAAACTAATAATTATAACCATTCAATTTTCAGGATGTATTATCAATTTTCGACGTTTTTAAAATACTTTGTTTTAGTGAAAACATACGTTTTTAAATCATATATTATATTTACTCACATGCTTTGAGGCTTTAGATTCTATTTAAAACTAAGTTTTATATCAAAAACACAATAATCAGTTTTTAAATAATATATTTTCAGTCTGTCATAATTTTCGTTAAAAAATGCCGAAAATATATGTTTTCATGCATATAATTAATATTGAACTTATTCACAACATTAATAGCAAATTTCATAAATTAGATTCCTTTTTTTAAAGGAAAACGTTTTCTTGAATAATGTAAACATTTTATGTATGTCGGAATTAAATATTTCAATTATATAAGTATAACACTGTTGCACTTTAAATATAAGCTATCTGTTTCAAAAATAGTATATAATTATGGAACAGACATATCACCAAAACGGCAACGGAGCGTTTTAAATCAATAATATTAAACAAAATAATAAATTGTTACCGTCATAAAAATTTTAAATTTAGAACATTGATTTAAGCGACCATCTAAATATATGTATGTAGGTACTTTATCTGATTTCAAAATATTATTCATATATATATATTAATTAGGTACTTCAATAAATGATTTAATTTTTGATTGATTAATTCAAATAACAACACACATTTTTATGATTCCATATATCAATATGAAAAAAGGTGGAAAATACTCCCGACACAAGTAATGTTTAACACTTGTATCAAATGTGAGAAAATCAACAATTTTATTGTCCTTTCTTTTTATTCACACCTTCCTATCTCGCATGATTTACGTAACAAATAACGTCATTAATTATTTATTTGGATCTTATAAGAGTTCAACTGTTAACCTTGTCTTGAAATCATATCTAATTCGTGTAGAATTTCTCGAATTTCAAACTTTATTTCTTCATTCTTTACTCTGTCATAAATGGATCTGCCGCATATACGCCTAAGCAATTTCATTTCCACTGCATTCAGTTTACTTTTGTTTCTCTTTTGTCAGTTACAGGCCTCACCTCCATACATGTGTCGGAACCAGGACTCCATTGTATACCGCTAGTCTTGCCTTATTTTTTCATATCTTTAAATATGTTTTTTGATCAGTAAAAGTGCCTACATATCTAGTGATGCCATAAACAATGTTCGACTAATTATTATCATCAATTAGTTCAAAATATTTGTTCATTTTACTAATTTTTTATTTCCCCTGAACTCCCTATTCTTATCTTATATATAAGATCCCAATGTCTTTGCATGTGTCTTGATATCTTTTTCTTTTATTGAAGTTAAGTATCAATTTCCTTTGATATATGGCTATATGATCGTTTTGTTCTGAAAATACATTTTTTTCTAAAGAGTAAACTAACTACTGTCAAAAATTAGAAAATTGAAACACTATTATATGTAACGTAATGTTGTTATATTACGTGTACTATGTATTAAAAGCATACCTTGAATTACGGCATTATGGAAATATTAAAAGAAAGATAGTAAATTAATAAAAAATATAAGAGGAATGGAAATGATTTTGATATAAAAATGGTCCTTACATAGTAATCATCATTGACTTGAATCATAGGGGCGTTGACACATGCCCCAAGACACTCTACTTCGGATAAGTGGAAATTTCCACATGGACTATTTTGTCCAACCTCACATTTCAATTTGTCCTTGATGCAATCCAGGATCTCGTCAGATCCTCGGAGCCAGCAAGGCGTTGTTGTGCAAATTTGGATATGAAACTTTCCTATTGGCTTCCTGAAAATATTTTAATGTTTATATGTGGTAAAAAGTGAGTGGCAATACATTATGTAATTTCACATTTGTTATTATTAGTACATACCTGATGAACATGGTATAGAACGTGGCTACCTCGTATACCCTCATCCTCGGCAACTCGAGGATCTCGGCCACCTTGTGCATGGCGGCAATCGGCAACCAGCCGTGCTGGCGCTGTGCCAAATCTAGCAGCGGAATCATGGCTGCCCGCTTGTGGCCATCGGGATAAATATCCAAGATTGCTTGCACTCGCTGAAAATACATAAATATTTTTAAATTTTGTATACATGTTGGACATACAGGGTATAGTGCAAAGGAGGATCATCAGGATGATGGTTTTATCATGGAGGCTTCCATTCAGACCTGGTCATTAAATATGAAAAGAACATTATAAGCAATGTTTCTATGATGATCTCTGGCCAGACTGAAGTACTCTCCGCTTGTGCATCAAGTTCATATATTTCAATAGTATCCAAGTGCAACTATGTAATGTCATTTCATTTAAAACAATAATTCCCTAAATATAAAATAATGCAGTTTTTTATACAAATTCATAAAGAATCGAGTACTCATCAACAGATTGTTTTATATAGGAGAAAAAGAAAATAAAAGACATTTTAGATAGGCAAAACTTTAGTTCATTATTTGTAATTAAAATCCATTGAAATTACGACATCTCTCATAAAAAAATCACAAGTATAACTAATTATAAAATAAACAATATATAAAAACAATTGAATTGTAAATCCTTATGAACTAAATAAAATGGACAAAATCTTTTAAATATAAAAAAGAGAGATCTCACCTTCTCATTTTCATTTGTAAACGCGAAGGGAGTATCAGGATTGTCTTCAGGTGTATCTCGGTGAACGAATAAGCTGTCATGATTGCGTATCATTGAAGTCTGGAACCCCCTGACAGCCGTAGACCGCCACTAAACATTCAATTACAAATGTACTTTTCATTCAACCATATAATATTTTATGCTATAGTCGTGAACTCAGTTGACAAAACACAATACAATAGGTTATGTTATATAATTATAAAAGTATTTAATTTAAGAAATAATGTCAGCAAATGTCAATAAATCTATGCGTTATTCTTAAAAATAATCTTACTAAGGTTTGCGCTGCATTTTTGATACTCGTAAGCATGATTCCGAGAATCCCAAGTTCCAGCTGTCAAATAATTAAAATCCTTAATCTTAAGATTTTGAAATGTACTTTTGTGTCTCATCTATGGTGTAATAATATATCATAGACATAATACAATACTAATGGGGACCGCGTCTATGTGTGCCAACATGATTTGAACTAGAGATCACGTGACCCAAGGCAAATGATGCGGGAATTCAAATTTTCAAGGAAAAACATCCTTTCGTGAGACAAAATCTCTGACATTTCTTTATATTCAAGACAGGAAATTAAATATGTTTTGAAAGTTTACAGTGTATAACAACTATATATGGTATTTTTCAATTATCTTAAGACAATATTGTACACTTAAAATTCAGTAATAAAATAATAAACCTGAGATCCTTGTACTCTTCCCCGATACGGGTTGCTTTTTTATAAATATTAGTAGTTGTAATATTAATAAGATCACAAGGCAGAATCAGTATTTATTTATGGGTTCGTATATACCCAGCTTGGGCTTTTAACATGTACTAACATATTAATACATAATACTTATAACAATATATGTGGTGGCATTGAGATAAGAGTATGAAATAGTGAAATATTCTAATATCTACGTATTTATATTCAAGACATAAATCTAAATTTGTTTTAAAATGTTATAATTAGGTTATAAAGAGTTATCTATGTCCTTTAGGTGGCTTTTGATCACTAAACGGCGGAAACAAAGTCATCCAGCATCATCATGTTTCAGAAATAAAAGGATCAATTTGAGATCCTTGCACTCCTAAGTAGTGTTGTAAATAAAAAGATTATAAAGTAGAATCAGTATTTATTTATTTGTACATACACAGCTTGCACTTTTTAGATGTACTGTCTAACATAAATTAAAATCAATAAAAATACAAAATTCATAATTAATTTATCTACAAATTATGTTTGTTAAAACCAAATTAAATAACGGTTTAAATAACGTTAATTTGTAACTTAAATTAATTATTACTTTTAAAATGTGATTCAAAGTAATAGTAACGTTTGAAGATACAAATATAAAAAATACCGACTGTTATAACATAGTCATAATGATAATGATAATCATCACACATAACCTCAATAATAGCAGATGGACGCTACGCTGTCTTATTCCTGAAAGAGGTGTCAGGTTGAATCTGGGTTGGGCATGGCTTCCAAAAGAAGCGGATGGATCAATGGGATGGTTGCCCGGGAAGGGGGCAGGTCGACAAATAGGAGACACCCTATTTTCAAGGAGATAAAAAGAGTCTACACACGGCCCGGGGAAGGAATTGAGTTTTTGAACACGGGAAAGTCGTAGGGGAGGTTGAACCCAGAAGAGTCGAAGCAGTGTTGAACAGAAAAAGTCAGAAGAATTAGAAACCAGTATTGAACAGCGAAAATCGAGTCAAAATGTTGAAACAGCGGAAATCGAGAGAATCGAAAGCAGTTGAACATCGAAGTCGGGAGAGTTGGAAGTGGAGAGTCGAACATCGAAAGTCGGAGAAAAATGTAATTGTTACCATTGTTAAAGTAGCCGTTTTATCATTCTCTTTTTATTGATTTTCTCCTAATATATATATTTTTAATTCTCTTCGGAACCTTGACCTTGAATCTTGACACGGGTTGATCTATGATCGAACGTTTTTCTATTATCTATGGTCCGTCTCGCGCACTTCTCTATGGTTTCACGTCTGTCATTTGAAAATTGATTTATATTATTGATATTAATAATATACGTTACGAGTTTGGTTCAATTCAGAATGGCCGATCGAGTAGCAGTCGTTACCGGCGGCAATAAAGGAATAGGTTTTGCTATAGTAAAAGGTTTGTGTGAAAATTTTAAAGGTTGTGTTTACTTGACTGCGAGAGATGTGAGCCGCGGTGAAACAGCGGTAACCGAGTTAAAAAAATTAGGTTTTAATCCAGTATTTCACCAGCTAGATATTACAGATCCAGAAAGTCTTAGGCGATTCGCTGCCTTCATCGCTCGAAATCATGGCGGTATAGATCTGTTAGTAAACAACGCAGCGATGGCGTTTAAACACGACGCCGCAGAACCCTTCGGCTTTCAAGCTGAGCAAACAACGTTTGTTAATTATTTATCCTTGGTATCTACTTGCGAGGTTTTGTTCCCCCTTTTAAAACCTAATGCGAAAGTCGTGAATCTGTCTAGCTCCTGCGGTCACTTATCCCGTATACCTGGAGAAGAAATAAGAAAGAAATTTGCAGATCGTAACTTAACGCAGCCAGAATTGTCTGACTTGATCCATCAATTTGTGGAGTCTGCTAAAAACGGAACAAACGTCGCCGATGGATGGGGAAGTAGTGCTTACAATGTGTCAAAAGTAGCAGTCAGTGCTTTAACTTTTATTCAGAATAGAGAGTACGGCCCAAAACACATCTCAATCAACTGTGTTCATCCTGGATATGTGGATACAGACATGACTTCTCATAAAGGACCGTTTACAGTTGAACGTGGGGCCATGGCGCCTCTGTACTTGGCCTTGGAAGCTCCTGCAGATGTTAAAGGAGTCTACATGTGGCATGACAAAACTATTGTGGATTGGTTTGACAAAACACCAGCTCCGTATTAGTTCATAATATTTTTTTATAGTTATTAAAAATAATACCTTTTCACGAAGATAATCCTGTGTCAAGATGGGCTATTGTTTAAAATTGTATATTAATATTACTAAGAAAATTAACTTAACTTTTTTAAATATTATTTGATTTGTTTTATCTTACACTAGTTAATGACTATAAAGTTAATGACTTTTCCATAACAATGAAGATATATCATTTGATGACAACTTAATACAGTGTAGATCGCTTGACAAATTTGAAATTTAATAAATCTAATCTGCAAAAACCTTATTTTAAAATATTTTTTTGCTTTATCATAAATTTTTCACAGGACCTTACAGGGATTACTGACAGTATAGATTGCTCTCTTTCAAATACACCGGTCACTAGTCATAACCAAACACCAAAATCATTGCTGCAGGGCCTAACAGCGATGGCGAAATCTCTCAAAATCTTATCTAACCATAGATCATGTATTATGGGTCTGACTTCCATGGATAATTGATCATCATGGTGGCGAAAGAAGCTGGTCCTACTTTTTATTAGTCAGCTTATAAAATCTGAAAGTATTATACACTTCTGCATTTCTTTTGGTTTACATGTCTTCAGCGCTTTACGGATAGCCAAGCACTTTGCTGTAAAGACAGGTCTCATTGGGAAGTTTGAATAAACCTTTACCACCGTCACTAGGATAGTAATAGGCAGCCCCTATGTACCCAGTTGTTTGAAATTTGGATCCATTAGTGAAAATATGGGTCTAGTCACTCCATTCACTATTAATTATATCTGAGAATTTTTCCATATTACTGAAAAATTTTATCTAGGAAAAAACCTTTTGTTTAATACCATAGACAGAACTTGCTGTAATTAGATTTGTTACAGGATTGAGGCACTCGTGCATCGTGCTATCTTAGGGATACATAAAATCATTCTCCAGCAGTACATTGGTATATTTTGAAGGCGTATATTTTACACTTATCGCTATTTCGAACTCTTGTTCAAAAAATCTTTGCTGCATACATGAATACTGGGAAGGCTAGAATTTGAACCGGCATAATTGGTCGCTAATTTGATTTCTCTGTCTTTCCATATTCTTGCAAATTGGCTTTTTATATAAAATTGATTAAGTAAAAGCACGCATGTGGTGTTATCGTGTTAATAGCACGATCTCAATAGCAAGCTGAATAAAGGCAAAACAGGATTAAAACTAACGAATCTCGGAGGGTAATCAAAGGAACATCCCGTCATTAATATGGCTATCAACTTGTACCGAAGTTGCGATTTAATACCTCTTTTGATTGACAAATCTAATGAGGTAAAGCCACTCTCAGGAAAATGAAGAATCACTTAGTAGGTTTAACCCAAGTGCTGTAACTTAAGACTTATAAAAGGGATGATTGAGAAATTAATTTTCTCACCATGGGGTTGTTAAACGAACATAAAAATTGCACTGGAGACGTTCGTAAAATCAAAATGGCAGTGTAATCAATAATTTATTTACAAACATAAACATGATGTACCGCTTATTTTTTGTATTGGTGATGGCTATTTTCTTACAATGTAGCTACTAAAGCTTACTAATAAAAAGATAAATATGAAAATTTGTTTTACAGTAAGTAAATATAAATAAAAAAAATACGTAAAATAAAAATGAACATATCTTTTTTATAATAATTCTCTAAAGAAAGCGTTTTATTTCAATATGCTTGTGTACAAAACTTCTCAAATGTACCTAATTTTAATTAGTCCGATTTCTGCTAGTTACATATTAATAAAATAACCTAAATTATCAGAGATGTTTGATGTTATGTATATATATATAGTATATCACTATTTTATTTTTACTACAATGGTGGTTGGTATTATGGTAATCAATTTATTAAAAAATTGATCCTATTTCTTAAAAGATATCTTATTCTCTAAAATACCAGATTAAATATCCTAGTGTCACTGCACGTCAAAAAATTTTGTATAAAAAAGGTATTTTAATATCAGTGCTATAGTTGAGGGTATCGCCATATACCCTCAACTATATTTGCAGAAATAGCATATATCCTATGATTAAATCAAAATATTCTATCATCAGATAAAAATTTTAATAATTCTAATGTTTATACATATTTCATTTTCCCTTTTCTAATCCACAGTACGGTAAAGTACAATGCAGGAATAATGTTACAGGATTTAATTTGTATTGTACTAGCTGAAGTACCCAGCGTTGCCCGAGCTTAACGCAGAGTGAAAAGGCTTCAATTAGAGGAATGGGGGAATTTTTTTCTAAATCTCAGGTAGACATTAGTTTTAATTTTATTTGGAAAATTTCACTTTAAGGAGTGGGAATAAAGGATGAGGGTAGTTTTTTCGAGATCTCAGGTAGGCAGTTATTTTCCTCTTATTTGCAATGTCAAATGTGCAGAGTTTCATCAAGAACTACCAAAATTTTACTTAAGGGGTGGGAAAGGGGGATGGGGTCGTTTTTCGAAATCTCATGTAGACAGTGATCTTCCTCTTATTACTCTTAAGTTTAGGACTCATAATTACTCTTAAGATTAGGACACTACGCAAGACATACTCACCAAGTCCCTAATCCCCTTCTACTCCCTACCCTCTCACCTCCCGCTCTCCTTCCACCCCCTTCACTGTCGCCTCCCTCTCCCTTCTGCACTCTTCCCACACACCTCTTGATTCTCTCCTGCATCCCTTCCGCACTCCTGTCACTCCCTCCCCACCACCCACTCCATTCTCTCTCGCCTCACACTCCCCTCCCTCATAAAAAAGTACCAAAAATTCTGCTTTAAAGGGTGGTTTTTCGAAATCTCATGTAGACAGTGACCTTCCTCATGTTTTGAAGATCAAGTGTGCAAAGTTTCATCTAGCTCGGAATAAAACTAGATTTGTATAAAAAACAAACAAATCAACAGAGAAAGAGTGTGTTAATGTATACTCTCTGAAGTTTACAACTACAGCACTGTTTAACATGTATCTTGAAACAAACAATATTTTATACAATGATATGTAAGGTATACAACAGCATTAAAAGTATATTTTAGTCCATTTAAATTTAGAATAAGGGTAAAGGGTTGAACATCAAATCATTCGCAGTCACAAATTTAGATTTTTTATTTTAATATTAGAAAATATAATACATTTTTAGAATAATCAGTAAGATATATATATATTTTAGGAGAACACATTCTTATTGTGAAGTTGTAAAATAAGGTAGATGGCTCTATCAAATGATGGAACGATTAAATGTATTGATTTCAAAAAAAAAGGTAACATTAAGGTCGAAAAATTGTCGCTAAAAATAGTGCCGCTGTAGCTTAGTTGGATAAAGCACCTCCCCCGGTTAGGGAAGAGATCCAGGTTCGAATCCCGGTAGCGCAACAACAATATTTTTCGATAAAATTGATTTTATATGTGTATCTTTATAATTAATATATTTAATTCATATTTAAGATATATATATATTTCCTTAAACATATATTTCTTCTTTACGAGAGTAAGACTCGTGTATAGAGAATGGTTATATTATGATAAAAATAAAAATAAATCTTTTATCCTTTAACAATCTAAACAAGTCTGTCAATTTATCACACACCATAAAACAAAATTATTTTTTTTTTTACTTGAAAATTTTTTGAATGTCTGAACTTTATAAATTCGAGGATGCTGATTCCGAATCTGACTGCAGAATTTCTCTTTGCGGCTATGGCCGCCATTTTAGAAAGAGATTGTTTTATACCAAAACCTATCAATTTTTGCTGTTCTTTGCGGCTTCGGAAGCAGTAAGATTTAGTTACCTCTCTGAAGAACTGAGCATTACTACAACTTTGAGGTCATCACACATTCCACTTATGCTTGTTTAATCTTATCTAGCAATAACTTTATGTATTTCTTTAATTTTATTGATTGCATGAGCAACCAAATTAAACTTTAAAGAGTCTCCACTGTGCTGGATTTTGAGGCAGCTCAGATCTTCTAATAAATGTGAAGTATTCCTAAAAACTGAATCATCCATTAAAATAAATAAACTTTGTGACTGCCTTAAACGATGCGTTTACTTCTTTTTAAGAAAGTTCCTCTATTCAGATTCAGCTCAACTTTTGTTTTCAGAAGGTCCAAGTCAAAAATCTGATTGTTTAATGAGATAAAATAACACCAATTTAATTGGAGTACACCAAGTTTTGTTTGCAAGCACCATCAGAATACACGACACAGCGGTATGGGTAACAAGATAAACTCTTGTAGTGGCTACCTTGCGATGCAATTTTTAATTATTTGGCCCGTAACAGTAGACTGATTCATCAGCTATGGCTCGTAACACTTGTCACTAGAGTACGCATATGCTCTCGCACTAGTATTCCAGAAATGAAATTTTGTATCTTATAAGGCTCAGTCCAAAACTGTAACAGCGAACTACTGAAAATACTGGAATATTCAAATTAAAGACAGGTTTAAATAAGGTTGGTGTGTAAAATAAAAGACAAAAATACGTAGAGCACCATTTTATTACACTCTACCCTAAATTTATAAAATCTATAATTATGTTTTATACCAAGATAAAATAATATCACATTTCTTATGTGGATATTATCAATCCACGATTCGAAGCGCTAAGGAGCACATTGGTTTATCTAAATCTACACAAACCTATTAACATCATCACAATGCTATTATCGTACACTTATACTTTAAGCCAAATAAATTCAACTTAAAATTGAAGCACCAAAAACATGCTGCCGTGCTTCAAAAACCATTTAGAAAACTACCAACAATGTGTCCCATAATCTGAACATTTTGTTCTTTACCTTTAATATAATAGTATACAAGAAAAAAGCTGTCAATGTGTATAAAATATTATTTATATACATTATATATCAATAAAAATATATAAAACCTGTCCCGATCGCTTAGTAGAGTTAAAGATAAAGAATGCCATGAAATCGAGCACATGTTCATAATCGCAACTGATTAATGCTCTCGGGGACTACATTTTTAGGCAATTTATTAGAAGATTTTTTAGCTTCTCTACTTTAAAATATGTTTATGAACAGCTCAAAACACATACCAGTATTTTCAGAAACATTAAAATACTCGGTATCGTCTTGACTGATAAATAATAATATAATATTCTAATTATTTTCAGTAGCATTTAAAATAAAATGTATTGATGTGTTAATTTAGTGATAATAAATAAAAAATTCACACAAATAAATACTTCGATAAAATAATTAAGTAGTCGGAAAATCAAAATACTTACAATAAATAATAACTAAAATAGTTTGGTTAATTAGTGCTTTAAATGCTTACAATTCTTCAGTTGTGCTGTTTCTATTTGCATCACATTTTTTTCTCAATTACAACTACATATTTTTAAGCTTAAAGGAACATAAACATATTTTCTAAATCTATGAGATAATAAATGTTCTAAATAATAACATTTATTATCTCACAGAAAAATAAAAATACTAAATAAAATGTATATTTAAATATACAAATTTATTTAACACTTTATTAGGCTGTAAAACTATTTTTTCATCAATTAAAATCTAATTTATTTGGTTTATAAATTCCAATGTTCCTTTCACTATTAAAATGATTGATTGTTGAAAGAACTTTTAACAATTGATGAAAATTAAAACCATTCTAATAATACCATATAATTAAATGCTAATATTACTTTAGGAAACTTTTTCAGAGTAGACAATTTAATGTACTTTAAAGTTAAAGCAGCCAATCAAACGCACACAACAAAGGAATAAAAGGCAATTTAAAGAACAACATTTACATTAAAAAATTTGAACAGTCAAATATTTTAAAATATTGTCAACCTTGACCATAAGTTTTCAGTACCATTATTTGATAGCATTATCAAAATTTCTGGAATTTATTACTAATTATTTCAAGAGTTCTTCCACCAGAGTGAAAACATTAAGGCATTTCCAGGCCTACCTTTAGTATTAGAGAATGAGATAGAATACACTTTTAATGGTCGTCTAGGCACAAGCCGTGGATTGTAATTTTTTTTAAACCAGCTAAGACAGCAATCCTTATATGTACATTTTTTAAATAAATATTTATTATTATGAAGATATGTTTTTGGGAATCAAATAGTTATATATTTATACAGATGTATGTATGCATATATTTGTGTATGAGTAAAAATTTTACAGTAATTTTGGATCTTAGTTTTCTTGATGGTATATATAAATTATTATAATGATATTTAAATATGACACTATATCTGTAGGCCAAATTAATAATTTAATTCAAAGATAAATAAGTACACAAAGTTTGTAAGCCTCTCGGGTAATTTAGCTCTTAAATAACTAAGTACATTGAGTATACGCCACGTGGGTAATTTGATTCTCAAAATAAATAAGTACACTAAGTTTATATGCCACATGAGTAATTTAAACCCAGCACCCTTTCGGGTAATGTAGCACAAATAAATAAGTACACTGAGTCTGTCTGCCACGTAAGTAATGTAGTTCCAAGATAAATAAATACATACATAATTGAAATTTTTTTTTAAATTACTAAATCATATATAATAATTTTTTTCCATTTTTAATTCAATGCACGACAATCAACAGTTTAATTTTGAGAAGTAGTTAGTTCTCACAAATTCATCACAACTAAATCACGATTAATTTGTTATCCTCTTCGCATTCATTTGGTAACTTGTTAGACAAACATGTTTTGGACGGCCACATGAAAACTGCGGCCGCTCCGCCATCCCTACGTTTACCATTCATTGTCACTATGACTTACAAATATTCAAACTTAACAATAAAAAAATGGTATTTTGGTTTCAATTACATATTACTTAAATTCAATTAACTAAAACCCCCTGTGTTCGATAGTTCTAGGAATGCACAACGCCTACGATGTATCCAATCACCGACCGAAGTCTGTCAACTAGGAGTACAGAGCATTCAGTTTTTAATTTATAGTACTTTTTGTATTTGTCAAAAATTTGCTACATTGAATTAATGTGCGATCTTTCCCGCTAGTTCACATTGTCAGACAGCTGGTATTATTTTCCTTTAAAATAATCATACTTTCATCATATGGAAATATGTAATATGATCAAAAACTAATGATGAACTAAACCATTATTTTGACCGTGGTTGTGAGATTCATGTTTGATTATATCGATGATTGGTAATTGATTATTCATCATTTGGTAAGGAATTAGCTATATGCCAGAAACTAAACCTCCAATCATACAATCACAATGACAGTTTAGCTTATCGCTATCGGAAACAGTAAGACAAATTGAACATGTAACTAATCAAATTTATATCACTTTACACATGAGAAAAAATCAGTATCGATAGTTGACAATAGGCAAGCTAACCAGAAGCAGATATTATTTGAACACAAAGACGAATTTGTGCTCAATTCTATCATACGATAATGCCATATAGAACTTCAAATGATTTGCTTTGAAATGAGTTGGATTACACATTATATTGGTTATGATTAGAGTTAATATAATAAATAAGCTGCGTTCACCCAGCGTGTCGGCAACCCAGCGCCATTCAACGCTTTGATAATCATCAATAAAAACGTCAGACAAATTTCGGATGAACTTTTAAATATCAAACTGTTTAAAAAGTAAACCAATTAACAACACACATAAAACAATCACGGCAAGATTCCATTATTATCTACAATTACTTAATTTTCTAAGTCTCGTGCAGCGATCAGTCGATGGATAACATAACTCGGCGCGAGTTAACATAACCCATTAGTTGCCACATCGTATGTATCCAGCAGGAAGTATCGGACAGAGGAGTCTATCAATCTATCATTCCGGGATATTGCTCCCATTCTCCGTTAGCGATGTCGTTAGTACATATCATCCGGATGTTCAATGTTCATGAGAAGATTCTTCTTTTCATCCTTTTTGGCCGCATCGAGAAGCTGCTCTCTCAAACCTTCCGGCTCAAAACACGGCTGAATATAATAAGAAAAAAAATTATTGATGAATGAAATAATATAAAAATTAAACATGTAAGATTGCATATCATCATTGTACAGGATGGTTTGTTTAAAAGATTAATTCACAAATAACAAAACTTTTACACAACTTAATTAGGTTTAATTAATAAATTTTTCCATTAAAGTACTCGCCTTCAGGATAGGCGTGAAATATGTTACAATAAATAAATTATCAAACATGGAAAATTAATGCAACAAATTTTTAAACATGAATAAGAAAAAATTAAAACCTATACACCAATGAAGAATTGAATTTTGTATGGACTTATGAAATTATTATATTTATAAAATAATAAACTCATTTAATACAGTTATGTATGAATTTACTAAAAAAAAATTATAAATCCATACAAAACAGTGTTTGGTGTATTGCAACAGTTTTATTTTATAGAGATTTTTTATTTAGATAAATAATGCATATTCAAAGCAATCGACTCTTCTAGATGTGTGAAAGATCACAATAAAGATTTAATACAGCTGTCGAAATATTGCATCTGTCAAAAAAAATTGTGATTATTATTACTGTTGGACATCATTTACCACGAATATCTCTTGGTTTCTATTTTATCCAACAAGACCCTAATTTTCTGACCCATACATAAAATACAATCTGACACTTCTGGAAGTGCAACAAATTTTTTCACAGGGAGCTCCTAGAAAAATAAATCAAATGAAATTCCCTCGTGTCAATTTTTTAACTTACCGTTTCACAAATATTCATATTGCAGCAGTTCTCGATGGTAATTTCACATTGAGGGGGGTCAGGACGGCACGTTAGCGGTGTTACATTTTTATTCACAATTATTCTCTTCTTGATTCTGGAAAAAAAATTAAATGCATCGTAAAATATATTTTTACAAATGAATTTACATTACTTGTCAAACTAATTAAAAGGCTAAACCAATTGAATTAAATTTATTTAAGTTGTCTCGATTTAATGACCGAATTTTATGTGTCATGCATTATGCTCATTTGTCTAACATCAGATGATAAGCTGGAGAGCACGCTAGGAGATGACAGAAGTATAGACCGGAATAACCCAGGAAACTGCTCCTTATACAAGATATATGCACTAGGGTATCGAGCTGCATCGACTCGATGAGCGTTGTTTCAATCTACGTTGTACTGCAGCACATAAATAAGGCTCCAAACAGGCAGGCGTGGGCAAAAGGCCAAATGCATCCAAATTTTGTTTATACTTCACAATATTAACCCAGAACGGTTTTGTTTTGTTGAGAAGTTTTATAGCATAACTATGGGCCTTATTAAGTATTCACAATGACTGGAATGCATCTCATAAATTTCTACGGAATCTTATGATTCTTATAAAATGTGATTCGATGTGTGCCACACTTTCTCGGAATCTTTTAACCCTAATATGTACAAATTGAGACCCTAAACTATGATTCAAAAGATTATTATACTACTGAAAACAATCCATCTCATAATCAGATATTTTTTAATATTAGAAAATATAATACATTTTAGAATATTCAGTAGGATTTATATATATATTTATTTTAACATTTATTTCTTCTCTATGAGAGTAAGACTCGTGTATAGAGAAGGAGTATATACGAGAGTTTATGTTTCAGTTAGTCTGTGTATATATTTTTTTACTTCAGATACAAATTTATAATAGTCTGTGATTTTTCTAATTGTTGATCTTCATATTGAAATACATACATATATTATGTGATAAGAAAACATCATTTAAGGAAAATAGCAAAATGCATAAGTTATCTGAAATGAGGTTTTAAAAAACTAAGCAAATAATTATTTCAATGTCCAATTGTAATGCACAAAGTTATCCAATCATTGTTCAATGCATGTCAAAACTGTATCAGCTATGATCCCATTAAAATAATACTGATAACCTGAGTTAATACGCAAGCAACAAAGTATTATTATTTAGTTAGGTCAAATCGATTAATAATTTTATTTGTAAAACAAATATCAATAATTTTATTTATATACATATATTCAAAACGAGTGTATTGATTAGAAACAAATGAAATAATAAATAAAACATTTTACCTGGGTCTCCTCCTCAGCAAGACAATCTTCAAGCCTGAAAGTGCAGTAGCCACAGCGAGGACGAAGCACAATATAGATAAACCCATCACTATCGGCTCCCTCATGCCCCAATTCATGCATTCGGATGCCTCCATGAATAGTTCATTTCCAGATATCATTCTAGGTTGCACAAAACTTGAGTTGTTTTCATCCGAAAGTTCAGTGCGCGATTCGACACTGACAATCTTGGATGTTTCTACTCTGTTGCTTCTATCCAATTGTTCAGTTTGAGTTTCAACATGAAAGATGGCCGGGGTAGGATTTGTTCCTGAGTCCACTCTGTTTGAATCCTGGTCTGAACAACTGTAAAAAGAAATATTTCAAATGTATAGTGAAATTTTATTTAATAATGGAAGCCTACTAAAACTACACCGGGAAAAATTGTGTGATGTACAATTAATTATTTTATGCTACACAATAAACATATAAAAGCAGACTATATTTCTAATGAATGTTTGTTCATGTGGTATTACTGCAAAAATAATATACCTGCAAGGAATTGGTGTTGTGATCTCGACTTCTTTTAAATCACACCTTTCTCCTTTCCATCCCATCGGGCACCGGCACGATGGCTGATTGTCTACCGTGACTTTGCAAATACCATCATTCAAACAGAATGCACTGCAGATACTTTCGTGGCACCGTTCGCCGCGGAAACCCTTAAGACACCTGTAGAGAAATTAAATAAAATTAATAAAATAAAAATTGTTGAAGTCAAGTAAGTTAAAAATTCTAATTAAAAAATGTAAATCTAAATTATTTAAATTTACAACTTAGAAAAGATATTAACCTGCAGGTTGGAAACCCTTCATTATTCAACAAGCACGATCCATAAAGGCAAAAATTGTGACAAAGCATCATCTCACAACGGTATCCCGCAAAACCTCGGGGACAATTACAGACTTTGTTTCCATTCAAAGCATCTTCCTTACTCTGCTTCAGGCTTCCTCCGTTCAGACAATACTTGGCCACGTATTGAGGAGTCTGTATATTGGTCACGATGCCGACATCCTGATCAGCTTGGTTCATCTGATATTCCAAATGAGTGGTCCTATTCAAAATGGTTTCTTCTAATATTTTACATTCGGGTATACCTTCAATTTGTTCTAAAACATTAATTCGGGACACAATACCCATAGGTGCATCATTCACAAATGACTTAAAGATGACAGGTCCGACATTATTTGTTCTATCCAACGGAAGCTTCCATACGGACTTGTAAACCCAATCAGTCCAATAAATGAAGTCTTTCATGACGGCGATATTGTAGGGTTGGTTGTTTGTCCCTTGGAAAATTACTTGTCTCTCAGAGCCGTCCAAGTTGGCGCTCTCTAATCGATAATGGTCTTCTTTATTATCATTCCAAAATATTTTCTTGGATCCTTGGTCTAATGTGATACCGATCGGCCTGAATAAATCTCCTTCAATTATTACTTCTCTGTTTGTACCTTCGATTGTTGCTCTTTCAATGCTGGGCTTCATGGGATTTGCATTGGTCCAGTAGATCATCCTATCGAGAAAAACAAGCATTCAAGATGTTAAATTATTAAAAATCATGTTATGCAGTGCATGTTTTTACATTTATTTACTGTTACAGGTAATCAAAGTAACAGTAAATATAAAAAGAGGTATATTTGTCCATATTCAGGATGACATGAGAAAGCTGGTCTATTTTAATGAGACTATATGATCAATCCTTTAAAGATGCGGACACGCTTTGCTCTTTTTAAATTTAATCAATTCCCTACCAATACTTAACTACATTTAGCAATTTATAAGGCATTCATTTTTCAATTATGCATGTATAAAGTGTATGAGAAATATAATATTACTACAGCAAGAAAGTGTATGATAAACCCACTCAGCAGACACCTTATATAAAGATGCACTATATTTTCATCTGTTAAGGTGTCACAAAAGAAAGGACAAAAATATGCATATGACATAATATGTAGATTATTATTTTATTAAAACCAATGCCTAAGCTGAAAATAAATATTTTACCCTCGACAGCTGTCTACGGCGATTCCCTGAGGTACTTCATCTTCCAATTTGAGTAGAACAGTTCCTTGGCCATCCGTGTCAGATCCTGCCACCAGCGAGGCCCAAAAGATGCTCTTGTTATTCCAATCAGTCCAGAAGAGTATTCCTGAAACCGGATCAAACGCGATGCCCTGGACATTGTGGCTGTTGCTCTTGCTGACCAAATGCTCAATGTCCTTATTCTCAGTAAGGTGGAAACTGAAAATGGTGGCGTTCAAATGCTGGGTGTCTGAGAAGTAGAGGGTCTGGTATACAGAGTCGTACGTCAGGGCGGTGAGGTCGGAGAACTGCTGGCTGGCAATACCTGCCCGCGATCCATTAAGATTAAAGAATTCTATCTGACCCTGGACCGTGATGGCCAAATCTAAAAAAAAAAGAAAAATACCTGTTAGGTAAGACCTATAAAACTCACAGAGAACTTTCGTAATAGGGCAATTGCAATTATGATGCACACCATTTAAAAAATAATAGAATACAAAAATGGAAACTTGAGGAATAAAAACACCTCACCAACATATTAGATGTACAGCTTCATGAAAGTGTTTTTAAGAGCTAACATAATAATTTATCATAAAAAATTGTCGTTTGCAATATTTATTAACTCTTGTCGATGTGAAAAATACCGTAAGCTGATATTTCATCTTTTCAAAAAGTCCTACTAAAAACCAAATTTTTAACACATTTTGTTTTTTTTTTTTAAGATTTCATTATTTTAATAATAAAATTAATATAAAGATATGTTTATTTATTTTTCTATAATTGACTTATTAAAACATGTATTCACTGCCCGCTTTCAGATATTTCATTCTCATTCCCCATTTTAATTATTTTTTTACGTCACTTTTGGAATTATTAGTTACAGAGAATAATAAATACAGACACTAGAACAAGCTACTCAAAATCTATGTAATTTTGTACGTACGTCAGTTAGTGAAATAAAAAAATTTCTTGCATGCACTAAATATAATATTTATTTAAGAGACAAAAAAAATCTTGTTTTTATGGAAAATTTACATCAATTAGAAAAACACTCCTAGAATCTGATAGTTTAAAGGTTTTTCTGGACAGTATATTAACAGTTAATTGAATTTATGATTTTAAATGCCACCAATACACATGGTTGACTGCCTGGGATGGCGCATCTGTTTACACGGAGTTTGAATGTGCATATTATATACCTTAAATAAATATTACAATAATTTCTTAATTTTTAACATAGAAAAGAAACTAGCCCATGATTATAAAAGTCTCTGAAGATAAAAGTTATTGAAAAATTATACAGTAATGCGACAGAATCAGTTCAATCTTCTTAAGCCATCTTCTAGATTCCCTATCAAGAAAGGTCACCTAAATTGTTTACGGCTACTCTTGAATATCTATTAAAACAACTAGACCGGGAGAAGAAAGGCAATTGCATAAATGGTGAATATTTAAGCCATCTATGTCCGCAGAGCAAAGCTGAAGTTAGTGTGCATTCCGATGTTTGAATATTATTTTCAAAAGTGATCTTTCAGTGTGTCTAAAACAGAAAATGTCCAATCAATGCATACTCGTACTTCCAGTGCTCACGTGTGGCTGAGAAACATGGGCTCTCAACAAAGGAGAGATCTGAAAACTTGAGAGAAATGCAAAAAGTCATGGAAAGATGTATAATCGGGATCACACGAAGAGATGAGATAAGAAACATATGGATAAGAGAACAGACAAGAGTAGTTGATATAATGGAATATGGCAATGGGCAGGCCATATTCATTGGCTTCTTCCAATAGTAGATTGGAAACAGCTAATAAAACATTATTGTACCTGTGTGTGAAATTTTGCAGCATTTATGAGAAAAAAACACATTTAAATATGTATTCAGATGTCATGCCAGGAGACTGAGGAGTTATTTTCTGTTTGGTAATTAATGCGTTGTAAGGTTTATAAGGTTAAAAATTTATATTCTAAAAATAGTATAAAAAATAAGTGAAAGCGTAAACCTCTACATCCGTATAATGTTTTTATTTGGATATGGACCGAAACAAACTGCCATATGTCAACATTGCAAACATTTCAGCAACAAGGTTGGTTCCGACACTATTACATCTGAGTATATTGCAATTGACTAAACCTTCAATAACAAATGTAACATGATTGTTAAGATACCAATAGGCGTTCATATTGGAATGAAGTAAAAGTATTTGCAAATGAAGAAAATGTATTCTGCGAAGGTATGATTTGAATGACTCATAATATATTATTTAGTAACCAACCCATTCACAATACATCAAAATAACTTTCCAGTTATTGCAACACTCGCATATGTAATACTGCAAGAAGTGCATTGTGTGACACACTTTTAATTCATTAATTCTCGTCAATCAATACTTTTTGTCCCCATCTCTATATATTCATACCCTGCCCCGAAATGCAAACGAGAGAACTCTACCAAATTTATAATCAATGATTCAATTAATTCAATTATCAGAGCTTACTTTAATATATTTTTTAAACGGAGACACGTACTTGCGCTATGAAAAATAAGTCTAACTTGGCGGGCTCTTGGAATCCTAAGCTCTCACCATCCAAATGTCTGTACGACAGATCAAATTAGCTGGTCATTAAGAATTGTCAAATAAAAAAATTATATTAATATTTGCACTTGTTACATTGCGTCAGAGACAATCCTCAGAATTATCACTAGGTAATGTACAAAAAAAATATGAAGTCATTTTTAAAATTACGAATATATAGATATAAGTTTAGGTTAGGTTCGGTGAAATCATAAAAAATAATTACGTAATAAATTTCATTAGATATACAACACAATGCAAAGTTTGAACAAAGTATAATAGTTATTTTTGCTGACGAACGAAATGCGTACACAGTATGCACAAGGAATGTGCACACTATAAATAAATTTATCATAAAAAGCTAAATATTATTCTCGTCCAGTTTTTATTTTGCTCTCGAGATTGGCAACAACGCAAATTTTAGGCAGACAAAACTATCATTACTTGCACGGCTACAATGACTTGTTAAAATAATATATTCTCCCGACTACAGCGCTCTCGGCGTGACGAACGACGAGACAACGCGCTGTCTCTCGCCTGCAGGTGTAACTACTAACTACTGTCTCAGTATATGTATATGCTATAGCCGGATAGGCGCCGAAATTCCGTACCGTCACGTGGTAAATCGAGACTAATTTCGTATTTTTTCTCGAAATATTACACACATTTTCTAACGGGTCGAGAATTGGTGAAAACCCCCAATTGAAACTGTAATACATACACTTATGACATTATTTGATGGATAGATACAATTAACCCCAACCTACGCCGCTACTTTTGCGATAAAAACATAGCTTAAAATAAAATAAAAACACACAGGACTAGATATTAATAAAATTATTTTTGATTGTGGTTTTTCACATGCAGTTTGAACATTTTCGACCAAAATTTTGAACTCCTAATACATTCTTATTGTGAAGTTATAATTATTCAGAACATGACGTCTGTGATATATTTTTAAATACAAATTAAATATATTAATTAGAAAGATACACATATAAAATCAATTTTATTGAAAAATATTGTCGTTGCTACCGGGATTCGAATCTGGATCTCTTCCTATCCAAGTAAATTGCATTAACCGATTATGCTACACAGCGTATTGACGACAAATTTTCGAACTTATATGTTACACTTTTCAAATTGATACATCTATCGTTCCATTATTTGAAAGATATTTTTCGATAAAATTGATTTTATATGTATATCTTTCTAATTGATACATTTAATTTGTATTCCTAAGATTGTTGACTACATGACGCGAAACTGAAACAGGACTATGCCGGACACGTGGCGAGACTAACCGATGACCTCCACGGCTGGGCTAAAGAAGTAGAGATCACAAATACGTTGGACTGACAATACTAAGAAGACCGGTAAGTCGAGCACTGGACGCATAAAGACTAAAGAAGAAGTCTGTTATGATAAGAGTAGAAGTGCGAAATACAATCTGCAAATATGCAAACTTTTAATATACCTACTTACATGGAAATTCGCCCAATGTTTAACATCTAAATGTTGGTTATTCTACTGCCTAAAAATCTTTCTAGAAACAAAACATACGCGCGATATCAATGATCAAAAAAGAGTTTTATCACTGTAGGTTTCGTTATCACTATTTCATAATGAAAATCTAGATAACATAATACATATCATGTATTACTAAAATGGGAAATTTCCAATGCAAAGCATTATACTGACGGATAAAGGCTGCAAACCGGTTACAACCGAAATGTTACGCATTTTTCCCACTGAAAATGTTCTTATTTGACTAATAAAGAGTGAAATAAACTAAACTAATTGATATACATATAAAATCAATTTTATCGAAAAATATTGTTGTTGCGCCACCGGGATTCGAACCTGGATCTCTTTCCTAACCGGGGAAGGTGCTTTATCCAACTAAGCTACAGCAACATTATTTTTAGCGACAATTTTCAATTTCGAATGATGGAACGATGAAATGTATTAATATCAAAAAGGTAACATATAGGGTCGAAAATTATCGCTAAAAATAATGTTGCTGTAGCTTAGTTGGATAAAGCACCTTCCCCGGTTAGGTTAGGTTTGTATTTAACTTTGGAACGCTCAACTAGGCGCATACGAGAAAATGTAACTTTCTAGCAAAGGTCGCCGTCGCTTGGAGGACCGACGCTCGGAGGCCGCGACACGGCGGATGCCATAAGAAGTGTATATCGCAAATGGACGCTATTGAGCGCAATGCTAACGGCGCGAAACGGCACGTTTGAGAAAACGCCTACGGTGAAAAATGCAACATTTTTGACGTCGTACAATTTGCTACTTTGTGAAACAAAATCAATCGATGAGGAAATACAAAATCTCGCCCATATAATATGTAAATAAACAATTGAAATATACAATTTGATAGTAATTTAAATTCGATTATAATTTATAATTAATTGATGATAAAACGATTAACATTAATGTATTATATGTAATTACCGATTATCTGTACGATTATTACAATTACAGAAATCATTATTTTTGATGGTACGAAAACCGATGACGGCTAGTCAATGCATACAAGGCCATTACAAAAAACAAAAAACTACAATATGCAGTGGCATGCAGTAGGTATAGATTTAGGTTATGCTGTTATGTATTATATAATACACGTAATACAATGTATGTACTTTCGTTAAACCAACGTCTTTAAACAAAATAAATCCGTCATTTATACGACCATACCATGTATTTATTTGCAATTTTAGAGAACTATTAATAGTGTTTTTAAAGTTTAAGTTTTAACGTTAAATAATACCTTCTTACCCATGTAAATAATGTATGGACGTTTTTAAGAACACTTTCTATGACTGAACATGATTCATTTATTGTTTGAAAATCTTTCACGTAATAACTAAAGTAAATAACTATTTTTATTAAAGGTTAACGTAGGAAATAGTTATGCCAATTGCTTTTTGTTTTTCCCAAATCAAAAACCAATCCATGCACCAAATTTAAACAATCGTGAAATTAACACATTAAAAACAGTAAGATAGTAAAATTCGCGAATTATTAAAAGAGGAAGTAGACACTTCAGTGATTTGCACGTAGTTGTAAGCCTTTCTAATGTTATTCTGTTAAAAAACAGCATAGGTAACGACTCCATACAAAACTGATCAACCCAAAGAAATTTTCAATTCAGTAAATAACCAATTATATGATTCGAGTAATTCACTAGCTTAAAGACAGAACAGAGTAATGTAAATAGCTCGATGCGGCGAATACAAAAGAGCACCATAGGTGGAGCGATGAGTTGTCGCGGTAGTTTTTAAAACTAAGCAATTAAAGTCTCAACCGGTACACAAATAGCGCTAATTGTAAAATAATGTTTTCGTTTATGTTAATCCAATTATTTAATTTATATTTGTTTCCGAAAATTTTTAGTAATGCACAGCTTTTTTGCTTGTATTCACTGCACGCCCCTGGAAATATGTTAATAAAATAACTAATAAGTTACAAAATATGTACAAGATGGCAGTCATTACCTATAATTCGCGCGCAATTGGCGATATTATTTCGAGAAATATAAATGGAAAACTTTGTTAAAATTACTTTACAGATGACGAGAGTTTCTAATAATGTTGTGCACCATTAAAAAAAGCATTCGACGGCAGCGCTGACATTGAAAATAAACCGGAAAACCTCGTATGCGACTTAATGCCCGACAGCCGTCTATAACCGCCAATATCAATCTATCGATAACGAACTTGGAAAAACTGGATAAGCTATTTATTAATATTGCTCGCACACAAATAATAATACATATATTACTCGCTGAAGAAGGCAGCGGGGGCTGTCTGCGACACGTAGGAAGGAAAATATTGATTTACTTATATCGCATAACCTACTGTCATAATGAATCGTGTCGTTTAGGTCAATGTTTTATAATGAACTTTGCACTCATTATACATAATTTGACTGGCATATTTTTCCTTACTACTCGCGTAACTAAGAACTTCTATTTGTATTTACGTCTATTTATTAATTTTTTTTTAAATAAACCCTCGCGGAGGCGACCGATTTTTTTAATCAAAAAAATTCTTGACAAAACGCAACTAAAAAACTACCACCAATTTTAACCGCTCGCCTTATTAAAATTCAGATTGTTAGATTATACACGTACGTGTTTCTATATATGTTACAAATGTACAAAGTGAATTAATGGAGAAAACTATAAATAGTAGAGATGCATTCTAAATGACATAATTATGCTGTTTTTTATGCTGTTCATGAATAAATAAAAATAAGGTTACAAAAGGTCAACAAGTGGAAACACTGCCGCACTGAATCTTGAACAGAATTGACCCCGGACTAAGCAAAGAATGCCATACCTTGTATTCAGCATGGGACGGATTGATATTTTAAGCCATCTACGGTCAACCTCCGCATGGGTATACGTGACACGTGACACGTGACTCGGAACACGTGAACCCATAAAGTACACAGTAAACGCGGTGTAATATTTTAAGGCCGGTGTAATAATAAAATAACGGGATCGCAGGCGACGCTCACATCTCGCATTCTTCCAGACCGCGAACCGAAGATTAGTGGCGTCACTTCGGATCGGCTGACAGATTCTTGCGAAAACTGGAGGACATCATCTTGAAGAAATCTCCGCAAGATCCGTTAAATTAATATTATAATGTATGCAATTATAGCTGTGGATTTATAATTAATTAAATAAATGTCGAGACAGCTTACTGTAGTTCAAGGACGCTTCGTGTACTACTTATAGAAACGACACACGACGCTGAAGCTGGCTGCGTCCACAACGACAATTTATCTCGAATACCTACCGCACATCGGACCTGAGACCGCACTACCAGTCTCTCAATTTTTAACCTGCAGCCCTATCCATTGCGAGTATCGCGCCAGCGACATTCATGTTGCGCTACGTACGCGACGTTTGAACTGCTCGCGAAAAAGATATTTGACGCTAGCGGATAGCCGAAATAAGGCTTCTGGACAGAATTGAACAAGTGTGGCGTGCCCGACTGAATCATCCTGTTTCTTCTTTAATAGGACACGAAAACTAGGTAAATACACACGAATCGATGTGTTTATTACGGCGGTGGACCTAACGCTGCACACATGACAGCGGACGCTGGGTAGGAAGGAGCGATTGCTATTTTATCGCGGCTTGCAAATGCGGATGCAAACTAATATCCGTATTTCGAGCGTCTGTTTTCAGATTCTGCTATATCTATAACGCTTAATGAATGTAATTAAGACGTTTTTTACTTGCTGCCAAATACGCGACGCTCCTCAAATGTGGAGCATGCCCCCGCGGGCATGAACTTCTAATACTTTCCTTGGCTAAAGAAACAGAATTCTCTGCACGTTCATTTCGTCTTAGTGGGGGGCTGGTTTCATTTTATTGGTACAGAAGATATTTATGTATGTTAACATCGAAAGAGAAAGACTGCAGCCTGCAGCATGGAACGCAACATAACTCGATCTGCCGAGACGCACAAAAGAGATACCTTATGTATGCCTACGTGTAAAAATGTAATATTTGTACTACTGTAATAACCCAATAATATATACTAATTTTATCGCACGATGTATGTTTTAGCAAAAAATAAACGTAATCGCGTCAGGCCGTTTTATGTGCAAGTAGGTACACAGAACCGACCTGAAGAACTGTTAAACCACATTAAATGAGAATTGCTACACAAAAATCGCCCAATTGTGTTACAATTTTTGGGTTCGAATAATTATACGCCTAACAAAAATAATATTCATTTAAAATTGGTCGTGCCTGATCATTTAACACAATTAATAGGAATCAGCTGTCATTAAAGAATTAAGACGAGAAGGTAATCGCTTTACTAGACGCAGTCTGTTCTAAAGAAATTACCTGTACAGTTTTTAAAAGTTGTAAATGTTAAGAGGTAAGTAAGTATGTAAATATTAAGTACGTTATGAAAAGTTATGTAAAAAAAGTATAATCAGAAGTTATAAAAATATTATTGTCAGTAATATACAATAGTGGGAGACAAAATGCGTGGGTAGTGTGGTTAGCACAAATAACAAATTAGTTTCATTTTACTCTCTACCCACATCAAGCAACCACTTTGCTATTTTTGGTTTGAAGTAGTTAATCACTTTAGACCCTTTAAGGTCTAGGTGGTAATTTGTTAAATATTATCGGAGCACAAAATAAAAAAGTTCGTTGAGCGAATTTGGTATTAAACTTTGGCACTGAATAGTATCCTAAGGCTTTGCTCCTGGTTTCCTTTGTATCGGATCGTGGAAGTAAAGTTTTTTTTTAGAAAATAGTTTTAAGATTGCTCTGGTAAACAGTTGTCTTATATCCAAAACTTGAAAGGATTTAAAGAGTATCTGGGTTGCCTGGTCGTGCCAAGTTTTCTGCGGACGTCCTCTACTTCTGGTGCCATCATCACTGTCGTCATACATCTTTTTACGGTTCTCTCCTCATTCGTCCGTTCCACATGACCAAACCACCGAAGTCATCCTTTCTTAATCTTACTCACTATATTAATATCAGCTTTGTCAGTATCTCGTCACGAAGCGTGAAACTGTCCTGATGAAAGAATACAAATGTGTGTGTATGTAGGTGACCACATGAAGAAGCAGCAGTATCGGAGATCACGAAAGAATTTCAAAACAAAGTCGGATGCCCCTCCTCACCTGTACACTTTCTCCGAGTGGTGACCTTCATCGTCGCTTGGAGTTTACATATGGTCCATCTGTGTACATTGTATATTATATATATGACACAAAAACATACATTCACACCACATTTGTCGAAATGAGCAGAGAAAGCACATTTCTAAAATACGTAACTCGTACACTGGAGACACCTCACCTCGTCTGCCGTCTGCCGTCTGCCAGACGTCAGGCGCCAGACCGTGATGCTGTGTGCGCCGTGTGAATTCATTACGTTCCCATAGTAGTGATGAGCTCAAATCACGAACGGTGAGTCAATCACTGATATTGATTCATGATTTTTTTTTTTTTATGTTATTCATATTTGGTTGTGAACCGTGATTGGGGCGCATGTGCATATGAAACGAAAATATCCATGAAGGAATGACGTTATAAATCGTTATAAGCGCCATCTAGTAGATTCCGCCAAAATGTTTCAACGCTTGATTTCATGCCGAGACTTTGACCAGAAAAATAAACTCATATTTTTTAAGGGTTATTATCGTTGTGATGATATTAAATTATACGTATGAATAATATAAATAAATATTCTCAAATTTTTTTTTTTTTACAATATAAAACAGCAATAGAGTTATGCACCCCCAAATAAGAAAGATCTTGAATTATGGGGGGTGGCTATCAACATTTACATAAAGCAAGATCAAAATCTACTAGATGTAAGAAATTGTTTACAATTAATAAAAAATATATACGTACATCTATAATAATACAATGTGAAAATTAACAAAATATTAAAGATGTCAAATACATAATTATTTGTACACATTTATATTTGCTGCTAATTTAATTGATTTTGGCAGTTGGTTATGCAGTCTAAGAGCAATGTACGATGCATGTCTCTGTCCTATTCCTAAATTGGATATTTTTAAAATAACATGTACCAGTTTTGCTCCGAGGTTGATAGTTGTGGTGTTATTTCGTGTATTGAGATATCGCGCGGCGCACGCGTATTAGTAATGAAACTGTAACCGTCAATCACTGATATTATCGAATATCAATCACTGATATTATCGAATATCAATCACAATCACACCAAAGTGTTAAAAAGAGTAGCATTTTTCTCATCATTATCCCACCCATTTTTGTTCAAGTACTAATTATTAATCATGTATTAATCTCTCCGATTGTCGTAATTGCAATCATAACTATGCTTTAATTACCGATTTGCGGATGGATTTGGGACGAATATGGTACAATTGTTATATGTTTCTGCGTTGTAGAAACATCGAAGTTCAAGATTTTCACAGGGCACATCTTTAAGTACGGTGTTCCACCTTCCACGTCCGCACATTCAGAGGGTCAGTTGTCAATTCCACCACCACGTGACTGCGTCGCTCTGCGCTCGACATTTTTTTAAACTTGGCACATCTCCCCTCGCTGAAATAAGCGTTCAAGTTCTGCTCGCAACATGTATGGAAAGCCGTGCTACGTCAGCGCCGTGTTCGCGCGCGTCACTACGCGCGGCCGCAATTACCATTGGGTCATTATTTAAAAAAAACACGGGAAAATGTAAACAATTTTCGTTTTATATTTGTTGTTGACTTTGTATGTTAATCCATACAGACGTCGGATAAAATTAAAACCGGTTCGCAAAGCGGATCAACGAGGTTTGGAATTCGCTCGAGGTAAAGTAATATACGAGAAAAGTAACTGGTACTGGCGATGCATAACACAAGTGCCAGAAATAAGTTCCGCCAGGTGGAGAAAAGCCAAGAAAAAAAAAATAATAATTTTGCTTCTGTTTCGTCTAACAACGCAAACAAATATTTATATCATTTTAAAATAATTATTTAAATATCACCTTTCCATAGAGGACCACCATAAAGCGGTTTTTGTCTTGACTAAATACTACTGGTGTTTCTCGCGTAATATGCAATTATTCCGCACGATCTCTGACACTTTTGACAGACGATTGCTTTTAAATAATGACAGAAAAATTAATATTATTTTTGATTTTTAAGGCTATTAACCAAATACACGGCCAATAGAATTTCTTCTAACTTATCTACTGTAGATCAGCTAATGTCGCAGGCCATCGTCGAGGCTGATTCGGTTGTTGATAATTAGTACAAAACAGCTGCCCCGCTCGTTCATCTGTTTGTAATATGAATGGGCAACCGCATCTTCGCGAACAGGAAGAATAAGCCTCCCCCTCTATACATATTCTTCAGGGCATTGACGTCAATTATAATTAAATATAAGACGCGCCTCGACTCAAAATGTGCATTCAGTATCGAAAGTTCTCATTTGTACTTATCGCCTATTATGAATTTCCCATCAAAATGCGGGGGGGGGCTCATCTTCAGAAGATTACACATTTTTCTGAAATAATATTATTGCACACATCGCTCGTAGACTACCACCTCTATACAATCATTATAGTCGGGGGGTGAACTTGGGCAGCCGGCTCAATAAATTCTGGATCGAAAACTAAATATTATTTTAAATATTAATTAAATATATTAATTATAAAGATATACATATAAAATCAATTTTATCGAAATATATTGTTGTTGCGCCACCAGGATTCGAACCTGGATCTCTTTCCTAACCGGGGAACGTGCATTGTCAAACTATGCTAGAGCGACAATATTTTTAGCGACAATTTTTGAACCTATTTGTTACCCTTTTGATATTAATACATTTAATCGTTCATTTTTATTAAATTTTGGACACATAGATACAACTTTATTATTAGGATTATATTACTTCACAATAAGAATGTGTTCTCCTAAAAATATTATTTAGTCAATTTTGCAAATTGTAGGTACCGCATTATATTGACAAGAGTAAGGCCACTGTAAGAATGTGGCTGGGATTTCTGCCACGCGCATCCGGCTGATGTTGACTATATTAAAAAGCGATTTGATACAACAAAATAGTCACGATGCAGTCGTAATGCTGATTGGCGTCATATCGGAGTAGGCGACGCCCCTCCTTCGAATTCGCACTCTTACACTGGGCATACATACTCTTAACAAACTGAAATCGAGAGCTATTGAACCCCGTCGCCTCGCGGCCGACCTCGCCTTCATCTGTTCATGAACACGCAGGACCTCATAAATCGTAAATAAAATAAAAACAATTATTTTTATACCGTAATATTCTGAAGGCGTGCTCGGATATTTATTTTGATGCGAAATTTACGTTAAATTTAAAACTTTCGATACTGATCGAAGATTTGCGCTCAGCTGATCACTAAGGGCCGGTTGTGTGATCGGTAGTAACTTTTCACTAACGCCCGTGGTTAAAATCGTTTGCGGGTTGTTCGAACGTCAAATTTACTATTGTCAAAGCATAGATGGAGATGAATATAGGCGCGACAAATAATCATGAAATATGTCCCCGGGTGCCAGACTAGAGGGGGCGCCAAAACGACGGATTTCGAACCCCTAGCTACGCCTCTGATATCATGTTGCAGATTACAAATATAGATGTAGTGCCATCATAATATAATATATCCAAATGATTCCTCTCCAGAATATAAATAAGTGCGAAGATAAGTATTAGTGAACAAAATTATTTGAAATACATTTAGACGCGAATTACTTTAAAGAATAGTTACAATATATTTATTTTTTAGGACAACATATTATTATTGTGAAGTTGCAATTTTTCAGAACATTTCTGTGGTATTTAATGCAAATTAAATTAGTCAACTAGAAAGATATGCAGAAAAAATCAATTTATCAAAAAAATATTTTAGTCGCTACCGGGATAAAATGGAATAAGTTAAATTGATTTTTTTTATATATCTTTCCAGTTGATTAATTTAATTTGTATTACGATATATTTATTTTGGTTTACTTATAAGAGCGGACGACATTGATGAAATGACAAACGTTGAGTAACATTAATGGAATAATAGAACCGGACGTAAGCGGCACAATGACCCAAAAGCAGTAAGTAACATGCAGCGGCGGCCGTGAGACTCCGAGAACCAACCGACGAGGAAACCGCAGCCAACATTGAAAAGATTATTAATAACAAAAATCAGTTAAATGCGATGAGGTCGAAATATTTCTAATTGGTTAATGCTTTAACCTTGGCTGGAGTTGGAAAGGAAAAAATGAAGCCTCAACCGATAATAAATTTGAAATTTGTGGTGGTGTCTTTAAGTCAGGTAGGAGATATTATTCCTGGTGTTTGTTGGATATTTAATTAGAGGTGGACTACCTAACTTTCAATATTCGAGGGCCATACAAAAAGTGAATGAAAATATCTCCGAGTGATCAGTCTGAATCGCCAAGGATACCTCAACCGCGTACTGCGAGTCAATATCCTTAAACTTAAGGTTTTCAACACCGGAAATATATTTTTTACCTCGGTTAGGGTATTAACATTTTATAGAACATGGCAATAAAATATCGTATAATAAAAAATAAGTTATTATGTTGCATGTTAGTTTTGTAGTTCTAGATTTTAATATAAGAATAAAATAACTGATTTATTTTTTTAAATATACTGAACGCGTTCGGTGGCAAATTGGTTAAATTTTCACTAAATATCACAAAAATCTAAATGATGAGCCTAAAAGGTTTTCTTAAGTAAATTATTATTTTTAATTAAGGTTAACTTCGGAAAATCAAAATGCCCTAACTTTTTCGAATAAATTTCGTAAACTCCAACCATGGCGCCAAATGTCACATCTCCTATAAAAACAACACGTTTAGTGAAATAGTAAAATTCGCGAATTAGTTATAGAGAAAGCTGATACTTCGATGATTTGCCCGCAACTCTTAAGCCATGTTAAAAACCTTACAAATTTTATTATGTCAAGAAATAGAATAAGTAAGGACTCCGTACGGCGCAGTCTGCGCCAAGTGGAATTTTCAGTTCAGTAGATAGCAATTGTATTGTTGAGTAGAACGATAGCTTAAAAACAGGGCTAGCAATTATAATAGCAATAAATGCGCTCCGCGGGATGGTGGCAGCAGGTTTCAGAACTAAACAATTAAGATTCCACTATACAGCGGGCGCTGGTGTAATTATAATAAATCGCCCGTGCCATGTGGATTATTTCATTTACATTTATTTTCCACAATTCATAGTAAAGTTGTGTACACTCCTGACAAATAATTAGCAAAAACCTGGCATCATCACGGTGACGTTTTTCTGCAATATTGAAACGTTATGTTTTTATGTTACACTTGTAGCAGAAAGACCCCGGCCGGTGTTTCCGTGCCGACTGCTTTTTTGGGCACACGGCACGTCACGGACCAAAGAACCTGGACAAATTGGCGGTCTTGGATAGTGTCCCAGACGTTCACCGATGTTGTGGAGTGACCGAGTGAACGATCTAACGAGGGTCAACCTCGACTCGAGCCCGCGGAGCGTATCGGAAGACCGTAAGTAGCGGAGGAACTCTCAAAGAGGTCACGATCAGCCATGAGCGATTATTCCCAATATTATAGCAATCGCAGAATGAATGAGGTGTCACCCATTATTCTATTACAATAAATATACTAACGATCAGCAAAATTTCATATACATAGGGATAAAAAAAACTTCAATAGCCTCCCTACACAAATTAAAGAGATAAAAGATATAAAAGAACAAAAAAATAAATTAAACAAACACTTCAGAAGCACACAATTAGGTAACAAATAATCAGGCCTATTCTCAAAATTGCAATATTGAAATGAAGGTGATTGTTACACCAACCCTCAAAAATAGACAGATAGTTTTGACAGATTATGGTACGTTTATCTCCCTCACTCCCTCATTCTCTCTCCCTCTCTCTCATTCAAATATAACACTATTTTTGAGGGTTGGTGTAACAATCACCTTCATTTCAATATTGCAATTTTGAGAATAGGTCTGAATATTATAGATTACATAACTTCTAACTCTATATAAACTATTAAAATGTAAGTCCCTCTCCAAGCACAAGAGCTAGTCTCTTTTTTGGAGAGGTAAGCGATAAAAAATATGTAATTTTAGTTTTATAAAATACTCAAGTAACTCATACTATAAAAAATTTCAAAATAATAAAAATAAAACTTGTAGATTCTGCCGACCCACAAACTCTAGCAAATTAATCAAATCGCGATCATACCTCGATTATTTAACAGGAATTTTTTTAATGAATTTAACAGTATTAGATTTTATTTTATCACGCATCCGAATAATTCCCGAACCCGAGGCAAATTATTATTAAATAATAAGAGAATAAAGAATTACCTATAATCCCTCCCATTGAAAGATCGCGAACATACCGATACAATAAAATAAAAATTAAATCAACGTCAAATAAATTGAGTAAACTAAAACAAATAAATAATAATGAATGTTAATAATCAGTTAATAAAATTACGAAACGGGTTTTCCGAAATAATGTTGACTTGACCCGCACTTTTCCGGTTCAACTCCCACAACGTGATCGGTTGAAAGTAAATCATAAAATCACGGCCCAATGATAAACTTTGACACGATTATTTAATAAGCCGTAGTAATTAAATGATAAGAACATACAAAAAACGTGGAATTTATTTCCCCAAGACGTCAAAAGAAAAATAACATTGTAATTATTATATTTATTGAATTTATTAAATGAACTTTGGAGAAGTTCAATTTCTACATCGTACATTATAGCTATAGTAGTTGCAATGGTGGGAAATGTTAACTTCAAGAACCTTCGAGAACCTTTACAAAGCTTCTAGATACTCCTTCTAGGACTGTCCGTTTTCAATGCTGCGAGACATATCGACGTAGGTGGGAGTAATTTTTTTTATATACTGTGTTCAATTGAAAATTACTACCACTTAAAATATGTATAAATGTGCGAAATACTAAAATACCTAAAAATTAATTATTTTTTAGATACAATACTTTACATATAAGGGATTAATTATACTCGTACACACAAAATCCCTATAATTCCAACCTCATATTTCTCAAACTTCTGCAAAAATTTCTCTAAAATCTATACAGACAATAAAGTATACACAGAAATTCCAAAATACATATAAGATAAATTTGTTCTACTTTTACTTACTCACCATCGCGCCGCTTCTCCGCGGGGGTAGGCAGAGAAGATAGAGCGCCACACTCTTCTGTCCTGACACACAATTCTCACCTCATCCACATTTATACATCTTCTCATACAAGCTCGCCGGTTATTGTGGCTTCTAACAGGACCGTCTTCCAGTACCATCAACACTTGCGTCATATATCTTTCTTGCCATTCTCTCGTCATTCATCCGATCCATATGACCAAACCACCAAAGTGATCCTTTCTTAATCTTACTCACTATAATAAGATTACATTAACATTACATTCCTTCCTTAGTTTCCATTCTTTACTCTGTCTCTCCACTTGTTCTACTCAATTTATTTAAAGTGACATTATCACTGCTAACCTGTTGTAACTGTCATTATCCAAGCTCTAATATCATCTAATAAGTGCCCTAATATTACCATTACATAACTATTGTACTATAAACATTCTTAAAAGCAGATGAGTTCCTACGACCAGCGATGGTGATGAAATCAATGTTGAAAAATAATATATGAAAACATTATAACATAAATACATACTTAAAAAATTAAAACACTCAATCCTACTCTACCTATGTAAACAATAGTCAATTGTTTTGTCATTTGGATAGCAACAATGTTTGTCATATTGATAGAATCGGCGTTAACTTTGTAGAGATTCATCACAATGGATGGATATAAATGAAACAATGTTATTACTCTACTTGAGTTTATTAGCACTACTCGAGTTTCGAGAGGAACAGTAACTCTCATCGACAGGTGAAGTATTAAACTCTCATCGACAGGTGAAGAATTAAACTTTCATTTCATTTTTTCATTTATATCCATCCAATGTTTGTCATTTCCATTTTTTTTCTCAATCCGTAGGACGACGTGCGTGATAAATAGTCCGCGTCTTAGCAAACATCACAAATTTTGCTTTTTTATGTATAATATTGTAAGTTCTCTACACACGAACGAGATCAGACATTTGAAATCATGCAGCGCTAGGGTCTAAATTAATTGCACAGTAATTTGACAAAATGTAGCCATATTGAATAACAAACGTGACTCCTGCCAACATTACCGAAAGCGTGGTCCAGCGTGCCGCCATGCGGCCGACACAAATTGAAACTGCCGCCAAATTTGAAATTACGAACAATTTTGAATTTCGCATTCGTATCTGTGAAAGTTCGCATGTAGAGGACTTACTGACTATATCATATCGACCTGTGCATACAAAATATTAATTCCCTTCGTACCAAACGTATATCAAACAATCATAGCCCAAAACAATTATACTAATATTATATTTGTCATTTTCCAATATTGCCTGATATTTTTAATAAAGTAAGATACCGGCAGTTACTCTGGATCAGAGAGGTGAAGGTTTCCGGGAAGAATGCGG
Organism: Eubasilissa splendida; assembly: GCA_031772225.1. NCBI lineage: Eukaryota > Metazoa > Arthropoda > Insecta > Trichoptera > Phryganeidae > Eubasilissa > Eubasilissa splendida. Next base: position 1,971,773 of record CM062854.1, on the reverse strand, counting down.
ACTTCATTAAAACTGTCCGCAATATATAATAAACAATATTGATATTATATTAACAATAATACGGATAATATAAAAACATAATAATGTTGACATTTTCTTGTACCCACACTTGAGACCACAGCACGAGCCCAGCGGTCAGCATTGTTAAAATTGCTCCGTCGGCAATCGGAGCCCGACACTGTTGTACAATTTGGCTACCAATTATCCAAATTCGTGTTTAATAATAACGGGTATTTCTGGTACTGTGAGAAATAGCTAGTTAAGGCAGAAAAAACGTGCGCGGGTGATGCAATTTCTAGTGAAATGACGCAGCGCTGAACGATTTTTGAAACGGCAACACTTTATTTTATTTGAGCTCTACTTTTTATATGTACGTTTGTATGTAGCAAAAATAGTTTTAAAAAACTCGTTTTTATTTGCACCTCTGTTGACCGATTTGTTGCGTAATTGCCGCGCAGAAGGAAGTGATACAAGGTATACAAGTTCTGACATATTCCATAATCAGATCTTCAACCTTTGGAGATATTGACATGTTAGTGATCGCGCGGCTTAAAAAGAAATTAATTAATTCATCCGTCTCATTCATCCTTTCTTTACAGGTTAGACTTTAATGCGTAACGCGAGGCTCATTCGTTCGTCTCGGTGCAAAAAAAGGCTTTATATGTGCCAGATTAAGATGTTTCCTGGAGATGATTCTACGGGTGCATGTACAAGAATGAGACTTCTCAATTTCGAACTCGCGTAAAGGACAGTAAAGTTCAACGAATTCTTTATTCGTTGTCTGTTATATTTTGTACGCAGAGCAGAATGACCAACTGTTGCACACCGACCGAATCTCCGAAACGCGAAATCAAAGTCCAATCCGTGCGCACACGCACACACACGCCAAGGATTAAACGCTTATGCAGACTTTCTGTATACTTTTGTTATTGCAGCAATGCTACTCGCTGACGGGTCTAAAAGCTGCAGGTACAAACATTGTTTGCCGCAAATATTTCGAGTCGGAAAAGATCACACGTTTTAAAAATGCCAAAAAGCAATATAAACACTAGGTAAGAAAAAATTAAAAAATCCCATGCATACTTTATCACCGATTTCCTCTCAACTATCCCTCGCAACCTGTAACTCAAAATTTATAACGGATGCCAACCCCGGCAGACCGATCCCTAAACCAGTGATGGCGACACGCGTGTTAAAGGTGACACGCCACAGCGTTTTGGGCGACACGCCAGCGTTCACTAATATCAGAATTGTCAAAGAACACGTGTTCCGCCACCAGACGCCTACCCGACATCAACGTTCGAATTTGAATTCTGTATTGAAATAAGTAATTAATTAATTGCAAGTAACAAAACAGGCCATTTTTAGTTGTTTTAGTATTTCGCATGTATTTGATAACATATTTCATTTAATTTAGTAGTATTTTTTATATACTTATTGTATTCAATAATATTTTTAAAAAAATGTAGCTCATAAATGTATGCGAAAATACTAGAACTAAAAATGACCTATTTATTATTAGTTAGTGTGATGATCTCAAGCACAATAGTTAGGCGTTTTCCTTTAAATAATAATAAAAATATATATTAAAGGGCAAGTCCGACGGTGTATCAACCCCTCCTATAAAAAATATAAAGTATCATATTTTTAGTTGTTCTAGTATTACGTCACACAAATTCAATTTAACTAAGTGCCTGTAAAGCTGTATAAACAAAGCCTTACAATCGAAATAAGCAATAATAATAATGATCTTACAATTTGTATCTTAGCACTATGCATAATTCAGTTCTAGTAATCAAATAGAAATATTTCAAATTTTCACATTTATTTTAATAATACATTCGCAGTCGTCAGATCGAAAACATATTTTACACCAAATGTTTTGAACACTCTGAAGGCTATACTAAAATTAATCGAGTTCATTTTGATGCCAAAGGCACGCATGTGCAATCGATCAGTAAATTAACTTTAATTAACAACCTCGTTATTTTAATCGGGATTGTGCAAAACGTACAAAATAAATTAATATAATTTTCTTGAGATTTTTATATAATAATTATATAAGTACTTCCAGGGTGTTAGGTAACTACATATGTATTGATAATTAAATAATGTTCATCGTATTTTCCACCTAATTCCGGAAAACTAAACTAAAACTAAACGAGACTTATCGCGAAACAACAATAATTTCAGAAATATTGTTTTAATGTAATTATGAATTAATCTTGTAAAAATAAAACATTATCAATAATTCTTCCATTACGGGGCGACACGGAATAAATTATAGTAGTAGATAAAAATTTGATTAATAAATAAATAAAAAAAGGTTATTTAGCTGTAGTACTTTATTTTCAGATAGACAGTGTCTTATTATACGAGTAATATAATTTAATAAACAACACGCAAAATGGAGTCGGTGTTTCATTACATTTACCGAAAAATTATCGTACACGAAGATGTGTATCCTCTTTCTGATTCTTCTTGGAAGTTCACACGATACGGAACACGAGACTGAATCAGTTATCAACATTAAAAGAATTCCACCGTTAACAAAACATCCATTCATAATTATAAAGTGCGGATGATATGTAATAAATAAATATGAACGCATCGTATATTTCTAAACGTTACCAACGCAGCTATAATAATTTAGGAGAAAGTATATTAACTCAAACAAAAAGAAAGATAAAATAATGCAATTAGCGAAGATACAGCTTTTACACAGATATTTTTACATTTGATTCCGATATCTGAATTATGGCAAGTTACAAGAAAATATTGTTTATCCAACTTATTAATTATCAAAACAAATTAAATGAAGTAATGAGAAAGATATACGGAAAAAATCTATGTATGTTTTTGAAATACGAGAAACGAGCTGACTCTTCGCATCTGTTCCAAAAGTCATCTGACACATTGATACTTTTAAAAGTTGCGGTATACGACAATTAATCATTCAATATTCCGCTATTTTAGTTATGAGAGTTCGTCCGAAGATGATCTCATTGTTTGATATATATTAGCGCATAATCCAAAAAAAATATATCCACCAAAGTGACATATTTCGAACACAGAGGCGAAAAAATCCACAGATAATGCGTAAAATAAAACATGTTTTATGATTATTTGTCACGCCTATAGACATCTCATCTATGCTTTGACAATAGTCAATTTAACGTTCAAACGACCCGCAAACGATTTTAACCACGGGCTTAAAAAGTTACCATAGTAAAAAAGTTACTACTGATCACACAACCGGCCCTAAGAGATAAAGGACACAGCATTCGTATATATATTAGTATTAATTTAGTAATTCAACAAAAACATACGCCCTGTGTGATTTTTATTGAATTATCAAAGTTACTGTAAAATTAGATAATTCCGTCAGTACCGCAAGTGGGTGATAGTCAGCATCGGTATTCTCAAGAGCCGTACGGCTACATTTTCCTTTACTTCGCCTGGATGTTCGATACATTCCGGGAGCTCGCAGCAGTGTTGATTCATCAGCGTGTTAAGGAAATAATTAGATCCGGAAGGATACACGGTCGGATAGTGTTCCTGCCTGCTGCGAAGGTATAACCTCGCCGATCTCAATCAGCTCAATATCGAACACTCCGGGCGGGAGTTCCGGTGCCACCAGGAAGTCGCGCGACACCGGACATTGCGGCCAATAATGCTTTATAAGAAACAGTAAAACCGAGAGGCAATCAATCTTCAAACCCGTGAAATCAAATTTAACGGGCTCTCCGAGGCCATGAAATGCTCGGTATGGTTCTAATTTTTCAAATACACAAAATCGCAATATTTGTACATTTTAACTCGAATGTAATGGAAGACTTTATTTCATGCGTAGCAATAATATTTTTTGGATTCATATACAAAATGAGTGAATTAATCGTTAGTTCTGCATATATTCTTGCAATCTGACCCTAAATGTTTTATTAATAATTAGACAAAATACTTTGTTTAATTAAACCACTATTTATTAATTATTCTACATGTTTCGATACCCAAGTTATCTTTTTCAGGAAACAATATATGGTATAGTGAAATTAAAAAATACAAGCACACATAAAAACAAAACTATAAAATGGTGAATAAGTAAGAACTAATATGAAAACAATTTTAAAAGGCGACTATTTGCAAAGATGATTTAGTTATTCATAAAACGAAACTTGCTATTAACACTTTTTCTTATTTCTAAAATTTCAAATTTATCTAAATGTAAACCCCTAGTATTCGTATGTATAATTTCTAAACCCTTGTTAATATCAAAGAAATGGTTTGTTTCCAAAAGATGATTGGAGAATTCTGAATAGTTATTGTTATTAAACCATTCCTTTGATATTAACAAAGGTTTAGAAATTATACATACAAATACTAGGGCTTTACAGCTAGATAAATAAGAAAAAGTGTTAATACCAAGCTTAATATTCAGGCATATTCTCAAAATTGCAATATTGAAATGAAGGTGATTGTTACACCAACCCTCAAAAATAGTGTTATATTTGAATGAGAGAGAGGGAGAGAGAGTGAGGGAGATAAACGTACCATAATCTGTCAAAACTATCTGTCTATTTTTGAGGGTTGGTGTAACAATCACCTTCATTTCAATATTGCAATTTTGAGAATAGGCCTGATTATAAATAACCAAATGTTCTTAGCAAATAGTCACCTTTTAAATTTGTTTTCATATTAGATCTTACTTATTCCCCATTTTATAGTTTTGTTTTTATCTATGCTTGTATTTTTTAATTTCAGTATACATTATTTCCTGAAGAAGATGCCCTAGGTATCGAAACATGTAGAATAATTAATAAATAGTGGTTTAAACAAAGCATTTTGTCTAATTATTAATATATAATATGAGGCCACAAAGTAATTTTGCAAATATTGAAGAAGTAACTAAATGTTTGACTGGTTCGCCATCTGCCGCAGAACAGATTCGTCTTCTACAGAGGAACGACCGAGGAATAACCGCGCACCCACCGCATCAGTAAAGTGCACCACAGACCAACAATACAATCCTCGTTCATCATTATTATCATACTTTTTAAATTAGCAAAATTAACTTTGTGGTTAAAATTCATATTTTCTTCTTCTTCTTCTTTTTTTAAAAGGCAATCCAAAATTCATATTTTTATTTGTTAACTTTGTTTTATTAACCACTTAATTGAGTTTAAATACATCTACCGGTTTCGAAAAATACCGTTTTCTTCTTCAGGATGTCAATACTAACTAAAAACATATATGATTGTTTCTTTACCAGAATCTATTTTAAAAAAAAATTTAGTTCCTAACTCAAATTGTTACTTAATACAAAATAGGAAAAAATTTTAGAATGGGACTCGTAGTTAAATTTAATTGGTTGTTTATAATTTTTTGATTAGTTTTACACGCTTTATTTATCTCCAACGATTTCAAATTATTTCATTTGTGACCAACACCGTTTATATGCAATTTGAGTTAGGTACTAAATTTATTTTTTAAATAATTGTTTGATTCTGGTAAAGAAACAATAATATATGTTTTTAGTTAGTATTGACATCCTGAAGAAGAAAATGGTATTTTTCGAAACAAACAAATAAAAATATATTTTATTATCAAGTTTTGCCTGACTGGAGCAATCCGTCAATTCCAAAAATATGAGGTTATCCAACGCGCAATAAAAGAAATATTTAAACAGAACGACGGTCATTATGCGGCGACCTTTGAACCTGTTGAATAAACATACCAAATGTCATTCGAGACTACGTGTGAAGTTCAAACAAGTGAGGAATGCTTTAATTAATGTGCATTATTTCATTCGCACAACGCAATAATTTGGCATTATGTGCAGTGTTAACGGCGGGCGAAAGACTTTCACGACTCTTATCAGCTCGTTCGATTTTATAGCCATATTTAGAAATTGTACATTTTATTTTTATTAGGTATAAATATTTTATAGTCGTACCGAAGAGTGGCCGTTTTCCGTTAATCGATTCATGGTCCGGTGTGCTTTTACAAACAAATCGATAAAGCCGTAATTAAACGAACATAATTAGCGGGGTCGGTTCGATATCGAGCAAAAAATTATTTTTTAATTACGAATGAAGTTGGATAATTGCGTGACACACGGAATGCGCGCACTTATTACATTTTAATCCGCTTCTAATATTAGATTAATAACGTTTTACGTGCGAGTATATTTAAAAAATAATTTTAAAATACGAAAATGCCTCGCACATCTTACAATAACGTCACATCGTTTTGGTGACTTGTCTTCCAAAATACACACTGGCGGTTTAAAAAAATGATAAAATAAAGACACATCATAAACTTAATATGCATGACAATTAAAAAGTGTACCGACGATAACAGGTTCATAAATTTAATAAGAACTGACATATTGGTTTTGTTTTCAAGAAAGAGTCATCTTTACATAACCGGCGTATTTTTAAATACTGAAATAATCGCGAAAAAATAAATTCTACGTGCAAAATTAAAAACATATAAAATAGATACGACACGAAAAAATTCGCGATACTAGTTTCAATATTGTTTCGCCGAAGGTTGGAACATGGTAATATTTTCAATTTCCGAATAATTTTACGGTTTGACGACACTGCCTCTACGCGCGCGCGCACGTCTCCGAGACTTGCCAATACTTTAAGGATAATATAATCATTATTTAAAAAAAAAATGTATACAACAAATTAGGAAAACTAAATGGATAATGTATTTTTAGAATCGACAGTGTAGGTTTACGACATGACGCTGATTCGCGATACAACAACACTCACCTGCGTAGATTGTAACAGGTTTAACCGGGCGGTATATTCGGCGAATTAATTTTCGTGCACATTGGCCCTCGCGGACGATTATCCATTTTTTCAATTACAGATTCTGTAAAAAATTTGAGGCGCTGGGAAGGGAAGGAAGAACAATAGAGTGCCCTGTTTTATTTATTTTTTAATCCCAAGAAAAACTATAAATAAAAGACAGATCTGTAATCTGTAAGAACCTACTTAATTCCTATTATTATTGACTTTTTTAATAAATGTATTTTTTTTTTTTTAAATAAAAGCGTTGTTTAAAAACCCACGTTCTTACGTATCTCGAAAAATGTTGATTTAATTCCGGAACGGACTTGAAAGAGTGACTCCACCCTCCACACCTTCGTAACAAAGGGGATGGAATTTTTCATTTAATATAAATAGTACCCAACATCAGGGCAACGCGCTTCTACACTTTGAGATGAACCTCGTAACATTTGACGCTGCTGACACTGGACCAAAATTCGTACTTCTCTCCGGGCCTGGAGTTGTTTTCAACTGGAATAAGTACAAAGTAGATATCTTGAGTTTAAAAGGTTATTTATTAACTACGTCAAGGGAATGCAAAAATATTGACAAATGTGTATTACCTAGATTGAAAATGCAGCACTGTTTAACAAACAAAAGCCGTTTATCAAAGGATTGTTTACAGTCCAGTTATGACTGCCACTTCTTCAATCCGTTCAAATTAAATAATGCGTTTAAGATTTATAGAGAAACAAAACAAAGTATATGTAATACCACGTCAATCACACAATCATGAAAAATACTCAACATCACAGACTACCAAATATATAGACATAAACTAACACAAATTCCTCGTTTCAATATTTGCATGTTGGTATCATCACGTCATCATTTTGGCACCACTTACGCAATCGAATAGCTCCGAAACATTTTTCAAATACATAAATGACTCGATTAGAACGAAAATTTAAACGCTTACAATATAATATGCATTAATGTAAAAAATACGTCTTGTTTACACAAATATTAAATGCTAATTATAAAATAAATAAATATACAGGTAATGGCTAACGCGGTGACGTCCTCAATCAGTGGGTCGGTATGTCGCATAGCGATACCATTAAAATTCAAGGGATTAACTCAGGAATCTAAAATTCAATAAGTATGCGGTTTGATTAGTGTGTATACTTGTATACGAAAAAAAATATCAGTAGGTCCGACATCGTTTCGAAGCTGCCTTGACACTTCTCGTTTTGCATTAAATACAATATCCTACCTATGAACGTTCGACATACGAACTTTCGGAGATACGAACAACTGATAAATAATAAAGTTTTCGGCAGCGCTGAATAGATTTATGAAGGTATTTGTGGGCCCGCATGACAAAATGTTTAGTTATAAAGTTAATACGTGCATGATGAAAAAAGTCACAATGCCCTTTTCAAGAAAGCTAGCAATGATAAACTTCGAATATCTATACATAAAATGAAATAGAATACACTGTTCAATACGTGTGTATAATATTTTTAAAGGTAATTAATTAATCACAATCATATTTTTATTTTTTTATCTTTTCGCGTACCTGTCTTCGGCGCACGAACAACGGGTTTTGTAAAAAGGGGACTGCCTGTATGTATATTCATTACATTTAAAAAAAAAACATAGCAAAAGTGACTAAAACATGAGACGCGCGCGTGTGCCACGTGGCGACTGCCATTATTATTAACCGATCTGAAAAATATTCGCCAGCGACCGCACAGCGATAGCGACCGCAACACGTTCGGTACCTACCGACCTACGAGCCTACAGCCCGCCCAGGAATGTTTATTATTATTTTATTGCCCACGGTTAATACGAGTACAATCTGAAATGTGATATTATAATATGACGATGCATTGTGAGCTTTCAGCGAAGAATCATACGCTATTTCGCTGATTATAAAATATTACCGAGAATTGCGTATTATTAAATCCAGCTCGTTCAACGAATGTTTGCCGAACCCTCGTCGTATTTTCTCCGCACTCTTGTGACGGAGATAAATATCAGAGATTTGGTTAAGGTAAATCTCAATACCACGTACACATGTTGAGATTTTTGTCTTGTTGTCCTCCTTTGACATCACAGTGTCGTGTCCTTATTTTCTGATTGCCTGTACGCGTGTCGTAAATAAGTTTTTATCTGGCTGACTTCAACCACCAATAATAATCAGCAGATATACGTTTCGGTTAACCCGACTTCCGAGCGAAATCGAGGTATCAGTGAAGCGAGATCGGTACCAGTTGCAGATGTTTGACTGGTCGTGTATAATTGTGTCTTGGAATGCACCGACATTCACCGGTGTGATTGTGACTGATATTCGATAATATCAGTGATTGAAAACTGTGACTGATCACAATTTCATTACCGATACGCGCGTGCGCCGCACGACATCACAATACACGAAATAAATTTTAAAAACATAATTTTGACCGTATTTACTTATATTTTTCAAATTTCTTTTGCGTTAAAAATATATTCTAGCATACCTATAATTATAGTGTAAAAAAAAATTAAAACCCTTTAAAAATGTGAGATTATTTTTCGGATTAAATTCTCAGCATTTCAAGTCAAATGCGTAAAACGTATTGGCATAATCTGCTAGATGGCGCTCATCACGAATTATAACGTCATTCTTTCATGAATATTTTCGTTCCATATGCACATGTGCATGTAACGGTTCACAACCAAATATAAATAAAAATTTAAAAATGAATCACGAATCACGATATTCCCTAATATTCAATCACTGATAGTGAGTGTGACTCAAACTATCAATGATTGACTCACGGTTCGTGATTTTGATCTCATCACTACTATTCTCACCTTTCTGCTCCTGGCATAATTTTAAAAGTTTACTTAAAGTCGGGTTAATTTAAATGGGTGGTAATATTGATAAATTTATCAATTACAGCGTTAACATTGTCTGAGCACACGCGCTGCTTAAATGCTACTTGTCCAAAAATGTCCACTCAGTCGAGGGCATAACAGTTCTGTTTAATTTAGTTGTATTAAAATTATTCATTATCATAATGTTCATCCCCTCAGACCTAGTCATAACAAGATGCTTCCATCTTCCGCTGTTTCTGTCCTGTTTTCTAATCCAGAGATATAAAATATTTTAATTATTATTCTGTCTTATTCTTTCATAAATAGTATTTATTGCAGTTTATCCCAATTTAGTCTGAGGCGATTCACCGTCCGGACTTGTCGAGAATATCCCCTTGATAATCGTTCCTCTCATTCCTCCGGCATTCGTAAGACGTGTCTAAGCTACCACAATAGAGGTCGTTTTGTCACTCGTGTTAAAAACAACATGTCCCATAAGTCAATTGAAAATTTCACCATCGCGTCGCGTCGATGGAAAACTAAAGAAAGGTCCAAATTCTATTTGCATCTTGTATCAAACGTAATGCTGTTTTATCTTTCGCTACTAAACATTGGACATAGAATTTCGGTGTACAGAGTTAATTATAGATCAAGGATATTTCACCAAATCCACGATTAGTGAGGAATTTAATAATAATAATTTCTCGTATTATCCTCTTAGTGGACTTGCATAAAAGTATCAATAATATAATGCGCTAGGTTGCATATAATACGTGGGCCGGGTGTGTGTTCTGTTGCATGCTTTAGAAGAACAGCACAGTAACACAGTTAATAAACAAACGTTGACTAGTGGTTTTCTTGTATATGTATCGCGATGGTGTTATGTAACTCGACAAATGATTTAACGAAGAGCCTATGTCAAATTTTAAACATCACAAAACGTTCAATGAATTATCGAGGGCAAAATGATTTACAAATGCCTGCCTAAAAATAGGTGCGTCCGCAGACATAAATTGATATAATATAACTCCACCCAACACCACAGCTCTAATTACTTATTGTTCCAAGCGATGGTTAAGTACCTATGCACACATTATACGTAACATCAAATCGCGGTCAGCTGTTCAATTCACGCACAGCTCAAAAGAGAACCGAAAGTCAAATAAAACACTAAACAGAAAAGTTTAATGCAATCCTTCGTACCGTTTCATTCACAATAGTTTAGAATGGCCCTTTTATGAATGCGTCGAGTTTTAGATTTGCTTACTCTGAGATTTCCACATCACGAAAATTATTTCGACGTCTTTTGAATTTGGATCGGTTTAATTAAAGGGCAAAGTTCCTAAAAAATAAAACTAGATTTATAATAAGAGACCGGGAAAAAAACATTATCACAGATTCATTCACAGATTATGTAATCGTGAATATTTGCACTTTTATATTAATGCATTTAATTAGAAATTAATATATAAAATACCCACACGTATTGTTGAAAATATTTTCACAAAAATAAATAATGATTTACCAGATTAATAAATATGGATCAAAAAATGTGCCGTGTCCTAGATGACCGCGAATCTAAAAGTTTTCCAAAAGAGTACATTTCGGGATTCAATACCAGTCAAACAAAAATAAAGTATATTTAGGCTATCAATTTAATTTTGATGTAATAGCAGAATGTTCGAATATTATTTATTCAATTCATGATTATTCCAAAATTTTATTAGGAAGACAGCTCCTGCGTTCTAAGCCAAGCTGGCCTACGTGCCAAAGTCGACGGTCTCAATGGATGTCAAAACTTCGCACCACGAGGGCGATCGGTCGCGAATACGTCGGTCACGAAGCATTTTTCTCGAATATGAACGAAAGTCTTTAATGAAACGACTATGTCCAACGAACGCCAAAGGAATATGCTACCGTTATATAACCTAAGCGCGACCTATCACTGTGAAACTCATATAAAAATAACACTTTCAAAATAGCTGTCGTGTGTGAAGATCTGACACTTACCCCAAGTGTTGACAAATCCTGGATAAGTGAAAACACTCAAGACACAGACACAAAGTAACAAACGCATTTTAAATACGTTTTGAAATGTTTATCATAAAATTAAGAAAAACATTAAAATCTAACGAAGGTAATGGGTACAATCGTGACTGCGAGACCAAAATGAACGTGCAACCGTAAAACTGAACACGTCCTACCGCGCCGGCGCAATGCTATGACTGATACGAAAACGCGTGGCTACAAGCTACTTTACTACTCAAATACTCTCTCAAATCAGCCGTTCGAGCCTAATACACTCTCGAGTCGCTAAGGTTATCTTAACATTGATTTTTTTTTGGTTTAACCTATACTTTGACCCAAAACTAACACATTTCGGCGGTGGGTATTTAAATATTAAATATCTTAATTAATGCAAATAATGTATTTGTATTGCTTTTTAATATTTTCAGCGATACCTTAAGATTAGACAATAATAAAAAAATCTACTAAAGCAAAGATAATAACAACGTTACATTATTTAAGATATATGAATTATTCCTCATTTCCTATAGGAAAAACGATTGGTAATTTTATTACCAAATAAAGAAACTTTAATAAAATCTAGCCATTGATTTAACAAATAAACAGTATTAATAACTTTACATGTGAAGTGGAGGGGTTTCTTTAAATAAGACAGATAGATTACATGAAAGAGACTAATACTTCATAAATATTACAATGAATTTGATATATTTTTTTAAATGTTTCCATAAAGTATTCTACTTCGCTCTTTCCTCATTTCCCAGTCAACCCTATCAAACCTACCACCTACCTAATTATGTACATAATATTAGGATCAGTTTTATTCTACTTTTACGACGAGGCGTTACTTTTTGTTTATTTGAATTACATTTATTTATACTTGATTACCTTTAAAGGTTATCTTCATAAAATATTATAAACATTTATAGGTATACAGCGAAGACTAAGAATTTCACAAAAATAACAATATTGACTCCGAACCCATCCACTTTTAAAACCCAATAGTAAAGCAAAAAAAAGTTGAATTTATAAAGTATAAATAAGAAATTAAATGCATAAGTAGATTGCAACGTCATTAGAAAATTATATTGAGAAAACATAAATTGATTGTACAATAATAGAGAGCTAGAGGTGACTCATTATGTTGTATTAATCAAGTGTTTCAATAAGTAATCAATGTTATTAAGATTGGAATTATATCCAAAGTATTATATGAATAAACCAAAAAACTGCATAAACATTTTATATTCACAAATGCATATGATTTCTGATTTGTCTGTGAGAAATGCTCAACTACCAAATTCAAAACATATTAATTCGAAGGATTATATTCAAATCAGGCACAATGATAATAGGGTTTTAGTTTTACTTTTATTCTAAAGACAGAAAATAAACGAAGAAAAATATCGTAGCTTGACAGTAAACCTCATTTAATGATTTGGGTATCGGATAATAAACTCCGCGCTCAAACTAAAGTTAAAACACATGTCGATGATATGTAAAGAAAAAATCCTTGGTTCTATTAATCAAAATCATTGATAGTGATACAAATAGGGGAGAATGGGGGAATGGCGGTCACTTAAGCGGGAATCGAAATAATTATTTACCTAAAGGACTTGGGGCAAAACCGAACTTTCGCATAGCTCATTTAGTTTACTTTATGTCTTTAAAGTATAAATTAGTTGTTCATAATATCTATTGACCGCCATTGCCCGCACGTGCGGGAAATGGCGGTCACCAATGGAGGTGATAGCGGTCGATAAAAACTACATAAGGTTTGCTTCCAAAATAAATTAATCAAATCAATAAAACAATATTATAGAGTATTGCAATGTTTAATTCAACAATTTCAATAAATGAACCATAGTTCGTACATAAAAAGTTACAAATCAAGACGCTTAAGAATGCTCCGTTTTCGCTCACAATAATCACATACATATTTATCAGGGGTATCAGCACCGCTGCAATCTTTATGAGCCCACTGCTCGCAACCTCGACATCCATACCAAACCTCGTTCTTTCCGAACTTTTTACAGATAAAACATGTTTCTTGTTCATGTTTTGGAAAAATGTCATCGTCGCTGTCGTCTTTGCAAATATTTTGCAAGTCTTGTTCGTCTATTGAGCTTGACGTAGGAGATTTCTAATACATTTTCTTCTCCCTCTTGGAAGCCAAAACTTCTTCATCTGAAGAAGAAAATTCTGAAGCGATCTTTGATTTCTTGATAGTGTTGACCTGTATTTTTTTCTTGGTGGCCTTTGTCTTTTTCTTGTCAGTTTTTTTGGCATTCTTGTTGTTTTTTGCCAGTTTTGCTTTTCCCTTTCTTTCCTTGTTTTCTAAATCTGCTTTCAGAAGTGTTTCTGTCAAGATGTCTAAGTGTTGCTTGGTGTTTGCACTTTTTCTAGTTTTTTGAACGATGGTGATACCGGTCTCATCCATATGATATATTTTTGATCTAGTAAACTGGTGTTTCTCCATAATGTCTTCCAAATTTTTAAAGATCAATGTAATCTCTTATTTTTTTAATGCTGTCACGCGATTAATGCTGGTTGGCGAATAGTTATCCAAGGATTTCTCTTTAGACAACCACAAAGCCAATCTTTTCCAGCCAGCTCCCTCTTCCTGTTAAACCTATGCTATATATTAAGTTTCTCAACATAAATGTAAACTGCACGGCGAACTTCGAGTGGAGTCAGACCATCAAATAATTTGGTTAGAAGTTTTATATTCTCAGCCATACCTTTCTCTTCTGGTGAGAAAGTGGAATGTCTTCCTAGAGAAGATCCGGTGATAGGAAGATTCTTCTTGATCCGTTCTTGTAAAGTACTAAAGGGTATGCTGAAGTTCTTGGAAACTTTCCGTATAGAATTTCCCTTACGTACAGCTTGTATGGCGTTTTCCAAATCCTCTTTACTCCATTTTACCTTTGTTGTTATTCTAGGTCTGTTCCGCGGCATTTACGTAAAAAAATAAAGACAATCATGATCCACCCTTTGAACAAATTAATGTTCTAAACTAAAGGTAAGCATTGTCCTATATTTTCATATAGGGTAATGCCGGTCGGTAACTGTTATTACCCGCTTCGAATGACTGCCATAACCCCAAAATTACTAAAACATTTTCTTTGTTCATCATTAAAAACCATAAATAACCGTTCAAAAATAAAACCGACACATTAGATGTACTAATACATTTGCAATAATTGGTTATATTAATACATTTCCATGCGTGTAAAGTGTTATAAGCTTACCTTTGACTGAAAATTCCAAATTATTACAACAAAACACGACCTGATGCATAAACGGCTCACGCACACTGAGGGTGACGCAGAATGGCGGCGCCTCGTAAATAAGTTTACTCGGAGGAAAACTAGATGGTAGCACTCTAATCTTTGTTGAAATAATCCGTGAAGATAGGTATTTGATTGTGACTGGCATTGCCCACTGACCGTCATTCCCCCATCTTACCCTATCGAATTTGACGGATTATCATTTTAAAACTGATAAACGTTCAAAAACTTGTCACAACATTTTGGAAACAAATCAAACTCGTAAAGTGCGAGATGTTATTTGTCGTTGATTAGTGGCATGGAGTTTCAGATCATTGAGATTTAATGTCGATTAATTATTGAAAATCATAATATAAAATTTATAATGAAAACAAGTTATTTTTGTACGATGTTATGAATCAGCAAAATTAAATTTAAATTTGATATTCATAGTACATATAGTAAACCTATTATTTAATATTGTTCGTTGATAATAATTTATAGAATTCATTTCAACACATTAGCGCCACTAAGATTATACTGGCGTTAAGATATTTTGCTCTAAGGGCCCCGGACTGTACCGTAGAAGTTTCATTAGTTCGGCCCTGGTAACATTAGCATCAACTGATAAAAGAATACGAGTGTGTAAGGCACTTTAATTTGGTTTTGACAAAAATGTTAAATGCACCGCAAACATTAAGTAAGATACAGTGACATCTATCGGTCATTCAAATGGACCCGAACCTTTGAATAAAGAAATGGTCTCCCGAGTTATTGTTTCTAATAAATGTTGATAGATGTCAGTAGTCTACAAGAAATACAAAACAAGTTCAGTGTATCAATAATAACAATATTATATGTACACGCGTAAATATTGAAACAAATTTACACAACTTATTTTTATTTTTCAAATTAAGACGTGATATTCATGGTAGGAACAATAATTTTTTTATCGTACTACGCTTCTCTTGAAAGCCTATGCTTGTGTACAGAAGTGTAGTGTATATAAATAAAAATTATTGTTTACAAGAACGTTATATACTCGTATAATAAATATTAAATTAAATTAATTTTAGGGGTACATGTTTCTTTTTGAGGTCACTTTGAAGTGTTTTTTTAATAGCATTGATAGTTCTTTAGAATCACTAATTTTCCTAATGTTATCAGGTGAGCTGTTAAAGAACTTTTTCCCTAGTTGCGTATAGTAAGTATTGTGATGTATTGATTTTAGAGCATAAATCTAGTACTATTTATTATTATTATATCAGTAATAAATTGATATTTTTATTTTAATATTTAAATAATAGAATTTTTCTTAAATAGGTCACAAAATACATGTTGGTACATGGAATTAGTTAAAAAATAATTTTTGGGTTTTTTTAAATATTATTTTAATAATATATTAAGTACAATTTTGACTGGAATCAGGCTAGTATTATATGCTGATCCCCAACTAATGATGGCATATTGTAATGTGGATTGAATTAATGCGTAATATTTTATCAATAAAAATGTTCTAATTCTTAAAAATATGTATATTAATTTTTTAATCTTTTTAACGACTTGACAAATTTGATTCATCAATTTTAAATTTTTATCGATGATTACTCCAAGATATTTGATTTTATTGCAAACGGAATAATATACATCATTAAAAAATAATACCTATATCATTTTAAAAAAGAATAACTACATTAAAAAATATAATTGTCTTTCATGGTAAGGCTAAACAATAAACGAAATTGATATTTTAAATCTGTTAATATTTTCTTATAACGTTAATATTTTTACTTTCGCGTTAATCGTTAATATAATTTATTGAAAAAATATATATTGAATACTTTTAGGCAGGGCTTCGAACCAGAACTGAATCGAAAACCGGAAATCGGAAAAAAATGTTACATTTGTCGGAACCAAACCCGGTGCTGAACCGAAAAAAAACGGTTTATTTCGGTTCGGTACATCTTTAAACCCGCGCGTTTCTTCTTCTTTTAAATAGGCAATCCACCCTTCAAGAGTGATTTGTGCCAAACACGCGCGTTAACATTACCTTATTCTCCACGTTAGTTATTATATTATTCTAGTTATTCTACAGACAATATATATAGTTTAAATAAAAATACATTGGAAGATATTTTAATAATTAGAAGTACTATTCATCTTTTTTAATTATAAATAAATATACCCATGAATCCTGTATACTTCAACAGTGAATATACGAATTTGTTTCGTTTATATTATATATGCTTCGTTTAATAAATTATCATATACTTCTAATAATAATAATAATATTAGAAAATTATATGGCGCGGTAAAAACTTGCAGCTCAGGGGCGCTTGAGTTCTAATTATTATATTTTTAATTAATTAATTATTAAATATATTATATTATTGTCTCAATTCATGCAGTATGCTTATTGCAAAAGAAGGAATAAAATGTTCTAAATTATGGTAGAAAATAAATTTTTAATACAAATAAAAACATTTAAAGATAAACACTCGGAGCTGAACCGAAAACCGAAAAAAACGTTTTTTTGCGGATCGAAAACCGGAACAGAACTGATATTTTTTTAATTTAACCGGAACTAAAACCTAAATGAAAAAAATGACGGTTCGAAGCCCTGCTTTTAGGGTCAAATCACTAATTTAAAATACAAAAATTGATAAATAAAGTCAATTTGCAAATTATATTTAATGTACATTCGTAAAATAATGTTTTGGAGGTTGAAATATTATGTGAAATTGTATTTACTTGTTTTATTTATTACATTTATTTACTTATAGTATAGTTTAGTTTAGAGTAACGTTAACAAAAAAAAGCTTAAATCAAAATAACCACTTACAAGTATTCAAAAATTCAAGACTGAAGACAGAGACGATGTTCAAAAATACACAATTTATTAAAAAATTTAAACTACGAAACGCGTCATATACTGTACAATACAAACATATTTATTTATTTACAATTATCCAGCCATTAAAAATCTTTTCACATTCTGTATGCACATTGAAGTATGCATACTTCATATTATAACACCGACACCACATTCTACTTGTGTCACCATTTAATTATATCTATCTGCGTTAAACTAACTTAATGATAAGATCAATGGTAACCAAAGTCGATTAAAAATATTTAAAAAAGTTTTAATCTAAAATAGTCCTTTAGAAAACTCACAAATAAACGACAACGTAGAAAGACGTAATATGGTCAGGAATGCATAAATAATAAAGCACATTCTTATTGGCTTAATTTATTTGTCAACAAGTGAATAATAACCACAGTTGGCACAACAAATAAACAACAGTGTTTAACCGGTACTGACGATATTCTAAAGCGTCCCACGCGAGTGATATACTTTATAAAACAATTCCTAACATAGATGAGTAAGCGAATGAAATCATCACGCCTAGGGCTGACTCCGCGAGGAAATGTTTACTTTTTATAATGAACCTTGTGAGCGGGCAGGACGCAAGAAGAAAAAGATGAAGACGAAACGATATTCGGTGTTGGTAAAAAATTACGCAAAAAAATAGGCTCACAAGAATTCACAAGTATGAAAATAAATATGTTCTCTTTTCTAGGCAGAGCAGTCATCATAATGACGATGCCAGATCACCACCATCTGTTCCGAGCGCAGTGCTGCAGCACTCCTGACGGCTCCTGAATTGAGCCAGCGTGCCGCTCGCACACTTCACCAGGCCCGTCCGTCTAGTCGGCGAGGAACGCGGGAACGGGCTACCTGCCTTGTGCCGCCGGTCTCACGAATGCCTCCAAGGAATTATAATTGATACATTTGATTCATCTTAGTAATTCTTATGGGCACCTGTATAAAATTATCCACAAAATATTACCTTGTACATTAATAAGGATATAAAGCCCTGCATGGTGGCGTTATCATTTTACTTCTTAGAAAAGTGGTACGTGATGGAGTGCATAATATACGTAGACACTTTGTTCTGGGAAATTTTCGCTTCAACTTGATAAAATGAATATAATCTACTTTTATTATAGCAATGAGCCACAAACAGTACAATAGCTTAATAATTGTAAGTATATAATAATCTTCGCAATTGGTAACTTCGTCTTCGTTAGCGGCTTCATGGGGCTCGGCTATCCATGTTACGGTAATCATTTATTCTACCACACCCTTCACCTTTCTTAGGATATTGATATTAGGGCAGTATACCATCCCCGAAGTTACAACTTCTTTACTTTTCTCCGTTTTACTTTATTTTCTAGGATCTGCAACACACGCTTTATTGCGCTAGTGAGGGAACAAGCTTCACTCCCATGACCCATTTAGACCGATCGGTTGCATCAGTCTTGTATACAATTTAATCTTTAAATTCTACGAAAAAATCTCAACTTCAGCGATTTCCGTAAAGCAAAGTTATAAGCGTTTCTTGATTTTATCTTGCTATTTATTTCTTGTTGGATTTCATCATTCCTTGTCACATTTGTTCCCAGATATTTAAACGGTTTAACCTTTCCTCTCCGATGATGTAAACTGAGTTGACACTACCCCTAATTATGTGAATATCTCTGTAAATATACTAAATACAGAGTTCATATTTTAGGTATTCCTCCGTAATTTAATATTTATGTATAGGATAAAATAATTACAATAAATAAGTATTAAACATAGGCAACAATAAAAAATGTTTTCTCGAAGAACCGGACGTGATTTGTATGCGTATCATCGCTTTGTCCACTCTCGCCGAGGCACGGTGAGAAGGAGCCGAGCACGAGAATGTACTGCAGCCCTCGGCTTGTATCGCCTATTCTCGTGTCGACACGGGTTGTCTCGTGCCATCTCGCTTTTCTGTCTTTGTGCTGTCGTTCCGTATGACTAATATTTTTTCTCATTCTTAGAACTTTTTCACAATAATTAATATATATATACATATATATTAACTATTATTTTAATGATTAATATAAGTAATAAATGTAAAATATTCATATTTATCCGACTTAAAAATCGCAAAAGTCTTCATGTACACTGAGTTTACAGCACCGGAGCGCGCGCTATTATTTTAGAACTGTATGGGAAATGTTAAACGATTCAAAAGCTTGGTCCCTTACGATGAATAGCTGTGATTAATAAAGTCCAGGTATTTATTAAAATTAATGTTATTAAAGAGAGCACATTATTATTGCGAAGTTGCAGGTTTTCAGAACAGTTTGTATTAAAAATTAATGTTCCAGACTTCGATATTTACTTCATTGTATTCAGTTGATCTTGTAGTATATAATTAATACAGTTGCATTCTGGGTTTATTATTCTATTACGATAACACAATATGTCGCAAATTGAGTAATATCATTCAATTTGTTAATTAATTTGTCGTGTAAAAACTTACTTCCTAATTTCTGTCATAACAAAACAGAAATGCATATATAAATATTTGTTTACTGCAATATTTCCCAGTAATCCGTTATTTGTATTGATACGAACTTAAATATTGTAGATAATTTTGTCTAGTTATACATTTTACCTAATTAGTAAATTATATTTTTTTTAAAATAATAAATTACTTTTATGTAATGAATCATTTATCAAAAACAGTCATTTTAATAGTTGATGCATTACATAACACGTTTTTAGCAATCAATATATCTACAAGAATATATTTACTTATAGATCAGCTAACTTGACTTGTGATTAAGGTTCATTGTCCCTTAGATATATTGCATTATATTATTTAGAATTCACGACTCGTCGTATCGTTCGTGGGAATGGTGAGAAATGCCAAAGTATTTATAGAGTTTTATATCTAGATTATTTTCCTTTTCTGACCACTCATCATACTCCTCGTCTCCTCCTTGTATCATCTTCAGGGAGATGATTCTGTGAACGAGAGCGTAATTTAATAAATCAGTAGCCACAAGAATATTTATCTTAGATATAAAGTGAAGGTATTTGAGAATGACGAAAAAAAGATAGCATGTGATATTATGGTAGATGGCGAATGTTGGGAAGAAGTAGAAGAGTTTGTAAGCATAGGTACTTGAGAAGTATATTTCACAAGAAAAGAAAAGGAGGCTAAAAAAGACATCGTGAAATAAGAGAATATATGTTCATAAAACCGATGTATGAAAGCAAATTTGGTTCTGGTAAAATTATAATGAATATAAAATAAATAACGCAGAAATGAGAATTAGATAAATTAAACTTTGGTAATGTGAGGATCGGACAATTTAGGAATAAATCCAAAGCTGATTCAAGTGTATATTAAAATAGAGCACGGACGGCATTCCTCAAACAGGTGCCCGGGTGCCTTGCACTCATTTCACCCCCCTTGTGACTGGCCCTGGAATAGAGCATATACAACGTGAATATTATGTTCCAGGCCGATGTTGTTTTTAAATACTACAAAATAAATCACAATTTTTTAATTTGCTTTTATATTTATCGATTATTTTGTTTATTACAATTATATATGTAATATGACACTGGCAGCGGCATAAATGCGTGCTCTTGTAGCTATATGTTTCATTACATTCTCGCACACTTTGCGTGTTATTTCAGCAATTTCATTTCGAATATTGTTCGGAATAGTTGTTGCCTTATTGGCGTAGACCTTTCCTTTTATGTACTCCCACAGAAAATAGTCGGGAGCTGTCAAATCAGGTGTTCGAGGAAATCAGTCGATATCACCACTTTTTGGCATTATGCGGCCGGGAAATATTTAAAATTTCAAGAGTAGCGTGTGAGGTGGCACCGTCCTATCGAAACCACACGTGGTGTAGGCCCAATCTTCTCAATTCGGCCACCAATACGTTTTCCAACATGTGACGATCAACATTAATGATTAAAATGTTTTAACGACTTTAACACGTTGTTGAGACGTTAAATACTTCACAATCAATTGTAATCGACTACTCTCTACGACTACCAAATGCGAACTGACAAATGTGTACCAAACCAAAATCGTGTCCAAACAAAATCGGCCTGGAACATAATATTCACCTGTACATGAGAAAAAGTCTCATAGATAGTTTATGGATCAAATGATGATGAGAGAATGGCGGGAAAAAGTGTCGATGGCACCAGAAATGTGTGGCGTATTCGCCGAAGTATATAAATACATCTCAGTGTGGGTCTGGAGTCTGGACCGATTTGTTCCAACTATTTTCGGCAACGCTTTAACAGGTATTAAACCATCACCACATTATCGAATATTTAATATAATGGCGAGCTTTCTAAATAAATTGTTAAATAATTAATGAACAGACTACGACAAGAGCAACGGATGAGATAAACGAAGCCAATCGGCAATCGTTCTCGCGTGTACCTATATACGAGTACATTTGTAATAAATATATATTAGATTTACATAAAATATATTGTAATAAAAAAAGAATTTACTATTTACATTATGTATATTTTTAAATAAAATACGTTTTTTTTTTTTACAATTTAGCGCAATTATGTGAATTCACAGACCACCGAATATAATACACGAACTGACGAAAATTTCTTGTCTCAAAATTTTTATTTTGGTGTCACCCACATTATCACTTTGGTACCACTTACGCAATCAAATAGTTCCGCAACTTTAAAAAAAATATGACTCGATTGGAAGGAAAATTTAAACGCTGACAATATAATATGCGTTAATGTAAAAAATACCCCTTGTTTTACACAAAGATATAGTTTTCAAAGAGTAAATACTTTTTACTTATGAACTATTGAATTTATGTTTCCATCAAGAATGTGTCCCCTCGTCCCGCAACTAATGTTCCAAACCTCTCTCCTATATGTACACTTTATTTCATGTTTATTCATTTACTGGGCTGTGTGCTTTAGCCTGATGTAGTAATTTCATTTGATATTCAAAGCCATCGTTAAACTGATTTAAAATTAAATTTATATCGCTTATAAACGAAAATAAATCTTTAAATATTTTACTTTCTGACTGCTTTCGTTAACCTTTACCATACCATGATATAAAATACTCGTACGCAGCCATGCTGTTAACTCGTGTTACCGTAAGAAATTAGAGTTCTATTATCCTTTTAAATGTGAAAAATGCTTTTGAAAAAATAGTTAACGCCATAAATTTACTTTAAATATTAAGCATTAAATATAAAAAATATATATAATATTATAATTCGGAGCATTCATCAAGTCCTGTATAGGAGGTTGCATTATATAATACAACCTTCATTTTTATCTTTCTTTAATTAGTGAGAAAGAGACTATTATATTCGTATGTTTGTTATTCTTTTCACCGTGAAATTAAAATGTGATTTCTTTCTGTCTTGATACAAATGGTATTTTTGTCAATGTATTAATTTTGTAACGGATTGAATTGAAAGATAATTATTTTTGTAGGATTCGCCTTACGTACTTGATTTTTCACTAGTCATTTCTAAGCGTAACTATTTTCCTTCAATTTAACTAAAATATGAATTGCATGTTGCGTGTATTTACCGAAATATTACAGGATTAATTAGTGCGGTAGACCGGTGTTACTGCATGGTTTGGGAAGGGTTAAACTCATTCCCGTCGCTTGACGATGTGAAATATTTCAAATCCATTTAATTAATTCTTAAATTGTGAAAATAAACTGATATTGAAATAGCGAAAATTTTATTTGAGTAGTATAAGATAATTGTTACGATATCTATACAATTCATATAATATTTTGTATGGGTATAAACATATGAGATATAACATTGAAATTTTCTTAAGATTGTCTTGTTTTCTACATGGTTTCAAATTATAGGTCCATTAACGCTAAAATATAAGTATTTTTTTACTTTGACTTTATCCACGATGTTGGTTATTTGTTTATTTAATTTGTTTTTTTTTTTGTTATAAACTTAACTTAACAATCCATAATGATCCGACTGCATCAAGTACAAAATCGGGAAAGTCTATTTATGCAGTATTTATGCAAGACATTTAGATATTCAAGAATGTTTGTATAACTCCTCCCGCTCCCAGCCCGAGGTTAACTGATTAGATTCAGCCAAGAATATGCAAATTGTTATACATTTTGTAGGAATGTCGACCTTTAAATAGTACTTTACAGTATAGTAGTTGTATCTATTTATTCATCATTTTAACACCTCATAGATTTCGCAAAATTTAATTATATTTAATATTTATTACATTTTTAAAATAGGTTCTTCGCATTTAATAAGTAAATATACTTATTTAGGAGAACACATTCTTATTGTGAAGTTGTAATTATTCAGAACAGACGGTCTGTGATATTTTAAATATGAATTAAATATATTAATTATAAAGATATACATATAAAATCAATTTTATCGAAAAATATTGTTGTTGCGCCACCGGGATTCGAACCTGGATCTCTTTCCTAACCGGGGAAGGTGCTTTATCCAACTAAGCTACAGCGACATTATTGGCGTCTGCTATCAGTTTACTCAAAGGTATTTGAGATTCTGTAAAAATAAGGTAGATGGCTCTGTCAAATGATGGAACGATTAAATGTATTAATATCAAAAAGGTAACATATAGGGTCGAAAATTGTCGCTAAAAATAATGTCGCTGTAGCTTAGTTGGATAAAGCACCTTCCCCGGTTAGGAAAGAGATCCAGGTTCGAATCCCGGTGGCGCAACAACAATATTTTTCGATAAAATTGATTTTATATGTATATCTTTCTAATTAATATATATAATTCGTATTTAGTAAATATACTGTTTTTTTTTTCTTTAATACGTTATTTTGACTGCAGTATTTATTATTTGTATCCTGTAAGTATTTTTTTACGAATACATTTTTATTATGCGGATGTGGTAGCTTTTTCCGAATTATATGCTACAAGATATGTAGCGGTAATTCCGGGAATTTGCCTTTTGCCTGATCGATATGTCACATTAGCTGTCTATAAATAATAATAATAATATATTTTTTATATTGTTTACAAGGGTATATACATGGTCCTAATAACGCTTATTTAAATAATATCCAATGCGTCAATATATTCGTACCAACATTGCAGATCAATCTCATTGTACAATTTATTGCGATGGCGAATAATTATGCGGGTGATTTACTAAAAGTGACAGGAACAGAGGACGTCCCGATCAGCCAAACCAGATATTATAGGACGGCCCTGTTAAAAGCATCAACAAATGTATGAAAGAGAACGAAGCAAGAGTAGTATGTCATAAGACAGGATAGAAAAGTGTGACATTCTATTCTCTTTGTTTATTTCTGAGTGACTGTTTAGTTTAATTTACATTCAATCAGTGAACGTATCCTGTTTAGTATCGGATGTCCATCTAACGTCTTTTTTCATGTTCAACCAATTAAAATCAATACATTTATTTTATTTTCAATCTATTAGAAAATATTCAAGGTTACCTCATCGTATTTGTATTTGAATGTTTTTGTTTCAGAGGCGGCAGAACACGATACACGTTTTTATTATCTGTAAAGTTTTCGAATTTTTTGCAAAAACTACAGCGATACGTGCTTTTAATCAATTTTATTATGAAAGATCCATTCAATATTAAAGCATTTCTTTAAAAAAATAATGTTTAAATATATTGTAATTATCACCAAAAAAAATACAGTGCCGGAATCCTGTTGCATCTTTATCGCAATAGAGCAATCTTAGGTACACCGAATCGCGAAATATTTCCACACGAAGACCATACATTCTGTTCATAAATTGATTGTAAAAGTTTCAAAGTTCAATTCAATTTTTGCATTTGTTAATAAATATATCGAGAAGAAGCCGAGCACGAGAATGTACTGCAGCCCTCGGCTTGTATCGCCTATTCTCGTGTCGACACGGGTTGTCTCGTGCCATCTCACTTTTCTGTCTTTGTGCTGTCGTTCCGTATGACTAATATTTTTTCTCATTCTTAGAACTTTTTCACAATAATTAATATAAAATATTCATATTTATCCGACTTAAAAATCGCAAAAGTCTTCATGTACACTGAGTTTACAGCACCGAAGCGCGCGTTACTATTTTAGAACTGTATGAGAAATAAATTGATTGTGAAAGGTTCAAACTTCAATTCAATTTTTGCATTTGTTATTAAATATATCGTTTTCAAAAAGATCACAATTCACGTTCCGTCTTCTATATTGAAGTATCTAAAAAACCATTAAAACATTGAAGTTTTTGTTTAAATTGTACACGGATACTAAAATAATTTTATTGTCATTAAAATTAAAATATTTTAATAAATCTACCTTATGTTAAACAATTAAAAATAATTAAATAATATAATAGATTATTATTATTATTATAGCTCATTAAAATATAACTTATTTTTAACTTCAGTCGTTCGCCGGACATCGGCTGTGGAAGGTGGAGTATGCGCGTCCGATAATTTAGACAAAAACACTCTAAAGTACCTCGTAAACCCTACGCAACTGTTAGAAAACGGAAGTTACCTGTGAACAGATATAAATTCGTAAATAACACACTATATGATCAAAGGTAAGTGTTTTTAAAATAATATCGCCATTTTGAACTGTCAAAATTAGCTTTGTTTGTCGAACGAATTAAATGATTTTTTTCATTTCAATATTATATTTAGGTTTTATTCTGTGTGCACATTGAATTTGATCACTTTTGGTTATCTCTGTGATGTTATTTTTATGAAAATATTAAATTCTTTTTTCTGTTAAAATTACGAAATAGGCATGCAATAAATTTGCAATCGATATACGCTGTATGAATTTAATTTCGACCGAACATTTTACAGTGAGAGAAATCTGAATTAATTTTTATTTATTTGTTTTTGAAAAATATTTATATTATTTACTTTCTCGCTATTATTAAATATATTTAAGAATTATCTATTAATCGTGATAAGACGGAGAATAAATTAGATGTAATTTTAAATGTCTTTTGTTTTTATTTATTAAATAATATATATACTTAAAATATTTTTTTAATTTAAATAGAAAATAACTTTTAAAGGAAAACAAAAAAAAAATATTGGGAGACGAATTGTTGATTTTCAACATATTTTTGAAAAATTTGTGTACGCTGAAAAATGTTTTTATTTACAAAGATATAAGGAAACACTTTATATCTACCTTTTACATGCAAATTAAATTAAATTAGTGAATTGGTGCTTACAAATGTATCCAATTGAAACTTTGTAAATCGTATAACGTGAGAACAGTTGCTCATACGAAAATAATGTAAGAAACCTATTTTGTAGAAAATGTTATCTATCTAGAAATTTTATAAAAGCTGTTTTTGTCAGTCGACCAATAGGAAGCGAGGTATTTACAAAATAAAATATTGTCGCCTTTGACACCGCCTGGAGCTGGCAGAAGAGGAACGAAAGTAGACTGAATGCAGTGGAAATGAGATCACTTAGGCGTATATGTGGAAGATCCATTAATGGCAGAGTAAAGAATGAAGAAATAAGGAAAGAATCTGATCTTAGTATAGTGAGTAAGATTAAGAAAGGATAACTTAGGTGGTTTGGTCATATGCAACGGATGAATGAGGAGAGAATGGTAAGAAAGATATATGACGCTAGTGTTGATGACACCAGAAGCAGAGGACGTCCGCGAAAGACTTGGCACGACCAGGTAAACCAGATACTGGAGGATGGTCCTGTTAGAAGCCTCAATAATCGTCGAACTTGTATGAGAAGATGTATGAATGTGGATGAGGCGAGAATTGTGTGTCAGGATAGAAGAGTGTAGCGCTCTATCCTCTCTGTCTACCCCCGCGGAGAAACGGCGCGATATTAAGTAAGTAACTTTTGAAGCGCATTCAATATCGATGGGATCTTTTAGTATGTTATTTACAATAACGAAATATACAAAAAATCGACTAGTTCGGACTTTTTCAGCAGTACCTTTTTTTTTTGTTGGTTAATGTGATTGTAGTTTCAACGTTATAACACTATTAGTATGTGATGGAAGATTTTTCTATTCCCTTAAAATTCGTGTTTAAAACACGTGTGTTGCGTTAAGTTGTTCTGTGGGAATTCGCTTTTAATATCGACAATGAAAATTGGTTTTACGGAAACATTAGCCATACTTTTGCATTACCCAGCAAATATAATCCTATTTAATTTAGTAACACATCTCTACATACTCAGTCGTATTAATTAAACTCACAAATTCAGTAAATAAAAATATCTTACGTTAAATTATCTTAAAAGATTGTAAAACGATTAAAAACATGTCAAAGAATGACAACGCACCAAACAAAACACGATATAAATAGCGATAGTTATTAAATTTCATCAACGTCTTTCGTAAGATAATAATATATAATAATTAAACTAAAGTTTTAATTTTAATTAAATCTATAATCCACAACTCTAAATACAGTAATACCCCGACTTACGCGAACTCAGCGTTTCTCTTACTGTGATACGCGTTGCATGTGTTTCGCGCGGACTCTACGTGCACGATTACGATTAAACGATCGATGAGAGTTAACATTGATTTGTTACACGTTTTCCAAACCCTTAAAAAAACTATGTCGTCTAAACGAAATAAATCTAATCATTACACTGAGAAAATATTTCATTTTAGGTGTCGGCAATTTTTTGAATGAAAAATAAAGATTTATACTATAATTCGTGCTTGAATTATCAGGAAATAAAAATAATATTTAAAAATAGACGCATAATTCTGTTAACAAAATTCCGTAGGTGTGGACATTACTATATGCATCAGTATTTTATAAAACATCATCTTTATCCGAATAGCCAGTGGCCAGTGGCTAGTGGCTTGTGACTACACTACATTGCCGATAGATTGAGGAAGTAAAATACATACTCAACGGATAAAACAGTTTGTCTGTAGCGGTCGTGCGTGATCTATTTTTGAATGAAAAAGCCTAATTAATTCGGGAATAAACTGCGGCGCTGAGCTAGTCGCGTGGCGAGGAGAAAATTGAGCTGGTCCAGTGACATTTTGCCTTCGATTAGTAAACAATAAATATCCCAGATCTATGATTCTTTAACATAACATTTAGATCAGTGGCACTGGTGGTAAGAACCCAGTTTCTCATATGTAATAAAACACCTATTTTTTTTATTCTACTCGTTCAGTTTGCTTGAGACACATTTCGCCTTGTAAGGACATTATCAATCTAACAATCTTAACTCAATAACTTGTATTTATATCTATAGTGGAGGACAGCTATACAATTTATTTGCATGAGATGAAAGGGGACAACATTATTCATTAGAATTCTGAGGATTTCCATATATTTTTTAATGCTTCTAATTATTCTATGTAACCATTCTGTTTCAACACTAATGATATTTTATTATCATAGGTGAATGTGTAGAATAGGACAGCTATATAATTTTACAACATAAAAAGACAAAGCAGCAAGAGAGACATTTTTGGTATTCTGGAATTTATAATATTCGCAAGCATATCCGTTTCGCAGTTCTCGAGAACAATATAATCCCAATTGTTTTATTGTCATTTGTTTGTAACCATTTAACTGTTTTATTTTATCTGCATAAAATATGTTTGCTTTTATACTAATAAAACAAATAAATATTTACTTCGATTTAATCGAAATGTTATATGTTTTTTTTAATACAAATCAGTTAGAAACAGAAACAATCTATTTATTGAAAAAATATTTCGTTTCTATTTTACACAAATATTTTTTCGATAAATAGATTATTTTCTGTATATCTTTATAATTGATTAATTTACTTAATTTGTATTAAAAAATATCACAAATGTTCTGAAATTGCAATGGCACGACAAAAATGTGTTATCATTAAAATAAACAAATATGTTAACATTATAAGATTTATTTTTATATTATCTATTTTCTTGTTTAAAAAAAATACATTATTTTACTAAATACCTAATAGGTATATTCCTAACATCCGTGCGAGTTTTTATTTTGATAACATAATATGTATACGAGTATATAACGTACAAAATTAGAATACCTGCGCGATAGATGTACTCATTTCGGCACCGTTTCCAAGATTATTAGTTATTTTTTTCATTAGAAATGGCAGATACGTCGGCCCGGATAACGAGAGTTTAATCTTGCGCCGTTTGGGCGGGAATGAACGCCTTGTCAACGAGATGTGCCCTCACTCAGTCACATGTAAACCTTCGCGGGCTCGCGTACGTAGCTGAAGAACCATCTGGAACGACCCGGCACAGCCATAAACTCGACGCGAAAGCATTCGACCGAATTCGAAAAACGAACGCGAAAGTGAAGAAAATTCAAAAGGAAAATGGACGCCGCGCCGACGTTCGTTACGTGAATGTTATCAGTTATGTCGCCATCTGATTTACATTTTACTGCGGACACACATTTTTATCAGATTAGATATTAATAAATATTATATTGGCCCACTTCGAGGCGTGAGATAAGTGGTGATACATGGTCAAAAACGTGTTAATAAAAGTTTTCCGAGTAGTGTGTGGAGAAATGGTCACTGTTCATAATCAAAATCCATTTAAAAAGTTTTTTATTAGACTAGGTAGTGCTTACCTAACGCGCCGTGAAATAAATACCGTAACCCAGTAAACATGTTATTAACGTATTCGATCACGAACGTATTGTCCGAACAGCACATTTATCAATGTGTTTGAATTTAATTTAATTTAATAAATCAATAGAGTTTATAATACTAGTTTTAATCATTATTATATGTGTTTGAATATTAATATTTTGCTGTGGGAATAATCCGAGACCTAAAAGTATGTGCGTTCTTGAAGAAAAGCGGAGACCAGCATTATTCTCAACGCCGATTGGCTGATCTGGATTAAAAACAGGTGAGCTCGAAGTTTTCATAATTTCTTTTCGCCTCTGAGACAAATGGGATTAATGTTGGAAACGCCCAGGTGAAAACAATGCATGTTGACATTTTGAAAGGTCGGCATAAGGCGCATAAACAGCGGCTGGTTTTTATCCCTACAACACTAACATATTTATGTATTATATTTGACACGACTTAGCTACGCAAATGCTAACATATTTTTACGATTAGATTTTACGTTGTTGTTATGGAAGTATCGAAATAAAAATCAACTTGGTACAATTACCAAATGTGTGTATATATATATATATGCCGAATAATAATACATGCCATTATCAAGACGTTGTCTCAAAAAATTACGGTACAAATGTACTGTCCCGTAGGAGATATAACTCTCAACTGTACGAAATTTATATCTCTTACGAACAAGTTCGGTTGAACCCTAACTTTTTGACGCCGTGCCTCGACGTGCTACCGTGCCGAAACGTCGGCCTACGTTCTCTCAAGGAAACCATCTACAAAAACGTGATCCAACCTAGAAGAGACGCCAGTTCCATACACAAGTGCTCGCGGAAACCTTCAATTAAACATATATAAGTACCTATGTATAATATATGCACGCGTTGCTTTGCGAGACGAATTTTTAAGTAGTAAAGGGTTTAGTAGGAACATCGTGTTACGGTGAATACATAAGCATGTCAGAACAGAGAAATTGATGCCAGAGTCTGGAAGATACTGGGTCGAAATATCGGGAATTGCATACTGCATATTCTGTCCTATAGCGAAGATAATTTGGGTGGGGATGATTGAAAATAATGGTATTAATGGATGGTTCTTTAGGGTTCATACAGTTAAGATTTTCTACCCGTGCAACGCCGGATACATGAGGTAGAATAAGAAACTGTTATCGCATTATTTATAGTTCTACTTAACACAAATGATAAGAGCTCGGATATGTACGTGAATTAGTCAATCTTTTAAATATTTTTGTATTCAGTGATTAATTTGAAATGAAATATAAATAATGTGAAAATATACTTTTATCAAAGCGAGGTTCTAAGCGATCAATATTTATTATATTATTATTATATTAGATCGATATATATATGATATCATATTAAAAGAAAATTTTATATGTTAACAATAATATCGACCGGGTGTACGGTGTTAAACATGTCAGTACTGTACGAGTAATATAACTATAATATTGGTCGTGTACGATAATTTGGCTAATTTAATTTAATACGAGTACTTAGCGATAGTGAATAGTGTTGTTTTATACTTCCACTAATTACAGATTGGGCAAAAAGTCTCTTTATCGTTTAAAAATTAAATAAATTTTTGTACATCTTTTACATGATATTATTTTTAATGTAAAAAATATACTGTAACATATCTTGCAAAAGATAAATGAATTTTAAAAAAAATGTATATTTTACAGATTATTTAACTTTGTTTATAATTAACCACCTTAATGAGTAGTTTTTAAACATCAACCAGTTTCGAAAAACATTTACATGTAAATAATGTTGGTCTTAAATTGAATATGTTTAAATCATTAGAAATAAATAAAGCATGTGAAATTAACCAAAATATTATAAATAGCCAACTAAATTTAACCACAAGTCCAATTCTAAAAAAAATTTCTTAAAAAAAAATTCTAATAATTTTGCATCAAGTTAATTTCAACATCTTTCATCGTAACTATTTAAGTTAAGTACTATATATTTTTAAACATTTGAATAACGTGACATTTTTCTTTGCTTTGTTAATTATACATCCTGAAAAAGAAAACGGTGTTTTCCAAAACTAAATGACTCATTAAGTGGTTAATTATAAATAAATTTAATTAAATAATCTATAAAATAATGAACCACAAAGATAGTTTTGCAAATATTAAAAAAAAAAATTAAATTGTAGAAGTAAGTTTAGGCCTTCTCTAGTTAAAAAATTATATTATAAAAAAAAATTATGCGATAATAAAGATAATGACAACCACATATCTACATGACGATAAATCATAATAAGAAATTTTATTTAGTAAATTATTTAATAAATAACATTTACATTTACCCGTGATTATTGAGTTATTATAATATATTTATCATAGAAATGTAAATTTTCTCAATTTAAAGTTTTATAACATTTCATTGTAATAAGAATAAGGATTTTAAAAATTGAATTTACCATAATTTTAAATAATTGAAAAAATATATTTTTTACTGAAAATTTTCAATTAGCATATTTTCCAAATGAAATCACCGAAATGATTCGGAAACCCGTCGGCGTTCAGAGCACTGGGAATGTTGCCAATGACATTATGGAAAAAATGCGAGATATTATTTTTAGGGACTCCACACATCAACACGCCGCTGACAACTTCCTTGTTGTTAGGAAATGTATTGTAAAAACATAGCTGAGAATCGCATAATTTAAAAAAAAAATTACTATTTACTCGAACCTCTGAACGTATGTGTATCTAATGTTAAAAAAAAAATACGCGGAAGTAATTTGTTTCTTAATTAATTTTAAATGGGTTAAGAATTGACAAATGGATTCCACAGTTACCATTGTTCTGGTCTAGCAGGAAGCATCCTGCATTAGCAGTTTAACAAGCCCGTCTTCTTCGCCAGGTTCCTATTCGCACTGAACCTGAAAACAGGGCCGGATTTAGAAAAAAAACTAGCGAAACTGTCAGAGTTTCTAGAAAACTTATTAAAAATTTATCGGAAAGTATCGAAATTCTGATCATAAATTGCGAGTATAGAATTAGATCAATTATTATTATATTTCGATACACTAATTTTATATAATAATTTATTGGCCGTGAATGATTTCCTAGTCCGAAGCATTCCACGGAACCCATTATAAACATAACATATAATCAAATATACAAAAGCAAAAACAGAATTTTGATCAATTTAGTAACTATCTTACCATCACGCATATATCGTTAGGGGTAGGCAGAGAGGTAGAGCGCCACAATACAACTGTCGCGTCTTTTGCATTCATACATTTTCTTAATCACGCTCGTCTAACTATTTCCCGGTGTCTGATGCCAGTATATATATATCTTTTATAGTTTATGCCAGTGTATATATCTCTTATAGTTTATATTCTGCACACGTTATTTATTTCTTTTTTACCATTCTCAATAAGCTAAAATCATTTTTTTCATCCAGTCTAAATTTGTTCATTCTTTAACGAGTAACCTAATTACAGTAGTGTATATAAAGTAGTCCGAATGTAGATTCGGACTACTTTATAGCTAAATGTATAAATAAAACAATGTATTAAATTGTACATTCAAATTTCAGAGAATGAATACTCTCATCATCCGACCGATCAATAGATCAAAGGAAACTGTTTCGGTCCTGCCTGGTGCCATTAAAACGAGTGTAAAAGTGTTAACTTTTAGATATATCCTAAAGCGATAGGTGATAGTGAAAATAGCCAAGTTCCGTATCGATGATAAGATTGCACAGCGCTGTTGTCAACATTGCTATCGGCCTCCAGGGCGCGCGGCACCTTCTACCGCTATCTGGCGTGATAAGAAACATCGTGCATATGCTACAAACTCAATTCTAAATGCTAAATAAACATTCATTCTTTATTTTTTTGATCCGATAGAAATTAATTAGTCAGTTCCATAAAAATACTCCACTTGATACGGATAATGTAAACTGAGAAATATATTTAGGTATCTTACAACAAAATAAACCAAATTACACCTGTGTTGTGAATAAAGTGGGATTCGAATACACAAGTCAGATAATTACAAAACAAAATAAAAATAATAATATTATTTTTGAATAATCAGATATTTTATTTATCTTTCCTGTTTCCTGGATTCACTGCTACTAATTAATGATTTGTCCATTATAATAACCTTAAATCACAATAATTTCACATGTAAAATTAATAAAATTAATAACGACACAAACTGCCAAACTGCGGCTATCTTGAATTCCATACAAACCGTTGGTGAATCGCGGTCCATGAGTGGTCAGCTCTTCCAGAGAGGATTTCGCAACTCACGCGGGAGTCGGAGCGGGTTTTGCAACTCATCCAAACTATTTCATTTTATATGACACTCAAATCTTTTTTTTTTTCAAAATTCGCCCAGAGCGGATTTTGTAATTCTTCGATTTATATAACCGATAGTCTGATTTTTAAGAAACACGTGAGCATCGCAGGTTTTTACGATGATAATATAATTTCTTCTGGGTTATTATGGCACGGGGCAGTTTTTGTCGTAGCCGATCCACAGCATACGTTAGAAGAAATTCTATAACAGCGTGAACTCTGGTCTGATGCGGTATGCACCAGACAGTTGAAGACCGTTCCACGGGGTCAGTCGGAAGACACTCAGATCGCGTTGTACCTCACCGAGTATCCTCGCACCTGATACGACCATATTCCGGCGCCTCGAATTCTTCTATTACATTTGCGCGCCATTCTGACGAATCCCTCGATAACTTTATTTTGTTTTCGCTGAACGAGAAAAGTTCATTTGATAAAACCCTTCTTTCTGTGTCACAAACGGGAAAATTGAATCGGAAATCGATACATTTTATTAAAGAGAAATGTTAAATGTGCGACGTATTATTCCGAACGATCATTTTTTCAAAATGTAAACAAAGAAGTCTTTTGTCATAAAATTGAAAATTGTGACTCTGCCACGCTGCTATTCAGTAGATGATCTTAAATACTAAACATAAATATTTTATGTAGGTTGGTAATCATTTATTTCATAAACATATTAAACTATTTTTCGTTTCATAAGACGTTATAAGTTACGTAATATATGTAAGAAGATATATATTTAGGGACCAGTTTACATATCTATGTACAGAGTGAATATTATGTTCCAGGCCAATTTTGTTTAACCGCCATTTAGGTTGTGTAGACAATTGTTAGTTTGTATTTAGTAGTCGTAGAGAGTAATTGATTACAATTTATTATAAAGTATTTAACACCTTAACAATCTGTTGAAGTCATTAAAACATTTTATTTAAATAATCGTCGACTTTTAGAAAATAATTATCATGTGCGACGACGCCCATTTCGACTTGGCGGATTTTGCTAATAAACTAAACAACCGTTATTGGGGCACTGAAAATCATCAATTGATATACCAACGACTTTTACACTCGCGCAGTGTTACTGTATGGTGCGCCATGTGGCGTATGTCTCTATTTATTTGAGGATGCAGAGGCAATGCTGTAACCATTAATGCTGATCGCTATCGTCACATGTTGGAAAACTTCTTGGTAGCCGAATTGGGTCAATTGGGCCTGCCGCACATGTGGTTTCAACAGGACGGTGCCACCTCACACACAGCCCGAGCTACGCTTGAAATTTTGCGAGAAATTTCAACATCGACTTGGAACATAATATTTATCCTGTTATGTTAATAAAAAAATCTAATATTTGTGTAAATAATATAATAGTTGGATCTTTTTATTTATAATTATTTGTTTAATTATCAAAAAACCGACAGTTAACAGAAAAATATTTATTAATATTTTAGCGTAATGTTTTACATCGTTGAACGAGTGGTATTTTATGATATAAGTAAAGCCTTAAAGCCCGCATAATGTGACCGACGTACAAACGGCAAGAATTATCAAATTATTTTATTTTTAATATTTGAAAATTGTACTTTGTGTTTTATTATTATCATTTTTTGAAGACTATTTAACTTTCTTAATTATTAAATGTATAATGTGGAAAAATAACTTTTTTAGTTCTATAAAAGTTCTATTCAAATGAATAAGAGTTCGATAAACTTCTAACCTTTATAAAATAAACTGAGAACGGCTTCATCCAGACGAGAGGTCGGTTTGAGTTCATTTCCAAAGGTTGCCGAAAGCAAAATTGATTTGTGGAAAGGTCCGTTCGGAAAGTACTCGCAGACAACAATATTTCCGATCATTCCTATCACTAAATTAAATTCATATTCACGGTGCATGTTTGTGCTCGCATATTGAGGTTGTGTAATAAAGAGCACCTTCAAGTTTAGAATCGCACCATATAGTGAAAGAATGTAAGGGACGTTGTATTCAATTTTCTATCGCTGTGATTTCATATTTTACTCAACACATCTTTAGAATATTGCAGTTCTTCAATATAATGGCTCCCGCCACCGGCGAGCACAAACACTTTTATTAATATTTTTTAAAGGCTCGATAAATGATTGAGTTACACTCGCATCTAAAATCATCTGTGAATATTATGCGAATCATGCTCTAACTCTATTATCGTTAGCCATCAGGCAGGCTGTTACAAATTCTCAATTTGCATACGTGATAGGGTTGCCGGCGCTGTCAAAAAAACATTAATGATATTTTGTTGTAGTTTACGTAAATTCCATACGGTTTGGATATGATATTGAATATACGTATTATTTTTTTATTAATATTAAAAATATAATACAATTTCAATAATCAGTGGATATATATATATTTTAACATTTGTTTCTTCTCTATGAGAGTAAGACTCGTGTATAGAGAAGGAGTATATTCGAGTTAATTTATGTTTCAGTTAGTCTGTGTACATATTTTTTTAACTTCAGTTACAAATTTATGATAGTCCGTAATTTTTCTAATTGTGATGGGAAGATTGTTAAAAAATTTGATACCTTGATAAATATATTGATTTTGAGTTGCGGTATATTTTAGTTTTGGGATATCAATTTGATCTCTATATCTTGTAGATCGGAATTCACTTCTAAAATTTAATTGATTTTTAATTTTGAAAATTTGAATTATTGAATTTTTTATTGTATATGTCTACTAT
Organism: Eubasilissa splendida; assembly: GCA_031772225.1. Lineage (NCBI taxonomy): Eukaryota > Metazoa > Arthropoda > Insecta > Trichoptera > Phryganeidae > Eubasilissa > Eubasilissa splendida. The sequence goes on along the minus strand of CM062854.1, from coordinate 1,934,301 downwards.
TTTTAGTACTTTAAAATTTGTGAATAGTTGTATACTTAGATAGTCTTTTTTTTTTTAGAATAATTTTTATTATCACTAATTGTGACATTGAAGTTTTATATGCACCTCCCCATCCAATAATACCGTATTGCAAATGTGACGGTATAAATGCGTAATATATCATTTTCAGATATGTAGGTGATAAGATGTTTCTGAGTCTAAAAAATATATAGGCAGTTTTCCTTATTTTGTTTGTGAGATTAGTAATATGTTCTTTCCATTTGAGATTGTTATCTATTATGATTCCAAGGTACTTGATGCAGTCTTTTTCTTCAATTGATGAACATTGGTCACAGGTGTTTTCTCGTAATTTAATAGTAGAGCAGGTATAACATTCCCAAGAAAAGACTGGATCGATTTTCTTGGTTTGAGTAGGGTTTAATCAGGAATTAAATAATGAGCTGTCTCCCGTTTTATTCATTGTGATGATAATTTTATTCTGGCGAAAATGTTTTGGTTATCTCCTGACTAACTTTGTGCCCATGTTGCAGTGTTATTAGTCTATAATTAAATAAGAGTATTTACTTAAATTCCGCTTGTGGCTGCGTAGCGGCTGCCGCTGACAGCCAAGCGGCCATCGCCTAAATAAAAATCAATCGGCGAAGTCTATTCCTTTCTGCTAGTCATCTTTTAAAGCGCTCGGTAGAATTAATTGTAATTATTTATTTTTATTTTGTACGAGTACGCTTTTAATGTAAAGGGAAATACGACATTAAAATGCATTCAATATGCAAAGAGAGACAATTGAAGCTTACGTAGATAAGACGGGTTTTCGAAGTGGATGCAATAATTTTGGTTCCGTAATACTGATATTTGTTGAATGTTTAAATGATTTACCCTGAATGTCGTGAATCATTCGTGGACTACAAATAGAAAAATGTATTTATTTAAAATCGCGAAGATACGGTAACGGTAACGGTAACGGTAACGGTAACGGTAACCCTTGATATGTCACACCGGGCTGTCAATTAAATAACCGACAGCGACGAAATGATCTTCCTTGTCCATTATAAGTCACCGACTATTCTTTAGTCTACAAACTTACATTGATGACCCCGTTTGTGTCAATTGATGATCGTGCTGAATAATGACTGACGCCCTCGTTACGTTAGGAGATTATGTGTCAAAAAATATAATAATAAACATCTGATACACCAGATGATTTTACGATGTGAATCTCTGATGATGTGTTCTTTTTTGTCGGTGTTAATTGTGTGATTTTCTAGAATCCTATTTTTTATTACATTAGTCTTTTAAATCCTATTAATAATGGCGTTTTTTGTTTTTGATTAAATTAATAAGAGTACTTAGTTACAAGATTATAATACTATTGTGGTTTTGTCGTTTACTGCACAAAATATGTCTAGTCGTGATAGTTGATTAAAGATATTGAACACCTTATTCAGTTCATCTAACTTCATGTTTTATAACAACGTTACAGATACATCATCATTGAGTTTCCAGGGTCCATCATATAAGGCATAACGTCATTAATAGCAAAAATCTGTCAACACAAATTTTTCAATCAGATGTATAATGTTTTGTGTTTTAGAGGAAAATTGGCACGAGTTACTAAAAATAAAATGCGATCGGGTAACATAATGTGTCATTGCTATACTAATAACTAATAACGTATGTGGCAACGCGTTCGAAGAATGGCTAATTTTTCGCCAGAAAGGAATAAGATATCGTCTATGCAACTTGACACTGGACCGCGGTGTCTGCACCGCGGTATCTTTTAAAACAATTCTTATTTTAACCAGACGTGACTACCGCTTCCACGTCGTGATACATCGCACAAGCCGTCACGGTTAACGTCCCGACAAATTTTTGATTGTCATTAAAACAACGCGAATTGTCAATCATATTTCCTCAGAAATTAATTACACCTGTCAATTCGGTAGTAAAATACAACAATTGTATTATTATACTACGTCATTAGGATGATAGTTGTTTACATCATAATAATGACGGCGCATGCTGTTGTTTGTGCATGCGTTTGAGTTTAGTCAATAAAATAGGAAACTAAACGTAGGAATAATATTTTTTACAGGATGTTAAGGGCATCATGTGACAATATTGTGTGAGAAAATATTATTAGATTTACCCTTTGCAAAGTGAAAATAACGCCAATAAGGAAGTAATAATTAGATTACTACAAGTATTTGGTGGGAAATCATGTCCGTTGATTAACTTTAGTGCTTTTTGATAACTTCGCATAGCGATCATTCGTCAACAATGTGATTCATTGTATATGATATAGTGCTCGGCAGATAAAAAATTAAATGCGCAAACTCATTTGCAATAATTTTAGGTAGGTATTATTTTTTTCTTTACCACAATGTTTTCACTAGGATACAAGGGATACAAAACAGATTGCTCTCATTACTGTTTATCAATTCCAAAGACACCTATAGCCTATAGCCTTAATGCTATCACAAACACTTGTTTTTTTCAAATCCTAGTTTTAAATATTTGGATCCCATTGCATTGCTTGGAACCAAAATTTATGTTTGTATTTTACTGTGTTATTGGGGTCAATGGATTCGTGGGTTCAGGAATTGAGGGTTGCGGCCACTAAAAATGGTAATCCCGGCTACTGTAAAATGTTGAATTTAACAGAGGGCCTAGCTGTAAGTAACAACAATCAGTTGTTTTCTTTTAGAATGTAATATTTAATGATATTATTGTGATTCACTACAAATACCTATCAGAAGTATTCTAGATTTGGCCTATATTTGTAAATAGCCAGTTAGTACGAATCTCCGCCCTTGGGGTAGGCCGCAGGGGCCAGGCACGAAGGCGGCACTGCCAGCCCCGATGGTGGTGCCGGTGGTGGTGGGCGGAGCCATGCTTCAGTTCTTTATTATCTTGAAACTTTTTGTGTTTTTTGTTGAAATTAGATTCAGATGATAACTATTATAAAAACCAATCTGCACGCCAATTCAATTATAGTTATAGGTTCCTGGACAAATTTTTATATTATTTTTCTGTATATCTTTCTAGTTGATTATTTTAATTAGTATTGAAATAGCACAGAAGTATGTCCACAACAAAAATGTGTTATTCTTAATAATAGTTAATTTTTTCTTACCTTTGCTAGGTTGAATTAATTTTACTTTTAAAATTAGAAGTATTAACTTTGTGGTTAAAATTCATATTTTTATTTATTATCTTTGTTTTATTAACCACTTAATTGAGTTTAAATACATCTACCGCTTTCGAAAAATACCATTTTCTTCTTCAGTATGTCATAACTCAATTATCAATTATCAGATAGGTATATGGTAGATGTATTTAAACTCAATTAAGTGGTTAATAAAACAAAGATAATAAATAAAAATATGAATTAATTTTAATAAATTGTAACATTTTTACTGCTTATTTTTTTAATGAAAAATTTGAAGTTAAAAATATAGCAATATATGTACTGCAAAATAAAAATTATAACCATATACGTATGTACATATAAGTGGCGTATTATATTTAATCTAAACAAGGTAAAGAATAAATTACCTTCATATACTGTATAATATAATAATGTCTATTTTACAATATTACATTTAAATACTAGAGCGAAAAATAAGTAAATGATTGTAATGTGTACTGTATCGCACAGAATTACTCGCCGAGAAGGCGCCATATAATTGCTATGATAAGAGACGTGCCAATAATTTAAAGGTGTAATCATCGGCGTGGCGCCAAAATACCCGCGGGATAGATTTCAGGAAAACAATGACGTCTTAGACATTGCAAATATGACTATATGTATTGTTATGAATCTGAATAAAAATAAAGTATTCTGCAGGCGGAAGCCATTTTCGATTTTGCTGCCGTGGCGTGCCTATATTGAACATCTTTTGTGTTTCATTTCTTTCGACTTCATAATCGCCGCTTGAGAGAAGCTGAGATCGGCGAACACCATCCTTGTCTACATTCTTGTTTCCCGTACGGAACGCGTACTGATAATATTATTAATAGGTAAAGCTAAATAAATCACGAGAAAAGTATCATAAAACATTTCCAGGGATTGAAATACGAGACTTTTAATTTCCCGGTCTATTAATATCTGACGAAGAGTAGTTGCATAGCTCTGTGAGCGGCAATTAACCTAGCTCGGAGCACACATGGCCACCTAGTCTTGTAAATAAATCAAACTGGGACTTGAGAATTTTTAGTGTGGATTGCATAAATATATACATTGTTACTATCTAGATATAGAGTGCAGGGAGGCACGCCTAGCGAGATAAGGCGTGTACAAATAATATTGTTACCAATTAAATGTATTTTTTTTTTATCTTATTATTTTCATGCAAAATTGATTGGTGCTGTATTAAATGGACATTTTAAAGCACTTTATCCACAAATATTAATCATTGGATATTTTTTTTTAGAGTTTCTGTTGCTGATATTTTTTTAATGTATTTTTCTATTTTCATATTGTGATAATTAAATAATGTTTTTTTTAAATTTACTTCGAATGTCTATGAGATTGCACGAGTCAGGTTCGTTATTTTATTTATTTTCATGATAATTACGTTCAAACACAATTTTCATCACAATCAATTTCCTCGATATCTCTGTCGATCAAAAGTATAATGTTGAAGTTTCGTGAATCATTTTAAAATAAGAACCACCTTTACATTTAAAAAATGAAAATGTCAGTCTATAATTTATCCGTGTAATATAATTTCTATGGTGAAATTTTTCGAAGAACATATTTTCTGGATAACAGTTTATTTATCAATACGTGGTTTGCGAGTCATTCACATCGATCGACCTCTTAGAAGTCGCGATAATCGGCGAGCTTGTATAAGAAGATATATGGATGTGGATGAGGCGAGAATTAGGTGTCAGGACAGAAAGCACTCTATCCTCTCTGTCTACCCCCGCGGGGAAACGGCGTGATGATAAATTAGTTAGTTAATTACAAACAGACCTTTTCTGTTTTCTCCCCGGAACTGACTCAGGTTACACTGTTATCTTTTGCTCTCATTCTAATGCGGATGATTCATTATTCATAGACTGGATTGAGTTCAGTAGTCCATCTGGTTAGATTAGATTAGGTTAGTATATATATTTTTTAATATGATTCTTAAATCATGTATTAAAAATGAAATAAAAGGGTAGTTTCTATCTCAAGTATCATTTTATATACCAATTTTAAATTTAATATAAAAGAAATTGTTTAATTACGGATGGAAAAAATATACAAAATACCTACTGCTGACCTGTGTACTGCTGGTCACATGACACGTAGATACATTGCAATTTATGTGCTTACGGAAATAATGTGTGGTCGTGCCAAAAAACAAAATATATTTATTTGTGTTTCTATATAGGTACTCATTTGCCTATTAATAACGGTAACAATCTGTATAAAAAATAATTTCACGTACTGAACGATAAAAATGTGGTTATGTATATAAATATTGGTTCAACCGTAGAGTGTTTATAAAGTTATCTTTCGCTTCCGAATATCAAGAGTTTGATCCTCGCATGCGGATGTCATAATTAATTAATTTTAGATTAAAATCACTTTAGTGAGATCCGATTGTGTTCAGAGCAGTGAAACATCCTTTTTTTCTTGATTTTTGAGTTAATAATAATATATATTTTTTACAATTTTTTCCATAATAATGTATTCTAAATACTAAAATTATTTACAACTGTATTACGAAGAGGCTGTGATTTTAGTCAACACATAAACATGGTTACGTTTTTACTTTCGTTCATTTCTAAAAAACATATTTTACTATTACAAAATTGAAGTGTAGTAGAATTACGTTAATATTTCTGTTTTATAATAATGTTAGCGCTCTTTACCCGGCGTTGCCCGGGATTCAAATTTAGTCATTTAAAATAGGGGTTTAGGGTGAGGCGATAGCTGGAGTGCCTTTATTTTGCGTAAGTCTTGAGGAATAACGATGTACCTATACAAAATTTCAAGGGCTATTGTAGGATTGTATAGAGAATAGACAAACATACAGACATTCAATTTTATACGGCTTATGGTTTATTAAATAACTCTTCGGCGGTCCCTCGTTACGAGGATGACGTCTGCTATGGTTATCGATTGTGAGTTCGAGTGTGGCTGAGGAGCCCTATTTTCAAACCTCACCGCCCTTTCACCACGTCTGAGTAACGGATCTTCCTCCATTTCTTTTCTCTTTCTCATTTTTTCGCAAGATTTCCCTGCACAATGTACATTTTGACGCCACCGTCCTCGGTCCTGGGCCGCGGTTTCTCAGTGTTCAAGATCTATGCCACATCTACTCAGATTCGCTTTCAGGGCGTCTGTAAATCTTTACCTCGGTCCAACCTGTCTTCTTTTGCTGTGACCAGTATAATAACACAGTGTGTATGTAACTAACTGTAACACATAAATCAAATAACACAATTGATGAACTGAAGTCCATATATGTTAGCTGCATAATGTTTATTATATCCCGTCACCAAAATGTTGTATGACATGTCTCGTGAAGATTGTCTACCCTCGCTCCTTGTCAGTTTGTTAGTAGCGCGTATTTTTATCTCGCACGTTGAGAGGATTTATATTTAAACTTTCTCGGAAAATACCTTTCGTCCGTCACGGCAAGTTCCCTTCGTCTGCCGACTCCTCGGGGGCTTCAGCTGACCGGCTCCAATGCGCAAAGCGCTTTTCACGACCGGCTCCCGGGAATGGCTCACGACCGGGAGTGACGCGTGTCGTCACACGTGCCGTGAGTTATTAAGACGGTTCTATAAAATAATCCGCAACATTTCACAAATCTGAAGCACATGCAAATGTGCATAAAATATTTTTTTTTTACCAAATTGTCCGAAGTATACTATAATTTTAAATACTATTTAGAAAAATATACATATAAAATCAATTTTGTCGGAAAATATTGTTAAATATGAATTAAATATATTAATTATAAAGATATACATATAAAATCAATTTTATCGAAAATATTTTTGTTGCGCCACCGGGGTTCGAACCTGGATCTCTTCCCTAACCGGGGGAGGTGCTTTATCCAACTAAGCTACAGCGACATTATTTTTAGCGACAATTTTTCGACCATATATGTTACCTTTTTGATATCAATACATTTAATCGTTCCATCATTTGACAGAGCCATCTACCTTATTTTTACAGAATCTCAAAATACCTTTGAGTAAATCTGATTTTTATTAAATTTTTGGACACATTGATACAACTTTATTATTTTTTCAAATGATTCAAATTCATATTTAAAATATCACAGACCTATGTTCTGAATAATTACAACTTCACAATAAGAATGTGTTCTCCTAAAAAAAAAAAAAAATATATTGTTGTTGCTACTGGAATTCGAACCTGGATCTCTTTCATTTTATGCGATTCTATGCTACAGCGACAGTACTTTTGACGACAAATTTTCGAACCTATATGTTACACTTTTTAAAATTAATACATCTATCGTTCCATTATTTGAAAGCCATCTGTTTTATTTTTACGGAATCTCAAATACCTTTGCGTTCTCCTTAATAATATATTAAAATGTATTAGTTAATTGTAATTTTTATTTAATTAAAGGATTATCGATTAACCACCTTTTATTTATATTTTTAATTCAGTTTTGTTTCCAAGTTTCAACTATCATCATTGTTCTACTAGAGGAGAATGTAGGTCCGAACTTTTAGTTGAAATTCGGCAGCTGTTCAGAAGAGATACAGATTTTGGTTTGATCATACAATATATGCAATATCATTCAAATGGAACTTTTGATACTTTATTTTTCTTTTTTCTTTACGATGCATGGTGGCCCTAATCGATAATTCGCAGCTTATAATCGATGTCTCGGTCCTGCGTCAGCATCTCTTTAGTCACGTGCGACGCATCCATTCATGCAGTACTCTTCCATATCTTCTTCGTGCTGAAGTGTGCCCAGGACAATTTAGCCGCGGTTGATGAGGTACCCGATGATGTATTAACATCCGTGACAATCTTCTCCAGCATTATATTACAAAGGCTAATTTTCCTCTAAGCGCTATTGCAGTCTCTGCGGTATCTGATATCAACCTTGCACAAAAGATATGATAAGTATCGGAGTGGTGTCTTCTAAGTGAGACAAATTTAAGTATTTCTCTCATTTCAAAATCCAGTAAGAGGTCAAATAATAAAAGTCAAAGGTCAAAGGTGAAATAATTAATTAACAATAAATATGACACTCTGGAAATTTTTCATTTCGATAGAAGGTAAATTTTCCACTTCTTTTGGTTATACTTTACATTGAGTGACTTCAATTTTTCATTATTAAATTAATACTACTAAATTATTGTAATTGATTGAATTTATTATTGTACTTGTGTTACTCATTATAGATGTGTATTTTCCAAATAAAATATCTTTATAAATATATGCAGTAAAATACATTTTGTCTAAACTTTTGACCGCTGCTGCCAAATTAAAAATCATAACGAAACGTGAATTAATGAGTCCGCACTGCATTACAAAGGATAATAATTGCACAAGTTCATTTGGTTGAGTGGTTCGTTGAACCCGGACGGGCAGTCACCGTCCGCGGGCCGTGCCCAGTTACCACCCTTCCGGGATCGGTGGGAATTAAACTCCCTTAATGATAACGCGTGCTGTAATCAATTTCCATAATAATGCGATAAACTGACAGCTAGATAAGGGTTCACGATGTTAATCTATTTAAGAAATGAGACGTGCGGCTGAACAAAGGACTGCGTTGATTTTTTTAAATGAAATGGAAATGTTGAAATACAAAAAAATGTACAAATAAAAAAATAATAATGAGGAACAATAACAAAGTGATTAATTGATGGTACATAAACAAATATTGCATTACTTTTGCTTCTTCTTTTTATTGCTACACAAGTTGATATACTTCTCAGGAAATTAATGTCACTGTCACTTGTTATCATTTAATGAATACCGTGTACTCAATTTTGTCATTTTATTATACATCGTAATTATACATGATACAGAGCTGGCGTACAAGACGTGATACATGCGGAGCTACATCACGAAAATATTTTAAAAAATATATACGTATTTTAATCAATTAGCGAATGAAATTAATGAATTTAAGAATTAATATTTTCGGCAGCATTTGTACCACGTGACTGAACTTGTACAGTGGTGGATTGATCCACGATTAAAAGATATGTTTTCCTGAATCATCGTAAATTTCTTCTTCTTTTTCCATATCTTTCCTCGAGTTTATTTTTCCAATTTAACCAGGCAATTGATTAATCTCGTTGGAAACGTCACGACATTTTATTTAATTGAGAAAAAAATTATATTCTCAGTTTAAATACGTGGTCATTTCGACTGTTGGTATTTTAAATAGTTTGAAGGAACATAATAATATTTCTTCGCCATTTGTTTGTGTATACGATATATATACGAGGCGCATTTTTAAAGTAAGTACCGGATTTTTTTTTAAAGAAACACACTATCATTTTTACAACTCTCTACTTCTCAACATAGTCGCACCATTATTAAGGAACTTGTCATAACGGGGCACCAATTTTGGTATACCTTCGTTGTAGTCCTGAGATGAAAACCATGTCTGTACTCCGCCTTTGAGTTCATCATCATCATCAAAACGCTTGCCACCAAGGAACCGCTTCAGATGAAGGAAAAGATGGATAACACTTGGCGTCAAATCAGGACAAAACAGGACACACTTGGCGATGAATGTCAGCTAGTTTCATGTTTCGTGCATTCAAGAAACGAATCACGGACCGAATCACAGTCGGCGGGCTGATCTATTGTCTCGAATATTTCAACTACTCGCTACAAGATGGCCACACTTTGTGAATGTCTGTAACGTTACATGTGGTGAGTCAACAGATGGAGAAAACCATTGCTCGTGCGCAACATCGCAACCGCAGCGCTATACCGGGAATATCCGGAAACGGTACTTACTTAAAAAACGCACGCGAGCTCCTTGTTAATATTTTGGCAGCCTGCCCCTGCCTCCACACGTTCAAGATAGTCTTCTAATAATAACTTAAAAATACCTGCATATAGGGTGTAGCACGTATTATTTTGTTGACTTCGTAAGAAGTTTATTTGTTTACCGATTTTGTAATGTGTCGATCACACATCCACGTCCCGTGACCATCGGCCATCGTCCGTCCGCAGCTGTTGCATGTCACGTCCGTGTCAGCATCTATATAGGTACTTGTCTAAAATGATGAATGCATGGCAGTTGAAATTTTAACAAAAAACTTTTAAAGAATTACGCTTTACGCTTGAATTTCGAAATCGTAAATATTTCATTACTGATATTGGCGAATTCGTCCGCTCGTGTGTTAGTTTTATTAATTTGATTACCGAATTAATATAGGAAGAATTAATTTAATAGATAGAATAAAAAGTTAATTAAGTCGCGAAAGGAGGAAAGCGCCCTCCTATCCTCTATCGTACCCCCTCACAGAGTCCTTGCACACATACATACACATTTCTACTGACAATAATGGACATTTATAAATAATCTATAGTTATTATCTAAAAGATAAAATATGTGTTCCATGATTATAAATAATATGTCTATTAAAACAAATTATATCAATCACTTAGATACATACATAGAAAATATTAATCTATCGACAGAATATTTGCAGTGGCGTGCAGCAGGCTTAAACTTAAGTTATGCTGTTACCGACGATGTTTAGGTAACTATACGGAAACAGGATGCGTTGCGTGGGTTTAAGAGCAGAAGAGAACTCTCTTAGCCCCCCCAGATACCTTAGAAGTGAATAATATAAATGGCATCCAGCTATATGAAGGAATATCCGGGCCTAACTAATCATCAGCTGCAGCGTGTGAGTGTAATGTTAAATACTAAAGATAATTAATTGTATTCCAATTCAATCCGTGTCTGTTTTTTCGTAAATTTCTGATCTTTTTAATTCTAAAAGCAAATCTTTTTTAATATCAATCATAGAAAGATCCGAAATTCGTGTCTAATTTTGAGTATTCCGTAAATAAGTATGAATTCATTATAGTACCGAAAACGATTGTTCAGCTGACGCTCAGGTAGGAGGAATTGTGCTAATTAAAACGGCTAATTTAATTAATTGTGGAAAAACTACTTGTAAATTTTTTTCAAACCAATATTTTAAAATTTATAAAAAAAAATATTGAATTTATGATGAAAAAATATTCATATAAAAATTTTAATTCATTCTTAAGCGCGATCAAAATCGAAAAAAAATGAATAAAATTACTATAATTTTGAAAACAATTGTATTGGAAATTAATAATTCTTAAATGTAGAAATTATTTAGAATTCATTAATTCAAAAAAGGTAAATTCTTTTATTGCTCCATACTCTAAATTCGCTTAAAATATTATCTACGATTTCTCTGAAAACGCGATTGATATGTATTTTAACATCAGCGACGTTTCTTTTACTTTTCGGCTGTTTCGTCAATGAAAGTGCTTTATCATATCGTCATCATATGAATATGTATTACACTCTCTCACACTCTACAAATAATTGACAGAAAACAAAACTTGTCCGTTGAAATACACTGTGCAAAAGAGTTTAGTTAGCGAAGCAAATATGTAAAAGTATTTTCAAATTACAATTTGCACAATTTTTTTGGATAAAAGATAAATTTTGGCAGCCATAAGATGTCCCAATAGGCCGAGTAAGAAAATATATAGTTTAGTACGTTTCTCATACGGATTGAACAAAGAAGTTAAACGCGACCGACGCATACGTTCTAGCAAAATGCGGAGACAAATGACAATGAAGTTGTATAATCAAATAATTCGCAATTTTTCATACTGTTGACAGCTAGACAAAAATATAGCCGTGGGTTTCGCTAATCCGGGTAATAACGGCTAAAATTTTATAGGGTCATTTCATAAGAATAATTTATTTTTATTGTCCAGAATATTTAGTAATGCACAGCTTTTTTGCTTTTATGCGGTGCACGCTCCTGAATATTAGTTATAGTTAGTATAGAATCCGGAAAATATTTATCATTACACGATGTAATGATACACGCGTGATTATACTGCGAATAGCAGAAATCACGCAAGTATTTTGTAAAATATGAGTTATGTCATAGCGTAATAAATAATGTTATTTCTTCAGAAAAATACGTGAAAATGCTTTGGCATATTATTATATTTCAAACATCCAGGAATGTGTCATATTATGTCGCATAAATTTTGTATTTAAATTCCATTAAAAATGTGTGATTTTTGATGTTTGAATGATTCCTATCGCTAAAACAAAGGGCACCCGTGCAGGGCGTGCAGACTGCAGGTGCGAGCTTGACCTTTACCATACCATGATATAAAATACCCGAAAGCAGCCATGTTACCGTAAATAACAGTTAGAAAAATGTTTTTATTAGCTTAAATGGCTTTAATGGCACGAAATTACTCTAAATATTGAGCATTCAATTTTGAAAAAATGATTAATAACATAATTTGGAGCATTCATTAAGTCTTATACAATGTGTCCTTCCTTCTTATCTCTCTTCATTTAATTAGTGAGAAAGAAATAATTATATTCGTATGTTTGTTATTCTTTTCACTGTGAAATTAATGTGTGATCTCTGTCTTTCATATCACAATAGGTATTTTTACCAACGTATTAATTTTACAACGGATCGAATGGAAAAAATAATTGTTTTTGTACGATTCCCTTTTCATAATTGATTTTTCACTAGTTATTCTTGAGCGCTTATATTTTCTTTATGTTGCATGTATTTATTGAAATATTACAGGTTTAATTAAGATGGTAGACCTGTGTTACTGCAGGGTTAACACTCTATGGGTTACAACAAATCCCGCTTGCGTCAATGCACATCCCTGGGCTTTCCAAATACGAGTACTTCCATCGATTTTATTTGTAACCTCTTTTGCAGACGGCGATAGCGCCAACATTTGCCAGTATTGTACATCGTGAGTATATTCGACGATACACGAGTCGGGTCGTGAATCTTCATTTTCGTAACGAATTTCGATGTGATTTAAAACAATTGACTTCTGCCAAAATGGAATGACGTAAAGCTGAGAAACGGACGTGATTAATAACGCAGCGGACGGAAACAGATCGCCTAGTTAGCGGCTTGAGAGCTTTCCCCGCGTCACAGGTGACCACGTGGCCAATACGGCGGAGTGCCCCAGGAGCGGACACCGTTAGAAATTATTACTGTCCATTTTTTATTATTCACGATTTTATATAAATTACAGATGTTTTAGAAAATCATCAATTATTAGTATCCTCCGAAATTATTCGAATTGGTAAATATTGGTCATTCAGGCCTATTCTCAAAATTGCAATATTGAAATAAAGGTGATTGTTACACCAACCCTCAAAAATAGTGTTATATTTGAATGAGAGAGAGGGAGAGAGAGTGAGGGTGTGAGGGAGATAAACGTACCATAATCTGTCAAAACTATCTGTCTATTTTTGAGGGTTGGTGTAACAATCACCTTCATTTCAATATTGCAATTTTGAGAATAGGCCTGACTATATAGTTTTATATTAAGGGCCGGTTGTGTTATCAGTGGTAACTTTTTACTAACCCCCGTAGTAGAAATCCTTTGCGGGTTGTTAATACATAAAATTTACTATGGTCAAAGAATAGATGGAGATATCTATAGGTGTGATAAATAATCATTAAATATGCTTTATTTTATACATTATCTATGGATGTTTTCTTCTTGGCGTTCGATACGTCACTTTGGTGATGAAATTTTTTCGTATTATGTGTAATAATGTATATTAAACAACGAGATCATCATCGGACGAACTCTCATCACTTAAATAGCGAGATATTTAATAATTTATTATCGTATACTGCAACTTTCGAAGTATCAATATGTCAGATGACTTTTGGAACAGCTGTGAAAAGTCCGCCATATTTAACTATCTGCTATAATACAATGAAATACTAGTGTAGCAGGCAGGGTACCGAAATATACGTCTTACTTTGCTGCAATGTTTGCTCTTTATTTTTAAAATAATGTAAAACTTTAATATAAATTTAAAAATTTATTAATTTCAAAAAATCGTCTTACTATTTGTCAGCAAACAAATAGAGAAGCAGTACAAAATACATTTAATCATATTTCTCTTTAGCTGGTAAATTTTTGGTACTAATTTCATAAGTATTAACTGATGATGAACTGAGTTAACATTGGCTCAAATTATATTAATATTTCTGTAAATATACTAAGTACAGAGTTCATATTGTAGTTATTCCTCCGAAATATATTTATGTATTGGATAAAATAATTACAATGTATTTACCATACGCAACAATAAAAAATGTTTTCTCGAAGAAGCTGACGTGAATTTGTCAATACGTGTATGTGTACGTGCGGAGTGATGCGAACGGTGCAGTGCGCGGGATGCCGATCGTTACTTAGTGGCAGAGGGTGCGCCGGACGAGTTAGATGTGTCTTACGCTGTCGTTCGTGATGATCAATGTGATTCTTATTTTTAGAACTTTTACACAATATATGATATTATTATTATTATTTGAATGATTAATATAAGTAATAAATGTAAAATATTCATATTCATCCGACTTAAAAATCGCAAAAGTCTACATGTACACTGAGTTTACAGCATCGGAACGCGCGTTTTTATTTTAACAACGCCATTTGACAAAAAAGTTCAATAATCGTGTTTCTTTGTAGCGGTTAATAAAGAGCTGTGTCCGTTAGGAGAACATTAACCGTGTTATTATTTCATTACGCCTCTTATTACGCTTCGATCATTATTCATAGGAGAAAGTAAAATAATTTTTCTTGCCTTGATAACACATAATTCGCACTCTAGCGGAATTCCATTTCAAGTATACATGTATGCGCGCGCCTAGTGCTGTAGGTACATATATTTTGATATACCCTAGCCATAAAGGTGGTGTTGCGGTTTTAACAACACTTTTGAAGGAGCCGGAATTTTAACACTTCAACTACAACCACTGACACAGTCAAGTCATATGACTGATTGAGCCCCTCGCGGTTCTGTGCGCTCGGGCTACGCTGAACACGGGTATATGAACAATGCTGTAATTACCAAAGAGCTAATGGAGTTAGAAGGGGCGTAAAAATTATGAAAATTTTGTTTTAAAAATATTTTAAATTTTCCACATTTCATATTTTTTTAAATATTCTTATGACTAAACTTTTTGAAATTACTTTTTATGACTGAACATGATTCATTTATTATTTGAAAATCCTTCACGTAATAACTAAAGGAAATAATTATTTTTATTAAAGATTAACGTAGGAAATAGTTCTGTCAATTGCTTTTTGTTTTTCCCAAATCAAAAACCAATCCATGCACCAAATTTAAAGAACAATCATGAAATCAACACGTTAAAAATAGTAAGATAGTAAAATAAAAGAGGAAGTAGATTCTTCGATGATTTTCACGCAGTTAGCACGCAGCCTTTCTAATGTTATTCTGTTAAAAAAAAAACAGCATAGGTAACGACTCCATACAAAACGGATCAACCGAAAGGAATTTTCAATTCAGTAAATAGTCAATTATATGACTTGAGTAATTCACTAGCTTAAAGACAGAACAGAGGAATGTGAATAGCTCGATGCGGCGATTACTCAAGAGAGCCATGGGTACAGCGGTGAGTTGTCGTGCTACTTTTTAAAACTAAGCAATTTATAACACGATTATTATTAACATGAAGAAACAAAGTCTGCATCTAACATTAGTGAAATTACGCTACTTTAAATGAATGAAGCGATAAGAGTAGGTTAGCGAATGTATAGATATATCGATCTCAGTGCCAAAATACCCACTGTATAATAAATATGGTTTGGTCATGTGAAACATATGACAGACAGACAGATCAACAGATAGAGAGTACGTTCGACAAAGATCTGGCATATTCGGGTAAACCTGACTCTGGAAGATGAGTCGTGTGCGAGTATGGAGTACCACTTCAAAATCATAGTTCATAGAAAGATTTTATTTTTCGTCTAATATTAGATTGCTATATTGTATTTTAAATACATGCTGTGATAGAAATATACATTCTTAGGCTCACATCATGCCGACACAGAATTGCTTCCTCGCACCTCGCTCAGATTTCATCCTTAGTTAGAAGTGCATTCCTCGATGAAATGAAATGAGTACGGGTGAGCTCTCTGCGATGCGCCCGGCGAGGAAACGTGATCCATGAGCTGCAGCAGGGTTGTCGGGCGGACGGACCACTTATCTCCTGGTTTGTAGTTGCCACATAATAGGATCGTGATCAACACCAACCCCGTGTGCTGCTACTGCCGGTTTACCTGCCGCGGGTCCAGATCTCCATCGGTTCACATCATCCTTCTCGCGTGCTGCATGCTGCATGCTGCGTGCATCGGAAAATGAGACTTCATCTCGAGTCGAGGTCTCATATATATTTATTTAACCGTGGATCTAGGAAAGGAGAGAAAAAATATACTTTTTTAAATGACTTATTTTCTTATTATTCAGGAGAACGCATTCTTATCGTGAAGTTGTAATTATTCAGAACACAGGTCTATGATATTTTAATCCTTACCAAACCGTGCAGTAACACAGAGGTCTACCATCATAATTAAACCTGTAATATTTCGGTAAATACATGCAACATAAAATTCATATTTTAGATAATCCTTTAGCGCTTAGGAATGACTAGTGAAAAACCAATTATGAAAAGGGAATCGTACAAAAACAATTATTTTTTCCATTCAATCGGTTGTAAAATTTATACGTTGGTAAAAATACCATTTGTCATATAAAAGACAGAGATCACACACTATTTTCGCAGTGAAAAGGACAAACAAACATACAAATATAAATGTCTCTTTCTCAATAATTAAATGAAGAGAGATACGAAGGAAGGACACATTACATAGGACTTAATCAATGCTCTAAATTATGTAATTAATCATTTTTTTCAAAATTGAGTGCTCAATATTTAAAGTAAATTCGAGCCATCAAAGCCATTTAAGTTAATAAAAACATTTTTTCTAACTATTATTTACGGTAACACGAGTTGACAGCATGGCTTCGTTCGAGTATTTTACATCATGGTTATGGTAAAGGTTAAATACAAATTAAATGGATTAATTATAAAGATATACATATAAAATCAATTTTATCGAAAAATATTGTTGTCGCTACCGGGATTCGAACCTGGATCTCTTCCAATCCGAGGAACAATAGATGAATTCATTTGAGTAACATATAGGTTCGAAAATTTGTCGTCAAAGTACTGTGTGTTGTAGCATAATCGGTTAATGCATGTTCCCCGGATTGGAAGAGATCCAGGTTCGAATCCCGGTATCGACAACAATATTTTCAGTTTACTCAAAAGTATTTGAGATTCTGTAAAAATAAGGTAGATGGCCCTGTCAAATGATGGAACGATTAAATGTATTAATATCGAAAAGGTAACATATAGGGTCGAAAATTGTCGCTAAAAATAGTGTCGCTGTAGCTTAGTTGGATAAAGCACCTTCCCCGGTTAGGAAAGAGATCCAGGTTCGAATCACGGTGGCGCAACAACAATATTTTTCGATAAAATTGATTTTATATGTATATCTTTCTAATTAATACATTTAATTAGTATTTGACTTATTTTCTAAGTGATGGGATAGAACGCCACACTATTATGTCCTGACACAATTATCGCCTCATCCATTATTATACATATTCTCATGCAAGGTTGTAGATTATTGAGGCTTCGAACAGGACCATCCTCCAGTATCTGGTTACTTGGTCTTCCGTAGAAGACATTCTCTATTTCTGGTGCCATCAACAGTTGCGTCATGTATCTTTCTTACTATTTTTTTCTCATTCATCCATTCTATATGACACAGTATTATGCAGACAGGTATTCAATTGATTTAATATATTATATATATATATATATATATATATGATTCAAAGCAAATAATGTGCTAGTTTTAATTTTAACATTAGCCGTATTAAAATTTATTACACCGTCCAATCAGAAAAGCGAAAAATATTCGCAACATTTGGTAAGACAGCACCGTGTACGGCTTTTATGCGTCCGTACGATTGATAATATTCAGTACTCAATAAGTAAAAAAAAAACTTATCTGTCGTATGTATTGTCATTCGTAATCTGTACATTTCATCTGTCTGTGGTCAAATATAATATACCAGAAAGAAATGAAAGTTAATCGGGTTAAGCGTAGGGTATACATTACCGAATCGACCATTACTAATTTGAGGGTTAAAGGTCTCGATGGGTTTAAGTTATCGTGTATTCTATTCAACCTTTGTTTATCGATATTTAGAGACTCATCCGTATGATGACACTAACGCGTGCCTCACACGCGCTACGTTACTACTACTGTAATACACGGTTTGAGTTAGATATGATATTATATATAATATGCGGTGCGCAGGGATCCCCTCCTCCTATCGAGAGGTGTTCGTACGTCTAATGCCTGTAATTAGTCAAAACTGAAAGCGAATCGTAAAAAAAAAAAACTAAATAGTTACGCAAAGCCACTATCAACTTACCCACTTTCCTGACGTGAAATCTAGTTGAATATATTATAAAGTCACGGTCTATTTCGGCAAACGTGTTTTAAAAGATTTATCATACGAATTATTGCTGTAGTGAATATGGATGGTCAGATTGCTGCCATCTTCCACGCCTGGTGATTGTGGACAATAGAAGGCGCGTGGTTGGATGATCTCCAGAACACATTCTTATTGTGAAGTTGTAATTATTCAGAACAGACGGTCTGTGATATTTTAAATATGAATTAAATATATTAATTATAAAGATATACATATAAAATCAATTTTATCGAAAAATATTGTTGTTGCGCCACAGGGATTCGAACCTGGATCTCTTTCCTAACCGGGGAAGGTGCTTTATCCAACTAAGCTACAGCGACATTATTTTTAGCGACAATTTTTGACCCTATATGTTACCTTTTTGATATTAATACATTTAATCGTTCCATCATTTGACAGAGCCATCTACCTTATTTTTACAGAATCTCAAATACCTTTAAGTAAACTGATAGCAGACGCCAGAATTATCAATTCATTTTAAGGTAACATATAGGGACGAAAATTGTCGCTAAAAATAATGTCGCTGTAGTTTAGTTGGATAAAGCACCTTCCCCGGTTAGGAAAGAGATCCAGGTTCGAATCCCGATGTCGCAACAACAATATTTTTCGATAAAATAGATTTTATATGTATATCTTTATAATTAATATATTTAATTAATATTTAAAATTAAGTTTTTAACCGCTCAGGAAACATACTTTTCGGATGCTTCATACGTCGCGTACACCTGGAGTCCTCGACCAGTATGTGGAGATGCATCTGCGAAGTGACGATTATTCACCATGTGAAGGGGTCATTTGCATATACGATCAGGGGTGCAAACAATTCAAGCGATCATTTCTCATCTTTTTGGGGGTCATCAGCCGTCACAAACTTTGTTGATTTTTGTTTTCATTTAAATGGTCGACACAATACGCCACCATTTATCATTTGAGCGTTCCTTGTATTTTGATTTGGGATTTTAATTTTTTTTAATTTAAATTTTAACTTGTATTCATATTATGATTACGATATAAGATAAAATCTATCAAATTTTTATTGAGCTGAACTACAGTAACGTTGATACTTGTATAATCGAATAATATATCTTAGATAACAAATTAATTGCTTGGGATGCAGTTTCACCTTATCCTGACTACTTTGATGGTCAATTCTTCGTGCTGTTTAAATTTGATTTTCTTGTGAAATTAATGATTTTGTTGCCTTGTACTGTGTGTGGCTCGGCTTAACTTAGGACTATTAGTAATAAATAATATGCTATTTTTATTGTATGCGCAGCTTCAACAAAATGTAAATATTATAATATAAATAAAAACCCAATCTCTATCACGCATAATCTTCTCAAAATACAACAATATATACTGATTTGAAAGTTTAAAAAAATAAGTGTTTGAAAATGAATTCTTTTTACTGTATATAATACACATGGGAAAAGTAAATAAGAATGTTCTCAGGTTTTCACGGCCGTTCAGAATCGTGTAGAGTTTTCTAGGCTATTCTGCCGTGTGTATCAGACCTGGATCCCATTGCAGGGTCCATCGTACCTGATTCTAATTTATTTTTATAAATGATAAAGAAAGTTAAATATTTAGTAAGTTTTCTTACTTACATGGTAAGAGGCTATTTGCTACCATCGTCAGTAATTGATATAATTATTAAAATAAAATTCCAGAAATGTGCGTTCAAGGAGTATTTCACAACACACCTACGTATAATTTTGTAATCACCTGTTTTCGTGTTTTCCTCTGAGAGACTAAGAACTTTTTCTATTATTAAAAATTTTGGTGATTCATAAAATTCCACCGCATCTTCCTCTTCAACTTCTTCTTCTGTCACACCTGCTTATTATACATTTATCCGTGAGATTAAGAGCTCTGGTAATTTCGCCACATCGTTTTTTTCTTCTATTAACATATCCCACAACTTGCCTATCACGTCTTTGGATAGGTAAAATACTAGTTATATACATTTTGAATGACATGTTACAAATTATTTTAATAATAGAAGTCTGAACATACACGTTTTTAAAAAGATTAATTACTTCTCGTGTTTTAAAAGAGTTGCATTTGTATTAGCATTAAATATAAATATATGTGTATGAGGAAAATATTTAATAATAGATAACAACGTTGATGATAATAATAATTTAATTTGTACATTTAGCTAAACTTGGTAAATATACGTCCACAATATTTTATGGGTGGATACCTGACTAAATTACGAGTCGAAAATGTTTAAGGAGTATGTGCAAATTCTGCACTGTTATGGAAAATATTATTTTAATACAATTTAAATGCTTCAATTAGAAAGATATATATATTCAATTTATCGAAAAAAAAAAATTTCTGCCACCAGGATTTGAACCAGGATCTCTTCCTATTCGGGGAAGTGCGATAACTATGATAAAATATTACAGAACTATGTTCTGAAAAAATTACAACTTCACAAATAATAATGTGTTCCCTTTACAAAAAAAAATAATATTATTGTTTGAAATTTTTACAAAATTGTGTTAGGCTTGAAATCTATGTACTTCGAAATAAATATTTGCGAAATTGTTCCATTATTAATTTATATCTTTGCTTCAGGCCCTAAATCATGTAACAAAATATAGTCTAGCCGTTCTGAATTCGATGATATTTATTTTTTTGAATTTAATGTATACTTTGTAATCAATAAAATATTTCATTTAATCATTACGATTTTTTCTAATGCTTATATCTCTGACATGGTTGAGATTAGGCACATATCCCTTGAACATTTGGTCAGGTATCCAACCACAAAAAATTCTGGACTAGGTGTGTTACACCCTGCATATATTTAATTTCAACATCTAATTGTTGTTGATTTTCTTAATAAAAAATAATATCAAATATTTACATTGCTCTTACCGCACCTTCCGTTATTTCCCCCCAACCCCTGACACACCTTTTATGTAGGTTGTCTGCTTAACAGCCGGTTCTACCCTTATAATTCATATGATGTACCTCCACAATGCAGTGATATGCTGCCGCTGGGCCCGCCCGGGTCCCGATCAAGCTCGTTTCACGCTTCTGGTAACGAATTTGTAATATTTTGTCAGAATGTAAAAGCTAAATTTAACAATT
The DNA here is from genome assembly GCA_031772225.1 of Eubasilissa splendida. NCBI lineage: Eukaryota > Metazoa > Arthropoda > Insecta > Trichoptera > Phryganeidae > Eubasilissa > Eubasilissa splendida. The sequence continues at coordinate 1,912,573 of CM062854.1, read as the reverse complement.
TAAAAATACGAGTATTTTCTACTTATTTGTCCAAATTAAAGTATAGTTTAATTAAAAGTTATTTTTCAACAACAGGTATGTTTCTGTTTTGTACTAACATGATGAGCACATGTATCTAGAATATACAGATAAAGGCGATTAAAGGTGTTAAACATTTATAGGGCAAATGAATTATTTTGGAATTAGAATTTGAACTATCATATTTTAAAAACACGTTGACAACACAAACTTTATTAGAAATTTAGGCCTTAACGCGACTGGTTATATATATTAACCAATTTCAACCTGCAAGAGGTTAAAGGCAATAAAAATAATGGACGTTCTCGGAGCATTCGACACGCTCAACTTTTGAAAGATGGCCCTTTTAAAAGCGCCAATAACCGACAAGCAAACACATAGTACGTGACGCGTTCTAACTTCCCCCATTTCTGGGAAGAAACGGTATTATGGTAAATTAGGAAGAATGTGAGAAAGCTGGCTATTCAGACAATTATTATAATATATTCATTATTAAGTTTATAGATTGGCAAAATAACAAAGTACCTGCACATGGAGAGAGGTTATTCATTATTTGTTGAGATTTTGCTATCAAATCAGTTAAATGATACAATTATTTATTGGCAATACATGGAGAGTGATATTTTTCACCAAATTATAGCCTAATAAATTTCTATTCCAGCCCATCTCTGATAACTAAAGAATATTATCTATATTAAACTGCTTTATAGACATTAAATTATATGCGTGCGTATTTAAATTTATTTAGTTAATAAGAAAAACATTATATTTTAAGAATTGCGATTGTTATTGCCATATAAGAAACGCCATCTGAATAATTTTAAAAAAAGTATGTTTTGTTCAGTTGTATACAGTAATGAGGTATAGGTGCCTAGCTAACCTCAAAGGTGGATTTATACCTGTGTGCGTGCGTCTTAAATCTGTTCCGTTCCCCACACCAAATCTTTTAAATAACACCACCTTGCGTAGGTTAATTTGTAAAAATGTGTGTATTTAAGTAAGAAATGTACCAAAAATCAGATACAAGAGTTGTACATAATTGTCGATTGGGTTGCAACGCCACAATTAACAAAGAAAACATAAAAAGGTTTAAATATACTTGATAATTTAGTTTTTAGTTACTGACATACATATTATTGTGTAGGTACTTTAAAATTATTTTATTAATTTTTTTTTACTGTTTTATTTATTTATGTATAAATTTGATTAGTCCAAATGGAGAGACTCGATAAGTTTTTATTTAATAAGTTTCAGGGCATTCTTAAAATACATGTCATCGTACCTGGAGCTTTTGTGCCATAATATTCTCACGGTAAATGTGTGTGTGTGTGCGCCTAGAAAACCTTTTTTAATCATTCTTCTTATTTCCTCCTTCATGTCAGTATTAATATATAGTGGCCTCAATCAGATGAGATTTGACTTGTAATGCACCTCCACAAAACCTGGTATTGTGCCGCACTCACAGCTGATTCCAACTAGATGCATCTTTCCACCGCTTTTAAGACGACATCTGGAAGGGGGTGGGGGACTGACCCTTACCCGAGACCGGTTTAGAAGCTAGGGGTCCCTTGTCGGTCCCACTCATCAAAGCTAATAAAACTACACGACTTTAATACAATATATTGTTCAATATAGAAAAAAATAGAAGAAATTTATTATTTATGGAGTTTTTAGCAATATCGCAAAAGTTAAAAAATTTAGACCTTCCAGCGTCCTTTAAGTGCTGTCTTAATATATATAAAGCTTATAAACATAAAACATATAGTTAGATTTCATAGTTACATTTGAATGATGACTTAATAAAAAACATAAATATCAGATTACATAAAACTAAGGGGAAGAGAAAAAAAATATCCATAGTAATAGTAATTTGTTTTTGGCTAACGCAGAGGAAATGCAACAATTGTCAGTGTTGCAAAATAAAGCTTTAAGAATAATTAGATATACTCGGATCAGTACAATGCTGAAAGGACTGAATATGATGACCCTTAAGCAGAAGATATATTTTAATATTATGGTATTTATTTATAAAATCTTCATTAAGAAAATATCAGCGGAATTTACACCTTAATTGATACAAATCAACATGAGCACGAGCATCGTACAACAGGGGGTATAGACTGAGGGCAAAATCTCAGAAATCGATAATGTATAGTGTGATGAAGATTTTTAATGAAATGCCAGAAAACATAAGAAAGGAGGAGTAAACCGATAGCAGACACCACATAGCACATTGGTACAACTTATATATTATTAAGGAGAACACATTCTCATTGTGAAGTTGTAATTATTCAGGACATAAGTTTGTGACTTTTAGAACATAGGTCAAAGGTATTTGAGATTCCGTAAAAACAAAGTAGATAAGTTATGTTAAGTTTTCAAATAATGGATTAATTTGAAAAAGTGTAACATATGGGTTCGAAAATTTGTCATCGTAAGTAATGTCGCTGTAGCATAGTTGGATAATGCACCGTCCCGTAGCGCAAAAACAATATTTTTCGATAAAATTGATTTTATATGTATATCTTTATAATTAATACATTTAATTAGTATTTTTCATTATTATCATTTATATTCGGTCATTTATTTATCGATTTTATTCATTGTTGTCATTTATATATAATATCATAACTAAAATCTAACATCATATTCTAATTATTTATATCTCACTACCTGAAAGCTCTGCGCAGGCTGGGTAACGCAATATCGATATGTGCAGCCATTCTGACGCAACCTCGTTTAAATAAAAATATTGCGAATGGCGCCCGCAAAAGTCATCACCAATGTCTAATGCGGCGATGACACTACGCGGTGAAGAAAGAACATTTCTACTGGGTGCCTTTAAATTGACAAGCCGTTTAGTGCTTCCGCGGCCGGGTCGAGCGACTCGGGCCCGACCGATCGCCGCAACTCCGTTCAGAGCATTCGGCTCTTCAGTCGAGTACGTCTTTCGCCCTGTCGTGACGTCTGTTCCGTTCCATCAGCTGTTCGCTCCGCTCCACTATTAAAAATAAACACCGGAGCATAACCTATAAAAGTTTACCAAACATTATTTTTTGTGCTTAAAACAAAATAAACATCGCAGAGTGAAAATTATTATCGTGTTAAATTGAGAACGATTTTCAATTGTTTGTTTTTTGTATCGGAAATTGGCGGCAAATAAACTGAAGTGACCGCCAGTCGGTTGGTTTTTCGAAAGAAGGTCGATGGTTACTATTCGTTAGTGAAATCTTACACCGGGATCTCTGAAGTATGTACTTAATTCGTTAATTATAAAGCTTTAGAGGCCCGAATGAAATCAATGTGGATTTACAGCACTTCGTATGGTGAGTTTGTTTCATTGTCTCGAGATAACTTTTGAATATTGTGCCTGTGTATTTATTGACACGAACGAAAATGAAAGCGAACGAGATGTATCAGACGAGATTCTAAAGCTAATGTGGTCGTTTATTTTCTAAATGATATTTGTAGCAAATCAATAATAATACTAGAATGCGGTTGAGTAAATAAATTCGTCTGCAGAGTTGGATTTACTACATTACTATTGAGTTTAAATAGCATAATACTTAGCACAAGTCACAAGTAGAATAATATGAGCATGCATACCTCCTTTGTACACCACTGATTAAACTATGTACCTATAAATCAAACCCGAACGACCATGAAAACAATAAAAAACACTTCCTGTTAATGCAAAAAACCAAATGGTTTTGTTGTCTCGGACTTGTGTTGTTGAAATGTCTGCCGATGCTCATATATAATTATTAAAGTCTGTAAACGCTGTTTATTGTCCAATGCATGCCGTCTGGAGGCATTTGAGATCCACAATCAGATGTCCATAAGTGATGCTCGCGCAGTGCACCGACTCTGTTGAATGATGCATTTGTCCTTACTGACTTCAAAGTCAGATTTGAGTTTGAAGGCTAATATTCTGTTCATGGTTCGATATTCTATTGATCAAAAATATTTTTAATTATTACAATACTGACAAATTATTTACTCGGCTGTCGTTTGTAAGTGATTATTTATTTAAATCTTTATTATTTAAAATAAAATAGAAACTATTACAGATAGTTAATTTTACATCCTGAAGAAGAAAATTGTGTTTTTCGAAACCGATTGACGTTTAAAAATTACTCATTGAGTGGTTAATTATAAACAAAGTTAAATAAATAACAACAAATTTCAAATATTATTTTAAATCTTTATATCCTTCATGATGTAGAGTAGATTAATAATAAAGAAACAATGTTAATGAACATTTTATAAAGGTTTGTTAACATTTAATCAATGTCTTCACAGTGTAATGTACATAAACTAATCAAATCATACAGATTAGCACGTAATGCATATGGAACATTAAATTTTTCGCTTTATTTTTGTTAATTTATTCCTTTTGCTCCGCTGTACTCGTGAAAGAGTAGAATTTGAAGAGAATTTAGATAGCTTGAATGGTAGACGTCAAACTCTCAAGTCAGCCGCAGGGAGGATTGTAGAATCGATCGGCCACTGCTGGTGGGAGGGTATCGGCTGTGGCAGGCTTGCACTCTGCTTTCCGTAATAAGCAAAAGTGCATCATACATGACCATTTTTAATTTGACTGTAAGACTAACGAGTTCAAGTACGTGAGGTGAAATTACAAAAATGTCACTATGTCAATTTTCCTATGTTATTATTATTCAACAATGGCATCGACATTGAGTATTGTACAAAACATTTCAGTTTGGGAGTAAAGTAAGTTGTACGCAAAGATTACAAGAGTGGGAGAAAAAGCAGATCTAGAAACTGAGCATAGCAGAGCCGTTATAAAGCAACTTACAATGTTGAAGATTACAACGTTAACTATCTTATTCACGCTTTCTGTCGCTGTAACTCTTTCTATCGATCCCTATCAGTGCCAGGTCTTCAATTTCTGCAGCTGTTCCACTCCAGCTACTGGCTGAATCCTCTTCTTCTTCCTTCTAGCATTCCTTTAACCTAAGAGTTGAATGTAGGTGTGCCGAACGCGGAATTATTATTTGCATAATTTTCAAGACGATTCCATTCACTTGAGATTTTCTTTTGATATTCTAACATTGGCTCACATTAACTCACACTCGGCTAGATAGTCTGCTATCCCGGATCGAGGCCACACGCTCAATAATATCACTATTATTTTTTCTCCATTGATCTACGTTAACCTTCGATTCGAGATCTGAATCTTGGGTTAGAGATGAGCCGTTCGGTACAATATAATTATTTTAGACTTGGCTATCTTTAGATCGGACCGCAGTTCTGCGCCTCGCTGGATCAACACATTGTTTGTTGGAGCTTTACATTTCATTGCGTTCAGTTGGAATGACGTTGATACTCGAAGAGGACTAATAATAATATTAAACGGTCTATCCATTTTTATTTTATTTAATTTAGAAAGCAAACACTGAATCGAATGTGTAATAAGGTGTAAGAAAAAATGAAACCTGTCAGAATAGATACAGTGAGTGACAATAATTTGAATAAAACTTTTTAAATTCATGTTCAAGTGTGTACAAAAATAATGAATCTTTTTAATTTTTATTTACTTTCGTCATAGTTTACCGATAAATTTTAGTTGCAACTATCATTAGTCCCACATGAACGTTTAAATGAAAGCTTTTTCTTAATAATACGATACATCATCTCAATGATATTGTCGAAATAAGCAAGCATTTCTCGCTGTAAGAAGTTGATCTGTCATACTTTATCCGATTCTGTTTGTTGCAATGTGTATGATAGTCGCTGGTCATTGGTTCATGCAGCGACCTGCACCAATGACTGTGTATCTACGGGAAATTTAATGATCACAAATTAATTCAATTACAAAATGCAGGGTTTTTTTTTTGTAAAAATATCATTGTTGTAGGTATGTATGTAGATATGTATCAACTCTACTTTCTTTTTCTTCATGAAATATACATTTATAATGACATTAAATTTATCGTAAATGGAGTTATTTATCGATGGACCGTTAACGGGAACATTAATTAACTTTTTCACAAGAATTTCGTTTTATTATAAAATAAATAACGCGAAAATAATTTTTTGCGAAAAAGGAACTCTCTTTTATTAAAAAAAAAAAATTGCGGGACTCTTTACGTCCGTGTTGTCATTTTGAAATTTTTGAAATCGTGGGTACATTGAATTTTAAATTCATTCTTTTTATATACAGGTGCAATGCGGTGGTTGAAAAATATTTAAAAAAAAATTTAACGAGATTAAAATATTTTTCATCATGTTATAGTAAACGTTTAACATTTAGATGTGTACTATATTATAGTAATTTGTGACGATTGCATAATGCGTAATTTGATCAACTTACCTCAGACATGTGACCAATTTAACCAACGGATTTTAACCGCAAGAGATATTACGCTGACTACTGAGAATGCACTTTCCGAGACAGTAGCGCGGTATTCTCAATATATATCCTTATTTTTTAAATTATGTTGGATATGTGTGTTGTCTGCGAGGTCATCGTTTACAATAAATATGAACAATAAAAGCAATGAGTGTTATGGAGCTTAATGTGTTGTTAAACTCACTGTCGCAAATTGAAATATGCATACTTTGTCACATTAACGCCATTCCTCAAAATCATTCTATAAATTTGTTTCCATATCTCAAAACGTCCTTTAGACATCCCTCTCAATAATTTAGGTGGTTAGGGTTTAATAAATTGTGATTTTTTTCGTTAGTTCGTTCGACTTCGTTCAGCAGCAAAGTCGTCCTGTTTCAGTGGTTAAATACGCGTTCATTCGTAGTGCAATCTGGAAACGGTTAAGTTTATGAAAAATTTGAAGAAAAAAAGTCGTTTCCCTGGGCCCTCAAATTGATGTTTACATTTAAAACGATAACCTTGTAAGCAAAAATATTGGGAGATTACAATTAAGTGAAAGGAATTGGCTTTAAGCGTCAACATTAAAAATTATTTTCTTGACTTTTGTCAGACAGAATATAAAATATGTCAAGTCCATCGTGAACAACAACCACTGCTATTTTAAATTTGGCGAATTTGCTTCCGTTTCCTCCGATCCTCCAGCTCTTCACATCTTTGTTTTATATGCCGCATCAGTCCCACGCCGAAACTATAAAGCCTGGTCACTTGTACAAGAATGGGGGTATCTATAACTGTCACTTGTTGTTATAAAGTCACCACAAACTATACACACTACATCGGAGTTACTCTTTTTAGTAATTTCAGTACCATGCACTGTCACTTTGTCGTATAATAAAAATTTGTTATTCGCAAATTGTTGTAGTTGCTATCGCCCAAGTCCTATATTACGTTTTATATTATTATTACATTATCAGAACAATATTTAATTTAATTTAAAAATAATTCTCCTTTCGCCTGACTGTATTCAATAATAATTTATATAGTACCATTTTTATAAAAAGCCCGTTAAATCTCTCGACCGAATATATTACTCTATCCAATATTACATGTCATAAGACGTATCAATTCTCATTTGTTCAGAATGAACATAATAGACTCCCCAATGTGTGAATGTGGTGCCGAGGAGGAAACCCTCGACCATGTCTTTTTTGCCTGTCCATTGCGGATCACAGGTTTTTTTTACAATAATCTAGTCAATGGTAATTTTCAACTCCCGGTTAACTTGTGTCATCTTCTTTCCCTCAACTCGCCACATTTAAGCTATATAATAGCAAATTTCTTGAATGTCAATGATATTAACTTGTAATGCAATATTCCCTATTCAATAATATTGTTGTACTGCTGTCTATGAAATAATGTTTGAACTTGTTTAATGGCACAAATCACTCTTGAAGGGTGGATTGCCTATTTGAAAGAAGAAGAAGACCTATCAAGTGTCATCATTTAGGATTCATTTTGTTCACCTCGCTGCCAGGTGTGAAGGTCTGTATGAGAGAAAAATGACTACTGCTGTCAATAGAGCGTTAATTAGTCGTGTCCTATTTTAGCGTAACAAAGTGGACGGCGTTTATCAATTACGTTAATTCTATGTAAATATAGACACTATGTTGCTGCAATTTGTTGGGATCTCCATAGGCTCTCAAGGGCGGTTGGACCTTGAAAACACAACGATAATATACTTCTAATTATTATTAATTAATTTTAAATTGAATTGAACGACGTGATATTAAAGTTATTAGTATTTAAGTATACTTGACGAAATATTTCAATTAAAAATTGTAGAAATATGTCATTTTTAGATACACCCATTTGAGGGAAAAACAATTATTAATTTTGGTAAATGATATAGAGCCATATTTAATTAATATCTACATGTTTGCCTTACATTCTGAGTCCCACGGCAGATGACCGAGGGCAGACGCACATGTTTTCAACAATAGCCGTGCGGCTCCCCTAGAGACCCCCTTAATACCACATAATCCCAAAGGGTTCTAAAACTTGAATTAGGTTTTCATTCGGCATTCAAGACACGAGCCTCCCCGGTGCAATAATTGAATTACAAAGTGTGACGCTTTTATCCCTTTGTTGATTTATTTTTACCCCCAAGAGCTAAGGGAGGTGATCGATAAAACTGTTTGAATTGTACTAACGCTTATAAAAATACTTTTACTTTTAATACTAAGTACAAAAATACTATTCTATCCACAGACTAGTAAATGAATAGACATGATATGAAGTGTATATATTTAGGAGAGGGGTTTGGAACATTATTTGCGGGGCGAGGGGCATTCTACACGCATATTACACATATTATTCTATCTATCGTTTTTGAAGGGACCTACTTAAATAAACTATGAATATGGGAAAACAATGAATGCGGGAATATAGAAAAAATTAACATTCGTACATCATAGTCTAAAAAAATACATATTTCACATGTACATGAATGTGTTTAAATACAAATAAAATTAAAAAGCTGCACAGAAACAAAAAAAAATTACACTTTGCATCATACATAATCTTTCATCATGTTTTTTTTTTCGGTGTTACAAATGACATTTTTTTCGGCATCAGTTATTGAATGTGCATAAAAAACTCGCCCCTTAAAGTCAATGTGCTGCTAGGCAAGCAATTATAAAATAAGCCAGTGTAACGAAATATTCTGCGTAATTTAAACGATTAATGCGGTAAATGATGCGTAGAGGAACGATCGATGGGATATATTTTTGCGTGTTTTGTATGAAATTAATTCGGGACTGGAAGAAATAAACGACACGTGCGGGAAAACGATTATTCGGGGAACGATCGGTCGAGATTCCACTGTATATCTAACGAGACATAAATCCGATAGATTATGATACATTTATGGAACAGTAAAAGTATTTACTGTACGAAAATTAAATCTGTGCGAACAAGACGTATTTTTTTACATGAATGTATACTATATTGTCAGCGTTTAAATTTTCGTTTCAATCGAGTCATATATTTAAAAATGTCGCGGAGCTATTTGATTGCGTAAGTGGTACCAAATTGAAAATATTGGAACAAAGAATTTGCGTTATGTTCATGTCTATATATTTGGTAGTCTGTGCACGAAACAGAAAAAATCAGTTTTTCTCGAAAGAAAGCGAACTTCTTAAACTTAAATGTGTTTGTTTTATATGTTCCTTATCTGAAATTGAGGTAGAGTTTAGATATAATTTTATTATGCTCGGGTGAATAGAGTAAATACACACGTGTCAAGGACAGGGCATCCTTTTCTTTTTTGCCTAAGGAAATATGGTAAGTACATACACAGGTAATATATAATGGACAATATATTTTTAGTTAAATCTTCATTCACGTGCAAATAAATGCCTGCACGAAATGAGCAGCGATAGTGTGGTTTCAATTTAGTTTAATATTCATGGTCTAAATCTCCGCAGATATTTCGTTTGAAATATTGTATTCAATACAAAACGTGTGTATTTTATTGATATTTTAGTGTGCGTGCCTCGCGTCGGTGATTTCATTTAAACCGCCAAAGTATTATTAACACTATTCTGCTGCAGTCGCCGGAATTCGCAAATAATGCTAATAGTTTTCACCCATATTACTTGTACTTACATGAATTCGATAATATTGTCTTTATTTATATTATTTAAAATATTTTTACAGGTATGTATATTTATTGTCAGGAAAAATATAGGCAGCACAGTATTTCACTTAAGAGCGTGCTTTCAAAAATAATTCATATTTTCGCGTTTTTTACGAAAATGTGGGTTTTTATTATTCATTTATATCAGAAGTTATACACTAAATTTGACTTGCTTTTTAACTATTACTTAGATATGACTTTAACGCTAATGTAAAACTAATACACTGAATGTTATTTACCTTAAGAAAATACAAGCATTAAAAGAAAGACCGCGACCATTAAATTTATTTTCCGCGCGCCACTACGTTGCCTTAATATAGAAAATTCTTGCATATACGAAATATATTTCTAATCTTGAAGCCAACATTTCGGAGACAAATCTGCAATGAACTAAATTAGCAAAATGTTAAAAATTAATATACAATTTGCAGTACATATGATCAATTTTCGACTTTGTGTTAGTGAAAACAAATTATTTTAAATATAATATATTATACATATTTACTTTCACGCTTTGAAGCTTCAGCTACTATTTAAAATCAAGTTTTATTTCAAAAACACAATAATTTCTTACTAAATAATATTTATATCAATCCTATGAATGTGTGTTTTTTAATTTCAAATTGCCATTTGAAAGATATTATATTTTTACAGTTATTTATGTTTGTCAATGCTCATTGGTCTCGTCTGTTGTAAGTCTTTAATTATTTTTAATCCACTGCACATGAGTTGCGATTATCCTATGTTCTATGTCCTTGTCTCTTGTCCTATTTCGCCGTGAGCAAGCTCGTATGTAAGTTTTAGCGTTTCAAGCTTCGTCATGTTGTTGACAGGTAGTCCGAGCTGTAAACTATTTTCAGTATTTTATTTTGTTGTATTTAATGTCTGTTCCAAGTTTATTTCATTTCATGTTCCCCAAAAAAATATCATTGATCTAATCTTAACATGGCAGATATCGAATTCCTGTGTGTTACTTTGTTGGACCATCTAGGATCAATCTCGTTAGACAAAATTTGATCTGACGTTAGTTGTCAATTAGAATATTTTTTGAATTTTGTGAATTGTCGCCACGTCACCGACACGTATCAACCAGCTATAAAATTACTATTTTTGTCGCAATCAAACGCCTTTTACGGCCTTATTTATTTCATTGCATAAAATGTAATTGGCATCAACTTCAATCATGAATACCTACGTCTGTGGTTACCCGCCATTAAGTGCTCTTTAATTACGGTGACTAGATACTAAACCTATAATTACACGATACTGGAATTCCGCTTGCATTTTAACATTTTAAATATCGGCTCAATTTTGATGTAGTGGACGTCCGACTTTCTCACAATATTGTGCAAAAACCGGCATGAATTGGTACCTCACTTTTTGTGATTTTTTAAGCGGTCGAGTTGAGATTCGCAATCTCTTTGATATCTAATAATATCTGATATTGATATTGTGATACTGCATTCAAATCTTATATAAAACTTTCTTTACCTATGCCACGTTTATAAGATGGCACAAAATCATTGTGACTTTCGAAAAACGAACGCTTCGGGGACGTACATGCGAAAAGCCCGCGAAACCGGCATTGATTGATAATCAACATAACCTAAAAAGCGTACGAGAACCGCCGCCGGCCATAAAGTGTGTTAAAATAATCGAAACGAATTGGTCGTTCATATAAGCGATGTTTAGAAAACAGGTGGTGTGGTTATCTCACAAATGCCGAAACTCGTCATACTCCATTCATTGCTTCCTTCGTAGTAGTATTTTGTATCGCGTTCTAAAGTAGACATAGTTACGTACGTAGCTAGATTAGTGTACATCTCAATCAGTATGTTCATCATCGTCTAGCTGTGGCTTCCGGTGTCGATTTACATTAGAAGGTGATAAATTTAATGCGAAAGATTAAATGTTGATTCATCGAAATGAATGTGCCGATAAACTGGCCAAGCCAAGGAGGCCACTCTTTCCGGAGTTTTCCTCCATCAATTCCATATCCCGAAGTATTAAAGAGTTAATATGGTAAAAAAACGTACGAATTCTATCTGGACTGCACAATGGATGGATCCAAATAATCATAAGGGTAATCGTCTTAAAGTAATTCAAGGATCTATTCCCCGCACCCCCTGGTTCTCAAAAAAAAAAAGTCTCCAAAAGAACAGTATCAAATATCTCTAGAATGAGAATTGGACATTGCCAGGTGGCCTCTCATTTGTTCAGATTGAACTTGATAGATTCCCCAATGTGTGAGTGTGGTGCCGAGGAGGAAACCCTTAACCATGTCTTTTTTGCCTGTCCATTGCGGATCACAGGTTTTTTTTACAGTGGTCTCTTCAATGGTAATTATCAACTCCCGGTTAACTTGTGTCATCTTCTTTCCCTTAACTCGCCACGTTTAACCTATATAATAACAAGGTTTTTGAACGACAATGTTATTGACTTGTAATATAGTATTTCCTGTTCTATAATATCATTGTACTTTTTTATGTAAAACAAAGTTTTTAACTTGATTAATGGCACAAATTACTACTTAGAAGATGAAGAAGAAGATTAAATGTTGAATGTCCCTGTTAAACAACAGATTGTCTCTTTTTTTCAAACCGAGAAAACCATCCTGAAAATGAGCGGTCAAAATAAAATAAAATTGAACCAAGTAATTATTTATTATGTCACGATTTTACGACCATATTACCTACCATATTAGGCAGAATAAAACTGCAATACTCTCAGTAATAATTAAAAGATTAAAATAAAAAAAATATTTATCTTTTTTTATAATATTCTAAACTATTCCTTTTTGTATCACTGTGAATTATTTGAATTAGGAGAATTAGTTGTTAGTAATTTGAAAATTGGATCATTGTCAAGCTAGATCACTGTAGGTGCCTAATTATTTAAAGGTATGTAATTATTTAAATTATGTCCTATGTGCGTATTTCGCACCCGTCCTAGGATGGGTTTTAACTTTTCCTCTCCGATGATGCAAACTGAGTTGACATTGCCTCTAATTATGTGAATATCTCTGTAAATATACTCGATACAGATTTCATACTTTAAGTATTTACCGTACGTAAAAATATAAAAATGTTTTCTCGAAGAACCTGCTGGGAATTTATCAATACGTGTATGTGTACGTGTGGAGTTGTGCGGTCGGCAAAGTGTGCGGGGCGCGGAGTGCCGGATGCTGATCGTCACTTTAGTGGCAGAGCGTGCGCTGGCCGAGTTAGACATGTCTTGTGCGTCTTTATGCTGTCGTTCGTGATGGTCAATGTTTTTTCTCATTTTTAGCACTTTTACACAACAATTTATATATATATTCACTTATATATATCAACTATTATTTGATTAATAAAAGTAATAAATTTAAAACATTAATATTTATTCGACATAAAAATCGCAAAAGTCTATATGTTTATAGCGGAAGGCGCGTTTTTATTTTAGCACCGTAAGGGAAAGGTAAACTAGTAAAAAAGACGTTACATGTATTATATCATCCTTGCGTTTAATAGCTGGCTGGCTCTCTGGCCTTGTTTCAATTTGTAATAAAATAAAAAGATATACATTTGATTGATTTGTAATATATTTCATATGTCATACGTGTCATTTAACCCCGTATAACGTTGATTTGATTCTACGCTATGACATGTAATGTGACAACGAATTTACCTTTAAAGGCATGTGCGTGACAGATTTCCATAGGATTGGCATCAAACATGTTAAAAATAAAGTTCGATTTACAGATCTACAGTGATGCACATCTTTCAGTTGTTTCTCATCTCACCCATTTGATTACACGTTATTTCATTTTTCAGATTTCATAATATTTAGTTTATTATTTGATTTCTTGATTCGACAGTGAGTACATTGCTATCACAGCATGTCGATATGCAGCGGTCGCGTAGCGCGGTGGACGTTCAAAACAAAACTACAAAACATCACTCGAGCCCTGAATCGATGTTCAAAATAGAAAAGAGTTTTCGTAGAAGGGTTTAAGCGTGGACGATGAGCCAGAGAAGGCTTCTGAAACGACGACTTCGATACGTAATGAGGTATTTTCTCCGCCCGAGGCGGGATCCGAGCGGGAGACTCAGACACAGCGGCTACATTGTTCTCCATCAAACCCGAACTGACGTCATCGGCACTCTCTCATCTACTCGCACACCTGCGTATGCATTTTCTTGTAGGGAGTACCTGTGGATCTTTATTGCGCTCATAGTTTCCGGTACCTTCAAAATACTTTCTCATTACAACTGCGTTACAGTGGTCAGAAATAGTTCGCGACTAACTCGGATTCAATGAATTATTATGATACTTTTATGACTGAGTAATCTTTACAAGCACACCACACCTGCAGCGAGATATGTCACACGCGTGTCTTACATTCAAATATGATAATAAACGGCTCTGTGAATAGTGAATTGCGAGAATATTCCCTTTTAATGCGAAAGCATGTAAAATGCTCCAGCACTTTCTGCAATTCTGAAGCGTTCTGTAACATCCTCATCCCCATCATTTGCCTATAGAGGCCGTTCCGGTCCGGCGCATAAATGTTCTCCAGGTATACTCATCTCGAGCCGAATTTCTCCAATCCAAAACCTGTAATCTATCTGCATTTCACACATAATTTTCTTGGGAGCCTAGTGGTCACGTTCCAGCGGCGGTTCCCTCGAAGACCCTTTGAAGGGTCCTGGATTACTCTATCCTCGAAATATGTCAGTCTTTTCGATCTCTCAATTAACTGTGTTTAAAGATCTCTCGGAGCTCTAGATTCGTGCGTCTTTTCAGCTTCACTATCGGCTTCATGGTCTCGTGGACCATGAATGTAATCCGTTCTTGATTAGTCAGAGACTGCACAATTTTACCCTCAACTTTATATTTCAAATGAGACAGATTTTACCTGTTCGATTGTTACTTCATACACCCTCAATGTATGGAAAGAAGTCTGAGACAAACTTGCCTATAGATTTGAAAGTCGAGAATCCGATCTTCACTATATTCAGCCATAAGTTATTTATATTTCGATTGCCCTGCGTACATCAAAAATGGAAGCTGTAAAATTAAATAATAGTGATTACAAATCTCATTTTAATGACTCGGGGATATATTAATGCCTCTAGTGTAAGTTTAGAATATAAATGTCAACAATAAATTTGGTACCGATTGCTTTTCCATTAATACGACAATGAATGGGACCCACCACTTACCCAGGACCGTTCTAACAGCAAAAGTTACCATATCGCTCCTTCTCATTCGCCACCAGGTTGGCATTTTTTTAATACTACTTAGAGCTGCGCAGCAAGCGGAGGCGTGGCACCGACACCAAAACCAACACCACTCACTGCCCAATTTAAAAAAAAACATGTTAGTGTACATAAAAAGAACAGTAAAGGTAAAACATAATAAATCATCCCCCTAAAGGGACACGATAAGAGTGGGTGGACT
Organism: Eubasilissa splendida; assembly: GCA_031772225.1. Classification (NCBI taxonomy): domain Eukaryota; kingdom Metazoa; phylum Arthropoda; class Insecta; order Trichoptera; family Phryganeidae; genus Eubasilissa; species Eubasilissa splendida. The sequence goes on along the minus strand of CM062854.1, from coordinate 1,897,061 downwards.
ACGCACAAAAATAAATACATTTACTTCCGGCTAGGAAGCCAGGACCGGCAGATATCTGATCAAAAGAAAAAATAAAACAATTTACGAGAAGGGCGGATGACCCTCAACCCCAATCGCAGCATTTGTACGCCTCAATACGACGTGGTTAGGTAAATGAGGTACTGGAATGCTTCTGCTAAGAATTTTGATTGAAGGAAAGGATGATTTTATCTGACGACAGAAGGTCGCCTTGTGGAAAGTAACTCAGGTCAACCTGAACAGTTCATTTATACATGTAAAGAACGGTGTGTCTGTTTGATTTTTTTTATACAAATCTACTGTTTTATTCCGAGCTTGATGAAATTTTGCACACTTGACCATCAAAACAAAAGGAAGGGAAGAGGAACATGAGATTTCATAAAACCACCCCCACCTCTTAAAGTGGAATTTTGGTACTTCTTGATGACATTTTGCACTCTTAACGATCAAAATAAGAGGAAAATTACTGTCTAGATGAGATTTCATTAAACCACCCCCATACTCTTTCCCCACTCCTTAAAGCAGAATGTTGGTACTTCTTGATGACATTTTGCACCCTTGACGTTAAAAAAAGAGGAAAATTAGTGAAAATTTCGTAAAAAAAGTACCCTATTTCCCTAAATGAAGTCTCTTCACTCAACGTCGGGTACTTCAGCTGGTGTTTAACAAAAGAAAATGGATGTCATCTGGCTTTATTGACATTTGTAATGTTTCATTGTTCGTGTTCGAGAGTAGATGGCAGCGCATTATTACACCTAGTTTACGATTGGTCTGCGCATTGTGCTCTGTGCGGTGAAGTAACAAGTCATTGAGGAGCGCGTCCATTCAAAACTTTACGCCCATTGTTTTCGTCGGTTGTGGTCGCGGCCGCTGCTAGTGAGCGCGAGCGCGGAGACGCAGGACCAAAGCTCGCGAGCAGCGTCCAACTTCAAACAATACACGAATGATTTACGAGCGCGCTGTCTTCGCTGTTCATTCATATTTATATAGAAATAGTTAGTATGAGCGGTATGCATTTATATAGTAGCTATGAAGTGTGTGTATCCTTGTACTACACAGTATTGTATATGTAATAAATCGTAAGTATGATATGAATTACGGTTTCGGGAATATTATTAAAAAATTAGTATTTTTACTTTCCAACGTGAGCCAATTGTAGTAATATTTTAGATGTTCATTTATTATCCATAAGCTAAATATAATATTTTTATGAAGTTGCGATTTCAGATCGTAGTATCAATTATAAAATGTACAGAATGTAAGTTCCAAATTTGTCGTAAACAGCGAAATGATAACACGAATAGTAAATGGTTTAAATCCCAGTAGCAACCAAATAACTTTCAATAAATAGATTAATTTAATTTATATAAAATAAAATATATTTATCATTACGCTTAGAGGAGAACAGATACTCGTACTTCCAATATTTGATGATCTCTATGCTTACGTTTATAACCTCGTTCAAGTTTCACACGTTCCAACTATATATTTTCAACCTTAAAGTTATTTAGAAATATAAACAATTAGAAAAAACACTTTGTTTAAACCACTATTTATTGATAAATCAACATGCTTCAAGAAGGGACTATTGGTCTTGATATAATATGTTGCCACAAAGTAATTTTGCAAATATTGAAGGAGTTATTTAGAAATACCTGTGAACTGAGATTAAATAATAGTTTATAACTAACTCCTTTTTATATAAATTAGTTTGAAATGTAGACAAATTTAGTATCGTTTTTCCCGGAAAAAACTCACTTCCAATCGACATCGAATTTTGTTGGAACATCATAAATTAGAAAGGTATTAGAGAGAGATTGAGATCAATTTCTTTTAATTTATGTTCTGCATTTCTTTGTAAACGCTCTGTGCACAAACAGTACGCTGGTACTTTTCATGAAGATTACTAAAACTAGCTCTGATTTTTATAAATTAAAAATATCCGAAAAGACGAGCGTTAAATACGACGAAGAAATCTGGTCGTTTAATTCCAAACCCCTCTATAACGGATTTTTAACAAAACCCAGAAATCGCGAAAAACTTTTAAATATAAAATTTGTATCTACTCAATAAATATTTTAAAGATACAGTGTACTTGTCAATACTACAGGAAATGGAAAAAAAATTACAAATATGTTGTCATTTTTGAGAAATTACAGAATATGTTGCCATTTATCGTCTTTATGTCTTTGAATTCAACGCGCGTATTTTAGTTGTTTGTCGCTCACAATATTTGATCTTCTTTGGTACAAGCCAATGGAATACGACTAAAAACTAACGATCAGTTTCATTATAGATGGTTTTGACACGAAACGTAACTTGTCTTTGTTAGTTCTATTACTTAAATTATTATTTGTGGTCACTATTCAAATGTACATTTTTGATTATAGAGGGGGTTTAGAAGTAAACGATGTATATATGAGTATATGCTGTTTAAACGGGCCGCACAGGGCGTAGATAATATTCAGTTGCCGTATCAGGGGAAACAAATATAATACGTATTTATGTACGAATATATTTTAAAATAAATAAATAAACCAATTTACAAACATTATACTTGTGGTATAATTTAGAAGTTTTACATTGTACCGTTACCAGCAGATGTAATAATATCATATAAATTAAAGCAAAATTTGGATTAATTGTTAATCACTATCGGAACATTGACAATCGAGAAGGGGTAATAATCTACTTATGTACATTTAAATTTTAAATTTCAAGATTGTGTATTTACGGCCAAGGAACAGATACAGATACAAACATTCTATATTTTATTATGTATGTTCAGGACAAGTGTACTATTTTATTTAACCTTTACCATACCGTGATATAAAATACTCGTACGCAGCCATGCTGTCAATTCGCGTTACCGTAAAAAATTAAGAGTTTTGAAATGTGAAAAAACACTTCTGAAAAAATTATCAGTGTCATAAATTTAGTATAAATATTGAGGATTAAATATATAATATTATAATTCGGAGCATTCATTCTGTATAGGAGGTTGCATTGTATTTTTTATCTATCTTTCTTTAATTAGTGAAAAAGAGACACCATTATATTCGTATGTTTGTTATTCTTTTCACTGTGAAATTAATGTGTGATTTCTTTCTACCTCGCCACAAATTGTATTTTTGTCATCGTATTATTACAATCTTACAAAGGATTGAATTGAAAAACAATTATTTTTGTAGGATTCGCCTTATATAATTGATTTTTCACTAGTCATTTCTAAGCGTAAATATTTTCCTTCAAATTAACTAAAATATGAATTGCATATTGCGTGTATTTACCGAAATATTACAGGTTTAATTAGAGCGGTAGACCTGTGTTACTGCATGGTTTGGGAAGGGTTAACTATCTTGTTATTATATTGGGCAGCTCTCAGCCCGTCTCGAAAGATCCACGAGTGACCGGGCGTAAAAATATCTAGACGCCTTGAAATTAACGTTCTTTATACATTTCGTGAATAATGAATGTCCGGTATAATAAAAAATGTATACCTGCGATAGGTACATTGTTAATCTTCATCTATGTTGCGTGCGTATTTAGATTACGGGGGGTTCTGTAATTTGTTTATTTGCGCTCGCGTGTCCGAGGTAAACAAAGGCTCCGAGAGTTATCGGGAATATTTATTATCTAGACCTTGAAAAATATTCATGCAAATCTGGATAATTTAGGTCGTCCTTCCTCAGCCCTGTGCCATCCCCTCGCTCTCCCTTGAGTATATTCAAAGGAACCTTATAATGATTTACCGCGTCTTCAAACATTACCGAGAGCTGAGAGGGTGCTAAGCGGGGAACGTGGGTGGTCGACAAAGCCTACATGTTATCATAACCGGATAATATTAATAGTTATTATAATCTGTACAATGAATATAAAATAAGTTTTTTTTCTGTTTCGGTTTCGATATGTCAGTTCATTCGGCAGGGCACAATAAACTGGGTTTTTTTTTTGAGAAAAGACGTTTTGAAATTAGTCACTTTAAAATAATCAAACCCATGTAGTTACATACAAAGTTATTTAGAATTAATTACAAATATTAGCAGCTTTTTGATAAATCCATAAATTTACTTTACTTGATGTTTGTTAGTCTAGTGGTTAAGAAACTCGTCTAGTGATCCGGTAATCGAGGCTTTGAGCTTCATTCCAGAAGACCACAAGTTAGTCTTATTTTCGTAGCATAAATGTTTAGCTTAATTTGAAAATAGTAAGAATAAATGTGTCACGTATTTCGCGGATGTATCTCTATTTATAATGTATACACATATTTTATTTCCATATACGAGTATATACAGTTACGGAGTTATTCAGTAAAACATTTTTTTTTAACAGAATTAATTGAATTCTTCAATAAATCGAACAAAATGCAATGAGATTAAGGGCGACTTTTTACCATTTAAAGTAGGGTGCGTCACTCAGGTGGGTCAGGCACCTGGCATAGTGCTGAAGTAGACCGAGGCTGTCCCCAGCGCGGCGTCTCCCTCGCTCCCGAAAGCGACTCGGAATCTCCGCGCGCCCCGTCCCGCTCCCGCGCAAACCTGTTATGCAAAATGACGAAAAAACTTATGGGCAATTCGGCCGAGACGATAAAACAGGAATCCATTAACGGGCCGTTCTTCATTTCGTCAGGCCTTGCTTTCTTTTCGGTGACGTCACTCTCGCTTCGGCTGAGGACATTCAGCGTGCACTCTGCTGGAGGAGGTTTTACTCTGCAGACGTTACAGTTGTCATCTCGGTGCCCGCTGGTCGGCTGTGTGATCAGTAGCAACTTTTTAAACTAACTCCCGTGGTTAAAATCGTTTGCAGGTTGTTCAAACGTCTAATTTACTATTGTAAAAGCATAGATGGAGATGTTTATAGGCGCGACTAATAATCATGAAATAAGCTTTATTTTATGGATTTTTTCTAGGCGTTCAAGATCTGTCACTTCGGTGGTGAAATTTTTTCGTATTATGTGCTAATGTATTAAAACAACGAGATCATCGTCGGACGAACTCTCATCACTGATGAATGATTAATTGTCGTACACTGCAACTTTCAAAGTATCAATGTGTCGGATGACTTCTGTAACAGCTGTGAAAAGTCCGCCATATTTAACTATCGATTCTCGTTTTTACTATCGGATATCGGAGAGTAAAATGAGTTTACTACGGGATGTACTTTCGAGAAGTAAACATTTTTTTACTAACGATCAAACAACCCGTTATCGCATTTTTTTTTTAACTTTAGTAACTTTTTTATTTAAGTAAAAAGTTACTACTGATCAGTTTACGGCTCTTATGGTGCGTTCTCATTGCGCTCCAGTTTGATACCTTCAAAATCAGTTGCCAAGATGTATTTTTTTTATCTCCCAATTAAATAATTCAACCGAAGAGTGTGGTTCATGATCAAATATTATGTTATACTATTCGAAATATATGAAAAGGGCTGTAGGTATATAGAAATGGCGATCTTCGGGAGAGGTAGAGGATCCAGTAGTGTAGAGACCTATGCTGATGACGATCGTGTTGTTTGGTCTTACTGTTAAAAGTTGATTAGAAGGATGTTTATTAGTATCATCGGTTAACAAATATATTGCACCTTCAACACAAAACTGACACCATCCAAGAAGTTTATTTTTTTAAATAAAATCAATACATTGTGCAATTAATGCAGTGAGGGTTTTTTGAATAAAACGTAGTTTTTCAGTTCAAAGTAGATAGAGTCAAAATGTGTAGGACTAGTGTAGTATTCCTAATAGGTACCGATTTCATTTTTTACTAAATACAATAAATTTCTCTTCAACTTTGAAGTGTACATATATTATAGTTTTAGTTTATTCAAATAAATATATGTATTGTATTATTATTTTTATTTTTTTACGCGATTTAAATTGTCCATATTTAAATAGGCATATATATCAACTGAGACAGATTAAAACTATTCGGAGACATCTTCATCTTGAGGTAGCCCGTCTACTTATAAATGCATTTGTGGTGTCACGTGTGGACTATTGTAATAGTACCAATGTTTCAGCTGGATAGATTACAATCTGTTCTAAATGCGGCTGCACGGATAATATATGGAGTTTACAAATTCTCTCATATAACATCCCTTTTACATCAGCTACATTGGCTCCGATTCCCTGAAAGAGTTGAATTTAAATTGTGCTGGTTGATGTACAAGGCGACACACAACATGGCGCCTCTGTATCTTCAAGAACATTGTATCCCAGACAATTTGAATGGTAGATGTTAAACTCTCAGGTCAGCCAATACTTCAGCTGCTGGAAGGGTTGTAGAACCGACTGACCGCTGCCAGAAGTCTAAATTTAGTGAACAGGGCAGGGCCAAAAGCGTGAAACTCTGCCCTCCGTCATAAGGAACAGTGCATCAGAGACTTTATTTAAGAAAAAACTAAAAACGCACCTTTTCAAAAAGTCATTTCCATAAGTGTAAATAACAATTTTCAATTTTAAAAACAAAGATAATTTTAGAACTATGAACAGTTTATGTGTATAGCGCCCTTGAGGTGAAAGCTTGTGTAAAATGTTTGCATCACTGGGCTATGCCCGTGCTGTCTTATTATTATTAGTATTGTGATTAAATAAATAAATAAATAATAAAAAGAAACGGAAAAATGACAAATTTCGTATATGTAGTGTCACTTTTGTTTTCAATATGCGATGTGTGTACGGGTGATGTATGTAGAATCCAGAATAAGAAAAAAAACTTGTTATTTAAAGTAAAGTGTTTACTAGATTTCATCTAGTACGCCATGCTGCGCTAATCGATGGAAAAGCTATTATAGGTGTGTATTTACGGTTTCGGTGTGCCGGGCTCTTAAAATTGTTGCACGCCGCAGCGCACAGCGGCCGGGGCGCACGCGCGTGTCACAACCCAAACTAATGTATGTAATTTAATCATTTATAATATTTAGTATCCGTTTATTATTTACTATTTGACCTTCGTGGAAAAAACTGCCCGCGTGTGCACTATTGGTAAATACAGCGCGAGGTTGTCAAGAAGGTTGGGTAACGAGCGTGTACCCGCACAATGCGAGTCATGTTTTTTTATTGCATTACGATTAAAGATACGAAAAATGTACGGTCACAGATACCACAATCGTTCTCCGTGACATTGCACACCTGCCATGAGAATTCCTATCCGGCTTCGGTGTTTTATTCTAATTTTAATCCGACATAATTATTGTATATGGTAATTGTGTGAAAGAACATGTAGGAGCGAAAATTGGCGATTTGATTGTATGCTGTTTATTGTACGCCGATGATGCAGTATCAACCCTTCCCAAACCATGCTGTAACACAGGTCTACCGTCATAATTAAACGTGTGATAGTTTGGTAAATACATTCAACATAAAATTAAAATTTTAGATAATCCTAAAGAAGATATTAGCGCTTAGGAATGACTAGTGAAAAAACAATTATGAAAAGGGAATCGTACAAAAACAATTATTTTTTCCATTCAATCCGTTGTAAAATTAATACGTTAGTAAAAATACAATTTGTAATATGAAAGACAGAGATCACACACTATTTTCACAGTGAAAAGAACAACAAACATACAAATATAATTATATCTTTCTCACTAATTAAATGAAGAGAGATAAGAAGGAAGGACTATACGCCTTAATGAATGCTCCAAATTATGTTATTAATCGTTTTTTCAAAATTTAATGCTCAATATTTAAAGTAAATTCGTGCCATTAAAGCCATTTAAGCTAATAAAACAATTTTTTCTAACTGTTACTTACGGTAACACGAGTTGACACCATGGCTGCATTCGGGTATTTTATGTCATGGTATGGTAAAGGTTAATAGCGAATAATGAACAAGAATAACAGAGTCATGCATGCAAGGAAAGCGACTTTATCGTGAATGTCAACAAGTCGAAAGTGATTGTATTCGAGAAGGAAAAAAGCATGACAACCTGCTAAATACTTGCGGGTAATGAATGTTTGGAACAAGTGTAGATGAGAGCGTGTATTTGGGAAGTATGTTTGATAGAAATGAAAAGACTGAGAAAAATTGAAAGGAGGGTGACTGCAAGGAGTAAAATGAACGGCGCTTTGAATGGAATTGTGGCTAATGGGAACTTGTCAACCGAGACAAGACTAGCGGTTCACAATGGAGGCCTGGAGCTGGGAGAAGAGAAACGAAAGTAGACTGAATGGAGTAGAAATGAGATCACTTAAGTGTATATGTGGCAGATACATTTATGGCAGAGTATAGAATGTAAAGCTGATCTTAGTGTAGTGAGTATGATTAAGAAAGGAACATTTAGGTGTTTTGGTCATATAGAACGGATGAATGAGGAGAGAATGGTAAGAAAGATATGTAACGCAAGTGTTGATGGCACCAGAAGTAGAGAACGTCTGCGGAAGACTTGACACGAACAGGTAAACCAGATACTGCAGGATGGTCCTGTTAGAAGCCTCGGTAATCGGCGAGCTTGTATGAGACGATGTATGAATGTGGATGAAGCGAGAATTGTGTGTCAGGATAGAAGAGTGTGGTGCTCTATCCTCGGCGTAATGGTAAATAAGTAAGTACGTAATTCTAATAATACGATTATGTAGGACATGTAATGTGCTAGGGATCTAAAAAACTCAACGGTAAATTACAATTTTTGACGTTTTGATCTTTGTTGTAGTATCTACGGGAGTTTTTGTAGTTGATGAACAGGACTACCTACTGTAGTATTTTGTAAGATACTGGTGAATGTAACAAGGTTGAGACTGACGTACGAGTAGCTGCTAAAATGTCGTAAAATTCACATTACTTTTGGTTTACAAAAAAAATTTCATTCTTCATGGACATTGACCGCTTGCTGAATATAATGCTGAAGATAGAGTCCCAGCCCTGATGGCAGAATATAATACACGGAGAACGTCCAGTATCAATATTTTATAAATTATTTTCTCAGTAAATTATTATTTTATTTTATACGTATTAACAGCTTAAGTCTAAAAATAAGGTAATAAACACACGGTTTGAAAACCTAAAATAATAATATGTAAATGTAAACTAATTTTAACTTGATTTGCTTGTTTGCGAGCAAAATGGAAAAGAATATAAATATATATGGGAGATAAATTACTCAAATAAAACAAAAGATATATATATTTTTATAAAACATTTCTAAATTAATTAATATTTTAAACTAAACTAAAAATAAATGATAAACGCATGAGAGAGATATAGATTTATTTATAAATATGAAATATGTACAATAAATGAATGTTTGACAAAAACTCTAAATTAAGCGAGATCCTTCTCTCTGGCCGTCGCGCCGGTTGGCCAACTCAATCGTAGGCGAACACTTTGCCAACTCAATCACCGAGTTTGCCAATTAATTGTTTAATAGTTTCTCACTTCACCCATTACAGCTGTTATCATTGTTATTGAGAATCGACCAATGTCAGTACCGCAGTAACATGTTATCATGAGCACAGCCTTTAAGAATAGCTTTCGTAATATCTGATTAATAGTATTTTAATCCATATTTATTATACTCGAGAGAAGTGAAATCTAAGTATGTTTGTATGTCTGCAGTTTAATTATATTTTAGATTCTACGCTATATGGTATTGATTTATCATTTGTGTTACCTAATTTTAATAAGTAGCAATCCACGGTTGGAATTTTCCTACTGTTAGAGCAGTTTAATAAATTAAATTATATTTTTCAACGCATGCAATATGATGTAAAATAAAAGGCTGTTGTGCGTAGGGGTGGGGGGGTATCTTAGCGCTCAGAATGGTCAAACAAGGTTGATGATACGGCGCGAGCAGCGAAAGTGCACTCGCAAAGCATTCGGTTATAAAAGAGAGAAAAACCTGACTGTCCAGGGCCGGTCACTGGCTCCAGCATTGGCTTTATAAGGCAGTCTTGTCAAACATCACGGCTTGATAAGATCTTTTTCATATTTTTTGTACGATTTTAATTCCTACAAAATTACTAAATCTAATATTATATTTTACAATGATCTGGATGACGTGACTAAAAAATCTTTATGAGTGCAGTATTAACGTGTATACATACATTATCTTAAATATGAATTAAATATATTAATTATAAAGATATACATATAAAATCAATTTTATCGAAAAGTATTGATCTGTCAAATGATGGAACGATTAAATGTATTAAATTCAAAAAGGTAACATATAGGGTCGAAAAATTGTCGCTAAAAATAATGCCGCTGTAGCTTAGTTGGATAAAGCACCTCCCCCGGTTAGGGAAGAGATCCAGGTTCGAATCCCGGTAGCGCAACAACAATATTTTTCGATCAAATTGATTTTATATGTATATCTTTATAATTAATATATTTAATTCATATTTAAAATATCACAGACCTATGTTCTGAATAATTACAACTTCACAATAAGAATGTGTTCTCAAAAGTAATTAATTTGATAAATTTGATTATATTGAACACTTAAAATTAAAATCCATATAACTTGAGTACGCTCAAATAACAGGAAGTCAGTTATTCAAGGAAAAATTATTATTAATTATTACGCGGAATTTTCTATAGTTTTGTTGAACCTATTAGGTGAAGAATGCTTTTCTCTTTTGATAAATAAACGATGTCAAAACTTCCGCAATACCTGGTTGGATAATTTCCTTGCAAGTGCCGAGTACTGGAATAATTGTATTTCGATTGCGAGCAACGTATAGTATGCGCGTGTAACACGTTTGTTATTGTGTTATATTCTGCACCAAAATTATCGTTTATATCATATATTTACATAATTATCTCAAGTAACGGTTCGCTCATTGACACACTTGTCACTGCGGAAGTATTATAGTTAGAGCCCCGACACGACTAACGTGTTCCGCTGTATTTTAGTTCTTTATGAGAGGAATTACGCGTGCCACCATATTTAGGACCATATAAAATATATGTATTGTTTCCTTTATCTTTTAACGAAGATGATTAGACCACCGCTGGTCAATACATTATTACTAGCAAGCATGGTGTGGCGTAGTATTTCGCGTTGTTACCGTTTTACCCAACATGTTACTTTTTAATGTCTAAATGCGTTCATTTTACTTATCTGCTTCCAATTCATTGTTTCTGGTATTAAAATGTTCGAATTTATAATTCCAATATTACACTCTATATTTTTTTGTAAAAGTAATTATTTACTAAATAATTCCTTTGACAACAAAAACAAGTAAAAATCCTACTTGATACATTTATATCGATTAATACACAAATATTTTTATCTCGTTTGTATTTTCTACTTAAAGCCTACAATATGTATTTGGGTTTGAAGTGCTTAGAGTCCAGCGATTTTATATATATTTTTTGTAAAAGTCTATTACTGTTCTCATATATTTTTATAATACATTTAAATGTTAATAAGAATGAATATGCATAACATTATTTTATGCGATAGTTGCACTCTTGTTCCAAACTGAAGAAATACAATTGAGAACTGGATTAAGTTTTTTTAAATAATCTATTCTAAAGACTAAGAATATATTTAAAAAACACTTCGTTTAAACCATTATTTATTGATAAATCAACATGTTTCAAGACCAATGGTCCCTTCTTCAGGAAACAATGTATACCATGGGTTTACAATTATATAAAAAATAAATTAATCAGTAACGCAACTAATCTTGCTTTTAAATACGTCTCTACTATATACTCCTAAATGGACTACAGGAATGCATATGACATCAATATTCCAAATGTTTATCAAACTAATCTAATCGCCTGTGACAAATAGAACTCACCTGCTGGTTTCAGACAAAGATTGAACTCCCGATATGAAATATTTCAAATGACAAATTAATAGGTATATTTTCATAAATAATAAGATAAAATACTTTGTTTAAACCGCAATTATTTGATTATTCAATATGTTTCGATATCTATGGTGTCTTCTTCAGGAAACAATGTATATACTAAAATTAAAAATACATCAAAGATAAAAACAAAACTATAAAATGGTGGATAACTAAGTAGGAACTGATATGAAGATAAATTTAAATGGGACTATTTGCGAAGATGATTTGGTTATTTAAATTAAAATTTGTTTTCATATTAGTTCCTATTTAGTTACCCACCACTTTATGTTTTGTTTTTATCTTTGCTTGTATTTTTAATTTTAGTGTATACATTGTTTCCTGAAGAAGATACCATAGGTATCGAAACATATTGAATAATAAATAAATAGTGTAAATATGAATTAAATGTATTAATTAGAAAGATATACATATAAAATCAATTTTATCGAAAAATATTGTTGTTGCGCCACCGAGATTCGAACCTGGATCTCTTTCCTAACCGGGGACGGTGCATTATCCAACTATGCTACAGCGACAATTTTCGAACCTATATGTTACCTTTTTGATATTAATACATTTAATCGTTCCATTATTTGAAAGAGCCATCTGCCTTATTTTTTAATAAATAGTGGTTTAAACAACGTATTTTGTCTTATTATTTATATAATATGTGGCCACAAAGTAATTTAGCTCATATTGAAAATGTATGTTAGCACCTTTATCGCAATATTGCGCCGTCAGTATTGTTAGAGTTATTGCTAAGCTGAGTATTTGTGTAGTCCATATGATATGCAGAAAACTGTTTACCTGCTGTAGTTGCTTAGTTCACATTTCTCACTGTCAATATTAATATTATTGCGCGATGCACATAAATACCATGTTGGAATATTTTCTGGAAAATGAAAGAAACACAGAATTGCCACAGCTGTTTTTGTATATATTATATATAATAATAGTATTTTGCATCTATATTGATAGTTGGTTTTATTTAGGAGAACACATTCATATAAATATTAAAGTTGTATCAATGTGTCCAAAATTTAATAAAAATGAATTGATAATTCTGGCGTCTGCTATCAGTTTACTCAAAGGTATTTGAGATTCTGTAAAAATAAGGTAGATGGCTCTGTCAAATGATGGAACGATTAAATGTATTAATATCAAAAAGGTAACATATGGGGTCGAAAATCGCGAAAAATATTGTCGCTGTAGCTTAGTTGGATAAAGCACCTTCCCCGGTTAGGAAAGAGATCCAGGTTCGAATCCCGGTGGCGCAACAACAATATTTTTCGATAAAATTGATTTTATATGTATATCTTTATAATTAATATATTTAATTCATATTTAAAATTTATAGTTGGTTTTATTTATAAAATGTATTTATTATTATATTATATATTGTTGTATGTTTAAGGGTTTTAATAGATAGATCCGTCATTTAATGGGGTGCTATTAATGGGATAATTAGTAACACTTTATCGGCCGGTAATGCCGCGCCCTTACAGCGCCCTTACAGCGCCCGCAAACACATTAAAACATTCCCGATAATTATTGTAGGTACGTTTATGCTTTTTCTTTTTTAGGCTTTTCCCAACCCAAACTGGACAAACTCGATGAAGAATATATATTTACAAACATTCTGTAATTTGCGTAGAAAATAAAGTTTTTTTTTTTAAATGTATTAATTAGCTTTTAGTTTGTGTATATGTGGACTTGAATTGATGAATACGTGTGAAATAATCAAATAATACTACCTCCATATCGTAATACGATCGTTGTATAGAGACTATGCCAGAGGTTCCCAAACTTTTTTGTGTCGATATAGACCACTTTGGGAATCACTGGACTAGGCGGATAAGATTGACCTCCATAGTCTTCTCATCTGTTAAATTCTTGTCCCCATTCTTATTCGTTGAATTTTGAATCTATTCAAGATATAAAAATTGATATTTATAAACAACAATATAAATAGTACCCGTATATATAATTACATAAAAAAATATTATTCAACTATCATCATTATTTATCCGGAACAGCAACCACCTTGAATAATTGAATTTTTATAAAGGCTGTTTAGAGATTTATTTTTCGAATTGGCAACACCTTTTCCAGCGACAGCCAATTTGACAACATACAGTTGATTTGTGCTTTTTGCAATTTCACCATGAATAGACCTACGCCAGAACAACGCCTGTAAATTGTGCAATTTTTTTTCGAAAATCGTGGTTCTGTTTGCGAAACTTACATTGCGCTACATCATTTTACGGTCGACATAATCGTCCATCCGAGAAAGTAATTCTAATAACCATTTATCGTTTTTGCATCAAGCATACTCTAATTGATAATACGCATCCGCAGAGACGTCGTACAGTGCGTACCTACGAAGCTGTTGTTTCTTAAAAAATGATGCCGTCCAGAAACTTAGTCAATGGAGAGCTCAATAGATCCATTATTACTGACGTTTTCGTTCTTCAATTAAATGGCATTAATGTGGAAGAGCTGTGGTTTCAACAAGACGGCGCAACATGCCGCACGGCGCGCGCCACAATTAATTTATTGAAGGAAATATTCGATGAGCACATAATTTCGCGTAATGGACCTGTGGATTAGCCTCCAAGATCGTGTGATTTAACACCTATAGATTATTTTCTGTAAGAATATGTGATGTCGCTAGTCTACTCCGATAAACCAGAGACGATAGACTGGGAAGTCAACATCCGTCGCGTTATTGCCGATATACGGCCCCAGCTGTACCAAGAGACGAAAATTGTACTTCCAAATAGCATTTTATTCGAGCCAAATGATTAATTAATGTATACACCATAAAGGATAACAAAAACGCGAATTTCCCAAATTTATCTCGATATTTCATGAAGATTCATGAAAGTATATTTTTTTTGATATACTTAAAAATAATTCTTCATAAATGTAATTATTCCTGAGTGTATTGTAGTATATTTTATTTATATAAACAATTTCTTTGCTTAATTATTAATAAATGCACTCCTTCATAATAGCTGAAAATATCGTAAATTTTTATTTTCTGATTCAGGAGTGACTAAAGTCGGAAAAACAAATACAAACCGACGAATGCATGAAATGAGTCTTGTATCAATTAAAATAAATAAAAAATATTTTTGTCTAAACAGTAAAAATGTATTTATTTATTTTATCTAGTGGTGGAAATCATTAGGAAGAGAAATGATGGCACTTTCTTTTTTGGTCTGCCTGATGCTGATGTTATTCTCCTCTTTCACTAATAGCACATGCGACGCAGAATATGTAACAAACACTGTTAACACTCGCGTAAAGAATTGTTTGTATATATTAGCGGAATTAAATAGATATTTATTAATTTAACATTAGCACACTAAACTTGTTTGCAGTTCGAGAGTGCTGATAACTGCAATATCTTCTTTCTTCCTTGTGCCTAGGGATAGGTTAGAAAAGAAAGGGAAGGAGATACGCAGGTTAAATTTTGATAATCTTTAATATAGAATATATGCTTGTGAGTGAGTACGTTAAACGGCGCCAACATCTAGAAAAGTATTTTTGCTTTCTATAAAATTTATGTAAACAGCGAATGAACCAATGATAAATCTTCGTTATTTTTACACTAACGCATCATTTGATTTTACTCGGACGGTTTTTCGAGAAATCTTATAAATGAAACTCTTACTCTTACTCTTACAAATGAAACTAAATATTTATTTAGAAATATAATTCCCTTCTTGACTAAACAGTGGGAAGTTAGTTATGTAAATGTATTCTCTTTCATTGTAATTATTTTGATAGAAAGCTCAATCGATCATGATTCAGTTAACTGATATCTGTATG
Source organism: Eubasilissa splendida (assembly GCA_031772225.1). Taxonomy (NCBI): domain Eukaryota; kingdom Metazoa; phylum Arthropoda; class Insecta; order Trichoptera; family Phryganeidae; genus Eubasilissa; species Eubasilissa splendida. Next base: position 1,881,403 of record CM062854.1, on the reverse strand, counting down.
GCCTACTTTGAGCGTCGAGTTTGTATTGGACAAATACCAAAACGTAGCCTGGGCGCGTTTTATAGTCATTTGATGACTTTTGCGGTCGGTTTCGGCGCTTGACATTCAGGACGCGATGGCCGCCTCACGTCTTGCGTGGACGCATTTTCTACTCGTTTAGTTCCTGCATCAGACCGCGGCTCCTAATCTAATAATACCTGGCAACAGGATTTGTTTCAAATTGTTATACGATCGTTCATGAATCTTGTCTTTGAATGGCCATACCATAAGTAAAATGTACACCAGTTAAAATTTTCCTCTTAATTCCTAGTTATTCAAGAACACCATCGGCCTGGAATATAATATTCACCCTGTAGAAGCTCCCAATTCGTAGATTATACCTATATTTCTATTATTAATTTATAATGATTAATATTTCTTATCTAGTGTTAATTGCATTCAGTCACGTTTTCATCCTGACACAGTAAGGAATAACTACTTGAAATGTAGACGTCAAACTCTCAGGTCAACCGCAGGAAGGATTGTAGATCCGACCTGTATGTATGTATAGTGGACGGGCATTTGAGGTGGCAGGCCCAAAAGCGGGAACTCTTTGAAATAGTGCATCAGAGATTTTATTTAAAAAGAGTCTAAAAACGCACCTTTTCAAAAAATCATTTCCATAAGTTCAAATTACAATTTTTAATTTTAATTACCAAGATAGTGTAGGACTATAAACAGTTTTGTGTAAAACGTCCTAGAGGTGAAATTTTTTACGAAATTGGCGCTGTACAAATTATCCAATGTTATTTATACACGAGTATATGAAACAGGATTACACCGTATGAGTACCTTGTCGGTGTAGTGGTTAAGACGCTGGCCTAGTGATCTAATGGTCGGGGGTTCTCGCCTTGTTAGTCCTATTTTCATAGTACAAGCATTTAGCTTAGTTTGAAAATAGTAAAAATATTGATGTGACATGTATCTCTATAGATATTTTTTTTTACATATTTTATCTTTTAGCTTTGGCCAATAATGACAATATTTGTCCTCTATTCTGAATACTAATCACCATTTATAAGACTTTAGTTTTAATTATACTCGTTTATAATTATTAACACCCTTCACTAATAATTTTCACATAATTATTATAATTCCAATATAACTATTGGAAGGATTTAAAAGCAAAATATATTAATATTATTTCTTTAGTCAATTAATTATTTTCATAATCACTCTGAGAATTATTAGATTTTTATGCTGTATTGTATTTATAAAAAAAAACATTTGTAAATAAGTATGTATAGAATCAGTGAAGGATTGAGATATTTATATTTTCTTGGTAAGAAATTATTTTTTTCCGCGTTGACGAAGAAAAACCAAGCGTCTTGAAAAACAAGTTATTTTCTTGACTGTTGGAAAATTTTATAATTTTCTCTCCTTATTCACGTCATATGCACGGGAAAATCCAATTTAGTATATAAGTAAATAAATATACGACTCTATAAATCACCTTTCTTTTACGCGCATAGCTACGGAAATTATCCAAAATTCTTTTCAGATTGACATGCGAGTCAGGTTTCCTATTTTTGTCATCATAAGTTAATAAGTATGTTGTTAAAGTAAAGATAAACTCCATGAAAGAAATGAGGTAGGGTTGCCAGGTATGCCAACATATTGAAACGTGAGGTATCGTTCATTAGGCAAGCGCTTCTCCCTGCGTCAGCGAGATATCTAGAAAGCCCAATATTCAAAAATAACTCCCAACGACGACGACTAAATTAAATTAATCATTACAAAAGGCTATTGCAATAGAAAATGGTTACCTATTTAATGAAAGTACAAAATTGATCAGTTGATCTGATATTTTAAATAATGCGAAATTATTGCAGTTTGTAATTTTTTACTTGTGTATTTCTTTCCATGTATAATTTCTTCCTCTCGATTTAATTGCTGTGTAATTTTTTTTTTTTTTAATTTTGTCATATATTAGTCAGTGTCAATAGACACACCTCTGTCAAGTGATGGTACAGTAGGTACTAGAAACTGGCACATCTTCAAGGTCTATTGGACAAATATATCAAGCCAGTCATTTGACCTTTACGAGTTAGGTACATCCCATTTAGGGAATATGGGTCGGCGGTGTTCTACGAAGGTCATTCTTATCGGTCATTGGTAGTGTCAAGTTGACTCTAAAGTTCCTCAGGCAACAATCGATCTCATTGTGTCATATTTAGTTGTTTTTGTTTCCTTCAAATGTTCCATTTCTTATTCTATTCAAACTAGACTGCAGGATGCGGGATCCAACAAACAGGTCGGGTGCACTGGTATGAGACACCATTCAAATATAATAGTATGGCTCCACAAAAGTACTAAAATGATTATTTGAAATAACGAGAACTATTATTTAGACATAAAAATTGTTCAAATATGATTCTAAATAATATCGTTACATTTTTGAGATCAAATTATTGAATGTAAAACAATAAGATTACTGAGGTTAGATTTTTGAATAGTAAAAACAATAAATTTTATAAAAATACAACGCATACGATGAAAAAACTTTATTGATAATTTTAGCTTTCCTTTATTATTTTGATGTGCTGAAATAAAATATCTGTACCGTATTTTCAATTTCGAATAGTATTAACATACATTACAAAAACAAAAATTTCACAGACCACATGAACTAACAACGCTAATTTCTAGTCCCAATATTTTCGTTTTGGTGTCACCCACGTGATAACTTTGGTACCACGTGCGCAATCAAATAACTCTGCGACTTTTTTTTTTTAAATATTACTCAATTGGGACGAAAATTTAAACGCTGACAATGTAATATGCATGTATTTAAAATATACGTACTGTTTTCACAAAGATTTAATTTTCGAAGAGTAAATTCTTTTACTGTTGCATAAATGTGTCATAAACTATCGGATTTATGTTTCCACGAAAGGTGTTGTGTAGAATGCCCCTCGTCCCGCAACTAATGTTTCTAAGCCCTCTCCTATATGTATACTTTATTTCATGTCTATTCATTTACTGGCCTGTGTGCGCTATTAATTTTACTAAATACATATTGATACGTGTGGAATATCATGCTAAGAAACACCGCCGTCGCCGCTGCTGTAAGTTCATTTCAGAAACGACCACTGCCAGAATTCAAAGAAATGACCCAGCTATTTGAGTTACATGCGTCACAATTCAATGAAATTGCCTCAAGCTCGCTCTGGTAAATCCCACTGGCCATTAGCAACGACCGATGCGAGATGACGACTTACAAGTGGAGGGGTGCGCGCCTCCCCCCCACTACACCGTCGGCGCTACACAAAGGGCTCCCAGTTCTGCAGGCAACGAGGACGGCATGAGTCGATTCTGGACAGTGAATCCAGCGACTCTGCCCGAGCGTGCCGCTAGTTGCCATCACCGCCACCCACCACGGGCTACCTTTCCCGCTGGACGCACTGCGCCACTGAAAAGGTCATTTTCAGGGTTACGTTAGCCGCTGCCTTCATCACACCCGCTGCTCTTTGCCGCCCGCAAGCCTCCGCCATTCGCGGCGTCGAGCGCGGCTATCACCGTTCTATGTTTGCTCTACCCCGCCGTATATTGAATTATTCCTGAAGAATTTTTAAAAATAAACCTTTCACTGAGCCCTCTTGATCCCCTCGTATCAATATCATTAAATCTACTGATTTCAATTCAAACTAATTCAAAATTGTATTATAAAATTAAAAAATGCATTTGCGATTTCTGATTGTAGATACGGTCGACATTTCCGTATTTTATTTCTCTGTCTCGCAATATCATAGAGCCATTTACGCAAAATCCAGCATTCGCACCTTCTCAAGTTCGCGCGCCTTTGAACACACTTCGTTGCATTGTTTCATTCGTGATGGTAGTCGCGAACCCATGAAACTAACCGTCCGCACTACGCGTGAGTCACTCAGTCCACTGCTCTACCAGTCCGCGCTGTGTATCGTGTTCTCTGAACAAATTAAAAACACAATGGCTAATCGTGTCGGGCTGACAAAAGGTCATTAGGTAAGTACACCGTGTGTCGGCATTCAGAAGTGTCTGCTTAAGTGAGAAGACATGTCTGTTTATGACCTGATGGTTGCAGAACGCCCCTCGAGTTGCATTTCTTTAAAGTACAACTAGCAAATTCTAAAAATCACCCTTTTATAAGAAGTCGAATGTAGATGATCTTTCAATAATGATTTTACTGTGTAATGGACAGTGCAGATAAAGGACAGTACGTAAGTATAGTAAACGTAAAGTCTGTTGAATAATTGTCTGTCTGTATCTCGTATGCAGAGCAGAATGGCCGACTGATGCCTACGACCATTACCACCAAATCTTCGAAAATAATATTCTTTTTTTATTTCTGAATTTAGACTTTTTAGAATTTTAACGGTTATTAATTATTAGTCCTTTGTAAGATACGTTGCGATACCTTTCGAGGGGAACTGCACTATTCGAAAACATAGTCGCGATACACATAATACTCAGTAGTGAGTGTAGTGCAGAGTTTGGTTCGATAAAAAATTATATCTGAAGAAATATTGCTAAGGGCTGTGAGGAGAGAATTATTCGGGCCTAAGGGCCGGGCCTGACATATATCATTGGCCCTGGCTACCTTACTGGATTAAAACTGGTTACGGTGGGTGGGTTTTTTTATTTTACAACTAACTCACCACGTGTAGCTGCCAGGCAACTCGACCAAGCCTTTGTCAAACTTAAAAGCAATCAAAAACCCACTCAGAATACAGTCGATTCTTTATAAGGAATTAAAATAATGGGTTTTTTCTGTTTCCGAGGTAAGTTTGTAGAACTCCATAATCACATATGTGAAAATAAAACGCTTGTTTTTTTTATTCTACTCGTTTTATTTACTTGAGACGCGTTTCGCCTTGCAAGGGTATTATCAATCTAATAATTTAACTCAACAACTTGTATTTATAGCGATAATGGGGGACAGCTATACAATTTTATTTGCGCGAGATGTAAAGGGACAACATTATTCATTGGATTAATGAATAATTCATCTCATACAAATAAAATTGTATAGCTGTCCCCCATTATCGTTATAAATACAAGTTGTTGAGTTAAATTATTAGATTGATAATACCCTTGCAAGGCGAAACGCGTCTCAAGTAAATTAAACGAGTAGAATAAAAAACAAGTGTTTTATTTTCACAAATGTGAAAAATAATGGAGTTAATTGACCATACGTAGCTATTTTTTTGAAGAAACAAACTGGCGGTAAGATTATATTACACGTTTATCTGGAAACTATAACATATGATAATTTATGTTCATGTTCACGCTGGATTTTCTCCAATGTATGGTAATCTGTGTAATTACATTTTTTTAAAGTTTATATGTACATAACTGTAAAAAACAACCCGCGCCACTGAAATTATACAATTTTTTCTTATATACTTGTTACGGATTTGAACATGATGAGTGACCAGTAGCTACGAGTATATTGTACATGAAGAAAATTACAATAAGTCCTCTACATTTCCGAGAGCTCGTTCGTAAGTTGAATGTGTTCGCAAGTCTAACAAAGTTAGCTCAGGCATGCATCGTTTACTATTATAATCACACTTCTCGCTGATATTATGCAGAAGTGGGGTTAAATTAATCGCACAGTAATTTAATAAAAGACCGCACGTGACTACTGTAAACATTACTGAAAGCTCGGGTCGTGTACGCCTCTAAGAAACAGACACGAACTGACTTTACAAGTTGCTGCCAAATTTAAAATTCTTGTACAATTTTGAATATTTAACTTATTTTAATAATTGTCGGACACGGCGTTCATATATCTCTGAAAGTTCAAATGTAAAGGACTTACTATATAATCAATTGTCTTTGTACGATATGTATAACAAAAGTATTTAAAAAAAATGATAAGCATATAATTTAACTAGAAAAATATAACACAGGTTAATGTTTTATAAAAAAAAAAATCAAATTATGTTAACTGAAATAATTGTTAATATCGTCGTTAACTGAAATATTATTTGCCACAAATATTACGACCCCTTGCATTACAATACCTCTACAACCCTACTTCAACCGCAGGAAGGGTTGTACAACCGACCGACCGTTGCCAGAAGTCTAAATTTAGTGAACGGACATTTGCGGTGGCAGACTCAAAAGTGTGGAACTCTGCCCTCCGCCATAAGAAACAGTGCATCAGATACTTTATTTATGAAGAGACTAAAAATGCACCTTTTCAAAAAATCATTTCCTTAAGTTAAAATGACAATTTTTCATTTTAAAAACAAATATAATGTAGGACTATGAACAGTTTAGGTGTAAAGCACCCTTGAAGTGAATTTTTTTCCAAAAATAGCGCTATACAAATTATCCAATATTTTCTTTGGGTGAAGTTGGATGGAAATGATGGAAAAAAATGTTTTTTAATATCGCGATATACTGTTACGGTACTGAGTTTTATGAGGAATTTTAACCTTATAATTTTTTCACATACACCTAGATCAAAACTCAAAAAGCCATTTTTCAGTAGACAAAAAAATAACATTTTTCTTTATATTTTGTTACTAAAGTTATGAAACTAAATAACATTTTAGATCCTAAAATGACACTATTTGAGAACTGGGGCGAGTTAATAATTCTTGATTTTTTGAGTTGTCTTAGTTTTGATCTAGGTGTGCGACACACGGAGTCATTTCGAAATTCATCGATTATTTTTAAAGGCAGGAAGAGGCAATTGTGGCGATTTCTCAACTCATAATTGGGGGGCTAATTTGAGTTTTCCACTTCGTTATGCCGCTTTCTGCGGGCCGCGCGGTATGGCGCGGAATCCATCCCGAGCGAGTTGGGTTGCGTGCTGCAATCAAAGCACTTATAGGGTTAGACTTAATGAAGCCTGCCGAGGTTGGAGCAGAGTGTGCGGTGCGGCGAGCGCTCTCGGCTCTCGCCGCTCGCCGCTCGCCGCCCGCCGCCCGCCGCTCGCCGCTCAGCGTCGGGAAGCTAATTGCGTTCGCGTGCCGCCCGACTTTTCGGCCATTCAATTTGTTCGCCGCACGTCTAGACGCACAAAAACGTTGGCGATCGTATTCTACACGAACATTATTTAACTATCTTCTTATACATGTACACTTAAAATTGTATCCAAATAAGAAATTATTAATTTAAAACTGAGCAGTTTTAAAGATTTTTTGAATTTATTAAAAATTATCGCCCTTATTTCCTGAAAGCTTTTTTTTAACCACGATGTATCATTTTGTTTCGGTACCTCATTGACGGAGAATATGAGACGGTGTATGTTCCAATTTTTTTAATTTATACATTATTTTCATTAGTGTGTATTGTGATGAATTTCTAATGAAAAATTGACGGCTTCCCGGCTGTACGTGGTGTGGGTGCTGCAGTTTTTTTGGAAGCCTTCATTCCGTCTTCTTCACGGCGACCACTCACACGTACCTCACATCGAGGTGATACTTTTATTTCTTTATATATCGATACTTGCACTTGAACACACCTTTTGAAGTGAAACCTGTTTGGGGGTAAACGTATGGGTGGTCTTCATTTTAACGTTCTGTAGATGAATTATTTTTTAATTTAACATTTACCCACTGCCTTCCTTTATATCTTTACTAAAAAAAATGAATAGTAAATTTAATTTAACAGTCAGCGCCGGCGCAAGATTTTTTGCCGCCACATGCAAGATTATTTTTTACCATCCTTCAACGTTTTCAATTTTTGTAAAACCATCCCCATAAATCGGCCTCCCGCATGCCACACACGTTAGGGGCGGTATTTTGATGGACCGGTTTTTTGAAACTTGCCCAAGGTAGTTTTTTACCATTCTGGACACTAGTGTGAACTACAAATTACGGCATTGTTTGGAAATGACTATAATGTTATTTTATTGGATATGCATTCTGGGATTATTTTTATTATACACTATTATCGTTTTGCAACTTGTAATTTTGTTCAATTTTTATATATTTTTTGGCCGCCCCTTGATAACGCCGGCGCTGTTAACAATTAATAATGTGTGACAATTAAAGCATTTGCAAAGATTACAGACAATAATTATTGTTAAGGAAAACGCATTTTTGTTGTGAAGTTGCATTTACAGAACTTCGTTTTGTGGTATTTAATGTAAATTAAATGTATCAAATAAAATGATAATTTAAGAAATAATAATTTTCCTCTAGCAACTAAATATTTTTTCGATAGACAGATTTTTTTCTGATGTTTCTAGTTGATTCATTTAATTTGTATCGTATTTTAGTTTTATTATAAATATTGTAATATTTTTTTGATTGTTTTTATGGCAATATGTATAATAATATGTATAAACCACGACACGAGCAGAGTGCATTCGGCGCTCGGCACTCGGATGGCGGCCGGAGGTCGGCAACCTGCCGAAGCAAAGTATAATAATTAAAGCCACAGAAGTGCACGGAAAGCGTTTGCAAAGAAAATAATATTAAGTAATAATACAATGTCGTGTTTGTGCATTCCATTCACGTTTTGCTGATCTGCTTTTTAATACCGTACGTGTGTCCTGCGACCGGGATTGGCAAACTTTGCACGTGTATAGATAATGTGCAACGTTTGCATATTCGATGTCACGATATCAGTTGTCATTTACTGACGGGAGAACACGGTCATTTCTGCGTCTATTACAGTTTTAATCATTTGAAATCTTTCCGCCATTAGTAAGGTAAGACACGGAAATTCTTTAACGTTTTGGAGTTACAATTATCATCTTCATCCGTTTTCTATCAACCGCTGGATTAAGGCCTCCCCGGGTGTCTTCCACATTTCTTTATCCATAGTATTTCGCAGGGTTTGATGATTCTCTTTATCTGTACGTTTCTTTTTCTTTCCATGCTTCTTTGCGTTACTCTACTCTTGACCTTTTCTCGTTCGAGGGTCCATGTTTCGTAGCCACTGTAAGTGTGCACTAGTTGAAAATCAGTTTTGAAAATGTTTTAGGCGTCCATCGCGCTCTTAGTTAGCCTAGCTTAGTTCTGCGAATAATTTCGTCGGATATGAATATTTGCTACCCCTGGTACACGTAATTATCCTCTTGTTCATGTTGAGTTTCATTTCATTTACAAGAGTGTTCTAGTCCTCGAGACATTTATCTTCAATCCTACTACTGATGCAAAAAAAAACTAATAACTGTAAATAAATTATTAGCATTTTTCGTCTCTCTTTTACTTGCTGTACTGCTTTTCATTTAGAAAGAACAATTGTATTATTGTATTAGTGCGACTAATACCATACGTAATATGCATATTGTAATAGTGTATTGATGCCGCTTAGCGTTTTCGGTTGTCGGTTGAAAGTAGTTATAAACACGGTATACACAAAAAATATGTACGGAATATTTGAATTTTGTTAATTAGGAAAGTTTATATCTGTTAATTTTTTTAATGTATTTTTAAATGTATATTTTTCCATTGCTATAAATATATAACCACGCACTTGCACTATAAAAGCCATATATTAAAAATAAATATTCCTAAAAGCATTATATGTTTCAAGTAAGCATTTTTATCTGTATATAAATATATTTAACCCTATTTCTATCACATATATCGAAGAAGAAAAAAAAGGTGTACATGAAAATTTGAGCTCCGTGTGTGTTGTGTGTTCAGTTTCCTACGAGTTTTCGGGAACAATGTATTTTTATTTTTTAATATTTAAAAAAATATATGTTTTAAAATTAAAAAAAAAAAGATTATATGTTTTTGAAACAGGCAGTTACCCACACTAATACAATTGTTATTTTGAAATGAAAAGAGTTCACTAGAGGTGATCAGCTGGGCTGCGGGCAAAATGTTAAATAAATATTGTGTCATACACGTGGACTTCATTATTTTGGTGATGCTTCATTTTTTGTGGGTGATGAAACACATCTTCACCATTGCCTTGTTGCTGAGCCTGCACTGCACCTCTTGGAAATGCTGAATGTGTAATTATTCAATACATTATCTGAATCTGATTCTTGGAGAGGTTTAAAGCTTATATATTTTTTTTATATAAACGCATCTTGTTGTATTTGAACCTGTCTCTCTCTCTGCGAATTAGAAGGGTACACAATTATAATACAATGCCTCCTGGCGTTAATCTCAGTTGACCTATCGCCCGGTGTTTCCCGAGGTCAGGGCCGCGACCAATCGGCGGTCGCCGTGGAAACTCACCCTACAACTGCTGGTCTCGTGCGAAGCTCGACCTTGCAGAATACACCGCAACCCGTAACAATTATTATGTACTTGAAAAAAGAAGGAAAATTTTTTCAAACAATTTTTCTTCGTATGAGAAACTCATTCAATCATCCGACGATACGTTCGTGATAAATAATTTATAAACCGATATATTTTTTCTTTATTGAATGTCTGGATTTTTTTTTTTTTGTTACTGTTGGGCAAGAAGAGACATTACCATATTTTATACAGTGATTATAATATACGTACGTATTTATAGCCATAGCCATGCTGAGTAAATAACGTATAATGTCGATAACAAATAATACTTACCACTCTCGATAAAATTACGTAAAGCTGTAAATAAAAAACCTTGAATAATATCCATTGGATTGTTCCAAAGTGTGTGAATAATTTTCTTAAATGGTATCCATATTGGATGCCCATAGTCTTAAAGTTGTATAGAATAAATTATTGGAGCACTGGTAGTGACATGGCGTGGAATTATAATGTAGAAATTAATTAATGAAATTTACCTTTTAACGAATGTATTTTAAGTTTAAAAAAAACACAATCACTTCGTATAAAATCACGAATTTTATTAAACGCCAACCGGTTTCCCTTAGCTCAAGCTTCGTCAGGGCGTATTTAAAACTAATAATAAATACAAAAAAAATGCACATTAAGAGGGAGAAAGACTATAAAATTACATGCGAAAGAGAAATACAGAATGCATATACATTTAGAGTGCAGTACAGTACAGTGTTGATGGATATTAAATGAATTTTTAAAGGAAACATACCTAATATGGGGCTAAATATATTTGGTTATTAATAATTGCATTACCACTATTCACTGCCAACCGGAGGCCAGACCCGTTTTTATGGAGGATGAGGTTTTATACAGAGCGATTGTGTATGTCAAACCACAAAGTGATTGCTTTCTACGAAAATATATTTTAAGTTTATTTCCAAACTGTAAGATAAAACGATTCCTTTTCACACACAGCCAATTCCTTCATCACCCACGTAACAATTTTGGAATATTACCATTGGTCACGATTTACATTGTGATTCGGTGTACAATTACAGCGCATTGTTTGTAAATGAGTGTTGTCGAATTCCTTCGAGTAACTAAACTAGTTATACTTCGCCGACCGCGGTCCCAAATCTGTACGTACTGCATTCCGAAAAGCGCCGAATGAATTAAAAAATATTTTTCGAATGTCGAGATGAAATATATGTAAGTGTATAAGCATTTGTATTTAATTCACATTTGTTGTTGTTGACGGACCCAACTAATTATTCGGTGATGTTATGCGTGTTTAAACCATTAAGAAACTACTGTAATTTAATTAATTTTTCTTGCAACAAAATTTTAATATCAACTTTGACAAATTGTGCTGTTTGTAGTTTGTACATTGACAGTTTCGTTTTCAGAAAACTTGTCTTGTCTCGCGATATTGTTGATTTAAATGTTGATAAGGATATCAATAATCGTAGCATACGTTTGTCTCGCATGTTATTAGTTGTTAATAGCATGAGACAAAATCAAATTATAGCTTTTAAAAATTGTTATTTTTTAACCTAAAAAGCCAAAACACACAAGTTCACGTGATAAATGAGTCTTAATGATTGGGGTCCTGTAAAAGAATGTTCTATATTTTTCCTTTCAGTAATATACATACAATGGTGGTCGTATCGTTGAATTAGGAATGCACGCCAACGATGGTGCACACAGGTATCATTTAGATTTCAATTAATGGTATCTATTTAAAATAATTATCTTTCTAAGGTCTGTTTCTGAACAATAGAATGTGAGATACTGTAAACGACATGATGATATGACAGTCGACAGTCCCACTGGAAATACCCATTAAAAATTCACGACCACAGAACAGTAATTCCAATAAATATATATTAAGTATAAAACGTATTTCTAGATTTTAAAAAAACTTGTCAAACACATTCTAGAGAGGGGAGACTAGCAGAAAAGCAATCGGCTGTCGACGATTGCTTGCTGCTAGGCCCTGCGGGCGGCTATTGTGAAGTAGGGTAAGATGATACACGCTATATACATGTGTACACTTAGAGCTATCTTAGATTGATATGATTATCGTCAGAATGTTAATAAAAGCATAAGCTAAAGTAAACTTAAAGAAATGAAATACGTAACATATTCATAAACAGATAAAAAAATTAACTGTACGATATCTTAATCAGTGACATCCATCTAATCTGTACTGCCGTCTAGCGGATTTTTTAGACTACTTTGGTATTTTTAAAAGATACTTTGTTATTTTTTCCTACACTAATATATACAGATCAATTCAATCAATTCATAAATGATTGAAACATCGCATGGCGGTGCTCGATTAGTATCGAATTTGAGAAGTAAAATATTATAAAAACTTTATTTTTCGTTGTGACGTGTACTGATTTTGTGATTGTGATGGCTCGTGTGATCGATGCGCTAATCTATATTTTATATGTATGTATGTAATTATGTTTCCAACATATGAAACTCTAGCATATTACTGTAAATCCACGCTTTATATCATTTCCATTGAATACGTTTACTATGACTGTGAGGTGTTCTCATTGCACCAGCAGAAATGCGCGTCATGTATATAATATATGTATTTAAAGTGCAGTGTGTTCATTAAACATGTTTTATTAATGTACCATAAGAGAGGCTGAATATTTATTCCAACCCAGGAGATGCTGCGAAGGGCATATGATGCGAGAAGGATCAATTTCTCGAAAGGACTGTTTAAAAATTCAAGAAAATATGCAGGTAGGAATGAGTAATGACTCCAGAGGCGTGTACTCCATACAACTAAAAAATCTAATCGTGTACTCCGTTCAATCAAACAAGCCGAGCGTAACTATTATTTCGAGGAAATAAAGCTAAATATTTCGTGAATTAATAAATGTGTGCATGTGCATATGTTTCGCAAACTTCGAAAACTCTATACCAAAGTTTAATTTTTATTTATACACATTATATTTAATCATGCTGTTCTAAAAATAATTCATCAAGCTATAAAGGTGGTGTTATTTTATTTAATAATTTCCCTTAACGATAATAAAAATATTGATATTTTTCTAGAGCATAAAATAATACACTTTTCATCACAAATTAATTGCAGTTTTTCTCAGGCAATGAAACAGTTTAGATCAATACAACCCTCCAGTGGCAATACATTCAATCTTATAATAGCATTAGCAACATAACCTAACTCCACGCCTAGTGCACGCCACTGATTGGCATATATATGTATTGAATACAAGTATAAATTATTTATTTTTAATGAATTTTATTCGTAAGTATTTGGTCTAAAATACAATGGGTTTTTTTTCCGCTAGTCCATAATGCGAGTATGGTAGACCATGGCACAACTAAAGTATATCGGACTATGTAACGAATCAAAAGAGCGTTGAGAGTGTTCTTATCCGGTTGTTCTGTTTTATTTTGTTTACACAATATTTCATTGCTGTTGTTAGATAATTAGTGCTTACTGAGAAATCACTAAAAACATGTCGGATGAGAACGAGAAATAAAATTGAAATCATTCAGTAAGAGTCAGGGCCAAGGTAGTTAATTCCACCCTACTGCTAAAATAAAATATGGAAAGATATCAGGGGGCGTGGTGGAAGTGAGGAGAAGAGATAACCGTATTGAAATGAAATATATATTAAGTAATGTATGTATGTTCTGACGAAGATTCGGTAGTTTCGAAATCGGTCGATATTAAATTGATCTTCTTCTTTTCGAGACGGTCCGCCCTTGAAATCAGTAATTTTCAAATTTCGTCAGTTAGAACCATCCTACTCATTATGTACTGGACTGGTGACAGTAGACAGTAGTGAGATGGTTCGCATCCCACAGGATGGCGCCACATTCACACCGTGAATCGTACTCTACTTTACAGCTTTCCATACTTTTTTTTGTACGCCATTTTCAGGCTGCAGGGTGAATTATACAAAGTTTCTTGACATCACCGGAATCCGAAGCGTGGATTTATGTGAATAATTTTCACCGAGAAGTTATTGCCACTGGACTAGCGTGGGACTTATTATTGCCGAGTGTGATAACGGTGAGTAAGGTCGGCTTCATTAGGTGCGTAGGAAGGGCAAAGCTTGTTAACGTTTAAACTTACGACGCATAAAACGTTACTAAGACTCCCTTAATGTACTTAGTTTTATACAAAGATTAAACCTAGAAACTGAACCTGGATTTATTTATGCTGGTAAAACGCAGTTGGCGTGACCCAGTTTTGCCTACGAAGACGAGGGAAGCCGCACAACATACCAGCTCCCCGCCGTGACGGGTTAGTATTTAATTAATTAAACGGCACATTATTAATGGTCAAAATTCCTCGTCAGTGGACGGCTGAAGCTCATTTTCTTAAAAAGCAAGTTTGGAACACTTTTTAAATTTTTTAATATTATTATTTTTTATTTTATTAATTAAAAAAATACCATAAAATCACTTATTTTTATTATTATACTGTACGAGATATGATGTTTAAGAAAACGCTAGACCTGATGATATTATATTTTAAAATTTAATATAATAAAGGATTACCTAACAAAAACCAGAGACTCATAAATTGACAGCTTTAGCATAACTTTTTTTTTTTAGAGAGTCCTTGTGGGTTGCGAAGGATCCACCATTTCCCGGAACCGCTGTAGGAGTTTGAAACTTTTATCGGTTCCACGCTACAATGCTGTACTAACGCGATTTTATACTATTGTATTTAGTATAAGAAAAATAATAATAAAAATAGCAAAACCGAGACTAATGATTAGTCCTTATGTCACGGGACACAATTACGACTTAAGTCTCACCAATAACGGCGCAGGCCAACAATATTACGCCAACGTTCTGAAGCTCCCGTTGAATGCGAGCATTCGACACCAAGTCAGTTCAGATCAGCCTCAAACAGTAAACGAAAGGGCTACAATAAAACTAACCAAATATGTAATTATTTAAAAAGCTATTTATCCCAAGTTGTAGATGTATTATGAAATAGTACGTTTTAATAAGACCACCTTTCAATTTAAACTATCTCCTTGCAAAACATCTTAGAAGCTATTTATCTCCCGACGCAATTTCCCACATTACCAAACGATCTCGCCTAAAGATATCGTATATAAGCTCTAATCTTGTCTTCGTTTAATTATTGCAAATAACCAACGTACAAATGTTGCTATTCAAAATGGCGACGCATTGTGTTCCTTGACGGGAAATTGCATAACCTCGAAATCGCGGTAATTTTAATGAAACAATTATGCATATAGATTTCCGGAAAACTCGTTCATTAAATCATTAGTTTCGTGGATCTTCTGTTAGCTGTGCTCGACAAGAACCAAGAACTGAGTCTTAGTTCGTGAGGTTTATATAATAATTTATCGCACTTATCGTCTTGCGTGGGCAAACGGTGACCAATGGCGATTATTACCGCTGTAATAAATGATTTTATCATTGTAAGGTAATTAAAACAAACTTTAGAAATCTCTTCAGACGAAGGTAAAGGCATCTCATCAATTAGGTACGCGTGCTGAGGTAGGCAGGTAGCATCACTAGGTGAGGTTTTTTCCTAGTTCTAAAATACATCTTCGGCCATTTTGTGTTTTCCTAGTGACAGTAACTGCACGTTTTCCTAGTGATAAATATTCTTATTCTTTGAAATACTGCGAGAAGGGGCGGCACTCGGCACTTATCTCGGGAACGCGTAAGATCTCACTAGAATTCCTCAGTTTATTTTGGGAACTAAAAGGAATTCTCCAACACCAGACATGTATTGTCAAAACGAAACTATTTACGATCTCAGTTTATGATTTTAAAATGTCTGCAGCTTATCGTGTTCTGTCCAAAACATGTCGCTGGCACGAATGACATTACTGTGAAGATGAAATCTTATTTTAACGGCCTATTGTTTTGTGATGTCACTCAAGTTTTCGGTATTTGTCTTTTTTTGTTTGTTTTAAAAGGTGTGGCGCCCTCCGCTGTGACCGAATGAGTGAACAGATCCTTACGCTGGTTTTTTCATTCGCGTAATAATAACAATTATTTGTTTATGAAAACGTAAATACTAATTAATTTCCTGCAACATATCTCGGGGATTGGTAGCAATCTGACTAGTTATCAATGTATTGTGAAGACCGGTTTCTTTCATTTCCATCATTATGTATAGCATTATTTAATGTATTACGTGTTGTGTGTGTTCCGGTTGTGCACTTTTTATGCCAGCTGTGGATAACATTGAAGTAACGTCGCTCACTATGCTCACGACGACCCGATAACCATTGTTTGTTTGTTTTTTAACTTCAGTTTCTCTTGTTTATCGTGTTTTGACTGAACGTGTTATAACTGCGTGTTAATCTGTGTAGACTTAGAACGGACTGATTGCTTGAGGTATAAGAATGCCATGATGTTTTCGATGAAGTGAAAAATAACACGAATGCATTTGATTCGAATGACTATTCATATCATAAAGAAATTTTATTCAGTTAATTCAAAAACTGTTTCTTGCCTCTGAAACGTGAAGGTGCTTCGCATGGCACGCAGATAGTCGGGTTGTCACCAAAGCACCGATAATTCTCTTATGCTATTCCAGTTTGACGTTTGTCTTCCGGATTCAGAGTGCACTTCCATGTTCTGCGATGTCTTTAACCCTTCCCAAACCATGCAGTAACACAGGTATACCATCATAATTAATCATGTAATATTTCGGTAAATACAAGCAATATAAAATTCATATTTTAGATAATCCTAAATAAAGTATTAGCGCTTAGGAATGACTAGTGAAAAACCAATTATGAAAAAGGAATCGTACAAAAACAATTATTTTTTCTATTCAATCCATTGTACGTTGGTAAAAATACAATTTGTGATATGAAAGACTGAGATCACACACTATTTTCACAGTGAAAAGAACAACAAACATACAAATATAATTGTCTCTTTCTCACTAATTAAATGAAGAGGGATAAGAAAAAAGAACACATTGTATACGACTTAATGAATGCTCTAAATTATGTTATTAATCATTTTTTCAAAATTGAATGCTCAATATTTAGAGTGAATTCGTGCCATTAAAGCCATTTAAGATAATAAAAACATTTTTTCTAACTGTTATTTACGGTAACACGAGTTGGCTGCGTTCGGGTATTTTATATCATGGTATGGTAAAGGTTAACTGGGCTATTTCTGTACTGAAAAAGTTGAGGATTAACTGGAACAATTAAACCCCGCATTAGTATGTTGAGAGCTGTTTGGTTTTCGTTCACGCCTTGTATTCCTCATTCAGAAGGAGTGTTTACCAGAAACGAATTCTTGGCATGGGTCAACATTTATTTGAATGTTGGAATTGTTTTAATTCTTCCACATTTTTACTACAAATAGTTATACACTAAACCGCCAGAAACTAATTATCTCCTAAATTGGACTGAAATTCTGATCAGGCCCAAAACAGCCATTGATTTGATGAAATATTCTAATCATTAACTTTCTTAAATATGTTTTATTTTTCAAAATTTGACATTTTGTCATAAATCTTTCTAACTTTATATGCCCCTTTAATATGCCCCTATAAAAAATGTTTGCTAATAAGGCGTCCGATGCACAGTGTACTACTTACTCATATAGAACCTTAATTGTCATAATCATTATAAAGTAGGCGCAGCATATTCATTGCGTCTAACTAGTTATATTAAACCATTCTGAGATGTGCTGGCGTGAGAAATATATAGCTGAACGTATTATGGTCCAGTGATCTTAAGTGCGTGGAACTAACCAACTCTATTTCATAAATCAACAATCGACCCCGAACGATGAATGATTCCGTTTGATGAAAAACTTTCTTTACTTTTGTGGTAGTATAATCATGATTTGAATTCGAATTCATCAATGCATTTGATGTTTGAAAATGTATTTTCAAATAGAAAAAGTTTTTCAGATTCGATAACTTATTATTATTCATATTTACTGCAGCTCTTGATCTATAAATGCTGTGTTTCACCCAATTATTGCATCCAATTTTGTGTAAATTATATGTAACGTGGGACGAACATTAAATAGTAAATTCGATGTGCATTTATGAATTACACTTTAAAAGTTTGGGCGAGGTATAGAAAGTATTCACAAAATAAAGATTACAAAATATAATACGATACACGCACTGTGCCCAGCTTGTTTTTATTTTCCGAATGACCTAATGTTTCTGTCCGAGTAAAAGTAAGTTAGCCGTAATAGCTGACTGAACTACAAGCCGCTGATCTGTTATGTAAGCTAAGATTTTCTTTATTGTGTATTATTTCAATAATTTCTACATTAAGGATTTATTTTAAATGGACGTTTATTACATTCAGTTATTTTGCACAATTATCAGTTATTTTTCAATAGTTTTTAGTTATTTTGAATTTATTTGAACAAAATTGTTTAATTCAAAATGTGATACTATCTAGCCCTCCCTACTTATGTTCAACGTGAACGTCAACTATTTGTATAGAATACTAACACTTACTTTTGTTAACTTCGATTGAATATATTTTATTTTTAATATTTAAAGCATTTACATTGTGGTTCGTTTTTTAAAATTAAAAAAAATCATTTTTTTCAATAATTTTGGATTATTAAATTTATTTCCTCATCTTTCATCATCTTAACAATTTAAGTTATGTTAGCAATATTTTAATATGTCCAAGAACACACAATGACTGGGTTTTTACCCACAAAGGCACTGTTATTAAACAAATATCAGATATCTCATAGAGACAAAGCTATTTTTTATTATATTTTGCATTAGAATTACTCTATAAGATATCTGATATTTGTTCAATTTAAGTTATGTACTAATTTTTTTTTAAACTGAATTTAAAAATATAAGAATATTTTGACATATTATTTAAGTTAGTTTTTTCATCCTGACGAAGGAAAAGGTATTTTTCCGAAACCGGTTGAATATAAATAACTCGCAGTAGTTTATAAAACAATGTTAATAAACTATTCATTTTTAACTCATGACGAGAAAAATAATAGGGGAGAATGGAAAGCGTGGCATTTAAAAAACAAATAAAAATGTTACTTTTGTTGTAAGGGGCGCGGGTTGGGTTACGATAGGTAATTTCGTTCATTTTAATAATAAAACAATAAATAAAACGTCAGTATGAGCGCAGTATGTGGAGCATTTTTAGGTAGAGATCTTTATCCGTACCTATTAAAAATGTTCATTTCGCCATTTTCTTAAGTAAAGCCGAGAAACGCCACTACCGAGCACGAGATGGCCATCATTTGACAAGTGGAAAATTATTTCCGAGATGGAATGACAACAGTCATCAGTCATTTCCGAATCATTACTTGGTCGGTGACCCTCTTGTCTTAATTGAGGTAAACACCTTCCGGCCATCTCGACCACATATTTAGACTGTTATTTGTTTTTTATTCGCATCGTATCATTTTCAAGATTGTATATTAAATTGGGTACTTCACTATACATAACAACGATAATATAATAAATCATTTCGTGAAATTCAGTTACAGGGATTTGAGAAATATCACGACCATTCTATATAATATTTCGACCCCTTAGAATAACATGGTTCCAACTAACATTTTGAGCTAATTTGAGTTATTGCGTGAAATGAGTTCCAAATGTATCATTCTTTATTTCTTGCATACTCACCAACTCTATTTAATGGATATTACAGGAAATAGCAAGAGATGAATGTTCCAACTGCATGAGTTATTTATTTCAATTTATGAATCATTGTTGTTTTTTATTTATTTCTAAGTTATCAACTTTTTTGAGCTTATTATCTCAAAACAGTGTCAGTGTCAGATGGAACCTTATTATTCTGAATACACTCCAAAAAATTTTTTTCTATTTTGTTTCGGAAACAACGATATTTTATATCGGATATAAGTAACGTCACCATATCCAGCAAAACATTTTTAATATTAATAAAAATATTTTTCATACTATTCATCATTCAACAGTCCAACGACGATGCATGTTATAGAAATTTAATGTTTCCGATATGTTATGTCATTCGTACATCTGTTGGCCATATGCTGAATAACATTTTCAAAAACTTTAACTCCGAGGGTAGGAATGAATTGATTTATAATGGCGGACAGTTTCGTAATTGTGTTGTGTCATTTGGCAAACATTTAAAAAAAATCTTATTTACAATGGCTGATGACGACGTATCGTTTCACGAATTCACATATTTGTGAATTCGTAGTGATCCTAGCAAATCGGGGTCGTTCTGTGGAGCGATTGTCTTACTGGACAACAGACGGCCTGGCGTTCCGCGGATACTGAAGAGAAATATGTGTGAGAACTTGTCGGGCATCATATTGCACAACATCGAGAGTACAGGCATTATGTGTTAAATGGTCGTTTTGTAACACTCGTTTTGTTCAATTATTATATCTTGGTCAGCTAATAAAGCAGTTGCGAAATTACGCAACATTTGTCTTCGCCAATGTGTCATGAATTTCATATTACGATTTGATATTTTATTTAAATATAACATTTACCAAAAGAGTTGATGTATTCGTTGTATAAGAACAATATTGCGAAACATTTATTTTAACTTTTACAAGCTTTCCTCGTATTATTTTAAATAACGTTTTTAGATCAATTACTTTCTTATCTGATCATTATTAGTATAAAACTAAAAAATACCTTCTACTTCATCCGACTCAATAGAGTCTAATAAAAGCGATAGTCGTATCAAACATCACATATTAGATTAAATAAATAACAAAGTAAATAAGAATCAGTTAATTAAAAATCATCATCTTTTGTTGTATAAAAATATGGATTATTACCAAAAAAGAGGAGGAGATGAATCTATAAATCTACGAAATTTCAGGTATTTTAATTGAAACTATTTCTGAGAGATGAGCTTAGATAGTTCCAAAAGCGATTAACTTGCACCATTAATGAGAGGATACTGGGAGATGTGTGACGAGTAGAGATACAACATACAACCGTACACCGGAGCGAAGAGTTAGGTTAGGTTAGGTTAGGTTATACATATCGTTTTATTTTACGGCGACATATTTCCTTGTTACGAAAGTATATAGTTATTATAAAAAATATAGGAATTATAAATGGAATCCTTCCTATTATATTAATGGTATAAAAATATTACATCACGTGAATTTCTCCATTTTATTAGATTAAACTTGTTCTTTAGGAGAACACATTCTTATTGTGAAGTTGTAATTATTCAGAACATAGGTCTGTGATATTTTAAATATGAATTAAATATATTAATTAGAAAGATATACATATAAAATCAATTTAATCGAAAAATATTATTGTTGCGCCACCGGGATTCGAACCTGGATCTCTTTCCTATCCGGGGAAGGTGCATTATCCAACTATGTATTAATATGTATTAATATCAAAAAGGTAACATATAGGTTCGAAAATTGTCGCTAAAAATATTATCGCTGTAGCATAGTTGGATAATGCACCTTCCCCGGTTAGGAAAGAGATCCAGGTTCGAATCCCGGTGGCGCAACAATAATATTTTTCGATAAAATTGATTTTATATGTATATCTTTCTAATTAATATATTTAATTCATATTTAAACTTGTTGAGTTGAAATGATCCGTGATGTCAGATTTACTTTGGTGCGTGACAACCGCGACGGACTATCGAGTTTCTGGTAAGAATTTACATTTCCAGAAGCGCATTCTAAGAATTGCGTTGGCGACAATACGACACATAAAATAATTCACGCTTTCACGTGCGGTTGTGTTCGCATCGAGTACAATGGACGCCCACTCGCGGAAACACTAAAAATACTTCTCTATTTTATTACCTTCGGCTGTGGTGTGTTATTTTTAACTCACGAAAAAAAAATCGCAACTTTGTAAGTAATCCCGTGCTGCTGCTGCTGCTGCTGTTGCTGTTGCATAGCGTTTGTATTAATATTACAAAAATGTCAGTCAGTTGCAAATTCGTTACAAATGTTAATACGAGTTCGACTTCCTCGAGAATCTCAACAGGAAGTCACGATAAAAAAATTACCACTAAATCTGTGCGGTTTCCAAAGCTTATACGGGATTTAAAAGAAAATCATCTTAAAAGGTCCACGTTTTTTACAATATAAGTTTTTATTTGCAGTAGGTCCTTCCCTTTGAATTTCAATGATGTATTTTTATATGTTGTGTTCACTTTGTGAATATATTTTATATTATAATTTTCGCAATTGTGTCGTTCGTCGCACCGCAAATGTGTTTGAAAGTACCCAGGTAATCTTCACACACCTTCAATCCTCAATCACTAATCGTGTTTTGATCTGTTGCTTAGTGACGACAGCAGCATCCTTCGACTCAGATTTTCTTTAGTGTTTAACTCTTACTCCATTAGCTACCTTTACTTTACACAAGATTGAACGTAATATGCATATTCAATAAAATTGTAATAAATAATCCATTAACGTTTTTAACCATTGAGTTTATTGGGTATACACATCAACTGGTTTAGAAAAATACATTTTTCTTCTGGGTGATAGAAAACTAAATAAAACCATACTTATGTCAAATTATTCTTATGTTTTAAAATTAATTATTAATAAATATTAGGAAATTTTTTTTTTCCGAGGTAAGTTTAGGTAAGAGATAAGATTCTGCCGAAGCCTTTTTTCTGTTACAGATCTATCAAAAATGTGGAACGAGATCACAAACATAAATTACAGAATACCAAAAATGTCTCTCTTGCCGTATTGTCTTATGTTGTAAAATTATATAGCTGTCCTTTTCTATATATTACCCATGACATTAAAATATCATTAGTGATGAAACAGATGGTTACTTAGAATAATTAGAAGCATTAAAAAATATATGGAAATCCTCAGAATTACAATGAATAATTTGACCCTTTTTATCTCATGCAAATAAAATTGTATAGCTGTTCTCCACTTTAGATATAAATACAAGTTGTTGAGTTAAATTGTTAGATTGATAATGCCCCTGCACGGCGAAACGCGTCTCAAGTAAATATTTTTCACGCTTTATTTCTAACGATTCTAAATTATTCAATTTGAGACCAACATTACAAAACAAAATAGATAATCCCCAACCAAAACAAAGTAAATGAATTATTTTGCGTTAAATATTAAAAAATACAATACAATTGTTTCTAAAAGTAATTGATTTGAATCTGAAATGAAGCACATCATGTGATCAGCGATCAGCTGATACAGCGTCGACTCGAAATTTTCAATTGGTCGGTCGTAAGTTATAACCGCGGAAAGCCGACGCTGCTAGTTCGGGTTGCGCTATAATTTCAAGTAATGTCCCACACGGACGCGACAACGTCGACACTTATCAATTGCGCTTCGCAAACTATGCAACGCTGTGAAGATGTGTTGTGAGATGTCGAGGCAGATGCAAAACAAATGTCTCTTCGGAGAAAACAGAACGGCGGCCGCTGGTGCATTCGACGAAATTAGCACATTTTGTTTCGTTTATGCAATGCCAGCAGTGAATTTAGGGTGCAGGATGTACATGCAGTAGTTTACCGTGTTGCCAAAATTATAGTCCTCGAGGAATGCAATAAATATGTCCCATTGAACACTGTCGGTAAGGATTATTTAGGTATGTATTTGTTCAATATTGTTGCGATATTTATTTAATTTAATTTAGCAAAAATACAATTCAAATTTTAAATATATGGTTTCAATACATACATGGTTTTTCTTTCGTTTACCTCTCCAAAAAAGAGACCAGCTCTTGTGCTTGGAGAGGGAGTTACACTACAATAATTTTATATAATACCTTACATATTAGTGTTTTGCATATTCTTCCAATTCGGCATCGTTGTCTATTGAGACACTTCATTATTAAATAACACAATGGTTTATATAATATATTATTTCGGTAAATTATAAAAATATTGGGCAAATATACAATTAATTTGTTTTTGATATTAAATACAATATAAGCAAAGGGACATTTCGATCCCTCCTATGTAAGGTATCGTAAGTAAAAAATGACATTTTAATCATTCTAGTATTTTGCACATATTGACACATTTTTAAATGGCTGTAATTTTTTAAATATTACGTTTATTAGTACCTATATCATACACTATATATATATATATATATATATATATATTTTAAATCTGCCACTCAAATAATTATCAAATGCATGAGAAATACTAAAATGATTAAAAATTACATTTTTTACTTGCGATACTTTACGTAGGAGGGGTTGAATTATAAATACACTTTCTCACGTAGTTTTCGAATTTTGTGAGACATTTCACTGAATGAGTAATGTCACTTTTATGCTGCGAGATTTCACTCGAAACTCGTAGGATTTAGTTGTTTTTTTGCCCTGCATTGTCGGCGATTGCGTGCTGCCGCCACTGTGGGAGAGAAATGAAAAGTGTACGAAACCTTTACAATTTGCCGACACATCCAGAAAAGTGCAGCCGGTGAATTTATTCATACGCGGCACGCTCATTGCAATTGTTTTCAAAATGTTTATTCTTTCACCCAGTGCTGCCATTCTTGTGCCGAAGTCTACCTGCATTATCTCAAATTATAAATAATACCTACCTGCATTATTTCAAATTGTAAATAATACCTACCTGCATTATCTCAAATTATAAATAATACCTACCTGCATTATCTCAAATTATAAATAATACCTACCTGCATTATCTCAAATTATAAATAATACCTACCTGCATTATTTCAAATTGTAAATAATACCTACCTGCATTATCTCAAATTATAAATAATACCTACCTGCATTATCTCAAATTATAAATAATACCTACCTGCATTATCTCAAATTATAAATAATACCTATCTGCATTATCTCAAATTATAAATAATACCTACCTGCATTATCTCAAATTATAAATAATACCTACCTGCATTATCTCAAATTATAAATAATACCTACCTGCATTATCTCAAATTATAAATAATACCTACCTGCATTATCTCAAATTATAAATAATACCTACCTGCATTATCTCAAATTATAAATAATACCTACCTGCATTATCTCAAATTATAAATAATACCTACCTGCATTATCTCAAATTATAAATAACACCTATCTGCATTATCTCAAATTATAAATAATACCTATCTGCATTATCTCAAATTATAAATAATACCTACCTGCATTATCTCAAATTATAAATAATACCTACCTGCATTATCTCAAATTATAAATAATACCTATCTGGAGTACTCCAAAGCTTGTTGGTTATTATTATCATCAAAATGTTTTCGACGCTCACTGCATCATTTTCAGTAATAAACCAAAACTTAAAACTAGAAGATATTTTATCGACTACATTGCGCAAGTAACTATAATATAATGATATTAAATTATTGTATAATCTGGTAATATAAATTCATTATAGTTTAATTTTTAAATAACGGCTCCGATTGGCGTAACCTAATGAAGTAACGTGACATTAAAAATGTTTAAAATAACCATCCCGAAGAAAAGAGATTTTCTAAATATATCGATATTTTTATCGGTTTCTACTTAACCAAACACCCCCATCTTTAATACTAATGGATTTAATATTAATAGATATTTCAGAATCAATTACTTTGGTACACGTCAGCATCGCTACATTCTACCGTTCTAATCAACTGATAAAAATATAATTTTAAATATGAATTAAATATATTAATTAGAAAAATATAATCAATTTTATCGAAAAATATTGTTGTTGCGCCACCGGGTTTCGAACCTGGATTTCTTTCCTAACCGGGGAAGGAACATTATCCAACTATGTTACAGCGACAATATTTTTAGCGACAATTTTCGAACCTATATGTTACCTTTTTGATATTAATACATTTAATCGTTTCATTATTTGAAAGAACCATCTACCTTATTTTTACAGAATCTCAAATACCTTTGAGTAAACTGATAGCAGACGCCAGAATTATCAATTAATTTTCATTAAATTTTGGACACATTGATACAACTTTATTATTAGGAGAACACATTCTTATTCTGAAGTTGTAGTTATTCAGAACATAGGTCTGTGATATTTTAAAAGTTAGGTTAGGAAAGAGATCCAGGTTCGAATCCCGGTGTCACAACAACAATATTTTTCGATAAAATTAATTTTATATGTATATTTTTCTAATTAATATATTTAATTCATATTTAAAATATCACAGACCGTCTGTTCTGAATAATTACAACTTCACAATAAGAATGTGTTCTCCTAAAAATATAATTATTCATTTAATGTTTATTGTGTGATGTGAAACAATACCGTTATTATATTTTAAAAAATCTTGACAATTTTATGCTTCGATTGGAAATAAGTATTCATAAATGTATAAATGTCGTACGAATTAGTATGTATTATATATATATATATATGTACATTATAAGTACGTGGGTGCAAACTACACGATGTTTCTCGGAATCAAGCAATAATATATAATTTAATCTATAGGTACTTCAATAAATAAGACATAGTTATTAATGTAAATTGCCAATTTAAGTTATATAAATATAAAATTGATGAAAACGGCAACCGATTGTATAGTTTTGGCTGTGTGGATTGAAAAGTGATAGTAGGAAAAATAACTTACTAAAATCATTATAAAAAGATGAGCTTGATTTGGAAGACGGTTTTCTTTAGATTTGAAGGATCTGAAGGATTTGGAGGTGCCAGTTCAGCCATCTTTGAAATCACTTTTTACGAAATTGTCAGAAAAGTAATTACAGTGTTGTTAAAAAGACTATAGTGTTTATATAATTATCATTCTTTAATATAAGACAATTTTAATCTATCTAATAATCTGTAATAATTTATCGTTATCGATGGTGACAAACGAGATACAATTGGCCTTCGCTCGCTTCCTTAGGCAATCTTAATAAAGCGACTTGACCTCCGCAGTACCGTCACCCTTTGGACCGTCGAGCTCGTACTGTGGCTCCAGCTGTCCGCTGCCCACTGGCCACGTCGTCGTCAAGGTTGGCTAAGAATATTACTCGCTTCGGCTGTTATGTTGTAATTGCCCTGCAATCGATTGGCAGAAAGCACGTGTATAGTTATTGACTCGTGTCTTTATAAGTCTCGCGTAAGCGCTGTGTTATTGCCCTATTTAAGTAGGACGCTTGGTTGAACTCCTTTATTACGAAATCAATCAAGCATTTGCATGCTTCAAGATCGACTCTAAACATTGTTCATTTATTACTGTTGTAAGGTGTATTATCGTGTTTCCTTTTATAATTTTAAAATCTTAGCATTCCCGTAATTTAAAACTTAAATTAACCTACTTTAGAATCGGAGAATACTAAACCAAATCGATATTTAAGATATCTGTATATTTCGAATATAATACAAGTAAAAATCTTTTAGTTTCCACTATTATTAAATATATATACATATATATAATCATAATAATAGCGATATATATGTTTCGTACCTAAGTACTTAATTATAATACAAATTAAATGTATAAATTAATACTTAATTTACCTATCTGTTTTTTTCAATCAATTTCTAACATATTTTATTTGATACTAAATAATTATGTATGAATGTTGATATGATGTACGTGCTAGTATTTTGATATTAACCTCACTGGGCTTCGCCGTGCTGAGGCATGATGTACATAAGAAACAGGTTAATTTTAAAATAGATAAAAATTCAAGCGAAAGGTTTTTAAAAATGTTCTAAAAGTTAAATAAAATTACTATATTATAATACGTAATAAAACAATGGGAGGAAAAAAACCGGTAAGAATTGCAATCACGACAATTTATTGTGAACGCTTTAGAGGATCGGTATATGCGCTTTACAATGCGTGAGTAGAAGATTAAAAATTGGGTGGGGAAGGTCAGAAAATACACCGCTTAGGTGTTATCTCGTGAGGAAAGGGCGTGGTCCTATTATAGACCACAGCGATATTAAACCTTGTCCCGGGGCCTTGTGTTCCTAACACTCATTATTTCTACTTTACAGAACAAAACACGAAATGAAGTAACGGCTTCCACTACGATACCTAAAAATAATAACGCCACAGAGGCCAATTTAAACATATTTAAGTATTTACAATCACTTGATTACTTTTCCAAAATAAAATTGCAGCTATTTTTTTCCTTATAAATCAATCAATTCACAATCTTACAATGAGAACAAAACGATGGATTTTTTTGTGATGAATATTGAATATGAAATCCTAATTAAATATATATACATTTAATTAGTATTTAAAACATCACAGACCTATGTTCTGAATAATTACAACTTCACAATAATTAATTACCTCCAAGTATTTAGCGCGGTGTCTCGCTTTCCTCCTTCTCGAATACCATCACTTTCGACTTGTTGACATTCTCGATAAGGTGGGTAATCGCAATCGGTGAACAGAAGCATACACCTGTGTACGAAAAAATACACATACAAAGTTTCCTGTTACAGGTGTGACAGATACTATTCGGAAATACGTCAATCGTCCGAGACGATATATATTATTATGAATCAGAAACACGTCTCGATTGTCTCATCCCAGTTGGTTCTTGTCCCATTTGGTGGTCTGTCATCTGTGTTATCTGGCAGGCAGCTTTCTCGATCACTTTCCAACACAATTATTCATTGAACCAACCTTCGTGGCGCCGCGCTGTGAATGCACACGGGTGCACACTGCAGCGGGACACGGCGCGGTTGTGCAGTAGAAATGGCCAACCGAAATTTACATTTAAAAATACATGGTATTTTTAATAAACAATTGCAGTTTATAATAATAATAATTATGTTTATTTCTACTATTTAATACAACAAATACTTTTATTGAAATTTTACTACTTTCAAACCATTCTTCGAACTGAGATACGATCTTTTCAAATTTCTTTTATCGGTTTATGAAAGCATACAAAGCAAATATTCAGTACGAATTAGAAATTTGTAGTTTCGGCACGTAATCGGTAATGCTTAGATTAATATTAGATCACTGAATTTGACATCTTTAAATGCTTATCCAAATTCTAATCTTACTTTTTTCCCTCATTTAATTAATAATTATGTACTTACTCATTTTAAAAAATTGTATTGACAGTAGGTCTTTAATATTGTCTTAACCCTTATCCGCTCTCGAATATTCGGGATAAACACTGAGCCGATATTTCGGCATTCCAAAATGTTATATTTAGAACTTAATTTTTAAACCATTTTATATTTGTAATGAGTAATATGCCAAGAAATAAATTTGTTATTTTAATAATTTAATTTTTCAATGATTTTCAAGTTGTCAAAACATACATTCGCCGAAACATACATACATACTCCTCTGCCCAAACATATTCCGTGAACTGCTCGCGCCCATTCACTATTTAATTTTATTAGTTATATCATTTTTCTACTTATGAATTTGAGATGAATATGAAATTTTTTACAAACAATAAAAAATAATACGAGAATATTTAATCCAAAATATATATTTTTTTAAATTGTATCTAAATTTACCACCGTGAGTTATTATTACGACAACCGGTTTCGATATTAACGTATCTTCGTCAGGACTGGCGTACAACTAAACTATTCCATTAAAATAAAATATTAAAACATCAATTACGGCGCCGGCGGAGTCTTCAGTTGTACGCCAATCCTAGCAAAGGTACGTTAGTATCGAAACCGGTTGACGTAAAAATAACTCACGGTAGTTTATACAAAGTTAAATTTCTTGGATACAATTTTTAATTATGTCTTAAGAAAATAAATTCTATAGCTTTATTTGGCATTTCTTTTATAAAACAATAATAAAATATTTTAAAATTAATAATATACAAACAAAACTCCGTAATAATAATATATAAGTGTGTTTTCTGAATATATTTCCTATGAGTGGATTTTGCTCGCAATTTAAAATGATAGATATCTTGTTTAACGTAGAAAATTGTTCGTACGTCCGTCTTCCTGACCCGAGACACGGAGCACATGGCCCTCGGGATAGTCTATTTGGGTTAGCTGGGGATTCTATCCAGTAAACTCAACAGTTTCCGATGTTTATCGCCAGATGGTACCCAGTTTCATTCAAATCGCGGATTTGATTTTATCACTCGAAAATCGTAAATCTAATGTGCCAGATTTGCTCAGTACTAAACCGGTCTCAGTATGAAATTCATTGATCGACCGACACTTTGCATGGATTACAAACCTTCCAAGTACTCACTTAATAACATTTAATAGCGCGATAAGACGTTACTGTGGGAATCACTTTGTTCTTTCTGGGTGGAATATTAATTCTAAAGTGCAAAACGTTTTTGTCTATTTTGAGAAAAATTAAAAGCATTTAGGTCTTCAATTGTCTAATTAATAAAGGCTTTAAACAATAGAACGAAGCAGATATTTTGTGAAACACTTCATATACTCGGTGATACAAGTTCATAGTAAAAAAACTAAGATATACTTTGCGATTGTTTTGGTTTCATTGTTACGAATACATTTAATGATGGGTGAAAGCTATCGGTAAAAATGTTTCGCTATAAATTTACACAATTTTGTTTTGATGTTAAAATCGTTCCTCTGGACACAAATTGATAGTTTATAATTTTTTCAGTTAAACCAAAGGTTCCCAAACATTTTTGTGTCGTAGACCCCTTGCCATGTTTTTCGGTTTTTGGTAGACCCACTACTTATCTGATATTGATTTTTTGTAAATTTCTAATTGTAGTGAAGTTTAGTGTTAAAAACTTAAACCACAAAGCGAATGCCTACGTCCTACAACTTACACAATTTTATAAACATATATAATAAAAATTTTACTTCATAGGTACTTTTATAAATAATGTATATGTCTTTATATTATAAGATTATAATGTAAGTAAATAGGTACTATCAGTGTATGTTGAGATCCACTATCGTGGACCCCCATTTTCATTTCATGGACCCCAAATTTTTTTTTCGCTGACGTAGATCCCTTGCAGGTTATCATAGACCCCTGGGGGTCGATATAGACCACTTTGGGAATCACTGAGTTAAACTGACATTATGATTTCATAACTGCATTAAAAAATCTAACAAATCTTTTCTCTTTTCTTTTCAGGTGCGTGACTCACTTCACGTGGAAATCTAGCGGGGGATCAAAATAATCCTGTAGATTTTTTTTTGATGTATTCTGCTGCCAAAACAAAGGGATTCTAATTTAGCAGGCGATGTTCACCAATCGGGCCGCACAAATTCGTCCGATGAGAGAGATGACGCGCTAGAGCGACTATCCAAAACAAAATGTATCTTATACAGGTAAGCTAGCTACGGTTTTAGCAAATATGAATGGGTTGTATACACAGATCGCCCATTATATAAACAACGCAAATTTCTTGTCGCAATATTTTCATTTTGGTACCACTTATGCAATCAAATAACATCGTGATTTTTTTTTAAAATATGACTCGATTGAAACGAAAATTTAAACGTTGTCAATATAATATGCATTAATGTAAAAAATACGTGTATTTTACACAAATATTTTATTTTCGACGAGTGAATACTTTTACTGTTAATGTGTCATAAACTATCGGATTTATGTTTCCACCAATAATGTGTGTAGAATGCCCCTCGTCCCGCAACTAATGTTCCTAACCCCTCTCCTATATGTACACTTTATTTCATGTCTATTAATTTACTGGTCTGTAGTTGTATAATATTTAGAGAACCATTTATTAATGTTACAATAATAATGTAGGAACTTTAAATTGTCTGTTTATGGTAGAACACCATAACATTCATACTATATTTAGATATGTTAAGTTACTATAATAGACCACTTCCAGTAAGTAATTTAATTAAACAAATAATAGACATCTCATAGAAACGAAGCTATTCTTTTTCTTATTAATGGAAAAATATGGAAGTATTTACGGCTTACGACCTGTCTTCGGCTGGCTTAAGTGATCACTTTACACAGTGTAACGTTCACCATTCCGCCCAATTAACCTCCATGTCTATAAAATTTTTGAATGTTGTATATATGTGAATATAATAATAAGCCTTAGGATACTTTTCAGTGCCAAAATTTAATACCAAATTCGCTCAACATTGTGCTCCGCGAATATTTAACAAATTGCCACTAGGTCTAAAGTGATTAACGACTACAAACCAAAAATAATAAAGTAGTTGCTTGATGTGTTTAGAAAGCAAAATAAATCTAATTTGTCATTTGCGCTAACCTAACTACCTACACACTTTGTCTCCAACTATTGTATATTACAGACAATAATATTTTTATAACTTCAAATTGTATTTGTGAAAATGTAAATTGGGGGTATTAAAAAAAACTGATTATTTATTTTTTATTAAAATATTCTAACAATGTTTTTTGCTGCATATTTTTTTGTTGTTTTTAAATATTTCTTTCAATATTATGAATTAAATTAATGGATTCTGGTGGTACATTGCTAATACTAGTAAAATTTGCTTTGAGGTCTTCAATATGCTTCATTGCGTCGTTCTTTGTAGCAACTGGGTTTTTGGGATGAGCAGACACTTCATCTTCGTAGAAAGGATCTTCACTTAAGTTTTCGTTTATATGACTGTCCACTATTTCATCAATTTCAACTACATCCTGTGTTATTACGTTGGGGTCAATGTCTAAGTAAATCTGCAAGGGTTATTCGTGAATTATTTTTCAACCATCAATGTTATCTAGACTATCTTCTACGCAATTTTCTTGCTGATTCCAGCTTGTAAAAAATAATAAAACAACGAAACGTACAAATTACGTACAAAAAATGCGTACATACGACAAGCAAACGACCAACACACTCTTGGCTCTATGGCGAAGAGCGAACAAATTTTAGACGTAAATTGCGGGAAAGAAACGTAAAATAGGGTTTGTAATGTACTAAAACGACACAGAACTGCAGAAATAACACGCAAATGGAGGGAAAACGTGAATTCCGGCCATGTAAAATCGGGGTTCCACTGTACTTTCTGTAAATTCTCTAACATACAATTGCCGACATTTTATTATTATGTAATTTTCTACGGATTAAAATTTGCGTGCAGTTTAATAGAATGAGTAATATTAGTATTGTATAAATCCTACGTTGCCAGGGAACCAATGTATATTGTGTATGTAAATGTACAAAAGTAAATTTTGCTCTCTAGTAAATTTAGAAATAGAGCATACGTTCAGAACATCGTTTTATAGGCAATTTTTTTTCAATTACGTGGATTCCTGCCAGCACACAGCGGGGCGAAATGTTCGCCCGGCGATATGTGTATCCGACATATTCCCCGGGAAACAAATCTTTGTTATCGTCGCCTTACTTAATACAACATTTCTCAATTTGATTTTCGGGGATTTATTTTGATTCATGAATAAAACAACATTTTATTTCTTAAAGAAGTCCGTTATATTATTTTTTGTTTCATTTTCCTTTATTTTCAGTCTATCAGCTCCTCGCCTCTCGGTCGCGATGTTCCGCAATACGAAAAATACTTTCGACTCGGATAATACAGAGGCTCCGATAATCGGGGCTTGAATAATTATTTATTCAATAGAAACTATATAAAAGATATGTATAACTATATAAGTTATTGTGCAATCAATTAGTTTACAAGTAGCAGACCAAAATTAACATTTACCTTCAATCATACATTTTATATATCATACATAAGGTGTATGTATAAAAATCAATTACAAAGTGGACTTTCAATATATTATTTTAAGAAATTTTTGATCACAATTTTTTTGGTAAGTGCACCAATACTAGCTCAATTGTGCTTCTGTTGTATAGTTTATCTATGATCTGGATATGTTATTGGATCCGTACATGTAAATGTCATTGTCAGTAAGAAAAATGAAATGAAGTGTACATTATCTTTATTACGAGTAAGAAAAAACATACATTGGCGAAATCGTACGAATTTTTACGACTGGCATCTAAGTATATTGGGCATCTATTTTGTCTATGGTCACAATGCGACGCGACGCAAATAACAGATGTTTGTAATGTTTACCTTTGTTCAAAATTCCTTTATTGAACAAATATGATTTCAATTTTTTCAAGAATATCTTTATGTGGATATATATTTCAAAGTTGATACGTAAGAACACCGTTTGTACAATTCCAGGGAATTCACTTGTAGAAAAATTATAATATAATATTTTTTACATCAAGATAATGACAGTCGATTACTTGACTTGTAAATGTATCAAAATATGAAAAATATATTTGTTTTTCTCTTTGACTGGCAGCAATATTGTCACATAAACATGGCGTACCTTTGACGGGCAGACAATTTAACTTACAGCTTTACAGCTCTGTTATCTCAAGAGACATGCTTGCAAAACCTTTATGTTTGTTATTTCAAAACATGTGATTTTATTTTTATCCGTTTATTTCGCCGTCCATAATGAATTGACACCGGGAAATATGACTATTTGTTGCAAAATGTACGGAAAACCGCACTATCGGCAGCGTTGCGTGCGGCGGTGCAGTGGCCGGGATGCATTGACCCGGGAAGGCCGTCCTAAGGTTTTATTTAAACCACAGACAACACAGTTAGCCGGCGGTCTTCGTAATAAATAGCATTTGTATTAATATATTGTCAGCATCGCGTATCGTGTACGATGTGCGCTGCTGTTACATACATAAGCAGGTACATATGTAGGTGCTCCCGTTAAAAGGTTTCAAAGCTCCCGAGTACCTAGTCTGGAGTAAGCGTGACAAAAGAAAAACCGGTTACCTACAAACATTGCCTTATTAATAATGCAAATCTTCAATATTTGCAAAATAACTTTGTGTCAAAGTATTATATAAACAAAAAGAAAAAAACTTTATTTAAAACCACTGTTTATTGATACATCAACATTTTCGATACCTATGATATCTTCTTCAGGAAACAATGTATACTAAAATTAAAAATTAAGAATAATTAACAAAACTATACAAATATACTTTTGTAAACAAACCACAAGGGTTTATAAATTTGACATACAAATACTAGGAGTTTACAGTTAGATAAATTAGAAATAAGAAAAAATGTTCATAGCAAATTAAATATCATAAATAACCAAATCCTTTTTGCAAATAGTCACCTTTTAAATTTGTTTTCACAGTAGTTCCTAGTTAGTTACCTATCACTGATACATTTGTTTTTATCTATGCTTAGTATTTTTAATATTAGTAAGTAACATTGGTGGTTTTAAAGAAACTGTTAATATTAATAATACAGTTTGCGGAGATCCAAATTGTAGCCGTATCTTTTCTATACGAATCGAATGTGGATGCGTGGAAAGGATCAGAATAAATAACCCCACTGTTCGCGGTTTCGCGCATTCGCGATGTATTTTCGCTACAAAAGTTAGGCGTGGCAAAATAGCGGTCATCGGTTATTATATCATTAAAAGTTCACACATTTGTGTTTCTATTTTCTTCGGTTTGTATGGCGATTATTTTTTAATGACCCCTTTGAATTTAACAATTCGTCGTGTGAAAGAACTTGTGCGATTTAATATTTTTATACAAAATAATAAATGACAAGCTGGACGTTCTCGATTTAACTGATTTGATTTTGCACCGTTCTCCTACTCGAAGTAGTTAGAGCCATTGAATGTAATATTTAAAGAAACAAAATAGATAATATTACAATAACTCGCCAATACAGAGAATTCGCAGACTGGGTAACAAATTCAGTCCTTGTCTATATTTTGTAAAAAAAAAAAAAAAAGGAAATTATATTTATTTAAAAATAAATTTTCGAGGCCAACTGGACTTCGATAAATAAATAAGTGCTACTGGTCGAGGACACTCAGCGCACATTAAATCCATATCGCTCATGCCATCTGGCCGATATGTGGGGTTTCAAGTTTCGAGTGCTCACATCACTCTTGCAAGTATGTGGAATGATAATAATGAACCGAATTAAAATGCACGTAAGATCGAAGTTCAACAATGGATGAAATGAATGCACGTACGGTGGTAAACGACAATTTTATCAGCAAATAGACAATGTAAAATTTTTAGGTCAGAGGCATAATGCGTTTAGGAGCTGTGAGTCAATCTATTGGCCGAAAGAAAACGATTGAATAACTACCGCAAAATGTTCGGCTTGACACCAAAATTATGTACGAATTTGAGACTTTTTTGTATTTTTTTTATTGTAATCTCGCACGTCTTCCGTTATGATAACGTGGAGAATTTCTATTATAATTTAATCATCAACTATACATACACTCTGATTGTTCATCTTCGATTCTTTGCGTATTCAGAATTTTTATTTAATTTACTAAAACATAATAAAGAACTCATCGAGGGATTCTGTGTCAAGACAACTCGAGACTCTTCATTTTTCTTAATATTATGTATTTTAAACAAGTTGAACCTATTACCATTGTCATACAACAGGTTGTGACCCAGCGACGAGCGGTGCGTGTGTAAGTATATATATAAAAAAAAGTTTCCACAGTTTATATGGTCAGCCATAAAGATTTGCATTGAGGAGAAATTAATCCTCAGATATTTACTACTAGCAAAAAAATCTGAGGCTATTTTGAAATTTGGTCGGTTTAATTAATTTTCCTTGCAATATATGATGTTTTATCTTTAAGATAAATTCATGTCATCTTTTGACACTAAATTTGGGTCGGATAAAAATATTTTAAAAACTTTTATCAGGGGATTTCAGTTGATTTTGTACAAATACATACGTTATTGTCTTCTGACATGTTTCTTTATTAACTGTTTTTATTTAGTTTCTTGTGATTTGTACATTTTATAGATGTACGTGTTATTGTTTTCAATACATATGTAAGCTTGGTTTCATTTTAAAAATCTACTACCACATTATGCATTGATAAATATTTCATCTCAGTTTTTAATTGTTTTAATCAATTAAAATAAACGTAATTTTTTATTAAATATGAATTAAATATATTAATTATAAAGATACACATATAAAATCAATTTTATCGAAAAATATTGTTGTTGCGCTACCGGGATTCGAACCTGGATCTCTTCCCTAACCGGGGGAGGTGCTTTATCCAACTAAGCTACAGCGGCATTATTTTTAGCGACAATTTTTCGACCTTATATGTTACCTTTTTTGAAATCAATACATTTAATCGTTCCATCATTTGATAGAGCCAATGTGTAAAAAAAAAAAAAATTATTCTTAATAACCACTGTACATCATAAATGTTACGAATATTTATTCAAATATCTTTAGTTTTAAATTAAATAAATGTCGCCGTCGCCAGTAGGACCTAGCAATAAGTCGATTGCTTTCTGCTAGTGTGAGAGAAAGACATAAATAATAATTAAGACAGAGAAATCACCTTTACCTAGTAGCTCTTCCTGTCGCCCGCGCAGGTAGTGGGTAGTCGGTGTGCGCCTTCGCTAATCGCCTGCCAGCCAGCCGATCAGTAATTAATTATTATTAAACTGAATCCTTATCACTGTAGATAGCCAACCCGCAACTTATCAATATCATTTTTATTACATTATGACATGGTTATATGAATAATTATTAGGATTGTAACAAATATTCGGCAAGTATAGTAGTATACTATACTATTTGGCCGAATCCCGAATACTTTGTTACTTTGAAAAACACAACTAGATTATAAAGTAATGAATCGTTGATTAAAATATAACTTATTATTAAGGAGAACACATTCTCATTGTGAAGTTGTAATTATTCAGAACAGACGGTCT
Source organism: Eubasilissa splendida (assembly GCA_031772225.1). Classification (NCBI taxonomy): domain Eukaryota; kingdom Metazoa; phylum Arthropoda; class Insecta; order Trichoptera; family Phryganeidae; genus Eubasilissa; species Eubasilissa splendida. Next base: position 1,843,522 of record CM062854.1, on the reverse strand, counting down.
GTGATATTTTAAATACTAATTAAATGTATTCATTAGAAAGATATAAATATAAAATCAATCTGCTATCGGTTTACTCAAAGGTATTTGAGTTTCCGTAAAAACAAAGTAGATTGCTTTCAAATAATGGAACGATAGGTGTATTAATTTGAAAAGTGTCACATGTAGGTTAAAGTACTGTCGCTGTAGCATAGTTGGATAATGCACCTTCCCCGGTTTTGAAAGAGATCCATGTTCGAATCATCCCGGTAGCGCAACAACAATATTTTTCGATAAAATTGATTTTATATGTATATCTTTCTAATTAATACATTTAATCAGTATTTAAAATATAACAATTTGTATTTCAGAAATATAATCGCAAACATAAACGTAAAAATTAGTGAACTATTTTTTTCTTTATATTATAAATAATGCAAATATGAATAAACAAATTATTATCAGATAAAATCTTCATTATAACCAAATCAAAGAAGCTGCAAGTTGTGGTGTAAAAATATCAATTTTTCACCATTTTCAGGGAGTAGTCTCCTCATACACATTTCCAGCTTCTGAGAATAGCTATTCTGAATACACACTGCTAGCAGGTGCCAAAAAGTATTTTGCAGATAATTTTGATAAAAGATCATTGGAAATTGACTCTCGTTCGTGGCCCACCATGAATAAGGGCTCCACTGGCGTGGAATACATTTTATTTTTAAATATATCTCGAGCTGAGTAGCACTTAGGTGCTTTTAAATCGACGTATCATCATTTTCAGAACGCTTTTCTGCTACTACGCCGTAATAACTCTCCCAAAATGATGCGTGAATGTTTTGGTTCATTTCTTCTTCTTCTTTAGTTCTCGTTTTCTTCACAGAAGTTGATTTTATACTTTCATCTCTGCTACTTTCATAGGATGATATAACAAAACATGTTGTCTAGCTTTTTCAACTTGCGCCAAATTAGCCGAATAATATTCAGCCGAATAATATTCAGCCGAATATTCGGCTATTCGGCATCGTAACCAGCCGAATATTGGGTATTCGGCAAAGTGCTGAATATACTATTCGTTACAGGTCTAATAATTTATCACGTCATCATAGGAATGACCGAATGAACCGACACTGATGTATGGAAGTGAGGCCCGCAGCTGGCAGAAGAGGAACGAAAGTAGACTGAATGCAGTGGAAATGTGATCATTTATGCATATATGTTTCAAATCTATTTATGACAGTAAATAATGAAGAAATGAGGAAAGAATGTAAAGCTGATCTTAATATAGTGAATAAGCTTGAGAAAGGATCACTTGGGTGGTTTGGTTATATGGAACGAATGAATGAGGAGCGAATGGTAAGAAAGATATATGATGCAAGTGTTGATGGCACCAGAAATAGAGGATGACTTGGACCAAGTAACCAGATGCTAGAAGATGGTCCTGTTAGAAGCCTCAATAATCTACAAGATTGCATGAGAATATGGTATAAAAGTGGATGAGGCGATAATTGTGCGTCAGAACAGAGTAGTGTGGCGCTCTATCCTCTCTGCCTACCCCAGCGGGGAAACGGCGTGATGATAAGGAAGTTTATATATTTACTGTACAAATCCTTTTTAAAAAATCTTATCTCTTGATGATGACTAGACAAAAAAATACGCTAACATTTAAAAAATATCGCGGAGTATTGGAAAGTGTAACGTAATTCATCCATTTAGTATTCTCTAGAACAGATGTAATAAATACTAGTGATGAGCTCAAAATCACGACCGTGAGTGAATCACTGATATCTTTGAGTCACACTCACTATCAGTGATTGAATATCTGAGAATATCGTGATTCGTAATTCATTTTTTTATTTTGTTTATTAATTTATGATTCCGCACATGTGCGATGAAATGAAAATATTCATGAAGAAATTATGTTATAGTTTGTTATATGAGCCATGTGGTAGATTCTGTCAAAACGTTATACGCATTTGACCCGAAAAATAAACTCATTTTTAAATTTTTTCATTATCTTTGTGACGATATAAATACGCTCAAAATTATGTTTTTTTAAATTTATTTCGTGTATTGTGATATCGTGCGGCGCACGCGTATTAGTAAAACTGTGATCACAGTCACTGTTTTCATTCACTGATATTATCGAATATCAATCACAATCACACTCGTGAATCAAGAGTAGCATTTTTTCTCATTACTAATAAATACATCTCTATACACCGTGGCCGATTACTTAGATACATAGTAGCATCGTAAAATTTTAAGAATGTAATAAATCTCCTTCGTTATGATACTACAGCTGTAGAACTCAAAAAGAACTAACTTATAGACTCACTTGAAATGTTAAAATGTTCTCGAGAGCCGAGGATTTATCTCAGCCTTCTTATTATCTAACGCTACCGCCCCGATCGTTAAGGCGAGTAGGGCCTATCTCGGTACCTGAAATGTTTTTGTCATTACGCGGGTCAAGGATCTGAAGTTTTCACATTACGATAAGGTTCTTAACTCAGCGCACAAGACAAATTTACAATATCGATTTTATATGAATGTTCCTTTGAAAATAATATAGTATCATTTTTTAAAAACGTATATATATTCAGAATAATAATCATATAATAGAATATTTCTTAACGAAAAGGATAATATTTAGGAGAACACATTCTTATTGTGAAGTTGTAATTATTCAGAACGTAGGTCTGTGATAATATATATGATAGCAACAACAATATTTTTCGATAAAATTGATTATGTATGTATATCTTTGTAATTAATATATATTTAATTTGTATTTAGAAAAGAATGTCTTTTAACACTAACTAACATTAAGATCTTCAGGTTTTTAAATTCAACTGACGAAATTAAACTAAATTTCGCACTACACACTCGTTGGGTTAAGCAATTGCAAATAGTAACGGATCGGATAAATCTATAAAATGATAAAATCAATAAAAAAAACCTCACTAAAACATATTTGTACTCGAGACATAAAACTAACTGCACAGAAAATACTTATTGGCGAAAAGTTTGATACCTGTACTGGCCTCATTTTCTATAAAGTTATTAATTATTTCCCTGTGTTTTACACCAATAACAACATAAACAAAATTCTTCTCAATTCAAAAACTAAAATTCTAACGTTAGAAAAAGCGGGATTATGTATGAAATAACTTGTGGAGATTGAAATACAAAATACTGCGAGAAACCTAAATACGGGAATAAAGAAACATCGCCGATGCTCAAAAATTAACAACTTCTCAGATTTCTAATCATACAATTGAAACAAACCATTCTTTTGATTGTCACAAACCAAAACTTCTCCACTCGGTTCCTTGAAAAAAAAATTAAAATGAGCAATGTAGAAACTGTCGAAATACAAAATAATTTAAATTCGGAGAAAACACTAATTAACGACATCACATTCCCTAACACTTCACCTTTACTGTCCATATTCCATTAACGACCGAAACCTCCTCCCACCTCTCTACCTGAATAGGTTAGCAAACTGTATTTAGTTTAATTATTACCCGATGACGAGTGAAACACGAAAGTGTAGTACAAAGCTTAGTTTAGTCAAAATTAAAATAACTATTATGATTTATTATTTTATGGATCAATTTAAAAAATGTATATTGATTGAATGTCGAAACCATTTGTTCCCCATCTCTTTAGTCGTTTGTCAGGGCATCCGTAGATTATTTCCATAAATAATCTCGGATGGCTGGGGCGTGCCACCTCGAGACTTGAGACACCCGAGTGGAACGTGGTGTGGCGTCCCTGGCTATCCTTACGGGGGAGCCTACATAATTACACACCTAATGCTTTCTTTATCGCCTTCTAGGATGGGGTTTCTGGTATTTTTAGAGACGCGCGACAGGTGTCCGCACCGACATTACTTCGATGACGAGATTTCTTTACGGAGTAGCATTATTTCACAAGTGTTAAATGGATTTTTTTAAATAATAAGTAATATGAAATATAAAATTATAGGATTATAAAAATAAGAAGCGTACCCGGCCACGAAAAATATTCTTACAATTCATCTTGAACCTTGTACATATTATGTTTACTTGGTTACTAGGCGAGTGGCTCACCGCCGACCAAATATGCAAGTCACAATTTTATTCCATGTACATATATTGTTTTCTTTATAAATAGAATGCTGTTTGCGCTATACAGAAACAACATCTCGATCTCAGCATTCTGGGATTTGTGCAATATGATTTCATTTTGTACTAGCCTTTGCGACTTTTTTTAGTGTAATACGATTTGTTTTTCCCAGGTTCAGTTCCAAAAATCTTTGGACGTGGATCTCAGGTCTTTCGGAGTACCGGGTCCGCTGGACCCCTTGCTCCTTGCCTGTGAAATTTTATTATTAGAGATTTAGTATTATTCTGCTAACATGGGGCATGAAACAATGGAGAACGTTTAATACGCGACGGGACGGCTATGTGCTATGTGATATTTTGATGCCGCGTTGATCGTGGGGTTTCGGTGCTTTGGGAGGTCAGCATAAAAACGCTTGGAGATATGTTTTATGAACTCTTTTACTGGGAGAATGCTCGAATCGTGATGGAGTTGTGTGACGCCTATCCATTTAGGGGCACCCAGCGCTGTCCGGATGACCTTGTTCTGGAAGTTTCTTTATGTGTGTTTTTACCGCGTGGTCCCAGATGGGGCTGCGTATAGGAGTATAGGCCTTAAGATGGGCTTGTTGTCGGTGGCAAGTTTGCTATGCACATGTTGCAGCGCTTGTTTTATTTTGGATGTGTTTGCTCCCCGTGAGTGTGACATCCAGCGTAACACCAAGGTATTTGATGTCGCTGGTCATATTTATATCTCCACATTTCAAACTTTAGGATAAGCATTGACGCTCGCATTCAATTACCTTTCATTCGATCCCCATTTACTTGGGGTTATCTTTTCCATTACATAATATCATTTTCGATATTAGACCATCTTACTGTCTGCGTTCGGTCTCGCTTCTTCTGCGGGTGCGGATTTATCGTGTAAGGGTATCTCTCACCGGACATTTCGTGGGCCTCGTGTCTCGAATTACGAATTACGAACGGCAACACAGATATCTTTTAGATTAAACTATCAATAATAATAGACCTGGAACCTAAAGTTCCCGAGCCGACTGCCGGTATTTTTGGAGCTAACAAACAGGCCTTATTTTTTCAATACGTTCCTTTTTTCTTTTCACTTTCTCTGTTCTGATTGTGGAGATCATGAGCACGGTATACTGCCGTGTCATCCAGGTCTGGTGTCTCTCTCGCCTTTCTTTCATACCTTTCTCGACTATGATGCCATCTTAAAGCTCTCCCTTACATATTAGATTGATCTCACTTTCTAATTCCACGGCGGGTTCAAAGCCATCACAGTCCTAGCGGTCGTCGTGTAATTCGAGCGCGAGTCCGACGTCTAGCCGGCAAACCCAGACTGCACCGCCGTCTGTATTCAGCACCCAACAATGTAGCCTTATTTTTTGCAACGCTTCCATTGTATCGCCGAGTTTGCTATCGTCCGAGAGATAAATAGCTCAAAACATTCCATTGCAAATGTTCGAGCCCGATGATTCATTATTTCCGAAAAATCAGTCAGATTTTGATAGTTCAATTACTGCAACTAATTTATTAAAATTATGTATTATTTGATTTTCACAATATTGTTAGTGTATGATGCGGTGGCTGGGAGACACGTGCACCAGCTGTTTGCTGCCAGGCTCAAGCGTTGAAGATCTATGTAGGTTCCTGCGGTAGTATGAAGAATTAATAAATTAGCAGGTCTGTTTTTAGCACAGTCGACAGAATTGCGACATGCTTTGGTTATGTGGAACGTATCAGCGAGGAGAGGATTGTAAAAATAATGTATATATAATAATGTAATATAGAGAGCATCCGCGAAACGCTCGACAAGATCAGAAACTATATATTGGAGAACGGCTCTATTAAAAGCTTCAAAAACCGAAGAGCGTGCGTGAGATGTGCGAATGTGAACTAGGCAAGGCTATCTTCTCTGCCTACTCTTTCAGATGGTCCACTAAAGTCTCTCGCAGAACCCAGCAACGAGCAATCATCGTCGGCGCTAGACTTTTTGATGTTTTCCGCCCTAGTAGGTAACTTAAATGAAGATGATGTTTTCAATTTTTGTATAACAATCCCCATAAATTGCCATACACGTTAGTGGCAGCATTTAGTTAGACCGACAATTTGAAATTTGCTCATTATTTTTATTACACACTATTATCGTTTTGTAGCATGCAATTATGTTATTCAATTTTTATATATTTTTCGTAAGTAGTAAATTCGTAGTACACTTGTCCTTTGGATCAAGTGTTGATATGGTTGAGTGCACCGTGCACGCGAGTATATCATATATACTCCCGGCGCAGCCCCAGCGTGAGCGCAGCTGACGAACACCAGCCGGTTGGCACGGTGCTCCAGCAACCCAGTTTCACAAACCAATCAACCTACATTTTAGAGATGAACCATATTTTCGTAACGTGACATACGTGCAGTGATTCATACGACACCCATTATAAAACCGCTAAATAAAACATTTTATGTCGGACAAAGCGGAAGAAGAATAGTAAAAAGATTAGAAGAACATAAAAGGGCAATAAAAAACTTCAGTCTAAATTCCGAAATGGCTGAACATGCAAGAATTGAGGACCATTCATTTGACAATAATAATTTAGATCTTCTACATAGTTGCGTCAAAAGACGAAAGTTAGACATTTTAGAGAATTTAGAAATTTTTAATAATAAGAAAATAATTAACATCCAAATATCGCACATTATATCCATTTTAACTCCACCCTCACCTCCATTAACTCCAGACACACCCTTAATTACTGTCTGAAGATGTTTTTAACTTTAGTTGAATTGTATTATTGATAATGGGAAGATGTTCCCGAAAACGTTCTAATGTTTATTATAATAAATATAACAGTGTTTCAACTCAATTTACAAAATTAAACTAAAGCCTTTTTGCAATGTCTTTCGAAACATTCTTTAACTATTCTACTATCACACTCGGAAATCCTCGTATTTAGTAGATTTTCATTCATACAGTGCATCATGTATGAATTGATCCTTTTGTGAAAAGGTATCAACCATTGCCAAATCATCAACAAAAAATATGTTTTGTTTAGATTAAATATAATTTGGGATATTTATTTAAGGGCAAATTAATATTGTCTGTGGACAGTCGAATTTATGCTGATGTTATTATTTTAGTTAACCTGCTGTATCTTGGGTGGTTGGTTTTTTTTTCTCTCTATGAAACGTAAGCCTCTCAGTTATTTTCAACATTATCGGATATAATTCAGGCTTTTAGAGGCGATAATAATTAGGCTTTTTATGACTTTTATCTTCTGTTATACCCTTCTTTGCTATTTGCTTTTTTTACTTTCATTATTCTCGTTGCTATTACCCTAGTGGCACTTACGTTTTAGGTAGATTTACAATCCTTATACACACTAGTCCACAATATTTTATGTGTGGATATTTGACTAAATTATGAGTCGAAAATGTTCAAGGAATATGTGCCTAATCTCAACCATGTCAGAGATATAAGCATTTAAATAAAACATAATTATGCGATTATTTCGATTAATTGAAACATTTTATTAATTCCAAACTATATATTGAATACAAAACATTAAAGGTTATCAAATTTCTAGCGGTCAGACTATTTTTTGTTAGATATAGATTAATAATGTGTAAATTTCACAAATATTTATTGTGAAGTAAAAGTTTAACATGATTTTGTAAAAATTTCAAACAATATTTTTTTCTGTAACGGTGCACAATTTGCACATATTCCTTGAACATTTTCGACTCGTAATTTATTTAGTCAGGTATCCACTTACACTTTTATACTAAAAATCGGTAATTAATAAGAAATAATAACTGACAAAATTGCAATAAATATTGAAAATATTTATCGCAAAAATATTATGCGGTTAGTCATTTTTAATAAAATTATAGAATAATCCAACCTTTAAGTTTAGTTTTTCACCACCCTGATTAATGAAGGCAAATAATTTTTCCGAAATTGATATCGAAAGTTATAAAATAAATGGAAAATATGGACGGTAAAAAGTAATGATACTACAAGAGTGGAAATGACTTATTAGATTTGATGACAACCGAATGAAGTCTATGAATACAATTAGCATGCATTAATCGTTGTATGTCAGAAAGTTCTAGACAGACTCGAGATTATATATATCTAATCTAATCGGCAATAACTTGTTGGTATATTTATACGCTTTATAAAACAAATCACGGGAGCTTGCAAAAGCGATACTAGACATAGCGCAGATTGCCCTCTTTATTGTTTTATCATTTCTAAGGACACACCGATTGTGGCCGCCGTGTGTCGTGGCTTCGGCTACCTAACAATTTTACAATATAAAATACACAGTTAAAAATAATAAAAAAAGTATTTGAGTTGGTACGTAACACCCGCGCAACGCCTGGTATCATATCACACGATGAACGCCGTGAGAATAGTTATCCACCATTTTGTGATGTGGATAACTATTCTCACCAAAACGATAACATCCCGGTTCCTCTGGCGGTGCTCGAGCGGATGTTATTATCATTCTTTTAGTTTGTTTTCATCCGACTTTTAATGTGTTCGTATAATCCGAGCTCGCTCTCTTCGCTCGCCGTCCTTCGCTCACGTGTTCGTCGAAACAGAATGGTCTCTGGTGGTCCGCTTTCGAAGCTCCGCCGCGCAGTTTTTCACTTTCCCGCCTTAGCTTCTGATACTGAAATTGTAAAGTCATCCGCGCGGCCGTGTCGCGTGATCTGTCCGTTTTTTGATTTTAGTTTTGCTGTCCGAGCACCGAGCTGAGACGGGAGACGATTTGGTGAGTCGCTCGCGAAATTTCCGTTCATGTTTTGCACTCGGCCTATTGCGAGACAAATAGTGGGAAGTTTTTAACATACACACGCAAACGTAGGGAACAGGGACGCACACTCACACACGCATTGGTTCCCGGACGTTTCCCACGTTTGCACAGCGGATGATTTACTAACATTTAGTCGGTTGTGGTGGAATTACGCAAGCGGCCTGGCAAGGTCGGCGGAGCAAATGGCTGAAGTAATTTGAACCTCACATCCGGTTTTTGGCAATTCAGGTTCTCGGTGTCGAATTTTATTTGAGACTCTGGACATAATATGTCATTTTTTGTAGGGCTTTTAGGGCTGACAACGAGAAGGAAGAAGTTTACAAAGAAAGCACACAAAAATTATTAAGATTTTTTCTTTGGCACTGACATGATGATGCATGTATCGTCATCAGTGGCTTAACATGTATGCGTTGTGCTGTTTAAATATCAATAGGAGTCTGATCAATTTTTATTCTCCGTAAAATGTTAACTAAACAAACAAAACAAAATTGCTGACCACCACAGAGTCTCGAAAACTAATGTAAAGAAAAATATGTAATCGATCGTTTTATAAATGTCATGTATAGCTCACGCGTATTTTGTCTAAAGATTAGAAGCATCATCTTATATCCGTCCATTCTGAGCAAATCTGCTTCCAAAATTTAAAAAATGTATCATTCAGATATCTCGGATTTTGGAATTACTTGCGGACTTTTAAGGCCCGTGTCCGCGGAAGAAGACGCGATGTAATCATCTCAGAGATTTAGTTGAGATACATCTCAGTACCATACACACGCGATCAGAAGATAGACTCGGATTGAGACTGGTAAAAGAAACAAAAACTCAAACCATTGTACACGACGTTCGATTTGACAAGTGTAAGTAAGTGAAAAGTTAGATATAAGTCATTAAACATGACAACACTGAGATATGGCGTGTACACGAGAACTGACCTGAGAGTTGTCGCCAAACAATCCCACGGGAGCAAAATCCGTATCTCCGATACTGTGTCGAGTTGAAAATCTCTTAAAAATCCCATTCATTGACAAGGGACATTATATTTCTTTCGTTCTTACCTAGATCTTTATTCGGAAGGTAGCTTTATCCGTATCTTCTGTGTCCATCATTTGTGTCTTCATGTTATGTAGGTATTGTATATGGCACCTCTTTACTAGTATAATCATATAATATACTCGTTAATTCTTTACAATCTATAGGTACTTATTTATTAAGGTATCCTTATTTATGAAGTCTCGTAACGAACAAAATGGATGATGTTATTTTCAGTTGATTATATTACTGATTGTTTGCCATTAATGCTTCTTACGGCTGTGGACTAATTTCATGGACACATTTTCAATGCCTCGCTTGTCAACAATGGAATTACATTTTCCACGCCGTAGCACTCTGTGACATCAAGCTTAATTCAAATTTGATTCGAAACAATTGGGCTAACGCCACGTAAATAATTGGTAGGAATTTGACTTTTTGCGGTTTTGTCGCTAGGTAATTGAACACAAGATGTGGTCGAGATTGGCCAGGATTTTAACATTGGATCACAGACCAGTAAATGAATAGACATGAAATAAGGTGTACATATAGGAGATGGGATTTGGAACATTAATTGCGGGACGAGGGGCATTCCACAAACATTATTTGTGGAAACACAAATCCCATAGTTTATGACGCATTTATTTATTTATTAGACTTTATTGACAGACATGTTTTTGTTGTAACAGAGGTGAATATATTATAATATAACATGATAAACATAAGATACAATTATATTGCTATTAAGTATAATTCATTTTGTGGGATGGAGTAGACTCCACCTCTCATAAATACAGCATTGTCCTGGCTACTTTTCTAGACTGCAACAGTAAAAGTATTTACTCTTTGAAAATTAAATCTTTGTGTAAACAAGACGTATTTTTTACATTACATTATTTTGTCAGCGTTTAAAATTTCGTTCCAATCGAGTCATTTCTTTAAAAAAAGTCGCTGAGCTATTTGTAAGTGGTACCAAAGTGATCACCTGGGTAATACCAAAATGCTAATATTAAAACAAGGATTTTGCGTTAGTTCATGTCTATATATTTGGTGGTCTGTACATTAGATATATTTTTTCCGAGGTTTATGTAAACAAAATTTTTCAAAGAAATAGCGCGATTGAATATTTCGTAACATTTATTGGTTTTCTTTTATTTTCATCTTTACTTCAAAAATATATTTCCCGTTACCTTATTTTTTAACTTACCTTATTAATACGTTATTTTTCTATGTACATATATACATTATTATAATTACCTATTCAAAATTAGAAGAAAAAAAACTATTTTATACGTGATATGATACATCTGTCTCTACCGCGTTTTTTTAATAGCGTCGATAGCACAAATTATAGATAAAAGCGTGCCATATCATTAAGATTTAAGATTGCCGTACCTACTTATATAATATATTTCTGTGTGAACACCCTACAATTCATTACATAATTCCAACACATCGCGTAGGATGGATTGATAGCAATATTCCATGGAGGTAGAACAAGTTGCATTAAAAATTGCATTAAATCATAACAACATTACTTGAATTCAAATTATAGTAAACACTTTACTATTATTTTCACTCTGACTTGAAATACTGACCCGATGAAGAGATTATAATTAGAACGTCCTAATTTAACGCTTCATTTTGAGTTCTGCTTGAGCTACTGAAAGAGTAAATGCTCTGTCTAAGTTGGAAGTAAAATTCAGTACAAATAATGACATAATTAATAATTACTTGATAAGAATGATAAATTTGAACGTTGGTTGAAGTTGTGCTTCTCTGGGTCCCCCCCTACTACGATGCAAAAAATATTTAATTTTGAAAGTAGTTGAATTTTGATGTTTTTTGTCCTCATTATCTACTACAGTACATTGTACATACAGTACTGTTCTTTTAATCAATAATTATACAAAATACATTGTTTAAACCACTATTTATTAATTATTCTATATGTTTCGATACCCATGGTATCTTCTTCAGGAAACAATGTATGCTTTAATTAAAAATACAAGCATAGATAAAAACAAAACTATAAAATGGTGAATAAATAAGAACTAATATGAAAACAAATTTAAAAGATGACTATTTGCAAAGAGGATTTGGTTATTTAATTAATTAGTTTAAACAAAGTATTTTGTATAAATATTAATATAAAATGAGGCCACAAAGTAGTTTTGCAAATATTGAAGAAGTTCTTTTAATCGTTTTATATATTTTTTTAACTTCTTTACAAGAATGTTGACATTTTATAATTTGTTTGTACAGTCCCATCGATCTGAAATAATTTCAACTCCAAACGATCACATTATAATTATTTTTGTCGTGATAGTAATATTATATAATTACGGTGGGATGTTCGGAATTTGGATGGATAATTCTGAATTGATTGATTTAATTCTCTCTACGTATTGTGCTTATTGGACCGTCGGCCCGAGCTCATCTAGTTTGCATAAAAGGTTTTTTTTTTTTTTTAAATAATTCATTAATATTGTCAGTTCAATTTTAGTACGGTACAATTTTTTAAATCAATAACTGAAATTATGGTTACGTGATGTACATTCGTTATGTCAAGCGTGGAACTCAAAATTATTTAATTGACATATAAAAATACACTACATCTTTTCTATTTTTTAGAATATCTATTATCTTTAAACAATTTCAAATCCACATTTAAAAAATATATATTATCCTTTTAAAATCAGCAATATTATCTTTGTGGTTAAGATTCATATTTTTATTTATTATCTTTGTTTTATTAACCACTAAAATGAGTTTAAATACATCTACCGGTTTCGAAAAATACCATTTTCTTCTTCAGGATGTCATAACTAACTAAAACATATATTGTTTCTTTGACGGAATCTATTATAAAAAAAAAAATGTATTTAAACTCATTTTAGTGGTTAATAAAACAAAGATAATAAATAAAAATATATATATTATCATTTGGGACCGATGCATGTCGCCGATCGCAAGTGGTGGATGATAGAATGTAAAAGGATGGGTGTATAGGAAATAGGGAATGGATGACGTAGGAGGGATAGCGGACCAGGATGGACGCACGAAACAGCGGACAGGACAGCTCGACACACCTGGTTGATGACGCCGTCCCGATGATCTTCCGGAAATATTCATCCAATGTATGAACAGACTCGAACCGGCGATTCTGATGAATCCACTGAATTCACATACAAATACGCTGTTGCGTACGTCCTCACTCTGAACCTCGGCGTATTTCCACACAACGAAACACCAAACCGAGTTGAGAACAAACATGTGCTACTTAAGAAGTGATCCGATCCACACGACTGATCACAGCGAGGACGAATCTTGATGAATTACAATTTCAAAATTTCTAGTCGAGCCAATGGAACAATGTGTACTGATTGGAAATGGGTTAAGGGGTAGGAACAAACTAAAACTAGTGACAATATACTATATTCGTTCACCTATATAAAAAAAACATTTGCGAATACGGAACATCATTGTAAAAAAATGAAATACCTAAAAATGCAATCAAGTATTATTTTGATATTTCACAATATTTTATTGAGTACCTATCTATGTATAAAAAAAGGCGATGAATCCGTCTGTTTTATAAATAATTATTCATTATTATTTGTATGATTTCTCATAAATAAATGGAAACAATCACACACATTTGGTGGATCTATTTGAAGATGAAAGTATAAATAAGTTTGTTCTCATCTTGTAACCGAACTCCGCACTATGATTGCATACCTACTTAATAATATAATACATGGTGTTATGTTGCAACTAAAGCGTAATGAAATAAACATTTTCAGATTTTGCATGTTTCTTTTTGTGTGATGTCTGACAACAATCCTTGTGCTTTATAAACATGGACCTAATTTTTATCAAAACTTAACTATAATTAATTGTTTGTATATAAAAATGTATTCTGTATAAAATCTAAGCTAGTGTGTGTTACCTTGTATTGTAGTATATAGAAAATATTTAATAGTGCATCATAAGCTGATGCTGTCATCTATGAGTATTTCTCGTTTTCTTTAATAATATTCCTCTTCAACGTGTCCCATTTTGGCTCTCGTCCAGCACTCCTGAATTACTCATTATCCTATCAGATTTATTATTTATAATACAACTCGCTCAAAAATAAATCTTTTTGCCCTTTAATTAAGCCGCGTTGAATATATCTGCGAAGATTGTGTTGTAGTAAATGGCGACAATAGAAAACAATTACAGAAAGTGGAAACAGACGGTTTATCGTCATTGTATATTTTCAACAATGCAGATAATATGTTGTTGATGAGAGAATTACTGAGGGCACTTGCAACAAAGTTAATTATTATTATATTAACTATTCTAAAACTATCCAGTCGTGAATCCTTACTAATTGTATACAGCATCGTAATATAACAGATGTGGGTGCCGCGCTAAAATTATCCTAAAGCGACAAGAGTGTACATTAAATTATGTAGGTTCGGATATAGAACACGAAAATATGTATGTCTAAGTAGGAGACTAATAATTCAAAGATCTATTCCCTGCATCCCCTGATTCTTCAAAACAACAATATTAAATATCTCTAGAATGAGAATTGGGCATTGCCAGGTGCCTCACATTTATTCAGATTGAACTTAATAGATTCCCCAATGTGTGAGTGTGGTGCCGAGGAGGAAACCCTTGACCATATCTTTTTTGCCTGTCCATTGCGGATCACAGGTTTTTTTACAGTAATCTCGTCAGTGGTAATTTTCAACTCCCGGTTAACTTGTGTCATCTTCTTACCCTTAACTCGCCACATTTAATCTATATAATAGCAAATTTTTTGAACGATAATGGTATTGACTTGTCATGTAATATTTCCTATTCTACTATAAAATAGTGTTTTAATTTGATTAATGGCACGAATCACTCTTGAAGAGTGGATTGCCTATTTAAAAGAAGAAGAAGTAGGAGATTTGTACTTTTCTACTTCAGCCTACCTCTATGCAGAGTTTTATAGTATGTTATAATGTATATACATATGTATCTTCTATTTTAATTGTAGCAATAAATTGAGACTCGTTTTCACAGTACAGAATGACGTCAATGGCAGTCGTGAAGCTCGTGCCGCTGTATCCACATTGAAAATAATGAATCTCACCTCACTGGGACCCTTCCAGCTCTCAGGATTGATCTATTTCGGGTTAGGTCGGCTAAAAGAAATCTCCATGGCAGCGTCTGCGCCTCGAGACATTGAGTTAGCCGAAAGAAGAGAAGAAGAGTTGGTGCTCTGCCAAGGTTTACGTTATTGTGATCCTGGAAGTTCACGAGCAGTCCATCCATAACGCGCGATGACACGTTGTTGTCCAACTGCTCGATCAGGCGGATATACAGAGAGAAACAAATCATTCTGTTCGAGAATCACTTTACCCCCTATCGACCGACTTTTCAAACTTTTTGTATTATAAATATGAATTAAATATATTAATTAGAAAGATATACATATAATATAAATTTTATCGAAAAATATTGTTGTTGCGCCACCGGGATTCGAACCTGGATCTCTTTCCTGACCGGGGAAGGTGCTTTATCCAACTAAACTACAGCGACATTATTTTTAGCGACAATTTTCGACCCTATATGTTACCTTTTTGATATTAATACATTTAATCGTTCCATCATTTGACAGAGCCATCTACCTTATTTTTACAGAATCTCAAATACCTTTGAGTAAACTGATAGCAGACGCCAGAATTATCAATTCATTTTTATTAAATTTTGGACACATTGATACAACTTTATTATTTAGGAGAACACATTCTTATTGTGAAGTTGTAATTATTCAGATTAAATTGATTTTATATCTATATGTTCAAAATTGATTTTATATGTATGTCTTTATAATTAATATATTTAATTCATATTTAAAATATCACAGACCTATGTTCTGAATAATTACAACTTCACAATAAGAATGTGTTCTCCTAAATTTTTGTATTATGTTTCGAATTTCTGATCTCAAATTAGTGTTTGTTCATTCCTATATTTAAATCTATGATGATTTTAGACTTTGATGTAGTTTTGAGTAGCTTGCTGGTGTAGTGGTTAAGACTGATCTAACGGTCGGGGGTTCGCGCCTCGTTCCGGGACACCAGCAAGTTAGTCCTATTTTAATAGTAAGAATATTGATGTGATATGTATTCCATGTACGCATCTCCATTTAAAGAAAAACCGGTATTTGCGAAGTTTGCAGGTTTCAAGTTGACTGCTCCAAGTAATTTGGATTCCACCGCTGTCGGGTACGTTTCCCCCCAATCGACTTCTCCAGCCTTTTTCTTTACAAAATTTGGCATTTTTGGTTTTTATATTTAATTCTTGCAGTATGCATCAAGGCGGCCTTTGTACTCCGTGCTGTCTGGAGGACTCGAAGCTTTTTTAGTTAACATCAACATTGCTTTTGAAATCTCCAGTAGAAATGTTTAAATAACTGGCATTATTTTATTGATTATAATTATGAGAGGTCGTTCCAGAGCGACACGACGAGACGCGTTCTGGAGTACGGTGCCTCTCCAGACAGGTGCACTGACCCTTGACGGCATTGCGCCCGGCGCGTCTCGTGCGTTTCGCCGTGCAAACGTAAAGATTTAACTAAGCTGCATAATTTTCGTCACAAGCCAAATTTATTCGTATTATAAAATTATTGGCATCCGCATAACGCGGAAAATCTCGCGCCAGCTCCGCGATGCGTCACGACATACACACTAGACGGAAAACTCTCCCGAGAATAGATTCTGCGCGAGTCTTACCTGCCGCATTTCTAAATTAAATATGGCGTTCTGCTTGACTTTTTTCCTCATCTTAGAGAATTATATTGTTAATTTGTCAATGGTAAATTATACTTTCCGAACGATCACAGCTGCCAAGTAATATGCGTGTCTCTGTTTTGCCTTCAGTGGTCAGTCCCAGTCGCCTTCTTGGGCTGCATTAAGCTTTGTACAATTTATCGCATTTTTTTTACCGAATTAGATAATATTGGGTATATAGGGTTAATTATTAGGTCCTTAAAAAGGGGATGCCTTGTTTTTCCCTGCTTCGCAATATTCTTAACTACTTCGTTAATTTTGTTTCCTCAATAATTACAAAATGTAGTAGGTACTACAATATTTTACTTCCGCTATTGAATTGCTTGGCTCTTAATATTATATTGTATATATAGTACATAAAGTGTATTGTATACTAAGCCTTGTATAAAAGCCAATTGGCTAACTGGAAGGTGTCACAAGGGTTTTTTATCAGTAATTTTTTACCCTTCCAATTCATGTATTAATATAAAACACATATGATGTTTATAATAATAAGGTAGTTAGTAAAAGTGTCAAAGTGATTAGCGCTGATGCACTTGTAGTTTGTAGATTAGGCGGTCTAGCCGCATGTAGAGTACTCAGAGTATCGTAGACTCTAAGGAATTGGAAAAAAAAAATTGGAAGGTGTCACGTTTGTCATTTGTACGATTTGTAATGAATCCAATGTACTGTTTAATAAATAAATATATGTATTTTTAATATTCATTGCAAACTTTAGATAGTGGTTATTCATTGTAATATTAATTATTTATAACCTTGTTTTTAGTTTAAATTTCCACATCTTTTATCATCGTAACAATTGAAGTTAGGTATTGGTTTTTTAAATAATTATTATATTTTTATAAAAAAAATTAATTGATTTTTAAAATATTAAAACAATTTGACATATGGTGTTAGTTAATTTACTAGATATCCTGATGAAGGAAATGCTATTTTCCGAAACCGGTTGGTGTATTAAATTTAACTCATTAAAATGATCAAAAACAAAGTCATATATAATTTATATTAAAAATATATGTGTACAAAATATCTTCGTTTTTTTATAATTAAATCTCAGCTGCAGAAATACAACCAACGCGAATTTATGTCAATAGAATGAACATGTGAGTATTATTTATTTTGATGTTTTTTGAAAATTTTCATTTGGTTTATTCGATGTGTTACGTACAAAACATGCCGGGAGAATCTCAGGGAGGAAGGAAACTTGCACTCACCACAATCCGGATTCTGCAAACATCTCAAAAATGTGGACTGTATATTTTACTCACTATTTCGTCAAAGGTTTCTTCGACACAGTATAGACGCGAAGTCTCGAATTAGTATGATATTGTAATCTGAACCGTACAACTATACTGGCTCAAGGTCGGTAATCGACTGATCGGCGACGAGGCCGGGTAGGGAAGGGAAGGGGGAGAAAACATTACATTATTTTCATTCAATAATTAATATTTATACTTCAAATAAATATATGTCCCAAATATGATGGGACCGACTGACTTTCTATAACATGGTTTTCTCTGACACACTTCCGCATTTGTACTTTTAAAGTTTACGCTACGCTCGAAAGCGTCGAT
This sequence comes from Eubasilissa splendida, assembly GCA_031772225.1. Taxonomy (NCBI): domain Eukaryota; kingdom Metazoa; phylum Arthropoda; class Insecta; order Trichoptera; family Phryganeidae; genus Eubasilissa; species Eubasilissa splendida. The sequence goes on along the minus strand of CM062854.1, from coordinate 1,825,187 downwards.
GAGATGTCGATATGAGATTGGGAATCGTCCGGATTTGCGAGGATTTTCATTCACGGAAGTTGCTTCGGCGCGTCCTTTTAATCGCTCGCGATTTAGATAGTAGATGAAAGGGATCAGATACGGATGCGGCTCCGTCCGGTGAAGGTAATGAAGGGATCGTCCGCCCCGGTTCGCGTCGCGAACTCCTCATTAGGCGGGTCAGGGAACCGACCGAGCGGTTCGCCGTCGGGAATGTGGCCGTCTAAATATAAGTCGCGGCCGCGTAACATCCACCCATTGAAAGTTTGCAATGCCGAGATCGCTCGCCGGGCAGAAATATCCCCAGCCGCTCGGGTCGCCAGTCGTCGGAGGAGCCCCGATCGGTTTCGCGCGTAAATCTCCCTCCCGTTCGCTAAACCATCACCCGCAGTGAGTCACGGGCCGATCGACAATGTTGATCTGATCTTACGACCCGACCCATCTGCGACTAATTCTCAATACTATTGTCGCCGAGAGATTTAAATTAATCTACAATCGCGAATTATGTGAACTTTGTGCGATATTTTCTTGTTAATAGTGAATTTCACTTTTTGGTCGATTTTTAGAATTATTATAATTTAGTTAATTTAGCGTGTTCATTATATCTAATAAAAAAAGGTTTCATTTGATGTAAACAATGTGCGTTTCTGTGTCACCTCCGTGTGCGAGTATGATATAACATTATTTGTCGGTCGAGCGCGCATCGATGGGACTTTCTTGTGAACCGTTATTTAGAGAAAGTTATTAGGCCTATTTCGCTGGATGTGAATATATTGACGCTACTGTACTGTACAGTGGTGTAGTTACACAATCGCCAATATAATAGTTGGCACTAATTTCCGTGATGTTTTGTGATATTTTTAAACTTGTCCACACGAAGTCGTGGGATTCGAAGCGTCGTCCAATTAATTCTTTATCATTTGTTTTAAATTGAATGATTGTTTCGGCGTTTGGTGATTTGTAGCGCGGAGTCATGGTACTGACCGTGTCGTTCGAACATAGTTTTAATAAAAAATGGCACGACGTAAGTATTCCCCGAGTTTATTCTAGCTACATCGCACATTCATTCAATCCGCTCCTGTCAACTTATCAGTGTTCTTAGTAATTAACATTTGGTGTTCTCACATCTGTGTGGGGATCTGTGGAGATGAAATACCCAGGTTTCACGATGCCAGCTGAGCCGGCAGTACGTCTTTTGGTGGCTGTAAAGTCCAATACGAGACCCAGACTTGCGACTGCGCCGGAGATTCCCGGAGACTGCTGCTTCGCTCAGTGAATAAGTTATTAAGTGTATCATTCTTTATTGTGGTTTACATTGCCCGCCTTCAGCATCTGGCACCACACTCTTCTTCTTCCCACTGGTCTGCGTCATTCTGAAATATCTTCATGTCTCTTTTACGGATATCCTCAAAGAGTAAACGCTGATTGCCGTGAGACCTTTTGGCATCGCAAAACTCGCCATATATTCGGACAAATGGCCGTCTACCATGCAAAACATTTGTCTGAGCCATCGCAACCGCTCTCTTTTAACACGAACTTATGACAGGGTGAATATTATGTTTCAGGCCGCTGTTGTTTTTGAATAACTAAGAAATGAAACACAAATTTTTAATTTGGTTTTTATTTATCGATTATGTGGCTTATTACAATTATGTATGGAATATGACATCGGCCAAGTGGCCGCCCCTGGCAGCGGCACAAATGCGTGCTCTTTTAACCATATTTTTTATAACATTCTCGCACACTTGGCGTGTTATTTCAGCAATTTCATTTCGAATATTGTCCTGTGGCATCGGAATTGTTGGCTTATTGGCGTAAACCTTTCCTTTCAAGTACCCTCACAGAAAATAGTCGGGAGCCGTCAAATCGGGTGATCGAGGAGGCCAACACTTTTTGACATTATGCGGCCGGGAAAAATTTCATGCGTAGCTTGGGCTGTGTGCGAGGTGGAACCGCCTTGTTGAAACTGCATGTGTTGCAGGCCCGATCGATCAAATTCGGCCACCAGTAAGTTCTCCAACATGCGACAATAGCGATCCCCATTAATGGTTTCAGTATTGCCATTATTATTTAGATAAAATGTTTTAATGACTTCAATACGTTGTTGAGGCGTTAGATGCACCGAAATAAATTGTAATCAACTGCTCTTTACGACTACTAAATGCGAATTGACAAATGTCTACCAAACCAAGATGGCGGCCAAACAAAATCGGCCTGGAACATAATACTCACCCTGTATAATAATGGTGTGCACTGGGAGTGGAGCTAATAACTATTCTGCACGAATATTCGAATGTGGGCCAAATATGATAATTTTTCCAGGATTTTTGTGGCAAATGTATATTTGTTTTATTACTGTATAGACGATACTTCACTCAGCGACTTCACCGCTTCATTTAGCCTTCCGCAGAAACAAATACCATCAGTTCCAACTATAATTTAGTGTCACACTAGTATACGAAGATAAAATGAAAATTACTAATTAGTTCAATCATAATAATAGTTTAATGATTTACTCACTTATAATTTAGTCATATACTATTTTTACCTAATATATGATATAAAAATAAAATTAATATTACTAATAACTTATATTTAGTATGCGTTTCATTCAAAAGCATGCCTTCCTGCTCAACTTTGAAATGAGTACCTAATATTCAGGTTCAGTGTTAATACGTAATACAAAATATAATTAAAAATTGTAAATGCATCTGCCGGTTTCTTCTTCAGGATGTCATTAACTAATCAAAATCATATGTTATTGTTTCTTTAACAGAATCTATTTTTAAAAAACAATAATTATTTAAAAAATAACTTTAGTACCCAGCTTAAATTGTTACGTGATACAAAATTACTAGAATAATTTTTGGGAAAAAAAATTTCAATGGGACTTGTGGTTAAATAAAGATTAAGTTGAACCCATTATGTGTAACCGTTATTTGAATAGTAGAGAATGTTATAACTAAAATATTTAATTGATTATTAAACTGTGTCTGTGTTATTTTTCAGACCGTGAGTTCGGCGCCAGTGGCGCGGCGCGCCTCGGGTCCGGCCGGGGCGGACATGGAGGGCGGCGGCGGACCCTGGCCTCCCGCGGAGAAGAAGAAGTGGTCCATCGGCAAACTTTTTAGGAGGAAGAAGAAGGACAGCGAGAGCGAAGCCTCGTCCGCGTCCACGGACGAAAATTCGCAGAAAAACAACGCCAAGAGAAAGAAGACAAATCAGAAAAAAAGATCTTCCGTTTCCAGATCTAATTTCGATCACGCAGTCGTCAACGATAAGCGATCACAGAGTGTCACGAAGTTCCCGCAGAAGGAGTACTTCGACGAAGGCGTTCTGTCTGATCCGTCTGCTGGATTTGTCGGGTACGTCGGAAGAGGACTGCCCAGGTCGCCCGTAGACCGGTCTCTGCCCAGGAGCAAGGAGTCTCTAGACAAGCGCGGCGCCGGCTCCAGCTGCGGATCTCAAGACGGCTCCCTGAGGAAAGGCAGGAAAGGCCGCATCAAAGCGAGAATAGAAGCGATGAGAAATATTAAAAATGATTCCAGTAGCGATGAAGAATCCCAGAAGTCCACTTCATCATCCATGTTCAAGTTTAAAAGCGACGATTCCCTCGCAAATCATTCCAAGGACGGCTCAGTTAGCAAAAGGTCGAGGAGCGCTCGAAACGACAGATACATCAAAAGATTGTCTAGAGACGATGAAAGCCTCCTGAACAAGGAAGCGGATTTGATACAAAAAGGTTACAGCAGATCCGAAGTAGAATTGCTAGCGTTGAAACAGCGCATTCTGAGTACTCCTCAAATTAATGATAGAAAAGAAATGATTGATGAACCTGATTATTCTGAGCCGATTAAGATTGTCCAATCTGTGCCCTACGACACGAGAAGGAGCTACAGCGGCACGCAACTTGCCGGATATACTCATTTGGCAAACAGCCAAGTGAAAGATACGACGAATAGACGCCACATAGTCCCCTCAGCCTCCAACTCTTCTGTTTACAGTTACCCAGCTGGAATAATTAATTTTAATGCGCAGGTCAATGACGAGAATATAACGTATAGTGTTCCTTACAATGTCAATAAACAAATAAAAGACATTCCTTGCAATAAACAAAACTTTCGACGAAGCACTTCTGTTGAACATAATGGAAATTATTCACAATCTAATTTGGAGAATGAAAATGTAATGGTAGTAAAGCTTCCTCTCGGGAGCGTACCCAAAAAGGAATCAGCTCCACCTCCCCCGCCTCCCAGAGATCCGCAGAGGAAGGTCTCTACACCAATATCATACATGTATGACAGTACCAGACCTTTGTCTTATGCATTTGAATCTGGTTCACAAAGATACTCTAAACAACCTGCGAATAATGGAAAAGTTTCTGAAAATCAAAGTCATTACAATCCACAGAATGTATATGAGAACAGTTGTCCGATGATTAAAAACACCGGCCTTTCTTGGGGTAAAAGGCCCATATCGTCATCGGTAGATCATATTGCCGTGCAACAGAATTATCCTAATGCTTCTACCATCCATCAAAGCAAACAACCCAGGAGACCGTCTTCTGTCTCTGCAGAAGTGAATAGACCAGAAGTGTACAACCGTTACTTGAATAGACCTCAGATAAGTAATTTTAATGTTGTGAGGGAACCCCCGAGAAGACACACACAAGAAAATGCTAACCCCGAATTTCTCTATTTCGCAGACAAGACTCCACGGTCACGAAGACCGATACACATTGCGCCAAGTACAGATAATAAAGATAAATTAAATGCTTCAAATACTTTGGCGCAACCGAAAAATGCGTCAGATTTTTGGAGAAAGATGGATAGTCAAGAGGTTCAAAGGCGGAGGGTTTTTGGTCATAATAGAGCTCTCAGTGATCAGTCTATTGCTGGATTACACTCCCAATTAAATCTCCCTCTTAATGTGCGAAACGGTATTCAAAATTCTAATATTGCTACGAGGCCTACATTAGTCAATGGCAGCATGGGAATTAATAATAGGGTCCAAGATAGTAATATAAAAAATTACTCTTCCCATCCGAATAAAAATGGGGTACCTGATAAAGCAACTCGTGTAGGAAATAAAGAAAATGAATCGATTTGTTATTCGAACATTGATATTATACCAATGGATGATGTGCGACAAAAAAGACAATCTGGATATTCTATAGATGATCATTCTACTTCGAGAAGGAAGTCCACTAATCTTGAAGATGCCTTATCCGAGTTAGAAGCAATTTACAATAGTCTCGGGCTCGGAGATGAAGATCTTTTGGATAGGGCAGAACGTCAAGAAATGATAGTATCTAAAACGGCTGAAACCCTACCATATTCTTCTAATGAGAATTATTTCAAGTTCCCAAGTACTTGTGACAGTTCAAGTAATGATGTAAATAGAAGAGGTTCACTAAGCAATAAACAGGTTAGTCCTGATAAAGTCAATGATGATATGGCGTTCAGAAGAATGAATCCGCATGAAAGGCCAAAATCGAAAGATGCAAACAACCTAGTCACACAGGTGAGTTACATGTTGGCTTCTCCAGCTCTCGTCGATCCCCCAACATTAATAAAAAAAGATAATGAAGAAGAACCTGATGTCATTTTTGATGATGTCGTCTTTAGAAATATTCGTCAAGCTAATAATTACCTGAAAATAGAAGATCCTCAACCACCATTTGGAATACCTTTGGGGCCAATTTCACCAGCACCCAATAGTGATTACCTGCACGCAGTACCTGATGTGAAATTGAGATCGAGATTTATTCCACAGCAATCACCCGACATCGTTGCCGATGACTTAGCTTATAGAACCTTGAGAAAGGATTTTAAAAATCCATCTCCCGTCAATAAAGAAAATCCATGTTGCATTTACAATAATACTAGTGATAATACTAATTTGAGTCGACCATCAAAAATATTTGATAACCATGTCATTAAAAAGAATCGTGCAGTAAGATCTCTTTCGGCTAATATTTTTACACTAATTCAACGTGAAATTGAGGACGCACTTGATTTATGTAATAATCCTTCTATAGAGAAAGCCCAAAGCATTCCTGATCTACCTGAATCTGTTGTAGAATTTGGGAAAAGCGGCAAACTCTCTGATAATTTGACATCCTCACAACGGTTAAGCGAAATATCTTCCGAAATAAATCCAAAGAATGTGTGTGATATAAAATCAGATGATGAATCTAAAACTGACTTGAGATCCATTATTAGAAATGAAATGCTTAACAAGCCTCAGGAAGTTCAAGTGTCTTCCGATTGCAGTAAGAAATTGTCTCTGGAAAAAACCGATAGTATGATATTTCAGGATGAACTAGATACGATGGCAGAGGAGGCTGATGAAACTAGTGCCAAGCTAGTCATAGCGCTAGAAGAACTACAAAAAGATAAGCTATCCAGGCATTCATCTGAAAGTAAGTTATTCAACAACACGACACATCTGAATGCCGACAAAGAAATAGATGAATATTTAAAAGATTCTAGTTTGTCATTACAAAATAGTTTGTTAACCCAGCAGAATTATAACATCAGTCAACCATTAAAAATAAATGAGACGAAACTTAGTTTGAGCAGTAGTTTTTCACAATCCGTTCCAAATATCAAAATTAAAGGAACTATACCAGCGCATATTAAAGAAAAAATGGAAGAATTTTCAAGGCCTAAACTATTTGAAATATCTGATGAATCGAGTGACAAACATAATTGTTGTGAAAAGGCTAATATGTATATACCAAAGGAAGAAATACAAAAGGAAAACAAAGCGGCGGAGAGTACAGGTAAACACACGGAAGAAAGTCTGATTGCCATATCAAATCAATTGAAAATTGTTGGATCTAAATTGAAAAATAATTCTGAAAAACCTGATATGTTTGAACAAGAGGGTTTTAAACTAAAGTATTTAGCTAATAAATGTGAAAGTGACCTTAATGCAAATGGTTTGTTGCAAACATTGAATAATATCCAAACAACAACAAATGAAATGAAATCCAGTTTGGATAACCATTATAGTGGTAAATATGAAGTATCCAGTATTAATGGAAATTCTAGTAAGAAACCATTATGTACATCCCCTAAAATTGCATCATCAAAATCAAAATTAGAGAGTATTAACAATATGCAAAGTTTTGATGAGTTAAGGAAAGGAATAAGTGAATTGTTAGATGGAATTGGACATGTGAATGAAAAATTGAATTTACCAAAACCAATCACACAACCCGACAACCAACATCAAATAGCCCATAGTAAGGAATCATCTATTGATGAAGCGTTACCAGATAAAAATAATTACAAATCAAGAGATAGCAGAGGCTCACCGGAATACAATTCCTCTGAAGAACTTGCCATGATTTTTAATTTGGCCGACGAACCGAAACCATCGTGTGCCAGTAAAAAAGAAGTTGCGAAATCAGAAGTAAGCAAAGAAAGTCACTTGGAATTGAGTTCACCGAGGCTTGTAAAAACTGCCAACCAAAATTTGCGGAAACTTTCATTGGATGAGCCTGATAGTAATGTTATGGAGCCCCCAAAGGCTCAAGCGGAAACCTCAGCTGAAGTTTCAACAAGCAACGAAGTTCCATGGCGAAGAAACAGACGGCCGTCTGCATCGGATAATACAAACAAAGGTAAGGATCTAATTTGATAAGCATGGTATGACTTTATTCATTTGTGATTGTGACGCTTTATTTTATTATTTTAACATTACGGTTGTCAGGTGTTGGATTTTAGATAATTTTGAAGAGATTATTTTTACATGTCTCTGTGAACTCAATTGCAAATCACTTTCTTTGCTTGTTTCTAATTTTCCAACTTCCTTTTTACTGGTGCGTGATGGTCTCGGTTCATTAGCCAGAGTAACTTAACTCAATCTTAACTCAAGAGTCGAAGGCTTTCACTATCATAAACCAAGTTAGTTGTCCACAGTTAAGCAGACAATTAACTTTTTTTTTCATATTACCTCCAGTTAAAACACTTTCGTCTGTAAAACACATCTGACAACCAAAGTTTACGCAAGCTTTTTCTTTTATACTCAGCTTTTGTGTTTTAACAGGTACATGCGATGGCTTGAGTCCTTCCAAGCACCGTTCTTGGTACCGCGATCCCAACACCCTGATGCTAGCATGCTACTACTCATTGATTTGCACCCAACAGCTTGCTGGCTTGGATGTATTGACATCGCTGGGAATTTTGCTGGCCATTATTATTATTATTGCAATGTTAATGTTATAGTGTAGTCCCGCTATTATATGTGCCGAATGTTTTTATACTAAATCAAAACTGATACATTTTCAAAGGATTATGTTACACTATCAATCATCTTTATTATCTCGAGATAATTCAAGTACCTGGTGTTGTAAGGAGTAATGAGTCTTGCATAAAATAATGAAAACATGTATATATGCATATATCAAGGTATGCCCATATATAAAATAATTTGTATCTTCACAACACTGGTGTTGTTCATTGTTTACCTAACATAACCCCGAAGATCTGTTGGTTTTATTTTGCTTGTGATGTTTAATATAATATTATTTAACATAAGATCATGTTAGTTATTAAATATATTTTTTCAATTATAGTGCATGTTTACAAAACAATATATATCATTCCAAAATAGATTTATTGATTTTATGTAGATACATTCAAATATTTTGTATCAATCGGTGCCAAATATAGATAGTTAGATTTGTATTACATGTAAGATTTTATTTATATCTTTATTTTTTATAGTGTATATACATATCTGAAAAAAACATCCACATTGAACATGAATAAATAACAGTTATAGATGCCTAAATTATATAAAAAATATGATGTAATACCAATTGACTGGAATACATAGTACACACGCATTTATTTTAAGATTTGGTATTCTTAAGAAACAATATATCATTTTATAGTTTGCATTTGCACACCATCTTAATATTGCTCTTACAATAATTATTCACTGTGTCTGCACGCTTTAGACAATCAGCACCCTCCATCCAATGTGAGCAAACAGCATTTTACCTTTTGAACATACTCTCATCCCTTAAATTTTTTTGTCCATGTCAGTTGTTGTCTTTTGTTTCAATGTTTATTTTTACTTTTATATCTAGAAAAGTCCCTGGTTAAATCATTACCATGAATGTAAAAAAATATATCAAAAAAACATAATACCTGTATCAATAATGAATTGTATGGCTTGAGAATAAACTGAGATAGAAAATCATTCCCATGGTGTTTTATGAAATTATTTGATTTGTCTTAAATTATTTAAAAATATTGAAATGATTACATTTATGAAATGCTTGTTGGTTTTTATATTTTATTCTCAAATACTGTCTTTTTTTAGAACCTCTAATTTGAAAATGAATATTTACAAATTAGCAATGTACATGGCGATTATATGTTCAATACTGTGTGTGTTAGTACGCAGTTTAAAATCAGTATTTTCAAGAGGTCAAACAAAGCAATCGAGACTCACAAAAGTTACCAGACTTTGCAGATTGCAAATTATTCAAATGTTTAATGTAGGTATTGAATAAAAGGCTAAGACCCCCTGAAATGTGTCCAGTGAATTGACTTTAATGAAGTCCATGTCTGATTATAGGTGTTGTGTAAATGCAGACTAAGCCAGTTAAATTCCTCCCGAGGCTCGCACACCGGTGACATCTCTCGGCGGATGATGCAAAATATTTTAGATTTATAAAATGTGTCATAATAAATTCAACTTTTAAGTTTACCTCTATGTACCTTTATTTATTTTAATTGTATTAACCATAAAATATTTTACTAAATAAAGATGCTTCAAATAATATTTTTCTTTCTTATTTACTGAGTTTCGCCAATGACTTGATAGTGTTTTCCAGTAACATAGACTGCACTTGTGTTCCTAGTAGTAATGCATACAAGCTTCTAATATATTATATTCACTTTGTTTTTTAATAGAAAGTGTTTGAGTGTGATATGAATATTTTGGTCTTTTAGAATAAGAAAAATTAAATATATCTATAAAACCAGCTTTGAGGTTTTTATATATCTACTGATTTTCGTAAATGAATTTGCGGTGGAATCGTGCAGTTATAGAGAATTGTAGACCATAAATATGGACACAGATTACTAGAAAAGGAATATATTTATAATCTAATTTAATAATGAGGAATTATTATATTATATATCTATATAATATTATAATCTAATTATCACATGTCATTCTATAATATACACCAGCAGCAAACCTTTTTTCTCATATGCCAGTGCATTATTTTATTTTATTCAAGAAGGTATCCAAAAATAATTGTCAAGGAAAAATACTCTCTTTGAAGAAGGTTACAAGTCAAGTTTTTAAATGATGTTACTTATTGTACATTTTCATTTAGATACTGACAGTGTAAATATTTAAAGAAATATTATTTGTTTAACAAAAATGCTTTAAAATAATTGAATATATATTAAAATTTTAGGAAATGAATCAAAAGTTATTGAAAATGTATTGATATTCAATCAAATATACAATAATTAAGAATTATGAAAATTGTAATTTGGAATAAAGTTATCAATCGGCGGGAAAATCTAAGTAAATGAACACGACAAATCTAGGGAGTGAAGATCCAGTCAACAAAAGCCAACATCGCATGTGCTTCTTGTTTGAATTATTTCAACTAATTATGCAACTATTTTACTTTTAACAGATATAGGTACACAACCGCTTACTAGCAGCGCGGATAGAATACAACAGATGTGATTAATTGAATCCAAAGAAAGACCAAGGATTAGAGATGTAGGTAAAATAAGTGTGCAAATGTCCATATATTTATAAAACACGGAGCTGTCAAACTTTGGTTGATTAATTCCAGGAGCCTTATATAAATGATTAAATAAATAATGAGCATACTTTTAAAATTAGCAATATTAACTTTGTGGTTAAAATTCATATTTTTATTTATTATCTTTGTTTTATTAACCACTTAATAAATAATGAGCAGAATATACATCCATACCAAAAAATAACTAGTTATTGTCCCATGATAACTTAAATTGAATATGTTCATATAACATATTACATCAATATTTAAATTATGTCTATTTAAACAGGTATAAAATAGTTTCCACAGCGAAATAAAATGGTTTCAAAGTGTTGTAATGAGTAGATTTTGATGATAACCAGTTCAAGGGCTACATGAGTGAGGAGTGTACACACTTCTCTCAAGAATTTGGAAAAATGTTTATCAATTAAATATATTGAAAATGTGACAGAAAAAATTTACAAATCACCAATTGTTTTTTGTTCATTTTTTCCCCCCCCGGCATAGTTGAATGCCCTGATTACATTAATTAAATTTTGCAGCTTTTCACAAGTCGTCTTTTGTTAAAATGTAGTGATATATTTTAGTAAAATTCAAGAACCAATTAGAATCTGGGAAAATTTGACATCCCGAGAAATCGTTTTGGGAGTCGAGAGACTTTGGGAAATGAATTTCAAAATCTAGACAATTCGGGTTTTCCGAGACATAAGTGTATGAATGTTAAATCTCGATTTAACAAGTCTCAAATTGCGGAATTTAAGGCAGAGAGGTGAAGAACAATTATGAAACCAATAAAATGATTTTTTAAGAAATGAAATGTCATTGAATAAAGTTTTTTTTAGTGTATTGGCATACTAGGTGTTTTTAAAAAGGTTATTTTTAATCTCATCAAAAATAAAGTCTGTTACAGCAGCGGCTATCTCTATTATCTGAGGTAGGCTCGGTTCACATTACCTTAGATAATCAGGGTTCTACTGTATATACTAAAATTGCAAGGTATAATTCATTACCTGTACATGCTGTAATTAATTATCTATATTTTTGTGAGGCAGACCATGGTACTGCGCCATCTAGCAATAAAGCGAATAATGCTGCAATATAAGCAGTTGATTTTTAAAATATTGTGAAATATAATAATAATTTTCACTGCGCCATCTAGTAACTATATGAAAAATTAAAATATGACACCCGTTTTATCAAAACAACGAACATATATTTCTGATTATCTTAAAACAAGTTTGAAGTGATGATACATAGGTGATAAATTCCATAATTTATTTTAATCCCACAATTTTCATAAAATCTCTCATATTTTAATAGATAAAATACAAACCGCAACACGAGTTTAATAACTACTGATGAAATTTCAATCTCCGTGTGTTAATTTCTCAAATTTATTCATAAATAATAATATTGTGTTTACTCAACTCACCCTTTATTAAATAAGGAACATTTTTAGACCACATGTTTTTCTGTAAAGACTAACAGAAATAATTTAGAATTTAAATAAGACTGAATAATAATTATTACGCAAAAATATTGAAAATAATATTAGTTGGCATATCAACCGAAAGGTGGTATCGCGAGACATTTCTGGCCGGTGTCGGTGTTAGTGCTAGGTGACCGTTTTGTTATCAGCAATGAATTTGGCGTGTCGTGCTGCAACTGTCATCCGCTAGCCGTGTCTGTTAATTCGTTTTGATTTCGTATAACTATAATGTGATATTGAACTGTGTTTAACTATAAAATTCTTCTGTTAATTGTTCATTTTGTCGAAAAGAGTGATTCAATCCTTTTAGAAAGGACGCCGCGGTGTGTCGACCTCTTGAAAATTGGCATTCGATGCGCCCAAAGCTCACAATGTCCTAAATTCGGAAACAACAGCTGATTAATACAAGATAATGAAACATTACTATTTTTCGCCATTATTTGTGAGTGAATTTAACAATCTTTTTAAAAAATTGTGAAATTTTCCAAGTGACAGCTGCAGAGCTGATTCTCCGATGTTTAGGAAATCGCGAGTGTTTTGTTATTTATTTGTTTTGTGAGAGTTATCTGGTTGCAGCCACGATTATAGATTATTGAACATTCGTACTTCAGTTATTTGATTGAATTTCACGTGTTGTGTGTCAACTTTTGAATGAAATCTCTCTATTGAGGTTATTGTGGCAGTGCACATTTTCATGCGGTAGTGTGGATTTCGCTCACGGTAAGTAAGTTATGATCTTGAGCGAATTGTGCATTGTAGGTACATACCTACAATGCGGAGCTGATACATAAACATTCGATTATGTGCGTGTAATGTTGTATACCAGATTTACCGGTCTGGCGGTGGCCCTGCGGAGCCAGTCGGCAGCGAGACGCATCCCGGAGAAATTTCCTCTTCTTACACAACCTACCTACTTAGTCACGTACTCCTTATTTTCCTTCAAGATAATACATTTTGTTCAAAGTCTGATTCCGTATTCAATTTATATACCTATTTAAAATATGCTAAATAATTTATATCGTATCAAACATACATAGCAAAATACTTTTATGGAGATTTCCATTTTCAATAATATGTATATTAATGTTTGGCTCTCCGTTCTAATCTGTTTTCACGAAAAGCTGATAAAGAGGTACGGTACATACGTAATCCATCAATTCTTGTATATTTCTGCCTATAAAGCCAGGTAGGCCCCGTAAATAATTTCGAAAGAAAAATACAAAATAAAAATATCTCGGGAGCTCATTAGATACATTCTTGATTTTTGTATCGTAGTCAGTGGGGTAATATTCTCCGCTGCTCCTATCCCAGTGCTGGAAATGAACCGAAACGTTGTTCCGGTTCGTCACAGATGTATCGCTGATGACTTTTTTTTACTTCGTCCGAAAAACAATACAATCATTTTATAAACAACGTTCTAAAGTTACATAATTAACTTCATCATTATTTTGTGTATCATTTTATTTATGGTATATACCTATTACCTATATGTACGTATTATATATTGTCCATGGTCCACACATACGAACAATGTCGTAAGTAAAATTTTACTTGAATGTTGAACCATCAGATTAACATCGATAAGAAATGTTCATATCACCTATAGAATTTTAGGTTTAACTGCAGTTTAAGTACTTTTCATGGACTAATAGAATTAGCTGTTGAGTAAGAGCCTCGAGGGTAGCAGGAGTTTGATCCGTAAATTCAATAAGAAGCTTTCAATGCCGCCAAGCACCAAATGCAACAACGATAAGAAGTCAAAAATTTCAGTCCGCATTTGCATAAACGCAATTTATTTGGGTAAGTTGGAGTCGGGTTAGGTTTTTCTAAAAGAAAAATAATAGTTTTATTATTTCAAATTGGACCCGTGACCTTTTAGCACGAAAATAATGAAAATTAATTAAAATACCCGAACTGCAATTTTATCGAATTTAAACTTACGGTAACTTTTTTGCTGCATATTTTTAGTAGTTTAATAAGTTTATAATTTCATTAAACACGATGGCCATTTTTTTTTATCGTTTAGGTAATCGCAGAAGCCTGCAAAGAACCAACGAGTGTGTTTAAGAAAGTGCATGGACGGGATAGGTCTCTCTCTGCCTACTCCTTTTGAGAACACAGCGTGTACGTATCTTACTGACTGCGATCCTTACCCATTGCGTGTCAGTGATAGTAAACGATTGGTTTCGAGTCTCAGGAAAAATCCGCCGATCTCTGCAATAAGAGGTAGAAAAATATATATACATGAAATGAAATCATTTCAAGATCAGTGAGCGGGCAGCCAAAATATGTGATTCCCCAGTGATATGCATAAAGAACACGATTCGATCATTTCAATTATATTCCATCCAGCACGTTTCTTTCCATTTTTCTAAAATAGCAAAAAAAATTCTATCAAAAATTTTGGAGACCCTTTTCTTCGACGTGTATTAAGTCGTGTCCACGGGCGCGTATAAATGTTAATTTGACCGTTTACATCAGAAACATATTTAGATAATATCGCAGCGAGTTCTCTACACGAAAGTTTCTCTTAATAAATAAATCTAAATAACTAAATATATCTACTTAGATAATAATAATATTTAAATGAATCTGTAATTTTCTGATGTTCCCTGATGTTGATACATACAAATTTATAAAGTTAATTCATTATTAGATTTTTTTTTAAATTGTGTAAAGTGATACAAAAATACATAGTTTTCATTATGACTGCCAATGGCGTGCGGGATAAAGATGATAAAGAAAAGAAAACCAAAAATCCACATTTTCATCACATTTTGGACCGTCTGCGTCACACTACTCTTAAAGTACATAGATCTGCAGAAAACTGATACCATCATTAAATCTTCAAATGTGGTGGTAAATCGTGGCTCCTAGGGCGCACGCGCTTTGAAAGTATTGGCCTTGAAAATAAATCGTAGTGTACCTCGTGTCCTTCAAGGCCCACCATTTAAAAATAATGCATTGGCTGTTCTTACTGAACACTTGTCTGAACTATTCCTGCGACCAATAATTTTCAACCACGATAAAATAGCCAAAATTCATTTTGTGTGATTCTCTTACATATCTGTAATAGTGTTTAACTAATTTTTCATTCAATCTTTATTTTCACTTAATAATAAATTAACTTAAAGCCATTCTTAGTTTCAGATATTTTTCATGTCATTTGTAAGGTAAACTTGTCTATGGCTCTTGATATACTCGTAAATCGTTGTACTATACGTATTTGGCTCTTTTATCTCGCATGCTTACCGACCCCTGGTTTAGGTTAAATGTATATTTTTATTATACTTCTCTTTTATCGAGTTTATGGGTATCTTGCTGGGAGACTCTGAGACGTCCTGCCGCCAGGAAGACCCGACCGGAGTAGAGCGTCTCCCTCGGCCAGTTTGGAAGTCTGCCGCATCACTATTCTTGTTTGTTTTATTTGAACCTATTTAGCCTTTTGTATTAAGGGAGTGTGATTATATTCTTATCGGGTGATTATACAACACTAATCTGATTTGTCTTGTTGTAGTAATATGTTATTTTTTATTCTTGTTCCTCTTTCATTCAGTTATATTGTAGTTTATTGGTCCACAGACACCCGAATTTCGCTACATTGTATTGTTAAATAAATGTACTGTAATTTATTAATAACCTTAAAAGAAAAGTTAACAAACAGCAAATAGATGTAGCTTCGTAATTATAATCGGGATGCTTTAATACAATTATGAGAGAGAAACTGATCATTGCAAGTCCATACTTAAGTAAAGTGTATCGTATTGTGATGAGAAAAAATGCTACTCTTGACTCACTGGTGTGATTGATAATCGATAATAACAGTGATTGAAAACTGTGACGTGATCACAGTTTCATTACTAATACGCGCGCGTCACACAATATCACAATACATGAAATAAATAAGAAAAAATATAATTTTGAGCGTATTTACTTGTATTATTCCAATTTAATTCGCGTAAAAAACATATTCTCGCATATATAGTTGATATATATCTAAATTAATATCATCACAATGAGAATGAAAACCCCTAAAAAATGGGAGTTTATTTTTCGGGTCAAATTCTCAGCATTTCGGATTAAACGTTTTGGCAACTAGATGGTGGTGCTTATAACGAATTATAACGTCATTCCTTCATGAATATTTTCGTTTCATGTGCACATGCGCCGAATCATGGTCCACAACCAAATATAAATTAAATAAATCACGAATCAAGATATTCAATCACTGATATTGATTGCGACTCAAACATGTTAGTGATTGACTCACGGTTCATGATTTTGAGCTCATCACTAGTATCGTAGTACTTAGATATTTATTGGGGAGTCACTAGAGTAGTACTAGTTTTGTTAGATAAGGAAATTGCTTAAATTATTTTAAATTTGCAATAATTAAACTAATATTTATAAATTATTGACGAAGTGGACTCTAAACACCGGATACCATCTTATATCCGGCCAAAGAAATAATAAAATCTCATTAAACGGATACTGGTTCATTTTGCCGCGTAACATTAATTCGTGCGGCGGGGCTTTATGTCATATTAATTGTCTATTTTCATAATTCTTCATCAACATTATTATTTTGATGTTGACATAATATCATAGCGAGGGCTTCAAATTAACCGCCTGACCCGACTAACCGGTCATGCAAAAATATATATTTAAAAAAAATAAAACAATCACTTTGTAAAGAACAACGAATTTTATTAAACGCCAACCGGTTGTGCTTAGATCAAGTTTCGTCAGGGCGTCTTTAAAATTATTAATAAATACAAAAAGAGTGCACATATATACACATAAAGAGAAAGACAGAATATGCGAAAGAGAGAGACAGAATACATATACATGTATATAAAAGGAGACAAACTAAGACAATAGATAGAACATAAAGGGAGGGGAAAGTTAATCTAATATGTCAAACCACAAACCATACCATTTTTTTTTTGAAGAGAAACATTGACATTTTTACTATACATATACTGGTCTGAAACCCGTCCTGGGACGGTTGGTTAAGCTTTACTTAAATATTTGTTCTGAGACAAGATTGTTAATTATATCAGGCGAATTGTTGGGTGAACACTTCGAACCTTTTCACCTTTAATCTTCTCCTGTCGATCTACATCCATTGTTGAATTATTAAGTAAACCTCTCCTTTCTTACGTTTCATAGCTCCGCGCCTGTTACGCTTTGCCTCCAATTTTGCCAAACAATTTGTCTAATGCTCTTTCATCCTAAGACGCGATAATCGAATAACATATAGGCGCAGCCCGTAAGCCGCAAAACTTTAAAAATGTAGAAAGGTGGGTAGTACGGTTTTTATTTACGAATAGAAACACTAGACAATAATCTACCGTTAAGTAAAGTAACACCTGTAAAATAACGTATCATGTTTAAAGCTATCGCCAAACGTTACATTATAATATAACAAAAATAATGTGATAAAATTTTATAACCGGTTAACGTAATAAAAATAACCGGTTTTTGGTTATTATGCAATTATCAAAATAACCAGTCAACCGGTAAAATTACTATTATTTACGTGAAACCTTAGCGAACGCTGCTGGAACGTTTTGGAACAGCACGAACTCTTGAAAACATATTGTTTACTAACGAAGAATATTTTCATATCGATTGCTATGTTAATAAACAGAACATGAGATACTGGTACCCCGACACCCCAAGGGAACGCCATCAAAAACGTTTGCATTGTCCAAAAACGACAGTGTGGTGAGCAATTTCTGCCCGAGGGATAATTGGCCCTTAATTTTTTAACCAGCGAGAGACAGTCACTGCTGACGTGTATTGCCGAATGATCGACGAGTTTTTGATACCGCAACTGCAGCTGTTTCCCTGGTTCAACAACAGAACACAATTTCAGCAAGACGGGGGCCACTCCACACAGCTAGAGTTTCAATGGAGAAACTGAAGGGAATTTTTCCCAATAAATTAATCAGCAAGTACGGAGACATACCCTGGGCACTTCGGTCACCGGACCTTACACCGTGCGACTTTTTTTTTGTGAAGATACTTTAAGTTGAGAGTTTACATTAACAATCCTTGAACAATTCAGGCCCTACAAGAAAATATCCGCCGTGAAGTTGCTGCCATTGATTGAACCAACGCTTTGCACTCGCGTGTTCGCAAATTTAAGAGTCGGTTTGCAAGAGTGTCTTGAGAGAAATGGACGGCATTTAGACGATATTGTTTATAAAACGTAAAATCCACATCGTTAAACCCCATTTTGTGTAAATAAAATATGAGAATAACATTGTAGTTTTTATTTTTATTTAATATTAAACTTGAAAATTTTCCATTCGACACCCTTTATCTAATATGTTTGGTGAAAGATACGGACGCATGTGCTAGCCTGTCTCGACGCAGGTTATTCTACCGAGACAGCCATGACTTACGTATAAAAATGGATATAAATAAAATATAAACTAAACGAACGGTCCATTCCAATGATGCCATTGTGCTGGGTGAATTTGACTGCGGGTTTGGTGCTGCGGGTTAAATGGACGCCTCTTACGACTGCTTAGACTTCTTCTACGGTGCAAATAAACATCTTCGCTCGCATTTCGTTTCCTCGTACTTGTACGCTATTATTATGCAACATAAACTTTTCTGCTACTCGCGTTCAGATTTGAATATCCAGATCTCGCATTACTTCGCTCCCTCTTCTCTCGCACAGCATCTTTAATTGATGTAATTGATCGTGTCAATGTTTTATCAACTAAAATAGTATCAAACGGCTGGACGACAGCGGGCTCTGGTTCTGGTTCGGTCTCGCGGTCTGTAAGCCTGCTAAACAATATTGCAAGATTAGCTTCATCGGATGTAGAAGATTCATTTCAATTTATTTTTTCGTTCCGATTACTCTTCACATAGTTCTGACCTCCCGATTCTGACGTTACATCATCGAGCGCATCTTCGAAACTGCTTTCCATTTAAGAAGATAACAAATATTTTAAATTCATAAATATATAAATTGGAATTATTTTTTTCATAAAGCTACTGTTGAGAAATTATTATATTTATTAAATTAGACGCGGACCCTACAGGCTGTAACAACACTTATTAAATACACTGATATAATGGAAGCCTAGAAATGTATGTCTGTCCTGTGATGCTGTTAAAATCTTAATGGTTATTTCACGATATAATGTATATATGTAACATTTTTTTGTCACAAGATGCCAGTGGTTTGCATTTTATCGACGCAGAAATTGATGGTGTTATATTTATTTATCGCCTTCAATTGGCCCCAGGACCCCGAGTGTTCATCCTGATCCGCGAGGTCGAGAGGTCGAGAGTGCTGCCGCAGGAAGTAGTCGGCTGGCCATTAACGTGTGTCGGAGTGCGGCTCCCAACCGTGCCGGCACTCTATACGAGGAATATTCATTTCCATTCTTCCCTCAGACTTATCTCGGCCCGATTGCGCTAATGGCAAATTTCGCAACGACTACACGGATGCAGAATCACGAATGACGTCACATTAGTGGCGAACCGCGTGATTGCCGATTGCGTGAGAGGGCCGCTAGCGTCATCGACCCAGGTGATGATGCTGGAGAGCTTGAGGAGCTGTCCGTTGACCAGAGAGTATACGTTGGAATCTGTCACTTGCAGTTCCAAGGTTCGTAAGTTCATTAGTACTCTGTCTACTTGGGGTTTGACTGTCAACTAGCAGTATCGCTGCGGTGTGGTGTGCTGCTTTATTACAGTTTGTTTTCATGCAAACTGGTTCATATTTTTTATAGCATCATTCTATACATACTTATGGCACAGTGGTGCAATGCAACGGACATATCATATCCTCGCGTTAACGTTACAGTCAGTGGCGTAGCAATAAAATACCGGGCCCCTATCCTCCCCCAAGAATACAATTTCACAATGGTTTCCATATTATTATCGACTTATTCCACTTCGCTAGTCTCGTTTGTTAGGGTGATTTTTATTAATGTTAAATGATTTGAGTACTTAATCATTTTTAGTAGTAAAATGATTTTCAATTAGAAATATCTCCGCATATATTTATGACTTCTAGATAACAGTCTGCTGCAAGTACACTCTTATCTGGAAGGACAAATTTTATAATGTGTCACCTTTCTACGTCACAAATAAAACTTTCAAGTACATGCTATCTTCTGTTTCATGTTGTTAGTGAAATAAACATTAAATTCATTACATATTTCTGTTAAATGTTGTAATTTTAGGTACTCGCGATGCTGAGGATAATGAAATAACATACGGATCGGGAATAATTAGCTTAAAATTATAAAAATTGGATATTTTTTCTTCGTGATCCAATTCAATCACCCCAGGCGGGGTAGCTACGCCACTAGTTTCAGTCTGATTTCATTGTATAGGATGCAGCGGAAATATTTTAAGATTAAAATGTAATTGCTCGTAAACCATCAGAGTGAGGTATGTGGGAGGGATATTGTTCGACGCGCGTGATTTGCTGATTTGCCAGTCGTAATGAGTCACTGGTCGGGAGTTCACCGAGCGTTCGCGGTTGAGCAAGATTTAAAGTGCGGTGATTCATTTTTGTACTTACTTCAAAAGTTCAGACAGGAAGGGATAATGGTTAACCAAACTCCTCCAGGACCATCAACGTCAGCAGCGACACCAGAACACGTGGCTCAAGTTCGACGTGAAATTATGCGCAATCCGCGTAAATCGATAAGGAAGATTGCAGCCTGTACTGGAATAAAAAAATCGAAAGTGCACGTTATTTTGAAAAAGAAACTACAGTTACATCCATACAAGTTTCAGCAGTTTTGCAATTTCTCAACGAAAATTACTATTTTTTACGTGAAACCTTAGCGAGAACGATGCTGGAACGTTTTGGAACAGCATGAACGCTTGAAAACATATTGTTTACTGACGAAGCACATTTTCATATCGATGGCTATGTCAATAAATAGAACATGAGATACTGGTGCCCCGACAACCCAAGGGAACGTCATTAAAAACGCATTTGTCCAAAAACGATAGTGTGGTGTGCAATTTCTGCCCGAGGGATAATTGGCCCTTATTTATTTAACCAGGGAGAGACAGTCACTGCTGACGTGTATTGCCGAATGATAGATGAGATTTTGATACCGCAACTGCAGCTGTTTCCCGGGTTCAACAATAGTACACAATTTCAGTAAGACGGGGCCACTCCACACAGCTAGAGTTTCAATGGAGAAGCTGAGGGGAATTTTTCCCAATAAATTAATCAGCAAGTACCGACAGACCGTGCGATTTTTTTTTTTTTGTGGGGATACCTTAAGTCGAGAGTTTACAGCAACAATCCTTGAACAATTCGGGCTCTACGAGAAAATATCCACCGTGAAGTTGTTGCCATTGAACCAACGTTTAATTCTCGAAATGGACGGCATTTAGACGATATTGTTTATAAAACCGTCGTATCCGCATCGTTAAATTCCATTTTGTATAAATAAAATATAAAATAACATTGTAGTTTTTTTATTTATTGAATATTAAACTTGAAAGTTTTCGCTGGACACCCTTTAGATGCCGCTACTACTACTAGTACAAGCGCGCTGTGGAGAAATACATTTATTCTAGAGTTTATAATATCACTTTTTCGACGGACTTTGATGAGGGCTCTGAAAATTGAATTATCTCAAAAACGTGCGACCTTTTTGCGGGAATGTTCAGTGATTTGTAAAGTAGGAACTAATTCATTGTGATAGGACGGACCTTGGTCGTGCACTTTATCTTATCTTCACATTTCTACGAATTGTTGGGAGATGTTTTATACCTAATCATTTATCTGTTTTATGTATTTAGACAATGGTAATGTGCAATTCGCACTTTAGTCGCGTACGTAGGAATAATATGTTATATTATATACATATGTAACGTACACAGCAGATTCTCAGAATTGCCGCCTTCGCACGCACCGTACACATGTGTATTTATGTAAATTCTGCTCTTTTATGACCACTGCTTTGTTTATCCTTAGGAAAACGACACCCACCCGCGGCCAGCTCATCTCGGCCGGAGTGTCAGAGAAGGATTATTAATGAAGTGAAGTTTTTCAGAACAGACGCTTTAATATTAATCAAATGTATTTATTAGAAAGATGAGATATACACATATAAAATCAATTTATCGAAAAAATATTATTGTCGCTACCGGGATTTCAACCTGTCCGTATCGTGTTCCTATCCTAGGGAATGCATTCATCGATTGTATTACACCAACACAGTAAGTTGACGACAAATTTTCGAACTTAATGTTGCACTTTTAACCCTTCCCTAGCCATGCAGTGACATAGGTCTACCGAGCCAATTAAATCGTATTTCTATAAATATGACCAATGTAAAACTTACATTTTACCTAGTCCTAAAAAACTCATTTTCACTTATAAATGAGTAGTAGAAAACCAATTATGTAAAGCGAATCATAATAAGAAGAATCATTTTTGAATTCAATGCCATATAAAATTGTTTCCTTGCATGCTATCTACGTTAAAAATATACCACTTTTACCACGTGAAAAAGATTACACATTAATTTTAATGATAAGAGATATAGATGAAGATCATGTTAGATGGGTCTTTTGACGAATGCGTTACAACAATAATGTTTGAGAATAAAATGTACGTTTTTAATTATTATATTTATTATTTATTATTATTATTATAGTAACTGTGACATTAACTATTTTAAAGCCATTTAAGCTTGTAAAAGCATTTTATTTCAATTTAAAGTGTTAAAAAAACTCAAATTTCTTGCAGTAACACGAGTTGACAGCATGGCTGCGTAGAGTATTTTTAACATGGTATGGTAAAGGTTAAATTGATACATCTGTCATTCCATTATTTGAAAACCATATTTTCAATATTTACGGAATCTCAAACACCTTTGATTAATCCAATAGAATTATATAAATTTATTTTATATATATATATATATATATCTTTCTAATTAACACATTTAATTTGTATTAATGTTTTTAAAATAATTTGGTTCCTTGCAAGGACTGCGATAAAACAATATATATTGTTATAATAACTGAACTTTTTGATCACAAATATCAAAATGATGTAATACATAAATGTATCGGGAAATTTACTAAATTATTATTTTTATTTGAGTTTTTAGTAGCGCAGCGCTATAGCACTCACACATACAGCTCGTGCTATGAGCTGTGTCTTCAAGCGTATACTCATTCGAGTCTGTTTCGTGTTGTAATTATGTTATACGTGATTTGTGGTAAAGGGCCCATTTGAACTTTCTCCTTATTCACAGTGTTCACTGGGCATTCGGCTTGCAAAATCTTCAAGCGTTAGGTCGTCGCGCACCAAAATTTCTGTAAAATAAATATAAATGTATACATAGCTTTATGACTTATATACTTTGAATACCTTCCTCGAGCGCGCCCCGGTTTGGCATCCTCTGGCTCGGAGTTCTGAAGGAGGAAACGCCGCCATATTTTAATTTATTTAATGTAGCCGAGCCTTTGTTTACATCCGTTCTTTCTGTGCCACGTTGGCGCTTTGGGAACTTGAACTTTCATAATAATATTTTACAAAATTCCTAGTTTTTGCTTTTAGAGCCTGCGCTATGTAGGTACTGCAAACTGCTATAAAATATTATTTAATAACACAAAGTAGGTATTGTATTTCATTTGACATCATTCTTTTTAGTAAATATTTAAAGTTAAATAAATATCGCACCTGCTTCTAAATGAAATTCAGAATTTTACCATTGCATAATTAATAGTGATTTGAGTTGCGAGTCATTTTTCTTTATTGTGATCGGAAGATACAAAATGTCATAGATATTGTACCGTGGCAAATTGTAATGATACGGATGCGGGCAGGTCCTCCCGGTCCAGCCAGAATTAGCGATGTTCTCATTTCACCTATTTTTTTTATGTCATCACTGATATCTGTCTGCCCCACGCTGTCTGCATCAACTCCTTAAATTAAAGGTAATTTTAAAAAATATAAATATTTTCTTCATAAAAGATTTAAGAAAGTAATATAAAAGAGTATTGTAGAATTAATATATAATGTATCCAGTAATTGTGTGTTCTTGGACATACTCAAATATTGTTAGATAATATTTACTTCTTTAAGAAATGTAGCTAGTTATGTACACGTGTATCTAATTTCATACAACTTATTTTAACAAGTCAGTGTGAATCTCTTTTATTACTATAAAACCCAACTCTGTGGTGAGCTTTCTGGGCTACTGTGCCATGTATTTCTGACATCTCTGGCCGATGTTCCGAATTGCGTTTCTAGACGGTTGTAAAATCATTTCGTCGCTTTTGATTTGCGAGTCAGTAACGTTTGTAATTCACTTATCGACATCTTCGGCGCGAGTTTTAAAGCCTTTCTGCAAAGTACACGTCTTCGACAACAGTAAACTATGCTTCATCTTATTCCCCGCGATCTCGATTGCTCGCGGAGAACTGTTTCGAGGAAAGTAGGTGCGCAGGTGTGCGGTGACTTCATCGAATACTTGGACGGTGTTCAATTCGCTCGGGTGTCGGAAGCGTGTCTGTTGTTCGTCGGGAAACCGCCTTAGGTGTTAAGAAATTTTCCACAAGTAGTTTGATTCCACCAGGTGCATCACCATTTTTGGTGTTGGTGTGCGCGACTTTGATTAGCCAGGAGCAGGAACGCTCCCCTTTTCGCGTGTCCCTGTTCCGAGTGTGTGTTTAGTCTGTGTAATACGGCCTGTCGATCGGGTACAGTGGAAGATTGCCGGTTCCGCGGCTCTGACTCACTGTCTCCGCTCACCTGCGTTTAGAGGATGACGTCAGACACATTTTATAATCCATAATAATACTACGCTTCCCCGTCTATATCTACGATTTTCTGGATGTGGATGTTCTCAGTAATGTCATTTGTGGCTGTTTAAACGGCCAGGTCTGTGAGACGTGAACAGTGCAAAAACGAACGTGTTTTTTAATATCCCTAGGTTAAGATGACTTAAATGTTATGTTTACGTAAATATTATATATATTAAATTTGAAATGAAGTGTACATTGTCTTTATTGCGAGAAAGAAAATAAAACATATTTTAGCGAAATCGTATATTAACATTAGTCATCTTATCTTCTGTCTATGGTAATATATATTATTTAGCGATTCTGCGTGTTATTTTGTACTACTTTGAATCAAATCATACGATGATACCCGAGTTGAACATCTGCCCGCGTTTATCGGCAGGCAACTAGATAATGAAATCAGTTGAAAACGTATTTTGAACATTGATCTAGTCGTGAGCGTTACAATATTATTATTGTTATTTAATCAGCGCACTTGAAATAGCAGCTTGAGCTATTAATAAGTATTAGATAAGATAAGATAAATGAATCATTAAATCACGTATTTGCACATACGTGCATTTCTTACAGAAAGTGTGCCGGTGTCGTATTCAGTTGTTATTATTTCTGCAGCAGTGGGGTGTGTCATTACGTAAGTACCTTCATTTATTTTGTTATTGTTGACGATGTCATCTATGGAATGTACTTTTAGCGTCAACCGTTAGTTAGTCAAGTTCGCAACTAAAAACAATAAAGACGGCCGATAGTGTCCATACTGTTGACCTACGTTTAAAAATGGTAGGATTTATGAAATACTTAATTATTTTTTACATTCTGTGTGTTATATCGTTACAATTGTCATCGTAATGATTCAATTATTCAGTCAGTTTTCGGTTTTTTCCAATGTGTTGGTTTTCGTGTGTGATTTAAAGTGATGGCGCTTCGAATCTTCAATTTATCTCGATTGGTATAAATATAAATCAGACAATTCAATTTATTTTATTAACTCGGAACTTAACTCGGAAATCTTAAATTTTTAGGTAACCCTTACGGGTCCTGCCTAGTACGATGGTGATTATGTATTTTATATTATAATTAATAAATCTATATACTAGGTCGTTCCATAAATCTTTGCGATTATTGTTCAGATTGAAAAAATCAAAAAATAAAATACGTTATAATTTTTATTAATTATATATTCTCCATCTTTTTCTACAATCATTCTCCTTTCGTCAAGTATTTTTTGATACCTGATTCAAAAAATAATTAAAAAAATATTTGAATACGTCCAAGAGCACACAATTACTGGATTTTTAAATGCAAAGGCACTGTTATTAAATAAATATCAGATATCTCATAGAGACGAAGCTATTTCACTATATTTTAATGGAAGATATATAGAAATATGGGGGGTAATTACAGGGCTTACGACTTGTCTTCGGCTGGCTTAAGTGATCACTTTATATATATAAAATGTTTACCAATTCTCACCCCTCAATCTCCATATTTATCAAATTTTTGAAAGTTGTATATATTACATTGAGTCGCTTCGAGTACCACTACACCATCACCATCTATGGACCAAATTTGATAATTCATTTTTCCTTGAAACAGCATATATGTCAACTCAATGAGAATCTGATTTTTGTTGAAAATTATTTAAAGCAATTAAATTCAGTGACAACACGACTCAAAAATGATTCATTCTGTTCTCTAATCATTAATGATTGGCATATTGAAATGCGCCGCGCCAGGTTTACTTCTGACAATTTTTAAGGAACCCATTTTCCGCAAGTTGATACATTTCTCAATTCTCTTAAATGCCTGTGAACTGATGTAGGAGGCATATTGAGTACACGTGCTAGCTCCCGTACCGTTAATTTCGGATCTGCTTCGACAGATACTCTAATATCTGACCTTGGTACTTTACTGGAGATAATTATTACATCACCTAACAAAATGACTAATATTGAAATGGTTTCAGTTATTACTATATTTATTTTGTAAATATATATTTTTAAACATAAAGCCTTTATTAATCTCAAATTTCTATTTAGATTAATTGTATTATTTTGAATTTCAATAAAATATAATTTACATTCAATGTAGTTCATTTTCATTAATTTCATTTCAAACAGCTCATTTATTCTAAAAAAAAAAAATTTTTTTTCATTATGTGTAATTATTTAGTATTTTGCACTGTCTCCGCGAGCTTTGATTACAGCCTGGCATCTTCTGGGCATCGAGTGTATTAAATTTTTTATCTGTTCTGTTGTTATCTCGTGGTATCACACTCGGATGATGGCTTCTCTGAGCTCTGTCTTATTTCTTGGGTGTTTCTCTTCTCATGTTTCAAAACTATTACAATTATATAAAACGACCAAAAACATGATCTACCTCGCAAAACATCAAATATAAACTGAATGACAGTAGAAAATTACAACTTTAGTACAGTGTTGCAACAAACATGAATGTGTTGACATTGTAGAAAAAAATATACTTAAAATGTGACAATTATGAATACAAAAATAGCATCGTACTTGAAAATATGATAAAAATTTTTGAACCACATTTGACACATTCTTAGTTTAACTGCATCCCTGCCCATTCATTGCATCACAAATGTTTTTAACTGCTATTGTCGCAGTGTGTTCAAGTTGAAACTCATTAAGTAATATAGCGTAACTAAATTTTTTTTCGTCTCCACTGCCAGTGTTGTTTTAGGGTCGAAAATATAAAATATAAATATATCCCGTTACTAAAGAGAACCACCGACACGACCACTGTCGATGGATACCAAATTGTGGAGTCAATTTTCATGGCTCTTAATTTGAAAGTAGTAAGAAAATTAACCGCATTGTAATCAGTAGCTTCGCATCACTAGAATTGGTTACGTTCCAGCGCCGAGTGTCGTGCCGCGAGTCACAGCTGAAGGGGCATCCCTGCCACAGTAGAGTGCAGTGGACGAAACGCTTTCTACATCGGATAGTCGGATCTCTCGGAAGGAGCATTGTTCAGGGTGCTTTAGATACAGTGCTCGCCCTTACCTAGAGATTATAATCAGTGAGAGTATGTTCCTCTAACGTCTGTAAGAACAGGACCAGAGACAGTAAGAAGAATACTCTAAAATCTGAATGTATTCCTTGTACTTACGTACGCATGTCGGAGGCAAGACAAGGCGTAGTGTGGTATGGTATCTAAGGTTTGGCAACGTATTGTTATATAACTGCCTTTTTGGTTTAAAATGGTCATCCAATATATTATGCATCATTTGAAATGATAACTTTTATTGTCGCCCTACTAGATTAGCGAGGAAAAATGCAATATTGTTGAGTCGTTTCATTTTTGCCGCTTTGCCTCGTACAGTTAGCTAAACGAAACGTAGAACGATGACATCGTAGTCTTATTCGGCCGTATTATTTAAGCATTTAGTTATTATGAATCGTAGCATGCGTATTGTTTATGTAGACTAGATTCAACACGAATTCTCATCAAATAATATAATATGGATGCTGCTCCGCTATCCCCGCTATGCCCTCCTCTCTCCTACATATGTAATATATAATAATATGTATACTGTGATCTTTAACATTGTAAAGTAAAGTATGTGATGTTCTATCCACTCCGTCTACCATGTAGAGTTATCACTTTTCCTCAGACCCAATCCGGAGGCGGTGGACGAAATATTTTGTTTTTTTTTTTTTATACAAATGTAATTTTATTTTTTAATGTATTGTAGTATTAAACTTTAATTTCTAGTACCTATACGTAATCGGTAATAAATCAAACCGTACATATCCGTTATTATCTTTCGCTTCCAGTGGGTTCCTCTGGAAGTGCAGATGAATGAACGAGCGCTGTTGGCTCTCCGGTCACGTCTGTCCCGATCGTCACATTGTCTCGTTTCCACGACGATGTGACCTTGACGGGTCAACGGCCACCACTGAGGACACGCTGTACGTTCTTGAACTTCCGCATATAACCTACTGACATACCTTACAGTAATGGGCGCGGAGCTGACATTGTAGCGGGTCGTCATCGCAGTCCACAGAGGACATTTGAATATGTCGTTAAATGTCGATCGGACGGCCGAAATAATCTCGATCCGTTTGTGACTGTACCGCTAGTTGATTGCACTCTTTTTCCTCTCGTATTTTAGATGCCACGAGGCTCGCAATCATAGCTTTATAAGCTTAATATACTTTGGCAAAATAAGCCTGTTAAATGTGCTCCGTCATCGTGGATGAAATAGATCAACACCGTCTGACTTCTCTTAGCCCGCGGGCCATTTTCTCTTTAGTGAACATTTTGCGGCCCAATGTCAACATTTGTGCAATGAAAAGAGGCTATCCATTGTCTCCCTTTATATTATATTTTGATTAATTTGAGCACTAATGCAAGAATGACTTGGTAACTAGTACATTTTTCGTAATTTCTTATTAAAAGAAACAAATAACAAATCCACAAATTTTACTGTGATAACCTTACATTCTTACATCCTCATATATCACCGCCTACACCAGTCAACATCAAAATCCTAATACGAATCTGGGGTCCAAAATCAAAATCCGGCAGACATAGTTATTGAGAAAAATCGGATATTTTGGGAAAAATTAGCAAAAATTTTGATATTTTTAAAAATAGATTTCTCATTTTAATATCGCGATACTATTCTTAAACTCACCCAGTGTCGCCAGCGCGCCCGACAAGTTCACGTTCAAATGCAAGTCCAACTTTAGAGCTATAGCTGATAAATCATTCTACATTAAGTAATGTGATTCTTGACTTGGACCTTCTGAAAATAATAGAGCTTGGATCGCGTCTTCAACTCTGGAATTTTCTTTAAAAAAAGGAGTAAATGTGTCATACATAGTATAGAAAGACGAGCCAAGATGTTTTAAATTATGTTTAATTGTCGATAATTTAGTTTTTGCAATAATGTGCTACGTATACTCGTCGAAGTTCGGTTTAGTTGCTCATGCAGTCCATATAAAATAAATTAATGAGAACATGAAGTTATTCCTAGATATAATCAGCAGCTCACAGGTCTTCGAGATGGTTATGCTCAATTTTACTTTCTAAATTAATGTATACATGTAATCTAGATTTTATGACTTTCTTTTTTCTTCAAAATGGTGGGTGATTGATCAGATTCAAAATCATCACCCTCGGGGAAACGAAAAAAATAATTATTGACCAGTATTATCAATGGGTGTGCGAATAGGATAAAATGAACTAAAAACGCTTAAAAAATATCAGAAAGACTAAGATAGTAAAAACAATCTGCTTGTACTGCAGTGAAGATCATCTGGCGGCAAGGATATACATATATGTACCTAGTTATATTATTGTAAATCGTGTTTTGTGGATTTGTATTGTGATTTCGGTACGAGTTTCTATATCATAATAAATGAGGGCCATTTTATGCTTCATAAGAACCCAGACCAAAACGCAAACATATCTATTTTTATTTCATAACTATTAAAATATATTTTGCAATGTCTAGGAATCGAACCTGCTACCCGAGGTTCAGAAACGGGGGCGACAAATGTTGATTTAATTAAATATTCTTCGTACACTCCTCTTATTGCATGGAGATTTATATTATTTTATTTCGACTAGAAAGCTAATATTCCGTACAATGCTGTAGAGCTTACCTACTTCGTTGACGTTATTTTTTCGGTATTCGGCCTCCGGCTTTCGGTCAACAGCGTCAACTGCTTAGATTCCAGATCCTCATTGGCTGATCGATCGTGTTTTTTTCACAGCCAATGACGAATCGACAAGTGGAAACAATAATAAATAGCCTGTTCGGAACGACCGGCACACTTTTTATGAACTTAATGAGGATATCCATCGCGCAAGAAATTAAAGATTAATGTATTGTAAGGCGAAACGGTAAACACGTTTGAATATTTCGCGGTGCCGAGGCGTTTACTGGCGCAGTTGGTACACTAACCTACAAAGTCACAGGTCGGGGGCTGAAATCGGTCGACAAATCAAAAATGCTAATGGTAAAATATATTTACAGCCATCACAATGCATTTCGATCGACATGAGTGAAACTTGGACGATAACACCGGCGAGTGACTTCAAGGTCACGACACGATTACGTCGTTTCGCGCCGATTCGATTCGCAATTGTTATCTTTGAAAGACTGAATCATTTTGATTGATATTTTCCCAAAAAAACACGATAAACTAAAGTTTTTAAAATAACTTGTAATCCGTTTAACTTTACCTATAATTCAAACAATATGAATTTGTACAGTTAAACGGATTGTGATTATCAGAGCTAAATGTAATATGAAGATTTTCGGTAAAATAATAGTAGTAGATTCGTTTTAAAAAAAGAGGATTTTGATATGAAACTAAAGTTATTATTTGTAAGATTATGAAGTACAGAAATTTGTAATATTACTTCTTACACTTGGTATGATCTATTTTGTATTTATACAGTTTATAATAGCGAAGGAAGAACTTTTCGGAACAAGGTTTTGTTTAAATTTGCATAACTTTATAGAAGTCGTAAAATATAGAACGTTGTCGTGTCTTTTGGAAAAACTAAAAGTTACTTCTCAAACAATAAAGGTGCTGGCATCGGATAAATGTATTGTACAATGCGTCCCAAAAGTCTTTTTTATTTTGGTTCATTCGCTGCACCAACAAAACGAGCGGGAGAGGGGCGGGGGGTATGCCGATCGCTAGCCGCGTCCTTGGGAATTTAGTCGCTATGGAGTGTGTTTTTACCGATTGTTAGTGAAATTTTAATATTCCGACGAGGTGACATAAACTGACCTTCACGTAGCCCTGTCTTGACACCGATAGATTTTTTTCCTATGGCGCTACCTTAAATCAAAGACATACAGTAACAATCCTCCCTCCCTGGACCAATTAAAATAAAATATCCGAGAAGAAATGTCAGCGATCACGGAGAATACGTGCCGAGCAGTTTTCAAAAGTTTTGCATCCCGTTTAGAAAAGTGCCTGCGAAATAACGAATCACATATAGAAAACATAATTTTTAAGAAATAAATTCCCAGGGACTGTACTTGATGCTAAATAAACATTTTCTTATTAAACCCATCCGTTATTTTATTACAGAATTTTTATTCTGAAATATACTTTTGGGACATTGTGTATATTGCAACAATAATAATTGAGAACTATCCGTATCATAGATGATGACCTTCTTCCATACTAACTGGCATTTATTTCGTACTTATGTGGTGCAACATTCCCCACTCGTACAATTATTAGTAAATAGTTTAAATATTACGGTATTGTCTAAGATGAGATTGTTATCCACACGTTAAGAAATAGACCGGTGGCGTTGACCTTTCTCTATTCGAATATTTCGCAGCAGGTCGTCCAGCAGGACTTCTGTCCAGTGTCAAACACTTCCACCAGAAAGCGGAAAAATGGAATCTACCCTATTAATTGTGGGTGCGGCACAATCGACGAAACGTTTAATCCGATATATTATAATAACAATGGAAACTGGACGGCTTCACATAGATTCGTCTGTCCGCATGAAAAGGGTATAAAATACACACTATTTATCGCTGTGACCCGTTGATTTGGTGGTTATGATTCATAATAGAAATGCTATACACAGTAATTAATACAGTAAATATGAATTAAATATATTAATTAGAAAGATATACGTATAAAATCAATTTTATCGAAAAATAACCTGGATCTCTTTCCTAACCCCGGTTAGGAAAGAGATCCAGGTTCGAATCCCGGTGGCGCAACAACAATATTTTTCGATAGAATTGATTTTATATGTATATCTTTCTAATTAATATATTTAATTAATATTTAAAATATCACAGACCGTCTGTTCTGAATAATTACAACTTCACAATGAGAATGTGTTCTCCTAAATAATTAATACAGTGTTGAAAGAGAAGGAATGAACGCTCGCCGTAAATCCCAATGTGTATTTGAAATGATCAATTTTTGTTCTCGAATTCATATAATTTATTAAATAAATTCAGATGTGGGTTTATAGTTTTCCCGCTCATAGTAGGTCAACTTCATTCCACTTAATTTCTTATTTTTTATATTAAATTTATATACAAAAAATCGATGCCGTTTTGAGTAATGTTTATAAATATACCTTTATAAACTGCCACATGTTCAATTAAAAAAGAATTAACACTTTTTCAATATTTGCATTTTATATTAATAATTATACAAAATACTTTGTTTAAACCACTATTTATTAATTATCCTACATGTTTCGATACCTACGGTATCTTCTTCAGGAAACAATGTATACTGAAATTAAAAATACAAGCATAGAAAAAAACAAAACTTTAAAATGGTGAATAACTAAGAACTAATATGAAAACAAATTTAAAAGGTGACTATTTGCAAAGATGATTTGGTTATTTATTTAAGAATTAACACGTTCAAATTAACTGTTCTAGTAATAGGTAATTTGTATGTATTACATACTATTTTGTATTTAAAAACCAATAAGGGTTTTATATCTGTATGTATATATTTAAAAAAACACGTGACAATGGGAAATGTTAAAAATCCACAGACTACCAAATGTATAGACTAACGCAAAATCCTTGTTTCAATATTTGCATTTTGCTGTCACACACGTGATCACTTTGGTACCATTTATGCAATCAAATAGCTCCGCGACTTTTTTTAAGTATATAACTCGATTATTTATTTATTTTGACATATATAAAATTTGTACGGCTGCCAAAAAATTGACAGTTTGTTACATTATATTAATATTATACACACAATATTGCCCAACTAGGCAGGTCTGTTTTAGGGCAAATTGGTAAACAAATATATTTTACAAAACCAAAACTTATTGAAGGCAAAATACAATAAAATCGAATACGTAATATAAAAGAGAGAAAAAAAATACCAATGTGCAATACACATATAAGGTAAATGGAAATATATACACACAAAAGTAGTTATAAGAATTATTTCATTATATAAAAAAGTTTACTCTCAGTATCCGCTCTTCTAAATTTCAACAACCAATTTGAAACGTCCCTTTTAAAAGTTTTAATGTCAGTTAAAGTTCTGATTTTATTTACAATTTGATTGTATATTCTGGGAGCTTGAAAGGTTGGAATGAAAGTTTAAACCAAAGAGATAACTTCATTGGTTTAAACGCTGACAATATTATATGCATTAATGTACAAATAAATACTTTTACTGTTGCATAAATGTGTCATAAACTATCGGATTTATGTTTCCACGAATAATGTTTAGAATGCCCCTCGTCCTGCAACTAATGTTCCAAACCTCTCTCCTATATGTACATATTATTTCATGTCTATTTATTGACTGTTCTGTGTAAAAATCGAATTATTGTTTTGTCCTGAAGAAAAAATTTCACCACAATTTCTGTTTTAAAGTCTTTATTACAGGTGTTGTGTTGTATTCCCAACTGAATGCAATCTGTAGACGAATCTCCTTTGGAAACAATTAGTTTTTGTCCGTCTGCGCTACTCTCCAAAACTCTTGCAGTCTCACTGGAGAGTGAAATCTCCTGGCGAAACTCCATCAGACAGAATACTTTGTTCGTGTTTTTATTTTATTCTATCAACAATCTGACCGGAGTCACTTTGCACGGAAAATTAAACATTTATTTAATCATTTTCAATTGTAATTCGTAATTCATGAAATGCCATTTGGTATTCAACGTTTAAAATATGAGCAGATTGAAATTTCCATATAGAACCAACAATAGACGTCGTTCGAAAACATGAATGAAGCCTGTGTTGGTGTAGAAATATAATATCTTTTATTTGTCAAAAATGGTGTGTTGCGCAATTACTTAGTGCAATCGTAATTATACACAAAAAGTAATAAATATTATATTTTATCAATCGGAATGATGTGACTTGAATAGTTCAACTGAAGGTAATTTTTTAGGAGAACACATTCTTATTGTGAAGTTGTAATTATTCAGAACAGACGGTCTGTGATATTTTAAATATGAATTAAATATATTAATTATAAAGATATACATATAAAATCAATTTTATCGAAAAATATTGTTGTTGCGCCACCGGGATTCGAACCTGGATCTCTTTCCTAACCGGAGAAGGTGCTTTATCCAACTAAGCTACAGCGACATTATTTTTAGCGACAATTTTCGACCCTATATGTTACCTTTTTGATATTAATACATTTAATCGTTCCATCATTTGACAGAGCCATCTACCTTATTTTTACAGAATCTCAAATACCTTTGAGTAAACTGATAGCAGACGCACCTTCCCCGGTTAGGAAAGAGATCCAGGTTCGAATCCCGGTGGCGCAACAACAATATTTTTCGATAAAATTGATTTTATATGTATATCTTTATAATTAATATATTTAATTCATATTTAGAAGGTAATTTTAACAAGCACTCAGGCCCCGCTATTAGCTTTACTGCTTTGTGCCGGCGGCCCTCGGCTCCTACGTCGTCCCTGTGGAAGTTTCAGATATCACGAGAAATCCTCGCCAATGTACTGGAGTTGCGACGTCATTTTTGATATTTTATATCATCCATACACAAATTGATAAAATAAATAAAGAACCCTTATTTGTTCAAGAACAGAAGTACGTTGTATTTACTTGGAAAATTGTATTATTTGATCTTATAATGACTTCTCGTCTCTGGACAAGACCAAGCCTATCTGATTTAATTAAAAGTCAATGAATTAAATTTAAGTTATTTAGAAAGCAGTGTTGATGTAAATTGTCTGCGAGATTCGAAATAAAGAATGTTCGTTTATCGCAGTAAAATATTTTTGACA
Source organism: Eubasilissa splendida (assembly GCA_031772225.1). Lineage (NCBI taxonomy): Eukaryota > Metazoa > Arthropoda > Insecta > Trichoptera > Phryganeidae > Eubasilissa > Eubasilissa splendida. The sequence continues at coordinate 1,789,289 of CM062854.1, read as the reverse complement.
ATACGGTATTTCGACTGAGACGTGTTCTTATTTATAACAAAACATCGAAAGAAAAGTATGAAAACCAATGCATTTAGTCGAAAATGTGATCGATTTAGTGGAAAATTGCGCATTCATGAGTGCGCTTCGGGCTCCTCGGCGAGTTAAATAATCCCATCAGCCGGTCCCGGGGCCAGACTGCCAGACTGCCAGACAGCTCAGGTGTGAGGGATTATTTCGGCTCCAGGTTTGTTCACCCCTCAGCCTCACCCTCGGGCTTGGGGCGACGACCCTTCCCTTCTCTTGAACTCCAAAATGACGTTGGGTCATTTTCGAAGTATGGCAACAGAACGTTTGATGCAATTTTTATGTAAACCTTTATTCGATAGTTTTGCGTAATATAAGGGTGTGTTGTTTTGTAATTGTGTATATATATACACACACAGTAACTAAGATAAACTGAACATCGATAGGAGCGTCTACTAGTTTTATACCTTCATTTTTATATTATTAGCGGCCAGTAATATCGTTTTTATGGCTACAGCGCAGAATAATAATAAATTTGTATTTCCTACTAAAGTGGAGTATCGAAATATCACGTCTGTTTTAGGAATAAAAATTAATAAATAAATATATCGTTAAGGAGGACACATTCTTATCGTGAAGTTGTAATTATTCAGAACAGACGCTCTGTGATATTTTAAATACTAATTAAATGTATTTGTTGTCGCAAATACTTCGATAGCTAGTTCTGGGTTTTCTATAGGTAATGTTGAATACAGTAATTCAATCTATGCAAATACAAAATACACAAACCTTTGTGAACCTGTGCTGGTAGACGCCGACGTCGCTCTCCTTGTAGTCTGATGCTCCCTAAATCTGCTGGTCGGCCACCAATAATCCGAAATGTTTTTATATCGCCGCCGTAAAAGTCCGTCCGAATCGCAAAAACACTCTCTTCCCAGTAGCAGCTTCGCTTTTGTTTTCTGTTTTTAAATCCACACAAAAAGAACACACATATACAAAATTTATCTTATCGAAGTATAAAAGCGTGTAAACATCATTAATTAGAAAGATATACATATAAAATCAATTTTATCGAAAAATATTGTTGTTGCTACCGAGATTCGAACCTGGATCTCTTTCCAATCTGGGGAAGTGTTAACATATGGGTTTGAAAATTTGTCGTCAAAAGTACTGTATGCTGTAGCATAGTCGGTTAATGCACCTTTCCCGGATTGTAAAGAGATCCAGGTTCGAATCCCGGTAGCAACAACAATATTTTTTGATAAAATTAATTTTATATGTATATATTTCTAATTAATACATTTAATTAGTATTTAATAAATTTATCGCCCACAAACGTAATCGACAGTAAAAAGCAATTAGATAAGATAAAATGACAGCAGGTGCGACAGATGATATTTTCTTGAACGTTAATTTTGAATGAAACTAATCTTGCAGTGCAGTGCAGTGACATGGAACATATTGTGCAGGTTTCACCATCGAGTAACACTTTGCAAATGGTTATCAATATAAAATGTTGCATATACACGGTGTGATTTATCGGTCAAATGTGAACAATTAATATATTTTTTAATACTTTTCAAATTAGCAATATTAACTTTGTGGTAAAAATTCATATTTTTATTTATTATCTTTGTTTTATTAACCACTTAATTGAGTTTAAATTCATCTACCGGTTTCGAAAAATATCATTTTCTTCTTCAGGATTTCATAACTAACTAAAAACATATATTATTGTTTCTTTACCAGAATCTATTTTTAAAAAAAAAACACAATTATTTAAAAATAAATTTAGTACTTAACTTAAATTGTTACTTAATACAAATTTACTCGAATAAATAATAATAAATAAAAATCTTATATATTTTTTTGCCAAATCTTACAGATATGTCTGGAGGTACATGTTCTCATTTAAAAATAAAAGTTCGAACGATATGTTGGTCCAAAGTATCCGTGTTGTGTAATACGACGTAGGTAGGTTATAAAAGTTGAGGAACAAGTACTAGTCTAAGGTAAATAACAGGTAACAACAAATATACAACCTATTAAGAGTTTATGGGTGGATCAATTGAACTTTACCGTAGTCACAAATCACCTGAATATATAAATAAAAACATTAAAAATAATGCCTGCAAGGAATTAAGTGGAGTAAAAATTTATAATAAAACCTAAATTTGTTTAGCAAAAAAAAATCAAAAAGTTAATAAAAATGAATGATTCATAAAGAAGTAGAACGGGAGCTGATGATGTTTATGTTCCCGAGTTATGGTATTGATTGATTTGCTTCTTTTCACGGCTGGTGATGTTCTACAATACCCGACACGTTTCTGGAATTATATACTCGAGGGTTTTATAGAACCGGCCACTTGCCGAAAACCCTTTACATAACACACAGTACAACAAGTAATTTCATCCATGCGTAAATTGTTTTTGAAATTATCAAGATCGTCTTCTTGCTTTATATTTGATCGCTTTATGAGCGGCACGTAATGCACTTCTTTCCTCAATAACCACGTTTTAACACACACACACACACACACCATTTTTAGTTCTTCTGCGCCCTTTTATTATGGTGCAACCCATCATTCCGAGGAAAAGCACGATACGAAGGCGGTCTTCGTTCATCGTAAAAATACAAAAATACCTATTTGTCTTTATGTGTATGAAGATCAACGATTACATATAACTGTTTCATATTTAAAGGATAAAACGTTGTCACAGCGCACGTGTGCACCGAATAAACTGACAGATACATTTGTTACAATAAATTACTACTTGTTAGTATCCCGGGCTCGATTTATCTTAACAATATTTTTTCTAGCGATTTTTTGATACAATTTATCGGGGCAATTTATCTCCACGTGTATATGCAGCTTATGCAAAAATATATTGTGTCGGAGACCAGAGATAACTGTATACGTGACAACTGCACACAGAGACAACTGCACACGAAGTAATATAAATGCATGTGTAAAATACATTATTTAATAAAATAATGATAATACTAAAATACTTGGTTAGGTTAGGTTTAGGAGGGCCGGGGGTGGGGTGGGGGGGTTGCGTTATTATTTAGAGTAGCGTCCGCTCGTCAACTGTCGTCTCTCTGTTCTCGCGGATCGGTTTGTTGACTGACCCGACTGTTTGCAGTTGCATATGTGTGCACCTGACGTGTGTGCAGTTGTCATGGCGTCATTGTGTAATTATGTTAGCCAGGCTCATTTGACACTTTATCAATTCATCGAACCTACTCACTCGACGATTGCTATGGAGCAACATAAAGATGCATTTCGACAGCGGCTAATTTTGAGGTATTATAGAAACAATTATTTAAATGAATTTATAATACTCTAATTTTACGGCCAAATAAATACATAACGCTTTATTTACGAGAGAAAGTGGAGAGATATTTTCAGTGGAGGTGTGTGCGATGTTAAGAAGCCTTAGTACACGATTCACGTTTTTATTGTCTGGCGAGTTAATTTAGTGATTTAGTGTAAAGTTTTCGAATCTTTTTGCAAAAACTGCGACAATACGTGCTTTCAATCAATTTTATTATGAAGGATCCGTTCAATCTTAAAGCGTTTCTTTAAAAAATAACGTTTAAATATATTGTAATTCTCACCAAAAAAATATAATGCTCTGGAACCTTATTTAATCTTTTTCGCAATAGAGTTAATTTATGTACACGGAATCTCGTAATATTTCCATATAAAAATCATTCATTCCGTTCATAAATTGATTTTAAAATGTTCAAACGGAAATTTGTTCCTTTCACAAATGAATATTTTTGCATGTCATTTTCAAAAAGATAATAAAAATTCACGTTCCGTCACTTTTATTGCAATATTCAAAAAAGTATGAAAACATTAAAATATATAAGGGTACGTAGAGAATTTTGTAATATTTAATATAAAAAATTTAAATTAATCATAACTTATGCGCATATATTTTAAATAATTACTAGAAAGGAGCCTGATATAGCTATCCGAATTTCTTCGGCAGTCGTCGGTCAGACACTGACCAGTATGCACTGCCAGGATGGCTGTCTGGCGTATTGGATAAATAGTGCCCAAAAAGCCTCGTACACACTTTTTGAATGGGAGGTATCCATGAAAATGAGTCAATTTATAAATATAACGCCAAATAAGCACATAAAAGTGTATTAATTGAAGAATTATATTCACTTTAAAATATTTGAATCCGAATGCCGCCATGATTTCTAACACGAACTATCAAAAAATTAACATATTTATTGCATGAATTTGAGGTTATTTCCTTGATTTTTTTTATAAATAATAATAATAATAGTCTTTACTCTGTATACACACTGATTTTCAGTCCTTTATATTTCTTTAATAACGTTATTTTAATAATAATAAAAAATTCCAGATTTTTTTGGAATCGAGATGAGAACATTTACAATCGGTATTTTAAAGACGCAATCGATATGCTCTGTGTAATTTTAACAACCGACCGACAAATTTTCATTTGAAGGTGTTTAATTATTTTTGATTTATTTGTTTTTGTATAAATATGTTTTCAAAATTATATTTTTAATGTTAAACAGAAGATTACGGACGAAATGTGCTTTGTATATAGCTATCACCATAAAATTAAAATACATTTTTATAACTATAATATAAATTTAGTTTTATTGAAAAAATCATTAATGCAAAAGTTTTCAGTTTTGCTCTAGAATTGTAACTAACTTTATTTCGGATTCGTTAGAATAGAAGTAATGCCGTGAAGTGGCGTAAATTAGTAAAATATTCTAATATTTTAATTGTGCATATGATAACAGCCATATTATATTTGTTAAACAATATTTGTTAAAAAGTACTTTTTGTACCTGAACACGATATGTCAATTAATTTCAATGTTATTTTTGAAATATCACGCGTATATATATTATCTACGTTCTACAGACATATATTTTAAAAATCCACTCATGCAAAGAACACATCGATTGACTTTAAGGAGTGAAATTATATAACTTATATATATCATTACTTCACTTATGAATCGCAATTCTTCATATCCAGGATTGCGGCCTAAAATTGTCAAAAATACTTTCTTCTGCCCACTGATTCGCTTCATGACAAAATCATCTTTATTTCATAGATAATTTCTATGATTTAATAACGTTATGAAATGGGAGTGTTTTAAGTTTTTCTACCTCTTTTTTTACAATCCTTTTTACCTCGAATTGAAAATGAGTGCATTAATACTTCGTACAAGTTTATCCAATTGAAAATTTGTAAGTCGTATAACGTGAGAACAGTTGCTCGTACGAAAATAATGTAAAAACCTATTTTGTAGAAAAGGTTTATAATCTACTAATTTTATAAAAGCTGTTTTTGTCTGATAGGAAGCGAGATATTTACAGATTTTTTTTTTGTGATCATTGACATCGTATAACTTTTGAAGCCCATACTATATCAATGAGATCTTTTAGTATGTTATTTAAAATGACAAAATAACGAAATATATAAAAAATCAACTAGCTTAAACTTTTCCGCACGGTCTGTTTTTTGTTGGCTATTGTGATTGGACTTTACAATGTTTTACAATGTATACGATGGAAGAGATTTCTCTTTTATTAAAATTCACGTTAAGTTGTTTTGTGATAAACCGCTTATAATATCAACATTGAAAATTGGTTTTACGGAAACATTAGCCGTACTTTTGTTTCCATGACTACTCAAATTCGGTCGTATTCATTAAACTCATAAATTCAGTAAATAAATATATTTAACGAGTTAACGTTAAATTATCTTAGACGATTTTAAAACGATTAAAATGACATCGCAACATTTTGAAATATACAAAACACGATATAAATATATATTTAAATTTCGCTAACGTTTTTCGTAAGATAACCATTTAAACTATAGTTTTAATTTGAATTAAATCGGTCATCCCTAAACAATAACTCAAAATATTTAAATAAAACTTTTCCTGTAAAATGTGACGATCTATTGCCGGTAGAAATGAAACGGTCATCCCTTGAAGACGATGTTTCGTTGAATGTATTAAGCAAGTTGTAGAACTTGTAAAATATGCGCCCACCTATAAAGGGTCGCACACATTATACTAGGTTGAGGTTGGGTTGAGAGTTATATATTACTAATTTTTATTTTGTTCGTGAGAACAATAAATATATATTTCATTTTGTTAAAAATCCGTTAAAATTGGTGACGTTAACGCTCTGTTTCAGCGGGAAACAAAAGAACCTAGCATAATTCTTTGTGTCCTATAGGGTCTTAATGCCCCCATCATCCTTTATTGTTTTTTCTCAACATTCAGCTGCTTCATGCGATCTTTTTTTACATTTATTCTATATTTTTATACCTAGCATATTTTCCCCATCGATTATCGTTCCTTCGGAAAAGTTTTCAATCTCATCGTGGTTATTCGACGGACTGTATCTTTTACTTTGGTCCTGTGGCGAATTTTATTATTTCTGCGTCTGTCCCGCAAGGACAGCCCGCGCGTAGTCCTGTCGGGGTTAGCCGGTTCACTTTAAAGTTGCGCCCGAGGTCTGCCGTAAATGCTGAAGTTTGCGAATGAAAACTTTTGTTTGGGACATCGTCGAATTTTGCTTTGGTTTAAATTGTTTTGAGTAAATGTTTTAGTTCACTAAATGCCCTCCAGCCTAGCTACGCGCATACCCCATTCTGAAATTGTACCATTCTGATAGGCAGCCGTTTGTCCAAGATGGATGACTACAGATGAGTTATAAGTATTAAATAGTAAAGCTGATGTGAGCATAATTAACAGGATTAAAAAAAGGTTCACTCAGGCGGTCGCGTGTGGAGCGGATGGATAAGCGGTGGGTGGTAAAAAAATATGCGACACTAGTGTTGATGGCACCAGATATAGAAAACATCCGCCAAAGACCTGCCACTTAAGATAAACCGATACTGGAAGATCTGTACCAAGTCCGGAAAGGATGAAGATAAAGTTTGTGAGAATATCTATGAGAATATGGTTTTCTATCCGCTCGGGCTACCCCACAGCGTGATAGTTATTTACACAAATAATAGATATAGAGACGAAGCCTTTTATTTTTATTATATTTAATGAAAAAATATGGAAGTATGGGTAATTACTGGGCTTACGACCTATCTTTGGCTGGCTTAAGTGATCACTTTATGCAAATGTAACACTCACCGTTCTCACCCATTAATCAATCTCCATATCTATCAAATTTTTAGAAGTTGTATACATATATGTTAATATGTGGAAACACTTCGAGTACAACTACACAGTCGCCATCTATGGACTGAATTTGATAATTTCAGCATATAAATATGTCACAATGGGAAGCTAATTATTTTTTGAAATTATTTAAAGCAATATTCATTATCTGTAAAATGTTTTTAACAAATTATACTGGAATACGTCTGAAAATTTTATATATTTTCTTATTTTGACTAGTACATTATTATAGTTATTTAATTGAATACATGTCAAATCAATATTCTAATGTAAACTAATATTTTCAAAGTATACTTTTACAATGACAAATAGAACTACTTGTAAGACCACTCTTTTAATATTATTTGAATGTTAGTTATTTAATTTGAGATTGAGTCGGTATGGAAGATCGCAGGTACGAACATTAATCGTGAATGCAATTCATTGTTTCTCATATTCGTGATCTTCTTCGTCTTAGCAGGACAATAGTAAAGCGAGTGAAGTAATTTGGAACTCGCCACGTAGTGAGCCCGGTGGTCGGTAGTCACCCCGCTACCCAAATGAATTATTCAAAATTTCTCAATGTCATTGTACACAGTCTACCCGCAGAGGTGAAATTTCTGATCTGTGATTTATCTTAATATTATCCGGCTCAGTTGCCTGTCACTGTCCCGACCGAGTACTGATGCATTTTCTGCTGGCAGCTAATATCATTGTATAATAATACTAGACAACCCGTCCCGTCCCCTTAACACGCGGCACGAGACCTCGAATTAAAAGTTTTACTCGATCTTTATAATAAGTAGTTTCACTTTTTTGTTTTAAAAATTGAGAGAAATCAGAAAAACAATAATTGTACAACAACAAAAAAATGTTATTAAGAACACATTCTTATTGTGAAATTGAAATTGTTAAATGTATTAATTAGAAAGATATACATATAAAATCAATTTTATCGAAAAATATTGTTGTCGCTGCCGGGATTCGAACCTGGATCTCTTCCAATTCGCGAAACGTGCGTTAACCGATTGTGCTATACAACACATTGCTTTGACGACAAATTTTCGAACCTATATGTTACACTTTTCAAATTATTACAACTATAGTTCCATTATTTGAAAGCCATCTTCTTTATTTTTAATTTGTAGTCAAAGCAATGTGTTGGTATAGCATAATCAGTTAATGCACGTTCTCCGGATTGAAAGAGATCCAGGTTCGAATTCCGGTAGCAACAACAATTTTTTTCGATAAAATTGATGTTATACGAATATTTTTCTAATGAATACATTTAATTTGTATTAAAAAATATGTACCTACTTTGTGTATAAACTTTCTCTATAAATATTAGAATTGGGGCCGGCCTGATATGATAGTAGAAAGGGTGCAGCCGCACCGAGCGCCGCGCTTAGTGAAGCCTCGTATAGGCGATCCATAAATCTTGTTATTTATATATTTTTGGGTGTTATTAAATTGTGGTGGCACATTGGTGTGGTTTATGATGTGATTCTCGATAAGAAAGGTCCCGCGCTCAAACTTGGCACCCAGTCCTTCCAGGTGGGCCTTGGATAGAATTACGCATATTTGAATCCTAGATTGTAGTGGTCAATGTAGGGACACAAGGGCGGGCACACACAAATCGCAATTTTGAATTGGCATCCAAAAAATCAATTCTTTCAGTGATACAAGATGAAACTCATGCGATAATTGGTTTTTAAGATAAGCTCGGATATAACTAAAGTAAATTAAAACGCTTGAAGACACATGAACGAAACGCCTCTTTCACCACCGTAATCTGTATTCGTTGTAAAGCGGTGTAAGGGTTACACTGACGTAAGGGTAGTTTTGTCTTCGTATCTCTGAAATTATTGTCTGTTGTAGATTAGTCATTTGACATAAATACGGTTTTTTCGTTTTTCTCAAAACCATTGTTTTTCTGTTGGATAAATATCTGATTTCTCTTTATTTCTCATAATAAATAACGGCTTATTTCAATGTACCTACTGGCTGCGCGTGTCGGGTTATTAATCAACTTCGGATCATATTGTCATTTATAATAGTTACGAATTACTAATTTGATGATAAATTAATTGTAATTATGTTATTTAATCGAGCGGTTGTTACGTCCTGTGTCGCGTTCCTGCACTGCTTTCTGTGTAGAAATAAAACTATTGAACGAGCTTTGTTTTAAAAAAAAAAAAATGAAAATAAAAATATTTTAAATATTTAACGCAAAAACATTTTGGTTTATTTGAATAATTAATAGTTTATTAAATTGGTAATAAAAATGTAAATATTAATTGATAATAGAAATGTTAATTTAAAATATTCACCAAAGTAGGTTAAAAGAACGTGGAAAAACTTGGAAATGTAAGACAATGATACAAAGTTTTATTGGAAATTCCAAAGTTTTATCCACTTCTCGTCTGACAAATCGACTCGAAACATGTGAAAGTAAACTTTGGTTTTATTTTACTAAAGCATCAATATTCAATTATTTTACATATTACATATTTTTAAACGGGCAATGAAAAATATGAAAATGTACATTTTCAAAAATTACTGTTAAAACACAGAACATAAAATACTCTTTTCTCGAATGAGAATCTGGCAGCGAGGAAAATTTAAGACATATTTCCAGCCAAAATATTTAAATTGTATAAATATTTTAATATTTTACACTTAGTGTGCCTGTAAAAGTTTCCTTCGTTGGATAATTGACCGTCCTCTTCTCTAGTCCGGATCAGTTGGGATCGGCCTTTCGCTCCGGCTAGACACAAATTAGATTTAGTTCAAACTAAATTTGAAATATCTTTCAATACTATTGACAGAAAGTCTAATTGTGATAACTGATAAAAGCCATTTGGTTTTATTTTGTAATATTATTCCACAAGTTTCATCTGGGAGGAGATGTTGAGAATGTATGAATGGAGTCAAATCCAGCCACTTAACATAGCGATGCAATGTTTCGATATTGAATCGCGCTTTCGGGTCAACTTATTGTTTAGTTAATATGGTGACGGGTCTCTCACCTGTAGAAGCGTGTGGTCATATACGTCACTGCACATATAATGCTCAACTTGAAGTAAAGGTTAGTAGCGAGCATACAGACCTTAAACAAAATACGCTGGCTTAGTGTAAACAATACATTAGAATTTGAAGTAATTTAGATTACATTAGACGTTAGACATTAGAATTTAGAATTTTAGAGTAAATATTAGGAATGAGTCGCGTCAGATATTAAGCAAAATGTATTATTACTGAATAAATAAATTACCCATAAATAGTAGTTTGATGCCTTGGTATAGAGAAGAGCTCGGAAGAATCAACGGCGACTTCCATGAATTTGATATATTTTATTTTTTTTCATTTCACAATATAATTATTTTATGATAAAGATGTCTCAAGAGACGAAGCTATTATTTTTATATGAGAAGTATGGAAGCCTTGGGCATTACAGGGTTTACGACCTGTCATCGGCTGGCTTAGGTGATCACTTTACACAATGTAACTATGCTGCCATCTACGGATTTTTTTTTGAAAATTTAATATTCCTTCTCATGTAACAGTATAGATGTCGCTGAAGCTGAGACTTATTTTTGAAGTAGGGGCCAATATCCTTTATGTGATATATGAAATTCATATATTAGAATACGTCTGAAAATGCAGTATTTTTCAATATTTAACTTCATATTTAGAACAGTATATTTTTTACAATATTTTGAGTATGTCCAAATCTTTGTAGGAACTAATTACTGGGATTTTATCCCCTAAGGGATTGTCATCAAGATAAAAATGTCTCACAGAGACGAAGCTATTATTTTTATATAAGAAGTATGGAAGTATTGGGCATTAGAGAGCTTACGACCTGTCATCGGCTGGCTTAAGTAATCACTTTACACAATGTAACGTTCACCTATTTACCCATGCTACCGCATCTATCAAATTTTTGGAAGTAATATATATGTTATCATGTTAGAATATTTCACTTATTTATTACCAACTATGCTGTCGCCATCTATGGATTTTTTTGTGTGGAATTATTTTATTATGGAAACTAAAATTTTTTAACGTAAAATATTTAAACGTACATTCCTATGCTATGTAAATTGATTGAAATTATTTTTATTTTACTAGTGAAAAGACGAAAGCAAATCGAATACGATTTTATTTTCCTCAAATTAATTCCTGCAGGTAGTAAAAGATTTTAATACAAATTCAATGTATTAATAAGAAAGATATCTTTATTATTGACACATATATTTATGATGTATATTTTTCTTATTGATACATTTAATGTGTATTAAAATATCACAGAATTATGTTCTGAAAATATGCTATTTCACAATAATAATGTGTTCTCCGTAATAGTAAAAGATTATACATAATTGCGATTTATTATAGATGATCTTCAAAAGATTGTTGAACATTAAAATTAGACCGGTTTTATTAATAACGGTATTATAAAAAAATATTTGGGTTTTTACTAATTTTTAATTACTGTTCATTAGTGTATTATATCTATTGGGTTAATTCAGACAAACTTCTGTTGCAAACTACGGCTATTATTGTATTTTCAAAACGTCGATCGCATTGAAGTGCTAAGCTATTATAGGTGCTAGTTAATATGATAACCTAATATCGTTTCCACGTTTTAGCCGCGCCGAGTTTTTTTTCGAAGTCTACTGTTTCGTTTCATTTCATAAATTGCCTTTCTTCTTTGATGACATTCAGATGTTTATTTTTTCGTGTCAATCTAGTGACAAATTTATTATTATATCCCCCCGTGTTCAGGTTTTCGTCCTTGTTAAGAGCATTAATCAGAAAACCTGTTTTTTTATTTTATTAAAACATTAGAAATTATATTTGTAAATAGGGTAGGGTGCTCTAAATGTACGATATCAATAAAACAAATATTGTTACAAAAATTAACTTTCTTTATTCATATAATACCGTCTCTTACTAACATTATTAGATTAAGATCATTACATCTGAAAATAGTAATTTGCGCACTCTTACAGATAGATGGAGGTTAGTAAGAGTGCGCGTGCGACACCAGGCACAGAAATCGTATTTGTACGGACCAATTCCGGAATTAGCGGTACATTTTTCGTGCCACCACTGAGTATACATTATGCACTCTGAATTTTCGGATATTGATTCCTTGTAGACTTCCTTGCATCCTGAGCAGCTCTACATCTATTTTTAGGTATTGATTTGGGTTTCTTGAGATTTGCCTTCGCCTTTCTGTTAGTTTTGTTAAAGCTACACTTTACCTTTCATTTTCGGTCAAAAAAACAAAATCAAAAGCTCTTATGGATTTTGTTGTCAGGTTATACAACATGTTGTCTTGAGTTTTTATATGGTTAGAGAGTTTGGCCTCCATCTCCTTGGATAAAGTTAGGTCATATATGCTTTGTGGATATGGTACTTCACTTAAGGCGTTTTCTTAACTTGCTCTGCCATTCCAAGGAAAGTGCGACTTTTATCTTACTTTCGTCCTCGCTGATCCTCTTTTGGCTTCATCCAAGACTGCTTGTATCTATTACGTTTAGTTAAAACGAACATGCTCAAGTAAAATCACGTCTTGTAATGATAAATCAGATTCGGAGATCGGTCTACGCATAGATCTGTGACAGTGCGCGCGCACTCTTACAGGCCACCGGCATTGTTCACATTTGATACAACTGGTGCCATCTCTGTTAAAATTGGGGAATGGGGGTGCCGGTGGACGCTTGCTATATTAATTTACACTATCGATTTTGAAAAAAATAGCCCATATCATCATAAATGAACACATCGTACTGATTACAAGCTGTGAAAATAATTGAACAAAAACACAGAATATTGTGAAAACTTACGGTGTCTTTTCGGTTTATTTCCGATATATTTTCTTATTTATTCTTTTTTAAATTTTTTTTATTCTACTCAACATTTAGATTGATAATGCCCTTGCTAGGCGAAACCCGTCTCGAATAAATTAAACGTGTAGAATCAAAAAACAAATGTTTTATTTTCAAATATGCAATGATTATTATTTTTTCTTACCTTGATTTTGGATCGAGCTTGAATTACTTCATCTCTATTATTTTTTTTGTTTATTTTATTATTGAATTATGTACATGTGCTATTTTAAAAGACCTCGCTAGCTGTAAAATTTTTATCAATGGATTTCTTTTATGTTTATAAATAGTAAGTTTTCTTAATTCAGGGGCAATGTATGTAAGGTTTTTGGAATAAATCGTCTATCGCCATAGTAGTTGTAGCGAGGGGAAATTCATGAAAGCCCTCTAATTGGGAGTACCCAGTTATTTCCGCGAATGGGAAAGAAAGGGACCAAATTATGGAATTCTGGTGAGCGACGAATATATTGAATTCTACTAAACTGGATTTCTCGACAAGAAATTGAACGACCAGATTTATTAGAGAGGAAAACAGGAATACTTGGCTCTGTGGCCGTCGTTTAGCTTTTAACATAGAAATGGACAAGAAACTATTTAACTTCTCAAATTTTGAGACGAACGCTGTGTTAAAAATGTAACGTGCCTACCTGACGATACTGAACACACATTGGAATATTTTGTCTCGTCAACAATTTCGCTGGATGCCGGCGATGAAGTTTTTAAAATTAGCCCAATTATATTCGTTAACCGTTTCAATTTACATAATTCACCGCAATTCTTACCATAAATCCAAACCCATCGATCCTCCGCGGCGAGTCAGCAGTCAGCAGTCAGCGGGCAGCGGCCCGGACAATAGGCCATTGTCTCGGCTCTCGAGAGTTGCTGTCGAGCCAGCGACGGGCGCCGGTTCAACGGGGCGGATGACCGACAAGTCCAGGAACTGAAACGACACAAAGAGACCCAATTAACAGCCGCGGTTTTCCTAGCATTCATTTTGCGGGAAATTTATGGCGCCGCGCCAGACCACCGACTGACGTCTTTGAAACGTTACAGGACGCGACGACGGTCAGGATCGCGTCTTTGTGTGCACGAGGAAATTTCCTGTACAATCATTTTTGCAGTGCCCGACCAGAAGAACCACGTTAATGATACCTGGAAAACATAAAACTATCGATGCGTAGTATTTTTATCGACAAATAACCGTACATGGCCCGAACTACTTTTACACTTACATTTAATACAATATTAATTGATTTATAATTCGAATGATAGCTAAAATTAACTCTGAATAACGTTATATATTAATGAATCCAAATAGAACAGGAGCTGTAATTGAAATCCAAATAAGGGATATGACGACCCGGAACTACATTTGCTCGAATCCCACGTACCGGAGCGGCGTTCCGGTCCATTCCGAACCCCGCAACGGAATGAATCATAACTACCCTACAAAGTCAGGGAAATGAATTCGAAATTTATTCAACTCACCATAACTTATTGTTTTAATCAATTTTAATAATGCTCACAAAGTAATACAAAATGTACGGAAATACTTACAAATTATAATATAATAGAAATAATAAAAGAAAAAAGATAATATTTACTATTAAAATAGGTCACATACACTTATATATTTGCCCTAAAACAGGCTTACCTAGTTGGGAAATGCATTTTAAAATCTGTGTAAAATATATATAACAAACTGTCTTTTTTTTTGTAGCTGTACAGTGCTTATATGTTATATGTGTCTAAATAAATATATATAAATATAAATGTGTAAAATGTTTATCTCTGCACGGGTATGGCCTAGTGAGCCTGGCATTGTGCATGCAACTGTGTAAGACAATTTATGTATAATAATATTGATATACGAGAGCTAGCTAAATAATATTATGGAGGGAAGGTGACAGAGAGGACGATGGAGACATCAATGAAAGCACATGTAGCCTCATGTCAGGAACAGAGACTGATAAAAGATTATTTTTTTAAAACATCGCGTTACGTATTTCAACCCGTCCAACAGTGTCATGCCACTCGTCTTCTCTGGTACCAGTACCAGTACCGGCACCAGCACCGCCGAATCGGGCATCTGTCGCCCCATATTGTGCATCTTTTGACTGCACCGACCGGTTCTGTCCGCCGGACTCGCTACCCTTGAGCTCATTGTGGACCGCTCACGACCTACCTGCAGCAGCACAGCTCGACTGATTATTCTGGCACTTTTGGACAATATCGTCATAAGACACGTCAACTGCCTCAAGGTAACTCGGTATGAGTAACGTCAAAATGCACTCGGTTCATGAGTAACATCATGTTTAGTTCTTATTTTATTTACAATCTTGATTTGCTGCGTTTTCTTTCCTTGTTTTCAAGTTACGAGCAGTTGTCTTGCGATGAATATTTTGATGAAGTTTCGGCTTTTGACATTATCTGAAAACTTTGACCTTCAAGTTTTCGCTGTTAGTTTTTGATATATCCGAACCACCTTACAAATTTAAAACTATTTATAAATAATACAAACGTATTAGTTTAGCAGGACTGGTTGTATCGCCTGTCTGGTCTCCGAAAAGATTTACAGAAATTCTAAAATATTGCAATTTGACATCAATTTGAGAGCGCGAATGCCATAGTTCCTAGTGTTGCCGCCGGAAGCATCTAGAAAAATCAGGTCGAGCAATCATAAATACGCGGTTGAGGGGGCTGCCTAGAAGCTAGAAGGCCAGAAATGTTTTGTGAATTTCCTGCGAGGCAGAAATCGCGTAATTGAATAGCGTAAAATGATTTTGAAATATTTATTATTTATTTCTTTAATATTTGCAAAATTACTTTGTGACCTCGTTTTATTAATTGATTATTCTACATTTTTCGACACCTATAATATCTTCTTCAGGAAACAATGTATACTGAAATTATAAAATACAAGTATAGATAAAAACAAAACTATATGGTAAAGTGGTGAATAAGTAAAAACTAATATGAAAACAAATTTAACAGGTGACCATTTGCAAAGAGGATTTGGTTATTTATAATATTTAGCTTGGTATTAACACTTTTTCTTATTTCTAAAATTTCAAATTAATCTAACTGAAAACCATGTAGAATTATCAATAAATAGTGGTTTAAACAAAGTATTTTGTCTAATTGTTAATAATTTATTAATTATTTTATAAAACACTCTCTTAATTATACTAGAATGCTGTTTGAACACATAAATAATACAATTTACGTTTATGTTAGTGTCTCAATATTAGGTTAAGTTAATGTCTTAATATTACATTTTGGAGATTAAGTCTGTGAATAAGAGTAGTTGTAGTGTCTGCTTTTGTGTTGGGAGAACATCAGCATGGACACTGAATTAAAATCAATTGTTAATAAAAATGCGTATGTACAAACTTCCGAACTGTAGTTTAGCTGTTTGATTTACACCATTTTTTTTCCGTTTCGAGTTTTTTTTCATGATTTTTCAACAAAATATATTTTTTAATGATAAAAATATGTTTGACATCTTAAACGTGTACAGTTAGTTGCCAACCTCGTCGACTATGCTTTCACATGAATTAAAACATATTTCGTGCTTATTTTTTTAAATAGTCTGACATTGTTCTTGGTGTCAATAATATTTACGATTTTTTCACTTTCTCATTTTTTTGGAGAATATCGAAAATATTGTTAAATCACGAATATATTATTCTATAAAAAATATTTGTTCTTTCTTGATAATCGATTGTCGAATTTATCAGAAATGAATCGGTTTAATTAACTTATTAAACTCCACGCACTTATTTTGCACGTCTGTTTCAACCGACAACTAGATATATCCAGTGTCCAGTCATATTTTTTTCAACTTTTCTGTAGATTATTGAAAAAGAAAAAAAAATGACTCCACCAGTCATGGTACTCTCAGATATAAGCGAGTCCAGTAGTGGCCTAAGGCTCAAGGAACAGTTTTAATACCTTCAAAAAGATTTGTATTTTGTATGAATCGTTGCGTTTATTGAAGAAGTCTCTGTCTTCCTTCCGAATCTTGCACAATCCGTAGGATGAAGATTTTGTCGATTCCCCGCGATTTTCTTTTTTGCACCTTTTCTTCCGGGCGAGCCGGGGAAGAAGGGACCGGTACTGCCAGACGCGCATTATTGAGGTTAAAAATATTTCAGAAAGAAACGAGCTATATCAACAAAACAAACCGATTTACAACTTTGTTAAATACTCATTATACTTATATTGATTTGTTCGACATGTTGACCGCATCACAGACGTCGGTATAACGACATTATATCATTCAGTCTACAGTAGTTCTCATCTTTCTCAAACATTAAAAATATAATCACAGACCATCGCCATTTATTAAATACTATTTATTTATTTATTTATTGACATACATACATATTTTTGTTATATGTTTATTGTGTGGGATCGAGTAGACTCCACCTCTGATATATACAGCGTTGTCCTGACTACTTTGCTAGACTGAAGTCTGTGCTAAAGTTGCCAATTGTTTTAATGCTGTTATTTAAGATTCGACACGAATAAAAATAGAGATAAAAAAAAATGTATATATATATATAGAATAAAAGAAAATGAAGTGGGAGTGTTGTAGAATTAATGTATTATTAGTGTAGGCACTGTATAATGATTATGTTAAAATGTTGGATAGCCATGCTTCTGATTGATCTCTACCCATATTTGTGTAATCTTATTGGAGTTGAACGATTTCAAGTTGGTACTGAGTGTGTTGTACAGTTTTGGAGCTAAGAACATGTAGATCTTTGATAAAATGTCGTTGTTGCTCTCGGAACTGGCGTGTAGATGTTCGTTGTTTGTCTTGTGTTGTGTCCATGATTTATTGCTTGGGCTGAGTTGTTAACATGGAAAAATTGGACGAGTCTCAACATAAAGATTTGTCTAATATCTAGGGCATTGTACTCTTTAAACTATGCTACTGCCACTCACTCCTTCGAATGTATGGTCACGTGGTATAATTATAACTAAAACACTTCCAATTCAATTCCTCTCCCCGTGTGACTCGTAATCCCCTGGAAAGCCGATCATCTAATCTAGGCCACGTGACTAATTGCCATTTGATATTCTCACCGGGATATCGATTCCAACTTTGGTCGGCTCTGCGCTACACGGCTGATTGAGAAATGCATCAGTACCCGTGTTCTACTCACGTCATAAGAGGAGCAACGTATCTTGAGTTTGAGGGATTGAAATATTAACTTTATGAAGAGTGATGTCAAAGTACACACGGGTGCATTTTTTTAATCTGGTGATGTGCGGAAAAAATAACAAAAATTTGTCTAAATTATATAAATCTAACAAAGTTTGGCAACTCGCTAATAACTTTTTGATGCCGTTTTATTATTGAAACATTTAATGGCGAAGAATTAAGAAAGTCCATTTTTTAAGTCCTCTACATTTGTGAAATTTTTTGTACCCAAATATTATAATACCTGAAACAAGTTATAAATGTCACCCACACGTGACTTTATTGAGTGCAATTCGCTTCTGGTTTGCCTCTCTTTTAATTTAATTTATCTGCCCATTGTCTTTAAAGTTTATTGGTGCCATACACGATTCATTTCTCGTCTCTCCTAGCAATGTGCTCCAAAACATTGATTTTTTTAGCCAAGCCAGAGGAATAACAGTAATATGTGCCGATTGTGAGTTTGAGTCACTTCCACCTAAATGAACTGAACAATGAATGTTTTAAAAATAATAAAAAAATACCAACATTACGAGATCTTTTATGATCCGATTTGAAAATATTGGTGATGCAAAGGAACGCATTAACAGCGCTGCAGATATTAAGAAGTGTGCATTATGGACGTACACCTAAAATGAATGATTGCATGCGCTGCGGTGACTGGATAATAGTAACTAGAATCAATGTTACCAAAGCCAAAGTAGATAAAAGTATAATTAAATGCAGCAGTAAATAAACATTTGGAAATTAAATATATTTGTATTACGTACTTTTATAATATGTGAAATGTATCGAAAGCACAGTGAGTGCGGTGATAACTACGTATCTCAGATAACATTAAAGATAGGCACTCAATAATATCAACAGTGATATGTGGATTGTATGTCGTTGGAGTGCGAGCAATGCAGATGTAGATGTTGGTGATAAGTAAATGAACTGGCGCAGAATAGGGACGAGGATCGACGGAGAGAGCTACGGCGACAAGAGAATCTCCCTTAACACGAAGATGAGTGGAGGAGAAGTTACGATGCTTGTACGATAATCTGAACCAATTAGTGGTGAATGTATAATACAGGGGCTTTTTTTAGTTAGCTTTTTGTGTAGCGAAGACTGGAAGTTGAAGTAAAGGAATTATATTATACGATCAGACTGTTAAAGACAAAGGATGTGTTCGGGAAAAACCTTTCCGATTAGTTTTTACATGTTCAGCCCGTATGAAGCCTAAAAAAATATATTTAATGAGCAGATGTAGACGAATGTAGGTCAGAGTGTGGCGTACTATCATCTATAGTCTATACTATAAACTCTATAGTAAGGAAAGTCAGCAGAGTCCGCACTGCGCACACGTGTTGAACGATTAATAACTCATTAGTATATATTTCATTATTTTAATGATTATTCATTTTCACATAATGCTGATGATATAATATTAACTATTGCTCGGATTGTGCGGTATGTGCGCCCTCGTAGGCCGCGAGCCTTCAGAGGTGCCCCGATATTTATGTTAAGTTGTATGGAAACATTTGGAGGTCAGATCGTCGATCAAGATGAGCCGCGCACTGCCTCACTATCAAGTGCAAACCGCGGACCTACTACAATAATAGGTATGGGTATCCCAAATACAATATTATAATCACACGTGTTTATAATTTATAGGTAATTGTAAGGTGCTCGGTGACTTTTTAAAATTAATATCGGTCGGTGACGGTCGGCTAAGCGAACTGATGACGTCCAAACATTTTTACATTAGACGGGTTAAGTTAAGATGAAGATCGCATTACACTAAATAGAATACGCTTGTGATTCAGTTATACGAAGCCGTAAAGTGCTAAATTCATTTATGACGGTTTTGTCGTAATTGTAAGTTACCGTTTTTTAAATTAAACAAGCAGTTGAATTCCTAAAGGAGATTGGCAAGGTCAATTTACTTTTATTGTACAAACATAATATGCCAAGGTTTCATGTTTTTCACTTCAAACGCGTATACCTTCACATGTATATATTTTTTATTTCATTCATTCACCTTTTTTAATTAATTTGTTTTCCTTTTCTGAAGACTATTGTTGTCGGTTTTGTAATAATATATATCTAATAAAATCTTTGCAATAGCTGTTTGAGTAATAATATTTTATCAATAAAGAGGATTTTTTTAAAAAATATTTCCGTACAGGAGTCACCGTGTCGCAAGAAGGAATTGTATTAATATATTGTAGGGAAGAGAATATAATCTGGTACTACACTATAAGTGAAGGATAACGGGAGGGTTCACCTTTCTAAGTACTATTATATTTCAATATCGCTCGACTTGTATTATTGCCCAGGTGTGCAAAATTATCCCAATTAAAAAATCGTACTAGGTTTAAATCTGTATTTTCATGCTTAAAAATTAACATATCATCATTTGCACAGTATCTAGGGAAAAAAATATTCAACAGTTTACCCGAAAACATCAGGAAGATTAATGATTATGTAGAAATAATCAATGCTATTAAAAACACTTTGAAGATGAACATGTACCCCTAAACTTATAATATTTTTATATCGCTATTGCTATTAATTTATTATGTTTTATTTTATTTAATGCTAGTTATTGTAAACAATATTTTATATTAATATACACTCCCCTTTTCTGCACAAGTGTATGCTTTCATGACAAGTGTAGCATGAAAAAAAAATTGTATCGTGTCATTTTACTTATATCAGATTAATAAATAAATATTTAAAAAAGTATCTAAATACCATTGATTATCTCTGAGTTACCTCGTGACATCTTCGCTATTGTCCGAGTGATCTTTCCTTGTTTTAAGCGACGGTCGTCGATTTCCAATAAGGTTATACCGATCTCTTTGTCGGTTTCATTATCACTTACGGTGTAGCCCTTGTGGTGGTCGCGATCGCCGTCCGTCGAGTTCCGCTCTGGTTGTCCGCGCTCTCCATTCTCCTTGGCAGACTCGGTCAACTGCGTTGGTTCGGAACCTCGGCCCGACCTCTCTGCCATCCGATCCGCACACTGCTCACCGCTCGCAGGGATACTCCTAATACGAAGCTACAAAAACAGCAAGTTCACTCAGTAGTTCCTTGTTGATCCTATTATCTGTTTAAATAAAGATACGTACAAGTGCGTGCACGGAATGAGGGTTTTTTATCAGAATTTTTTACCCTTCCAATTCATGTATTAATATAAAACACATATGATGTTTATTACAATAAGTTAGTTAGTAAAAGTGTCAAAGCGATTAGCGCTGATGCACTTGTAGAAGTAGATTTGGCGGTCTAGCCGCATGTAGAGTACTCAGAGTATCGTAGACTCTAAGGAATTGGAAAAAAAAAAAAATTGCGTACACGGAATACGTACCACATCAACGTTGTGTGCTTGCGCTTGTTCTAAGCTTGGTCTTGTAGTCTCCCGCTATAAAAAAGCTATAACAGTCATCGTAGACAGGTATGGCTAGACAGCGTGGGAGTAGTAAAGATGCGGAGAATCCTCGTAGGTACAAGAGAGAAGTTGCTTGGCTATAATTATATTAAATGATGTCTGCAAAAATTATTGTGGGTGGATATAAAAATGTTATATACAATATTTCACATAAATAAAGGTAATAAGTTCAAAACACAATTGAGTTAGCTGCAGGTTTACCATAAATTTACCTAATTTTCATATCAATTCGTTCGTATTTTCAGGTTATCTGCCCTCGTTTTCGTTTCCAGGAAGCTCCAAGGATAACACGCTTGCACCGAATACACAAAAATATACATATCACTTCACTCGGCGTGCGTTTTCAGATAATTACTGGGTTAATTAACGTCGAGTTAGGGAAAAGTAAAGTTGTTAAGGATAGATGAAGATGAAGCGCGACACCATCCCGAGTTGTGAGGAACACAACACAAGTTTTGGGATTATCCCATCCAACTCAAACTATCTCGTTTCAGATGTTTTCACTCGGCAACCGTGACCGAGAATTTTTTTAAATTTATATTATTATACACGCCCTATTCAGGCATTAACAGAATTTGTAAAAAAACAGAAAAGTGCAATACGCAAAGAAAAAAAATTTCATAGTGTCCGCATGTTTTTACATAATCAAAATTAAAAATAAATATAAAATGTGAAGTAGCAATTTTTTCGTCACCATTGAGTTAAGACAAATGTTGTAATCTCGCGACAGGGAAGAAGTTCGGGTAAACTTGGCCGTATAACGACGTTTACATTTATAATAACAGTATAGGCGCGAAATAATTGTGGGTAATTTTTGAAATCCGACATTTCACCCCGATAGAGGTAAGACCGCTGGACCGGTCCACTCCGGGCTTCACGAGGGGCAGATGGTTGCAGCACTGACAATTTTTATTACGTTACTATGCGTAATTCATATAAAACGCTGTCTTTTAAAAGATAAGATTAATATTTCTCTGTGTATGCAAACAGAAGATGGATGGATCTAACTTCAATAACCTGGTTCCTCAGATCTAATGAATAAACAAAGCGAATCTATGATCAGCGTTACTAAAGGATGTCCTGCGGAAAATTTTCAAGTTTAATATTAAATAAAAATAAAAAACTACAATGTTATTCTCATATTTTATTTATACAAAATTGAGTTTAACGATGCGGATTTTACGTTTTATAAATAATATCTTCTAAATGCCGTCCATTTCTCTCAAGACACTCTCGCAATCGGACTCTTAAATTTGCGAACACGCGAGAGCAAAGCGTTGGTTCAATAGCAGCAACTTCACGGCGGATAATTTCTTGTAAAACCTGAATTATTCGAGGATTGTTGCTGTAAAGTCCGGTAACCGAGGTGCTCAGGGTATGTCATCGTACTTGCTGATTAATTTATTGGAAAAATTCTCCTCAGCTTCTCCATTGAAACTCTAACTGTGCGTGGAGTGGCTGTGCTGGAGCCACAAGTTCTGGCATCGCTGCTGACGTTGATGGTCCCGGAGGACTTTGGTTAACCATTGTTCCTTCTTGTCTTAACTTTTGAACCCAACACCAGATAAGTTGCGTGCTCGGCCCATCACTTACTAGTCGAATATTAAAGTGAGTACAAAAATCGCGACGCGCACGAACCAATGAATCACCGCACTTTAAATATTGCTCAACCGCGAACGCGCGGTTTGCTCCCGACTATTGACTCATTGCGACTGGCAAATCACGCCGTCGAACAATACACCTCCCACTTACCTCACCCTGATGGTTTGCGAGCAATTGCAATTTAATCTTGAAATTTTTATGCTGGACACCCTTTATTATACAAGTACTAGAGTACATTTTCACACGGGATTTTGAAATTATTATATCGCTCAAATTTTCCTTCTTTTTCATTTTTTTTTTGTTTTGTCTTATTTGTCGTTTATGTACTACTACTAGTCTACTTTCCAACTTTTCATATTTCTCGTCTATAATCTCTAAGAAATGTGTAAGTATTGATGTTTGTTTGCTTTCATAAGACTAGGACATGAATACAAATTAGATTTCGTTTATGATTTTACTTATGGTGCAATTTACAGATTCATATTTCAAAGCAAATATGGAAAAACGCAAATTATTAAAATAATTCAATTCATGTAACCGATAGTATTATATAAATAGTGTATTGACAGGGAAAACTTTTTCTCACTTTTCCAGATTTAAATTTACTTTCATTCGCGGTTTTCTTCTTTTATCAAAACATATATTTTCACATGAATGATGCGGGTAGGTTTCCAGGAAGTTTAATACTAAATTAAATAATATTTGGAACGATTCAAAGAAAATGATCACATCATTATTGCCTGGCAATGCTGGGTGGGTTTGTTTCTTCATTGTTTACATCATGACACTGAGGAGATTGATAACATTGGAAAAATTTCTATTGAAATGAATTTATATTGCAAACGGTTTACGTCAACACTGGAGGCGCCCGCGGCCGCGAGACGCGCGACGCTTATACAACACATTGACGTGTTATCGCGTGATGGTGGTGTACCGACACCGCGGTGACAACGGAATAATTGGTTATGTACGGATTCAAGTAATATCGGCTGTAGTTCCGTCATAGTTAATATCTATTCATAATAACATCCAATGTATCCGCATTATAACGTGCATATAAGATTGCATATTCAAAACTGCCGATTAGCGAATTATTTAGATGCGAGATACTAGATGGTCTAGTTAGTGAATGACCTTTCCTCTTGACTTCAACCAGAATTTGTACAACTTTATATTTATTATTTTTATTAGTTAACTTTGTTTTATTAACCACTTATTGAGTTTAAATACATACGGTTATCGAAAAATACAATTTTCTTCTTCAGGATGTCAGTACTAATCAATAATATGTTGTTTCTTTACCAGAATCTCTTTTAAAAAACAGTAATTATTTAAAAAATAAATTTAGTACCTAACTCAAATTGTTACTTAATACCTTTATTTATCTCCAACGATTCCAAATTATTTAATTTATGACCAACTCCGTTTACATGGAAAATTGACAATTCCTTTTTTTTTATCAAAACCATAACCATTTTCTATAAAATGATTAGAAATTATGAAAACCCACTATTGTTCAAACATCTCAAATGCTCCTTTACTAATATATTAAAATTTCTACCCGTTTTACCAATATAAAATGCAGCACAATCCTTGCAACTAAGTTTATAGACACCAGAATTGTTAAATTTATCATCTTTGTCTTTAGAATTTATGAGTAAATTTCCTATATTATTATTTGTATAAAATGCTGGTCTAATGTTTCGTGGTAGGTGTTTAGATATTTGATTCGAAAAGTTATTTATGTTTAAAATTCTACGCCAATAATCATTATATCATTGTGTTTTATTTATTAAGTGGTTAATAAAACAAAGTTAACCAATGAAAATAATGAAATTTAACCACAAAGCTAATTTTACTAATTTCAAAAGTAACTTTTTATTTGATTTTGTCAATTCCGTATTGTGTAATTATTGTCCATGTACGCGGGTACTTGTTGCAATGTATTGGAAGTAGTGACAGAAGGGATACGCAGACAGGCATCGGGAGAAAATGGACTGTGCACCCGATGCAGGCAAGGAAATGCTGTGTACGGTGGATGGCGGTCCATGTATCGTTGCGATCTCTACAGACATGAATTACCTATGTGAATGATGTTGGATCGACCGGCGCTCAGATGTAATCCATCATCTCGTCTGTTTACTTATATATAAATTAAAAAATATATTAATGTAGCTAATACACGATAACGGATAACTTTTAATGTTTGCGGTATACGGCACACAGAGATTCGAGGGCATTTATACTTTTATAATTTTATAACGTTGTGCGTTTTTTGATTACGACCTATATTATTATGAATTTTAAAATAGTTTTAAATTGGTTTAATCGGAACCCGCACTGTTTAGTCCGCATGCCAGAATTGTGCGCTAATTTAATAACGAGAGTTAGTAATGATATTTCCCTTTACTTATTAATTAGGCTCTGTCTGGGCTATCAACTATCAACTTCATTACGGGCGCGTGGTTAGTTCCGACCTCCACTATTCACAGCGCTAACAGTTCAGTTCCTTGTCGCTATCCACACTTCATTATTTACCCTCGAATAACAGCTGTATATATCTATATGGGAGAATGGTTAATACATTGTTATGACATTCGTAAGAAAAATCCGTACGCGGACTGTTGAGTACCCCGTTCTGCTGCACCGACTGTCCTGTCGCAGAATATCGTCTGATGACACGTTTGTCCTTTGCATTTTTTCAGTGACAAATTTACTTTGGTTTAACTATTAAATAATATGTTCTGCAGAATTGCCACTTCGCCAATAAAACATTTAAACGGACGTATTATAGTTTGAAATTTACTTGGGATGGTCAAAAGTTGTCTTGTACAGCGGTTAATTACGGTTGCATTTTAAAAAATTCTTCTAACTGCCCTTTCATAATTAGGTTTTTGTAGAAGACGAGTTGTCAGTAATACGAGGGTATGCATCCGAGACTGAGGTGAGGGTAAGGTGTGGATTTGATTTGAAACCTGGTTGCTTTTTGATCAACCGACTTGCCAACTGGCCGCCCCCGCGACGCGGCTTGGTGGTGCGCGAGATCGCGATCGTGGAGATGTTGCGTGCCGCGGAGGCCCGGAGGCCCGGAGGCCGGCGGTGGCGCTCGTGCGGAGAGCGCGTGCCCGTTTCGTATCACCGGCCGCGAGTGGACCTGTTGCTTGATGCGCCATTATTCAACGCGACCTACCGCCGCACCGCACCCACGACCGACTGCTCCTTAAATATTACAATTCCGAGTATATTCTCTTCTACTTCAACTCGTACATTAGTTTTTTTTTAACATTATTTATTAATGCTCGGATACATGATTACGAATGGGTACTTTATGTGGTTCGGTCATGATGGTAAAAATGTATATGACGCTAGTGTTGATGGCACCAGAAATATAGCGTAAGAAAATGATTCTGTAGGAGCATGAGAAGATGTATGTCTCTTCTAATCCCAAATTTTTTTTTTCCATCAACACCCTTGTGGCCTTTTACATAAGAATACAAATTTATTTAATTTAAATATAACAGTACATTTTTAATTAACATTTCAATATAACATAAAAACTAAGTACACTTTACGTACAAATATTTCTTCAGTTCTGGTATGCTCCTGCAACGAAATTCAACTTGTTACCGAGCCGATGCATCCGCGATATTGGCGAGTTAACAGCATAATTATTTCTACGTGTACCTACAGAGAACACTTCATGTTGTCTAGTTTGAGTTGGTACTTTATACGAAACCATTTGTATTCAACTCAGGGCAGTCCAACATGCTATTGATCATTTTATATGGATATACTTTATCGCTCACATCTCTTCTCCGGGCTAATTTTTTCAAATGAAGTAGACTCATTAAATAATCATAATTTATATTTTTTATCGGGATATGCAATTTAAAATTGATAAATCTTAGAAATTTATGTTGCACTCTTTCGATTTTTATAATATGTGAGCCACAGTAGGGAGAACATACAGTGGAGTTAAATTCCAGCGTAATTCTTACAATAGATGTATATAAAGTAGTTAGAGAGAGGAGCGAGTTAAAGTTTTCGGCTGTCCTTAACACAAATGCTAAGGATTTCATCGCCTTGTTACACATTTCATTGTAATGTTAAATAAATGTCAATTGTTGGTCGAAGAGCACACCCAAATCCCGCACACGATACGCCGCGACTCTACTTGGATCAATATTGTTAATGTTGTATTGAAAAAGGAGTTGATTTTTACTTTTATTGAAATTTATTTGCTTACATTTTTCTGCATTACGATATAGTTCGTTAGCACAGCACAGCACCACATATAAAGCAAATTTAGGTTGTTTTGCAAAGTAATACAGTCATTTATTTATTTTCAAAAGTACTTGTCGCTATTACTTGCGAGTTCTATTCTTTTATTGCTCGGGTTGCAGTGGGATGACGTATTGAGAGTGCTCACCGTACCCAGCTCACCCGTGTGAAAGTTAATAAGCCAATTTTATTAATTGCATTTATTCTACTGTGTAATTGTCGGTATTTTCGTGGTGAATTTTCCATTTATTTCTGTATTTAATTGGTGGTATTACGTACTGAATTGCGATGTGGTGATTCTGTCGGTGCCCGCCGAATGAAATCCCGTGTGAATTGACACGGTTACGTGCACTTTTTCGCCGATTGCATTCGCGGCGATCGCGCCTCTCTTCGCACTCTCCGGGTCAGCCTACCGGGAAATGATAAGCGCGGTCATTATGCACGCCGCGCCGCGTGAGAAAATGGCGGCCGGCGGGCGCGGCGCCGCCCCCTCCCGGCCGCAGAACCGCCCGCGACCGCGTCCCGGAGCGGTGTGGGTGTCGTCGGTTGCCGGATCACCTGTGTCGCCGCGCGGAGCGTCAAGTGCTCGAAATTCAAATCGCCATTCGATCGTTTGAAATAGTGGCGCTCGCTTCGATTGTTGTACGTTCGATTTTCGTAATCGCCGCGGAGATCTGCGAAGCTGCGCCGCGAGCGGTCGGACGCAGTGCTGTGCGGTGCGCGCGGCCGTCGATCATCATATTTTCGTCTTCATTTATCTATCGGAATCAGAGTAACGGTTCTTTTACATATACTGCCATCTCCTCGTCAAAGTTACCCGTGAAAAGAGTTCATTCGAATCTAGAAAGTTATGTCTAAATTGTAGTCATAAAATTACTTTTTGTTTTGATATATTCTATTTGTTTTAAATCGGTAACATGTCGAAAGAAAAAATGGACAGTCAATGAATTAGGAAATCTATTATCATAATTATAAGATTGTGGACGTTTTAACGAGTACATTTTTGAAATCATCGAGTAGTGTAATAGTAATTATGAATTAATCTTATTGCACACCAGTTCAGGTGCACGCATATGTCAGTAAAAATGTGCTTCATACGTGTACATGTATCGGAAAAACTGCTGCCTAAATGATGACGAGGACGAAGGATGGAAGATAAAATCATTTAATAATTATTGTAAACTGATTGGATATACCTATAATAATAAAAAAATTGGAAACCGACAACTGTCGATGCGTAACAAATATACATTTTGTGCTTCATACGCGCGCGTGCGTTCAGCGTTCAGCGTTCAGTCATAGATTACTTTTTCCAGATTAAAAAAAAACACTAAATTATTCATTTCGGAATCAGAATACGTTTTCAATTTGCATAACGATTCTTCATACGAATATGTTCATTCATTCGTTAAAAATATGCGGTGAGCTTCGCGTGTCTTGCGTGTCGCACTACACGAACTTTAACTTTGTATTATAAATCAATTTATAAACAATGTTCCGCATCTTTAATATTTGTAAAAATCACTGAAATACCAACAATCGTGTCGTAATGTATTTTAAATAAAATGAGAGCAATTTAAGATGTACCCGTGCATAAAAAATAAACATTTCTAATTGATGAAAAAAGTACTCAAACTAATCTACTCTAATCTGACAACCTTCGTATTGTTGGCAGTAAATAATAATCCACATGTGCGTAGTGGATTATAAAGTTTATAATTAAACACGAGTGCGCCTGATGTACCATTTCTCGCCAGAATCAAGGCGACAGACAAAACTAAACCATGGGTAGGTTTTTATTTCATTTTACTGTAGCGTTGTACTACTCGGGGATGGATATGTACCGTTGTTCTGTTTTTCACAAATAATAGGGATAATTTTGTGTACACGGAATACATTTTTATTTTCTAGTTACTATTCATCGACAACTTGGTTACCTAAACATCTATATTGTTCGCTTTATATGATTAACTTATTTATATGATATACGTGTAGATTTTGGGATGGGCGCATCGAGCCACCGACTATAGACACGCTGTACAGTTATCGAGTCCCATTAAAGCTCACAATTAAACGAATAAAGCGGCCTCTGTACGTGGGGTATTGTAGTAACCGGCAACCGGTACGTACAATGTACAGTACCTATTATAATATAATTCGTATTGTTTGTTACGATACTGAGTTTGTTTATCACCTGTGGCCCAGTCACACAGCGCCGGTTTTGTAACACAATGTGAACACATTTTAATTGTAAAACGACGTTAATGTTGCCAAAATGATATACCTATGTGTAACAATAATAAACAACTTTTGTTTTCTGTTTCGTGTAAACCCATTCGGATCTCGTGACGCAACGCGTGGATTCTCTCAATGGAAGTTGGAATTTTATGAAATGGCAGTTTCAAAAATAGCGATATCTAGTGCAGATTTTTATCTTTGCTGTGGCGTTTCGTTGTTCATCGCTGTATCTTAAATCTCCGCGAGATATTTTAATGACGTGTTCCCCAATTTAGGTAATTCATTCGGGACAACAATTTTTAAATTTTTTGTCGTATGTGGATGTGGAAATTTTTGAAATAATTCAAAACTAATCAAATATGGTTTTTTTTGAAACTGGTGTTGTAGCCGGATTCTGCGAGATTTTTATCTCCCGTCGGGGTCGGGGTCGACGGGTCATACGACGCTCGGATTAAAAATCCCATTGTACCGCGAGTCGCCTCGCGCGCTGTCCGCGGGTCACGTCGCGCGACCATTGTCGAGGGGTCACGCCGGTTTTATTTTGACATACAATCTAAATATAGAGCCGCGCATGACGGATAGTAGCGACCCGTCTGGCCGATCAGGTCGCGTGCAGATCGCAGATGGAGCACCGCTCCAACACTGCCGCGCACTAATGGCTGTTTTATGATGAAGATTGTGTTTAGACCCGCTCATCCCGAGCTGTGTATTCGATATTATAAAGAACGGCACCGCTCTGACAGCTTTGAAACACACGATTACTGATTACATTACACTAGGCGCCGAGTCATCCGCGGAAACAAATCCGAGTAGGATAATCTAAAGACACAGCGATTGTGATTTAACAATCTTGACAAGACTCCTTTCGAACGCTTTAGATGTAGATATTTTGCAAGTGTACCATTGTCAATAATTATCCTCTGTCGACAGGAAACGTCCAGGACCACGAAGAGAGTCACCGCGGTGAACGCCGCCAGTCGCCGGAACTCGACCCGCACACCCTTCCATCCGGAGCGTGTTCAGCCTTCCGGCCCGTGAAGTCGACGCGCTTCCGAACGACAGCTCCGTCCGGTACCAGCAAAATCATCAGGGAGCGACCTTTCTTCGAGGACATTAAGATCATCGCTCGGGGCTTCGGGGAGATTATCGAGTTCTCCAACCGCCGCGGATGCGCGGGTACCGACCATGACAGGGAGCCGGACTCCGCGCTGCCTCGCGGGAACGGCGGCCACTTCAGCAGAGCTCGCCTGTCGCAGGACCTGACGAAGGCTGCCGCCGGGTGCAGGGGGGCCAGAAGGATCAGGAAGAACACCGCCAGGAGAGCGACGATACAGACTGCGGAGAGTCTGTTTACCGATAAGCAAAGTGACGCGATCGAGGATACAAAACTTGATCAGAT
The DNA here is from genome assembly GCA_031772225.1 of Eubasilissa splendida. Lineage (NCBI taxonomy): Eukaryota > Metazoa > Arthropoda > Insecta > Trichoptera > Phryganeidae > Eubasilissa > Eubasilissa splendida. The sequence goes on along the minus strand of CM062854.1, from coordinate 1,758,018 downwards.
CGAAGGCAATTCGATAACTAACGAATTAAAAATACGTCCATCTTTAAACTCAGCGTCGGCCGTAGAATCCGATAACGACACAGATCTACGGTTCCTCGAGAAGGAAATTGTCGAACCGTCATCGGGGGGGGAGTTGTCGTCCGATTTGGATGTGGACGGATTTAGAGACTCGGAGATGAGCTCCGGCCTGATGGGCGGGGATGCGGCTCGAGCGGAGAGGATGCGGAAGTACAAGGAGGAGAGAAGGAAGCGACAGGTTTCGCAGAGTCTGGATCAATCGTCATCCAGGTTGCTAAAGTACGTACAATTTCGGGCCTAGTCTTATTATTTACATTTTGTTCTTTTGTCATTAATACTATTTATGGTTCATTTTACAATACAGAAACAATTGTAGTATTGCGCAGCGATAACGAAGTGTTTAATTTTACAGGGTCCAATCGACGCGGGTGTCCGCGTCCCGCGCGCCCGAGCCCGCGTCGGAGTGCAAGTCCCCAGGACCCGGCCCCGGATCTTCATCTTCCAGGGTTCGCACCACTAGGGCGTCTCGACTTCGGGCCGCGGCCTCAGCGGCCGACTCTTCCACACCGAAAGCCTCCGACAGAAAGTCTCCGGACCCAAAGAGCCACGCCCGTAAATTAGTAACTATCCAAAACGAACATAATTTAGTGCAAAAGGTGTCCAACGAATCAGTTCCTGTAGATTCTACCAACGGTAGTGTCCGAGTGTCCGGCGCCAGTGCGCGCGACGGTGGCGGTGGTTCGGTGAGCTGTGCCGGTGATGATGCTGTGATTTCCCTCTGTGATAGCTTGAGTGATAAGATAACTGTTTCTTCAGGAGGCGTCTCGTCCAGAGGAAGCTCCAGAACGGTAAGCGAACGTTTACTTACGCCCGTTTGGGATGTTTTCGCAATAATGGCCCGTGTCCGCAGAATGTGACGCGATGAGGTAAGGACTTAGGGCCGGTTGTGTGAACGGTAGTAACTTTTTTCTTTTGCAAAAACGGGTTGTTTGATCGTTAGTAAAATATATTTACTTCTCAAAAGTACATCCCGTAGTAAACTTATTTTACTCTCCGTTATCCGATAGTAAAAACGAGAATCGATAGTTAAATATGACACTTCACAGCTGTTCTAAAAGTCATCTGACACATTGATGCTTTGAGAGTTGGAGTATACGACAATTAATCATCCCGCTATTTTAGTGATGAGGGTTCGTCCGATGTTGATCTTGTTGTTTAATATACATTAGCATATAATCCGAAAAAAAATCACAAAGATAAACATTGACAAAATAAAGCATATTTCATGATTATTTGTCGCGCCTATAGACATCTCATCTATGCTTTGGCAATAGTAAATTTGACGTTCGAACAACCCGCAAACGATTTTAACTACGGTCGTCAGTAACAAGTTACCCCTGATCACACAGCCGGCCCTTAGTGAGGATGAATCATAGTTTCGTGTACACGTGTTGAGATTTTCATCTGAAGATATCACAGTTTGATATTGGTAGGACTCGCCATGTATACATAAACGTCACCTAAAACAATAGATACATACACTTATTTATTCTTAAAAATTAGATAAACTACAGCATGCGAGATTCAAATTCACCCAACGGTCATCGGTTAATGGACTGACATTTGAGGTTTGATGTATAAGAAATGAGTTGCGTGACAAGTGGCGGTGCTCGTATTTCTGAAATTTGGTGTGTACGGTTGTCTTCAAAGAAACTCATAAGAGAGCATAATCTCTGTCTCTGAGATTGTCTCTAGATTGTGGACACGGGCCACAAGAGACAGATTAGTTGCTTTATAAATCCACCTTACTATTATACTTGTACAAGTTCGTCACTCATCACACACTAATTTTATTATCAGAATGTACGGTTGTTCTACCGAAGGTACGCTGGCACTAGTCGACGACCAACTTGGTTCATACAAAGTGAATTACTTCAAATTAATTACTTCGCTCTATGTTTGCTATTAAATGTACAGAAATCATCCTTTTAATGTAAACATTTTATTTGGATTTGTAATTTTGAAAGAATAATTCCCGAGATGCCTATCTTAGGTAAATATATCCGATGCCATTGTATAAGATGAATTGACTGAAATGATATTCTGTAACCGAGACGGCGAATTGGCCAAGTGTGAGACGGAGAGGGAGAGCGACCGCGTGACGCAATACCTCCGCATCTCTTGACGAGATCTGCAAACATCTCCAATTATGGCCACCGCAGTTCCGCGGATTGTTCACAAGAATTATTGTCGGATGTATTGTGAAACTTGCACAGCTTAAAACGCTGCAACAATTACATTTTTCTTAATAACTCGGATTCATGTGAGCCGACCCATCATTTTGTGTATTCTTATTTTTAACTCGGTTCTTTAGTAAGACCGCTGAGGGCTCTCGGATTACCTAATCGTACAGGGTGAATATTATGTTCCAGTCCGATGTTGTTTTTGAATAACTAAGAAATGAAACACAATGTTTTAATTTGGTTTTTATTTATCGATTATTTGGTTTATTACAACTATATTTTTGTCCGAAGCCGAAGCCGATTGTTCGGCTCTTGCCCATAACCTTCGGCCGAAGCCGAAGGTTCAATCGTACTTAGAAATCTTAGAACACCGACTAGAAAGTATACATAACAATGCAGATTCTACTCTGTTACTTAGTGTTGATAATAATTATAAATATATCCATTAAATAAATAAATTGCAGTTCCAGAAATGATAAACTGAATTTTATTTCATTCGTAATAGTTTGTGCGTTTTCGGCACTTTTCGGCGGCTAAATACGAAGGTTCGGCTTTGGCCAAACCTTCGGCAGATTTTAGCCGAAATCGAATGTGCAACTGAAGGTGTACTTTTTGGCCAAAGGTGGACTTTAATTATATATGGATCATCAGCCAAGTGACCGCCTCTGGTAGCGTCACAAATGCGTGCTCCTGTAACCATATGTTTCATAACATTCTCGCACACTTGGCGTGTTATTTCAGCAATTTCATTTCGAATATAGTCCTATAGCATCGGAATTGTTGTTGGCTTATTGGCGTAGACCTTGCCTTTCAAGTACCCCCCACAGGAAATAGCGGGGAGCCGTCAAATCAGGTGAAACAACAATTTAAGAAAAATTTTAATATACTCAAAAGATAAAGATAACAAATCAAGCCACTTGGGTGTATAGAGATTAACTTGTAATAATTGTCCCTCATTCTATATAGGCAAAACTGCTCGTAATGTCAATATACGTGTGAAAGAATATCTTAAATGTTTTGTAATGTTTCTGGTTTCTCAGAATTTTCCAACCACATTATTGAAAAACACCATTCTTTTAATAATACCACAGGGGTCAATATCCTCCATAAAAACGGGTTTGGCCTCCAGTTGGACAATTTAGAAGCCCTTAAATAAAAAAAGGCAATAAATAGTGGTACGCCAATTCTTAATAATCAAATTAATTTATCCATTAGCCTCGTATTAGCTATATCTCCTTTCAAATCAATTTAATATCCATCAACACTGTATTTTCCCCTCCCTTAATGTTTCGACTATCTGTATTTGTATTCTGTTTCTCTCTTTCGCATATAATTTAATATTCTGTCTCTCTTGATGTTTTATATAACTATACATGTATTTTGTCTGTCTCTTTCACATGTAATTTTATATTCTCCCTCTCTCTATATTATTATTATATCTCCCTCTTTATGTATATATAAGTGCACTCTTCTTGTATTTATGACTAGTTTTAAATAAATACGACTACTAAATGCGAACTGACAAATGTGTGCCAAAGAAAATTGGTCTGGAACATAATATTCACCTTGTATTATTACATACCAACTTCTCTTGTAATTCTCCGCACTTCTGTATATTACATTTATTTTCTGATGTTAATTGTGAAAACACCCGCGTGGGTTGGTACCCAATTATCAAGTTATTCCAATGCGATGTTCTATCCATCCCACTTGCTTGTACCAATTCTGCGCTTTTTTTTTACCTGCAGAAACTGACACGCCATGGCTAATATTTTTGCCGGTCAGTGGCCGCTTTTCGGCCAATAGACACCGCTGCGCGGCTACGGTTAGATTCCCTCCATTTTTCAAATCTTTTTTCATTACTCAAATTATCAAAAAAAAAAGTGGTCTATCATTGTAGGTACAGCTGATACAAACAAGTACTTAATTCTTAAAATGATTTAAATACGTAATTTATCGTTCCGGCGATATGACGTCACACCTGGTTATGTTCGGGGTTTCAGTTTTGGCTAAATCAAAGAGAGTGTCGATATTATCATATGTCTATGTGATTCGGCTACCGTGTACATCGTGGTTGCGAGGATTACTTTCGTTTCTGGGGTAATATAATATAAGATTAAATTTATTCTTATTTACAAAATGAAGAAAGATCATTACATTTAATTTTCTCTTATTTATATGTTTAATGATGACGTGTCTTACCTGAAGCGAGCTCCTCGGATTATTATTATTATTATTTCTAATATAACAAGAAAATCAGGTGAACGAGACGCATTTTTAAATAATATTATTTAGAAGTATGATTGTTCACTCGCTTCTGTAACCTGCGGCGCTGTTGTCACCGAGTGTTGCCCCTACTCCGTCTCGTCGTCACTGTGTGATACCTGCGCGGTGAGTGATGAATTGTAACTTTAGTCGATATACCATCATCATATCATGCGAGACCGAGGCCGTTCACCAGGCATTCTTGTCTCGAGCCAAATCTGTCGAGTTGCGCACCTGCGATACATCTGCATCTTCCATCCGCCCGTCTCATTGTCGGACGGCTCGGCGGTCGAGCTCCGGCCGGGGCGGGGGGGTCCCCTCGAAAACCTTTTCTCGCTTCTCGCAATGTGATCTGTTGAAAATACAAATTAAATGTATTAATTAGTATTTAAAATATCACAGAGCGTCTGTTCTGAATAATTACAACTTCACGATACGAATGTGTTCTCCTTGATGATCTGTTGGGATTCCCACTCATATCATTAACTAAAAACCATCATATGTAGGAATAATTATAATTTGTAGCATACATTTACCCAATTTAAAGCATATAATAACGTACGTAAAACGATAATGATGATGTCTATTATTATTATGGAGATTTATCTTTAAAAAAGAGAAAAATTATATTTGAGGAGAATTGTAGATATGCATCATTAACATTTGACAGAATATTTTGAATGTAAATCGTAATCTCATCCGATTTGATAATATTATTGTGTTACCTGCGTTGTTAAGCTGCAGTTGTGATGGGATTTGTGAGTGGTTGTGACACCCGACACCCGGCGGTGAATCGTGTGCAATCGTGTGAATCGTGTCCCGACGGCGCACCGACTATTCATCCCCCGCCAGTTGATCTCCCGACAGTAGGTCCACCGCCAGTTGATCTCTCCGACAGTCGGTCCCTCGGACAGTTATTCCCTCTGCTAATTGAACCCCCAAAACTTCTTCAATTATTTATTTTCGTAAATGCCAGCATCCGTGAAATTACGAATTTACATGTTGTTTTTTTTTACATTTAATTTACATTTACAATTACGAATGTTTTCATATTTACAATAAATTTTATTTTTATGTTAAATATTATCAGTGATCAATTAGCAATGGATCGAAAACTGTCGGAGGGATCAACTGTCGGGGGATCAACTGTCGGGGATCAACTGTCGGGGGATCAACTGTCGGGGGATCAACTGTCTGGGAATCAATCGTCAGGGAACCGTGTAAAACATCATTCCAACATGAATCCCAAAATTGTCGGGTACATACACAAACATATATATATACATACATATATCTACAGTTTTACTAACTTTTAGTCAATTTGGATATCATATATAAAAATAATAATTTTTTCATGTACTTAGATAGATTTTAACGTTAGTTTGGTATTTATTTTAGTATATTAATATTATTGTAATTTTAGGAATTTAAAAAGAGCAATCTTTCAATTCACTCTTGTATTTTGTTCTTATATTCTTAATTTAAAAAAAAATGTAAAACAGGGGATTTAGAAACAAAAGTCTATTTTTGTGTACGCAAAATAATGTGGAAAAAAGCAGACATAAAATGTTAAACACCATTAGTATTAGATTCTGAAATAGCGTCATCCATGAATATGTTTAGATTGCCATTTTTAATAATTTTCTGGGCTATTCTTTCGTGTGTCCATCATCCTTAGCTGAGGTTTCGGCTTCCATTGCAGAGACCATCATCAGGGATGATGTCGCTAACGCCATCATGATGGCAACGACTCTCATATTATTTCGTGTTTCATAAGCATAATTTTAAACCAATCACTAAAGCCAGAGCTTTTCGGGGGTGTACTATTTGATAATTGATTTAGTTTTATTTGACTTATTTTTACTATTTTAATAATCACATTTTTTAAATTAGCTTGACCGTTTTTGTAAAACTAGTAGATGCTTGCGATATTATTTAAGCAATATTCCTTTTTTCTACAGTCTGGAACCCTAATTCTGCAACAAAAGCTATTTCTGATCTTCTCAATACTTTATTAACTCAAGTTTTGATAAACTTTTCTCATTTTTGTTTTCACAATACTCGCGGACTATTCTTTCGGAGATTGACCAATTAATTGCTATGATGAGTGCTGCTATGAAGTTTCCAATGCAGAATATTTTTTCTTAGACTTAGTTCTCGATATGTCACGGGTTCTTCAATTCGAATAGTTCCCTTCTTGTAACTAACTGGCTCTCCGTTCTATACCAAAAAAACCTAATTATTTCAAGTTAAAACATGAACCATTTGAAATGCATATAATAAAAGAAAGGTACTAAATAATATAAAATACTGCCCTTTTAAAAAAGATGTATGCTACATATCTTTATTTCGATTATTTCTACAATTGATACAAATCGCGCTGTTTTGTTTTGAGCCAAGCGCCCGATCACTTTGCAATGTTACCAGGTCTAGCTGGGCGGCAAGCACAAATCTCAATATATTTGAACGTAATATACGGTTTGTTTTTATTATTACCACGTATATTTGAACTTGAATCGTGAGATGAAATTGTATCATTTTGTCAAATTAACGTCGGTACTAATTGGTCACAGTGCGGCGGCTAGAAAGCCATAATTGTAACCTTGCAACATGGCGCGCGAGTCTCGCGGCCATACCACCCAGATCGAAATGCAAAACGTATTTTATCTATCAGATAATTGGCCGGCACCCATAATAATTCAAATAATGGTAGGGACATTGTTATAGCACCGTTTAAGGTCACTCAAATAAAATGGTGTTTAATAATCGAGTAATTGAATCTCGGTGGCCGAGGTTCTGGACCAGCGACCCCCGTGTCCAGGGTGTCAGGGGTCCGCGGGTTCGGGATAGTCTCGGTGCGGTACAAATTTGGGCGCTTCTGCGTATCGCCCGGGGCGCTGCACGAGCCGAGCGGTTACGCCACCAAAATTGGCGAGTCGCACTTCTCCATAAATGGCTCGATATGGTTGTCGGTCAGACATGTAAAAACCGACGTTTTTTTCGGGTCGCGAATTGCACTGCCCGTTTTGGTGTGATTTTTTCACCGTCTGGTTCCTCGGCGGGCCGAGGCTTCGCGGCCAGCCTGCGCGTGGATTACTAATAAAGCCTTCGCGTAGTAAACACACCGTGTGCCTGCGCCTAGAGTGCCTAGTTCCTGGCCAGTGTGTCGGCTGCATCTCTCGCCGGGCTGAATTTGTTTTGGGATCTTTGGCGTATGATATTTTGTGACAATTCCGGGTAAGGACGTTCCACTTTCAGAAGTTTGGTTTTATTTTTTATTGTACTCGATGATAGATCTCGTTCGTAAGTATAAGAATCCAGAAGAACATGTGTGGAAATAAAACACTTGTTTTTTGATCCTATCGAGGATGTGGAACAAGATCACAAATTGGACATTGCTACGTTAATTTTGAAAGTATCGTTCGTGTTGAACATCACTATTTCCTAGAATCATGCATACATTGTAAATTCCAGAATACCACAAATGTCTCGCTTGCTGTGTTGCATTTTTAAATTGAAAAATTATATAGCTGTCCCTTTCTGCAAATTACCCACGACATTAAAATACCATTAGTGTTGAAACTGAATGGTTACTTAGAATAATTAGAAGCATTCAAAATGTATGGAAATTCTCAGAGTTACATAATAAGGTTGTCACTTTTCATCTCATGTAAATAAAATTGTATAGCTGTCCACCACTATAGTTATTGATAATGCCCTTGCAAGGCGAAACGCGTTTCAAGTAAATTAAACGAGACGAACAAAAAAACAAGTGTTTTATTTCCACGTTCTATTTTTTTTTTCATGATTATGGAGTTCTTTCTGCAAGCTTACCTCGCAAACAGTAAAGTCAGAAGGAACCATAGTGACTATAAAGGACAATTCTGAAGTAGGTGTAGGTGATGTTTTTACAAAACATTCGGCGTCACGATCGACTCTGTCCGTCTTCAGCCCCAGGCGTACGGTACATGGGTAGTGACAGACAAACAAGGGTAGGTCCACTGAATTGTTCCCTATTTATAAATACGTCGTTTCCGACCATGCGCTACTCGTTTATGGCGAATTTGGTATCTGAATTCTCTAAGATCCCCCTTGACTGGCTTCAATCTTAAGTGTATAGCCTTGACTTTGATCTATTGTGTTTCAGAGTACCGGGCCCGATTGGACCCCTTGCTCTTCCATCGTGCAGTATGCCTCAGGGGCGTGATAAAAAGATTTGAATTTACTGCAAATTGGTTTTATATCAAAAACACAATAATTTCTTACTAAATAATATTTATATCGATCCTATTAATGTGTATTTTTTATTGTTTTTTAATCGGCACTTTGAAATAAAAGAAAAAAACAAAAATTATTTTTGAAAGCATGCTCTTAATGACAATTCGTATTTTCTTTATTAAGAGTCGTTACTTTGTTATTTAACATCGTTTGAAATCTGCACTAACTGATAAATATGGTTGTAATTATTATCTCGGAGACTTGCGTATACCTTTTGACCGTTGTTGATCAAAAGTTTGTAAAGACATCCCATATATATTATAAAATATTTCGTATTATGTCTGATAATACCTGTAATTTTTATAGCCGTACTTTATAGAATATGTATCACGTCTCGAGGGACTCACGATGAAGGAATTTTCAATGTTTAAAAATATTTCAATAGTTTTAGAGTAATTGGATTCAGATCCCTAATTATAAATAAAATGTTGTAAATCTGCAATATTTTTATCGAAAGTAAAGGTATTTTTAATGAGGTGTTTCGCGAATTGGCGAAGTATTGACTGATATTGTGTTCGGTGATAGGTGGCGATAAGTGTATCTGTGGAAGTGCTTTTCCTTGTCCCGTTAGAGTGATTCGACGTTTATTTATTCCGGAGCGTTGAAGTGCTGCGAGGCAGAGGAGGATGGATTCTTTCGAAAAGTCGATAAAACAGTCCAGAGGCGAATATATTTTTGAAGCCTCGTCTCAGGTCCCGCATACAAATAGTGTGTCCATCAATGAGAATGTCAGGGGAAATATTCGAAACGGCGCCTGTGCGGAGGGAATGTCCGATGACGGACCGTTAAAGCTAAACATGGACAGGGCGATTGGTGCGAGCGATCGTATAAAAGCTGCCACGAACAAATTGAAGAGGTCGTGAAAGAGGGAACTTTCAAGGGAGATTGATATAATACACAACTGCCACATCTTACAGGACTCACTTTCAGTACATTATTAAAAGGGAATAAAGAGCTATTTATTTTTATCATCGTGCTTCTCTAAAGCGGACCGTGTGACTGTCGGCCTCTCACGAGTGAGAGTCACGATTTCCATGAAATCCCGCCTTCTTGACTATGCTCGTCCACTTTTCTCGGCACCCTGCAGATCTTAGGACTATCACCAAAGAAGTGCTTGTTGCCTTTTCCACTCTGTCGGTCTAATGTGTGGGGATCTTCTTCTTCCTTTTCGTCCTTCGACATGACCCACCGCAACAAACGTCTCAAAGCTATATTCCCTTCCCGCAAGATTGTCAAAAAATTGAAAGATTCATCTCAGTCTGCAGGTTGAGTGTCTGTCCTTGATATTCAGTTCCTGCAGAATGGAGACATTCGTGCGTCTCGCTGTCAGCTGGTCATGCCGATCAATGAGTTTTTCTTCATGGCCCAATTTTCTACTTTCTTCTTCAACACGACAGAGTGGTGCAGCCGTTTCTTCTTTTGATGCCTCCAATTTTTACTCCATCATTCAAGTTTTCGAGTTTATTTCTCATGATGTATTCTCTATATATGTTACAATATACATCCTTGTCTGACCCCTTTTTGCACTTTATACTTTTTAGAAGAGATGGAGTTGAATTTAACTGGCGGTATTATCCAAATATAGATTGCGAATGAGATGCTCAGGGTGTTCTGGAACTCTACGATGACGTATAACACTTCTAATTCAGATAACTTGTCATCAAATCGTCGCGTGACAAGGCAGCCAAAATGGCGCTCCTCGTTTAAAGACCTTCGATTAATTATATAAAGTTTATCATAATATAATATGGGAATTAATCTTCTGAAGATTAATGATATCGCTCATATAGACATAGAAACGAACTATTATATTATCCTCGTGTCGTATGGTGACGATATGGATTTTGAGATTACAGTTTTCATCACAAAAGGCAATGAACGTTGGAAATTTGTTTACATAGTATTGTTTTATATTTATTTAAATAATAACGAAAATTAGTTATAACATTTTCAGAAGCATGCATAGTGTCGAATTTATTTTAAACTATTTGACTGATTTTCTGCTGCGCATGCCAGAATAAACAGCAATTCTAAATGTTAAGAAATATAGGTATCTCAATACTTGAATTTGTAATGTTTCTTGAGTTTTGCTTCCGCCCGATTTTACTCATTTTAATAGATGAATTAATAATTATCTAATTTCAGTGAATGCATATTATTACGGTACTCTAACAATATTTATATAATCTGCGTGTGTAATAATTTTCTGCTTGAAATTTAGATTAGAAGCTGAATGGAAGGTTTCAACCGAAGAAACCATTCATAGGTGTTACTTAAATTTAAAAAAACTCGAATCAAACGACATTTATAAATCTTACTTGTCGACCGTCGTTTATCCTTGTAAAATTAATACACTTACAACCATCTCACTCGTGATATTTCAACGAAGAACTATATGTATTTCTGGTAGGATGATGAACAAAATTGCCACCGCCGAACCGAGGTTGTGAAAGTTCATCTTGGTGTTTCAACTAATTACTAATAAATGTTTCTTCCTTTTTTAATGTCTATTCATAGACCATTCCACAACACCTTGTTCTACATTTACATTATTCTAATCAGACTTCCTCGTTTCATTTTCACGCCCATCCGCGATGTGAATTCTTTTTTCCGACACCACCCCGAGGTCTGACCGCTGAACTTCGAGTTGTCCTACCTTATTAGGACGTGCGCGATCGCTGCGGCGGGCGACATGGAGGTCTGCGATCTGGTGTTACCTTTGCAGGATGCCGTGACCGATTCTCGCGGTGTACACTTGTAACATAGTTACAACAATCACTTATCAAAACTGTCCGGGTTTAAAAATATAAGTTGAAGACATTTCCTGTTTTTAATTTAGCGCATATAACTCGCTGTTAAAATGCTAACTAATAACTCAAGTGTTGAACGCATTCTAAGTGTAGTTTCTAACATATATGTGTAATTCGCCCATTAGTCTCTGGTACAGCCACTACTGGAATACCTAACCGTGGGAACAGTCCGTTGGTTTCGATTGTGTATTATTATATTTTGCTAGACTTTTCTTCCTTTAATTCTTTTCTTAAAAATTTGAGATTATCCAGCATCCCTGAGCGTAGACCCCGTTATACAGATGCCGTACTATAGTGAATATTCTTACACTTTTAATAAGAATATTTCGACAAGCAAATTAATAGATAAAAATCACCCAAAGACACAAAAAACATTAGAATTTGAATTTGTAATCATATACATTAAGTATGACACTCACGAGGTGAGGTGCTCACATGCAGCAGTGCATAATTTTTATAATTTGTGACTGGATCGGTGTACCGCAGACATAAAATAGTAAGTAGCGGCGCGCTCTAAGAAAACGGAACTTTGAAATCTCCACCGAAATTCAGTCCCTGTGTCCCTACGGGCTGGGTGCAAACATTGTATCAGGATTGGCCGTCGCGGGAACCCTTGTCTACGAACAAAAGAACTTCACTATGGTTTGAGATCCTATGGATGATTGAAATATCGCTTTACGAGGCTTGTTTTTAAAATATTAATTTGTCTAAATAATAAGATATAAAACACATTTTTTAAAACACTATTTATTAATAAATAGACATGTTTCAATACATATCTTTAGAAAACAATATTCATATAATAAAATTAAAAATGCAAGCATAGATAAAAAACAAAACTTTATAATTGGTCGTTTAGATTTTAAATCATTGTATTAAAGTCACGCACATGTAAGTTCAATTTAATGTTTTTTTTCGTCGGTATTTTTAATTAAAAATTGTAGCAATACATGACTCCGGTATAATCCGTGGAACGCGAGATGGAATATCGCTACCGTTTCTGAATCCAAATTTAATCTACCCGTGTTAAATGAATGTTAACACTCCGAGTGAATAATTTTCAGGCATCAGTGAACATCGCATTTGCGCGCAAATCATTTTAACGGTTACTTAATTGGACTTTAAATAATTCCACAAAATTGAAGCAAAGCGAGATCTCGTCATAACTCACCCACCTGAAGCGAATTGATATGCGGGAGAGCAAATCTTGCGCGGATGTAATCTAAGGTGAGAATCGCGTATAACCCATTGCGGCCGCAACACTTCCTGTACTCCAGATAAATTATATATTGCTTACTTACAATTAGTTTTCTTTTTTAACACTAAATTTAATTGAACAAAAGAAGATTGTTTTGGAATTGGCTCAATACGAACATCCTGTTTTATTTTAAGGCTTCCCTTTCAAATATGTGTTTTTTATTGATTTTTATCGGGGATTTGAAATAAAAAAACACATTAATAGGATCGATATAAATATTATTTAGTAAGAAATTATTGTGTTTTTGATGTCCTGCAAATTGGAAGGAACTCTATTAATTTTGAACATTTTACTAATTAGGTTCAATGCATATTTGTCTCCGTAATCTTAGCTTCAAGATTATAAGAAAATATATTTCGTGTATGTAAATTTTTTCTATAATAAGGCAATTTTGTAGCATGCTGAAAATAAATTTAATGGTCGCGGTCTTTCTTATAATACTTGTATTTTTTTAATTATGGAAAATAACATTCAGTTTATTAGTTTTACGTTACGTTAGTGTAAAGGTCCAATCTAAGTAATAATTTTAAAAAGTCAACTTTCATGTATGATTTCTGATATAAATGATTAATAAAAACCCACATTTTTGTAAGTACGCCCTTAATTTGCGAAGATACGCTCGACCACGATACATCGACAAACTGCATATGCACAAAATAGTGACATGGTACAACAAATTTACGATAATAAAAAGCAAAATGTGTGCCGAGGATGGGGAGATTTAAATTTAAAAGGGGACCTTTTTGTGAATTTTCACAATTTTTTTTATTGTTTTAAGTTTTAGAAAATGCATGTCACGATGTGTAAAAAATAAAATAGTATTCATTAATATTACATCCGATTGATCTGCATGGATTCCTCCTTTTCAATTGTAGAGTAATACAATACATAAGAAAAAACATATTTTTAACATAAACGCAACAATCGACCTTAGAACTCGGCGGGGTTATTGGTTCAGCTAAGTCCGCTGGTGAAATTCTTTACAAAAAAATCTTTTAACAATTTTATATTAAATGTATTTTATCTGTGCGAAGAAATGTTAGGTTCGAAAGAGTTTAAATTATCATTTAATTTCGGAAGTTAATAGCTTTTTATGATTTATCGTTGCGAGGCTTCTATAAATCTTTAAACAGAATTGATATATATATATTCATACATGCTTTTATACTACCGTTACAGCTAGAGGAATTTCCTGGCCCTCGAAGTTGAGCGTGTTATTTTTCTTACTTGGTAAAACCGATATTTGTAGTTTCTTTTTCGGTATCCTGAATAGCTTTCGGCTTTCATGTTAGTCTGAATCGCCGACTCCTTATGTGGATATTTAATACACCAAACATCTACATATATATATATATCATATCAGCGACAATTATTATTATTATTGTCACGTCAATTCGTGATGATTGATGAAGAATACTTGTTAGTACTGTACCTTAACTATTTTTGCTAAAATCTTTAACTAATAAGCGTAAAAGTCACAGCGTACAAGTGGTTCGTGGATGTACTAACAAATAGATGGAGAAAATGACACTATCCAAATAGCACGAAAAAAACTGACTAGTTTAACGCAAAAGTCTAGCAAAATAGCCAGGGCAAGGCTGAATCTCTATCCTACCCCATCCGCTCAAATAAATAATAAATGTGTAAACTTAATAGCGAATTATTTTGTAACAAGTGTATTCTATTATTGTATGTATATAAAAAAATGTATAAATAATTCATTAGCTTTGACAATTAAAAGCTGACAGTTTATATTCTCCAAAATATTATAAATAATTTACTAAATTTAACCACAAGTTGTGAATCCTAAATTGTTTTTGCAATAATTTCGGATCATTATGTCAAATTCCACATTTTTCAACATCATAATTTCAGTCGGATACTAGATTTGTTTTAAAAAAAACTTAAAACTTGAATTTAAAAACATGAAAACAATTTGACATAGGTATAGTTTTAATTAGTTTTTTATCACCCTGACGAAGGAAGAGGTATTTGCGAAAACCGGGGTTGGTGAATATAATTAACTCAGTGATTGAAAACAAAATTTATGAATTATTTTTTATTAAAAATGAATAACAATTATGAATAAATTAATAATAATAAAAAAATATGCCAATTAAGTTTATGATATCTTATCTTATCTCCGAGTACACTTTTTGCACATTTTTTTGATTGTCCATTTTTATCTTATTTGACATGATATTTTCTAAATAAAAAATATTTATAATTTACAAGCATACATATTGAAAAATTAGTTACCGCTGAATTAGTGAAGTGTTTGTTTACTAAATTTAAATTACGAACTTGTTTAACATTTACGTTAATTATAGGGTTGTTAATTATAGATATAATATAACGAATGGTCAGCGGTTTAATCCCTTTCCCGAGGGATCACCGAATTTGTACTATTTTACGCAGCACAAGCACGTACTTTAAAAGACAGTTGAATATTAAGCATAATTTTGTAACTCGGTCCAAGGTCGAGTGAGTATTGGTGAAGGATGGGTCTGGACTGTAGAATGAAGATATTATTGGACCCGTCACCTTCGTGGACCACCTACGCCGTTAATAATACCTTTCCGAACATGTGTTTCTCGTGTCGTAACTGAAGTGATTAATCATTAAATATTTAGTAAATAAGAAATGGCCTATTGATTGCATTCTCAATTTGTTATCGTGTCAGTAAATGAATCATTCCATTAATTGTACCTCGCAGCTGTCAAAGTGTACTCCTTATAAATATATTGGCAGTTAAGTGTAACGCCATCTATGGTGGAAGTGCTCGAGTAAAAACTCTGCACTCACTTCGCCTTTACGTCATATTGGTATTATTCGGTTCCTTTTTACGTTTAGAGTTACTCAATCGCTTCCGATTTTTGTAATAGTTTTGGTTTTGCAGTCGATCAATATTATTGATCTTCGTGTATCTATGTATCGTCCCAAATTTGTATTTAAAAATACTGTTCCTACACACCGTGTAAAAATATTAGTATTGCTTACATTCTTAATTTTTCCTGCTTATTTCAGAATGTCTACGATACATTTTGCGTTATATAATTAAGCGCATATTTTGTAATACATATTGATATGTAATTTATGCGAACAAATAACTAGATAAACCCCATGTCCGCCCTACTAGGTGAACCCCTGTCTCGAGCCAAACTTTGTGAACATTGATTCATATGAATAATGTTTGTAAGACCCTAATGAATATATTTTCTGTTTCCGATGTAAATTTGTATAACTCCACTTGTTTTTTAACATACAAATAAATTAAACGAGTAGAATCAAGTGTCAATCAAACGAGTATTTTATTTTTATATATCTTTATTTTAAATACAAATTAAATGTATTAATTAGAAAGATATATGTACATATAAAATCAATTTTATTGAAAAATATTGTTATGACTTCACAATAAGAATGTGTTAATAATATTTTTATTTATTTATTTAGAACAACTGTTGATTTGAATACAAATAAAATATGCAACAATAGAGTTATGCAACCCCAAATAAGAAGCATCTAGAATTATGGGGGTGGCTATCCACATTTATATATAAACATGATCAAGATCTATATAATCTACTGAATGTAGTTAAATCTTGAAGATTTAAACTCATTTTGATTGTTGTTAAATATTGCTTTTTCTTCTGGATGAGTTTTTTTTTTAATTTTACAACGTATTAAATACAAATACATATTTATCATCCGGTCATGTTAAGACTCTCGCCTAGTGATCAAGTGGTCGGGAGTTAGAACCTCGTCCCGGGGACCACTGAGCTAGTTCTATTTTCATAGCATCAACGCTCAGCCTAGTTTGAAAATAAGAATAATATTGATGTTATAATACTGTGTTCGTATCTTTTTTTTTTTTTTTTAAAGTTCAGTGGCTTTCGACTGCTCTGACCGACGGTGGTTTCCAAAGGCAGAGGATCCACATGGAGTGCGAAAGCTATAGGGTTATCAGCGTGTTGAGCAGAGTGAGGATGACGACAAAAAGGATCGAGCGGGATGTACGAGTAGTGGAGTAGTTTCGGAGTGGAATACGGTGTGTCAGTTAGACGCCAGGTGACGGAACACGTTTTGGCAAAGAATTAAAACTTTTTTTGTGTCTTTGTTGATCTGCAAAAGGCGTACGACAGAGTGATAAGAGGAAAGTAATAGAAGGTTTTAACTTATACAGGAAATTGCATCCCTGTATTTGTTTGGAAAGTAATGTTTTGTAAGAATTATTGGGGCACACGTCAAACAGGGCTGCATAATGTTACCGTGTAACAATTGTGAAGCAATTGGAATCAGGATCGAGAACGGACGTTTAAATGATATCTCGCCTTCTAATCAATACAATAAATCAAAGATGATTTTTTTTAAATTATTGAACGATAGTTTTGGCTATCTAGGCCATTATCAACTGATAAAACATACAACAGTGTGGTGAGCTTGTATACAAATTTTGTTACAAAATTGGATATTGCATATTAGGTGATTGATTAGCAGTACAACATTCCCTTAGTGCTAAAATTGACAATGTTGGATTTATCGAGAATAATATCTTTAGTTACATGTCATTATTATCATACATTAACGTTATAATATATTATACCTACATCTGATACAAATTCAAGTCGTTCAATTATTAGGAAAAATTAAATATAAATCTAAAAAAAATCGTGTTTGATTTATTGTGTTGATTGGCAATGGATAAAATGAATTCCATCTGTATTTAAAAAATAAAAGAATCTTGCCTACTGCCTTGCTGATGATTCTGTAACTAATAGTGAAGCCGATGTGCAGTGCCCGGTGACTAGGATGTCCATTATATGGATGAAGGGTGAACTTCATCTGATAACAAATGTTAGCAAATCGAATGTGACGATGTTCCAGAGTGATATGTGTGATGTAATGATAAATAATGAATGCTTGAGCTTGTGTATTCGGGAAGTGTGTTTATTTGGAACGACGGTTGAGAGTGATATCATAAGGAGGGTGATAGCGGGAAATAAAGTGACTGGTGCTCTGAATGCAATTATCGGCAATAGTAATTTGCCACACGAAGCAAGACTAGCGGTGTATAATGGAGGGCTAACACTCGTGAATAGAAGTGAAATGCGAAATCGGCTAAAAATAACGAGAGTAGACTAAATGCGGTGGAAATGTAAAAAAAATGATGTGCGATAGAGAGAAGAACGAATATATTATGAGCGAATGTAGGTATGTTTGTGGCATAGTCGATAGAATTAAGGAAGAGTCGCTGTGATGGTTTGGTCATGCGGAACGTGTGGCACGACGGCCCCGTTGAAAGCTTCAACAACCGAGAAGATGTATGAAAGTGGTACAGGCAAAATTGATCAGCCAAGACAAAAGGAATCGGCGATGTTATATTAGTTATTACTATTTTTAACGGATTTTCTTCAATAGTGTTTCGATCAAAAGCAGCCTACAATCTGTATATTTTTGTATTGATTCTCAGTTCGCATAAATGCGTAGCATCTTTTATTGTCTCAATTTGAGGTCTACTCGTATTTACAAAAATGTACAACGAGTAAAAGAAAGTTGTGTGTGACCACGCCATGTTTTTTGTACCCTCAGTCCTGAAGTACGGGGCTGGAGGTCAAACGCCATCTAGGGGCAACATTTTAATAACTATTGTGTCTGTATTGGTATCGCCATTCCGAGCTCGTACACACACTCGCTTCAATAATCACGGCCTTCGACTGATGGCGGCCTGCGAAGACAAGACACGATGGGACTGGGTTTGGACCCTGGGAAATTGTATTAATGAGCGATTTCGTGAGATACATTTTAAAGAAATCCGGTGTTGAAAAGCGACAATATTAAAACAGGCCACTTTCATATTTAATAATCTTAATAATAAAATTGATACGTCATCATTAATGCAGTACGTTCTGACCGAGGGTCATATAATAGATTTCGATAATATACACACCATAGCTAACCTTAACATAGAATCATTCCGTATATATAGAAAAGCAATATAAATGTACAAACATAAAAAATACGTGAACAGTAGAAACGACTCCATAAGAATTCCACACACCTGGACAAATATCTTAGATACCGCCGTCCACAAAAATACATCCATCCAAAAATACCCATTATTAATAATATTCCAACAAAATCCCCCTATAATAAGCAAAGAACCACTTAGCAAGGTAATTACGCGTGCGTAAATCCGGCTATTAAACAAATAACAAGTCACCTCTCGTTATCATTAGATACAGTTAATCGTGGCGTTAACTAATAATATTAAGTACTAAGATTTTAACTCACTTTCATTTTGGCTCTTGCTTCGAATTGTCGAGTTTAATCATCAGTTTAGGGCAGGATTCAGGATAAAAGGCCCTTTAGAATGAGTAATGTTATTTTGTCGAAACGTCGGGAGTGTAAAAGTTCTTCTCAGGACTATTTGACGCGGGTTCCCCCAGAAAATAATTCATTATCTTTTACCCGTGAAAACCTTCAATAAATAACATATTTATATAAATATATTTTCTTTGAGTCAACGAATTTGTATATATTGATTTTAAGTCTTCAAAATGAGTCATGGTAACCGATTGAATGATTAGCATAAGAAGTCATTTTATTTTTATAATATTATTTTTGAACATAAATTTTGACGGATTTGTTTAGGAAGTATTGGATTTGATTGATCAGCGAAACTAAAATGGATTTTGGAGAAAATGTGGTTTTGGGCAGAAATTATTTGTATTAAAATATCACAGAACTATGTTCTGAAAAACTGCAAATTCACAATAATAATGTGTTCTTAATAAGAAATTATTTTATCGCAAAAGTTGACAGTAGTCAAGCTTCCTTTTTCACATTTTTAAAAATTTAGTCCTTCAATTTTTATATTCATTTACTTGCTTTGTGTTGTTAGCTTTAAGTGCAGCAATGCTGTCACCTCTGCACAGCCATATGGTGGCCACGACCAGTGTCTTCGGAATATAAATTATAGTAAAGAGAATAATCTTGTTTTGCCATGTATCCCTTATGGAGGAAGGTGATGAAAAATTTTTGATAAAATAAACAAATATTTCGATAATGTAAATTCAAATAACATTAGATTTGTATTTCCATTCTGTTGAGCTCTGCGTGACATACTGTGAAGCACATTGTTTCTGACTTGTGTACGCTATATTCATCATAACTTGAAATTCATAGTACGTATTCAGAGGACTGGTGGGTATTAGCCTCACTTTCTATTCCGTAATAATATTATCATCTTTCTCTGAAAACTTTATCTGATATATATTTTCAATTCAATTATAATTAATTTCATGCATATCTTAATTCAAACAATTTTGAAAATGCCATCACTCACATCTCTAAACTTGTTAGTCGTGTGTTGCGCGAGTGATGTTTGTTGTTGCCGTTGTCCGCGCGTTTGCGAAAGGCTAGGTTAGTGATAGGTTTAGTTGGTTTTTATCACCATATCGTGAATTTCCGATATAAATGATAAATAAATGGTTCACCTTCAGAAGATAATACAATAGATTTTTCTCTATAAGTATCGCTGTAATCTGAGGATAAAGGTTTATTGCTCATACATACATTCAAATGAACAACTAATTATCTAAAGAATATAATACGCAGAGGGAAGGAAGACAAAGGGTCAAAGGCTAAGATCGATACGAGTGTACATTGGCCGAAATGTAATTATAAGGGCAAACGTGACATGTCGGTTTGCTGAGATGATTATCGAGTGAAACACGCGCTTAGAATTTAACGCTGTTGTGTATCGCCATAAAGAGTGAATTTGACCAGATTCAGATGAACCGATCATAGCTTGCAGAGATGTTGTCAGCATCCCTGGCTCTCCATGACCTCAGACACCGTTCGTGGGCGAGCGGTGGGTGCCGAGCGCTCTCCTCCGCCCCCCCTCGGCACCGGGATCGAACCCAGCACCGCGCTCTACAGTCGCTGTGACATTACCACGCGGGTATGTCGTGTCGGGTATATATGCCTGTTGTTATTTTATGTACTTCTAACATTTTAATCAAATCGGGATAATTGTGATAATAAAAATATCTCACGTTCTTTGTGTTTTGATTTTTTTTTTGTACGTTTCTCTTTGGAGTGTTATTTTGTTGACGTGTTTTCGTATAATACGTGTTACAGTTTTATTGTATTTAATATCTTTATATTAAGTAACCTCATACTTTTGGCGGTGTTTTTTAATAGTCCGACATGGATACATGACTCGTCACTTGGACGTATTCAAACGGATTTACTAACGACTTCAGGGACTGGTATCTACCGCCCGACTCCTCTCCTCGTGACCTAGGTCCACGACTCTCATCATTAGGTTATTCGAGCACTTTTTTTTTACTTTGCTTCTCTTAAATTTTCTTTTACTCGCCTTTACCAGTTGTATTTAAAAAAAATCGAAGAATATTCGGTATACAATGTTCCAATACTTTCATTTTGCCACTTGCAATTTCTCTATCAATTCATTCGCTGTATAATGATAGGTATTTGTATCACTTCTGATTATGTATGCCAAAGAAACCAGTCTTTTCACGCTGCATCTGTCGATGGAAGTGTGCTGGGTGAGATCTGACGAAAGGAATCGTTTCAACTAAACTAATGGCGTATTATTTGAAACAAATTGTAATTTCCATTATTTTTTTTATTTTTTGTATTTCCTTGTTCATTTTACGGTTTCTCTTTTTATTGACAGTTTATAAATACAATAATAATGTTTAATTCTATTTAATGTCCAAAGCAATTTTCTCCATTCTCATGACTTGCATAATTTGAATAAAATAAACAATACGTACAATGTAACATTACAATAATAATATGTAGTAGGAATGAATATAAAAACAATACACTCAAAATATGAGTCTTATTACTAATACCCCTATAGTGTATGTATACATTGTGTACATAATATTTCAAGTATTTTTTATACAATTTTTGTTTTAATTTTTCCAGTTCTAATATTCAATATCAAATAGGTAAACATTTTTAAATACTCGAATAATTACTTAATAGTGAACAACCTTTAAGTATAATAATTTATTAACTTAAAGGCTGTACAGCAAAGTTACTCAGTGAATTAATCGACTTTTAAACAGTCTAAAAGTCTTTATAATATCAATGAATTATTAACTTTTGTGTGTAATTACATAACAAAGTTCCACAATGAGAATTTACTTCAAGGATCATAAACTGGTGAGTTTATTTTATAAAAGTAATATTTTCTAAGTTTTCGCGCTGATTACCTCGACTGGAACTACAGCATCAGACGAGGGGACGAATGATCATCGAAGGGGCTAGAAGAACTCTTGAGATGAATAGTCTACCAACTATAACGAAGCAATTACGTACAGAGATAAGCTCACTATTTTCGATATTATGGTGTTAACAGTTTAGCCATGTCTTGTGAGATTATGTTCGACAACAATGTTCGCCAACTGGTTTAAGTTAAATATTATAATATAAATAATAAGAAAAAAACATTACAACCAATATTTATCGATTTATCAACATGTTTCGATACCTATGGTATCTTCTACAGGAAACAATATATACTAACATTAAAAATGCAAGCATAGATAAAAACAAAACTATAAACGTGTAAGTGATAGGTAACTAATTAAGAACTACTGTGAAAACAAATTTAAATGTTGACTATTTTCAAGAAGGATTTGATTATTTATATTTAATTTGCTATTAACATTTTCTATTTCTGAAATTTCAAATTTTTCTAGTATTTATATGTAAATTTATTAAACCCTTGAAACCCCGATCTCGCTAGCGACGCGTGTTAACTTTAGTAGTCTGAGGATTGTTGTTTTACTTAGTATAATAGTTATGGCGAGTATTTCCACGAGTGGGTTTGAAACTCTACTTTTAAATTTTTCTTTGTGAATAGAAACAAATACATACATTCAATATTTAAAATAATGCGATTTTTAATTAATCTTTAAATATACAAACACATTTATATTTACGAGTATGTTCGATCTAATATGTATTTATTATAATTCTAATATAAACTATATATATATATATAAAGATGAGTGTCTGATGGTTTGTTTCTTTTATATACAAATCTACAGTTTTATTCCGAGTTTAATGAAATTTTGCACACTGGACCTTCAAAACAAGATGAAGGTCACTGTCTACATGAGATTTCGAAAAATCACCCCCATTCCCCTTTCCCTTTAAGCAGAATTTTGGTAATTGATGAAATTTTGCACACTTGACATTCAAAATAAGAGGAAAATTACTGTATACATCTGATTTCGAAAAAATAAACTACCCCCATTCCCCTAAATGAGGCACCTTCACTTTGCGTAAAGTCCGGGCAACGCCGGGTACTTCAGCTAGTATATAATAAAACACATATATGTCATGTTAGAAATTTAAGGACGATGTTTTAAATATTTTATATTATTTTATTGATATAGCATTTAATAATTGGGTGGTTTGATATTCCGGTGAAACATAAATAAGAAATTCTTTACAAAAGGGGTAAATGATCAAAAACATTCTACACTTATTTGCCAAGCTGTATCTTAAATAAAATTATGTTACATAAACATTCTTACTGAATTAAATAAATGTCTTCGTTCTCTATTTATTTTCGAATATCTCACCTGCTGGGATGTTCCGGAACCTACTTGCCAAGTTATCATGTTTGCACGAGCTGCAAATATCGCCACTGGCGTATCTGGTGGTAATTTTCCGAACGATATGGTAAACAATGCAATTTTGTCAGTTGTAGAGCGCTGCTCGCCATATGCCGCACCGATTATAATTATTAGTCACGATATACTGTTCGTACAATTTGAACGGTACCAATTTGCCTCCATTTAAACGTTGCTTTTTTTTTATTAAAAATAATTTTTTTAAAAATAGATTCTGTCAAAGAAACAATATATGTTTTAGTTAGTTATGACATCCTGAAGAAGAAAATGGTATTTTTCGAAACCGGTAGATGTATTTAAACTCATTTTAGTGGTTAATTAAACAAAGATAAAAAATAAAAATATGAATCTTAACCACAAAGATAACATTGCTGATTTTAAAAGTTGCTTTTATTATACAAGATATAATAATTGCCAATCAAAGCGCATTGATAAGGTGATTCATCTCATTGTCCTTTTTTTTAGTTTTTATTCTTCAATTTTGTATTGTTTCCTTCTTATTTATTATCCATACTACAAAATCAAGTCTTTGCATCAGTTGAACAATTGGAATATCTGGAAACGAGTGTGGTTAACTTTTCAGAAAACTTCTTCTGCATTGTCATTAAGAATGTGCCGATATAAAGGCTTATTAACACTTTGTACATTTACTGAACAAGTTTAATATTTTAAGTTTAAATATTAAACTTCCATTATATCTGTGGTAACCTGTTTAATTGTCCACCCCTTTAGTCATTAATAAATGTCCAAGTCCCATCGCGAGTATCACAATCGCAACCTCTCTTCAGTATTCTTACAAGTCGAACCAATATTGGATTTGTTCACTTCATTGCCAATATTCAAAAACCTAATTTAAAATATTCTTCGATGCAACATGTAAATGATTTTGTTTTTATGTTTATAACTTTTTTTACATACTGCTATGCACGGACTACCAAATATATAGACATGAACTAACGCAAATTTCTTGTTTCAATATTTTCATTTTGGTGTCACTCACATGATCACTATGGCACCACTTATGCAATCAAATAGCTCCGCGACTTTTTTTAAATATATGACTCGATCGGAACGAAAATTTTAACGCTGACAATATAATATGCAATAATGTAGTCTTAATAGTCTTGTTTACACAAAGATTTAATTTTCGAAGAGTAAATACTTTTGATGCTGCATAAATGTGTAATAAACTATCGGACTTATGTTTCCACAAATAATGTGTGTAGAATGCCCCTCGTCCGGCAACTGATGTTTCAAATCACTCGCCTATATGTACACTTTATTTCATGTTTATTCATTTACTGGTCTGTGCTACTATGCTTTTTGTGTGTCGTTTTCGTATAAAGACTTGGATCACATTTGAGAAGTGAGTTTTTAATATCCACTGTTTATAACCTATGTGCTCATCTAACGATATGCGGTCTGCGTTCTTCATTACTGTCGAGTGAGGTATTCGGATAGGTCAAAATCTTATTCCGATGGTTTCTACAATTAGGTCTTCGAATTTAATTGAAAAACATGTTTTTTTTTAATGGTTCTTCACTAAAAAATAGTTGCCACAGATGGATATTAGAGCAGATCTGCAAAAGGTGAACAAATTAGCATAACGACTACACTCGGTAGTACTTTTAATTGCCATCATCAGATATCAGGTACAGAAAACACCACACCGAGGTCGAGACACGACTCATTTTGTTTCTTCAAAATGAATTGATAATGTGTGTCGAAATAACTTGCAGCGGAGAGCGAATAAACGAGCTCAACACTCCCGGTTCATCTCCTCCTGGTATCGAGTGGTAACGCTTCCGACGGGATGGTGAAGAGTAGAGATGGAAGATGCATGTAGGTGAGCGGAACTTTGTTGCGCAACTCTTCGGCGTTCCGTAACACTCGCGTTGTGTACAAGCGGGCGGGTGACGCGGTCCCGCAGCGCCACTTGCGTCACGGCTGCGAACTAGAACACTTTCCCATCTTTCCCACTAATAACAATATTGTTATGGTGAATTGCGAACGTTCAGTCATTTCAGACAATTATCGGCACAGTGAGATAATCCGGTGGGAAAAGTAATCTCGAGAATTCTTCGTACGTTTTTCACTATTTTTTAGTAAAATACACAACAGCGCCGGTGGGCGCAACACGTCTCGCGTCGAACCTTGGAGTTCTCTCTTAGTTACATTCTCAGCCATCTTACCGCTGAACTGAAAATGGTATTGTTTTAAATGTTAACCCGGCCGTGAGACGTCGTCTTATATTATTATTCGATGGATGATTTTAGATCTGATCGCTAAACAAAGCTAGTTCGTAAATAAGCTATTCAAATCGATCAATTGTGTCACTGAATTTCAAAATCCGCAATAACACATTTGAGTTATATAAATATATCATTAGATTCGGAATTAATTATTTTATTTTAAAGTGTATATTTCATTTTCAAAATACGCTTTATTAGCTAATAATGTTAGGGTGAGCAAAACCAAAACCCAGTGTAACGCGATGCGACTTTCAAAATCTGTCTTGTTTTTTTGTTTTTTATCATATTTAAAATACATATCAATTTTCTAGAAAAGTAATAATACCTGTCATTAAAGTGTTGGCAGTTTTGCTCGATTCTCTCGAATTTATGAAAACGTGTTATAGCGACTTAATTGTTCGATACTGAATAGTTGTCTTGCATTAGGTGTGACAAAGGATTCTTCCTTCTCGATCACGTTGGAATCAGCTTGGCCGCTTATTCGAATGCCATCATCCTACATATCGGATATGATTTTTTACGTAAATCATAAATAAGCCCGAATCTTTTGTTGTATGGAAAGTGTATGTACGACAAAATTATTGTTTTCTTGTGGTAAATATATCGATACAACGCACCGTGCTGTAGATGTGCTTAACATACAGTACATACAGACATGTAGTCTGAAAGCCGTTTTATAAATAATAATCGTGGTACAATATATGCAATAGTGTATTCTGCAGTTTGGTGCATTAAATATTTCTGTACGGTGGAGCCGTGTACTCCCAAGGCGAGGGATATAAGACGTATTATTTACATTTTGAGACTCGGTGTTGGAAACACCTGACGCGCACGCCATGGACAGCGAGACGAATTACTGTCTTAATTATGCATTCTTATTAATACACATTAATGATAGACTCTCTCGACCGAGTGAAAAAAGTAACATACACTGATCTGCGGAATGCCGAGAAAAGTGGAGGAAGAGATTACGAAGACACGATGAAGAAGTATATTTATATTACGCATCTTTTATTTATTAAAACATTTTGTCTTCGTCAATTACGAATGGAAGATCTTATTTGATAATATTATGAATGAATGAAACTTATATTTACGAATAACACGAAAGTCGTATTATTACAATGAACAGACCTAATTAGTTACAAACCAATGTGTTCTCTCTCCGGTCGATCGGATCCGGAAGTGTTTCCGTTGGCTATCTTCTGTCCGCACACGAGTTGTCTCGCGGCTCCATTGTCCCGCCAAATCAGCCCTCGCGTGGAACTCTAAACTTTTGTTTTGCCACACCCGGCAAACAGTTGAACCGCTGCGGTCCAAGTTGTATATTAGTTGTTTCGAATCTGAAGAATTTCATTTCAAACGTCCGCGTCGTTATGCCGGTAAATTGTATCGGCGTGGTAAATGCATTCGGACCGAATTAATTAATTTTGTATTTATTTCGGAACGTGTCGATACTAGAATGAGATTAAAAAACTAATTCGTTTTATGATACATTTAATATAAATTTTATTTTGAGTGAATGTTAAATTTTTGTGCGCTAGAATATATTTTTTTCCGTTAATCTTATATATAAAATTCTTCACTGAAAACAGTTTATTGATATTCTTGCACAATTCTGGACATTGAGAAATAAACTGTAGATAGGTAGCTACGTGTGGCGTACCAAATGATCCAGCGTGAGATCTGCAGAATGAGGTGTGATACATAATTTGAAAATCAATGCACTGATAAATACATTTAAATAGCAAAGTAAACACGTCTGCGAAATTAACTTTACAGCTTATAGATTGAGTTAAATAAGTATTAAATAAATATCAGATATCTCATAGAGACAAAGTTATTTTTATTATATTTAATGAAAAATATTTAGGAGTATGGTTTTTTTTTCATTAAATATAATAAAAATAAAAATCATCCCATAGCTTTGTCTCTATGAGATATCTGATATTTATTTAATAACAGTGCCTTTGTAGGTAAAAATCCAGTAATTATGTGTTCTTGGACATATTAAAATGTTGCTAGAATAAGTAATACTTGAACAGCTTGTTTAATATATACAAATTATTAAAAATATTTCCATTATATTAATTCAATGTCAATGATTATCTGTATTATAATTATGTATTATGAATTTTTATTTCATATCTTTATTTTAAAAAAATTAAGTTTGTTATAATACGTTATATTTTTCGTGTATATTACCTGTGTATTTTGCTATTTCCATTAACCTTTTCCTTATGGTGCTAAAATAAAAACTCAGTGTGCATGTAGACTTTGCGATTTTTAAATCGGATAAATATGGCAATTTTACATTTATTACTAATATTAATCATTAAAATAATAATTGACATATATATAAGTGAATATTGACATCAATTATTGTGTAAAAGTGATAAAAATGAAAAAAAAAACATCGATCATCACGAACGACAGCATAAAACGCATCTAACTCGGCCGGTGCACGCTCTACCACTAATTGACGATCGGCACCCCGCGCCCTGCGCACTGTGCCGTCCTCGCAATACGCACGTAAACATACACGTATAGACAAATTCACATCGAGTTCTTCGAGAAAACATTTTTTATTGTTGCGTATATTGAAATTATTTTATCCAATACATAAATATATTACGGAGGAATACCTAAAATATGAACTCTGTATTTAGTATATTTAAAGAGATATTCCCATAATTAGAGGCAATGTTAACTCAGTTTACATCATCGAAGAGGAAAGGTTAAGTAAAATATATATATATTTTTTTGTAAATAAACAATGTTAATTATGGGACATAAAGTTCTAACGCCAACTAATGAATATACAGCCCTAACGACAAGTACACGTGAATTATTTTTGAATCCGATTGAATGAGTCGTAACATGAAAGCATAATTGATTTTTACAGAGATATATTATTTTCGAACTGGTTGATGGCCAATTAAAAAAATCCCCGATTCCGTATTTCCACAATAGAGATATTAATTTTTAATATTTCACTTTGCTCCTGAAATATTACACGAAGATATTTTTATCTAAAAAAAATCAGTGTGATAGAATTTTTATTTCTCTTTATTATAAAAAAAAAATACAAATCAATATATAACAATATTATGAATGAAATAAATTACGATAGAATGGAGTTAAATATATTTTTTCCTAAGTCGAGATAATTTAAAAAATGATAGTATTAGAGAAGTATAATAATGATAAAAGTGAGAATAGAACAAAGAAATGATATATTATACATATGCATCGATGCTGACAAAGGGACAAAAGTTAAAAGATAATCGACATCCTTTATTTTGCCAGATTTATACATAGGTTATTTTATAATGTTTATATATAAATTCAAAATAATATATCTTTGTAAATATTCAATATTTTTACCTCTGATTAAAAAAATTATGTACGTTATTCTTTGCACTGTAAGTCAGGTGTACTAGTTAAACGATTTTAGCGAGAACAACAACAATCGAAAAACAATATTACACACCGTGAGATTTTCAAATAATTCATTGTTGCAAGTAGGAAGATCCGAAATGCTGTATTAGTAAACATTCAACAGACTTTTAAGATAAAATCGCCGGATCTAAGGTTGTTTTGATTAGATAGGATTTTTTGAAATGGACCTGTTAAAAAAATAAATGTTTCGTAATTTAAAATGGGGCATAATCATTTTTAATGGTTAAAACTACCTTATCAGTTTCGTAGAGCAGAAAATTATGAATCCTGTAATGTTGCTAACTTAAAACCAATTAAAGTGTACTTTTTCAAAATTGTCCATGCAATTGAAAACGATATATTAGTTCTTAACATTGTACATGTATTGGAGATTCTTTTTGTTTGTTTAAATTTTGTTTCTCGTGTCTCGAAATGGGATATAAACAATTTATGAACATTATTTGAATGTCTGTTGGCGGGGCTTCTGTATAATCAGTACTCACCCGCTAATTATTAATTATTAGGTTGGTTCTAATTATACAGGAATTTAATTATAAGTGTCGTAATTAAAGTATTGTTATTTACACACAATAGTGAGCAAATTGGCAATAAAAAGAGTGTGAAATAAAAATATTAGGTATGAATGAAACAATCAAGTAACATAATATGCTGCGATACTCTGAACAGTTAGGATTATGCACGGCTGTTTAAATACGTGGAATAACTAATATGTAACATGATTTTCATTTCTCTGTTGCATGTGTAGGTTGCATATTATTATATAGGTTAAGTAATTCGAATCGTCGAAAATCGGGTTTAATTTCAAAGGCCCTTATTAACATTTAAAGCAATCAAAGCGAACAGGTCACATTACAGGACTCGTGTTGAATACTGGATACCACTCCATATAATTCAAAGTTAAAATTACATTTGTAATGTTATATCCATTTTTATTCCTCCCGTAGTCCTTCGGGATTCGGAAGTTTCGAATCGAAATTCGAATAATAATAAATACAAATATTGCGCGCCAGATGGAAAGTAATTTAGGATTCATATATCTGAGACTCGCGTTGCACGCAGTTTCCACACTTCCGTACATATTACTCCATCACTTTTGGTCTAGATTCCCACGAGAACGGCCACAAATAATGCTTTGTAAATATGTATATAATTTTTATTCACAAGAATTTTACGGACCGTTTTATATATTTTTATATGTATTGACTTGGTCCTCCATCGTGCTGTACTGTTCGTATCGTACTCGATACTGCAATAAAAATATTCCGCACCCTTCCGGCGTGGCGCCGGCGGCCGACACAGGTGCGGTGCATTGTCCGAGCGCTGAACCTCGCCGACCGGGTGCACCGTGCGCGCCTACCCGGGCCCATCGATCCGTCGCCAGACCTCACTACTCACCACTTTACTGGCGAGTGAGGTGTGTCTCGTCAACCGCTTATATATAATACTGTGCCAAAAAATATATTTGTATGATATACAACCATTTATTATTTTATTGCGTTATTATCCGTGATAATAATAATGATATTTATGAGAACACATTCTTATTGTGAAGTTGTAATTATTCAGAACAGACGGTCTGTGATATTTTAAATATGAATTAAATATATTCATTATAAAGATATACATATAAAATTAATTTTATCGAAAAATATTGTTGCGCCACCGGGATTCGAGCCTGGATCTCTTTCCTAACCGGGGAAGGTGCTTTATCCAACTAAGCTACAGCGACATTATTTTTAGCGTCAATTTTCGACCCTATATGTTACCTTTTTGATATTAATACATTTAATCGTTCCATCATTTGACAGAGCCATCTACCTTATTTTTACAGAATCTCAAAATAATAAAATTGATTTTATATGTGTATCTTTATAATTAATATATTTAATTCATATTTAAAATAATAATGATAGTTGAATAATTTATAATCGTTTTAATATAGATTATTTATCATTATTTTAAGCCACTTGACGAGTTATTTGAATACACCGATCGGTTTCGGTTTTCTTCACGAGGATGTCCTGATGACATGGCCATGACATGTCTGACAGAGCGTTACGCTGAAAGTTCGTTAATAATAATAAAAGTTTCTTTGTACCTACCCTAATTCGAAAGAATTTGTTTACCTTGTGGAAGTTTAATCAGTAGCCTTTTATCCGCCCTAAGAGTGCTGAGTTTATCCTAATTTATAAGTTATAAAAGTTTTGTTATTGTGCATTTAAAATAATTCTCAAGTACCATATTTACTTTTTAATCTTCTCATTCTCATCTTCATTAGGGTTCCATTTATTTTTTTACAGCTTTTCCTTTTTACAGCTTTCCCTTTTTCGGCTATGGTTCCAATTTTCCCAGTAAAACTTGTCTGATATTATCAACGCGTCTTAAGGCGGGTAAAAAAGAGGCTAGTCCAATAAATACCATGTTGATATTATTATTATATGCGATATAGTATCTGCACTTGGAAAATATTAAATAACTAATACGTTAGTAGTAGTTAAAATCTACCAAAATGAGTTCATAAGAATATTTTAAGATTTTTAAGGCTGAATTAATTAATTTATTTATATAACGGTTATTAAGTAATACCTTTAGCGAAGAAGTTCAAATTGATGACTGAATTTTTATTCCATTATCTAAATCATTACAAAATAGGACGTAGCCGTCGGCAATGTAAATTTGTTTTGTTTTTTTATTCCCGGAATTTGCAAACTCTGAACGGGTTCATTATCTAATTTGGCAGTTAACAAAACTTTGTTAGTGTGGACCGATAAATAAAAATGATATTTTCGGCGTGTTGTATCCATTTTCTTTTTTCAGCGTGTAATGAACCGAATAAAATTTGTTTTGTATTACTCGTAAAAGAAAACGAAAGTTTCTTGGTTTATTTCCATTAGTTGTGAATCTAAATCCGCTCTGTCTTTTTGCGGGGTTGAGTTAAAAGGAGGTGAGGAGTCTAGTGTACAACCGTATTGATTTTTTTTTAAATTATAATATTTAATGGTTTAGCGTCAATAGTATAATACTTGTAATGTTCGCGCGGGCAGCTGAAGTTGATCGAATCGCGAAGATAAGGTTTCATAATTTCAACAGGCACCAATACTCATAATATAATAATATTAAGGCAACCCTTAGGTCTGTGTTATATGTACATTATTTCAAACATCCGTGGTAGAAAGCTATATAGTTTATGAATACTTGAAAAAATGAGGTTTAATGGGTTATTTCTTCGTCTATTTGATTTATAAACTTTTGAAAAAACACATATTTTAACATGACGTGCTTGTTGGTCGGGATTTCGAGCCTCGTCCCAGGAGATCACCGAGTTAGTTATATTTTCATAACACAGGTGGGTTTAGCTTACTCCGAAAACATCCGAAAACAAGTATTTGGTTTTTCAAATCTAATTAACACATCCAACATACATTGACTTTTTTTCTTTTCATTTTTACATAGATTACATAACGTAGTAAGAAGAGAAACATTTATTTATATTTGAAAGTAAAATATATACATATGATAAATGTTAGTCAAGGATTAATTAAAAATAATATAACTAAAATAAAAAACAATGTAGCATTTCAATTCATATAAAGTATTAATTTAATTTATTAAGAAAATTGTACAAATATATATAAAAAAAATGTTAGAAAAATTAATCTAATTTTCTTGACAATTCTATCAATTTAAATTTAGAATGTAATTGTGATTTTACTTTAAAAACGCAAGTTTTTTTATATTATTCAGTACCGTACTCTGCTTTCGATTTGGCTTAAAATATAATCTACAATTTCTCCGTCGGCAACGGATTTAAAATGTTTCATTCATACATGTACTCAAAACATACATTTAAATAAGTAACTAGCCTTATAAAGGACTATGTAATATATTATGCATAATATAAATACATTTAGTTCATTAAATAATCTAACTTATGTAATAATATCCCTGAAAATGCAAACTTCCTTGCTTGACAGATAATAAATTATAACATATAACTTTTATCTATGCAAATACGTTAACACAATGATGTTGGACTTGGTTGGAATACATAATGATAACAAAACTTTTAGCCTGTTTGCAGTTTGCAAATCAAATATGGAAATATATAGAAGGTATCAATGCACACAGTTTTCAGTGAGGATTAATCTAGTGATGGGACGATTAATTGGAATCGGAAATATCGGAACTTTTTTGGGTATCGGAATCGGAGAATTTTTAGCCTAATTTTCGATTCCGAAAATGATTCTTTGGATTTAAAGTTTTTAATGCGGAAACTTATAATTATTAATGGAAATAATTACTAAAGGTAGTTAACTAATTATAATCATAATTATCCCCGAAAAGTGTCTTAAATATTATTTATCCCAAAAATAATTTTGCTGTGCTGAGGTTACGTTTTAAAAGAATAATAGTTAAAAAATGGAATTAAAATCATGACATAACCTTGACAGCGCTTGAGGAACAAGCCACTCTTAGTTTAAAACGTCATTACTTTAATTCGCTTTTTAAACACTTACACACCACTATTTAATCTTTTCTTAATTTTTTTAATTTGAGAATAGCATTTTTAAATATTATAGGTATATATTTTTTCAGTAGGAATCGGAATCGGGTATCGTATCGGAATGGAAGTTTAAAGAAGTATCGGGAATTGTATCGTCCCATTACTAGATTAATCTCTTTCTAAGGCAACAGAATTAAGCACAAATTATTTGAAAAATGCAGAAAATTGGCAGACGTAAAGATGCCAACATAGATTCAGCAAGAAAATATTTAGTTCAGTATGATTGTCATACGGACTGAACATACAACCTGAGAGGATATCGAACTTACGAGCTGGAAAATTGCCTACAAGCATCAACATGAAGTTCATAAATGATTCGCAATTTTTCTGAATAACCCTCGGCTAGACAAAGGTCGTGGGATACGCCATAGACAAGGTTACGGTAATCCGGGTAATAACGGCTAGAATTTTTCAGGGTTTTTTTTTTAATAAAATAAGAATTATTTAATTTACTTTTATTTCTCAGAATTTTTAGTAATGTGCAGCTTTTTTTTTGTATGTCGTGCACGCCCCTGGTATATGTAACACCTAATTCATGTACGCATCTCAATTTTTTTTTAAATAGTGGGTACGTAATGCTCACGTATCGTATTTTTTATAATCAATGCATTACACAGTATTTAGCTTAAACGTACCCTCCATCCCTTGTCCGCAATTATTTACTTCATCCCCCATCCCCGTGACGTCAGCGATCTTTTATGTGCGCCATTAAAGTTTTGCGATTCAGGCCTTAGTCACCGGGAATATGTGGCGTGTATTAGGATATTGTTCTTGAAGCCCTGACTGCTGACTCACTCTGCAGTCCATACAGCGGAAAATGAACGGTAATTTGTATAGGTTGAAAGAGTCCCAATGAAAGGAAACATATTAACATTTTTTCTGATACGATTGTATGTGGTTTTAATTGTATCTTTCATCTGATAAGGCAGACATCCTTATAAGTATTATGTTGTATCATGCACTTTGGTGTAATTAATTCGTGTATAAAAATATTATAATAACATTATCTTGCAAATATATAATTATACTTTTAAAATTAGCAATATTAAATTTGTGGTTAAAATTCATATTTTTATTTATTATCTTTGTTTTATTAACCACTAAATTGAGATTAAAACTTTTACAGATACTTATCATACACAATAAATCTAATCATCCATTATCACACAAACATTCAGGGTTACACTCCATGATACATCGTTTAGTCAATATTCCTATGTCAACATCCAATTTCAATATTTAATTGAATACAATTAAAAAGATAGCAGTTAATAACGGGTATAATACAGGTTTGATAGACACTATTTAAAAAAAAAAATTAAAAGAATATAATAGTCAGTTTTTATATAAATCACAGATAAAACATAATGATAATAATGATTATTGGCGTAGAATTTTAAACATAAATAACTGTTCGAATCAAATATCTAAACACCTACCACGAAACATTAGACCGGCATTTTATACAAATAATAATATAGGAAATTTACTCATAAATTCTAAAGACAAAGATGATAAATTTA
The DNA here is from genome assembly GCA_031772225.1 of Eubasilissa splendida. Taxonomy (NCBI): domain Eukaryota; kingdom Metazoa; phylum Arthropoda; class Insecta; order Trichoptera; family Phryganeidae; genus Eubasilissa; species Eubasilissa splendida. Next base: position 1,722,660 of record CM062854.1, on the reverse strand, counting down.
ACAATTCCGGTGTCTATAAACATAGTTGCAAGAATTGTGCTGCATTTTATATTGGTAAAACGGGTAGAAATTTTAATATAAGAGTAAGGGAGCATTTGAGATGTTTGAACAATAGTGGGTTTTCAGAATTTCCTAATCATTTGATAGAAAATGGTCATGGTTTTGATAAAAAATTGGGATTGTCAATTTTGCATATAAACGGTGTTGGACACAAATTAAATAATTTGGAATCGTTGGAGATAAATAAAGCGTGTAAAACTAATCAAAAAATTATAAACAACCAACTAAATTTAACTACGAGTCCCATTCTAAATTTTTTTCCTAAAAATTATTCGAGTAAATTTGTATTAAGTAATAATTTGAGTTAGTGGGTAGTGGAAACAATAATATATGTTTTAGTTAGTTATGACATCCTGAAGAAGAAAATGGTATTTTTCGAAACCGGTAGATGTATTTAAACTCAATTTAGTGGTTAATAAAACAAAGATAATAAATGAAAATATAAATATATAATTGTTTAATCCAGCGGTAAAATAACGAACATATGAATCGATAATCCATGGAGAGATTATTTGACTTTGATTTAGTTTTATAAATAAATAAAATGAAGTCAATTTTTATAATCTGATATTACGTGTAATGTTATTCGATATTTTTATTACAATACACTAAGACCGATAATAAATTTGCACAGATCCAAGAGGTTCGCCGTCCACGACCCGAACTATAAAATGTGTCACCCCATCTGATGTTATTACTTCTATAAAATATTATTAACGTTGTAATGGCTGTCGGATATTTTTCAAATGAATCATCTCTCATCTCGCGTGGTTTATTGCAATCTATAATTTTAACTTAATTTATTTATAAACTACATTACTTCATTTTCTTTAGGTCGTTAATATTTTAGATTAATTATAAAAATACGAAACTTTATATAAACCACTCTGATTAACGGGACGAACGTACACTCTATTTTGTGTTAAAATATTAAATGACTTTTTCATCCTCGCGCTTTTGACTTTGAGGGTCATTTAATATTATATTTGCAATCGTTTCGGCCCCCAACGTGCAACGGTTACGTAAAACCTTTTATTACAAAACATTAATAATGATTGTTTATTCTATCACTGATTGATGCTACTGTAATACTGGGTGGTTCTAATAATAAAATAGAAACTGTAAACCTTTTAACAGTTTCATTTAACGACCGTTTACAACACTTAATACCCTAAACATAAAGTTATTCTCTGTAATAATAAATACAGTATGTCCCAAAAGTGTTTTTCATTTTGATTCATTCGCTGCACTAACGCAACGAGCTGGAGAGGGGCGAGAGGTATGCGAACGCTAGCCGCATATGAAATTCAGTCGCTATGGAGTGTATCCTTACCAGTTGTTCGTGAATTTTTTCTGGAAAATTGATATCTACAAAATCTACAAAGTGACATAAACTGGCTTCCACGTAGCCCCGACTTGACACCGATGGGGCTAGCTTAATTTAATTTAATTTCCTATGGGGCTGCTTTAAATCAAAGGTATACAGTAACAATTCTCCCTCTCTGGTCCAATTAAAATAAAATATTCGAGAAGAAATGGCAGCGAAATAACGGATCACATTTAGAAAACATAATTTTTATACTTAATTTTTTTTTATTAAACCTATCCATTATTTTATTACAGAATTTTTATTATGAAGAAAACTTTTGGGATACCTTGTACAGTCCCAATTCATTTATCGGGAGTTAGAACTCAAAAAGACTGCGTAGTGGTTGTTTGTGATCTGTTTTGAATTGAATTCAATATGGTTCGTGATTAGTGACATTTTTCTTTGAATTTTCAGAGGCAACCAGCCGTGGCGGCGACCGTGGGGCCGCCCAGCCTAAAAGGGCCCACCTTCAAGCTTCCAGCCCGACCCTCTTCGGCCAAAGACCATCAAGGTAGGACTATTGTCATCGTCCTTGATAATCTTCGATACTCTTGATGTATAAACCATTATCGACAATCCGAATGCTGCAGAATTGAACATGTCTATCAAAATATCTGTTTATTTCGATTTAGAATCTAACCTAATTAATTTGCCTGGGATAAAAGTTGTAAATGGCGAGTAAGCAAATAAAATGAATATTGAAAGTATATGTTTTATCAGAGCCATTTTTAAAGAAATTTGTCGTGAACTCATTGTTTATTATGCTATTATTAAGTGAACGGATTAAAACCTACTATCGATTAATACTGATACAACTTACTTTCTCCGATTTGCTATTCACCAGAATGATAACAGTCAAATCAATATTTAAATTCACACCAAGCCCCCACTCAAGGAGACTCTTGCGACCAATGTTCATCAATTGAAGAAAAATACTATTTCAAGTACCTAGGAATCATAATAGATAACAAACTCAAATGGAAAGAGCATATTATTAATCTTACAAACAAAATAAGGAAAACTGCCTACATATTTTTAAGACTCGTAAACATCTTATCACCTACAAATCTAAAAATAATATATATTCAGTCACATTTGCAATGCGGTATTATTGGATAGGGAGGAGCATTCAAAACTTCAATACCACAATTAGAAATTACTCAAAAAATGATGATAAAAATAATACTAAAAAAAAAAGACTATCCAAGTGCCTCAACTCTTTATAGAACATAGAGTGCTAATAATAGATATATACATAAAAAAAATTCAGTAATCCAAATTAAAAAGAAATTGAATATTAGAAGCGATTTCCGATTGACGAAATTTAGAGATACAATTGACATTCCAAAACTTATATATACTGCAACTCAAAACCACTTTATTTATCTTGGCATTAAATTCTTTAACAATCTCCTAAAAATAACAGATAAATTTTTATCTGAAACCAAAAAACTCCTCTATACACGAGTCTACAGTCTCACAGTAAGTAATAAATATAAAAAAATATTTATATCTGATTATTCTTCTAATAAAAAATATTAATTATTCATAAATTTATTAGAACTCAAAAACTTTTTAATTACATTGAAAATTATGTCAAACTACTTTTTAGTATAACACCGGGAGATAATCTTGACAATCCTCTCATTGAAGAAGTCTCAAGACGTGCCGTGGGGGCCGTGATCGGTCTGCATGCGATGTTCGCCCAAAAATTCCTTTAAATATCTGGAAAATATGAAAGTCGGATGGCGCCAGGTCCGGTCTACATATATGGAGGATGGTCCAGTAAGTCCTACCTAAATTCTTTTGCCATGTTTTGAGTTTAAAAAACGAATCACCTATCGCACCGGATAAATTACGTAAATCAGTAACGCTGAGAATTCTTACTTTCAAAATGGCCCATGTGTATATATATGTGTACACGAGTGTCTCTCCTTATTTAAGTTTGATTGCGAGCTAAGATGATTGGAGGATGTTTGGATGGAACGGTTCGACGACTAGTAAGGAGGAAGATCGTATGTACGAGGTGGGTTTTTTACAACGAAGAAACAACATTATTTTTACAATACTTAACTTTCTTCGAACGCTACACACCTTAAGCTACTTCTCAACATAGTCGGCACCATTATTAAAGCACTTGTTATAACGGGACACCAATTTTTGTATACCTATATGTCATAGAACGACACTGCCTTGGATGAAAACTATGTCTGTACTCCGTCTTCTAATTTATCATTGTCATCAAAACGCTTACCATCAAGGAACCGCTACAGATGAAGAAAAAAATGTTAATTACTTTGCACCAAATCATGACAAAACAGGACACACTTGGCGATGAATGTCAGCTGGTTTCATGTTTCGCGCATTCAAGAAACGAATCACGGACCGTGTCTCACAGTCGGCGGGCTGATCTATTATCTTGATTATTTCAACCACTCATTACAAGATGGCCACACTTCGTGAATGTCTCTGACGTTGCATGTGGTGAATCGACAGATGAAGGAAACCATTGTGCATGCTCAACGTCGCAACCGCAGCGCTACACCGGGAATATCCGGCAACGGTACTTACTTAAAAAACGCGCTTCGTATATACGAATGATTCGTCACCATACCGTTGAAATTAATTGAATGAGATTTTAGGCCATGATATGTACGATGTTGATGGCATTACTGAACTCCTATCTTCTACGAGATTATTAGTCCTGGCGACAAATCTCATGGATAACGTTCAGTTGGAGATAACGGAACAAAATAAAAAGTACAGTATTATACACTCCTTTTAATAGTTATTACATTTATATTATTATTTTAAATCGTGACAATTAAATACATCGAGTGAATTGCATGCTATGTCCCGTTACTCCCACACTCATTTCGTCGTATTTTAATATCGGCTAATGGATTTATACATTTATCGTTTCACTTACAGAAGTAGACATTTATTAGCTCGTTCATTATTTTTATCTCGGAAATCTGACAGTACGTAACAACGACTCGCCTCAAAGATGACCACTGTGGTTTTTAAATTAGTATAGTTTATCTGTAGCGTCGGCCTGAGTGAGTAATAGAGAAAATTCATATTTTATATGTAGCAGAAACTATCTCTGGAAATTAGAGTATAATAGGAAAAAATAACGTTCCCGTGGGGGTGATCTGTGACCGGGTGAGGAGAAGCTATACGAGTAGAGAGAACCTGCTTCTTTTCATACCGAGGTCCCAAATGATCTGGTTGGAAATTTAGAATGTCAGTGGAAAGATTACGTTTTCGGATTTTCACAGTAAACGACCCCACCACTACATCCCAGGAACTGATGTTCTCATTCATATCAGTATTTTTTAATATTTTTTTATTAGTTGCAAATTACCATTAGAATTCCTTTAAATTCAGTGTTACCCGGTTAGTAGCTTAATTTTTTTTAAGATAGGGTTGGAGAACCTATTAATTTTTTTTGTAAGTATTATAGTTTTATTGAATTTAAAGAAATACAATATATTAATACTAAGGGTCTAAAGTGACGCAGATCCCGCGGACTGTATCGATTTAAACTATTGTTCTGTTGACGCAATCCGAATTGGAGTTAAAATAGGATCTGTCCTACCTTGATCTCAGCCTGGGTTGGACGGCAAATTACACCTCCCGTTGACTCGCACTGTTGCGGTGAAGAAAGAAGATATCGTTGCACTTTGGGATGCTGTCGACGATGTGGTCCGTATTTAATTCACGGCGACACTCTCGACCGACAAAAAAACGTGTTGACGCATCAGCGTTCGAAAAGCAATCTTTCCCACGTCGGCCGAAATCCCCAGGTACCCGTTAGCCAGAAAGGGACAGGTATAACGAAGGAGTATGGGAACGACGGAAAAGAAGAACAAGGTAATATTCGACTTGCGCCAACAGACATAACAGTTTTTTTCTGTGCGGTCGCGCTCCGCGAACTACTATTTGAGTACCACAGTATTGAGAATTTGTATTTATTTACAAATACAAATTAAATATACAGTAGGTGCCGATGGTTTTTAAAATCTGCCCTATATTATACTCAATTTTCAATAGACAGACAAATATCCTAAATTCGTTGCTTTTTTGGCTCAGATTATCGATTATTAGAATTAGGATATTCATAAATAACTCGTGCTTGCTGATTGGTCTATGCGGCGCAACACATGGGCCGATCGGTCGGACACAGCGCCGGCGCTAGACTTTTTGTCGCCACAGGCGAGATCGGTTTTTTCCGCCTTAGTAAAACACTTTGTGGATAATTTTCAATGCGACAAATGCGAGACGTGCATATTATCAAAGTCGGAGTATTATCGAATGTAGTTATATCACATTAGATAGGTAATTAATATATACAAAAAAGTATAATTAAATTAGAAATATAATTAATTATTTAATATGTAAATATAATACAGAGAATACATACATAATAATAATACATTGTTTTAATCATTTAACACACTACATGTTATCGTTTTTCGAAGTGAATTTTTTTGGTCAATTTTTGTAATACATTAAAATAATCTCCACGCTGACCCCTAGATCGGCCGCTATGGCATGGCGGCATTTTGAAACTTGCCCAAGGGCGGTTATTTTACCAAGAGACGTTCCTGACACTGATCGTGGCTACAAAATACTGCACTATTAGGAAATAACCATAATGTTATTTATTGGTATTGCTTTCTTGGATTGTTTATTCCTAGACTATTTTAATTACACATTATTATCGTTTTGCAACTTGGGATTTTGTTTTTTAATTTTTATAAAATAAGACTGAGGGTTCGCCCCCTTAATTTGGCCGCCACGGGCGGGGGCCTGTTCCGCCTGTGCGTAACGCCTGCGCTGATCGGACAGTGCGGCGACATTCACCCCCCAAAGAGGAAACAGATGGAGAACCTATATGAAGAGAGCGTTGTTGTCAACTCTTCTAGGATAAGGGAACATGATATATTAAAATGTAGTTTCCTTTTTTCAATTTCTTGTGGTTTTCGATACTCTGATGCGGTCATTCCATCTAAAAACAATATCCGTTTATAACATAACATGCACCACCTTAAAATAATAAATAAAATACCGGTTCCATGTATCGGACACGTGTATTGTAGCACCCCTGCATACAATATGTTGAATGGCTGGCTCTCTAGCATTTTGTAAAAAAATGAACATTGTACATAATATTAATTTGTACTTTATTTCATATTTCATACATGTCATTTCACCCTTTACATATATATTAGCAAAAGCACACAATCGCGATGTTATGCATAATGTGGATTTGTTTTTACGATTCTACGCGTGACGTGTAATGTACTTAATATCAACTGTAACACAGATTTCCTTAAGATGCCAGCCATTAAACATATTCTATGTTAAAAGTTTAACACAAAAGTGTAATTGGCGAAGTGCTGCTTAGGAGTGATGAGTGGCGAGAAGAGAGGGGAGAGGGGCCCGATGCAGCGCAAACCGGGAGATTTACGGCGCGGCACGATAAGCGAGGATACCGGAAGGCGGATGCGGATGCAGTCGGTGTCGTTAAATTGTATCGGCCCGATTGCTCGGGTCACGTGCTGCTGCTGCGCTGCTTAGCGCGCGCGGATCTAGGTTACGGCGCAATATTAAGCCACTAATTAGGTTTGTATTAGTTTATGTTTAGTTAGACGGAATTTTACCTAATTAAAGAACCACTATGACGAATTAAAATATTATTTATATCATGCTGAAGTCGTAATCATCACTCATAGTATTTTACTTCATCCGTCTGCGTAGTTTATCCGCGCTTGCGGTGGCGGTGGCTCCCGAGGCCATGGATTAAACCATCTTTAATTATTCACTCGATTGTAATTTCATTTCACCGACTAAATATTACCTAAAACTTTATTTACCTATAAACTTTAATGAAATTTTAAATTCTACAATAAGCCTTGAAACGTATGTAATACATGAATGAGAATTATAAATAATACAATATTGAGATAGTATTTAGAGAATTACCAAAAAATGTACTTTCTAACGATCAAATCAATCGGAAACAGCTCCAGCATCTTCGTCAATGTTCGATTTAGTCAGTCGATTGCTGTCAGCTGTTTAGTGGTTTGCGTATGCGCATGACGAATGGAAGTGTGTTTTACGCTCGGCATTTGCACAAATTTACGATTTTTGACATCACGGTAAGTAATCAAATTTGACTTATTTTTTTGTATTTTATCTCCATTCCATAGCCAGATTTTTTGGGTACAAGTTTATGGATCGAAGTATAAAATAGTCTGTTTACTTTATTTTTAAGAAAGTGGTGGACTTTGGGGTAATTGGCTCTCCATTCTCACTTTCGCTTTGCTCTTTAAACCAATCAAGACATTATTGCAGGAAAAAATTATGAATATCATCATTGCAGAGGCTTTGCTAACTGGGCTCATTTTGAATGCTTGGGTTGTGACGACTCAATAAATTATATATTATTTTTGTTATTTCAATATTCGTTTCTTTAGTACATATTTATCATTTTATTGTAATAATTCAACCAAAGTAATTGTAAGACGTTTAAAACGAGGGAAATGGCTTCCATTACATATGGCTTTCATTACCCAACTTTTTTTTTTGTAACTTACATTAAAAATTGCAAGTTGAAATTAGAGTAATATTATAGGTATATAACCAAATAACTCATTTAAAGTCACAGTAATAAATGATTAGAACAATTTGTTACTTTTTTTAAATATTCTTTTTAGTATGCCTCAATTCCCCCACGCTCCCCTACTCCACTAATACCTAAATTACTTACTCCACGATCTGCGGGCTGTCAGCGTGACGATCAGCTCAGGGAAAGAGTTTTCAGCTGTATGCAAGAAGGGCAATGGTAAATGTAGATTGAACAGAGAATAATTCATTCGATTCCTGCCGTACCCCAGTGCATCGCCCGTATATCACCGTGCCACTTTTTTTTATCCACCGGACTTGTCGAGTTTGTACACACGATTATAGTTCGTCCCCGCTGAGTGGGGAGTGCGCAATTCCTCTGCATCTTCAGCCCGCCTTCTGCTCAATTCAAACGGATTCACAAATGAAATGTATCTTCACCGGATGGCCTCGCTCCGGCGGCCTTGCCCGCGACCTTGCCCCCGCCGAGTTTCATTAATACATTTAATGTATCCGACTTGCTGTCTGTCGAGCGACGGCGTGACGAAGTGACGGCCAATATGGTGGTTAGTTTATGCATCTAGAGCAGAGACGAAGGATTTGGAGAGCTATATATATATTAACCTCTAGTACTTAACCTTTTAGGTACTAATAATGGATTTCAGATTAAATTTTCATACTTTTATTCTCTCTAATATTACCAGAAAAATTAGTTTTTTAAAAATGATAATATCAATTGTTCGATCGTTCGAAATACTACACAAAAATAAACCAGAAAAAAATACATAATGTATCTAAAATTAGTCCAAACACTAATAAAAGGCATTACGATAAGATTAGTTCATATAAAAGTCATAAGTGTTTTATATGTGGGGTAAATTACAATCACAATAATATAATTGAATAATATATTTTTTAGATAGATAGTCATTTCAGATTACAAAATGTAATATTTATTAATCACAATGACGCATTTACATACAAATTGCTGAATCTGTGCACCGGGACAATGTTTGCTGCTTGACTTGTAAAATACTATGTCAGCTAACATATGTACATCAGTTACTTCCTGGTGACTGGTGACACGCATATATTATATATTTTTAATAATGTATACAATATTAAGAGGAAATAAAATACTTACCTTTTCTGCTAAGTAAGTTTTGATTTTTCCGATAAAGATCTTATACAGAGTGTAACAGACCTAGTCCACAATATTTTATGGGTGGATACCTGACTAAATGACGAGTCGAAAATGTTCAAGGAATATGTCCTTAATCTCGACCATATTATAGATATAAGCATTTAAAAAAAAAGTCATTTTGCGATTATTTCGATTAATTGAAATATTTATATTGAATATATCCCAAGTTATTTTTTATTAGATGATTTTTAGGGCCCGAAGTGAAGATACACATTAATAATAGATTTCGCTAATATTTATTACAAGTACGAAGTTACAAGTCTTAACATGATTTTGTATAAATTTCAAACAATATTTTCTGTATCAGTGCAGAATTTTCACATATTTTTTGAACACTTTTATCTCGTGATTTAGTCAAATATCCACCCATAAAATATTGTGGACTAGGTTTGTTACACCCTGTATGTATGTATGTATATAGAAGAGTCATTTTGAAATTCATTGTTTTAATAGATCGTCGTAGAAATGTCGTTTTTCCGATACCTCTCCGATTTTGTATTATTTTGCATTCTGAGATTTTCCTTATCGATGAATCTGGCGCAATAAATTCTCGCCTGGAGAAATCATAGCCGGGGTGGGTATCATCATACAGGCGGTACTCGCTGCTCACCACTCGGCGCTCTTTGCAGGTTACTCGTCTCGCTGCTTCCTCCGGGCCGAGCCGGGCTACCGCCGAGCCATGTCCGTGAAACTATAATTGTGCCCTACAGGTATATCAGGCCTGTTGAGAAAACTAGAAAACTAGACCTTTTCTTTTCATAGATAGAAAACAAAGCGTAGTAAACACCGGATTACAACTTTGAACGAATCATGTTTTTAGAGATACATATAACATAATGGGTAAAAATAATACAGAGAACAATCATTAAAGTAATATTTTTTTTTTAAAATATCAATTTTTTCAACACAAACACTTTTTGCAAAATTCCCAGTTCCCAAAATAGAAAACATTTACAAAAAAATCTCAATTAATTAATTACTTAAAGAAAATAATACTGAAATATTTGAAACAAGCACGTCATTAAGATTTAAAAATAATTTTAAAATTCCTGAATTCAAACACTATCAGCAAAATTTCATATACTTAGGGATAACAAACTTCAATAGCCTCCCTACAGAAGTTAAAAAGATAAAGGATATAAAAGATATACAAAAGAAATTCAATGAACACTTCAGAAGCACACAATTAGATAACAAATAATATTATAGATTACATAACTTCTAACTCTATATAAACTATTAAAGTGTAAGTCCCTCTCCAATCACAAGAGCTAGTCTCTTTTTTTGGAGAGGTAAGCGATAAAAAATATGAAATTTTAGTTTTGTAAAATATTCAATTAAAACAATTTCAAAATAATTCAATAAAAAAATGATATATTCGATAAATATCATCATCATCACGCATGTCTCTATGCCCTTAATATTATACTTTTCGTCGTTATTATCGAAAACTTTCGACTTGTATTGATATTCGCGAACATCAATCTTCAATCAATAAATAAATATTTGTTATCTGAATTTTATACTTTAGAATAGTATATTTTATGTAAAAGTCATAATTTGTTTTTAAATTCTTTGTAAATTATCTGTGTACTTTAATTTATCACAACACTACGCGCATAGAGAAGAGAATTAATTGAAAGTGATCGGAGAAGTGTCCGCGAAGACTTCAATCGTTTCGGTCGGGTGTTCGCGCTCCTCACGAAGTGTCGACGGTACAGTCCTCGACCTACACGTCACTCGTCGGGCGACATCCGAGATTGGCGAGTACCGTGACCGAGCAGTGTTCAGCGCGGAGTCTGGAAATGTTTTATGAAGTTGGCTGCAGGATTTCCGCACACATACAGCAGTATCCTTGAGCTAGCATTATTAATACACGTTGTTGTGCGCGAAGTGTGCAGTGCGCAAGGTACCTACACGTGTAGCCGGGACCGTGAGCCATACATTTCGTTGCACTTGGAATTCAACCCGCGTGTACCTTGTTCGCAACATTCCACGCCAATTTACAACGTTTCGTATCATCCAACAACTCAATATACTAATCTCATAAATATATATATATAAATAAGTTTTCCGCGAGAATTAAGTTGTATTATTCTATTTCTATTAATGAGGATTATTTGAACAATCTTTGTGTGAGAGCTGAACTAGAGATTTAAAGTAAATCAGTTTTATTCTGCAAGTATCACGACTGATCCATGCACAATATTCCACATTCGAGCGGCGTACGTGATTTTTTTTTTTAATTTGCTGAAAAGTAAAATGTACAATTAGTCATCTATGACGTAAGCTAAATTTTCATCGTTTGCGCGTCGTCGGTCATTCTTTTAATAACATAAGCCATAATCACGCATATTTTAAATAAAATAATACTATATTTACCATAATAATAATATTATTATTGTAAAATATTGTATGTACTAAAAATTAATAAATATAATCGTTTGCCACTTTTCACATGACTGGATATGAAAATATATTGCTCCTCGGGAGTTTTTCCCCATTTTTCTACATCATCATGAATCAATTGAGCTTTGCGTTATTCATACTAGGTGTCATTTTTGGCGGGCTTACACCTGCCTAAAATATAATGTTCGTAAATTAAGTTATTTAGGTATTCATATATAACGTGCTCTTATTATTAAGTATTTAACTAGGTAGGTAGGTGTATTATCTCTTATGTTTTACATGGTATATTTCTAGTGATGATATCTTATTTTTTTAAATGTATTTACCACTATTATATCATACATCTACTAAAACATATTTTCATTTTACGTAGTAACACGTTATTCAAATTGCAAAGCAATATGAAGATAATTAAAATAATTTTTATGAACGTTTCGTATGAGAAATGCGCAGGATGCTTGGAACGTGGTTGCCCACCATAAAGCGATACACGATAGCATCTGGATAACTCGCATCCACGGATCTTGGCGTAAATTTTCCCTGACATTAACTAATGGCCCATTTACTCGGTGTACTATATATATTCCGGTATCATCGTGTTGCAGCGCGCATTTCCCGCGCTGGCGACTTCATCTCAATTACCGATGCACCACCTGCCCTCCCGGGAGAGGGGGGGGCACCGTACACCGTGCACCGTGCACCGTGCTCCGTGCACCTTCACCGTGCACCGTGGCCTCGCTAGATTAACTCCTGGACGTTTCGTGATATTTTATAACTTCACTTGCTCTAGGTATTTTATTGCTTGAGCAATTTTATCGCCAATCCGACTCGAGATAATATATTTTGATTATTTGGTGAAAATTCACATTTAATATCGTCATATGGCACACCTGTCGGCTTTTGATTCGGTACTTCAAGTGCACATAGAAGTCATTTTTAATTTAAAATATTTTATATTTTTAACCCTAGTTTGCAGGGGTGTGCAGTGTATACAAGAAAAAAAGGTGTGCATTACTAAAAATTCTGGGAAACAAATATAAATTAAATAATTGGATTAACATAAACGAAAACATTATTTTACAATTAGCGCCATCCGTGTACCAGTAGAGACTTTCATTGCTTAGTTTTAAAAACTACCACGCACAAACTCACCGCTGTACCCATGGCGCTCTTTGGCATTCGCCGCATCGAACTATTCACATTACTATGTTCTGTCTTTGAGCTAGTGAATTACTCAAGTCATATAAATGGCTATTTACTGAATTGATAATTCCTTTAGGTTGATCCATTTTGTATGGAGTCGTTACCTATGCTAACATTAGAAAGGGTTACAACTGCACGCAAATCATTGAAGTGTCTACTTCCTCTTTTATTAATTCGCGAATTTTACTATCTTACTGTTTATAACGTGCTGATTTCACGATTGTTCTTTAAATTTGGTACATGGTTTGGTTTTTGATTTGGGAAAAATAAAAAGCAATTGGCTCAACTATTTCCTACGTTAACCTTTAATAAAAATATTTATTTCCTTTAGTTATTACGTGAAGGATTTTCTAACAATAATTGAATCATGCTTAGTCTGAGAAAGTGTTCTTAAAAGTATCCATACATTTTTTTATATGGGTAAAAAGGTATTATTTTACGTTAAAACTTAAACTTTAAAAACATTATTAATAGTACTCTAAAATTATAAATAAATACATGGTAGGGTCGTATAAACGACGGATTTATTTTGTCTAAAGACGTTGGTTAGACGAAAGTATATAATATATGTCATAACATCCTGAAGAAGAAAATGGTATTTTTCGAAACCGGTAGATGTATTTAAACTCAATTAAGTGGTTAATAAAACAAAGATAACAAATAAAAATACAATATTATATGATATAAATACTGTATAAAGTAAAAAATATAATATTGTTTAGGAGATGAACTGAATTATTTAATTTTTTTCTAATTTATTTAATGCTAAAATTCAAAGACATTTCATTACATGTATATATTTGACTTGTACTGCTAATTACACCACGTATATATTTTCGTAATATAAGTTTCTGTCTTCCGCATTTTGGGCATATACCTACTTCCAATTACACATTTATTTTATTAAAAGATTATAATTATCCTATCCAAAGTAAACGACAATGCAAAAATTTGGTTAGTGCTCTCTGTGCTGCTTTTGATTAATAAGAAGAAATTACTTATTCTCTAATTTGTATTTTTGTAATGTTGGTTATATCTTAATACCCTAAAATCACCCAAGTTTTGAATATAATCTTGTTTAGTTAAGAAAGAGAATGTACCAGTTTCAAGACGACTCTTCCACTTCCAAATTAATTCCTGTAGATATGTAAAATATGTGTTTTTAGAAAATTGAAAATTTTAGAAAAACGACATTGGCTCTCAGCGGTAGTGGTAAATATTAATATTGTATGGAATAAAACATTGTATTTTATCAATTTATTGTAAAATAAAAAAAGTGTGAATGATAATTGATGTACCATCAAGATATTACTTCATATGGATAGACAGAGGATAGTATGGAATACTTCCTCTCGTGTACCGACAAACAATCCATTTCTAAATCATGATTTTCGTCACTTAATTTGTCCACCTGGATAAATAGAGGATATACTTACTTTTATTACTTATAGCTGAACTACCCCGACGCTGTCCGGGCTTTACGCGAAGTGAAGAGACTTCATTTATGGGGATGGGGATACTTTTTTTTCGAAATTAGATGTAGACAGTAATTTTCCTCTTATTTTGAACGTCAAGTGTGCAAAATTTCATCAAGAAGTACCAAAATTCTACTTTAAAGGGCGGGAAAGGGGGGTTGGGGGTGGTTATTTGAAATCTCATGTAGACAGTGACCTTCCTCTTGTTTTTAAGGTCAAGTGTACAACATTTCATCAAAATCTGAATAAAACTGTAGATTTGTATAAAACTCTTCTTTATATATATAGTTTATCTAGTTTACCTGATCACGCCAGATCTTTCCTTCAGAAGTGGATGGAAACGGCTGATGGTAATGATGAAGAAGAAGACAAAGAAGATATTTATTACATGTAAACTCATCATTATGATATAATATGTCTAAATAGCAATTTAAAAAATGACAAAATTATTAAATAACGTAAATGCGTAAAATAAAAAATATATATGGCACCCACCAACGGCCGCTGTCGATTCGAAACTCGTCTGAAAGGTTACACATTTCTCCAGACACAATCATAAATAATAAATTAAGACATACTTTACAGACAAATACAGAATAGTAAGTACGTCACGCGCGAAAAAACAATGGCGGTCGCGGAGCGAATCAAATTGACATTCGTTTTATAATATATAATATATGCGGCAAAGCCGACAAAATTAAATAAAATACAGTGTTGTCAAGTGTGGTCATCATAAAAAATAAACAGAATCAAAACACATCTAAGTTCTTACTTAGAAAATAATTCTCAAGAGTTCATATCGAATCAATTCCACTGTGATCCATTTATATTATAACTGTTCCAGTTGTATACAATTATTGAGGAGCATTCTGACATTATTTTTTTTACAAATTTACGAATTTAATTTAAGAATATTTGTTGGTATATCCAAATCTTTGTTGGAACCAATTTAAATACTTTGAGGGTGAAGGTCGGCGTTCTATCCTCTCACCGGCTAGTCAGTGGTGAACACAAGTTCCGCGAGTTCTTCACCTCAGAAGCGCATCATAACCCACCTTAGTTTGTCACATTCTGTTTTCATTCTAAATTGGGAAAAAATGATAAATAATACCTGAAGGAGATAAATGAAAAGGTGTTATTTGTTATACAATGGCATCTAATCATAAAAAAGGAACAAAGTGAATATACAATTCACTTTAACAAATCTTAATTTCGTTCTTTATGCAGGCAGGTGACGACAACCAGATGTTACAATAGATGGCGTCACTCCGGTCCATGCTCGTCCGAGCATCCCATCTCCTTGACCCATCGTCGTAGTTGATCCTCAGCATCAAGGTCAACGCAATAGGATTCGTAAGCAGAATTGTAGAAGATCAGATGTAAAGTGGCCCGTGGTAATAATGACACCAGAACCGATGCAGAGAAAATAACCAAAGGCGACAGTAACCAAAGGCGGAAGTAATCAAAGTGAAACATCTCGTTTCCTGTAAAGATTATTCACCATGCGATTAGATTAACAAATTATAGTAAATTATGCACTAGTGATTGAATAATATAAAAGTATTTATCCTTTGGTTACGTTGGATTGCTCACGGTCACATCTCATTCTCATCTTCCGCTGGACGCAGCAATGAACCGCACAATTTTGATAGCTCTACTCGCGATGAATTGAAAAAGAACCATAGATGGTGACCGTTTTTATAATCTTCAAAACGGATTGCTATACTAACGTAAGGGTATGTTTTTGTGATGACGAGGTACTTGGCATTAAAACAACTGACGGGGCTATATCGATATGTTGCGTTTCATTTATTGTATTTAAAATTTTGTATTTAAAAAAAATGAAAAGCTTTTTACGGATGAGAAATATACGTTTTAAGTCGACATCTCTAACAATACCGAAATGAGCACACGACGGTAACACCGAAGCAGCGCGTATATATTTGAAAATGATTGCTTATTTTTCTCACGAGGACGTTTTATTTTTCTGCACCAATATTCTATTTTCTTTGTGCATTTCTTGTTTGGAATGCCACCATTACTTTTTATTAAATGTTTAGTCCGACTACTCACGAGCTGCCCTGTAGTCGAGACTAATGCATTCGGGGACTGCACTCGCTGAATAGTGAATATTCCATTCGGAGAGTGCAGGGGTACACTGCATCTGACACAATTCTATCTTGGATAGTTAGCCATTTCATTTTTTTACATTTTATAAATTAAATATTTTCTAATGGCATTTTTCTGACACTCGTTTTCAAAATAAAGTGCCCTCGTGCATTGAATATACAAAACAATGACCGAATATGGTATTTATTTATTTTTATACATTTATTTTTTAACATAAAAAGAATACATTTAAATAAAGGTAATTGCTTTACTAGACAGGTCTGTTCCAAAGCAAGTACCTGTACAGTTTTTTAAAGTGATTTATTATTAAATTAAAAGCATAGAGAAGTTAATTTAAAATACAAAATGACTTTTATTTTTAATAAGGTTGCCGACAAAATGTATAGGTAACATAGATTACGTAGATTAACGTAGATTAGCACAAATTACAAAATACTTTCATTTTGTTTGCTACCCACATCAAGCAACCACTTTGTTATATTCGGCTTAAAATCTTTAATTACTTTTAACCCTTTGATATCTAGTGGCAGTTTATTATAGATTTGCGGTGAACAAAATATGAAAGATCATCGCTCAAATTTTTGATACTAATAAGTTACCGAAGATTTTGCTTCTTATTTTCTTTGATTCGGATCGTGGATGTGAAGTCAAGTTTTTTAAAAATAATTTCAGGATTGATGTCGTATAAAGTTGTTTCATGTCCAAAACTTGAAAGGGTCTTAAAATTTCTTCAGAGATATATCTAAAAGGCCTCTTGGTTATCACTCTGATGACCCATTTCTGAGCCTCAATTAGCGAATCCATTAAAGCAAGAGCTGCACCGCCCCGTGCACATATTGCGTAACCGATGAGACTCGTGACACAGTGAATAGTATACCATTTTTAATAATGTGTTGTTCATGAAGCTGCGTAGAATTTTGAATATATAAATTAATTTTCTCACTGGAGTTTGCCGATCGATGTGGGGAACCAACCCATAGTAGATTTTCATCATAACAATTGATCCGAGATATTGTACTGACACAATATATTTTATATTATTTCACGTGATTTCATTAATGATATAACGGTAATAATCTCCGTACTTGTAGTCTATTAATTAACAGAACACATTCTTATTGTGAAGTTGTAATTATTCAGAACAGACGGTCTGTGATATTTTAAATATTAATTAAATATATTCATTAGAAAGATAAACATATAAAATCAATTTTATCGAAAAATATTGTTGTACCTTGTTGTATCAATGTGTCCAAAAATTTAATAAAAATGAATTAATAATTCTGGCGTCTACTGTCAGATTTACTTAAAGGTATTTTGAGATTCTGTAAAAATAAGGTAGATGGCTCTGTCAAATGATGGAACGATTAAATGTATTGATTTTCAAAAAAGGTAACATATAGGGTCGAAAAATTGTCGCTAAAAATAGTGCCGCTGTAGCTTAGTTGGATAAAGCACCTCCCCCGGTTAGGGAAGAGATCCAGGTTCGAATCCCGGTAGCGCAACAACAATATTTTTCGATAAAATTGATTTTATATGTATATCTTTATAATTGATATATTTAATTCATATTTATTAATTAACAGATTAAATCACAAAACACTTTCCATTTTTCCGAAATATGTATGTATATCAATGTTCTTAGGTTTTCACGGCCGTTCACGGAATCTTCTGTGTATAGTTTTCTGGGCTAATCTGTCGTGTATACCTGACCTTTCAGATCCAATTGTAGGGTCAGATATATATGGCAGATTAGCCTAGAAAACTATACACAAGACATGTGTATATCAGTCGACAGATCGTCGTCCGTAGAAGTTAGAACTGTGAACCGTTCACGCGAACCACTTACATAATCTAGCCTCGAGTTGGAAAATATAATCTCATTTATACCAATGTCAATCTTCGTTAGATCCCTGTAGCAATATTTAGCACATGCTTTACCTGGATATCCAGAGGTATCTTAGTTTTTCAGAACCTTTCTTGACACAGTTGCGTTATTTTCGCGTCCACAAAAATCAATTCAGTATCTGTCGAAGAACTGAAATTACAAAAATAACAATTGACGTTATTTGTATTAAGTACGCCAACATGTAACTTTGCTCGTATTCTGCGATAAGTCAGAAGACCTTCAAACAAACCGCCATAAAACAATTATAAAAATTGAAGCAGGAACTTTGCGGTTAGATATTTCTGACCCGACTATTTTAGTAGTTGAATATAAAACAAATTAATTTAATTTACAGTGAATAATAAGTGATAATGAAATAGTATTCAGTTAAGTATATAGTTAGAAAGTAGATAATTATGTCTTTATTAATTTGTGAATTATTGATTTCTCTGATACCAAACCGTGTGGAAGTAATCCCTCAAGTCTATTAGTTTTCCCTAAAAACTACCGACGGACTGGACTCCACAGACGGTAATTCCGAGTTGCGTCGCACTGAACTTAATTCGGTGTTATCAAGCAAGGTAGCATCTTATGTATTCATACGATTTTAGACTAAAATCATTGGCCTTACTGAGTGTCTAAAATATTACATAGGTACCGACCTTCATAAATCTCCTTTATTACATAAGCCGAGATCCATAACCCACTCTTCACTCGTGAGCTATGAATATGGATGCGTCTTGCGTGATCGTCCTCATCCCCATCTTATCCTTACCTTATCCCGGCAGACGGCTCTCTTATTGTTCTTATTTGACGAGCGATCAGCAAACAAATAGATAAATTACAATTTTAGATTTTTTATTCTGTGGTGGGGGGGGGGGGCAGGTAGAGATGTCGTACCATGGGGCGAGCTCGTTCACTTTCATACGACTTTTCATGCCCGCTCGGCTATCGTTGAACCTTCTAACAAATCTACTCCCGTAAAATTATTCAACTACCTCGGAATAGTTCCGAAAATGTTTATTTGCTGATGTATTTATTTATACGTCCTGGGCATTTGCCATATTTATTAAATCATATTATGTAAATTGTATAAAATTAATTTTATTTTCCTCGTCCACTCTATTCTATTGATTATACGTATACTTTTCTGGACCAGTATGTTTTACTTTTCTCATATACTAATATATATTAATTCTACTACTCGTGGCTTCACGGCCTTTGCCTGATGAACAAGTCGATGCCAGGCGTCCCCGTCCTGGGCCCATCACACTCCACTCCAGATCTCTGTTCACATTGTCGCTCCATCGCGATCTTTGGGATCCCTCGGTGAATACGGTTTGCAGCGCTCTATGTGGTTTACCTATCTTATCCTTTGCGATTTTACCATACCGACTAAATCAGAATATGATAAAGATCTTTCAACATTAAATTGTTGCGCACACGCTACTGATCTGATTGGTTATCTCTCACCGATCCGTATGTTTTTCGGAGAATTTTTTTTTCAAAATCATTATATTTCTTTTCCGAGGGTTTTATAAAAGCTCTTGCGAACTACTTGTAAATACGTGACTACGCATACGCGAGTTTGAACGCACACATTTTTCCATAATTATTTTCCAAAAAAAAAACCAACAGTATTTTTCAAGGCAATTTCTAATACCTATCTGAACTCCCTTCAACCTTTTTCTAACATTAGCCAGAAGCCATTTTTTTACTGTCATTAAAGCGAACCGAAGTAACACAAATCCACAGGCCATTAACGGAAACCTACCAGAAACGATACCTACGAAACCTATGTATGGAAAGGGGCACCGCCTCTCGTACAATATGTAACGGGATATATTCCCGAACAAATCCCTCCTGGGAAATGTACCAGGGTTGTCGGTTCCCTCGCGGGACACCCCTATTCGGCCGGTTGCTAAAATCACAAACGCGCGTGGAAGGTTATCTGGCGTCCGGCCTGCGTCCCTCCGAGTGCGGTGATTGCGATTAACACCTTTCGGTTCCTTCGTCTCGACTGTCGTGGGAAATGTAAATCTGGAGGGCATTTCAGGTGCTGTATACTTGTATACAACACACTGAATTTATATTCAATCACTAAATATATCGAGGATCTTTCTCAAAATTATTTTTGGTTTTAATAATTTGACGAATTTGATATATTTTATGCTACTTGTGGATTATTATCGTTGGTTTTCATGTTCGTGAAAATCGCTCGTAAAATCTTTAATTCAATTTTTATGATGGTCCCGATATTGATGTATGATTTTTATGGTATGTCAATAAGACACTCATTTAAGGATTTGCTATTCGTTACTTGAAAAATATTATATTATCTTCTTAGGTTGGAAAATTTTATAGTTGTCCTTTTCAACAAATTACCCATTAAATATGCGTTGAAATTAAATGGTTACTTAGAACAATTAGAAGCATTCAAAATGTATGGAAATCCTCAGAATTACAATGAATAATGTTGTCCCTTTTCACCTCATGTAAATAAAATTGTATAGCTGTCCCCCATTAAAGTCATAAATACAAATTGTTAGATTAATAATGCTCTTGCAAGGCGAAACGCCTCTCAAATAAATTGAACCACTGTAATAAAAGTGTTTTATTTTCACATATGTGAAAATTGATGCCATATGTTACCATGTTAATTTAAAAAAAAGTTTACTACATTGCAGCTCCCTCGGCTTGCTTCGGTTCCAACCAGCGGCCATCTTATTTGTCTCCGATGAGCAATTACTGTACAATAACAATTTACTGCGAGATCTGTACATTCTGATTGTCAAAAGCCTCTCAGTCAATATTATTTAGTCTTAGTGAAAGTAGTCACAAATATCAGGACTGATGGATGACTTTGCGTCTCCAGAATATGAAGAAGTGCGCGCACCGATTTCTACCCGACAGCGTTAGTGTTGGATGTGTATATTCGCGCGTAGACCTTCTCCACACCCTTGTAGGGCAATCAATCCGGCTTATCCGACTCGCGCTGACGAAGGGCTGAAAGAAAGTATTTGTTGTGCGTGCGTGACAATGGGGAGTCTGCCCCGTGCCGCGCCGCCGCGCACCCCGACTGCTCGACAGTTAATCCAGAAGATTAGTTTATTTCAAAATAGGATATCTCATTAGAATATTACAAATTACGCTTTCTTTAGCCTACCTATGTTATAGTGATTCCTTCGATAGCTTATTATTCCCGAGTTTTCTATTGATAATATGATTACCTATGCAGAATAAAAAATCGACACTATCCTGGACTAATAGTAGCTGTTTCTCTGCCCGTCGTGGATCGGTCCAATCTATTGTTCTTCTTGTCCCCCGACCTCCAGGTTCCGACCGACCGAAATGACGCACTCGCGAAGTTACTTATTAGGAGATTTAAAAAAATAATTTAGAACGTCAAATTATAATAAATATTATTATTGAGTTCTACTAGTTTGCGTAAGCATTATTATTTGTTACAGCTATTTGTAACCGACTTTTTAAATTGAATTAAAATTAAACATGGAGTTCTACAAACTAAACACAATAAAAATAAATGTTTATCTGGCGATTATTGCTCTGAGCGTGGTCTGACAGCGATCCTTCGGTCGCCGAAAGCAGCGACATTCACACTACATAAATCAATCATGCCAACAACAATAAACAGTAGGGGGCCAGTCGAAGGAATGAGAAAGTGCGTAAACACTAATAATAATTAGAAAAATTACTGATTTATGAAACCACGTAATGAAGTGCGCGACAATAATGAAACATTTTTTAATTAATAAAATATACAGCATTCCATTGCCACACTGTATTCCGGAGCCATTTTTATGTAATTAACAAGAGAAGTAATGCGCTGAAATTACATTATCTCGCTTCATCACAATTTTTCACGGAACCTTGCACACGGGATACAGGACACAACTTACACTGTTTACTGTTCAGTTCTAAAGACGATGGTCGTGGCCGATAACAGTACAACCTAGTCCTCCGCTGGGCTCAACCGCAGTGTCATACTTTCGTCTAGTGTTTTAATAATTACTCATGTCTACCCACCGAATACTAAAGGATAAGGCTATATACTTTTTATCTCATTTTTCAAATTATCTATATTCTCAGAATACTTTTAAGGCTGTGTCTAAAATTCATCTTCCTAGTATTTAATCTTGAGAGTTATCACTTCCAATGACAGATGGAATACACACACGCTACATACTCTTTTATTATTACAGCTTTAGGTTTCTCGCTACAGTGTGGTACGGGTCTCGGAAATTTCAGCTGAAGACGCGAGATAAAGTCGTCTTATAAGAAGTTGATTGATGATTCTTTTATTGTCTCGGGCAGCCCAGGGTGTGAAAGCGGTTCTTATCTTCAATGTAAGTAAGAGAGTAGAGGAAAATTCTCACCATGTTTTTACGCACCCGCGTGCAAACATACAGATCGAGAGTCCAGTTTTAGCCGAAGGCTCTACTTGGCCCAGGGTAGCCTGATTATACTCCCGGGAAATATACCACTATTTTATTGAAAGCCTTCTTCCATTAAAATAGTCTTATTTATAGAGTTGTTGCTGTAAATACAATTGTCTGATTATAATCAGACTCAAATAAATATTGATAACGCTGTAAAAATGAAATCTTAATTTTCTTTGAATCTTTAAAAAATGATTTTATATCTCGATGAAAGACCTGTAATAATAATCGCACTAATTATAGTATAAATCTATTTATCATTTTAACCAGCTTTCAAAAATTTGAAAGTTTAACTATGATTATAAAGGATGTTTTATTTAGATGTGACTTTACAATGACATAAAACGTATAAAAATCGTGGTAATGGCTATGGTATTGGCTTTATTGGAAAGATAATTTTATGCCATTAGTGGTTAAATATGATTTCGCGTATAAGGGCGCCGCGGCTGGCTCAAATAAAGCGCAATCTGGAAGTCCAATTTTCGACCACTTTTCGACGTATATCGGCAACAACGCGACAAATGTTGGCTTCCAAGTCGTCTATCGTCTCTGATTTATCGGCGTAGACTGCCCACTTCACATATCCCCACAGAAAGTAATTAATAGGTGTTAAATCATACTGTCTTGGAGGCCGAGTCACAGGTTCATTACGCGAAATTATGCGCTCATCGAATGTTTCCTTCAATAAATTGATAATGGCGCGCGCGTGTGGTATGTGGCACCGTCTTGTTGAATCCACAGCTCTTCCATATTAATGTCATTTAATTGGGGAACGAAAAAGTCAATAATCATGGATCTATAGCGCTCTCGATGGCGAATCGACTCATCTGGGTCCACCTCAATACTACGCTCTACACTGTACGACGTCTCTGCGGATGCGTATTATCAATTAGAGTATGCGTGGTGCGAAAATGCTCCATGGTTATTGGAATTACTTGCTCGAATGGACGATTATGTCGACGGTAAAATGGACGTAGCGCACGGTAGGTTTCGCGAACAGAACCACGACTTTCGAAATAAATTTGCAAGCCTTGTTCTGGCGTAAGTCTATTCATGGTTAAATGGCAAACGAAACTGAGCATAAATCAGCTGTCAGTTGACAAATTCGTTGTCGCTGGATAAAGTGTTGCCAATTCGAAAAATAAACCTCTAAAAAAACATCCTTTAGTACATTCAAGATTTATTGGTAGCGTATAATTAATTATGTTTTACACGAGAGACAACATTACTATCATGGATAAGTATGAAGTAAAATGGAAATCACTCGGTGCCAAATCAGGATAAAACAGGACACACTTGGCGATGAATGTCGGCTGGTTTCATGTGTCGTGCATTCAAAAAACCAATCACGGACCATATCTCGTAGTCGGCGGGTTGATCTATTGTCTTGAACATTTCAACCACTCATTTCAAGATGGCCGGCCACACTATGTGAATATCTCTAAAGTTGCATGTGGTGAGTCAACAGATGAAAGAAACCATTGCGCATGCGCAACATCGCAACCGCAGCGGTACTTACTTAAAAAACGCACCTCGTGTATACTAATCAATTCCATTTCTCATATTCCCCTATGGGAATAGCTGCAAATATCGGGCACTACTACTCACCTAAAGCCGGACTCACTTCATCCGACTGGCAGTACAGTACCCACCCACCTACCAGCTTCAGATCAGCCAGCATTAACCCACTATTCGATTGTAATAGACCGCTTGTTTTGTCGCTCAGTCACTAACGACATCCGCCCTCAAAACAATTGCGAACTGGGATTATGGATTACTTACTGAGTTCATGAATACATTTATTATTGATGTACGTAATTCTTTATATACTTTCAAACTTGGCAAATATTTCGATGTAAGTATTGCTATTTCCATGGCTATATTTATAAAAATAAAACTATATAAAAACTGAGATTTTTTGTATATTACTAAGAAATAATGAAGGGAATACAAAATATTCTAATAGATAGACGCACATATTTGGTATTCATGAATAAACAAAGTAAGGTTGATGTATAGGAAATATGAGAATACAATGAATTATTAATCCATAATATAATTATGTGACGTCACGGCTGATGTCTCACGCTTGTCATTAGCTTTCTATTAAATAGTTCATTAAATTACATCGGGGGATATATAATATATGGTATTATGAATTATGTATGGCTGGCTGTTTATATCGCCCACACAAAGTTCTCCGAATTGCCTCAACTTTGACTTAAAATTATTCTCTAAATAAGCACTAATGAAAATTATCTATTCCATTATGGAATTATTTTTTTTTTCTATAATATATTAAAATCTATTAACGCTTTTGTGCGTGTGTGATGAGAAGTTTGTGAACCACACAAAAAAAAAAACATATTAGTTAAAACCAGATCATTCGCGGTGAAGTATGGAAAAATACACTGGTTAATTTCGGTGCGATAAATTTTACACGGCGTTTGCTAATATAATAAGTCTTGAAGTATTTAGATTTCTCCTAAATTAATGAATTATTATAATGTATTTAACGTTCTAATTTGATTTCATTATTGTACGATCTTCGGAAGTTCGAAAGACACCTTAAAAGTTTATTGAGAATAAATTATGTAAATGACTACAAATAATTGTTTATCTATTCATTGACTAGGTGTTAATTCATATTCTCGACCCTTCTACAACTGAAATTTATTCCGAAAACAATTGAAAAAATATTCGACTCGTGTCGCAACGGCAGTACATGCTTTCGTCAGATGGATCTTGGGCCCTGACCCCTGACATAACGTCTTCGTAATAAATCATTTCTATTCAATAGAAAGAAATCATCATATTTATTATAAACGTAATTAAAATTGAACGAATGTCGCTGCTGACCGATAAGCATGTATTTCACATTGAAGAATCCAATTGATTGAGTAGCATCCGAGGCTGATTGGTCGTATATGCATATTATACATATGTATGTATATATGTAGACGTATATTGCTGCGTATCTGCATATTGTGAGCTAACGACATATTTAATACTATAATTGAATTGAAACATGATTCATGATTTTATCTTCTTTATCATCGATAAAAAAATATTGAACATCGTTAAATGTTTATGGCGTGAACTTTGTAGTTAGACGTAATTATAAACCAATTGGAGTATACGTCTGTCCATAGAGAACACGCAGTGGTATTGGAGCCGGTCGATATCAAAGTAATAGTGATTAATTCAAAGTTAGTAAAGGATACAAAGATTTAGGAGTTGAAGAAATAATACATAATCATAAGATTGTCAAGCTGTCAAGTTCTGACTAGTCAAGTTCTTGAACCAGGAGACGCATCTCTCTTAAATCTTTTGCAATATGATATGT
Organism: Eubasilissa splendida; assembly: GCA_031772225.1. Taxonomy (NCBI): domain Eukaryota; kingdom Metazoa; phylum Arthropoda; class Insecta; order Trichoptera; family Phryganeidae; genus Eubasilissa; species Eubasilissa splendida. The sequence continues at coordinate 1,696,483 of CM062854.1, read as the reverse complement.
ATTAATTCCCATTTTTCGCCTCTTTATAACATGCCCAAAAATACAGTTTTTCTCTTTTCGATTGAGATTGGCACTTTTATTTTGGCGCGCTCGTTTCGCACGTTGTCTGCCAGGAGATTTTTAATATCTTCCCGCAGCGCCAGTACCACATGCCTTGGCGGTTCGAAACTTGAGTACTGAGTAGACCAAATTAATTTTTGTCATTATTTTAATCTTAAATATGAATTAAATATATTAATTATAAAGATATACATATAAAATCAATTTTATCGAAAAATATTGTTGTTGCGCTACCGAGATTCGAACCTGGATCTCTTCCCTAACCGGGGGAGGTGCTTTATCCAACTAAGCTACAGCGGCATTATTTTTAGCGACTATTTTTCGACCCTATATGTTACCTTTTTTGAAATCAATACATTTAATCGTTCCATCATTTGACAGAGCCATCTACCTTATTTTTACAGAATCTCAAAATACATTTAAGTAAATCTGATGGTAGACGCCAGAATTATCAATTCATTTTTATTAAATTTTGGACACATTGATACAACATTATTATTTTAATCATTTAATTTATTTCCATTTCAGCTGTACGCTGTCAATATTGATTGATATTTCATCTTCGTCACCTTTTATCATCCCCGTTCACATAGCGTTTCTTTAACATGTTTACCATTTGTTGATTCATTACTGACAATAATTATAAACATTCTGACGTAGTATTGGAAGACATCACTGAAAGGAATTAAGAATAAAATCGGCATTACACTTTGATTTATTTACTTTAAATTAATGAATTGTAAAACACACATACTCATTTATTTTTATGTGTTGGTAAATTTATTAGTACATTGTACGTACGCATATATACAATGTATACCGGTTACGTATTCCATTTTTCCATCAGGTCATTGTTTCCTTGCTCCAGTTTTCTTTCATTTTCTGTAACGTTATTTGATTTACAATAACGGGGTATTATTCCATGTAACGCTTTCATACTTTGCACTTCGATCTATATCCGCTTCCCTGTCTCGTACACTTACAGACTTCGTCCAACAATGGATATTCCATTGTTATCGTAATAATATTATTTCCGTAAAAGAGCACCTTTTTGAAGAAACATAATACGGTTTATGACATTTAGAAGGGTGCGTATCTTTGGAAAGTGAGCTTCGTTTGATGACTTAAGCTTCGTATTCAGATTCGATGTACCTTGTGACTAATGCAATATACAACGTTAGGCGACTAATTTACGAATTAAACTCCACAGTTTAGGATGTCACTTAAACGACTGAATTATGGATAGTGGAAATGTCTGCAGCATCTCATAATTAAAAAAAAAAACAAACTAATTGTTGATAAATTACAGAATGGGCGTATGACTACAACAATGTATGTAGATATTAAAGACAGACGTACATTACTATTAGTATTTATTTTATTAGTATACTCTCTAGAACTGAGTTCATATTAAAGATGAGGATATAATTATCGGTACCAAATAAAGTGGTACAAAATCATTATTATATTGTAGATGTTTTATATCGACAAGTATATAATAGAATGGGATTTTTATATTACTACTTATTGAGCTTTCTCTATGGACTCTTTTGCGATCCTTTCCTTTGTGGAGCCAGCCAGATTATTTATCTTCAGTCATATCCGATGACTAGTAATATATATTTTTAATAGACATTGCTGTATTATGTAATAAATAAGTAGGCACGTATTATTAGATTAGTTCTTTTTGTCTACATTTGATAACCTCTAGATCGGAGTTTCGTTCCTTGTTCCCATTGCTTAATAAGAATATTACGATACAAAGAGATGCATTCAGCTCGGTTGGGCAGCATATCTTCGATGCCAAAATGTTATAATTTCTAAACCCCACAAGCCGAGACGTGGACCCTCACCATCAGTGTTATATACAAATTAAAAGTTGCCCAAAGAACAATGGAAATAGCTATGCGTGGAATGTGTTTGAGATAACGTACAAATTCGCCAGAGAACTGAAGTAACAAATGTTGCACAAAAAAATGTGCAGAGATGACGAACAGTCGGGATAGTCGATCCTGAAGCGGAGGCTTATTGGCCGTCCTATAGCTCCATGGAGTGACGACATACGAAGAGTGGCAGGCAGTATACGCACGAGAAGGGCTGAAAACAGAGACATGGCGATCCTCGGTGCAGTGGAAAGTCACAGACTGAAGATGATTCACGTGACGACTATTCCAGTGCACATTAAAAACGTTTGTACCAGGCCACAATGATATGAAATTTGAAATGGTAAAAATCTAAAAGATATTATCCTTACTAACTTCATGTTGCGCTTCCTTCTTCAACTTTTGTTCCTGGCTCATTTTAGCCTTCTTCATCTATCTGTCAAGTTATTGAATACAATGCATATTAAAACATTCCTTTTTTATTTTCTTAATTATGTTGTACAATAGGTACATGTCAGTATGAGTATGCTTTAAAAGTAGTGCTCTTCTGTTGTTTCATCTTATTGGAAACCTTTAGGGTATTGCCAACGAGAATATTAAAAAAAAACCAATGTATTAAAGACACGGGGAAACAAAATATACAGTTTGTGGTTGTGTCGTTTAATTTAGGCTAATCTCGTTATGCAACATCATTGTGTATTATTAAATCATTTTTATAGCGATTACGGATATAAATCTCTCGTCTCGGAGATTAGGGATAGAGATCGGTGTACATCAGCTGATCATTCTGTGTGTAAAATAATGCATCGTTTCGTAAGCTTTGTCGCTACCGAAACTATAATAAAACCAGAAACAGCAAGTGCACGTACACATATTGTACAAAACAATGACGTTTTAATTTAACTCTAAGCGACTTGTACTCTTCAAGGACTTGAAGAAAAAATAGTTGAAGAGCTGCCAGCAATTAGATGACGAGAAAATTTTATTTTGTGAATGTGTGACGTTTCGCCCCTTTCATTTCACATCTTTATTTACCTACAATTACAACCGCACAGTTTGCCTGTTGCTGTTCCGTGCGCTTTGTGATGCCCCGCTGCTGCTTGTATACCTTTTGCAACAGATACGTCCTCTGTGATAATATTCTCCGTTGCTAGTGACGAGCCCTTCGTGAGTAATGCGCGAGGAGGGGTCGCGAGAGCAGTGTATTATATGTTAGCCTGTCACAACACGGTGTGCAATGGGTACGTCATTCCGTCACTTTCGTTTCTCTGTCTGCCAAGTTCCTCTGGCACTGTGGATGAGTTTGCGATATGCCGTCGGCATTCCCCACTACTGACTGAGCCAATAACTTACGGTCCTGCCGATTAAGCTTGCTTTGCGGTTTAGATGCAAAACCGCCACTATCCAATTGATAATAATAGAGGGTAGCGTGTTTGAAAATGATTATCTATCCAATAATAAATAAAAATTTGAATTTTAACCACAAAATTAATATTGCTAATTTTAAAAGTATGATTATCTATGAATAGTTTCAGTTTTACGCTAATTGATTAACTGCTCCTGGAAAACGTGTTTGTATGTTTTAGAAGCATTTTATCAAAAGCGTGTCAATTTTAAAATGTCTGCTCTGACTATAAAGTCAGTTACAAATATGTTTATTTCAATTTTATCACATGGATAATGCTCTCAATTAGTAGCTTATAAAATCTAAATTATATCCGAAAGGAATTGTTTTTCGTAGTTAATTAAGATCATTTATTTGTGAATTCCTTCCAATATATATTTATTTTTCATTATTATTTCAGATATCTAATTCCAATAACCTGAACCCCCGTCATCCTACACATATCATTTCCTTGTCCTACCGCCCATGTAAAGTAGCAACATAATTAGTATTTTAAAAAATAACAAAATACTGTACACATAATAATTTTTTTATTAGAAAACAGGAACGTAGTAGTGTATTTCAATCAGTCATTTTAAATAAAAGCAGACTTTGAATCTGTCACAATAATTTGGACGTGGTACACCGTTGATTGACGTCGCGTTAAACAAGTAGGTGCTATTTAAATAATCTCAAAACATATTCATCGACTAGACCTAAATTATAATTTAAATTTCATTATAATTTCATTATATTTTCATTATTCCTATTTATTTATTTTTAAATACAATTTTATGTTATCTTCAAAACCATATTTCCATTTAAGGATTTTTTTTACAGATAAACATTTATTTACATAATCTTTATTTAAAATTTTATGTTCATATATTTATTTTTGACATACTGCATGATTTTTTAAAAAAATAATTCCATAGTGGCCCGATGGACGAAGTAGCATACTTAAATACTGGAAATAAAATAGGACCATAGGTGGAAAAAAAAATACTAAGTGCCATCGCAAATTTTTTTTACGGGCATTTGTGTAGTATTTTAATTCCAATATTCAGTTGGAATTGTATCAGATTAAAACCATACACTAAAATTAAAATCATCACTAAATTATTTTACAATTTTTAGCGATTAATTCAAATGGTAACTTATCCGATTCCGTTCGTCCGTGGTGCACAGAAACGTAAAACGAACATATGTATATTGACAGCTGTTGTGCATGACACAGGATATGCTGTCAATTCACGTGAAAGTGTGCGGTTATCTCGTTAAAGAATGAAAATAAATTTAGGTTATATAAATATTATTTACCGTCGTTATTGAAGGGTTCTACAGAATTATCTAAGATAAAATTAATAAGTTCGTCATTAGCACACAAGTAAATGTAGGTAAGTTTTGTAGATGGGTGAGTTTAGACTTGTAGTATTTTGTAGGTACAAGTTATTTGTTTAACGAATGTAAGTATCTTTTTAACAATATTCTTAAATACGTAGTATAATTAATAATTAAATATAGCATGACTGCGGGGAATAAAATGAATTGTTCTTGTTGATACGCTTCTAATGAGATTCGATCATGTGTTTATTGCGCTGATGCTGATCATGAGAAAACCAAAGTTTGATATAATTGTTCCCGAATGCATCATATTTGTCGATCCGTCTATGACTAAGACCCGAGGGTGCGTTAACCCTTCGAGTCGGCTTTCCCTGCACTCGTTTCCGTTTCGTCATGTCCTAAAACATCTTGGACCGATTTTGTTTGCTGTGCAACAAAAGCGCGCGAATTCTGTTGGACCGTTTCCCGCCTCTTATTGTGAACAGATGTGCAGGACTACATCTGGACGAAATCGAGGGCCACATGAGAAAGGAAAAATTATTCCTTTGTATCATACTTCTTCCCGCTAGTGAGGAAATAGCGCGTCCTCTTTCATTAACATCCCACATTCCGTTTTAGCTTTTGATTGTTTTGGGACCCGGAGGTGCGAGAAACATCGCCCGGTAAATTCGAATAATTCGTAAAAAGGTGTTATGAATTTTACGTCAACTCCTCTTGCAGCTATTCGTCTTAAATTTCTTTTTTACGTCGTGGTCGGCTACATCTCATTTAGTTAACACAGTGGGGGTATCACACACCGTTTATTCTTCAGTTTTCAAATGTAAAATTGAGTCACAGAAAAAGCGGCGAGTTATTCTCAGGCATTCGAGTGGCTGTGTTGAATTTTACTCGCCATTTCTGCTCCGTGACCGTATTTTAGAAGATTTGAAGGAGTTTTTTTCTCTCGGCGCGACATTTCGTCGAGTGTTTCGATATTGGCTCGCAGGATTCTACCCATTGTGCATTGGGCGCTTACGCGCGTGCGTCCTGAATTTTCGGCGTCGAATTTCCTCTCGAGACTTTCGGCGGGAATTCGCGCCGCATAGTCACGCGACGTTCGAAATTTGAATAAAATCGCTTCGGAAACCGAGTACGGCGCGAGTAGTTTGTTAGTATATTCTAAATAACCAGATTATTTATGTTTTTTTTGTGTTAAAAATAAAACAATTGTTATTGCGGTGCCTATGCAAAATAATATTGTTGAAATAATTGACTGCTGTTATACGGGCTCTTAGTGAGATAAATAATGATAAAAATATATGTTAACAAAATGTACCTATATTATTGGGCCGCAGCGTGGCTTCCGTATAATTGACAAATGTGAAAATACCATTAGTACGAAATTGTTGACGATTATATAGTTCTGGTTGGACACCTTCTCTTCGCAGCATTCCAAACAATAAGATACATCTTAAGTACTATTAATTGTACCACAGGTTGGACCGTGATGGTGCACAAAATTCTAACCGCTGACTCAAAATGATGTCATTGATATTTTATTTATTTCGCGTTTAATATAATAATTATTAATTTGTACTGTGGTCCGGTATCACAGCGCTGTAATCGGTGAGTCGTCTGTATTTGGTTTGCGGCTTTACTCGCTGAATTTTTATCTTCTGTCGAACTTTTGCGATAAATATAAATGCATTGCCCAGTCTTCGAAGATTTTCTGATGATATAATCATCAAATGTCATTGTCAAAGATCACTGAGGCCTCCCTGATCCTTTGCCTCGCAAAACGAATCTCCCCAGAATTGTGAACACAAATTGTTCTTCATTCCTTCGTGTTGAGATTGACACATTATGACTTCAATCTAGTTTCCACAGAATCGTGGAAACAAATTGTTTTCCTTCATGAAGAGAGATATACATATAAAATCAATTTTATCGAAAAATATTGTTGTTGCGCTACTAGGATTCGAACCTGGATCTTTTTCCTATCCGGGGAAGGTGCATTATCCAACTATGCTACAGCGACAATTTTCGAACAAATATTTATTCGTAAAAATAAGGCAGATGGCTCTTTCAAATAATGGAATGATTTAATGTATTAATATTAAAAAGGTAACATATAGGTTCGAAAATTGTCGCTAAAAATATTGTCGCTGTAGCATAGTTGGATAATGCACCTTCCCCGGTTAGGAAAGAGATTCAGGTTCGAATCCCGGTGACGCAACAATAATATTTTTCGATAAAATTGATTTTATATGTATGAAGGATGGCTTAAATCTAGTCTAGTCTCATTTGAATCGTGGAAACAAATTCTTGAAGGTCATAAAACACAGATCCCAGAACGACGACAATACCTTCATTAGGGAAAACGATCGTCAAATTTAAATAGAAGTACAAATGACGTCGATTTATTTGAATATTCTACATTAAATATATACTTTAATAAGAAAAATATCTGAATACTGCTCAGTTAGTAGAGTTCTCAACGCTTATTATTTGGTTACATTACATTGCTAAATTATAATTTGAATACATATGTGCCCATTATTATGAATGTGGTCTAAGTTGTGTTTCTTTCGTTTCGAGATATTTAAAAGTTTGCCTTTTAATTGATTAAAACATATTTTTATATCACGAACACAATATTTCAAAATTTATTTAGTCTACTGGATTTATAATTTATTTCGACATGTAGATGTTGTATGTAGCATATAAGGAATTTAAAAAAATATGGTTGAAATGATTTACTGTACTGTCAAAATAAACACTAGTCGAATACAATTGAACGTCGTAACAATACACTGAATATAACGCTCCAAATTTTTCACAATTATTATATTAATTATATACAATGTGACGCGAAATAATTGATACGCTCATTTTTTTTATTTATTTCTTGGCTTAGACCACTTTCATAATGATGGGCACATATATGAATCTTAAAAGTTTAACGCCACGTCGCGTCGTGAAGGTATGAAAAGGGATAAAGACCGACCACCACTGTCACTGTCAGTGTGTACCGACCGGCTCTCTCTGTATACTATTCTAATTTTAAATACGTGATGTCATTGTTGAGGATTCTATGTGCTCTTCATGTAGCTATTTCTGTCATTTGTTATGTTTTCATCGCCTATGTGCTAGACGTCATTCCCTACAAATTTTCCGCGTAAATTAATTATAAATAAGAAACTGTCCTATCAACACCGGGGCTAAATATTGCGCTCTGATTTGTAAATAAATAAGTCTTAAAATCATAACATTAGCAGTTTAAAGTAAAAATGTAAACTTGGAGGCGGTCCAAGATAATATCACATATTTATGTGTGAACACATTATTATTCTCAAGGCAGTTTCCTGTGTTATTCCCAGTGATAAAACTGCCTTGTAAATTATTATTATGCCTTATGCTTATAGACGGTACTTGTTGCTTCGATCTGTCAGTTATTTAGAAAAGTTTAATTATTAGTCGGTTGTGTACTCAACCCTTACGGCACGTTGCGCGGTTGCGAATCAGTATTATCTGTGCAGAGTATATATTTCGCACGGCCAGTTCGAGGGCCAGTAGCAGTAGCACGACTCGATTTTCAGAATCAATCGCGCTGCTTGTTGATACTTATCCCTTCCGAGAAACTGGTCGGTGTTTGGTTATCGATCGTCAATATTTTCTCGGTGTCATATCACAAGCACGATTCTTCGTCAAACTGACTCACCGCTGTGCAATTTATTGAAATTTGTTTTCAATTATTTCTTTTCTGGAATCCGCTGTGATCATGTCTGATTGATCGAACCTCCTTAGTGCCGCGCATTTGCTCCATTTATTTTAGAAAATGAGAAAATATTGCGTTATTCAGGATATTAAAGTGTGTTTCTTGGAATGTTTTTATTATATAATATGAGTGTTTGAAAGATTTTTTGAGAACCATGAAAACTTTGCCTTCATTTTGTTTATAAGAAGTTGTCAAACAATGCTCCATATTTCGTCATCAGCGCTTACTATGACGCCCTAAAGCCTCTAAAATTGCTCAGTTAATCTAAAAAATTCATCTACCAACGGTAGAGTGCATGATTTTCTGAGTCACCACGCCTCACCTGACGTCCATACTGCAGACGAGTGACTGACTCACTTGGGAATGTTCATAAATGTTTTTTTTTTTAATAATCAGTTGCTACCTTGTTCCTTTGTTGACTAATCGCTGTAGTTTCATCCATGGATCCCGATTTTCAGCATCTACTCGACTGTACATATTTGTTAATAATTAATTTGCATTTGGTGGATAATTCATCTTCTTTCACAGTTTGTTTGTTCGCTTGTCAGCGGGCAAGCTTAGTATGATAACACGGGAATGCTAAATTGACCCGGTATCACTGTGTGCAATGGATCTCGCTTCGCACATTCCTTCGCTGCAGCGGGGCTACTGCGGACGCATCTTGGCATGGACTGTGATCGCTGCACGCCCGCTCTCGGCTCTCGGCTTTCGGCCACTGGTACAATATTTATAGTTGCCGGGAAATGATTCAGTCGAAATTATTATATGAACGTGGACCTTGAATCTTTGATATCATCTCTAAGAATGCCAGCGCAGACAGATTGAAATTACGGTAGCGCACCGATAGCAGTCTGATTACCTATCGCATTCTCTGTGAATTCGCATTGATTTTTCTCATCATTTTCTCGTTCCGCGTCCATTTCAACTCGACCAGATTAAAATAAAGATTTAGGTTAGGTTAGATTAAGTTATAGAAATATAATGTGAATTGTAGACAAATCAGAAGCTCGTCGCAATTTTTAAAAAAAGTTATATGAATCGATTTGATATACCTACAGAGAAAAATATTTTTTCAGTTTTCAGTCTCAGTTCATCACATTTTTTTTTTTACGAAAATACAGTTTTCTTGTTATTCGTATCCAGATGGTAATCAAATATGTTTTCTATTTATCTCTGTAATTGATTAATTTAATTTGTTTTAAATATTATAGAACTATGTTCTAAAAAAGAAAATTCACAATAAAATAAAGTGTTTTCATTAAAAAATATATATAAATATTATTTTGTCTTATAATTATACTAAATTTATTTTTTAACGAAAACATATTTCTGTTGTGATGTTGCATTTTCAGAACACATAGTTAAGTGGTATCTTTAAAACAAATTAAATGAATCAGCTAGAAAGATATACAGCAAAAGTCTAAGTCGAAAAAATATTATTGTATTTATATTCGTTGATATCACATTTCCAAATCTAAATTTGGTTATTTTTTATACCTTTTCAAATATTGAAACTGCTCACAACATTCTAACTGCATTCGGTTTAGTGAATGGAGCCGAATGAATATTATATCACATAAATAATGAATATGAATTAAATATATTAATTAGAAAGATATACATATAAAATCAATTTTATCGAAAAATATTGTTGTTGCGCCACCGGGATTCGAACCTGGATCTCTTTCCTAACCGGGGAAGGTGCATTATCCAACTATGCTACAGCGACAATTTTCGACAGATGGCTCTTTCAAATAATGGGACGATTAAATGTATTAATATCAAAAAGGTAACATATAGGTTCGAAAATTGTCGCTAAAAATATTGTCGCTGTAGCATAGTTGGATAATGCACCTTCCCCGGTTAGGAAAGAGATCCAGGTTCGAATCCCGGTGGCGCAACAACAATATTTTTCGATAAAATTGATTTTATATGTATATATTTCTAATTAATATATTTAATGAATATTTAAAATATCACAGACCCATGTTCTGAATAATTACAACTTCACAATAAGAATGTGTTCTCCTAACATAAATAATGGGTAGAATATTTAAAAAGTTCAGATTGTACAGCACAACTGACTGGACCAAATTACAAGACGATCTTGACCATTCGACGTGAGTCACGAAATTGTAAACCGAATGGTCTTGCGGAGTTCACGAGGAAGACATAAAAAATAAAAGTGCCGCGTGAGCTCGTCCGCTTTAATTGACGTCACGGCTGCCGGAACTGGAGTGGAATGCATTTTCATATGCAGCCTACTCCACCAGCCGATTCCGCTTGCATCGGCCGTCCTGCGGCGGCGCGGCGGAGATGGAGGTAGATCAAACTATTAAATACAATTTTGTAAAAATGCCTTCGTAATGAATATTTCATATTATTATTGCAGAGACATGTTATGTCGTCGTGTCACCGTTTCTTTCAATTGTATCATTTTCAATTCTCAGTGAGTCGGTAGTGATGTTATAGTGTTTGTGGCGGATCCTCGAAGATGACTTTGCCAGAGATGTATTACCTCATATCTCTGCTGATCGTGTCCTACTTCGTCTACAGGTGCTGCGCAGTCGTGAAGCGGTACTCAGGTGAAATACGAATACATCTATACTATTTATTTTGTATGTATGAAAGTTGTGTTATGAAATTGGCTGCGGTTTACAAACAAATTTCATTTTAGATTTCGATGTAATAAATCGGTAATATTTTTCTATTTTTGTAACTCGGTACGTTCGTACGTATGTAAAGTAAAACAGATTTCTAGGTTTCTACTAGAGACACGTATATTATTGATTCATTTAAATTGTTGTGATAATGATTCGGCTGTTTTGTTTACAGTAAAAATGAAGAAATTTTAGAGATTTTTGTGTTTCTCTTCTGACGAGTTGTAGTTATAGCATAATTGTACGATAGTGTCTCGTCCTCGGGGAGACGTAGTACGACGTGAGACAGTGCCTACATTGAACCGGGGCGTTGTCACCAGTCACCGGTTAGTGGTCTCCGGGCCCCGGACTGCGGCTCCCGTGGTGTTTGCTGCGTGTGCAACACTGGATAAAGGAGATGGTCGCGGTTCTTTTATTGTATTCATTAATCCGTGTGTGACTGGAATGTGTTAACCCTTAGTCGAGCCTAACAAATATATTATTTTATTTAATATACTACAAATTACTTGTAATTAGTTAAAACTTAATAGTTATATTTTTTATTTAAACTTACACTTGGTACGAAAGTTTGTAATGTTGTAATAACAAAGAAATCTTGATTATTTTAATAAATCGACGAAAATACAATAACAAAATATTTTTACTTTAAGGCGATAACCGCATAGTTGCATGACGTTTTGTAGCTTCTTCGTAATTTTCTTTATCATTGCTTTTTCAACTTATTCTGCTCCGCATCCCTTGCATTGTACTCTATAACATCTTAACTTTGCATTGTACGGTGCTTTATTACTTTTATTCCAATTTTATTACATACATATATATTATAATTTTCAATATTTGCCAAACTGCAGAATAGTTTTACGGCAATCGAAGGAGTCACCGAGCGCTACGGCATTTTCTTACGTTTTAAGCTAAACGTTTTTCTATCGTATGTTACTTTATTTGACGGGATAACCGAACACTTTTACGTTATCGAATTGACAGCAGATCTTGTTGTGTCGCAAGATATTTTATATTTTACTTTTTCACTATTCCATTACGCTCCGTTGGATTTCACACCTTAATATAATTGACATAAATTTGTATGTTTTATTAAATTATTTCCTTATCATTCATTACCCACATAAAATCCAACCGCATAATTGTACAAAATGAATTGTTTGTTACAACATTTTGTATCAGTTTTGTTTGGGAAAAGTTATGTGAAATAATTAAATGTTCTCATTTACTTGATGTGCAACGTGGCGCTCGTTTCACTTCTCCGCAATGTCCAAGATGAATGAATACATATGTAATTTTGTGTGAAATTAAATACATAGCGTGTATTTTGATTATTTAAGATTAATAATAAAAGTTGAACATTACTCTTGAAATTTTTTTTCTTCGTATTACGTTAGTTAATATAATATTGAAGTGTTGCGGGTCCGGGTGTGATGGGGTGTGGCGGTGACTTATAGGTGTATGTTTGTATCATTATAAAGTATGAAATTAAGAACAAATTCACATGAAAGTAACTTTCTTACTTCAATTTTTTTTTCTTTTCTTCTGTATGTTGTATATTAATATTGGTTAAAAATTATTTTTAAAGGTTTAGTGTTGAAAAGCCGCGTTCTATGGTGTGACATATATACATTGAAAGTTTTTTTATGAAAATATGTAAATAAATTCCTACATAAAATTATTTACAATTGACATGTTTGTTTACTATTTTATAAAAATGTACTTTTAAAACATTAAGTCTACTACAATGAAATTTATCAATTTCCCTGCGTGTGATACACAGAAGATAGTGGGATTTAATTTTAAAAAAATATATAAGAATAAGTTGACGTAAGTAAAGAAAATGGTTTAAAATCGAAGGCTATCCAATCATCCATGTTCTACGTCAAATGTCACATTTAACAGTGTGTCCTCGTTTGGGGGTTAACTGGAGACTGGTGGCTGGTGGCTGGTGACTGCTCCAGGCCGGCTGACATTTGGGCGTCCGTTCAGTGACCCCGCTTCCACCGCGCCGGTATATTTCGGTAGCGGCGTGACCCGGTTACCCGGAGCCGCCGGGGTCGCGGGCTCGCCACTTGCTACTGCGTGCCGTGCAGTATTTCGGGAGAAAGCGTCTGGAGCTTTCTCTCGCCGGATTGTCACGGAGCGAAGTGCAATAGGACCATGTGCCACCTGATCTATGAATCCAAATCAATATGAAATTAATGAAACGATCAGCTAATATTTTTGATCTCAACTTGTGTCTCTGGAGCTGGAGGCAAATATTGTTTTGTTCTGAACTAAAGTATTCCGTTGGTTAGAATGTAAGCGTGAAAAGTGAAGATACATTTGTTTTTCTCTATTTTTCGGAATCAGAATTGGGTTCCAAATTCTGGAAAATACACTAATATGTTTTACAAGAAATTTAATTTATTTCTTACGTTTTCTAAAAAACGATTTGAACACATTTGCATGTTTTTATACCATTATGATTATAGGTGTATTCGTTCTTTCCTCAAATAAATTGTATTTTGAACTACTTATCCCTGACAAGTATTATAAAAAGTGCATCAAATATTTAGTTATGCACAAAAAAAAGGGCTAAATGTATATCTTAGACACGGATTACATCATGCCATCCCTGTATGGAAAATGTATTTTCCTCGGTGGTGTTTATAATGATATTGATACGCTTAAAAACATTATTGTAGATTTCAGTCCACCTGCGAAACTTCTAGAAAATGTTACGGTATTTTTTAACACGCTATCTCTTATGCGCTGTTCTTAATCCGCTCTTTCATCAATTCACGTTTTCACTCTGTTTGCGTGTTATTTTTGCAGTCCCATATCATTTTAGTACATTAAAAAAACCTTATTTTACATTTAATTCCCCGCGATTTTGATTGAAATTCGTTCAGCCATGGGGTCGAGTGTGTTGATCGTTTGCTTGCCCTTTATACGCATTTTTCATTCTCGTACTTACGTAATTTTTACAATTGGTTTTTTTTTTAAATGTTTTTTATAAGCTGGAATCAGCAAAAAAATTGCGTAGAAGATAGTATAGACAACATTGATAGCTGGGAAATAATTTAATACCCCCAATTTACTTCTTTTTTTGTTGTTGTTTTTGTTGTCCCTTCAAAAACTTGAAATCGGAATTCCACTGTATATAAAACTAGTTTATATGTATTCTGTTAGAGTTATGGCTGAAGTGAGTCACATGAAGAATTAAAATGATCGGTACATAAAGAAATTTTTCCGCGAATACTGTGAGTGTTATATTGGGAGAGACACCACATATGCTCGTACATTACACCACTGCTATATATGCTACACCAGATTCGGGCAATCAATTGTACGTCCAAGGCACTAGTCACGTCAGGTGTATTCCTGCAATGTTCCGAGGGTGATCAATATCCAAGTACATAAGTAACGCCTAATTCCAAAAATTCCTAAAACGGATTTTGGATCATTTTAAATATGCAGTTTTGTAGATTTTTTCACAGCTACACGCGAAACCACAGACTACCAAATATATGTACATGAACTAACGGAAATTCTCCTTGTTTTAATATTTTTTTTTGGTGTCATTCACTTGATCACTTTAGTACTACTTACGCAATCAAATAGCTAGGCGTCTTTTTTTTTAAATATATGACTCGATTGGAAGGAAAATTTAAACGCTGAAAATATAATATGCATTAAATGTAAGAAATGCGTCTTGTGTTATTTTAGATTTAATTTTCGAAGAGTAAATACTTTTACTGTTGTATAAATGTGTCATAAACCATCGGGTTTATGTTTTCACAAAGAATGTGTGTACAATGCCCCTGTCCCGCAACTAATGTACCGCGAACCCTTCTCCTATATGTACACTTTATTTCATATCTATTAATTTACTGATCTGTTTGCAGAACACATTGTTTCTCGCAAAAGCTTTTTAAATCCACTGATATTGCATGATCAAAATCAGGGTTAGTTCCAAAATACCCCAAAGGTATGTAGGATCCATATACCAAATAAATCAAATAAAATCAACCAATCACTATGCTTGTTGATGATCACGTGATCTAAAATCCAGTATGGCTGCCAAATTGATATACACAGAAAAAAAATTACAGAATTATCATTACAAACATTTTGTATGCATTTTCAAAAATACGTTTACATTTATAACTCAAAAACATAAAAAGTAATTTTAAGGGGTTTTGGAATTAGATGCTACATATATCAATGAAGGCAGCGGATTCCTTATTGCTCAAACGAGTGCGGAAGAAACGGAAATATTTATAAAATGTATTCGGTACGGGGTACCCTTCCGACCCTACTTTTACACATTTGTTAACTTAGGTTTCTGAGACCTTAGATTCTCAAACCTGTGACGCATACCCCATTGTAGAAATGAACGTCGAAATAATGAGAAATGATTAATTAAATAAATGGTTTTAATATACACGCGCGATCGCCCGCACGCGCTTACTGCTGACTGCTGACTGCTGAGTGTCGGTAACAGATGTAACCTTTTGGGACACTAGAGCTGTTCCTGAATTAAAGTTGTTATCTCTGCGTGATTTCAATTCCCAGCGGTTCCCGAGTTGGGTGTATATATGGTTACTCTCGGATCCGGCATTAAGGTAATCCCAACTTTGTGGCCGCGGCGCAGACCGGTCGTTTTGACTTAATTTCTAAATACTAAACGATTAGTATTTAAATGACACGGAGCACGACAAGGTACAAATAAAATGATCTTGTCGGTTGACGTGCGTGCAGAGACATTTTTTTAGTGTGGGCGAGACAAATAATATTGATTTTCAGCAGACTTTCAGGCTTATATTTTTTATCCTCTGATTACCTTATTGATGAGATAATATCATGGTGAACGGTGGGTACTTAATTCCGATAAGAATTTTATGCTGCTTTGTTTATTTCAATTCAAAAAACAAATTGTATAACATTGTATTTTAGGGCTGTGTGCATCTACAAATATATAAATAAGGTCGTCTAAGGTATTCTATTATTATTATTATTATTATTTTGTATTTACATTATGTTATTTTAAAAAAATGTTTACATATTCGCCGTACAACCGTTTTCTCTGGACTGATTTGTCATTGTGTAATATTTTTGTATAAATATGTACAAACATTTTATTTTAAATATGAATTAAATATATTAATTATAGAGATATACATATAAAATCAATTTTATCGAAAAATATTGTTGTTGCACCACCGGGATTTGAACCTGGATCTCTTTCCTAACCGGGTATTAATATCAAAAAGGTAACATATATGGTCGAAAATTGTCGCTAAAAATAATGTCGCTGTAGCTTAGTTGGATAAAGCACCTTCCCCGGTTAGGAAAGAGATCCAGGTTCGAATCCCGGTGGCGCAACAACAATATTTTTCGATAAAATTGATTTTATACGTATATCTTTATAATTAATATATTTAATTCATATTTAAAATATCACAGACCGTCTGTTCTGAATAATTACAACTTCACAATAAGAATGTGTTCTCCTAAAAAATATTTTTTATTTTGTAGAAATAAAATTATTCATCTTTCTATTTGAAAAGTGTATTTTCAGAACAAAAATGTCCCATGTCCACCTATGTCTGATGTAAGATTCCTTAATAGCGTTACGCACACACATCGGAAGGCTACATTATTATATTAATTTATTTTAAGCAATCTTTTCGCAGCGGCCACGGTGCTCGGACCGAACTAGTTTTATTTTTCTAAAATAAAAGCGCACCGCGTCCCGTCAGCCGGGCAGGTATCGGGCGGGGGCGGCCCGCGCCGAAAGGGCGCGACGCCGACCGCGGGGCGCGCGCCCTCGCGCCGGACCGCCGGCGAGGTGCCCGCCGCCCGCGCCGCGCCGGTCCGACCTATCGCTAGTCGGTCCGCGGCGGCGTCAGATGCATCTCGGTCCATTAGTCCTCTTCTCGGCGCGCGAGACTATTATGCGACTCTGTCCCTGTTCTTTATTGTTAAATGTGCATTTCTTAATGAGTGTGAATAGAGCTTAAGCTCTAACAATACTTTGGTTTTTTTTTTATCAGGAGCGGTTATCACAATACTATAGGTATGTAAAAATTAAAAATACTTTTGGTAGAGTCAATTTTAATATCTTTTTATATTGTCTGACAAAGCCATACTCGAAATAATAAATCTGAGGTACGCGTGTATATGTTTTGTTATACTATATATATTTTCTAATCATGATACAATACAATGTTAACTTTATTCTGTTGGCATTCTCAAATAGCGAAAATGTGCGAATTACCGATCATCAAATAAAATCATCCTTTTGATCGTGGAATTATTGAGCTCTTTCAATTTTATTTTTAAGGGAATTTTAACAGTATAAATAATCATAATACAACTAACATAATATATAGCATATGAAATATCCACTGATATGTTACTGTAGGTTTATTCAATGAAATGATTCTCAAATTCAGTAATGTTATTATTTGATGAATACAATCGCTCATCCCTAGCTATGCCTACAAAACAATATGTCGTAAAACGTCAGGTATACATTTTTTTACAAATCACTATGCTATATGTAATTATGCCCTTTTGATATAGTGAATTTTAATGATTTTCCTCTACTGTTACTCATACACTCTTCTTCTTTTAAATGAGCAATCCACCGTTCAACAGTGATTTGTGCCGACGCTCGTACATTCAATACATTATTAATATGTATATTAAAACAACTGAAGCCAATTTTACATGTCATACTATGTACCGTAGGTACACTATGGGTAAATAGGTTGTAGGAACTTTTGGTACAGTGAATTATAATAATTTTATTTTATATCGGCACCCATACATTTAAATAATAGGTAAATAAATCAAATAAATATCAGATTGAATTAAAATTAAAATGTCCAGGTTAGAATCCTGGTAGCAACTAAGATATTTTTTTGATTTAATAGATTTTTTCTGTATATCTTTCAAGTTTGTTCATTTAGAATTGGATGTAAATTTAGATGCCGTAATACAATTGTAATAAAGTACATTATGTACAGTGAATATCGATAGCATTTTTCTGGATACCCTCAAAATAATATTCTATTAGAAAAATGGACGGACTGAATTATTTTTTTATGTTTATATTTGTGCCTCTAATTAAACCTTTTACACTAGATTATTAATACTTATGTTTATTTTGAATCCACTATTAAAGTATTTGGAAAATTGTACACATCATAACAGTAATCTTTCATTGAATTTTTAAAAGATTCTACTTCGTTGTCAGGCATATACGCATCGACTATGTGAATTGTCATATACAGTGAAACCTCTATCTATCGTTTTCGAAATTGAAATAAACTATGAATGAGGGAATATAGAAAAAAGCTACATTTTTCATACTTAAATATTTAATACATATTCTAAAAAATATACATGTCATGCTGCGTAATGTTAACTTTTTCAGTTATGCCTCGGATGGTAGCTAGTTTCACTAATTCACCCCAGTACAGAGGCGTATCTACTGTTGGATTGCAGTCTGATTTGGTTCAATACTTTGCCTTCATATTAGCCAAATGACTAAGCATTTTAGTCATTTGGAAAATATCATAAAACGGGAAAGTGTGTTGAAAAATTTACTAATCCGTGGACTGCGGGTAATTAAAATGGATTTATAATTTTTATTTGAAGATATAAATATACATTTTTAAAATAATCATATTCATACAATATTTCATTTTACATTTATTTCTTCTCTATGAGAGTAAAACTCGTGTATAGAGGAGTATATACGAGAGTGTATAATGTATGTCTGTTAGTCTGTGTACATATTTTTTGACTTCCGATTCAAATTTATAGTAGTTTGTAATTTTTCTAATTGTGATGAGGAGATTGTTAAAGAATTTGATGCCTTGATAAATATAGTGATTTCGGGTTGCGGTATATTTTAGTTTTGAAATATCAATTTGGTCTTTAAATCTTGTAGATGGGAATTCACTACTAATATTTGATTTATTTTTGGTACATAGATAGTAATTTTTTTTAGAATTATTTTATTATCATTTTTTGAGTGATTACAACTGTGATATTGAAGTTTTATATGCAATAATACCGCATATATTGCAAATGTGACTGTACAAACGCGTAATATATTATTTTCAGATTTGTAAGTGATAAGATGTTTCCGAGTCTTAAAAATATGTTTTCCATATTTTGTTTGTAAGATTAATAATATGTTCTTTCGATTTGATGATAATGGAGATGATTTTATGTTAAAAAATTCCCGAGCATACATATCCGTCTCCTGTTTATAACCGTTCATTTTTTTCCAGTAATGTTTTCATCTAGGTCTTTAGAGCCACGCATACACGATGACGATACTGATGACGGGAAGGAAGATGCGCGGGACGGAAGCGACGAATCGTCTCCTTATCTTATTCGCACCAGGCATATCGAAAATTCATTTAAAAATAATAAATATGCAGTATACGCCAAATAAATATTTTTTTAAATAATATTTCTAGTATCTTATTTACAGGTTATACCCGGCATTTCACTACTGATTTCGGTTTTATATTCCGGATATTTTTTTATCATAAAAACAAATCGTAGTAAGTACAGTAAAAACTTGTATTTTAATGTTTCGTAAACTTAAAATTTTTCGCCATTTAAAAGTATATTATTATGTGATAAATATCAGATATCTCATAGAGATGAAGCTATTTTTATTACATTTAATAGAAAATATATGGAAATATGGGGTATTACAGAGCTTACTACTTGTCTTCGGTTGACGTAAGTGAGCACTTTATATATGTATATATATATAACGTTCACCAATTCTCACTCCTCAATCTCCATATTTATTAAATTTTTGAGAGTTGTATATATGTCAGTACGTGGACTCATTACACCATCGCCATCTATGGACCAAATTTGATAATTCATTTTTCCTTGAAACAGCATATATGTCAACTCGATGAGAATCTGATTTTTTTTTTGCCTTTGCAGATAAAAATCCAGTAATTGTGTGTTCTTGGATATATTCAAATATTGCTATTATTATGGGCTTTAAATGAGGTTTCACAACGCGTCTAACTCGTACAGTTCTCATTGGCTATAGTAGAAAATTCTGAAAATATCGAGAAATCTGCATATAAATAAATACTTTTGTTAGCATCGAAAATGAAACATTACTGAAAGTTTCGCCTAATTAAAAATCAAAGTAAGCATTTTTGCAATCTTTCTCACCCACGTAATACATAACTCGGTATAATAATTATTTAACTTTCACACGTTAATTGCCGTATTTTTCCGAAAAAGATGTTCAGTCTAAAAAAAATGTAGCCTTTGAGTTTCAGATCCTTTCAACGACTGTTCTCAGTACCGTTGAAAACCATACGGATTAATGAAGTCAGTAAGGGCGGGTTTACTCAGATTATTTTCCCAACTCCGCAAATGTAGCCTCACTACTACTTGTACACCTTGACACGCTTGGCTCGTTCTGATGTACGAGTATTACTTACAGGTTGCTGAAGATTCCCACCAATCAAATTTGCTTTTAATTTTAAAAGCGCTACGGCTTGCACCAAGGAGCTTTTTGCAATGTATTTGCTACGTGATACTACTATCGTGCTACACCACGATGGTGACTGAAATGAGATCCGGAATTGTTTATATACATTTATCCATACTGCAGGCTGAATATTATGTTCCAGGCCCATTTTGTTTGGTCGCCATTTTAGTTTGGCAGATGTTTGTCGGTTCGCATGTGGTAGTCATAGAGAGCAGTTGATTACAATTTGTTATGGAGCATCTAACGCCTCAACAACGTGTTGAAGTTATTAAAACATTTTATCTAAATAATAACGACAATGTTATAACCATTAATAGTGATAGCTATCATGTTGGAAAACTGCTTGGTGGCTGAATTGAGTCTGAAAAACATGTGCTTTCAACAGGACTGTGTCACCTCACACACAGCCCGCGCTATGCTTGAAATTTTGCGAGAAATTTTTCCCTTCCGCATAATGTCAAAAAGTGGTGATGTCTACTGGCCTCCTCGATCACCCGATTTGATGACTCCCAACTTTTCTGTGGGGTACTTAAAAGGAAGCCAACATCAATTCCGATGCTACAGGACAATATTCGAAATGAAATTGCCGAAATAACACGCGAAATGATATAAAAAATATGGTTAAAAGAGCACGCATTTGTGCTGCTGCCACAGGTGTCATACTCCATACATAATTGTAATAAACGAAATAATCGATAAATATAAGCCAAATTAAAAAAATGTATATCATTTCCTAGTTATTCAAAAACAATATCGGCCCGGAACATAATATTCATTCTGTATATAAACATTTATTTTATGAAAAAAAGTAAGCACTACTCGTTATAGTTTGGGCATGAGGAGCGCGTGAGTGAGGAGAGGACGGCGAAGAAAATGTATGAGGCGAGTGTTGCAGGCGACATGAACAGACGGCGTCCGCAAAAGTCCTGACACGATCAGATATACCAGATGTCGGAGGATGACCTTGCTCGAAACTCCAACGGGCATGGGAAGATGTATTACAGTGTACGGGGCAAAAGTGATATATCAGGAGAAGAGAGCGTTCTATCCTCTGTGCGTATTGGAAAACGGCTTGATAGTAAAAAGACGTGGTAGTAAAGTAAGTAAATACTGCAATTCCCAGACTAGAAAATTATCTAGTTTTCATTAAATCCATGACACAACAAGTGTAAATAAATTCTTATTATATAAATCTATCTTATCAACTTCCACCGTTTGCTCGATACTAGGCCTATTTGCAAACACGTTTTTCATCATAGAATACACACGGTCCACGGAATCAGAAAGTTTCAGACTTCCGTGTCTACTTTTCTTATTAATATTTACAAGATCTCGGTAGTCATCATCGAGAACATACAATATCATACATATTTATGTAGAGTTATTATACTATGTTCGATGTTCGCGGGTGATGTCATGGACGTGAGAATATTGTCTCCTTGCTCGCTTATACAATCATTGGGAAATGTTGGAAATTGCAGAATTGTGCTTCAGATCGTCGCAGCTGGCTCGGGTCCACGTATATTTTTACTGATATTTACGATTGTATGTGTTTATGTTAGCTCTCTGTGCATATTTGATTTGTATTCGAAATACATTCGGACATTATGTACTCTGCCCGTGTGCATTGCGTTCTGGGTGAATCATCCATTTAGTTTATCTACTAAGCAATTGGGATATTAATGTATATTTTTCAATGATGGTGGATCGTAAAGTATCAACAGAACGGAAATAATACGCGTTGGAAATTTCCAGGTGGTTAACAAATACATCCATTTAGTATTTTTGAAGTTTACAGGGTTAACTTTGTGCTGCGAATGTATGAGAGTACTGTTTTCGAATGACGCGCGACATCATGAGGAATTGATCAAATGATAGGCTCGCTTAGTAGCGTTCTACGGTCACTGTATAGCCAAGTACTAAGGAAAACAGAGCTCAACAAGAAGACGAAAGTGGCCATTTTCAAGTCAGTTTACGTCCCCACTTTGGATACTAACGGAGAGGAATTAATCGAGAATCTAGGCCGCACAGATGAGATACTTACGATGAGTAGCGGGAGTGACGTTAAGAGATCAAATCAGGAAGGATATTATCCGAGAGGATCTTGGGATGAACCCGCTGCTGCTCAAATGTCAGCTAAGTTGGCTTGGTCATCTTCCGCATGGAAAGACTGCTTAAATAGATTTTGTCATCAGTGCCAGAGGGAAGAAGACGTGTAGGACGAGCCAGGAGTACACAGGCAAGGCAAGTGGAGAGACTGCGAAGAAAGGTGCAACTATGAGTGGCCCGACAGAGTGGTGGAAGAGTGCTGTCCAAGCCACCCCGAGGCCCCCGACCCGATTAGGGTAAAGGGGTTGAAGAAGAACAACTTTGTGGTTGGACACAATCATTCATTTAAATATTTTACAAACTTTATATACAACAGTTTGATTCATTTAACGTCCACCGGTCTGATACTACTGTATCTTCATCAGGACGTATGATCTGGACTCGACGGCTCGGTGTGGAATTTTCTAATTTTACTATATCGTAACTAGCCAATAGATATCAAGATTGAAAAAGTTTATAAAAAATATATTACAAAAATTAGCGTTTTTATACTAGATACTGATTGAATTGTTATTAGATTTTTAAGTTCGTTCGAATAATATATTATTTTTGTTCCGTTTCGGCTTAATAAAGTAACAATTTGCTAATGTCTCGGGAAAATAATAAATTATATTAAATTTTGAAGCATCAGGTTTGAGACCGATTAAAAATTTGAATGGATGCCATTTCCGTTCTTCTAATGATCAACATTTAAGCTTTTTTCGAGTAAGCGAGTAATGCTATTTATCCCGTAACTAGCTCAGTAAGGGTCAACCTGTAGACAGATTTCCAAACTTCATTCAATTCTACGATTGCTCGTGTTTTTCATCCTGCGTGGGTTGGTGACTAGTGACTAGTGACTAGTGACTAGTGACTAGTGACTAGTGACTAGTGACTAGTGACTAGTGACTAGTGACTAGTGACTAGTGACTAGAGCTACGGGCCCCTCAGCCCTTGATACCTCATAACTTCGCTGGATGATCATGCCCCTCGAGCTCACTAATCCGAGTGGCGCGTGCCGTTTTATGGGAGTGTCGGTTCACGGTCATCTCTTGTTGTCCAATTAAAAAATAGGTATATAAATATATTATGTTTTCTACCCTGTGAAGTTTGCTGAAATTGTTCAATTACGTTGTAAACTAATTTCTTACAGATATTAAATAAATCTTTTTACCTCGACCAGTTTTCACTTATAAGCGGAATGTTTTCTTATAATAGCCAAACCTGTCGAGGTATACTGTTTTTACAATAAATATCTATTTAATTCTATATTTTAATGAAAACACATTTAAAAAAAAATTGTCATTCTAAAATCTAAAGTACCATTCTAAAAAATTATTCTAATAATTTTGCATCATCGAGTAACAATTTGAGTTAGATACTAAATTTATTTTTTAAATAATTATTGTTTTTTTTTTAAATAGATTCGGTTAAAGAAATAATAACATATGTTTTTGATTAGTTATTGACGTCCTGAAGAAGAAAATGATATTTCTCGAAATAAGTGGTTAATAAAACAAAGTTAAAAATAAAAATAATAACACATATTTTATTGTGAACTTTAATAATCCTGGCGCCATCTAGCATGTATTACTCGAAGGTTTTTTAGTTTCATTGCATATATAAAAATGTTACTTTTAAATTGGAATATAATATGTCTCATTTAAAAGTTGTTTATATTTCATTTTAATTTTTCTTGTATTTAACATATTTTATTGTTTATATAGATGTGTCTATTTCGAGACCAAGTCGTTATTTGATCTAAAGTATTTATGTGTCGGTCTACCTCTCTGTTTTGTTATTTTAATTTTTTTGGCCAAATTATTCAATTGTGCGCATTATGTAATCCTTAATTTAAATAGAAAAATCTGCTACAATGCATTATATTATTATTTTATCAAAAATGAAATATCTTACGCCTTTTGGTAAAGACCGATAAAATACGCCGATGTGTATATTATGGCTTTTTGTACTGAGTGCTTCGGTCGTGTTAAGTTTTTTCGGAATAATTTATGGTTCACGGGCTATACAACACAATACACGCATGAAGTAATTTTTATACTAAAAATTCGCTTGTTTGTAAGGTGTCGATAGTTTGCGTTTGTGGGAAGTGTTTTGCAAATGACAAGAGGAAGAATTAAACTCATTCAGTCGACGGTCAATTTTTGTAAGTAACAAGAAGTGCGCGTCGCATAATAGATCGATTTGTATGACATTGCCAACTTCCCCACGGGGAAGTTTTAACTGTATGAGTGTCATTAACATTATACTCGATGACGAAGCGAGGTACTGATCCAGCGGCGATGCTAGACTTTTTGCCGCCACACACAAGATTGTTTTTTTCCGCTTTTAAGTTAAGATGATGTTTTAAATTTTTGCAGAACCTTCCTCATAAATTGGCAGCCTCACAAATTGGCCGCCTCCTAAATCGGCCGCCCGCGTGCCGCACGTTAGGGGCGGTATTTTGTTAGGCCGGCGTTTTGAAACTTGCCTAAGAGCGGTTTTTTTTACCAAAATACGTTCTGGACACTAGTGTTGACTACAAATTACTGCTTTATTAGCAAATTACTGTAATGTTATTTATTGGATCTGCTTTCTTGGATTATTTTTATTACACACTATTATTGTTTTGCAACTTGGGATTTTACTTTTCAATTATTTTATTTGGCCGCTACAGGCAGGCGTCTGCCTACTCCGCCTGTGCGTAACGCCGGCGCTGTGCTGGTCTGAAACTTTAAAGTTACTTTTTTATACTTGTATTTCTAATTAATGAATACACAATTTGTGTGTAAAATTTGTTTGTCTTTTAATATGTTACTATAAGCAACAACAATACTTTTGGGGCGGTGCTTTTAAGTTGTGTGAATTATTAGCACACTTGAAACTTTGGCACTGTAACAACTACCCCCTCCAAAGTCCCTACATATACCTTACATGGGGTGAGAAAATTTCGTGAAAAGTTTTAAATCCAATTGATAAAAAAAATTGACGTTAAATATACTTGTGTATGTTTTCATGCTAACAGAATAGATGATGAAATTTTAGGAATTTTTTTTTGAGACGTTATTACTTTTACATTATACGTGTGATTTTTTCTAAATAGATTGAAAAAATAATTATAGTTCACAAATATTTTTTTTACGATATTAAATATCAATGAATACTTTTCTTGATATTTATTATAATATTTTATTTAACTTTTTAAATCTGAATATTTATTTCTCACGTATTATATCATTAGGTTTAACTCTGTTTATTGTGTATCGTATTTAGAAGGGACTAAAAATGAAGTTAATAGTGTAAAATATGAATTAAATATTTAAAATATCACAGACCTAATTACAACTTCACAATAAGAATGTGTTCTCCTAAGTTAATAGTCCATCAGAGTTCCAATTATTTATTTCTAGTTTTAAAGCGAATTGTAAATCATGAACTCAATGTGTAAAACTTGATTTTATAAAGTGCAGGATGTCCGCTGAAGGAGTGTATCCTAAATTGTAAGACGTCAAAAAGCTTAAATGTTATATTTAGCAACCTGGGTTCAAGTCGCTCGACGTATCCGTAAATTGTTTTGCTCCAACTAAGATCAGTAGATTTAGAGTAGTCCCCCTCTTTCACTTCCCCTCGCAAGTGTATCCTGAATTGAAAGCTATAGCTTTGTGTTTGATTGGTTGTTTTTTCGGATTTGTTTACATATATCCACATAAATATCCTGCCATTACTCAAAACGATTTCCTTTTTTTTTTTTTAAGTTAATAATCCTCATCACATTATTATTGCTATTAAATATGTATCGAATTGTTGGTGATGGTAAAAAGCTAGATCGGGTGTACGTGCAGTCCATTGCACCGCTCGGTATATCTCAGTGTTTTTAATTGTGGATCCAGTCAACAAATTATTTAATGAGTTTCTGTCAGCTCGCCATAGTTTTAATACAATATTCCGTTAGTTTTTACACACGCTGACTAACCAACTTACCATTATCCCGTTACTCCGCCGAGGTTGGCAGAGAAGATAGAATGCCACACTCTTCTGCCCTGGCATACCATCCTTGTTTCGTTCATTTTCATTTATCTCATGCGCGCTCTTCAGTTGTTGAAGCGTCGAACAGGTTAGTTCTCCAATATTTGGTTTTTCTAGTCATGTCAAGTCTTTCGCAGGCGTCCTCTGCTTCGACACTCGCCATATATATTTTCTTTACCACCCTCCCGTGATATGATATTAAAGTGTTATTAATATTTTTTTCTCTAAACAATTCGCGCATTTAAAATTTCAATAAAAGATTTTCCCATTACATTCTATTTGAATTATTGTTCATTTTTATTTTCTTTGGAAATGTTTAGCAGTTTTAGTGATTTAGAATGAAGTACACACGGCGTGAAAGGCCGCTTCGACGACATTCAGTATTTTTGTACCCCTTAATTTACCCTTTGAGCGGGCGGGTCTACCCACGCGCCTTTCTGGGAAACCCTTCTTTTCAAAGTTGCCCCCCCTCTGCGAGTGGAGTTCCACGAATCGATCGGCGGCATGTTGTGTACATAGGTTAGCAACAGGGCTTAATTGTGACGAGTAGGTTCACATTCATACCTGTCACATCCATATACTTACTGTAATATATAAAATTCAGATCATTATTAATAGATAATAGATAGATAAAACTGCACCTCAGGTAAATTTTTTAGAAGGGCAATGAGTGAAACCTTGAAAAAGGAAAAGTGTCAGCTTTCCGCAACCGTTTTTATAACCTCAGAAACAGAATGTGATGCCAACGTAAGGGAAATTATTTGTGAATTTCGTGGTGCTTGATAATAAAATAAGTGACGGGGCAATTTCGTGCGTGACCCTGGTTTACAACGTCACAATATATATTGCGTAATCTTATCACTCACCAGAAGGGAAGTCGGTTCGTAGTACACACAATATAAGTTTGTCATTTCAGGTCCCCTGGACAGACTGAAAATATTATTTACCCTGCGCTTTGACGAGGATCTCTTTCTCGTGGGAGATACCACCTTCTCGTGGGCGTACGTTAGTTTTTAAAGATTCCTATTATTACAAGACACGCGCCTGGCGTGAAATGTTTTATTATTTTTAATATTTTAAGTGTGTTTTCGCTATAAACACTTAAATGATGTCTTTTGTATTTTCGTGTCGCTTTGGTATAGGGCCACCGTTCAGTATCCATACCCAATTGAAACTGACTGTATTTAATGACCAGATCAAATAATGGTGAATTCCTAGCTTTCTCTCCACTTCTCCACATTCCTACATCCTTAACACTTTTCTTTCTTCGTGAAACCTGTCTCGATTTTTTGATCGCTGCATAAAACATTGATTATATTTACAAAAGGTTCGTCGGAGTCGAGTTGCTCACTCTAGGTAAGGTATTTTGAGTCGATGTCCTCTATGACGTCATCTTGTGAAGTTAATGTGCGACAGTCCAAATAACTTTGAAGCGTTGAAACGTATGAGGGGTAGACGGTGGTGGGCAGTGGACAGTGGGTAGTGAAGTTGCCCAGGGTTAGTATGCCCGTTGTCTGCCTGCGAGGGTAAGCGAGCCGATTCTTTGGGAATGAAGGCGAATGCGAGTCGTCATTTCATATTTTAGATATCTCTGTGACGGTGATGAATTTATGCATGGCTATCTGACATTCGAAGGAATTGGCTTTAGATTAATTTTTTTATTGTTTCGCTTGGAATTTGTAAATTTTGGTTTCATTGCGTGAAAATTGTGAATTGGTTAAATTTAAACTTTTGTATAAAATTCAAATATCTTTCTGTACTTGATACATTTAATTGGAATAATGAGTCAATTTCTTTTAAATATTGATTTTTTGCTTCGAAGGTTCATTAAAACTAGTAGTGAACAAACAAATCTATTATCAGTCATTTAAAAAATGTAATGCTGCGTTTTATAGGTAAATAATTATTTAAATTACGATCTACTAAGTTTAAAAAAAAAAGTATTTATCGTATATTGACTCAAGTTTCATTTTATCTGTGGTGTTTGCTCTGCGAAGTAAACATTTTTACGATAGAATTATTATATATATTTTAAAAATTTGTTCAATGTTATATATTTTTAAACCCCTTATCCAAATAATAAAATATGTAGAATCAGAAAATATTGAGACTGTAATTTAAATTGAAACCAAACCACGAGGGAATGAAAGCGATTATCAATTCTTCTTTATTTCTTTTGTGGTATTTTATTTCTTCTCGATAGATACAGGTCGAATATATTTATATATTCGAGCGAGAAAAATGTATGTATCGTGGGATACATATATTTTTCGACAAGTATTATTGATTTCTCTGAAGCCAGGCTATTGTTGTTGTTAGTCTAGCGGTTAATACGCTGGCCTAGTGATCTAGTGGTCGGGGGTTCACGCCTCGTTCCAGGAGACCAGCAAGTTAGTCCTATTTTCATAGCACAAGCGTTTAGCTTAGTTTGAAAATAGTACGAATTTTGATGTGACACGATTCCGTGTACGCATCACTATTTTAAAAAATATGGAGTAAGTTGCCAGAATAAACAAAAATGCAAATATAATAAAAATGAATGTATACATCTCTATTTTGAAAAAAAAGTTATATAAACGTAAAAGACAACTTGTCCATCTATCCGTCTATCTTAAAATAATAAACGTCTTAACCGATTTTGATGTGGTTTTCTCTAGCGAATTGGACATTTTTTAGAAAAAAATAAATATATACAATATATTTGCAAGCTATATTTAGAAGGTTGATCAGCGAATAAACGTATTTAGTTAGTTCGAAAAATCGTGCCTGTGTCGAATATATCGATACAATGTGTAGGGTCTTGTGAGGTTTAATAGTTGCACAAAAAAAAACGCAAGAACATATGTTCCAAAATTGAATCTAAACGGTTTGCTTGCATCCTGGGGAAGGCGGATTTTCTGCTAGTGTAATATAGTGTAGACTAATGCCTAAATTAAGGAATAAAATTTACGAAAATAATTTCCTGACACAACAGACACTTGTTTTGGCTATGTCGAGACATCACAACAATGAGAGTTTTTTACAAAGGTATTATATGCTTGTTTATTCTAGAAAATAAAGCTTTATTATACATATTTACATACTCGTGTATTGTGAGAACAAACATTATATCTCTTGCGTTTTATATGCACTTGGATTTTGCTTACACTGTGCTATATACATTGAACGTTTATTTTGTGTCAAATTGTAATGTATTTGCGAATATGAACATTTTTATAATAAAATTCAATTTTATATATGTGTAGTAATGCGCCCTCGTGACGTGACGTCATCACCGTCGAGGCACGCCGCTGAAGAGGAGTGGGGTCCGCTCATCATATTATATTAGCCGTGAGGGTAATATGAATGAAAGCGCTAATCTGATTCGTAATCACCCCACCCCAGTTACCTGTGCGAATACTGCCTCCCCCTCTTCCCCCGACCGCCCCAGCCGAGTGCGCGTGCGCGGAGGCTGCAAGTGCCGAGGGTGCACGTGTCAGACATTTCCGATTGGATTCCTCGCAAGCATCCGGTGCATCGTCTTTGTGAAATATTCTGATTGGATTCTTTGCAATAGTCCCGTGCATCGCTACGAATATATATTTTGAAAGGTGCAGGGAACGGGTGCAGGTTGTGTACAATTATATTCAACTTTACCGAGGCATGTATGTTTGTCAAGTTTTGTAATTATTAAGAGAGATCAGGGTTTTCAGTTTCATATCGATGATGATGTTTTATAGAACTATTTGAATGATTTTGCGCAGAAACCTGTCTGATGTTATCGGACAATTTTCTTGACGGGTAAAAGGTTAGTATAAATAAAATGAAATAGAAATGTGTTGTTTTTAAAATTTATGACCAAAGTCTAGTCGCAGTTCTTAAGTAACCTTTAACTACTTTAAATTATTATCATTTTATATTTTTCGTAGGTTCGTTTTTGACATATTAGATTAAATAAAACTCAATCACAACCACGAATTTTATTAAACACCAACCGGTTTCACTTAGCTCAAACTTAGTCAGGGCGTATTTAAAACTAACGTTAGTTCGTATTTGGAATATTTTGAACTTGTATTCTGTATGTCTTCAAAAATATAATTTATTAATTTGATAAAACAGATTGATTTAATTCTGGTGTCTCTTAGCGTGTATTACTTAAAGGTATTTGGGATTCATCGCAATATAAAGTTGATTGTTTAAAAAATGCTATGATATTAAAACCAATTATGCAGAATAGAAGTTCTTAATTTATTGTAAACGAAATCGGTGGATGTAATGGATTTGTAACACGTTTTCCCGGATAGGAAAAGGTCCAGGTTCGAATCCCGGTAGCAACCAAACAGAGATAAATGTATTTTTCTAATTGGTTAATTGAATATGAGTCAACCGAAATATGCGTTAAAAAGTAGCACAGATCTGTGTTCTGAAATTATAACTTGACAAAAAAAATATGTTTTCATTAAAAAGTGTATTTTAATATTTTCTTCGTGCGGAACGTAGATCCTATATAAAATGTTCCTTCTCTCTGTCCACTGATGGTCCAGCGGGTCACTGAAAATAAAAGGCGATAAAGGTTTACCATTCTATACCTGTTAATACGTAGTACGTCTCCGCTTCGATAATTGCGTTATTAAATTATAATAAAGGCTACTACAGCATTCCCCGGCGACGACGCTGCTCGTGGCCGTTCCGTGGACCATTCATCATCTCGGTGCATCCTCACCGCCCGCCAGTGAGCTCCAAACTGTCGCGTGTTGCGGGAGATGTTATTATAACACGCGATTCCTTTTCATTTAATTCGTCACGAGTACCGAATTAATAAATCATTTTCTTAACCAAAGGAATGATAATTGTCCGAGAAATCATCATAATCCACGTCGGTCGCCTTCATTAACGAGCATCGTGATCTCCGTGAACTCCCGCCCTCCTGACTATGTATACTATGACTACTCAGGGCTGCCACCAGACATAGGACATCTCGGAGAAAAGAGACGTTAAACTCAGAGCCGTGCCGAAAAGGGCGGATCATCGACGAGTTCGTTGTGTTATTACGGTATAAAAGAATGAGAGGAAACAGCGGGATATAAAAGATGCGAGAGTTTTTCTATTCATTATTTGCTGGAAGGATCGGGGATAATTTATCACGTATCAAAAATGCCAATTACTATATCTCTGTCGATTTACTTTTTAATTTAATAATACCACCAGTACGAAACAAAATGTCCACTTAACACAGACGGCAGTCTAGCAGACAATGCTGTATATATCAGAGATGAATATCTACAGATCCCACACAATAAACTACGAGTGCTATACTTAATAGCAATAATTTTATCTTATTATATTATTATACTTTATATTCACAATAAAATTTATCTACAGTAAAATATTTTTATATATTTGTACGAAAAATATAATATTGGATCCATCATGATCGCGTAGAAGTTTTAATTAAATCACTACCGAAATCCTGTTTTTGCTAGTACATATGTTTATGTTAAACATGGTATGGTTTAACGTGTCTCTCTTTAAAGGTTAACTATTATTATATAATATTAAAGATACTTAAACCTAGATTAGTGTCGTTAAAAAATACGACGTGGTTATTATCGATAAGGAAAATGTACGTGTCTGGGTATAAATACATTTACTATTTGGGCATATTTAAAATTAAAAAAATCAATTTAAAAAATAAATAATAATAATGAAAATATGTTTTAAAAACAATTATTACTTAGTACAATCTGGGAAAATTTTCGTTTGGTGCATTCCACAGATGGACAGAATCCTTGGTATTTTCTTGACCTTGTGATTGCACTTGTGATCCTGGGGCCGGAATATCTTGCTCCGTGCTGTACAACTTTCAAAATGGACCCACGAAGCTCTCCGCTCAATTTAGGGATATTTAGCTTCGTCTTCAAGAGTGGTAGCGTGATTGAGCTGTGAGATGTTGCGTCAACAGTCAAGGAGAGCACTGCATCAGAATTGGCAAGTGGGCGGAGCAAATGCTTTTGTTTGAACAACACGTCAAATTTACGTACGAAACTAATCTCGGGTTAACGAACAAAACTTTGTTTTGACGCGTATAGAAGATGTTGGAATCTAATTTTTACATATTAGATAAATTGCATGTATAAATTAGTTCTCAGCGCTCAATTCACTAAAATTATGTCAACCCGAGACTGTAATTGAAATTAGAAAATTCGACAGTAGTATTTTATTTAAACGATAAAACAAAAAGTTTGATATTATTTGGTATAGACATTTAAAATTCTGTCTTATAATTGAAGCGGAAAGAAAAATAAATTGTATAGTATTATTTATGAATGTTTTATGACACGAAGAGGAATAGGACATTAGAGAGGCATTATAATGCAGGACCAGCGAGCGCGTCCTCAGCCAACTCGCATCTGTTTCTCTTCCACATTACTTGACACGCACACCATACCACCGTAACTATTAAAAACTACTTCATTTAACAGTACCTCAATTAGGTATAATTTGCGGCGGATTTGCTTCTTTACTCGCTCCCTTGCTGAACTATACTGAGTTGTTTGGACAAATGGCACCTGCATGGGGATGGGTATAGTGATCACATCCGAAGAATAAGTTTTGTGCCTTTTTTGCAGGTGTTGCCTGTGCGAGATTACTCGTAAAACAAATGTCGTATTACACGATAACTCTCGTATGGTAACTAATTAATAATATTAATCGTGGCACGCTTGTAACCAAATTTTGTTAGTGAAGTTTGTGACTTAAATCTTGAATGAAAACAAAGAGATTAGACAGTTTTAATGGGCTATCGATTAAAGAAACGGCAGAATTGCTTTCATGATGTAAATGAAAGAAAAGAAGAACGATCTGTTGGCGCTGTCCAAAGCACGCTTATTTTCCTGAGGTCTGTATTATTTCCTCCCCTTCATGTTTTGACGGGGCGTCCCGGCGGCAACCCTCCCCCTCATTCCGCCGCTCCCGCCCACGCTGCGGCCATAACCCACCGCCGAAATCTTCGATACTGGTCGGGTCCGACCGTGCAATCAATTGGATAAAGTCAATCATAAAGTGAGGCTACAGCTCGAAAGAAGCTGAGCCCGCTTTCTGAAAACTCTAAATGCAAATGACCTGTCTCCTTTCCTTTTGACACGTACAGAGAAATGCATACGTGTCGCGACTTATTGAGCTTTCTGTCTGGTATATAAAAATGCAGTTATTCAGCTTTCTCGAATGTAAATTGAATTCACGACGCTAACGGGTGCTGATTATTTAAACCGTATCCCTTTTCTTTGCTCTGTTCGCTTCGCACACTTTTGTTCGTGTGTCCTGTTACCGATATTACATTTGTCGCTAAGGGGTTGGAGCCTTCAGACCTGTCTCGATACGGTCAAGAAAAAAGTGCAGTAAAAGGAACGTAATAACGATGCAACCTTTTTTCGTCTGACACACCCCTAGCGTTTTGGATTTTTGTACCTGGTGCTTTTATTTTATGGTTATGCGATCGCGTTAGTTTAGTCGAGATCCTTCAGTCGCTGTCGGGTCCTTTGCGCGCTCGGGTGTGTCCATCGCTTTTCTGCTGCCACATTTTGTGGTGTTTTCGCGAAAATCGAATGCTTTTAGTAAATACACCCACCATAATCTCGACTCAGACCTTAAAAAGTGTTATGATTAGGTGCAATTTATTGCGCTGTTTCAATATTTCATTTGTCGATGCTAGATTTTTCGCGACATCGTTTTCTTTTTACGCTATCAGTTTGTTTTATTTTTATTTCTGGCTCTAATTAGTTGCGCGTTATTTTTCACGTGAAGCATTGTAGGTATAAGGAAGATTTCTGCGTAACTATGTTTTATATGTCGGTAAATTTTAAATAATGAATTCCTAACGTCATGTGAATATTTTTAAACAAGTTCAAAATTTTACATACTAAAATAATATTGTATTAATTTAGTTATTTTTTTCTAAATTTCTAATTACAAAATATCGCAAAAAAAAATATTGTATTTTTTGTAGCTACGTTCTATCACAGCACTTGAAACTTCTTAAATATATTATATTTGTTTTTGTTTTTATTGTTGTCTTCAACCGTCTTTACAGTTACCTACCTTAAATGGTACTTTTAACTATGGTCAATTTATTTTGAACATTTGCATTCCAGAGTTTACCTGGAATTTATCATATGTTGTGAGAAAGCTACCTACATTTTTATCTTTACCGTGCATTGGCCCTTAAGAAAGACAGATTTTTGAGGTAAATTCAGAAACAGCCTCTTTGTAGGAATACGTAGGTGCAGACGAACTTCCGCGAATCTGCCGGTATTTTTGCTCAGTCTGTCGGTTCCAGCAGACACTGTGCTGTGCTGCACAATTATAAAACAGTTCAGTGGTGTATTTGAGAGCGAATAAACGTTTTTGTGAACTTAGTTATTTCTACGCGAAATTAATTCACTGTTTAAGGATTCTGTATTCGGTAGAAGTGATATGTTTTCATATTATATTCATAATGGTGAGTTTATACTTATACTTTTATTATTATTGACATCCCTTTATGGTACCTACTTGCAAGAGGAACCGTAAAACATTTCTATGTTTATTGTGGTTAGTAATTTTTAATATAAATGTTTGTATCTATATAAAACAATCGACTTTGGAAAAGTTTTTTCCTTCATCAGTTTATATTACCTTTAATTGTTTTCAACTAGTGTTAAATTAATAACTAAGACATCGATATTTTTCTTTACCGGACTTGAAGTATCGCATAGAAAGGTGGTAAGTATTGTGACACTGTCATTGAGGCGACTGTGATATACTTGACGTTGCATCCGACGTAAATCACAACCATTAAGAACTAAAAAGTTATCATAGCATTCGTTATCTTTTTATTTTTCCTTTATTGTAAATAAGGTGTATTTATTGACAAAATATATATGCAAACTGACCGCAATTATTAATAAATGCATTCCAATCCCGGAGTTTACGTTTTGTAAGCTCAACACGGCCACCAGATGTGCGCGCGATGCTGAGACTCATTCATCATGTTGCCGTCATTACCCTTCGATAGCTAGTCCTGGTTTTTTTTTTTATTGGTGTTGTTGAATATATTAATTCGATCCATGTAAATGAAAATACACCAATATTTGTGAAACTGGGCTGATAGTCGCCGAGTCTTCTACCGATGGTAGCTCTCCTTGCAATATTGAATCTTCTTGAACTCGGCTGGTCAGCCTCCGAAACTTTATATCATCGCCGTAAAATATATCCGAAACCGTGTTTCACCAGAAGCCGTTTCGCTTTTGTTCCTGTTTTAATTGAACATAAATGGAACGCACATGCTCAAACTATAATACCAGGCCCTACACGTCGAAGTATAACGCGCGTAAACAGTAAGTGCTGAAAATGGATGATGAAGTTCAAATCATTTAGAAAGATATTTTACATTTCTCATTTTGCTGGAGGCTGGAGTATTACGTATGGACTGCGTTGAATTTATGATAGTAAGGTGAAATTTGTTTGAGCAATACAAATGTGTAAAATAATTAAATGATATATATAAATATTTGAATACAATAATCTCCGGAGAATACTTGAACCAGTTGAGGATGATCACCGATCGCGCGTCCCGCCCTCCCCACACCCCACACCCCACACCCCACACGCGTTGAACATGTCGAGATCATCCAACAGCCGAATATCGTAATTTTTATTTTTATTTTGTTCATATTATACGTTATAAACATTCTTATAAATATATCAAAAAGGCGAACAAGCTTCATAATGTTCAATGTCTTCTTAACTAGACCGAAGTCTGTACTAAACTAAAGGAGACAGGCTCATCCGTTGTCTATCATACAACTATGAAAATCATTATTATTATTAATATATATATTTTTTAATCTAAACCAAAAATATTAGGAATGAATTAAACAGGGTTATAAAAGAATTCTAATAGCATAATAAATTAGTAAAATACTCTCGCTATCCCATGATTGAAGCACTATGTAAAACAGAAAATGAATATAAAGAAATGATGCTCTGTTCATGTGACCGTTTCCATGAATCTTTGCTCAGTTTCCTTTCTGCCAACACCCAATAACCGGCTTCTGATATGGTGGTTGAGTTTGTCTATCGAGAATTGTTTCATACTGCTCGGAAAAATGTTATAGGCTTTGGGGGCCAGAAACATATGGAAGGTTGTTTCTGTTCCAAAGCTTGTTTTCATTTTGGGCTTCACGGTGAGTCTATTCTTTTTTGCGCTCATAGCATAATTATGAGATGGATATTGATAAAGCTCTTTGTTGGAACGAAAATAAAGAATCAACTTTTTTACATAGAGTTGTCGAATATCAAGAA
The DNA here is from genome assembly GCA_031772225.1 of Eubasilissa splendida. Taxonomy (NCBI): domain Eukaryota; kingdom Metazoa; phylum Arthropoda; class Insecta; order Trichoptera; family Phryganeidae; genus Eubasilissa; species Eubasilissa splendida. Next base: position 1,659,420 of record CM062854.1, on the reverse strand, counting down.
GCTGACATTCCCCAAACAGTGAGTCAGAGGGAATTCTGTGGGTGATTCTGAGAATGGATTTTTGTGTAATTACTAATTGGTTAAAGGCAGTCCCGACAAAGCTAAATGAGCAGGATGCGACGACTCCAAAGCACTTTCTACGGTGGTCTGAACTCAACCCCTGGAAATGAGATGGGCTACAATGTTAGAAGGGAAGGACGATCTCAGAGCCAACTATAATACAATGAAATACACAAATGCGACGTTACCGCCGACATGAGTTGTGTTTTACACAGTGATTGTGCAAATTGGAGACAGTTATTTATTAATGTAAGCACGTGAAAAAATGTTAAACGTTATTATTTAGATTGTAGTTTCGTTTGGAACGTTAGTGTAAAATGACATAATATTTTTTTTGTATCTACGCGACTCGACTGTTTAAAATGATGCAACAATTATCGTGATACCTCCTTGTTGGAGGTATGATTCTTTGGTAGTCGCGTATTATACTCCCCAAGTAGTCGGAGATTATTATTATTGGTACAAGGTGCTATGTCACAACAGGCCTGTTTTCTCACATTTCGCGCAATGCGATTCAACCACATAATAAACCGGTAGATGTATTTAAACTCATTTTAGTGGTTAATTAAACAAAGATAAAAAATAAAAACATAATATGTAAACGGTGAATATATTATAATAGGCGTGGGCCATTTAAACTTAGAAACTTGTCATAACTTGTCCGCTTATCAATCGCGACCTTTTCAGTGCATCACAAGTAAATTATTAACATGGCTATTTATTGATTGCGATTGTTTTTTTTCTTCTTCATGATTCGGTTTTTTTTCATTTGGTAATTGATTGATTATCTACCTCGAGGTGTCACCAATCACCGTCGATCCGCAAAGGTACTGCGAAACATTAAGAAAGTTACGGCGCTCTATACAGAACCGACACGTTGCTTGAAACGCGGCAACAGAGCTGTAGAAATTTGGATGGGAGCTGTCGGACCATCTTTTGAACTGTCAGCAACTGGCGGGCTTCTTCAACGAGCGTTTGTCAAGCGCGTATCTCGGTCTCAAAACTAATTGACATTAGTTTAACACAACATATAAAGTTTTTGAGTTATGAGTAAAGGTACTTGTTTTTATTAAATCGCATGTTCTCAATCCTGGCAGACTATATTTTCAGTATTGCATTGGCATGATATTTTCAGGAAAAGGTAATATCCTAATTAAAAGTTGTGTTAAAATTATTGATATCGGTAGGTTTCCTATATCTGTGAGGTTTTTACCTTCAGAGTTCTTAATTTTTTTTTCATTTAGCATATTGTATATTAAATAATACTAAGAGAAATGGAAATGCCACTCGTTGTCGCGTTTGATGAATAGTGCCTCGCCTACACATTACTAAATATCAGTTTTGTTTCTAACGCGTTTTTTTGTCGTCATTCTGTTTTACCTGTTGAACGCCCAAAGACGTAAATATAAGTTAGGAGAACACATTCTTATTGTGAAGTTGTAATTATTCAGAACAGACGCTCTGTGACATTTTAAATATGAATTAAATATATTAATTAGAAAGATATACATATAAAATCGATTTTATCGAAAAATATTGTTGTTGCGCCATCGGGATTCGAACCTGGATCGCTTTCCTAACCGGGGAAGGTGGATTATCCAACTTATTAAATTAAAAACATTTGTTCCTGCCGGGCAACTAGTGAAGGGTTTAAAATTCATTACACTGATCATCAAAACAATTTTTTTTTTGGTGCTGTGAAAATTAGACCTGATTATACGTGTTAGGATCGCTAATTTCAAATATGGCATCAGGTTTTCTGTATCAGCTCTAGTTTTTATTGCATTCACTTTTCATCTAGTATACGAAAATGTATAAATTCATGAATTATATTTCCATTCTATTTATTGTATCCATCTCTTTTCTCTAAATATTTTTCAATTTTGTTTACCGTGTTATAGAAATTTATTACATATAACACTTTGTATAATAATGTAGAACATATTTACAGTATATTTTGTGTTTATGGGTAAATAATTATATGTAAAATAATATTTTTTTCTGAATGTTTGTTAACTAACAAATATAAGATTTTAAACATTCAGATTGTTTTTCTACGTAAAATATAATATAAAGTAAAAATCGTTTTCTACATCATATTAATAAAAGCACATGAGTATGAGTAAAAAATGAAAGAGCTGTTTATGCTGTATCTCCAAAACTAGAGCTGATAGAAACAATCAAACAACAAAAATGTGTGTTGGGCAGTTTTATTAATCATTATTACTTGTTATTCACTACATTTATAAATTTACATCTTGCGAAGACATGTATTATACGTACAATTGGGCTCATTAAAAATTGTATATATTCTTGAAAAAATATTTTTAAACATTTAAAAAAAATAAGGTTAATCTATGGCTTTAAATTTTCCTTTGTCAGCCTACTCGTAGGAACATGTCGGTATTGTATTGTATCAAGGATTAACAGTAAGTGATATGAGTAAGCCCTAAACCCGGCCCCCGCCCCTCGCGCCAGGCTCGGAGGAATGTGACCTGTTGTACTTTTATCCCTGTTTTGGGCTGTCGGATTAGTCACGCGAGCGCGGCGCCGCCGGAGCTGCTCCATACTGCAGCACGCCGATTGTGCTAATGAATTGTTGCCAACGTCGCTCTGTTACGTCAAATACCTAACATAAGATATTTGTTTACTTATTTTAATTTGTTTTCAATAAAATTAATCTACAGCTTAATAGGGACAATGTTAATTAACGTATTAAAAAATATTACGAACACAATAAAATGTTACTCATTTTGATTAACGTTGTAGGATTATACAAATATTCAAATGTCTGATTTTATCTCGGTGCATGAGATGGCTCGATATGATTTATATGAAAAGTAGGTATATAAACAAATAACACTAGCAATTCACTTTTTTGGTAGCCAGTAAATATATATTTTTCAATTAAGATATTGCGACAGATTCGAATTCTATCTAACCTAACTTATATTCCCAAAGGCAGTGAATATTTGCTTAACCATACATACTATATTCGCAATATAGTGTACAACGTTTAATGATACTGTACGAATTTGTTGAAATATTTAGTGCAACTGCGTCTACATATCGACCCCTCTTACTCGAGTAAAAAATTACATTTTTAATCATTCTAGTCTTTTTCACGTATTTGATACATTTTTCAATGGTTGTAATTTTTTAAATATTGTGTTTATTGGTACCTAAATTATAGAATACAATTATATATATATATTAAATCTGCCACGTAAATGAGTATCAAATACATGCGAAATACTAGAATGATTAAAATTGTCATTTTTTACTTACGATACTATACGCAGGAAGGGTCGATATATTGTAGTACAAATATATTCTATATAGTAGCAAGTTTCGATCTATAGTTAACGTTACGGAGCGACAAGTATTTAGCATAAGCGACCTGTTGATATTCCTCACTCGACGGAACCCTGGAAGCAAGTATTAGTTAATTATATTTTGTTTTTCATCTTTAATGCCACATAATTTGCGCGAACGTGTGTTTAATAAACATTATACTGTTTCTTTTGTTTGATGGAAAAATATATTAAGGGAATGTTCAAAATCGAATAATTACCGACACAGATTTATGGCAGGTTCTGATTGTTTAATCGATCAGTAATTAAAATTACTGTAGGTAGTGAAATGTCTCTTTGTTGGTTAATTGGTTTGTTACATTATTATTTAACATGTTTAAAAAGTTAAAAATCGTTTGTTCTTTGAAAAATAATAGATTATTTGGGTACATGTTGTACATACCTTTTTATTTGTTTCTATTTCTATCTGTCGTTCTATTATTACTTTTACATAGATTAAATCCACTACCTTTACGTTGACCATTGTTATTTTTTAATTTAAAAAATCCTTTCCGGCATTGGTTGAGACATTCGGGTAGATTTCGTTTGTGTGTGTTTTTTTTCTCTCTAGAAATGATATTAACGAGTTACATTTTTTTTTAACTGCTGCCATTTTGAAACAAGATGGCGAATCACCGGTTAATGAACATAGCCGAGATATCTGCCAGTTTAATATTTTGCCTATATAGACAGGGGTAAACTCTTTAAGGGAGGGTGGATTCGAAGTCTTCTAGTCACTATCGAAAAAGTGCAGTGTAATTATTCGGCAGTTGCATTTTGAAACCAGCTGCAATATGTTGTATTTTCATCGAAATGTGCTTAAAGTATATCCTAAATCGATATTTTGGAGAGTAATCACAATAATGATGCCTATTCTATATTAATATTAAAATAATGTAAATTAATAGCGCTTAAACTTTAAACTATGTTAGCGAGATATTTATAATATTATTAGGTCTTGCCCAATCCCACTTGCAAGTTTGTGCGACATGGGGGTGTAGAATGATGGGTAAAGTTGGTGAAATGACCTCACATAATTTATAAACTGTTGCCTGTTAGTTCTTGGGGGGGTTTCCCAGAGATTTGTAGCAGTTCAGACGTATTTATTTGTTTAAAATCTTACACTATATCATTCATAAACTGTTTTATACATATCTATATATTTTACGTACGGGTTTACATCTTAGCTAAAGACGAAAACACTGTTGCAGATATGGTTAATGAAAACGTACCAATTGAAAAGGTTGCGATATCCTTTCAGGCACTAAGCGGTTTGGTCAAATGAGAAACGGGATCAATCTCGAGATCACCAATATTTATAAGTACTTTTACCAAATGAAAAACTGCTTCACAATCGTGACGATTTACAGTTGCGAGTGAGAGTCGTTCGCTGTTATATTTTCTGTGTTCTTTTTGAATTTAATAATACAGACAGGACGCTCGAAATCTGTAAGAAATTCTACGATGGATGAACAAATGTCGGGAAACTACGCTCACAATAAAGAGAAAGATACCTGGAGTACCGTGAAAGGAAACTGGTACAACAAACGGCAGCAACTTTTCATAGAGACTGGTCCGAGTGCACTTCCACTGAGTTGCACGCCACAGCATCCGAAGTGAAGGCATAATGATGGCCAAGATTGCTCCGTTAGTAAACGGTTTTATTGAAATTATAATATATAGGTAAGCTGATCCAAACATTCAAGGATAATGATACTATGTATATACAAAATGTATGTAAACATTAGATTATTACATAATATTTACAAATCAAGCTGACCTAATTGGAAGATGTTTTTATTATAAATTATACCTATTTTACATTTATACTCCGGCCACTAATATTCGTCAGCCATCTGAGAAATTTCTTCTCTTCTCCATGTGAGTTGTTTAACAGGATTCTCGAGTTTTCCTCTTCCTCCAACACCTTATATCGCTTTATTATATCCATCCTCATACGCAGCTTGAATAAGCGTTTCCACCACAAATCTTTATGGACCGGAGAGACATTTCATTTAATCCGATCAAGACGAAATCTGTAGAATGCAGAACTCGCGTACATTTTTACGAGGATTGTGTAACCCCTGACATTACCCGTGTATTACAATATCATTTATTTCATTCATTCGTGTTATTATTGTGTTTTTTTATCTCTCGGTCGTGAAAATTAAAATAATAATAAATAAATAAATATGAATTAAATATATTAATTAGAAAGATATACATATAAAATCAATTTTATCAAAAAATATTGTTGTTGCGCCACCGGGATTCGAACCTGGATCTCTTTCCTAACCGGGGAAGGTGCTTTATCCAACTAAGCTACAGCGACATTATTTTTAGCGACAATTTTCGACCCTATATGTTACCTTTTTGATATTAATACATTTAATCGTTCCATCATTATTTAAAATATCACAGACCGTCTGTTCTGAATAATTACAACTTCACAATAAGAATGTGTTCTCATAAATAAATAAATAATGTACCATAAAATGAAAAGTCCACTATTGCACGGGGTAACGACGATTTACTACTTTGAAAAATAGATTAACGCTTATTTTTATTACGTTCATTTTTATATGTTTATCTAGTACTTTATTACTAATTCTTCTTTATTATGTGTATTTCTCTCGGTTCTACATTATGTAAGTAAGGGTTGCATTGTCATAACGTTCTTAAATTGTTGCGAACTACAATATGACACTTACTCTGCGCACCCCTTCGGAAACGCGTAGAAATGCCACCTAATTATTATACATACTAGTTATACAAAACAGTTTTTTTCTTCATTCAGTAGAACCTCGATATAACGATCTTCGGATATATCGGACAAAATTTCCACACCCATTTTCGTAATTTTCATAGGATTACCGAAAACTAGCGCCTCAACACTGAACATTAACGTCACTCCACTACGGATGTATTTGGATATATCATCCGAAGAAGAATAGATAGGATTTTGATAGTGTATTTTCAGAAAAAGTGTTCAGAATCCTCATCAGTTTTTTTAAAAATCACATAATATTTTAGTTCATTTATAGAAACATCACTGGTCTTGTATATACGTGTATTGTGCCGTTTATTTTCTCAATAATAAAAGCTCATTCGGAAAATCACCTCATTACATGACAGACTTTCGGTTTTAACGGACATCCCCTCACCCGCATTAGTCCGTTATGTCGAGGTTCTACTGTGTTACTATGCTAGTTACGTGTGTGGAATATTATATAAGATATCATAATTTTTTTACATATGTCATTTTTTTTAACGTTTAATTTATTCACAGGTGTTCATTCATCTGTATTTATTCGCATCAACAAAAAAGACTTTGTTTTTTTTTTTGCGTTCCGGTAAATTATACTCTTCTAACCGCAAATTATACGAGATTGAAGTACACGAGTCGTTTCAACATTTATACTTCCATTTGAATCTAATAACCGCATAGTGCTAGAGCGCTATTGCGTGCTCAGAGATATGACGTCATAATTTTATAATTTAGTTTTCTTTATGTCGTGCCTTTGCTCGGCTGCGGTCGTCCGTCCCGTCCTATCTACCCCTGGAATGGCTGTCGAGTTGTTTGTGGCCCCGAAGACGCGCGTGCCCTCCGAGAGTGCTAAGATTGGGCACATATCGACAATGTACATAGTTGTTGTCGGAACTTCGCGCTAAATATCCAGTGGACATCCAAACAACTGCACGGATATAATATCTGAAAATAAATAATCTATTTTGTAATAATTTTTTAAAAGTAGATTTTTACAAAACTACACGCTGAACCTTCTGAGATAGGTTCACTCTGTTGACGTTTAAGGATTCTGATTTTTATTGCGGACACTAGGCATGTCGGTGAAATCTGCTAGAAGAACGGTGATATAACCCGATACATTAATTACAAAAATTTCTAAACCACCCCGAAAATATGTTAAAACTTAATAGCAAAAATCTATTTCTAGAAATGGCAAAGTCTAGAAAATTACAAATTGTAAACTACTAATTTATTCTGAATATTTTGATAAAGCCTGTAAACAAAATTGCTAAATCGTGATTGAATAATTTAACTATAAGAATATTACTTTTTTTATTTTTTATACTGTATGTAAATTTGAAAGAACACTAATACATTACATCGGAGTAAAGTGTCGAATTCCTTTGAAATACGAATTAGGTGGATACGCGAGTTATTTGTTCTTGGGGTACATTTTTTAAACAGATTTTTCTACTGTCAGAAATTGAAGTTATTATTATTATTATATTTTTGGGTGAGTAGCTACTGTGAACTGAAATTTATATATATATATGCAAGTACTGTACCACCTATTCTATTACTATAAACTTATAAAATACCACGTTTGGTATGTCTGCCTGTGTGCTTTTGTGCATTTAAAATTTGCCCGATATCTTCATCGAGTCTTCAGACTGGTAAAGGGCTAGTATATATCATATATTGTAGCAGTAGACTAGTCATATTTTGTAGTAGTAGATGTGGATACGGATTCCACAAGGTTTCAAAGCTGTTAATGAAATAGCTCAACACAAAAAAAAAGTATTGTTAAATGTCTTCAGCTTTTGAGCCTTTGAAATTTCAATTTGACCTCGATAATCCGGTAAGGTCGCGCCACACCTCTTTATTACCGCGTCCTGAGCTTAAAATTTAATTGCCATTTATTCAACGTCAACATGTTTTGAACGCGCGCGAGTGCTCATATTTTATTATTACGTTTTGTTACAAGGGTTGACCGCGCCTGTCACGAGAGTTGGTTCTAATTTTCTCCGTGGACGTGCCAAGTTATTAATTCAATATTTGTTTTATTCGTAATTTATTAAAATGAATCTGATGTCTTTCAGTATATTGAGGCATCGTTAGATAAGATGTGTGTAGTCTATTCAATAATAAAACTCTTATTTGATCGGTTTGTTTACCTTAACATCTGTCTAACTTTATAAATTTTAAGATTGAGTGCGTCTCTGTACGAAATAAGTATACCTAGTAATATAAGCATTAAATACTTGCCGTGGTAGTAAAGTATGATTAGCCTCTGTCGGTTTTATGTATTTACAGTCCATAAATAATTAGTTATAAATTATATTTAATTACCTATAGATAAATATTTATAGAAAATATCTGGGAGATAATACCATCGATTGCTAGGTGGTGATTTCGGATAGATCTGTCGACCAAAAGTAGTACATTTCCGGGAAAGACAAAAAAAAGTTAATTTTAATTTGGTACCTACCTAACTATTACCATTTTAAACGTTTCAATTTAGTAAATCATGTATGCGTAAATACTTTAGTACTTATTTCAAATATTTTCAAAAACGCTCTTTGATTTTAATCTGTATTTAACTATATTCTGAAAATGCAACTTCACAGCAAACACGTGTTCTATTTAATAAGCTCTTTGATTTGCTAAAATAAATTGATCGGTTTAAAAAAGTCTTTAAATTTTCAGTTAGAGAAATACACGATTTAGTATTAATTTAATTACACGTTAATTTTATTGAATTTCCCGACATGGACGTGTTGTGCAATGTATCTACACACGTTAACGACCTGACAGTATATAAACGTTTAATGTATATCCAAATCTTTTACCGATAACATTGTTCCCAGATTCTTGCTGGAAAATACTGATTTTTATTACTTTTTAATAAATCATACCGCGTTGGGTTGGAGTTATTCATTTACACAATATCATATGATAGCGGGGACACGTCGCCTTCGATTATCTACTCGGCGGTTTGCTTCCATTTTGTCAACACACACACACACACACACACACACACACATACACACACGATGTGCTCTGTGTCTGTGTGCGTGCTAGAGGAAAATAGACAATGTTTTCAGTTTCAGTGATGCGTCGGGTCTCGTCCGGCCGGGTCGTGCGTCGCTAATCAGAACAATTTACTAAGTATTTTATTCCTTGATTTACAATTATTTTAATTACTTAGTCTTTAAGATTTATGTTTTTTGCAAGTGTATTTTAAGTAATGTCGATTTGTGTAGTCTATTCTGACGGATACAGGTACCTGTGTGTATTAATATGTTTTTTTTTAAAAGTGTTTTATGGTTCCTAAAAAATAGTGCTCTGTTATAATGTATAATGGCATTTAAAAATATTATGACACAATATTCAAAATTATATCAATTTACAATTTTAAATTATATTTTGATTTTTCATTATATTTGTTGAATTAATTAGGTAGGTAATTTCATTGTTTTGGTTTCAAATGACAAACGGTTTTACGAAATATCTTGCTTTTTAATAACGGTGGAATCGATATCTCATTTTTGACGAAGAATCACGAAATATATTTTCCGCTGAAACTAATGACTTATTACATTATTTTTTATAATCATGTGATGTATTTACAAATTCAACTTTGTGGTTAGTGTTCATTTTTATATATATAATCAGAGTTAAATAATGTGTGTATTCATTTGATCTCTGTTGGTCGAATCGTGGAACACTCCTACCTGCGTTACTGTACCCTTGCACCCTTGCACCCTTGCACCCTTGTCACGGGCAAGAGACGCGTATATAGCCGCTTGATATTTTGCATTTTACCCTTTGAACTTTTTATTTCCAATGAACTAATTCCTATGTCATTAATTCTTAAAATTTTAATAGATATTCACAGCTATATCGTGCATATTTACGAGCTACTTTATTTATTTTAAGTCCGATAAGTAGAATTACACACAAGTACTCGCATTAAACATTTCGTTATTAAGTACACACACATCCATGTATTAATATTGCACGCTGAGCATGGTATTCACGAACGTAAGAGCATGCCTTAATCATTTCTGCTAATCCTGATAGTTGTTATCACAATAGATGTTTATTTAATAAAATCTTTGAAAAGTGTAAAATTTAACACTATGATGTCAGTATTACTGGGGTTTGTGGAAGAACTACTGAATAATGGAGTCGGTCCAATATTGATTAACGTGGATAGTGTGCCTGTGTAACAGGAACTACAAAATGAAACTAAGTAAATATGTGCAAGATAAGTTACAGTAAAACGGAACATTTTGATCTATTACTCCTTCTTCTGTTCTTCTTCATCTTCGATTTACTCTCAGCGAGAGATGTTGGGATTGCGGAATGGCGGCTGGATGTTCACACACCTGTTCTGGTCCGTGCTATTTTTTAGGCAGTTAGTGTTGAAGACCTTGCGCGTGATTTTGGCACCAATTTCCATCTTTATGTCTAATGACGTGGCCAAAATAGTTGAGGGTTCAAAACAGTATAGTTGAACTTGCCGTTCTTTTCATGTATCAACACCGTAAAGAAAGATTGTAAAGGGTCTTTCAATAGGGACGCTCGAAATTTGTTAGTGACATCTGTCAAATTTGTTGTAATTGTTTAGAAGTGTACGGCAAATCACCATGGAAGGGCACAGCGTTGAACAACGTGCGCAAATCATCAAATTTTATTACCAAAATCACTGCTCCGTTCGAGAAACGTTCCGCGCAATACGTGATTTTTATCCTCGCCACAACCGTCCTGCCGAGTTGATTATTCGACGTTTTGTGGCCAAATTCGAGTCAACCGGTTTGGTAAATAATCGGCCAACTCCAGTATATCACCGAAACGCAAGATCTGCTGAAAACATCACTGCTGTGCGTGAGAAAGTACGGGAAAACCCAAGGCAGTCAATTTTTCGTCGTTCACAAGAATAATGAGGATAAAATGGATGAATAGATATGTGAACAAGCAAAAGTGTCGAATTTGGAGTGATACCAATCCATCCATACGAGATACATCAGTACCAAATGCATCCCGAGAAAGTCACTGTTTGGTGCGGATTTTGGTCTGGCGGAATCATCGGTCTGTACTTTTTTCAAAACGAAACTGGCATTGCCATAACCGTCAACGGCGAGCTCTACAGATCGATGATAAGCAACTTCTTGTGGCCTTAACTGGATGATATGAATACCGATAACATGTGGTTCCAATACGGCGCTACGTGCCACACAGCACATGCCACGATGGACATTCTGCACGAGCGATTTGAGGGCATGGTTATCTCGCGCGGCGGTGACGTGAACTGGCCACTGAGATCGTGCGATTTAACGCCTTTAGACTTCTTCCTTTGGTGCTATTTTAAATCGCAAGCCTTTGCGAATAAACCGCAAACAACGCCATCCAGCAAATTCAGCCAGATTTATGTGACAAAGTCATTGAAAATTAGACCTCCCGAATACCTGCCACCAAGCAAAGCCGCGGCGGATATTAGAACGACGTTATATTCCACACTTAATGCCATAAAATATACTATCAAATGAAAAATAAATTCAGTGGATATCTCACACACAACTTGTTTTATTTACATTTTAAAATCGAGCGTCCTTATTGAACGACCCACGGTTTCAATTTTTTTTTGCAGTCAGGATGTTTTTCTTTTCGCGAAATTGAAATTTTATGAATTGTTTCTTCTGGATCTCCCACGATTTATCTTCTATTCAAACGTGGTAAACTCCACGTATGTATATCATTATTAACGACTCGTACATTTGATGTACCGAAAAATAATTTTATACCATGTTAGTGAAATTGGTCATTAAGTAATTAATTTGCAAAGGAATCTGAATTTTTTTCAATTTTTAAATGCTGTTATTACCGTATTGCGCTTCCGTCTGATAATATCATATATTGCTGTGGATGTTAATGCATACATTTGTAAGTGTCAATAAGATTTTTTTTAAATAATATTTTGTTTGTATATAATCTAAAATAAATAACACTGCCCGACTCCCGTCGCTCACTTTTGTGTAGTGTGAAGGGGGCAGATCTTTAAACACCCGAAATGCGTATGTAGCTTCGTTTAACCTTTCAGCCAAAGCAGACTTCGCTCGAAGCCGGCCGTGTCTTTTGATTTCTGATAGCTGTCAACTCCCGCGCAATTCGACCCACGAAAAATAATATTTCTAAGTATTTTTCTTATTTCATCGTTACAAGGGCACCAAATTAGTTTTGGGAAATTAACCTAATTCCGATAATGATCATTGCTTGATTTTATCAGATCTGTGATATTCATTACAATTAATTATTGAAAGTCTTCGCTATAGTATACTATTGAACGGCATTCAAAATACGAAACGGCAAATTTTGCGGTGGGACCGCAATACACAATGGTCATTGGCACATCACATCGGAGGGTTCGATAACCTTTTCTTTTTGTGAACGTACTCGTCACCTGGTGCAGAACGCAGGAGTGATTTCCCATCCCTTCGCGATCGGAACTAACATTAAATCGTGCATGGTGGATTTTTGCGAACAATGTTATTAAGCGGAATGTGCTATTTGTGGGCGTGATAAAGGCAGGTGGGCACCTATATAAATGGTATGCGTTTCCATATTTTACATCTGTAGGACGTTAGAGGATGAATTGATTCTGCAATCTTTTTAGCCAGAGGTTTGTTAATACCTGCACTATGATTTTATAGAAAATGTACTATAATAATAATAATAATAATGGATAATTTGTATAGCGCCATTTTCGTAAAAACTTTCACCTTAAGGGCGTTTTACTCATAAACTGTTTATGTAAAACACTTGCATATGTAATTAACGAGCCATAACAATTAGAATTAATATCTCTCCACATACAATCTAGATCGACCCGGCAATCTACACTCTTCCACATTCTTAGAAGTAGAACATCTTACACGCTAAATTCATTCATTCACCGGTCATGTAAATACCATAACGAGAAATTGACTTTTTTAATTTTAGACTTTAGCCATTAACATTTAATATTAGCCACCAAAACAATCTCAATTTTGACCAATCATTCTACCTACAAATATATCTTGCTCTCCCTTTACCACAACAATAGTTGCAACCTCTCCACCCTTTCTCCCACCTTTTTTCTTTTTCTTTATCTTCTGCTATATTATGTACCTAAACATTTCTGTGGATTTTCATAATTAGATATTTATTATGTTAGTTTTATTATGTTTACACTGTCAAAATACCTTAATAAAATTAAGTAAACAAAGAAAATAGTGATTTTGATCTGAAATCTATTACATATTGTATTGTAGTCAATATTGCTTTCTTGAATTTACTTTACTATACTAATTTACTAATGCAATGCGCACTAGACCACGGGACCTAATTGTTATCATCACCTCTCTTCTCTCACCCTCCCCTTAGGAAGACCTAGATCATACGGCGAGACATTTTTTCCCACCTTAGATTCGAGTGACGTTGTTGTGTCGTTTGTTTGTTTCGACGGAAAACATTTTCATTTACAACCAGAAGTCAGCCCTTACTTAAGACGTTGTGTCTATTTTTTAGAACTTTCTCAGAGTACTCTCCGAGCTAATATAATACTTCATATTATTATGAACTTTATACTTACTACGTATTTAAAAAAATATATATTGCTCAATTTGAACACTTGAAAAATTTAAGTTTATGTTTTGTTAATGCGGTGTCTGAGGGGAACGGAGATGCCGCTCTAAAACCCGCTGAACTGGCGAAATCATCAAACTGCGGAAATACGCACAAAAGTGGGGACATCCAGCAATGGGGATGATGATGATGATGATTTGAGATTGTTTCTACATATCAAGCTACATGTTTTATATTTCATCTTTAATAACTTGGATACCGACCAACATTATTTGTTCACCCATCTTTCATCGGGCAGAAGGGTTTACATTATTAGAATTATATTAATACTTAGAATACGAATCAATTTACCATCACGCGGAAGTCGGATTAAGAAAGTTTCATGTCACAGGAAGAAACAATTTTTTTGTCACAGATAAATATTTTCTAAAATGAATATATCTCACTTCCGACTGAACAATTATTATAATCCCCGCAGTGTTGTGCGTCTTCGCTTCACACTCCACCCCCCACCCTCTACCGCGGCGCGGGGGTGGGGGGGGGGATAATCCGAAACTCGTTACCTACGAACTGAGTTTATACCACTTTTATTTGGCTATCTCTTCTCTCAGCGTGTTCTGCGTCGGAATGTGTTTCGTCGAGTGAAGTAAGCCGTGCGGGTGTCGTTAACCCTTATCGCCTGCAAAGCTCTGCACCCATTGAATATTCATTAATTCCAAACCCATTGAGCGGCCTGTGTTTACGTTTTCAGCGTTTATTTGTTCGAAAACACCGCGCGATCTTTGATTTTGCAGTCCCGTTTGTGGTTTTGTCCGTAAATACGGTTAGTTATCACGCGACACGCTGAACGACCGGCGTTGGTGAGCGATCCTACATTCAAATTTTAAGGCGATATAAACCTTTTTGCACTTTGAACATATATTATCGACTCGGTATCTGCCGGTTGTAGGATTTAAATTCCCGAATGTAAATTACCGTCTGCCCGAAAACAAACCGTTACTGTGTATACAACTTCGGAACGTCATAATTAAAGAGATAGTCTAGGTTGAATATAGTCTTCCTTTTTGTGTACCTTTGTCTGAAACCGTAGTAAAGAAAAGATCTCTGAGTTTGACTTCCTTGTAAGTGAGTTATCGAAGATGGAGAATGAACGAAATAACAGAATCCTTGTGTTTTAATATTATTCGTGAATGGTCTTGGGGATGTGCATTTTAGCGTTTAGAGCAGAATATAAAAGATTTATTTTTTACTGGGGTATACAATAATAATTTAAAACTGATACTTTAAAAGAAAAATTAATTTCGTATCGATATTATTGTTAGGAAAAAAATAAAATAATATAGGCTATGTGGGTAAAAAGAAATGTGAAATCCAAAGGAAACACCGAGTACATCTGGCGAGCGTAAAGGCGATTCATTATAGGAATGTAATTAAATAAAAATGTTTTGCGTGTGGAGGTATGAGCCATACGAAAAATATTTGTAAATTCTGTACCTATAGCTATGTGCCATTCTTGCGGGAAGATAGGTCATATAGCAAATATGTGTCGGAATTCCAATATTAATGTGATGTATTTGAGTAATAAATGTTATTGAAAACCCTAATATGGTAAATGTTGAAATAGATGGCAACGCAGCGATAAATGCAGTAATTTCAGCCACTTGCTCTTATCTACTGAATATCTTACTGTTATCATCGTGGCAAGCATTTTGTTAACCTTCCCACCCTTTTCGGAGTGACCTTCAATATTTGGAAACGAAATGATTTGCGGAGCGTAATGTGATTAAACGTGTCGCATTTTTCCCCCTACTATTACTGCGCCCCGAATTTAATCTAATGTAGGTCAAAGTTCATTCATTACATTAACTCTAGGGAATATTACGCAGAGGTACCTGTATCGAGGACGCAGCCTTGAACTAGAAACATCGTTTTACGTTTGATGACGAAGAAGTCTTATCCCGAAATTATTCACTTACTAATATTATTTACTTAAAAAGGGCTTTTCTAATCGGGTTTAATTATCACGAATTATGTTGATATTTTATGTTACACTTACTGTTACTGTAAATAACTATCTCGACCTGATTCTTGCAACCGATGCAAATGCAGTTCTGGAGTATTTTTACGAATAGACTCGCTTCCAATGTTTATTGCCGGAGTCGACCATAGGCGCTCGGAATGTGACTTTCGTGGCTATGAGCTTATACGGCGCGAGTGACAATAGTCTGGTTACAATTTGTGGACTCAAATATCGGTTCTTATATTTGGTTGGGCAGGTGTCCTGGTTGCGAAACTTGTGGAAGGTGGATCGGTATCGAAATCGATTCGGGTTGGACAAATGATGAGTACGGACATGTTTTGGACCTTGGATCATCACGTTGTTATTTGAATCGGGGCTTCGAACCGTCAAAATATATATATCAGTTCGGTTTCGGTTTTAGTTCCGGAAAAAATAACGTTTTTTTCGGTATTGGGTTCAGCTCCGAGTGATTAATTTTTTTAAAGGTATAATAATTACAACTAGCAGTATACGATAATAAATAATAAATTAGAAGTATTGTATATGATAATAATATCATTTATTAAACGATACAAATTCGTATATTAATTATTATTAAAAAATATAAAATTCTAATTATTAAAGTATCGTCATTTAAACTATTATACTGAACCGAAATAAACCGATTTTTTTCCGGTCCAGTTCCGGTTTTCGTTCCGACAAACATAACGGTTTTTTCCAGTTTTTGGTTCAGTACCGGTTCGAAACCCAGATTTGAACAGAGATTTTTTACAAACAGTTTTATTTGTCTCGCCGAACCTATTTGTAACCGAGATTAAAATAAAATAAATATTTTAAATTGAAAGAAAACGCTCATTTTTCGTCCAGCTTACATCGTGAAGACATATCGTATTATGTGTAAAATACTAATGTAATCCAAAATCTTCAGCAACATTGTAACACATTGTTACACTTTTGACGGCGTATTTTTGATTTTGAATTATGTTCGCAATTCCAAATGACCTAGGATTGAAGAGTGATCAAATCGGCCGTACTTGGTGTTGATAATGGTGTAAATATCGCTCCGGTTGGCCCCGCTTCCGCTTTATCTAACCGCTAACTAATCCCACATTGTTATCAGACTACATATTACCCGGTCAGGGTCGATCCCGGTACTGACTGTGTTAGTCAGTCTATTATTTCTCTACTCATTATCTTATTAACTGATTACTAATCAGTGCCGATAATACCAGCCGTGTTCGTCATCATCTCAAAGCAGAGTCGCTAGACAACATGGAGCCCAAACTAAAACACACTTTCAGGCTTTCTTATTCTATCTGGATAATCATCCCTCCCGTAATCAGATAGCGCTCCGTTCCGCCGGCCCGGACAATTTTAACAAATCTTTTTAAATACTAATTTAATGTATTAATTATGAATATATACATGTAAAATCAATTTTGTCGAAAAATATTGTTTTTGCGCTATAACACAATTGGTAGTGGTGTACTTCCCCGGATTGGAAATAGAGGTCCAGGTTTGAATTCCGGTAGCGCAAAAATAATATTTTTCGACAAAATTGATTTTATATGTATATATTTATAATTAATACATTAAATTAGTATTTAAAATATCACTGACTTATGTTCTGAATAATTACAACTTCACAATAAGAATGTGTTCTCCTTAATAAATCTTTTTCAATCTTATATTTTCATTTGGCTTTCTTTGTACCTATATATTTTTAAACATACATAACATTGTTTTAATATTATCCCCTGCTATTTCTTTTCTACGTTTCCTCTTCAGTTACTTTTATGTACTTTAGTTTATTCCCACAATAAAATAATTACATTTATTCCATAATAGAAGTACACTTTTTATGGACAAAAATGTTGAAATGTTGTGCACCCACTAATATTATAAGAATGAACTTGTTTTATGGGGTTATTAGTTATTAAGAGTTATTTTAGTTATTATAATATGTCAAATATTACATTATAAATATGTTTTTTTTACAGCTTTGTTTTTTGAATTGGCAACACTTTTTCCAGCGACAACTAATTTAACAGCTGACAGTCGATTTGTGCTCAGTTTGGTTTGACATTCTATTTTTATGTTGTACTCTTTTATAATGCTCATTTGTTTTGCTTCTGGTCTGATAATTGTGATGAGTTTTTTTTGACTCTTTCAAGAAATGCAATAGGACCACAGTCCAGTAACATATTAGAAAAGGGTTTGGAACATTTGTTGCGGGACGAGTTCTATACATATTCTTTGGAGAAACATAAATCCGATAGTTTATGACACATTAATGCATATTACATTGTCAGCGTTTCAATGTCCGTTCCAATCGAGTCATATATTTAAAAAATAGTCACGGAGCTATTTGATTGCGTGAGTGGTACTAAAGTGATCACACGAGTGACACCAAAATGCAAATATTGAAAAAAGGAATTTGCGTTAGTTCATGTCTATATATTTGGCAGTCTGTGGAAAGGATTTTTTTATATAGAGTAGTTAAATTTAAAACATGTTAAGAAGATTAATTTAGTTAATTATCATAACTAAATACACGTTGTTTTGATCTCTATCGATAGTGTAGACATCGTTTAAAGGCGTAGTGAGATTATGTCGCCAGCAGTACAAGCGCTCCCAACTAACTTCAATACCCCAACCCTTTCACTTTGGAGCCTAGTCTAACTAGGAACAATAAGAGATCACCCGTGTTATCTGCATAACCCTGCACGGAGTGAGGCTCGCATCGGCATGTGTTGTTATTGAATACTTGCTCTGATCTGTCGTACGACCGATTGTATGTTGGAAAGTTTATGTAGCCGAACTTGCACATTGTCATGGGTGACTTTATGTGTATTGTACATATTTATAATTCATGTATAATTTGTACACTTTACAGCATCTATACCCAGGACGCTGCTTAAAAAATAAATCAAAGAATGTGTAACGTAAAAGTATATATTTTTTAATAAATGTAAATTGGCGTCTTAACTGTCTTTTTTATATGATTTCCATTACATTACCTTTTGTGACGTCGGCGAATATGCCTCTGACGTTACATCTTTCTGTTATCAGTACATCGTTAGTATGACGTCACGTAGTTGTATGTGCAGTCAGAGTTGCCACTTTTCAACGGGCCATCGCTCATCTGAATGGCTTAACTGCGGACTCGGTGGCTGGGGAGCCCGTCCGCAAATTCATTGAACTTTTTCTAATGCGCGATAATTTAATACCAGTGAACGGACATGATCGCTTTTATTCTTAACACTTGAACGTGATATATGAACGTGTGGACGAAATGAAAATGTAAGGAAATTATGTTCCTTTGCGGCCAGTGTTTCCGTTAAACCTATTTTTTAATGTTGAAAAAGTCCCATTTACTTTACTTAACCAATAATTCAAAAAAATATCCAATCAGACATATTTAAAAAATGATTTATATGTATAATGTACCGTTGCGGCGATGACGCGACACGCGGGCGCTACCTTCCGTAGCTAATGGCTAACTGCGACTCCGCCCCAAGACAGATTGGCAATATCAAATGTACAACAGTGTAATAATATATAAGAGATTGACCCGTCATTTATTGAACTCCCCAGTTGAATGTGTCGAATTAAATTGCACTTCTGAATATTCAATGAACCTTTGTTACCAGACTATTGTTTACAATATTTACGCTAGTTCCTGTCGCCGCGGCTGAAGGTTAATGTGGATAGTCGAGGAAGACGAAATGGGAAAATGGGAAAACGATAACTAAGAAGTCTTGAGAATTATTGTCGAGTCATGTACAAGAAACATAAAATATGTTCGTGCGTTCGTAAAAAAATAATTTTCCTCGTGATTATATATGCCGGTTCTCCTTGTGATTCCCTTTTAATGTCACTCGGTGGCTGAATTTACGACTGCCTTGAAATTTTATGCACTTTACGCTGCCGTTAACTTCGAGGCTACATATTTTTCTGCGAGAAACAGTTTTTAATGTTTGCGAAATATTGAAGTGGTTCATTTTACCATAGCGGCAGTACCGTTTCACGAATGGTGATGGTGTGAGTGATTTTCCTAATGACTTAAGACCTACCCATACCCAAAATGCTATTGCTAAATGTTAAAGCAACGGATATTCGCAAAGCTTAATTTTTCATGAGATATTGAATAAATTTAATGTTTTTGATATTAGGTACTTAAAATTATTAAATTACATTAATATTTAGTCACTTGATAAAATTACAATGATCATGTATTTTTTTATTGCAAAAGTAAACGTTGTTCATTGCGTGTAACCAATCGTAAACTTTACTTATACTTTGCCTGTCTCAACACAGATTTTTTCCAGTGAGACAGGCATAGCACAACTGTGTAAATTGTACAGTTATAAGTGAATAAATTGAGTTTTCCTCCAGCCAAATTATCGTAATACTTATTCTAATAAAATATTTTTCGTTTATTTCAGATGAATCGACCGCGCGTCGTGTCCGCCTCATTTCTCCCAGTCTCGGAATAAAATCCGACAGCGATGCGCTCAAAGATCCTTCTCCCGCAAAGTGTAATAATTCTCCCGGTGGCCACACCGCGTCCTCGGCTGCATCGGTGACCAGGCGCGCTTCGCCTCGTTCTTTCGCCTCTCCCAGGTCTTCATCGCACTCTCCCCTCTCATCTCCCAGCGCTGTGAAGATACAACAGAAGCGGAGAAGTGTCGAACTGTCTGCTAAAACACCCTCTAGAACCAGTCCCGGAACTTCATCCAACAGGAGCTCCTCCGAGAAGGATTCGGTGCAAAGAAACCTTTCAGACGCGTCGAGCAGTATCACTTATAAAAAATCCGGTACGAGAAGTGATAAATTAACTAAAAGTATAGAAGACAGAACCTCGAGAGATCTCACCGTCGATGCTGAGCAAAGTCGTATTAAGAAAAGACTGAACCCTAGAATTAGTGATACCCGTCAGCACAACGGCGACTGCGAGGAAGAGAAAGGAATTAAACCCCGTAAAGAAGAAAGCAAGGCGGACATTATGACTCCGGGAATCGAAAAAGATTTTCGCCAGAATATTTTTTCACCTGTCGACGTAGATAATAAGGCTCTATCTAACACGTCTTCCGTAGATAGTCGTTTCTGTAAAATAGATAAAATCCGTTCTACGAACAGTAGGCTTTCGAGTAGAATGGACGCATTAGCCGCCCTCACTAAAGAAACTCTCGCGAGAGTCGATAGACTGGCAAAGAAGAAACTGGACTCTCAAGACAAAGGCCAATCCAGCTCCTCGAGTGTCACCGATCCCAAACAAATTGCTATTAATGCGCGTTCGAAATTAAATAAATGTAATAATAAAGAAATACAAAGCAGGGTTGAGAATGTAAGAAGTTACAGTGCTCCATCCACATCCAGAGGTGTTTCAGAAATGCTAAGTGATATTGATGCTGTGACGCAACACCTTTTAGATTTTGAAAAACAAAACTCAAATAGTGTTTACAGTGAACCGAATGTTACCCTCCGAAAAGCGAATGAACCTATGTTGTCGTTACTCTCCTACACACCGGTGTCCATCCTCAAAAGGAAGTCTTCACAAGAGGAGCACGGCTCGTCAGGTTGTTCGAGTGGCGCTGTCCCCACTCCTCCCGTAACCTTTTCTCCCAGTGTGGTGGATCCGAGGCCTTCAAAATCCCGCCGCCAGGGCCAAGGTATATTAAAGAAACGCCGTAGTCTAGACGAATCCCAAGTGAACAGGCACAGGTCCTGTAGTCCAGAGGTCGCTTTTGCTGATGACTATAATTTAGATACCAGACCGATTTTGAAGACGCAAAGGCGATCTTCCTTAGAAGAGGTAATCAGGGGTCGTTCTCCCGAAGGTCAAATACAGGGGATTCTGAAAAGAAAGTGTAGCCGAGACGGTGAACTTCTTACGGAAGATCGATCACTAGAGTCCCCTGAACCGCAGGGGATATTGAAGCGCAAATCGAATTCCAGCTCAAGTAGTAGCACAACTTCTTCACACGTCTCCATTGCTCAAGCCGTTATATTGGCAGCCGCGGGCGGCGCTGAAATAGTCGACGAGAAGGATGCTGTGAGACCTATTTTAAAAAAGAAAAGTTTTTCCGAAGACAGGCCGAGTTTCGATACCAATACCGTCGATACGCCGAGACCTATTCTAAAGAAGAAATCATTGACCGAGAGTGATGATAATGATCACGACAAACCCAAAAAACCGATCCTCAAATCTGCACGTAAAATTTCTCAAGAAGACGGAAACGCGTCGAGTTTCGACCTGAGCGAAGACGATCGAGGATCCAGGAGGTCGTCGATGCTGAAGCATAGAACTTCAGACGGTTCAGAGGGCGAATCCAGCGTCAGACCTATTTTGAAACAAAGAGGTTCTAGTCAATCTCGCGAACACAGCGAATCGCCGAGGCCTCGTCTTTCGTTCTGCTCGGACGATGAGAGAATCCCACAATTTGCGGACGATTCCAACTTGACGGGCCAGCATTTTATCAATCCTAGCTTATCTCTCTTGCGGCGCCTGGAAGCGAATTCTTCCAGAGCGAGCGAAGAGAACGATCCTTCGAGACCGTCTAGATTCGAGGCTGGAAGACTCCAAAGTCCGTCAAAACTAAAAGAATTTTTAGATAGCGAAAATTCTCCGCAAAATCAACACCACTTTCCCAGTGTCGTTCTCAGAAGGCGGGATCTTCGTCCGAAAATTGTCGGAAGATCCAAATCATTAGCTTCCAACTTTAGCGAAGAACTAGACCAAATCTTGAAGTTCAGGAGGAGCCATGTCGACGAGAACTGTCCCGAAGGCAATGTCGCGTCCGCATCTTCTAGGGAGATCAGCCCGGAGGCCGATAAACCGGAGCCGTCCAAAGCTCCTCAGAGGTTTCCCTCTATCGCGGAGCGCATCCAGAGCATGGAGAAGTACCTGGGCAAAGAGTGCAGCGGTGTGGGGAGCGCTACTGGAGCGGTGCCCAAGAAACAGTTGAGGCAATCGGGCCGATACAAAACCCAACCTGTCACCGTGGACGAGCTGCAGTACGTGTCGAGGTGAGTCAAGCTCCGATATATACTAACGTAGAGTAATCGTCACTTTAGCTCGCTTTGATTTCTGACTTCTGACTTCTGACCTCTGACCAACTTTCTTTTCTATACTACATCTGATTATATTAATTCTGCGGAAATATTTCATCCGATCTGGAATATATGATATTTGTGCTTTTACGGTGGAGAGATAAACAATGTAAAGTTTTTTTTGTTCGTACTGATATCTTTTGATATTCAATTTGCCTTTGTATTATCTTTTTATTGTTATTTATGACATATTTACTATTTTCGAGGTAAGTTTGTAGGACTCCATAATCACATGTTTGAAAATAAAACACTCCGTGACATTAAAATACCATTAGTGTTGAAACTGAATGGTTACTTAGAATAATTAGAAGCATTCAAAATGTATGGAAATCCTCAGAATTACAATGAATACTGTTGTCCCTTTTCATCTCATGTAAATAAATTGTATAGCTGTCCCCCATTATAGTTATAAATACAAATTGTTGAGTTTAAATTGTTAGATTGATAATGCCCTTGCAAGGCGAAACGCGTCTCAAATAAATTAAATGAGTAGAATCAGAAAACAAGTGTTTTATTTTCACATATGTTATATATAACGTCTATGACAATGTACATTAAATTTTTTACTCGTCATAATGCGAGTAAGGCCATTAAACTGAGCATCGGGTACCTGGATTTTGATAGCCATTTTGAGGATCTTATTTGTTTTTTTTTTTTGTAATATATTTTATAAAAATGTTTTGTCAACATTATCAATTTATTATTTTTATTTCTTAATTAAAAATTACAGTAGCTTGTTGGTCTAGAGGTTGTTGGCATTGTGATCTAGTGGTAAGGGGTTCGCGCCTCGTTAGTCCTATTTTCATAGTACAATCGTTTAGCTTAGTTTGAAAATAGTAAGAATGTCTCGTCAACACAATAATTTCACTTGATCTTGTCTCATGGTTGTAATTTGTATTTTCAAAATTATATGTCGAAACGGTATTGTAAATTGCCCACTTTTCAATTTGGTTTAATCGTTTTAAATATTAAAAAAAAAAAAAATTCAAAAGAAAAATAAAACAATTCAATATGTGGATGGTTCGCGTCCGGGACGGTCTCCCGTTCTCCCGAGAGATGTCTCTGCATTCCCCGCGAAATGATCGAGGAATTTTCCTCGCTGCCTGAATATTGGCCGTGTGGAAATAATCTGCCGTCGCGCGTCTTGGATTCCCGCCAAAGTCAGGGCGTTTCTGCAGGGTAGTCCCGACCAACGTTTCATTTATGATTCGCAAATTCAAAAGCTCCGAATTGCCGATAAAGCCAACGACATGTTCATTCCATGTTTTTTTATTTAGTTCGATTCTCGATGAGCTGTACACATCTTCTGGCTTAAGCTTGTCTGTAGTCTGTTTGACCGGCTGCACAAATGTGTGATGTTAAGATCGTAGCTTTTCTAGATATATAAACGTCACAATTTATTATTATCATTTATTTAAAAAAAAAAAGATACGTACGTAGAATATATAAATATTATTAAGGAGGACACATTCTTATTGTGAAGTTGTAATTATTCAGAACAGACGGTCTGTGATATTTTAAATACTAATTAAGTGTATTAATTAGAAATATATATATATAATCAATTTTATCGAAAAATATTGTTGTTGCGTTACCGGTATTGGAACCTGGAACCCTTTCCAAACCAGGAAAGGTGCATTATCCAACTATGCTACAGCGACAGTACTATTGACGACGAAAAAAAAACCGAATTGTTAATTCTGGCTTCTGCTATCGGTTTCTCAAAGGCATTTGAGATTCCGTAAAAACAAAATAGATGGTTTTCAAATAATGGAACGATAGATGTATTATAATTTGAAAAGTGTAACATATAGATTTGAAAATTTGTCGTCAGAAGTACTGTCGCTGTAGCATAGTTGGATAATTCGCCTTCCCCGGTTTAGAAAGAGATCCCGGCAGCGCAACAACAATATTTTTCGATAAAATTGATTTTATATGTGTATCTTTCTAATTAATATATATTTTACCTGCCAGAGTTTCGGGACGAGGATCGAACCTCCGAACTTTTAGTCATTTGGCGAGCGACTTATCGATAAGCCCGTCGTAAGTGTACATGTTTTGAAAAAAAAAACAAAACCCAGCAACGTACATGCCGAGGAATTGGAAAAATAACGCGTTTTATCACTCGCTTCGGGATTTTTCAATTTATCACGTTCTAAGTTATTTGGTCCAAAGACCAAAAATAATTTCATTAAAAAAACTATTCCACAAAAACAGTCTCAGAATATTGAATGTGAAAAACCTTTTTTATTAATGTGTGAAGGTAAAAATTGGTAATAATTTGCGATAGAAATGGCAACACTGGCCGTCATCGTGAGTGTTGTGCTCCGTGTAAAAACAATCTTCTTCAAATTTCAATAATATTTAAAGGAATGGTGAGCGCCAATACACACCCGCTATATTTCCGTTGTATTTTAATTAATATTTCTCTTTAAACGCAGGAAAAAATATTGTGGTTATGTTTATGTCGTGTTTAGCAGGGTCCGTCTGGGAAAATCATGTTATACTTTTAAAATTAGCAATATTAACTTTGTGGTTAAAATTCATATTTTTATTTATTATCTCTGTTTTATTAACCACTGAATTGAGTTTAAATACATCTACCGGTTTCGAAAAATACCATTTTCTTCTTCGGGATGTCATAACTAACTAAAACATATATTGTTTCTTTGAAAAATTATTACCAATTACCAAAAAAAAAATTTTTTTTAGTACCTTACTCAAATCATTACTTAATACTAATTTACTCGAATAATTATTAGGAAAAAATTTTAGAATGGGACTCGTACTTTTTTTTTTTTTAAATAGATTCTGGCAAAGAAACAATAATATATGTTTTAGTTATGACATCCTGAAGAAGAAAATGGTATTTTTCGAAACCGGTAGATGTATTTAAACTCAATTTAGTGGTTAATAAAATAAAGATAATAAATAAAAATCGTGTTATTATTGATTACATTTTTTTATAAATAATTTCAGTGGTGTGTAGGGGCAAACGGACATAGGTCATCTCATGTTAATCATTCCCCGTTTGTTATAGATTATAGTACGTAGTCGGAATAGGACATCTGATCAAATGAAACGTCTTAAGTCAGTAAAAGCTAAAAGCTATCACAATTAACAAAACGCGTCTTCCAACATTCGCTAAAACATTACATATTTTAAGAAATACACCTTCTGAGAACTAAGCAGTGCAAAGTTCAGAAAGTGATCAAATTATGGACTGGAACACTAGAAATAGAATAACTGATACATCGTTAATGGCTCCGAGTACATCCAAGTACACTTCCATTACCTACAATATCTGGAGTCATAAATACTTCAAGTAGAGGGCGTAGACGGACCGAGTTCAGAATCTTGACCACAAGTAAATGTATTTCTGAGTTAAAAGGTAAGAAGTTACCCCAGAATGGAAAAATGAAGCGATGCCGAATCTCTCGGAAGAAAATCGACAATTGTCGTTCTTGTAATGGTATAGAGAAGGGGGAAATTGTGTTCAGTGCCGACGTGTGGAGTCTGGTGTCACGAAGAATGTGATTTAAATGGAAAATAACTCTTTTTCAGATTTGTACAATGTAATATTGAAGATAGAGATTAGATGTCCGTTTTCCCCTTAAACGGGGACAATTTTTTTTTTCTTGTACTTTTTCTCATTTTATGTTAAGGGTTTTCGTTTGACCCAGGATCATCCTATTTGTATACATCTTCACCAGTCGGTTTCACTAATTAATCTGGGTGTTAGATCAGATTAGGTTAGGTTAGGTTAGGTGTGACCTGGTGATGTCCTCGTCGCCACCTTTCTCGGCGACTCGCAGTTCGAAAAGCCGTTTTATTAATAATTTATTAATTTTATAAACATATCATTGATTTATGACCGGTTGCTGTCGTTTGCGGACTAGGCACATGCGTGTATTCCGCCAGCTTCACAATAATATACAGATTGAATTAAATGAAGAGTTTGGACCAAACGGCCGACATCCTAATTTTGAGATTTTTCCCCATAGATGTTTCTCGATCGCCCTGTGCCGCCGTTTCGGTTTTTCTTTCTTTGGATCAGTCGGTCACCGCCGTCTGCGAGACCGCTCGGACGCCGCCCAAATAATGCGCAGACCTCGGCCCAGTGTCAAAGTTACATCCCGCGCGCTCGCACAGCGGCCAACTCGCCTCCGAGCGCGGCTCCATTCCACTGTTCACTGTGACTCGTGACTTTTGTGACTTCACGGGGAATACCTCCACAACGACCCATTGTGAACCCGATTTAATAATCATACTTATTGTGCAGTTTTTTTGGATTTGTAGTAGCGTCGTTTACAGGATTTTAGTACTCAAGGTATGACTTCGCAGATGTAGTCGAGTGTAGCTAGTTTTGCCCGTGCGAATCGCCGCAATGATTCTCATGGAAAATGCTTCTTTCTTCGTTATTTCACTAATTTTCCGGCTTTATAATGAATAACTAACACAAAATCACAAAGTTTTTCAAATAAATAATATTAATAATATACCTAGGACGTCAACTAACTATTTTGTGGCGTCTTTGTGTTAGATCTATGTTTATCTATATACATCAAATGATGGATGGCGAACAAATGTTAAAAACTACTCCTGGGTCAAGAGCTTTATTTCTAAAAATGTTTTTTATCGTTTGGGTTGTTCGCGCAGGCACGCACATTTACCTACATTCATATATATATATATGTGTATATGTGCCGATGATAACTTCACTTTAGATGACATTAAATTTGAGATGGGTAGATGCTGGATGATAGCATTCGTTTATTATTTAATTCGGTGAGGAGGGCTGCATTACTTGGACTTGACCATTACCACTCGATCAATCGATGTTTAAACTAGTTCCCGCATTTTAACATTTTTCTTTCCTCTTTTTCTATTCTATAATCAATTCTGTATTTTATCGAGTTTAACTGTCACTTGATTCCTATTGAATCCGACTGAAACAGACTTGCACGCCGGGTGCCAGGTGTATCAATTCAGCGACGGTAATTTCCACAACAACAAAAAATACAGGAATGGTCGTCATCTATGAGATTACATTTAAATAATATTTTAAATCGTTTCTATGATTCTGCGTTTTACATTGACGTCATAGTCCGTCGCTGGTTCAAAATAATGATGGCATAAAACCTATCGGCCAATCGAGTCTTTATTCGATCGTATGGTAGAAGAATGTCTTCGGCGAAAATAAGGATGTCTAGACAGATTCGTAGCAAATATTACAAGTAAGAATGATAAAATAGCATCTAAACTGATTTATTATCATAAATACACTAAAATTCGTATTGGAATCTTAAGTTTTATAATTATTAAATAAATAATATGTTTATTACATTACTTAAAATCAGTTTTATATGACTTCGCGACACTTACTTGGACATCGTCTTTAGAACTATAGACCGCAGCTACATACCGCAAACAGGTTATTTCGTTTTTTATTCGATCAATATTGTAATAGGCGCGTCACAATTTATTCAGTTTTTGATTAATGGAAGGATTCCGTCTTCCGATGTTGTTGACCACGACGCCATTTCTCGCCCATCTAAAATAAATTTTCATTCTCGCGATACTAAAAGCGTTTAAAAATTCCGCTGTTTGTTTAGACAATACCACAAATATTTATTCAGGCGCAGTTACCGATATTATTAGCTCCGTATTACTGATTTTGGAGCGATATAACACCATTTCGTATTGACATCTCTCCTACCTTATTCTTCTTCTTCTTTTAATGGCAACAATTGCACGCGGTGTATTATAATGATGGCAAATGAAGCTGTACAAATTGTTTATGTTAAATGAATCAGTTATATTGTATGTGATGATGCGTGGTGCATCTTCAAGTGGTAGATATCTCCTATCCTCATCTTTTCGAAAGTTGGAAAAAAATCACCATTTGTCGTATCGGGTGACGTCTAGTTCTACGCAGCCGTCCTCGACTTTTCTTGTTTGTCTGATCACTCATTCATGTATACGTATTATATTAATCAACTAGAACAATCATCTATGTTCTATGTTCTGAAAATGCAACTTCACAACTAAAATGTGTTCTCCTTAACATTAATTTATCGTTCGCCGTTATTATTTATGCACAACTTGGTAGCGTAAATTCTTTGTTTTTGCTTGCAATATTGCATCAGCAACAACCCTGGATGGATCTCCTACATCTTCCACGGTCTGACTGTTATCTTGAATATGTTTCGGTGGTCGAGTGCCATACTCTTTCCACTTGGCCTGCCCCATCCGGGTGTTCCAACCTTTTCAGAAATTTCTACTAAACCACTACTATTATGATTGAACAAAGAGTCGTTCGGCCGAGAGGCCATGCCCCACATTTATTTAGTACTACGCATTGGACAATGCATATCATTGTGTTATTTTTAAAAGTTTAGTTGCTTATTATTATTTTATTGGGTGGTATTTTTCCCAATCTATTCATATTCCATTATTATTTTTAATAAATCTTCTTGACTACCCATGTAATGACTTACTGTCATTTCAGTCCTCGATTTAAATTGATATAATTTTGGCGTTCTCTAGATGCATCATTTCTTTTCAATGTTTGTATGACCACGAAATTAGCCGCCGTCAATGATTATATCTAAATAAATCTGGAGTATATTAATGAATTAATTTAACATTAAAAAATAGATAGTACTGGTTAAATATAACTGATTTAAAGTTTGGTAATGTAGATTGAACAGTGTTCAGCGACAGATTATTTTAATTTTACAAATATTGATGAAAAATGTAATGATTGCGCTAATTTAAAAAAAATATATAGCCTATGTTTTAAAAAAAATGTTTCTTATGATGAAACAATTGATTATATTATTTTCTATATTTGCATGTAAAGGTGTTTTTTTTTTGAGGTATAGAATTTTAAAATAAAATAAAACAAAAAAATCGTGGTAATGGCCACGGTATTGGCTTTATTGGAAAGATAATTTTATGCCATTAGTGTTTATATATGATTTTGTGCATATGGGCGCCGCGACTGGCTCGAATAAAGCGCAACTGGAAGTCCAATTTCCGACTACTTTTTGAGCAGATGAGGACGTATATCGGCAATGACGTGACGAATGTTGGCTTCTGAGTCATTTATCGTCTCTGGTTTATTGGCGTAGACTAGCGACTTCACATATCCCCACAGAAAATAATCCAAAGGTGTTAAATCACACGATTTTGGAGGCCAATCACAGGTTCATTACGCGAAATTATGCGCTCATCGAATGTTTTCTTCAATAAATAGATTGTGGCGCGGGCTGTGTGGCATATTGCGCCGTCTTGTTAAAACCACAGCTCTTCCACATTAATGCCATTCAATTGAGGAACGAAAAAGTCAGTAATCATAAATCTATAACGCTCTCCATTGACTGTAACATTCTGGCCGGCATCATCTTAAAAAAAAATTGGTTCAATGATTCCACCAAGCCCATAAAGCACACCATACAGTGATTTTTTGTGGATGTAACGACGTCCCAATAATGGTTTGTGGATTTTCTTCACTCCAAATGCGGCAATTTTGCTTGTTGACGTAGCCATTCAACCTAAAATGAGCCTCGTCGCTGGAAAATGAGGATGAAGAGCAACCTATTCTCGTTTTCGGCCCATTTACCGAACGTACGACGCACACCAAACTCTTCCATAAAGTAGATGGAAACAGCTTCAATTGCTGTGCACGACGGTGAATCGACTCATCTGGGTCCTCCTCAATTCTAAGCTCCACTGCAGCAACACCTTTTTCGGTGCGCACTGTGCGACGTCTCTGCAGATGCGTATTATCAATTAGAGTATGCGTGGTGCGAAAATTATCCATGGTTATTCGAATTACTCGCTCGGATGGACGATTATGTTGACCGTAAAACGGACGCAGCGCACGGTAAGTTTCACGAACTGAACCACGATTTTCGAAATAAATTTGCACAATTTCCTAGCGTTGTTCTGGTGTTCATAGTGAAATGGCAAACCAAACTAAGCACAAATCAGCTGTCGCTGTAAAAAGTAATTCGAACAATAAACTTCTAAAAAAACAGCCTATACAATATATTTATATCAACTAGTATAACTAACATTTTATATATCGTCAAGAGAAAGTGCTTATTTTATTTAGACTATAAAGTAAGCGCAATCGTATAATTGTCTAAATAGTCCTCATCATTTTTGTCTCATTATAATGCGTCAGTGTCTTGAAAGATGAATGTAAAACACTAGCATTGTTTTACGGATCCGGATATAGTGCGCAAGCAGCGATATGAGTCTCCACCCCTGTTTCGCTTTTTAATATTTTATTACAGCGATTCTTGAAGCAGGCGGTGGCCATCCGTCTGGTTTTGCGGTAGGTGACTGGTGACTTCGGCGAGTAGTATCACGCTCCTAAAACTTCAACATCGCTCCAAAGCAAGGTTGAATGCATTTCTTTAGCTAGAGCTGATTAATAAATCTGTTATGGCGCCTCGCGTTAGAAGGGAAGCACATTATTCAGATTGGTCACTGAGAGCGACGTTTAATCACTCTTAGAATACTCGATAATATTTCAATCCATGTGGAGACTTGAAAATGTCGCTACAATTTAAAAAAAATAAATTGTCTTCTTCTTTTGATTATTGGATTTAATTTCTTTTTCTTTTCTTCATTTAGTTCGATTTGTAAATTTGTTTTTATTATGCAGTAATTTTTTTTCGCATGGTTAAACATTATTATTATATATTGTTTATGAATGTGTCTTACTGCAGAATCTTAGTAAAATGTCTACCGTAGGTTCATTTAGTTACAGATTTGATTTAGACCTCTGAGTATACTTTTTTCCTGTTTATCTTAATTCGTTAACCTCTCGAATGATATTCTATGTGTTTTTTTGAGAAAATCATCAATCTTGTCTCTTGGAATAGATCTTCAGATTTCTCATTGTTCAGTTGATTATCTCTAGAACGAGAAACAAACCCCTGGCTACATCGCAAATGCTCACGATATTCTGAGCAAAATGCATCATTCAAATGGTCTTTTTGTTCAGTTGTAGGATCTGACGAGCGATCGTCAGGTGTCACCGACGAGTCATCCCGTCCGACGGTCGATCTGTCTTGTTCTCTCAATTCTTGTTGTCTCTGTCTCCCCGTCTATTTCGGCCCGGGTCCTCCCTGGTGCGAAGAGAGAGAGGAGAGGTCGGGTTTAATAACCCCGCACACTTGCGACATGTCCGGGTGACACGACATGTGCGCCACTCTGCTCCTGGAGGAGCTCGGTCACCGGCTGGTGCTCTACCATGTTGATCCACTGCCCCGATATTATTCTTGTCAGCAAGTTTTCTGGCATGTATGAAGGAATCGATCCATAAAATTACTTTATTTTATTTATCATTGCTTCTTTATTTCGCTTTGGCCAAAATGGAATCTTACCGATACACCTCGGTCACCCGGCGGTGTGTGCGGTCGCCGAGTTGGAAAGTTTTGTTCCATCCATTCCGAGTTTGTCGCCGTCGACTGCATCAGAATCAATCGCGATGCATATCTCAAATGCACAACTATTGCGCGCACTTTGAGGTTATCAAACCCATCGACGAAGGTCTCCACAAATAGAAACATCCATTGTGCAGTTATCGCTCGTTACGTGTCGTCTATAATTAATCCAATTGAATGATGTTCGCTCGGTCGGTGACAGACAACTGACAGATCCTAACCTAACCTAACCTTGGCTCGGAAAATCTCAGTTCGGCGAGATAATGATATAAAATAATTAACTGTCGCTATGTTTACTTTGTTCATCTTTCTGCAGTGGAAGTAATTCATGTTTAACCATTGTCCGGTTTAATTGTTTGTTAGCTGTTTATAAACAATATTTTGGCAGTTTTTTTAAAACTTGACACTTGAAAAATTGCACCCTAGTGTGTGGATCCCGAGGTCATAAAACGAACGCGTCTTTTTTCCTTCCGAAATTGACGACAAATAATTATTCAACTTTAAACTCCGCGTCGTAAAAACGACTTTAATTTGTAATGTCATGCGACTATTTCACTTCTCGCTCATTACCTTTACTCCTATAATAATGTTTATATATCTTGAGTGAGTGCATTATTGGTTTAGTCCTATATTTTTCTCTCAGTCAATGCGCTCATGTGTGTTCCCATCGTGATCATCGGTCTGCTCCTACAAGGCGGACGTTTGCCTCCACTCTTTGCGATGCTTCGTCTGCTTCATTTCTCGAAGCCGGACTGCCCATTGCCCGTCTCGTTCTTCACCCTTGTTCATTCCCAGCGATAGCTAGTTTCTCCATCTCTTGTAGCATGCCAAATTCTTCCCTGCGCGTTGAGAGTTCCTTCCGCAGTCCAATGGTGGAGATACGAGTACGTTAACACTATCATTTTTCTTTTCTTCTCAGGGTCCATGTTCCAACTCCATACATAGATATGGAGAATACTAGGGCTTTAATTGGTCGGAATTTTATGTTGCTTGAAATTTGATTTGACTCGTTTGAGACGCTTTTATATAAGCTCCCATATATTATTCCGCGCCAACATGGAGTTAAAAAGAAATTGAGTCTATTTTGGTGATCGTATGGTGTAATATTTAAGAGTATGTTAAGCGCTGACACTAATAATAAAGGCATTACCCCGCGTATAGATAAAATGGTGCTGTAGATTATAATTTAAGGTTGGGCTATTCGAGTGCAAAATGTCAACACGTCTGCTTGCCACATTTTGGAAAGATCTGACATTTTTTTTACATGAAATATTACCACCACCGTCGTCTTTTGACTAGTTTATAAACAATGAACATTCGGGAAAAGTCAGCTCGACTCTGTTTTCCTCACATTTCGCCCCATCATCGGAAGATAAACACAGCGCCAGCGCGCGCGGCAGATTTAGTCCGCGACGGCCCCGATGCGTATTGGATGCGCCCGTATTTCTGGACAATCGCGACACTTGTTGGGAATACTCCGCCGTCACGCCAGCGGTGAGGCGTCTGATCGAAATGAAATTACTACTCGGTTATAACGAGCACTCGCTTGTCTGCAATATTTTTTGTCATCCCCCAAATCTTGATTTCTTTATTTTTAATTTATTTAGAAAATTTAAGGCAATTTCTCAAAATGCACACACACTTGCTTACCATCATGTAATTTTCCATCGGGGTGGATGGTGAATTTTGCTATGTCACACGACTTTCGATCTTAATATATCGACCCATTAGAATAACAAGGTTCCAACTAACATTTTGGACTAATTTGAGTTATTGCGCGAAAAGGGTTCCAAATTATTCTTTATTTCTTTCATACGCAATCTATTTAACAAATATTAAAGGAAATAGCGAGAGCTGAATGTTCCAACTGCATCAGTTATTATTTAAATTTATGGATCATTATTGTTAATTTACAATGTTTTTTTAAAATATTTTTAATTTCCCTCATCTCGCAGTGGTCATTGATAATGCTGAAAATAAGTTAAAACATTAAAACTCTGATCATCTTTGCATACTCAAAACAAAATATATGTTGAAATTCAATCAACACTTTTGAGTTCATTATCTCAAAACGGTGTCAGTGTCAGATGGAACCTTGTTATTCTGAGAGATCGATATATTAGAAAAAAAAAGAGTTGTTTTTATCGAGCGCAGTAAGCGCAATTCTACATTTTTTGCCAAAAATAGCTTTCGTACAAAATTCATAATTATTGCCATCATTGATCGCATAAAATAAAATATATAAAAACTCTATAATATTTTCTTAAATCCTCTTAAAAGTGAAACAAAATTAGATACTTATGTATTATATATTATTTTAAAGATAAAACCATTCAAGTTGTGCAGATTTGATTGTGTGATTTTTTTTCAGTTCGAGTTTTCTGTGGCCGGCCGTCTATCTTCTCGTATGTGCTCGTCGGCGTGAATCTTTTAACGGGATCACCTTCCAGTACAAAAAATGAATTTATACGGTAGCCAGTAATCAAAGAGGTTAATTTATTTAATTGATCAGCTGGAGCATACTAGTTTGTCCATGATCCTTTTTTCCACGTACATTATTTTTTCTTATTTATGGCCTCTCATTTATTTTCCACCTAAAACCTTTGTATCCCAACTGCGCGTGCGTCAGTTTGAACGTTTGATGATTTATTTGTCATTTTGCGCCAAAATCGGTCGCTTTCTATGACATGTGACCGAAGTTTTACACTTTCTCCAAGTATTAATTGATTTTCGGTTTACAAACAAAACACTTACTACTAATGTAATAAATATTCTACTTTAGGTGCAGAATACTTTTTGGCCGGTATCAATATGGTGCGGGACAAATTATTATAAAAACGAGGCGTCGCTTGTGCCAAAATCAACTCTCGCGGTATGACACAAATTCCGATGATCTGTGTCCGATCAGACTCCCTCAGCATCAGCACCGAACAAATCTCAAGCCAATTTTCCTCGTGTTAAAAGATCCCTAGTACACAATATTACTCCTACGCGTGAAATACTTTCTCTAGTAGTTTGTTCCGCTGTAATTTTTCATTTGTCATACATTATTTATACTGCATTAGGTACATCGTTTCTCGCATCGCTATAACGGGGGATTCAAATGTAGGAATGTCCGGTACGTTTTGTACTCGGTTCTATTTTTTATAAAATATAATATATGACGGTGAATTAAATTAGAAAAATAAACCCGCTTTCAAGCATCGTCGTATGTCTGTTTCGTAACAACAATAACGCAGCATCCCCTCATCTCGTCATCCGGATTGGCCGTGTGTTCGAGGTTCCGCTTCCTGGTTACCTGGATACCGGGTTACACAGACCGACCGTGTTTTTGCTTGTACAATCTCCAAGTTGGAATTTTCTCTCCATCTACGCCATTCTGAGATATATCTGTACGTAAAGCATCATCATATTTTGTTAGTCTTCCATATATAAGGGGACTAAGAGATAGGGTATAATATATATATATATATATTGTAGTTAATGATTTTGGTGTCGCTTCCGGGAATAAAGCGATCTTAAATACGAGTGTTTTGAATGGCGTTCCACGACAGGCAGTTTAGCGGCGGATGGCGAGACCGTCGGAAGCAGCACGCCAGTACAGCACACCGCACCAGGCGCACGCGGGCCGGCGATGGCTCGGTGCCCAATGTTCGGACCTTGGTCCACTGTTTAGTGTCGCGCCCGCCTTTGGGAACCAAAATACACGCGATGGGCTGGTACTGGTGCGGGTGCGGGTGCGCTGCCGGCACTTCTCCGCCATATCGGCAAACGGTAGTATTGGAAATATTACCGCATTCGATACTATTATATACTGAATCATTCGAGACTTTTCTGTTTGCTCAACTTAGCGGCGCTCGTCTCGGGAGTAATCAGTTTATCATTGAATTTTCATATAATACAGACGTAAGCTATTCAAATATGACAGGCCAATTTCTACAAAATAACTGATTTATTTCGAATGTCCCATGCTTATACACAATACACAATCATTGGGAATTAAATGCATATCTGATATTAGGTCCGATGAAAGTTTAAAAGAGTGCAGCTTGCAAAGTGAATGCTGATTGTATTCCTTTGCAGTGTGCATTCATCGTAGATATATATGCTTTGGTCGTGCTGATATTATTGTTAGAGAGAGAAGCTGGACGAGCAGCTGAAGTGTGAAGGTATGCGTTCGTTTTAATCAAAGTTACTTTAATTTTATTTGTTGAAAATTTCTTACTACGAGTAATATTAAAATTCGTCTCCCGTTGCTTTAAATTGTTATCTTCGAGCGGACAAATTTGAAAGTTTAGATAACATTTTTCATTGTACAGTTCTACAGCGTCATAACTTGTCGACAAGAATTGAGCATCTTAACGCGGAAACATTCTATGTGCAGACACATCTGGCGTCGTATGGATATTCGTGTAATACCTACATTATATATAGTGCACCGTGTCCCTTCAATTGTCTAATAATGTAGTCGCTTTCGGAAATGACTCGCAACGATACAAAGATCTCAAAAATTAATTATTTCAGTGAAAATTAATAATTAAATTTTTAATATACGTTGATGAATAATGTATGGAAAAATCTGAAAAACAGGTTTTAAATTAAGGAAAGAGACAGTTGACCCAGACATTCTTAAAAACTACTAAAAATAAAAATACCTACTATGTGTAATGAACAATTATAGAACACGTGTTTCTCAATCTTATAAGAATTGCCTTGTAATGTAATAATCTTGGTCTGACTCTTTATAGGTCACGTTTAACTTTCGCTGCTTTTGGTAAATGAAAAAAGTAGAATTACGCACTAATAACTTGATTTATAATAATTCACTATAAATCATTGGCGATACTTAACATAACGTTTAACATTACCGAGGACCATTTAATTTCATTAAATTAAATTATTTTCCACTATCTTAACTGATTTTGTTAACTCGGTAATTTCACTATAAAATAGAGATGGATTTTCTTAGCGATTCAAATATGTATTAGTTATTCAAATAGGTTTTTTTCAAGGCCGCCTCGGAAGCTATATGAGATTGATTTTATTCAGTTCTCAGATACTGGGGCGGCACGTCGGTAATCTCCTCTTACATCCATATTGAAGATCTACATTTATAATACGCCTTACTACATTACTGCTTCATTTTTGCAAAGTCGGCCATTTTATTTTCATTTCTTCATCATCATTATTCATATTTTCATCTGCCCGGGTTTTTAAATTTTTTGGTTTTTTGGAGTTTTAATTGATTAAAAACCATAAAAGGTAGCCGATTGACAGATTCTAAAAATATAGATTTAATTTACTAATAATGTATTCAAATTATATTTAAAAAAATGAATTTTAAGCTCTTGCAACTCTACATTAAAATATCATTATAGAGTCGAGAACATAGCCTGCGCGCTTAATACCAAAAAAATAAAATGGCCGCTTGAAAGCTTTTAGAAGACTCCGCCTCTGCAGCACCGCTCAGAAGAATAAAAATAATAATTTTGTATTTTTATTTGTTATATTTGTTTTATTAACAACTTAATTTCGAATACTGAAGATTTCCTCAAAAGTGACCAGTTTAATATTATGACAAAGGATCTAACTCAAAAATATCAAATGAATATTAAAAGTGCTTTAAAAGATTCTATTAGTGATATATTTACTGATAATACAGTATTATCAGATCTAATTTTAATGAATCCTAAACCTCCAAAACTGTATTCCGTATTAAAGCTTCATAAGATTGATATTCCAATAAGACCGGTGGTTTCATACTGTAGTGCTCCAAATTTTAAATTATGTTCTTTTATTACAAAAACTATAAATAGACTTAATGTTTTAAAAACCAAAATACACTATAAAAAATTAGTTGCAATTAGTGGATATGTTAAAGGACATGGATCTTCCCAACAATGTTAAACTTGTTTCTTTTGATATTGTTAATTTGTTTACTAATGTACCTATTAATGAAAGTAAAATTTTAATTTCTGATTTACTAAATTAATTTAATTTACCTAATAATTTGATAAAAGATCTATGTTGTTTGTTAAACCTTTGTATGAACCAAAATTATTTTCAATTTAATAATATAATGTATAATCAAACAGAGGGTCTTCCTATGGGAGCACCCACAAGTCCACTAATAGCAGATATTTTTGTAGACAATTTAGAGAGGAATATTTTTGATTGTGATTCTCCTTTGTTAAAAAATGTTTTGTGTGTGGAAAAGGTATATATTAGGTATTTGGTCAGGTTCACAACGTCAACTAACTACATTTTTAAATTTCATTAATTCAGTTAATAATAAAATACAATTTACATTAGCAATGGAAAATAATTCAACCCTAAATTTTTTGGATCTAACATTGATTAATACTAATAATAAAATTGAATTCAAAATTATTAGAAAACCAACTTTTACAGATACTATCATCTAATCATCCATTATCACACAAAAATTCAGGGTTCCACTCCATGATACATCGTTTAGTCAATATTCCTTTGTCAACATCCAATTTCAATATTGAATTGAATA
This sequence comes from Eubasilissa splendida, assembly GCA_031772225.1. Classification (NCBI taxonomy): domain Eukaryota; kingdom Metazoa; phylum Arthropoda; class Insecta; order Trichoptera; family Phryganeidae; genus Eubasilissa; species Eubasilissa splendida. Next base: position 1,620,509 of record CM062854.1, on the reverse strand, counting down.
CAATTAAAAAAAAATAGCAGTTAATAACGGGTATAATACAGGTTTGATAGACACTAAATAAATTAAAAGAATATAATAATCAATTTTTATATAAATCACAGATAAAACATAATGATAATAATGATTATTGGCGTAGGATTTTTTACATAAATAACTTTTCGAATCAAATATCTAAACACCTACCACGAAACATTAGACCGGCATTTTATACAAATAATAAATAGTATAGGAAATTTACTCATAAATTCTAAAGATAAAGATGATAAATTTAACAATTCTGGTGTCTATAAACTTAGTTGCAAGGATTGTGCTGCATTTTATATTGGTAAAACGGCTAGAAATTTTAATATAAGAGTAAGGGAGTATTTAAGATGTTTGAACAATGTGGGTTTTCAGAATTTTCTAATCATTTGATAGAAAATGGTCATGGTTTTGATAAAAAATTGGGATTGTCAATTTTGCATATAAACGGTGTTGGTCACAAATTAAATAATTTGGAATCGTTGGAGATAAATGAAGCGTGTAAAACTAATCAAAAAATTATAAACAACCAACTAAATGTAACTACGAGTCCTATTCTAAAATTTTTTCCCAAAAATTATTCGAGTAAATTTGTATTAAGTAATGATTTGAGTTAGGTACTAAAATTTCTTTTTTATTTTTAAAAATAGATTCTGGTAAAGAAACAATAATATATGTTTTAGTTAGTTATGACATCCTGAAGAAGAAAATGGTATTTTTCGAAACCGGTAGATGTATTTAAACTCAATTAAGTGGTTAATTTAAATTTAATTTAATTTAAATTTTGGTTTCCATGGTGCGTAATATTTTGGTTCCTATGGTGACGAACTGAATGAAGTATAATTTCGCTCTGCAAAATTGATTATAAATTATACAGTGTGCGGTTGTATGATTCGGTGACATTTAAATTAACGTCGATTTCAAAATAAAATAAACGGGAAGAGGAGAGGAGACCGGTCGATGGATTTAGAGGTGTCACTCGAAGTGCGAGTAATTAATGGACGCGTCACGCGCAGCCTCTGATCTCCGCGTCAGCGCTGCAATTGATGTGAAGCGGACTAAACGGGGTTGGGCTGTGCTGCTGCCGGTACCGGTGCCGGTGCCACTAGTATTTGACGCAGAGGTGTGGAAATACTGCGAAAGCTGCATTATATATTATTACATTATAATCAAAACTAGAGCTCCTACTCTCGGTGACACTGACAGGAGGCGAGATTGCTGATGCGAGATCGCGGAGTGCCACGAGTTCTAAGTAATTTGGCTTTTCAGTTTTGTAGACTTTTAGGAAGTTAATATTAATGTCTCCAATTTCTGTACAATGATGAAGTAAAATTAGGATCATATGCTAAAAGGTCCAACCGTTTGTTGCCTGCGCAAACAAAATAATGAAACGTAATAAAATATAAAATAACGCCGAGTGCCAGTGCCAGTTTGCTTAATTAAATGCTCGATTGAGTAAAGCCGGAGAGTGTCGGTGGCGATCTTTGAAGCTTTTAACGGAAGTAGAGATATCCAGAGTTTCGACTAAATTATATCATTTAGCGTTAATATGTAGCGTACCATACTAGGTATATGGTAGACGTACGACAGATACAGTGGAACCTCGGTTTACGGACTTCATTCGTTCCGTAAAACTGTTGGAAAACCGAGTTGTCCGTGAACCGAAACAATTATTCCCATAAAATGAAAGTAAATGTACAAGTTAAATGTATTAATCCGTTTAAGACCCCAAGAAAATGGCCCTTTATCATCTTTATTTTCTACTTCTTGCTTGAAATCTTATAAAAGCAATAGCAATTCGTGGTTTTAACTTAAAAGTAATTGGAACTAATAAAACGAAAAGAATAAACGTAAAACATACTTTGTTTTAACAAATTATCTTTATTTACAAAATATGTAGTTTTATTGTTCGGCAGTTGAATCTCCTTCCACGAAAACATCGGTTGCGGGTTGAAGTTTATCAGATTCCTGTCTCACGAAAACCTATCCGAAGGTATTTGTTTCTTCTTGATTTTTATAATGTTGTTCGTAAAACAAGGTTCCACTGTATATCGTATATCTATCATGTGATACAAATAATAATTCCGTTTGTTTGTAGGTCTGTAAAAACCGATATAAACTTCAACCTCGGTCAGATTGTAATTTTTACAGGGAAATCTATAATTTTCGGAAGATATCCTTCTGAATTTGATCTGAATCCCTATTTTATTTATTAGTGTAACATAACTACCAGTTTCTATTTAATTTTATTTAATCAAAATTACTTTCTATCTATATATTTAAATCCAAAATTGTTCATATTTTAACTTTGTCTTTTCAATTTTTAAATTAACATTTGCATACAGAGCGTGTACAATGTTTTTATTAGCACAGGAATAGCCCAGTGAGGGTGGAACTAGTACAATTGTGTATTATAATGTCATATATTTTATCATTTTCAAAAATAATTAATGGTTGTACCCAATTGAAACACATTCAACCCTAATGGCTCGTGTCCACGATGATCTCTGAAAGTCGATAAAGGTGCGTATGTACCGGATGCGTATTCTGATCCGTGAGCAAATCACGCGGTTATGATCCATCGCTTCGCGCTGAACTCTGTACTGTTCTTTACGTTACGCACACTCGAAAGAGATCTCATCCGTAGCACGGGCCTTAACGGCGCGTGTACAACATGGATGAGATTTCTCTCGGAGATTCCTTTCGAAAGCGTTTAAATGGTAGTACAGAGTTGAGCGCTAATTCATAGCCGCGTGTATTTTGTACGCAGAGTAGAATGATAATCGACAAATCTCCAAGATGAGAGATGAAAGTTTCATCCGTGCACCCGCACGTAAGTATAACAGTTACAATAATGCGCAAATCAAACATTTTGAATAACGTCCTAACCTTTAAATTAGATAATACTTTTTGTGTTAAAACTTGGACAGGTTTGAGAAACGTTCCCAAAAAACGTTTCGTGAAATGAATTTTCTCCGATGATCCAACGCGTGCAAAATTATCACTTCGTTCCAGGAATTGGAAGTATTGGTCATTTCGTGCATTCTATTTAAACCGCGGCGGAACATCAGTATTCACTTATTATTCTGATCCAAGATTGGTATTTGTAAGTAATGTACGCACGCTCTGATACAGCCAATAGAATTAAGCCGAGCACATGGGAAAATTACATTCATTAAGATGAAGTATAGAAGATTGGAGAATATCGGAATTGTTATTTTTAGTGATTACAAGGAAAATGTTCCATCTCTCTACGATACCGTGACAGCCGTCAGCCACGCCGCAATGTTCTTGCCTGAGATAAAATTTACAATTCTTTATTTTGTAATAACCATTAGTCTCATGTCGATTGTTTAACGATTAAACATTTCAAATTTATGGTCATGGAATTTTGAAGGGTCCGATAACGGTTCTACGACACGCCATCAAACTCGAAGCTGGGCTGCCAGGCTGTCGGGTGGGTAGAAGATCCATTATTACAGACTAGTGTTTAAACCTCGTCCCAGGACGGGCGTCAATAGGGTGATTTTGTAATAAAAAAATGCTAAAAAGTTCTTCTTCTTCTTTCAAATAGGCAATCCACCCTTCAAGAGTGACTTGTGCCATTAAACAAGTCTAAACATTATTTTACAGAAAGCAGTACAGCAATACTATAGAACAGGGAACATTGCATCACAAGTCAATACCGTTGACATTCAGGATATTTGCTATTATACAGCTTAAATGAGGCGAGTTGAGGGAAAGAAGATGACACAAGTTAACCGGAAGTTGAAAATCACCATTGACAAGATCATTATAAAAAAAACCTGTGATCCGCAATGGACAGGCAAAAAAGACATGGTCAAGGGTTTCCTCCTCGGCACCACATTCACACATTGGGGAGTCTATTATGTTCCACTAAAAAGTTGTTTATATAGATTTTTTCAAAATTTATATATTGGTGATACCTTAATGCTTCCAGCGATGTGTGTAGAACATTTCCTTTATATGGGCACTGTATTTGAGCGACAATTTTTGTTGTTGTTTGAAAAGGTATCTTTCACCCCGCCATTGTTGTTTTTCGGTGTCAATTATTTCAATTGAAGTGGCGAGTTTCTAAAATCGACACCAGGTTGAAATCAGTTCGGCCATCGCGCTTCTCATGTTCATTACACAATACAGCTGACGGATGATGCAACGCCGTAGCGGACTTCGTACCGAAAACTCTTCAATAATATCTACGTACTGTACATGCGAGGTACTGTCTTATTTCCTCCGCGTTGACTTCCTGTCCATCTACCTCGATTAAACATAATACAAAAAAATACTTGGCAGTGCATCATCACGATCAGTGGTGGCATGATTTCACTTCACGCGTTCGTTGGCTGCTTGATGGAGTGCATTCCGTTGTTGATGGTGAAAATGTCTCGGCGAATGATGAACAGCATGAGGACGATCGTGCATCGGGATTTCCATTCCTTCAGGGGCGTTACGTGTTGTTGTATTGCAATTTCGTCGTGATTTAATCGCTGACTTTTCTCCAGCTCCAATCAAATCCTTGATTGACTTCTGTATTGATACAAGCATTATATTTGAGCAACGTATCGACTTGTCCCTCCGCCTTTGACTTTGGCCAAAAATCCTTCTCGGCGCCTGTAGAGCGGATATCCGCGAACATTGGTTGCAGTTGTTGTCTGAAATAATTTTTTACATTGGAAACATGTATGAACATCATATAGAGCGTCACAATTATTCTTCGTCCATCTTTCAAAGATGCGTGCGCATCTCGATTTTTTTGATTTTAGAGCAGGCAATATATTCAAAAATTCTGTGGAATTTTTTTACTGGAATTTTGTGGATTTCTACCGATATTTTTTGATTTAATGATAGTGCGAGGTGTATTTATTTCATAAATACTTATTATTTCTGTCATTTGTAAGAATGAGACATCTAAATAAGAGCGGTTAAGTGTTTTTATGTAATGTAATTATGGATTATGTGCATGTGTTTGAGCAATGTGATTCCAGTTATAACTCAACTTTAACAGCGAACGAGTTACGACTTTTTGAAAGCTGGACGATGAATTGAACACGGTCTTGCAACTTTATCGATGCGTTCAGATGTTCCAGATGAATTTGTTATTGAAAATGAGCACACGTGGCAGATGACTTTTCTGAAATTGTACGGTGCAGACGTAAGCGGTGCACCGTTCTAAAATAATTCCCCAGTTTCTGCACAATTGTACAGTTTGGGTGGTGTGTCAAACGTAGTTGGTCTAGTAACTGTAACTCCAGTTTGCATTTCAGTATTATTAGCAGTATGGTCAGCGAGTCTCCGGTGTAGTTCAGCTTGCGCCTGTTGCAATGTTCCTCGCTGACGACGATGGCAGAGAACATCGGCTGCACGTCTAGTTGCATTTCTTCAACAGCAACATTCTCCCTTCGCAGGCTGTGTAGCTTTAAAAAGTTGTTACTTTGTCGAGCTCGCTATTATTGCTGACTTTTTCTATTCGAGCGTCGCTTACCTTACCTTCCGTATTAACGACACACCACAAACTAAACACTGTACACCCTTTTTATATCCAACGAAACGAACCTATCATTAACAAAAATAGTTATCATAACGGAATAATTATTAAAACAGTATTGCCGTTATTAATTCATTTAAATAGTTTACAATACAGCAGCATTACATTATTTTAATTTTAAAAAAAATTCTGACAATAGGCTTTTTTGTTTACTATTTTGATAAAAATGTCTCTTCAAAACAAACACAAGGTCGGATATTTGATCTGACTATCGATAATTCAATATTATTTAAAAACTCATGTTGGTCAATTTCAGTGTACTTGTGTATCGGGGAAATAACTAAACTCTGATGCATAACGCAAAAGTACGGATTTCGAGCAAGTTGAAAATTCCGCTCCCTTTAAATTACAGTCGCTATATCAAATGATCTCTTAATAAAGAAATATAATTGGCGGTACTTTGTTTTAATACTATTACATGCTGACGTTGCATTTTGTCGGTTCTCTTTCTCTTCAGGACCTAAATTGGTGAGACAATTTATTTAATCGGAATTGGCTCGCGGTCCGCGATGCGCGAAATGACGTGTCCGCGCACCTAAAGCACTAAAGCACTCTGAAATGAATAGTAATGGCACTGTTTTGACTTGCAGATTGGAGGGCGGCCAAGTGGATTTCCAGCGACTGGCCGGCGCTTCCTCCTCTTCGGCGTCAGCGGCTCCTGACGCCGCCGATCTCGGCAAGAGCGCGCTCGACAGTCTCCCCGAGTGCTCGGGTAGTGGAGTCAGCAGAACCGGCGCAGAAGTCAGCGCGCTGTCTCCAGACCTACACCCTTCTTGGATCAGCTCCAAGTTTCAGAACTACGCCAGGAGTCCGGGCTACGGGACCGGAAGCGACCCCTCGAGCGACCCCTCGACCAACTTCGATTTTCCGGCTGACTCTCGACGTCAGCGGAGGTATCTAGAGGGTGGTCACCTCAGATCACCGGAACGCGTGAAAGCGTTCGAGAACGTTACAGCTTCCGCGGGTTCTCCCGAATATCGACCTATTTCGTCAGATTTTGATGAAAGGTCACCCGACCACGTTAAGTCTTCGGATAATTCCGAGAGTGTTCCGCAATTCCCTCTGTGCAGGCAAAACTTCGAGACGCCGTCCACACCGCTGACCCCGGAACGCCGCGACACCTTTGCCAATTTTGATACTGTCCAACATTCCCCCGAATACACTCATTCGGCCTTTTCCAAGGATTTTGATGACCTAGCTCATTGGCCACAGCATCACGGATCATTTGATCTTTCGTCCAAAAACCCGACTAACGCATTCGACTCGACTCCTGACTCACTAAGAAATCGAGCCTTCACAAACAGTTTTAGTAACGGACATCCTGAAAATCGAATTGAAAACAGCTCTTTCGAAGATCCGAAAGATAGTCCGACAACCAGAGAATTTAATCGCATCTTTAAGGAAGCCGCGAAACGTACCTCGTCGAATTTTGATAGTCTCGAGTTTAATAAACTCGATTGGGATCAAAATTCACATAACAACCTTGATTCGCTAGGATCACTTAGCGATCCTCCAGCCGCTGTGAGCGGAAGCTTCGACTCTGCGCTCAGCTTTGGCGAGTTTGTTCCTCCGAAAAAGCTAGACGAGAGCTTCGATGGTCAAGTGCGGGTGAAAGTGGAACGTCCAAAAAGTTTATTTCAAAACGAGACCGGATATCAGAAGGGCAGTAGGGAAGCGACCCTTCAAGAGTTAGATCAGCTCGAGGGTGAATTGGAAGATGTTAGGGTCGCTTTGGACGTGGACAGTAGTGCATTGTGCGGCGTAGACGCAGATCACTGGAGTCTCAACGTTTCTGTTGATAGTGGAGTCTTCAACAGGATGTCTTCTGGGGATTCAGGACCTCTTTCAGGTAATTTTTGTTTCATTTTTAAAAATTTCACTCATCCCGAAAACCCTATTACATTTATTTCTTTTAATTACCTTTAAAGATGTCAAGAATGATATTTTTTCAAAGGAAAACGAACAATAAAATTATTTTCAGTTTCAGCTAGTTCAAAAAAGATTGATCATTAACGTAGAGTTAGTTCACCAGCTTCATCAGCATCAAATTAATTACACTTTACCGTTATTCTGTTTTATTACATTTTTATTTATTCATTAAAAGAAATAAATACATTTAGATGAAGTATAAAGATAATTATAACCAGAATTGTATCAAATAAAGGTTACACTCCCGTGTGGGCAGTTGTAACAAGCATTGGAACATTGTTGGATGATGAACATAATAATTTCATCTCTCTAGTTTTATTATTCATTAAATAAAAATTACTTTAAGCTAGATTTGATTATTTTTTTAGGGCAAATATTCAAGTGAGATTATTGTTTGAACGATAATTTTTATTCTGTAAATTGAGTTGAAATACTGTTTTATTCCACTATATTTTATTATATTAAGCGTTAGAACGTTTTCGGGAACATCTTCCCATTATCAATAATACAATTCAACTTAAGTTAAAAACATTTTCAGATGGTAATTAAGGGTGTGTCTGGAGTTAAGGGTTGTATGGAGGATGTAATGGACGGTATTTGGATGTTTATTATTGTCTTATTATTAAACATTTATAAATTCTCTAAGATGTTTAGTTCTAAATTATTATTGTCAAATGAATAATTGGCAATAATAAATTCGAACTTCTACATATGTAGTTGCGCCAAAGAACGAAAGTCTGTGACATATTTACGATCCGTAATATTAGAAATCCACTCTTTCTTCTATAGGCTATTTAACTTGAGTGATATAAAATAAGTTGTTGCAACATATTTGACTATTTCCGAAGCTTTTCTCTGATTGATGTATAAGACACAATGCTGAGGATTCATTTTTTGGCAAATAGCCAATATTCTGATAGGTCTATTTTAAAAACATTCACAACTGCGGATGTTTCTCGATGTTTTGGATGTTACAGGTCGTACTTGTAATGTGCCGGTCTGTTACTGTTATTTACTAATATTCTGGGGGATTTTGGTACATTATTTCTACATCTCTTTCTTATTACTGATAGTTGATCGAACATCAAATGTTTATCGTTTTAATTGTAATTAAGATTCATAACTATATTTTATTTATACTCGTGTCTATATGTGTGAAATTTTTTTTTGCTTTTCTTTTTTTTTTTGCCAGTTTTTATAGTTTTTGAGTTAAGTATGTACAAATATAAAGAAAATGAATGTCTACAAGACTAGTCCCTATCGAAATTAGACAAATATTTCTGAATTTCGTATAAAAACGCATTTAAAATTTGCTTATTACTTCAATCGCGGATATGTCTAATAGACAATTAATTCAAACCCAGACAAATATGTTTTCAGCCAATAAGACGACAGTAGGTATTTGGTTACTGGTCATATTCAATATGATCCCAAATGTAACACTTGTGGTACAACGGTTTTTTGCATTTTATTCGATAACAAGTAAAGTGGACATGTCTGCTTTTATTTATATAAAATATTATTTATATAAAATGAGGTCACAAAGTAATTTTGTTAATATTGAAGAAGATATTATTTTGTAACTTAAATGTATTATATATAATATATATTCTTTTTTTGGCTAATCGGGTCTACATAAAAAAAAAACCAATCACACCATTATTATAACTCAATACTCAATGTTATACAAAGGAATCTCGCTTCAATATTTTCCTCCAGCTTTATTTTCCAAGTACAAACAAGTATTTAAAATTCCTTTATCTTTGTTTCCAACAATAGGAAAGTTTGTTAGCCAGACTCCTCTTCTGCTAGCCGTAGATAAACTGAAAAAGTAGTTTCTGCTAATATTACTTCCATAGCCGGCTTTGAAAATGCTAAAAGTCAAGCCGGTGCTCGCTTACACATGAGTATATTTCTGGAAATCGGCAACACTCAATGTCATGTTTATTTATAAATGTGAAGCATTTAGATTCTGTTTCAATGAAAGCTTTTCAATTTGCGTTAAAAGATATGAAAGGAATCAGCCCTTCTGTTCTGTTTTTATCCTTCACTGTAGCGTAGTGTTGCCGAGTCTTAATTGAATTGATATACATATGTATAAATGCTAATAAATAATAGTGAAACTTTATTCATAGTTAAATCTCTCAATAAATGTTTTCAGCAGAAGAGCTCTCCCTCCCTCGAGACTTTTCCAAGCAACCCGATACTGTGAAAGAATTGCAACCTCTGCAAACACTGTCCGATGAAACCGACAAGTCCACCTACCGTTCAGGAACTTCTGAAAATCAAAGTGACGTAGGACAGGACATTCAAAAAGAACATCAAAGTGATCAAACCGCGATGGGGGCCAACTGTGTCAAGAAACCTCCGTCTGGTGTCATCAGCTCCGAACAGAAGTCTGATAATGCTGTCCACGATGAAAAAAAGGAAGGAAGCCCGGACGAACCGGTGGATAGTCCTCAACAACTCTTCGGTCTGATGAAGAGTAACAGTGTATCGGCGAGAGCTTCTATGTGGCAACAACTACAACAACAAGCTAATAAAGGTATATATTTATTATTACATCTTTTAGCAACAAGCGTGCATTTGTGTTTATATTGTAATCCTTCATTGGAGAGACAAAACTGTTTTATCCCTCGGGTAAATATTGAGTAAATAATCAAATGGTTAAAGCAAACTTCTTTGAAGTTATAATTTTTCTATATATCTTCATACCACAAATTGACTGCTTTACTTGCTATTACAATTGTTGAAGGAATGGTGAACTTTTGGAATTCAATTTGGCAATGTATTCCAGTGTCTCGGGAAAAGGTAGAGCTATGTCTTAATGATTCAAATAAACTCAATATTACCCATTGCGACGGTGCAACTAGCTGGACACCTATAGTTATATATATGTTGAAATTTTGTTTCTCAATGTACTTTTTATGTACTGTGTACACTTTTTAATGAATACCATTAACCAGGTCCTTAGTGTTTCAAAATGTAATAAACATATTCAGAATTTTAAACACACCTACTCTAAAAACAATATATATTATTTAATTATTTAAAAACAAATATCAAATGAAAATCTTATCTTGGGTGAGTTTAAATTATATTTTAACATCAATGATACTTTGCATCTCTCTATCCATTGTGAATTATCACAGAAATTATTTTCTTTGGTTTAATATTTTTAAGAAACAATATGTTCCGTAAAACTGCAACTTCACAAATAAAACTTAAATTTATCATTTAATCAGAAAACACATCTGTTTACATACAAAGTTTATATTTCAGATAGGTAGCCTCGAGTCAGTAAGCTAGTCATGAAAACAGATTTTTGATTGTGATGTAATAACATTATTGTTATGCACTATTTTATTTACTGCATTGTTTCTTAAATTTTTGAACTGTATTTATAAAATGGACAAATAATGCCAAAATTCTGGAGAATAATTCTTTAGTCACTTCCTAATAAAAATTCTCACGGATGGCGACTGTCATTTTTTATTTTCTTTCTAAAATCTTCATTCATCAGAAAGTAAATCTCTTTTTATTGTATAAATGTTCCATATAAATTTAGAAGCAATGCGATCAGTTTACTAACTGTCTATTTTTTAAATGAAATATTTAAATTGTACTATTGTAATATGCAGACTTGTCGTACAGAATATAAAAAGTTCAGTTTAAACAGTGTCAGCTGGTAAAACCCAAGATTTATGGCATTTTTAAGTGAAGCAAAGTCTTCAGTCTTTGTCAAAGTATTTCCTTTCTTACATTTTATTTTATATTTTGTAAAATCTCTGATTTAAGGAATGATTTTTCACGAGATTAAATATATTTTAACTCGATGCCAATAATTTTCAATGAATGTAGATAAATCAAATCTAACTCTCATTTAATTAATCTACTGGTTATATTATGATATTATACATACACACCACATATTTCTGTCTCACCACACAGATATAGCTTCTCCCATTACTCTCTTTATACATTTTTTTATATGCTGTCCTCACAATTATGTTTGATATATGTATTTGTTTTTCATACACACAATTTGACAATTTTCGAAAAAAAAATCCAGGTGTTAATAAATAAATAAATAACGTCAATGTAACAAAACAACTTCCTCTAATATGATTAAAAAGTATCATATGATTAAAAAATGAAAATTGACATCCTTAACTTAATTTTCATTGCATTTTGGGAAGCATAATTGTAAGGTAGCTTATGCATAATAAAGTTTTCTACATGTTTTTGGTCAAATATATTTGAAAATGAGTATGTAACGGAAAAGTTTTTTTTAATAAGGAAAGAGGTGAGAACCCGTCGAAAGTTCTTTTACCTTGAGAATTAAACTTAAATGTATAATTGGAGTAGTGTATAATTGGGTAGGGATGAGCATACAACAACATAATGAATTCGGTAAAAACAATACGAAGAACAAAATTAAAGTAATATTATAAAAAGATCAACTTTTTCAACACGAGCGATTTTTGCAAAATTCCCAGTTCCCAAAATAGAAAACATTTATAAAAAATCTTAATTAATCAATTACTCAAAAAAAAAAAAATACTGTGAAACGAGAAACAAGTACATCATCAAGATTTAAAAATAATTTTAAAATTCCTAATTGTAACACCAAATACTTATCAGCAAAATTTCATATATTAATGGATAAAAAACTTCAATAGCCTCCCTACAGAAATAGTGGAATTCAGTCGGATGATTTTGAGTGAATAAAAAGTGAGTGATCACTCGCCTGCTTGACTCAAGGAGGAAATATTAAAATTAGCATTACATATAAGGATATCGGAAGACAGCTATTATAATCAATTAAAAATAAAATAATCAGGCTTTTGTACCATTATTTTAATCTAATGTAGGATAAAAATCACAATATTTATAAAATAATTGATTAATTCTTTAACAATTAACAATTTGAACTATGTTTCAAAATGAGTATTTTAATTGACAAGAGTGAAATGAATATTATTTACAAATTAATATTATTCCAAAATTGTAATATTACCATTGCTCTTTTCAGCTGCGGTAAAACCAGTTCTGAGGCACTCCAGATCCAAAGCCAAAGACGGCCCGTCCATTTTGGACAGATTTAAAACTCAGCCCATCACGCTGGGCGAAGTGACGGATGCGTCAAACGACATTGCACCTATTCCGCTAAATCAATCACGGAGCAGTTTCAACTTGTCGTTAGAACAGGATGAAGATGGTGAGATCTTACAGTATAATGGCATTTATATATTTCTGAGCACTGTTCGTGGCACACGTAGAAATAGCACATTTTTAAATTTATCGTTATTTTTGTATGTTTCTATTTTACATTTAAATTATTTTTGTGGTTGGAACATTTTTCTGACAATTTGTATTTGTATTTAATTAGTCATTGAGTGTTTCTTTTGTTTTATTTTAAAACATATTTGAAGTGTTTCGAGTAGCCTATTTAGTTTGTACAATACTATATACAAGCATGCTTTAAATATGAGTGTTTGTTATAGAAAATTGAGAGATATCTATCTGAATTACAAAATGGTAAATTTTTATATTTATTTTCTGTTACATATACAGTGGAAACGTTTAACATGAAAAAATATTCAGGTTCTGACTAAATACTATGTGATTTGATACAATTATTTTCTTTTAATATGGAACAAAGGACATTTATCATGAAAAGATTTTGTACCTCGGAAGAATGAAAAAAATAAACCAGACATTACATCATTACTAAATTATTGACTATATATGACTCAACTTTTAATTTATTATGCCAACTTCTGATAATAAACAATAGATACAAGGATATCACTTGCCGCATACCACCCGTACTGTTTTAAACATTACTCGGACTACCAATTGGCCATTTCATCACACTTTACTGTTTATGACTTTATTATTTTTAACTTTGTTTTGTTAACCACTTATTATTAAATTTTGACAATTTTTAAAAATAGTTTATGACTTTACTTAACTTTCTATTGATTATCTCAATGAACAATAAGATATAAAGATTAAAAAATAACATGGTGTGAAAGATCAGATTTTTTCATAATAAGTCATTTAGAATAAATCTTATTTCATTTAGAATTTTTACATATCACATTTATGTGCATTTTGAGTCCTTATGTAACAATGCGTGCCTATAGCTTTAAGTCCACTTAGGTGACAGCATTCATATCTTCCATAAAACATCAGCGCCAAAATACCCGGAAAATGTTTGTTTTTTAATCATTTTAAACCAATATTTAAATTTTATTGCATTCCTACCCAATGCACTACAAATGTTATAGTAGAACTTTACATTATTTAAAAAATATATATTTTATTTATTTCATATGTTGTGTGTACATATAGTATTTTAATATCTGTGTTACTGGGCTTCGCCCATGCTGAGGCAAACATTTTACATTGTTAATTGGAAATCATATTTTCCATTGTTGGTTCAGCAAATATAAACTTAGAATAATTAAAGATAGAAGAAAAGAAGGGAAATAAAAATTGTAAATAATACATGTTCAAATATTCGAGTATTCAGTTAATGACAGATGTTCAAGGTTATCTTACGTCCACGTTGGGACTCATAAAGTGGAACATATCTGGGATTCTTTCCTGTTTTATTGTCGATTTAGGATTAAAAATAAAAATTAGCACTTGGCACGATTACTGTTGTAAAACACTAAAAAAAAACTTTATGGAGATATATTTAAAGAAAGGTAACTCAATTGCTAAGGTCGAGTAAAACTTTTATCATGATTATTACGACATCAAAAATATTGACGAGTTTTTATTTTAATACTAATTAAATGTATCAATTAGAAAGAAATACAGGAAAATTCTATTTTATTGATAAAATATTTTTGTCACTACCGGGATTCGAACCTGGATTCTTTCCTATCCGGGCAAATGCGTTAACCGATTACACCACACCAACATAGCAAGTTGATCACAAATTTTCAAACTCACATGCTACGGTTCTTTCGAATTGATACATTTAATTTGTATTAAAATACTACAGATCTATGTTCTAAAAAACAGCAATTTCAGAATAATAATGTGTTCTTAATAGTTTTTTTAAAATATATTTTAACTTGAAAAAATATTTTGGTTCACCCGTCGTTTCATGTCAACCGATTTCCACTGTATTTAAAAATGATATTACGGTAAACTCATAAACTCATAGGTACATTCAAATAATCTTTAAACAAGTATCTAAATAGCTTTACCATCAGTTTTCTATATTACTTTTAAATAATATTCAAGTGAGCCTCAAGAACGAAATTCTTAAAACCAACAAATTTTAAAATGTAATGAATCATTAGTCGAGTTTCTGTTTATTAATTTATTTTATTTATATCCAATTTATATATTTTTATTTTTGCATGAATACAATCATCTTGGCTGTCCACATCAACATGGAATTATAATCTTCATACACATTACGATTTTTCTGCTTTGTAAATATTCACCATTGTCTGAAATCAAAATGCTTGATGCCAAATCAAAATGCCACGCCTCTATTGCACTCGTTGAATGTACATATTATTATGAAATATTAATGCAACAGCCAAGTTGGACGAGAATGACCCGGCGAAGCTCACGTTGGCCGAGAAGATGAAATTGTTCGGCGCCAAGGTGCCCCCGCGGCCACCGATGGCGAGCAAGAAGCCGAGGAGTCCCAGATTCCAAACGATGCCGGTTCTAGCGAGCCAGGTGGATGACGCCAAGCAGTTGAACCTGAAACAAGTAGAGGACTTGGACAGCAGTAAAGTAGAAATTGTCTCACCAAAATCCAAGGTGATCAGGCTGTCTCTTCCCGTCAAGCGAGAGCCACCCTTTAATGACGAGAAAAAGAAAGAAGATGTCAAGTCACTTTTTCCGGATGATGACGGGAAACAGAAGAAAGAATTAGGTTAGATATTTTAAATCATTGATTTTGCAGCGTGATGAGTTTTTTGTGTGACTCGGTTTAAAAGGTAATGGTTTTTAATCACTAACTAAGCTATTAACTATGCTTCTGATGCTGCCCCGTATGACAACAATGAGATGATCTGTCATGCGCAACATAACTGCTTTACATGTATTTATGTTCCTAAGATAACTATAAAGGAACAGTGATATAAAAACCTAATTTCAACATTGTGATGCAAATGAAAACTAATGGTTTGTAATATGTGAATACTCCACTAATTTGTATTGTATATACATACATCTGAGACTATGAAATTTAGCATTTGAACAACCTGCATGCTTCATCGCACTGCACTTATGCCTTGCATGTGTGAATATATTTTGGTTTGTTTATTTACCTTTGTAGCATGTGTTGTATGCCTTTGTGCACTTGCCAGAACTTTACTGGGGCATCTATTTTAATTTAACGACTTCGGGTACAACGTCAACTGTGGCAATTTCAGATTCGCATAATCATTCAAGGAGTGTCGCTTATAATCGTTACAAATATTTTACTAAGAATATTTCATTAATTTTTTATGTGTTCTGGGATTGTTTTTACATTTCATAAATAACAATTACTAACTCGGTTCCAAATTAGAGTTTTTCTTTTTTGAAGTATGCAACCTTCGCACACATGTATTCCATCGCTGTAGTTGACCCTGGGTGCCAATCCTCATTTTATAAAATGTATTCATCGGCACGTGTATGTTATTCGGGTGTCACTCGTAAGCAGGCGCACTATTGTGATATTTTCTAAGATTAGCGAACTCAATGTATGTTTTTCATTTATTTGTTTGATGTCAACATCTCATGACTATCAGAATAATGATTTTTAAAAGGTTAAGAAGACACCACCATTAGTTGTGATCCTGTAATGTCAAACTCCCACTGCACACAGCAATATTAATATAATTCTTATCAATGAGATATCATTTTCACTGTTTTCCATATTACAATATTCAACTAATTTTATTAGACTAAAAAATATACATACATACATATTTGTACATGTATACATAATTACGCAAAATGTTTACATTTGTATAATTAAACACTACCGCTATATATGTATTACTATTTCATATATGTATATATTCATCAAACATTACAATTTTAGCCTTATTCTAATGACAATATTTAAAAGATATAATATGTCGTAGCGATTTGATCGCGTGCTAGTGCCACCCATATAACAGACTGGGACCTATTCATAAATTCTCCAGTCCTAGATAGCAAAAATTATTGTTAAAAAACAAAATTATTAAAATGTTAACTCATTTTAATATATTAATCTTATTTTCTCTGTTAGTATAAATGATAGTCGCATTTGAATTTTCAGATTTTCTATAAACTTTTTTAAAACAAATCATTACACAACTGCTTGTGTGAGTGATGGAAATATTGTTTTGATGGAGCCAAGAGCTAGAAAGTTTTTACGAGATTTGCTGGACTGGCATATGTGTATCTTGAATGCATTTAAATGTTAAACCGGGATGATAATTTGTACAGGGTTGAACTTAAATTTACTTTTGTCAATAATTCCAGTTCATATGTCGTACTGTGCTATACATGATATAACATTATCATTATTAGTTTTTTGAAGTAATTAAGACTTGTCCGTTTATTAGGGATGAATTTTCGATTGGCTCAAAACAAGTTGGCGGAACAGGCTTCGAGGATGCTCACTTCCGAAGTGAAGGGAATTCTTAAATCGAGGTCTGGTGCTATTCCACTTCTGCCTTTGGCTCCGGATACACGTTTCGACAAGCTCGCTGGAGACGCCGGAATGAAGAATACCACACCGGCGATAGCCAAGGGGAAGAATGATGGAGAAGACAAATCCAAGCAGACCAATGAAAAGGCTTTGCTTACTAAGGGGGAGAGTTCTGAGGTTTGTCGTCCTATATAAATATATATAATTTCATATTTTTAAAATTGGCAAAATTAACTTTGTGGTTAAAATTCATTATTTTTATTTATAACTTTGTTTTACTCAATAAATGGTTAGTAAAAAAAAGTTAAAAATAAAAATAATACATATAATTTCCTTATGTCCGTCCGTGTCACATGTGAAAGTGTGCGGTTATTATGTCAAAAAAGTAAATAATTTTTTTAATTATTTAAGGGTATGAAAATCGATTTCCCGTCATTATTGACATGTTATTTCTAGTTCTTAAAAATGTCATCAGTATTGTTAGTTGCAAAAAGATTAATTGATCTGATGTTTCTATTCCATGAACATTATAAACTGATGTATTTCCATGTCAAAAAATAGATTATTGTTTTATGAGTGTAAACTTTGTACATTCATAAGTCATCATTTTTAAAAATTTGTATTAATGATATAAAATGTATTTTTTCAACCATCTGTATACGTAAATATGAAGGGTTTCAGCCATCTATGAAAGAATTGGAAAAGTAAAATGTATTTGTACGGTTTGCATCTTGGATATTTATAATATAGTATTGATAAAACTCCATGTTTGTATCCAAGTGTTTGTTGCTCATTTGTACAAATAATATTCTGTAACAGTTTTTATATAAACAGTATTTATGAGTTTGTTAATTTTGTTTTTTATTGTCAGGGTCTGAAGGATGAGGGGATCGACAGTTCATCCGATGAAGAGAGCGCTTCAGGAAGCAGTCACTCCTCTGATGAAAGTTGCTCATCTTCTGAATCATCCGAAGAGTCTGCAGGTGAGGAGGAAGCAAAAAAGTCACCCGAACCTACAATTGTCAAACCCTCGCAACTGAAGAATTCCAGAACCGAATCAGATGTGGCTAAGGTGCCGAGAGACGCTCCCAAAGCTGATGGCCGAATCAAACTACCCTGCATGGATGAAATGAAGGCAAGGAAAATCATGGAGAGGTGTATGTCCAAATCGGAAAAAGACAACAACGTTCAGAAAACTAGGGTCCCTGTCATCCAGCAAAGGAAGATTTCACCTGAACAAACAAAAACAAAACCTTTAGATCCAAATACTATCAAAATGAAGAATTTAAAGAATGGAAGTTTCGTTTATGGCAAAAGTCTCGATACTAAAAATCTGGATTTGACAAATCGTACGGATATAAAAAATGGTACTGCAGCCGTTTCAGAGACTTCCCACCCGTTCACGAGGAAACTGATTCCACCCATGAGCAAGTCGCACAGCGCGCACGTGTTCCAGTCGACGCTAGCCAGCCGTCTGCGGAGTGGAAGAGAGGACAAGGCGGAAGGGCGGGAGGGTTCCGACAGCGACGGGGAGAGCAGTGGGGGCCGCGAAGTACGCAGGATCATCAACAAGCGAAGGGCGTTCCGGTGAGCTTTATGTTTCTAATTTCAATAATTGCATATAATGTTTTCTGACAGAAATATAAGCAATCTGTGAAGGAAAAATCGTAATAACTTATTGTTGTTTGACACACCTACCAGTAATATAAATCATCTACAATACTTCAGACAGAGGTGCATACAGTTTTTTCAGACTACAACTGTTTTTTACAGTATTTTTTTTATAGACAAGTTGTTTTCATGAGATGTTTGATTAAATTGTAAGCAGACAGTGTATCTGCCAAATGATATGTTTCAGACATTTTTATTATCGAGGTTTTCAGACGTATTCCGATAATCAAATCCATATAAGTATGGTGTAATTTGTATCATCAAACAAATACAAAGTACAACATACTTTCGATTTTACAGGGTTTAACGACGAGCTACTAAAATTTGTTTTATAATGTTTAATAATTATTATTTACTGAAATATATATATTTTTTAAAGTTTTTTTTACACGTTACGATAGAACGGTCCAGCCGTACGTACAGGCCAGTAAAGTTCAACCTGTCTGACAAAAATTACACAGGTCGCTGGTATATTTGACACACCTTCCTTTGAGTATTATGTTAAAATAAAAATGTACACGTCTATCAGTAAAATTATGTTGTCATAAGTCATGACATTGACTAATAAAAAAATGACTTGGTTTTGAGGGCCACAGGTGGAGCCTGATCACACATATTCTTTCACTATTTTTAAAAATAAGTGAGCCGGTGTATCCTCCAAAGTTTATATTAAAAATTTGGGTTTTATGTTGCGATAAATTTTTTTCATAATATCTCAGATTCTATTTTATACATTCTTTCAATGGTATTGTGCTGTCCAGTTACAGGCAAACTGTAATGATTCAGGTCAAATATTGTCAGTAGTTGGATTTATTTTCAGAATAAAGTACAATTAATTGTTTGTTACAAATGTATAATCATTAGAAGAACACATTCTTATTGTGAAGTTGTAATTATTCAGAACAGACGGTCTGTGATATTTTAAATATATTAATTAGAAAGATATACATATAAAATCAATTTTATCGAAAAATATTATTGTTGCACCACCGGGATTCCAAACTGGATCTATTTCCAAACCGGCGAAGGTGCATTATCCAACTATGCTACAGTGACAATATTTTTAGCGACAAATTTTCGAACCTAAATGTTACCTTTTTGATATTATCTGTAAAAATAAGGTAGATGGCTCCTTCAAATAATGGAACGATTAAATGTATTAATATCAAAATGGGAACATATAGGTTCGAATATTTATCGCTAAAAATATTGTCGCTGTAGCATAGTTGGATAATGCACCTTCCCCGGTTTGGAAAGAGATCCAGGTTTGAATCCCGGTGGCGCAACAACAATATTTTTCGATAGAATTGATTTTATATATTTATTTTTCTAATTTATATATTTAATTCATATTTAAAATATATAATCCTTATTTACGCAATATTACACTGTTATAATTAATTACACATTCACATTAAAATATGTACTTGGCATTTCACTAAAAAATATTTCTATTATCTTATGTTATGTGCACCGCACCTGTGTTCCGGTGCTCACAAATAGTTTACTTGGTGCGCTAACAGTGCTTAAAAATAGATTGGTTCTTTGGTACTATTTTGTATGTAAAGGTGTTGGTAATCAATTTCACCTTTACACTAAACCTGAGATGCATCCTAATGAGGTAGCGCTCCAGATGCGTATGCTAATGCGTGTGTCACATTGCTCCAGATATCTCCCAATGGCGGACCAATGTCTAGTACTATATACACGTATAAAGAATGACAATGATGTGTACGTGTACGCACATATATGATACTCTCAATAGTAGCTTTAAAACTTGTGATATATTACTAATAGCTCGTATAATTAAGATTTTTTATTCATTTGGATCAAAAATGTTACAATTCAATTAATATTATAAATGACTGTTCTTTAAATAAATAAGTAAGTAAATATACTTTTGAAGTAATCTAACAAAATTTGCACGCTTGTGAATATAATGCAAACAGTGTACATAATTAAATTAGTCTGACCTTGATGATAAAAAATAGTTAATGTTTTTATATAACGTTCACAGTAGAGCAATAAAATTTGTATGCAAAATTTGTAATGATGTGCTGGTTTCATCTAGCGGTAAGACACTCACCTATTGCTCAAGCTGTTGGATGTTCGAGTTTCGTCCTGAGAAACCACCAAGTTTGTTCTATTTTCATAGCTCAATCGTTTAATTTAGTTTGGATATAGTAAAAATATTGATGCGACTTGTATTGGTGTACATATCTATTTACAAATGGTATATATGTTAAAATGACACTAAACCTCAAGAAAATTAAAATACCAAGTTCTTGATTATTTATTAAAGTTTGATAAATGGTTTCTCATATATGTACTTTCAAATATTTTTTACTTGCACGTATGTTTTATTTAATTTATAGGGCAAATTAATTATTTTGGAATTAGAATTTGTTTTATCATATTTTAAAAAACACATTTATTTTCGGGGAATAACGCAGACTTCACGCCGTTGGATCAATTTATTAACCAATTTCAGCCTTTGCCATATAAAGGATTACAATCTAGTTTGCAGGATTTTTTTTTCTTAAAACATCTACACATGTATTAAATTAGTTGAAGCATTTTTGTATGGTGTTCAAGTACGCAAAATTCAAATCATTATATTGTAGAAAAGAAATTACTCAAATAACCTTCTGTTTTACATTATTATTTTTAACAAGATAATACTAATTTATTTTAAAATATTTGTTTTTTAATATTGAAAAAATCCAATAAGCAGTAATTTATACAGATAGACATTTAATACCTGCACTGATAAATAATGAGTCACTCTGAGTAATGTGGATTATGACTTTGCTGTAATAAAATTTCAATCCTATTTGGTGAGCTGTCATCCAACAAAGACCTTGGTATTTTAATGATGATGTATCTAACAATTATTTCTGAAGGTTTAACCGACTTGTGACTGTACAGTTGTAGTTTGATCATCTCTTAATTATCTGTTTATAATAAAATCTAATTCCCAATGGTCTCTACCTCCATCTACAAAAAATTGTATTAAATAATTATAATGAAGTATTAATATTGAGTACATTTGGTAGAGGTTAACCTACCTAGAATTCTTATTAAATATGTCAAATTACGCGGAGTAAACAGATTAAAATTCTTTGAATTGAATTTTGTTAAGTTAATTTTAGGTAGAAGCCACTCTCCGTTAATATACACATTAGGGATATAACGGATTTTGTAGTAACTCCCGTAGTTCTTATCAGATTTTGATCGCACTTTTCTGAAAAATTAACCTGTTGCATAATCAAACACCTTGTTTCAAAATGGCGGCTGTTCAAAAACTTCAAAAATTCGTAACTCCATTAATATTGGACCTAGATTAAAAAAAAAGTAATTAACACACACACTTAATTCGAATTTCAAAGGAAATTGATGCATTACTCCGATTGATGTATCAGTATCCTTTCAAATTTGCCAACAAAACGAAAACGTTAGACACAAAAGATTTATTTATATTTATTTGCAGTCGTCGGACAGTGGGGGCGAAAATATCTAACATGATGAATTATTAACCTTTTAAATGCCATGAGCGCGTTAACACGCTAAACTTTGTATGTCACGCTAAGCTATAAGCGTGTTAATACGCACTTTTGGATCTTGCAAACTTACATGGA
The DNA here is from genome assembly GCA_031772225.1 of Eubasilissa splendida. Taxonomy (NCBI): domain Eukaryota; kingdom Metazoa; phylum Arthropoda; class Insecta; order Trichoptera; family Phryganeidae; genus Eubasilissa; species Eubasilissa splendida. Next base: position 1,598,014 of record CM062854.1, on the reverse strand, counting down.
TTAAAGTTATATTTTTTAATCATTTTGCCGTCTATGGACGACAGGTCCCATCTTTTGATAGATAAGTCGAGACCCTTAAAGCCTAATCTTACGCGGTGTCTTCCATTTCAAATAGAGTTGGCAGTTAAATGGTTATACGTTGCCAATCTGCTCATGTGTCTAGATTCCTACACGAGTAGGTTGTCGGGTGGTAGATACGTATATGATATATAATGGCCATATCTCAATCTCGCGCCGTGCGAGTGCGCCACTGGAGGTGGATCCGATCATTCATCTTCTAATGCAATGACAAGACAATTCGTATTTTTAAAAAGATCGTTTTGTTTAATTAAGGCAGTATTCTGTTGTATTATAGCCGCTACAGAAAGCGGTACAAATCAAAATCTATTACGATCATTAGTGTGCACATTCAATATTTTTAACACTCATTTAAGCGATAGATAAGTTTCGAGAAAATTTGCCGAAAATGCGTAAATCGATACAAGAAACTGATAACACGATTGGAACATAAATAAGATTTCGATATTTTAGATAGTTTTAGAATATTTCAATTATACGAATGTTGATAATGAAAAGGGTTGCGCACCCCAGATGTCTGTCTATAAGACGAAATCGATTATCTAATAAAATGCATTTTACTTAACCGCGTTAAGTTAAAACGGCGTAAATCGATGTATCTGTGTAATCTTATTGCAGTATTGATGTGAGTTTCAACCGAACGCTCAATTATTGGCTATTCCATTGGTGTATTATATTAATATTTCTCTTACTCGTAATAAAGACAATGTATACTTCATTTCAAATTGAATATATATAAGAGTAATCTCTAATTTTGAGTAATCTTAACCTAGAGATATTAAAAACACGTTCGTTTTTGCCATGCTCGCGTCTCACAGACGTGGCCGTTTAATCGAGCACTATACAGCCATAATGACACTGTCGATAATGACATTACGGAAGCCGCCACATCCAGAAAATCATAGATATAGACGGGGAAGCGTAATATTATTATGGATTTTAAATGTATAATTATGATATTTGAACAGATGTCGTTATTCTAAATTATAATCCGTCGATGTTTTCAAATTCTTACTTTGTACATTTTATATATTCTCTACGTCTCTCCTATTTGATTTTTCTGTTTTTTACCATTTAATTTAATTTACTTTCTTTCGAACTTATATTCTAGCTTATGGAACCTAATGGCTACCTACCTCAGAACAGGTACTTTATATGTACCTAGCGAGATAGGAAGCGGCCAACAGGTTTGCATGTAAATGAAATGTAGTATTAATACTTGTACTTTCTGGTGTATTTGTTACTTTAAGGATTTTTATATTGATGCAAGCTATAAAGGAATGTTGTTTTAAAGAAAAACGCCTCTCTAACGGCACTGAAAATGAATGAAATGATGCCATTTGAAAAACCAGGGCCAAGTCGGTTAATTATTATTTTTATCAAAACATTTTGGTTCTCGATATTTAGTATTCACTTAACAATTTTGTGTGTAGGGTTTGTAAGTCCCCTGCGGAATCACGTGGTGTGCACATATTGCACACCCTAATCTCAACAGATTCCCACCCCCTTCGTCATTTGTCAGGGGTCATGCGAGGTTGCAAAATATTTATCCCATAGTGAGAATTTTGGATTTAACGAATTTTAATTGAATACATTATGTTTTATATATAATCTATATTGTAAAAATAATTATCTATCTTGTGAGGAAGTGAGATAATTGTAATACAATAAATATAAGATTGCTGTCGCGCGATATAGCTCACTTTATTTATGCATTGAAAACGGTGCATAAAGGGTTATTATTTATTATTGCATTTAAAAACGAATCAATTTACTTTATTTATTGTTGAATTATAAACATTTGTGCAATCTTTGATCGTCTTGTGGGAATATATTAGTTTTCGAATTCATTATATCTGTATCCATTCCAATATTAATCTTGGCACGGCACGAATGTCGTGTACGGCTTTGAACAGTAACTAGACGATTAACCCGTGTCATGCGAGTTTCAACATTTCTTATAACAATACCGGCCCGTCGCACCAACCAAAATAATACCATTTTTCATTCGCGACTATTATTTATTCAACACTGCATCATGACATCGAGTGTTTGGATAGTTTTTGCACACAGGCCAGTAAATTAATAGACATGAAATAAAGTGTACATGTAGGAGAGGGATTTAGAACATTAGTTGCGGGACGAGGGGCGTTCTACACACATTCTTTGGTGGAAACATAAATCTGATTGTTTATGACACATTTATGCAACAGTAAAAGTATTTACTCTTCGAAACCTTAATCTTTGCGTAAACAAGACGTATTTTTTACATTAATGCATATTATATTGTCTGTATTTAAATTTTCGTTCCAATCGTTCTGCCTCCACGAAATGGGGAGAAATAATGTCCAAGAACTTTTAAAGGTCCAAACCTGAGAATAAAACTGCTACAACAGTATATTGAATTACCTAATTGCATCTCTTATCATTGCACTTTGCTTACTGTTATACCGGAGGAACACTGTCTGCTATAATACAGTCAACTACTAGTGTAGCAGGCAGCGTACCCAAATATGTCTTATTTTCTTATTGATGTGTTGTATTTACTTCGCCAAATTTTATCTGCATACCCTCGGTACATTTGTCTGATATTTGAAATATTACGCAACACTCTCATAGTAATGAACTAGGTGAAAATGTATACTTAATGAATATTAATTTGGAAGAGTAATACGTCAGACCGTTAGACATTATTTATCAATGTAGAAAGTTAACCTAATAAATGCATTATTATTATTATTAATCAAGTCATGTATTTAAAAAAAGTCGCGGAGCTATTCGATTGTCGGTGATAACAAATTGAAAATATTGAAACACGAACATTTACGTTAGTTCATGTCTATATATTTGGTAGTATGTAGAACCTTGCTTTTTTTTTACCGCGCTTCTTAAATTCACGACCCCATTTCAGTGGCGTGCACTAGGCATGGACTTAGGTTATGCTGCTAAAAGTATACTGTACAGATACAATGCGTTGTATTGCCACTAGGGGTTGTAATCGTCTGAAATAGGGGCGCTTTGCTTGGGAAGAAATATTCAATGTTTTAAAAGTATTTTGCTGTAAAAAGTGTACACGTGCGAGTTAGTTTCTATTCTTAAAAAATATTCATATTATTATTTTAACGAAATTATTCAAGTTATTAAGTGTAGTGTTCAAAATATTACTTCGTTTATAATGGAACAGAACACAAGTCCGCGCTTGTCGGTCCAGTGGTCCAGTGGTCCAGTGGTCGGGGGGTCCGAGCTCCATTTCGGGAGACAAGCGAGTTACTCCTATTTTCATAGCACTGGCGTTTAACTTAGTTTGAAAATAGTTAGAATATTGCAGATACGCGCTGTGTAGTCGAAAACATTCTACAATGTATATGAGTCGATGACGTATATTTAGTATATACGTCTTCGACGCGAGCGAGATAATTAACTTTGAATTATTTACGCGTCGACTTACATAACATACATAAATAATACATATTTTTGCACAGTGCGATTGTATAAAGTGCACGCCTCTACATGTAATATATTTTTAGGGCGAGGGGGGGGAGCTTATTTTAAGGGGGGCTGACTTTTATGATCGAGGGTTGAATTAATTTTTTTTTGTCTCATAGCAACGATCCCTACTTTGTTCAGAATTAGAAAGTAGTATCGCAATAATTATCTCTTATAAAATCTTTATACAAATTATATAATTACATACATGCCTATGTTTGTCTATCGTACGCTGTGTGCTGTGTACAGGGTGTTTTTTTTTTTACCTACGCGATGTTATTTTTTCCTACATACTTTTTTTTTGATAAACGATAAACTTTTGCTTATAACTTAGTGGAGACCTGTTACACTTTATTTAAAAATATTAGATCTTTAACTCGTTAAAAAAAAATCAACAACTCTAGCATGTTCTTTATTTACTTACGATGACTCCTTGTAAACTTGACCTATCTCAACACAGGTTATTCTACCGAAACAGGTGCAGTTATTATGTAGATATAAAATATCAACGATAATTGCTGACTTTGGTGTTGAATACAAAATCGAGATAAATGATGTCACTTGAGTGATTGGTAAAGATCGATCTACCCCTTTTGGTGACCGGCCACCGCAATGATTATTATTATTTTACCGGCCCGTGACGTATATGGAACATCCGAAAACCGGTCACGGGCAGCCGAACCTGTTCCTTCGTCTTTCGAACCCATCCCGCGAATGTCAAATGGTTGCTCGTGACAATTTTAATCATGCCTTTTATGCTAACTGTAACATGGCAGATATATAATTTATATAACCCTGTACAATAAAACTGTAGTGTCTTCTTTTCGTACGTAATGCTGAAGATTGATTCTGGCATTTCTATACAGCGGTCGTATACCACTACATATATCATCTAGGTTACATATGTCCCCTTTAGCACAGACTTTCCGATCTAGTTAAGGAGACAGATAGTATCTTTTACAAACTTATACAAAACAAACTATTGATAAATTGTATTATAAAAGCATATTTTTTTTATTCCTTGCATATATGTTTTAAATAAAAAAATATATATTTATTAACTCTTCTTGATAAACTTACTAGTGTTTTCTAAAAATGTAGTCTTTAATAAATAATTTGTACTTAAAATATAGCCGACTTTTTTGAGATACATGAAAAATTCAGAAATTGAAAAAAAAAACACAACGCGCTTAGAATAATTTTAATATTAAGTATTATCGGGTGTCAATTGCACACATTGTTTGAGAGCTTTTGTATTTTAAAGTTCAAAAAAAAAATTAAAATCTGCCTACCTGTGTAAAGTGTGATCAATTAGATGGGTATATAAATCAATTATTTTTTGAAGTCGATGTTGTTTTACGGACGGTATTTTGAAAATTGCCGTTCGCACAAGGCGCTCTCCGACCGCCCGGCACGGTACCGTCTGGTACGGTACTGGCGAAGGATCTCTACGACACGATCGAACAACCTGTTTTCTGTGTAGCGAAGCAGTTTCTGTTCAAATAAGATTTTCCTTACACTATTAATAGTTTCCGTTGCATTTCTATCTATGCGGTTAGTTTTTAAACGCTAGTCGCTTCGTTCAAAAAAATATTATTACAAAATGCAAAGATTGGCACACACCGTCGACTATTTGGCCTATTTACTACTCGCAAAAAAAGTATAAATTGGTCCTTGAAACTTTTTGCCCGTTTCTTTAGTTGCACAGCATCACTAGCGGCGGTGTTGTATAAGATTAGATGTCGAGCCGCACTGACAATGCAATGATAAAAGAGATTTTTGAACCCCGATCATCACGCTGTCGCTTCGGTGCTTTGCGTCTATTTTTGTTCTTCTTTTGATCTCGCCCAACGATGCTCCGTCGAGCCCCGGGATATCTTCGTATCATTATCGAAGCAAAAAGCGCCGTAAGAGCAATCACTTTGTCTAAAACTCGCACGAGACTGGTATTTCAGGTTCACAGTCGGGACTCGTCAAAGTCACGAACGATATTACAATAATTTTAATTTCTGTTAAGTATTGTGGATTTTCGACCACTATCCACAATTATTCTTTGTATCTGTGTCATTTGTCATCACACCAGGAAGTACAATATTATATTTTTCGTACAACATTACGCCATGTCCATCATGAAGCGGGTTTCGTCATAGCATTTGGTTTACATCTTAAGCATCACTAGTTTTAATCATTGAGAAATAATATTTATTACGATGATTATCAGACATCATTTAGCAATTTACCAAACTGTTTTAGTTAATTTTTATTAATAAGTATGCATCCGTATTAAAAAAAATGTTGAAATACTTTAAACTTGTGTACTTCGATAGCGCATATCGAATATGCTGTTCAAGTGTGGCTTTAACGGAAAATATTCAAAGAAAATTTGAATATGAAACCTGTAATGTTGTATACATTTGTATCGAGTTGTCCCAACCGAGAACTGTCACGGTTAGCAATAATGTGATAACATTGTTATCCAATATGAATACCCCCAAATTAGTACACGCAATCGACGGTAGGGTTCCGTCCCATTTCACCGGAAACGACGATCTGTTCCGCTGGAGTAGGCCTTACACCGATATTGGATTATTCATATAAATCGTCTAGTAGGGGTACGTTGATATTTTAATAAGCATTCAGCGCTTTTGTTCTGATGTCATATTCTACGATTTAAAATATACGTTTTTGACATAATGACGAATAACGGTTTGATTAAAGAATTGTACCGACAGACAGAACCGACCGACCGTCACCAGAAGTTTAGTAGGCCCAAAAGTGTGGAATCCTTTGGCTTCCGTCATCAGAGACTTTATTTAACCAGTGGCCGAGGATCGCTTTTGTGATCAGTAGTCAATTTTAACCTTAGTAACTTTTTACTGTAGTAACTTTTTAGTATCGCCCGTGGTAAAAATTGTTTGCGGGTTATTTATTATTGTCAAAGCATAGGTGAGATAAATAATCATGAAATTTGCTTTATTTATGGATTTATTCGCTTTTGCATTCGAAATCTGTCACTTTGGTTGTGATTTTTTTCTAATTACGTGCTAATGTATATTAAACAACGAGTTCATTATCGGACAAATTCTCATCACTAAAATAGCGGGATTTTGAATGATTAATTGTTGTATACTGCAACTTTCAAAGTATCAATGTGTCGGATGACTTTTGGAACAGCTGTGAAGAGTCCGCCATATTTAACCATCGTTTCTCGTTTTTACTATCGAGAAGTAAATATTTTTTACTAATGATCAAACAACCCGTTTTTGCAAAAAAAAATTTAGTAACCTTTTTACTGAAGTAAAAAGTTTCTACTGATCACAAAACCGGCCCTAAAAACGCATATTTTCAAAAAATCATTTCCATAAGTTCAAATCATAATTTTAAATACAATGATAAACAGTTTATGTGTAAAGCGCCCTTGAAGTGAATTTTTTATTATTATTATTATTATAGAACTAATCTATACATTGTTGTTGTTAGTCTAATGTGTACTTGTGCGTATCATCATAATTATATTATGTCTAATTTCTTATATTTTTCTAAAAACATTTTTAATTTCCAACAATCGCATTATAGATAAAAACATAAACACACGTACTTGAATGCTGGAACCTCAGTCTGTTTGGTCTTGTAAAAAAATAAATAAATACATGTTGAGAGTTTACAGAATATAGTCCGATTGAAACCAATAATTGAGTGCTATTTTATTGAAGCAGAAGATTGTCGATTCAATATTGAAGTGTTCTTTGTGCGTAACGCTCGCAGTAAGTGAGCACTGAATGTCTCGGCAGTCATTCTCTCTTATTGAGTGCCAAGTGTCAAGATTGACACTCCAATCTATTCTAGGTGTAAAGATCACCCTGCGCCTGCACCGATCTTGATGTGGCGTTTGTTTTTGTTCTTTTTTTTTAATCATCCATCGCGTTAATTCAATTTCAAATGGGACGCAAATGAGTCCCATTGGTTGGTGAGTTTTTTTTGTCTCGACACGTTATCTCTTCCCGGGGTCTCGTGCGCCGGCCGAGGGTGGTCGCACCGCCATACCGCCCCGCCGCACAGGTGGTTTCTGCAGTTTGAACAGGTTCGTGCTGGCGGAGCTCTTGTGCCGCGTGTGGCCGTGTGGCCGTGTGGTCGCGTGCAAAGATGACTCACATCAGCTCGGCGCGACAATTCTGCGATGAGACGAGGCGAATACTGTTTAACCTGGTTATGATGGGCGATCAGAAGGATGAATTTTTGAGAAGCCGATGGAACTGAACTGAATTGTAGATATTTGTTTGATAATCGAGGACAAATATTGGCACGTATAGAAATTCACTGCGTTAGCTCAGTTGGTTTTTGTTATTGATATTTTTACAATTACAAGTCGGAAATAATTACAAGAAAATTGTTTATGTTTTTTAATCGTGTTGATTTGTGGCGTACATTTATTTATACTTTATTACTTATGTTTTGTTTAACACGTTAACTTCCGCCCGCCTCTCATTTTAACATGTACATTTCGCAATATTGTGAGCGTTGTTCCCGGAAACTCCGACATTATATTTGCGTGTCGATAAAAGTTAACGGTTTGTGTTATACATACATTGTGCAACGCTCGATGGCGATTAAATTGTGTTTCACCGTGTCATGTTAATTAACTGTTAAGTTTTATGGAGAAAAAATTTCTTACACGTACCTACGTTATAATGTACCTACTGTTGCTTATTTTTTACAGCATCCATATTTACTTCCGTTAACACAGCGCGATATGGCCGTGTGAGTCATGCTATTGGTGTAACTCCTCGAGACCTGAATAAATTTAACAAGTTTTTTTTTACTCGACAAAATTGAGTGTCGTAATCCTTCTCGCAATTCAAATGAGATTTTATTTCAACAAACTTATTTTATAATGTTGTAATACCGGAGCTAGACCCCCGGCGGGGTCGTGGGTGACTCGTTCCAGAATGTGAACATTTTCATCCCAAGGTCGAACTCACCCCTCGGTTTTGGATAACGGGGGGTGTTCCCCTTAACGGATGGTTGCGTTTCTCTCCTAGCATTACCGATTTTTTTCGCTACACTGCAAATCCTGGCACTTATTCAATACGTTTGAAATTAGCACGCGGATCCGGATCGATTTAACGCTAGACACGTAGGAGCTCGATTCTACCGTGAATCTCTTATTCAGTTCCTCGTTTTAATGCACCTTTGTTGCACAGTTGCACAGCGTGAGGTAGTTAGTTGCGCACTTGCGGGCATCGATCGGCTTCGCTTCAATTTATCTAACTTGTATCTGAAAGAGGCTAGACTTAGTGAGCGAGTGGAAGTATTATTGAAAGATGTGAAGCGAACGTTGCACTCGCGGACGCTGTCGCTATCGATCTGTTTGCACTTTTGTCTTCCGCGTCGCGCGGCTCGTTCGCCGGTATCGGTCCGCTCCTAGACGCGGGTGTACTAGATCCGATAGGGCCGCCCCTGATAACCGGTCGACCGCCGTGAGACCGCTCTCGTGTTTGTGTACAGCGCGCCGGGCCGCCGAGTGAGCTCAGTGAGCAGCGGGCCTTACCGCGCGCGGGACGCACGTCAGTGTGACGTTGAAAAGCGCGCGAAACGTTCGACACTCGCGATGGAGTCGAATCCGCGCGCGCGCGCGCCGATCGGCGGGGCAACGGCTGTCAAAAAATAAGGCTATTCGAAAAATACATTGTTTGCAATATTTAAATATCCTCATTACATATTTATTTAATTGGATTAACGTCGATGACAGCGCTGTTGGAAATTGAATGGACTTTACGTGTTGCAGTGTTTTATGACCTTACAGACTCAGTGTACATTTTTAATTACCACATTTGTCGCAACTTTTCCAATTAATCCGTGCAGTGATTTTATTAATAATAATGATCAAGTCGGTCGTTAGTTCATATTTCGGCGTTCCAATTCAAGGATCCTTTTCCGATTCAACGACAGGCGCTTGATGCAATTTCCTTTTTTTTTTTCGTCATTTAGACGATATATTGAAGATTCCAGACACAAGTCGTCAATTCTCTTCTGCTTCTTGTCGCGCGAGGGCGAATCTGTTTAAGGTATGTAATATTTATGTTTACGGGAAAATATCTACTCGGATCGAGAATGTTTTGATCTGTTGTCGCACTCGCCTGCCAGCTGAAACTGGCGCGATCTCACAACTGTCATTTAAGGTGCTGACGATCAGAGAAGTGGAATTGCAATCCAGCCACCAGCCACCATCCACCATCCATCATCCAAATCCCACCGTTAACATTTTACCGTGCTTTATAATTTATGACGAATTGGAGACTCGATAGTAGTGTGGCATGTTTTATTTGTATTTAAAATAAAATCAGCGTAAATAAATAACCGAGGCTTTTATGTTTACATTGGTCCGCCATCTCTCGTTTCTTGGAATCATCTCCGCTTCGAGATTGATCACATTGTTTGTTGGTTTTTTGCCGACTGAACTCTCCATCATAACGTCGGCGCAAGGAGACGCTCAATCGTAAACATCATTTGTAAAAATATAATAATACTTTGTTTGTCCATTGTGTTTGGTTAATATAATTCATTTTTACCATAACGTAATGTCACCGAGTTTTATTCGTGAATTGTATTAATTCGGTTTTGACTATCCCGACAAATGGAGCTAACGGACCTTTACTCCCCTTTATTGGTCGCTCCGCGGACCCGCGCAAGAATACCGGAACGCGCCGAAAGCGGACAAAACGGCGTTGATGGTTTCGCATTGTCATCGTGGTCTCGGAGTCTGCAAAATGTGACCCTTTTTATGTGTGTTCTGTCCTATTTTGCTGGCCATTTATCTAGACATTAGTGTGGTCAATATTTGACGTCGGAGATTACCCAGGTGTAATAACGGTTTAAACATTTCGCTCGTTTTGAACTTTATCATTGCAGTTTATGTATATTATTTGCTTCCAGCACGATTTTTGTTTTCTTTTATTTAAATTACAATTCTTCCGTTTTGAAAATAAAGTGTTTAACATTGATAAAAGTTTTATTTAGTTGACATATCGCGGTGACCCTCTCGGCCTCGCACCTCTCCGGTACACACGATAATAGCAATCTCTGTGCTAAATAAGATAATAATATATACCTTTGTTAAACTAACGCTCGGATATCCCACATTTTAAATATATTTTATATTTTGTTTAATCATTCTGATTCTCAATGCTTTTACTATGACCAGATCTGAATGGCTGACCTATGGCGCTTATTCAATTATTAACTTACATAATATTACAATAGTTATCCCGTACATTTAAATTGCCAAAACTATTAATTCATTCGTTAACATCCGTTTTACTTTATTTTTAATCGTACCGCCTCCATTCCAGGTTCTTCCAGCGTCATTAGTGATCGTAGTATTTAATCTGTCAAATCGACTGGACAATTCTAATTCTTTATACACATTCATTTAATCAATTCCAAAATTTCCCAGAAATTTTCATTTTTCTCGCAACATTGACATAAATGATTGCAGTCATTTATGTTAATGTGTTGTTGGCATTTTCCATCTGTGACGTCAGTGTGAGCATTGTACTTATTAGGATGCAAGTGTGCAGATTGTCGCTCGCTAGGACTCTCAGTTATTGAATGAGATACGATAGTCGGTAGACTAAAAAAAAATAAGATGAAAATGTGATATACTGATAAAATATCGGCAATGTCCCCCCCCTAACGAGCTATGAAATGTGATTGTTTATAAGCTATATGAATGCTCGGTTTATTACAATAATTGCAATTCAAATCATATATCACAAGAGCGGTCACGTAGCGTTCATGTTGACGTCCAGGCAGCTCCACGCCGACCGTAGCTTTACATTTTTATTTGGAAATTATGCTTTCCGCGGATTTACAATTATTTATTTTATATGTCATTTAAATATGAATTAAATATATTAATTATAAAGATATACATATAAAATCAATTTTATCGAAAAATATTGTTGTTGCGCCACCGGGATTCGAACCTGGATCTCTTTCCTAACCGGGGAAGGTGCTTTATCCAACTAAGCTACAGTGACATTATTTTTAGCGACAATTTTCGACCCTATATGTTACCTTTTTGATATTAATACATTTAATCGTTCCATCATCATCAAATCCCGGTGGCGCAACAACAATATTTTTCGATAAAATTGATTTTACATGTATATCTTTCTAATTAATATATTTAATTCATATTTAAAATATCACATACCTATGTTCTGAATAATTACAATTTCACAATAAGAATGTGTTCTCCTAAATATGTCATTTGTTTTAAAAGTTTCCACATGGAGATTCCCGTATTCCGTCAGTGTTTTTTATATTTTTGAAAAATATGTGAATAGTACATACACCAGCCGTTTTTAATGATGTGCCTGTTTAGAACAAATATTCACCTTTGCTTTAAATTCTCAATTTCTAAAGTCGGGCGGTACACTGGTATTTTTTAAATTAAGCTAATTAAACGAAGCTAGCAAAAAATTCGACCTGTAAAATATTAACTGAAAGAGATTTGTATTTTTCATCAATTTAAAATTTAAAAATTTCGTAAACAATATATAGTTTAGTCAAAATATCGCTGTTTGAATAAGATTTAAAAAAAATATTTGCTTATTACACAACTATTAAAAGATACAATTGCGGTTGTCACATACATTATTACATCGATAACGAAAAATAATTAAAATTTTATCTTGTATATTATTTATAATATTATACATATATGTATATATAATAAAATCTCACGTCTTTCCGTGTCCACACGTAGGGAAATTGACGCATTTCATGAATGTCATGAAGTGTCAATTTCCTTTTAATTGTGGATGGATGTATGATCGTTTTGTTTTTGAGGTAAATTTTTAATAATAACAAATAAATTGTAATAATGTAATGTAATATTATTAAATATTTCTGATATGAATATTATGTAGTTTTCATATAATTTTATTTTTTCGTAACAAACTATTTTTAGATTTCAATACGTCGCTTATTAAAACGTGTTTGTGAAATTGTGGTGTTTAATTAATGTGGAAGAAGATCCAGTTCAGGTAAAGCGACATCTAAAGACGGGTTTTTTTTATGATATGTTTTCGGTAATTGAGTGTTTCACTTGTAGGAATTACAAAAAACCAATTATTGTAATATTGCGGATTGGATGATTAGCGCTTAACTACGTCCAATCATGGCGCGCGCGATTTGGCTTCTAATGATTTTTGCTTCGGCTTTTTGCTCAAGCCGCCGTACCGAGGTATCTAAATGAGGTGTGTTGCAATGGAAAAGTGTTAAAGTACCAATTTTTAAATTGTAAATTGGAAACACTTGTTCGCTGCGTTAAGTTTGAACAAGTGCAGTGTCACTCGGTCACTATCAACATTAATTGTATTTTTCTTTGTAATTACTATGCGTATTTACACACTCGGTGTGGCGGCAGGTCCACGAACCGCCCGGCGCAGACGAGGCCCATCGCCTGCATCGCCTGCATCACCTGCGAGTATTCAGTATCTATAGAAATGTTATTTAAAACAAAATAGATAAATCATTTTAGAAAGATACGCGGATATATAGTCATCAACGGGATTCTAATCCGGCATTGCTGGTAGACTGATTTACCAATTATACCGCAGTAGCTAATAGATTATCGTTTGATTTTGATCTATATATCTCATTTTTTAGTGTTGAAATTTTATTTGTTTCCATTTTTCATATCACATTAATAATGTTTTTAGCTTTTAAAAACAATTGTTTTCTGAATGAAAATTCACTTAATGCCCCCTGGGAATATTTCAATTTTCAAAACTGATCAATTTCAACTTTTTTTTTGTTTGTTTCTATTATATTCTTTAGACGGATTTTGATAAACATGGATACGTCAAATAAATGTTCAAGAAGCACAAAACGTATTATAAATATATAAAATTTGCAGATTTTTCTCGGGCCAGAGGCGTTGATCGCGGGCTATGATAGGTAACACAGATATATTTATTATATGTAGTAATAAATTATGGAATCTATAAAATACCGTAGATGTAAAAATATCTTTCATGCACTTGATATAGTATAAATAACGCAATTTAGGATGAAGTAGTAAGTAAGACCTTGCATTCAGATATACCGAAACGTATAAAGTATAAAGTAATATTGTATTGATTCTGCCGATCATCCTCGAAGTCGAGTGGCCGGCGAATGAGTGAACTAATCAGTTCTTCGAAATAACCATCGGGTATTCAATTATTTATACAGAGTTATCTATCACTTCAAGTATAAATCTCAGTGAAAGTGCATTCGGTTTGCTCTCTTGCAGATGAACGTCGGATGCGGTTCTCCCCGTTCTTGAAGCAGGGCTGCCTGAAATATATATCATAAATATTTTGAACACATTTCAAATGTACTTTTGTTGGTGATTTTTTTTTGGCATATTCTTTATATCTTACATTGTGTTATATCATTAATATTACGGAAGATGTTGATAGACATATGTTAACACATATCAAATGAATACTTGATTATTTTGTATGACTTGTGGTGTATTTTATGTGAAAGGATAATTATTATTAATTTAAATGATATCACCTGTGCACTGATTACATTTTTGTGGTAGACCTTGAGTCTTACAATCGACGCGATGTAGCATACTTTTGAATTAGGTCTTTTGTTTTTCTTAATTTTTTTTTTGTCATTTAATGTATTCATATGTTAATGTTACTTTGCCCACAGGTACCGCTATTTGCCTACAATAAAGCTGAACTTATTTTAATTTATAGACATTGGACCCGCAAAACAACACATAGAATAGAGTTGCCATTAGCGAGTGTGCGTTATTAGAGATCCCCTGATGTACATACTTATCTATACTAAATGCCACATTGTACAGAGCATTCTCAAAACCCCGCATCGCTGCGATGTTTTGCCAGCGTTGTAAAAAAACACGCTTCAGCAGCTCCTCGCGGCCGCTTCGTGAATCTCTAACGATCAAAAATGCGTATTTCTGAACTTAATAAGTTTGATCACCATGTTCACGAATGAGGATGTGATACGACGATAAACTCGGAAGGCGTCACCATCCCGAGTTCTCTAGAAATGTTGATATTTTGATCAGATCCATGCAGTCGGCATTTATTGAGGTTTTTCGTTAACCATTTTCCTTTTTAAGTATAAAATGCAGATTTGATTCGAAGGTATGTATGTGTCGGGAATGGTCCATGATTTAAAATTGTCTTGACGAATTTTTCCATTGCTTTAGGAATAGATTTTTTTTTGAGAAATGATTAAGACCGATATCTCATTTTTCATCACTTTTTTACGAGAGGAATAAAATTATTTTCTGTATGACTAATGCTATTTCCAATATTTATTTCTTTAATGTCCACTTTTACTGGCAAACCGTTCAATATTAAGGCTTTCTAAACATTCGTACATCTGGTCGATTTAAAAAGAGCAGTGAAGCCATCTCGATATCGCAATAAATTGAGATAACCGGTGTTGCCACTTAGGTAACAATATAATAAACAGTGAGGTTTTTCCTCTCGTAACACCAGCTCCTCCTGCCGCCCCGGAGCTCCTCTCCCTGGAGCCGGCCCGACTTTGATGATTGCGCGTGGAGAAGGCGATTGACCCGTTGATTGACGTATGCGTTTCCAAGTGGCTCCAAGGGGCTCCGTGTAATTAAGGGAGATGTTTCAACGCACTAAAAAGGACCAATTGTACAACACACGAGGCCAAGAATAATCACTCTTGCACGTGTGTGCTTTATGCACAGGGCCGGGCTGAGCAGGGAGCAGAGAACAGAGAGCAGTGAGCAGTGAGCAGTGAGCAGTGAGCAGTGAACAGTGAGCAGTGAGCAGTGAACAGGGCGCGCCCCGCGGGGAGAACTATTTATGATTCGACGTCCCTCCGTCTGTACGATATCGCCATCACGGTAGAGAAAGATTGCTTCAATCCTTTTCACATTGCCTCGATTGAAATCAGATCGCACATTTAATTTATTGTAGTTTTATTCATTCTTACATTCTCTATAATTAGATGCACTATTTAATAAGAATATGTACCGCGTATGTGCTCGCCAGACAGTATATTAATATAGCCAGTGGCGTAGCAATACATTTCCGGGCCCCCGGGCAAGCACGTACACCTCCCCAAGAACACAATTTCACAATTGTTTCCGTATTAATTATTATCGACTTGGCTTCATTCTTGCCTAGTGATTTTTATTAAAGGACTTTGTATTATGTCTTCTTGGAAGTACACTATTATCTATTATAATTTTTTCAACGTTAACTTTTTTCGGTTGAAATAAAACATATCTCTGTTATAAGTTGCAATATTGGATATTCGAGATACTGAGGATAATAAAATAACATACTCGGTCCAGGCTGCCCAGGGGGTAGCTACGCTACCGAATACTGCCATAGTTTAGAAGTGTACAAATGAGAGTACATCGCAGTCGAAGATTGATGTCCACAGAGTGGAGTTTTAGCGCTCATGTGTCTGAAACCCCGTATGTTGCCCCCTCATAACAGAGAAAGCATGTTTCGGTTTACACGAAGTAAACTGAATCATCTCTTCACGTGCCATTATCCTCGGACATACTCGTTAGATTATTAGCTTACTCCTGCGTTGAAATAATGGTAGAGTTAGAAACGTTATATGTGACATCATCTGTCAAGTAAAAACTATATGGTGAAAGTTTCGCGGAAACCGTTCGTAAAGTTTAAAATACTTTTGGACGATATCTATTTTCAATGGGGTAATGCTACGCACCGCATAACTTGGGAAATAATCAGTTATTTCATCAGAAATTTCCTAGACGCGTAATTTCACGTTTCGGAGACATCAATTAGCCATCCGGAGGCTCTAAACATTTTTTATTTGGGGTTACGCGAAAGATAAGGTCTACCGCTAATGCTTCAGAAACACAGACCACCAAATATATAAACATAAACTAATGCAAATTCGCAAATTTTCATTATGGTGTCAACAAAGTGATCACTTTGGTACCACTTACGCAATCAAATAGCTCCATGACTTTTTTTTAAAAATATGACTCGATTAGAACGAAAATTTTAACTCTAACAATATAATATGCATTAATGTAATAAAAAACGTATTGTTTACACAAAGATTTAATTTTCGAAGAGTAAATATTTTTACTGTTGCATAAATGTGTCATAGACTCGGATTTATGTTTCCACCAAGAATGTGTGTAGAACGTCCCTCGTCCCGTTACTAATGTTCCAAATCCCTCTCCTATATGTACACTTTATTTGATGTCTATTCATTTACTGGTCTGTGTTCAGAAACTATCCAAGCACTAATCGTACCGCTATTGGTGAAATTGGGCATCAATTATTCAGTTATCTGTCGAGTTTCAATCTTCCGTTATTTGTGTTATTGCTTCCTGTTATTTGAATTACGAGGATTTTTTGTAAAGACCGTCATTGTAAGTATGTTTGTAAAAATGTAAAATATCTAGGTAAACATTTTTGCCACAAGTAAACAGATTCGCCACCACAGTTCGAACCTAGTACCTTGGTATTATTGTCTATTGGTGGTAGACTGTTTCCTAACACACCTTTTGTTACTAGTCGAAAGCTATCGACAACCTCAGTATGAAACATGACATAGTTTCGGGTTCACGTTTTAATTTTTATAAATCAGACGTTTCGTCAAAACACATTTATCTCGCGGAACATTCCGTCATATGATCGTTTGCTTTTTTTGAATACCTGCAATGTACCCACATCCGTATAATTTGAAATTGTATTGTTTCATTTGAAGAAATAAAATTGTACGTGCGTTCGTTCTGTATGTCTGTGTGAAACATTGCGGTAGTTAAATTGACCGTGAATTTTGTACCGGAAACGCATTTTGTCTTTGTTTTCTATCGCATACACATATAAGGACAATAACATTGTCCCATTTGCTACACAAAGGTAGGATTCACTATTTGTACATTAAAAGGGCCGCACTGACTAATGCGAGGAATTACTATCTCGGTCATTGTTTTTATAGCTATTGGAAAATTGTCTAAACCGGTGGTTCTTAAACATTTCTCCGCGGAGCACGTACAAAAAGCCTAGCCACCCATATTTCACAGACAACCCTAACAACATCCTAATTTTAATAAGAAATTAAATGAAACAATAATTATTTTAGGGGGAGAATTTATTAATATTAAAAAAAAAAAAACACTTTAAATGAATCATTACAATAAAATTGAACCTTTATTTAAAATAACAACGCGTAGAATGTTGCTGCTTCTCGGGACTCCTATCCTCTGAGAAGTAAACGAAACTTCGCACTGTACACACCATTGAGTATTATTTATCACGACTATAGTTTCGGGATTGTGTGTAATGTAATACAAAATTAGATTTATTTAAAAAAAATCGGGATCATCTTGCACCGCAAAGTAACAGCCATATTGGATAAATGAATATGCATCTAGCGCAGCTTCAGTCTCTCGCGATATTTAGTTTTTGTGCTAATATATTTAGAATACCTACAATTTTGTTCAATCGTGTTAAAAGACATTATATCTTACTGAAGAAATCCGCGATTTTTTTTGCGAAACCCACTTTGTAAAAGTTTGGTATACACGTTTCTTGCGACGGGCACTGAAATAGTATTCGCTCGCGCTGTCCCTTACCCGCCAGGTGCCGCCATGTTTTATTTCTGAAGTTCTTTTGTTTGGTTCAAATTACTGTCAGAAATAAGTAAACACAGCTTTATGCCGGCCATGTTCCGAGCGCGCTATCAACGAACTGTACTGTCGGAGAATTCCTCACCGGAGACTAGACGGTCTTTTGTTTCCATTTGTTGCGTATTGACGTCCTTTTCTTCTGAATGTAACACGGCGTGAAGTAATGTTTGTCGTACTTTTAATGTTTTCTCCTCGACTACTTCATCTTGCATTCCATCTGTATCAATCTACGTCGTGATTATTCGTGAGATGGACGGGCTGACGATGAAACTATTAACGATCGAAGATCAGTCGTAATCGCCGATTAGCAACATTAATCCATGCGATTTGCTAAAGTCTGCGGATGATTTGTTTGGGTACGCCGACCCGCTAACTCGCCGGAAGTGAAAACCGATATGTAATTCTCACTTCAACACTTTACTAGACAATTGACACTAACCTTATATTCCTGTTTTTTTTTAAAAATATTTTTTATTAGCATGTTTATGGCTTTAAAATCACGTGATCGAGAAAAGTTAAAATTTTGCGCTATGCTTGAATGTATCTCAATTTTAGGTCGATAATGAAAGATCATTGGGAAAATGTGTTTTGGTTGTGAGTTCTTCATATATTACTGTGTTTCATCGTAATACGCACATTTTTTCATGTTTTGGAGTCGCCAAATTCGGGGTTGCGTCTGAATAATCTCGGGAGGCAGTTGCGGTGTCGGGTGGTAAGTAGTGGGGGGATGAATCGGTGCAGGTATTTGCGGTACAGTCGTCATTACCTAAACACGTTGAGTTGCAATAAAATTGGGCCCTTAATTGACACTTAGTATGTCTTCAAGAAGATGACGCTATGATGATGTCACACGGTGCTGGGTGATGTCGCACGAGCAATGATCGTGTGTGCGGAAGATCTCGGAAAGAAGTTTCAACCTCTGATGGTGATATTGTCCTTGTTTCATCTTTATAATAAAGATTTTATGATAAATGTTGAAATACGGCATTTTCCACTACATTTTGTAAACAACGCTTGAATTTCATACATTTTTCTTTTCCGCTGTTTATTATGCGTTTAAATTTTTTTTTTTTATCTGTCAAAACTGTTGAAAAAGAAAATACGCCGTGTTTATTTTATTACGCGTCGCTACATGTTTTCTAATAGCGTCATCACCGGGGAAACCCTGCTGCGAAGATACCACTCGACTGATTGGCTGTCAGCTCTGTTTGTTCATCGCTCGTTCTCGGTGTCAGAGCAGCGAAGGATGTGACACAACGGAGTCTCGGTCTCTCGCGACAATGGAGACGAGTGGCGCGGCGGCGGTGGCGTCTTGACGTGGAAATCACCAAAGTAAAGAGTACAATTTCATTCCTGTACAAAGTGCACGTATCCAAAGCATCTTGTTAGCTACATCATTTGATAATAATAACTAACATTTATTTAAAGTAAGAAAATATGATTTTAGACTTCACTGTATATAATGTGAGGCTCGTCTGCCGTGTTGACTTGCCCCCGGGGCAGTAAATCAGTCGGTATTACACGACACAGTAGTGGGGGGTCAAACCGCGAGAGTACCGACCGCGAACAGTGTGTACGGTGAGAGGACGAGATGACGTGTTGCGCCGAGAATATTGAATAAAATCAATAAAGACTTAATTAAACATTATAAAAAATAATGAGACCCCAGTGACCGACCACCCTAAAGTGTAATGTGAAACATCACATCCTCATCTAATTTTTTGTTTCCTTATTATTTAAATGTTATTAAAAACTCTATAATTACTATGCGAAGGGCTATCCTTGCCGTAAAACTGTTACGCAGTTTGGCAAATAATCAAAATTATAATGTATATATAAAAAAAAGATAAACTGTGATTGATGATCGACTGTAACAGTGATTGATAACTGCTGATTATTGAGAGCAGAATTGCCAACTGGTATAATATTTATAAATGATTATAGGTTTTATACTTTTAAAATTAGCAATATTAACTTTGAGGTTAAAATTTATATTTTTATTAATTATCTTTGTTTTATTAACCACTTAATTGAGTTTAAATACATCTACCGGTTTCGAAAAATACCATTTTCTTCTTCAGGATGTCATAACTAAAATGGTATTTTTCGAAACCGGTAGATGTATTTAAACTCAATTAAGCAGTTAATAAAACAAAGATAATAAATAAAAATATAGATTATAGATTTGATTTTAACAGAATCCCAGTCTTGATACTCGGTCGATGGCACCACACACCGCACCCCAACGGGTCAGATTGTGCATCCGCAATCTGTCCACTGTACCACCGGCAACACCGCTAGAAGTTCTCGGAACTGTACAGATATGAACCTGCATACCTTCCGCTGCCGTGTCGACGATTCCAACCGAGATATGAACCTCGCGTTGTTTTCTGACTATGGCCGACGTGATTTAGTTTCTTCCGCACAAACTGACTAGAATACTTGATTTTTTGTTTAGATCGGTAGAATGTGAACTTTCGGACGATCAGATCAGTCAAGCATCACTAGATTTAATGCAAAGCTAACGAACGCTGATTAAGGTTTGAACGTGCGAAGTCTAGAAAGATTGAAAGTGATAGTATCGCGGAAGTCGCGCAGTGCAGGGAGTTTGGGGTATTTTTACCTTCTCAGTGTTGGACCTTTACACCCCTCTGACAACCTCGACCCTGACTGCGAAGGGAAGGGATCTCCCCTCGGTTTCACACACATACACGCGACTATTTCGAGTCTGGCTGCGCCGATAACAATAGTGTTGCCATGATGGCACATCGCGTCTGGATTATTTTTAGGGGTACATTTTGTGAAACCTGCGGCTGAAGTTGGATCATGCAAAAAAATGTATTGTGTGTTTGTAGACTAATGCATTGCTTTTCCACATTACGAGTATATTCATTGTTCTTTTCTAATTATATTTAATACAAAACTGTGTCGCCAGTCATCAAGCGGTGGGTGATGGAATCGGAAGGGATTGGTTAAATGGAAATGGATGAGGGAGGAGGGGGACCTTCGATAGCGTACCAGGATGGACTGACGGAACCAAAGGACAGCTCGACTCGCCTGGTTGATAACGCCGTCTCGATGCTCTTCCGGAAGTTCACTCAATGTTCTAACAGTCTCTAACCGGCGATTCTAATAAATCCACCGCACGCCGTTCACTGAATTCACATACAAATACGCTCTTGCGTACATCCAAAATGATCGCCAATAACACGGTTCATAATAACGATAATTTTACTATGAATCTCGACGTATTTCCATACAATAAAATACCAAACCGAGTTAAGAACGTACCTGTTGTACTTTAGAAGTGATCCAATACGACTGATCACAGCGAGGGACACTTCCTCTCCAAATCTTGACGAATTACAATATCAAAATAACCAGTCGAGCCAAAGGAACAATGCGTACTAGTTTTGGAATGGGCTATGGGGTAGGAATATACTAAAAACTGGTGACAATATACTACATTTAACAATAATTATTTATGGTCAAGTATGAAAGTATATCTGTAATATTACTAATTATATGTGAATATTATTAATGTAGTTAATTACGAATATGGAACAAAAACATTCCCCTATACCAGTGGTCGGTAAACCGTGGCTCGCGAGCCACATGTGTCTCTTTGACCTCTTGAGCGTGTCTCTGTCGCAAATGACCACGTGGTTGGTCAATATCGCGTATAGCGTAATAAAATAGTGCACGATCTTTACTTAACGAATAGCGTACGCTACGTCGGCTCTCTCTTGGCACTTGTAAGTTTAGTTTTAAGAAATGCGTGTAAATTGTGTGCCTGTATAATTTCAACAATAAAAAAACATAATTTATTTATTTATTTACTTAATTATTACATACATTATTGGTTTTGTTCAGAAAATCTTCTTAACTTAATAGATAAATAATTAAAAATAAATCGTATTTGTAAAAACATATTTATGGCTCTCGAAAATATTCTAAACCGTTGTGTTACTCATATTTGGCTCTTTTGATTCGAGAGTTTGCCGACCCCTGCCCTATACTATAATATTACCTAACGTTTTTAACTGTTAATTAAGTTTTTACTTCAATATTTAGTTTTATTCATTTGTATCTGTTACCTATTTTATTTGAATATAAAATTCAGAAATGATCCATGACCAAAGATACCAAATTGTGACGTACTTCCAAATTCCAAATATTATGTGCAAGAATCACATCACATCACTATCACTTCGAACTATAGAAGTGGGTTCGTTAAATTGCAAATCGGACCATTCCAAAGTGACTGTCATCTGCGTAAAACGTTTTTTACTTTTCGTTATTTCAAAACACGCTAAAAGTAAATATCGAGTGAAAGTTACAAAGTTTTTTTTTCACTCGTCTGAGCTTTTGACGGACGGGTCCAGATGTTATCTCACGTGTGTGGGATGACCCAACATCGGGAGACATCGTGTCGACCGGCATTCTCGGAACACGTCTATACGGCAACACGTTAAAGAGATGCGTAATATAATTGGAGCAGCCCAGCGCTATTAGTCGCGAGATGAACGGGTAATTAAAATACGCGGAAGCGTGGTGTGTAGGTGGTGGTGACGTGTTTCCTCTCAGATAGATTTAGGTACTTAAGCCAATGAATGCACAGCTCCAGAATTGTTAGTCAGGAATATGGAACCCACCGTTTCTTGATTGCTCCTTGGTGCGATGTGCGTTTTTTGCATTCAAACATATTAAAGAAAATGTCAGTAGCATGTTTGACGTCTTCACATTTATGTAATTATTCAAATCAATGATACAAGATTCACTCCTCTCTCTGCAATACACGCGTAGACCGATGCTGTTTTCACCTCGCTAATTGATACTCCTTTCTTCGTCCTACAAATGAAATGGATCCGTATCCGATGCTGCACACCTCGCAATGTGCCGGGCGGTAGTTATTTATAATTAACGATTTAAATTTAGTATGGGTTGAGGTGAGAATACCACACAAGAGTAAATTAATAAATGTATTATATCATTGTATGTTCACTTCTGATGTAAATAAAATATATACGTCAAACAAATAATATTAGATAAATAAATGGTAGTCATTTTAGTATTTTGATGTTTAATGTTTAGTTCAATGAGTCTCACAATGTTGTGTTTTCCGAGTTGTACTTTTTCCGAAAGCTGCTAACTTTATTAGGTGTTATGTTCTTCATATTTAAGTTTGAATCGGCCCTGCTATGTGGCGCCAGGATTTGTATAACAGGAATATTTGAAGACGACAATTTTGACAAGTAGCGATATTCGATTTAGTTTTATTGATGATGTCGCACTTCGTCCAGACATGTCGTTTTTTGATAATTAAAACAACGTTAAAAATGTCACCGAATAAATGCTAAATAAAACCACTTTCCCAAAGACAAATGTTTACAGTGAGTGGACGATACTTCCGGACAAGATGTGATCTTGACACTGCATCTTAGATATAAAAGTCTCTATCGGCACTGGCCGCAAGAATCAGATAGGTTTCGACCGTGTCTGTTTTTTTTTTTACTTTTCTCTCTAAAGCTATTATTAACCAAGTTAGGATTTTTTTAAAAATTTAAACGGCCGCCATTATGAAACAAGAATGCGGATCGAGCTGGCTTACGAGATATTTACAAGGTCGATTTTTCAGAAAAACTTTCCAAATCTGAAAAGTTATCATTATATCCTATATAATATGTATGTATATTTATAGATATATACTTTTTTTTACGGAGGGCGGTTTCGGTGTCTCCTAGTCAAATGAGTGAAATTTGTCCAAGTTGCGTCATGAGAGACCTTCTGCAATATTTTTATTGAAGTCTGCCCAAAGTCGGCACGTGTCGGGTAAATTTATTTAAACACATAGAGCCATCGTTTATGTCGACATATCACATTATTTATTACGTTGATTCCACTACCATCTGTGTTTGTATATTTCCCGAGTATATATGATCTTTCTAGGCTGTCTTCATTTTCTCATTACAATCTTTCTCCTTTAATTATACTGAAATATCATTCGTACGTGCTGTCGATTACTGTAACATTTAGATGTCTATTTTATTAATTTCTTCTGTAATCATTTACTCTACGAGATGTGTGATCTGAATAAATAGGCTACTGTAACTATCTGTACGGCAAGTAGTGCACATATGCACTCTGTATATGTCGGGCTGTTTACTCAACTGACTATCTGGTTATATATGTGGTGTTTCTTGCCCTTCGCGAGTGATACACCGAGGCCGTGATAAACCACTGGATTTAATAAAAATAGTGACTAATGTATAAAGTAGATTTTTTTTCATAGTAGTACATCTCTTAGCATTTTATTAAATTGATTCTACCGTCTGCGGTTTTGATTAATGTATTTTTCCATTTCCATATTAAAGAACTAGGCTCTTGTCGGTGCCGCGCTCGCCACGCGTCCTTGTCCCGGACACCGTTCAGAAGTTGTATCTATGTGTCCGTTTTAGCTTTGCTCACTATTTGGTGAATGTTTTTTATCTGGGCTTTCTACAGTGGCGTAACTTTGCCAATGCAGTGCATCGGGGCCCAATTTGGCATTGATATTTTTGCGAGTATCCATACCTTTCACAGCGTTAATGGTAATCCACTATCAAATTATTTTCTCACGTACGTTACGAAAACACTTGAAAACATTATCGATGTATACAGCGGTGCTCCGCTAATATGTCGAATTAGAGGGACCAGACCGACGTTGTAAAGTGAAAATCACCTAAAACGAAGCGAGTATTTTTTATATTGCATGTATGTAAATTCCCTAGAAAGTTTTTTTTCATGAAATCGTGAATATTGTATGGTTATACTTTTTTTCTTACCATTTAATGGATAAACCACGCAATTCTATTCTGCATTGGGGCTAAGGATTCTGTATTCTTGACTTTTTTCAATTCTCGGAACTCGAAATTTTATTTAATTATAAAGTAAAAATATTTTAATAAATATTCTTATGATTATGTACAGTAGCTATTGAGGATATATTATTATCTGTGTAAAAAATATACGTTATTATTAAAACAAATAAAACTGTTTGATGAAATACTTATTGGTTGTTAATGTGTTGGTAGTTTTTAAAAATGAAATATAGTTTAGTATATATATTGAATACAAAAACATATATATGTAATAAATTACAAAACACTAGCTATTTAATAAAATCAAAAAACGTAATACAAAAACTCAATAACTTAATTTCGAATCGCTTTGTATCAATAATTAATATAGGTATGAGTCAATATGTTTGGGCGAGTGCACCAATACTGGCTCTATCCATATTACGAATCCAAGTTTTAATATATATTTTCATGTTCCTTTTTTTCATCCTACTTTGTTTCGAAATATGACATGATTTTATGTTTTTTATATTACATTGTAACATAATTACCTGTTTCTAATTTCTCCTTAATGAAAATTTTTATGGAAACTTAAACAAATGCAACTATAAACTATGGAAACTTTCCATTCTTTTAAATATACCTACTTACGCACACACCGCTCGTCACTGGGTCACCACCTGCTGTAAGACAATGGTCAGATGCGATTAACTCAAATAATTTGTTTAAAATTGTAATAAAACTTGGAGAGTCTCGAGACATCAAAAACCATGGAATTTATTCCCGGAATGTCTCGATATAAAATCCCTAATTGGGGCCCAATGTGTGTAGTTACGCCACTTACATCTTTCCCTCGTTTTATTTCTGAGATGTGCACCGTGTCTGAGAATTTATTCTGTCCATCGGCCATTTGAATTTTTTATGTATTATTATGGCCTTCCTTTCTCGCACTTTCCCGAATCAATTCAATATCAATATTTATAATTGGTCTAGTTTATTATCGTTTCATTTCTTACCAAATGGATGTTGTGGTTTCACGCCATGTTATTATATACGTGTGTACGGTGTTTTCACTATGATTGCATTCAATATCAGTTAGTGTACTGCTATTATCACAATTTCACTTCTAGACTATCGTTTAGTAGTTTACACGACCTGGTGCATACATCATGTGCCGCTTTCGTGCCGCGCTACCGGTAATGTGTCGAGTCCATACCTGAGCGCTGGATAATGCACAAATCGATTTCTCCGCGTGTCCGATTTCTTCATACGCGCACCGTAGACACTTTCGGTCCAGCCTCTGTCACTGTCCGCCGTCACAACAACGGCAAGTTCCTCGGAGTTTTTTTAAAAATGTATTCCAATCATTTGAAATAAAATTGGAAGAACACAACGTTCTACCAGTGTGTATGTTTTAAAAAATGACAACTTATAGCCTATAAAATGTATCATGTGCAGTGCTCTGATATTATTGTACCTTCTAGATTATTTTGCCGTGGGTCGATTTTAATCGTAGCCTATATATTATCGCAGAATTCCCGATCATATTCGATTGAATCAGTGAATTCTATAATAAGAGACATGATATCTAGAAGTGTATACTAGGCGTATTTGGCACCAATTATTATTATTTTATTTGCATTTATAAGTATATTAATATATACTCTAATATAAACACGATCGAAATGTTCCGTTTTTATTTGCTTAGTTTAATTTTGAATCTATGCAGTTTCTCCTCCTTTATTATATCTTTTGGCATTTCATTAAATATCTTCATCGCACTGTTCAGCATCGATTTCTGAGATTTAGCCTTCTTACTGAATGGCAGCTTCGGTCTATCTGTTCCTCTTGCACGATGCACGTTGCTTTGCGTCAATTTTTTGTGTAAATTCTGTCGATATTTTCTTATTTAGGATTTTATAAATAAATACCATTATATTAAAATATTTTTTCTATTTAAAGGTCATTATATTCAGATCTTTCAGCATCGCATTGATCCGAATATATCTATTTTTTCTCAAAGCTTTTTTTTAATTACTTACTAATTAAAAAATAATAATTGTAATAATTTTAAAATCCTGAATATCTGTTTACGTGATAAAGATAAGATCACAAATAATAATAATAAGAATAGTCACAAACAACGTTATCTAATATCATACCTCATCACATTTTTTATTTGTTATCTGTTTCTAAAAAAATAGATTTAATTTCTTTAAATATTATCATATTTATGATGGACATACTTGTGTTGAATCAAGACAGAATCTAATGAAGAAGTTTAATTCATTCCATTAAGTTCGAATGTGTACTAATTAATATCGTTTGTAATAATAAAAAAAGGTAAACCTAACTGTTAAGTTATCCGTCGTCTAAGAATAGTTAAGAATTGACACGCCAGAGTGGAATAAATGTTAGTATGTGTATCTTAATGTGCATTTCTTTACTCGTGAAAATTTAATTTCGATTTCTATTGTTAATTAATTAAAATAATTATATTGTAAATACGTTTATCAAAGCTGTTGTCACTTGTGAGGAATTAATTGCGTGTGGGCACCGTTCGTCGAGCGCGTCGGCTGTCATCCCTCGCAAAATGCATATTAATCGGCTGGGGCGTCTGCGATCCGGTTTGATTGCAAATACCGAACAGGTCCCACCCTCGCCGGCACCCACTGCGCCGCCGCAGTCACTGAACTGTCCACCTGTGACGTGTCCTGTTACCTGCTGTCACTGTCTTATTTCTTTATTTAATCTTTCCATTTAAATCATTTCACTCAATTATGTTAGAATTTTATTTGAAAATTGTTTATTTTCTGCTAGTTTTAGAGAAGGTGTAATTAAATAATTTTTTCAAGGTTATTCTTAAAATATTAATTATTAGCGTAAATCGGTAAGATTCCTTTATAATTTTTATATTTTTGATATTTTTCGTATAGCTGCCATTCATGAATGCACCTCTTTAGCGAGTCGATTTTGTATGACATGTATATCTCAAGTACGCGCGCGTACGTTGAAATGATTCGTTCGAAAGAACACGTTTTCGCTTCTTCTCATTTCCTGCATCTTGTCGCGAGCGCCGTAACCGGGTTAACTTCCGCCAGCGCTGTTTCTCCGATCTCCGGTCTCTTCCTGTTCAATTTCTATCCGCGTGGCGATCTACTCTCGGGAACTCTGTCTCCAACATGCTGCTGAGACATGTTCGGGAGGAAGAGGAAAATAATTTGAATTGATTCGGATATTCGGATAAAATCATGGCACGACCAATATTTCCGTGCGGTCTGTTTGACAGTAAACATTATAAATAGATAGAAAAATAATTGTTGACGATCGATGTGTTTCATTCATTATTGTCGTCAGGCAAAGTAGATACGTTTATTATTTTTTAAATATTCATATATGCTTGAAATATTTTTTTATTTTTATTGTATTTGAATTGAAATCTTTATTTTACTACAATAACCTGAAATTAATGTTTTCATTTATGATTTTTAAATACCAAAATTATTCAAAAGTTTATTATCTAAAACGGAATGCCGTCGTCAATGAAAATCTTACGTCACAATTCTCTCCAACGTCATAAACTATACATATTCATCTGCTATTCTTACTGAATAATTCTTTTAATTTGAGTACTTACTATGTTGACTTGTTGCAGTCCGGTGGCAGATAATGTAGCTCATGTATATAATATCTATTTTATGTATATATATTTTTAAATATTCGATAAAATTACAACTTTTATTATTGTTTCGCAATGATAATCGCGACACGTGATGTTGTGTTATCGTGATATCCATAATATCTAAATTCTAACAGTCATTGTGGACCCAGATATTTAGCCGTATTATGTAAGCTTACCTAGTTGAATGGTTAGTTTATGAACGATGTGAAGTGTCGCCATGTTCCAGAAGTGGTTTGACGCCAGTGCATGGCGGCCACTTTCTGTTGCAATCACCGTCCGCAGCTGCTCTGCTGGAGGTGCTTGTTGCAAAAACACTCGCTAGAAACACAATCTCCGATGTGGGATGTGTTATGATGATGTTTTGACATTAACATCCTTGTATCGCGCATAATTACTCGCCGAGGAGGCGCCATATAATTGATATGATAAGATACGTGTCAATAATTTAAAGGTGTAATCATCGGCGTGGCGCCAAAAAAATCCGTGAGATAGATTTCAGGAAAACAAAGATATCTTAGACGTTACAGCGGCGGCCTATCGCCGCGTAGGTATTTGCAAATATGACTATATGTATTGTTATGAATCTAAATAAAAACAGAGTATTCTGCAGGCGGAAGCCATTCTCGATTTTGCCGTCGTAGTGTGCCTATATTGAACATCTTTTGTGTTTCATTTCTTTTGACCTCATAATCATCATCATCATCGCCGGTTGAGTGGAGCTGAGATCGGCGAACCACACTTGTCTACATTCTCGTTTCCTGTACGGAACAATCCTTTTTAATGACGAGCAAATAAGTTGTAAAATATTTGTAATCAACCATGAATTCTGACGAGACAAGTGAATCACTTAAAACTGATCTATTGTTAGATAAACTTGCGTCTTGTATTTCGCATCCAGCTACTTCTTTCTGCAACAAAAACAGATGTATGAAATTAAAGAGAAAACATGTATACATAATATAATCTTGAATGACTAATTAGTATAAGTATCACCATAATGATGACGGCGATGATATACCATTTGACACACACTACTCCACTCCTCCATAAATATAGTACTCGCCAACGAGTCAACTCGGATGGCGCGACCGACGTTTGTATGTTATCCGATTCGGATCAAAAGGAACCATCTCAATATTTTATTTTTTTTATTTTTAGAGAAACAAACAGTACAACAATAATAACTGATAATAACATAATATGTAAAAATCATCGTAATCCTCCTTCGTTCATTCGATATAAGTAATAGTTGGAATATGTTCATATAGGTACTGTTTTACGATTCAGAAAACACAAGTATAAAGGGTGTGACACACCTAGTCCAAAATATTAAATGGGTTGATGAAATTTCACCGAAAATGTTTCTATACCGTTACGGAAAATTGGATCGAGTTAATATTTTCGAAATGGACCCGTCATTATTTTATACCTTTACTTCAGGCTATAAATCGTCTTTAAAAAAATATTCTGGCCGCTCGAAGTTCGATGAACTTTTATTTGTATTATCTACTTTGGAATCATCTCGGACATGGTTTAGATTAGATACTATCGGCTCGAGATAATACAATGCACGCGCGGCAGGTTTACGACTCGCCAATTGTACTCGTGTCGTTTAACGAGTGCATCGATCATTTAGTTGGCACAGTTCGCGATCGTTTTGGGGACGCGAAGGGGCGCAATTCCCCGCGCAGCCTTGCCACCCCGATCACCCCCGCCCCCAGCAAGCCGTGCTACAGCCGCCATAACTGTTCACGCACGTTGCGTCCTTCGCGGCGCTACTCGGTTCACTCGGTTCACTCGGTTCACCCGGTTACGTGATACGACAGATCCCAATTAAAGATTATTAATTAATCAATTCATTTAGAAATTTTCATCAATTACTAAATAAATATGTGTGGTGCAAGCTAAAATTATATTACAACCGAAGAACGTCTCTAAAGATACATATAAGACTTCGTCGTCATAACTTATTTGGAATGTTTAGAAAATGTTCTGTTTGTATAATGCAAAATATGAACTGTTTTAGATACATAAGATTTTTATTGAAGTCATATATTTATACGATTAAATTGATTTGATTTTCAAACTGAAAATAAAAAGTAGTTACATACATTTATAAAAAATTATTAACAATATCCTTCAAATGTTGATTGTTATAAATATAATTGAGATTTAAGGTCAATTATCGCTCTATTTGCCATACTGTAATAGTGTTTTTGTAGAATTGTAATGTTATTAAAATAATCAAACTTTTATTTGGATTATCTCCGTAACGATACCGAATTTTCACATATAGCTTGAATATTTTCGACACTGAATTTTTAGCAGATACTATTGTGAACTTTGTGAATATTTTCGACCCTGAATTTTTAGCAGATACTATTGTGAACTCTGTATTGTATTTATTATTTAATTTTACGTTGGCGATTTCTCTTGTATTGTATTAATAGCGAATTAATATTTTAATAAAAAAATATATTACTACGATCCATGTCTATGATGGGCCATTCGTGGCGACACAAGTGCACGCGGAATGAAGAAACCCGTTTATAGACATCGCGGTAGTTGCGATGTCGTGACATATTTTTCATTAGTTATCAAAAGCAACCTGTTGGCATTCAATCTTTGTCGCCTGGTCAAGCGCAATGGGCGTAATGCTACACTTCTTCGAATGCATTATTTTTCAGGTCTTTACTTTTAACATGTAGACATGCCCAAGTAATAAACGTACATGAATGTAGGTAGGTATGCGCAAAGTTGCTCTGATGAAATAAAACACGGTGTTGAAATAATAGGCCATGATTTATATCATACGCACTCTATTGGATAATAATTAGCGCCGGTACTCGGAGGCGGGTTGACTCCCACGAGGACTCGACGTTTACCGCCTACTTTGTTGTTGTTGGAAAAATTTCATTCATAAACCTGTTGCGTGACATTTTTCCTTCGAATTCCTGCATCGCGAGTGTCCTGGTGTCGAGTGTTGTGACGCGAGGCGAGATTATGAGATTAGAGGTAATAAAATTTGAAGATGTTTTGTTTGTATTTTCTACAAGAGCGAGGTCACGCAAAATACAGAAAATCCTTGTAAGATCTGTGAGGTCGTAGCTAGATCGAAATTGTTCATGTATCATAAATATGTACGAATTCTTATAGAATTTCTATTAAGGGTCCACTTGTCATGTCGAGAATTTTTTTTTCACAATTTAATGCATATTTTAATACAAAACAAAAAATAATTTTATAGTGTAAGCCAGTATTGAACATAACATGCAAATTATTTTAATATATATTTAAAAATGGGCGAGATAGAGCAAATCTCCGAAAACTTTTTTTTTTTTTGCGGTGTACACGCCTTATATGAAACATACGAAAGTAATAATTCTGTTAGATGTCAACATCTGCTGAATGATCGAAGGACTTTTAGAAATTTTGATTTTCAACAAAATGACAAATGTGATTATTTACTCAAAAATCACTCTTTTTGACTTTCAAAATTCTCGTTTTTCCTTAATAAAATAGCAAGTTTCCATCTATTCGATCATTCAGCAGTCCTCCATATGTAGAATGAGCTCTCAAAATTTGAAGCCGATCGGTGAAATAGTTTTTCGAATGTCGTGTACACCGTATCGGCGTTTTAGAGAAAAGCGCGCTTAAAGTTAAGTCCCGACTCTTGAAGGGTTCTGAGGTACGAAGCATGCTTTTTACTTATTAGTCTTCAAATTGCCGATACGATTGCCAGCTGGTTCACCATAAGTGTTAATCCCGCGCATTCCGCGTGCCCATTCAACCATCTTATCCTCGATTGGTCGAACTCACTCAATGGAGTATCGACTATTACACCATAGAAAATATCGTTACAATAATATAACCTTAAACTATAATAAGTCAATTAAAAAGCGTAGGGGTGAAAATTCAGTTATATATTAATGTATTTTAGGATAAAATAAACGATGCGTGTGTAGTGTTATATTTGTACAATATTAATATTAATTCAATCAGACGTTTGATGGAACAAAATTTATCTTTGACATTAATTTAGTTTTCAATGAATGAACCTCGCACTGTAAATAGTCTATGGTATTTTGTATTCAGTGTCGTCTGTTACCCTTTACATCCGCGCCATCAAATACACCGCCTCTCCTTTTATCTGTTAATCAATATAATTCAAAAATAGAAATATGGTATCTAATGTCGGCAACGACGATACACCCAGTGTTAGTTGTGCGGTGTAGATTACTACTAAGTGTGAATTAGTTTATTGCGTTCAATTTACGATTATTTGTTGTGGTATAATAAAACAAATTGGCGCGGTGGGAGTGTGATCGCTTCCACCTAAGATGGTCGAACTCCGCGTAGCTTCTCATCCGGAGTCCGGAGTGAGGATCGTCAGTCGCCAGTCGCTGTCCTTGACATCGCGTCGGTTTACGCCCGTGCATCGAAGCAGCTGATCGCATTTCGTCTCGTAAATAAACCGATATCCTATTAAAAAAAAATCAGTTTACCGTTATAATATTATTATATATTCTGGGAGGAAGACTTTCAGATTCGGGCTTTTTATTGCTTTGAATAAAGTTTTACTTGAATCGTGACTTTTATATTTTATATAATTTTAATTGGACTTCTTTTTTATACTTTTTATTTTATTTTTATTAATTTATTCAACAACTTTATATTTGTTCCTAGTTCAAATAAAGTGTTACTAATATAATATATAATTGATTTTTTTTTTATATTATACATTGTGAGTAAGCTACGAGTATATTACGGTCAAAAATAAATGTTTTTGTAAAAAATTCTGAATGTTGCCACTCAACCAGCCAGCTCTAGGGGATATTCCTTAATGTCCGTAAGTTTTATTATAT
This sequence comes from Eubasilissa splendida, assembly GCA_031772225.1. Classification (NCBI taxonomy): domain Eukaryota; kingdom Metazoa; phylum Arthropoda; class Insecta; order Trichoptera; family Phryganeidae; genus Eubasilissa; species Eubasilissa splendida. The sequence goes on along the minus strand of CM062854.1, from coordinate 1,564,363 downwards.
TTACGATGTTTACTTCTAGCGTTTAGATTTTTATAGATGCGATTGGAATAATAATTGTAAAAAAACTATATAATTTAATATGACAATAAAATAAATACATCCGAATGAAGTCGTTACTGAGGGAGATGTTTTATTTTACTTTCGAGCAAAAATCAAATAATTTATTAACTTATTGCATTTGTCAGGTTTTTGTAGAGCTTTTTAAATTATGAAAAGAACTATATTATCGTTAGATTATTTTTTTTTTGTGCTAGGCGTTGAATTTTGCAATGTGTTTGTAACGTTTCAAGGGATCGATAAATATGTTGAAAACTTGAAATAAAGAGCAGCGCTCCAAGTAATTTAATTTAATCCGGGAGTTTCTCCCCTTTCTGAACCGATTGATAATTACATTTAAACTAGTAATGATTCCCTGCAACTCGCTGGTGGGCCTTAGATAATTGAATATTTTTATGGTTAAAATTAATTATACGGTTTCGGTATATGTGCATATTTTAAAGTATATTTAATATATTTGTGTACGTTTTGATTTTTGATTATTATAATGACAGAATATTAAGACCATTCGCGAAATACAATAAAACATTGAAATATCTTTCTATGTCAATAAAAAAATGGTTATTACTGTTATGTTTATTATTCGGATAAAGTCATGTTTTTTCCAGATATTCCCAATAGAAATAGTCAACGTATTCGCATTTAGCCGTCTGTCTTTATAGGAAGAGCGCGCGCCACGCCAGTAAACCGACAGTTATGAATCAAACTTGATCATGGAAACACTATTGTCATAATTGTTAGGGTTAGTGAGAGAAAAACTGAGAACAGCCTGTTTATTTAAGATTGTCGGCCGTGAGCGTTTCACGTTTCATCCGTTTCAAGAGCGTACATAGTAAATCCAAAATTGCTCTAATCTTGTGATTTCAGCATCGTAACAATAAATCTGTGCGATAGATGTATTCATTGAATGTAACCTCGGTCTTATAAAAATACTACATACACCGTTCGTACCAGTCATGCCCCAAGGAGCAGAATCGCCCGAACGCGGATGTAACGGACATCTTCGGGCCGGATGTAGATAGATATTTCCACCGCCGTCGGAGGCTGTCGAAGGCCGGAACTACATTTCACCGGAAGCTAAAGCTTGCCTTTACAACGCTTTCAGTACACATATTGATTTGTGTGTATTATACCAGTTGCTTCGAAACGCTCGTGAATTGCGATCGAGCTTACTGACAGCCATTTCCAACTCTGCATAATGTGCAACAACCGATGTTGAATCATAAAAATACGCTTTGCTTTCTCCTTATCTACTAAATATAATATATCGGCTGCATTCATTTTTTATTCTCTCTTTTGAATTGTAATATTACTCATATTATAAATTGTTTTGTAATTTGTTGTACCGTATGGACTTAAGATAACTTTTAAACAAACGCAACTTAGATAAGGGTCGCACCCAATAAGGGTTAAGTTTGTGGGCTTAATGCTACAATAAAAATATTGTCAAACCGTTAAAACTCTCATTTTTTCGCAACATATAATAATTATTTGATTGAATATAACAGAAAATACAGATTGATTACAGCTTGTGTTTTGCCTCTCTCGCAAAAGTGAGTGACGGTTTGCAGTTACGATAGTTTGTGGGAGGACCAATTCTAATATGGAACGATTCGATCCATATTAGAATTTTGGAGGTACTCGATAATGTACCTACCTCACTATTTTTATCGTCAGCCTTCATCACAATATTGATATTACACTGCATTGTTCAATTTTCTATACAGCACGATGAATACTTTAACATTACCAAAAGCAGTTTCTTTCTATTGTGATTCTTGTACGTTTTATTTGCTTTGTGTGTAACTATTGCGGCGTTGGAGTAGGCCGCTTTATTGCCGGGTAATAGATATATCCGTTTTTTCAACACGACAATGCAATGCGTTCTGTTAGAATTCTTAATAATTAAAAATTTCGTTATTTTTAATGTTATATTTAGTTTTTGCTATTATTCAGTCATTATTTTTGTATTCATCGTCTAACAATTAGATACACGTTCGATGGAGCATTAGTTTCCATCGATCGGGGGTTTCTGATCATTTTTTTAATTCTCAAATATTTAGCTTTTCAGTGACGTTTTGAAATCTTTTGTTTAGCATTATTGCACGCTCCGTTGGCCGCAATATTTCTTCTTTCATATCTCAATGCCATTTGACCACCGGCATCGGTCATTTCAAAACAATTATTTCAGCATTTATTACATATTTGATTTTATTGTGCTATTTAGAATATAGATATTACGGACTGGTATTATTCGTGATACTTTAATTTTGTTATCCGTAATATATAATAATAGAGATATTTTTATTTGTAATGAACATCTTACGTACCTGTCGCACATATAATACAAAAGTGTAGTAAGATAAAATGTCTTAATTTGCATTTTATTTCGGTATAGTAAAGTAAATATGGTTTTGTTTGACCCGTGCAAACAGTGGTAGCTCTCTGTCTCTCTTAATATTCCTCTTATTCATCGTCCTCCACAGTAAATAGTAGAATTTCCAATTCCTTCGTAGTAACACGTGTCGTTTTCGTTAATTAGTGTATCCATTCACTATTTACAAATAACAGTTCCGTTTTACTGTTTTCGCGGTAAGTTTGTAGAATTCCATAATCACGTATGTGAAAATAAAATGCTTGTTTTTTTTTTATTCTACTCATTTAATTTACTTGACGCGCTTCGCCTTGCAAGGGCATTATCAATCTAACAATTTAGCTCAATAACTTGTGGGGGACAGCTTTATTTTATTTGCATGCTATAAAAAGGGACAACACATTATTCATTGGAATCCTGAGAATTTCCATACATTTTTGAATGCTTTTAATTATTTTAAGTAACCATTTTGTTTAAATATAATTAGTGTTGACACATAATGGTTATAATTGCTAATAACTGTCCTCGACTATAAATATCAATACAAGTTGTTGAGTTAAATTATTAGATTGATAATGCCCTTACAAGGCGAAACGTGTCTTAAGTAAATTAAACAAGTTGAATCAAAAAACAAGTGTTTTATTTTCACAAAAGTTCCGTTATTAAACATTAATAATTCACTGCAAAACTTTTCTAAGCAGTGTGCGATCGCCATATATATTTGTAGAAGAATCATGGGAAAGTACGTACACAATATTTTATTTTTATTTTTAGTATATAGGTAGTATATTGAGTATAAAATATTTAAAAAAATTCTGATGATAGCATTTCGGTATGCAAATATAATTGTCGAAGTGTTTGAAAAGTTGTACTGACTGGTGCATACAATTATCAGTTATTTTTTCAAGGCTCACCTGTTCAACATTGTTCCTCGTGGATTACTCGTTACGGCATTGTGTGTAGTTTATTACGTCACAATGTCGGCCGTTTCTAAAATAATATTATTGTATCATTTATTTAACATATCATTTATCTAACTACCACCTGTACGTAAACATTATAATGATTTTTCATGTGATTATAATCGTTTTTCTAAATGAATAAAATTAGTAAAATTGATTACGTGTTGGCCAGTTGGCCACTCGTACGGCTGAATACATCGTCTGTAGCTCGCAATGGCTGGTAAACGTAATGATTATTTGCGGTTTTGGTCGAGTGGCCAACTCCGGACTGACCGACCATCGAACAGAATTAAGCAACGGTTACTGGATCTGAAATTGATTTCGTTTGAGGGGGTGGCGGTGTAGATTTTATGACCTGCATTGTATTTTTAGTATCATTATTGCCTTTGGTTGGTTACATTTTACAGGTGCCAATTATTAAAATCAATTTCAATCATTATTATTCAATTGGATGTATTTCTAAATACAGTATATATTATTTCGATCAATGCGGATACAGGACCAACTGTAAATGCATTATTTTTTCACTCTCATAATACACGAGTAATTATTTGTTTTTTCGACGTTGATATTTTGCACATCCGTCTGTTTTAATTGAATATTTATATTATTTTGATTATCTGATTTCTCTCCTACAGCTACATCACTTCCAGGAGTGCATCGGTGCCATCCATTTTCTCAGCATCACAAAATACTTTCTATCATTGCACATATTTACTTTGTCATATCAAAGTTTAAAAATCTCTGCAACACATGAAAAAATATTTCATTTAACATTTTTATGTGTGTTAAATTTTCCGTCGGCAGTCCGTTTTTATCTGGAGCGATTATCTCAAAGTAACTTATTTAAATTTACCTAGGATTTATTTCTCTCCACAGAGACCAGTAAATGAATATATACATAAAATAAAGTGTACATATGGGAGAAGGGTTCGGAACATTAGTCGCGGGACGAGGGGCATTCAGCACACATTATTTGTGGAAACATATATCCGATAGTTTATGACACATTTATGCAACAGTAAAAGTTTTTACTCTTCGAAAATTAAATCTTTGTGTAAACAAGACTATTTATTATATTAATATATATATATATATATATTCAGCGTTTAAATTTTCGTTCCAATCGAGTTATATTTTTTAAAAAAGTCGCGGAGCTTTTAGATTGCATAAATGGTATCAAAGTGATCACGCGAGTGACACCAAAATGAAAATATTGAAACAAGAAATTTATTTTAGTTCATGTCCATGTTTTTAATAGTCTGCGCTTCTCTCGTATTTAATTATCTAGCTATTTAAAAATAAAGTTGAAATAGCTCTTTTCAACTGTCTCTGTTCTTCGTCACAGCTGATATTCGACGACTTGTTTGCCTTTGCTTATATTCAGTCAATATATCACGCCTGTCTCGCCCTTCATCTGTGCTGTGTCATCTCCCTTCTGCTATATTGTTTTAGTAGCTGTGTGTCTCTCCACCGCACCTACACTCAAATACCGCCGAGCATTGGCGGCGACTTCTAATCATGTTTTGATTGCTATGAATATGAAAATAACGCGGTCAAATTGAGTAGTCGGAACCAATTCTGTCGACATAGCAACATTAATATTTGAGATGAAGGTTTGTTCCGAAATATTCCAATATTACGCTGACGTAAAGGTCTTCTTCGTTCTTAGTACAATTGAGAGTGCGTTTTTTTACTTATTTTCTTCATTTTATGTTAATTGTTATTTTTTGTGATAATAAACAAACAAAAAAAACCTACGTAGAATTATAAATATATCATATTATTTTCAGCACCGTAGTAGCTTAATGTGACTGTTTTCATATATAGGGAGGGGGGGTTCAAAAACGAAACCGCCATTTTATAATTGACGAACATAGAAAGTGACGTGTTTAAAAACGATTATCTGGCAATACTGGCAGCTTTACAATAATTGATAACATGCTCTTGAAAATATGTTTGTAATTTCATTAATTGGAAAGAAGCAGTTTTGTTTTTTGAACGCCTCATTTTGTAATATGCAAATAGACAAATAAAAAAATATATAAAAGTAAATATTTACTCATATTTTTATTTAAAATTGTATAAAATGAGCTCGTGCAAATGTAGCGCTCCCCGACTGAAGTGTTTGACGCTCGCTTCAATTAATGTACATTTAACACGTGATATTTCTTTAATTTGAAGAAAGAGAGTGGTTCTCGTGACATCTCGGTTCGAACTACATTATATAGATTGATATGCAAATAATTCGTGTCGTGCCAAAATTAGTAGTCGTTTGTTATTGTCATAGGTGATTCACACGGGGAAAGTTTCGATAGGCGTCCAAGTCATTAGTCTCTACCGTACCTAGCAGCAGGGACAATGCCGAATGGCTTTTAGTAACGCAGTCTCGGGATGTTTTCTCTTAATTATTGATCATCAGCGAGTTCCTATTTCGCTGGAGTGGTAAACCGTAACCATAAATAACATCTATTTTGTTAAATATTAATAAATTGATTCTTCAATCATTTATATCAGTGTTATTGTTTTTAATCTGAAAAAAATTATTTGAATCATTTAAAGATAATATTAATAACTGATTTTAATACTACCCATAACTAAATATGTGAATGTGCATCTAGATGTACGGAGCGACGAACATCAGCACTGAAGACTTTATTTTAATTTTTTGTATTATCCGTAATATCAATAGAGAAACGAATATATATTTACATTAATGTAGTAGTAGTAGTATTTTAAATATTATATTTTATTGAGCAGTAATACGTTACTGGTCATGTAAAGGGCACGATTAAGGGCCGGTTGTGTAAATATTGCGCATAGTCAATTTTTACTCTAGTAACTTTTTTACTATCGCCCGTGGTAAAAAAACCTTTTCGGGTTGTTTGTACGTCAAATTTACTAGTCAAAGATAATTCCAATACAAATTAAATGTATTAACTAGAAAGATATGCAGAAAAAATCCATTTTACTTATATGCTGCAACTCGTTCAAATGAATACGTCCAGATTTGAATCCGAATTGAAATTGTTTTTTTCTGTATATCTTTCTAGTTTTAATTTGTATTAAAATATCACAGAACTATGTTCAGAAAAAACTGTAATTTCATTTCTTAAAAAAAAAAGATGATAATTTCACCTAAGTGTGGCAATTACTAAATATCTCAGAATTTTACCAAAATTTATTTATTTTAAATATTCATCATTGGCAATACATACAATTTTATGCTTTATCTATGGGTTTATTCCCCTCTGCGTCCGAAATCTGTCACTTTGCTGGCGGAAAATCTTCGAAAATATAAATTAAAAAGCGAGATCATCATCGGACAAACTCTCATCACTAAAATAGCGGGATGTTGAATATAATCATTGTCGTATACTGCCATTTTCAAAGTTCAATGTTACAGATGACTTTTGAAACAGCTGTGAAGAGTCGGCCATTTTTAACGATTTACGATTTTTACCACCCGATATTGGATGGTAAAATTAATTTACTATCGAATGTACTTTCGATGAGTAAATATTTTTTACCAACGATCGAACAGCCCGTGTTCGCATTTTTTTTACTAAATTATCTTGTTTATTCACTTGATACGTGCGTTATGTTAGGCGTAATAATCCAACATCGTTTGCAACGGAAATAGGCAAACCACACAACATGCAATAATTCCAACTTGTGCAATGGTGACATTGCGGTCGGATGAACCCAGTGCCGACAGAATACGTGCATTGATATACCGGCTATTGAACCATACTTTGAGGGTTCGAAATGTGCAGTTCCGCTCATCAATAAATAAATGCGAATGAAAGAACACCGCGTGTCTCGAAAATATTGTAACTTTTCGGAATTTAAAAATCATGTCGTGTGTAGTGCAAAGTTTGATTAAATTAATAATGAAAAAAATGAAGGGGAATGTAGCGATATGTTGTATTTCCATAGTTCCCATGATATTAATGAGTAACTTTGTTATATTTTTTTATCCCCGGTGGCCTGAAGACAAAACGGCGCTTGCTGATCGTGGATGGTATTCCTTGCAACGCGTTCACCTCTGAACACATTTAATAAATTACATTTAATCAAATATGACGATGGAGAAATTCAACGTTTTGTAATGGAGAAAGAAGAAACTCGACGATCTGTTAATTATTGTTACGGACACGCTGTACCGCGGAGGAGGCGAGTGGGAGTGTGCGTTTTTCGTGATAAATCATTCGGGCCTCTCTCTGTGGAGCAATTTATTTTGATCGAATGAAACACGCCGAGATTATGATCATTACATAAACTGACGTATTGTGTAGCACAACTAATCACTGTCGGTTGCTGAAGGACGGCATCCGTGTTTCATGGACGCGTCGAAGAAGTTACGAGGGAGTCCTGGTTTAACTTGTCATCCGCGAATGTTTTGGAATATATACTAATTTTAACTGATAATTGATAATATATTTAATATAGAAAAAAAAATCGTTTTTGATTTATTGTCTTGATAAACATCGTGTATTTAGTATCGCAAATATTCACCGCCCGAAGATACTGCTTGACAAATGTAAACACAGAATGGCCCGTCGCGCCGTTCGCCGTTCGCCCCCCGCCCCGGGGAAGCCCGCATTGTCTGGCCGGGTGTCTCCCGTTATCCAGCGTCCCTGATGAGATGGCCGAGATGCGGCGCGTCTCCCCACTTTCCTCGCAGCTAAATTTTAAGATGAAAATTCTCAGACGCGGAAGTTTTTCTATGATGAATTCTTTTCTAGTTTTTTCCCCTATTTTTATTATGCGGCGCGTCTGAGAGTCAGGCTTGAAATGATACCATTTTGCGGTGTCTTTAAGTTTACCGCACTCGAGTATAGTAAATAGTCTTACCAAACTGATGTGAATGTATTGTTTGTCTATTATTGAACCTTTTTGAATATTATTTTGATTAACGGAATGACCATTCATTCGTTTCAATATATATTTTAAAGTTTTATTTAAACGCGCTCTCATTCCAAGCTTGTTTTAGGTTAGGCGCGTTTTTGTCAATTCGGTCGACAAGCATAATTAATTCAGCAAAAGAATACAACATTTATATTGGCCATTAATCAAATATCTCATTTAGGAGAACACATTCTTCTCAATGTTCATTCATTCAGAATGTGTTCTCCTAAATAATAAAGTTGTATCAATGTGTCCAAAATTTAATAAAAATGAATTGATAATTCTGGCGTCTGCTATCAGTTTACTCAAAGGTATTTGAGATTCTGTAAAAATAAGGTAGATGTTCAAATGATGGAACGATTAAATGTATTAATATCAAAAAGGTAACATATAGGGTCGAAAATTGTCGCTAAAAATATTGTCGCTGTAGCTTAGTTGGATAAAGAACCTTCCCCGGTTAGGAAAGAGATCCAGGTTCGAATTCCGGTGGCGGAACAACAATATTTTTCGATAAAATTAATTTTATATGTATATCTTTATAATTAATATATTTAATTCATTTTTAAAATATCTCATTTACTAACTTTCCTTCCCTTTTCCGTAGAAGTCTAATATTGTATTCTTCTTCTAATGTATCTTATATATTTTTTTCTATTTTAGTAAGTTGATCAATTTGAAACGTTTCTGTTAATTTTTAGCTTTTAATATGCTCGTAAGCGATTACAAAGCGACAAAATATGATATATTTTTGCATCAAAAATACTCAGGCGAATTAAGTTAGTACTAAATAACGACGTCAGATTTTCGCGATTTTCCGATCGGATGTTCTATCGTCAATCGCAAGCAATCGAGCGCGGATGCACTTTAGTAGAGAACGGAGATGTCGTCACGGCTTTTGTCATTTAAAAGGTTGTCCAACTTCTTAATTTAGAATTTATTAACTTTGCTACCTCGATTTATGATTTGTGTTTCAATGCAACCGGCGATCCGTCAGTTCGTCCCGCTAGCCGCCAGGGGCGCAGACGGTCGCGGTCGTTACACGGGCCGTCTAGACGCCCGCTCAGCTCACCGCCGCGCGCGGAGTGGCGTCGCTACCGGCCATTGGCGGCCCGTGGGGCGGCAGCATAACAGACGGGAACGTCTGTACAAAAAAATAATTTCGCATACTGAACGCAAAATATCAAATGAGTGGTTTAAGTCAATAAATTAAAAGAAAGGAATTTATCAATTATTTCGCGTCACATTGTTTTAAATTAATAAAATATGTTGTAAAAATTTTTATGTTATATATTCAGTATATTGTTACGAAGTTCAACGATATTCCGCTAGTGTTTATTTTGATAATAGAGTATGTCATTTCAACCTTAAATTTTTTATTTACATAAGCTTACAAAAGCTACATGCAACATTTACATGTCGAAATAAATTATAAATCTAGTAAATAATAGTAAATTACTAAATACATTTTGAAACATTGTGTTGTGTAATATAATTTTTTTTTTATCAATTCAAACTAAAAAAACATGACTTTAGACTGCTTACTTTAATAATAATGCACACAAATATGGTGTTGCACAGTACGTTTTCTACATTCTTCAAGACTATACTCCTCAATTGTTATTATGGAATATTTTTCTTTTCTTTTATCTGCATATCTTTACAATTAATACATTTAATTTGTATTTAGGTGTATTTATTTATGTTGTTACATTTAATAAGGCTTCTTGAATAAATCTGATGTAGATAAAAAATACGATGATCACTTCGGTTGTTTTTTATTCCGTGTTAAAATATCTTTTGTAGAAATCATTATCGAGTGTTCGATGACGTAAAGTAGATGTGAATAAAAAAAAATAGTAGTTTTAGTAATAATTTTTGCAAATTAGCCGGGTTCGTCCCTGCGCCGTGACGATCCGTCCCGCCCCTGGGCGGGGGGCCGTTATCCTCCGCGGGTAACGAACTGCTGAGGACTGTGCTGCGGGGTAACGATGAACTCCACCGGAGCTCTGTCAGCGGAGTTCGTGTCCCGCCGTGTAGAGCCTTATTGAATTGGGAATATGATACCTGCTTCACACCTCGCGCGCTTCTCGTTTTATATATACGTCTATTTTATATATACGTCTATTTTATATAGTCATAAGTCAAATATGGTCGAATCTAATTTATTTCGGCTCAAAAGCGTGACAGGTAATGTGTGTATGTGACAGCAAAATAATACGTCTAATATTATGTAGAATTTTATGACATTGCGGATTCCAAAATAATTTAGTCGAGTATGTAACACAAAACTACATGTCAAAGATACTGGGCGGTTCGAATACCATAACCTTTTAAATGCCGTGAGTGCGTTAACATGCCAAACTTTGCATGTCACGTCAAGCTATAAGCGCTATAACACGCACTTTTTGAGCTTGCAGGGATTAAAGCAATATTATAAATATCATTTTACCATCTTTGGATGACATTTCCCAGCTTTTGATAGGTACTGTAAGTAATGACCATTAAAGCCTGCCCTTATCCCACGCGGTGTCTTCCAGTTGCAGTTAAATGTTAATAAAGTCTTCATTTATAGATTTTTACATTTATTGATCTTTATTTAATTAATTTGATATGTCGTAAATTATCCGCCTCGGAATCGGGATCGGTGTTTGCGTCGGACTATTACGCATTATTTTCTTATATGGACGGACATACACATATTGATGTTGTATTTTATATATATAAAAATGAATGTTTGTTTGTTTGTCCCGTATGCGTTCCTATACCGTTCATCCGATTGCGATGAAATTTTGACGAGTTGTGCGCACGCCCGCAAAGGTTTCTGAATGAGTACAACCATTTTACAATGAGAAAGTTCGCCCAAGAAAGCGATCTACCCGCCACGGCTATCAGTTTCATAGCAAACCATATGTCGTGAAATGTGAAATACGGACACGTTGATTGGCTATTTTTAAGATTCTCTGTGGCGAATTTTCCAAGAATTATCGCTTTTTTTGGCGACTTCTTCGTATACGCACCACACGGAAAAACAAAAAATATTGTGTATCCAAAAGCACTTCAATAATCAGAATTAAAATACAAACATTTTCTTTCTTTGAGTGGCATTGCAACGCATGCCGGGTACTCGCTAGTTTTAAATACACATCGATATTCTTACTATTTTATAACTTGTGCTATGAAAATAGGAATAATTCGGTGGTCTCTTGGAAGCAGGCTCGATACCCGACCGTATTAATAAATAATCTGGATATCTAGTATTTTAGTAGTTGAATCTAAATATAAGTTATAAAAAAGTATGTTGTAATTCTTTATTTGGAGAAATCAAGAAACTGGACAAAGGACTCACTCGCTTGTTTGCATGTTTACAGCTACTAGCTACTGCGATTTAATTTCCTAAACTAGGAGCGTTTTCTGGACTTACGTGAATGAAATAAGTCTCAAAAACGTGTCCTATGACCCACTTTATAACCATTAGGTCCTACTCTCCTCTGAAGTCACGATTGAACCACATTCTACTGATTTTACTGACTTTTTAATGTCTACATACGGACTATCAGTCGATTATTTATTTATTTAGATTCTTTTTGATTAATTTTCTCACAAAGTTATTTAAATTTATTAGAATCAAACTCTTTCCTATAAAATGTTGTTCATAATTGACTACTTATAATTGATGAATACAAAATGCATTTCCTCCGCATAAAGTTTAGCGTCTTTTCTAACATGCGCTAATTAAATATTAAATTTATCTCCCCAATGCACGCACCCCTCGCTCTACGTTTTTTAAGATAGTGCCAGAAAATACAGTATTGTGCATCGCGATTAAACAGTGACGGGTGGAATAGGTGACTGATTGTGCCAATCAGAGTGATAGATGCATCGCGTCGAAGAGCATGCAAGGCGGGTGGTGGAGCAGGCTCGGCTTCTCCGCGGAATCTCAATTAAGATGATAAGATTGTGGCATTCCCGCGTGGTACTGTGCCGTGGTCGTATTTTAATTATTATTACATTTGTAACGAATGTTTTCATTTTCTAATATGTACATTTAGCAACGTCTGACTCGTGACTGAAGCCCGTCCCGAGGTAGATGTTAATAAATTAATGAAATCTTTTTTGAATGGCGTCTGCCTCCCTGAATTTCCCTTCTCCTCGCTCCGCTTGTTTTTCGGCTATTCTAATATCTGGTCCACTGAGATCGCGTTTATAATGGAAAATTAATCGAATACTAATAAATAATAAAACACTGTAATTATACATAAATACGCCGCTAACATAAATACGCCTAGTCTGGCCGCCCGAGATCACCATCACCGTGTAATGCACAAAACACAAAAGCGTTTTCCTTCGCTTCAGGCCATTTCCATTTGTAAGCTGCGTTGGCATCCCTATCGGGTATTTTATTAAAATTTATCTTTTTGTGACTTGTTATTTTGAAATACGTAAATAGGCTTCGAGGTTCACATCTCGTATACCGAAAATATATCAAAATTTGTCCCGGTGCACAACTGCTGTCTGAAGTATTCGTGGACCCTGCCCCTTATTGTAATTATTGTATTTTACGATGTCAGAAGCTGTATAACCAAACATAATTCAGTACTCATTGCAATTTTTAACATGTATGTATTGATCAGCAATTAAACTGCTATTCCGCCTCGTTAAAGAAAATGTATAAATGAGCCTTCAGTCTGGCGTGAAATTGAGCCGTGTTTCGCTAATTTCTTCAATGTAGACTATATCGAATAACCCGTAATCTCCCCCGCATTATATACCGGCTTTGTTCATATTATACCCTTCACTGTACGAGTTGGCTCATTCATGCCTACCTTTTTAAGGCACATTGAGTCGATGCACTTGCGCATAGCGTTGCATCCAGACATTCGTAACACGAGCGCGCTTGTTAGCGCTTATGATTTTTATTACACACAAATTTCATTCAACGTCTCTTTGATTTGCATGTAGGAATATTTGAGTTGAAAATAATTGAGAAATAAACCAAATTAACGAATCCACTTTAAGAACCGACGGTGAGGTATGCGCTTACCGTAATCACTTGGTCACACGTCGCTGATTTTGTTTTTATCAATTGAACTGCCGTCTGTATGTGAAATCGGCAAAAACAACGAACAAGCAAAAGAGCCACCGTGGCGGGTCTTTCACCGGTCCAAACTCCTCGTTGAAATGTACCCTTTTGTTGAACGGTGAGAATTTTTCGCGCTCTCTGATCGAGGTTCATCTCATTGTCTGGCTACGGTCGCGATCGATACGTCTGCAGAATGCGCGCCAAAACATTGCCACGTGGCCCGTCGGCTCGGACGAGATGCATTGTTTGCGGCATGGTGTAGACAATCGCGTTGTCTTTGTTTGGTTCGGTGCAGTGAACTATTACGGATGCATAATGCATCCGTGTAATTATGTCATTATTATTCGTTGGGAACGTTTTATACATAAACTATTATGAATTGTGAATCGTTTTCTCTCTTTGCATGTTTGAAAAGCACGAGACCAGGTATAGCGTCAGGCGTATATTACTCATTACCATTTTGGTTTGAAGTCTTCAATATATGTGATTTCGATTAATTAATGTCAACGATCTCTCCTGTATAATGTGTTAGATTACCAAAATTTTCAAAATAGATTTACACTGATGCCGTATTGTAATATTAGTAAACGTAGAATCGTATTATGTTTATTTGTGAAGTTACCCAGTGTGTATTTATTTTTCCAACATAAAAATACAAGATTAAGAAGCTTAATTAATTTTGAAATGATGACAAATGATGCGAGCAACGGCACCGGCAGACGTGGCCAAGAAGGTGAACTCAATCTACAAGGCAATTTATGGACGATGAAAATGAAATCGTTTTCTTTCTGCCGTCTTTAGTTGAAAGAAAAACAAAATTAAACGTTCAAATAATCAAACAACCGCACGAGAGGAAAACAAAATTAGTATAAAAAAGAAATTTCGGGTTAATGACGTCACTGTCCGTGAGTTGCGGGAAATTTTGTGAGGCATCAGCAAAATCGATACAGCACTCCTAGAATATGAAAGACTTTTTTACTTTTTACCTGCACGATAGGATAATACGTTTGTTTCTTTTTCATAAATAATAATACATAATTATTAAGATTTATTTTATCTTAACAAAATTTGTGTTTTATTTCATTTCGATATATTTATTTAGTCGATTTGAAAAATGTAATATATATTTTTAGTGTGTTCTAATTATTACATTACAAAGATGCAGCGAGTGTAGCTCCACGCCGAGGGGAGTTTGTCAATACTTTGGCGATTTTTCACGTCACTCTTGCTCAACGTTCATTTCTTTGGGATAGATGAACGATGACGTCACTTGTGACCTAAATTATTTAAATATATAATTAGCCCATTCTACGGACAACGTCCGCTTCCGTTGCCAAAATGTATCACGCGTGTCGGGTGGACCAGAGCCGCGCCACTGTCGCGTGTTTGTTTTTAATTTGTATGTTGTGCTTTATTTAGTACATGCGATATTTGTTTCACCGCCAATATCTTCTAAATATTTTGCGTTATTAAGACGATATCTGCAAACGGTATGATCTGTCATTTTCTTTCGTGTGTAAGTCACTAATTCCATCATCCCCTGTATTCACGGGGTGGTATCAGAATTTACCGCGTGCAAACTAGTATAATCGCTAACTGAATAATAAATTGTCGAATGTGATCGGGATTTCGTTTTTCGGAAGTTGAAATTGATGATTTCGCCTTTGTCCATGGCTCTACGAAAATAATTAAATAATATGCATTATTGCCGAATCTTACAGAGCCCATCTTATCGATGCAAAACTATGCGATTTTTTTTAAAGATTTGTCGTTAATTTTTAAATTTAATTTGGCTTGCATACACGTATCGCTAGTCAAAGGACAAACCGATGAAAGAAAAGCGAATGAAATTTGAACGGTTATCGGTGCGACATTTGTCCATCAAACCAGGAAAATGCAGAATTCTGCGCAGCTCAGTTCCCTTTGTATACACGCTGAAGCGGTGCATCGAAAAATAAAACAAGACATATTTTAACTAGGTACTGAGTTTTATTCAAACATTTTATAAACAATTACAAATAATATTGTATTATAAGAGTTAGTGCTCGTTTAAAGTGCGCCAATGTTTTGGAACTCTTTATCCGTGTTGAACAGTACATAATGCGTAACATACGTGTGGTTCTCATTAAAATATACGAATTCATTATATAATTCTAATAAATAATAATTACTTAGTGCCAAATGTTACAAAATATCGAGAATATAGTTGTTATAGATATCAAATATAAAAATTATCTCAGGCAGTCGATTATTTGACATCAAATATAACTCGAGGAGTTCAGATTTAAAACAATACATTTTCCAGTTAATATATTTTTATTATTAGAAGAGTAGAAAATCACCGTTTCTAAATGATGATGTCTGATATTGAAAAATAAGGTATTCATCACGTCCGGTGTGTAGTGGGCGGTGTGGTTGGTTGCACACTGGTGCAGGTGCGGGGGTAGCAGAGCAGACTGTGCGGGCCGGCGCGCCAGTGTAGCGCGCGGCGCCGCGGCGACCCCCAGTACGCAGGAGGGTGCCCGCCAGACTTCACCTGCGAGTTTTCATCCCTTCGAAGGGCAGTCTCCTTTAGTTTGTGTTCGATTCTGTGCAGAAGATTTTCAAGAAAGTTTCGCACGGTAAACAGATGACTTTTGATTATTTATTTCCATTTTTATTAATCAATCAAATTAAACACATCGTTATTGAAAGGTAGTCGAGTGTAAGTCTCGAAGCAATGTTTAACTGAAAGCCAGTTAATGTTAAAGAAGCGTGAACAATCTAGTTAACATAAACTAATGTTAATATTTCATTACTTTGAGCTACCACTAAAATTAAAGAAGCTATACATTAATCATCGGCTTGTCTAATGCACTACTCTTTTTCTCCTTTTCTTCCACTAATTTTTAACAAATTATATTAGTCGGTTAGTTTATATTTACGTATTTTTAAAATTTAATTAATCGATAATTTATATTATTTGTGTATGGCTCAAACCATTTCACCATTATAATTTTTTTTTTTTTTCATTAGCGTTTTTTTTTGTTGTTGCCACTAAAACAAGCCACTCGACGTTCCTGAGTATCGATGTATACTTGATTTTGTAACCTTACTTTATATATGGTTCGTGAATTTTATAATGTAATTTAATTTTGTATATCGCATTTCTATAATAGTTTGGCTTCAATACAACATATATGTTTCTGTGAATTTAATATTTCTAATAGTCGATTCGCATTTGGATCCAAAGATGCCGCCGTCACACGATTTACAGTTGTTTACTAACATGCCTTAATATTTACAGCAACAGTATTAACGTTCTCACGGTGGAAAATTAATTATTGGTTTAAATTTCGCATTTTGACATTTAGATAGAGATTTGCAATATGTAACATTTAGAGAATACCTGGCACAGCGTCTTCAGCTCTGTGCAATGCTAATTATTACATTGTCTGCAATAGTCTAGTCACGATCGCGGATGATTTTCACTTTCAATTTCGTCTGGCATTAATATGATCGCTAGGGTTACCACCTATTACGAAACACATTTCTCAAATTCCTAATTTTTTTTATAATCTGATTATCTATTATTTATATTATTTATAGTTGATTGATGTTACAAGTGGACGGTTCGGATATGAGTGAGGATGAAAGCGAAGGAAGGAAGAGTGGCGCCTGGCCGCTGTGTGGACAGATGCACACATGCACAGATGCACAGATGCGGGAAACGGCGCGAGGATAAATCACTCGGTTAATTGATGTTATACAATCAAATAAATATTGTGCTACGTTTAAATGGTTTGTGGACGATGTTGTTTCTTTTATTTCAACATTTAAATAGTTAATCAAAATACTCGTTCAAACATTGAAATTGATTGTTTTAAACATTTAATGATAATTCAGAATTATTTTGCATTTTTCCTAATGGACTATTTGTTTAGTCGTTCGGTCCAAAAAAGGGTCGCTCAAGAGAAAAAAAACTATCACAGAACCTAACAATTTGATCGCAGCTCGCAAATTGTACGGTCACTTTGATTCTATTGAACGTTGCAATAATTCTCGCCGTTTGTACACGGGTTCACTTTTTATAACATAGGTTAGGTTAGGTTAGTTAGTTCTAATAAAATAATTGTACGAGATCACCCGGAACTCGGTCACTCGATCGGGTATGGATAATACTGCGTTTCGTTATTTTAAGTGAATCAATTCAGCTTTTCATTTTCGTTCGATACCAGATGTCGGATAACTACTAACTATTCTTTGTAAATATGGATAAAGTATCTAGTGGCTTGAATTTATACTTTTTTTTTTTTTGACCGAATCGGAAGAAATTATTTTATTTTATTATATATATTTATACAGTGGCCGGCATTAATTAATCGATAGCGCTCTGTTATTGAAGCATTTCAACAATTGAATGGTAAACCGTTTAAATATGAAATTGTATTAGTAAAAATTGTTTTTAAAAAAATAGGATTTTAAATATGAATTAAATATATTAATTATAAAGATATACATATAAAATCAATTCTATCGAAAAATATTGTTGTTGCGCCACCAGGATTCGAACCTGGATCTCTTTCCTAACCGGGGAAGGTGCTTTATCCAACTAAGCTAAAGCGACATTATTTTTAGCGACAATTTTCGACCCTATATGTTACCTTTTTTGATATTAATACATTTTACGTACGTGAAAGAAAACCTTTGTTGCACCGATCTTAGGGAAGACGGAAGGCGGGAGAAGCCGACTGAGATGGTATGGTCACGCGATGTGGAGACCAGACGAACATATCGCGAAAAGTGCGTTAACATTAATTACTGGCAGAAGACAAACGAGGAAAATGTCGCGACAGAAGAAGCAAACCGGTGGTCGTCACACATCGAGAAGAAAATAGAAGACGGCCGCATGAGTCAGGGGGAACCCGGAAGTCTAGGACGTTGCTCGCTCGGCCCTTGACCGTATCTTTTTTGCCGGTCCATTGCGGAATACAGTTTTTTTTTTACAGTTATCTCGTCAATGGTTACTTTTTAACTCCCGGTTAACTTGTGTCATCTTCTTTCCCTCAACTCGCCACATTTAATCTATATAATAGCAAATTTTTTGAACGACAACGGTATTGACTTGTCATATAATATTCCTATTGTATAATATTATTGTACTTTTTTCTATAAAATAAAGTTTTAACTTGATTAATGGCACAAATCACTCTTAAAGGGTGGATTGCTTATTTAAAAGAAGAATAAGAAGAGGACTTCCTCCAGACATTACCAGATCATCCGGACCCAGCCACCGGGCCGGCCCTGAACCCTCGTGACTCGCTGTGACGATGGTTGTTGAATGTTTAGTTAGACTATCTTACTGATACCTAGCCTCGTTCCCTTCGCAGGGCCCGCCATTGTTGCACCGATGACGAAACGCGCGCGTTAATTGCACATTTGGTTTGCATCCATTTCACGGTTAACTAACAAGTAGGCTATGTTTTTTCACTTTCTGCAGTAGGTCACGTGTGAGACGAACGAAATGGAGAGCGGTCGGGTCAGCATTGTCTCGCTTTTAATTCGATCTAAGCAAATTATCATTCTATTCTGTTTACTCACTTTTTATTTGCTGTACTTATGAAATAGTGTGTTTTCCCGTTTAGACTACCGCTTTTAATAAATATTATAAGTTATATGTTATTTTGTGCCTTTGGCAGAAAGTTATTGTGTTTATTTAACATATTTTGCAGTACGCAACTTGTAAAAAAAAAAACACAAATAGTGCCGGGGTGATTGTAATTACGGAATCTAATTACGGGATCCCGGCCTAGTTTACCGTATTTATGAATCCCGGGTTCGGCATGTGTAATTCTGAAACTTTCGGGATTAATATTACCAAAATTAGGTCAAGATTTTATTCATAATAATACATATTAAGCGCGTCATTAAAATTCGATGGCTTAATAACGCTAAAACCTATCCACAAAAATGTGTTTTTGAAATAAGTATGCAGATTTATTCCGAATATATTCGTAACACAAACAATTATTTTTCTCGGTTCTATCCGTAACACAAATAAATATTTTCCGAAGAACTATAGGAAGTGAAATAATCTAAAAAGTACCTCACGAGATTGACGTTAAAAAATTAAAACGACTATGCTTCACCTGAGCAATAAGTGTTTTAGTTTTCAGTCTATTTAAAAAAGATAATATAATTTACATATCTGTTAAAATTTGAATCTTTAAAATCGAATCCCAGGATTGGCACGGGATTGAAATCACTAATTGTAATATGTACATTGATGAATATTTAAATGGTTCCGGTGCATGAACGATGAAAGTGTGTCCAGTGAACCGTCCTACATGTCGGGGACGATCACAGTGTGAGACCGGAGTGATCAAATCCAACGAGTCCTGCATTGTTTCATTTGTTTCTAGCACCAAAAATATAAAAGTCTAAATTCAGACGTGAAAAATTGCAATATTTTTCAAAAAAAGTGCAGTTCTGGCTCCACGAAATGGGGAGAAATTACGCACAAGAATTTTTAAAAGTCCAAACTTGAGATTAAAAGTGCTACAACAGTACCAATATAATGAATATTACATTTTCTACTTTTCCCTGTAGTTGTGTTAGTATATTATTTAACTGAACTTTTTACAGTTTTACATAAGTTCACTTCATATTTATATGTTATTTACTTATTTTACACACTCTTACTTCATATTTGTATATTATTTACTCTTACTTTACTTACTCTTTATTATTTTTGATATATTGAACATTGCATTTACTTTAAGTTTTACGTTGTATTTATGTTATCTAATTGCATCTTATTTTACTCTGTATATATATATTATTTTTTTGTATATTGAACATTACTACTATACTTGAAAAGCACTGTCTGCTATAATACAGTAAAATACTAGTGTAGCAGGTAGGGTACCGAAACATATGTCTTACCGATCCGATTATAACAATACAACACTACTATGAATCAAAAAAATAAATTATTATAATCATAGAAATTAAGCTCATGTCGTTGATAATTTGTATTTTTTCGTCGAGTAGGTACGTACCTATTAACGTTATCATTGACTTATCAATGACTAATTTGTTCTTATTTCGAATATTATATAATTGTTAAGTATTTGACGTCAGTCTGTCGGTAAATTTATAACAAATATTCCAAATGTCTCTGTATTATGTTTCATCTGAAATCTAGTGGTTTTGTTTTGATATAAAAGCGTTAGATTTGTTTCAAAATTGACTCACCTCAAGCGGGGCATACGTATGCCCCGTGGAATATAAATTTCTTCACTAGTCTGCATCTTTATCATACGCATCTTCAATCGCGTTTATAATATACGACCGCTAGAAATTTTACGTCTGCTATAAAAATTGAAAAATATTATTACTTACTTTTGTCAGTTTCAGTTGACTGTTTCTTAATTCGAGCACGGTAAGGTATGAATAAATATTTATCCGTCTAATATAATTGAATGTAGATCAACTGATACGTTATAATCGTGCAGCGTGTTTCAAAATCCAAAAACATAATACGTTTATTAAGATTCTTCGACGAGAATTTGATATTGATGAGCTAATGTCATATTTTTATGGTGACTTGTACCAGTATGCTATTATTATTTGTACTTAAAGAAATAAAAAAAAAGTTCGCGAAAAGGCTGCGGAAGGGTGTGGATCACCGAAAATGTGAGATTTGGTTTGTTACAAATTTAAAACGTTTTTTTTTTCTTTTCTTATTTATTATAATTTTAACATAATAATTATAGGTAACCATTCAGTACACAGCGCGCAGTCAGTTGAGATAAATAAATCCAAATAAAATATTGGAAACAATTATAATTCACTATCTCCATCACTCGGCATCATCTCGCATTCATTTGTTTTTGTCGTGGAAGATAACAAGTTAAATACATTTACAGAAAAATATACTTGATTATTGAGTCAGTATTTTATAAATGAAGACGCACATTTGTCATATCGATATTACAATAATACGATTATTATACATATTTAATTCTATTCTTTTACCGGGAAGAGGATCGCGCCCCATACATTTTGTGCAAGTGTGTGTTCTCGTTAAACCAGAGCGCAGACGGTGCATGGGGCCCGCGTTGAACTTTTGGTATCGGCAGTACTATGCACTGATAATTTTGAAAATCCACTACAGCAAGAAAAGAATTATAAAATTAAAAATTATTTTATCACATAAAAGTGAGTTTGCCTAAATTAAATAGTAATTTTAAATATGAAATATATATAACATTTCTTAAAGTTTTTTATTTAGGAGAACACATTCTTATTGTGAAGTTGTAATTATTCAGAACAGACGGTCTGTGATATTTTAAATATTAATTATAAAGATATACATATAAAATCAATTTTATCGAAAAATATTGTTGTTGCGCTACCGGGATTCGAACCTGGATCTCGTCCCTAACCGGGGGAGGTGCTTTATCCAACTAAGCTACAGCGGCATTATTTTTAGCGACAATTTTTCGACCCTATATGTTACCTTTTTGAAATCAATACATTTAATCGTTCCATCATTTGACAGAGCCATCTACCTTATTTTTACAGAATCTCAAAATACCTTTAAGTAAATCTGATAGTAGACGCCAGAATTATCAATTCATTTTTATTAAATTTTGGACACATTGATACAACTTTATTATTTTTTAGGAGAACACATTCTTATTGTGAAGTTGTAATTATTCAGAACAGACGGTCTGTGATATTTTAAATATTAATTAAATATATTAATTAGAAAGATATACATATAAAATCAATTTTATCGAAAAATATTGTTGTTGCGCCACCGGGTGTTTTTCCTTTGAATTTTCCCATGGTTTTTAATTCAGGGATTGTTTGCCGTGAATTATATGTATTATAAATGTGTATTTTGTGTATACGTATCCGCATAGTAATAATTGAATATAAATCTAGTTATATGTAAATAATTTAGGATGAAACCATGGCCGCAATAGGAAAATAGCCCTAAAGTGAAGAGGGTTTGCGAGTGAAGTGAAGTGAAGTCCCTTCTTACGCGTCTTAACTATCAAAGATTATGATGATGATTTACTATAAGAGACAAGATCTATTTAATGGATAACACTGCATAATACTTGATACTTCATATTCTTATATCTTATTAACAATACACACGTGTATAGGGGGGTCTTTTTTGTTCATTTTGCATTGAGGACCAATTTTCTAACTACGCCACTGGACCAGAGGCTGATAACGCGAAACTGCGATAATTTAAATAATGTATTGTAGAACTAAAAAATGTATATCCGTTGTATAAAATAAACACCGTTCTAAAATTAAATTTCATAAAATTTTTGGCTCTCTGAAATAATTGAGATTTCAGAGTTTTTCACAGCGGTGTTTTATCGATAGTATCTATTAATGATCGCATTTTCACTGAAGATTTATCTTATCTTATCTAACCGCAGCAACCTATCATTTTTATTGGTTACACTCTTATCTCTTTTTCGTATACAATATTACCGCGCGCACAACACACTACAGAAACAGTCCGACTGATGTTTTCCGGTGCAAAACGTGTTCTCTGTTCGCCGAGGTGTTCTGGTTCTTACAGTGTTCTCCGTGTTTGGACGTACATTTCTGTTTTATTTTCAGTGTTGTAACAATATTATTAAACAGTTTCTGAAAAAGAAATTAACAATGGACTTCGATGATATCTTCGATGAGGATTTGACAGAGTCTGATCTCGAGGATCTGATGCTGCATTTGGATTCATTTTACGACGACTTGGATGAGTAATATACTGTTACCCCGGTAGCGATGTGAATAAGAACGAAATAATTCCGAATGCTGGGGGTGCACAATGCTCGGTTGTGGTCACCGAGATTATTCACAATGTGTATAGAGATATCAGGATGAACGTAAAATAATATTAATGAAAATAGTTTGTGTGTATGTGTAAGGAATTATTAAATATTAATACGGAGTGTAATATTATTTTGATCCGATGAAAAAACTGAAATATCTCCGGAATTTTAACTCTGTAACATTTCATTGTATTTTCGGAAAAACAACTACGCCTTAATTTTTTAATACAGGTGTAACAGACCTAGTACACAATATTTTATGGGTGGATACCTGATTAAATTACGAGTCGAAAGTGTTCACGGAACATGTGCAAATTTTTTTTGCGAAATTTATCATTATTAATTTATATCTTCACTTCAGATGTCATGTAAATCATCAAATCATGTAACGAAAAATAGTTTGGCCTCTCGAAATTCGATGACCTTTAATTTTTTGTATTAAAAATATAATATGGAATCAATAAAATATTTAAATTAATCGAAATATTGCATAATTACGATATTTTTGAAATGCTTGTATATCAGTTAGTATAGAGTTATATAGACTTAGTCAGGTATCCACTATTTACCATGAAACTATTAATATGTTGTTGCAAAGCGATAGAATTCAAATGATGCAATGAAAATTGCAATATCTTAATATTTTCAAGTCAATTGCTGACTACACTCACTGTCACTTCCGACTGCCATTTTTTTTGATGAAAGATTTGAGTATCGCGACCGATCAGACGCGCTCGACTGCTGCTCCGTTAGCCGTACCGAAGCGTTTCTTCAATTTCGTGATGTCAGTGTTGTTGTTAGCTCTGCGACTGACTTCACGATCGTGGGAATACGGCCGAGTTATTATTTGTTGTTATTTTTGCTAATGACTCATCCGGCTGCGGCTACTCGCCAGTCACTCCTATCGGGCAATAAGGTTTTGCTGGACGATGCGCCGATGTCGTGTGACCGGCGTGACTTCAAATAAGTGCTTTCATTAATGAAGCTTTTGATGCAGTTATTTTAAATCATTCTTGTGGTATTTTCATAGATTTTATGGTGTGATTTTTCCTCATCGACTGAAATAATGAACAGTCCACATTAATTAATACACCATTGCTGTATCGTGACCTTGGTGCAACACGGTATCGCGTGATACTTTTTATTGAAATTGACTTATTTATAGCAAAATTCTGATAATAATTTTCTCTTTAAAATTATCTTACGAGCATACTAAATTTAGTAGTTTGTGAGATAACAAGAAAACAAAGTTATATTTTAGTAACACTTGAACAACAATTGGTGATTTCAATACAAGTTAAATATATTAGTTATAATATACAGTGTGTCCGAAATCAGGAAACAGTTTACTTAATTAGGGTAAGCTTGGGGCACACGGACACCTCCATAACGTTTTACTCTGGCCATGCCTATATAAGCCGTCATTTTAAATGTTTATCTTGACGTTAGAAGTGTTGTGCTGTGTATAAAAACTATTATCTGTTAATATCTTAATAATCTTTTAAGATATTCATATTTATTTGTGATAACTGCCTTTAAACTGGTGAACATTTGTACACAACTACTATATTTTCAAATATTTCTCTTTAAATGTAAGAAAAAAAATTGAAGTAATGTTTATTCAGTGGTAATGTGGATTTAGCTATTGTCAGTGCAGTGTATTAGCGAAGGCAAAATCATGTTATTAATTCCATCGATTAATTTATCTTTTTTTTTACTAATATCAGTGGTATGTAGGGGCAAACGGACATAGCTTATCTTATGTTAATTACTCCCCGTTTGTCATAGATTACAGTACGTAATCGGAATATGTAAATAATGTGAAAAATCAGTGTCCATGACTGTAAAAGCTGTCAAAATGCGTCTTCTATCATCCGCTAACATATTAAACGTTCCAAGAAATACATCTTCAACTATTAATGTCATTACTAATACACCTAAACCTAATATAATTAAATCTTCTTTTGGAAAATAAGTATCGCAAAGTTAAGAAAGTCGTCAAATGATGAAGTATACACTAGAAATATAACAACTGACACATCGTTAATGGATCCAAGAATACACATTCTAACAAATCAGATCATCGAACATTTGGAGTCACAACAACTTCAAGAAGAGGACGTATAGGGTCTGAGTCCAGAATCTTAACAATTATCTAATCATATTAAAGATAGTGATTACTACTAAGAATTTTAGTTTTTTCTTTGTTTGATGTATTTGTAGAGATATTTATTTAAAGAAATCTATCTATTTATAATTTTTTTTTCTTTTAATCATCTTAGATAATATTTATACCATTTTATTTCTTGTACTTTTTCTCATTTTATGTCAAGGGTGTCAGTTTTCCCCAGGATTACTATACTCTTAATTATATAGCGACAAACTCCGCCGAAGGAATCGAAAATTTAATATTTAAAACTTTAAATCTTAATAAAATATTTCAGTTTAATGTAAAAAATGTCGGATGTTTCACCGAGGAGATAATGTATTGAAATATTTGCGTCTAGTAAATTTCTTTTAACTTTTTTAAATGTTCCCAGTCACGATAATGAAATATAAACTTCATCCATCTACATACTAACCGTCTTGTAAAGATTGTGCGGAAAACATTAATTGCGTTTATTTTGTCTCATCGTGTCTCATTCCGCGGACAGATTCGGAGCCACAAGGTTGAAGACTGAAGTTATAAATTTGTGTATGTGCCTGTCTTGTTATATGTATCATGCACTGTTTGTCGGTACTGACGTTCCCGTTTCTCTCCTTTACAGTGGGCCTCCGTCCGCGGCGCCCCTGGAGTCCGGCCTGCGCAGGAGCGCCACCCAGCCCATGGCCGCGCAAGCGGTGCCGCAGAATCGCGGCAACACCATCGCGGAGAGGTAAGTTTCACTCGCACACCTCAACCGGAGCACCCGGTTCCCTTCCTGTCCGCGCTACCTAGTGCATATATTCCGCTGAAGGGTGTGATTTGTGATTGTGATCCGATTTGTTCCTCCAGGTTGGCCGCCCTTCAGCAGAGCGGCAACAACGAGTGGCGCAAGAGGGTGGCCAGAGTCAGCCCCGACCAGGATGTCATCACGGCCACCAAGAACAAGATCAATGTAAGTGCTGAATCCACTATTTTACCTTCTCTGTGTAATGTAATGTAATGTCTGCATACGATCCGATCCGATCCGAGGTATTTCATCAGGACGGTACGCGGATAGCGTGCTTTCAGCTAACGTCTTATTCAACGGCGTTTTATATTATTTACTATTCGTAGAAACTATTTACTATTACTAATTAAATGTATGTAAATATTGTTGTCGCTACCGGGATTCGAACTGTACTTTTGACGACAAATTACACTTTTCAAATTAATACGTCTATCGTTCCATTATTTGAAAGCAATCCATCTACTTTGTTTTTATGGAATCTAAAATATAGGGTGTTCAGCGTAAAAATTTCAAGATTAAATTGTAATTGCACGTAAACCATCAGGGTGAGGTAAGTGGGAGGGGTATTGTTTGACTAGCTTGCGGAATTGCCAGTCACAATGAGTCACTGGTTAGGAGCGCACCGCGCGTTCGCGGTTGAGCAATATTTAAAGTGTGGGGATTTATTGGTTCGTGCGCGTCACGCTTTTTGTACTCACTTTAATATTCAACGTGTAAGTAATGGGCCGATCACGCAACTTGTCTGGTGTTGGGTTCAAAAGTTCAGAGAAGAAGGGACGACGGTTAGCCAAACTCCTCCGGGACCATCAACGTCAACAGCGACGCCGGAACGTGTGGCTCGAGTTCGACGTGAAATTATGCGCAATCCGCGTAAATCGATAAGGAAGATTGCAGCCTGTACTGGAATAAAAAAATCAACAGTACACGTTATTTTGAAAAAGAAACTACAGTTTCACTCATACAAACTGCAAATCGTGCAGTTTCTCTACGAAAATGACTATTCTTTATGTGAAACAACGTTTTGAAACAGCACGAACGTTTGGAAACATATTGTTTACTGACGAAGCACATTTTCATAACGATGGCTATGTTAATAAACAGAACATGAGATAGTGGTGCCCCGACAACCCAAGGAAACGCCATAAAAAACGTTAGCATTGTCCAAAAACGACAGTGTGGTGTGCAATTTCTGCCCGAAGGATAATTAGCCCTTATATTTTTAACTTTTCTGAACTTTTCCCAATAAATTAATCAGCAAGTTCGGAGACACACCCTGGGCACCTCGGTCATCGGACCTTTTTTGTGGGGATCCTTAAGTCGAGAGTTTACAGCAAAAATCTTCGAATAATTCAGGCTCTATAAGAAAATATCCGCCGTGAAGTTGCTGACATTGAACCAACGCTTTGCTCTCGAAATGGACGGCATTTAGTCGATATTGTTTATTAAACATAAAATCCGCATCGTTAAACTCCACTTTCTATAAATAAAATATGAGAATAACATTGTAGTTTTTTAAAATTTATTTAATATTAAACTAATATTATATTCTGCTGGATACCCTATATTTTTTGAATAAACCGATAGACGCCAGGATTAACAATTCAATTTTTTTAATTTTTGGACACATTGGTATAAATTATATATTATTATGGAAAACACATTCTTATTGTGAAGTTTTAATTATTCAGAACATAGGTCTGTGATATTTTAAATAATTCATGTACCTGCACGTTACCCGGATTGAAAAGAGATCCAGGTTTGAATCCCGGTAGCAACAACAATATTTTTCGATAACATTGATTTTATATGTATATCTTTCTAATTGATACATTTAATTAGTATTTAAAATATCACACACGGTCTGTTCTGAATAATTACAACTTCACAATAAGAATGTGTTCTCCTTAATAATATTGACTATTTAATGCAATTTTGGTCTATCCTAATTTTGACGCCGTCTCTGCTGGAGATTTAAACCCGCAGTTGTAAGAAAATGGGTAATCAGTGATTGTCAGGGAAATAAATGAACTGTTGAGACGAATGACGTTAATTGTCGTATTATGCATTAAAGAATAATGAATATTACTCGAGTCTGTATATCTAAATCTGAGCTGTGTGGCGGATGTGGATGTGATCAGTAATTGTTATTCCACTTGAGATATTTATGTACAATAATATTCAGTCAACGACGTAGCAACAAATTACCGGACCTCCGGGCAAATACGTGTACCGGGTAGTGATGAGCTCCAAATCACGAAACGTGAGTCAATCACTGATATCTTTGAGTCACACTCACTATCGGTGATTGAATATCGGTCGTGATTCGTGATTCAATTTTTTTTTATTAATTTTCTATCGCTGCCATTTAAATCGATTTTTACTTGAATCTACCGGATTTTCCGTAATTTGATTAGCGCCATCTATTGGAATCTGTTTTTATTGGTGATGTTTATGCTAGCTTTCTGGTACCTAACTTAATTTTTTAACATTTTGTAGGATTGTGCAGTAATTTTCTAATTATTATGTACTGGAACAGTGTGTATTTACGCAAATGAATTTGTAATAGTATAAATAAAGACGCTCAAAACTTTTTGATATCAGAAACTGTGATCTCAGTCACAGTTTTCAATCACTGATGTTATAGAATACCAATAACAATCACACCAGTGAATCAAGACTAGCATTTTTTCTCATCACTAGTATCAGGGCCTACCCATTCCGCTCTTTCCAAGAGCTACCCGCATTTCGTTGCTTTTAAAATTGAAAATAATTTTCATTTGCTTATTTTATTTAATTATTATTTATTTTTATGTATTTTAATTTTTTTTATTATTATTTTAATTTTTTTATTTTAAATGTAATAAGCTATCTTGTTTGGTTAACGTTAAAAAAATAATATTTTGTTAATACTAGTCGATGGTATCATGAAATTATTTTATATTCAATTTTATTACATCATTTTTTTAAAATGTTAATATTTTTATTATCTACATTATACGATCCAGTTAATTTTTAATTTATTTACTTTAAACAATATTTAATATTTAGATTGGCTTCGACATTCGATAAAGATGCATATAATGGCGTCATGTGATTATATTAATATGATAATAATTATTGTCAAAATTATGAAACTCGGATATTTTTAATTCCGGCTCCTTCCTTGGCGCCAGGGCCCCAGGGCCCCAGGGCCCCTAGGTTGCCCAGGTGGTGGTGGTAGGTGCGCTAGTGATTGGAGACACGTTTCAAACGATCTTAGAAGCTACGTTACTCTAGGACAGGGGTCAACAGACTTTCTAGCGAGAGGAGCCAAATATTAAGTAAACAGAATTTCTAAATTTTCTTAGAGCCGCAGCATACATTTTCACTGTAAATATATATATTATAATGATGAAAAAAAAATATATAATCAAGATTTTTATTTAAAACTCAAATTCACAATGCATTCGTAGGCTAATTAAAAAAATATAATATATGGGAATTATAAGCTTCAGTCGTTCAGTGGTCTATTTATAAAACTAGAAAACCTAAATAATTAAATACTAATAAAACACTTTTTGAGCTTTGCTATGTCTGGGGAGTAACGATTTGTTCAATATTAGACCTGATTGTATTTGGTCATTGGCTAATTTGCTTCTTAATTTAATTTTTATTTGATTCATGGAAGACAATGTTTGTTCGCATCAATAAGTAGAACCGAAGGTTGCGAGAATGCCAAATGCTACTTCTTTTATTGTGTCACGTGTTTCAGGCAAACTATTCCATGTATCAAAATATGATTGTGGATGAACATAGAAGCTGGGGTTGAAGAGTCGCGAATGCTGATGAAAAGAGACCCTCGCTCTAGAACATCGGATAAATAATTAGCTATATTTGAGATTGAGCGGTTTCACTTATTTTCGGTGTGTATTGTACTGCCGCAGCTCGGCATTTAGGTTTTTTCTAGGGTAGTCTAGGTAGCGACAATATCGGGCGGGCGGTGCGTGACCGAACATTTAGCATTGTGCGTGTCCACGCTCCGCACGACGACCGAGTTTTACGGCCGCTGAAGATGCGGGACTAGGGTCGGCGGACAGGCTCGGCTCGCGACACGGGAGTCGCGCGCTTTATGGGATTCATTCTAGAAACATGCGGAATCGTACTTATATTTCCCTTTAAATTCACCGTTACGTCGGTAATTTCGCGAGTAATAAATACGAGCGAAAAATTATTTAAAACATATATCTTATCGCACTTATTGTTTTACATGTCGAGTGAAGCGTAATGTTATTTAATTACGATGTGATTCATTTCAAATATGATCATTTCGTACATAATCGTACAGCGCCATCTGTCGAATAATAGCGGACTCGGATTGGTAGACTTTGTGGGTTTCTTCGATATTTGGTTCACTTTTTATTATGTACAATTTAAGATAATAATGATTGAGTATTTAATACCATTCATTGATTTGGCAGCTACTTCGCGGTGTAACATTTTAATTTAAAAATATAATTTTTATTTTAACTTAAAACAAACACAATTTTTCAACTACTAGTTTCGGGAAGAGCAGTTGAGTAAAATAAACTCAATTAAATACAGTTAGGGTAAATGAGTTATTATTTCTTGGAAACATTGACAGTACCGTACCGGTGAAGTATTTGAAAACTTTATTCAATTATTCAATAGCCCCATTTGGACCAAAATTAATCAAATTAAACCGTAGTTGATGTTACCAAAATACAGACTGATAAATGCACGTTCAAATTATATTGAAAAATCTTCAAAAAATAAAAATCACAATTATTTTCCTACCAACCTAATAGTTACTAGTATGTTATATATTCGAAATGTGTTTGTATTTAGAAATTGGTTAGTAAAAATGCTACTGCAATGATCAAGTATTCACATGGAAAAGTCAAGTTCGGGAATAGCTGCGCGGAGCAACGTTTTATTTCACAAAATGGGAAGGTTGACGGTTACAAAAGTTTCCAAGCGTAGATTACCTTTCCTGTTTCGTCAGGCACTTAGTGACATTAAGGGACGGGCGTGGCATTCTGTCATATCCGGGTCACGGGCTTGACCTCCCTGTCTATTTTCGCGCTCCGCGGAGCGGGGGGGGGGGGGGGGGTAACACCACCCCTAATTGACAGTTAACATTTCGGGAACCTTTGGACCGAAACGTCGAGTCATTCGTCAACTAAAATAGATATCGATCGTCGCTATTTTGACATTTATTTATTAATGACAGTGTGCTAGCTTTTTGCACAAATTGGCGTTTAATTAAAGCTGCAAATCTGGGGGTGTTTAATTAAATTACCAATTAAATAACGACGCTAGTCCAATCGGTCGACAGAGGAAGATAGGAGGAAGCTGCGCTTATTCATTCTCAGGGGAAATATATTCATGTTGCAAATTCTGATCTGTCGATCTAATGTTTCGTTTTTATTGTAGATCGAAAAGACTCCACCCTTTCCCGGAACCGTTTTATAAGTTTTCACTCATACTGGTATCGGTTTCCTCTCGACAAAAGCAACAAAAGTTTAACTCCCAACTATCTGTATGCAATTATTTAAGATGTATTATACAAAAAAAAAGACGCGATGTTAGTTTGTGAATTTAAAAACTACGCCGTTCGACGCCCCTGCGTGCTTTCTTTATTGGTAACAACAACATATATAAAGTTAATTACGGTCAATAAAAATAATCGATAAATTGGAAAAAGAGATACTGATGCAGAGTTATTCGTAATAGTGTGTATTATACATACATTTACAGCCACAGGCATAAAGGAGTGATGTTATTACATAAAGCACAATAGGGCAATCGTTCTTGGACCTATCCTTTTCATTACCTATATAAACGGCATCGTAAAAATGCTAAAACATTGCAAAATAAGATTATTTGCAGACGATGCGCTCATACCCATCGCGGGAGACAATTATGCAACTATATTGAATGAATTAAATTATGACTTTAATAATATAGCAATATGGCTGAAAAAAAAAAACTAAAACTTAATTCATGAACATTGGCGAATGGCAAATGTCTGTAGGAAGTGATTGAAATAAAATATTTGGGAGTCATAATAGATTCAAAATTGAATTTATCGCAAAATACAAGACACACGACTAAAAAAGTTGCTAAAAAAAATCTCACTTCTGGGAATAATCAGAAGATTCATCAGTACTGAGTCATGTAAAATAGTATACGGCTCTGTTATTATTCCTCACATCAACTAGCGCAGCAGCATTTTGTTTTTGGCTAATGAAGAAGAAATTCAACAAATGTCAGTGTTGCGAAATAAAGCTTTTGAGAATAATACTCTAATCAGCGCAATGCTGAAAGATCTGAAAATGATGACCTTTAAGAAGAAAATATATTTCAATGTATTTGATATTTATTTACAAAATCCTCACTAAGAAAATATCATTGTAGCAAATCAACATGAGCACGAACATCATACAAGAGGAAAAGATAGACCGAGATTGCCATTCAGGAAGAAGACTAAATCTCAAAAATCAATGATGTACAGTGCGATAAAGATTTTTAATGAAATGCCAAAAAACACAAGAAAGAAGGAGAGAAACTACATAGATTCAAAATGAAACTAAGCAAATATGTGAAAGATAAGTTGTAGTAAAAAGGAACGATTTTGATCTTGTTTATATTAGAGCATATATAAAAATACTTATATATTATGAATAATTAAATAAATATGAGTGACAATTTGCGATACTTTTTATTTTTAGAGAAACAAACAGTACAACGATAATAACTGATAATAACATAATATATAAAAATAACTGCTTCGGAATTAAATAAATAGTACACAATAAACTAAAAAATAGGACACTCAAACAAACTGATAAGCAAAAAGACGTATATATTAAAATAAACATAATAAACTAAAAAATAGTATATATTTAAAAAAAACTAATTAACAAAATAGTGTTTTTAAACTGAACGTTTATTATTATTATATTATACAATTATTTTATTTTAAATTTATCGTTGAAAATGTCAAAGTTATTAGAAGAATTTACGGCATTATGTTTTGACGTAGAGCGGATCACAAAACAATTTTTTATGTAATTAGTTCTGCCAAAATTTGGGTAAAAAAGACTATTTGATCTTGTTGGGTGTGAGGGACAGTTTTATTCGTTCTAATAAATAGGGCGAGTCAACGAAGTTATTTAACATTTTATAGAGGTAGGATAAATCTTGTGTATTTC
Source organism: Eubasilissa splendida (assembly GCA_031772225.1). Taxonomy (NCBI): domain Eukaryota; kingdom Metazoa; phylum Arthropoda; class Insecta; order Trichoptera; family Phryganeidae; genus Eubasilissa; species Eubasilissa splendida. The sequence continues at coordinate 1,530,987 of CM062854.1, read as the reverse complement.
TTATATTTAAGAGAGGAGGGGATTTTATGGAAACACTCACTTTCTGAATGAGATTTAATGTCAAAGCGTACACGTGAAATTAATATATTAAAAAAATTATGTTGAACATTTTCAAGTCGGTCGCTGTAGGTGGAATAATGTGTGTTACAAACTACCGATCCGAATTCAAGTTGAATGCGTACAAATGAGATACATTCCCTAAGCGAGAGGGAGAAAGGACAATACACGTATGTTTGAGTCACGTTGTACTCTATCTCTTTTCAGTCTGCTGGTCTTCCTAGCATTTCCCATCGCGAGATCCACACCCTAATGAAATGGCGAAAAAGTCCGAGGTCCCATTCATTCCGTAGCAAGTCGTCGTTCCGTGGCGAGCGACAATTTATCCCAATCAGTTCTTCAATCAATAAACAATGGAAAAATAATCACTTTCGCGGATGATACCGTGCTTTGCTTTGAGGGTAAGTCTTGGGAAGAGGTCAGTACTCGTGCACAGGATGGTTTGAACAAGGCGAAAAAATGGTTTGACACGAACCTCCCATCACTTAACACAAAAAATAAAAATATGTATGTTTCTGTATTAACGAAAGAACAACACCACGTCAAAGTCCTACACTCATCGTACACGACTGCAAAACAAACAAGAACACGGCTTCCTTGATCCCACGAGTTAAAATTATTCGACATCTGGGAGTACTGATCGATGATCATCTTAACTGGAAAGAACACATATCGAACCTAGCTAAACGCATAAGAAAACTAATTTACGAATACGATGTATAGTTGATTACAAACTCTTAAGATCGGTGTACTTTGCACTCTGCTACTCCTTCATTAAGTATGCTATTTTAGTTTGGGGAGGAGCATCAAAAAAAATATTGGAGTAGGCTAAAAAAGCACAAAAGACAATTCTCAAGGTAATAATTGGTCGTCCCTTTAGATATCCGTCCTAGATATAAGACAAATCTTTATGTTGAGACTCGTTCAATATTTCCATGCTAACAACAACTCACCCCAAGCAATAAATCATGGTCACAACACAAGACAAACAACAAACATCTACTCACCAGTTCCGAGAGCAACAACGACATTTTATCAAAGATTCTACATGTTCTTAGCTCCGAACGCACTCAGTACCAACTGGAAATCGTTTAATTCCAATAAGATTACACAAGTATGGACCCGATATATGATCCAATCAGGTAGAGATGAATCAGAAGCATGGCTATCCAACATTCTAATATAATTGATACAATACCTACACTAATAATTCACTAGTCCTACAACACTCCCACTACATATTTTTTATTTTTTTTATACATATTTTTTTATTTCTCTTTTTATTCCTGTTGATGATTTAAATAACACGAAAAAAAAACTGTCTACTTTAACACAGCCTTCAGTCTAGCAAAGTAGCCAGGACAACGCTGTATATATCAGAGGTGAAGTCTACTCCATCCCACACAATAAACTATGAGTATAATTATGTCTTATGTTTATTATGTATAATATATTCACCTCTGTTAGAACAAAAACATGTATGTCATTTAATAATTAAATAAATTAAAAATCATAGTTTCTCACGCAGCCGATATTATCGTACATTCCCATAGTATGTGGTCCGGCGTCTGTCTCACCCGAGCATAGACGCACCGAGGATCGTTTGCAAGTCTATAGTAAAAAAGCCAGTCCAGAAACTGACCATGCCCGGTAACTGTCAGCACCGGAGGTCCCCAGCATCCTTTCTCTTTCAGGGTTACGTAGGGGAAAAAGGTATGGGTCCATCTCCCCTGCGCAGCCGAATCCTATCTTTCTGCATACTCTCTCTCCAAGCACAAGAACTGGTCTCTTTTTTGGAGAGGTAAGCGAAAGAAAAACCATGAAATTTTAAAAATGTAAAAAACTTAATTCATGCTATAAAAAATTGTAAAAATGTCAAATAAATTCTTGCCATCTTTCGAGAGCTTTATATCGTATTTGTTTAGCCTGATCTCTATAACGGCCTATTGAAGGTTTGGTGGTGGTGTCCAAATACTCCTCTTCCAAACCTTTCCACGGCACGTGTTTTCAGGATTCCAGGTCTGTAGGGAGAACTTCAGCAATGTACGCACTAGTTATAGCAAGTGAGGGTGTTCGCTGGCCGCTATTCGCAGCGTTCGCAATAACACCAACACGGAGTCTACGAGCCCGCACACGAGCAGCATACGGTGTCTGAGAGACGTAAATAGGTCTGTAAATAAGGCGCAGAGTGAGAGATCTTAGACTCCGTTCAGCAGTACTGAGTTTTCTTAATTGACAAAAGAGGCCAAGAGCCGCTTTACCCGAGACAGTCCTAATATGGCCCGTGAGAGAGCTTACATTATCCAACATCACACCTAGATAGTTGACTCGCCTTTCAGTTTTCACTCTTACATCACCAATTTTAGCTTGCAGGCTTTGTTATTAGATAATTTATTTTGGATAAACCTTTCAGTCTCGCGGCCAGGAAGCGGCCTCTCCGCGTGCCATGGAGATGGAGAAAGTGTGCCAAGATCGTCAATTGTTAGGCAACAAATCGCTAAACCGCGAGTGTGAGGTCGCCGTGCAGGTGACCCGCGGCGCGATTATCGGTTAAGCGAACACACTGTCGCCATTTACCGCCTGTCTTATTGCGCGGGATGAAGTTATATTCTAAATTGTTCGCCCGGCACTCGAGATTCATCTGCTTCTGTTGCACATCAGATTAAACCGTGCTAAAAAAATCTCATTTGTGGAATGGATCGGAAGATTCGTTAGTACTGAGTCCTGTCAAATAGTCTACAACTCTTGTTATTATTCCTCACATCAACTACTGCAGCAGCATTTTGGTTTTGGCTAATGAAGAAGAAATGCGACAATTGTCAGTGTTGTGAAATAAAGCTTTGAGAATAATACTCGGAATCAGTGCAATGCTCAAAGATCTGAATATGATGAACTTTAAGTAGAAAAAATATTTAAATATAATACATGAACATAAATGCCAGAAAACATAAGAAAGGAGGAGAAACTGAATAGATTTAAAATGAAACTGACCTGATATGTAAAAGAAGTTTTAGTAAAAGAAAAGACTTTAATTTTGTTTATATTATATTAGAGCATATGTAGGAGTGCTTGTGTATGCACTCTGTTAAGAATTAAATAAATTAATGGTAATATTTTTCATAACAATAGTATACATGGTTCATATAGTCATTGGAGGTGTAATATATGTCGATGAATACCTAGTACTATCGCGTGACCTTCAGACTTCGTTGACCTTGGGCGTGTACGACCAAGGTCAATGCGCTCGTGTACTTACGCGGTACTCTTTGATACTTCCCTACTCCCTTTACTCCCCCTATTCCATTACTAACCTCCTAATTTAGTAATAGTAGTATTTCTAATTTCTCAACTACAAAGAAGTGTGTTCTGTGACACATTACTCCCCTAATTGTCTTAAAATGTTTTCACATTATACCTTCATGTCGTACTAGGACTATCTATCAGGGTCACCGACCACCTGTTGATAATCTGTATATTAAAAATAAAAATATATTGATGAAATTATACATTTATTTCACTGCACAATATTTACAAGAACGGTCGCGGCCTAGGTTCACAGTTCGGAGGCGGCAGGATCGAAACCTTGCTGAAGTTTTTAATAGTTTAAATTTAGTAAAGGCAAAACCAATTTATTTAGCGAAATCTCCTCGTCTATTGCCGGCGTGGGCTTGTAAAAACAGGGCTTTGAATAATCGTCGCTAGGTGACGCACGCGCCGCCTAGCGACGATTATTCAATTATTCACCTATTAAATTATTATTTTAAGAATATATTTGTTTGGATATTTGTCTGCGTTAATTGTTTACGTGGGTGCGCGCAACTTCTCTTTTTAAAAGCAGGCTTTTGCATTATTGCGACCTTGGCCGCGCAGCGTCCACAAGTAGTCGTGAAGCGGCCAATACATAGGTGCTTTCTGCTAGTCGTGTATTATATTTTCACAGATTTGAATGTGTCCATCATGTAAGATAAAATATTATACTCATGCCATGTACAAGCCTCTGTGCATCTTTTGCTACTGAATACCTTTATATATATTTAGGTCTGACCAAGTCCAGAACTTTAAAGGACGCGAACGTTGCGCCCCTAGGGAAGAAGCGTTAAGAAAATATAAAAATATTAAATTGTTCAGTCGAAAGAGTCGTGCGGGCCGCCAAGTTTAACGATTGGATGCGAATAGCTGTGACGGTAGTTTCGATGTTCAAAGACGTCATAACATACGTTGTTACGTCGGAAGATGGCGACGTCGTAGGAAAAACGAATGTACTCAATTGAATCAATCAAACACTAATTCTGCAGTGGACACTTGTCTAGTGTATGTCCGCCTCCTTTTTAAGGTTAATGTCGCCGATTCTTGTTCTGATTGGGGCGGAGCTGACGTCCATTTCGCCCCGGTTCAAGAATATCCTGCTTTCTCGGCCACGTCTAGGTTCTAAAGCTTGTCTATAAAATCTGGTTTACGTCGTCGAGACACTTTGTTTACCTTGTAAAATAACGGGAAATATTTCGCGCGTGTGTTATACGTAGCTCCAGTTCGACAGGGCTACAATTGATGGTCCATTAAGATTTCACAAAACACATTGTGAACTAGATTAGATACAATGCTCCGCAGTTTCTGTGCAATAATTCTATTTGTAGTTTTTCAAAGCAGAATGTGGATTCACTGGAACAGTTGGGTAATTTCTACGTACCTATCTGTTTCCTTAAAGCTCGAGAACGGCTGAAACGATTTTGATACGGTTTATTATTCAGCGTATCGGCCGGGAAGGAATTAGCCAGAGAGAGAGAGAGAGAGATACTTTTAGGATTTAACAGTTGTAAAAAAAGTTCGCGATGTGGTGATAAATAGATAACAACTCTCAATTTAATATAAACCAGTCGTCAGTGAGGAGATGAAGGGAGCGATGTCACCGATCGTTGTCGAAACTACTCATTGTGACATCACTAGTGCTTCTTCTACATTGCGTATTTCCTGTTTTCTTTCTTTCATTGTTCTTCTTTCTAGTCACCTTGTGCGTAATACATTATTGTATTAACGGCCTGTGCCCTGCATTGACCGAGTTTCATATTTGGTTATACTAGGGAGTTGGGCAGCGGGCAACTGTGCACAATTTGGGCCGGATGGCATTCCATTTTATTTGGAATGGATGACATTTATATCGCGGGAAGGGGGAGAGGTGTCCGGGGGGGGGGGGGGAAGGGATGATGCCGAATTAGCATGCAACATTTAGTTACGAATAGTGTGTTACCGTAAAATGACTAAAGTATTGCCGATTGCGTGGAAAAGGAGTTTATGAACGATTTATTAAGTAATGAAGATGCGCGATCTAAATACACTATTTTATTTAGAACACAATGTAAATAACTGCTAAACTAAATTAAAGAGCAAAATTAGCCACGAAGAAAACTTTGTTGCAGTATAGACGTGTTTCGATATGTTAGAAATAGGAGCTACTCAGTGAATACCTGCTATTTCCTACCTACTTTACATAACCTAACCTTACCTAATCTAATCTAACATTTTTGTTTCATTCTTGTCGAACGTTTCAATTCGGATATTTATTATCATTGATGATTGGTTAGATTATTTAGAATAAGGCAATTTTTTTTCTTTGATAATTGTGTATTTTATTTTTAATGAATTCAAATATTTACTATTACGTGTCATAAGAACGGAGTTTGCAGTAAATATGTGATATTTCATTGCCTTTGGTCTTTTACTATCACCTTAGAATGCGATGTTACTAACGCTAGTCAATTCGCGTTCTTACGGATTTCGGCAATTTACGGCAATATATATAGGTTTCATAATGCCCACTTTTTCGTCAACCATTCTTGATTATTTGTATTTTAGAAATATGCAGAATATAGTAAACAATTGGGCGACACATCTGAGTGGACCGCTAACTTGCTGCAGGCAATTGTAATGCGGCCCGTGTGTTGGCATCTTATTTACCAAATACTCCAAGCTGGTCAGCTGGTGCCAGGCAGCGCTGGCGCTGTATTTTCAAAGGAAAATTGTTGCTTTGTTTGTTTTCCTCGTGAACTTCGAAGAAAATGTGTATTTTTGGAAAGCTTTCAACTTCTCGCTTTGATTGTGATTCCAAAACACGATGGCGAAGTGCGCCCGGGTCCGTTGACGTCACGCGGGTCGGCACTCTTGCGCGCGCCGTCTCGCCACATTTACTTCTGTCAATGGACCGCATTTTGTGAAATCTCCATCTCCCGGAGTGTACGATAATTAGCGGCGTGTCGATCCATGTTAATTTAATAATGTCGAGACCAGTTGTCTATTTCTGAGGACTCACGCGGCAGCCGTGTACTCACTCATCAGTGCATCGTATTTTCAACTGCGAAAACCCTTTCAGCACCAGAACCTCATTTAACTTCGGAAGTTAACAGTTGATGAAAGCCCACTGAAGGTCAACCATATATATATATTTATACCGATTCTTTTTCACACGTGTGATTATCGTGTTCTACAAACTTACCTCGGAAACTGTAAACTTATTCTTTATTAATATATATAATATGATTTTAATTATCTGTTTGTTTAAACAATTGCTTCGTTATTTCTTCTACTTCTATATTATGGTTTTCTCTTTTCCCCGTTCCTTCCTTTATTTCCTTTTGGCAGTGTTTTTATGGAACAGGAATAACATTCATCACCTGCTTCAATTATTTCCAGTGAAAACGGTTTTTGTGTTGATATCAATGTGGTCGAGCACATTACTTGTATATATCTGTTTAATGGAAACCCCAAAGGCTGCCACCCTATCCCGGAGTCGTTTTGAGAGTTGTTTACTCTCGTTTCGATTCCACTCAACAAAGCAACGCGTGCAATATTTTACAAAATCTTAAAAGCTTATTTTTGGACTATATTTTAAAGTTAACCCTTATGGCTTTCCTTCACATTAACTTTTTTCTTCTTTTTCTTTATTATTACATTCTGTTATTAACATCTTAAAACCTACATGGGTTCGTTCCGGTATCATTGTACCAGAACCATGCCTGTACAATTTGACGTGGTTATCACATTGAATTCAGAGGGCAGCCAGAAAGAAGCTATAGAAATCATGCACCCACAAAAGGGGAGGGTAGATGTCACATTTTTGTGTTGCAGTCGCAGAATTCGGTCACGATCCGGCAGAAATTCACCATGTCTAGATCGCAAGAGGCTGTGAAATTTGTTGCGAAAAATCCAGTCGACTAGAACATTCAACTGCATTTGTTTGCTGATTTCTTTATTGTTAAGTGTCTAGTCAAGATTGTTGAAAGCTACTGTTAAGTATATGTGTTGTAGTTAAAGTGTTATGTCCAAGAGCCAGCTTCCGCGGTGCTCCTGCGCACGTGACTTGGCGCAGCGTTATCGTCTCGTCGCTCTACCATGTCTTCACCGGTTATATTAAAGCGGGACTACGCTTTATTTTATTTAGATGATTCTCGATTAACTTTTTGCCGCTCTTGCGTAATCTGCTGGGCGAGCTCGAGCTGGAGCTGTCGAGACACCAACTGTTTTCTAAATTTTATCAAAAGTGATTCAATCTCGACGTGCGTGTGGTCTAGTGGTTATTATTCTCGCCTAGTGATTATTTAGCGGTCGGGGGTTCGAGCCTCGTTCCAGGGGGCCATCAAGTTAGTCCTATTTTCATAGCACAAGCGTTTAGCTTAGTTTGAAAATAGTAAGAATATTGATGTGACACGTATTCCATCTCTATTTTTTTTAAATGGAAAAAAATCTTAAATAGAATTTGAAGTTGTTGGTACTCTTGTTTTTTGATTCTACTCATTCAGTTTAATCGTTTCGTCTTGCAAGGGCATTATCAATCTAACAATTTTACTATAATGGGGGACGGCTATACAATTTTATTTCCATGAGTCTATCGCAATTTTACTATTTTATTTACATGAGTATTTACTGCAAGGCGAAACGCACTTCAAGTAAATTAAACGAGTGGAATCAAAAACAAATGTTTTATTTTCACATATGTGATTATGGCGTTGCAGTTGTCGGTCTCTTTCGCCCGCGAGAGACGATGGACGATAGGCACTCGTGGCCGCACTCCTCCAAGTACCGGGTTGAGCGGGGAGGATGCTGCTTCGCTGTCTCTTCATCTCCAGATTGTCTAATGCAGTCCTTTATAATGGCGCCGTACAGATCTTCCTCGCGACACCGCAAACTGACCGCTACAATAAGTGTGAGCGTTTTTTTTAACGGCGTGTTGTCCAGAAAATCTTTCGGTTATCTCATCGACGGATTGACGTCACGCGGAAAGTATATTCCATATGTTGTGTTTTGCGGGCGCGCAGAGCGCGGTCCAGCTGCGCGTACTACTCTTCCCGTTCTATATTTAAGTCCGCGACCCGGCGGGGGATCGCGACTGTTTTAGAGACGTTCCTCCTCCAGTGCGCCGTAAATATTATGACTTGTCACACGCTGCGATTTTCTCATTTGATACATTATTAATACGCGCACGTCGCCGCGGACCGTTCAGCCGGCGGCATCCCTTGTCCCTTCGGTCCTCGGCGCTGTTCAGTCGGCCGTGCCGCACGGCGCCCCCCGCTCGCGCGCGCCCGCACCCACGAAAAGTGCGATCGCTAATTTATTAATTATATCATTTCGGTAATACAAGTTTTATCGTTTTTTTAACATTAAAAAATATATATATATAGTGATGTGCATCGTAGAGGTTCCTCGATCTGTTACGTCGGACCTCGCGTCGAGCGAATGAATCTTTGGATTTTTCCATGATTCATGTCGCGCTTCTTGTCTAGATGACTGTACACGTACACCTTTAAGGCATAAAAGTGAAAAATAAATTATAAACTAGATTTAGTATTACGGTTCTCAAACTCGCGCAATCTGTACACTATGTGAAGTTTATAAACATTTTACAATTTTATTTGTGCGCTCGTCCAATTCGTTTAAAATGCGTTAATCATTCACATTTTTCACAAATTTTCTCTCGACCGAAGACTTGAGTGATTTTTGTGATGGCTGAGCTAACGCAATCTCCCATCTTCGCCTAGTCGCCGAGTGTGAAATGTAGAATATCAATTAGCGACGCGACTGCGGCCGAACATTAGCTCACAAATTGAACGCCGTTTCTGAAATCCACCTCAAAAGGGATGTCTTCAGCGAAAATGCAACTTTTCGTAATGTCTTAAAAACATCGGTTACACTCTACTTATTACGTTCATTGAAACGTTGGGTAAACGCGGTTCATTATTTTTGCTTTTAAGCTAATGTTGTATGCAATTAATTCATATCCAAGATTAGAGTCGTCTATTTGAATTCTAAACCTCGACAATATATCGCAGTTGGTTATTTAGTATTTGGCATTTAATTATGGCTAGTTGTAATGTCTCGGATGTCTTTCCTTCCTTATCACCTAGCGATGATACATTTAAGCAACATTATATATATTTGTAACCGCAACGCTACGATAGGGAACGAACACGACAAAAGATTGTACGATATTAGTCAGTTTTTTTTTTTTTTTAAATTGCGAGAGTGTGTAAAATATATCAAACCTGGCTTCGCAGCATCACTATTTTCAAATATTGATTATGTTAGCCAACTAAGAGTGAACTTGGAGCCGGACACTCGCCATGAATGGAGCGGAAGGTTGTTGAATGAAACCGTGCAGCGAGCGAGACTCGACGTTAAACGATAAGAAGCGAGTACTGCCAGAGTTTCGAAGTATAAAACTTAGGTGTACGTGAGAACAATTCGTGATCCGTTATCGTTCGCGTTCTCCATTCGACTCGCCGTACGTGACTTGTCTGCGAACAAATCTCATGCAAGCACATATTTGTATTTCTCATGTGTCGAGATGTAATATTTAGTAAATATATTGTTTTCTCGTCGACTTGTTGATTTTAAAATTTGTAAATTTTGTACCCGTGTATATTAGTTTAACAACGTCAACGTCTTGACCGCGGACTTGTACGTTTCCTTAATCTGTCAATTTATCGGTTAATTTTATCGAAAAATATTGTTGTTGCACTACCGGGATTCGAACCTGGATCTCTTTTCCAATTCGGGGAAGGTGAAGATATAAGTTGTATCAATGTGTCCAAAATTTAATAAGAATGAATTGTTAATTCTGGCGTCTGCTATCGGTTTACTCAAAGGTATTTGAGATTCCGTAAAATCAATGTAGATGGCTTTCAAATAATGGAACGATAAATATATTAATTTGAAAAAGTGTAACATATATACTGTCGCTGTAGCATAGTTGGTAATACACCTTCCCCGGATTGGAAAAGAGATCCAAGTTCGAATCCCGGTAGCGCAACAACAATATTTTTCGATAAAAATGATTTTATATGTATATTTTTATAATTAATACATTCAAATAGTATTTAAATTATATACATATATATATTTCTTTTTACATATTTTTCTTCTCTATGAGAGTCGTTACTTGTATATGGAAAAGGGGTATATAATTTGTGTGTCTGCTAGTCTGTATACATATATTTTTGATTTAATATACAAATTTATAATAGTCTGTAGTTTTTCTAATTGTAGGGGGGAGATTATTAAAGAATTTGATGCTTTGATAAATATACACTAGGAAAAACCGAAAATAAGCCAGACTGCGTCGGGTTTCCGTTTCGCATTCCCGTTTTCACTGAGTTATTGCGAGTCGGCCTTTACTCGTGTGTGTCCAATCATTAGGCCAGTGGTGGCAGTAACTGTTGCACACATTCCGGTTCGCGGTGCAAGTGGCCTGCGTCCATTTTTTCAATCGTTAGTCTGCCGTCCACGTCGCGTGCGCGCGGTCCGGCCGAGAAGCAGTTTCCGATTGCGCGCAACTGACCGGTTCGAAAGGTCAGCGCGACAAGTGTCAAGTGTGACCGGTTTCAAATCTCTCGTATAATATGGCGATCAACTCACCGCAGTTTTGATTGTAATTATGTGCATCAGTTGAACTATCAAATAAACCTATTTGTTTTATAACAGATGTGCTAAGTTGTAGTTGAATATCATTTATGTTTGTTGACAAACTTATACATATACTTAATAGTTTGATATATACAGAAGTTAGCCACGCGGTGGAGAGAGATGGAACGATTCAGGCAATCGAGAAGAAATGAAACGGAAGAAAAGAAAAGCTAGATCGTGTTGTTCTGTTGAATTTAAAAAAATATTAAATAACTTGAAAATGAAACCATTTATTATTACTTTAATTATGGCATGGTAATTTGTCATGTAGTCAAGATATTCGCCTAGTTATCTAGCTGTCGGGAGTTCGAACCCTGTTCCAGGAGACCAGCGAGTCAGTCCTGTTTTCATAGCACAAGCGATTAGCTTAGTTAGAAAATAGTAAGAATATTGATGTTGACACGTATCACTATTTAAAAAGAAATTGAGTAAGTGCCCAGAATAAACAAAAATGTTAACATAATGAAAAATGAATAAAATTTTTGACTTTTAATATTAAATTCAACCATTCATAGTTGTAATGTATCTTAAATTGTTTTTTTTTTTTTAAGATAAATATCACACATCAGCTAATCTTTATCACGTTCTAAATGAAAATATGCATATAGACAGTATCACCAAAAATACAAGATACTGTTACACCAAATCCGTGTCTTCCGACGTGTACCGTTGTGTCTGTCGTATGGGATTCCGATAATTTGTGTTATTATAGATTTTCACGCGGCCGAGACTTAGAGAGTTGCCGAAGCCATGTTTCTAATCTGTCCGCCTCCCCCCCTCCCCCCCTACCGCCCGCCCTGGTGTTTCATCGGAATGATTAATCAGTGTTGTTAGAAAATGGCCGCAGGCTGTGCTGATCCGTTCAACTACCGTCATTATTCTCTTTTTGGTCTAATTCAATCATTATATTTTGAATACAAATAAGAGTACACGAACACAAATAATGGGACAGACACCTCTTATGAATTTTAGAAATTCCAAAACTGTTCATTGAGCCGATTGCCGCAATAAATCTCCGAATAATCCAGGAATAGTCACCGGAAATCGGCTGGCTCCGACTCCTTTTTTTTTTTTTTTTTGAAAATTATGTTTCATTTTAATTAATCGAAAATGTATGTGTCATGGGTAGGTACTTTATAACGTAACAAATGCAAACGCATCATATCGGGCTGTCATGCAGCTGAGCTGGTCGGTGCTAGTGATGAGAAAAAATGCCACTCATGACTCACTGGTGTGATTGTGATTGATATTTGATAATATCAGTGATTGAAAACTGTGATTTGTTATCACAGATTAATTGTTAATATACGTGCGCTGCACGATATCACAATACACTAAATAATTTAAAAAAAAACATAATTTTGAGCGTAAAAACATAATTGTATTATACATACTTAATTTGCGTAAAAAACATATTCTAGCATATATAATTAATATGTATATAATTTAATATTATCACAAAGAAAATGAAAACCCTTAAAAAAATGTGAGTTTATTTTTCGGATCAAATTCTCAGCGTTTTGGGTCAATGTGTATACATTTTAGCAGAATCTACTAGATGGCGCTTATCACGAATTATAACGTTATTCCTTCATGAATATTTTCGTTTCCTATGCACGTGCGCCGAATCACGGTTCACAACTAAATGTAAATCAAATAAAATAATGAATCATGAATCACGATATTCCCAGACTTCACGATATTCGCTGATAGTGAGTGTGAGTCAAAATATCACTGATTTACTCACAGTTCGTGATTTTGAGCTCATCACTAGTCGGTGCTATATATGTGAGAATTGTATGTAAAGAGCGTTTCTTTCTTTATTTTTCGCTCGCATAAAATCGCTCGGAGTTGGAGTCCAATTATAAGGTAAAGTGGGAGCCGCCGGAGTCGGTAGATTTTTAAACGACTCCACAGCCCTGGAAAAATCAATGACAATTATCTTACGGTGGTCGAATACGGGGGGCTGTTTGGTCTACGTCTAGACTCTAGACTCTAGACTCTAGACGATCGAGTCACACAAATATTAAACGACTTGTCATGTGAAACCGTGACTGACTCACCGACCGTTCGTGTGCATCGTGTCATGGATGTGCATATTATTTTTTTGGTGAACAGACAATTATAATAATTATAATATAATTCAATTAAATAATAATATAAATAAAATCAAAATCGAGCAAGTACAATCAGTACTCACATGGTTATGTGTAAAGATCGCGTGTGTATGTTATGAGTACAATTAACTGGAGAGGAAGGAAGGAAGAAATTAAATCTTATTACATTCGTTTTTGTTATTTTAAAATTTAATTTGATTAAAAATGGTTCCTTAGCATTGTACTTTGTGTAGGCAGGAACTAGGTATGTATTATTTTTTAAATTCAAATTTGGTAGTAAGAGTGTATTTTAATTTTCGAACATGTGTGTTTTGGCTTTTCAAACATGTGAATTTCTAAAGTGTCAAAATTAAAGTTGACGTTTATGGGTACTGAATAAAATGTGTACTCGCCGTTCTTGACGTATTTTTCTGTAATTACTGCAGTGCAAAATTTTGCTGTAAGGGCGCGAACTTGTCGTTTACACATTAATAAATAATCTCATTTAAAATTCCCAGTTACAGGTTCCCGCTGCAATTGTCATTAACTATCTACGTATTATGCTATACAGAAAATATGGTTTATGAAAATATTGCAACCCTTTAAAAAAAATATATTTTTAATTATTGTCCATTTGAATTATTGTCAGTACGTAATGAAATGAATCATCAAGAATGTCTAAATATATGATTTGAAATTCTTAACTTAATGCTATTTATTTTAGTGTGGGATAAATAATGTGTTGCCCCGTAGCTGTCAGATGAATTATAGGAATTACTCGAGCTCGATCTGACAGTCTCCATGTATATATCATATAATATATAAAAATATTAATAAAAATAGTTGCCTGTTGCAAATCACTAACGAGGTTAACGCGAACATTTTAGAGCTTTTCGTCTTATTAAATCAGAATAAAATAATTTTGTTATTTTTAATCTAATGAAATAAATGTTTACTTTGAGACTTTTCATATTACGGATTTAATTTGAACGCATGTCTCTCAGTCAGTCATCAGTCATCTGTAAAAACCGGATAATAGCCGCAAATGCCGCATTTATCTCGGTTTTAAAAGAATTGAGTATGTATTAATATTCTGTAGGTGACCATTGCCTGTTATAGTGATGTCCTCGCATACAAAACAACAGGTGGTCGCTCGATCTTATTTACTCCATATATGCCGAGCAATTCATTTATTATCTTCTAACATCTGTTTCTTACGCAGATTCTCATTAGCTTTAATTAATCACTCGTCTGCTTCTGTCTTCTGTATTTACTGATAACTTGTTACTGGTCAGCGGTCAGGTATCATCTAGGAATTGCCGAGATTAAATCCTTCTTATAAATGTTGAGTCCGTTGTTTGATTTCAGAGTAGAGTTTCATATTAGATTATAATGCTATTTGTGCATATGATGTGTCTGCAATAGTGCATGCTTATTGTACCAGTTTCAACTGTAGATGGTTATCATGTATTATTTAGTAATTTAATAAAAACATTTTATCAGTGTGTTTACGATGTGTGTACAGGTGCACTTTCATTTGTGAATCTTCCGTTTGGCATTTCATAACTCGTCTCATATTTTAGTATTTGTTATTTTTTTAAATTATCCTTGATTTTCCCTTATCTTGTTTGGATTCAGAGGGCAGACGCATCTAGCAATCTCTGTGGGTCGACACTTTTTCCTTTGTAACTTTAACATTTCGGTTCGATAAAGGTACAAATGACCAGTGTGAACATATTAACCCTTCCCAAACCGTGCAGTGACACAGGTCTAATATTTCGATAAATGCATGCAACATAAAATTCATATTTTAGGTAATCCTAAAGAAAATATTAGCGCTTAGGAATGATTAGTGAAAAACCATGTATGAAAAGGGAATCGTAGAAGAATAATTATTTTTTCCATTCAATCCGTTGTAAAATTAATACGTTGGTAAAAATACAATTTGTGATATGAAAGACAGAGATCACACATTATTTTCACAGTGAAAAGAACAACAAATATACAAATATAATTGTCTCTTTCTCACTGATTAAATGAAGAGAGATAAGAAGGAAGGACACATTGTATAGGACTTAATGAAAGCTCTAAATAATAATATTAATCATTTTTTCAAAATTGAATGCTCAATATTTAGAGTAAATTCGTGCCATTAAAGCCATTTAAGCTAATAAAACCATTTTTTCTAACTGTTATTTACGGTAACACGAGTTGACAGCATGGCTGCATTCGGGTATTTTACATCATGGTATGGTAAAGGTTAAGGACCCCTGATTTCTCTTAACCCGTCTTATATCAAAATCAGAAGAAGACGTATGAAAGTGAACGAGGCAACAGCGGTATGTCAGGATATAAGAGTGCGGCGTTCTGAGGAGAAAGGGCATGACGCTAAGTATGTAAGTAAATCAATTTCAACTTTAACAGCTGACGATAATGAATGACTCAATATTTGTTATTCACAACATTTTCGTTTGAAAATACCGGCGCTGGTAAATGGCATAAATCGTTTAGATTGCGCTTTTATGCTAAATTAAATGACCTGTAATGGTAGCCTTCTCGGCCGGCGTCGATAGCGCCCAAATCTTAATGTGTTTCTGCGAAGCTCGTTTCGAAAGTGATTGACATTCTGTTTCCTGAAAATGAAAACGGAAGACGTGCGGCGCGATGTCGGTGTCGAGACATCGTTTATCGTAGAACATCACATCGATCGTGAAAGTGACGGATCGCCTCGGCCTCGATGTCGCATCCGCAATAAAAAATACAACTGCAGCCCGCAGCGCGGTCTCGGCGATTCGGCCGGCAGACGACACTGCCGCTGCACTCGACAATTGAGCGATTGCGGACTTTCATGTGCACGTACTGGCTGTACGACTAGAGGAGACTTGTAGTATTTATCTGAAACAAGTCTAGGATATTGTTTTAATTGTGAATTATCTTGTTAAAATTCTGTAACATTCTAAAATATAGAAACAACATTTTGGATGCGAAAATTCGCGATGCAGGAAATATGTAAGCGTACGAGATGCCATTGGACGAATGCCTAGATTACATAGACTTCAAATATTAAAAAAAACTTATTTCTTACAAATGAGGTTGCGTGAGCAACTATACAGTGTGTACGGTACGGGTGCATCTTCCTCCAGTAGCATCTGATTCTTTTATATTGTGTTTTCTCCATTAAGTGTAATTTCTCGTTACATCTTATTTAGATTTAATATTTATTACCGGTACACGACTCGTCCTCACGCGGGAGGAGGTCTTCTCGTGAGTTGAAATTAACGTGGACATGTGATTATTTACGGAAAATAGTAAATAGTTATGTTGACGAAGATTTAAGCTCTGTAATTTTTTTATTGGAATTTAAATTGTTGAATTAATAATTTTATAATGGTTTTTTTAAACTAATCGCCGAATAACGTCTTGTTAAATTAGCGTGAAGCCAACAGAAACGATAATAAATCAATTCGATGTATCTCTATTCGTTTTATAATGGAGATTTGTTTAAAATGAATTTTTGAATGTTCGATTTTGCAAGGATGTGTTTTTGAAATATCGCGGAATGCTCGAGTATACTCTGGCCGAGATGTGAGTTTGAAATATCGTGTGAATATTCCAGTGCACGCTTTAAAAGGGACGAGTATTTGAAATATCGTGTGAATGTTCGAGTGCACGCTTTAACAGGGACGAGTATTTGAAATATCGTGTGAATGTTCGAGTGCACGCTTTAACAGGGACGAGTATTTGAAATATCGTGTGAATGTTCGAGTGCACGCTTGGACAGGGACGAGTATTTGAAATATCGTGTGAATGTTCGAGTGCACGCTTGGACAGGGACGAGTATTTGAAATATCGTGTGAATGTTCGAGTGCACGCTTCAACAGGGACGAGTATTTGAAATATCGTGTGAATGTTCGAGTGCACGCTTCAACAAGGACGAGTATTTGAAATATCGTGTGAATGTTCGAGTGCACGTTTTGGTAGGGGGTTTTTTGTATAAATTTCATGAATAATTAGTAGATAAAAGGAAAACAATATAAAATGTGTTTTTCCGCAGTATAATGTGTCTACTGTATTGTAGTGAATTAAATATATAGATACATATGTAAAAGAAATTTTAAATTTCAATTGTCTAGAACCAGCTCGATTGGTTTCAATTGTCCGGCAATTGTGGCCGACTCGCGACTCGCAAGTTGCGTGCTAACGTGAGTAATGGCTTTCTTAATTAGTTATGGAGTTGCAGAGATTGAAGATCACAGTTTGGCGGAATGTTTCTTCGTATGATTCAATTGCACACCGAGATCGTAGCGATTTATGGCCGCCGGTAATTGAATGAACGCGACGCGTGAGCTGCAAAGCGGATCGCGGTGTAGTGTGTAAATATACAACCATACTTGGCATTATGATTATTGATCAGTATGTCGAAGATGATATTTTAGCAAAACTTACACGAAATCGTCGATGATATTTTTATGATTAAAGTCTATTGGAATCAGCATATAAGATGCGGATTCTCAACATCTTATCTGCTGTTATCTTTCGGCTGAATACAATTTGTATCTATTTTGGTTGGATGATTCAACAAGCGTGAATTTTTTTTTTCACTAAAAAATTTAGCATTAAAAGAAAACATATTGTACTTTTGGAAGAGCATCGTCAGTGCGAGCGAAATGAATTGAAGGGCGTGTGGGCTGACGAGTGAAGACAATTGACCCCGTGAACTGCCGCGAGTGTACCGTCGCGCAAAATGTTCCTCATTATCGAAATATTACTCGGCCTCGTGGCGCTGGTGTATTTCATTCGCAACCTTTTGAGACCCGCTGATGGCGAAGAGACGCGCTATGTTATTCGAGAAACGATTACACCAAAAGAGAGAAGGAAGCAACGCAAAAGTGTATCTTTTTCTGATCAAATAGTCGAAGAAAGAGAAAGTGAAGATGAAAACGAATTCAAGGTAGAAGATGTCATCGAAGAAGAGCTAGAGCTGGAGTTGGATGAGCCGTTCGAGGCGGAACAGGGTGCACATCTCGAAGACGAACATGAGGACTTGAATTTTAATAATTCAGAACCAAAAGTTAATATAACATTTGCAGAAAATTGTGATATTCAGAAAAAAGAGCGCGTCGATTCACAAAATGTAATTAGTGACTCGAGCGGTGCGATCAATGTTTCTTTTATAAAAGAATTGGAAGAAAAGTTGAGAAACGCTGAAACTTTTGGAGTTTCTGAAAGCAAAGTGGAACACGACATTGAAGATGAATTCTTGCACTTGTACAATGAAAATTTTGCAAGCAACCGGCCGCCTTCAAATCAAAAGAACAAAGAAAATAATACTCGCATAGATAAAAAGTTTGAAGAAGAACAAGAACCCCCTGAAAGTACAAAGACTGAGGTACTCAAATTTGAAAATAAAAAAAAAGAAGAAAAGACTGTTTCAAAAGAAAAAGGTTACGCTAGCATAATTGAACAACTGAAAGCTCGTCAGGCTTTAAATAAAAATAATGACATTGAAGACTCAAACGGAGACGGAGACACAGCCGATAGAACAGAAATACAAGAAACTGCTCAACCTTCTTTTGAGGAAAAATTATCTTATAAGTCAGATTCTGATCAAATTTGTGAAACAGATGCCAGTAGTGATTCGGAATGTGTACATAATGTGGTGACGATGTGTCCATTTGGAAGAGTTGAAAACTCTCCGCAAGATCCCAGTAATGTAGAATTAACAAAAAGTATGGAAGATTTGTTGGCCGCATTAGAAGAGGTAAAAATTAGAATGACGTAAATAGTATAACACGTAAATAAGATGATTGCTTTCATAAATTTGGCACAAGTATCTATCTGCCGAGATGCTCTCAGACCGGATCTGAATCGGTCATTGCTAATGCATAAAAACTTATTTTAGCTACAAGATAAACGTTTGGTATTCTCAATAAGCAAACATTCTTTGAAAATACAGTATAACGTATTTTAGTGTCGATGCTTTACATTTGGGCTCCTAATGTTATTGTATTTAGGCATCCGAGATGTTTGATATATTAAACTTAATTACATTTTCACCCTAAATAAATGCTAAAAATCAAGGCTCCTCCATTGATCTACTTCTTCACATCGGAGACCTTTGAAAGTTGTTTTTAGTTTTCCTGGATGGGTGGCCTTTTTACGTTCAATGATTTTAGTAGAACAAATTCATTCCTTATCAATTGAGACTGACGAGTCATTTTTATTTTTTAGGAAACTTTGACTCAGCAAGAGGAGAAGAGGTTGGAATTGGATCCGGTGGAATTGGGTGGAGATCTGCTGATATCAGACAGGCGGAACAAGTTGGAGAACTCCGCTCAGGTGAGATACAAAACTTAACTCGACAATGTATAAATAATGCTAACTGATCGGAATCACCAAACCATACTCGTACTTCGCTTTAGTAACTTTAACTGATCTGGTCGGTTGCCATTTGTCAATATTCAATTTTATTTTAAACAATTTTTAATTATATATAACAACCCACAAATATAATTTAGGAAACTTGGAGTAAAAGGATTCTGTCACAAGAAACACTCAATATAAATACAGGCAAGTTAGCTAATTTTTGGAACATGGGGATGCTATATCTGAACTGAAAAATACTAAATGTAGGGATCATTTTAACCACTTTTCCAAAGTTAAAACTTCTATCTTTATGACAGGGATGGAAGAAACGAGTAGGACAGCACGATGCGACACTATTCTCTGTGGCCGGACGGATGGGAAAGGACGCACCTTCCCTTCCTTCGGCGCTGGCTTCCTCGCCTCTCGCTCCCGCTCTCATTACCACAGCCCAGGATAAGAAAACCCCGCAGGCCAATAGATTCAGGTAAATCCCCAGATGAATCTACTTACAGCATCTGATACAATTGATGGAATATAGTAATACTGAATGAACTAAATAAATATGAAACATATTTCTTTGTGCGTGTGCAGATCCCGTCGTGCTGAAGCTAACGGACTATCTTCCGGTCTGATGAAATCTGTGTCCACTGCGGCAGTATCTCAGCCAGCTTCACCCAAGAGGCCAGGAGCTGGAGACTTCAAGAGGAGCATTTCAGTATCAGGAGTGGACGGTATAGCAGCTGGCAATGCTGCCAACGATAGCATGTCCAAATCTGAAGGAGGTAAGTTTGGTCAAGTAAAAAATATGTATTATCGCACGCACTTCTTGGATAGTGATTGATTCTTCATCATGAGCACTGTCTAACATTTCATACACCAAACAGTAAAATTACCCAAATCTTAAGTTAGCCTTTTCCATTTGTTTTTAATTGTTTAACTGTCCATTTGTTTGTTGTGTTCAACATTCTGGAAGGAACTAATCTGTATTACGAAAATCTAAAAAATAATTAAACAATTACTAATTCTTTTTTTTTTTGTGAATTATTAAAAAAAATTAATAGACATATCCGAGTGGAACATGAAACAAAAATAATATAAAAATAACTCGCATCAAAAACACTTAATAATGTAAACTATATAATTTCGTAAAGTCTGTGTAATGTAAAAGGTGTTTGTGATGTACTCTTTTAATTGGTTGACTGCCTTTTCTGTGATGTTGTAACGCACATGAACTGACTAATAATTCAACCCAAATTCTTTTTTTTATATTTTGACCCTAATTTCTATGTGTTTTGAAAATTAATCAGGTGACATTAATGGATCTCAACGTGTGGGTCCGTCTGTTTCTGTTCCACGGGCTGACGACGAAACCTTCACATCTTTTTTCACCAGCGCTTCTCAAACTGTCGTTGATTCTCCAACATCATCGTTCATTCCTTACAACAACAACAACAACACGGAACAGATAGTCGAGGACATTGATCTGGATGCCATTGATAGCGGGTCGAGACATTTGTAAGCAAATTGTATATATTTTCATTGTAACTTCCATTCCATTTTCTTGTTACTAAAATTAAACTTGCCCAGAATCAACAATAAACACATCGATATATTTTTTCTTATGATTCATGAATTAATTATGAATGTTATGAAGGTTTTATTATTTTAGGAAAATACTATCATCTTATAAAAATAAACACTTGTCATAGCTACAAACTACGTTTTGTAAATGACAAATATTCAAATTTAAAAACTCCAAATGACAGCGCAAAAATGAAAGACACTCAAAATATTGTGATCATATGTAAAGAAAATGGTGATAATGGGAATGTTTTTAATGTTTTCACCTATTATCTTATGCTTGCAATGACATTTAGAAAACAATTTTCTAATTGCATTTCCCGAAGCACATTGTTGTCAGTCAGGAAGTGTAAAATTTGATGACTGGAGAGAGAAAATATTATTTTGGCTCTACAATGTGAGAAGATTAAGGGCCGGTAGTGTGATCAATATTAACTTTTTACTAACGCCTGTAGTAAAAATCTTTTGTGGGTTGTTGATACATCAAATTTACTAATGTCAAAGCATAGATGGTGATGTCTATAGTCTAGGTGCGACAAATAATCATGAAATATGCTTTATTTTATATATTTTTTCACCTAGGCATTCGAAATCTGTCACTTTGGTGGTGACATTTTTTCATATTATGTGTTAATGTATATTAAATAACAAGATCATCATCGGACGAACTCTCATCACTAAATAGCAGAATATTGAATGATTAATTGTCGTATACTTACTGCAACTTTCAAAATATCAATGTGTCTGATGACTTTTGGAACAGGTGTGGAAAGTCCGCCATATTTAACTATCGATTCTCGTTTTTACTATCGGATATCGGAGAGTAAAATGAGTTTTCTACGGGATATACTTTCAAGAAGTAAATATTTTTTTTACTAACGATCAAACAACCTGTTTTCGCAAAAAAATTTACTTTAGTAACTTATTTTACCCGAGTAAAAAGTTATTACTGATCATACAACCGGCCTTAAGGGGTTTGCATTAAACAAATTTTTACCATATTTGTAATACAAAATTTAAAGTAGATATTATGACTTCGCGTTTCTTTTTACATATTTAACTAATTAATATAAAACTTTGTTCCGGTTTTAAGAGAAACTAACTGAAAAAATAACTTTTATTTATGTTATTCATTTTTTTTTAATGATATTATATTTTATTATTAACTAATTTATTGAAAAAACAATATTAAAAAAAATATTTGTACAGGTAACCCCCTCCTCATATTGAACAGGTTCATTGAATATGGTTTCGTTATAATGCGGATCGACACTATGTTTTAAAATGTCATAGGTTATGTTAGGTTAGGTTGCTATTGAGGGCTTCCCCTGACTATATTGATCTTCACCAGTATATTAAGAAATGGGTAATTCAGCGTCTCTAATATCATACCATTGATATGAGGCACGATTGTTTATGCTAAAATAAATTGATGTTGGTGCAATATTTCCTAGTGATCTAGCTTTCAATCATTTCATAATATATATTTTATTATTATGTGACCGTTACAATGCCAAGAAGTTAAATTCAATCAGCAAAATGCTAAGAAGAAATATAGGATAGGCGCAAGAAGGAAGCGACTGTAGACCAAGAAAACATTTCGGTAGAGTCGTTTGTACAATTGATCATACAATCATTGAAAATAAATAAAATTTTAAAATCAAATGAAACAATTAAATAATTGACGAGATTTTTGAAAAAAGAATATTGTGTTCAACATTTTTTTAATATACATGCATGTAGAATTTTACATTTGTATTATTTTTATTTAATTACGAACTTAAAAAAAACTTTTTATTAATTTCCCCTGCCCAGTGCGGATTTTTGCTTAATGCAGATTGTGTGAGAATGCATCCCTGGGTCACCTGTACTACTGGTTACTGAAATTACCTTTACTACTAGTTATTGCTACTGAAATTGCAATGTTCAAATTATTTTTCCCACTACAATATATGTAATATTTTTTTAACAAGAATATTAGAAATTATCATATTTGTTAAAATATTTTTATTTTTATTAATTATATTTTTTAAATTATTTTCCAGACTTAGTGCAACCGGTGTTAACAGGGTACGCGCTACACGAAGGGCTGGCGGTTCCCGCAATCCTTTGAGAGCCTTAGCTGCCCGTACAGACCTCAGGCAAGAGTACACCGAGCCCCCTAACACGGGAGTGGCTGACAAAGAAGCGGCCAGACTTAAAAGGGACAAAGGTGAGAGAACCTTCACATGTAAATTAAAATGTCTTTAAGATTTTTCATATTTATTTAACATTTTGGTTCGTTCTTCCAGTGGCCGTAAATTCACCACTGGCAATAGAGGCTCTGGCCGGGCTCGCCAGTCGTGAGGACTTTACCGCCATTAACCTGAAAAAGACTTCGGGTCAGTCGCCACCGAGTGGTGGTGTACGGGATCAGGAGGGCGGATGTTCGGTGCTGCTTATACACGTGAAAGGACGCCGTCGCGTGCAGGTCCGTTTAGTGGAGCCTACCGCAGACAGTGTCAATAGTGGGGACTGTTTCGTGCTCGTCACACCGGACCAGGTGTTCAATTACAATGGACTGTACGCAAATGTTATTGAAAGGTGAGTTATTTTTTAAATGTATTTGTGTAAACAAGAAATAAAAATAATGAAATAACCGAACCCAATGTTTTACACAAAGATAGTAAAATGAACCCTTTGCTTACAGGTCTCGTGCGTCTGACATTGCTCTCCATATTCACACCACCAAAGATCTGGGATGCGTCAACTCTACTTCTGTGATAACACTCGATGAACAGATCAAGCGACGCACTTCCAAACAGTGGAAACAGTTTTGGAACATCCTCGGTGTCGAGGGAGATGCGGAAGATTATCTACCGACTCCTGCCGGAAATGCGGATGAAGATGAGATATTTGAATCTGGAATAATATCCACGAACATGTGTTACGAAGTTATTGACGATGAATTAGTTCCTATTCAAGAATATTGGGGTCAAACACCCAAGATCTCCATGCTCGATCCGTCAAAAATATTAGTTTTTGATTTTGGTTCTGAGCTGTACGTGTGGAACGGTAAAATAACCATTTTAGAAAATAGGAGGAGAGCTTTTCAACTCGCCCAAGAATTATGGGATGAAGGATTTGATTATAAAGACTGTCACATCTGCCCATTGAACATTCACCAAGTTCTCGGAGCTAGATCTGAGTTTAAGGAAATGTCCCAAAAAGACATAAAACGACCATATTGGACAATGATCACAAAAGTCACGCAGCACATGGAAACTATTCTTTTCAAGGACAAGTTCTTGGATTGGCCAGACTTTAGCAGGGTCATCAAAGTAAAAGAAGAAGAGGATTCATTCAAGGGCGCTGCAGAAATCAAACCCTGTAATGTCGAGATTATGTGGAATAGAGACTACGAAGATCCAAGTCTCATACTGGAAGGTTCGCATGTCGGTCGTGGTACTCTTTACTTTGACAAAGAAACTATGAGAAACTTTGAAGTTAAAACAAAATCAGTTACCAAATGGATGATACAAGAATACGATTACTTAAAGATAGGTCCTGAAGATTTGAATGAGTTTTATTCTCGTGACAGTTACATTGTGAGGTGGGAGTATCAGATTACAGTCACGGGCAGAGAACTCAATGGAAAACCATCCAAGCACAACTTGACTGGCAGAGACAGGTGTGCCTATTTCTGTTGGCAAGGAAAAGACGCTTCGGCTAATGAAAAAGGAGCTGCCGCCCTTTTGACTGTAGAACTTGATCAGGAAAAGGGTCCGCAAGTACGTGTCACTCAGAGCTGCGAACCGCCTGCATTCTTAAACCTCTTTAAAGGTTCTCTTATTATACATCACGGCAAGAAGGGATCTGACAAAAACCGACACAAGCTGTATATGGTACGCGGAAACATTGAAAGTGAATCACATCTTGTCCAAGTCGCTTGTTCCATGCGACATTTGAGAAGCAGGGCTTCCATGATCATTGTAGACTCAGAAAATGGCCAAATTTATGTGTGGCACGGAGTTAAGAGTCTAAAACATACGAGATCTATAGCTGTGGAGGCTGCCAAAAAGATGGCATCGAAGAAACATCCGGACTCATTTGATTCTGGCATTTTGGATGTCAAGGTAACTGAAGTGAAAGAAGGTGAAGAACCAAAGTCTGTACTAGACATATTGGGCGGAGCCAATAGGGAGCTGTATCATTCTCTCGTGAGCAAACAGAATAAGACTGACGATGAGGTGGTGGCGGTGATGCCTCGCCTCTTCCACTTCACGGATCTCTCGGGACAGTTCGACGCCATCGAAGTTTTGTCTCCGCTGCGACACGAGTCTTTGGTTACTCCGTACCCATTCTCGCAGCAGGAACTGTATTCGGCCTCTCAGCCTGGTAACTTTTGTTTTATTATATTTCATAAAAGTATAATATAGTTTTTCTACCAACATATAACTCTTTCCTGTTGCTTATGGCTGAAGTTGCAACTTTTAATTTACAGGTCTTTATCTCCTGGACTGTGGAGATAGGCTATGGTTGTGGCAAGGCTGGTGGCCACAACAGGAGGACTCAGAAAGTGTCGAAACAGCTTCCGGTTAGTTTGTTTACATTACTTATAAAGAACTACACTTATTTCTGTCTCTTGTATCATACTACAGAGTACATGTGTATATTAAATAAAAATTTGCGAATTGGCTGTCGCCAATTATTGCTTTATTCGAAGCGATGATCCACTGCATCTGACTGTGCCCCCTGTGCCTTGTAACTCAGTATAGGTCGTCTCTTTGACACTTTTTCCAAATAAATTGTTACGCATAGTTAGAATTCATCGATGTGTGCTTTTGCATAAATTGCAAATAATGGTGACGACAAACACTTTACATTTTCTCTGACCACACACTGACATTCACTGCCGCTCTCGGCATGTCTCGTGGATTGTGCTGTGTTACGTCTGGTATTCTGCCATTGTAACACTTTTTATTTCTTCAATGACAAGCGGAGCCTAATCCTAATATTTTAAATACTATTTCATTGTTATTCATTTTTTTAAATAACAATTTTGCTTGAACCACTTTAAAAAACTTTAACGTCAGCTAATTTCGATACTACTGGATTAACATTTGATTTGACAATTTCATTGACTTATCTCTTACACCTTCAGAGACGAAAATATTATTTCAACAATAAATAATATTTTGAAACCATTTTTTGTTGGACAATGATCATTAAAATCAAATGAAAATAGTCAAAAAAATATTTCAACAAAGTCTTGATGGGGAAACTGGTGTGACTATGTGATCACACTATTCTTTACAGTCCACATTTTCAATTCATAGCAACATCATTCACAAACAAAACGAGGTTTTCCAAACTGAACCTAAATCTAACCAATTAGTCATCGTCATAAATAATCAGCCGTGTTGTCAATTATATTAAGTAGCTGGGCTCTGATAACTACAGGTTTTCCCAGGACTCTGTTATACTTCAAGCAGGGCACTGTGAAAATAGGAAGAAAAGTAAGTTCAATTAGTTGAATGCAAAATATAATTACTTTACATGAAGTTTTGCAAAACATAGGATACAGTGCACCTTGGTATTTCCTTGCCTATCGTAGGCCCAACTATGTGATGTAGACGATCATGGAGGTCATGAAGTTCTGGAATTACTAAAGAAGCAGTAACACTTTTATATCTTGTCAGATAAGTATTTGCAATTTGTCTCCTAAAATCTAACTTGAGAATGTTTTTCACCGACTTTCCATATAATGCCAGGCGTTGTTTTACAGCCACATCTACATTCCAAATGTAAATTAGCCACCACCATCTTTTTCCTCTTACCAAAATGCGATATCTTCCATCCTATCGGTCCCTTCCATATGTTTGTTGTAATTGTTGAATGCACCTGGCTGAGTAACAGCGGGTATCTTTTCTCTATGGGCAAATTCCTTCTCACTACTATACTCACTTTCAGGAGCGATGCAATGTGTGGTCGAAGCGATTCTAACTGTTGAATTATTCATCCACCGACTAACCTAAATTATATAACAAATTGAAAATAATATCACACGAAAAAAAACATACACACTTTGTAAAAATTTTGTAACATTTTGTTTAACAATTGTTCACAAGAGTGATTGTATGGTCACATATATTTGGGAATGAATTTATATACCTAAATAAAAAATATTTTGCATTTTCGGACTTAAAAATTGTTCTATGAACTTTTTCCTAGAAATAAAATAAATAAATTGGAAATATAAAAAAAAATACTTAAATTTGTGGCGGATTCATTTTCATCAAATGGTTGTTGTCGGTCCCGTGTCTTATGAATTGCTGTCCTAACATGTATTGTTGACCAAAATTCCAAAAATTAACCTAACCTAACCTAACATGTATTGTTGACCAAAATTCCAAAATTAACTTAACCTAACCTAACATGTATTGTTGACCAAAATTCCAAAAATTTACCTGTGTTTAACCCTAAAAATAGAGTAGTGAGATGGTTGGTTTTAAAATGATGTTTACCATTACCATATGGTATCTTTAGTCTCTGAAGGGTTAATGGAAAACAGAGCACATAATCGGTCGAGCTATTTTTGTTTCAATTTTTATTCTCAACTAATAATGTTTCAGGAACTCTGAGATGGCAAGTGTGTCGCCGAGCGGCCATGGAGACTGTTTTGGAATACTGGAAGCTGTCTCGTCCCGGAGTGCCTACAGCGAAAGCATATTTGGCCGTGGCCGGACTTGAACCCCTGCCTTTCACCAACATGTTTGATGATTGGCGAGACCGTGACGACGTCGCTGAACTCAGCATTGCCGTATGACAATCACATTACGAATATTTTAATTTATTATTAATTCTTTTTTTTTACCACATACAAAATGTTGGAAAGTTGATTTAATTAATACAAAAATAATTCAAGATTTAATTACATCAATTTAAGTTATTAAAATATCTATTCAGTATTAGAGCTCTAAATACCACAAGTAAAAAATTAGTTTAGGGTAACTTTGAGAATCATTAAACAATTGGCTCACAATGTATAGGTTTCGTGGATATACGAGTGGAACCCTGATTTTATATTATCGAATTTTATATTTCCCTGCAATATATATCAACATTAACAACATGCTGGTCCCGTTTCAGTTTTATACAATCCGGTACTAAAATTATTGATAATTTATAATCTGTCAATAGTAACATAAGTTGTAATTTAAAATCTGCAATTCACACAAATTAATTTTAAACTGTCGATTGCATTTCAATTGCATTTTCAATTTCTATAATATTGGCATTGGTGAAACCAAACAGGACATATACATACCATGAAATGGGCATGCGCGACATTATCACATACCCGATTAATTGTCACACTTATTTAATTATTTTATAAAATTGATTACATGTTAACTATATGAGATGTATTCCATATTCTAGTATGGTCAAAAAGTGGGAGAGGGAGAGGTGAGCGTGTCTGTGGAGCTGTGTCGCCTGTCCAGAAGCAGCTTCCCCCTGGCCGTGCTCAGGCAGCGGCCGCTACCCGAGGCAGTGGACCCGGCACACATTGAGAGATACCTCACGCCTGAGGACTTCCAGGTACCTAACTAGTTAATCTTGTGTGTTCTGATTGTAGGGCGTTTCTTATTTGATTTATTCTTAAATTGGAGACCTCCAGAGTCAGTTCAGTTCAGAGTGCCTGTACTGTATTATAATCTTTTAACCTTTAGTGATCTGCCACTCCTCTATGAAGATACCTGTGACGTGCAGTAGACATAAACATAGGTTAAGCTGTTTCTAATGATGCTGCATGCTTCTAATGAGGCAGCAGCGGCGTGCAGTAAATTCATTGAAATAAGCTATACTTAATTAGAATTTCTGTGAAATAATTCAAAATAAAATATGTATCATAATATTATTATCACAAATAATATAATTTTACTCCGATTTTAATAAATATATTGTCTGATAAATGTTCAATTTTGCTTCATTTCCCAAAATATACATTTACCTACAGCTTCTTTCAATGTACATACTGACTGCGCACACTTGTTAAGGCACCCCTTTCAATAATTATTCATCTTTTCGTGTTTTTTTTTTTTACGTAATTGTGGGTTTATTATTCATTTATATCAGTAGTTATATACTTAGATTAGACTTTTTTCTATTGTCTCGTAAATTCTTTCTGTTTCATTAAGGTAATGGTTAAAAATTTATATTTAAATAACTAGATCTATAAATTACCGTAACCGAAACCCATATGACAGAAATAAATATATTTCAACATTTAACCTCAATAATCGGCAAGCTTGTATGAGAAGATGTATGAATATGGTTGAGGTGAGAATTGTGTCAGGACAGAAGAGTGTGGCGCTCTATCCTTTCTGCCAACCTCTGCGCGGAAACGGCATGATGGTAAGTTAGTTAGCCAACATTTAATATTTCAGTATTATTCCTAACGTAATCAACTAAAAAAATGCAAACTCGCTCACTTGACAGATAATTAACGATTACCATACGAACTGCGAAATAAAGATGGAATACACCATGATAAAGAGGGTAGTCTGTATAATTTGTAAAATTTGCCATTACACATAGTTTTCAGTTAAGATAATAATCTCTTTTGAAAAAACAGAGTGCAGTAAGAAAATATTGCTTGAAAACTGTGTAATAGAATTATAAATTAAAATAACATGATTGTGAAATTATACCTATATGCAATTGTAAATAATTTATAAATTCAAAATAGTAAATTAATGTTTGAGTATATTAAGAATAAATTAGGTATATTAAGAGGAATTAACTTTCTTTCAAATTAATTTGAAGTTTCTTTACTATATTAAATTTTTAAATAAACATAGTTGTACAATAGCAGTATTAAGTGCATGATTGATTATTGATTAATAGTAATTTTGACCCATGATCATATCGTCTATGTAAATTCAATACTGCGTATGAGCCAATCATTTAAAAATAAGTGTTTTAGCGTTTTCAGTTGAACAACGCACGCCGCATTGATTGGCGAATTAAAATTTGGAAATTGACCAATAGACTAAACTACCCCCACTAAAGAAGCAAGCCCTTTTTTGTCCCTCTTGGACATTTTGAGAAATGGTTCTTCTGCCCTATTGGACTTACACCGACGATATGATGCGATTATGTCAGGATCAAATACAAATTAATGAGCAAAATATTTCAATTAACGGGAATTCTCATTAATACTCGTTAAAATGAGTTTCTCACGGTCGAGTAGACTTGAAATTAGTGAGGTTATATTGTAGTTTGTTAAAAATATTTATTCAAGATGTAAATTTTTACTATTTTTTTTAACTAATGTAAATAACTTATCTTCCAGGAAACATTCAACATGACAAAGGAAGAGTTCTACGAGCTTCCTGCGTGGAAGCAGGCCAATATGAAGAAAGATCTTGGTCTCTTCTGACCCCACAAACGTGATGGAGTCTATACTGACTCTAATACCAGTTCTGACAGCTCTGTAGACATTATCTCTCTTCATGGGCAACATCCAGTATTTAAGAACACCGTTCGTTCCAGAAGTTTAAACTTGCGTAATATTAATTTTGACCGTTTGAAAATGACATCTTCGTCCAGTCTTAATGATGTGTTGCTTTTCAATGAGATTACCAATGTAGCTGGTCAAGGAATTGACAATAGAAAGGACGTAATGGTTTACGCGAGGAACGTAGGTCACTCTTGCCTTATCAATAGTGTGGCTGGTTTTATCAATGTTAAGAGTCATATCACTTATAGATTCCTCGGTGAATCGTTTTCCGATGATCAACAAAGGAGTATGTCTCCTTCGTGTTCCTGCTGTATGCAATAGTGACATCTGCCTATACTTATACTGCCATATACACGTTGTATGCCTTTTTCTGTATTTATGACATGTTTATGTACTTCCTTTGTGAATATTCAACTACTGTTATATTATTAACCTGTTTAACCTTAAAGACAGTAATGGTTGTGTGTTTTTTTCGTTTAATTTTATTTTCGTCTGTAATAGAAATTAACAAATTGTATATTATAAAGTGTCTGCTAAATTACATGTTTAATAACAAACAATATTTGATGGAAAGCGCAATTGAAAATTATTACGAACTCTGGTATCAAGTATTGTTTCCGTGTAAATTATTGTTTTCTAGACGATTGTGAATTATACACTTTTTGGAGGAAGCACTTCCAATACTTTGCCAGTATTGTGAATAGCCAAAAACCATTTGTGATTTACGAAGAAGCACATTTTTAAAATATGTGACGGCTATTTAAAAAAAAATGTTGATAATTTTCATGCCATTATAAATGTAAGGTGTAAAATGCACACTGTATACTTATTTATTATTCATCAATTTGCAATTATAATTTTTGTAAATATTAAGTGTTTGAGTTATTTTGTACTGCCGAACGAGGGCGCGGAATTATGAATGTTAGTCCAGCGTGCTGGCATGCTGTCATGATGATGTAATCGCCACTTAATTTGTTGAGTTTTGTAAAACTTAGTATTAGTTAGTAGTTTGTATATTGATTTAAAGTTGATAAATAAATACATTTTTGGAAATATGGCATGTTTTATACTTTTGACAATCTGAAACTGGGACACCACAACTGCTGGAAGAACTTATTTCTAATTTAAAGGTTGGTTTTTCAATTTCATTTTAATCATTTCCTTTGCAGCTGGGTTTAAGCGACGCTTAGTAACACTTTCATTTATGATAGAATGTATACAAGCTTCGCCTACTCTTGAGCTTACAATTAAGTGAAATTAGAGAGGCTCAAAAGTCCTCAACGTTTTCCTCATTTCTTTCTTTTGATCACTCGTCTCCTGTGTGAAGATGGGTTGTTATACAAGGGGTTAAAATAAAGACATATCTGGTTTTGGTAGTTCTGATATTGGAAAGGGGGATAAGACTTGTTATCTATTTTGGTTAACTTAGCAGTTGCACGTTATTTGCAATCCACTTGTTGATATCTTAAAACATATTTTATTTTAATGGCTGAATTACTTATTGCAGTAAATTATAAGTTTATATAAATAGTATTAATCATTACAATATTCTTATCATAGTGTGGAAAATAGAAATTCTTCCAAACGTCAGACGATGGTGATTTATATATTATATTTGCACCTTCTCTTTCGAATAATCCATTTTAAAATAAACTAACGGCTAATTTTAGAAGTAGCTATGTATTACTTGACATTAGAGCGAAGATTTTCTGAGGAAGTTACTAATCCTTGCTGTACCTTTTGCGGTCTAAAGAAATCATTAAATTTTTCAAAGTGATTGTGTTGATTCAATTTGCGTCCTGTCAATTTTGGCAAGGCGTGAAAAATATAATTTGGTCAATTTGAGGATTTAAGCCAGTCTTAAATAATGATTTGCCAATACGTAATGTGTATTTGGAATTGAACAAAAAATTGATATGAATGAGCGTTCGTCAGTTACGCTTTAAATCCAATTGCGTAATATAGTTTTATACGATGAATATTATTCAGATCTCATTCGATAAATATTTTTATACATATCTCTTTTAAAACCGAGTTGCGAATCGAGATTTGATCGGACATCTTATTCGTGTTGTCCTTGAAATGTTTTACGAAGCTGCGAATGCCTGAAATTTTATGCCTAGTGAATTAATCAAACCAATTTCTTAAATAATTGAGAAATGTTGACTTGTTGAATAATGGTCAAATAATAATTATTACTCTGCTCTAGATTTCGCAGAACTCGAAATACGCTTATTTCATTAATTGTTGTGATAAATTTCCTTTTTGTACCAGTCATGAATATCTTGTTCCATTAAAATCAAAATCACTCACCGCATAGAGCTAAACATCTTGTGTTCAAAATTAACAGCAATCGCTATATTTTAATTAATTAATTTACTACATATTGTAAATACATATATTAGGTGTCTTAATAAATGTAAACTTATGGTTTGTAAATTTTGAACTAATATATTTGCATATTGAAATAAATATGAAAGTTACATATTGAAAGTCATCTTTGCTATAATATTTAATGGGTATGTTTTTCCACTTGATCAGATATTTTAAAGTAATATATGTTATATAAATTTATGTTGTGCTTGTAATTACTGTGACTGATATTTTCAAATTTTATTTGCAATTCTTTTTAAACCGTCGATTTGTTCCCAAAATGTTGTAACAATGTAATGAATGGAACCACGTAAATAAATTGGATTTTTTAAAGTTGTCTATTGTCTATTTATTTGAAAATACTAAACACATATTATTTGGCAGACCTAATATTTATTGACTTCTAATGTTCTTCATTGTCATCACTTGCGCTCTAGTTGTGGCAAATTTCATACAGCTCTCGATCGTGTTGAGTGCAACTGGATCTTTTAATTTGCGATAGAATATATTGTACCACTCGGTTAATAGTATATTCAATTGTTGGGAGTCAAACAATAAATACTGCATCAATTTGTATCTTTACCAATAAAATGATTTTTGGCTCGAGTTGAGTTTTGAGTCCCAAGCGTTCCTCATCGGGAACCCGATGGGACATTTAATAGCTTCATAAAATATAAAGGAAGAAATATTCTCAGTATCAATATCTGCAGAAAAAATTGTAGTTTGGTTTTATTCTTTATTTATCGAATCCGCTCAGCAAATAGGTTTGTGCAGATTTTGTATAGCAAGAACCTTTGAACATAGATTGCTAAGGATTTTCCTAATCTACTAGTAATATAATTGTTCACTACCTCATCTTCAGTCTACTATGCCACCATCAATTGTCAAGAACTAATAGGCCTAGAGATGTGATGTTGTGAAATATAACTATTTTTTATAATTTTTGTTTTTCATACAGATGTTTTACACTTTTGTAAACAATGTTTCCGGCTGCAATGAGGCTAACAGGTGTTTAATGCATCATATTATAATTTTTGTCACTCTAGGAATGAAGTCAATTAAAACAAAATATATTGAATTTTAAAAAATAATTATTGGTGATAGAAATCGGCGTTACATGTAATATGGATAATGGACATGCGGCATTACAGATGCGGCCATTTCATTCAAAATTATATTAAGGTAGAACTTATTACTAATACTATATAAATTTTATAATAAACTAGAGTAAATCGAGAGATACAATATATATCATATTATACTTTTGGATAAAGAAATACTTCATCATCATTCTTATCAATGAACATGCAATTCTTGAAATGTATTTTTATGATGTTTTGTTTTTTTACAGATATTAACATGATAAAAATAAACATTTGTCTTGTTGATAAATTTGATATCAGTTATGTGCAATAACACAATGTATCACATTTTCCAAGACTACTTTCGTTACCTGTTACACCAGCCTGTTGCAAATTGGATATATGATAATATTTCATCATCATCATTCAAAAATATTTAATTATAACCACAACATATACAGTTATGACATTTGAGAATGTTTTATTGTATGCCTATTTTGAATACATGTACTTTTTAAAAGATTTATTTATTATTATTATCATTAGTGGTATTGTCACTTGGTCGCCCTGACTGCGTGCTGTTGCACTGTCTTCAGGGAGGAGAAGATTGACAGTAAGAGAAGTATTCTCAGTGCAGACATTAAGGAAATGTCAGGGTATTGATCTAAAACAGGATCAACCTGTTTAATGACAATGTAATGCAACGTTTCAGGAAAATATTTAAAAAATGTACAAAAACAAATGATATCAGACAGATAAGACAGATATAATGTGAATGAAGTACAACCCTCAACTACTAGTATGTAGTGAATTCCTTTCCCCAGTGAATAGTACCGTATTAGCCTGACTATAAGGCGAGTTTTTTTATTTAAAAAGGCGACACGTAAATAGGGGATTTGTCTTATATTCGAGTCGTACACATAGTGGGTAACAATAAATTCACTACTCGCGATTAGCAAAATTATTAATAACATTCAAAAGGCAGCATTGATTACACATAACCTGTGCCTAGTCATTTCTGACAGTTTTTGAGGTATTTTTTTTGTACTGTGCTTCATTTTGCATCTTTGCTACCTGAAAAAATATTATGGTAAAAGACGAGGAGCTTGAAGTGACTCAAGGAATACACAGAAGCTATGATTCCAATTTTAAGGTTATGGTAGTGCGTGTTGCAGAAACAACCAATGATAGTGAGGCTGCCAGACAATTTGGTATCACAGAAAATAATGTTAGACATTGGTGTTTACATGATGAGACTGATGCTGGGAATGCTATAGCCATATGTGAATTTGACTGATCTGATTAGCTACTGTAGTTGGATATTTTTATTTCTTCTTTTCATGTTTAAACATGTACTTTACTATTATCTGAGTACTTTGTTTTAATAAATATTTTTTGTTTAATGTTGTGCATTTTATTTTTCATAATATAATGGTGAGGGAAATGTTTTTTTCCCAAAGAACAGATTAAAAAATAGGGGCCACCTTATAATTAGGGTCGCCCTATAGACAGGCCAATACGGTAATATCCCACTTATTATTATAATTACTTACCAATATGATCTGATTGATACTTGAAATGTTTTAAAATTTTGGTGGTTTTCAATTAAATTTACATTATTTCTTATGGGAAAATTTATCTCAATAGTCGAACCGTTTCCTGGAATGGATTGTGTTTGATGTTCTAGGTTCCATTGTATTTTGTCAACATTGTCAAATAAATTTTTATTATAATTATTTAAATTTTTTATTGCCAACGCAAGGCAAATATCTGTAGCCCCGATTACTGATGTCTGAATAGCCAATGCGAGAGCCACTGGGCCGTATTTATTATTGAAAACTTTTCAGAAAAACATACCTGGTTGTATACTTTTATTTTATTTCATTTTATTTATTTACTTATTTATTAAGGCCCTTGTGGGCTTTTACAAAGTTGGTTTGGTATAAAAAAAAAACAAAAACATGAGCATCTACACAAAATATACATATATAGCTTTAAAAAATATCAATTTAAAAGTAATCAAAACAAACAATAAAAATTCAAGTTGGACACAGAATGGCTGAGTATCAAAATCAACTGTATCTCTGACTCAAAACAGCATCAAAAACATCACTCTTATATTTAAACTTTGAAAATCTTGCATCAGTGACGTTGCAAGGTTAGTAAATGGCGCTTTGTGAAATAAAAAAACATTCAGAAGGGATTAATCTCCAACATATGTTTTTATTTTTAAAGAGTTGTAGTATGTTATAACAATGATGCTCTAAATAGGGTAGCTTCACACGGAAAAAATGCAAGAGGTGTAGCTAATTTGAATTAAACAATTCCCAAAATCACCAATAAGTATGGATCGAGGACATTAGAATTTGTTGTTCCTACAATGAAAAATAAACTACTTAGGTCTTTACAAAACAGTATGCTTTCTCCTAATTTGGAAAAAGTGATAAAAAAGTGAATTATCAATAATGATTTGTCTTACTTGTAAGCATGAAATGGATTGTTGAACTGTGATACTGATTAGTTTTTATGTTTGATTATATTAAATATAATAGATTTATATGAATGTACCTGCAGACAAACGTCTAGCAATATGTTTTGTGGGTTTAGTCTAATTACAAAAATAAAAATGTATATGGGGTGATCAACCAAGTACTGTAACCAAGGCTGAATGGTAATATTTTTATCTTTATCGTTCCCTTTGCAACTTAGTGATTGTTTAATAGTGAAGATTAATATTATCTTATCTAATCTAAAGTGAACGCTTTCTATCTCTAAATTTGCCACAATTTTAACACAAGAATATTTTTCAGCCACAAATAATTATTGACTGTCATAACAAAACCTCAACATTCAAAATAATCAGAATTGCATTTTAAAAGTAAC
Source organism: Eubasilissa splendida (assembly GCA_031772225.1). NCBI lineage: Eukaryota > Metazoa > Arthropoda > Insecta > Trichoptera > Phryganeidae > Eubasilissa > Eubasilissa splendida. Next base: position 1,494,094 of record CM062854.1, on the reverse strand, counting down.
TTGTGTTATGTAATTTATATTTTTAATATTTTAAAGTGATTTTTGTGAATTGTACTTGTTTTAACATACGTTAAAGTGAACTTGCACAAGAGCAACAATGGAAGATTCAGAGGATTTGGAGAGTCCACACATGGGAGAGCATTATGATCTGGAAGAATTATTATTTAATATTAAATATTTTGCCCAGCAACTGAATGAGTAATAAATTGTTATTTTTGTTAAATGAAAAGATAAATGAATGCTGAATGACAGCTTGATTCCTTAAACAAACATGTCTGATGAAAGACTTGATGACATAAGGATGAAGAGTGGATAATATGTGTATGATAGAATGAGGAATGAACAAATTAAGATTGAATTTATATTCATTTATGACGGATTTAGAATTAAGGCGACATGCAGATAGTACGTTAATTAAGTCTTGAAGCATAAATGTATCCTTTTCAATATTAGAAAATAGATTGAAAATAGGTCACTTTTTAAGATAGGCAGCAATTTAGAGCAATAAGTATGGTTTATTGAAGGATATGTAAGACAAGAACAAAAACATGTAATACTAGAATTTTATTATTATTATTGAATTGCTGAATCATAAATGATTTAAGTACACCCGATTCTCTTTTTGCACGGTTTTGAAATAACACAGTTGAAGAAAAAAAGTAAAGTAAAGTTAAAAATCTAAAAAGTAGGTGTATAAAAATATTCCATTGTACTATAGCATCCCCTTAAGAGCACTTGAGAGCAAAACACAAGATGTTAATATTATTCAAGATTCATTAGTAAATATATCGCCATTAAATATTTCCAGTGACGAGAGTGATTTTACGTCATCGAAAAACAATCGAAAGTGAGCAGGTGTATTGCTTAGTAGTGACACTGAATGACCAATTAAATAATAATGGATAATTTATATAGCGCCATTTTCGTGAAAACTTTCACCTCAATGTTATGTTATGTATGTATAAGCAAATAAAAAATAAATTCAATTTATTTAAGTGCCGTACGTTTTCAATTTAAAATATAACCTTTCAAATAACCTGTCTCAAATTTTGCACGGGTTTTTTTTACACGGTAGTCTCTGGAATGTATTCCTCGTGCAAAAAGAGAATTTGATGTATCTGAGTAATTAATTTTTTTAATTTGCACAAAACATTTTTTAAATATCTACATGAACATCTACAGGTTGCCAACTGTTAAGTAGCAGGTTTGTAGCAACGAGTTTGATGTCCTGCACTACATTATTTAATTTTGCAGATTTTTGCATAATATGCTAAATTATATCGACCCCGCACAACCGCCGATTAGATGCGATCAATTTCACCTTTTATTATTTAAGTGAGTGATTTTTTTTGGCAATAAAATGTGTATGGCTATTTCGTTGACTATTTTATTTCAAAAAAGTTATCTAATATCTCATTCAGATGGTAGTGTAATGTCCGCGTTATCACTATATTCATATATTCGGGGTTAAAAGCCATGAACATATCATGTACGATCTTTTAGAAGTTAAGTGAGAATAACTGGAAATTGCAAAAATATAGTGAGGGAAAAACCTACGTAACTGATTGTATCTTAAACCTACAATTGATTCATCATGATGGTCACTAAAAAACTGTTAAGCAGTTTTTCGCCAGGATGTCAAATTTGTAAAACGTCAAAGTATGGGCATTTATCTAATAACAATAAAAGATCTATTTATAGAGTAGAGTGACTATCTCGATACAATATAGATTGACTCGAGACAGCCTCCATATAATATAGCTTAACACAAATGTTTTTATCGTTTAAATTCCAGCGGTTCTTCGTCCACGGCAATGCAGTCAGAGTCCTCAGCCACTACTCCTAGCGGATTTAGTAATAGCAATACCCAACCGGAAGAGGAGTTGACAATGGCTCAGCGCCTCCGCAATCTTACTGAGAAGTATGTTTATGATTTAGAGATGTAATTTGAAGAATCTGCATTAAGATTTGACAAATATTATTATATTATATAACTGTTGATGAGATTATGTATTTAAAGACCACTGCGTGTAATCTTATCATCTTTTGATCTTCATATTGATCACAATCAACAGCATATATTTTTAAAGTATGGTATAATGTAGCCCCACTAAACAAAACATGAACAGTACATTTATTATTTTGGCAAAGTGACAGTCCTCCACACCCAACTTCTCATCTCACACATGCTGGTTTTGACAGTAGTAATTAAATATAATTCAATAGAATGTGAACGCTGGAAGCTTAGTGTGTTGTTGAAAGTCAAGAGATCCGTTTACTCCCACAAATTCATATTTAAATATAATGTGTAATTAAAATGTTCATGTTCTGTAGTTAAATTTGTACTGAAAGAAATAATTTGTTTTTAATAAACATAGCAAATTAAGTTTTTAAACTATTTTTTGATTACGATAAAATGACTAAGTTTTGTATCCGTAGTAATATCACATTTTTGGAGAAAATTTGGTGGCTTTAATGTTTAAACATTGTTATGGTTTGTTTAGTTTTATCTATGTACAGTTTTTCTATATTTTAAAATGTCAGTAAAGCTACAAAAAAGACTCCCCGATCGCAATGTCACCTGAAGGACGTTCTAGCTGGAATGGAATGAGTAATTATTATCTAGAATTATAATTTCAGACAGAAATATTTTTTCAAAAGGGAGCATGTATCAAATTTTAATTTTATTTTACATTAAATTGGATTCTATCATAGTTTAATATTTTTATCTTATTTAAACATGAATTATAGGAATTGTATGAAGTTAGTCTGGGGTGGTCTCACAGTATTCTATTTTTGAATTCATACAATCAAATATTATATTTAAAAAAAATTATGTCACAAAAATTACATTTTTCTTTTTCTATATCATTATAGGTATTTAGGTATGTAAATTTGCAAAAGCAATGTCATAAATAAATGCAGATTATTCAATAGGTTAGATCAGCTTTTAAAATCACTCGAGAAGGTTTTAATTTTTCAGAAAAAAATTACGACTTATGAAAAAGAAAAATGATTGAAGATTGTTTCATTTTGTTGCAATAGTTTGTGATGTCTAATGAAGTTGATTTTTTTCGCGACTTAAAAACTGTTCTGACACAACTGGTTTGAAAAATTTTTCCAAGAAGATAATATCGACAAGTTCGTGTGGATACACAAACACATTAGCAGAGGACAATTGCGGCACCGTCGAAAAATCCTGATACATCAAGGGCGCTCTATGAAGCAATAAAGTTTGGAGACTGCTGAATTAAACTCACTCAGAAATATGATCTTCAATCTCTAAATACAGTTCCTCATAGTACAGTAGTTCTCCTCTACCTTTGGTGATATCCTTGTACGAGTATAGTAGTACAAAAAATAAACTTTTAGTAACTTTGTAATAATGTTCCCATTTCCTTTGAATTCCAGTTATCCTTCATCTGTGTTACTACAATCTGCACCCTACAGGTCTACAAATGTCGATCCAAATGCTGTCCAACCGGAGACTGTGCCAGCTTACCATCACACCAACACCGGACGGTGAGTTTATCTTTGACTGACTTCTGGCCTTTAAATTTGTAGACCAGTACGATTATATCTCTTAGGGTTTATCCATGATTTATAATAAATTATATATTTTTTTTTAAGTTGTGCATTGTACAGATGGTATATAAATTAGGGTATTATGTGCTCGGGTTGGTCACTCATTTAGGTTTATTTAGAAAATATTTTAAATAAAATAGTTGAGAATTTAATAGTGTTCCAATTTTATTAGTACTGAATGCACTAATGTTTTCGCTTTCCATGCGTTCCAGTAATTTCCCAGTGCAGCAGATGGCAAAATCTCTCAATATCAACCTTGAATTGAAGAATACTGCCAAACTGCAGGCTGAATTGGCAATGGCAGAGAGGTCAGTGTATTCATCTTAAAATCATTTACGAGTATATACAATTTTTTTGAATCATTATGTTGTTTATTACTTTCTGGGCATTGGTCATCACCGAGCAGAAGTGATGAAACTAAACCTAGCCATGTCGCGGCATACAAAATAATACCAGTGAGTGCTAGCAGCACATTGACGATAATAAAGTGTATGAAATATTATGACAACACATTTTATTGCAGATCCCGATGTGCAAAATTAAATAGATTACCCTTTGATCTTATGGAGTCCACTGCGGCGATACCGCTACCGCTACCAGTCTCGCTCAGGAAAACAGAAGTTAAAAACTTCAATGAAGACCTTTTTGTATCGAGATTTGATGAGTCTATAATCAGTGAACACACAATCAATAATAGCAGATTCACATCCAGCATAGGTTATATGATTTTTTAAATCAAAAATATTTTAAATTTATTACACCAAGAATAACTTGGTGTAACATATTTCAAATCAAGAATGGAATATCAAGGATAACACATTTTTTTGGGTCTGCGGTTCATAGATTCCGCACAAGATAAACTCTCAAACAGTTTGGCCACTTATTTGGAGCAATTGTAATTCAGATTTGGTCTGTAGTGCCTAATATCTTGATTTTTCAAAAAATTCTGCCACAGAGAATGAATGTCTTCTCTCTAGTTTAATAATCTTTCTTCTTTGATATGTACATATTTACCTTTGAATTCCAATTTGAGATAAATCTTTTAAATTTAGCCATTATCGATTTTTTCTATTGTCAATTTTACCCCAAATGAATAAGTCTAAGGTGAAAGGTGCGCAGCTAGAGTACTAAGCCGTAATGAAATATCGTTGTAGTAAACAGCAATTTACACTAACATTTAAAAAAAATGGTTGATGAGTGTGACATATGCATTTTTAAATGAAATGTAAATGAAAATGTGTTACTACTTTAAAACATCTCCAAAAATACACAGAAGGGAATGTGGAGCCTCTGTATCGTGTTTGCACCAGAACTGTACATTATGAAAATGTCTGATTGAGTATTTATTTACATTAATTTGGTTGGTTAAGTTTGGTTGTTCTGTCGTAGACATTTTATTTTTTTATAATAAATTATATTTTCAACGGCCTAACAGCAAGCAATTTGTTTCTGCTAGTAATAGTGTATTTATGTTTATTTTATAGAACTAAATTATATAAAAACCATTACGTACTTTTATTATTCACTATTGTTAGAAAATTGTATTTAACCATAATATATTATTAGTAATTTCAATATGATTTGTGGTAAGCCATTTTGAAAAAATGACGATAATAAAGATACACAACAAAATATTGTAAACAATTAATTACCTATTTTTGAAATGTTTTCAGGTACCATTGATAATTCCAGTATTCACCGTGCAGGTGTTACTGTTTCCGTGCCACAAACTGACGATGAGAACTTCAACTCTTTCTTCATTTCTCAAACTACCAGCAACAATCAGATGGTTGAGGACATTGATCTGGATGCTATTAGCAGCGGATCAAGACACTTGTGAGCAACATTATCGAGATACTACTTGATCTTGATCCCAAGTCATTTAGGCATTCCTGGTAATGATGGTGGACTCTCTGGCTAAAGATGCGATCACACAGGGAGATGGCACATTTTCCTCTATTCCATTCAATGAAAAATTACCAAAAATGATATCGAACTTCAGTGGCAAACACATTGGAATATTAGCGAAATTTAGAAAGGTCGACACTACACCTCCATTCAGTTAACTATTCCAACTTGCCTCGTTCCACAGGATTAAATTAAACAAGAGAGAGACGTCAATGATTTGTCAAATGCGGTTAGGTCGTTGCTTTATCCGCTCTCACCTTGCCAAAATACATGTCCTTGATTCCCCAATTTACAAATGCCAATAGGAAGATGAGAATCTGAACCATATACAGTTACAGTATCTATTGTTATTGCGAAATCCAAGGGATTGAAACATAAAAATTCATAATAACGAATTCCCACATACAGCGAAATAAAAAATAATAATTTCCTAACATATAAATATTCCGCGCGCGCCGTAGAAATAAATGCAGCGCAGCTTTAAAAAAGTTTGTAAGTTCCGCAAACAAGACCCATTGTCAGTTTAATGTGGGATACATAATAATAAGGCATTCTGCAAATAATGGAGGATTTTCTGTATAAAGAAAACTCTGAATAATCTATTTAGTTTTATTGTTTCAACAGATAAGCAAATATGATAAATGTAAATGTTAAATGTATAATGTTATAAGTGGACGATGATAATGAAGATTGAAGATAATAATGCGCAGAATTGTAGGCTCGGCATCTCGAGCTTTGCGGGCGATACCATACACAAAGCTGACGCGCGCGTGCCAAAAGTGTGACGTGCCAATTGCGATTTCGAGGGGGTTTTATTTTCGAAGAGTGCCATTCTAACCTATTTCAACAATCGGCAATAAATCCATTCTTGGACAACGTAGAGATTATGGCAAATGGCTTTATAAGGGCCTATTATGATTCCAAGGAGAAGTTTTACAAGTGCGCAGCAGGCCGCTTGCGCCAACCGGCCCTGAAAAACATGACTGTAAATAGCCGAAATATTTTCGTTATAAATTTTTTTTTTTTCGTTATATATTTACGTAAATGTATCAGTATTTTTTTGTACAGGACAAAAAAAAATTTGTTATACATATTACGAAATTTCATTACATAAATTAATATTTGTATGAAAAATTGATTATAAGGAATTAATTTTGAAAAAAATTTCGATATACGTCATTTTTTGGTATAGCGGGGTTCGTTTTAACGAGGTTTTACTGTATTGCGCAAAAGCACAAGATCTTAGATAAATACAAATCCCGATTTTCATGACTGTCGGATGATATAGAATTTATTCCAATGTCAATTCTATCAATATTCATATTATGATACAAATGTTAGATTTTTTTGCATTCATTTAATTTTATTGTAGGTATCAGATCTATATTTATTTAAATGATTAATAATCCAAAATAAATACACTTTGTCACCTTATTAGACTTATTTTCATTCTGTTGTAGGTATCAGATATTTATTTTATTAAATGAATAATAATCCAAAATAAATACATTTGTCACCTTACTAGACTCAGCCCCACTGGAATTAACAGGGTGCGAGTCAACCGCAAGACCAGGGGATCCCGCAATCCTATGCGAGCCCTGGCCGCACGCACGGATCTGAGGAAAGACTACATGGAGCCTGCTGCCACTAGTGTGACTGGCAAAGAAGTGCCCCATCTGAAAAGAGACAAAGGTGATTGATACATAATAATAACTTATTGGGTTTCTCAAAAGTGCACTTTTTTCCAATTTATTATAAATAAATATTAAATAGACACAGCCAGTTCAAGCTATCTGTGATTTCATCAAAGAGAATGGGATCTGCGTTAACATTAATACATATATATATATATTTGTTAAATTAGAGATTTTCACGGGTTGTATAATGTCAGAGAGAAAGTTTCTCAGTTATCCCGCGTCTGTTGGTCCTGAGAAGGAGCATTGTCGTCCCAACATTTCCAGTAAATCTCATTACTCATCTTCAGGGGTTGCCTTATCAGTGAAGTGTCTCTCTGAAATGATTTGAATTTGAATTGTATTGAATTTATTGATTTTTATTAAAAATCAATTGATTTGTTTGTGGTGTCCTCTATCGTATATTACTCAAAGATATTTGAGATTTGTCGCAATATAAGTTGGAAATTTATCGTCAACTTACTCGGTCGGCGCGGCAAAACTTGATAACGCATCTCTCCAGATAGGAAAAGTTCCAGGTTCGAATCTTTGTTCGAAATTTTGTGAGGTAAAATATTGTTATAAGTGTCGAGTTCAGAGAAATTTTTGATGTTAATGAGTTTTCTAACAACAATATCTAAATGTTTTTTTGACAATAATATTAACTTTTCCAACGTTGACGAAAGATATAGACCAGAATAACCTGATAACTGTAATTTTCTTAAAAATTTTTTTTTTATTAAAATCTGTGCTTTGATATTCCACAAACAAACATATTTTAACATCAATTGAATGAATGTTATTTTTCTATTTTTCAGTTGGCAGTTCGAGATTATCTGCCGAAGCTATAGCCGGGCTCGCCAGTACTGAAGACTTCAGTGCCATCCGTCTGAAAAAAACCTCAGATCGGTTGCTGGTGAGGCGGAGCGTACTGCTTTCGGATGGTGGCCCTCCAGTGCAGCTCATACACATTAAGGGGCGGCGCTATGTGCAGACTCGCCTGGTCGAGCCAACAGCTGATAGCATCAATAATGGGGATTGTTTTGTGCTCGTCACTTCAGACCAGGTGTTCAACTATAATGGCTTGTACGCCAATGTTATTGAGCGGTAAGTAAATTGTTATATTAACTGTAAATATCCAAATAATTTCAAATTTGTTTCCTTCGATGTAAATATTTTTCTCTTTAAACATTTAATTTTAATGGTTATTTTAGTACAGTAGTTAGAAGATATAGGGTGTCCAGCGGAAAATTTTCAAATTTAATATTAATTAAAAATAAAACTACAATGTTATTTCCATATTTTATTTATACAAAATGGAGTTTAACGATGCGGATTTTACGTTTTATGAACAATATTGTCTAAATGCCGTCCATTTCTCTCAAGATACTTTTGCAATCGGACTCTTAAATTTGCGAACACGCAAGAGCAAAGTGTTGGTTCAATGGCAGCAACTTCACGGTGAATATTTTCTTGTAGGGCCTGTATTGTTCGAGGATTGCTGTTGTAAATTCTTGACTTAAGGTATCCCCACAAAAAAGAGTCGCACGGTGTAAGGTCCGGTGACCGAGATGCCCAGGGTATGTCTTCGTACTTCCTGATTAATTTAATGGGAAAAATTCCCCTCAGCTTCTCCATTGAAACTCTAGCTGTGTGTGGAGTGACCCCATCTTGCTGAAATTGTGTTCTGTTGTTGAACCCAGGAAACAGCTGCAGTTGTGGTACCAAAAACTCATCGATCATTTGGCAATACACGTCAGCAGTGACTGTCTCTTGCTGGTTAAAAAAATAAGGGCCAATTATCCTTCGGGCAGAAATTGCAAACCACACTGTCGATTTTGGATAATGCAAATGTTTTTGATGGCGTTCCCTTGGGTTGTCGGGGCACCAGTATCTCATGTTCTGTGTATTAACATAGCTATCAATATGAAAATGTGCTTCGTCAGTAAACAATATGTTTCCAAGCGTCCGTGCTGTTTCAAAACATTCCAGCACCATTCTTGCTAAGGTTTCACGTAAATAATAGTCATTTTCGTTGAGAAACTGCACACTTTGCAGTTTGTATGGGTGAAACTGTAGTTTCTTTTTCAAGATAACGTGCACTATTGATTTTTTCATTCCAGTACAGGCTGCAATCTTCCTTATCGATTTACGCAGATTGCGCATAATTTCACGTCGAACTTAAACCACATGTTCTGGCGTCGCTGTTGACGTTGATGGTCCCAGAGGAGTTTGGTTAACCATCATCCCTTAGTGTCTGGACTTTTGAACCCAACTCCAGATGAGTTGCGCGCTCGGCCCATCACTTACTCGTCGAATATTAAAGTGAGTTCAAAAAGCCCAATGTGCATGTACCAATGAATCACCGCACTTTAAATATTGCTTAACCGCGAACCAGTGACACATTGCTACTGGCAAATCTGCAAATCACGCTTGTCAAACAATACCCCTCCCACTTACCTCACCCTGATGGTTTACGAGCAATTACAATTTAATCTTGATTTTTTCCGCTGGACACTGTTTATAAACATTGGTCCATGAAACATGCTGTGTTGTTTTATTTTAAATTCCATTTGTTTTGTTTTCTAAAATATTAAATAAAAATTAATAGTTTATTAACTTTGTTTTTAACCTTTCCCAAACCATGCAGTAACACAGGTCTACCATCAAAATTAAACTTGTAATATTTCGCTAAATACATGCAACATAAAATTCATATTTTAGACAATCCTGAAGAAAATATTAGCACTTAAGAATGACTAGTGAAAAACCAATTATGAAAAGGGAATCGTACAAAAACAATTATTTTTTCCATTCAATACGTAGTAAAATTAAAACGTTGGTAAAAATACAATTTGTGATATGAAAGACAGAGATCACACACTATTTTCACAGTGAAAAGAACAATAAACATACAAATATAATTGTTTCTTTCTCACTAATTAAATGAAGAGAGATAGGAAGGAAGGACACATTGTATAGGACTTAATGAATGCTCTAAATTATGTTATTAATCATTTTTTCAAAATTGAATGCTCAATATTTAGAGTAAATTCGTGCCATTAAAGCCATTTAACCTAATAAAAACATTTTTTCTAACTGTTATTTACGATAACACGAGTTGACAGCATGGCTGCGTTCGGGTATTTTATATCATGGTATGGTAAAGGTTAAAAACCACTATGAGTTATTCATTCATTCCAGTTTCGGAAAATACTTTTTCCTTCATCAGGATGATAAAAAAACTAACTAAAATTATGTCTCAAAATGTTTTAAAATCCAATTAAAAAAATAATAATTATAAAATATATTTTAAAGAGAACACATTATTTATTAGTGAAGTTGTAATATTTTAATACAAATTAAATGCATCAATTATAAAGATATACATACAGATAAACTCAATTTATCGAAAAAGTATTTTAAATATCTGATTATAAAATTATACAGACGAACCGGTGATGTAAGTTATTTTAGTCAGTAAAGTAAGTTACTTATTAAGAATGCTTTTTTTAAAATTATTTAAAATCAATATTACCATCTTTTACTTACAGGGCTTGTTCTTTTGATGTTGCTCATCATTTCATTAAAGATTTGGAATGCGCTAGTTCTATTTCTGTTATAATGCTCGATGAGAAGACCAAGAGCAACCATACTAAACATTGGGAACATTTTTGGAATATTCTTGGTATAAAAGAAAATGTGAATGATTATCAGCCAACTCCTGCAGGAAATATAGATGAAGACGAGATATTTGAATCCATAATAGTTTCCACAAACATGTGTTACGAAGTCGTTAACGATGAATTAGTTCCCATTCAAGAATATTGGCACCAAGCTCCTAAAATTTCAATGCTCAATCCATCAAAAATATTAGTTTTTGATTTTGGTTCCGAGCTCTACGTGTGGAATGGCAAAAATACCATTTCGGAAAATAGAAAAAATGGTTTTCAACTTGCTCAAGAACTCTGGGATAAAGGATTCGACTATGGGGACTGCTTTATCTGTCCGCTAAATATACACCGAGTACTCGGAGCTAAGTCTGAGATTAAAGAAGTGATACAAAAAGACACAAAGCGACCAAAATGGGCAGTAATCACAAAAGTCACGCAGCACATGGAAACTATTCTCTTCAAGAATAAGTTCTTTGATTGGCCAGATTTTAGCACAATCACTAAAGAAAAAGAAGTACAAGAGTCTTTCAAAGCTAGTGCTGCAAAAATCACACCGTGTAATGTTAGTATCATTTGGAATAGAGAATTTGAGGATCCAAGTCTCACATTAGAAGGTTTAGATGTTGGTCGTGGAACTCATTACTTCGACAAAGAAAAGATGAGACACTTTGAAGTTAAAACAAAATCAGTTACCAAATGGATGATACAAGAATATAATTACTTTAAGATAGGTCCTGAAGATTTGAATGAGTTTTATTCTCTTGACAGATACATTGTGAAGTGGGAGTACCAGATTACAATCACAGGCAGAGAACTCAATGGAAAACCATCCAAGCACAACTTGACTGATAGAGACAGGTGTGCCTATTTCTGTTGGCAAGGAAAAGACGCTTCGGTTAATGAAAAAGGAGCTGCCACCTTTTTGACTGTAGAACTTGATCAGGAAAAGGGTCCACAAGTACATGTCACTCAGGGTTGCGAACCGCCTGCATTCTTAAACCTCTTTAAAGGTTCTCTTATTATACATCAAGGCAAGAAGGGATTTGACAAAAACCGACACAAGCTGTATATGGTACGCGGAAACATTAAAAATGAATCACATCTCGTCCAAGTTGCTTGTTCCATGAGACATTTGAGGAGCAGAGCTTCCATGATCATTGTTGACTCAGAAAATGGCCAAATTTATGTGTGGCATGGAGTCAAGAGTCTAAAACATACGAGATCTATAGCTGTAGAGGCTGCCAAAAAGATGGCATCGAAAAAACATCCAGACTCTTTTGATTCTGGTATTTTGGATGTCAAGGTAACTGAAGTGAAAGAAGGTGACGAACCAAGGTCTGTGCTAGACATATTGGGTGGAGCCAACAGGGAGCTGTATCATTCTCTCGTGAGCAAGCAGAATAAGACTGATGATGAGGTGATGGCGGTGACGCCTCGCCTCTTCCACTTCACGGATCTCTTGGGACAGTTCGACGTCATCGAAGTTTTGTCTCCTCTGCGACACGAGTCTTTCGTCACTCCGTATCCGTTCTCGCAGCAGGAGCTGTACTCGGCCTCTCAGCCCGGTAACTTTTGTTTTATTATATTTAATAAAAGTTTTTCCACCAAACTATAACTGTTTCCTGTTTGTTATGGCTGAAGTTGCAACTTTTAAATTACAGGACTTTATCTCCTGGACTGTGGAGATAGGCTATGGTTGTGGCAAGGCTGGTGGCCACAGCAGGAGGACTCAGAGAGCGTTGAAACTACTTCAAGTTAGTTGCACTTATTTAAAAAATATTATTTTATTTAAGAAGAATTAAATATTTGTATTTTTTAGTTTCTCATATATGTTTCTCATGTAAACTGCATTTGAATTTTGGATTGAGTTTCAAGACCTTTAGTAATCCATATTTAAGAGATTTTTAATGATTACTTAAAATTAAAAATCTATTTGGCCGGTTTTGTGATGATGATGATGTGATCCAACAACATCTAAATGGTGTTTCTAAGATTATATTCCAACAAAATTTCTAAGATTATATCCCAAAAATTTATTGTTTTTGTTTCTGATTCTTATTTTCTACTTACTGAAAAATTATCCAGCTGTGCTCGGGAATACTTGGGTCTCAGAAATGCTACCAAAAGTAATTGGCATTACAAGAAATGACCCTTTAAGACTTATAGAAAATACAGATTAAGTACTGTTTCAATTCACAATTTGTAATTTTGTAGGAATGTTAAGTTGGAAAATGTGCCGCCGTGCTGCCATGGAAACTGTCCTGGAATACTGGAAGCTGTCATGTCCTGGATTTCGGAAACCAGAAGCTTATTTGGCCATTGCTGGACTAGAGCCTCTGTCCTTTACCAACATGTTTGATGAATGGCATTGCCGTGATGATGTTGCCAAACTCAATATTGCTGTGAGTACTTTCATTCATGCCAAAAGTAATGTACTAATCACTATATCCTAATCTCTGTTAGGTTAGGTTAACCTGTCTTAAGGTACACTTTGTAGGCAAATGTTTTTACATCATTTAATATGAGTAATAAAAGAAATGGGATTAATTTTTGGGTAACAATATCAGCAAGAAAGTAGTCAGAATAAAGCTGAATATCTGTCAGAGGTGATACCTATTGAACCCCATTATTGTAATCTAAAATGGAAATTTATTTCTAATAGATATATTATTTTTTATTATATTATTGTTATTGTAGTTCATCTTTCACCTTAAACTTACAATAAACTTCTTCATCTTATCTTAATATGATTAAAGTAGTGTGTTGAAAATAAAAGTTAAAAATACAAACAGGAAGAAAATTTTCTTTTAATTAGGAAGTTAATTATTAATTATTGTCATTTAGGATATTGTATTAAATGCTTTATATTTCTTAATGCCCAGATTAATGACTTCAACTATCAAAAAATGAAACATTGCATAAAAAGAGAAAAAGTTATCTATTGAATAGCTTAACGTAACGTTTTTTATGTTTCAGCGTGGTGAAAAGGTAGGCGAAGGGGAACTAAGTGTATCTGTGGAGTTGTGCCGTCTGACCAGAACCAGCTTCCCCCTAGCAGAGCTGAGGCAGCGCCCGCTGCCTAAGGGAGTAGACCCCGCGCACGTAGAGAGGCACCTTTCACCTAAAGATTTGCAGGTTGGTACAATCATCGCCGAATGGTGTCATTTCAGTACTTTAGTAATAATTTCACTAATATCAGTTTTTCTTCCAGGATACATTTGAAATGTCATTAGAAGAATTTTACAAGCTTCCTGAGTGGCACCAGACCAATATGAAGAAAATATTTGGTCTTTTTTAACTCCATAAATTCCAGTCTACAAGTACTTTCACATCTGAGGTAGAGGGGAACGATAGATTCACCTCAAGACTTGCTTAGTAATGCTGATAATCTGTAGCAATCTGTACCCTGGTTGTTTTTCCAGCTACCTAACAAACCTAATTCGTTATAAAGACACTTATTCCTCTTTTTCGACTTAATTTCAATCTTCCTAGACTAGTTTAATTTCTTCTTAAATTCTAATTTAAGAAAATCATATTAAAGTTTTATAAAATTCAAGAATTTTTTTTCACAAGTCACAATTATTGGCCTTTTGCAAGCTTACTGGTGAATGTGTTACAGATGATGAATATAAGAGCTGGCATATACTCACAATATTTTGTTGTAATGATAAGAGCTGTGGGAATACATATATGACAGTGCAGAGACTGACCTCTAGACGTTTAAATGACATAATTGAATTGGATGACAGACCAAATTGACATATGGCTGTTATGCGGTAATTCTTAATGTCAACTTATTTATTACTAGTGTAGCTAATTAAGAAATAAACAGCATGATGCCTCAATCCTGCAATAAATCCTACCACGTTATGCGCAAAAGTGATACAATTATGTTTATAAAAAATTTAGAACTCATATTCTGTATACATACTTTTATAATTGATACATTTACCAGGTTCAAATCCCAGTAGCAACCAAATATTTTTTTGATAAATAAATTTTTTCTATTTACTAATTTATTCATTTACTTTGTATTTCCTATATAATACATACTGTAAATAAAATGAAATGACTTCAAAGTCTAGAAAAATTCTGTTATTGCGTGATGAAACATAGTTGGATTACATTTACACCTGCTTACACTTAATAGAAAACCAATTGTAAACTTCTCAGAATGTAGAGACATACCAAATATGTATTCAGAACTGTAGACCAGAGTGTATAATGGTGGGAATCTGTTTAAAAGATGATCAGTATGTATTGATGATACATGGTGATCATTTTTATATTAACACTGACCCGAGTAAGTCCCAAATCAAAAAGACTGTTGACATTAGGCATGAATTTTTTTTACAAATGTGTGTTTTTTTGTCTGATTCAATCAAAATTTGAATTATGTATAATATAATAATAAGGTTTTGAGTACTGTCATTTAGTAAATACCGTATTTATTCGAACATTGTGCGTACAACTATAAGCCTGCCCCAAAAATAAATGGAGTCAATTTCCATCCGATGCAGTTCCAATGGGTGGTTGAGTGATGATCTTATCAAGGACTGGATGAAGAGAGTGTGTGGGATGTATTCCCACAAATGTCAGACTGCATTGCAGGGCCATAAGACGGTCATGCCTGTTGTTTCTTAGATCTTCTTCTTTTGGGATCACATAAAAACATTAAACAAATTTAGATCATCGTACATCTTAGGAAAGTAATGATATTTCGCCCGTCACTTCATTGATTCAACAAAAAACTGACCAGACTGACTGAATATGTACACATTATTTATTATCACAAAAAGCGCTTAAAATAAAAACTCGCTTTGTATGTTCATTTTTGAGGCTACTTTTATTTGTACTTAATATTTTTTTCTTCATATCTATTTTATTGACATGCTTGTGGTATAGTGATTACGATACTCGCCCAGTGATATGATGGTCGGGGGTTCGAGCATCGAGCACAAGTGTTTAGCTTAGTTTGAAAATAGTCAGAATATTGATGTGACACGTATTCCGTGCGCACATCTCTATTTAAATTTTTTTTATTTGTTTCGACATTGAGTAATTGACATTGAATTGGTAAAAATCTATTTTACGAATTACGAATAATGAGAACAAAGTTTTTTTAAAGATAACGTGATGAATCTCCATTATTTCGGCTTCTTATGTGTCGAATGTTTGTGTGGTGACGCGGCGATTCACCACTTGACCAGTCACGTGATGCAACAAAAACTCGCACGTTAATTTGATTGGCGATCAAACTCGTCTTCCCATCAGAATTGGAATATTTAAAATGTGCATGAAAAATAATTAAACACTTTTAAATCCTCATGTTTCGCTGGGATTGATGGTTGAAATTTATAATTTTCCTATTATTTTTCAAGTTCGAACCCAGAGAGGTATTCGGAATTCGATTTTTAAATTTTATCTTTGATATCAATTTTTTGTCGGTTTTCAAAATAAGCTCCATTTTCCAGCTTCAGATGTTTACGAAGGGATGAACGTCAAATGCGTAGTCGTGCGAGTTTAGAGATTTAAAAACATTTGCATATGTATGAATTACGTAAACAAATTATTAACTTCGGGTGTCAAAAATGCGTACAAACTGAGAATAAACAGATTTCACGAATTATCGGTAGAAATTAGTATGAAATGTTATTTTCGGGGTACTTTTTTTTGAAAAAATTACGAGTTTCGTGAAAATACGAAATATAGGGTTACGAATTAACGGAGTTTTACTGCATAAATACAGTGAAACCTCTATCGTTTTTGAAGGGACCTACTGAAATAAACTATCAATGTGGGAATATAGAAAAAAGTTACATTCATACATCATAATCAAAAAAAGATTCATATTTCAAATATAAATAAATGTGTTTAAATTAAAATAAAATTAGAAAGCTAAAATTAAACTTCATTCAAACATTTTTTCAGCATCAGTTTCTGTTTCAAGGTCCTTTAAAAACAAATTTAAAATATTCATTGTCATCCATGGTTTTTTGTTTGCGTAATATTTAACAGGTAAAGTTTTCGTACTCATAAAACACCTACACTTTAGTGATTTGCCAATGATAATTGGCTCGCATATATCAGTGTTGACGCAAAATAGAGATCATCTCTTTAGACCCTTTACCACCGTGGCAA
Source organism: Eubasilissa splendida (assembly GCA_031772225.1). Lineage (NCBI taxonomy): Eukaryota > Metazoa > Arthropoda > Insecta > Trichoptera > Phryganeidae > Eubasilissa > Eubasilissa splendida. Next base: position 1,477,113 of record CM062854.1, on the reverse strand, counting down.
GACTCGCTCTTTAATGCCAATGTCTCGTTAGGCAAGCAATTATAAAATGATCGATCGAGATTTCACTGTATACATATTTCTGTTTAGTTATTGATAGTTACATAATCTTAAAAAATTCAAGAGCATGTCAAAGATTATAATGTAGATGTCATGTAATATTTTTATACACATAAAAATTTTTTTGGAGTTCAAACTTTAAATTATCATTTTGTATTTACAACATTGCTACGGGGAAAATCTTTGGGTAATTTTGACTTCCCAAGTAAACATCTAAAATTATTTCAGAAATAAACTAATTAACAACTAATAGTTATTTCACACATGATGTGCAAATATACAAAAATAAGTTCACTAGTCAAAAATATTAAATATTAATTTATTTTTTAGAACACATTTTTATTGTGAAGTTCCTATCTTGGTGGCAACCTAATATTTTTTGATAGATTTTTCTGTGTATCTTTCTAATTGATTAATTTAATTTCTTTTAAGAATATATTCTGTATTTACTAAATTGGACCACATTTATTCAATTTATATTGTGTCCGTCACAACAAATTGTCAATTTGTTTGATATTTGCCATACATATATGTACTGTGTTATTTTGCAGATACCCCATTAACTTATGGTTACCGAATATATTTTTGTACATATGTACATAAAAAATACGAACATTGATATTGAAGAGATATCTCGCAACAGATATGTAATATAGAATGATTTTTGATTGATTTTAATTGCCAATTTACATATCATTACCTCTTATTATTTGTTCAATTGAATATCAATACCTTTCAAAAGCCATCATTGAGTGTCAGTATTTATTATCAGTTGGATTGTCTGCTTATCAGATTATGATTGTGAATAACCATAAATTAGTGAAAAAAAAAAAATTAATCTTGTTAGGAGAACACATTCTTATTGTGATGTTGTAATTATTCAGAACATAGGTCTGTGATATTTTAAATATGAATTAAATATATTAATTAGAAAGATAGACATATAAAATCAATTTTATCAAAAAATATTGTTGTTGCGCCACCGGGATTCGAACCCGAGGAAGTTTGCGTTATCCAACTATGCTACAGTGACAAATTTTCGACCCTATATGTTACCTTTTTGATATTAATACATTTGATAGTTGTCTGTATATGTATATCTTTTCTAATTAATATATTTAATTCATATTTTAATTTCATCTTGAACAAAGAATATTTAAATATTTAGTTTTAAAATATTCTCTTGTGAAATTCATTAAGGGAAGAATATTTTTGAACGGTTGATTTTTAATAAATTAACCTGGAGGTTAATTCATGACCTTTTGATATTACGATATCTATATTTGTCCTGAATTAATTTCTTGAGTGGATTCAATATGTTATAATCCCAAAAGCTAAAATTCTGACAGACCAATGTCCTGACAATCCAAAACATAGTATTGTAGATATATCTTCTTCGTTTTGCTCTTATCACAGCAGACGCGGCTCTTAGTTTCATTGCAGCGGAAATTATTTGACTCGATCCATCTCGTTTCTGGTGAGCTTATTGTGAACTATTTTTAGAGCAAACTATTGGTGAAAGTCTTTATCAGTACTGCCTAGTATGTGAACTAATGATATGGGAGTGGGATTGTTCTTGAACAAACAATCTTTCCTCACACCTTGTGTGATCAAAGTATTTAAAAACACGTGCTCGCACGATAGATGTTGGTCATTTTGAAGTTCTTCTAGGATTGATATATTAGTTCTGTTGGCTGTCTACAGTGTGCGTAATATTTGTCGCTATTCCCATATTTCTAGAGTTCTCCGTACAGAAAAATTACAATGAAAAAAAATCTAATAAATATTAAATAGTTCTGCAGTGATTTTAGAGAAGTACATTATTGCCAAAAAATAATTAAAATCTATCGTAACCTAATTATCCATATCTTATATTACAAAGTAGTAAGAAATTACTATTTTGTTTTGTCAGGATTTTGGTTGTGAGGATTTTGTTTGTAGGGATTTTGGCTGTAGGGTTTTTGACTGTAAGGTATTTAGCTGTAGGGTTTTTGACTGTCATGATTCTGATGGCACTCATTGTTATTACCATTTCTAAAAGGTGGTGGGATTAAGTTGTTAAACAAAAAAAATTGATTGATGAAGAATTTTTATTAGTGGTTATTACATTTTTTTAAATAAGGAGATTACTTTAACTAATATCGGTTCAGAATTTGTCTTTTAGATTTGATTTTTATTGTGTATTTGATTCAGCTGGTGGTGTACAAACTCCCTCAGGAATATTCTCTGGATAGTCGCAAACCTGGAAAAATATAATTTCAATAAAAAAAATGTTTCGATTGAACAGAACAGAATTGATCAAAACAGTGTGTCAGTCAGTTAACTTACTCCTGCTTCGGGATTAAACCAGAGTCCTGTGTAACACTTCTTCAAAATTGGTGTGGTGGATACACAAGTATAGAAAGTAGAGCAGTCATCGGGGTTGGCTATGGATACGGCTTCGCCGCCAGGAATGGGCTTAGGGCATTCGGGGACAGCCCTTGATACTCCGGCCAAGGCCACACCCAGCACGGTCAAGAATATAATGGCACCTGGGAGGAGAAAAACATTATTGTAATATTTCTTGGACAATTACATATATTCAGAACTAGAAAATTTATCCAAATTCATTTAGAAGTCAAATTACATTCTTTATAGTTTTGGCAATAATTTTGAATCAGTATCTAGATGATATTGAAAAAATTGTGTGTGAGATATAACTAATTATAAGATGTCGAACAGTTAGATTTAATTTATTTATATAATTTGTTATACATATTACCTGTACATGCTTATGGCGCATAAAGAAGAGAAGCTACTAGACAAAAACTACCTATCCCAGGTAATAGATGAAGGGAAATAAGTTCATACTAATTACACTCGTTCGTAGAATACTACAGAATTTATACTCATAGAATTAAACAATAATTATTCTATATATAATAAAAAATCACATTGCACAAGTAGAAATGCATTTAAAATAATGTTATTATTCAAATATGGCCTAACAATTAATGCCGCAAATGAGTCTGGCAGTTACAATCGATTAATTAATTAACTAGTAATGTCTCCTATTGTAGGGACTTTAAGAATAATTGGAATTTGTGTACTATATATACACAATAAAATACATACAAATATATACTTTGTTTAACAAAATTTAATCTCCTATTATAATAGATATTCATGGTTATTGTATTGAAGTAACATAATATTTTGTATGACAACGTATAAAAAATATTTGATTTGATTTTCAGTCTATTTATATTTAGATGAGTGATCGAATCTATTATGGTTCTTTTTCATTTTCTGACAAAGACTTTATCCTTGTCGTAAAAATGACATGAGCTTAATAATCATAAATCTACGATCCACTTCACCCCCAGCACAATACATGTATAATATTAGAAGAACACAATTTAATATTTTAATTTAGAAAATTTACCTTTCATTGTTATTTGCTTGTTGGCAGTAGGCACAGTGGCATAAAACTAATTTAATTAATCTCATGCGGTGAAATGAGTGTTTATATATGTAACTGCAGGAAAAATGGATATTCTTATCAGATGTGCCTAACAAGATTGCACATTAAGGTATTATAATAAATATTTACTTCTATACGTTTCCAATAACTCACAACACGGCATCCTACAGTCAGACTATCTTGGATGTATAATCATTATCACCAATGACAGGTGCATCCTGTAAACATAATTAAATATTTATTAAATGTGGATCTTACTGATTGATTGTTATTTCGTGGAAATAAATATCCATAGAGATTAACATTGTACTGTATTTATAGAGTGTACATTTATTATGTCTGGAGATATGACGCACAAATGTGCAAAAGGGGATGTGAGCTGGAAAATCACATCATGCAACTAAACATAGCACTTATTATTCATTACCGATAAACTTTTACCTACTGAATGGCGATTCAGAAATATGTTTCACATTATTAAGTGTTCATATAAGGTTTACCCCTCGGGTGGTGGTATCCGAAGGGAATAGAACTCTAAAATTGCTGGACTGACGAAGTTATCAAATTCTGCGGAAATACATACAGGGAAGAGTGGAAAACATTTGAGGACACCTTCATTCGGCAGTGGATAGAAAACTCTTGATAATGATGATGATTTTTGATAAGGTTGATAAGGTAACATTACACAAGAATTAAAAAATAATCACGATTTTGTATAGAGCAGTTTCTGCTATTACTCAATGACAAGTAATTTGCAATATTATCGCAATTTGTAAAAACACGTGTTCCTACATACGTATACTTGTTGAACATTTGCCTCCTGCAATATTTTTTTGTGGAAATAATATTTCTAAACGATTTCAAATTGAAAAAAAATAAAAGATTGTTGTATACGTTTCTATAGCGGCTCGTTTCTGGTTCCACCCTGGCCAACGACAATGATGAATTATGTCATTCACTATCAGAAATGATAATTTTTAGGATCTAGAATGTTTTATTACATTTCCTCGAACTCTGCAATGTTGTTTTTTAACTGAAAAATATTAATTAAAATGTTCTCTCTACAAAAACAAAGCTTTCATATTAAATTATAGTTATTACGCTTTAATATTTTAAAAAATGTTGAGCATAATATATTGTATACATGTCAGGGTTTCTATTTTAAATTAAAGAAATAACGCAATTAATAATTACAATAAAAAATATGCAATCAATGAGTTTTTGTATTAAAATCTATTCTAAGCTGCGACGGTCAGATAGCATCAGGTAAGTTGTTGGGCAAAATCAGCCCTAATGATGAACCGTGCAACAGGATATGGAACGTTGGCCAGAGAGGTCAGAAACATACATTAGAATAACCCAGAAAATTTTAAATATAACATTTGTAGCTTTAAAATCAGGATTAACGCGGCACATATAGCTTAAACTTCCACTTTGAATGATGAAATGATTTTCATAAAGCTAATTAAATTCAGAAACCTGAAAGTTATTGCCAAAAAAATTGTTACTGCTACTACCGTATCGCTCATCATCAGACATACTATACTTGATTATTTATAATGTGTGTATATTATTAAAATACATATACTAATATCAGTTCACAGTAAGATGTCTACAAATAATATGAAGTTGTGAAATTCAGAAACAATTCTAATTATGAAATTTTTGATAGTAATATAGAAATGAAGTTAGGTTACATATCAATTTAATTTGTATTTCAAATGAAATTGACACTTCACTTCAATGTATTGCACCAGTTTCTTTACAAATTTACCTATAAAGAAAGTTAGACACAACGCTGGGCTTTTATTTATACATATTAACTTTTGATGACTTGAGCCATATGCATGCATATTTTTAATAAAATAATCCTATAATCGGGCAGACTTCATTTTATAAAATGAATTATAGCATATCCAACCCAGGTAAGCACCTACTTCGCGCGTGTCAATAATTTAATTCTATTCCAGAAGGTAGGTACCTATCTGACAACTATTCTGTGTAAATTTGGAAAAACGATTTTTTTCCGTCATTATTGAAGGGTCTATCTAATCTAATCTTAGTATGTAATAAAAACGTTCGCTCGTATGACTGTGATATCACGTGTCGATTGCACATCGCAATATTTGTAATTTAATTTAATTTAGATGTTTATTTTGATGTGATAAACAAATAATAAAACTTTCCATACTCACTCGACATTTTAAATCGCGCCATTATCCTACGGCGATCCGCAGTAACACACAGTTCTACAATTTTTCGCTACCGCAGTGTATTGGAGGCGATTGAAGTCGCTAGTAACTAGACTCGCCAGTTGCAGTAGGTCTTTGGCCGTGAAACGCAATTCGTGACGTATTTAACATTTCATGTAATTGCGAAAGTACCGTTCAATTCGCATTTTTGTATTTTATATTGATAATAGTATTTGTTTGAATTACGTAATTGACTAAGTTAAGTTATCTTGTGATAGACCACTTCTAATAAATTATGTTTCAATATTGTAGAGTAAGTTTTATGAATGATTAAATTTGTAAAATTTTACGAATAAAAAAATATTACAGCAGGCTCGGTCGTTTAAAATATACTGTTGGGCCAGTTTTGTTGCGTCAAACAGTACCTTTTGAATAATTGAAAACTTTTTTTGTTTACTTTATTATAATATTAAAATTTCGTTGAACATTGTATAAAGGATAACTTTTCTGTTATATCAATTCCGGAATCCGCGGGGCAACAAATAACCGGCGTCGGTCGATTGCTTTCTGCTAGTGTTCAATACACCAATACCTGCCTCTGGCGTACAATAATAGTACTATTATGTGTATGTATGTGATTGTATAGATATATCTAACCAACTTGTTGGTCCTAGCGGTAAAAAATTGACAAGAAAATTGTATTACATACAATATTGATGTGACATGTATTCCATGTACGGCACCTCCGTATAAAAATTAAACTAAGGCTTATTTCACTACGCAGATGTAGCAAAATATTAAAATACATATTTTCCTGTAAACTACGGCATACCTACTTGACGTAAATTTTTTTTTTATGAAAGTGACAGCTGTAGGTATATAGTAATAATCCGTGACAATATTCTCGAAAACCAGGCGTAATTATATTATACTTAGGTTGTAATCAAAATAATAGGCAGCTCGCTTGAATTAGCAAAATTTCATTTAGATTTAAAAATGACTGAGTTTAGTGAATAGGCACTGTGTGCAACGTGAGTTTTGTGATTAAAACAATAGTGATTAATAGTGAAACGGCATAAACGAAAGGTTCTGCGAGATCAACATTTTTTTAGTAGATATATTTCATGAACTGGCATATGACAGCCTGCATTAATTGCCGCCCGGACCGATAGTTCGGGTTTCGGATAAAAAAATATTTTTAATTAGTTGGGCTATCGATCTTTCGACATGCGACGCAATTAAATTTCTTTGTCATTATCAAGGTAATCTGGATTGTTCGTGGAAAGACGAGATACGACTGGATCGTTCGCGAAAGTGGAAAGTCAAGATAATCTGAATCATCCGCGGAGTGACAGATGCACGAAGGTAGGTACTTGCTTTGAAAAAGTATTACATAATCTTAATTAATTTTTCTAGTAAAATGTAATCTTCCCAACAATCAAACCTTGATTATATTTATTTTTGCGAAAATACAGATAATCTGCATGTGGATAAATCATTGTGATTGATTTGAATTATCATTGATAATTGAAATTGATTTTATAATATGATGACTATTCTTTAACCCTTCCCAAACCATGCAGTAACACAGGTCTACCATCATATTAAACCGCTAATATTTCGGTAAATACATGCAACATAAAATTCATATTTTAGATAATCCTAAAGAAAATATTAGCGCTTAGGAATGACTAGGGAAAAACCAATTATGAAAAGGGAATCGTACAAAACAATTATTTTTTCCATTCAATCTGTTGTAAAATTAATACGTCGATAAAAATACCATTTGTGATATGAAAGACAGAGATCACACATTATTTTCACAGTGAAAAAAACAACAAACATACAAATATAATTGTCTCTTTCTTACAAATTAAACGAAGAGAGATAAGAAGGAAGGATACATTGTATAGAACTTAATGAATGCTCTAAATTATAATATTAATCATTTTTTCAAAATTGAATGCTCAATATTTAGAGTAAATTCGTGCCATTAAAGCCATTTAAGCTAATAAAAACATTTTTTCTAACTGTTATTTACGGTAACACGAGTTGACAGCATGGCTGCGTTCGGGTATTTTATATCATGATATGGTAAAGGTTAATATAACATGATTAGCAAATAATTAAAAGATTCAACGGAGGAACACTAATTTGTGTAACGTATTTTATGGTGATTAAGCTGTATCGTATGTTTATTTATATTGCTGAAATTCGAATAAAATATCTTATTACATACATAAGAATTTTTCAAAAAATTTTAGGTTCAAAATTTGGAATGGTCTCCACGCCGCGTACATCATACGAATCGCTGATTTTCAATACCAGCTAGAGTACATTTTCATAATTTCTAGAAAAACTGCAACACTTTAATGACAGGCATTATTACTTTTTTAGAAAATATATTAACTATTTTAATCTAAACTAAAATTATTATGTATGTAGGTTAACTATTGTATTAATTTGAACCCAAATATGTATTTCATTCTGATAAATTCATGACAGGTTTTGAGAGTCACATCACGTTGTACCGGGTTTTGCTCACCTTAATATTTTATTTAATATTAGGCCAGCTAACAAAGCGTATTTTGAAAATGAAACATACATTTAAAAAAAAAAAAAAAATTCCAATTCCAATGTTATACAGGGTGTAATAGACCTAGTCCACAATATTTTATGTGTGGATTCCTGACTAAATTACGAGTCGAAAATGTACAAAGAAATGTGCAGATTCTTCACCGTTACGGAAAATATTATTGTTTGAAATTTTTACATCATGTTAAGCTTTAAGCGTACGTACTTCGAAATAAATATTTGCGAAATTTATCCATATACCTATATATATATTTGCCTAAATTATCTAACAAAAATAGTCTAACCGCTCGAAATTCGGTGATCTTTATCTTTTTTTATAATTTGGAATCAATAAAATATTTCAATTAATCGAAATATTGCATAATTACGATTTTATTGAAATGCTTATATCTCTGACATGGTTGAAATTAGGCACATATTCCTTGAATATTTTCGACTCGTATTTTAGTCAGTTATCCACCCGCACAATATTGTGGACTAGGTCTGTTACACCTTTATATAACTCAAATTTATTAAAAAAAATATATTTACATACTAACAGTATCTTTGATTCAATTTGAATCTGAACCTAATTGTTTAAAGATGTTGAAATCGCGGTTACTTATAATTGTATGTATTCAAATGTATGACATAATCCTAACATTAAAATTGCAAATTAATTACGATATTATTTGAACACAGTACCTACCTGTGTAATATTTCATCTGTGTGTCGTTTACCTTGGATGGTGAATAGAGAAGCAGTGTGCCTGTATTTTGATGCTGCATAAGAGATGCAGGACTTGCATCGTGTGAATAAAAAATGAACACTCCACCGAGATGGTGTTCTGTTCTGTTCTGATACTGCAGTTTTGATTACTGTAATTAAATTAGTTTAAGAGTTAAATAAACGGCCCCAGTTGCCGCAATACAAAATTCATAATGACTCCCTAGGAAGAGTGCAAAAAAGTTTTGGCTGTACAATAGTCGATGTCCTAATCAATTTTCTGGAAAAGGTCAATAACTTAGCTGGTCTCCAGGCACATTGCCGTAGCAATCATACGTGTGAAAATAATACAAATTTGATGAATTTTTTGATAATGTACCTACCATTATACACACTCTTGTTCACCACAAAAAGAAGTATTGATTCTTGATGCTGTCGAGAATCAAGAAGTTATTTTATAATACATTCACCATTCACGTAGTCTAGAGTTTATTTTTATTTATTTCGTGTTAATTACTGGATTTTTACTTCCAAAGGCATTGTTATTAATATATTATATTACTTCACATTTACAATAATCTGATTTTTCTTTAACATTTACATTAATATCATGTATATACATTAATAGTTCTATAAATATTCAGCAATTATTGAGACTTTCAAATATTTCTTTGTGATTCTTCAGTTCTTTATTTCCATTTATCTCTTTAAACTCACTCCTATATCTTTTATCGGGCTATTAGGTTTTTTTCCTATTCTGACATTAAAATTTCGTTTATATATATATAAATAAATATCCATATATCCGCCATAACTGTTCAATCAATCTCTAAACTGTTGGAAGTAGAATTAGCGATATAACGCGTGCACGTGTTTCTTTATGTAATACGCTATCTTTGCTGTTGATGGAGCAGTGATTAGATATTAATTAACCGTACACACAATATCGGTATAATACTAAGTACGTAGTATCAGTAGACGGACTCGCAATGGCGTAATTATGCCAGTGTGGCCAATGTAGTGCATTGGGTCCTCAAAAGGTTCGCGCCATACAGTACATACAATACTTTTCCCAGCGCTGATGTGGAGTAATAATTTTTAAAATCCTCTATAGCAAGAAATTGAGTTATCACAAAAACATGGCGGGTTAGAGACCAGACTACCGTCGCAAAACGAAAATATCCGTGGAGCGAAGCGAGCACTTTTTGCATGCAGATGTCTAAAAACATAATTTTGTATTTATTTTCTCATGAATGAATAAATATTATAATAGTACTTGATATCTTATATATGTGGCGACCATAATTCAAATCTACCGCCATCTCAGTCGGCATCGACGCTAGCGACAGCGCTGCCGGCTGCTGCCACAAATCTGGCTCAATTCACCGCCAGACAGTCTCTCCAGTTTCAACGTTTCACAAGGGCGGTCTTGCCGGCTCGCCTTAGCCGAGCAAGACCACCAATTCATTTCATTTCATAATTTCTTACATATTCATTTCTATCTGTCTTCATTGTTTTTATCATGTGTCACAATAAACCTCAACACACGCGCCAATCACACATGTATTTCATTTAACCACCGTCCTAACCGGCCTTTCTATTTTGCATTGGGGCCCGATCTTTTTTAGTTTAGTTTAATTTTAGATTCGTTACACCACTGCGGATTGGTCACATTGAGGATTCTTGTAATTTTATTATCATATCGTGATTTTTATCAGTTTTGATTCGTTATATTTTTTATAAAAATGTATCACTTGTTCAATGTGCAATTAAATTAACTGCAACAGTCTCGATCAATCTCTTTTACACAATTATTGTAAGTGAAATTTCTTATGCAGTCTGTTAGTCGCGTGTACAATACATACTCGTATATCCAAACGTAGTCAATGATCTGTTTCGTGCTTTTAGTATCGAAACATTGTTTGACGTCTAAATAATATTAATATTAAAGAGGCTGCAATTTTTAGGAACATATCCAGTCAACTCTGAATTCATTTACAGTAAATTCGCGTCTTGACTCGAGTTTGGAAACAGAGTTAAACACATTGAACAAAAATCTTTCACTATTTCTATAAGGTGTTATATAAAATAAATAAAACTTCGGGTCGATGTTAATAGTTTTTATCTTTTTCTGTAAAAAATAAAAGGTAGGATTAGTTGTTTTTCATTGTTCGAAGATGACGATTTTCGTAGATGTCTTGGACCTCAAGGCTTCGGGGTGGGGGCGACGCACGTGCCCTCGGGGATGTTGGATGGGTAGTCGCACACCTGGAATAATACAAATTGTATATTTTATACTTTTCCAATTATGTAATACATTATCATTACGTTATACTATTTATATGATGGGGCTGCTTGCAATATCAAAATTTCGCTGTATCGGTTTCTACTCCATATTAATTAAGATTATCCCTTTTTTTGCTTGGTGTTCTGCATCAAGAACGATGTTTTGGTTGAATTTTAAATGTACCAAATATAGTGAGACAAAAAGCATATTGTTCTGACTAGTGACGGTGATCAATGAATGATACATGTTTCCTGCAAACAAGACAAAGGCCCCCCCTAATTTAAGACAAAGACCCCCCCCGGAAAAGTATCGCCCCCAAAAAGTTAACTTCGTAGTAAGTGTTATGTTGTTTTTTTATTATCACCGCTTAGATTTAGAAATTTAATTTTAATTAAACTATTTTTACTTTGTTCAACTCACTTTTCTTAGCGCGATAGTCTTAGAGGGAGGAAGAGGTCGATTAATGAATATGAGATGTTTCCACTATCTACTACCTCTCCAAAATCAACTTCAGTTAATATGTGTCACTACTTGAACACTGACACAAGCAAACACAGCCATAAAATTATGTTTAAACTATTAGAATAATTATTATTTATCTTACTTCGAGTTCGGGATTGTACCACAGGCCAGGTGGGCAGGACATCAGGATCGGTTTGAGATCGAGGCACTTGAAGAAGGTGGAGCAGTCTTCAGGGTTGGGGAAGTGAATCACGTCTCCTCCCTCCACTGGCTCGGGGCAGATCGGAAGATCGGCTGCGAGGACTAACCCCAGAACGGCCAAGAAAATGATGATACCTTCGAAAAATAAATATTTCATCAAAATATATCTCCCATACGCCGAAAGAATTTATTTAACTGTGAAAACACAAAGGACTTGAACGCATGATCAACATTGAAACTTTAGAAGATTAAAAGGCATGTCTCAAGATGTTTCACTATTTCGGAAACAGACATTAATTTACTCAGAAAGTCTAAAAAGTCTAATAAAATACTTAATCTAATTTATTTCAAGTAAATGAGCGCTGAATATACTATATAATATAAGTCAAATTAAGATATATCCATGACTGAACAGACTTTAGTAAATGCTAATTGTTCAGCGATTATATTACAATTCACATCGTACTCACCCTTCATTTTTTATTCCTTTGATGCTCTCTCGAAAGGGACAGAAATACTATCAATTGGTGTGAAGTATGGCTGTATTTATAGCAAGCGCGGTGGGGTTATCTATCTGATTTGCGTGGATCGCTATCATTGTCTCAAAAGATCACCCACACAACGATAAAATCAGTTGTCAAGAAATGAGATTTCCGATAATGTTTAAAACATGCTTATCTAAAAGAATATTCATTCGATTGCGCGGTAATATTTTTAACATATCGGGTAGAGAATCGGAAAAAAAAAATTCTATCGAGAAAGCGAATTCAGCAGAGAGTGCAGAGAAATTTAAAAGTGCAACTTATCAGAATGTTGATTCCAAATAGAGAACTGAATGGATCCTTGCATTTTATAAATATAATATTCATATACATATTAACATGTTTAGGTTAAAGGTTAAACCATATGTCAACAATTTTAAAGGAGAAAAATGTACTATTTGTAGTTCTTTCTTGTACCCTTTTGGTAAAACTATATACGTGCGTCTGTTTGAAAAAGCTGAAAAATAGCTGCCGCTACAGATCTGGTCCAATTCTTCGACAATAATCCCTCTCTGGGTTCATCGCTTCACAACGACGGTCTTACTGGCCCACGCGCGCCGAGCGAGACCGCCGATTCACTTCATAATACACGCACACCTTCTACATCTCTTCATTGTATTTATTCTATCTGTTTTCATCTTAATTATATTAATTTCTATAAACATCAACACGCACATCTGCATCTCTTTCATTTAACCACCGACCTGACCCCCAAAGATGTAAGAAGCCCTGCAGGTATAAAAGCAAATATAGGATCAGAAAAACAAATATAAAAATAATTAGAGTTTATCAGATCATTTTTCTGGGACGTAGTACCTCAGGGAAGCTAATTTTTCAACTGGAATGTTGCACTGTGGTGAGGCAAAGTCTGGATCGAGTACCGACAGGAAAACATCGGATGAAAGCATTGTAGCAAATTGACCTTTTGGACCATAATACACCGCATTGGCTGCATTGCCGTAGTTACGCCACCGCCAGGAATCATTAGCAGCAAAGTGGAACAGAGACAAATGCAGGGAGCCACATCCACATAGTTCTTAAATATATTAGTTAGTTTTATTTAAAAATATTTAACAAAAAACACATTGTGGTTATTCAATTTTAATAATAAATAATCCATTAACTTTGTTTTTAACCACTGAGTTATTTATATCCATCCACTCACCCGTTTCGGAAAATACATTTTCCTTCTTCATGGTGATAAAAAACTGACTAATTGACATGTCCTAATGTTTTTAAATCAAATTTTAAAAAAAGGTAATTAATTTAATATAATCAAAAATTAATCTATTCCTGTACCTGACTAAAATGGTTATGATGTTGAAACTCGTGTAAAAAATCCTTGGAAAAAGAGGTTAGTTTTTTTATCAGTAATAATTTGTTAAGGTACTTAATACGTCATAAAGAAATTTGCTGAACATTTGTTTTATAATTAAATTTTAATTGTGTTTAATTTTCCTTTGCAGGTACCTAATTAATTTATAATGTAATTTCCCCGCCAGAGTTCTTAAAATCGTTTAATCTATCTATTCTGCTTCCTTAATCTATGGCAAAATTTATGAACTGTCAAATGTCAATTTTGCCTTTTACTTATTCGCTATCATAGAAAACGGATATATTTTCGTTATAGTAAGTGCTCAATTTCCAGAGTTATGTGTGGACAAATTGTTTTCAGGATAGAATTTTATTTATGAGATAATGATAATTGTGCCAACGTTTTCAAATTTAAATCCAATCTTCAGAATATATTTTATATTGCCAACTTGCAACGCTGGCGGTGAAATTTCATTTTCTGTACTTGTCATAGTATTTAAAAATAAACATATTTTTTGTAATGTAGATATCTAATCTGGTACATGTGCAGAACGTTATACTAAACAGGACCTATTTCTCAAAACCACTTTTCTTAAAAAGCGGAGTCCCTACTTCTAGCTTTTCCCTTACTTTTTTCGACATTCTCCCTGAAGTAATTGAACAAGTCAAGTATCGAATGTCACATCCGTAATAATGATAATAATAATGTGCTTATAATATTAATTATTCAAATGATACAATTACACTAGCGCCATCGACTAATGCTCCGAAATGTTTTGATATGTACAGAATTTGAGAAAATGTGTGATTATTGTTTTCAGAGTAATAATAATAAGTCTGGAAACACGCCACCAGTTTAGCCGGAATTAGTCCAATGAGAAGTGTAGTCTGATAGAAGATTTGTAAAACAATGAAACAATTAGTTGGGTTTACTTCTTTTACTTTGGTTGGTTTTGGTTTGGACTGTGGAGTTTGACAAATGCTTCTTAACATAATTGTTAACTGTTTTTGCTACAGAATCACAATGATATATTGTAGTTTATGCAGAAATTAGGTGTTATAAACATATAGACATTGATATAATCATTAAAAAACAAAGTTAACAAGAAACAGTATAACTTTCTCAAAATTATTACAGACAGCATATCAGAAAAATAATTGACCAGAAAATTGATTGATTTCAATATTATTATAGATAATAATTATTAATTTTAAAAATACACACATCAAGAAATGTTAACATATAAAACAAACTTTTTTTTGTAAAAATTTTCTAAAGAAATTCCTTAAATAATTACAATAGTCAAAATAAATACTAATTGTCAATATGTGTTTAATACATGTACTATTTCCCTGGACTGTCGAAAGTCAAAGTTTTTTCAATGTTCATTTTCATTTCATCAATTTCATGTCATCTGAAGACATTAATTCTTCTTCTTCCTCTTGCTCTCAATAATAATAGTTATGATCATAGAACTGTGGCTAATTATATATATAAAACTAAGTAACTATTACGTCGTTTCTCTGCGGGGGAAGGAAGAGAGGATAGAGTGCCACATTATACTATCCTGACACAATTCTCATCTCATCCACATTCATACTTCTTCTCATATAAGCTAGTTAATTATTAAGACTTCTAACAGGACGATTCTCCGGTATCTGGTCTACCTGGTCGTGCCAAATCTTCTGTGGACGTCCTCTACTTCTGGTGCCATCAACACTTGCGTCATATAGCTTTTTTACCATTCTCTCCTCGTTCATCCGTTCCATATGACCAAACCACCTAAGTGATCCATTCTTTATCTTACTCACTATACTAAGATCAGCTTTACATTCTTTCCTTATTTCAGTCTACTTTCGTTCCTCTTCTGCCAGCTCCAGGCCTCACTTTTATACATCGGTGTCGGTACCAGTTTTCCATTGTGTTCTGCTAGTCTTGCCTCGGTTGATAAGTTGTATTCATATGTATTATATTACTTCTGAACTTCATAAATGTGTATTAGTTATATTAACTTACTATCATATCGTTTCTCCGGTATGCCTCGAGTAAATTGATCTTTTTGGACAATGGCTTACAAGGCACTCTTTATTGAAGAGGTAAGCTATTCACAAAAATATGTAACTTTAGTTTTGTAACAGATGTAACTCATATATTATATAATTGTTAAAATTTCAAAATAATAAAAAAAAACTTGCTTGAGAAAACATGTAAATGGCTCTAAGGGACAAATCATCACTTATCCTAATAAATGTAAATAAACATGGTGAGAGTTGTGTTAGATAAGAATAGTACGAGTAGTTGTCTATCATCTGTGCTGGCTCTTCTCAATGAATCATTTGTGGGTGAATATTTAGAATAAAATCAAGAGTATTCAGCTACCAGACACTTTTCATAATATTCGGAATAATATTTAAAAGTGTATTTAGCGTACGCGGGGAAGAAGGGGAATCCTCGTATACACGAGTGGTTATCAAAATCAGTTTAGAAAACTGATTGATACATTTTTTTGAGGATATCACTGATTTGGATACTAGAAACATTGCTGTAGCACATCTTCAGCTTTTCCCATTGCGCTGTGGTATAATTATACACGTGCATAGATCATGCCACTTTTTGCATTGACGACAATTTTCTTGTTACAGTTTAAAGTCAATTTTAAAACCATTTCGATAGCAATCCAGCTCTTGTTTTGTCACTTCTCTGCTTTTTTTCATATATTTGATATAGATCAGCTCTTCTCTCAGAATACTAACCGAGTAATTAGTTTTGATGTATTTTAATATGGTAATAACAATGCCTTATCTTTTAAATGCGAATTAATTTTCTGAATAAATATTAATACACCACCTACTATAAAGAAACAAAATATAAGGGTTCGAAAATTAGTCATCAAAAGTACTGTGTGCTGTAGCATAGTCGGTTAATGCACCTTCCCCGGATTGGATAGAGATCTAGGTTCGAATCCCGGTAGCAATAACAATATTTTCGATAACATTGATTTGATATATATATCTTCCTAATTAATACATTAATTATTATTTCAAATATCACAGACCCATGTTCTGAATAATTACAACTTCACAATAAGAATGTGTTCTTCTTAATAAATATTTTATACACTTAAAAAAACCCATTAAAAATTAGATAATTTATTTCTCTTAGATAGCAGAAAACTTTTGTCCTTCATTCGTACGTTCCCTTATTCTAGGGTTCAGGTCAGGGGCCCGAAGTTTCGATAGGGCGCTGCTTACATATTCTCTTGTCTTGCGCCACTTCAGTACTTGTTGACCAATCATGACCTAATCGGTATTCACATAGTCTTTGCTGTTTATCTCAGTTTAAGTTGGAGCAACCCGACGACTATTTTCGCTCTGCGGCTGCTGAGAAAATAAATCTTGGTAACCTTTCCTCTGGCATTCTCAAATCTTTTCTATGTGTAGAAGTAAGGGGTCCATGTTGTACTCAGATTTATTGACCGCACCGAACTATAAAAATAACATAATACACCACTAGCAGAAACAATATATTTCTAATTAGCAAAATCTGCTCACTGTATTAATTGCTGCAGTACAAGAAAATACGTTTATTAAAACAAATATTATATATGTGACTTAACTTTTTAACTTTTATTAAAGATAACATTAAGTATTAGTCTTATACGCATTGTATTGAATGAGTGTCTAAAATATTATATTAAAAATGTCAGTTTTGCAGTGTTAAAGTTTCCTAGATTATTGTACTAAAAAATTAAATATTTGGGAAATGTTTTAAGCGTTGCGCTCACTACTCACAACGTGGCGATTTAGGTCTAGGCCGGGTTAACAGTGGGTGACGTTAGTCTTATGGAAATATTTTATACAATATTCTTAAGTATTAATCTTTGTTACCTGAATAAAATCTTAATTGTACTATACCATTGTACATGTTTATACAAAACTTTTTCTTTCTTTCTACCGATGTTCCAAATCATTTACATTGAGGATGTAGGTGCGGGCGGATGAAAAAAGAGGCATTAAGGAGCTAAAAATCTGTATATGCATGTAAAACTGTACTTTGACTAATCTGAATTCAATTTTGCACACTTGCGTTTAGGACTCTGCGTAAAACATAGGACCTTCCCTTTTACCTGACCACCCCACCCCCTCTCCACAGTATAAAGCTGGCTAAACAGGTTCAGAATGAAGTTTGTAATAACTTTTTAAGTGTTTGCGATCCAATAATGTTTTATTTATTTTGAAATCAGAGCTCTTGAGTTTATTTGAAAACATATTTATTATTGTGTGAGAATAAGAATGTGTTCTCCTAATAATAAAGTTGTATTAATGTGTCCAAAATTAAATGAATTGATAATTCTGGCGTCTGCTATCAGTTTACTCGAAGGTATTTGAGATTATGTAAAAATAAGGTAGATGGCTCTTTCAAATAATGGAACGATTAAATGTCACTAAAAATATTGTCGCTGTAGCATAGTTGGATAATGCACCTTCCCCGGTTAGGAAAGAGATCCAGGTTCGAATCCCGGTGGCGCAACAACAATATTTTTCGATAAAATTGATTTTATATGTATATCTTTCTAATTAATATATTTAACATATTTATTTATAAAATCTGGGAATATACCGTATTCGCCAATTGTGCCATCCATTTTAAATTTTGCTCAGTTAAACTTTAGGTTCCTTAGGTAAAATATAGTCTCCACTCTACCCCCCAGACACCTTACTCTCCCTTTTGCCTAGACCAAATATTGTATACTTAATTATTCTTTAAGACCTGCGCAAAATGAAGTTGAAATGAACTTCTTTCCCTGTCCACCTCTCTCCGTGATATAAATAAATAAAATAAATTTCATCTCGTCCAAATTTTGCACAGTTACTCTTTAGGATCCTGTGCAAGACAGGAACTGTCTCCCTTCATCTGACTTCCCCAGATATAAATCATTATTTTAAGAATCCTGTGCAAAATATAGGCACCCTCCCTGTAACCACCTCACCCCCTCTCCTAATCTTTAGGACTCTGCACTAAACATAGGCACCTTCCTCCCTCCCCCTGGCCTCCTCATACCCTCCCCCAAAAAGAAATATAGTTACGCTAAAATTAGCATATATCTTTGTTAATACTAATTAAATGTATCAACTAGAAAGATATACAGAAAAAATATGCAAGACAGACATTCTGACCTCTCGCCTACGTACATATGAGAGTATAAATGCTTACGATTCCTTGTAATTGACTTCGTGTTATATTGTAATAAAATAATATTTCATTTTTTATATTCATTTTGTTTTAATGTTTCACTTTTCTTTCAATACTTTTATTACGTCAGAGAAATAAAATTATAATTATGTTACAACATCGGTCAACTGGCATTCTATTCAATCATTACAGTACTTGCTGCGGTGGCAAGGGCGGTGGTGTGCAAGCGCCTTCCGGCACATTGATTGGCCAATCGCATACCTGTAAAATAATTAAACAATATGTAAAATCCTTAAATTTAAAAAGCAGAAACAACTCTATTTTTCCAGTTTAATTAGCTGAAATTCCAGTACACATCAAAACATTACCAAGCCTCGCTCCAAGCAGTAGGTACCTACATATATTTGTAGGTGAAATACAACATCCAAATTCCAATCTGTTATTTTTCAGTAAATAATGTGTGAATCTCTAAAACGCGGAAATAACACTTACACCAGCTTCGGGACTGAACCATGTTCCGGGGAAGCACTCAAGTAGTTTGGGAACCGGCCCAGCACACTGGTAAAACGTGGAACAGTCGTCAGGGTTGGGTAGATGCACGGCTCCCGCGTCCGGTTCCGGTTCCGGGCAGTAAGGAAGCTTCAGAGAGAAGCACAGTGCTCCCAGAAGGGCGGAGAAAATTATTAATTCTGGTGAAATGATTTAAAAATTATTTACATATTTCTAACAAAGGTTATGTATCGTCTTCTAATGGTAATATAGAAAATATATTACTTTTTGCCAAAGCATTTTATAAATTTCCCGCTAGGTGCGGTGCGCAGGCTATTCTGCCGCGTAATGTTACGTCGTGAGAAAAGACGTGGCCGAGTACTGCGGAAGATGTATTATATAAATGAAATAAAAAAATAACAAACATGTCTTTGCTCTTAAATGTATCTAACGTGATTGTGTAAATTATCGTAGGTTATGAAACCTTTTTCGAAACACAAATAATTTTACCGTATACGAATTTTTCTCCTAAATAAAGAGCATCTTATTTGAGACGAATAGCTCACTTTGGATAAAGTCGTTCTTAAGAATAATATATCTATTTGGAAACATTGGGAGTTGTATTTAAATAAACAGTATAGACTAAATGTTAAGATGCACCGCTTTAAAGAAAAACATGTGAATATATTATATGATCTCAGTATTTTCTCAGTATATAAAATAATAAATATCTCACTCCACTTCCTACATCCTAGAAGCCACAGAGGTAAAATGAGAATTGAAAGCGAGCTTACCTTTCATATTGATCACTGACACAGCTGTGGGACCGTTTTCTAGCCTCGGCAAGATATATATTCAATATTTAGATCACAACGCAAGGCCGACAATCTACAACAGTTAAACAATTCGCGATTCGAAGGTCGCAGGTTCGTTCCTGCTCGTGGCCGACCGGTTAATGTTTCCAATAGCTCGGGCATGACTATTGTAGAGAGAATGGCGGAATACATTTACATAACCATTCTTGAATATTTAAAAAAATTCAAACACGTCATTGTGATCACGTATGTCTAGACAGTACCACATTCCAGATCATTTACCTTTAGATATTTGGAACATTTTCCACATTTTTCTACTGATGTTCGCCAGTTCTTCATATTCACCTTTCGTCGCCTTTATCTTCTTAAACTATCCATGCTGGCCATATTTAAATCTATTCAAATGAATCACTTAAAAAGACATACAGAAAATATCTGGCATCAAAAATTTTTTACATATTACTTTTTCTTACCGGATCTAATTTATTTTAAATATAAAAAAACTATTTATTATGTTATAAAATTACACCAAAAATACGATATTATTTAAATATATTTACGTCTAACATAACCTAATACTCACATACATGGATAATGTAGGTACCTACTGATGTTATTATATCATATTACAGTTCTCGCGTTTTCTACTAACTAAGATTTTCTTTTTCCCACGAGATATTTTAATCTTATAGTTCTTAATGTTACTATTAATGGTGTTCTCTCATAACATATTGGCGGTAGCTGCCCGATATCATTTAATATTTATCATCCGTAGAGGAGCTGTTACACAAGTTGGACTCCAACAAGTGGTAAGAATTATAATATGTAATTATCTCTGAAATTATTGCACGGTACGTGTTTAATCTAAAGCTGTAGTGAATAAAACGTATTTAGTATATCTTATCGACTCTCGATAATTTTAGCGCAAACATCCGTTTAACTAAGTAGTTAGGATTTATTTATTAGCGATTCCTTTTATGAGGCAGGAAATGTATAAAAATGTTTGATCAACAGATTAGATTATTTCGCTTCAATGACAGTGCCTTACACTGGAAGCAAACAGCTAGACAGATTAACACTAAGTAATTAAGATATTTGAATCACAATTCTGTTGGAAATGGCGGGGGAGGTCTGCTCGCAAAATCTTCTATCTGTGTATTAAAAGATGCGGTGATTAATGAGTGAAATATATAATATACATACGTGTAAACTGTCTGTCTGCAACTGAAAATCTAGGTATATATTGTGACCAGCGCCGGCGTTACGCGCAGGCGGAGCAGCCGCCTAAAGGGGGCGGCAGAAAAATGTATAAAAATTGAAAAAAAAATCTCAAAACGATAATAGTGTGTAGTAAAAATAATCCAGGTATAAGCAATCCAAGAAGGCTAACCCAATAAATAACATTATAGTTTTTTACTAATAAAGCAGTAGTTTGTAGTTAATACTAGTGTCCAGAATGACTTTTGGTAAAAAGCCGCCATTGGGTAAGTTTCAAAATGCCAGCCTAACAATGTGCCGCCCCTAACGTGCGCGGCACGCGGGCGTCCGATTTTTGTAATTTTATATTCAATATATACGTAAACTTAATTTCATTTAAAAAAAACTACTACCTCATTATGAAATAATAAATATTTAATCAAAACAGTTTTTATTTGTTTATACAATTAATATTAACGTACTTTTTTTTACACAAATAATAACTTTACATCATACATATGAATATTTATTAAAATAAATTTTATTTTTAATTAAATAAAATTCACGGTCTCGATTATCGGGAATTGATAATTTTGACTCTGGAGTCCCGGGAATTGAAAAAAGCCGAGAACACAGAATCCCTAATTGTGACCTCACCGGGAATCGAAACTGGAACCCCCGGTATGAGAAGACAGCGCCTTGACCGCCGGGCTGCGAGTCAAAATGCCATTTAAAAAAAGTTTTAAATTTATTACTATTACGTATAGTTATTTAAAAAATATTAATGTTCTTTTTTATTTTACATGTGACTATTTACAAACTTATTATTATTATATTAATATTGAATGAATGAACAATTCTATTTAAGTACTTATGTATGTATCACACTGTCTGGAAATAGGTTGTATTATTATACAAAAATTCATTGCGTTTCATTAAATATGAAAAGACAAATTATAAAAACGTATAGTTATTAGAAAGATTGAAATAATTACCTTTCATTTGGACTAATACAGCACACTGAATATTTAAAGTCCCTAATTTTATAATAGAATTTCGTCGTCATTAGCTACACGCGACACTATTCGGCATTCGTTTTAAAATAATTATAATACATAAAAGGTGTTTTTTTTTAATAGGTTAGTTTTTCGAATTGCCAACACTTTTTCCAGCGACAGTCAATTTGACAGTTGACAGCTGATTTGTGCTCACTTTGGTTTGCCATTTCACCATGAATAGACTTACGCCAGAGCAACGCTTGCAAATTTATTTTGAAAATCGTGGTTCAGTTTGCTTCCATTTTACTGTCGACATAATCGTCCATCCGAGCAAGTAATTCAAATAACCGTGGATCGTTTTCGCACCACGTACGCTCTAATTGATAATACGCATCCGCAGTGCGCACTGAAGAAGCTGTTGTATCTTCAAAAATGATGCCGGCCAGAACGTTACAGTCAATGGAGAGCGCTATAGATCCATGATTACTGACTTTTTCGTTCCCCAATTGAATGGCATCAATGTGAAAGAGCTGCGGTTTCAACAAAACGGCGCAACATGCCACACAGCGCGCGTCACAATCAATTTATTGAAGGAAACATTCGATGAGCGCATAATTTCGCGTAATGGACTTGTAAATTGGCCTCCAAGATCGTGTGATTTAACAACTTTGGATTATTTTCTATGGGAATATGTGAAGTCGCTAGTCTATGCCGATAGACGACTTGGAAGCCAACATTCGTCGCGTTATTGCCGATATACGTCCCCAGCTGCTCCAAAAAGTGGTCGAAAATTGAACGCCAGCCGCGGCACCCATATGCATGCAGTCATATTTAAACACTAATGGCATAAAAACATGTTTCCAATAAAGCCAATATTAGGCCATTATCACGATTTCTATGTATTTTATTTCATCTAAAAACAATCATCTTTCAACAAAAACTTTTCATGAGAAACAAAAAAGTTTATAAAAAAAAATTTACAGATTATTTAGATATATTACTAAAGTATTAGTTAAAACATATGTTGCCTGACATTAGATGCAAGTGTTGATAGTCAAATTTGATTAAAGATTTTTCCTGATTTTTATTTACGGTTATTTGTCGGTCACGACATATCACATCACATACAAGGCTTATCTTACAGTACGTTAAAGAAAAGTAAAAATGTTACATCAGTTATGATAGAGATAAGAATTTTGTTATGATGTTACAGGAACACTTAGTTGATTGAATATAAATTAACACGTATTCACTAGATGGCATGCAAAAATTTATTTAAAAAAAAACATTTTAAATATAGTTAAAGAGTTGAACCAAAAATAATATATAAAAACTTATAGGCATTGATTATAAAAATGACTTAATCAATTTGTTTTTTTAAATATCGGAAATTAATTTGTAAGATGTAAAAAGTTATAGTAATTCACGTTAATATTACCAAGTGTCCCGATAAACGCGGATAAGTCAACACAAATTAATTAATTAATAAACGTTCTTGTTGAACGTCGCACCACAGTTTTTCGTGAAATATTTACCGCCAGACCGTCGCATCCCACGGCCGAAATATTTAACGCTAGACCGTCGCATGCCACGGCCGAAATATTTAACGCCAGACCGTCGCATCCCACGGCCGAAATATTTAACGCCAGACCGTCGCATCCCATGGCCGAAATTTTTCCTACCACCTCGCGATCACGTCAGAGCGCATCGCCACGAAACGAGCGTCGTTCAACCGTGCACTCAGCCTCACTCAATCGTCACTCCGATGTGACTTTGTTGAAGGAGAGTGACACGCCACTCGAACTTCGTTAAAGGAAAGTGGCTTGTCTCTCTCCACTCAGAGTGGCATATCACTTGACTCAAAGTCATAGATGACAAATTTGCAGAGTTAACTACCGCTGAGCGCTTTTTTTCACGATAGGAGTTTCGTACTAAGATATTCATTAATGTTTTTCATACATTCAATTAAAAAATACATATATAGTATTTGTACCATTACACTAATAAAATTTTCGTAGTTTTTTCTGGATATAGTTTTTTGGAATATTGGAATGGAAATTTTCAAAATATTAACGATAACAAAAGGAGATACGCAAATTGCGGACGTATAATAAATCAGGCGCTAAGCAAGATTATTGGTTAGTGTTATGTAGAACTAACTAATTAACTTACCATCACGCCGTTTTCCCGTGGGAGTATGCAGAGAGGATAAACCTCCACGCTATACTTTCCTGGCACAATTCTCGCCTCATCCACATTCATACAACTGCTCATACAAGCTAGCCGATTATTGAGGCTTCTAACAGGACCATCCTCCAGTATCTGGTTTATCTGGTCATGATAAGTCTTCCGCGGACGTCCTCTACTTACGGTACCATCAACACTTGCGTCCGTGAGTAAGTGATCCTTTCTTAATCTTACTTACTATATTAAGATCAGCTTTGTATTCTTTCTTTATTTCCTCATTCTTCACTCTGTTATAAATAGATCTGTCACACATACTCCTAAGTGATCTCATTTCCACTGCATTCAGTCTACTTTCGTTCTTCTTTTGCCAGCTCCAGGCCTCATTTACATACATAAGTGTCGGTACCAGGACTCTATTTCCGTTAGATAGAATTTCATTCAAAGCGCCGTTCACTTTATTTCCTGCAGTCACCCTCCTGTCGATATCTTTCTCAGCCTATCCGTTTCAATCAAACATACTCCCCAAATACACAAACTCATCTACTTGTTCCAAACATTCATTACCTCCAAGTATTTAGCTTTCCTCCTTCTCGAATACCATTCCATTCGACTTGTTGACATTCATCATGAGGTCGCTTTCCTTGCGTACATCGCACATTCTACTCACTAGACTAGAATTGTAGACTAGAAAGTTGCATCAATGTGTCCAAAATTTAATAAAAATGAATTGATAATTCTGGCGTCTGCTATCAGTTTACTCAAAGGTATTTGAGATTCTGTAAAGATAAGGTAGATGGCTCTTTCAAATAATGGAACGATTAAATGTATTAATATCAAAAAGGTAACATATAGGTTCGAAAATTGTCGCTAAAAATATTGTCGCTGTAGCATAGTTGGATAATGCACCGTCCCCGGTTAGGAAAGAGATCCAGGTTCGAATCCCGGTGGCGCAACAACAATATTTTTCGATAAAATTGATTTTATATGTATATCTTTCTAATTAATATATTTAATTCATATTTAGAATAGTCTTATTAAAGTTATAATTTAAAAGTTGTAATTTAATAATTGAAAAAGTGTGACAGGGTGTTTATGCTAATCATTTAAATATAAAAATAAAATACTGCGCTGTTAGACGTAAATAATTTATTAAGATGTTAGCTAATTTATCGCAAATATACCGAAATTCAGAATAGTATATTGTAATTAATTTATTAACTGTAAATAAAATTATTAAAGCGCTTACAAAGGTCACCAGATGCGATCACAACATGGCAGCACTCCTCACTCACAGCACTCGCAGGGCGAACAACTTAAGTAGTCGTGTTAATTAGATATAAATTAAAATGTTACGACAAAGGTCTGACAATTTAAATACATAATTAAATGATGAATATAAATAAAAATATACAGAATACTTAAGAAACATGGAACATCGATAGATGTATTTATGTATAGTATCGTGAAAAATTGCATTAAGTGGTTTTTTGTGGGTACTTATTTAATGATTAGAGAATATGTCCAATTCTTCTTTTTCTTCTTCTTGTACACTACCTGTTCAGCGGATGTTGGCTGTCATGACTTTGTTTACTGCGGCGGCCCGGAAAAGCTCTGCAGTAAAGTCCAACTAATTATTATTTTAATAATTCGTTATAAATACCACAATTAATAAGTTAAAATTGTTATTATATAAGAAACAGAGTTAATTACTTACTTACCATCACGCCGTTTCCCGCGGGGGTAGGCAGAGAGGATACAGCGCCACACTCTTCTGTCCTGACACACAATTCTCGCCTCATCCACATTCATACATCTTCTCATACAAGCTCGCCGATTGTTGAGGCTTCTAACAGAACCATCCTCCATTAACTGGTTTACCTGGTCATGCCAAGTCTTCCGCGGACGTCCTCTATTTCTGGTGCCATCAACACTTGCGTCATATATCTTTCTTACCATTCTCTCCTCATTCGTCCGTTCCATATGACCAAACCACATAAGTGATCCTTTCTTAATCTTACTCACTATACTAACATCAGCTTAGAATTTATAATGTTAAAAATAAAATTCTATAAATTAACAGTACAAATATCTCTTGAATATTTTCGATTTGTAATTTAGTCAGTAATCCACCCATAAAGTATTGTGGACTAGGTCTGTTACTCCCTGTATAATAACATAGCTTTCAAACGCTTTCTAGAGGATTGATAAAGTGACATAAAATACACATCTAAATTTTTATAAAAACTACATGACTTTCGTTAATGTTAACCCCATAGATTAAGATTTACGCTACTTTACGCATCATTCATCAAACGTACATCTTACTATTTCATTCAGGATGGCTCCTTGTCATGTAATTGCTTGTTAAAATCAGTAAACTGGAACTATTTTATATTATTTTTAGTTGACCAAAATTCTGCAAAATAATAGATCCTAAGGTATGAAAAGTGACACTGAATCACCATAAATTCATAGAATATATTTAGAAGCAGAATTCTTATCCGTGTAAAAAAAATAATTAAAATAAAATATAATATTCTACGTCTGGCAGAAGATGCACTCAGTATTCTTAAAATATGTTATATATAACAATATTTTTATTTATCTTTACTTTGTTGTTGCGTAAAAGCATAGATGCCGGAAGAAACAGGATATTCGGAAGGAAGTTCCACTCACCACAATCCCGATCTTCTGGCACCTCCAAGGTGGACTGTAACTTTAGGTTTTGTAACACAATCTCCGTTCAGGGTCTTGAGTCCTTCAGATTGCACAGGACAGACACTTAGACACACGTCTCACTCGTTTGTTATACTCCGAAATTTACTTGTTACCGCACCGGTTCAGGGTCACCGATCGACTGACTCGGCGGCAGGTGAGGAAGGGAGGGGAGGTGGAAGGCACAATACATTATCTTCGTTCAAGCATAAATATATGTCCCAAACATTTGTGTAAATTTCTTATGAATTTAATTTTAGCAAATTGCGAAATCTACGCGTTTAAATACATAAACTAAAAACTAAGATATTGTGGAAAGTGTTGTGAATTCATAAGTATATTTGGCACGTAAACGTTCAGTGTGATTTAACAGAAATGCTATAGTGACTTAATAAACAAATTAATAAAATGACTATTCATACTGTAGAATATTCCTTGCCAACGTTAGTGTAGACCAGCCATACTTAACCTTTTTTTCTTCGGGCCACATACACATGTTAGGTAAGTTACGCGGGTCTCAACATTATATTGATATGACGAAAAAAAAAATTCATATAGAAAAAACAGTATTGGTTGAAGTTGAAACCCGTTTGATTCAAGATCAGGGCACCGCCACAATTTTTTTTACTAAAACAAAATGATAATAATACTTATTGTTTGTCAGTATACCAGCCAATACCAGCTCAAACATTAACAACAGCGTATTTCACAATATCATTTTTTTTGTCATCTAAGGAAAGGGTTGGTAAGTGCCGCTGGCGTCAGTTCCAGTCAGTTCGCGGCGAGCGATAATTGTTCGCGCGTATCTCAAGATATTCAAAACATAGAATGCCAGATTTTTTTTTAAATCTCGTTCCTGATAATAAAAGGGCCGCAGGTTGAGTATGGCTGGTGTATGAGAATGCTCTACAATCAACCTTATATATAATTTCCTTATTTGCTTATTTCCGTCCGTCCGTGTCGAGTAGCAACATAAAACAAACATATACCATTACCAGCTGTCCGTGTCGCCTGGCCATATAAAACAAATCGATCTGCTGTCACGTGAAAGTGGTCTCTTATTGCGTCAAAGTAAATAATTTTGCTATTGTACTTTAGTATGTTTATTTAGAAGGTTATAATTTTTTTAATGAGTTTCTTACATAAGTATATTATTTCTACTTTTCAACATATACCATCTCGTCGCATGCAATATTAAAAAAAACCCAATATATTGTGTTATTCATTCAAGTGAAAGAGTTTGGTTATTGCGTCAAAAATAAATATAAATTTCCCGTAATTATTTTCGCCTATATTTAGTTAAATAATATTAATTGTAATTTTGACAAATTTCTTCTAAAATTCGAAATGAATAACGGCATGAGTGGTTAATATAGAATGATTAGAGTTATTAAAGGTACGAAAAATATTAGGGTCTACGCTAGTTCCAGTGGATACTTTTAAATATTTCGTTTCATCTCGTTGCATCTATCAATCTCGTTTCAGAGATGACAGAGGTGACTAACCTAACGAACCTACAATATTTTCATGGCTCCTATCTGCATTTTCCTAGCCTGCGAAATTATTACGCACTTGTATTGACCATTTAATGCCGTTCTTAATTCCGCATGTTGTATAATAATGTTTATGTTATTGTATTATAGAATTAGGGTAGGGTTGATTTTCATATTCACTTTTTGTCTTCCCTGCATTGATATCTAGACTATTTACGGAGCAGTAGAGATATTAAAATGATTATATACAAATTTAAAACATCATTAATAAGAAAATATTTATTTTGGATCGTATTTGACTTACATATTAAAATTTGCGAAAAAGTAAACGATCTGTAGAGATCGTTCACTAAAATTCTCTAGGTAAATAATACATTTTTGAATTTTGAATTACGAAGGAGGTGGCAGGTAAGCGACTATATTTGACATCTTACAATTCTGGTGCTGGTGGCTTGCAAACTCCTGGTGCTACATTTTGTGGCCAATCGCAGACCTGAAACAATAATAACAATCAGTTAAGGCACTGCGAGGTTGTCATCTGATTTATGGATGACCCGTGCTACGTAAAAGTCCTCCATCGAGACATTTGTCTCGAGAGTGGTCGTAGAGACGCCTACATATTATAAGTAATTAATGTCATAGTATAATAATACTTACACCAGCGGCGGGGTTGAACCACGTTCCGGGCATGCAGTGCAGCAGGATCGCGAGAGGTCCGTCACACTCGTAGAAAGTAGCGCAGTTCTCAGGGTTGGGCAGGTGGACTGCACCGCCGCCTGGTTCTGGTTCCGGGCAGAAGGGGAGTGCCAGGGAGGAGCACACCACCCCCAGGAAGATGACGAAGATCAGGAATGCTGAAAGAAAGACAAAACTGTCGCATTATAGAGTTCTTGCCACTAGATTCTTCCATTCGATCGGCAACCTATTCTTAAGTAGCCACCCAGCATACCGAGCATACTGTACAGAGTACAGCTGAGTTGATTTGAGTTCGGCGCCAAGAACATTTTAGTTATTGAAATTATCTAGAACACTATTAATTACGTATTATTACAATTTATGTTATCTTTATTAAATTGTATCGATGCGAAAATAAGTAATTAAAAAAAGAACAGGTAACATACTAAGGTGTGTTGAAAAATGTTTACAAAGAAGATAACATTAAAAAAATATTACAAATATAATGTCGAGCATTATTGAAACCGAGACAATACGTTAGTATCATATTTTACCTTTCATGTTGAGTTGCTACGAATTCTCGCTTCTTTGAAGACGAAAAAATACTGACAGACTGTTCAGGTTTCTTTGGATTTATATACGATTTAAAACACCAGATAATGCGAAAAAATAAAAAGATATCATAATTAATAAGACACATCATCACATTACATCAAATTGATAAGATATTATTTAGATAAAATGCTTAAAATTTAGATAAAATAAGTTAATAATATATTCGACATTTCTTACTAATACAAATATCACAGCTTAATAATAATTTTTATCTTCGTGTCTATCATAGAAAGGTCTGGTATGTTCTATATAGCCGCGCATAGGAACGAAACTAGAATAATAATCTGATACGTATCTATATGAAATGATGTATTAAAAATCTATTTTATATTTGATGTTTTTAAAAAATCATGGGCATTTAATCGCGACAGGAAGACTTACCTAGATGAGGCTCTTTAAAAGAGCACTGAAGACGGCGAAGGATTGATTAGTCCTTATGTAGAAATTTAAAAAAATTCTTCTATTTATTTTAAGTAATATTTGGCGTATCTAAAAATCTCAGTAAAAATACACTATTAATTAATATATTAGATAAAAAGATAAAAAATTTCTACATAGAAAAAAGAAATAAAATGTAATAAAATAAATGCCATTGCGTAAAGACGAGGCTAGAGAAGCTTTGAGGCCGCTACGACGACATAGTTCTTGGCCATAGGCCAGCGTTCATCAGAATCATTCCACTCGATGGCGTATTGATGAATCAAAGGTACACGAGGCGTTGCAATATCTCGGCGACAGCTGTCTATAATAATTGTTGTACGCAATGGTCTTGACTGAAGATAGAATAGATACTGTATAATATAGCAAAATATATACTTAGTTAAGTAATTGTATTGTTGCTATCGTGGTCTGCGTCCACGGATGAGATTATGAAATTTTCGACTAGAGACAATTTCTGACATATGAAATTTGCTCACATGAGATTTTTTGAACTCTCGACTTCTATAGCCCCTGTATCAGTGACGTAACTATAAAAAATGGGCCCCAATGCTAAAAGGAAAAGACCCCCGTATATGTATTGTATATAACAAAGATACAAGAATATTAAATACGTAGTAATATTAATTGAATTCTTTTTTTTCTTTCTGCAAATTTGGCCGTTTTTCCGCAATTTCTGCTTTCAGCCTGTCAAGTAATGATGCATAGTATGCTCCTGTAATGGTGTTTCCTTTTTCAATATAATCGATTAAGATAACTCCATGGCTATTCCAGAAAACAGTCGCCATCACTTTTCCAGACGAAGGAACAGCCTTTGCCTATTTTGGAGGCAATTCTCCCTTCACAGTCCACTATTTTGACTGTGTTTTTATTTCTGGAGTATAATGGTGTATCCAAGTTTCATCTAAAGTAATTAATCGGCGCCAAAACTCTGATTTATTGCGTCTAAACTGCGCCAACAGAGCGTTGGAAATATTCGTCCAGAGTGAGCAAACGCGGCACCTAATGTGCCTTCCTCATGCCTAAATCTTGATTCAATATGTGACAAACACGTTCATAGCCTTTGCTATTTCTATAACCTTAATTCGACGGTCGTCCAGCACCATTTGATGAGCTTGAGCGATGTTATCGTCAGTGGTTACAGTTTTTGGTCGCCCCGAACGTTCATCGTCACCCAAGCTGGTACGGACACGTTTAAATTCGGCTGCCCAAAATTTCACGGTGGTAAATGATGGTGCAGAGACCCCGTACACAGCGTCCAAGTCGTCTTTAATTTTTGTAGCCGTACTTACCATACTTAATGACAGCTTGATACTCGATTTTTTTCATTTTCACTAAACACTCACATCGATTTACTCAAACGATTGTCAAACAACAGCTGCCCATCCAAAATGGCTGAAATTTTAGTGAGTACTTATCAAAGCATGTGCAAACATATTCCCCAACTTTTGTTGACGAGTGCTGTCATCTTCATGTTGAGGTCGGAAATTTTTCAGACAGCCCTCTTATGTAGGTACACGAAACTGCAAAAAATTATTTCTTCGCTTTACTTAAATTTTCAATTTGCGGCAATAATCTGGTCCCTACCCGACACATTATATTTGCTGAAGACTGCTGTATAAATTGATGAAGCTTTCAGGTGTTTGCTTAATTTCATGTCTTACTGTGGTGGATTTTAAAAGCTATTAATCCATACCGGTAAAAGTATTAATACCAAATGTATTGTAGGGCGCGGACGGACTTTTGGGTCCCTATCTAACATGGACCCTGATGCACTGAATCAGCTGCATTATCGTAGTTACTCCACTGCTCCGTGTGCACACCGTGTCTGAGAGATTCGCCGTCTCGTGCTTCATGTTTGTTGTACGTCAAACATCAAATATCAGTCCATTGACCGTTGATGTGAATTTGAACCTTCCCTGAAGCAGTTAAAACGATATAAATCCTTGTAATTTAATACCTTCCGATTGTTTAACTTTTCAAAATAAATAATTTAGGCATCTGTAGTTCCTAAGTGACGTTTGCGAGCACGTGTCGACTATCGCTGTCGATCGCTATCGATTATCGTGTACATAGGTTTAACTTTTGTTTCGTTCTATCAATTTAATGCCGATCTCTGGGTTTATCTCCAAATCAAAATCTCAACACGTATACTGAGATTTATTTCAACCAAATCTCTAAAAATGATCTCATCGTTTCTCATGCCGTGGACACGGGCCCTTAGATTCAGTGGCGTAATTTTGGAAACATTGATACAACTTATATACATATTATCAATACACCTTCTCCGGATACACATTGATACAACTTTATTATTAGGAGAACACATTCTTATTGTGAAGTTGTAATTATTCAAAACATACATGTCCAAAATGTAATAAAAATGAATTGATAATTCTGGCGTCTGCTATCAGATTACTCAAAGGTATTTGAGATTCTGTAAAAATAAGGTAGATGGCTCTTTCAAATAATGGAACGATTAAATGAATTAATGTCAAAAAAAAGGTAACATATAGGTTCGAAAATTTGTCGCTAATAATATTATCGCTGTAGCATAGTTGGATAATGCACCTTCCCCGGTTAGGAAAGAGATCCAGGTTTGAATCCCGGTGACGCAACAATAATATTTTTCGATAAAATTGATTTTATATGTATATATTTATAATTAATACATTAAATTAGAATGTGTTCTCCCAATAAGTTAGTATTTTACTACTTTAGTGACTTAATTTCATTTACTGGTGGATTAACTGCCGCGTATTATTATTATAGGTATATATAATATATACAAATGTTGTAGCTCATAGTAAAAAATAAAAATTATATCGTCACTAACTTTTATTCAAATCTGGTCAGATGTTTGTTAATTTTTTTAATCTAATCGAATAAAACCTTGATAACAAATGTTATTTGCTGCGGTAATCGTAATAGTACGAAACATACATTTTTATCTTATTCCTTAATCATTGAAACGAATCAATGAAAATATATAAATTGCTACTGAGATTATCTTTTTATACCGTTTTGAATGACAGGTTGTTTGATGTCGATACCGGGACTATTTATATAAATATTTTCAATTAAAAATTAATAAAAAATCGTGTGTCGAATTATTAATACTTTTCAGGAAGCTTAATTAATACCATTCACTCGAATTTAATCAGAAGAATATTACGAAATTGAGCATTCAAAATAAGGTCAAATACTTTGGCCATATATTCAATGAAGATGGAAAAAACGATGAAAATATAGAACGGCAGAGGAGACAGTTGAGAGCGTTCTTGCAAATATGCTGTCACGGCGTTTCTACCGATGCAGTAAGGAGGTGAAGAGCATCCTGTTTAAATCGTTCTTCACCACCATGTATACCTGCGAGCTCTGGTCGAAATACAAGCAAATGACGTATAACCGTCTCCGAATTCAGTACAACAACTCATACAGAATACTATTCGGATTGGCGCGTTATTGCAGCGCGTCTACAATATTTACCGATGGCCGTATACATGGATTCGTTCCGCTTCTGAGACATCGAGTTGCTGGCGTAAAGCTGCGGCTGGAGCCCAGCACCAACTCTCTGGTGCAAGTGGCGCTCTCATGGAAAGCCGGTTCCCTGACCAGAGAATGGCAGTGCCCACAGAATAGCTACATATACAACAATGGCCGTGACTGAAGTAGTTATATATGTAATTTTTATATTTTGTTTTTTTATTATTTATTAATATTTTCCTTGGTTTTCTTTTTCATAGGATTATATTTATTTCATAACCTTTAATGTATAACATAATATGTATTATCTTTATGGCGAATCGGGTTAAAAAAAACCTGATCACGCTGGAATAAACACATTATAATTATTATTATTTATCTTACATGTCGCATAGCAAAATAAAGCAAATAATAGTTTTCTATTTGGCATAGCTGTATTTTAAAAATAGCAAAAAACTTACGGAATTATGAAAATATTTGGAATATACATATTATATTTGAAATATGGAACATCGTTGATCGATGTCACATTAAATAAGTTTTTTGTTATTATCAAAAATTTGTATGTTATTGATAAATTTATGTACAATAATATGAGTAGATATATCAATTTAAATATTGAAAGTATCTTGCTATTGCGATCATGTTGATATTTAAATAAATTAAAATTAATAAACTTATTAATTTCCCGTCATTCTTATAATTATTAAGCTTAATAAAATCTACCAAAAGATATGTTTCCGCAGTGTGACCAGTACAAATGTGTACAAATGTTGTATTAACAACATTCTTACACATTTTGCATTGACATAAACACTATTTGTTGCATCTATAATATTAATTATTATTATTTAGCTTTAATATATTTTTTAATTTTAAATCTGTGGTTTAAACATTATGTATAATACCAGGATACGGATGTGACGCGATTCGAAGATAGTTCGAAGTAATTGACTATATAATACATAAACAGTTTCCAAATTTGGATTGAAAATATTCAAGCTATATATGGAAAATCTTGATCGTTTTAGAGATTTAAGAATTTTGTTAAATGTATTTTAAGTGATTTCAAATATTAAGTAATAGCGACAAAAATGACACGATGAGCTGGTCTAACCCTCAAATGCGCATAGGAAAATTTTATTTTCAGAAATTTTCCATCTATTTGTTAGGAAATTTAATTATCTCTTTTTTGGTATTTTGGTACTCATAACTGAGCATATCATCTGTGGTATTCTGCTTCCATAGCGTGAACTGTTCGCCTTCACTTTTTCACGATCTTAGACCCGACGTGTAGTGATGCTCCGCCTCATGTCAGGATACGTCACGACTCTGGCTTGGTCTGTTCACCTTATTCTAGCAACATGGGCTAAGAATAAATAAATTATTTTCCTTCATTTTTTGAGAACTTTGAGAATGAAGACATTCGTTTGCTCCGTAGTCTACGGGGTACCCACCAAGCTACACAATGCCTGTCATTGATGTGACAGTTTTGCTTGATTTTCTCGAAATTATGAAAACGTATTATAGCGGGTATTGAAAGTCAGCGACTCAAATATAAAACAAAGTTTGTATTATGACTCGTTCTGGTTTTGACATTTAATATTGAAGTGATTTAGAATTTTGTTAATTTCATGAGGTTTATTTACCAATGCATAAGCCATTGATCGAATTAATTATACGTAAACCAATAAAATAATACAGTGTTTATTATATTAAGCGTATTTTAATGGCCTGATGCATACCACAGTGCATATGCTTAAAATTTATTGGACCCCATTTAGTGAAAATAATAGTAAGAAAATACCACTCTGAAAAGCAAAAATTTCAACACGTATATAAATTTTATAAAATTCAGAAATGATGAATTATTGAAAAAGTGGACGTATATACTCACTGACGCTTTATTGGTATAACCTCATTAGGGTTTTGACACCAATTTAATATTCACACATTCCACGCCTCGAGGGTGTATTTGTTCTGTTCTGGTCCGGGGTGCATGTTTCGACTCCACACAGAGCTATGGAGAACACCAGGGCTTCAAGGACATCTTGTCTTGCTTCTGTTAATTTCAAGGCCCAGAATCGAGGTCTCTTCTTCAATCTTGTGGATAAGTTCTGCTGTTTCGTCTTCACTGGTCGCAATACCTCCTTCCCATCCATCTAGTGCTTCCTCATTATATATTCCCCATATAATTGAAGTGATCCGGAGACAGTACTCGTTCTTCTACTTTGTACTTTGAAGGGATGCAAATAGAAGTTATTAACGGTCGTGCTATCGCGAACTTCAGAACTATTAGAACTATCAGGATCTTCCATTTCTTATAGAACTTGCCAAAGACGTCCGTATTTGATATGATCATATGCTTTTTATGAATGAATGAAATATAATATCAATGGGACTTGAAGCTCGCGACTTTTTTCTACTCTCTCGTTCCGAGTCTAGCCTGTTCTGGTGATATTTACCAGTCGAGGTAATGTTCAGTCTCTGTTTGATTACATGTTTTATGATTTTGTTGGCTCGTGAGTCCAGCCGATATTTCTCACATTTTCTAGATGATCCTTTTATTATGGATGGGACTGAAAACAGTCAACTGAAAGTCACTCGGCCATCTTTCAGATTTAGTTGCAAAGCTTTTACGCCTCTGGAATTTATTGCCTTTAGAAATTCCGTTTGTATTCTATCTTTGCCTGGTGACTTAAAGTTTTCAGTATTTCATACCTGGTCAACCAAATATCAGGTTCTAAATTGACTTTATCTATGTGTCCATCCATCAGCTGCACACTGTCTCCGTTTTAGTACAGATCATCACAGTAGTTTTGACAATTTGAATACGTTTTGATAATTGATATACTCTAAGCGGTCACCATATTAAAGACCACCAATTAAACTGAGCTGTGCGCTTGTGCACTTTTTAGTCTATCGGAACGAGGCTCGAACCCTCGACCACTTTGTCAGCAGGCGACAGTGTTGCTGCTTGACCAAATAACCACTATATATTTATCTCATTCCACATTATCTATTTATATTATAATGATTTTTTATTTTTTAATATTGTGGTCGCTAGTCGGATGTATCTGTACCTGGTGCCACCATTTAAGATGACCTTCCGACGGTTTAGGGTATTCTCAGGTGGAAACAAGGATCAGATAGTGTGTGAAACGATAAATTTTTTTTTATTCAAAATAATAAAATAAAATAAAGTGTACCGTTTTAGGCCCCCCCGGGTCAGCAAGCCAAATAACATCATGATCCGGGTGACCTCCCTCCTGATTCATTCTCACTCTTCGCTCACCTTACCGCCTGAATAAACAACCCTTTACCCTTATCGTTTACCCTTACATCCTCGAAAAACATTATATTACACACATTGATTATTTAGTTTCACGAATTTTACCTATTCGAGTCAAAGTTGGGGAAATTGTGATTTGAAGAATTAGAGGAAATTTTGTATATTTTGAGTAAAATTTTCCAACCCATCATAACTTATGTAGAAATTGCCTCTTCTTCGATAGTGCATGTATATATGAATATTTATCTTAGTGCTAGCGTTCACACATGACTTAAATTCTTTTAATCGCGTTATAAGTTATCCATCAGTATAGGAAAGAAAATATGAAAAAAATTATTATTCGAAATCTGTTTAATTGTGGTCCAATTTAAAAATTATATTTACATTTTATTACACTTGAGAAAAACTATTAATCTACATTTTCACAGCTGATGTTCAGTAGGATTTATTTTTGAAAATTTATTATTTACGATGATGGTGGCTTGCAGACTCCAACTTGAACATTTGCTGGCCAATCACACACCTGAAAAAATATAAAGATTATTTAATTAACGTGTTGTAAAATATGTAGCGGTTCGTTTTTAGATACGATTATAGATTTAGTTCTAAAGGAGAGGAGCTGCTCGTATAATACACTACGTTATATTTTTAGTTTTCGTATAGGTAAGGTATACTGTTTATAACATAGATTTATTATTTTATTTGCTTCATACCTTATTTTATATAAAAGGTAGCAAAGCTTTTAGAGGATATTTTTAATATATTATTTATTTACTAGAAAAAAAATTAATATGTATCCAAATATACATAAAAAATTGTTTAGGAATTATTTTCCGGGCATAGAGCAGTTGAATATATCTTTATATAAAATTATGAACCAAAAGATACTTACACCAATGGCGGGGTTGAACCATGTTCCGGGGAAGCATTGCAACAGGAACGCGGTAGATCCATCACACTCGTAGAAAGTGGCACAGTTCTCAGGGTTGGGCAGATGCACCGCGCCCGCGCCTGGTTCTGGTTCTGGGCAGAAGGGCAGTGCTTGGGAGGAGTACACCACTCCCAGGAAGATGGCGACGATCAGAAACACTGGAAAAGGAATACAAACATAATTAACATAAGTAGAATCGCGAATGTGAGTAGCGTTCTTATAGTGGAGGGTTGGTAACTTGCTTAGTGAGAGATCAGGGATATCAGAACGTATTAGTATTTTATTATACTGACAACATATTTGACCACCAGAGCGCTATCAATACGAAAATAAAATAATTAAATATATTGTCTCCAAAATTATTTAATAGTCTCATAATTAACCAAAAAAGTCATCTGATTTTTACAGCAGTAACAACAACAAAAAAGTAGTAGAAAGGAACAAAAATACATCCATCTCCAGAACAGAGAATGTGTGTCACTCATCTCCAGAGCAGAGAGTGTGCAAAACAATTGTTCAAATGTTACCTTTCATTTTGAGTCACTGCGAGGTTCGGTCACTTGGTGTAAGAACGACGAAATGTGGATTACTTGAATAAAATCATCCGGATTTATATAGTTCGTAACTACCAGATAAAGAAAAAAACAAGATAATAAAACACAAATATTGCTTCACTCGATATTAACAGATTAAATATATTTTTGCGCATTATTTTACTCCTTCATTAGTCACACGAGTATATGAGACATTAATTTAGAAATCTCGTGTAGACAATCGTACCAACCGTAACACACGCCTCATTATAGTATTTGTTCATAATTGATATTATCTATGCAATAACACATTGAATGATAGTTGTCAATTAGTTAATTTTGAATACGCAAAATAAATTAGTTTGGATAGGAAGAGAGAATCCATGAGAATCCATGGTGTATATGTAAACGCGTAATTATCACCATTGTGACGATGTAAGTTTCCATTGTAAATGGGCATCTACTACACCAGTATCTTCAGTACCTACTCACTAAAGAATTACAGAACTTTCACTTTAATTCGAGAAAGCAAACCTGTCGCTGTATGTGTCGTCACACACTACAACTGCATATTGCACAGCGATCGTAGATTTTTCTGATTTTGAGATCGACTTAATAAATAATTTGTATATCAACTTTAGTTGGGCCTTGAATCTCCGGTATATTGCTGAATTATTTTTTCATTACTGTGAATTGGAATCAATTTTCTTGCAATTATTCTATTTTCTAAATTTTTCATCGTATATGTAAGGAATCTATCTCATGACACCTTTTGGTCTCCAATGTAATTTTTTAAATTACTGATAAAATTATGCATTTATCACTAGTAGGATTTGTGCGTACTTACTTGGGTATGTAAATATGAAACTGGAATTTTTTGTATAGAAAATACACATTTATTGTATGAAAATGAAACAAAATATTTCGTTCAGAGTATTGCCCATCGCTAGCTATATATATTTCTCAATTCTCTGACAATTTGTGAATACCACGCCAAAAAAATTGTTGCTCTTTTGAGGCAAACCAGTCATCGAACCATTTTCGTAAGAAGTGAAGCGCTGCTCAGCAAGTGCGTGTCCCATCGATGCAAATAAGTAGTAATCGGAAGGAGTCAAGTTCGGTGAGTAAGCCGCATGCGAAAGTATTTCCCAACTAAACACCTCAATCGTTTCCTTGACCGGTTTTGCTGTGTGTGATGGTACATTATCATGAAGCAAAATCACTTTGTGTTACCTTTTTTGATATTCCGGTCATTTTTCACGCAAAGTTTGATTTAAATCGATCATTTGTTATCGGTAGCGTTCAGTATTAACGGTTTGGCCAGGTTTTAGCAGCTCATGATAGATCACACCCTTCTGATCCCTCCAAACATTATTTCTCACGTCAAAATCGCCACCTTTAAATTTGTAAACCACACAAAGCACTGTGATTTACCAAGAGCATACTCACCGTAAGATTCTACAAGCATACGAAGCAATTCTGCAGCAGTTTTCTTCAAATGGTAACAGAAAATCAATGCTGTTCGCAAATCGTAGTTTCCGGGCACAAAATTCGACATGTTCAACGCTATTAAAAACTATGCTGTTGTATGAAACTCATATTGTTATGACTTGCAAATCTTTGTCAGATGTCAAAACAAGAAAATGAGGCGGTTTGATGGTAACTACATTAACAGCTAGGGCCATCTATGGGCAAATTTCGGTAAGCAGAGAAAAATCTTTATCTTCTTCAATACATATTTAAAAAATTTCCGGATGTTGAATTCGGAGAAATAATGTCGCGGATCGTGTTGTACCGCATGAATTATAATTTTTCTCTGTTAATTAATTTTTTCCATGGTTCTGAATATAATAAATAATTTAAAATATTTCATTTTTGATTAAAATCAAATGCAGAAACACACCTGGAAACAAATATTTATGCAGATTTTAATTTACGGTGATATTTATTTGGTTTTGTAATGTTTGCCTACACGTGTATGATACAAAACTCTTAAATTATAAACGTAATAGACTGTTTTAAAAACCACTTCTTTTCTACCTCAAATAAATAAAAATTCGATTAGTTTAGTATAATAAAAATCATGCATTTTATTTCATTAAATTTTTATAATACCGAGTCATTTGGAAAATTCTTTTTTTCAAATTTCTTTCTTCTACATTTGCTAGATACATAATATTACCTACAATACTTATTGTTGCATATTTGATAGGCATATTAGGTTAGTGAATGAATTGAAGAATGTGTATGAAAGTCATCTAATCTGAAAATGGTCCGGAAAATGTCTCCGATGTGCTAGACACTGGACGGGAGGAATTCGCTGGATACATTAACATCCCTTCCATTCTCAAACACTGCCAATATAATTGTTAGAACACCATTAACTTCATAATAAATTTGACTAGTCAGAATGAAGTTACTATTTTATTTTGAACTTTATAACAAGGATTAGTCGAATTAAGAAGGTTGAATTATGGCAGAGATTAGTCGGATTAAGTCGTTCAGACGAGATAAGTTATCACCGCCAAAGATATCAGGTGTTTTGTGTGTCACATCCTCAGTAGAAATGATAAGCTGTAATCTGTGAAATTAAAATAGTAGTGCATTGGTCGTCACGAAAGATTAAAGGAATTAATTTAATATTTTCGTAGAAAGCAATCACTTTGTTGTTTTACATATTATATTAAATATAATAACAATAATTTTGTATGAAACCATGAAATTTATTATACGTCAACTATACGAAGCTAAACATAAATACAAAAAGAGTGCACTTTTATATTCATAAAGAGGGAGACAGAATATAAAATTATGCGAAAGAGAGAGACAGAATACATATACAGATAAACGGAACATTAAGGGTAATGGTTTCTCAGAATTTTCCAACTATATTATTGAAAAAGACCATTCGTTTAATAATACCACAGGGGTCAATATCCTCCATAAAAACAGGTTTGCCCTCCGGTTGGACAATTTAAAAGCCCTTGAAATAAAAAAGGCAATAAATAGTGGTACGCCAATTCTTAATAACTAAATTTATTTATCCATTAGCCCCATATTAGGTATGTTTCCTTTAAAATCAGTTTAATATGCATCAACACTGTAT
The DNA here is from genome assembly GCA_031772225.1 of Eubasilissa splendida. NCBI lineage: Eukaryota > Metazoa > Arthropoda > Insecta > Trichoptera > Phryganeidae > Eubasilissa > Eubasilissa splendida. The sequence continues at coordinate 1,435,131 of CM062854.1, read as the reverse complement.
TTTCCCATCCCTTAATGTTCCGTTTATTTGTATATGTATTCTGTCTCTCTCTTACGCATATAATTTTATATTCTGTCTTCCTTGTTGTTCTATTCAACTATATATGTATTCTGTTTCTTCTCTATGAGAGTAAGACTCGTGTATAGAGAAGGAGTATATTCGAGTTAATTTATGTTTCAGTTAGTCTGTGTACATATTTTTTTTACTTCAGTTACAAATTTATGATAGTCCGTAATTTTATATTATTATGTAATTTTATATACTATCTCCCTCTTTATGTACATATAAGTGCACTCTTTTTGTATTTATGATCTGTTTTAAATACGTCCTGATGAAACTTGAGATAAACGAAATCGGTTGACGTATAATAAATTTCGTGATTTCATACAAAGTTATTGTTATTTAATTTAATTAATTTAATTATCGATGGCCCTGTGGCCCGTGAACCCGCTCTCTGCGTGTACTTTCGGTTTTTGCGGCACACGTAGGTCGTTGTATGCTTAAGAAATTATTCGACAGACTCTCGTATATATTTTTATCCTCGAGTCCTCTTGGTAATTTGGTGGTTATCCAGGATTCAGATGTGGAGATGTTCAGTGTGAATTTTTTTGTTTATTTTGCACACATCCAAAAGAGAATGTATAAAAAACTTGGTCCATGCAGGGGGCAGGATCTGGGTGCAGGTGGGAAATATTTGGAACAGGTGGCATTCAATATAAACACGTATTGAGAGGTGGGTAAGGAAGGGAGGAGGTCTATTTTTTACACAAAAGTCATAAAAAATAACTGTGCAAAATTAGGTTTTTCTTCTTATCCGCTTAACGAACATTAAGATTATTTTATTTACTGCGGCGCAGAATTGTTTTACATTAGACTGGCTTTTTTGTCTGTCTCAATACATGTCCAAGATATTGAAGTTTTCGGATTTTTATTGTTTTCAATACTTTTTAGGGATTTTGCTTTGCTCTCTGTGTTAAATCACCAGTATGCGATAACTGACGTTACAAAAATCCATTGCGTTTCATTAGATATAAAAATACAAATTATAAAAACGTATAGTTATTAGAAAGATTGAAATAATTACCTTTCATTTGGACTAATACAGCACACTGAATATTTAAAGTCCCTAATTTTATAATAGAATTTCGTCGTCATTAGCTACACGCGACACTATTCGGCATTCGTTTTAAAATAATTATAATACATAAAAGGTGTTTTTTTTTTAATAGGTTAGTTTTTCGAATTGCCAACACTTTTTCCAGCGACAGTCAATTTGACAGTTGACAGCTGATTTGTGCTCACTTTGGTTTGCCATTTCACCATGAATAGACTTACGCCAGAGCAACGCTTGCAAATTGTGCAAATTTATTTTGAAAATCGTGGTTCAGTTTGCTTCCATTTTACTGTCGACATAATCGTCCATCCGAGCAAGTAATTCAAATAACCATGGATCGTTTTCGCATCACGTACGCTCTAATTGATAATACGCATCCGCAGTGCGCACTGAAGAAGCTGTTGTATCTTCAAAAATGATGCCGGCCAGAACGTTACAGTCAATGGAGAGCGCTATAGATCCATGATTACTGACTTTTTCGTTCCCCAATTGAATGATATTAATGTGGAAGACCTGTGGTTTCAATAAGATGGCGCAACATGCCACACAGCGCGCGTCACAATCAATTTATTGAAGGAAACATTCGATGAGCGCATAATTTCGCGTAATGGACTTGTAAATTGGCCTCCAAGATCGTGTGATTTAACAACTTTGGATTATTTTCTATGGGAATATGTGAAGTCGCTAGTCTATGCCGATAGATGACTTGAAAGCCAACATTTGTCGCATTTTTACCGATATACGCCCTCAGCTGCTCCAAAAGTGGTCTAAAATTGAACTTCCAGATTGCGCGTTATTCGAGCCAGCCGCGGCACCCATATGCATGCAGTCATATTTAAACACTAATGGCATAAAAACATGTTTCCAATAAAGCCAATATTAGGCCATTATCACGATTTCTATGTATTTTATTTCATCTAAAAACAATCATCTTTCAACAAAAACTTTTCATGAGAAACAAAAAAGTTTATAAAAAAAAAATTACAGATTATTTAGATATATTACTAAAGTATTAGTTAAAACATATGTTTCCCGACATTAGATGCAAGTGTTGATAGTCAAATTTGACTAAAGATTTTTCCTGCAAATTTTGATACCAAAATTTATTTACGGTAATTTGTCGGTCACGAGATATCACATCACATACAAGGCTTATCTTACACTTACAGTACGTTAAAGAAAAGTAAAAATGTAACATCAGTTATGATAGAGATAAGAATTTTGTTACGATGTTACAGGAACACTTAGTTGATTGAATATAAATTAACATGCATGCACGTAATTTATTTAAAAAAAAACATTTTAAATATAGTTAAAGAGTTGAACCAAAAATAATATATAAAAACTTATAGGCATTGATTATAAAAATGACTTAATCAATTTGTTTTTTTAAATATCGGAAATTAATTTGTAAGATGTAAAAAGTTATAGTAATTCACGTTAATATTACCAAGTGTCCCGATAAACGCGGATAAGTCAACACAAATTAATTAATTAATAAACGTTCTTGTTGAACGTCGCACCACAGTTTTTCGTGAAATATTTACCGCCAGACCGTCGCATCCCACGGCCGAAATATTTAACGCTAGACCGTCGCATGCCACGGCCGAAATATTTAACGCTAGACCGTCGCATGCCACGGCCGAAATATTTAACGCCAGACCGTCGCATCCCACGGCCGAAATTTTTCCTACCACCTCGCGATCACGTCAGAGCGCATCGCCACGAAACGAGCGTCGTTCAACCGTGCACTCAGCCTCACTCAATCGTCACTCCGATGTGACTTTGTTGAAGGAGAGTGATACGCCACTCGAACTTTGTTAAAGGAAAGTGGCTTGTCTCTCTCCACTCAGAGTGGCATATCACTTGACTCAAAGTCATAGATGACAAATTTGCAGAGTTAACTACCGCTGAGCGCTTTTTTTCACGATAGGAGTTTCGTACTAAGATATTCATTAATGTTTTTCATACATTCAATTAAAAAATAATTATGTAGTATTTGTCTTATTACATTAATATTTTTTTTTAGTTTTTTCTGGATATAGTTTTATGGAATATTGGAATGGAAGTTTTCAAAATAAACAGGCCTATTCTCAAAATTGCAATATTGAAATGAAGGTGATTGTTATACCAACCCTCAAAAATAGTGTTATATTTGAATGAGAGAGAGGGAGAGAGAGAGTGAGGGAGTGAGGGAGACAAACGTACCATAATCTGTCAAAACTATCTGTCTATTTTTGAGGGTTGGTGTAACAATCACCTTCATTTCAATATTGCAATATTAACGATAACAAAAGGAGATACGCAAATTGCAGACGTATAATAAATCAGGCGCTAACCAAGATTATTGGTTAGTGTTATGTAGAACTAACTAATTAACTTACCATCACGGCGTTTTCCCGTGGGGGTATGCAGAGATGATAAACCTCCACGCTATACTTTCCTGGCACAATTCTCGCCTCATCCACATTCATACAACTGCTCATACAAGCTAGCCGATTATTGAGGCTTCTAACAGGACCATCCTCCAGTATCTGGTTTATCTGGCCGTGACAAGTCTTCCGCGGACGTCCTCTACTTACGGTACCATCAACACTTGCGTCCGTGAGTGAGTAATCCTTTCTTAATCTTGCTTACTATATTAAGATCAGCTTTACATTCTTTATTTATTTCCTCATTACTCTGTTATAAATAGATCTGTCAAACATACTCCTAAGTGATCTGATTTCCACTGTATTCAGTCTACTTTCGTTCCTCTTTTGCCAGCTTCAGGCCTCATTTCCATACATTCGTGTCGGTACCAGGACTCCATTGTATACCGTCTTACCTCGGTTGAGAAGTTCCCGTTAGATAGAATTTCATTCAAAGCGCCGTTCACTTTATTTCCTGCAGTCACCCTCCTGTCGATATCTTTCTCAGCCTATCCGTTTCAATCAAACATACTCCCCAAATACACAAACTCATCTACTTGTTCCAAACATTCATTACCTCCAAGTATTTAGCTTTCCTCCTTCTCGAATACCATTCCATTCGACTTGTTGACATTCATCATGAGGTCGCTTTCCTTGCGTACACCGCACATTCTACTCACTAGACTAGGCTAGAAAGTTGCATCAGTGTGTCCAAAATTTAATAAAAATGAATTGATAATTCTGGTGTCTGCTATCAGATTACTCAAAGGTATTTAAGATTCTGTAAAAATAAGGTAGATGGCTCTTTCAAATAATGGAACGATTAAATGTATTAATATCAAAAAGGTAACATATAGGTTCGAAAATTGTCGCTAAAAATATTGTCGCTGTAGCATAGTTGGATAATGCACCGTCCCCGGTTAGGAAAGAGATCCAGGTTCGAATCCCGGTGGCGCAACAATATTTTTCCATAAAATTGATTTTATATGTATATCTTTCTAATTAATATATTTAATTCATATTTAGAATAGTCTTATTAATCGACAAAAAGTTGTGATTTAATAATTGAAAAAACGTTACAGGGTGTTTATGCTAATCATTTAAATATAAAAATAAAATACTGCGCTGTTAGACGTAAATAATTTATTAAGATGTTAGCTAATTTATCGCAAATATACCGAAATTCAGAATAGTATATTGTAATTAATTAATTCATTTATTAACTGTAAATATAATTATTAAAGCGCTTACAAAGGTCACCAGATGCGATCACAATATGGCAACACTCCTCACTCACATCACTCGCAGGGCGGACAACTTAAGTACTCATGTTAGTTAGATATCAATTAAAATGTTACGACAAAGGTCTGACAATTTAAATACATAATTAAATGATGAATATAAATAAAAATATACAGAATACTTAAGAAACATGGAACATCGATAGATGTATTTATGTATAGTATCGTGAAAAATTGCATTAAGTGGTTTTTTGTGGGTACTTATTTAATGTATTAGAGAATTTGTCCAATTCTTCTTTTTCTTCTTCTTGTACACTACCCGTTCAACGGATCTTGGCTGTCATGACTTTGTTTACTGCGGCGGCCCGGAAAAGCTCTGCAGTAAAGTCCAACTCATTATTATTTTAATAATTCGTTATAAATACCACAATTAATACGTTAAAATTGTTATTATATAAGAAACAGAGTTAATTACTTACTTACCATCACGCCGTTTTCCGCGGGGGTAGGCAGATAGGATAGAGCGCCACACTCTTCTGTCCTGACACACAATTCTCGCCTCATCCACATTCATACATCTTCTCATACAAGCTCGCCGATTGTTGAGGCTTCTAACAGAACCATCCTCCATTAACTGGTTTACCTGGTCATGCCAAGTCTTCCGCGGACGTCCTCTATTTCTGGTGCCATCAACACTTGCGTCATATATCTTTCTTACCATTCTCTCCTCATTCGTCCGTTCCATATGACCAAACCACATAAGTGATCCTTTCTTAATCTTACTCACTATACTAACATCAGCTTAGAATTTATAATGTTAAAAATACTTCAACGTATAAAATTCTATAAATTAACAGTACAAATATCTCTTGAATATTTTAGATTTGTAATTTAGTCAGTAATCCACCCATAAAGTATTGTGGACTAGGTCTGTTACTCCCTGTATAATAACATAGCTTTTAAACGCTTCCTAGAGGATCGATAAAGTGACATAAAATACACATCTAAATTTCGTTAATTTTAACCCCATAGATTAAGATTTACGCTACTTTATGCATCATTCGTTCATCTTACTATTTCATTCAGGATGGCTCCTTGTCATGTCATTGCATGTAAAAATCAGTAAACTGGAACTATTTTATATTATTTTCAGTTGACCAAAATTCTGCAAAATAATAGATCCTAAGGTATGAAAAGTGACACTGAATCACCATAAATTCATAGAATATATTTAGAAGCAGAATTCTTGACAATTTGAATACGTTTTGATAATTGATATACTCTAAGCGGTCACCATATTAAAGACCACCAATTAAACTGAGCTGTGCGCTTGTGCACTTTTTAGTCTATCGGAACGAGGCTCGAACCCTCGACCACTTTGTCAGCAGGCGACAGTGTCGCTGCTTGACCAAATACCCACTACATATTTATCTCATTCCACATTATCTATTTATATTATAATATATATTTTTTTTAAATATTTTAATATTGTGGTCGCCAGTCGGATGTACCTGCACCTCGTGCCACTATTTAAGATGACCTTCCGACGGTCTAGGGTATTCTCAGGTGGAAACAAGGATCAGCTAGTGTGTGAAACGATAAATTTTTATTTTATTCAAAATAATAAAATAAAATAAAGTGTACCGTTTTAGGCCCCCCCGGGTCAGCAAGCCAAATAGCATCATCATCCGGGTGACCTCCCTCCTGATTCATTCTCACTCTTCGCTCACCTTACCGCCTGAATAAACAACCCTTAACCCTTACCGTTTACCCTTACATCCTCGAAAAACATTATATTACACACATTGATTATTTAGTTTCACGAATTTTACCTATTCGAGTCAAAGTTGGGGAAATTGTGATTTGAAAATTAGAGGAAATTATTATAACTATGAAGCAATTTATGTCAGATTATTTTCAAACTTGACAAAGTTTGTCCAGATGGATGTATCCACTGTGCCCTACCATATCGTGAGACTCGATATAAAAGTGGAAAGCCAGGATTGTCAGGGCGAGCGATGAGGAGATGTGAGTACGAGAAGAGAGCGCGATAACCAAACACTAAAAATATCTCGCTTCAATATTTAGTTATCTAATTAAAGAATTGCTCGTGATTTTGTATATTTTGAGTAAAATTTCCCAACCCATCATAACTTATGTAGAAATTTCCTCTTCTTCGATAGTGCATGTATATATGAATATTTATCTAAGTGCTAGCGTTCACACATGACTTAAATTCTTTCAATCGCGTTATAAGTTATCCATCAGTATAGGAAAGAAAATATGAAAAAAATTATTATTCGAAATCTGTTTAATTGTGGTCAAATTTAACAATTATATTTACATTTTATTACACTCGAGAAAAACTATTAATCTACATTTTCACAGCTGATGTTCAGTAGGATTTATTTTTGGAAATTTGTTATTTACGATGATGGTGGCTTGCAGACTCCAGCTTGAACATTTGCTGGCCAATCACACACCTGAAAAATATAAAGATTATTTAATTAACGTGTTGTAAAATATGTAGCGGTTCGTTTTTAGATACGATTATAGATTTAGTTCTAAAGGAGAGAAGCTGCTTTACACATTTTATTACACTTGAGAAAAACTATTAATCTACATTTTCACAGCTGATGTTCAGTAGGATTTATTTTTGAAAATTTATTATTTACGATGATGGTGGCTTGCAGACTCCAACTTGAACATTTGCTGGCCAATCACACACCTGAAAAATATAAAGATTATTTAATTAACGTGTTGTAAAATATGTAGCGGTTCGTTTTTAGATACGATTATAGATTTAGTTCTAAAGGAGAGGAGCTGCTCGTATAATACACTACGTTATATTTTTAGTTTTTACTCTAATAATAATAATATCGCTATAGGTAAGGTATACTGTTTATAACATAGATTTATTATTTTATTTGTTTCATACCTTATTTTATATAAAAGGTAGCAAAGCTTTTAGAGGATGTTTTTAATATATTATTTATTTACTAGAAAAAAAATTAATATGTATCCAAATATACATAAAAAATTGTTTAGGAATTATTTTCCGGGCATAGAGCAGTTGAATATATATAATAAGAATGGTAATATTATATAAAATTATGAACCAAAAGATACTTACACCAATGGCGGGGTTGAACCATGTTCCGGGGAAGCACTGCAACAGGAACGCGGTAGATCCGTCACACTCGTAGAAAGTGGCACAGTTCTCAGGGTTGGGCAGATGCACCGCACCCGCGCCTGGTTCTGGGCAGAAGGGCAGTGCTTGGGAGGAGTACACCACTCCCAGGAAGATGGCGACGATCAGAAACACTGGAAAAGGAATACAAACATAATTAATATAAGTAGAATCGCGAATGTGAGTAGCGTTCTTGTAGTGGAGGGTTGGTAACTTGCTTAGTGAGAGATCAGGGATATCAGAACGTATTAGTATTTTATTATACTGACAACATATTTGACCGCCAGCGCTATCAATACGAAAATAAAATAATTAAATATATTGTCTCCAAAATTATTTAATCCAATTCAATACAAATGATAGTCTCATAATTAACCAAAAGAGTCACCTGATTTTTACAGCAATAACAACAACAAAAAAGTAGTAGAAAGGAACAAAAATACATCTCCAAAGCAGAGAGTATGCGTTACACATCTCCAGAGCAGAGAGTGTGCAAAACAATTGTTCAAATGTTACCTTTCATTTTGAGTCACTGCGAGGTTCGGTCACTTGGTGTAAGAACGACGAAATGTGGATTACTTGAATAAAATCATCCGGATTTATATAGTTCGTAACTACCAGATAAAGAAAAAAACAAGATAATAAAACACAAATATTGCTTCACTCGATATTAACAGATTAAATATATTTTTGCGTCACACGAGTATATGAGACATTAATTTAGAAATCTCGTGAAGACAATCGTACCTACCGTAACACACGCCTCATTATAGTATTTGTTCATAATTGATATTATCTATGTAATAACACATTGAATGATAGTTGTCAATTAGTTAATTTTGAATACGCAAAATAAATTAGTTTGGATAGGAAGAGAGAATCCATGATTAGGCCTCCATGGTGTATATGTAAACGCGTAATTATCACCATTGTGACGGTGTAAGTTTCCATTGTAAATGGGCATCTACTACACCAGTATCTTCAGTACCTACTCACTAAAGAAGTACAGAACTTTCACTTTAATTCGAGAAAGCAAACCTGTCGCTGTAACGCTATTGAGAAAGCCCTCAGTGTGTCGTCACACACTACAACTGCATATTGCACAGCGATCGTAGATTTTTCTGATTTTGAGATCGACTTAATAAATAATTTGTATATCAACTTTAGTTGGGCCTTGAATCTCCGGTATATTGCTGAATTATTTTTTCATTACTGTGAATTGGAATCAATTTTATTGCAATTATTCTGTTTTCTAAATTTTTCATCGTATATGTAAGGAATCTATCTCATGACACCTTTTGGTCTCCAATGTAAGTTTTTAAATTGCTCATAAAATTATGCATTTATCATTAGTATGATTTGTGCATACTTACTTGGGTATGTAAATATGAAACCGGAATTTTTTGTATAGAAAATACATATTTATTGTATGAAAATGAAACAAAATATTTCGTTCGCAGTATTGCCCATCGCTAGCTATATATATTTCTCAATTCTCTGACAATTTGTGAATACCACGCCAAAAAAATTGTTGCTCTTTTGAGGCAAACCAGTCATCGAACCATTTTCGTAAGAAGTGAAGCGCTGCTCAGCAAGTGCGTGTCCCATCGATGCAAATAAGTAGTAATCGGACGGAGCCAAGTCCGGTGAGTAAGCCGCATGCGAAAGTATTTCCCAACTAAACACCTCAATCGTTTCCTTGACCGGTTTTGCTGTGTGTGATGGTGCATTATCATGAAGCAAAATCACTTTGTGTTGCCTTTTTTGATATTCTGGCCGTTTTTCACGCAAAGCTTGATTTAAATCGATTATTTGTTATCGGTAGCGTTCAGTTTTAACGGTTTGGCCAGGTTTTAGCAGCTCATGATAGATCACACCCTTCTGATCCCACCAAACATTGTTTTTCACGTCAAAATCGCCACCTTCGAATTTTTTAAACCACACAAAGTACTGTGATCTACCAAGAGCATACTCACCGTAAGCTTCTGCAAGCATACGATGCAATTCTGCAGCAGTTTTCTTCAAATGGTAACAGAAAACCAATGCTGTTCGCAAATCGTAGTTTCCGGGCACAAAATTCGACATGTTCAACGCTATTAAAAACTATGCTGTTGTATGAAACTCATATTGTTATGACTTGCAAATCTTTGTCAGATGTCAAAACAAGAAAATGAGGCGGTTTGATGGTAACTACATTAACAGCTAGGGCCATCTATGGGCAAATTTCGGTTTCATATTTACATACCTGGTATATATTTAGGTAAGCAGAGAAAAATCTTTATCTTATTCAATACATATTGCAAAATTTTCCGAATGTTGAATTCGGAGAAATAATGTCGCGGATCGTGTTGTATCGCATGAATTATAATTTTTCTCTGTTAATTAATTTTTTCCATGGTTCTGAATAAAATATAATAATTAAAAATATTTCATTTTTGATTAAAATCAAATGCAGAAACACACCTGAAAACAAATATTTATGCAGATTTTAATTTACGGTGATATTTATTTGGTTTTGTAATGTTTGCCTACACGTGTATAATACAAACCTCTTAAATTATAAACGTAATAAACTGTTTTAAAAACCACTTCTTTTCTACCTCAAATAAATAAAAATTCGATTAGTTTAGTATAATAAAAATCATGCATTTTAATTCATTCAATTTTTATAATACCGAGTCATTTGGAAAATTCTTTTTTTTAAATTTCTTTCTTATACATTTGCTAGATACATAATATTATCTACAATACTTATTGTTGCATATTTGATAGGCACATTAGGTTAGTGAATGAATTGAAGAATGTGTATGAAAGTCATCCAATCTGAAAATGGTCCGGAAAATGTCTCCGATGTGCTAAGACACTGAACGGGAGGAATTCGCTGGATACATTAACATCCCTTCCATAGACGAGATAAGTTATCACCGCCAAAGATATCAGGTGTTTTGTGTGTCACATCCTCAGTAGAAATGATAAGCTGTAATCTGTGAAATTAAAATAGTAGTGCATCGGTCGTCACGAAAGATTAAAGGAATTAATTTAATATTTTCGTAGAAAGCAATCGCTTTGTGGTTTTTACATATTATATTAAATATAATAACAATAATTTTGTATGAAACCATGAAATTTATTATACGTCAACTATACGAAGCTAAACATAAATACAAAAAGAGTGCACTTATATATTCATAAAGAGGGAAACAGAATATAAAATTATGCGAAAGAGAGAGACAGAATACATATACAGATAAATGGAACATTAAGGGTAATGGTTTCTCAGAATTTTCCAACTATATTATTGAAAAAGACCATTCGTTTAATAATACCACAGGGGTCAATATCCTCCATAAAAACAGGTTTGCCCTCCGGTTGGACTGGATTCTTAATAACCAAATTAATTTATCCATTAGCCCCATATTAGGTATGTTTCCTTTAAAATCAATTTAATATGCATCAACACTGTATTTTCCCATCCCTTAATGTTCCGTTTATCTGTATATGTATTCTGTCTCTCTCTTACGCATATAATTTTATATTCTGTCTCCCTTGTTGTTCTATTTAACTATATATGTATTCTGTCTCTCTCTTTCATATGTAATTTTATATTCTATCTCCCTCTTTATGTATATATAAGTGCACTCTTTTTGTATTTATGATCTGTTTTAAATATGTCCTGATGAAGCTTGAGATAAACGAAACCGGTTGACGTATAATAAATTTCATGATTTCATACAAAGTTATTGTTATTTTATTTAATTAATTTAATCATCGATGGCCCTGTGGCCCGTGAACCCGCTCTCTGCGTGTACTTTCGGTTTCTGCGGCACACGTAGGTCGTTGTATGCTTAAGAAATTATTCGTCAGACTCTCGTATATATTTTTATCCTCGAGTCCTTTTGGTAATTTGGTGGTTATCCAGGATTCAGATGTGGAGATGTTCAGTGTGAATTTTTTTGTTTATTTTGCACACATCCAAAAGAGAATGTATAAAAAACTTGGTCCATGCAGGGGGCAGGATCTGGGTGCAGGTGGGAAATATTTGGAACAGGTGGCATTCAATATAAACACGTATTGAGAGGTGGGTAAGGAAGGGAGGAGGTCTATTTTTTACACAAAAGTCATAAAAAGTAACTGTACAAAATTAGGTTTTTCTTCTTATCCGCTTAACGAACATTAAGATTATTTTGTTTACTGCGGCGCAGAATTGTTTTACATTAGACTGGCTTTTTTGTCTGTCTCAATACATGTCCAAGATATTGAAGTTTTCGGATTTTTATTGTTTTCAATACTTTTTATGGATTTTGCTTTGCTTTATGTCTTAAATCACCAGTATGAGATAACTAACGTTTGTAGGTTATGAATATCAAAAGGATTTGTCAAGGCGAGTCTGAGTGCGCTCAGATCTCACGCGTGTACGTGTATATAAATGTATAGGTGCTGGAGCAGGTTGATGAAATGAAGTAGGACTTACAATCGTTTAGGCATTTATTGTAGATTTGAGGCACCAATGAATTCACACTGTTTGCAAGTTAAAGTTAGTGACTAGCGATGCTCACTGGAGGTGGTTACGAGAAGGTGGCCAGAGAAATTTCATATGTTGTATTTTGATAGAATGAAAAATGATATTTTTATGTGTACCTACATTGTACTTGGACAATTTACTTACAATAACTAAAACTAGATCTCATAGTTTATGATTTTTCACAATCAATTTTCTAGATTTTCTACAGGACACGATATAACGTTATTGCTCTACTTGCCACTGCTAAAGATACACAAATAAAAGAATGTTATTAAATAATTTTATTTTTCTAAATAATGTAACACTCTATGCTTTGCTATTTATTGCTTTAGACATATTATTCACAATCTTATGACAATCTTGCTTATTTATTTACGTAATTTTTTGTTGAAATATTCCCTACTTATTGAAATATAAATATCTTACACATATATTATAACACTTCAGAAAAAAACTTTATATATAATACTATTCTTCTCATATTGTGGTAAGGTAACTAAAGTGCTACAGGCAGGCTTCGAAACATGTTTATCGCCTTTTATCACATTCTTGTCACTGTACAGTACTTGTTTACCGTTTTGATGGTAGCTCACATATTCCTTTTTCAACATTTTTTGGCAAATCACAATCCTGAAAACATATTATAAAAACGTTTATTAGTTTGTTTAAAACTGATCCCACTCACTCTTATGATGGTGATATGAACCAATGGGATCACTTATGAGCAGGGGCGTGCAGTGCATACAAGCAAAAAAGTTGTGCATTACTGAAAATTCTGGGAAACAAATGAAATAATCACAATTGCGCTAGCGCCATCTGTGCACTAGTATAATCATTAACTGCTTAGTTTTGAAAACTACCACGACTACCCACCGCTGCCGACGTAGCGCTATTGTCGACCTATGTGGAAGTTTGAGCTATTCAAATTGCTATATTTTATTATCGTTCTACTTAAGCCATACAATTGGCCACCTGCTGAAATGAAAATTTCTTTCGGCTGATCCGTTTTGTACGCAGTTCTTACTTATGGTGTTTTTTTTAACAGAATAACATTTGAAAGGTTTTCAGCTTGGCTTACAGCTGCGTGCAAATCGTTGAAGACTAATTCGCGAATTTTACTATCTTACTGTTGTTAACGTGTTGTTTTCTTGGTCGTTCTTTGGGTTCAAAGTGCACGATGGATTTATTTTTGATTAAGGAAAAACAAAAAGCAATCGGCAGAACGATTTCCTACGTTAACCTTTAATAAAAATAATAATTACATGAAGGATTTTCAAACAGTAAAAGAATCATTTTCAATCTTAATAATTGTTCTAAAAAAAGTCAACACATTTTTTATATTGATTTTTATATGGTTAAGAAGATATTATTTTACGTTAAAACTAAAATTTAAAAAACTATATGAATAGTACTCAAAAATTACGAATAAATAAATGGTAGGGTCGTATAAACGATGGATTAATTTTGCCTAAAGACGTTGGTTAAACGAAAGTTCATAATCGTATGTACAAAATATAGTGCATATATTATAAATGATTGTATAATATCATTGGTAACAGCATAACCTAAATCTATACCTACTGCACGCCACTGCTTATGTGTAGGGAATCCAATCACGAATCTCGGATCCCGACTCAGTTTACAATGTTTATGAATTTCACGATTAGTACATATAATTCTAAAACTATCGGAATAAATATTTTGGATTAAATTCAGGGTATAAAAATGAATGATGAAAAACTCGATGCTTCGGGGATATTGATCGTAAAAATAACATTGTTTCACATTTCAATTGTTATTTGACACTCTTGATTTATTTACGTTGTTCAATGATTCCTTACTTACTGAAATATAAATATCTATAACCTTGAAATCCCGGGAATGCAATATTAGCTCGGGATTAGATCCACTACTCACAAGAAACCAAAGAAGTGCAGATTGATCTCTATCGAGAAAAGAAGACTTAGAAGTACTTTGAGAACTAAAAAGCTCAAGAACTAAGGGGGAAGACTCGAGGAATATATGGTGCAAGAAGAAAACTTGCAGATCACTATCATTATTCAGAGCAGCTCTTTGTCAAGTCCAAATGATGGCAAGATTTTTTATATATTTTTTATGTATGCCTTTTTAGATATTTATGCGCCTGCCATACTTAATATAAAAAATTCAACCGATTAACAGTTTACAAATTTGAAATCGGTAATTTTCTGTAATTATTCAGAAATCATCAAATATCCAAATCCACGAGCGATGATGTGAGCGAGATCACAAATAATGTAGTCAGATAAAATATATTTACTCGAATAGCGGGGTTGAACAGCCATCCTGGAAAACAGTTCGAGAGGGTCGGGGTAGATCCTCTACACTCGTAGAAGGTAGCGCAGTTCTCGGGGTTGGGGATATATACTACATCAGTGCCGGGTACTGGATCTGGACAAGAGGGCTGCGTCAGGGAGGAGGACAGTACTCCCAGCACGATGACGATGATCCAGAAACCTGAAAGAGCAACAAACTAATGAGAGCACCAGCATAACTAACTAATATATCATATCTATGTAAACGTATAAAAGTACAATATCTCAAGACGCATAGATAAAATCAATGGATTATATTTGTTTTTTAATGATATCCACGAGATAGAAAACGTTCTAGAGGTGCCGCGAAGTATTGTTGCATTGACAATATAACGAGCAGTGGCAGGATCATGGGAGATCTTCGTCCAGCAGTTATGATTGTTAGTGTGAGATGAATGAGAGTGAATAGGTGAGTGGTGGGGGACATGGATTATAAAAGGCCGTCACTGGGGGAACGGGCCTCTTTTCCATCGCCACTTCGCAATAGTTATTAGTCTTATCTCTGAGTTGTATAATTGTCAACTACTGTAATACTATTTATAATAAAATATAATTGTTACCATGGGACACAGAGTTATTCTTACAAGAACTCAACCCAAGAAACTAGAGAGTACAAAGAGAGGATTGAACCCCAAGGGAATCTGGTGGTACTTCCAAAGTTACAACAGTTAGAAATATTGTGCTTTGATTTGTCGTATAGCAGTATAAAAGTTCTATCTGAATTATTTTCAAAAAAGCTAACCGAATGTATACTTTTTAATGCATGTGTATGCAGAAAAGTCACGAAAAAAATATCAAAAATTGTTTTAGTATCAGAAGTGTCGAAAGAAAAATCGAATATAAAATTTTTGATCATATTAGACAGTTTCGGATAAGTGACTGTTAAAAACATAGTCGGTCTAGCGGCATGGGACTCGTCTAGGTCTCGTCATGCGGGAGTGTAAAATTTTGAAATAATGAGAATATTATTATAAATGAAGTATGTGCGCGTCTCTATTTAAAAAGAACACATACGTCACTAAAAATGCAGAAAACAAATCAATCTTGAAAAAACTGCCACCAGAAACTTTACGACTCTTCTAAATCACATGTTTAAAGAAAAGTGTCACAACGGATGAATTTCATTTCAATCACGACAATTTGACAAACTGCAATTCAGGTCAGTTAAACTTTACAGATCATAATAGATACTGGACAAACTAAAGACAGGACTAGGACAAATGATATATAGAATGCATATCTAACAAATGTTATAAAAAAATAATGAAGTGTCTAAATTCAATAATGAATGTCGAGAATATATATTTCATCTAAAAGACTCATAAATTTTTCAACGTTACTATTTTTATTAACTGACGTTACTCAATATATATATATATATATATTACATAATTTATAATATAAGCACAATGAATAAGCTTTCACTTGTATCGGTTAAGAAGATGTAAATTTGTCCCTTTCAAATTAAAACCAAATTATGATGATTATATTTAAATATTTATAAAGAAAAAGAGTCGTAGCGCGCAATATTGAGGTCCTTACTCTGAATATTATACAATATACATCAACAAATTTCTTACCGTAATTTTATATTCCATACACTTCAATACTCCAATTTCTAAATAATTTATGCACTAGATCGAATATAAAAGAAAATTAATATTGTTATGTGAATTTTACCATCCATTTTCAATTAAATGTAGCGCACTTGCTTTTCGGGAGGACTCCGCGACTGAATGAGCTCTTCAGATTCCTTGCGAAATATGTACTTTTTTAAATACTCGTTGTAAAACAGCGGAAGGAGTACAATGCCAAAGATAAAGTATTTTTTTCTATTTTATATTAAACTAGCTGAAGTACCCGACGTTGCCCGGGCTTCACGCAGAGTGAAGAGACTTCATTTAGAGGGATGGGGGTAGTTTTTTTTCGAAATCAGATGTAGACTGTAATTTTCCTCTTATTTTGAACGTCAAGGGTGCAAAATTTCATCAAGAAGTACTAAAATTCTGCTTTAAAAGACGGGAAAGGGGAATGGGGGTGATTTTTCGAAATCTCACGTAGACAGTGATATTTGACTTTGATTTGAAGGTCAAGCGTGCAAAATTTAATGAACCTCGGAATAAAACTGTAGATTTGTATAAAAAACAAACAAAAAATCCAACTTATAACGGATGTTTTTTTAAGAGGTATAGAAATTTAAAATGAAATAAAATACATTAAAATTGTGGTAATGGCCATGGTATTGACTTTATTGGAAAGATAATTTTATGCCATTAGTATTAAAATAAGATTTCGTGCATAAGGGCGCCGCGGCTGTCTCAAATAAAGCGCAATCTGGAAGTCCAATTTTCGACCACTTTTTGGAGCAGTTGGGGACGTATATCTGCAACAACGCGACGAATGTTGACTTCCAAGTCGTCTATCGTCTCTGGTTTATCGGCATAGACTAGCAACTTTACATATTTCCACAGAAAATAATCCAAGATGTTATGCGAAATTATGTTTCCTTCAATAAATTGATTATGGCGCGCGCTGCATGGCATGTTGCGCAGAGTTGTTGAAACTACAGCACTTTCATATTAATGCTATTCAATTGGGGAACGAAAAAGATAGTAATCATGGATCTATAGCACTCTCCATTGACTACAACGTTCTGGCCGGCATCATTTTTGAAGAAATATGGATCAATGTTTCCACCAGCTCATAAATAGTTTGTGGATTTTCTTCACTCCAAATTCGACAATTTTGCTTGTTGACGGAGCCATTCAACCAAAAATGAGCCTCATCGCTGAACATAATTTTGTGTTGAAAATAAGGTTCAAGAGTAATCTCGTTTTCGGTCCATTCACCAAACGTACGACACACACGATGATCAAGCGGCTTCAATTCTGTAGGCTAAAAACTGTAGATTTGCATAAAAAACAAACAAACAAATCAACATACACTTCTTTATATATATATATATAGATTACATAGATGGCAGTTGTCACGACACGACTGTCCACGCTTGTCGGAAACTCCATTAAAAAACCGGAAGTGAGGTATGACAAAGAGAATAATTAAAATATAATTATGTGTCATTTCACAGAGACATAATATGCTAATTATTTACAACATCGTTGAGTCTTTAATTATTAGAACACATTATTATTGTGAAGTTGTAATTATTCAGGACAGACGGGTCTGTGATATTTTAAACATTAATTAAATATATTAATTAGAAAGATAAACATGTAAAATCAATCATTATTATTTTATTTTGGCGCAGCAACAATATTTTTCGATAAAATTTATTTTATAATGTTTATCTTTCTAATTAATATATTTAGAATCTAATTTTTTATAAAATACTGTATTAACCCTTAACCTTTTTGATATTAATATGAATACAAGGCTCTGCTTTAATACTAGGAGTGTATAAATAAGATTGTTTACAACTGTCATATTTTGCCGAAGTCAAAATCATTATTAAATATGTGAATCAAAATCATTATTATTTAAATTATTCAATACGTATAAATATTTTACGATAAGAATATAATAGATCAAAAGTGCACAATACGTCATACGAATACAAAGCGCATTTCTAATAAATTAATATGTAAAATTCATTTTAAATTTATATAAATTATATTTTCCACACTCGACAATACTAATAATTAAATTATTAATTAGAACACGTACTTATTGTGAAGTTATAATTATTCAGAATATAGATCTGTGATATTTTAAATACTAATTAAATGTATTAATTAGAAAGATATACATAAAATTTGTCGTCAAAATTACTGTCTGCTGTAGTATAGTTGGCTAATGCACCTTCCCCGGATTGGAAAGAGATCCGGGTTCGAATCCCGGTAGCAATAACAATATTTTTCGTTAAAATTGATTTTATATGTATATCATTTAATTAGGTATTAAAAACATTAAATAAAATATTTTAATATAAGAAATCACGCTATAAAGGGTTAAAAGCGTAAATAGAAATGAATTCATGAAATGTAATTAACCAAAGTATATAAAATGTCCTTGTCACTGTTCTCTGTAGCAGTCTACTGGCAATAGACGAATCGATTTGAACCGAAAAGATTTGTTATTCACATTTAAGTTTTTTCAGTGACTTATTATAATATTTTTATTTATTATCTTTGTTTTATTAACCACTAAATTGAGTTTAAATACATCTACCGGTTTCGAAAAATACAATTTTCTTCTTTAGGATGTCATAACTAATTAAAACATATATTATTGTTTCTTTGCCAGAATCTATTATTTAAAAAAAGTATACTTATTATAATATTTACGTTAATTATCGAGAACGGTGTGTGAGAAGTGAAGCATTCTAACCAAAATACTTTGTTATATTCTTTTAAGAATAGTACTGTAATAGTCGGGTAAACTGTTCTAAATCATACCATCACAGCATCTTTCAAATGAAGATAGATACAACGCCCTTGGTGGTAACATACAGAAACAATAGTCGGCCATGATGCTATGTAAGCGAGCGAATGCAGCGTGATAATTCTGCTTGAAAAAGTAAGTTTTTTCAATTTTTTTTACAATTTTTTTCACATTTAGTTGTTGTATGCAATGCACGTATTAAACTATGTTTATTTCTTTGTGTTTTTGTAACGCACGTGGACGCGATGTAATTGAAGTTTTGGTCTGAATGGTCAAGTGCGCATAATTCATTATTATTATTCAATCGTACTGTGATAATATGAATCTATTTGTTTCTTTTTCATTGAATTTGTTATATTAAATGGAATATAATAATAAATAACGAAACTGATGACATGTATTCTATTTACCTACAAAACTTGATAATTCAATAATTGAAATTTTTCCCCGAGGGGTAGGATTAAGGAAAGTTTCTCCTATTTAATAATATTCCCATCACATATTTGAGCATCTCGCCCTTCCCCCTGACGTATAATATAATATTTCCCCAGCAGCGCATTCTAGAAGTCTCGGAATGAAACCCTCCAATTCATATTCCATTTTCTCACAAAATAGACAATTTATTTTTGCATGGTTTCATTTCATTCTGTAGTTGCAATGTACTTGATCATTTAAACTTTTGTGATTCCTGATACTATGTTTCGCGAAATAATACGAGTATAATTATTGCGAGTATTGTTAATAATGTTCTCACGCGATGTTGCTTGCCTAGCTTCAAATACGGTTAAATAAAATATATATTTAAACGCGCGTGTTACAGGCAAAACCAACAAATTGGGCATCTTGAAAATTACCGTATAAATAATGCTTATGAGATTGTAGAGTTTTGAATTTATATAATATTTGACTCGAAAGCGCGTAAATGACAATACAGAATTGAGTGCACGGAATGGGATTCGATGTGATGCGTCTCAGAGATTTAGTTGAGAAATCTCGGTAGTATGTACCTACACGTGTTGAGATTTTGATCTGAAGATCACCGTCTAAGATTGGTAGGATCAACTCGATATTTGATTTGATAGTGAGACTCAACACGAGCTCACAAACGTAACCTAGAACCATAGATTATTTAAAAATTAAAGCTAAAGATAAGTCACTAAATTATGTGTATTTAATTTGTTTTAACTGATGCAAGGGAGATTCAAATTCACCCAAAAAACCAACGGAATGGACTGACATTTGACGTACAACATACAAGCGTGGAGTGAAGCGCGATGCTTGAATCTCTGAGACTTTGGTGGAGTGAACGTGGTGAACAATAAAGAATCTCATAAAAATTTCACACGGGCCATTGAAACTGACGACGCCCCTGCCATCTGGCGGATTTAAAATGTTTTCTTGTCCATGGCGGAAAAATAAAAAAACTAGCATTAGTAAATCAGATAGCGACATTCTTTTAGACAATATGTATTATCGTAGTAAAAATATTTCCATCCATCCTAAGATAAACATATTATAATTTACATTTAGCGTTGTAGTTGCTGTAGGTCATTTGAGTGGGATGAAACAGGCTAGAAAAGATGTTCCTTAGTTTCCTCCGAGCATGTTTCTCAGCTACTTGCGGTGGATAAACCGCAACCATTGTGTACACACCGGGCCATAAATAATTTGCTAAATATCAAACCGGTCGGTATCAATGTGTCCAAAATTTAATAAAAATGAATTGATAATTCTGACGTCTGTTATCAGTTTACTCAAAGGTATTTGAGATTCTGTAAAAATAAGGTAGATGGCTCTGTCAAATAATGGAACGATTAAATGTATTAAAATCAAAAAGGTAACATATAGGTTCGAAAATTGTCGCTAAAAATATTGTCGCTGTAGCATAGTTAGATAATGCACCTTTCCCGGTTAGGAAAGAGATCCAGGTTCGAATCCTGGTAGCGCAACAATAATATTTTTCGATAAAATTGATTTTATATGTATATCTTTCTAATTAATATATTTAATTCATATTTAAAATGTAAAATTTTGTTAATATCGGTGAAAGAGTAGAGTTTCAGTTTAATATATATGTACATATATAGATGTATGATCTAAATGTATTCCGACTGTGTTTGTTTATACGGCTCACCGTGGAATTTTATTTAAAATTTTATAAAAAAAATGGCTAAGGTTGCCGGCTCACGAGCTGAACATTTCGCCTCATTATTCGACCAATTTGTGAATTTGTCAGCGTCCTACTAAAACTTTAAAATATTTCCCATGTGCAAACATCGTAGGTCCCCCTATCCAAAATAAAAATAAACTAGTCTTATCTCACAAAAATTTAAGACGAAAATGTCAATACTCGATACCACGGTGACTGCATATTTAATTCAGTACAAACAAAGTTTTTAACGGTTTTGAAATTTTTACAAATTTACACGTTCGAAAATTAAAATACGTCCTTTTTACGTTCCTGCCCGTATGTAAAGAACTTATTCATGAATTCAGTACCTTCAAAAAATTTGAATTATATAAATATTGTCTACGTTTATAAAACCTACCTAATCAAAGTACAATATTAAGCGACCGTATTCCAATATATGAAAATGTCCAAAATAAATGTATTAAAATTTTATTCTTTGTATATATTACCATGAGAGTACTATATATACTCCCTCGATATTTTTCTTCATTTTCTGTGTTTATTTTTTATGATAATGTTTCACTGAAAAATAAATGTAGCATTCTTCCGATTCCCGAAAATGAGCGGAACCGAAACGCGTGGAAAAACAGTCAAGCCAGTTTTGACTCCTGAAAAGGGAGCCAGTGAGCGGTAGGCATATCAAATCTAAATCATTAATGTCTGTTACATCCTCTTCTCACTTAATGTATTGGGTTATCCCGTAAATAATGCGGTTTTTTCAATTACATGAACTAAAAGTCAGAGGGGGTGGGATAAACTACCTGTATCAGAAAAAAATACTACCCGCTATAAAAGCAGATAATAATTTATTCTTAGTACAAGTTTTGAAAAGTGCAGTTCGATTTTAACAGAAATTTTTTCAAGGCTATAATGGAATTGACAAAGGAGCATATTCGCCATATTTTGCTTTATGAGTTTGATATAAACGCAACGTTCTGGTCGATGCGCAATCAATATTTGTGGTGGTCACGAGGAGATGGCGGGAGGGTAAATTAAATTAATACGAGTTTCTATATACAAATTTATACATTTATTTACAACAAAAGAAAAATATGTAAAAAGAAAATTCTTATATCTAACCTTAATTAAACGCGGGCGCACTAATTGTTTTGTCGTTTCACTCACTTTATTGTCTCCTTCACACGTGTGGCCCGCCGCGGCTGCGTGCGACAAGCGGCATCTGGAGCCCGCCCCTGGTCCAGTTCACGGACGCAGGCTCCGCAGCTTCGCTCGCCATGTGGTCTCCGTGGCCGCGTCCGGTCGTCTCGTGGTGGGTGGCCTAGAGACGAGGTGGGTGAGCGAGAGACTAGCTTCGGCTTGCAGAAACCTACCCTGGTCGATGAGCGGGGGAGGGGGGTAGCGACCCTTCGTCCGCGGTGGATGCATGTTAGGAGCGGGGTGAGGAGGGGCTTTCATTGTCCGGCTTGCGGCCCGCACAGCAATATTTGAATATAGCTAAATATTAATTTAAAATTCGCGCCGAAAATAATATTCGTAATACGTGAACGTCACACGTGAGATGCGACCGTAACAAGTTCAATAAAAGCAACAACGCGATGGAAAGTGCGAGGTATATTAATGCAGTATATAGAGATCGGACAATAAGCGTAAGCTAGTGTCATCGGTGGTTCCACAAATTCTGAGCTGGAGACTACATTCTGAAAGATGAGCCTCGTCCTGGCATGCCTGTAAAGCTCGACGAGGACGTCTTGCAAATCCTGGTGGAACAAAATCCCATTGTAACTAACAGAGAAGCTTGGATTTGGTCATTTAACCATTTATCGATACCTGCATGTCATCGGAAAAGTTAACAAATTGAGTCAATGGGTTCCTCACAATCCTTCAGAGTCTAATCGCGTGCAGAGAGAGTGAATGTGCGCTCTTCTTTACTGTCACGTCTCAGGAATGAACCTTTTTTGGAAACGACGCCTCATCCACCATATTTACCAGACAATTACAGTCTTCAAAATCATTTGGATGAAAAAAATATGAATTCTGTAGACGAGGTCAGAACAGTACTGGAGGAGTATTTTACGTCACGGACAAGTGAATTTTAGAAGAGGAACCTTGCAAGTTTACCAGAAAAATGGAAGAGTATTGTAGAAAATGAAGGAGAGTATATTTTAAATTAAAAAAGAACTTTGATTATAGTAATTTTGACAAATAAAGTATAAAAATACCGCATTATTTATGGGATGATCTAATACTATTTATCCCTTGCTATCCCGTATTCCTGTGAGGGGATTACATCTGCAGGAAAAATAATGATAAATAAATTCACTTGAATAATTGTGAAACAAGAATAACCACACTACGTGGAAGTATATAAAAACATTTTACGTCGTATTCTCGATTAAAATAATATCGAGATATCTCTAAAAGAAAATGAGATAACGCTTTGATTTGCTGCGATACAGATTTTATATAATTCCTTTGTACCACACACAAAGATTATGCTCACCGGCTAAAGGCAACACCACCTGTACCAACGAGGTCATCATTTTAAAAATCTCTGAAGCGTAGTAACATAGTAAGCGCTGTAGATTCTCAGGACAGGATTGGAAAAACATTATTCAACAATCTTCGTTAATTAATATTGAGATTTGCGAAAATATATCTTTGACATTATCTTCTCCATCTCAAGGCTTTTTTTTTCTTCTTGTACCCTATTCGTTTATCGGACGTTGGCTATCATCATTTTGTTTACTGCGTGCCGGAAAAGCTCTGACTGACCAAATCGTAGTCTTAGGTTCTTCGGCCATGATGTTCTCTTTCTTCCAGGGCGCCGACTTCCAGCAATCTTTCCCTGCATTATGAGGTGCAAGATCTCGTACTTCTCCAGGTGTCTCATTACACGTCCGAGATATTAAAGTTTTCGGATTATTATTGTTTTTTTTTATTCGTCCAATCCATCTTCTTCGTATCATTTCTTCGATACGTGTTCATGCTTCCATTCCATAAAATAACACCGAGAACACATAAGGTTGCCAAGTGCGATCTAATAGTTTCATCTCAGAAGAGCTACCCCATTTAACTAATTCATGCATCACCATCATCACTGTTGGCTCTACAACTCCTGGTGGAGATTTTCTTTTTTTTCTGATTTGCCCTTTCTCTCCAATTTTGGATCTATAAGGCACATATGTCATCGAAGATATTTATTTATTCTAAATATAGTGTCCACATAAGTATTTTTATATGCTTTAATATTAATAAGATCAAAATCGTTCATTTTATTATCTTTCTCATATTTGCTTAGTTTCATTTTGAATCCATGTAGTTTCTCCTCCTGGTATTTCATTAAAAATCTTAATTGCAATGTACATCATCGATTTTTGAGATTAAGCCTACTTCCTGAATGGCAATCTCAGTATATCTTTTCCTATTGTATGATGTTTGTGCTCATGTTGCATTAATTTTTCTTATAAATTCTGCAGATATTTTCGTAGTGAGAGTTTTATAAATAAATACCATTATATTGAAATATATTTTCAGCTTAAAGTTCATCATATTTAGTTCTTTCAGGATTGCACTGATATTATTTTTTAGTATTATTCTCAAAGGTTTATTTTGCAACACTGACAATTGTTGAACTTCTTCTTCATTAGCCAAAAACAAAATGCTGCTGCAGTAGTTGATGTGAGGAATAATAACAGAATTGTAAATTATTTTACAAGACTCAGTACTTAATGAATCTTCTGATCTTTCACAGAAGTGAGATTTTTTAGCAATATTTTTAGTCACGTGTCTTAATTAGTTATATAAGTTCGCATAATGAGTAACATTCACACCGTGTTGTAGGAATTATAAACCTTTCATTTAATTTAGGTTTTAGGATTCATAAAATGATGAAAACACTTATGTTAAAAAAAATTGAGATATGACCGAAAAACATAAAGCTGATTATACAAAGAAGAAAGATGTTAAGTAAATACTAAAAAAGCTTCAGCTAGAAGATATTTTAATAATAATTTTTAGATAAGATGTTTTGCGATAAATTCAATTTTGAATCTATTATGACTTCCAAATATTTTATTTCAGTCACTTCCTTCATACTTTCAGCATCTATGTAGCTGGTGCGATTGGTATTATTTTATTTCCAATGTTCATAAATTTAATTTTGTTTACTTTTAGTTTTAGTATATTTTTCTTCAGCCATATTGTTATATTTAAGTCATAGTTTTAATTCATTCAGTATAGTTGCATAATTGTCTCCCGCGATGTATATACGTGTATCATCTGCAAATATTTTATTTTGCAATGTTTTAACATTTTTACGATATCATTTATATAGATAATGAAAAAGATAGGTCCAAGAACTGACCCTTGTGGTACTCCTAATGATATTAGGAGGGGATCAGATATTAAGTCACCTACTTCAGTGATTTAGTGTCTATTACTTAGGTATTCCTTAAACCATTTCAAAGGTGTTCCCCTTATTCAGAGTTTCCAAAGTTATTTATAATTATATCACTGTCGATGGTTTCAAAAGCTCTTTTAAAATCCAAGAAAACTGCAGTGATATATTTACCTTTATCAGAATCGTCTTTCCATTCTTCCAGGATAAGATTGAAAAATTGTCGCTCCACCTTAGCCTTTCTAGTTCGAGCTCCTAGTCTCCTACATCCAGTTAGTCTGGTGTTCAGTGGTGACCTCGCTGTTTGTTATTGCTATCCCATCATCCGCCCCATAAAGCCCAACTACCGATTTTTCTTATTTTTATAAACTTTAGATGCTTGGCCCATTAAATAAATTGAAGAGATTATTATTGTAGCGACAACCTGTCCAAAAATACGCATCAAAATCTTCATTTTAAAATCGTTGATAATCTTTAATTATTGCTTAGATAATTTGTAACACGAACGACGAACATCATTTTAGATAATAAACTCTCATATGAACAGTGCATTAATACAGTCACAGAACGCCTACTAGTCTCTTGGCTACGTTATTCTCGCATGCGATTTTTCTCAAAGTCGCAAACAGTAAAAAATATCGTACTTGAATTATCGTTTCCTATTCCATCACTAGACTGCATAATAATTAAATAGAATACGTCATAAAAAATTAGTCACAAGTTCATAAAAATTGAATAGGATAAGTCCAAAACAATATTAAATTCTGACTCACTAGAAGATTATCCCTAAGCCGCAGACTGTCACAAATAACTACTCTGTTAGATGACACTATCGGGACGTGAATTTCTGCTCAGCATCGTTCACAATGAGATCGATTCCTGCGACACAGCCACACACAGTGACACGGCTGCACGAGCTCATCACGCTGGTGAGCTG
The DNA here is from genome assembly GCA_031772225.1 of Eubasilissa splendida. Lineage (NCBI taxonomy): Eukaryota > Metazoa > Arthropoda > Insecta > Trichoptera > Phryganeidae > Eubasilissa > Eubasilissa splendida. The sequence continues at coordinate 1,408,413 of CM062854.1, read as the reverse complement.
TCCGCAATTGTTCAAATACTTTTTGTACCGTTAGTAAATTCAAACTATGCGATGCACTACGAATTCAACAAGGGTATTATCCATGTCGGCAATCGCACTTTCATTGATTCAGTGAAACGACTATTACAGTAATTAGGGGGTCTGTTACATTAATTTCAACACTCTTCACCTGCCTACTCACACCCTCACACACACATACACACACACAGGAACGTTGTTTATTTAATATATCTTATTTCATTATGAATATACTTTTTGTTAAGGAGAACCACATTCTTATTGTGAAGTTGTAATTATTCAGAACAGACGGTCCGCGATATTTTAAATACTAATTAAATGTATTCGTTAAAAAGATATACATATAAAATCAATTTTATCGAAAAATATTGTTGTTGCGCTACCGGGATTCGAACCTGGATTTCTTTCCAAACCGAGGAAGGTGCATTATCCAACTACGTTACAGCGATAATACTTTTGACAACAAATTTTCGAACCTATATGTTATACTTTTCATCGTAGATGGCTTTCAAATAATGGAACGTTTCACATGGAAGAAACACACGACGTGTTAATTCTGGATTAACGATCTCTAAAATATAAAATCACCGATAAGTACTATTCAAGGACGCTGGAATTTATTGTTCCCGAGCTGAACAATAAATTACGCACCAACTTTCGCCAACTACAAACTAACTATAAAAAATAAGCTTATATTAAATGATATGGCTTACCTGTAAATATTGTTCGCTTTAGTTTATTTTAATATTGTATACTCATAATATTGTTTCAATTCTGATTATTCTTTTAAATAGGCAATCCACCCTACAAGAGTGTTTTGTGCCATCAAGTTAAAACATTATTTTATAGAAAAAAGTATAATAATATTATAGAATAGGAAATATTATATGATAATTCAATACCATTGTCATTCAAAAAATTTGCTATTAAGCTAAACTAAACACAGATTAAATGTGGCGAATTAAGGGAAAGAAGATGACACAAGTCGCATGGATCAATGGTCGGCCGGATCTTTTGTCGTTGGGCCAAAAGTCCGCGGATAAATAGGAAATCCACCCTTCAAGAGTGATTTATGCCATTAATCAAGTTAAAACTTTATTTTATAGAAAAAAGTACAATAATATTATAGAATAGGAAATATTATATTACAAGTCAATACCATTGTCGTTCAAAAACTTTGCTATTATATAGATTAAATGTGGCGAATTAAGGGAAAGAAGATGACACAAGTTAACCGGGAGTTGAAAATTACCATTGACGAGATTACTGTAAAAAAACCTGTGATCCGCAATGGACAGGCAAAAAAGATATGGTCGAGGGTTTTCTCCTCGGTACCACACTCACACATTGGGGAATCTATTAAGTTCAATCTGAATAATGTGAGGCTACCTGGCAATGCCCAATTCTCATTCTAGAGATATTTGATATTGTTATTTTGGAAACTTTCCTTTTGGAGAACCAGGTGACGCGGAAAATAGATTTTTGAATTATTTTAAGCGGATTCCCCTTATGATTATTTGGATCCATCCATTGTGCAGTCCAGATAGAATTCGTACGTTTTTTTACCATATTGAGTCTGTCATACATCGGGATATGGAATTGATGAGGGAAAACTCCGGAAAGAGTGGCCTCGTTGGCCACTTTATCAGCACACTAATTTCCATGAATTCCGTTGTGTGCAGGAATCCAAACGAATGACACCTGTTTATTGTTGCTGTCCAAATTAAATAGACATCTTCTGATGGAACAGATTATCTCATTGTCTAGCCAACCTTCATATTAGCAGAGAGAGATTCAAGAGCGTTCTGGAGTACGCAGATGTCCAAGGCCTCTTTATTCATTTATTCATTTAATGTATATTTATTAAAATAATATACCTGCAGACATGCATGTAGTAGCTTTGTGGATCTAGTTTTTCAAGAATACCTAAAAAAATTGTCACTGTGCTTAGTAAAATTAAGTTGATTTGGGAGAGATAGTATAACTGGATGGAATTAGTTGGAAGATACAGAAAGTATGTGAAATATGTGACAAGTGTGATTTATTATTTTCTTCCGAGTGAAATTTCTGGAAGCTATGAGGGATATTTATGAAATGAAAATGTATTTTTTTTTAGAGTTTTAAAGTAGAAAGAGGGAGAGTGGACGGTTGGAGTATTGAATATTCATTGAAATCCATCCCAATTCCAGGAGTATAATAAATACAATCCCCGCACGAGGGTAGATATTGTACACTAATAATTAACAACTATAAGAAATGTAGAAACTTGTATCGAGAGTAGCTCTATAGGTTACACACTCACTGCTGAGACATTCTTTTGAACGTATTATTATTTTAAAAATAAATTTATTATATTCAGTGGTATAAGTAGTTTTACATTGAAGCATTCATTGTCAATTGCACTTTATGTAGAGAGAAGGTTAAACCAACAGATAGATATGCATCGTCTTTCATCTCCATTCTCCAAGCAAAAGAATCTCATGGAATTGCACTATCCTATAGAATAACATTTTGTAGACAAAACTCAAATCATATTTCAGTGATAAAAGAAAAAGAAATTTGTCGGAAATTGTATATTTGCAATCAAATGGATAATGGATTATTTACAGTTTATTGCGTGTGATATATTTTAGTAATTTAATTTTTAATAAAAAATTTCTTCAGTCGAGTTCATCGGGAACTGTCGTCATCGGTGGGGGGGGGATACAAATTCCTTCTGCTACATTTCCTGGCCAATCGCAGACCTGAAAAATATAATAACATTAATTAATAAAAATGTTCTTCACTTCAGAATCTTCTATATAGAGTTATCTCTGGTCTACATCGGCGATATCAACCCTATATCATCGGCGATATGCTATGAGAACCGTAAAGTTAACCAGAGAGGATGGAGACAAACGGCAGAATAGCCCAGAATGCTACACAATGCACTTCTCTGTGTATTTATGTATCTATGTAAAGGGCGGCAACGCATAGTATTTTTTATATAAATAGCTGTGATAATGAATCCATAACTTGTTCGGATAATTTGGTCAAGTTTGACAAACTGTTTTAATAGTACTTACATATGTATTACAAACATAAAATGACAGGCTGTGCGCTGTAAAGCACGCAAGCAAGCACAGCAAGTCGTAAATTAAAATGATTTGAGCTAAATCATCAAAATCAATGCCCATATATTTAAATATCACTGTCCCACTCTTTATTTATTTTACTCTTACTCATTTACGTGAATTTTGTATTTATTTTTATACTTGTTTATTGTTTTTAATACAATTATAATCATAATGCCTGTTTTAAAAAACGATGCTACCGAAAAAATGTAATGTTGAAACTAGTGTACATTTTAAAAAAATATTTGTAATATTTTACTTTGAGGTTATTATCTATTTACGGAATCAATAGATAATTAATTTGTATGTATTTAACGCAAACCTGTTTAGGAATACCTGTTTCTGTATCTACATACAAAGCCATATTAGATATAATTTTAAATATTTTTTTGTAAGACAGATGTATATAATAATCGAATAAGATAATTATTTCTTAAAAAAATAAGTTGTTTCAATTTTTATAAATAAGCTTATTATTTTTAAATTTACACTTTCAAAGACGTAAAAGATTCAAGTTATAAATGCAATTGGCTCAAAGCCCACTTAAGTTATAAATTAATAATAATAACTTTTCACTGTTAATAGGCTAAAAGTATAAAATGAAACTTACTCCGGCAGCGGGGTTGAACCATGTTCCGGGCATACAGTGCAGCAGGATCGGGGTCGAGCCTTCGCATTCGTAGAAGGTAGCGCAGTTGTCAGGGTTGGGAAGGTGAACCGCCCCGCCGCCTGGTTCAGGCTCTGGGCAGTGAGGTACGGCGTGGGAGGAGCACACCAGGAAGATGGCGAAGATCAGAAAACCTGAAAAAGGAATATAAACAGTTTAATTATTAATGTCGAGTCTTTGAAGTTTTCTTTAATTTATTTTTGGCGTAGATGTATAGGATTAAAATATTATATCATTGTAGCGCAATATCGTGATAATGATAGATGTGTGATGTGGTATGCGATACATATCGAACATACCTCGACAATTACCACACTCATGACAAGTATTTATGAAAATAAATAAAGTAGTAAAGCGACTTGTAACTGATTTTAGAAAATCTTTTGAAAAAAAACTGTCTATGGAAGATAATTTAATAAAATAAATATCATATATCTTAAAGAGACGAAGCGATTTTTATAATATTTTAAATGGAAATGATATATAGAAAATATGGGAGGTAATTATAGGGCTTAGCCAGCCGAAGACAGGTCGTAAGCCCTGTAATTACCCCTCATATTTTCTATATGTCATTTTCATTAAAAATATAATATAAATATAATCGTCTCTATGAGATATCTGATGTTTTTTCTTTAACATATTCAAGTATTGCGATAATCTAATTCTTTATATTGGGTTATTAATATGAAAGTTCGAGGAAACATTCGAGAAATTTTAATTGAAAGTTACGAAAAATATTGAGCCTAAAAATAGGTGAAATAAGAACATTAATAAATTCAATTATTTTTCTCCTTTTGTATTAAATCTCTGCGTTGTGTGGAGAGTCGAAAGTTATGAACATAGAATATCTTTACCTTTCCGTTTTTATATACATAATATATGTTTATACAACGTTCCTAAATGTTAGAAAATTCACAGTATAAGAGAAAAAAATTAATTTTACCTTTCATCGTGAGAAGCTGGGAGGTCCACTTGCTTATTGGGAAGACAACAAAGTAGATATAGCCTTAGCTGCCGTAGGGCTTATATAGTTGTCAAATAATAGATAAGATTGAAGTATGACATAAACCGGATTAGAATCTTAATTATTGCACCGATATTACAATCAAATTACTTTAGCACAGCAACATTATGCACATAAGGTATTTTGATAATTTAAATTTTTCTTATTAAACTGAAATGCACTTTTGTAACAAGTCCCGCCAGTCTGAAACTCAAAACACAATAAAATAAAATGAAATAGAGAACATTCAGTAGCAGTGTTGGCACCTGACCGGTTATCCAAGTGACCTACCGGTTGCCAATATGATTGCGCGATTGTCCGGTTTCTATCGATACTAAATTTTTATGTATTATTTCAGTTGTGATACAAATCGCTTTTGCTTGAGTGATTACAAAAGTCGTCAGCTGTTGTTAAACAGTCTTCTGCATCGGCATGGGATTGACGGTTTAGTTATATTTATAGTAAAAAGGCAATTTATATTTTCTATTCTACTTTCCAATGCTTAGATTGAAAGGACTTTTCCTACAGTGAACTCATTACGAGTTGGGTTGAATCTAGTTGACTTTTGTATACGTAAATAATAAAGTGGTTTAAAACTAAAATATTCTTTATTTAATTATAATGTCAAGCCACAGCGTGTTTGCTTTCTTTCAAATAATAAAAATAATTCAATTAAAAATTATTCATTTAAAATATGATTACAGCAATAAACAAGGTATAAAGATGGTAAACCTGTTAAAAGAAATTATATATTGAGTGTAAATAAAATAAAAATTTCCTATGAATAACGTCATTAAAAAAGATATTTGATATGTAGATAATATTTTAAATGGTATAATAATAAAATTAATTTTCATGGACAAATCGTATCTTATCTTGTAAAATTCATATTATTCCATTTGCAGATTCTAGATATAGTCATCGGTTGGTGGCTGGTGATAAAAATATTATAAAATGAATATTGGAATGTTCAACTCTTTTTATAATATATAAAAATCAAAACAAACGAAACATCAAATATGGAATGAAGGATACATTTTTGAATCGTGCATAAATACACTCGAAGGGCGAGGTCGGCAAATTTATTAAAAATCAAGTCGAAAACATTTTTTATTTTTTTATTTGTTAACTTTGTTTTATTAACCACTTAATTGAGTTTAAATACATCTACCTATTTCGAAAAATATAGGATGTCAATACTAACTAAAAACATATATTATTGTTTCTTTACCACAATCTATTTTTAAAATAACAATTATTTAAAAAATAAATTTAGTACCTAACTCAAATTGTTGCTTCATACAAATTTACTCGAATAATTTTTAGGAAAAAATTTTAGAATTCGACTCGTAGATAAATTTAGTTGATTGTTTGTAATTTTTTGATTAGTTTTACACGCTTTATTTATCTCCAACAATTCCAAATTATTTAATTTGTGACCAACGCCGTTTATATGCAAAATTGACAATCCCAATTTTTTATCAAAACCATAAAACAAAGTTAACAAATAAAAATATGAATATGAACCACAAAGTTAATTTTTGCTTATTTCAAAAAGCAAACATTTATTATAGAATATATAACAGAAAAGATAAAATTATTTTTTATGTCCACATCGGATCTTCATAATTAAAGATCGCGATCTCCATGTTTCCATTTTCTCAATTTTTAATGTAAACTGGTCAATTTAATATTATGGAGGTATATGGTGGCTTTCGGAGTGATCGACAAATTTCTGCACATTGTTGTGATTTTCGGGGTATCTTGTTCTTGTCTATATTTGGCTCCTCTTTTCGTGCTATCATCAGGACGCATCGTCTCGAAATTAGCTGTTTGAATCGAATAACTAAAATCACGGGCAAGATGTCTGATGATGGCACCAGCCGAGGCATTTCTAATTCACTACATGCCGAAAAACCCCGAAAATTAAAAGAATATACGGTAATATACACGTTAAACAGTCTATCAATATTAATTTATTTTCATAGCCTGGATTTAGTAGAATTTACGTAACAATATCCTTGTGCATTACCGACCTCTATCGTTATAAATCTGTCATCAAAATCATTATTTCAATATTAAAAATTAAAAATAACAATTATATTTTTATATAATTCAAATAAAAATATGAATTTGAAGATTTTGATGCAATACTATGAATCGGCATAAAATATTAGATTTGTGCTAAAATATGAGTTAATTTAATATAGGATGGGTCATAAGTTTTTCACATTTTAAATCGCTTCTGCGCGGAAAGGCACGTGGGCGACAGCGGGAGTTTGGTCCATGGAAATTTAGTCGCAATGCGTAAAACAGTTTTACAAAAACAATGATTCTTATGTGATTGTTCGACACCTGTTTCACGCTCACTACCGATTACATAGTGGAAATCAATGCCGGGCGTTAATTAATTTAAATCGTGACTCAGGATGTTCGAGGAGACCGGTTCAACGCTAAATAAGAAGAAAACCGGGCGGCCACGGAGCAGGAGAAACGAAAATAATGTAGCAAGGTGCGTTTTTGTCAAGCTCTGTTGTAATACCGTCTTTACCTGGAACACTTAGTATTTAGTTCTTATATAACTGTGTTGATTTCGTGTGGTGTAGTCGGGCTTAAAAATATTGAGTCCGATATTTGTGAATTTAAGTGAACATTATTACATAACAGTAATTCACTTGTGTTCATTCTGAGTAAGTGTTCATCTGAAATTTTTTGACCTATTGAGAAGAATTTATTTATATAGTTTAAGATATCAGTCCGATTTTCTTCTGTGTTTGGCATACATTCATCAAAAACCATTTGAAATACTTTATTACTTTTATCGATATTAGAATTGGTGAATTCTCTAATAATTTGCCAGCATTATTTTGTATTGGTTTTATTTTGTTCCACTAGATTTCTATAATATAGTATTTTCGCTGTTTTTATTGTCTTATTACAAATATTTCTATAGCGCCTATATTAGATTCGTAAGTCTATGTTTAGGGGTTGGTGCTGAACTTTTTTGTGAAGTTTGTCGCACTTTTTTATAGTGATCCATGGATTGGTGTTTTTTGTAGAAGAGTGAGATTTGCAAGACTCATTTTTTGTAATGTGTTGTTGCAAGATAATGTTAAATTCATTAAAAGCTGAGTTTACATCCTCGTAGTCATATACTGAATTCTATGTTTCCTGTTCTAGGTCTATTATCAGTTCATTGTAATTGATACATTTTCTTCGCAAGTTGTTAGTCTTATGTCTTGGTGTACTGTTCGATACCTATCATAACTGGGAAGTGGTCGGTTATAGGTGTTTGACAAATTAATGCATGTATTGGATACTTGGACTTAATCAAGATAAGATTAATCTCGCGTAGGTTTGTTTATTGCTGAGAGGAATCCGTGGTGAGCTAGGACATCGAGGTAGTCTTGAGTAATAGTGGACTGGTCGATAACGTCGATATTAAAGTCGCCGGTGATAATTATTTCCTTAGATTGTGAAGGAGTGGTGAGAATTGTCTAATCAGGCTGGGTTCTGAAATGAATCCGGCCGATACATAGCTAGTCCACGAGTAGTCATGTCATAGTGAAGTGCAGGCAGTTTGTGTCTTGTATGATTGATGATTCTTGTACCGTATGTATATACCATCATTTTGGTTGAAATACTTGCTTGTGGCGTGTACATTGTAGCCCTCTATATATTACCTTTGGTACTTATAAATTATTCAGCCAACATTCTGTACAAATTATTATATCAAAATGAATGCTAATGCGTTGGAGCAGCACTTGTAAGTTGGCGAAATTATAATTAATACTACTAATGTTGACATTGAGTAATTTATTTCTTAATTTTTTAAAAATTATTTATTTGTCGTTTCTTCCTGTTCTCCGACTTTTTTCGTTTCTATAGGTTTGAATTTTTCTATAGTTTCATTAAAATTAGTGTATTGAGTATTGATAAAGTCAAACAAAATTAGTATTGTGTGTATTTATTGTGCTTGTGTCATTACAGCTTAGTTTAATGTATGCGCGCGTGTGTGTGAAATATTACTGAAAACTGTGTTAGTACGTAGTAACATGTAAGTATAGAGTACAAAAAGTAAAAAGTAGCATTAAGGATGGGTGGTAGACGCTTACAAAAATAAACTGACATAATTTTCCCAATTGTGCTATTTCAGTGAAATAAACATTCATCATCATACGACCTGTAGTCTTTTTTTATTTTTATTGAATTTACAAAAATGCAAAAACTTATGGCTCACCCATTTCCCCGTGAAATGATCCATTGCGACTAGATTATCAAAGATGAAACTCCCGCGCGCTGTCGCCCGTGTGCCCCTCCTTCGCACGCTTCTCGCGAAGAAGTGATATAAAAAGTGCAAAAACTTAAGCTCACCTGTATAATTTGTTTTTGAAAATACCATATTTTTCAGTTTATGCTAAGATTATGATGGTGTGTTGAAAATATCATATATAATACTAATTTATAAATAACTTTATATTTTATAGGTATCAAATGCTATATGTTTATTTATTTAAAATTTCATATATACTCACATACTTAACATTAATTCATTGTAATATCCGCACCTCCGTTGATATTATAGTATTTGTATCAGTTCATATGTTTGAAGGGGAAAACAAATATGCGACAAATAATAATAATGTCTTTATTTTGAGCCAAATTGAATAATTGTATATATTTTCATCTCACTGCAGAACAAAACTAAATTTTACCATGTGAAATTATTGTTTTATGTAAGATTGTTTTTTTAAATTTATTCCGCCGGGGGAGTACAAACTCCTTCCGGGACATTGACTGGCCAGTCGCAGACCTGAAAAGGGTAAATATGTTTTAATTAGTATAGACAAAAATATTAAAAATCTCGCGATTTAGCCGACTGCCCAGACTACTTATTGTAAAACAAATATATATGTTGTTAAATTGTCTGTTAATGACAAATATTTAGATAATTGCCGATCAATACTTACTCCAGCAAGAGGGTTGAACCATGTTCCGGGGAAGCAGTCCAGCAGGGTTGGGACAGATCCGGTGCACTGGTAGAAGGTAGCGCAGTTTTCTGGGTTGGGCAGGTGCACCGCACCTCCTTCTGGGTCTGGTTCTGGGCAGGTAGGATCCGCCAGGGAGGAGTACAACACTCCCAAGAAAATGAGGAAGATCAGAAATACTGGAATGGTACAAGAATTATGAATTAAGTGAATTTTCAAACCCCTGAAACCAACCTCCCTGTCAAAAGATATTCTATAATATCCACTAACGAAATTAAGATTTTCTCTTCAAATTTAAACGTGTGTTGAATCATAATTGTACACGTTGCTTCTGCTTTTGCATATATTATACCAGTTGAGGAATTTACCTTACAATAACAAGAAATCGGATGCGTGGCTCGAAAAACTCGTGTGATGAGGACATAAAAAAGGGAAAGATTATTGTCAATGAAGAAGTGAATAATCATAGAATTTTGATAAATAATAAATAATTGTCATTCTATTGACATTATTCCGAACTACACAGCGCAGCAAAACGAATGTCAACTGCCTTTCAAATGTATGTCGCGATACCAAAGTTTGCTTTCGTTCCAAACTCCGTGTGACGATGGCCTTGAAGACCGATTGAAATTACTGTACCACGGCTAAAAAAAATTCACTTGTTTTTTTTAAAAATAATTAATATTTTTTTACCTTTCATTTTGTTTCCCTGGTAGGTGCACTTGATTTGTGTGAAGACAAAAGCTGGTGACTAGCCTTATTAGCTTCTCTGAGCTATATATACCAACTCTTGAAAATATCAGATAATCCTTAATCATATAATGTATTCATTACATCGAACGTCATGAAGATAAGATATTCTCGTACGCACTTTTAATCATTAAGGCTCATGTCCACGAAGGAGACACGGCGAGATAATCTCAGAGATTTAGTTGAGATGTATTTCAATACCGTGTATACGTGATGAGATTTTTATCTGGAGATAAACTCGGAGATCTTTCAGACAAAAACTTAAACCGGTGTACACGGCATTCGATCTGACAGCGAGATTTGACATATGCACAAAAACGTTATGTAAAATCACCATAGATTCTGAAAAAATAAAAAAACATTGTCAATAATACAAGTCGGAAAATTACAGACGGCAAATTAAATTAAGTTGTAACTGCTGCTGTGGAGATTCCAAATCACTTAATTGACGAACAACAACGACATTTGACGTTTGACGTGCGTGAGCTGAGAGTCGTCTCTGTAGAATCTTATGGGAACAAAATCTGTAACTCAGAGATTGTCTCAAGTCTAAAATTTCTTGAAAAATTAATTCGTGGGCACGGGCCATTAAGGCGATGATAATGATTTTAATTTCAAGCATTGTTTAAAAAAATTATTCAAAATGTGACAGTAATTATAAGCCTTTAAGTTAGCTGCATTAACGCCGAAGGTAATGTAGGTGATACCTATCGGGTATAACGAATTATATAAAGAGAAATCTTTCAAGATTAATTCATAAAAATTATCATTGGGATTAAAAAAAAATAGAGTAATTAAAATATGAAAACAAGTGACGGCGTGATGGCTTGCGATGTAAAAATATTAATATGAACATTGGGACCACAAAATTTAAGAACAACCATATCTAACAAGCTTCTATTAAAGATACTCGTAATGTTGTCGTATCACTAAGATTAGTACTGTTATTTTATGTACATGATGTGACTAAATTAGATGCGTTTAGTAGATGGGAATTTAAAAAAAAGTTACACAAACTAAAATGAATTATATTACTTAATTACACCCAATACTGTAATGAATAAGGTAAAAAAAACAAGTAAAAAAGCACGGACTATATTTATACTTGTATATTGTACCACCAAAAATTGACTGGTACGATGTACATGTTTAGCCTCGCTCCTTACTATACGGTGTTTCTGATAGCGAGAACGGATCGCGAGCGAACCCGCTCATAGATTTGTAATGTATCATTTACGCTATATTGTACTTGAGGAAAACGGAAGCCATTCAAAATATTGCATAATGCACACTTATATCGGGTGGTGAGGTAGTAGTGGGAGGGGAGGAGGAGCTGCGTATGTTTTGTACCAGGGTCCTAAAGAGTAATTAAGCAAAAATTAATAGATCGATTGAAGTATCTAAGATTGTATAGATAACAGAGAGACATTCAATTTTATATTTAAATCTAGATTTGGAAAGACGAAAGGAAAAAACATTGTAATTTAGACAGATTTGTTAGTGGGTACTTACCTTCTGGCATCAGAACTCACGAGAGCGAAATATCTACCTAGGCTGGATAAGTAAATCTCAGTTGATTCATTTGAAAAGATATATGTCCAAAGGAAATATTTTAGATTGGCAGTCGAGTGACAAAAGTACCAGACGAGAGTATAGAATTATTATTTTAGAAATATGCGAGAAGTATTTCAAAGTGATATCGTTTAATGTACGCATATGTTTTTAAAAAATTTACTGATTATTTTTAAGTTGTATCGCGACCTACCCAAAAGTTATTTTCATCAGAATTAGAATATGCAATCATTATTAAACATCACATCAAATAAATATTTTAATCACGTCTCCACAGACATTCAGAAATGAAGATTACTTATTTCTGCGCCAAAATACGTTACAAAATACGAGAGCGATTTAATAATTGAATTAAATTTCAAATGTTGATGATTTCGTATTTAAATTTTAAACTATAAAAACACTGCTATTTTATATTTCGTTAAAATTCTGTATTAGCACAAAAAAAAAACATTTCAGAAGGTAAATTTTTGAAACTTATGTTTTGCTTTTTTAGATTCTGAAATTCGCCAAAATCTAATTCAGGCTTATTATTATTACAAACAGAACACGACTAGTCTCTTCCCAGACTTTAGCTTATTGAATTTCTAGCATTATACGGTTTTAGAATATCTTTCTCAGTTATTTCGCGAATACAAACAATAAAAAGCTTCTGCTGATTGGATGTACTTATACTAATAAACATGATATTTAAAAAATATTAAATTGAGATTTTGGCCTTCAATCCTGTGTGACTCCAATTAATCGAGATGATGCAATTTCATGACGTATTCTGAAGATGGTAATCGATATGCTTTTCTTTGTTTGTGTTGGGAGACGATTATTGAAACTCAGAAGTAACTCTATACTGCGAGCTGCTCCTCTTGAATGTTCAGATTAGACAATCCGAAAGGTACTTATATTTATATTATTTTTTTTATAATGAATTATAAAAGATCCTATTATTATAAAATGAATTAATTATAAACAATATAAAGCGGTAACTGTTCAAAGGTTTTTGGTGAAACTTTGTGGAATTCCATGATTATTTTGTAGATTGAGGTAAAACATTATTTTATTCCATTATATTTTATTATTTTTCGTTTTCGTTTTCTAAATTCCGAAATGGCTGAACATGCAAGAATGGAGAGCCATTCATTTGACAATAATAATTTAGAACTTCTACATAGTTGCGCCAAAGTTAGACATTTTAGAAATTTTTAATAATAAAAATAACAATAATTAACATCCAAATACCGCCCATTACATCCCCTTTTTTATACATTTTAACTCCACTCCCACCTCCCTTAACTCCAGACACACCCTTAATTACTGTCTGAAGATGTTTTTAACTTTAGTTGAATTGTATTATTGATAATGGGAGGATGTTCCCGAAAACGTTCTAATGTTAAATATAATAAAATATACTGGACTAAAACAGTGTTTCAACATAATTTAAAAAATAATTAAAGGATAGTTAGATAGAGTAAAATAAAACCAAAGAGTGAATGGTTGAACCATCTAGCGATCAATAGCATTTTATTTTTATACATTTACATGTTTTATTGACACAGTGAAAACCATAACATACAGGGTCAATGTGATCACAAGTAATTATTTTTTATTTAAACAGTATAGCTTTGGTTTACAGTATTTTATATCATAAATAGGATTATAGTACATTATTCTTAAATAGTAAATGATTTTATCATTTTATAAATATCAATAATTTTATAAATCGACTACGTTTTACAAATTGACCTGTGTTTAAAAAGAAAACCAAATTAATTTGGATTAATTTTATATTTCAAAGAGACAGTTGGTGACATGTTTTCGGGTAGTCAAAAGGCTTTACGTGACAACTGTGGTTGAAATATTTAATAAATAGTTAACATTGCCGAGACCTTTTTAAAATGTTGACCCCAAAAACACCAGCCCAGTCAACATCTGTCTTTTGAAAGATGTTTAAATTACTATTTAAATCCATTTATAAAATTACTAAAAGTTTGTTAAATTATCATCAACTAAATTTCCAAAAATATATCTTAGCGCTTTAACTAAATTTTGAAAAAGCAATAGAAAATTAAAATATCTTGATAGAAAAGATACGTACACAAGATTATTTTTTATCTTCGTATTTTAAACGGTTTATATCCTTTTGATAACATTTTATTTAATTGAATTGTAATAGTGAATTTGTAATGATGTTGCTTTATACCACTCCAGTTTTTAAGTTTTACACATTAAAATGCCGTCTTGAAAACTGAACGTAAGCAGAAAACTAATTTTGTAACTACGTTTGAATAATCAGCTACGATAAAGTTTGTGTCATATCTTTCCAAAGAAACGATAACAGATAATAATCTTTCAGACGAATAAAACATTAACAGATTATAAACCGTGGCATTAATATAATTAATCATCATTGAATTATTTTTTCATCGAATAAAAAATTTAAAAATGCTAAACAATCAATTTCGAAAAATATTTTTTAGTAAATATTACTTATTTCAAATACACACACGAAATACAATCAGTATTATGTAACAAAAAACATCATTTTATCTGTATTTTACAATAGATGTTGAAGCAAAGTGTTATACAATAATATTGAACAAACAAAAATTGTATAGTTATTTACTAAAATATAATTATTTAAATACCGATACTCATAGCATTGCTCGTACTTAAAATTATAGAAAATTGGAGTAAATTACGTGAATTATATATAATACTGAGTATATTTTGCCTATTCTGAATTTTCAAACATAAGATCGATTAAATAAATATGATTGCGCGTCGTGAACCGATTTTGATTTTTAAATTAAATATTTTCTAAATCTTTGGATATTTCTGGAGTCGTTCAGTACACATTCCTGAGGAGTTCATCCGGGGTCAAAACACCATCCTGCAAATAGAACAAATGTGTTTAAGGCATGAATTATTCACAAATTTGCGCATTTCGCAATGTGAGTGCGTATGCTCTAACGTGTGCCACCTAGAAAAATTACTTGAATTATTGTAACTACCTGTATCCAACAATCATATTTTTTTTTGGATACAGGTGGTTACAACAACTTTTGTTGGATACAGGTAGTTACAATAATGAGTTATTTGCCGCGTAAGTTATAAGGTATATGCGGGTAATAAGGCCTGTCGGGTAATAAAGCCTAAGAAGCAAAAATCATATTTAAAATACACTCACACACTACTTAAAACATATACTGATCACGGCCTGTTGATATCCCATTGCCCGTCGCCAGTACCTCACCAAAATATAATAATGCCCAATGGGCATTGTATATAAAATGTTGTTTTTGCATATGTTAGAAATTGATGCTTCAGTTTATAATTTGTTCCAATGATACTGTAAGACTAGTTAACAATAAAAACTACTGATTTTCGATTATGATAGCCGAACTGGATCGATTGGACCTACAGCACTTGTTGTTTCAACAAAACGGTGCTACCTCACACACAGCCCGAACTATGCTTGAAATTTTGAGAAAATATTTTCAAAAAGTGGTGATAACGACTTTCATTTTCGATCACCTGATTTGACGGCTCTCGATTATTTTCTGTGAGGGTACTTGAAAGGAAAGGTCTACGCCAATAAGCCAACAACAATTCCGATGCTACAGGACAATATTAGAAAAAAAATTGCTGAATTAACACGCCAGAATGTTATGGAAAACTTGGTTAAAAGATTACGCACTTGACCGATGTCATATTCCATACAAAATTATAATAAACTAAATAATCGATAAATAAAAACTAAATTAAAAAGTTGTATTTAATTCTCTAGTTATTTATAAACAACATCGGCCTGGAATATAATATTCATCCTATAATATTATTGAATAATAACAAAATAAAATGTTTAACTATTAAATATAAACACTTCAGTTATTATTTCATGTCCATGATTTTGCTACTCAATATGACAAACAAAGTCATACGAGTGGAATATGGAAACATCGAATGCCAGATATCTATGAGTATGTATGTTACTCAAAATAGATAGCTGAATAGTTATGTCATATTGCTTAGTTTTACCTGATTAATGTCCATGAATTTGCGGACAACGGTCCTCGTGAGTTCCGGGTTGTTCAGAAGCTCATCCACGAACCAATCAACGGGCACGCTAGAATAGATCGAAACAGCTGATCAGATAATATCTACATTACTGAAATATATCACGTATCGATATGGTCGCGTACACTCGGATCAAACTTGGCTCTTATAAATCATTACAACTGCTAACTCATTCGCTGTACACTGTATTTTGTATTGCTGGCTTTTATCTGTTATTAGAAAATGAGTTTATATTGGAAATTTATATTTTTAATTCTAATATAAAATACGTTTAAACATGTGTTTGCGTGAATTACATGTAAAATAATTGTTTAGTTTTTGTCAATGCTGATTTGATTAATTCATTATGTAATTTAGATAATTTCATCTGGTCTAAATTATTATTTATAAAACGTAATTTTAAAAGTGCCATGTTAAATATTTAGATCGAACAATGTTTAATATTTGTTGTATCAGTCAAAACTAAATATCTTAAATAAATTTAGAAAGAAACACAGAAAAATCTATGTATCGAAAAAATATACTCGAAACCGAGACTCAAACCAGGAACTATCTAAATCGTATCTTCACAAATAAAATATAATAAAATAAAATATTAGAACATATTTAATTAAGGTACTACACAATAACTATTTATAAATAAACATTAATAGATAATGAACAATTGCATCTGGAAAATGCCAAACAAATAATCTAATAAAATATCAAGATTGTAAGATATTTGATTCGAATCCCCAATGAATAGAACGTACTCACAGTTTTCAGTGAAATATTTATGTTATATAATATCCAGCTTACAAAACTCGCGGTGTTTTTTCAGTTCGATGTATATTTTTAAAAGTACGCTATACATATACATTCATACATGGGAATACAGAGCGCCTAAATTACGTAAGAGCATAGTTGAAATTTGAAAAAATTATGTGCAGCCGGGTGATCTGCCAAGATTCCAATAAATAGTTCGGGTCTTTTGAAATGTGATCGCCCTGAGAGCGAGCAATACGGGGACACTCATCCACTCCCGGGAAACGGAAGCGAACACTCGTAGAACCTTACGGAGGATTCATAATAATTAAACAAGTTAGACTGCATAAGGAATGCCATATATCAGAATAGGTGGCGATAGATCAATATCCAGTCGCAGGATCTATACGATTACTCTTATGGAAAGTATAACGAAGAGAAAGACTTTACGAAATTAAAAATGTACGAGGGACCCATTAAAATGGTCAGCTAACAATAATATTATTAACAAAACAGTGCAAAATGTGTACGTTATTAAATGTTTTGTCGTCTCAGTTATCAGGTATGGAGTAAGTAGCTAAAGACTAACTTATAAAATATATAGTGATAAAATTAAGCTTTTAAAATCAGCAATATTATCTTTGTGGTTAAGATTCATATTTTTATTTATTATCTTTGTTTTATTAACCACAATTTTTTTTTTTTAAATAGATTTTTTAAAAATACGTTCTGTCAAAGAAACAATATATGTTTTAGTTAGTTATGACATTCTGAAGAAGAAAATGGTATTTTTCGAAACCGGTAGATGTATTTAAACTCATTTTAGTGGTTAATAAAACAAAGATAATAAATAAAAATATAAAATTAAACAGTTATAATAAAGATTTTTAAAACTTATAGTAGTTAACAGAACAAAGTGTTTGTATAAAGATGATTATTACAAATTCTTTACAATGTACAAAATCTTACCAGTTGACAAAAAAGTAACATATAGTATAATTTTAGAAGAGATGATAAATAACGTAAATATGAATACTGACCCTCACCATAGCTATTCTACCCGGTCGTCGGGTCGAACCGTGAGAGTACCGATCTCGAACAATATGTACAAAGAAAGAACGAGAGAATATGTTGTGCCACGAATATTTAATAAAATCAGTGAAGACTAAAGTGAAAAAACCCATTCTTATATAATTATTTGTTTCCTCTGTTGTATTTCATTTTTTAATATTTTGTTGATAACATTTTAGTTTACTTTCTTAATTATTTTAACGTTTTTTTAACTTTAATTGACCATGTTTAATTTATTTAATTACTACGTGACGGGCAATTCTTGCCGCAAAACTGTTGTGCAGTTTGGAAAAAAATACAAATGAAAATAATCAAAAAGTTGCCGTCCAATAACTCTGTGAACTTAGCTTTACCAGACATGATACAGTTGGCTTCGGAACAGGCTAAATTGAATACAATTCTTCAGATATCATGAAATGAATACCGGCGCCCTTCAGTTCAGCAAAACACGGTACTTGTTTGTTCCTTTTCACATATCTTCGGTTTCAGATTCCACTGCCGAGAAACCAATATTTTCTCTCAGGTTCTTCGCATTATACTCATATATGAAGTTTAAATAATTTACGTAAGATGACAGAATAAACTAGAATTAATGAAACATTTCTAATTATATTCATTGCATGCTAAATATTCATCTTACTTTTCGGGCATCTTGTCTTCAAATTCGATTCCCGCTCGCTCAACGAATCCGTGTTCCTGAGGAGTATCCAACATATCCAGAAAGTTATCTGTCGGTCCCATTGTCATACCTAGTAACAAATATAATTAATAATAATTATACATTAATATAAATATTCAGAAATTCATTACAATTTAAAACCGAAATGCTACAAATATGTAAATACCTGTAAATATAAATTAAGTTGTTTCAAAAACAATGACCTTTATTATTATTATTTTTTCTAACGAATTACGAACTTTATTTATGCCTCTAGAATGAAACTCCGGATTAGAATCCAATAAAGGCATTTTCTGCTGCTTTTCCGTTATTTATTTCTTTGTCGTTATCGTGTTGCTTGAAAAGTTGAGTTAGCGTGAAACAGCTCTGACATTATATTCTACTAAAGTACTTGATTCTCTGCAAGATTTACGTCTTCATTCCTAACCAAAGCCGCACTGTTCGTTCAGAAATGGTTCCTTTACATCATGCTTGATCAACATTGCGTTCTGTTTGATACGCTTAATACTCAAGTTTCAATTCATGCACAAAAATTATACGAAATTTGTTTCTCAATCATATTTCTAAAGGATTTAAAGAAATGCAAATATATATCTAGTTAAAAGAGAATAGTTTGAAATGAGTAACTTATATATATAAATATATAGATACATATATAATATACTATATTATGTTATACCCAAAATATGTAAGGTAGGTAATTTTTCTTATACATATTTTATTCAGTTATCGCGTACAATTTCAATTCCCATTCGTACGTGTTAAAAGGAGTGGGATGAAAATTTCATTATGTATTTTATGTAAATAAGTATCTATTTGACAGTCTAATAATATTCGAGTTATATGACTCGCGTAGTATATAAACTGGGGAACGGTGGGAGTCTGAAAAGAGATTACGAAAAAATATCTTTCTTTACCTTGCGATTTAAATTTACAGGCACCAGATCAAAATGTGTACCTCTTAATAAAGGTTTTACGACCCTATTAATTATTAGACTGTCTTAAGTAACCTTGTCGGCTACGTGTTGTATTAATATAGTAACGGACTCGACTATAACTTGAATGGTATTCAATTACATTCTTTGTTTGTGTTGGAAAGCTGAGAATTGCAATAAAACTGTCATTTTTTTATTTGTATTAAATGTAGACAAATATTAAAAAAATATATATATAACATAGGGGTGTAATATTATAATAATTATTTATTTATCATCTTGTCTTTTAGAAATAGAATAACGTTACGTAATTATGAATTATACAAATTGTTAATTCTCAAATGATGTCTCGTCATTATTGGCGAGTTATTTCTAGTAAAATTATATTCAGTTTTAACTTGTAAAACAGAACTTTACAAATATTGATAATAATAAGATGCACAATATTTAAATTTCTTTCTAATATATTTCAAATCTCATAATTTCAGGATTTGAATACTAAATTTCAAACAATTGATAAAGAATTTATACCTACGAGTATATGTGCTAAAGTTAAACTAAAAATGAAGTTTTTTTTGTCCGAGTAATTTGGGTAAATATTTGAATTTCCCAAATTTTTTAAACTTAGAACTATATATATAAAAGAGAATTACGCTAATTTGTACTGTTTGCCAACCCTTTTCTGAAAAAAAAACTTTAACGAAAGTTAAACATCACGTTAAGAACATAAATAGACTTCTGTGAACAAATTCGAAAAAGAGATTTAAATAAGTTCTGAAAGAAAACTCCAACTGTGTTTGTTTCCGAAAAACTTCTATTTAGGAAAGAGAAAAATTTAAATGGCTGAGCATAGGCTGCGAACTTAATGGATTTATGACAATGATTTGCTATGAGTGTGTTTCAATTTTTCTAAATTATTATGTATAGAACTCGTACGCTATTGTACTGATTTTGAGATCTCAGATCCACACAATATTAGACTAAGCCATTTAGAAGGTGTAAAATCACAAAAATTGTTTACTAATGCTCTTTCGAACTGAAATTGTACGGACATTTAAATGGAGAAGGAATAACACACTTCAGATTTGCAAGTAATACACAATTTAATTTGTATTATTTTGATATTACCATAATTATAGCAAATGAACAAAGTAATAGAGAGCTAAATAAGAATATCAGGAAAGAATAGAGTGAGTATGTGTAGGAGTACACATGTGCCCATTATTATGAAAGTGGTCTTAGTCTTTTTGTGATATTTAAAGGTTTGCGTTTGAAGTGGTTAAAAATATGTCATAAAATATTTCAAAATATATTTAGTCTACTAGATTTATAATTTCTTTCGGCATATAAAAGTTGTACGTAGCTTATAAGGAAATAAAAAATTTAACGTTGAAATGACTTACTCTATTATCATAATAAACACTAGGAGAATAGAGGAATGTTAAATATGTTAAAAATATATACGTATAAGTTGCCCATAGAGCAATGGAAAGGGCTAAGCTTTGAATATCTCAGAGATCGAGTATCTAATGTAAAAATTTACCAAATTGTTCAAAATAACTGCTCGCTCAACCGGTTGGATGCATCTGTCGAAAATATGATGAACGATTGGGACAGAAGGTGTCAGAATAGAGGCCTCATATTGGCAGATGAAGTGTTGGCCATCCTCAAATCAGTAAATGAATCGACATGAAATAAAGTATACATATTGGAGAGGGGTTTGGAACATTAGTTGCGGGACGAGGGGCATTCTACACGCGTTCTTGGTGGAAACATAAATCCGATAGTTTATGACACATTTATACAACGGTAAAAATATTCACCCTTCGAAAATTAAATCTTCGTGTAAACAGGACGTATTTTTTACATTTTAAATTTTCGTTCCAATCGAGTCGTGTTTTAAAAAAAAGTCGCGGAGCTATTTGATTGCGTATGTGGTACCAAAGTGATCACGCGGGTGTCACCAAAATGAAAATATTCGGACAAGAGATTTGCGTTAGTTCATGTCTATGTATTTGGTGGTCTGTGGCAATAGATGGATGAAATGGGCTGGAGACGAAGAAAATTGGTGACCTATATCCAGAAGCGAATGATTATAATGATAAGAAATAACCACACTTTTAGGACATATTTTCTTTCTAGGACAACGATAATCCCAGGATTACTTGGTGAGCCAGTCCGGCCCTGAAAGATATTGGTTATACATGATAAAATATTTTCGAAACGATCAAAGTCCTACTCACTCTGGAGGGGTTCAAGATTCATCCTCTTGCCGAATCCCCTGGCCGTCATCATCTCCGTGTTCTTGAAGCCGCGGGTGGCGCGGGGCTGCTTGGCCCTAGGCAGGGAGCGGGCTCCGGCGGCCAGGGCCAGCCACAGGGTCACACCGGCTACGGCCATGTGCAGGGACAGCCTCATTTTCTGGAAGAAAAAATCTATTAGTAAATTTGCCAAGTCACTTTTTGCCGGTTTTACTGATACCATTGTTGAAACGTGTGTAAACGATAATTAGAACCTTGCTAAGGTCGAAAAGAGATTTATTTTTAAGGTATATGTATAATACAAAATTTCTAAACAGCGTGGAGTTTTGTTTACACATTTTCTTTTAATAGAAAGCAAACGTGATATTAAAAATTAAATATATTTTCGATTTATCTTTGAGCTGTTAGAGACACCAATCCATTTTTATAACCGGAGTATATAAATACTTTTTTTTTCTAATGAAATGATAAATTCACTTTTTATTAACGAAGTTGCTATTATTAAGAATATATTCTACTTTGAAAATTTAATAAAAAAGTGTTGTATGTAGAATAGATCTAACGAGATTAATAAGACTGGTATAGCTCAGCAGGGAAAGCATTCTACCGGCAATAGAATAAACATTTTTTTAATTGAAAATAATTTTTATATGCTTTTATTTTCGTATATTTTTATTCATCATTAGGTATTGTTAATGTAAGGTACAGATAGCTGTTGCTGCTTCTAAACGGGTTTAAGAGCACTCATCGATTGAGCCACGAAATTATTTTATATTTAAATTTATGCCGTAGCTAAGCCACTTAACAGAAGGGTATCTAACGAGTTCAAGTCCGGTGACAGCCTTTATGCATTGTTCCGCTCACCAAAAATGGTGTCGTATGTCTTCATGCATCTCTGGTCTAAAAGCACGACATATCTAAACCTATAAATCTACCTCTTATACTTCGTAAAAAATTAATGAAAACATTTTCGGGGATGAAACTCGACAACCCCAACGCTTTGTAAATATTCCAAGACATCAAAATATAATAAAAATGCCAAATCGCCGGATCCGAGTACCTCCATTTAAAGCGTATTATGAAAATGATATGAAAATTCTGAAAACTTCTTAAAGATTAATAGGTATTACATGTAGTTATGGGCAAGTTTTAAGTATTTTAGATACTTAGACATGGTGAAGTCGTTAGCTCAAACTGTCATGAGATATCGTCAATCTTAATTTGCTATCGCAAGTTTTACTACGGATTTCTAACTACACTTACTCTTATTACGTTAAATCATTAAACATGAGTCATATACAATAGAAAAACTTTATAAAATATCTAGTAAGGACATATTTTTATTATCAGAGACACTTGACTTTAATTCTTGTTTACAACACGATCAACAATTAAATTTGATATTTTTATTTATTATCTTTGTTTTATTAACCACTAAATTGAGTTTAAATACATCTATCGGTTTCGAAAAATACCATTTTCTTCTTCAGGATGTCATAACTAACTAAAACATATATTATTGTTTCTTTGCCAGAATCTATTTAAAAAAAATCTAATGTTAATCTAAGTTGCAAGGATTATGCTGCATTTTATACTAGTAAAACGGGTAGAAATTTTAATATAAGAGTAAGGGAGCATTTGAGATGTTTGAACAATAGTGGGTTTTCAGATTTTTCTAATCATTTGATAGAAAATGGTCATGGTTTTGATAAAAAATTGGGATTGTCAATTTTGCATATAAACGGTGTTGGTCACAAATTAAATAATTTGGAATCGTTGGAGATAAATAAAGCATGTAAAACTAATTAAAAAATTATAAACAACCAACTAAATTTAACTACGAGTCCCATTCTAAAAATTTTTCCTAAAAATTATTCGAGTAATGATTTGAGTTAGGTACTAAAAAAACTTCTTTTTTTTAAATATAATAATATATGTTTTAGTTAGTTATGACATCCTGAAGAAGAAAATAGTATTTTTCGAATGCGGTAGATGTATTTAAACCCAATTTAGTGGTTAATAAAACAAATATAATAAATAAAAATATGAATTTTAACCACAAAGTTAATATTGCTAATTTTAAAAGTATAATTAAATTTGATATACCATCGTACAGATCGTCGGGTCAAACAAGAGATTGCGTCGTGTCACGAATATTGAATAAAATCAATAAAGACATTAAACATTATGAAAAATAATGAGACCCCAGAGACCACCCTAAAATATAAAGTGAAAAAAACACATTCTCATTTAATTTTTGTTTTCCATTTTTGTATTTAATTTTTTTTTAAATGTTGTCAATCAAAACTCTTTAATTACTATGAGAAGAGTAAGTAAGCATTGCCGTAAAACTTTTATGCAGTTTGGCAAATATTCTAAATTATAATGAATATGTATGTAATAAAGTTGAAATAACAGGTTTGGTTTTACACCATTTGAGGGAGTGCAGGTCGCATCTAAATAAAATATATAAATAGAGGTACCAGCGTACCATTAAATGACGTCACAGTAATAAACGAGAGTCGTGCATTATCACAACATACAACCATCGAGCAACCAGACTGAATTGATCATAAAACAGGAGAAGAACAGACTTGGATTTAACTTGCAAAATTGTCTACGACAAAACACTCGCATAGTGGCTGAATGGTCGGGGGTTCGAAACTCGTCCCGGGAGATATAATATATGTATGTCGTGTACGCATGTATTGTATACAAACATATTTAAAATATCAAGATTTCTCTATTTTTCTATTGCGAAATGAGTAATGATCTCAAGTTGGAAAAATGTTTTTGATCATTGAATTTTGGTACTAATTCTTTATATATTATCTCTTTTTATCTTATATTTTTTTGGATTTTCATTATTAGTATCACATGTTAAATAGTTATTATGTTTATTAAAATATGTTTACACTGTCAAAATCCCTCAATAAAATAAAAATTAAAGTCATAATCCATAAAATACTTAAAACAGTAAATAAATAAAAGTAAAACTAGGTTTCTGCTAATACGGAGATTATAGTATTTCTATTAATGTATAATGGAAGTTTTTGTAAGTAATATATAACTAACTACTACCTATATAATAAATATATTATTGTGTATGTATATATATACATACATACACAATAATATATGATAAATGCCAGAGAGCAAAAAACACAATATAATGTTTATGTATCGATTTTTAAAAAAAATACCAGGAGACAATGATTATCTTTATGTACGAATATTTGGGTCATATAATATCTAGTGTCCGAACGAAGGTCAATTTTTGGCCGAAGCCGAAACCGAAGCCGATTGTTCGGCTCTTGCTATAACACATAAATGCATATTATTTTTGTCTTACGTTAGCATGTACAGAGTGGCCCAAAAAAAGTGAGAACATCTCGTAACACAAGAGTTATTTCAAAACATAATATAATTAATTATAATTCTTAATGTAATTTTTTTTACACAATATTTAGCTAATCAGAAATCATCAAAACACCCCATATTTCATAATGTACTGGGTTTAAATCGGGCTGTTTGGTGCCTGGCTTGGTGAAATTAACATTCTCATGACGAAGAAAGTTGATTATATTTCTGGCTATTTGAGATGGAGCTCCGTCCTGCTGTAATATTTAGTCGTGCGGTATTCTCTAGTAATACTCCATGCTTTGTTTTGAAACATTTTGATCATTTTCCTAGAACACCGACGTTTTTCAATTCGCAAATTTTAGATCAGAATACGGTCTTCTGCAGTGATTTTTGTCATTCTGGGCAACAATTTGAAAGATGGCGACCAGAAATTGCCGAAATAAAACGTAATATAGGTAAATAGGTAAGTAAGTAAATTGGGAAACTATTTAAGCTATTGTTGATATAGTTAAACTAATTTTGATGTAATTATATCACCTTTTACGAAATATTCTCACTTTTTTTGGGCCATACAGAAATACAGAAATGTAGATAGAATCAAATTTTTATTGAAAATAATAAAAACAGACTTCAATCATCTTAATTAACATAAAATATTTTACACTTATTGAAATGAGAGATCTTTAATTAGTCTGACATTTAAATTTTTAAGTAATTTAAAGCTATACATTATTTTGTACTTTTAAAAAATACTAACTTTAGTATTTTTAGGTATGCATTCATGTTTGTTTTATTTTTTTTTGTGCCACTCGCCGGTGTTTCGTGCCACCCGCCTCCACGCGTGCCTCCACGCGACCCGCGGATGCGCCGCGTTGACGTCATTCGTAATAATTTGTGCGTTTTCGGCAGCTAAATACAGATTTTAGCCGAACCCGAATATGCAGCCGAAAGTGTATTTTTTGGCCAAAGGTGGCCGAAGCCGAAGCTTCAGTCGGACTTGAAATATATCCCTGTGCTCGATTTTATTTTAGCAATGCGAGATTTTTTGTTTATTATTTTACATATTACGTATTTCAACTGCACGAGGTAGACACGATATGGGGCAGTATGGGTTCAGGAAGGAAAAGGAATTCTAGCCCCAAATCGGTTACTAAACAACACAGTAATCAGTACTTGGTGGTGGTCTTGCGAAAAATATTATCATATATTTAGATATTGAAATCAGGAGTCATACCTGATTCCAGCTGGCTTCTTCATAATCTTCCGTGTTATTCCTGTTCCTAGGCTATTTATTTGTGTAATTATCCAAATAATTGCATACTAGGGCTTGCAATTTACCGTCAAATTGCAATTACCGGATAACGGTAAATAATTTTTCCCATTTCCGGTAAATGAAAAAAAAATAGATGTAGATTAGATGATTAAAGTATAACCGTATGTGGCTACCTTTATTAAAAACGGTAACCTAGATTAAAACCTAAATAATTTCAAATACGTTTCAGGTGAAAAATGTTATATTACGAGTATTACATGCATATGTGTATGATGTCCTTTTTGTTTTTACTGAGATATGATAATGGTAGATCAGATAATCACTTATGTATATGCCATATCGAGCTTGCTTAATTTGAATTACGACTGTATAATATTTGGTTTACCTGTCTGTGAGGAGATAATGTTATTAACTTATTGATGTATGTATTCATACATACTTTGTATACACCTAATATAAATTCGTAATTAAAATAAAATAAAATAATATTACAACTTAATGTTTTTATTGAATTTATTAAAAAAAAAAAAATTTTTCAGGTATAATAATTTTTCAGAATTAAAATATGCTCTTATGAAACAAATTATATCAATACTTTCATCTCTTAAGACTTGACCTGAATTTTGTACATATTTGTCCCGTTCTGATTCAATACTTGTTGGTCGGCAAGTCATCAAATTTTGAAATGCAATGTTCAAATATTTAACTCGATTTTTCTCGAGTTTCCAATATGGACATTTCTCTCTGAATAACGGTGAAATAATTACCGGTAAATTTCCCAATTAATATGGTATTAATATAATATTAACCTATGGTGCATTTTGGTTGATTTACCGGTTTGCGCGAATTTTATGCAAGCCCTATTGCATTCTAACTGTTTGTGTAACCAAGCTAACTTTGCGGTTCAGTTACGTTAGCAAACTGTGAACTACAACATCGGCGGTAAAACTAGGAATGGACAACATGGGTGCAGCTTAAATTGCGACACAAAACATGGGAACCAGTGATTATTTAATTTGAACATTTTTTAACTTACGAAAATTTCAAAGAAATGGCGACTTTAATAATTAACTAACTTTGTTATAGAGCGCATTAGATCCTAAAAAGCAATAAATGCGCGTACATATTTCTAACCAATTTGTATTGTCTGTAATATTTTTTTCAAAGTGTACATAGTAGCTCAAAAAATCCGCTTATTTTTGTATAATTTGATTAATGAAAATTCAAATTTCATAATACATAATGAGCGCATTATGTATTACGAAGATACAGGCTCGAGAACACCTAGTTCCATCTCTATACAACAGCAACTACCTAACTATTCGTCACTATACGGTCTTGTCAAATATGTGGATACATTTTTATTGTTCCAGCAGTTATACCACACACACCTGTGTGACGGCATATCTCATATCCTTTTACGGTTAGTTAAGCTTTTAGAATGCCCAAAGAGGATATTTCGTTGGCGTACGACAAAATTCCTTGACAATTTAATACTTCCTAGAAAATATTATAAAACAAAAGAAAATATTATATTTTTTGCACGCTATTAATACTACCAAACTTTTTTAAGTAACACACCATAGACCAGTAAATAAATAGACATGAAATAAAGTGTATATATACGAGAGGGGTTTGGTACATTAGTTGTGGGACGAGGGGCATTGTACGCACATTTTTGGTGGAAACAAAAATCTGATAATTTATGACACATTTATGCGACAGCAAAAGTATTTACTCTTTGTGTTAACAAGGCGTATTTTTTACATTAATACATATTCAGGCCTATTCTCAAAATTGCAATATTGAAATTAAGGTGATTGTTACACCAACCCTCAAAAATATCCAGATAGTTTTGACAGATTATGGTACGTTTATCTCCCTCACTCTCTCACTCTCTCTCCCTCTCTTTGGTTGGTGTAACAATCACCTTCAATTCAATATTGCAATTTTGAGAATAGGCCTGATTATATTGTCAGCGTTTAAATTTTCGTTCTAATTGAGTCATATTTTTAAAAGAAGTCACGGAGCTATTTGATTGCATAAGTGGTATCAAAGTGATCACCCGGGTGACGCCAAAATGAACATATTGGAACATGAAATTTGCGTTAGTTCATGTTTATATATTTGGTAGTCTGTGTTACACACCAACTTTGCTGAGTCACGCTCACCAATAATCACATCACATATTTGTCAAAATTGTGAAATGTACTATTATTTCATGCAAGGCACAACTCTAATTATTTTCATAGCTTAGTATCAATGTAATGTAATAGCTCAAATTGACGGAATTTTAACAAACGATTACCTCGATGGATTCGCTTTTCCGGCTGGGCTCTTGTGACATCCCTGTGATCATATACAAGTGTCCCAAAAGTCTTTTTCATAATAAAAATTGTGTAATAAAATAACGGATGGATTTAATAAAAAATGTTTATATTGCATTTAAGTACAGTCCCTGGGAATTTATTTCTTAAAAGTTTTTAAATGTATTTTAAATATGATCCGTTATTTCGCTGGTACTCTTCTAAACGGGAGGCAACATTTCTGAGAACTCTGCAACTCGGCACGTGTTCTCCATGATCGCTGCATTTCTTCTCGGATATTTTCTAATAATAATAGAGAGGAAGGATTGCTATTGTATACGTTTGATTTAAGGTAGACCCATAGGAAAAAGTCTATCGGTGTCAAGTCGTAGCTACGTTGAGGCCAGTTTATGTCACCTCGTCGGTATATCAATTTTACAGGGAAAATTTCACGAACAACTGGTACGGACACGCTCCATAGCGACTGAATTTCCAAGGACGCGTCTATCGATCGGCATACACCCCGCCCCTCTCCCGCTCGTTGCGTTGGCGCAGCGAATGAACCAAAATGAAATAGTCTTTTGGGACACACTATATATTGGCGTCAATTGTGACTGAATAAACAGTTCTGATAAGCCGAGGACCTTCCACACATTTGCTGTTAACTGCGCGATGGACGTAGCCATCATTGTACTAATCCGACCGGCTTAAAAATTATTTATGTATGTATTTTTTTTAAATCTTTGAGGTAATACCAACGTGGCGCATAAATGTTTTTTTTTTTTTTTTTGTGATTTCAGTTATTAAATCTATACATCTCGCTTATAACAGGTAAGGAAAATATACATACGAGTATATATTATCAATTACATGTCTTCACATATGTATTATGTATGCAGAGGGTAAAGCTTTCAAAACAAGAGAAATATATCAAAAATTTTGGTGTTTTATTTCTTCCTCGAATATGGCACCCCACTTACATAGCTCTAGGCGACCGCCGAATCGCCTGTGAGTTTATTTATATATAGTATATAATATGCCCTAAAAATACTTGCTATAGTTACGGGATCTTTACCATATTGAGACTTTCAAATAGTACAAACGGTATGGTAAGCGACGTACAAAGCTCGAGAGAAACCAGAAATGTTTATAACATGAATCACGAAAGGAAGTCGATCTGCTTCTCTGCTCTCAGTTCATTTCTTTCGTATCAGGTTTCTGAATGGAACTTGCTTCTTGCTTACCGGAAATATCGTAGAGCGGAAAGTTCAAACGGACACCTTTTGATATAAAATACTCTCCTTATAAAACTCTCGCCTTTGCTTCGCTATGAAACTTTCTCACAGATTTGTTTTACAACTTATACAACAGCTAAGTGCAATTCGCGGGCATAAAAACTACAAGTCGTCAAGTTCATTAATTAATTCAACGTACTTAATTAAAGGACAACAAATAAATACGAAGATTAGTAAATATTTATTCACCCACAATTATATTAGCTATGATAAGCCTCCGTTTGTTTCCTATTCATATTTGATTTATTCTAAGAATCAATATTCAATACCTATGTAACCCGAAAAGTTCTCACTAGTTTCAATATTCCCTTTAAAACTTACTCTCATTATATTCAAAACACGTAAGGTAATCCAATGTCGATTATTTCACTGTTTAAAAAAGGCAATAGAGAATAAAAATGTATTGATAATTCTGGCGTCTGCTATCAGATTACTCAAAGGTATTTGAGATTCTGTAAATATAAGGTTGAAGGCTCTTTCAAATAATGGAACGATTAAATGTATTAATATCAAAAAGGTAACATATAGGTTCAAAAATTGTCGCTGTAGCATATTTGGATAATGCATCTTCCCCGGTTAGGAAAGAGATCCAGGTTCGAATCCCGGTGACGCAACAACAATATTTATCGATAAAATTGTTTTTATATGTATATCTTTCTAAATAATATATTTAATTCATATTTGATAAAAATATTATATAATAGAATAATAATTAATAATATTTTAAAGGAGGTTCGCGGGTAGTGGTGTTATACTATTACAGGTGCAATTTATCCTATATAATGAACTGTGTAATGTAATATTTTATGTTTCTGTATAAAAATAGTAAATACCCAGTTAGTAATAATATATTATATCACGTGATGATATGGTAAGACATGTAGGGTCTAGGACGAATAACGCTTTTTTTTTAAAATAATGTTTACTGTAAAATATATTTGAATATACCTTTCCGAGTTGGCAGTATACTTTAGCTTCAGTGAGGTATCATCATCATCACATTCTTCTTTTCTTTACACAAGCGACGTAGATGATACTACGCCGCACAGTGCAGATAATATGAACGCCGCCTCGCGTTTATATTTATTTACACGAATATCATCATTATCATCGTCATCAAGGTTAGGTTAGGTTAGGTTAGGTTATACTGCTGTGTAGCGGGCGAGCTGCGAGTTTGTTTAAATAGTATTCAGCTTCAATACGGGAATTACAAATATGTCCAAAATGACACAATATATTTATATTTACAAATAACTCTATTCGTTATAGGAAAATGGTTTGTCTCTCATCACATTTGTTTTTGTAGCTTTTCTCAGTCATTAAGAGTTCAAAATTTAAATTTAAAAGTTCTGATGATACACAAATGTGTAACGCATAAAGATTTTTCTCTTTCTCACTTCTTCTTCTTCTTATTTTCCTATCGAAGTGTATTGACAACAGAGTACTGTGTCTCTACAGGTGCGTTTGCTACCGTGCGGTAGCTGGTGCGGGCGGGCTAGTAATTACTGAAAATTTTATAATAAATAACTCTTTTGCAAAAATTTTTGGATTTAATATTTGGCAAAAAGATATGTATGTCAATGATATGTCCACGTGAAATGTGCGCGTTATGATTCATTATCAGTCACACCGGTTTAGTATTCATTTAGAAATTTAATAAAAAAAAAATATTTTCGGAATAATAATGTTATAACTAACTAACTTACCATCACACCGTTTCTCCGCATGGGTAGGCAGAGAGAATAGAGCGCCACACTCTTCTGTCCTGATACACAATTCTCATCGCCTAATCCTCATTCATACATATTCATATTGTGTGATCTCATTTCCACTGCATTCAATTTGCACTACTTTCGTTCCTCTTCTGCCAGCTCCGGGCCTCACTTCCACACATCAGTGTCGGTACCAGGATTTTATTGTGTACCGCTAGTCTTAGTATTAAAAACACACGCGACTTCCAAAAATACAAAAGCAAATAAAAATCCTCAGCGAATAATATTAGTGATATAAAGGGGAAAGAATATTTAATAATTGACTGTTAAATTTATTTATTAAAATAACTTTTAAGTTTTTCATCATACAAAGTCAAATTCTGTTTTTGACTTCGGAATCCATCTGATATATTATGTACGTGTTAGAAAGGTCGAAAATTGTATTAATTTACTTAGGAGATTAAATATTTACTTCATTACAGTTTTTGTAAACTAATTTTACAACTTTTGACTCTTTACATTTGTACTGACATTTCCGTCTGTCTCTTTTACTAACAGATCTGATCATATATAAATTCATCTTGTACTGGTAGATATTGGACTATTATATTATCTGAATCGTTAGGTTAAATGAAACCTTGGCTCGAGGAAGATCAGGTCATAATTATAAAGATGATATTATATTAAAAGATAATTTTTTTTTTTTTTTTAAATTGTCCGTGTATTTAAAAATGAGAATGAAACTGAGTTAAGTAAAAATTTGAGACAGCAGGCTAACTGAGACAAAATAGGTTATTTTAGTGTTTGCGTTTTAGAAATAATATAACGATAGCTCAACTAATTGATATCCCAAAACTAAAATATACCGCAACTCAAAATCAATATATTTATCAAGGTATCAAATTTTTTAACAATCTTCCCATCACAATTAGAAAAATTACAGACTAACATAAATTTGTAACTGAAGTTAAAAAAATATGTACACAGACTAACTGAAACATAAATTAACTCGAATATACTCCTTCTCTATACACGAGTCTTACTCTCATAGAGAAGAAACAAATGTTAAAATATATATATATATATACCACTGATTATTGAAATTGTATTATATTTTTAATATTAATAAAAATAAAACAAAAACAAAAAAAATTATTAAAATGATAAAGAATTGTTATAATTACCAGAATATTTATTTTCCTTAATTCATATTTAAACGATATAAACATAGACAAGCTTAGAGGTAAGCAGAAAATATTAAAAGATCGATCGTTCAATGGTGGGATAAAGTTGAAGTGTCCGAAACTTAATAAACACCAAAAAAAGCTAATGGTGTCTGTGTGGTGAACCGCCACTGGGCCTATCCACTCAAGTTTCATAAAACCTGGTTAATCGATTACACTGGCTGTCTATTACGACCATTGGACAAAGTGCTGAGGGAGGTTGTGGTATGGTCAATATGTAGACATGAACTAACGCGAATTCCTTGTTTCAATATTTTCATTTTGGTACAATTTAAGCAATCAAATAGCTCTGTGACATTTTTCAAATAAATGACTAGATTGGAAGGAAAATTTAAATGCTGACAATTAATGTAAAAAATACGTCTTGTTTACACAAAGATTTATTTAGTGAATACTTTTTCTGTTACATATGTCATAAACTATTGGATTTATGTTTCTACAAATAATGTATATAGAATGCCCCTCGTCCCGCAACTAATGTTCTAAACCCCTCTCCTATATGTACATTTTATTTCATGTCTATTCATTTACTGGTCTGTGGTCAATAGAGACAGGTCAATTGTCTTGCAAAACAACGCTCGACCATATGTCGCACAATTCACTGCTCTAACGACTTGGATATTCTTTATCATTCTCCATATTTACCAGACTTTCTTCCAGATAATAGACCACTTTTTGCAAAGAAAAGTATATTCAATTCAACAAGCTGTGAATAACCCTTTTCGCGACTTGCCCCCAGGCTCCAACAAGCAACCGTTGAGATGGAAAAACAGTATCGATAGTTTATACGCTTACTGTGTGTTTCGCAATCGTCATTTTTTTTTTATATAAGTGAATACATATACTTCCACACTTGAACCAAAATGATTATTGTTAAATTTAGTGTATTGTCACCATTTTTTAGTTTGTTCCTACCTCTTAGCATATTTCCAATCAATCTACACCTGCGCGGCTAGTTCATTTTTGTATGTGTGAAATTCGTCGAGAGTGTAGAAAGAAAGTGGTGATCTCGCTGGATCATTTGTTAGATCCAATGGAATAACAGAAGATTTGTGTATATGAAATTCAGTGAACAGAGTGCGGTGGATTCATCAGAATTACCGGTTCGAGCTGTTCAAGTCTTGGGGTGAACTTCAGGATAAGCCAGGGAGCGTCATTATCAGGTGAGTCCACTATCGAAGGATTCCCTTACCCTCATCCCACCCTTCTCTCATTTCCAATTCCCTATTCCATTCGCCAACTCCTTCCAACTACCCATTCACCCGTTTCCTCTTCTCGTTCCGTCCCGTCCGATTCCATCATCACCGACCACTTGTGATCAGCGACTGTGATTAATTGTACTGCTTCTCGTTTTAGATGTAATAAACCAAACTTGATTCGAAATCGGACATTTCATATTTCATGACGTAATATACAAAAACAGATATCTCAAAATTGTCTCACGTAAGTCGGTTTTACCGATACCTGTAATTAAAAGAAAAATAACAAATTTCTAAGTAGGTACTAAGACAAAATCAGGATAACCAACCTCAATTTAGTGGATACATGTTACGGTATTTATAGTAATATAAATTTAATTAAATGAAACGAGATCTGACTTCACATTCTTGAACCGAGTGTTTATTAATTGCACCGAGTCAATTACACACCTACGTTCCGCGGGTTTCATATTTAGAAAGCTTATTAAATCATTTTCGCAAGCGTAAAGCAACATGAGGAATATCGAAGCCGTGTTCATCCAAATAAATGCGAGAATTCTTATTCTGAAACACAGAAACTCAACCCTTTAGGTAGTTTTCAATAGATATACTACGTATTGCGGGAGGTTTCAGAAAATTAAAATTACAGTTAAGGATCAAACTTTTCTGAAAAAATGATCTGATAGATATCTCGGCTGAGTTTGTTAATCAGCCTCTTGTCCACCATCTCTTCTCAAAATGGCGGCTATTAAAAATTTAAATAAATTCGTAATTCCGTGACGTAATTGGAAGTCTTATTTATAATACAATATATAAGCTGACAAATTGGAAATAGTTCAAAATAAGTTTATGCGAACTTTAAATTACAGATTACAATTACCCCGGTAATAGATTCGCTAAAAAAACTGTAATATTTTAGTATAAAAAAACAGACAAAGCCAATTTAATTGTCCACTTCTTTTGCTATTACTATGTCAAATTACAAATATAACGATCGGACCCTCTTTTCACTACTAACACAAGTCGAACCAATTCTGGATTACGCTCTCCTGTAGTGAGAATAAGCCGAGCTTACAATTCTTTTTTCATCGACATTGATATATATATATATATATTTTTAGTTACCAATATTTAAAAACCTAATTAACAATATTTTTCGATACAGTGACGATTATTTCGATAAATTACTTTTCCGTGTTAGTGTGTTTACAACTTTTTTTATTATTTATTTTTATCACACATTTAACTCCTATGTTACTTGTATGAATGTGGATGAGGCGGGAATTGTGTGTCAAGACAGTGGAGTGTGGCGCTCTATCCTCTCTGTCTACCCCCGCGGGGAAACGGCGTGATGATAAATTAGTCAATTAGTTAACTACGTATTATGTTTTTTTTTTCTTCTATGTCCAATACTATTATAACTACTTATATATATGTGTTTTATTTCTAATAAAATAAAAATAAAATCTATCCGATTCTCGTATGTAGTGCTGGAAAGGATTTTAATGTGCCTCTTAAGAATATTGCACGAAACATCCGAAAGGTGTCTGACGTAAAAATTGTTAACATTTTACAACATTGCTTATTGCAGATTGTGCGGGTGCCAACAAATATATTAATTTTATCACAAAATATATTTTGTGATTTTTAAAATATGGACTTCATCGTGTACAAAGTTTGACAGAGATATTCGATTCAACCCAAATTTCGAAGCTTTATAGAGCTCTATATTTTTGTCCACGTATTATATTACCATATAATTTTTAAAACAGTAGCACAAGTGTGAATTTTGTGCACTAATTAATTTTTGACCTTCGAATTTTATATCAGTCAAACCCAATATGTTACATCGTATATATATTATAAAAGTGATAAATAAAAAAAATTGTAAAATACTCAAATCATACAGGGAAAAAATATTTTTCTAATTATACATTTTGAAATTGAGTAGCGAATTAATAATTTATTTTTTTATTATATTTTAAAGAAAGCAATCAAAGCACTTTCTATTTCGTATAATAATAATAATAATAATAATCTTGTATACTTGTATATAAATTGTGATTACCTGTACGCTATTCGACTTTGAACATAACACGTGACGTCGAATAAAACACATAAATGTAATCATTATTTAATCACCACGTAATATCACATCAAAACGATTAATAAATTTGCGATAGATTATTTTTCTTTCATATTTTATCAAAGTAAACGGTCTACCGTTCTACGCGAACGAAAAAAATTTGTGACGATTTATTAATAATGCGATAAGTTGTCAAAGATTGGTAATAGCTAATAATGATGCGTTTTTTTATGACAAGAATTACATAAATAAACAGCTGAATGTCACCTATGACTTATTTTTTGATGTGACGAATCGGAATGGATTGCACCTAAAGGTTATACATTATATCCAAGAGTTACTTTGCAGTGAAACATATTTTAGCATTTCCTAAATTAGATGTCGAAGTGTCTCCCGCGTGTGCCAAGACATGTCAGAAACACGCAGTCAGGAAATCGGGATGTGTCGCATGCGCATTATTCGATGATACAATAAGTGCAAATCGTTCTTACAACGATATTTTCGAACCGTTCAAACCGATAGCCTGAAAACTAAAATTGCACTCACATTTCGTTTGTTCCTGTTGTACACTATCTTGAGTAATTTGGATACTTTTGTTAGTCTTATCTATACTAGACATAAAGTTTAAGTTGAACTTTTCGGCAACTTCTCCTGCATCCTCCTCTATTCCATCTGGAAAATCGAGGGCTTTTATTTGCTTTCTTATTTTCCCTTTAATGATTTACTTCAATGTAGTTCACATTTTTATGGGATTATTTTTCTGTTTTATATTTGACCTTTTGTTCATTGATTTATTAAGTCTATTATTAAATTAAATATATTAATTAGAAAGATATACATATACAATCAATTTTATCGAAAAATATTGTTGTTGCGCCACCGGGATTCGAACATGGATCTCTTTATATATTTAAAATATCACATACCGATGTTCTGAATAATTACAACTTCACAATAAGAATGTGTTATCCTAATAATAAAGTTGTATCAATGTGTCCAAAATTTAATTGATAATTCTGGCGTCTGCTATCAGATTACTCAAAGGTATTTGAGATTCTGTAAAAATAAGGTAGATGGCTCTTTCAAATAATGGAACGATTAAATGTATTAATATCAAAAAGGTAACACAGGTTCGAAAATTGTCGCTAAAAATATTGTTGCTGTAGCATAGTTGGATAATGCACCTTCCCCGGTTAGGAAAGAGATCCAGGTTCGAATCCCGGTGGCGCAACAACAATATTTTTCGATAAAATTGATTTTATGTGTATATCTTTCTAATTAATATATTTAATTCATATTTAAAATATCACAGACCGTCTGTTCTGAATAATTACAACTTCACAATAAAAATATGTTCACGTAATAATAAATGTCTTATTATTTTTTAAAACATATTTTCTTTCAAAATTCACAATTCAATAATAAGATAATATATTTGTTTGATTCGCTTTATTCCGTAGCCATGAATGATTTATAAAATAATTTAGATATTTAATTAAGAAAAATGATAGGATATATTATTAATCCAAGTCATACTTTCAAGATCGCGTCATGTAACAAAATATTACGGACAGGAGATCTTCACTTAATACTGTTTTATCAGATTTACGTCCGTTATCAGTAATTAAAATAATAATCGCGTACATGTTTAGTATTATTTTTTATCGATACATAATCACAGTAGTAGAAGAGTGTGCGAGGC
Organism: Eubasilissa splendida; assembly: GCA_031772225.1. Taxonomy (NCBI): domain Eukaryota; kingdom Metazoa; phylum Arthropoda; class Insecta; order Trichoptera; family Phryganeidae; genus Eubasilissa; species Eubasilissa splendida. Next base: position 1,370,358 of record CM062854.1, on the reverse strand, counting down.
CCTTCACGTACACGGCGCGTAATAAACCTTTGGCAAGATCGGGTGCGTGGCAGTGAGGACAAAGAAAAGGGCTAATATGCGGCGCGCCTCGTATATATATATTACTTTATATGTTATCAACTCATTTTGATTTTATATAACATATTTATGACTCATCCATGTAACGCCTACATGGACCAGCTATAAACATGTTATATGGTGTGTTTATGGAAAATACAACCATTCACTAAAACGTGACGCTGTCGCTACAACTCTCACTGCCCTTGCCCCACTGTACTGATATTATAATAATTCAGCTGTTTTCTATTATTATTTTTAATTTGTTTTTTTTTTTTGGTTGTTGTACAGCATGTTCAATTTTTATGTAAATGCGTTCTGAATTACTTTGATTGCTCGGCACGCCGAACCACAATACGATGTCAAGAGAAGTCATGGACTTCCGAGTCTCATAGCGCCGCTAAAGAAGAAGATATAAAATAATGATAGCTGCCTAAGTAGATAATTTTGCACGCGTACTTACATATATAAGTTATTTATTATTATTTTAGAAAATGGTATTTTTCGAAACCGGTAGATGTATTTAAACTCATTTTAGTGGTTAATAAAACAAAGATAATAAATAAAAATACATATATAAGTCCCCACATAATATAATAGTTTTCGGATGTGGAGTAGAAGAAACTTGAGACCATAATGTTTATCTTTGTTCCGATTAATGACTAAAAACTGTTTTTAATTTTCTGTTTGATATAATTAAAAAAATATATTATCCAAAAATACAAATAAAGGTAACAAAATAATTTCCATATTTTTCAGACCATAAAAAGCACCTACAAAGGTGCGTCTTATAATTAAAAACTTGAAATATCGATTTAAAATAGGTGTGTGTCTCGGTTTGGTCTTGTCTCTTTTTACTTCATTTCCGTTACAATATTTCTTTTTTTTTCTATGACTACCTATCGAATCCCACAATTTTAATTTTTGTTAGTTCATTTAGCGCACATCAAATATAGACATCCGACACCACCGATAAACCAGCGTAAACTGGTGCTCATTGCTTAGTGAATGAGATGTGTATTTTTCTCTTTTTTTATGTAACAATTTTAATTTCTGAAAATAAGTTTGGAACGTGTTTTATGGTCCGATGCGCCTTATCGATCGAAAAATACTATAAACTTTTCTACGCAACAATCAGTATTAATTATAACAATAAATTCATAAAAGCAACAATGCCCTCTGTGGGTGAAAGATAAAAATAAAATAATAACTTGTGGAACGATTTAATATCACGTTAGTTATCGCGCAATTATACTAATATGTTTTCAATCAAAAAACATCATTAAAAAATTATAGCTCAATAAATCTTGTATGTGTTGTGTAGCGAAACTTTTGGATATTTTGGATGTTTTGGACCCCGCGCTTAAAAGTTGATAGATAATTATAGGTTAAGTAATTAGTCGTAAAATTGACCGATGTCGAAATAGCTCATGTTCAAAAATTTTAAATCATCAAAAATGTCCAAAAGTAATTTGGAAAATGACAACAACATTTTGGACGCAAAAGATACACGTAGAGTAGGAAATAAGCGATGTCGTTGGTTGAACATGTTTAAAAACGACATGGCGCTTTTGAAAATTAATTCAATAACATAAAGTAAAAAGATGATTGTTTTGTTATTATTTTTTAACGTGAATACTTTAATAATGAACTTTACAAAAAATTAAAGTTTTAAATTAATATGTGTAATACGTCGAGTAATTAACAAACAGCGCGTATCTCAAAAATTTTAACTTTTCAGGAGAACTAAAACCGACAACGTTCTGACACTGAGATACGCGATGTTACTGAAACTAAATGAGATAAGCAGTGTTAATATAAAAAATTCTGTTGGTTAACTTGTAAAATAGAAGTTACAGTTTAATGGAGTTGCTAATTATTCAACGAATAGTATATTAAATACTAATTGAATGTATTATTTATAAATATATACATATAAAATCAATTTTGTCGAAAAACATTGTTTTTGCGCTACCGGGATACGAACCTGGATCTCTATTTCCAATCCGGGGAAGTACACTGCCAATTGTGTTATAGCGCCAGTATTTTAAATGACAAATTTTTACAAAAAAAAAAAAACAATATTTTTCGACAAAATTGATTTTATTTGTATATATTTATAATTAACACATTAAATTAGTATTTAAAACAACTTCACAATAAGAATGTGTTCTCCTTAAGAATAGTATATTCACCGTATTATGAATGGTTTTTAATGCATATAATAATTTCTAGTTTAAAACCGACCGTGCCATATTTAAAAGTTTCTCACGTTTTTAATAAAGCGGGCTAAATTTTGTTTTTTTTTTTGCTTAATACGTCACCTTTACTATGTTATATCTATTTATAGCACGTTTTACGTGAAGGCTAACATGAAGATATATTTGTAATCTATGCTAGATCGCGGTTTTTTTTTATGGATTAATTTTTCCTCTCAGAGTCAACTTGGTGCTAAATTTTTCAAGTCGTCATAATGTCACAAATTGCATGATGAATATAGGACCACCAATAAAAATATTATACTAATTGAATGTATTAATTATAAATATATACATATAAAATCAATTTTGTAGAAAAATATTGTTTTTGCGCTACCGGGATACGAACCTGGATCTCTATTTCCAATCCGGGGAAGTACACTACCAATTGTGTTATGGCGCCAGTATTTTTCATGAGAAATTTTCGAACCTACTTGTTACACTTTTTCAAATTAATACATCTGTCGTTCCATTATTTTTACGGAATCTCAAATACCTTTGAGAAAACCGACTGCAGACGCCAAAATTATCAATTCTTTTTTTATTAAATGTTTGGATACATTTAACACATTCGAGAAGTTGTAATTATTCAGAATAGACGGTCTGTGATGTTTTACAACATCACAATAAGAATGTGTTCTCCTTAATAATGTTGTAATTGTTTAAGATTTTATCAAAATAAAACACGCGTAGGTATTTTAAAACTATGTATATAGTGTTTTGATATTGTGAATAGTAAAAAAACTCCACCGCATAGATACGAACTGTCGATGAACAGTGATTTTTTGATAACCGTAAAATTAGTTCTCTTTGCTCAAAACCTAATCATCTTTTATAAATCGATCATTAATAACTAAAATATTTTCACGCGCGGTTCATATCCCATATTATATAGTAGTACAATTTCCGGCATAGTTTTTGATGTGCGTAGCGATGTGAGCAGTCTGTGCTCTCCATTCACTCACAAAGTGAATTAGGTAAAGGAAACCGGTGAACACGGAATTTTTAATTATTAAACAACACACAGGCGAAAATATTATACTTCATTCTATGCGAAAATTTTAAAATTTCGGTTATTCAGTTATTTTATTACAACACAGTTAAATAACCGTTAGTAATCGCAAATACGGTTACGCACAAGTTCCACAATTTAGCGATAATAGTTTTGTTAAATGACTAAAACTTTGGGAGATTCGATACTCCTCTAGCGACTAGAAAACTAGTGAGAGTTCAGTTCAGGGCCGATTAATCAACTTAGCATGCAATAATAATTTTTATACATAATAAAATATACCACCATAATGCATTACATTATATACAGCAAATTTATTAATGTTTTCAAGTCTATATGCCTCGCTAGGAACATACAAAATACCTGTTTTGAGGTAGGTAATAATTTTTGATTCATCGGGTATCATTTTTACAGCGGGATTCAAACGTTAATGATTTTTTTTACCAAATCAAATAATTGTGCTGTAGATACAATTAATTACAAAATTAATTAATTAAAATGGTAATAAAAAATTAAAAAGAAAGGTGTAAAAAATTAATCTGTCGTTAAAAGCAAGGATTTTAATCTACATGAGTACACTAATTTAATCTATATTAGAGACAATATTATTTATTTATTGGTATGGTTATGGTATTATAATGACAATGAGAATTCTGTTCTTCAGAAACTACGTCAAAAAATTATCCAGTAAAAATATAATTCTTCTCAATTATTGCAAGTTTTGCTAGGAGAGATTTAGAGCAGCTGGAGAAGTTGATAGTCTCTAGGAACATGGAAATAATAAATAGGTCAGTGTTTGCATTTAAAATACAAACTAGTTTTTAACTCATTTTCCAAGATGTTATTCGTTCAGTTGATCCTAAGATTTTGCCACAGGTCGAAATACTTAGTTATGTTAACTCGGTTACCGTAACCGACGATTTTAATATGTTCACTTCGACTGTTTTAGTTTTCCCGTATTACTGTAGTTAACTAACTATTGAGAGTGGAAATAATGTGTTATTTTAATACAAAGTATGTATATTTTCGTACTCAATCATGTTTATACAAGTTGCTTACACGGCAGGTATTTCTGTTCTGGTACAACTATAATAATACACTAGATGATAATAATTCCTACACGAATTCGTAGAATTTCAAAGTCCCTAATGGAAATGTTCCATATGCTTCAATAATTAAATCTCCGTATCGTAAATACGATAGAAAAGTGTCATAAGTCTAGAAAGGTAAATTTTACAGGAAAGCGAAAAGGATACATTTTTAAAGATTAATAATGGAATTGTCATTTGACGCAATTTTTTTTTAATTGATTGATTTTGAATGAAATCGATATGCAGAAATCGCTAATACTGCTGTTTATTGTGGAGAATGATGAACAAGTGGTCCCGTCGAAAAGATACAATAGCGGTTCGCGAAGAAAGGGTAATCTAACTTTAATACGGTTTTCATGAAGGAAAGAGAATCATGTTTACTTCATTATTCGGAATTAGAACGTAAATCAGATAAAATAGACTTTTCTATGAGATGTGCGATATTCCCAAATCAATCACCCGCAAAAATAAATCTTTAAACGTCTTTATTACAACCTCATCACGTTTATAAAATTTGTATTTTTATTTCATTCTCAGTTCCTCGTTGCCTTTTTTATTAATTATGTATCTACATTTTATAAAAGCATCTGTTTAACTTGGTAAGTTAACACGACGAAGCGATACGTACAATCGATCAACTGTAATATTTCTTGAAGTAAAAATAAATAAGCATTGCATCAAATCTAAAAAATCTTGTTATATCCAAAGTTTAGTAAGAGATTTCCAAAGCTCGTTTTTTATTATCATTAACGTTGTAATCATTATCACAGACTGTGATAATCTTTGTATTTTCATTCCCGCATTCAGTACATATAATTATAGATGCAAACGGAGATGAACCAATTTATCGCACAAAGCGACCGCTGAACTTAATATATTAAAATGTATTTCTCATCTCTTTGAAATCCTCGCGATGTTATTTTCCATTTTTTCTTATTATTTTCAAAGAAAACTCGAAAGTTTTTTAATCAAAAGAACTGAATCCAAAAGTCTCGCTCCCGTAATAAATACCTTACACGTTACTTCTGCATTCTTGCATTTTGTTCCTTAGGCAGAAACGTGAAGTAATGTGATGCAGAGTATAAACAATCATTTTATATGCTGACGTCATCAAATCACGTGAAATGGATAAATAATTAATTGAAAATAAGAAGCGTTATATTATAATACGATTGGATGAAGCCCACAAAATTAGGTATGCAGTTAGTTAGTCAGTTGCAGGTGCACAGTTGATCTACCTATAAAATATAATAATAAATTAAATTAAATATAATAATATAATAATAAATAAATAAAGAATTTTATATTTAGCAGAGATAACTTTAAAAACAACCGAACTGAAAAATCCTTAATAAATTTGCATACACCATATAATCAGAAAACTGTATAAATACATTAAATTACTTAATTTTTACTAAAGAGAACACATTCTTATTGTGAAGTTGTAATTATTCGGAACATATGTCTGTGATATTTTTTAAATACAAATTAAATGTATTAATTAGAAAGATATACATATGATATCAATTTTATCGAAAAATATCATTATAATATATAACATATAAGTTCGAAAATTTGCCATCAATGCACTGTGTTGGTATAGCATAATCGGTTAATGCATGTTTCCCGGATAGGAAGAGATCCAGGTTCGAATCCCGGTAGCAGCAACAATATTTTTCGATAAAATTGATTTTATAATTTAATTAATGAATTAATTTAATTATTTAAATTATTTTACACTGTAACTCCCCAATAAGCCACTTCAGTAGACTAGGGGTAAAGTACAAATAAAAATTAATGTTTATATTCTCGATGGGTGCAAAATATGGATAGCGTCAAGCCTGGGTATTTCAATTAATTTCTTTTATTATGTTTGAAGAAAAGCTCACGAAGGCAACAAAGCTGTTCTATAGTTACTTCGTTAGGTATTTCGGGGTAAATTTTCATAGAAATCGTGGGCGGACATGATGTACACGATACGACCTGGAGAACACGACATGGCCAGGAAGAATGGATCGGGTAAACTACAGACTGCAAGGCCCTGTAATGGCTACATTAATCAAAAAGGACAATGAGTGAATAGAAACAGGGTGTCGCGAAATTACGTCACTGTATTACACAGCATCATTTTCTGTCGCATTTATTTAGATTCACATTTCATTAGCGCCAATGTCGTCTTGTTCAAAACCGATATTTACATGTTTTATTCCATAAAAATGGCAAAGTAAGATATAAAAAAAATTCGTAACTCTACAAAACATGTTAAAAAAAATACTACAATCTCTTTGAAAATAAACCAAGAATAATCAGGAATCTAGGCCTTAATTATAATTATTTTAATGAACTGATTAGTATATATTTATTAATAAAATAACGCTTGAACGTAATTTTTAAAGAAAGAATAGTCAAATAGACACACTAGTTATTACTGATAATAACAATATTGTAAATACTAAAAAAAATTAAGCGAGGACGTAGACCTTCACAGCCGTGTAATGTTTATATTTGAATATTATGAATTAAGAATTTACTAAGAAAAGATTAGTTCCGACACTATTACATCTGAAACGATTAACGTTATGAACAACACTTAAAACATAAACCGTAATATTATTATGGATTGTTAAGATACTGCAAACTGTTAGTGGTTTTGAGATAGCAAAGCGGCGCTCTCATGGAAAGCTGGCTCCCTGACCAGCGAACGGCGACGACTACAGAATAGATACAAACACAATAATAATAGCCGTGATTGAAATGTAGTATTTATATATCGTTTGAACGTATGTGTGAACGTTTTTTTTATCTTTATTTTGCTTTTCTTTTCATAACATAAATATTATTTTGTTACTTAAATATATTCTACAATATTATATATATTATCTTTATGGTGAATCGGGTCTTTATAAAAATAAAAAAAAAACCCCATCACGCTGGAATAAACGCATTAATATTATTAATATTTTATTATGATAAGCGCAAAGCAAAGGATTATATCAACAAGTCCATTGCTTATTATTCTAAGGGAAAAGGCGATATTGTTTTAGTAGCAAAAAATAATTACCGAAAACTGATACAGTCAAAATTAGACAGTTCTGAATCGTATTATATTAGGATTCAAATAATAAATATAACACTGCAAAATTTACTTTTGATTTCTAAGTGAATCTTTAAATTCGGTTCCCCAATCAATGCTGCAACAGTGCAGTGCAGTGCGCAAAATACAGTACAGAGTTTAGCGTGAAGCGAGCTATGAATCATTGCCGGGTGTAGTTTGTGCATACTGTAGAATGACTCAACCGGTAAGTACTTATAAATCTACATTGTATTCAGGTACATATTTAAAAATTATACGAGAGTTGCAAAAGTATTAGCAATATATTTTTTTAATATTTCAGTTTATGTCATAAATTGCAGTACTACCTGCGCAACAGTCTTTTCTAAACGTGTTTTCTAGAAATGCGTAAGGTAAAACATTTATTATAAAATTTACAACCACCAGAAGAAACCAGAAGAGGTAACAAAATAAATTAATATAGTTATTATTAGTAGTCATATAATTTTTAATTCTCTAATGGAATTTAAATTACGGTTAGGTCAATTATTTCGGAACTTTCAGAGCCATATTGAGGGAATATGTTGAATTAGCCCCTTTTTATATAGGATATAATATGTATATTTAAAAAAAAAAATAATTAATCAATTAGAAAGATACACAGCAAAAATTTAACTATCGAAAAAATATTTAGTTGCTACCAGAATTCGAACCTGGACCAGGAATTTTGGATAGATAGATTTTTTTCGGTATAACTTTCTAATTGATTAATTTAATTTTTATTAAAATAGCACGTAATTTTGTTCGAAAAATGCAACTTCACAGTCAAAATGTGATTTCCTTAATATGTATATCCCATCACATTAATGATATGAAAAATGTAGCAGATCTAGTAGACATGTATCAGCATCAACGATACTGAATGCTAGTCCTCCGCCAGCTTCATAGTCATCAGCCTGCGTCTCTCCACTGCTGCATATAGGTCTCCTATAAGCATCGCCAATTCTCTCTGTCTTCGGCCCTTCTCATACGTCTGTTGCCGCCACTCTTCTAATGTCGTCGCTCCATGGAGCTTGCGGTTGGGCCAACAGTGCGAGGCCTCCATTCCAGAACCTTCCTTCCCATTCGTTTATCATATTTTTGACAAATACTTCCAGCCTTTGCCACTTGAGCGTACAGATATTTTGAACTACATTTGTTACCTCGGTTCTCTGGCAAATTTGTACATTAGATAATTTCAGAAATACTCCAAGCACAGCCCTTTCCATTGCTCTTTGGGCAACATTGATGGTAAGATCCTATCCCGTATTTGTCCTATGTCGGCTCCGTACGCGAGTACTGGGAGCGTATACTGGTTGTTGGCTTTAATATTTTGGCTATCGTTTTTTAAAATGGTGACTGTTTAAAGATTAAAAAAATCGTAATCCCGTTAATATTGATCTTTAAGAATTAAGTAAAAAACACTTTCGCGGAAGAGATTTTTTTTAGTGTAATGTTGCTTAGCAGTATAATCGTCTGCTTCAATATACTCGACAGAATAATATAGATATTTAATAGAACAAGACTACAGAATGTTATGAAACATTGTTATAAAATTTTGTGTCACCTTAGACGAGAGAGCCCGGAATTAAGATATATCATGCACATGCCTAAAGCCGGGCCTGATTTCAATACAATATTATATTATAGTAGCGAATCGTCCGTGTTATGATCAGAAGCGATATTGTTCTCAGCCTATATTAGCCTGGCTGACTATGTGAACAAGGCAGACGCCTCGGGATTAATTTGGAAAAGGATTTTATTTATAAAAGCCGTGGGTGGTTAGAACGCCAGACTTCAAACACTAAATATTTATTGGAATAGAAAATATTCATTATGGTTTTGTATGAAATACGCCGTCCCACGCGAGAATACATTCACGTATGGTTTCATAGTTCGAAGTTAGACAGCTCGCGCTAATTTTGTTCTTTTATAATGATGAAATAAAAATACTACGATTCCAGTATTTGGTGACATCATAAGCACTCTGCAGTAATTTTGCTTTCGGGGATATTAATGTCGCAGACACGTGTCTCATGCCATATCCTGCATTGAATATGTTTTTACTCGCGAACCTTCTATAAAATGTTCCGAAATTTTCTAAAGCTATATCTAACGTACCATTTTAACCATCTCGGAGAGTCTCCGATAAAACATATTATATGTTACTAAAAATAGAGTTTTAATATACATATTTACTAAATCTTTTATATATTTACAAATTTAATAAGTGAGACTACCCCTGCAACAATACTGTATATCATCCAAGATGACCGACGCTTCGTCTATCTATTAAAAAAAATTGTAAAAACCGATATGCAGTGTTGTTATATATTTATATATTTTTAAATAATCTTTAAAAGTTTTTTTATAATTTGTATATATTCATGTTTAAAATAAAATTATTTTTACTGTTGTAAGACATTGTATGTATCAATTATTATCGTTATGTTTTATTATATATGTTATTGCAATATTTTAAATAGTGTTTTAAATTTGATAGTTTTTAAATCGGGTTTGCGTATAGAGTAAAATATTCTTCGCTTTTTAAAATTATAAATAATTAGGTATATATTATATTTTTTTCATTAAATATTTATTATCCATACTAACCAACTAGTTGTAGTATAAACCCAGGTAAAACTTTTCATAACCAAAATTTACACAAATTCTTCAGTTTGTTATAAAAAACAAAGATTTCGTAAAAAAAAAATCAATTGGAATTGAAAGTAGGGTTTTAATTTATACTACATTTTGTTTATATTTATTACATTAATGCATATATTAGTATGTTTTTCACTTTTTTTTTAATATGTTAATGTTAAAATGTCTTGTACGTTGGGGTAAGTCATTATTTAATTTGAATACGTAACAAATGATTATGTTTTATTGATATATTTCACAAACATACTCGTATTTTGTGTAATTCAATTGTCTTTCCATCTTTCGATTTTCCATCTCAGAAATGTGCAGTTGATGACTTTGCTCTGTTCGAAGTGTTGATCGAATAGCTAGGATAATTCCATTTTTTTCGCATTCATACATTCGTTCATCTTCTCACATCCCAAGGAGCGGGCAAGATGTTGAGCCCAACTATTTGTTGTACACGATGAATAATTATTTTTAAATATAAGTATTAAAATATGACTTAAATAATTTCCAAACCAACAATGTACAGAAACGTAACCGTTTAAAAAAACCCTTCCATTTAAAATCCTCCCCCAATGCTCCGACGGTAAACCGCGCCCTTGTTTACCGGCCGGCCCATCAACCGCATTTCGTATGTGGCACACGCGGGGAGGCGGTGGTGCTATCAGCCTCGGGCGGTAAAACACCCGTCTGCGCCAAATTGTTTGATAAATACAACCAAAATTGTCCGATATTTGAACGAGAAGGACGACCGTCCAACACTGATCCCCGGGTCGCGAGTGGATCCTATCTTAGGATACTCAGTCTCAGTACCCGAGAGAGGTCACCGTTCGTCTAAATGACCAGACGGGGATGATACTCATTTTGACCGGTAAATCCGTCAATAATTTCAGAAAAAAAAAAACTATTTTCAATTATTGATACAATCGGCGTTAACTTTGTAGTCTCATCATAATGGATGGACATAAATAAAACAATGTTATAAATCAACTTATTTGCACTACTCAAGTTTCGAGAGAAACAGTAACTCTCATCGACAGGTGAAGTATGCATTAAACTAACTACACACAAATATTACTCGAGTAGTGCAAATAAACTCAAGTAGACTTATAACATTGTTTTATTTATATCCATCCATTATACTTTTCAAATTTACACAGTAAGTACCTTCCTACATTCTGGTATCGAATAAAAATTACTATTGAATATACGGGAAAAAGATACGAGTACCTACACAAATTACCCAAGTCAGATACCTAAAGCTTAATTTATTTATTTATTTAAGAAAATGCGTTATTAAAAATGCGATGTACAAATAGCGGGAATTATTTCAGCGTCTAATGTATTTAATAATAAACAAGCTCATTGAATATACGGTACAAAATAGGAAATTAATGTTTTTGTCTGTGTCATTTAAGGCCCGATGAGATTTCTCTCAGAGATTCGACTCGAATAAAAACAGTACAGAGCTCAGTACGAAGTAATGAATGAAAAAAAAAACAGCACTTTGTATGTTTTGCTCGCGGATTAAAATGACGCGATCGGTGTACATGTACCTTTACCCACTCTCGGTCACGGGTCATTATGGTGCATGTCCATAGACGAAATTGTTGCGTCTAAACAAGTAGTGAGCAGTGAAGAACAAGACAAACTTAATATTAAGTTAATTGTTTTTTAATAACTGTTTATCTTTATTTGTCTATCACATCATTGATTTATTTTTTTGAATTTGATTTGTGTTCTTAGAACAATGGAAATTCTTCAAACCTACCTATACAATGCATACATGAATAAAATTGGATATTGCGCCATAATATTTTTTTGTGGTATAGTACAATAAATAGTATTGTACTATACAGCGATAGCGAATCAATGACATCCGAAAATCTTCTGGTAACACCCGCGAAAAGTTCGAATTTGGTAAGTGGAATACCTTTTTTTTGTTGATAAAAGTAAACATACTCTTGAAAAAATATACATGCAAAGTATTGCACTGCGAGTGCAGGGTCAAGACCATCGAATTATACACAGATGTACCTAGTAATATTCCTTCTAAGGTGTGCGAGTGCGCGCGCGCACACAATTAAAATATAGCGCGCACACATTTTTAACAAGACTTCTTCATCGAAGGTTGGTGACCATGTTGCAGTACGTTGATTTACTCTCGTAGAATCTCGAGAACCTTAGTCAAATTTTTATAAACTGTTTTTTCGCCGCCCCATACATACATGCCATACTCTATATAAGGCACGAGAGGTCTAAAATCGAGACACGAGCGATCCGTAAAATTGAAAGTATATTTCTGTACTTCTATTGAGGATCAATAAGTTAATATTAAATATATTAATTAGAAAGATATACATATAAAATCAATTTTATCGAAAAATATTGTTGTTGCGCCACCGGGATTCGAACCTGGATCTCTTTCCTAACCGGGGAAGGTGCATAATCCAACTATGCTACAGCGACAATATTTTTAGCGACAGTTTTCGAACCTATATGTTACCTTTTTGATATTAATACATTTAATCGTTCCATTATTTGAAAGAGCCATCAAAAATGTATTAAGTTAATATTAAATATCTCGATGACCATTTAAGAGATTTTTCCTTCTTATCGTTGAATCAAAAAAATTAATATTATCCGTAGAACAAAATAAAATGAATATTTTGAAATTGAAAATATGAACTTGATATAAATATATAAATGGTAGATATTATACTTAAGTATTATAATTTATCCGTCAATACATCTGTACAACAGGCGGATGCGACATTTTTCTCGATCGTTTGATCATATTATATTTATTGCCGACTTATATACTTAACGACATTTGTCGTCCTATTTCGTGAAAGTCTTTATTGTCGTAATTTCATCATAAAATAACAAATTTAGAACCTTTTGTACATTATGAAAACATTTTATACTTCATTATTTGTAGTTGAATTATATATTCATATAGGCTTCTCTCTGGGTAATAATTATTCATTTTATAAAGGAAACACTCTTATAATATATTTTAGACGGGGATGGCCGTAAAAACATTTTAGATATTGATTAAACTAATTACCGATTAATATTATATTACCAAACCGGTTAATATACAAAAATTAACTTGGGCATAATTTTAAGACTTAGAAGACCTGGAAATTTTGGAGTCAGTTGCTACGAGATCATCCCACGACCGAGACTTATGGGGGCGCGTTACGAGCCGTGTCTCATCTTATTGAGATCACTATTAGAGTTTCTATACTCCCACAACATCACAGAGTGCTGTTGCTAAAAGGGACACTTTAAAGACTTAAATCACTAAGACTGCAAAGGTATCTCAAAACCTATCCCGTCCAGAAAACAAGAAATCTTGGTTCACAATTCACTTGAAATGTGATCGTAAACAGAAAGGACTTATAAAAGGGAAACTTATAACACCCGATGATCGTGAAACGTATCCAAGACTTAATAAAGAAGTGCTAAAGGGTTGTCGCAACTACAAAAGTGCTTGTATTGAGAACATCTGTAAAGAAATATAAATCCATACAAACAACAACAAATCAAAAACCTCTTTCAGAAAGTAAAGACTCTTTCAAGAGATTTCAACCCAAAGTCATGGAATATTGAATAATAAAAGTCACGAAGAGATGGGAGAAGTGTTGCATAGAACTGTATAAGGATAAAAAAGATCCACCAGCCATAAGAAGGGAACAACAAAATTTAGAACCAGACATTAATGTTTAGTAAAATTCAAGATGTTATTAAAAAGTTTTAACATGATAAATCCCCTGGAAATTAAGATATAACTGCAGAAATGCTGAAAGAACTGGGCGATGAAGGCATCAAGTTCATAGGTTAGCATCTGTAATAAAGTTTGTAAATCTAGTTAATGGCTTTAGAAGTGCGTGGAATCAACTTTTATACCATTATGTTTACAAAAAAAGATTTACTAGAAAGTTCGAAAATTATGGAATAATATCACTCATATCCCGTGCAAGCAAAATACTTTTGCACATTATTAGTAAACGTCTGAAGTACTACATAAACTGGCAACAGGCTGGCTTTGTAAAAAGCAAAGGAACTCGATAGCAAATATTTAATGTTCGCCAACTTGTGGAGAAAAGCTGAGAGTTCCTACCGCCAGCTACATCGACTATAAGAAACCATTTGACATAAAATGGAAATGCATATGGAAAGTACTCGGTGAGATGGGAGTCCCAGAACACCTTGGGCATTTCATTCGCAATCTATATTTGGATGAAAACGCCAACGTTAAATTCTATTCCGTCTCCTCTAAAAATAAAATGCGAAAAGGAGTCAGAAAAGACTGTATATTGTCTCCAGATCTTTTTAATATATATGGAGAATAGATCATGAGAAATGCACTCTAAAATTGGAATAATCAAGGTTAACTCCTGCCCCAGTTAACAGCCCCTGCCCCATTGCAGTAAAATAACCTAATAATATTCACCCCTTTTTTTATTATTACGCCCATTAGGCATACTTCACGATGGAAGAGCAAGGGGTCCAAACGGATCCGGTACTGTATACGGCATTAAATCAATGTGAAAGTCGAGTATAGCGTGGAATCATGGACCCTGAAGGCAAGGGAGAGAATACGGATAAATGCTTTTGAGATGTGAGATGCGAGACGCATGAATGTCTCCATTCTTAAAAAACTGAAGATAAAGGACAGACTCTCAACAATTTGTCTGAGACGATCCTTACATTTTTTGGGCATCTTGCGAAAAGGGAAGACAGCTTGGAAAAGCTTGTTGTGGTAGGCTACATCGAAGGACGAAGAGAAAGAGAAAGAGTGGAAAAGGCAACAGGCACTTCTCTGATGACAGCCTTTAGATCTGCAAGATGCTGAGATAAGTAAGTTCACGGAAATCGCGATCCTCAATCATGAAGAACAGACGTACATGAATATTTGTTACTATTCGAATATCGACATTTGAAGAATCTAAAAGGGAGTTTGAATAATGAATACATACATATTTCCGCCATGAAAATAACTAAAAAGTCGATTACTTTTTTTTTAATAGTCCGTACATTTGCTAACTGATTTTTTTATAAATATATACCTAATTGCGTATAAAACAATTATTACTGGTTAAAAAATATATTTTCTGTCTTGATTGCGAACAGGTGTACAATTAAAAACCTTTCGTATAGACGCAAAAGAGTCAACCCTTCCTCGGAGAATTGGTTTAACCTCGTACACAATAGGCAACTTTTGTTTAGCAACAGAAAAATGTGCACTGATTTCGCCGAACCATCGAGACGGAAATTCAGCAATGAAATGCGTTCTCAAAATATCGAATATGGCGAAATATACTGTCATAAATATTTCGGTGGATGATCTGAACTACTTGTGTTATTGAAATACGCTTTGAGTAAAACATTTATTTAGAAAATAAAGTTTTCAAAAAATTCACTACAAAATACAAACATTACACAAATATTTGAATATCGAATGGTTTAAAAATGAGCAAATAATTCGGTATTCGAATTGGAGTCTCTGATCACTATATGTCTATACTGATATTTATTTATTTATTTGTAACTATATAATACAATGTAAAAATATCTTTGGACTGTGCCCGTCTCACTAGAGAAATTCTGCGTCGAGACGGGCATAGTTTACAAGCAATTGTACAATTAGTTAGAATTACAAGTAGTAGATAGAATTATATTTATTACTATATAATAGGTGTATATGAAGAACAATTTTAAAGTAGACTTAATTTTTGGATTACTTTGTAGCAATAATTAATATAGGTATCAGTCAATATGTTTGGGTGAGTGCACCCAATCTGGCTCTACCCATATTACGAATCCAAGTTTTAATATATAGTTTCATGTTCTTGGGACAATTCAATTGGCTTAAATCTTTTAGCATTCTATTAAATAGTTAAGGTGGAAAATATTTGTAGTTCCTTTGGCCATATGTTGTATATATGAGATCTTGGGGTTTGTAGGTTATTTGGTACTTGTCCGTGTAGAAATTATATTTTGAGTTGTTTTAAAATGTGTCTGTTTGTATTTATATATGTATTTAAGAGTAGTATTAGCATATATTTGTCTTATATCAAAGACATCGAATTTATTAAA
The DNA here is from genome assembly GCA_031772225.1 of Eubasilissa splendida. Lineage (NCBI taxonomy): Eukaryota > Metazoa > Arthropoda > Insecta > Trichoptera > Phryganeidae > Eubasilissa > Eubasilissa splendida. The sequence continues at coordinate 1,354,092 of CM062854.1, read as the reverse complement.
AATTTCGTCAGTGATGGGGGTTTTAAGGATAACTTTTAATATAATTTTCTGAGCTGCTATATTAGATTAATTGCAGACATAGTGGCTCCTCCCCAAACAATGATCCGATGATAAGATAGAAGAAAGAATATATGACTATTATTAGTAACATTTATAACGCTTTACAATGGAAAACTATTATGTAAGAATTTTGATTTTAAAAATGTTCACACAGTTACAAACAGCGAGGAATATTATGGAAAACATTTATTTGCTTAGAGATGTATAGATAAAAAAAGGAAACAACATTTGTTGGTAAATTTAAAACGATAGGATACAAAATTATTTTCTAAATTGGTAAGAACTATATAAAAAGTTAAATTAAATTAAAAGATGTATGTGCTCACTTTTAGTAGTGAATTTTTAATTTTATCATTTCGTTATTTAGACCGATTACTATCAATTAACAATGTTTGTACCGTATTTTAGTTATCAAAAGCTCTAAGAGAAATCTAATCCGTGGGCAGGATACTTTAATATTGCGCATGGGTTACACACTCACATTTTTTTATCTACCCTATATTTTATTTAATCATCGCTTTTTTGTGGGTTTTTTTATATTTTTAAATACATTGCTATAGGGTTTTACTAAAAAGATAATTCTGAAATAAAAGAGTCACGTGAAACACTAAAATAAGTATACATAAATGAGATCAATATTTTTTTTAATCGGAAGACTCCAATGCTTCAATGTTTATTTATTTATTACTATGATTTATATACACTAGTAGAAATCGACACAACAGCTTGGAATCGTATTAAAAGGATAATAAACTACCACATTAATCTTAGCGTCTGATTTAATAATGAAACAAAATTGGTTCTAAGATCGAGTCGAGCGTTATTAGCTCTCCTCGCTGAATTAAAATTGAAAGTGTTCTTGGAAAACCATCCGTCACTTTTCTGAAAGACGAACGCATTAAAATATGTCACACTAAACCAGTGATTCCCAAAGTGGTCTATATCGACCCTGATGATAACCTGCAAGGGGTCTACGTCAGCGAAAAAAAATTTGGGGGTCCATGAAATGAAAATGGGGGTCCACGATAGTGGATCTCAACATACACTGATAGTACCTATTTACTTACATTATAATCTTATAATATAAAGACATATACATTATTTATAAAAGTACCTATGAAGTAAAAAAATTATTATATATGTTTATAAAATTGTGTAAGTTGTAGGATGTAGGCATTCGCTTTGTGGTTTAAGTTTTTAACACTAAACTTCACTACAATTAGAAATTTACAAAAAATCAATATCATGTAAGTAGTGGGTCTACGAAAAACTGAAAAACATGGCAAGGGGTCTACGACACAAAACAGTTTGGGAACCTCTGCACTAAACCTCGCTCACCACTCAATCTTTTGATATAACCTAATCTATATTTAAAGGTATAAGATTAATTTCTCAATTTTTGTTGATCTAATACATATTTGACTTAAAAATATTTAACATGCATTTAATATCAACCGACTTATACGTACTTTTGTTAACTCAAGGTTATATACTGTAGAGACGGAGTTTATTATTAAACTTCCTCATAAAATTCTCGTGTAGCATAAATAACTTTTAACATATAAATGTTAGGTTTGAATGGAATTATAGCTAATGGGAACTTGTCAACCGAGGCGAGAGTAGCGGTACACAATGAAGTCCTAGTACCGACACCGATGTATGGAAGTAAGGTTGAAGGGGAAGACTTGGCACGACTAGGTAAACCAGATACTGGAGAATGGTCTTGTTAGATTTCTCTATCATCGGCGAACTTGTATGGGAAGATGTATGAATATGGATGAGGCGAAAATTGTGTATCAGGACAGAAGAGTGTGGTTAGTTTTAATTTTATTAAGGAATTTTTACAGTGTAAACATAATAAATATTTAATATATGATACTAATTATGAAAATCCACAGAAATGTTTAGACACATAATATAGCAGAAGATAAAAAAAAAAGATGGGAGAAAGGGTGGGTGGGGAGGTTGCAACTATTGTTGTGGTAAAGGGAGAGCAAGATGTTTTTGTAGGTAGAATGATTGGTCAAAATTGAGATTTTTAATTAATTATTATTAACGTATATTCGCTTATACGCGCCGTTTAATAAATATTTCATTTTTAATCTGGTGGAATGTAGTCCTTCAGCATTGTGTCTAATATATTTATAAAATATTTTTTTTATGAATATTTAATTTATTGAGTAATTGCAAATTTAGAATATAGTTCTATGATATATAAAACAAATAGATATCATGATATTCAGCAGTCAGAAAGAACCCATATTAAACGGCACAATTCGGGGGTTATTAACATTATCCTTAATAATTTTTCACGGAAAGTTTTTAAAGCGTGTAATATTGTGTAATTGAAATGAGATACACAGTAAATAAAAACTACCTAGATAGGTACTTTACATTTTAATTAATTTAATTCAATTTGTCTGCCTGTCTCGAATGTTTTGACTTTTGAAAGATCTTTCTTAATTCTCATTAGTGTCTATTATGGAAACTGGCGAACAGATGAGTTCATTCTAAGATTCTAAAAATTAAATTTAATATTTAAATGCAATATTTTATTTTTCATTTAAAATCGGCATATGTAAATTTTATAAATTATAATTAAAACAACTAAGTTAACAAAAACTTGGTATTAGTTTTCTGTTTAGATAATCCCGCATCTAACTGCAAAATCAGAATTCTCGGGATGTTTGAGACTCTCTTTGTACCTCCAGTCTAAAAATCTTTTTTTTGTTGTTACAATCGTTAGACACGTATGCCAAAAGTTCTTTTATTTACATAAAAAGATGTTGTGAACTGGTGGCTCCAAGCTATACGATTTTTCTTATCTCCTTGGTTCCAATTCCACGTTCACTTTATATAGCTAAAATATCGCTTCACTTGTAAAAGCCAATTATTTTCATCTTCCGAGACTATTGAGGTGTTTATTCATAGAAATAACTATTATTTGTAGATCAAAAAATTGTTCAAGCTGTATATACCTGTTCCGTCGGGAAGATAGTAATCTTCCGCCAATGTGGTGCATTAGGCTCTTCGTTACACAGGGGTCTAAATCCGCGTCTTACAATACTTAATACAATACGTTAATATGGACTAACCATTTTTTAATTCCACCTCTACAAGAAATGGAATTGTGAAATAAAAAAATTATTTCTCACACATATTACAATATATTACGAAAAAATGTGAAAACATTGTCGAGTTAGAAATCGAGCCACTGCTGCAAAGCGAAGTAAAGATTTTTTCAGTAACATTATTTATGAAAGTGAATATTTTAAATATGAATTAAATGTATATCTTTCTAATTAATACATTTAATTAATATTTAAAATATCACAGACCGTCTGTTCTGAATAATTACAACTTCACAATAAGAATGTGTTCTCCTAATAAAGTGAATATTGTAGGAAACATGATACCAACTTTGTTATTACAATTAAACTAGAATTACGCAAATTACTTCTATATAGATAAAATATAATATATACAGGTGGTCCTTTTTTCTCATTTTCAAAGAGGCGTAATGTTTTTAGTTACGTCACTGGGCATATTAAATGTGCATATATAATAAAACAGAAACAGCCTTTAATTCACTCAGAATTTACAATTAGTACATACAAAGTGGTTAGGATAACGAACGTTTCCATTGTTTTCGTTAAAACAAAAACGATTGAAATGAAAGTTTGATTGAGTTTCTGGCAGAAAGAAACTTTATATAACAGGCATTGTGGATATTCAGGTGCTTATTCTGTATTTTTAAAGTTGCTAACCAAACACGGTCTCTCTACTAATGTTTATCTTCAATTCAAGTTGTTTTCTTACAATTTCGTTCGCATTTATTTCATCTTAAGTTGTTGCAAAGAGGGCGCTCTTTTACCAGATTATTTTATTGAGTTTGAGAAATGCATCTTGATTTTTATTAAAATTTCAGAGAGTTAATTATTTTATTAAAATACGAAAAGCAATGGAAATCAGAGAGTTTTTAGTGGAGATCACTTTACATACTTTTAATTTTGTTTATACTTAACTACAAACTCTTTGATGTTTACTAAAAAAATCGATGTATAATAAATAATCATAATATTGATATAACTTACTCATAAATATTTAAAAACTGTAATTATTAATATTCTTTAGGTTTTTACAGTCGTTCAGAATCTTGTGTGTATAGTGTTCTGGGCTAATGCCTGCATTGCTAGGCTAATCCCTATAATGGGATCCGAAACTTTGGTCAGAAAAGTCAGATATACACGCCGTATTAGCCCAGAAAACAATGCACAGAAGACTATAGTTAATATTCAAACCATTATTTGATTGCAAAATTATAACATTTCTCTACATACCATTTATCTACTCTTCGACTACAACAGTTAACTTGTTTAATGGCACAAATCACTCTTGAAGGGTGGATTGCCTGTTTAAAAGAAGAAGAAGAAGAAGACGACTACAACAGCATCTTAAAATATGAAATGTTGAGGGTTGACATAATCTCTTTACGAGAATAAAAAAAAAGTGCTTTCGTTAAAAATGAAATTCGAATAAAACCTCGAATTCTTAGGATTAATATAAATCTTTTAAAGGAAGATTAAAGAATTAATAAAAGGACTAATCTTTTTTGGTCTTCCATTCAGAAACAGCAAAAGTTAAAAACAAAACAATAAAAAAAAATTCCCGGGAGGTAGGCAGAGAGGATAGAGCGCCGCGCTCTTCTGTCCTGACACACAATTATCGCCTCATCCATTTTTATATATATTCTCATGCAAGATTGTAGATTATTGAGGCTTCTAACAGGACCATCTTCCAGTATCTGGTTACTTGGTTCAAGTCTTCCGTAGAAGACATCCGCTATTTTTGATGGCATCAACACTTGCGTCATATATATTTCTTTGTACTATTTCCTCATTCATCAGTTCCATATGGACCAAACCACCTAAGTGATCCTATACTATGATCAGCTTTACATTCTTTCATTATTTCTCATTTGATGATCTCATTTCCACTGCATTCAGTCAGTTGTAAATGAATAATGTTTGTATTTGACTTGACCGATTGCGCGGCAGAAATGAGCAGCAAACTGTAAACCACTGAGAAAGAAAGAACCTGACACATTGTTTCATAGTTCATCATTTTTGTCATCGAGGAGTCACAAACATAATACGTGAGGTGTTGTGAATGCCACATCAAATAAAGTGTAAAACTGAAGGGCGAAAAATCCGCCGTGGCCTGCTAAAAATAGGTAGCTTTGTCTACTGTGGCGTATATATAAAGCTACAACTCCCAAACGCGAAATTACTGTTACCAAAATAAATGTTTACTACGTTGAGCGGTTTCTGGAAGTGTTGTTAAAAAATTATTCAATATAATTGCTCGGCGTAGACAAAATGTAGTGGTATTACTAATACTAAACAAATGGTTGAGTATTTTTCAATACTTTTATATATACAATTATATTTTGAACGATTCCTTTTAATTACTTCTATTAAATAACTTTAACCAATAATGTATAAAACATACTCGTGTACAGCTCGGTCGTGGTAATCCGGTCCTACGGTAAACCAACACGTCTGGTAATCGGACACTATTGTGAGACTCTTCTATACGCGTACTGTCATTAGTTCATTTTCTTCACCCCTTTTCCTTTCGTGTCAGGATAGAAGCGTCGTCACTGCTGACACCCTTCTCTTTCACTTGCCTGGAACAACATTCATTTTAGAGCATTTTTTGTCAGCATGTTTCTTCAATTTGCTTTCTCCAGTTCGAATATTATAAATATTTTCACATTATTATGTCAAATTCATATTAAAATAAATAGATTTTTAATGCTTGAATAATGCACTGGCCTAGCCCAGTAAGGCTGGTATTAAAAATAATACGATATGTAATAACTTTTAAATTAATAAATATTAGTCGGCAGTCATTCTATACGTAGATAAATATATGTGTGTAAAATTACACCACGTTCGATGTAAACGTTTGCTTCGGGCCTAATACAGGTCTGCACCGAGGGCAAATAGTACCAGGGAGGAATTATTGAAGGAGGGTGGTTGTGTGATTTGACCGAAGGGCTTTCGCAAATACTGTGTTGTTTGATTGATTCTGTTTAATTAAAGTCCGTGTACGGATCTGATCCGAAATGGCATTTAAAGTGCGACAAATCACGTCATTGTTCGATACGAGTCACGGGACACTTTGAATTATTGCTTCAGAAAATCAAATAGCCATAGTCTCCCGCAGGCGTCACGGCGCATCCGAGTGGTTGGGCTTTAAAGTGATCGCCGAATGGAGCAAGTCACCAGGTGCGCGATGGACCTCTGGTACCGAGGTGGCGACAGATATGCGTGAAACCTGTAGCTGCCGAAATAAGATTAAAGTACATTTAAATCAACATATTTATCTATTTGATTAATTTAATAATCCACAATTGGTGATTATTTTACGACCATTTTATTTAAAGAACCACCATTTAATGCAACAAGATTTGTCGCGTCACCTACCCCTAGCGCTAAATGAGCAGCCGTTGGTGACGTCAGGGGGCACCCCACCCCCTTCCTTCATTTACAGTGCATGAAGATATGTGGTGCTGCGTCCGTCCACGAATAGCACGAATGTCTCTATTCTACAGGATCTACACATCGAGGATCTCTTGTTGTGGTGGGCTACGTCAAAGGATAGAGAGGAAGAGGTAGACGCCCACTAGTTAGACTGTCCAAGTAGAAGAAGCGACACGTGACAGCTTTAAGATATGCAGGATGCTGAGAAAAGTGAAGGAGCATAGTCAAGAGGGTGGGAGATCGCGATCCTCAGTCATGAGAGTACAACGTGGATATATGTAATACTTATTTATTTATACTGAATATAGTGCATACGATCAAAACATTTATTTTTACTACAACTTATCTTAAACATATTTGCTTAGTTTCATTTTGAATCTTTGAAGTTTTTCTTCCTTTCTTTCTTTCTGACATTTCATTATTCAATAATATTTTCACCGCGCCGTATATCATCGATTTCTGAAATTTAGCCTTCTTCCTGAATGACAATCTTAGTCTATATTTTCCTCTTGTATGATCTTAGTGAGGATTTTAAAATAAATATCATAACATTGAAATATATTTTGTGCTTAAAGGTCATCATATTCAGATCTTTCAGCATTTCACTGATCCGAGTATATCTATTTTTTCTGAGTATTATTCTCAAAGTTTCATTTTGCAGTACTGATAATTGTTGCATTTTTTCTTCATTAGCTAAAAAGAAAATTCTGCTGCAGTAGTCGGTGTGAGGAATAATAACAGAGTTGTATACTATTTTACGAGACTCAGTACTCATGAATCTTCTAATCCTTCCCAGAAGTGAGATTTTTTTAGCAGTATTTTTAGTCAAGTGTCTTAATGAGTTATATAAATTCGCATAATGAGTAACATTCACACCGTGTTGTAGGAAGTATAAACCTTTCATTAAAATTAGTTTTTACAACACTTATGTAAAAAAAAATTGAGATCGGACCGAAAAACATAAAGCTAGTGTTAGGAATCATGAGAAGTTCCAAAAATGTGGCAAAATTGATGATACAAAGAAGAAAGATGTTACGTAAATAATAAAGAAGCTTCAGCCAGAAAATGAATAATATGGATGGAGCAGACATCAAGTTGTGTATGAGGAAGGATAAAGTGACACCCTATCTTTACCTACCCCTATCTCAAAAAAACATAATGAGTTACTTTATTGCATACGCGAATGTAGCGTTACATCTATTTTCATTTTGTGCAAGTACTTTGTAAATTATTCATTTGACTATTTGTGTAACGTGGCCCCCTGCAAGCGAGTAAAGAAATTAATCAAATGGAAAATTTGAAATGAAAAAAATGTAACGTAAAATTTTCCACAAATCCAAACTAGATTAGGTCGCATGAAGAAATTTCGATTTGTAAACGTGAAAATTGTATCGATTGACATGAAATTTGACATACGTAAATATATCAATGTAGTATGTATATTCCTGATTTATCTTATTGTATGAACTATTTCGAGTGCGGTAAAAGGAACTTTGACTAAAAAGGTATTTTAAATTGGAGAGGCAAACATTATATTTAAAAAACGTTTTCATGTAGTGTTTATCGTTGTACTATAAATAACTAGACAGATAAATAGTTTATCTGAGCAAATATAACGATTTTCAATTCTATTGATTATACTAGGGGTAAGCCTGACTGATTATACTTGGGATAAACCTGACTGATTATACTAGGGGTAAGACGTTATCTTGTCTATCTTTTGGAATCTATTATTTGAATTGTAATTATTTTATATATAGAAGACGTTTACCTGTCCTAGGATTAATAAAGTGCGTGAAAATAGATTAATAAAATAAAATGAACGCCACATTCCTTCGAATTTTCACCTGGTTTGAATATCTTGATTGTCTCATTTCAATGAAAATTGCAATGTCGTATCAGTTTGATTTTCCATCTCAAATATGAACCTTTGTTTGAGGTTATAATACTTCAATAACTTCATTAAATTTCAGTGTCAAAATTGAGCAATATTTTGTTTTAAAAATCATTCCTATTATAAGTTCTGAACCAAAAGGCTACATATTAATTGAATTCGTTTATTTTTCCAAAGGAAATCGCGACACTTTTATCCGATGTAAAGGATTTCACGATGAATTCCTTTCAAATTTGCCTACAAATAAAGCGTTAACTACAACATTACTTTACCTCGATGACTGACATACTCAATATTATTAAAAAACAAACGGATACTAACTGGACTTCACAATGGAACTATTGAAATAATTGCTAGGAAAATCGACTCAAAAACATTTAAAGATATCTTCCCCGCACTCTCTGGTTCTCGAAAAGGTTCCAAAATAACTAAATCAAATATCTGTAGAATGAGAATTGAGCCAAGTAAGGCATGCCGGTATAAATGGCCTGCGCCTACATTAGCAATCTACATAACACTCTAGCATAACATCTACTTTCATCTTCTTCAATCTTCAATTATTCATATAATGATTCTGTGATGAGAGTTTTGCTAATAATTTCTTGGGGAATATTTATTTTATATATCATTTTAATTACTGCCAATTGAATACCACGTGCCACATTTATATATTAATTAGAAAGATATACATATAAAATCAATTTTATCGAAAAATATTGTTGTTGCGCCACCGGGATTCGAACCTGGATCATTTTCCTAACCGGGGAAGGTGCATTATCCAACTATGCTTATATATTTAATATCATATTTAAAATATCACAGACCGTCTGTTCTGAATAATTACAACTTCACAATAAGAATGTGTTCTCCTAATAATTAATCAATTTTTCCACCTTTCTGATAACTGAAGCCCCACCTGTGGTAATTGCATCAATGTTATCCAGTGACATTCTGAATTCTGATAATTTATTTTCTAAAATATTTACACATGTTTCAGCTGACATCGATCCACTAAAACTAATAGATTTTTTCTGTATATCATTCTAGTTAATACATTTAATTTAATTTGTATTTAAAAAATTGCAACTTCACAATAATAATTTCTTCATAATTCATAAAATATATAATACATATGATTGTTAATACGAAATTCGTGCGAATAATGCTGAGTATTGTGAGAACATTGAATTTCTAAAATAATAATACAATTTAATTAATATTATATAACTAATTGTTTTAATTATCTATATTGTTGTTAGGTATATTTTTTATAGAATATCATTTGTTTTCACATCTCCGATTAGGTGATTAGGTTGAATTACTCTTGTGTTGAATCAGGTTGGCAAAGTAAAAAATATTTAATATTAAAAGTGCAATCATTCTATCTTCGCACCGGGATAGGTAAAATATCTAATATTTCGCTAGCGTTGTGTAAATTTCAGACCCGTAAATAAATAATATTTTAGTACAATGCAAGATGGTTTCGTAAATCTACCCTTTGCTAGCAATTGTTTATCCGGAGAGCTCACAGATAACGTGATGTGATTTTTCCAATTACCGAGAATGTATTTTGGGGAGTGTAGCTGTGCAACGTGTACGTGTAAATGTGTGGATGTATTTATGTATATATATATATATATTATATACGTACAAACGACCAGAAAAAATATTTGTTTAACTGAGAGGTTAATGTACTAGATTTTTAGCATACGGATCGACGTTAGCGTTTAAATAATATAATTAATGTTTGTAAAAGATGGATGATTTATTCAGTCTGATAAACATGTTTGATGTTTGTTGATTGTGCGTGGCCGAGGTTACAAAACACATCTTTGAACAAAACAGCTTGTCGCACTAGTACACCAGTGTATTTTTATATTTGTACTGCTAAACCTTGTGTTGTTTAAAGAGGACTAACTCGGCTACCCGCGGGCGAGACCTCTTGGCCTTTGTTGGGATAAAGAGACGCTCGTACAATAACAATAAATGAATTGCGATCAACAAGAAGCTTCGAAAACATCAAAGGTTAGCCAAGAATTCTATATCTTTTAAATTCTTCATCACCGCCGTTCAACGATAAAATCACAGCATCCCACGCAGTCTTGTATTATATATTTTAGAAAAATATGAATTAAAAGACAGATATTTCCGTATCGCAGGGTCATGTATTTCTCGAGTTTTGAACGATTGATTACTAAATCGTTTAATATAATTTTATAACATAATAATTATTAAAAAAATCCTTCGATACTGACCGTAAGAATCAGATAGACTTCAAGTCAGCCATTAACATTAGGAACAGAAACATACAATGTCCGTTTTCACAGTGACTTTTCATGTACTTGATTATAAAAATGAAAGCTATAAATATATTAAATTTTTTAAGGTGTAATTCTTGTCCATGGCTAGACACGAATAGATAAATCTCAGTACATTGTTGAGATTTTGCTCGGGAAACAAACGCATAGATCATTTTGAGATTGGTAAAAAGAGACAAAAACTCAAACCCGTGTTCGATTTGACAGCGAGACACGTATACACAAACACGTGTATATTTAAAAAAAAAAACATTTTTATAAATTTTATATCTATGTATTCTTAATTTCAACTTTTTCTCTCCCTTTTTTTTGCATTAGAGGATAAAGTACAATATAGTCCTAACCAGCTACGTTTAAAATATACAGCATATTCATAGAAAATATGTAACTGGTTAAATTACTGTTTCACTTTTATTATTATTTTTGTTTTTATAGATAAACTCCATGTTTTCCTAATAAAATTAAATAATATAAACTAAAATAAACATCACCTAGAATCATAAATACCGTAACTATTTGTTCTGAAAAAAAAACCGAATAGAAAACATTAAATTTGAAATATTTAATCCATTTTAATTGCTGCCGGGGGGATTCAAATTCACCCAATCTGATGAACGGAATTCATTTATCAATGAACTGACGTTCGATGTTTTACGTACATCAAGCGTGAAGTGAGTTGAGGTTCGGAATATATGCGGTGAGCTAGCAACGCCGAGAGTTGCCTTCAAAGAATCTCACAGGAGCATGACTCGTGTGTCAGAGATGATCATCTGTGGCGACGGGATATTTATAAATGCTTTATTAACGCTGGTGAATTTATATTAATGGACATCAGGTACGGATCTTTGTTTATGTAGCGCCGCGTGGGTTGCGGGTGCGGTAGTAGCATTACTTCTCTACCCACGGTCATCCACAACCGTGTTTGAATGGTTATCTATAGTTATCTGTTATGTGTTTGAAAGGTTATCTATAGTTATCTGTTATCTGTTTGAATGGTTATCTATAGTTATCTGTCGCTTACAAAAACATTATGGACGCCCGTTGTTTATTCAGGATTCGTACCGATGTGGAATATAATTAAATTATTTTTTAGGTAAATGAGGTATTCTATTACGTTATATTTTTAATCCTGCATGGCGGTGATGTCAACATTTTAATGTAATATAAATTAACCTGTTTTGATTACATATATCTTATTAGCTTGTGTATGTATGTATGTAACTGTTCTCGTATGTGACATTTCAAAGAAATGACGCATATACATATAAATGTACCTCCAGTGCGAGGGTGGAAGCGTATTATCCCGGATTTACTCCAAGGTTTTAATTCCCCATCACTTCCTTATTTAATCCCTTTATAGCCACCCTGACCGCTCAGGTAGCTTGGAAGGCGTTAATTATTTATTTCATAAATGTAAAATAATTAAAACAGAAAATTTAAGTGTACTAAATAACATCAAAGTAATTAAATAACCAAAATTGATGTATTTATTTCAAAAATTCTAAAACGCCATGAATATTGTAATACCTAATAGGGCGGTGTTTTATTTATTTATATTGTATTCGCGTTCTGATGAGTTTTTACAAAATTAATTATAAAACAAAAACACAAGTAGCATGGTATATACACAAAATAGAAATCGATAGAATTAATTTAGAAAAGAAAAATTAAGCAAAAAAAAAACAGTAATAATTTTGGTTTAACTTAAAATGGCTGAGTACCAAAATCAATTATACATAAAAAAACATCACTTTTTTATTTAAACATTGAACATCGGAATATTCAAGACCTGGAAGGGAAGACAAAATCGTTCCCAAGCCTATGAAGTCTTTGTATGGTTGCATTCCTATAAAAAATTGTATATGATGCATTTACATGGAACAGCACCGGCGACCTGGTGATATAAAATCAGTTCAGTTAAATTAAGGGCGTCCAGCATGCCATTTACTGTTTTTTTTTAATAAACATCGTCACTATAAATTCTTCTCTAATTTATTATATAATCTTTACAATGTCAATGATTAAGTTGAGAATCGCGTTAAAAAATGAATATCGTACCCTAAATTACATACTAAGTGTTTGTGTTGTTCGCTTTTTCGGCGATATGAATGACAACAAAATTCCCTAAAATATTCTTAAGGTGCCTGTACACGCGTGAAACAACGTATAGATCGATAAGCATCAATTGCTTATTCAGATCTGTAAACAAAATGCGATACACAACGAATGACAGCTCGTTCCGCTATTATGTACAAACAACAGTCAACTGACAGATGAATAAATAAATATGTCACATGGAACACGAAGTGAAGTAGTCGAACCTGTAGCCAATAATAAGTTTTCGATGTAACCAATCAGAAACTCCACAGGTGTTGATAATGTTCAACCGGTTGCCTACAAACAGGAATAGAAAAGTTGATGCAACAAGTAACAGATGTAGAACCATAATTGATTGAATTTATACATTATCCCGCGTATATCATCCGGCGGTAGTGCTGCCCTATACCACTATACGCATCTGTAAACCTATTATATTGAGGTCTGCACAAAGCCCCGTGCATGGACCGGAAAGGGCTGCAAAGTAACGGAGAGTTCCAGTCGTCTCGGACCACCCTTGTCACTGGACCGAGATCTCCATTATTCCAAGAGTGTGTGTGTGTGGTACTGGGCAATACAACCTACATCTTAAACAATTCCACGTACAGGTCTCGACCGTGGTCAACTCTATCAGTTCGAGAATAGGACTCCTCAGCCACACTCGGAATAGTATGGTAGACGTCATCCTCGTAACGAGGGACCGCCGAAGAAGATCATCAATTACTTTCGATTTCATTCCATTCATTCAATTTAGAGGTCATTTCAATAACTGTGAAAAATCACCAAATTACTTTCCATTATATACATGTATTCGATGGTTAAACTGCCTGAAAACTGAGGATTCGAATAAAGGCAGGCAGTCGTTTTTTAATTTTCTAAATAGATTTTAATTTTATAATTTTCCTTGGTATAAGCTAGTCATCTTTTTTTTTGTTTATGAAAAACATTAGTAACTGTATCAGTCAAATAACATAAATTAAAATTTATCCAGAGACGATTAGTACTCATAATAGACCATACATGTAAAAAAAAACATTTTCAGCATTTAAATAAAAATCAACTTTACTCGCGAATTTGAACTGTAGGTGTTTTTAATTTTAATGAATAAATATAGAGTTATATGCGAGTATTGTGGAGTAACGTATTTTAAAAGAACATGTGTACTGAATCTCTTCGCATTCATTTGTGGTAAAATTTCATTACCTTTGTGTTTACGTATATTTAAATTACATTGTTTATATTATTTTTAAATATATAAATGATTTAGTTTATACATTTTTTGAAACTGTATAAATTATATTTTTTTCTTACTATCTTTCTAGTCTTTCCAGTACCGTAATAAGTAACACAAAGACTATTTATGTATTCTTATCAGTATTGATAAAAAAATAATAAACAATTTTTCAAAACGTTCTAAAAGGTTTCAAACCAAATTTACTATCAATAAAAAATACGTACTGCCTGCTCTAACGTAAGAGTGTGAAACATGAATACTCACATGCTTTGATGATTTTCAAGGTGCCCTACAGAGCCGTGGAAAGATCCATGTCGGGGATTTAATTACGCGAATGAAAGAGTAGATCAGAGTATACATAGCCAAACCGAATTCGAAGATGTTTCGAAGATACCGAGTGGCAAAGCTGAAACGGCAGTGGGCGGAGTATTTGACGAGACGAGGAGATCACAATGGAGTAAAAAGACTTCAAACTGGAAGGTGAAGTATAGGCAAGTCACAGGCCCTCTGGTAACATGTGATAGGTGACAAGGACCACCAAAAAAGCTCAGATCAGAGAGGAAGTTTTTTGTTTATCCCGTGACTGTTGGTTTTGAGAAGTACAATTGTTGTTACAACCCATCTTCAGGTGGAAGAGTCACTCTGAAACTTTCGTGAAACACGTATTTTCATGGTGGCAGTTCAGCGCTAAGTGAAAACACTAATTCTTACATTGTATAATTAGGATATTTAAGACCTAATGTATGGCTTCTGGTAATCTTGTCGGGTAAAATATTATTGTTGTTTTAAATATTAAGTTTCATATGATAGATTCGATATCAATTTTTTCGAATCCGACACTTATCGCACAGACAAATAACGGCAATAATATTTTACCTCACAGGATTATCAGAAGCCATACATTAGGTCTGTAAATATCCTAATTATACAATGTAAGAATTAGTGTTTTCACTTAGCGTTAGCTATATATATCTTTAATTTTTTTAGGCTGTACTGTGTTTGTTTCGCAGTAAATTTTAATATACACCTACTATCGTGACAAATTTATATCATGGTCCAAGTAAGTGGATGTGGGCAAAAAATTTTTTTTGCCCACATCCACTAGTCTGGCAAATATTCCCCGCACAAAAAACGTTGCGCGGAATAATAATGTTTTCACCTAAGAACGGGACAAATGTCCGGAGTAATTTAATTAAAAAGGATTTATTTTATTTATATGGGCTTTTATTGCGAGCGGAGGCAAACGAAGCCTGCGTAGTTTTGCTGTCGGACACCGTCACATTATTTGTTACAACATATTTTATCCTTAGGACACAGACACTCTACAGACGTCCTTGAGGCGGCGCAGGTAATGTATATTTCTACCCTGCTGAGAGCTTTCGCTCTGGTATGGACGGCTGGTCTGGACGGGAAGGGCACCACAGCCCACAGTGGTATGCAGTGAATCGTTTGACGGCAAAAAATAGAACAACAAAGTTGTTGTCGCTTCTGTCATTATATTTTTTGATGAAAATATTAGGAACATATTAAGATAGTATATTAAATATGAATTAAATATATTAATTATAAAGATATACATATAAAATCAATTCTATCGAAAAATATTGTTGTTGCGCCACCGGGATTCGAACCTGGATCTCTTTCCTAACCGGGGAAGGTGCTTTATCCAACTAAGCTACAGCGACATCATTTTTAGCGACAATTTTCGACCCTATATGTTACCTTTTTTGATATTAATACATTTAATCGTTCCATCATTCGACAGATATTAATATTATTATTTTATTTATATTATTATATTATTATATATTATTTATATTTAAATATTATTTTAAAATATCACAGACCTATGTTCTGAATAATTACAACTTCACAATAAGAATGTGTTCTCCTAAAAGATAGTATATAAAGTCGACACAAAAAAAAACCTTTTAAAAAGACTTTAAGTAGGGCAATTGATAAAAGTAAACGTAAATGTGCAGAGATATAGGACCGACTTGTAACTAGTAGTAATAAATTATTTGTGACTGCACATCTTCGCATGTCACTATTCAGTCTTATTCTTGTACCCTCTGTTATCGAAATGAAACATAAGTCAAGTGCAAGCTTGAGTTCGTCGATATATAACATTTCATTTATGTCTTATAGCTTAATTAAAATATTTCTCTCCAATAATTAAAATTGTGAAATGACACATGCACACAGTACCGTCGTTCCTTAATTGTCACGGCAATCTTATCTAAAATAGCCGACGACAATTCTACGACTAAGATTTTTCAAGAAAAATATCGCAATTTTGCAAAAAATGTAAGTCTTTAAAGACCTTCAAGTACAAGATATAAACCACGAAGAAAGAAAATATTAGAGGAAGTATTTTTTATTATTTATTATTTTATTTGTCTCTATTCGATTCTATAATGGCCCGGGTACATGAATGAGATGCTCTCATTAGTTTTTTGGAGTACACACAATTTCTCAGAGATACACGGTTTCGCGCCTCACCTCACATTTGTTGTCAGTTCATTAACTATTGATCTTCCGTCCGCCAGTTGGGTGAATTTGAATTTCCCCAGCAGCAGTTAAAACGGAATAAATGTTTGTTGTTTAATGCCTTCAGTTTGTCTAATTTCATAATAAGTAGTTGATAGAACCTACAACGTTTGTGAGCACATGTCTAGTATCGCTATCAAAAGAAACATCTTGTAAACAGGTTTGAATTTTTGTCTCTTTCTACCAATCTCAAACTGATCTCTGAGCTTACTCCTGGTCAAAATCTCAACGCGTGTACATGGCACTGAGATTTATCTCATCATGTCTCATTCCATGGAGACGGACCACAAGGATCTGTATCAAACTGTACTCTTTTACTAATTTCTTTAATTTCACATTGTTTGATTCATGATGTTTGATTAAGAATGAACATTTATTCAAAAGCTTTGATAAAAACTCGCGAAATATTCTTGCTAAAGTCTTCAGATGACAGAGGTATTGTTTTTACGACGAAATGAAAAATTGACGACACAAAATTCTTTTATCAGAGATTTCTTCTAATTATATATATATATTTTTTTTTTTTGAAGAAGTTAGGCGAAATCTTGTAAATAATGTTATCACACAAAAACGATTAATAGACTTATTAATTAGACGATTACCTTAATTGATTTTCAATCTAATTCAATGAATGTAATGACGAGATAGGCGTGCTGATGTAAGTATGTGGTGATAGATACGAAATGATGGTGTAAGTCACTTTCTCTGAATAGAATTCTGAAACTATATTTTTTTTAATATAATCAGTAATATAAACAGTTTTCAGTTGAAACAAAATGTTATTTATTTGATTTTTATCCGTTTCATACATATACACACACACATATATATATTTTACTGCAAAATATTGAATTTATTAGTTCTTCGGAACTAGGATTGAAAGTCCAACATCTTAGGAAACACAAACAATTATTTAGAACACATTCTTATTGTGAAGTTGTAATTATTCAGAACATAGGTCTGTGATATTTTAAATATTAATTAAATATATTAATTTGAAAAATATACATACAAAATCAATTTTATAGAAACATATTGTTGTTGCGCCACCGGGATTCGAACCTGGATCTCTTTCCTAACCGGGGAAGGTGCATTATCCAACTATGCTACAGCGACAATATTATTAGTGACAATTTTCGAACCTATATGTTTTACCTTTTTGATATTAATACATTTAATCGTACATACAGGTTCGAATCCCGGTGGCGCAACAACAATATTTTTCGATAAAATTGATTTTATATGTATATCTTTCTAATTAATATATTTAATTCATATTTAAAACAAACAATTATAATAATGATCTAGCAGTAAGACTATCAAATACAACTAATCGAAATTATTAATAGAACATTACTATTGTGAAGTTGCAGTTTTTTCAGAACACAGTTCTGTAGTATTTTAATACAAATTAAATGTGATTGGTAAACGAATTTCCCCGGAGATGAAAAGATCCAGGTTCGAATCCCGGTAGCAACAAATATATTATTTAGATAAATATATTTTTTTTGTAGGTATATCTTTCTAACAGATACATTTAATTTGTATTAATAGAAATTATTTAAAAATATATTTCGATTCCACCTCGAATCTCAGTATACGTTTACAAGAAATTATTTTAATAATTGTTTCATAATTGGATAGGAGTTAATATTAAATAATAAAAACAGTATAAATTTTCAAAAAAATAACATAGCAACAAACGGTAGCAACACAAATATTCTTTAGATAAATATATTTTTTCTGTAGGTACATCTTTCTAATTGATACATTTAATTTGTATTAATAGAAATTATTTAAAAATATATTTCGATTCCACTTCGAATCAAGAAATTATTTTAATAAATAAGTTATTTTTCATAATTGGAAAGGAGTTAATATTAATAATAAAAACAGTATAAATTTTCAATAAAATAACATGAATTCCGACTGCTAGAATAAAAATATTAAACTAAGTACTTCTATTGAAATATCACTGCGAATCTCTTATCTTAAAATCACCCCTATCTGATATGTGGATTGGAAAGATGGTAAAAGTATTGCTTATAAAGCTAGTCATTCATATTTTATTATAAAATTCAATACCTTTTCAAATTGCACCAGAAGCTTGCTATTAAAATGGAATGTATTCAAACCCTTTCGAAGAGGGGCGGCATCACAATATATTTCAATTTTCTGGATACATTCCCAGAGAAATATTATAATGACAGAAATCCTCCAAGCACTGGAAAATATTAAATATTTCAAATGATATGGAGTGCGCTATCGAAATTATGGTTGGTTTGTATTTAAGGAGTAACAAAAAGGTTTTTATTGTTAATTTTTTTTAGAACAATAACTTAAATAGGATCTTCATATAACGTAAGACTAATAAACTAAATGTTATTGTCATAATTAAGACGATTTAGACATTATTATAAAGACCGCAACCATTAAATTCGTTTTTTTACAGCGACAGCGACAATATTTTTAGCGACAATTATCGAACCTATATGTTACCTTTTTGATATTAATACATTTAATCGTTCCATTATTTGAAAGAGCCATCTACCTTATTTTTACAGAATCTCAAATACCTTTGAGTAAACTGATAGCAGACGCCATAATTATCAATTCATTTTTATTAAATTTTGGACACATTGATACAACTTTATTATTAGGAGAACACATTCTTATTGTGAAGTTGTAATTATTCAGAACATAGGTCTGTGATATTTTAAATATGAATTAAATATATTAATTAGAAAGATATACATATAAAATCAATTTTATCGAAAAATATTGTTGTTGCGCCACCGGGATTCGAACCTGGATCTCTTTCCTAACTGGGGAAGGTGCATTATCCAACTATGCTACAGCGACAATATTTTTAGCGACAATTTTCATAATTCACCTTCCCCGGTTATGAAAGAGATCCAGGTTCGAATCCCGGTGGCGCAACAACAATATTTTTCGATAAAATTGATTTTATATGTATATCTTTCTAATTAATATATTTAATTCATATTTAAAACATTTATATAGTGTGATAATATTATTTAGTCTCGTGTCTTACCACTATATTTAAACAAGCGTGTCATGATATTTAAGTAAAGGTCTATATCAAAAGTAATGTCAAGCGTGTTTAGCTTGATTTGAAAACAATAAGAATATAAATATAAAATGTTTTCCATGCATCCATCTTTATTTCTTGTAAATAAAAATCATAAAATTGTTTATATCAAAAACCTTTCCATTATTCCTATCGTTATGGCAGCAGAGATTGGATTCAAAGCTATTTAATGTAAGGTCGCAATAGACGAAAAGTTCAATAGTGTATAATTGTAATCCAATCATGCTTAAGAAATTTCAAATGTTTGCGTGTTATTTGAGAATAAATAATAAACTTTGCTTTATTAATTGTGCTGTGTACAGAACAAAATAAAGTTATAAAAATGTTCGCCAAATACTATCGCACTAAGCAGCACATGTTTAGGAATAGTTGACTCTAATTTCTGCTTTATAAATTGATGAGATAACTTTTAAATAGTAAAATTTGGGTTTTTTGGATGTTGTTCAAATTAAGACCTTTTGATAAAAAGTTTGTTCACAATACTTTAAAAAATGTTATTATCACACGCATTTTTACTACTTTAAAACATAACCTAAGTATATAATAATAATTGTTAGTGCAATACCCGATACGTCATAAAAATAATATACACAATCTAATAATATTCAAGTAACAAAATAATATTATACTGGATTGATGGAAACTATCCATTGTGATCTTTCAAGTTTATTGATTCAAAGGAATTTTCGTAAAACAATTCCAATCGGCCAAATTTCATTCGCCATGAGAGTGCTTTTATCGTATTAAGGCTCAGTTGCGTCAAGTTGGCTTATGGTAACCGAAATGTAAACTCGTTTTACTTTACAATAGAGATTCAAATAATTTGATACAATCACGTTGGGTGAACAAAGTTTATAGTTGTAGAGTGTAGCAATTACATAGGCCCTATAAAATCTCATTTTCGCTTATGGCAACATATGTAAGACGCTTTATTTGGCATTTGATGTTTGCGTTAATTTGATGTGTTTACTTTCCCGATATTAGCAATTCGCCATTTTTTGAACGATGAATGTCGATATAAAGTAAATATTCTTGTATTTTAACTATATTCAAAAGTTTATGTTGTAAATTACGTTTTAATAAACACTATTTTTGATATTTATTCAGAGAACCCAAGACATTTTTTTTCTCCACGGGAAGTAAGCCTTTTAAAATCTCTTTTGAAGTTTTATTATGATCTAGTTACTATTTGTAATGCCAATATTATAACAAACAACTTCTGCTTGTTTATTTTTGCGTTTTAACGCTTTAGTGTAATCCAGTGTGCCGGATCGCTCCATTGACATGCCTGGTGAGGTTATCTCGATCGGTTTCGAAGTATTTTCAGCGCGAATGGCTTCAATTTGTGTACGCAAATATTTAATATCTTCTCGCAGGGCCTGGTTCTGGAGAGAAGTTGTCGGCATCGGTGATGACATTTGCGCGGTAAGTTGGGCTCTCAACATGGATACCTCTGCCGTGAGAGCAGCCACGTTTCTCACTGGGCTGGAAAAGTCTCCTTGCTGTATCTGTATGTTGACAGATAGTAATCTCTCCAGCTGGCGAGCGACAAAAATGGGTAGATTGTCTGTATCCGTCTTCTTCATAGCTTTGATGATACTTAAAGATCCTTTGCTTGCCGGAGCTCCCCTTTCCTCTTCACACGCCTTTTCGAAATTTGCGCGAAGAGAAGATCTTTCGTCCGATCGACTTCTTTCTCAGTGAATCTATCACAACGCAACTTCATCGATGCAATCTATCTTACACTGTATTAAGACTAACAGTTCCACAATTCGTACACTTAATGTCCATTTCTGCGTGCACGTCAAATACGCCTTTCCTTCAGAACGCTGTGCGGAAGACTGATATCAAAATTTGAAAATTCTAATTATCATTAAGAATTCAGATCCAGGTCCTCAGTAAAAGACAGTCACATCCCAACCACAAATCATAGACATATAGCTTTCATCACTTGTTAAACTCTCTTTAAAAAGAAAATACAAATTACTACTGACTTTTAATTGACGTATCCCAATATCTTATGAATTATTTGTTAACATCTACGCCTAATCCTATCCCCGTTACTTCGAAGTTAGATATTTTAAATGATTACGATGGAAATATTTTTCTGGCGTCGAGAAATTAATGCTTTTAAAAATTACGATTATAAAAACATACCGTTATAAATTCAATTCGGTTGTGATTAACATAAAAGGCGTGGAATCTTCAAAAACAGCTCTTTAAAATGCTCGATTTTGCGTAACGAATATCAAATTTGTTGAAGTCTTACGGTTGCTCTACGCGTACAATTTTTACTGCGGATATCTGGTATTATTAATTTATAAATGCTTCCGCTTTTACTGAACAGACTGGCATGTACTGAATCTAAATTAAAACATAAACACTAAGCATATTTGTTATTTGATTTGAAAATACGATTTCAAAACATTAGTTAGCTTTACCATCGCGTACGACTAAATATGTTAAATAGGCCTATAGAATGCTAGAATTCATACTTCAAACTAGCAAACGCTTCCAAAATCTATATTGCTTCAAAATACCGTATTACACATTCGTTCGCAGTTACTCTGTACGCATCTGGAATCCATGGCAGATTACATATATTACGAGATTAGAACGAATATAAAATAGGTTAAATTTAATCTATTATTTAACTCCTATATAGATGCAGTGAACTTCCACACTATGAAAACCCTAGAATATCGAAGAACACGTGCTGACCAATTATTTATCTTTAAACTACTGCAATACCATATTGACTGTCCCAACCATTTAGAATTAATATCCTTCCACATACCATCTAGATCGATCCGGCAGTCCGCACTCTTCCACATTCCTAGAAGTAGAAAATCTTACATACAAAATTCATTCATTTACCGTTCATGCAAAATACCATAATGAAAAATTAACAGAAATTGACTTTACTACGCTTAAAGAGTTATTTTTATGAACCACCACAATCTCAATTTTGACCAATCATTCTATCTACACACACATCTTGCTCTTCCTTTACCACACAATAGTTGCAACCTCCCTCTTCTGCTATATTATATGCCTTAACATTTCTGTGGATTTTCATAATTAATATCATATGTTAAATATTTATTATGTTAATTTTATTATGTTTACACTGTCAAAATATCTTAATAAAAAAAATTAAAAGAAGACAGTTTTTTTTCAAAATCGTACGATATTTTTGATGATGCAGCTCAAGCTAGTTTTCGAGGTAAAACCGTGAAGAAGAGAACAAAGGTGGCGTCCAGGGAGAAGTTAGCGAAATCTGATGAAGCTGAAGTGCATCCATAAACTCGCTTCAAGTGTTGACTATAATTGGAAGGTAGTTATAGGTACAAGGAAAGCTAATACTATGCGGTGCTAGTGCCTAGATCAATGGTCGGCAACCTTTTGAGAGACTTGGTAAAAAATTTCAATTTTTAAAATTTCATTTGATAAGTGGGTAAAAGTTAAAAAAAAATTTTTAAAGAAAAATTTTATTTTCATATATAATATTTTTATAAATGTTTGTTTTTAATATAACCTTGGTTTTGAATTTTCTTAGAAAGTTTTTCGATATTTGGCAAATACGTGGTTAACTTTAGTCGAACACAGGAATCGAGATTTGCTAGCGTAAGTCTATTCCGCAGCGTATTCTGGACACATTTCATTTGGGAAAATGTTAGCTCACAAGAATACTTGGAACCAAATGCTGATAATAGAGCAAATGCAATTTTTTTTAAGCATAAATTTTTTTGTGGTAATGTCGCCATCTTTAAATTTATTTGTCCATAGAACTGAACATTTGAATTCAATGAATTCTAATTCTATATCATCATATTTTCTTGGTGGGTAATTGAATTACCCGCGGATAGTAGGTTGCCGACCACTGGCCTAGATTATACTGGGACTTAAACTGTTATGGAAACTGTGTAACCGATGTGATATTTTCTACCTACACGGATAAGCATAAGATGTGTTCGTCTCCAGATATTTCCAGTTGTATTGTTAACAAAATTCCCCTTTCGAGCAGGACCTAAGTTAATCTGATTCCTGATCTCTGATCGCCTCGGTTCGCTAAGAATTTCAATCTACGATGAATCTTCATTGAACCTTCCGACCATGCGAGCAAATGCACTTTACAGATCCTTTAATTCTTCTAATAATTATGTTTAGCGTGTAATGGATTTGATCGTACTTTTGTAGAAATTGCCAATAAATAACAATTGGATTTAACAACTGCTCCCGAGTGACTAATGAAGAAAATAAATGTTTTCTTCTTATTGCACTTAGTTTCTTCGGTGGCTGATCATTTGAGATTCCTCAAGCCTCATAAATTTAATGAAAGTATATGATTATATACTTTATGGATATGCGGAATTCATTTTTTTATGTTAATTTTCTAGCAATAATGAAAGCCTTTGAAGGTTTTCGGTACAGTCCATCCATCCTACATAAACTCATTTTTTTCTCCGATGAGCTGTCCAGTTCGCCTTGCATTGATTAAGGCGTAACTCTGTAAGGACTTTAATAACATTAAAAATATAAATGCATGTCAACAATGAACCGTTCTCATAAAATGTGAGAAAAGGTTTGATCTTATTTATGTTAGTAAAAACATTGTAGGCGACAAAAATGCTTAGTCGGTCCAGGCAAACAGGCAGTATATATTCTCTTTGATTACAAGTATTAAAATTTTCTGAAAGTTTTCTTACGTTTACATTTATTTGAAATTTAATAAACAGCTAAAGTTATAATTTCCGTAACTGCTTGGGTAATTTATTTACATTGTTTGCATGTTTTATATAAATTACGCCGTTGAATTTTGTATAAAACTCTTACTACATCGTATCGAACATTTTTGATTGAAATACCTAGGATTTTTAAAGGAACAAATTAAATGAAAGAACATCAGGTTCTCAGTCCGAATTTCTACCTCGATCAGCACAAGATCTGACATATTTTATTTCATATTTATAAGTGTCATAAAAATTCTGATCATACATACACCATGAATGATGGTTTAGAATACGTCGCCTGGCATGACATCAATGTTTTGAAGTTAAGTTCGAGGCTGGAGTTCATCCAGTTTAGTCCTATTTACGTAGCACAAGTTCGTAGGATTATTTTAAATTTTAAATATATGTACGAGTACATATAAACTGCAGGCTCAGTATTTTCAATGATCGTTCTAATGACATGTGATTATGATTTTTGCATAATGATATGCCGATACGATATATAATAAACATTTAAAATTGGATTTTTGAAAATTTAAATTACTGCCATCCATCATGGATTTTTGAAAATATTGAAGCAGAGCAGCATCAAATAATTGCAGATATTAAATAATAATAATAATTTGTTTTTGATTTATCTTAAGACTATGTTTCGACCCCCGCTCCCGGCATCCGAGATCAAACTTAGTAGATAAGAAAATGCAATTGTTCACGACATGTTCATCCCCTATTATCATGCTATTATACTACATACTACTGATGGAACCTCTTACTGGTAGAATATGGATGCCTGCTCGCAATTCGGATGCACCGCCTGCATTAATTAATTGCCGGCATAATTAAATTATCTCAAGACGCTTTACGAGAATATAATATACAATTGGATGCACTCGAGATCACAACAATGTAGGAGAATAGATTTAAGCCCGATTATAGAATTATTTCAACGACTAGTTTTAGCTAAAATCTCGGGAAATTTGACGTTTAGGAATCAATTTGTATTAAAATACGACAGAACTACGTTCTCAAAAAACTGCAACTTTAAAATAATAATGTGTTCTCCTTAAAAATTAATTTAACACAATCTCCGGGAACACGTGTTTTTGGAGGCAGCTGACGTCATCTGCCAAATCGTATTTAACTAGATCACTAAAAAATTTAACAAATTAAATCATACAAATCTTAATATGCATAGGTCAGCAAAATTAATTGGAATGATGTAATCCAATTCTAAGAAGAAAGATTTCTCGTGGCTAGACATTGAAAGTAGAATCGTACAAATATGGGAACTAATTTCAAAAAACAGAATTATAAAATCAACACATACTCGTATATTTGGTATTCCTTCTATTATATCTCACATGTTTTTATATCTTCTTCCCTTTTCCTATCTTCTCTTCTATCTTATATATTATATATACGTTGTGTTGCAGATAGTATACAGGTATAGTATATAGGTATACAATATATATATATATATATATAAATATGAATGATACAATATATGTTACAATATATGTAAGCTATAGATACATTTAATTTAGAAAATAACATATAAAGAGATTTAATGATAAATTATGACGTTAAAACTCTTGTTGAACATAAGCGGGATAAAATTCATCAAGCTTGCCAATGAACGACGCGGCATTTTCGTTTCTCAAGTTTAAACAACTTTTAATATAAGTACTAATTTAATGTATTAATTATAAATATATACATATATAATCAATTTTGTCGAAAAATATTGTTTTTGCGCTACCGGGATTCGAACCTGGATCTCTTTTTCCAATCCGGGGAAGTACACTACCAATTGTGTTACAGCACCAGTATTTTTCATGACAAATTTTCGAACCTATATGTTTCACTTTTTCAAATTAATACATCTGTCGTTCCATTATTTGAAAGCCATCTACATTATTTTTACGGAATCTCAAATACCTTTGAGTAAACCGACTGCAGACGCCAGAATTATCAATTCATTTTTATTAAATTTTGGACACATTGATACAACTTTATTATTAGGAGAACACATTCTTGGATCATAATCTGAATTTCTATTTCCAATCCGGGGAAGTACACTTCCAATTGTGTTATATCGGTTCGAATCTCGGTAGCGCAAAAACAATATTTTTCGACAAAATTGATTATATATGTATATATTTATAATTAATACATTAAATTAGTATTTAAAACATCACAGACCTATGTTCTGAATAATTACAACTTCACAAGAAGAACGTGTTCTGCTAATAATTTAATATAAGTTGCCATAAATCAACATAATTAACATTACAAAATACGGTCTTAAATTATAATCATAATAAGTGCTAATAATCAAAAAAAAAAAAAAAATTAAGAGAAGCATGCACCTACTTAAATAAATAAAATAAACTCCCCTAGCTGTTACAAATAGATAAACATAAAGTGAGAAAAACGAATAAATAAACTAAACAAGTCGACTCTTGTCGTATCTTAGATTTGTGCATTTTGTAAAATCGTTTATTTTTATAATTTTACAAATACGTCAAAAATATATGAATCCATGATACGCCCGGGATTCACAAAGGTTGAATTAAAATAATATAAAAGCCGTATGTGCGTTGAAAGTTAACATAAATGAATGGACAGAGGAAATCGCAATGTCACTACGGAAATGAGGGAAACGAATTAAATAGTTTTAATATGCGTGCAGTCTGTAAATAGATGTGATACAATCTTTTGATTCGATAACCTCATTAAAGGGCTATTTAATAAAATATCACATTCAAAGAATTCCTACATCATTTACAAAATATATTTTCAGAATATCTCCTTGTAATTGTTTTTTTAATAGTTAACAATATTAATTGAACAGTCGGTTGTTATTGGCTAATATATTTTAAGAATAGAAAAATAAGAGTTTTAAAAAAATTGTAAAAGTATGACTTTGAATTATGATTTATTAAATGTATAATTATTTTCATGTGTATTCCATTTTTTAGTGTTTTTAAAATTATTTATTTGTAAATTTAGATTTTTTTTTGTCGAAATATATATCTTACTTTGCTGCAGTGTTTTATCATATTATAAATATAATATAATACACTATACTGACTCAAAAAATAAATAATAATTATTATTAACAAAATCAATTATTATGTGCCATTTTAATCGTTTATCTTTTTGGTAACTGAAGAATTTCTCTCGTGAAATTTCTGTATACAATAATATAATAATAAAAATATCTGAACCAAGTAGCAGTAGGTAAAATTTCATAAATTTACACCATTAAGAGAGTTCTGCTAAGATCGAAGCAAATGGTATTCAGAAGGTGCAAGGTCCGAACTGTATGGTGGATGCACTGAAGCGGTGGATCTCAGCCAAGTTGTCGGATGTTGTAGGATGGAAAAATATCAAGGAGTGAAAACCAAATCAAAATTGATGATCGAAAAAGTGATGATACCCCACCAACCGAAGAAACCGAAACGAATATATGTTATAACCTAATACATAAAATACATTGATTTAAATTTAAATAATCAATACATAACTTATCTACGACTACTTAATACTTACTAAATTTTTCCGCTGAATCGCTGGATACCCTTTATTTACAATAAATAAGTATTTCAATTTAAGGTTTAATTAATACTTATGATTTGATAATTTTTATGTTTGCAGTACATTGTTATTAAATAGTTTAAATAAGATTAACAATTCGCAATTTTTAAGAATTAATACTTTTTTACATTCAAAACTTGCCTTTTAAAATAGTAATAATAATACGTGAAAAATATCTCTGGCTATTAAATATAATGCAAAGATATAACTCGTCAACTACGTTTGACCTCTTAACCACAATCCATTGTATTGGACTATTTTCCCGGGAAGCTACGAGACAACGTAATTTCTTTTCATCACATAATACCAAGTGAAAGAGTCAAGTATTTGTCACAATTTAAGGAACATATATTTCAGCCCATCATCCCTTATTAGAGCTCTATTTCATCGCCCTCTCCCTTCATCTACAGTACATTTTCTTTTCCGCAGTACCGTACAATCGGGATAAAGAATTTAGTATTAGAAAACCAACCTCGCCCTGAGCAAAATATTTTGGTATCGTCACATTATTAGGAATTAAATTACATTTTTTCAAAGCAATATATTTTTATATACATATGGTTGAATCGATAGCAGCATTGACGAAAACATATTAGAAGCTAATATTATCTGAGAGTATTTGAAGTTCTAAATAAGAACTCGATTGGAATGAAGAACAATGAAATTTTACACATCTCTTTATATTTAACTAGCTGAAGTACCCTCTGAGTGGATTGTCAAAGGGGGGAGGAATAAGGGCTGATTCCTCTTATCTTCGACATATGAGGTAACAACAATGGCGTAAGATTTTTTGGGGCACCCTATTCGGGGAATATGGTGAAATTGTTTTTTTTTTAATATCAGGCAATTTTAACTTTGTATATAATTGTATTAAGTAGTAGCAAAAATGAGTAAAGTTCTTTTATATAATTCTTTTTTTTTATGTATATATTTTGTTAATTCTTTATTTGTTTGATTTTGTTGAAATTTTTACAAATTTTTATATTTTTAGTGAAAGCTTTTATAGAATCTTTTTATAAATTTTGTTCAACAGGGTAAAGAAGTAAATGGGACGATGATAATGGGAATCGGATGAGGAATCATACAGGCCGAGGGAGTTTATGGAAGGGTTTGGGATGGAAATTAATTTAGAATAAAATTTAGACGATAAATCGTGTACGTGTCGTTTAAGTGAGGGTAAGTTTGAGCATCTGTGAATGATTATATTTCTGATAAACCAGGGTGAGTTTGTGATTTTCCTAAGGATGTAGTTTTGTATGGATTCTAAAATTTTTGTATTAATTTAACCCCAGATGAGGCTCGTGTATGTGAATACAGGACGAATGATTGCTCTGTACAAGAGTAATTTGTTTTGTAGAGATAGTGAATTGTAGGAATTTAGAAAGGGGTATTGTCGGTTGTAGGAGATTTGGGCTCTGTCGCGAATGTCAATGTGTTGTGTCCAGCAAAGTTTTTTGTGAAATGTAAGTCCAAGATATTTCACAAAATCGACCCATGGAGTAGGAACTCCGTGAATAAAAACTACGGTATGGAGTACTTTCCTTCTAGAGAAAAAGACAGCTGCACTTTTGCTGGGGTCATAGTATAAGTTGTGGAGGGAAACAATTTTTACCTGAAAGGTCCGGTCTTGAAGAAAATATTTAAAAATTCCTAGTAACTGAAGGTGAATTACGGGATTAAATAATTTCAAAAGTAGGCCGTTGATCCAAACTTTGTCAAACCATAAACCATGTTATCCAGAAAAATACCACCACTCTGAGGAGTTGGTGGAGGGTAGATTGATTTTATCTGAAGCCGTGTTGCTCGTTGGGGAGGAGACAGACATCTTTGATGTGCTGTGTTAGTCTCGTGATCAGTATTTTTTCAAAGATCTTTTCGATGTTTGAAAGAAGGCGGAAGGAAGGAGGAAGAAGAAAGGAAGGTCGATGGTTTTCGCAGAATTTGTGAGGTTTTCCAGGTTTGGGAATGAGAATGACGTGTGCGTGTTTACTTTTTGGAAAGTAACGCAATCTAAGCTGAAGTACCCAGCGTTGCCCGAACTTTATGCAGAGTGAATAGGCTTCATTTATGTGGATGAGAGTAGTTTTTTTTCTAAATCAGATATAGACAGTAATTTTCCTCTTATTTTGAACGTCAAGTGTGCAAAATTTCATCAAAAAGTACCAAAATTCTACTTTAAGGGGTGGAAAATGGGGAATGTGGGTGGTTTTTCGCAATCTCATGTTGACAGTGACCTTCTTGTTTTTAAGGTCAAGTATGCAAAATGTAATCAAGCTCGGAATAAAACTGTATATTTGTATAAAAAACAAACACAAAACACCCACCCACAGACACTCATATTTATATATATTGACAAATATATACCAAGATAACTGAACAGGAATATCGTATTTTAATATAACCTTCTTTGCGTAATAAAAAACTTTCAACAATGATTTCATTAACGGATACTTGAACCCCATGTTAAAACACTCGATCGCTTAAGATACGTGTCCTTGTAGGGTGATGACGTCAATTGACGGATGGTGGGCTTTACAATCATAAAATAAATTAATAATTCAATATAAAAATGATGCAATACATTGTTTAGTATTAGTGAGAAGCTAGTCGTCAAACGCATCAAAAATGACGTAGTATTTTCGCATGAGTTTCATATCATATTGATAATCAAAATCATAAATAAAAAAGTTCAACTACCGTAGTTGGAATAATCTTCACATAGATATTTAATGTCATGAAAAAATGACAAAAATTTAATTATGTGTAGAATAACCAAATCAAAAAATGTATTTATACAATTGCTACAGTAACATAATTAACTGGTATCATAATAAAGTTTTTATGATCTAATACCTAAGGTGTATAGAAACAACGAGGGCTGTCTAAAAAATTTCCGACCTCAACTTAAAGATGGCAGCACTCGTCAACAAAAGTTGGGGAAAATGTTTGCACACGCTTTGATAAGTTTTCGTCAAAGTTTCAGCCATTTTGGACGCGCAGTTGTTTTTGTTGTTTTACAATCGTTTGAGTGAGTCGATGTGAGTGTTTTTGTGAAAATGGAAAAAATCGAGTATCGAACTGTCATTAAGTATTTATTTTTGAAAGGCATTACGCCTACATAAATTAAAGATGAGTTGGACGCTGTGTACGGGGACTCTGCACCATCATTTACCATGGTGAAAGATTGGGTAGCTGAATTTAAACGTGACCGTACCAGCTTGGGTGACGATGAACGTTCGAAACGGTCAAAAACTGCAACCACTGACGGAAACATTGCTCAAGTTCACCAGATGGTGCTGGGCGACCGTCAAATTAAGGATAGAGTCATGTCCAAAGAACGTGCTTATCACATATTGAATCAAAATTTAGGCATGAGAATGCTGGCCGAACGTTGGGACCGTTTCACCAAGACAATGCGCCGTCACACCTCAGCGGTTGCCCAGGAGAAAGTCTACGAATTACGGTTTAAACTGCTTGACCACCCTTTTTACTCACCAGATCTTGCCGCAAGCGACTTTTTTTTGTTCCCTAAGCTAAAAGTTGTGCTCGGAGGACAGAGATTTTCGTCAA
Organism: Eubasilissa splendida; assembly: GCA_031772225.1. Lineage (NCBI taxonomy): Eukaryota > Metazoa > Arthropoda > Insecta > Trichoptera > Phryganeidae > Eubasilissa > Eubasilissa splendida. The sequence continues at coordinate 1,322,376 of CM062854.1, read as the reverse complement.
ATGAGAAGGTACCTTCGTAAATAACTATTTTGCAGAGAAAGACTCCAAGTACTATTTGGATGGGTTAAAGAGATGGGAGCATCGCTGGGAGAAGTGTATAGACTAACAAGGAGACTATGTAGAAAAATAAAAATAAATTTGGAGAAAAAATGTCTTATTTCTTTGGTTGGTCGGAAAATTTTCAGGCGGCCTCGTATTAGTGTAGGTAGAATAGATATAACGCAACGTGTTCTAATTCTAATTTATTTTATATCTTTTTACTATATTATATTTTATACCTTTAAATATGCTCACATATTTTATTTGTTAGAATTTAAATATACAAGCGACATCTTGTAAACTTCACATAAACGCAGTTTTGTCCAACGTCTCGGACGGACTTAAAGGCAGATTAAAGAATTTGAGGAATTCGTATTGTTGAATGGAATCCAGATCTAGAGGATTGAGTGTAGAAACTGCACTAGTACCCCCCGTTAAGCCGAGCTGAAAAACCAACATACATACAGCCTTTCACTGAAAACATTTGCCTAGAAGGTTATGAATCAAACACTAATATGACTAATGTGTTTTGATATTCTAATAAGAAAGAGAAATACTCTGATAATAATAATAATATCTTGCTATTTTAATTTCCTGTATTGGCCTTAACATACTAAAATATATCAATGGCTTCCTTACATCTAACATTTTCACTACTTTGTTACTACCTAAAATGAAACACATTTTCAATAACACCTGTTGTGAAATAGGCCGATTAAAATGAAATCAATTCTTGGTAAATATAGACCCATTTCTTTATTCTCTTTGTGTTTATTTATATGGATAACTTTTAACCTTTGACAGTGGAATAGAATAAGGAACGGAAAAAATCAACTATTTTCAATACATATATGTGTACGAATACACGTCGATTCAGATGATTTTAAACAATCCCCACCAGCATATTTACGACTACTGAAATTTAATATAATTTTAACGGCGGCAACAAATTTCGTGTGTATCTAAAAAGAAACAGAAATTAAAAAATATGGATTTACGAGAATGAGATTAGATAACTAACGAAAGATTCTATTTAATAAATTACGTAAAAAGAATAGGGGTAAATGTACTTTCTCCCTCTACTCGCTAGTCGTGCAGGTGTATTAGTCGAATTCATTTACATAAGAGGACTGCTGTTAGGGTATAATGTTAGGAAGATAACAAAGAACGCTGCAAATCACATCGGCCTCGCGAGGGGCAGCGCAGCCGATGTGGCGTGAATAACAAATCTGGTCACGTGTCCGCTTAATGGGTTAATCCGGCGGGTGTGCGCACTCTTACAAAAACCCCGGACCATTATCTCGGGACGCAAGTGTCCATTTAGGAATTGTTTTCCCCGGTGCAACACGTAATGGCGCCTGCAACTGGCTTGCCGCACCATTTCCGCACGGATTAACGGAAAAATCGAGAAAAACACGTTGGTCACGTTCATATTTTTCGTATCGACTATTACAACTTTAATGCAATTTAACCTCTCATTACGTTGGAGCCACATTTCAGTAAAGCGGGCACCAATTTTTTTTATAGCGCAAATTGATTATTATTATATTGCTAGTATTATTATTAACATTATTTGTAATTACACTAACTAAAAAAATGTATATTATTTAATTTTAAAATAATGTCAAAATTTGATTCAAAAAATGATAAGAAAAGGTTCCACTATTCGTTGTGTATTTACGTAAAAAAATACAGCTTCGATACAAATTTTAGGTGTAGATTTTATTTATGTTTTTAGTTGTTATTCTTCGTCTTTTGGACGATAATTTATCTTAAAACAAGGATTAAAACGGCGTAATTCAAATAATTATAAAAAGTTATTACAAAATTAACAATTCTCTATTTTAATTGTATTTAATTAATGTTTATAATATATGAAAAAAATCTCACCACTACTAGTGACGGCTGAAAAATTAGCAACCTTGAAAAACACACTAGTTGGTCTCAATTTATTACTGTTATCAATCATTTGAAACTTTTATATCCGCTGAAAATATCTGACATCACATGAAATATTCAACATTGCAAAAATGGATTAGCTGCGCTATGTGATTAAATATTTTTTAACAAATCTGTAAAGAGATAAAGATTGTAGTAAGCAGTCTGCTCCGTCATATGTAAGGGATAACTAGTACCAAACCTAGTGATTTCTTAAATCGTTGACAAAGTCATGAAGATAGTTTTTCAGATCGAAGAATTACTGTTAAAGTACTGGAAATATCCTAAAGATTTCACGTGAACTGTTCGCAGTGGAATTCAACTTAACTTTTGAATTGCAGTTGTAGAAGCTTTCTGATCGACGGGTGCCAGGATTTGTAACGCTGGAACAAAATGTTCATGTTCAACCTTCTCGGGAGTATATTTTTTTTTTGCGTTCACCGAATACATGTCACATCAATATTCTTACTATTTTCATACTAAGCTAAACGCTTGTACTAAGAAAATAGGACTAACTTGCTGATCTTCTGGAACGAGGCGTGAACTTCCGACTACTAGATCACTAGGGAAGCGTCTTAACCACTAGACCAAATAGTTACTCAAATTATAAGTTATTTGACTATATTTAACGCTAATCCTTACTATTTTTTGGCTCATAACTGAAAATGAAACCTGGATTCAGTACTATCGACCAGAATACAAAGATCTATCAAAACAGAGCGGTAACCGCCTTCGAAAAATAGTATATAGATTACTTTAATAAACGGACTGTGCTACGCTAGTGTATGAAACTTTATTATAGATCCAGTTAAAAAAAGAAATCCAGAAGATGAGACCCAAAATAACGTGCTGGTTCATACAGCGATAGTTGCAATGGCCACGCTGCATGTTGCTGGCTTCTAATTAATTATTATACTTCCATATTATTCATCTGACATGGTATCATCGACTTTCACCACTTAACCCTTCACATAACCCCCTGACGATTGATTGATCCCCTGGCAATTCGTCCCCGTCAATTGATCCCCCAGACAGTTAATCCCTCTGACAGTTGACCCCTTACGCATTGTTCCCCCCGGAAATTGATCCCCCGGACAATGGATTCTCCAAAGTTTCTTCAAGTATTTACATGCGCAAATACCAGCATTTATGAATATTATAAATATATTATATTATATAAAACAAAGTTAAAAATAAAAATAATGAATTTTAACCACAAAGTTAATATTCCAATTTTAAAAATATATTATATTTAAATAGAGTGGGAGCAAATTTATAAAAGTATTGCTCTTTTACGAAATTAAATATTAATCCAGACAATTACGAATGTTTTCATATGTACAATAAATCTTTTTTCATGTTAAATATTATTACATTTTCGAATTGTGATAAACGGCATTAAATACTTTATGTAGTGAAATTCTACAATATATATTCACATAATTTTTTTATATAGATGTCTGTAGAATGATAAATGATTCAGAATTAGAGAGTTTGAACGAAATAAGTGTGGCACGGCCAACCTACCACGTTAGGCCCTATATGTATTCGCGTGGGACATACCGTAGACGAGAAATGGCAAAGTTCATGTTGAGCCCTGGAGCCACGATGTATATCGGTTGCGAGAGGAATTAATACATTTCTTACAAGTCTTTCAAAACAAATACAAAATATTAAAAATAGATAAAGAGCACAGAATAAATTTAGAATAAATATTTTATTTCCCAGAAATTCTAATTTTATACAATATTTTTTAATGTTGAAGAATTCGCCGATGATGCCCCGTGACCCTTTTTAGAATATTGAATTAAATTTCTACAAAAAAGTGTCCAGGATGTAGTGAAAGCTCTCCGAATTCAATTAAACATGCTCTCACTAAGACTGGAAAAATATATAAGGTCGAATTTATAAAAATATTTAAGGTCGATGTGAACGAAATACATTGACAGAGTCTTTAAGGACAGATGATATTAGCAATGGAAGTTAAATTGGCACCACCCTGACCAAATGATTTTTCAAAAAAATATTAAATACTCTTCTGACTGAAAATGATTTTCAGCTAGATTTCAATGCATTTTTCGATTACCTCGAAACCATCTTCCGTTAAAAAGTTAAATAAATATATTGCGGACACCATAACTTCTGTAGTTCTTATAAAATTTCGATCAATTCTGAAAAACTATCTTGATAAATATTCCGGCTACGTTTGTTAACCGGCCCGATCCCACCATCTTGTTTGGTAATGTTTAAAAACTTAAAAGCGGAAAGTCTGTTAATTTTGAACTTAAAGGACATAACTTAAACAAACTTAACGCACAAACAAAATCTATTGATAGATGAACGGTAAAAATTTTGAAAATTATAAATCAAAGCAGCAAGTAAAATCGATAAAAACCATAAAGAAAAAAGTGAAGAAAAAGTTTCACGATTTTATCCGCTGTTTGTGGTTAGAAGCCAATCTGGTGGTTCAGCTGGACGAGTCAATATTTCTCTTCTAGCAAGATGTTCTCTGCGGTCATCTAATCAAACAACTTTTGCCAATTTACCCCCTCCATAGCGCGGCCTAAATCAACAACCCTTCTGAAATTAAGACACTATCCAATTAGTTTTGTTCACTGTTGAACCATTCAAATTTCTTTTTACTTGAACTCTTTTTTTAGACGCACATTTATTTCTTCTAAATATTAAACGATTATTTAATCCGTTGTAAAAATACAGTCAATGACATCCAAGGAAATAATTAAGTTAGCCTGAATTCTAAATGTAATGGATATGGTTCGTTAAAATTCAACTTAAATTATTTAATAAAAAATGTAGTTTACTTTTTGAAAGTCTAGCGCGTTATTACTTCTTTACTTTGAGTTGTCCAGGGGGCTACGGAATTATAAAGATATATCTCTCCACAAAAATGTATTATATTTTAAATATTTTTCAATCTTTTGCCATTGGAAACTTAGCAACATTTTTTTTAGCAGGTTTACTTTTATGTTTTCAAATAACTAACTAATGAAATGTCATCTTTTAAACACGAAGTGTACTTATTCAAATTATAATTTGAAAATACAGCTATTTTAATTTATTTAATAACTTCTAAAAATAAATTATATATCTCTCCAACGCGTAGATAACTTCATACAACTAAATAATACACTCGGTCCAAAAATCATCATGAAATTAATGACTCGGCTAGTCACCCCACAATAAAGCAATATAGTACACGCTGTCACACGTGACAAACGAGTGTATAGACACTTCTATCGCCGAATTTACTATGTATTAAAAATGGGAAGGTGAGCACATAGATGTTTCATATCTAAAACTTTGTTTTTTTTTTACAGTTAATTATATTAATAAGGAGAACACATTCTTATTGTGAAGTTGTAATTATTCAGAACAGACGGTCTGTGATGTTTTAAATACTAATTTAATGTAAATTTAAAATATCACAGACCTATGTTCTGAATAATTACAACTTCACAATAAGAATGTGTTCTCCTTAATAATATAAATTGTATCAATGTGTCCAAAATTTAATAAAAATGAATTGATATTTCTGGCGTCTGCAGTCGGTTTACTCAAAGGTATTTGAGATTCCGTAAAAACAATGTAGATGACTTTCAAATAATGAAATGACAGATGTATTAATTTGAAAAAGTGTAACATATAAGTACGAAAATTTGTCATGAAAAATACTGGCGCTATAACACAATCGGTAGTGTACTTCCCCGGATTGGAAATAGAGATCCAGGTTCGAATTCCGGTAGCGCAAAAACAATTTTTTCGACAAAATTGATTTTATATGTATAAATTTAGTAATTATATTAAGTTTATCATTATCTGTTTGACTCTTGCGATTCTGGGGAATGTCGAATGAAGCTTTGTTTGACTTTGATGAGAGAGCACCTACATATTATATTTACCTTTAGGCTTGAGAGTAAATTGCCAACAGTTTAAGATACATTTTTCATATTCCTCTCGGGAAGCTTTAGAATATTTCACATTCATTCATACGATCAAATTTTTACAATTCATTTGCAAAAATATGAATACAAACTTTTCATTTTTACGATGCCATAAAATGGTGATCTAAAAAAATTCCAAAACATAATTTCGTTTGATTAAACCATATCTCACAAAAAAACGTCCAATGTGTTTCGTTAAATCTATCTATTTTTAGTTAAATGTGATTTCAATATAAATTAATAAACAATCTAGAGTTCATTAAGAATGATTTCAATTATTTGTGTTTGCCTTGAATTGAATTGAACCTTAATTTGCCTTGAATGGATAAACACAGAAGTGCTAATATCCAACCCTGCATCGTCATTCGATATTTTAATCCAATTTTCTGTTAATCCATTCTTAACTATCAGGCGAGAACTAAGGGAAGTTAAATCGTGTACCTATCTATCTTAGCTTTAAATAATTGTGTATATTACATGAAAAATAAGTCATTATAAATCTGCGGTATGCATAATAACAGTAGTATTAATTTATATGTAATAAATCCAAAATCTATTATGTTATTTCGAAAATAATGACCGTTTTGAACTTTTTTTGCTTTTTTTTTTATTTGATTGTGAGGAATCGGTCAATTATTGAATCAGACATTTAAAAATTTGCCTCGCTTTAATCCTTCAGAAATGAGATAAAAAGAAAGCTAAAGAATTATGCGTGATTCTAACATGGGCATTATGAATCTCAAACAGCACGCGTTGTTTAAACAAGCTTGGGTTAAAAGAATCACTTTTGAACTCAGAATACGGGTTTAGTTCAAAAAATTTGAAACAGAGACGTAAGAATAAAAATAATTATATTAAAGAGCATCGAGAATGTTCTCTTACTATATATACGGCAAATAACTTGCAATGAGGATCGAAGAGGATCTATCTTGATTCACGATAATTTTCACCTTTTCACACAAGCACAAACTAGTACAACTTTTATAAAATTCTCGGAATTTAATCTAGTTTTATTCTATATGCATAAATAAGTTTGTATAATAATTCGTTGACAGAATTCAATTATTAATGTTTGTTTTTTAATACAGGATCGATATAAATATTATTTAGTAAGAAATTATTGTGTTTTTGATATAAAACTTGATTTTAAATAGTAGCTAAAGCCTCGCAGCATGTAAATACAATATATTATTTTTAAAAAAAATTCACTAACATAAAGTGTTTTAAAAACGTAGAAAATTGATCATGTGTACTGCAAATTGAATGGTTTATAACTCTATTAATTTATCATTTTGCTAATTTGTTTTAATGCAAATTTGTCCCCGTAATCTTTGCTTCAAGGTTGTAAGAAACTATATTTCGTATATGCTTATACCACGCTAAAAATAAATTTATGGTCACGGTGTTTTTTATAATGTTTGTATTTTATTAATTATGACAAATAATATTCAGTTTATTAGTTTTACATTAGAGTGAATGTCCTAACTAAGTAATATTTTTTTTAAAAGTAAAATTTAGTATATAACTTCTGATATAAATGAATAATAAAAACCCATATTTTAGTAAAAAACGCGGAAAAATGAATTATTTATTGAAAGGGAAGCCTTAATCTATTTTTAATTATGTTTTTATTTTCTTAATAATGGCAAATAACATTCAGTTTATTAGTGCAAAGGTCTAAGTAATTATTAACCAAGTTACTATTCGAAATTGTATTTTTTATTTCCAAATCAATTGATAAATGCGCCTGGATGCGCGTACCAACCCTGTTGATGTGATAGTTCTATAAATAACTCAAACCTTACGAAAAGCCTTAACAAACACATGACTGCTGAATTAATGACCGTGTATTTCATTAAGGTTCTTGTATTTTGATGCGATTAACATAGAAACACAGTTGTTTGTAAGAAAATCTAATCAAAGCGGGACTATCAATCATCTCATTCAGAGTGTGAAAGCTTTCCTACAAAATGGTTTTCAAGACATTTCCTTACTAAATTTTCAGTCTAAATTAAAAGCGGGTATCTCGGTTCGATACCCGAAGTAATCATTGAAAAATTATTACAACTATTCTCGAGAACACACAGTCGTAAACATGCAACCTTCATAAAATTTTCTTCAAAATGCAAGTCACTCGTAAGGAAGAAATTCATCACTGAAATAAATACACCTTTTGACACCATTTAATAAAATAAAAAATGCGTTTCATTTTCACTACGCGCCTCATTAACATGTATCATATAATTTCCTCCCCTTGCTTAGATTTTCTTCGATTCGAAAATAAGTCAAATAAAAATTCCCTAGTGAAAACCTAGTCTCCCGCGTAACGGGGATGCTAATCTGCTGCCATAGAAACATCCAACACGTGAAAATAGCAGTTTAAAAATATCGTAAGCTCTTTTGCTGGTTTCTTACAAAGTTTAACAGGGGTAACATTATTTAAAAATTAAATTAAGCCTTAGTATTAAAATGTGATGGTAAGAATATACATCAACGCATTAAATTCTAACACAGTAATCAGCATTATATACTTGTATGATAAATAGACACAACAGTCTATTATGGGAGTATCTAAGGTGGCAGATCACTGGTTTAGCATGTGAGAGGTAGGTAAAGACGAAAATATAACTTAAGGTAAAGTTAGAGTGTACTAAAAGTTTTCGTCACAAATTTACTAGAGGACTCACTGAATAAGCATGTGTTGTTAGTTCTGGTATATAAATTAACTCAGTTTTTTTTTTAAATTGCCGTTTCACCCCTTTGGAGTGTTCTTGCCATTACCGAGTAATTTTATTTAATGTGAAGTTTCTTTTGGATACATTTAATTTTTACAGGCGTTTTTTTCATTTTTCATCGGCGTTTAGGAACCTCGTTAATATTTTTTAAATGTTTTGATTATTAGATGATAACAAAGTTAGAATGTAATTTTGTTGTTAAAAAGATCTTGGATTAAATTTAAATACTGGTCACTGACAGGGGATCCTAAAAAAACATGATTTAAATTTTCCTCTTCTAGTTGACATTCACACATAGGAGAGTCCCGAATGTGGATTTTAAACAAGTGAGAATTGATACAACAATGGCCGATCCTCATACGGCAGATCGAGGAAATTTCAAACTTATTTAATTTCGTTTTGGAAAACCAAGGCCTAGTAGGAATCTCTGGCTAAATTTCCAAAAATCATTTACCTTTTAAAAGTTTAAAAGTCTCCCATTGATCTCTCCAAATACAGATAATTTTCTCTTTGAGAATAGGAAGTATATCAGATATTGTCACATGATTATGTAAAGGGACGCCAGAAGTAGAGGCTTCCTTTGCTAAGGCATCGGCTTTTTTATTTCCCGGAATTCCACAATGACTGAGAATCCTAAAGTTATCCTAGTGGGAAGTTAAAGCAATATCCATGTCTTTTTGTTTCATACTAAGCATTAATTCTCGTATTTAGATACACTGCTCGTCTTCGGCGTATGAAAAGGGACATGATTTTAATTTTTGTAGGACGCTAAGAAAATCTGACAGGATCAGGCTTTTATTGCAAATGGGTAGATTTTACATAATATATATAATATATCGAGGATTGCAATGGCCGCAGCAATAAATATTGAGGTAACACAGTTTAAATATGCCAGGAACATAGTTACAGTAAAGTTTAAAATATTTGAAGAAACTGTTATTTTTTATATTTGCAAATTGAACATTGTGGTTTATGTTCATTTATATATCAGCACCTCAGAGGTTAACTGTGTTATTAATAAAATCATTGTAATCTAACCAAGGATCATTTTTACTTCAATTATAGTTATTTATTTTATTTCGTCATACGAAAGACAAACTACCTTGGAGTATTTGTTTGTTTCGTTGGCGAAAGACTAATTTCTAGAAGAAATAGGGGAAAACATTTTTTTTTAAATGGAATTCACACAGTTTACCTTTGGGGTGCTGATATAGATTATTTAACCACTTTTTTAACCAACCGGTTTCGGAAAATACCTTCGTCAGGATGTCAAATTGACTGCGTTTGTATTTTGACTTATATACATCTTTATTAGTAAACATAATTTGGATTAGCTTACGTAAGACATTCCGCATTACGCTAAGAAATATACGGAATTTATGGCACTACTCAGATTACTCAGACTTGACAGAGTTTCAATGTTATATTGCAATAGGGGTAATAATTTAATAATTTGAATTATAATGTGGAATTAACGGAATGAGGTAGTGTTTTCTAATAAAATAAAAACTGGACATTTATTACTAGATTAGAAGGACAACATCATACTGAAGTACCGGTTACATTATTGACGTATATTAATAAAAGCGAAACTATCAAAGTAAGGGTGCGTGTCCGTGATCCGCGAGGCATGCCGAAAATGTTTATTTTGTTACTAGTTTATTAAACGTTGCATTTTTACATGGAAAGAAAATTGAGTCACACATCTTTACCATTACTCTCGACATGTCTTGGACACGCATCCTAAAAATGACGTCCAATGGAAACCCAATGTCTCAGGTCAATGTCGTTAACATGTACATATTAATAATAATATTATTATCTGGTGATGTCGCTATTTGCGTTACAAAACGTATCAATTAATATAATATATGTACATACATTGTGATTATTATTAAAAATATGTCTCGAGGAACTCATACCTTTCCTCTGCTATCTGCCGGAAAGTGCGCGCGCAATTTCCTGTGGAATTTCTGCCTAGTTATACAATTATTCCAAAAAAAGGCCGCCCGGCGGGTCAGCAGAGGCTTTCTTCTCTGTTCAGCCGACCGTGGTGTACTCGCGACCCCCGACTTTTATTTTATTTGTAACTTGACCAGTATGCATCTCTGTTTTACTACCAAATCATCGCAAACTCTACTCAACCGAAGATTGATGGAATATGGATAATTCATACGAATAACGAACGGAAATAAAGTATTTTTTCTGCCACCGGCAGTCTTGTTTTCAAGACCTTTAAGTATTTAAAATATTGATATATTAACTTAATATTTGTAATGTTTATTTTTTAAAACGTTAGTAGAACATCACTTAACGGGAAAACTTGAGGACACGGTCATTTGGACGGCACGATAATAAAGTTTTTTTTACAATTTGAGATGGATACCACTTTTTTGAAATGTTTTATAATGCCATGGATGACCAAAGTCCACCGAATCGTATGACTGATAGGCGTGCAAGTTTCTGTCGTCCAATTATCGCATACCGGAAAATATATGTATTAAACAATTATCACGTTGACTGTATCACGATGGGTAACGAATATATTACAATAAGTAGATTATATTTGTTTTTTCGACCTAAATAAACCTCACGAGCAACAATAATGAATTGTGACAGAAGTATCGAATTTCGATTTGCAATTGAACAAAGTTTGTTTTCCTTTGATTTTTTGACGAAATCTTATTTCACAGAATGACGAATTGACGAGGATAGAAAGTTCAAGACATGGTTTTGCGCTGACTCTATTATCAGAAATTACCCCGCAATAGAACCAGCTCTCGTCTAGGCACCATTTCTTGTAACAAATCGCCCAGAGATGGAACCTCGATCAGAGAAAATGCCGCAGACAATCAGCAACTTTTTATTTGATTTCATCTAAAGATGGTTTGAGCAGAAACAAAAATTTCCACAGTAAACGAAATCATGAATTGTTAACCCCTGTGTGATCTTTTAGCCAATACTTTATTCCCAATTGAATACGAATTGATAAATGATATGTGCCAGTCCTTTAGAAGGGCTAAATATTGAATTTCCTTCTCCTATATTACGTTCATTTAGAGAATTACACATCTATATTGCGTACATAAAAAAACGAATTTTCATTTTAAATCACTTTTAAAATTAATATTTAAATATAGATTTATAAGAAGCAGTTAAAAATGGTAATAATCAGTTAACCCTTCCCAAAACATGCAGTAACACAGGTCTACCATCATTATTATACCTGTAATATTTCGGTAAATATATGCAACATTAATATTTTAATATAGATTTATAAGAAGCGGTTAAAAATGGTAATAATCAGTTAACCCTTCCCAAAACATGCAGTAACACAGGTCTACCATCATTATTAAACCTGTAATATTTCGGTAAATATATGCAACATAAAATTCATATTTTAGATAATCCTAAAGAAAATATTAGCGCTTATGAATGACTAGTAAAAAAACAATTATAAAAAGGGAATAGTATAAAACAATTATTTTTTCCATTAAATCCATTGTAAAATTATACGTTGGTAAAAATACAATTTGTGATATGAAAGACAGAGATCACACACTATTTTGACAGTGAAAAGAACAACAAACATATAAATATAATTATCTCTTTCATACTAATTAAACGAAGAGAGATAAGAAGAAAAGATACATTATATAGGACTTAATGAATGCTCTAAATTATGTTATTAATCATTTTTTCAAAATTGAATGCTCAATATTTAGAGAAAATTCGTGCCATAAAAGCTATTTAAGCTAATAAAAAGTTTTTTTATAACTGTTATTTACGGTAACACCAGTTGACAACATGGCTGCGTAAGGGTATTTTATATCATGGTATGGTAAAGGCTAACTGTGGTGCTATGGAGCAGTTAGTAATTAGTTAGTCAAAAGATTGACAACAAGTTTCTTACTCAAACATGTATTCGTAACCGTACCGAATAAAAATGTCGCGCATAAATTGATAAATTCGCAAAAATAGATAAATTCAGAACATTATCATTTTTTAAAGGAAGATAATTTATTGATTTTAGCAAAGTAGTAAGATCGAATGCGCTTTATTTTATCTTATTTATATTTACGGCCAACCCCCTTCACTGAGGGGAATTAATTAGTTTCCATATAATGCGAGTTTAAATTTAGATTGACGGTATTTTACCAATTGGCCGAAATTGAAAATGAGAAAATATCTGAAAACTTAGCGTACAATCAATTAGTGTGAATAATAAAAGATGTACGAGAATTTCGTTTAAATATTCTCTTTACATTATACCATAAATAATATTGAATAAACAAATACGTTTATACGTTTCTACCTTTGATGTGAAAGCTACATAATTTTAATATAAGATGTCCTCAGGGCGCAGGATATGAATGCATGAAAAAATACGATCATATTACAGTTGATGAAATAGAACAAGGGAAATTCAGGAAAATTTGCATAAGGTATTTTTATATAGTAATGAGTTTACCCGGGTATACGACAACTTGTATAATATGAAATTTGGGTTATTAATTTTTCACAACTAATATTATTACTTTTCAATTTTATTTTACATAAAGAAGTTGCAAATTTATTCATCTTTTTATCGTAAAGCAACTAGATCGACTTGTTTTCAATGCCAAATCTATTCTTACCTGAAATCTCCAAAAAATGCACAAGGTTGCTGGGATCACACAACCTTGAATAAAGGACGTGCGACTCTAGGACTAATGTTTTAAGGATGCACAGTGCTGTTGCAATATCTTCGGAAATGTTCATTTTAATTAATAGTCATTTTAGCGATCGATATCCCAGGGTAAATTTTATGTTCCTGGCCGATTTTGTTTGGCCACTATTTTGGTTTTGGAAAACATTTGTCATTTCGCATTTGGTAGTCGTAGAGAGTAGTCTATTACAATTCATTATGAAGTGTTGAAGTCACTAAAATATTTTATATAAACTAATAATGGCAATGCTGTAACCATTAATGGTGATCACTATCGTCACACGTTGGCCAAATTGGATCGATTGGGCCTGCAACACATGCGGTTTCAACAGGACGGTGCAACCTCACACACAGCCCGAGCTGCACTTGAAATTTAGCGAGAAATTTTTCCCGGCCGCTTAAAGTCAAAAAGTGGTGATATCGTTATCGTATCGTTTAGGATTACCTGATTTGACAGCTCCCGACTATTTTCTATAGGAGTATTTTAGAGAACGAGGAGGAAGCCAATAATAATTCCGATCCTTCAGGACAATATTCCAAATTAAATTACTGAAATAGCACGCGAAGTGTGCGAGTATGTTATGGAAAATATGGTTAAAAGAGCACATATGTGTGCCGCTGCCAGAGGCAGCCACTTGACCGATGTCATATTTCATATAATTGTAATAAACCAAATAATCAATAAATAAAAACGAAATTAAACTAATATATTTTATTTCTTAGTTATTCAAAAATAACATCAGCCTGGAACATAATATTCACTCTGATTGAATCATTTATTAAGCCAGATTTCAGTTTTTTTCCTTCTGGACTACAGTTATCGTGCAGTGCGATTTAACAATTGAATGCAGTGGTGTGTCAAGATATAAGACGAAAGAGATTCTTCAAAAGCTTAACCGCTGATTTTTTTGTTCATATTCTACATCATTAACTCACGAGAGCTCTGTTCATGTTGTAATGGGTGGCAAAATGCAGATCGTGTTCTATATAATAACCCCATTATAAACTGAGCATACTGAGCCTCTCATATTTGAGAATTAAGTTAACTTATATATTATTATTTGTTATACAAGGTCTTAAAGAATTAAGAGGTTAGTTAAAAAGTATATATCTCAAGGAAAGATTTGTATCATGACATGTTAGATATTATTAATGTAATATTTAATGCAAACACATTATGGTTATTCATATTAATAATAAGAAAATTTAATAATTGAGAATCGTTAGAAATAAGTAAATGATGAACCAAAATAACATAAATAACCAACTAAATTTAACCATAAGTTCTATCCTAAAATTGTTTTGAATTATAATATAATTAAATATAACACACTTGTTTACGCGCCTTGTTACTTCGATTGGCACCACTGGGTTTCCTGATTTATAGTAATGTACATGTGTGTGTGTGAGAAGACGGTAACCGACAGGCGTTATTCTTATTACATCCCGTGCTTCGACCGATCCAGCGGTCCAAATAAACCACCAGTGCGCGCTTCGGTCGGTCGAAATTTAAAGAACCCAGCTAAAAGAACAACAACATCGGACCAGAAAGATAGCAAAATTAAAAAGGATAGTGCAGTTCATATATCATATGTGTGCATATTGTTAATCGGAAACCTGGGAACCAGCTATCGAAGGCATTTACATAAACAAAACTAATAACATTTTTGAAAAAATAATTGATTATTCAAATAAAACGCAACGTTTTTAGCTTCACACTACGCTTTAATTAAAACGTTTTCGACGCTTAATGCGTCATCTTCAGTAATAAACTATATATATATATCTTAAAACTATAAGGTAGACTATCGACTACATGTGGGGGGGGCGGTATGAGAACGGTGTTGGGAAGAGGGAGGTTTCGGTGAAAAGTGAAAGGAGCTGTGGGCGGAGCTAATATGGATAAGAGAGGAGATGTAATAGGGGGTGTTTGTATGTTAAGTACATTTTTATTGTTAATATTAATCTGTATATGTCTAATGTTGTCCTTTTTTTTGGATATATATAATACTTCTACGTTATCGTGAGCGAAACGATTTTTTAAAAGTTAATTACAATGTACTTTCACAAAGTTAATCACGAAAAAAAATTTGACAATTTAAATTACTTTATTTTCATGTACTTTTATTCAGGGTATGAAAACGAATGCCACAAAACTATAGTCATATTAATTCAAATTGTTATTGGCTCAAAAGTGGAATGTGGCAATACTTCAGCTCCTTACCAAAGGTATTTATTACACCTCGATAGACCATAAACTCGACTAACTAGATCTCTCGCATCAGAAACATCGAGCTAACTATGGAAGGAGTGTTTGGTTTGAAAAGTTTAACATAATAATGAGCATTTATACATTTGCAATGCTAATTTATTGTTGTTTCATCTCCTTCTTGGGGGGGAAACATTATCTTAGATGAATCTTTAAGATCACCATGAGATACATAAAGCAATGAACACATGGCTGTTATTATATTATTAAATCAAATCTCGTATTATTAAATCACGGCATTATGACGTAAATTTTCGTATTTTGTGTTTGACATGTTTTGTCCACAGTTAGCTACTTAATATTTTTTTTTGACTGCCAAGAACAGTTCGAGATGAAAATACTTTTAAATACTATCTGAACTTTTAACGTAGCTTTTTTTAAAACCGATTAGGATTGGTAGAATCTAGGGATTCTCATACCGCGGTCACTGACGTTGATTCTATAAAGAAGTAGCGATGGTAAGCACAAATCGCTCGCTTTTAATAACTCCTTTAAAATTGTTCAAAATCAAAGTTGTTTTCTGATACCTAATATAAAGCATCTATTGGTCTTGCAGGGAGTACCTGCATGCTTTTTAAAAAAATATTAATAACTGTTTATTAAATGACATATCATTGTGTAATTAAATAAAATTTATTATGTAGAACAACAATCTTGTGTTCTTTTATTAAATGGATATTTATTTAATCTCTAACATTTATTCATTATATTTAACCCATCTAGCCTTTCTGTCTCACCATAACTTGCGTATAAATATAATTTTTCCACAAGTCCGACATATCTCTATCCAAATAATTAACAGAGATATACTCGTAACATGTCAAAGAGAACGGCGACTAACTAAAAATGCAGCAACAAAAGTGCATTATGGAAAATAAAATATTTACTTCACAGCACATTAAAATGAATGGTAATCACACAAGATAGTGACGAATTGTTACCAGTTTCTTTTCAATACATTTGCGACAGATACTTAAATGCCAAATATTATACGTATAAAGTAATAAAACAATTGACCCGAGCATTAAATACTTTCGCTTCAAATTTGAGATAACTTTTAACGACAAAATGCAGCGGGGATGACAGTTTTATTTAGTAGATTCAACCGTAGTTTCCTACGTAAAACAGGAACGATGTTTAGTTTTCCAAACAAAGAAAACATTGTCATTCGGTCTACCTTCACAGGGGCTTGTTAAATTACTTCACTCTGTCCTTTCCGCAAGTTAAGGGATGAGTAACTGAACTTGCCGCACTCATCTTACTTAGAAAAGATAGTTGACGCTACCCAGCAGCACAAAGGGGCAAGTTAAACGTGGGCTGCGAAACGATTTGCCTACATATTTCATGATTTGTTATAGGATGATTTATAAACTTATCTTTTGTCACACTTGTAACTTAACGAACATCATCAGAGACAATTTTATCGAAAAGAAAATATTAAACAATTTAATTAAATCGACATTTTAATAAGTTCGACGTTGCAAATTGGCATTTTTTAAATATTAAAAGTATAATTTGGAATGAAAACATTTTATTCTAATTTGCTAATTTATTCACGAAAAATTGTGATATTATTTTTCAAAAAATGGTACTTGCAATGAAGTCTGTGTAAAAGCCTTTCTCATCCCTTACACGTTGACATTTCCCCCGCTAGCCACCCTTCTTCCCTTTGTTTCCCCGTTCTTTCCATTAAGCTACAATGTGCGCGAGAGAAGATCCAGCCAGTACCGGATGGTCGGAAAAATAACATCTCGGATAGTGTGACTTTATGGAGCGGATGAACTGCCGTAATATCACAGTCGGTATACATTTATTCACGATGTTTCACGGTATAACGGTAGCTACAAACCAGCAGTCAGACGACGCATGACATAGACATAGACGTCCAGGCGTAACAAGATACGTGACATAACACAAATTCTTTCAAACTTAACTGACGCAATAAAGAGGGAAGAAATATTTTTTAAATGTCTAATTATATTATAAATTAATATAATCTACTGAAGGTTCTTTCACAATAAAATGTCTCGCTGCTAAACCATTAATATCGCGTATAAATTAACATTTAAATAAAATTATTTAAACTATCATTTACAAAATGTTCACGGAATATTGATATTTCCACATATGTAATTATGGAGTTTTTTCTACAAACTTACCTCGGAAATAATAAAAAAAAGAAGATATTTCCTATTCCTCAGCCTGTGTTCGCTACCCGCGGAACTGGGTGTAAACAACCCGCCGTATTTAGGTGACATATAGGTTAGGTTAGGTTAGGTACGCTGGTTCTCAAATATTATAATTGTACGGCAGGATTCTTTCAATATGTTTTCTACTCCAATATACACCGCGATGCAACATTATACATGTTAATCAATTGAACTCTCATGTCGCTTCGTAAATCACACAATCCAACCCTTGTGGGTGGCTTAATATCAACAGTTTTTTTTTAGATTGACTGGAATTTAATTCAAGATGAACTACAAATAGTGAAATACTATCTATGACTTACTACACGGATCTGACGAAGTTTACAACCAATGCCTTACTTCAGTTGAAAACGTCAAGAATGCTGCAGATGGCGCCGGATACTTTTGGCTGCAGTGTCATCTCAATATCATCGCAACTACGACTGCTCCAAATATATTTTTTAAAGCCAGTACTTATGGTTTGAAACTTGATTTCACCGTGTCATAAATAGTGTGCTAGCCGTGCAGTAAACTAGCATAATACATATAAGTGCGTGCCAGCCAAGAGTTACAGGTTGAAAGCAGATGTACAAAATGAAGTGTGTATATCCATGCTCTAATTCCCCTCTGTAACTGAATAGCGCTCGTATTTTATAAATACAGACCTTTTTAAAAAAGTTTTCATAATTTTAACAAACAAAAAAATTAACACGCTTATGAATCCCAGAGAAAAATCTAAAAAACCAAGTAAAAATATGGGGTATGCGGCTTATTTACAAAATTGTAATAAATGTTATTGTAACAAATTAATTAATACAACAAAAGTGAGGAGCTAAAAAATAGATTTACTTCGTATTCGAATTTTTTCACATCACGATATTATTTCATTTTTGTTTGTGTTCTATGGATGTCTCCGGCAGTTGCGGATTTATAACATATCTAACGATATCAGAAAGTGTTGTCCACATTTAATTAGGAAAATGCCGAGGAAGTGTAAATTAAAAACGTTATTAATTGTTTTTAAACTCTAAAAATGTATGTTTTTTTTTTGTGGAATCTCTGTTGAATTTTCAGCAAGTCTTTTCAAATTCGCCAGCCAGTTTTCTATGGAGCATTTCTTCAAAAGACTTACACTACACGCGAGGTAGCTTTCCCGCCTATACTATCTTCACCTACACTACATACGACACGTGACCGTGACAAGGCTAGCCCCAACTTGCGATTGCGAAAAGAAAATGAAAAGATACAGAGGTAAAATATTGCAATTAGAAGTACATATGCTGCTTTGATCATTTCCATTAAGAAAAGTAGAATAATGTTTCCATTTTGATCACGTTCATAGTTTTTACCAAGACAATGAGCATTTTCCAGGTTAAAATTGCTTATTGCTAATTTTACAATTCGATTTATATAGTTTTGATTTTGAAAGTATTGTTATTAAGGAGAACACATTCTCATTGTGAAGTTGTTATTATCCAGAACAGACGGTCTGTGATATTTTGAATACAAATTAAATGTATTAATTAGAAAGAGATCCAGGTTCGAATCCCGGTAGTGCAACAACAATATTTTTCGATAAAATTGATTTTATATGTATATCTTTCTAATTAATACATTTAATTCATATTTGATAAAAATATTATATAATAGAATAATAATTAATAATATTTTAAAGGAGGTTCGCGGGTGGTGGTGTTATACTATTACAGGTGCAATTTAAAAAGTTTAAATTGCACCTGTAATAGCAATTTAAAGTATTTAAAAGTATCGTGTTTGAGAATCAATAATAATTTCATACATAAATCATAAGAAAGTTATGATTTGTTAAAGATTATCCACAAAGGAAACGAGACAAATTTATTCACAGAAATAGTAACTAAAACTTAAATAAGCATTTTTTTTAAATATTATCAGCCGAAGTTAAAACATATAAATTCGTTATAAGAGTAAATAATACTGTATTACGTATATTTGTCATTACGTAATTTTGATTAAAAAACAGAAAATAATACACATATCTAATAATTAGGAAGGCCAGGATGCATGCAAATTAAAATAATATTGATGTGCCATGTTTTCATCAAAACTTTTCCAAAAATACTTACTGGTCTCCCACTTACATGCTTGCTGGTCTCCCAGGGTGACCCTCTTGGGTGGAAGCATTTTATCATTGGACCAAAGAAGCTGATCGATTATGAATAAATACTTTTTAATCATTAAATAAGTAGTATAATAGCCACTTATAATCGTTAAACATGAAAATGTACTCAAAATATTTTTTTAATAATATCAAACATGTGTTTCCATTAGTCACGTTTATTTTCTAAGTCAAGTCGTGTAACAGAATAATAATTTAGGTGTCTTTCTAAATCTAATCATATCCAATTATTTTTATTTCGTTCTAATCCAATATACTTTTATAGCAACTATTTAATAATAGTAATTTATAATAATGAACTAAAATATTAAACTTTCGAGACAAATAGAAACTGAAAATGAATACAATTCACTTTGTTACAAGACAACAATAGTCGCGAATGAACATTTTGTTTCAACGTTCACTCAAATGCGTATCGTTCTTTTCATAAACGACCCCTATTTACGTAAACTAGGCTACTTGAGGAAAAATTGTCCAACTTGTGGGTACGTTTGGGTAATTTTGTATTGTACCGGCAACAATGGTGCGGAGTGCTAAATGGTCCCTCTCGTTAAAGAATAGTCCTGGACAGGAGAACTCAACATTTTCACCCTTTTCCGAATTTGGAAACTTTTTAACCCGAATATAATATTATTAAATAAAAATAATAATTACACAGTTAATTTAGGATGTTGTTGGTTTTCAACCAGAGAATCCAGTATTATAGAAAAAAAGGCAATCTGTCAGATTATATGTAACATATAGGTTCGAAAATTTGTCGCCAAAAATATTGTCGCTGTAGCGTAGTTGGATAATGCACGTTCCCCGGTTTGGAAAGAGATCCAGGTTCGAATCCCAGTGGCGCAACAACAATATTTTTCGATAGAATTGATTTTATATATATATCTTTCTAATTAATATATTTAATTCATATTTTAGATTATAGATGATATATTATCCGTCAGCAATTTTAGTTTATCAAAACATTAATTATTATTACAAGATGAGATAAACTAAGTGTAGAAAGGGGGGAATGATAAGAGATATAAACTGGGTAATGAGATATACTCATTATCAAGTCTCTGGGTGATACGGTCTATCTCATTCATGACATTGAACTGTCTAGTTGGGTAAGGCGTATAGTGACATAAGTGCCGTTCTGCATGCAAGCCATGAACCATATAATATTCCTGATTTAATTCAATTCGATTCAGAAAAAACACTATTATAAATTATATGATACTGTCTATATAATGTACATTGTTGTTTTAAAGTCTTAACTTATTTTCAGTATTATCAAAGACCAAGTGAGGAAAATTTTTAAAAAAACATTGTAAATTAACAATAATGATCCATAAATTGAAAAAATACTGATGCAGTTGGAACTGGAGCTCTTGCAATTTCCTTTAATATCCATTTAATAGAGTTGATGTGTATGGAAGAAATAAAGAATAATGCTCTTTGAACCCTTTTCACGCAATAACTCAAATTAGCCCAAAATGTTAGTTGGAACCTCGTTATTATAAGCTAAAATCTGGATACAATATACATTCTTATCTGACTCATTTTCGCACTTTAATCTTTTTAGTGCAAATGTAGTTGACTTTATTTTATTAAAGTTATTGAATAAATCTGTAATCAAATATCTAAACTTGTGCATATTCTTCTAAAAACTACACTGTTAGTTTTACCAATTTCCGTACACTGTTGAGGTAACCTGTATCTTGCACCACAGTAGGATAAAGATCATCAATAAAATATTAATAATTAAAATAACGTGCGATGAAAATTTCTGTTTTATCAATTTATTTTTATACTCCAATATACGATATCTTGTTCATTAATCATTAAAAACATTTTATCAAATAAGAATTTTTATTTAAATTATGAATATATAAAATGTTTAAAATACTTGGCACCCCGTATTAGCATGCTAATAGAATTTGTGAAATTATTCCGTTTAACCGCAGGTTTGAAATGTCTGAAGTTGGATAAATGTAGAAAGTAAAGTGCGGAGAACTGAGTATGGAAGCAAAGATTCTTATCGACAAATTATTTCCCACAGAACTCAGCGTAATAGTACATTATCTCGAGTTATACTGGACGAGACGATAATCCAAAGGCTCCCGTGGGATGGTTACACGATTTTAAATGACAGTTTATTCTTCTGTTCATGTGACATTGAGTCTTGTAGTTTTAATGTTCCGGCTCTGTAGTAGTTAGTAATAAAAGCCACTTGTTTAATGGACCGTGTTATTTCTATTGTTATTAAAATAAAACTAATATACGGTGAGATCTGTCTCTAATTCTACGTAACAAATGGAAAAATTTATATTGTTTTAGCCAGTCAAACGAACAATTAACAATAACAGTTAAAATAACGAATTGACCGTCACTACTCAACAGAAGATAATTGCTTCAATACCCAAAGTGAAACACATCTTTGTAGGTGACAATAATTAATTGATCACGGCACGAGCATTAAACTCTTTTTATTTGTTTTTTATAATTATAATATGAGTTATTAATTAAATAAGTATTATACATAATTAAAATTACATATTTTTTATTCGCTTACCTCTCAAAAAAAGAGACTAGCTCTTGTACTTGGAGAGGGAGTTACACTGTAATAATTTTATATAGAGAGTTATACATTTGTAGTCTATAATTATTTATTGTCTATTTGTGTGCTTCTGAAGTGTTCTATAATATTATTTATTTTCTAATCGTGTGCTTCTGAAGTGTTAATTTAATTTGTTTCTAAGCTCTTTTATATATTTTGTTTCTTTAATTTGTGTAGAGATGCTATTGAAGTTTTTTTATCCCCAAGGATATAAAATTTTGCTGATAGTGTTTGGTGTTACATTTAGGGAATTTAAAGTTATTTTTACTTACTCAATTACTTACCATCACGCCCTTTTCTTCTGATTTACGTGGTTCTTTTACTTTACCAGATCCATAATTTGTGTAATGATTATTTCAAATGAAGCTTTACGCGAATACTAATAATAGATCGAGATGACACGAGGTGCTTAAGATAAATAAAATAAAATGAAGAAAAAATATTTTAAATATGAATTAAATATATTAATTATAAAGAAATACATATAAAATCAATTTTATCGAAAAATATTGTTGTTGCGCCACCGGGATTCGAACCTGGATCTCTTTCCTAACCGGGGAAGGTGCTTTATCCAACTAAGCTACAGCGACAATATTTTTAGCGACAATTTTCGACACTATATGTTACCTTTTTGATATTAATACATTTAATCGTTCCATCATTTGACAGTGCCATCTACCTTATTTTTACAGAATCTCAAATACCTTTGAGTAAACTGATAGCAGACGCCAGAATTATCAATTCATTTTTATTGAATTTTTGGACACATTGATACAACTTTATTATTTAGGAGAACACATTCTTATTGTGAAGTTGTAATTATTCAGAACATAGGTCTGTGATTGTGTCAGGTTCGAATCCCGGTGGCGCAACAACAATATTTTTCGATAAAATTGATTTTATATGTATATATTTATAATTAATATATTTAATTCATATTTAAAATATCACAGACCGTCTGTTCTGAATAATTACAACTTCACAATAAGAATGTGTTCTCCTAAAAAATATTTTGTTTTCACTAACTATTATAACGCAAGTATATACTCAGTGGTACCTCCTTAATATACTTTAATTCACTCATTTCTACATTTTACTCCACATGTTATAGTTGCGTACATATGTAGAAGCTGGATTTAATCTCAACTTCCTAGGAGGACCATCAAATGAGACTAAATCAACTGAGAACATGTGTTGTATAATACATTAATTATCGAGTAATCTCAATTCTCTAGAACATTTCATGTCTTCTACCATGAAGTTAGTTCATGCCATAACCTAAAAATTTTCTTACTAGAGCAAATAATCTCTTCGTGTCATTTTCTAGAACCTCGGAAAACTTTTCAGGCATGCTGGCGGAACCATGAGAGTCTAAGTCATAAGTCTCGCGAGACTTACAAAGAAGTTTTATTAAAAGAGTTACCGATCACTTGACTGATCATTCCAACAATGGAGAGAAAACTGATCTATGTCGAACACATTCCGCCTTGTAAATCTAGACGACTAACTCGCTTTGCGTGTAAATTCTTCAGTCAGGCATTTTATATAAATATCTGCATACATTTATGTACAATGAAGAATATCTCATACAACTGTGTCGTTTATATTTTCTATCTATTTCAGAATCTCACTCTTTTCGAGGATTATGTTTTACATAAATAATTCAATTAATTTTATTTGTATTTCTTTTTATAAATATAAAAATAATAGATAATCTTATATTTTTTAAAAGTGTGATTAAAGGTTTAGTTTTTAGGACTTACTCTCATCAACGCGATAAATAAATATCAGCCAGGGTTGTCCCTGAAATTATATACATTATTTCCAAAGGACTGCAGATTATTTTTAAAATTAACTACGCATACGAAAAAGGCAACAGGGAGATAACAAAGTGTACTCGTATTATACATATTTATTTTATTATTTAAATAAACACATTTGCATACGGGTGGGTTTGTTGACGACAAGATAATAAATTGTTATATTTGGGTTTTCCGTAATTGATATTTGAATTAAAAAACAAAAACATATGTAATTATGGTTAAAACACATGTTATACGAGTATATTTAATTACAATATTTTTGTTAGGAACGTGGAAAGAATAATTTAGTGATTAAAATAAATTTAGAATCAATATTTTTAAAAATATAATCTCGATTTTGGAATTCGAAATTCAAATCGATCTTTGACCGTTTAAACGTCTGATTGAGCCCATTTCAACTATTAACAGTTAAAACATTTGTAAATTTAATCAAAAACTTAAATATTAACAGCGGTCGAATTACGGACCACAGAATATCACATCTACCTTGGAAAGCAAATAAATATATACAGGAACGTACAACACACAATGATTGGCAGTATGCTCCGTAATTAATTCTGTAGTGTCCTTTACGCAAGTTGCTTTGCGTCTCGCCACCGTGCATTTTTTAAAAGCCTGCTTTTAAATAAATATTATGGTTTATATCTCGGCTACGTACAATACCATTTTTGTATTTTTGTCATAATCTTCTTTGGCCGTCCCTCGTTACGAGGATGACGTCTGTCATGGTTATCAATTATGAGTCCGAGTGTGGCTGAGAAGCCCTATTCTTGAACCGGATTCTGAATGATTTTCTTTTCTCTTTCTCATTTTAACGGAAATTGCGTCAGCCGTCTCCTGTTCGCAAGTTTCCACTGCACAATGTACTTTTTGACGCCATTGTCCTCGGTCCTGGGCCGCGATTTCCCACTGAACAAAATACCCATAAACAAAAATATGACCCACCTGTACGAATCAAGCGCCAAAATTTTATTGTGATAAAAATAAAGTAAGTAATAATATTTCTCTAATTAATAATATTCATGATCTTATTATCTTCTTCGTTCCGTCTTCTTGCTAGAATTGCCATATGGTGGCCTCTATCAGATTGAACACGGTTCGTATCGCCCCTCCACAAGTGTTAAGTCTTGGGTCGTGCTCCAGCTAGATATATCCACCGTTATGATATTTTTCTAGGCTTTATTCGCCCCAAAGAATAATCTATTTTTCTAGACTGTCACTTTAATGCATAACGTGGTCGAAGAATTCACTGACATAGATCATCGTGCTATTCTTCAGAAGTATATCTCAAAGCCGTATATTTTACGCTCGTCAAAATCTCAGCTGCAACAGCAAATATAAATATAATGAAAAAACAAGAATATAAATCAACATAATTTTCGTCGCTTTCTTGATGAAGTGGTGTTCCTGCACTCGTGTAGGGACTCACTTAACA
This sequence comes from Eubasilissa splendida, assembly GCA_031772225.1. Taxonomy (NCBI): domain Eukaryota; kingdom Metazoa; phylum Arthropoda; class Insecta; order Trichoptera; family Phryganeidae; genus Eubasilissa; species Eubasilissa splendida. The sequence continues at coordinate 1,296,518 of CM062854.1, read as the reverse complement.
GCCATATAGGGCCGAAAGCAAACTGACCAATCAGCAGATGCAATACATCGTGACGGACTAGTCCACGAATCTAGCCGACCACTTCTCCGCAGACCGTTATTTCATCGACATCTCGAGCGTGCCACTCCGGCATTTACATTACACTGCGACATGCACTAGCACGCGTGGGGCTAGAAGATTGTTAGGGGCTTCAGTCTCACCATTCACAAATCCTTCTGATACAATCACAGTCAATAATATTCTACAATCGCTTCCCCTATAACGTCATTATCTTTCCATATTCTCGTAAGTTGATTCGTAGCAGCTTAGCAAGCGTCTTAGAAATTCCTACCCATTGTTACCAACGTTCATGTTTTTTAATTGTGGTATACATGGGCATACAACAGTGAATTGCAATGTATGAACTGATCGCTAATGTTTGAATGATTCCATACAATATTTTTATAATTACATGCGATACGATACTACTCTAATAGTGGAATGATTGTGTATAAATCATAAAAAGTTGAATTGTTGAACATGTGAAAATATATATATACATATTAAATTGACTTTCAGCAAACTAAGCGCAAGCAAAATGTTGAAAAATTTCATCCATTACGTATATTATATTTGAACCAGGGAATGTATCAAATTAGGATACAAATCTTGGTCCAGGATCGCGCCATTGTGTCAGTTTTGAGTTTGATCAGGCAGTATTGGTTATCACCAGAAAAGATAATATTTGTAGGAGCAATCTGATCACATATTAGTCCACTGCATCACGATTTGCCCATAGCATTGTTTGTAGAGCCAGACAAACTGATCAACGCAATATACCGGGTGATTAAGGAGAGACTTTAGTTTGCATCAAATAAATAAATTGCACATTATTATTTCTGGCGATTGACATTTGATAGAAATATATGTTCATACCGTTAAGAAGTACTGCTTAGAAAGACATTGCCGCGAAAAACTTATACATATTAAAATAATATATTGTCAGATATAAGCAGAATGCTAAAATACACAAAAAATTGATTTTTAAAGTGGTTGGAGATATGTACTTTCAAGTGCGTCATGATTACTTAACGTAGGATTCGCCTAAAATGTATTAAATATTTTAAAAAACAATAATTATTTGAGTTCTTTTTACCTCTTAAAACAAAATAATTTCCGATGGATCCGTGTATCCAAACTCATCATACGCAACTATGTAATCTTGCAATTTTTTAAATATATTTTTTTTTCAGAAATTATGGTTCTTTATATGATAATTATAGCACGATGATTGAGATGCAGAATAATTTGATTTTGAATTAAGAACAGAATAAAAATATTTGCAAGAGGTGGTAAAATGTCGCGCAGCATTATCAAGTAATGTATTAATTAGAAAGATATACATCTAAAATCAATTTGATTGAATCCGATAGGAGACGTCAGAATTAACAATTCAAATTTTGGACACATTGATACAACTTATATATTATTAAGGAGGATACATTCTTATTGTGAAGTTGTAATTGTTCAGAACATAGGTCTGTAATGTTTTAATACTAATTAAATGTATTAATTAGAAAGATGTACATATATAATCAATTTTATCGAAAAATATTGTTGTTGCTACCTGGATTCGAACCTGGAATTTTTTACTGTGGTGCTATAGCATAATCGGTTAATGCACGTTCCCCGGATTGGAAAAGATCCATGTTCGAATCCCGGTAGCAACAACAAATCATTTCAGATCCTTACACAACAGCATTATTTTCAAAAGAGGGTGAAATGATACTGGTTACCCGGTACTTTTAATAATTACAAATAATCCATCCGTGCCGTGCAATTAATGATAGAATATATATAGACATTGCAAACATTTTGCAGGGAAACAATTCCGTAATATTAGAATTACTAATATTAGATCTTATTATATAATATGATTAATATAGTGTGTATTGTATATCTCTGTATTACAAATTGCGCGCTCATGGCGACAATCTAATGTTCGTAAATACTTCAATATTCTGTGCATAATTTAAAAGTGGTGGGGAAAATTAACAATGTTAAATATGTGTGTTAATTAATTAATAACATTTTAAATCGAGTGGTTAAACCTTAAAATGAATGCAGGTGTTGATCGTGTCGAAATAAGAATTTCATCGAGTTTACAAATATGGCAACCCAACAGTTTTAGAAAGCGAAATTTACGATGGGGTGTTGTGGACTACATTGACTCGAATATCTCTTCGAGCAATGAAGATACAGACAAGAGTGATATGTAATTTGTAACATATATGTATGTACATATGTCGATATACACATATAACAAGTTTGAGAAAAAAATACTTTAAATAGCGATTGAAAATAACTTTTTAGGGATGACTACATTGTAAAAAATTTTGAGTATTTTATTTTACATTATCTGCACTAATTTAACAGAATTTAATTTGCGTCTGTTCTTGAAATTATATATTTTAATTAGGTACCTGCTTATATTATCATTGAGAATATCAAATTAATTAACAAAAATATCGACATCATTTAGAAAATTAATTTGCCTGGTTCCTTACTTACTTACTTACCATCACGCCGTTTCCCCGCGGGGGTAGGCAGAGAGGATAGAGCGCCACACTCTTCTGTCCTGACACACAATTCTCGCCTCATCCACACTCATACATTTTCTCATACAAGCTCGCCGATTGTTGAGGCCTCTAACAGAACCATCCTCCATTATCTGGTTTACCTGGTCGTGCCAAGTCTTCTGCGGACGTCCTCTATTTCTGGTGCCATCAATATTTGCGTCATATATCTTTCTTACCATTCTCTCCTCATTCATCTGTTCCATATGACTAAACCACCTAAGTGAACCTTTCTTAATCTTACTCACTATACTAACGTCAGCTTTACATTCTTTCCTTATTTCTTCATTATTTGCTCTGTCATAAATAGATTTGCCACAAATACGCCAAGTAATTCCACTGCATTCAGTCTACTTTCGTTCCTTTTCTGCCAGCTCCAGGCCTCACTTCCATACATCAGTGTCGGTACCAGGATTCCATTGTACACCGCTAGTCTTGCCTCGGTTGACAAATTCCCGTTAGATATAATTCCATTCAAAGCGCCGTTTACTTTATTTCCTGCAATCACCCTCCTTTCGATATCATTCTCAGCCTTTCCGTTTGTATCAAACATACTTCCCAAATACACAAACTCATCTACTTGTTCCAAACATTCATTACCTACAAGTATTTAGCACGGTGTCTTGCTTTCCTCCTTCTCGAATACCATCACTTTCGACTTGTTAACATTCATCATGAGGCCGCTTTCCTTGCATCCATCGTACATTCTACTCACCAGATTCTGTAGTTCTTGTTCATTATTCGCCATTAGTACTGCATCATCGGCGTACAATAAACAGCATACAATCAAATCGCCCATTTTTGCTCCTACATTCATACATTATATATATATATATATATATGTGTGTGTGTGTGTTGGGTTTTTTGCAGCAAAAAAAAACATGTTTTCTTACTGTTGAGTATTAAACTCTTATATAATTTAAAATATGAATTAAATATATTAATTAGAAAGATATACATATAAAATCAATTTTATCGAAAAATTATTGTTGTTGCGCCACCGGGATTCGAACCTGGATCTCTTTCCTAACCGGGGAAGGTGCTCTCCGTTTATAATTGTTATATTAATTGGACCATCGGGCGGATGATATCTAGATATATAGCTCATGCGAAACACGTGTGCTGCGAATTATTTTTCCCTTAATGTAATACATTTTTTTACATAAAGATGCTAACCCTATTGTTAAGTTTTCGGATTGAACTCGTGATCTAAATTTAGTCGCAAAATAATTAATTAAAAACAATTCTTACACAAATCAAAAAAAAAATGTATATTTTTATTATCTTTTATTCTCATCATTTATTCGCTATTCGTTTACGAAAATTTTAATTTTATACGGTCTAAAATAATAGTTCTATAGCTAAACTATATGATTTTGACATGTTTATGAACACCCTAACTGACATTTTAATACGTTCATTACCTACATGCGCACTAACAACTAAAAAGCCTTAAAAATTTATCTTGTGTACATAATAGCCCTATAAAAGTTTCCATCTATTTAATGTCCTTACTGATGACTGTGTTCTTTACTAGTACAGTGAGTACACGCAAAATTTCTGAATATCGTCACCTTTGACAGAGCGGCCGAAGGAGTTTTTAAGTATATACTAAACGAAGAACGCGTAAAACACGAGGACAGTCGGAATATATCGAACAGAAATTAACTTTACTAAAGTGAATTATCATTTTATTTTTCGATTACTTGATAATCAAAATAATTTAATCGCAGAACTTTGCCTTAGATAATATCATCTAAAAATTAGAAATACTCAACATTAAAATATTTATCGCTGTTTGTGCGTCGGTCACACTTTTAATAACGTAAACCGTGCGCAGAAACATATTGCTCTGTGGACGTTCCATTATTTCTCATTAATCAACTGAGCTTTACGTATCCAACCTAGGTAGATATCGACTTCTCATATGTTCAATAACGATTTATTTCAATACCAGAATGTACATAGATGCTACGTGGGTGGTATATTCTGTATACATTAGATATATTTTCGTGTGGTTATTGACGGGCTCTCACCTGTAGTAATAATATACCGATAGCCTGGTAATAAGCAAACAATACAAGACAACTGTAGATACAATGTACAAACTAATAAAATGAAAAACTGTATTTGTAGAGATATGTAGAAGTTTTAAGGAAGTACAGTAAAGGAACGGTAGATTTTTTATTGCCCTGTGTCTGTTTGAGCTAGGTAATAATAATAACTAAGTACTTGTAAATAAATAAATATTGAGGCGTATTTACTTATTTACTGTTTCCGAGATTAGTTTGTAGAACTCCATAAAACACTTGTTTTTTGATTTTACTCATTTAATTTACTTGAAACGCGTTTCGCCTTGGGACAACTACATGAAAAGAAAAGGGGCAACATTATTCATTGGAATTATGTGGATTTCCATACATTTTGAAATCTTCTAATTATCACATATAAATGACATTAAAATACCATTAGTATTAAAACTGATTAGTTACTTAGAATAATTAGAAGCTATCAAAATATATGGAAATCCTCAGAATTTCAATGAATAATGTTGTCCCTTTTCACCTCATGTAAATAAAATTATATAGCTATCCCCCATTATAGTTATAAATACAAGTTTTTTCGTTAAATTGTTAGATTGATAATGTCCTTGCAAGGCGAAACGCGTCTCAAGTAAATTGAACGAGTAGTATAAAAAAACAAGTGTTTTATTTTCACATATGTGAAATATTGAAGCCTTCAGTGAGGTGTCTAGTGCAAGGCGAGTAACTAGAGTTCTCAGGTGCGCTAATTGCAATCTGGAACACTCTCGTGCAGCGCCCACCTGTCCGATACACCTATGGCCCGCGTGACGACATCGGACGCACGTGGAACGTGACATCTTTGCAAATCTGCCGCCCTACGATGAGGGCTTCCTCACTGTCGTCAAACAAATTAGATTTTATTTAACGTTTTTTATATTTTCTTTCATTATTTATTTGGATATATAAAATGTGTATATTTTTCACTATTCGATCACACTACCTATTATGATGTGATGGGATGTAATGAAATAATAATTTATGTTTAATTTTTTTTCACTTTATTTGCTCTTGCAATGATGATCCTCGCGTTTTTGTGTTTACATGTTTTTGTCATCACTTTATTTTATTATTGTATAACTTTAATATTTTTAATTTAAATATACGCAATTGTTAAAGCAAAAGCAATAATTTTACGAACTCCATTCGATAATTATGTTGAATCCAATACTAGTTATATGTCTTCTTCTCCACTTTTTACGGCATCGTGCAGAGCTGAGGGCCGTCACTAGAGATGTGCCTATTACTTTTTACCCTAGGTTCAGTAACAGACGAGCGATCATCGTCTTCCTTTCCGTCTTTCGACGTAGCCCACCACAAGATATTCCAACCTGTTTGTTTCGAATACCACATTTCAAACGCATTAATCCATCTTCATTGGGGCGAATAAGCAACTGAACATATCTTAAGAGCACAAAGCAATTTTGGTCATTATCAAGTTTTAGTTGATAATTTTTTAAATCAATTTGCACGCATACTGCAATAATGTACAAACTTATTTTCTAGGCGGACTTTGCAAGATAAACGCATCCAAAAGACTATAATCGATTGGATAACATATTTATCATATATATTATATTATTTAGCCTCTATCGAACTAAAGACTATCCATTTCATTTATCTGTTATACTCGGTCTACTTGTCTCACTCGGTGTTCACGTGACTGAGAATCGTGGTCTCTTAGTCTGCTTCTACAGTGCAAACTACAACTCTTCGCGATCCTGAGCCTTGCTTGGTGATCGTGGAGTCATATCTCAGACTTAGTCTATCCATCTTGATGGAGATCGACCTCTCGTCCTCTGTCCTTGTACATATCCAGTGATCACTAATTTCTCCAAGCCGTCTCCATATATTTTTTGAATTATCCGAAAGTATGAAAAAATTATTTTCTGTTACTGTTTCTGAAAGTTCGTCTATAGATATATTCAGTATTGATTAGATAATTTATTCAATAATACTTTTCTTTTATAATTTAATTGTACACTGATATTACTTTACATTTTATTCTCAACTCTGGTATGAAAAAAAATTTACACCAATATTTACTTTCTCAAAAATATTATTAGTCTCTCGTTTGAATGTTGCACAAAATGTTGTATTTAAAACACTAATTGAATGTTCACCCCGGTACGCAGATGTGTGCTTCAAGGGGGCACTTTCCATTTTCCGGTCGGCTGAAAGCACTTTGCAGGAAGTGCCTGCTTAGCAAATACGTTAACTCGATATCCGGCGCAAAGGTAATATACAGCGCAAACACCATCTCTAATCACTGACTCGCCTAGACGATGGATGAGAATGAACACTGTCTTCTCCCGTTTAGGTAAGTTAGGTATATACTACAAGGATCGCTCTGGTTGCTGGATGCCGACGCTTTCCATCACAATAGTCCTACTTAACTTGTTGCTGTGCTGCCTACAATTCTTTTCACCCTCAAGTGTTTGAGTGACTTGAATTTTTTTCTTATACACCGTGGGGAATATGGTACATAAGAGAATAATTGGACATTCAAATCAATTGTTCCCAAATATACACTCACATATTATATATAATAACAAAAGATTGTGTATGTAAAAATATTTTTTTTTTTTTTTTAAATAAATTACTTTATCACCTGTGGTGAAGATCGATACACAGTACTGAGTCACACAATGAAATGTTATCTTCAAATTTCAAAGTTGATGCGTATCCACCACTTATATCTCACAGACTGTGAATTCGCACCCTTGCATTTGTAGTGGAATAATAAAAACGATGTTAATTAAAGAAATCTATTAAATAATGAGAAAGTTTTATTTACATATAATATTATACGCTTGTTATAAAATATTATTTATAAAGATAAGAAATTAAAACAAAGAACTCCACTGCTATAAAAATAAATTGAAATTTTAAAGCAAGGTATTTTTTACATTTCACGCGGGTAATTTAAAAAAAAAAACCTTTTGTTTTTAATCGGAATTTCATATGAATTATATTTTTGTGTCGTAAAGTAAAAAATTAGGCAAGGATAGTTTTAGGTAAACTTTTTGCATGCCAGTGACGTCTCCAGCTTAATTTATCGGCCTTGGAACTCACTTTTTTTTTTAAACTCTCCATTAAACCTGCAACTATCTTAATTCTGATGCTATCAGTGCTTTGTGCTTATCGAGCCACTTTCCAGTAATTTAGACTATTAATTGAGAACAGCGAGTCAGGAACTACACTCATTGTATTCAGTTTGTATATATTTATTGTCAAGTTTGGCGCAGAATTTTCAACTAAGGAATACCATAATATTGCCTATTTAATTAACCGCCATTATTAATTACTCGGCTTTCAATATGGCGTTGAAATTATTTACGAGCACCTTAATTAATAATAAAACTGTTCTCATGAGAACGGCGCGGGGTAGGTTGGATGCTCTATCGCCTTTAACCCCCACGGTCGTTCTCGTGATTAAAACTACCCTCCAAAACCTATACTGCTCACCTACAAATACGCGAACACATTTTGCTGAAATATTTTGTAAAATAACGCGTTTAATGAGTAACAGTTATGTTGTTATTATATGTTGTGAAGAGCCCACCACAGGTTGGTATTTGTTGTATAATGTTATATAATTTGTTGTAATAAAACGGTATGGTTTAAACAGTTCTCCTTCAAAGCAGTCACTTTAAATACATCTATTGATAGTTTTCCCAAACATATTAATTTGAAAGTTCGTATAAGTAATGAAAATTTGCAAATATATTACGTTTATTAACAAGGGATACGGACGAATGTTACTCTACCGTTTAATTTTGTTTGTAATATTTTCTCTCTTCACTGCATATTACAAAAATACACAAATTAGGTATTATATATAAAAAATGTATTTAAGTAATCTAATGATAATTTTCGTTAAACATATCGCAAAACATAAACGGACGGGCATGTATACGTGGACGTTAACTGTAAACTGGTTACAGAGTTCCAATTTTTAAATTTCTGTTTTCTATTTGGAAAATATACCTTCAGAAGAAAAACGTTACACATCCACCTAATCGTGAATTTCAAATGAAATGACAATTTACTGCATTGTAATGTAACACAGTTGCCTTTCAAGTTTCCCTACGCGTGACACACAGAAGAACATTGGGATGCGGCACTAATGCGATAAAAGTTTCAGACATCATTTTTAGAAATGATTTATTAGTACAACTACATTACAACTGAGCTGGAATACTAACAACTGGGCCAATACTCTCGTGTGATTAATTATTTGTAGGTACTTCCCTAACCTTCGCTGCGGTATTCGCTGACCAGCAGTCCCTCGGGGGACAGTCGAGCATTTCATATTTCGAGATCAGATCACACTGATTTACAATAATGCAATCTAAAATATAGATATCAAACAACATAAAAAATTAATTGAACTTAACAACTGATACAATTTTTATTGTTTTCACATTTATTCAGTGAATAAGCTTTACGAGAATATTATAATTTACCATATTTCAAATACCTTATTAAATTTTAGTCAGATATAAAAGAAAAACAACATTACCATCATCACTACTGGCTCTACAACTCCCTGGTGGGTTGTAGCTTCTTCAAAACCTCTACTGATCTCTATTTTGCGCCGTTACTCTCCAGTTTTGAGTGTTTTTGAGGACATTGTCGTCTCACTGGTGATTTTGACCATCCTTCCCACAATGACCAAACTCAATTTTTGACAAACTTTGAGGCGTTTAGCTCATTAAACAAAGTATAGAGCTCATTGTTGAAGCGTCTACGCCGTAATTAAAATAACTACAAGTAAAAATGCGGTGATTTTATGAACACATGTTTATCAATTGTTTTTTTTTGGCGAGCAAATAAAGACTATATTTTAAAAATATTATTTCTAACAGTTCAATTTGTAAATATATAGACGTAATAATATTGTAAAAGTATATTCAACACTATGTTACATAATATTTTTTGTTGTTTGAAATATATCAAAGGACAATTCATTTGTGTTTTTGATTTAAAAACTAAACTTAAAAAGTATCAAATTCATAACAATCCGAAAGGGGTGACAATAGTTTAACTGACTTACCATCACGCCGTTTCTCCGCAGGGGTAGGCAGAGAGGATAGAGCGCATCACTCTTCTGTCCTGGCGCACAATTCTCACCTCACCCACATTCATACGTCTTCTCACACGAGCTCGCCGTGACTCTATCTTGCCAGATTGATTTATTGTAAATTATTAATGGCAACTAGTATATTTACTGTCCTAACAATTATTATTCACAAAACACAAACAATTCATTGATTACTTAATTACATAGTATATTTTTTCCTAGTATAATCTGACCTACCCCACCCGGACGAACCCGCAACCATATTGCCAGTAAACAGTCAATTTTAAATTTGAACACAAATTTTCTACGCGAGATCTAACAATGTCGAGATCTGTCTCAAGTTTGATTATGAATGGGGGATAAGTTAATTCAATTTAAAACATTTTGTTTGCTGAGCATTTTATAATTTCATATTAATATTTTATTTTATAACAATAACAATATAAAATTTCTTCATAATCGTTTTGTGTTTAGAGACCGCGTCATTACATTTAATCGTATTTTAGTTATACCACATTAAATAATAAAACATTGTGTAATTATAGTTTCCGGCCCTGAAGGGTTATTGGGCGTTGTTCCAAACGGCTATACTAATGGATCAAATACGCCCAAATACCCACTGGGAATTCGTGCGAACACGACACAAATAATAATTACATTCACGGGCCTTGTTTGCGCCGTACGCTTGGCACTGCGGACGAATGGAAGAGGGGGGGGAGTCGCTTGTATCAACAGGTTGGGCCGGAGAATGTCACTAAAACGTATAAAAGCGGAAAATTATCGAGCTGCGCTACCAGCTCCGTGTTGCGGTTAAATTTGACGGATTCGATAATAAATTCAATAATAATTCAAAATAAAAGAGCAATGTTCTCGAAAGCGCAATTCAACAACACCCGCATTCGAATGATATTATAAAAATCAGAAGCGTGAACGCTTTACCGGATTTCACGGTCTTGGCTTTAATAAGATGGTACATAAAGTGCTCCAAGTATTTTAAATAGGTAAGTCCTCTTAAGTCACGCGAACGAGTTCCGTTACGAAAGCTCGTTCGCAAGTCGAACAAAGTTAACCCAGGCGTCCAGCATTTAATGTAATAATCTTCCACTGTTTTTCACCTGTAAAGGGTTAAAGGTTTAGCTACACTGAAGGGCTTATACACTTGTTTAAGAAGACCGCGCGCGACTACTCTAAACATTACTGAAAACGTAAGTCCTGCATTCCGCCAAGCGGAAGAGATACGTACTAACCATACTATGGCGCCCAAATTGAAATCCCGGGAAATAATAACATTTTAAGCTTATATAAATAAATTGACACGAATGTTCGTATCCTTGAAAGTTGTCCTTGAAAGTCCTTGAGTATTTATCTTCTTCCGACCATCTTCACCACCACACCTCAAAAAACATACCTATTTCATTTTATGTATATACAGGTGTTCGAGAGACAGCAGTCTCAACGGAGAAAACGGTTAACGATTCTGTGTCGAGACAACCCGGGAATAAATTCCCGGGAACTCCGTGGTTTTTTGCTGTCTCGTGTCCCGGGATCTGGGCATTGTCATACAGCAGGTAGTGACCCAGTGACGAGCAGTGCATGTGTTAAGCATATTTAAAAAAAATGGAATGTTTCCAAAGATTATATAGTATAGACATAAAAATTTGCATAAATGAAAAATTAGTCCTCAGATATTTACCACTAACGAAAAAATCTGAAGTAAATGGTTTTGTCGATTTGTTCAAACAGGTAATTATGTTTTCTTGTAAAAAAGTTGATATAAAAAAAATACTTCACGTCATCTTTCGAAATAAAATTTGGGTAGGATGAAATTATTTGATAATTTTTATTACGGGACTTCAGTTGATTTTGGCCAAATACGTACGCTATTGTCTTTCGATGTCGCTGTAGCATAGTTGGATAATGCACCTTCCCCGGTTAGGAAAGAAATCCAGGTTCGAATCCCGGTGGCGCAACAACAATATTTTTCGATAGAATTGATTTTATATGTATATCTTTCTAATTAATATATTTAATTCATATTTAAAATATCACAGACCTATGTTCTGAATAATTACAACTTCACAATAAGAATGTGTTCTCCTAATTTATTATTTTATACTTAACTTATATATTTTTTTAAATATGATGCTATACATATAATTGATACATTTCTAGTTCATTAAATTTACAATCGATACAGACAAACAGGGAGGAAATTTGAGACAAATTATACAAAACTTAATTTTTTGGTATTAAACACGATCTAGCATTTTATACAATGTATTAATTATTATAAAGTTATAGTGAACAATATTACAAAGATGACGTTGAAATTGTTTAAAAACAATTTAACAAATAATTAATAATATTAAATAATAAATAGGCACCGTCTGTTTGTCGAGGATTAATCTCGATATTTTTAAAGCCAAGTGGCCATCTAAATTTGAGTAATTATTATGGAAGATCACTTCCCTCCCTTTAACACTGATCTACTGAAAACACAACCCACGCAGCTGATTAATTAATTAACTTAAACTATTAGTAAACCAATCAAAATTTGTCGTTTTAATTCAGAACAACGTCCACAAGCAACCTAAATCTTCAATCAGTCATAATTATTTCAAATATTTCTACCAGGTGTCATCGTTTTAAAAAGTATATTTATTTTTAACTGCTCCATCATTAATCCAATGTTTATAATCGCGATATGATATAAACATGAAAACTAGAAAAATAACTATATATACTTATTGTAAGACTATTTTAGAAGACCCTTAGTCTAAATTAAAGGGATTGAATCCCTTTAGTTGTCAATGGCACGCTTTCTGATCTATCCACTACTCAAATCAGACCATTATCTAAGCAGGACTGTTTACAGTGATAATTAATTCTAATAGAAGAATATCGCTCTGGTCGGTATCAAATAATTAAATCCAGTAGTTAAAATAAATTATTTATAATATTAGGAGAACACATTCTTATTGTGAAGTTGTAATTATTCAGAACAGACGGTCTGTGATATTTTAAATATATTAATTAGAAAGATATACATATAAAATCAATTTTATCGAAAAATATTGTTGTTGCGCCACCGGGATTCGAACCTGGATCTCTTTCCTAACCGGGAAGGTGCATTATCCAAATGAATTGATAATTCTGGCGTCTGCTATCAGTTTACTCAAAGGTATTTGAGATTCTGTAAAAATAAGGTAGATGGCTCATTCAAATAATGGAACGATTAAATGTATTAATATCAAAAAGGTAACATATAAGTTCGAAAATTGTCGCTGTGGTATAGTTGGATAATGCACCTTCCCCGGTTAGGAAAGAGATCCAGGTTCGAATCCCGGTGGCGCAACAACAATATTTGTCGATAAAATTGATTTTATATGTATATCTTTCTAATTAATATATTTAATTCATATTTATTTATAATACAAATTAAATGCATCAATTGAAAAAAAATATTCTGGTGCCGAGGAGGAAACTCTTGACCATGTCTTTTTTGCCTGTCCATTGCGGATCACAGGTTTTTTTTACAATAATCTTGTCAATGGTAATTTTCAACTCCCGGTTAACTTGTGTCATCTTCTTTCCCTCAACTCGCCACATTTAAGCTATATAATAGCAAATTTCTTGAATGTCAATGCTATTAACTTGTAATGCAATATTCCTTATTCAATAATATTGTTGTACTGCTGTCTATGAAATAATGTTTGAACTTGTTTAATGACACAAATCACTCTTGAAGGGTGGATTGCCTATTTGAAAGAAGAAGAAGAAAAAATATACATACAGATAAACTCAATTTATCGAAATAATATTTTGATTACATTTATTTTTGCGTTCATTATACTCGTTTACCTTAAAACAAGTCAAACGATTATTATATTACAAATATCGTTGGACATTTTGGTCCATACTGTTCGGTACAGGTATGTAGACTAACTTCTCTTCCGAATGAGCCAATAATCGGCCATTGTAGAGAATAATCCCTTGATGTCGTATCGTTTTAGTGATCTTAAAAGTTTAACTTCAAATTGTTACATTGGGAGAATTAACAAATCATCCGAGCGGAAACTATCGTTCTGGATAAATGCGTTGAAGATTACTTACCAACTAAACTTAAGTCGACATTTGGAAAATCACAGACAAGGAGATATTCCCACCTAAATTTCAATGGACATTTTATGAGAATTAGCCGTCGGAATTTGTTGAATTAAACCAAGTAAGCGCGTTTAAAACTAAGTATCAAAAAATCAAATATTTATTGTATAATGCGAGGATAAATTTGCAAATTAATACAATTACAGTTTTTTAAAAGTGTGTGAATTATATCCAAACATGTTGACAAACTATTGTTTAGTTACAATCAATATCATAGAATATTAATATTAATTAAAATCGTTGCTTAATAATAGCTTCCATTAAGTTAAATGATCGGAGACCAGATAACTTCACACACGGCAACTGCACACATTCCTTTAAGGTATGTTATATTTAATTTGGTTAGGTTATTATAAGTTACCTCACGATAGCTTACATTCCTTTAAGATATGTTACATTTAATTTTGTTAGGTTATGCTAAGTTATGTTACTTAATACAAAGTCACGGCAGGAGAATAATAAGATAATTGTGTACAGTTGCCTATCTTTGTGTGAACTTGTCACGTGTGCAGTTGTATGTATGTGCACCTGTCTTGTGTGCAGTCGCCATGTTTGCATTTGTCATGGAGTATTTTGGCAATCCACATTCTTCTTTTCACCCACACAACATCTTAGATTTGAAAAAATTCGCAAATAGATGAGACACATAGGTGTGAGACAATAGGCAAGTACACTTTTATATTTTTGTTCCACACTCTCAAAATTCTGTTGTCATTTTATTAGATTTAGAGAATTAATTCAGAATTTCAAATATCTCGACATAAATAATATATGAAATGTCATTCGGGGCATTATCTCACAATGAGGAATGAACGAAGTCAATGCCGGTGACTTCACCGCAACATTTCTCGAGAGCTCTTGCAAAATAAAATTATATTTATGACGAAATATTCTCGGAAGCAGAATCGATGTCGTGTTCTGAAATATTCCTGTTTTTACTTATTGACAGGAAGCTGATATTTTATAAAATTTCATACACCTTTATATTTGCGAGCAGAGCGAACACATTTAATATAATATAGGAATGTTGACTCGGCATGTGGCATGTGGCATGTGTAAGTGGCGATGGTGTTTGATCTCCGACTCCTCGGATGGGGCGGGACATGGCGTAACGAGTTTCTGCTCCAAATCCAATCCACGAATGGATCCTCTTCTTATTAATTCAGACGAGGTTTGGAATATTTGGTAATAAAACTAAAATATTTCATCATATTATACAAATATTAAAATTATATAGATATTCATAATTTCCCAGTAACATTGTATTAATATTCGTGGCAAAGGAAAGAAACAAAATACGTCCAGAAGAATATTTTTAAATTATGCCGAAAGAAATCATTCGTTAAATACCTTAAACGTGGTACGTATAACATAAGAAAAGCATTTCTTTAGAAAAAATATTATTTTCTTTGATTTCGTGATTAAAAGACATTTCAAAAGCTACGTTAAATAATTGAATTATCCCCGCCCCCGCGGCTCTCGCTGCAATTACGTTTTTCCGAACTGGAAACCATAACTTGAATTTATAAATTATTTTGATATCTTCAGTGCAATCAAGAATATTTAAATATCACAGACCACCAAATATAAAAAACGTGAACTAACGCAAATTCCTTGTCTCAATATTTTCATTTTGGTGACATTCACGTGATCACTTTGGTATCACTTGCGCAATCAAATAGCTCCGCAACTTTTTTTTAAAATATGACTAGATTGGAACGAAAATTTAAACGCTGACAATATAGTACGCATTAATGTAAAAAATATGTCTTATTTATACAAAGATTTAATTTTTATTGTTGCATGAATGATCTATCGGATTTTTGTTTCCATCAAACATGTGTGTAGAATGCCCCTCATCCCGCTACTAATGTTCTGAACCCCTCTCTTACATGTACACTTTATTTCGGGTCTATTCATTTACTGGTCTGTGTTAATAATGTATTTCTGTGACTCAGCGCTACATGGACTATCGTCAAAAAACGACAAAAGCAGATCGTTTTAAAATCTGTTACTTTGAATTAGAAAACGCCACATCGATAATTGAATATATCTGTGTTTCCACAATAATATTCATCTTATAACTGCATTACTTTGTACACCTCCAAATAAGAAAGGTTTTGATTCATGGGCTCGGCCTTGACGGACATAAACGTTTTATCATATTTTTACGGACTTTAAACATGTGAAGTTTGACTAACTAACGTTCTATATGTACGAATCTATAATGCGAGATTTCGTAATTGAAAAATAGTTGAAAAAGAAATTCATATAAATAATCTCACTATTTTTCAAACATTGAAAATGCTGTTGTTTGACACGTCTGATCTAATTGATATTTATATGGAATTCTTGGAATTGATTAAAATGATTTAATGTTTAGCCAGGAACAGGAATACGCTAAATTACCCACGTTATATTCCAATTCAGTACAATTATTTAAATTATATTAGAAAATAAGTGTTTGTGGCATGTGTAGGCGTATGTGCTTTGTGCGCTTTAATGTAGATATAAATAATTAAATAATCATACGATTAATAGTACTATTCTTCCCGTAATCTGTACTGGTTTGAAGGTATGTGGAGGTCGGTGATACAGGAACGGAGCGCTACTTTGGCGCGTTCCTCATTTTAGAATAGTATTCAAACAGCTTTTGGTTAAACCTAATTACTTATACATAATTATGTTAGGTACCAAGATGAGAGTATAAAAAAGTACTGCATGTATAATTACCACTGGGCAACAAAATTATTACTTTTTTTTTGGTGCCAGAAAACTAAGAACTGATTTTGGATATTTTGATGTGCTGATTCCAAAAATACCTGCCTTTTTTCGTATCAGCTCTAGTTTTTGAGATAAAGGCAAAAATAATGATATCTTTAGAAGCCAAAATTAAAATTTCGTACTTAAAATTACCCGTGACCGTAAAACCCGACATTCTTATATCTGGGTAACCCCCACCACGAACTAATTAATAACTTGCTCATACTACCTTTGCCTAGCCCGGTTCAGTTTACTATCATTTTGTGTAAAGTTTCGGGGTTATTTATTTATAAAACATTAAATTAAAACCATGGCATCCACAACCAGACGTAGCAGTGTGAATCATCCAGACGTTTTTTGTTATATATGTACACTTTGACAGAAAGTAGAAAACCTATTTTTGACTTTGTGAAAAGAGTTTTTCTGGCCTATTTTGGCATCCACTTGGGAGACCATGATAAATCTTGGGCTCCATATTTCGTATGTAAAACATGCATTAAACATTCACGATAATGGAAAATTGAAAAGCGGAAGTGCCTAAAGTTTGGAGTACCAATAGTTTGGAGGCAACCGAGAAACCAAATATGAAGAACATCAGTAAAAATGGTAAGCTTCCTTCTTGTTGAACAGCAAAGTGGATATACAAAATATCCTTATTTTTTATGTTTTTAGAACAGCAGAGCTAAGGGTCAGCACTGGGTTAACAGAAATTCGTCTTTAAGAAATGTCATAATTCAAGGAAAACAAAACTGAAGCAACGAACCTTTGGTTGCGAGAGAGAAAATCATATTTTCACCCTTGCGTATCATGTTGGGGCTTATGAAGCAATTTGAGTTGGACTTTGTTTTGGCTACATGACACATACTTCTTGAGATTAGTGCGGAAAAACTGAAAACCGGAATATTTGATGGTCCTCAGATAAGGCAGCTTATTAATCTTCCACAATTTACCGCATCAATGAACGAGATTGAATCTAAGTTTTAGTATTCATTTGTTTAAGTAGTAAAAAAATTCTGGGATAACTGGAAGGCGGAAAATTGCATAGAATTAGTGGAAAATATGCTTTCCAACTTTAATATTCTCGGTTGTAGCATACATAAAAGTTCACTACCTCCACAACCATTTAGATCTGTTTCCAGAAAACCTAGGTGATTTGAGTGAAGAACAAGGGGAAAGATTCAATCAATACATTAAAATTATGGAAGATAGGATAGCCACATGATGGCTGACTACTGTTCCACTAAACTCCATGCTAGAAAGTCGTATAAAAAAAATTTAAGTGAAAAGTTATGAAAGTATATTTATCTACTATGTGAAATTCGTATTTTTTGGTTTTTTGTATCTAGCAGTCGGAGCAAACAGCAATAGTAATAAGGTGAAATGTACATAAGTTAAAAATATGATGATTTTATTCGAAAAGAGGCCAATATAGCTCATCTCAAAAACTAGATCTGATGGACCAAATCTGATTGCTATTTCAGATTCTGCACCCCAAAATTGCCTAGAAACAGTTAAAAAATCGCTGGCACCAAAATGTGTGTTGCCCGGTGATCAGACTATTAAATGAATAGCATGTCGGGAATAGTTTACGGTATCACATATTAATTAACATTTGTAAATTTATTTATTAGTTCACAACGCAGACATTTATAAATCCAGTCAAAACTCATCACGCGCATATTTGTCAGTTAACCGTGATGACACTACTGTGTGCAAGCGATCGTGCATATTAATGTTTTGAATGAAGTGTAGACACAGAAAACACGTGTCCGAAGACATTACAGAGAAAAATATAAATCTCCTAACATAGCGGTTCCCAAACTTTTTTGATTCAGGGCGCACAAATTGTCCCTCTGCGTATCTATACGAACAATATTAACTCCTTAATTAAACTGTTATTTTAACTGTGATTATGAGTTTTGTATTCGATTGTTACGATGATTGGTAGCTGATTATTCGTAGTTTAGCAACCAATCGCAGTAAAGTTGGTACAGTAAAAATTAAATTTCCAACATTTTCCAACGCTCTTTAAAAACAGATTTTAAACGCGTCTTTCGCAGTTTGTAAATTAAAATTTTATTTAAAATCACCAAACATAATTTACAGTTGAAATTTTGTTCTTCAAGATCCGAGTTGACCGACGGATCTTCAACATTGCCGAGTGGTTGAATACAATGCTCGCTCAAGTTGGAGCTATATCAACACGAAATCCAGTTTATCTTTTCCCAATATTTCGCTGTAAGAAGTGACCGAGTGTTATTTGCGGGGGACCGCCTGTCGCACATTGTCTTGTAACGAGGTTTCTCTCGAGAGGGTTCCTTTAGGTCGACCAATTCCCTTATTTCAATTCTTAAGTCCGCTTCGCTGTAGATTGGAAGGTCTGTCTTATCACAATACTTTCGCTTCAGAGCGAATGTGTATCCGCCACAGATTCCGCTGACGTGAAGTTAGTTGAGACTGAAATTAGTTACTGGTCAGGTCGCAAGAATGACGGAATGAGATTTGTCCCCAAGTACCTAAATATGATTTACCCAACGATCTCTCTTATGTAAACAGAGCCACATTATGTAATAGCCGCCCGAACAAATTAAAAGAAATCAAGCTGTGAAGCTGTGCTTATGTCAGTTTTGATAAACACAAAATTTAATTTCCGTTTCATGATATGTTCTGTCTTATATTTTCCGCTTTATTATTTACATCTTTACGTAGATTTACATTGAAAATCGTATTTTCAATAAGAGCTATAATTATTTTCGACCTCTTTAAAATATCTAATGACATTAACAGCACTTTTTTTACGAATGTTAATATCAATACTTCATATTCAGTAATTGATAAACCCTTTTTTTATATTAAATCACGATTTTAACATGTTCTCCAAAACTATGAGTAAATAACTAGGTGTTGATTATCCATAGATAATCTTCTACGCGATATTGATGCAAAGACACCTTTTAGCGTCTATATATGTATTTGTAAACAAATCAATTGCTAATTGCTATTTTTTATAGTTCTACGAGCATATTAACACGTAAATAAAAATAAAAATTTACGACAATTGTAATAGTAAAAACAAAAAATAACAATATAAAATAATTTAGGAAAAGTTTAGTGATTGCATTCTCTAAGAATAATGCATTGAACCACACCGCACCCAATACTCAATTGAACACACTGCAATAGCTGTAGACAGCTAGTAGAACTGGAAGATATAATAGTGCCAGGCGGTAGTTCAGTAGCTGGTCAATAGGAGACCATCATAAGATTTGACCTGAAGTCAGCTGTGACCAAAATAGGCACATAAAAACTACACTATTTAATTTGCAGTGATTGTGTTTTGTTTAAAGTTTATTAATTCTATAGTTCTACGTTCAATTAAATTGAGAGACTAAAATACCCCATTATTTTCGGAACAATCTAATAATGTCTAATAATCTAACAATCTAAGTTGCGTGAAATACGAGTATGTTGCTACTCCTGAATTTACCACGAAATACGCTATCTGGAAACATATGTCTTCGTAGCGACAGATTATTTCGGTAAAATGTTAATTTGGTACTATAGTTCTGAAACTGGAAAAAATATAAAACGGTACTATCCAGCATCGGCGTTAATCTTAATTGATACCAGATCTCATATGAATTGAAGAAATAATTTACGACCTATCGCATTATTAATTTGCGACATGGTAATTTTTTTGTTAAAATGTAATAATTCTCGTTTTGTGATGGAGTCACAATTCACATGAAAAATATTTAAACTAATCCGTCAGCCTTGTAAAGAAAAAGTTAGAAGGGGAAAATATATTACCGTCTATTCCCCGCGGTTCCATTACAGCGGGACAGTGGATAAATGAGCGAGTACAATGCAGGCCGCTCGTGGGAACATATTATATATTTTGCATGTTATTAAGGATTGTTAAACGTTCAAGATTTAGAAAAATCATAAACCAAGTGTTAAACCTATCTTAACTTCGTGTCAGATTCTAAATCAGATTCCAACCTTTTTAAATTATGTTGACAATATTATATTTTTAAGGAACAGATCTGGCAAACTCTGTATATAAAAAAATACCCCTGTTATACACCGTGAGCTTCAATTACAGATGTGACTTGCAATTTGTCGATAATATTAAAACATTGTTAAAATTAATTGATCATAGATTACAATACTTTTTAATATGCAAGGATTATCTTTGACATATCAAACATTTTATAACCTTTTCTTATTCAACCACTAGTTCTATAATTGAAGACGTCACCCGAACAACGATATACGCCACATTTTAGTGATTTTACAGTAACTGAAAAAAACTGTTTATTTTATCTAATGATGGAATAAAATAATATTCGATATGTGTTTTTAATATATTAAAAATGATAATAATATACTTTTTATAAAATTGTAATCTACGATGAAAATAAGAGGATTGAGGCACACACGAAACTTTTTTTCAGTAGAACAATGCTGTACGGCATGTGCTTGACAGCATTGTTCCATAACGTGAAAATAAAAACAGATTATATTATATAAATGTTGTATTTATTTCAAAACAACAAATAACACATCACTCTCTTGGTAGATTTTTATTAAATAAAAAATATAACAATTACTTTCAAAATGATGTTTGACAGAGTTCAATTAATAAAATGTGCTGTACAGCATTGTTCTACTCACATCAGTTGGGAGTCTTTTTTACAGCAACGGCTACTCTCCTCTTCCAAGTATGGAGTTGACAAGCATCTTTCATCATTTTTTTCTTGATATCTTCAGTTTAATATGTTTTATTTATTTTATATTTGTTTATTTAATCTCCGAACGTCATTCGGTGAGAGAACCACATCCGACAAGTCCGCCATGTGTGCTTTACAGCGTTGGTCTACCACGGCGCATATTTCAATATGCCGTAACTCTGTCACGTGGTAGAATTTCGAACTACCGATTACATCAAAATGTGCGTAATCTGACGTACAACAATATTGCATACTTAACTCAACACAACCCAACGTCTTCAATTTCAAATCAACTATCGAATCATTTCAACCACATCCCGAATGTGATCAGGACACGGATATTTAACGTCCTTTTACATATCCAAATTTTAGTTTAGATCAATCGAAAATAAACATAGATCTTGCAATAAGTCAGCTTTTAATCGAGCATGCCTCGTAAGCTAACATCCATATTACACTTAGCAGATATGTGAAAAAAAATCATGTAAAGAATTTCAGTATTCCACTAATGGGCGAAAACGATAATTTAATTTTAAAAATATATATTAATTTTGAAAGAATGTGCAATGCTATTAATGTACCTATAAAGGTTTGTAACCCTGTTCAAATTATTCAAATTTCCTAATCATACAAAAAAAAAAATTCTACACATAAAAATATACAACGGATATGTTGAGAATGTATATAACAAACCGTTTAATTTATTACTGGGTCAAAGCTCATTTAGTAATTACAATAATTTTATCTTTACAAAACAATAAACCATCCCATTACGAGTATATGTCGCATAATTCAGCACGCATTTTCATGATCGTGTATATTCCCAAAGCGCATTTTCTTTAGAAACAGAACTAAATTTAATTTAATTTAAAATGAGTAAATTACTACCAAAACTATAATTTTTAAAAATTAATAATAAAAGGCGCGATAGCTACAGTGTAGTAAATAGTTTCGTATCTTTGCTAGATTCTTTGTCTTTCCAGTAAGGTCAATATTAATACAAATGAACTCATTATATTTATAAGTGATTTCCATACTTTCAAATTTACCCTTTCACTGTCGAACTTTGAGAGAACACAATTGTATTTGCTCATGTCCATGAGCTTTTCTGTCTGCGATATCATTGACGTGAAATGCGTTACATAAGTTAAACACTTGTGCTATAAAAATACAACAAACTTGCTAGTCTTCTGGAGCGAGGCTTAAACCCCCCCCCGACCACTGGATCACTAGGAGAGAATCTTAACCGCGAGACCAACAAGCACGTTCTTTAACGATTTAATTAAATCCAATTATTTCTCAAATGCACAAAGATACATTTTAATAATAAAAATAATAGTAAATGTTTTATAAGACATTATACTCAGAATTGTTTACTTGGATACATTTGTATTTACATACATCTCATTAAAACCGATTTCTTAAATTTAATTGGTTGTAAACATATTCTTTGAGCGGGGTAAAATAACCTGCTTAAAATATTTTTTTTGTATTTTACCGCGTTACCCATGTTCGTAAATTGCATATAATAATAATTTTGAGTAAAGAAAAAAAAAAATCTTTTTTTTTTTGGGTACCTGTATTATATCTTCTTAAATAGAATTCACGCCATTTGTATGTCACCGTTTTACTGATGGCCTGCGAGCGTATTCAGAATAAAATAAACTATATGCATATTTAGAATAAAATAATTCACTAGATATGAAAAAAATGTTGCTCTCAAAATGTTCAATTTTTTTAATGAATCACTGAACTTTGCGTTTTCAACCTAGATACCTACTTCGTGTGTTTTCAATAATAATTTAATTCGATACCAGAAGTTAATTTGAAAATGTTGTTTTATCCTGTGATTTATTTACCCTTCCTAGGCTTCCACATAGTAATCTTATATTATTACAATAACTACTATAAACACTATAAACAAAAACCTTCTCAAAGATACCACGTGGGTATCATGTTTTTCTCAGAATGGAGTTGAAACCTTTTTGTATAGAGTAAATAACAATTTTTTGTATCCAAAAAAAAACGGTTTTAATAAAATCATGTTGAAAACTGTTTTCTTGAAATTTCATACATTCACTCACCTATCTGATATTACTTTCTGAAAATTTGTACAGAATAACTTAACTTTAAGATGTTATCTTAATACATTATGCATTATTAATACATACCAAGAAACGTGCCCTAGGACCAGAAGAAACTCAAAACTATTTTTTTTATAAACTCCTTAAAAATAATTTCACATCTACGATCCGATTCAAAGCAAACTAGGAGCAAAACCTTAGGATACTTTTTAGTGCCAAAAATGGATACCAAATTTGATCAACGAACTTTCTTGTTTTGTGCACCGCGTATATTTAATAAACTGCCACTAGACCTCAAAAGGGTGTAAAGTGATTAACGATTTTAAACCAAAAATAACAAAGTGGTTGCTTGATGTGGGTAGAAAGCAAAATGAAACTCATTTGTGCCAACTTAATTACCTACATATTTTGTCTCCAACTATATTATAGACAAAAATCTTTTTGTAACTTTTGATCGTACCTTAACAATATTCAACATATAAAAACTGTACAGGTAATTACTTTAGAACAGACCACATCTAGTAAATTAATTACCTTTTTTTCTAATGTATAAAAAATATTTGTATGCTAAAAAATATTTTAAAAACCCAATGTATTAAAACCTTTATTATTACATGACATTAGTTATACTTTATTTCACCTATGAATAAATGTAAAATATGGATTAAATTAATAATTTTAAAAATTGTGTATAAAGTATATATATATATATATATGTAATAAATAATATACGAATTAACTCTCATGTCTTTAATGCCTTAAACAATAAACATCTGGTATTAATTTCCATAGCATAAGCACTTAGGATTAATGTCAAAATAATAAAAAGCTATGAGGTCAGTTTTTTTAATACAAAACTCGTTCTACAAAAAATCTTTGTATTTAGGAGGAAAAATGTATTTTTTCTCAGATCACATAAAGTTATTTAAAATATTGATGAATTTTAATTTTCAGTGGACAACAGACTACATAAAAAAAAATGATATAAATAATTTTGGAGCAACATT
Source organism: Eubasilissa splendida (assembly GCA_031772225.1). Taxonomy (NCBI): domain Eukaryota; kingdom Metazoa; phylum Arthropoda; class Insecta; order Trichoptera; family Phryganeidae; genus Eubasilissa; species Eubasilissa splendida. The sequence continues at coordinate 1,271,985 of CM062854.1, read as the reverse complement.
AGCATTATGAAATCATAACTTTGTATTGTAAAAGATAAATTTACGGGTAACTTATTATACTATGATTATTTTCACATTATTTGTATTATTTCAGGTTCAATCAATAGGTATTTAGCCGCCTCTAGATAAAATAGCAAATAACTTTACACGCTACTTAAGTCGCCCATTATTACTCATTTTGATTGTGTCTTTATTACGCTTTATTTATCCAATGAGTAACACTAATCAGAACATAAGCAAATGTGGTGAAACTTCCCTGTATTTTTCAATGTAAGTTATATACCCTTTTAAAATAAATAAATTTATAGATGTCATGGCCATCAAAAATACAGGATGTCCCAATAAAATATACATACGTGAAATTTGAATTCCAAAATCGCGTCCATTGCATTTTAAAGTGAGCTTAATGGAAAAGTTTACTTTTAATGAGGAGTTTTATTTTCAGCACATTCCCACTATCATCGTGATATGAGGACCTATTTTCATGAATATCTCGTCCAACAGAGGCGAAGAGATATAATTCAACATCCGCCACATTCTCCATACCTTACCCCATTGCGTAGGGGATACGTAAAAGATAGGGTGATGGTACAAAACTGACATGAATTACCGGTAGCCGTTAAGGTGCAATGCACCCAAACATTTTGTGTTTGCAAATTTTGATTATTAAAAATGGCAAGTCCAGAATGAACAAGTTCGAACGTTTGCCATAATTATTGCAATTATAATGCGTGTTATTTTATTCGAAAAAAAATTTAAAAACATAAATTTACATTAATCAATATTGAATTTATAACCCTTCAAAGTGTGTATACATTATATTGGAACACCATTTATATTAGATAATATAAATGGTGTTCCTCTGAAATATTCTGCAGTAGAAAAATAATTCAATATTCATTTCAAATTCAATATTTAGACTCTTTAATAGAACATAAAATATTTAATTTTAATAATCTATTTATGTTGCATAGACTTTCTGTGCCTTTCAAGTACACGCATTAGAAGAAATTACAACAAAACATTGGTTTTCTCGTTACTGACTTTTTATCATTTTCTTGTTTGCTGGAAAAGTGAAGCGACAGAATCCCTCTTTCTTTATCTTAACTTTCCTTCACTCCAAGCTTCGAGCGGGAAATCTAGATCTGTAAAATTCAGTTTCTCTAGCATTTGTAATCAGCACCACAACCCAACTATATCCAGCCATGTCCCAACAGATCCTTTCAATTTCTCTGTTCTGTGGAATTTCTTTCTTTCATCTGAGTTGACTGAGATAATAATATAAGTTCTGACGAAATTATTCCTTTTTATACAAACTTTAATTGATTTTATATACGGATATTCGTTCAGTTATTTATAGATGAAAAATCAAATTTTACGTACGTGCGGTGTTTTAAACTCTTGATATGAAGTTGCGCTATTTAAAATAACATTTTTCAACAAATCTTTTATTTACTTCTTTCGATTATTTTCGATATAAACACCTATCATACTTCAATTTGTCTACGTCAGGAATGTTCCAAAGTCATACTTTATAGAGGGTTACATTCCGGGTAGTATATGAATAATATAAAAGTCTATCGCGTGACCGGAATGCGATATCCATACGGCGAATATGTGGATTGTTTGTACGTTTTTCGTACAAAAAGCAGCTGTAGGGATTTCAATTCTCTGTAGTCGTGAATTCGTCGCTCAGTAATGACTAATTATCCGGAATGCCTTATTAATAAATTTATATATAAATTCATAGTTGTAAAGTTAAGGCAGGCGCAGATTTAAATACGAGAATTATTTAATATCAGAAATAATCAAAACGCTAAAGGAGCCTCTTAAGTAAGTGAGCAACATCTGAGCTATTAATATAAGTCACATTGAAGTTCCTTATCAAACGTCACTCTTAGAATACACTTCTAAAAACATAAATATAACAGACTCACCTGAAAAGTTCGGTGAGGATCTGGCGGCGAGCAGGTGGCGACTATCGCAGCTTGCGGTGGATAAATTCACGACCTGTCATCAGAAAACATTACTTATAATTTACCACACTTGGAGCATTGTTCAATTCCAGACTGTACGGCCAGCGATCATTAGTCAGGAGACACGTGTCAAGATGTGCTGTCACTTTTCGCAATTCGTTTTCGGTTCGCGGAACAATACAATGGTTCTTAACAAAATCTAGTAACATATCGGTTAATAATATTACCTACAAAGTATTATCAATTATTATTTTGGTGACAGTCTTCCAGTACCTGACCGTAGAAAATAATTAGTATGTGAGGATAACGGACAAACATTTATTTACTCGAAAATAATATCCACAGGTTAGTTCATTAATATATATTTATATTATTACTCTATTACTATTAAATCAATGAATCCCTTCTCTTTATTAAGTCTTCTCCTTTCTTGCAGAAGATATAACATCAAACCGTATCACTATTTTGTGCTGTGTTTTGCGGTAATTCGCAATTTTTTTAATTTAAATTTTTTTTTTTTATAATATACGATGTGTTATATAAACACGACTAAAATTTAATTCACGTGAATTATTTCAAACAAATGAACCTTCAATTCCTTTGTATGTATATTTAAGTAAAATAGTAATTATGGTGTCCAAGCACATTATTAAACGTTTTTAAAAAAGATTTTCATACATCAAGTCCTACCTTTCTTAAATTAAATTATAGTGAAATTTAATAATGCACTTTGGAACATTTTTAGAATCTGTTTTTAACTTGATTTATGGAAAAAAACTGAAGATCAAAATTGCAATATTAAAATGAAGGTGATTGTTACACCAACCCTCAAAAATAGACAGATAGTTTTGACAGATTATGGTACGTTTATCTCCCTCACTCCCTCACTCTCTCTCCCTCTCTCTCATTCAAATATAACACTATTTTTGAGGGTTGGTGCAACAATCACCTTCATTTCAATATTGTAATTTTGAGAATAGGCCTGATTGTCTGTAAACGTGACTCGGAATACTGAGTTAACCCGGAAGCTCCAGATGACTAACCACTAACCACCAGAAGAGAGAGAGACAAGAGATATGGGGGATAGAGTACAAAGATGAAGTACATATTATAGTGTGTGCCATTTCTAAGACGCAGAGACAATTAACGGACAAAAAATATTTTTGAATGGTATCAACGAGACAGATGAAATAATCGCAGCAGCGGTAGTAACAAAGCAAAGATCGGCAGAGGACCGAAGAAAGTGACAGATCTATAATGGCTGAAGATGATGATGGTGAGATGATATGAACCAAAGTAAAAAATGGCAACGGGCTGGATATACTTGTTGAAGATATAATGGACGGTAGGGTCCTCGTACAGGTAGTAGAAGTATTGGCCGTCCTTACCTCAAGCTCGATAGAGCGACAACATCAGAAAAGTGGCGGGCAACAGAGGACTGGTGATCCTCGGAGTAGGCCTGTATCCACCAGTGAAGGAACACAATCTGATGTCGATGGGGATATATTTAAACTTCATTTCCTTTTAACACTAGAGGAACATTGTATACTCAGTTTTCATGGTTTCATCAGTGAAAGTATTATATTTGATGATGAACTCTGCAATGGATTCTTCGATGATGAAATCTGCAGTAGTACTAGTTTTCAGTTCAAATTACGACAAATCAACAGATAAATAATATCTCTTTCTCTAATTTTTCTTTACCTCTTCCCATTTACTTTAGTTCGGCTTTCTCTGTTGTAAATTCTAAGTTCTGCCATCTTGACTGATCTGCTGGTTAAAGGTAATGAATGACCCACGACGATATAGACGTCCTCAACGTACATGTATATTTTTAATCATAGTGGAAACGCTATTTAATACCGATAATAACTTCAGCAATGTATAATTCTTTATTTTAACTGAAATACTAATTATAATTGGATTTCAATTTCATATGAAAAATGCAGAGGACGTATCTTCGGAAGTTCTCGGTGGGCATGCACACGACGCGGCCCTTGCGCTTTCTTCGATATATCTCTATATCTCTCTCTCTCACACACACATACTCTGTACAGATGATTTGAGATTTCAGTTCTCGGAATCGGTCATCGCTATTTCGAATATAACATCTACTTGACTATATCCATTTTTACTTCAGATATCTTTGAAAGGAAAAAGATACATGATTACACGTCATACGGATTCCAATGTGTGTAATGATACGATCTGTATTGAAAAGTACGATTTTAATAACAGATATTTAGTTGTGCAGGTTAGAATTTGCGTGAGGTAAAACAGATGAAAATGTATCTTTTATACACCGATTAAAAACCATCAATTATTAAACTTAAATACGCAAGTTACAAAACTAGTCGGTTCCTTCACGTTTGCTGGCAGTTCATTGAACAATTCAAAACCTTTTAACAGTATCTATAAACTAGAATTGGTTGCGGACTTGATAGAATCGGCGTTAACTTTGTACAGTTTCATCATAATATTAATGAAATAATGTTTTAAATATGAATTAAATATATTAATTATAAAGATACACATATAAAATCAATTTTATCGAAAAATATTGTTGTTGCGCTACCGGGACTCGAACCTGGATCTCTTCCCTAACCGGGGGAGGTGCTTTATCCAACTAAGCTACAGCGGCACTATTTTTAGCGACAATTTTTCGACCTTATATGTTACCTTTTTTTTTTTTTTTGAAATCAATACATTTAATCGTTCCATCATTTGATAGAGCCATCTACCTTATTTTTTTTTTTTTTTACAGAATCTCAAATACCTTTAAGTAAATCTGATAGTAGACGCCAGAATTATCAATTCATTTTTATTAAATTTTGGACACATTGATACAACTTTATTATTTTTTTTTAGGAGAACACATTCTTATTGTGAAGTTATAATTATTCACAGACCTATGTTCTGAATAATTACATCTTCACAATAAGAATGTGTTCTCCTAAAAAAAAAAATAATAATAATGTTTATTATAGTTACTGTTATGTTTCATTCATACCCATCCATTGTTTGACTCGTCTGGCTACAATGTTGGTATTGTATAATATTAATATATAAAATCAGACTTTTGTACCGAATGTTAAATGAACTGTTCAACTCGTGCCATGTTACAAAAAAAACCCTGTTAAAGTACCGGCTAAACTATTTTGAATATTGATAGTTTAGCAAAGACAAGGATTCTCGTAGATTTTTTTATTTAACAACAGATATTTTTCCTATGGGTGCAATATTTTAATACGTATGTCCGCTATTCGTCATCATATATTTGAATGTGTAGAAGAATGGTAAGAGCGTCATATAATATCAAACAAGTGGTTGGGAAAATTAGAAGCAAAGCTCAAAAAACTGTTAACTGAAATTTAAAAGTGAAAATGTTCAAGTTCAACATGTTGTTTGCCCAACAAGTTGCCTTATGTAGTCTACCAATTAAGACATGTATTTTATTTAAAGCTCTAACAACTGTCGTAGAACGGGCTAAAGTCTAGTTTAAAAATAAAAGGTTTATAATGCCAATGGAGCGAGTTGTTCGCCCGCTCCCTTAGAGACGAGATAGGTACTCAATTTGTTAGTCGATATTCCATTTATTTTCCCTGCATTTTATTAGGTAAAGATATTTCCGGGAGAGCTTTTAAGGATTGTCTAACGTAATCATTGAAATTATTTTTTTTAAATTGGAATATTAAAACTTTAGAAAATTCGTTTTTGTTGATTCAGTAATTATATTTCAGATATCTACTATTTCAATGTGATTTTTTAATATGACAATATTCCCTCCGCAATTACTAAAAAAACAAATGTAAGCCATATTAGGTCTTCGAGTTTTCAAAGATAAATGTCGGCACGTGAGGTTGAATGACACACGATACAAGATACTCATTGAGTTGTAATCTCATATTCTTAATCATTTTTGGTACTTTTTGTCCCAAATATTATTTCTATATTCTCATAAATAGGTACTCAATTTGTTAGTCGATATTCCATTTATTTTCCCTGCATTTTATTAGGTAAAGATATTTCCGGGAGAGCTTATATTGGTTTTCCAACGTAATCATTGGTTTTTTTTTTTAAATTGATATATTAAAACTTTATAAAATACATTTATATTGATTCAGTAATTATATTTTTGATATCTACTGTTTCAATTTGAATTTTCAATATGACAGCAATCTCGCCGTAATTGCTATAAAAATAATAGTAAGCCATATTAGGCCTTCGAATTTTCAAAGATAAATGTCGGCACGTCAGGTTGAATGTGATACGCATTCAGTTGTAAAATTGTATTCTTAATCATTTTTTGGCACTTTTTGTCCCAAATATTGTTTCTTTTTTCTCAAAAACTGTATAGTAAATTTGTATTTATAGAGACATTCCTGAATTTATTTCAATTTTCTATTCATCGATAGGGCGAGTAAAAAAATGCAATAGGGTAAATATAAATATGTATTGGGGTAAATAAAAATATGTAATAGGGTGAATGGAAACATCTCGTGAATAGAAAAAATATATATACATCGCTTAAACTTTTTTAAATTATAGTAAAAGTCGTCAAAAAATTTTTTTAAAGTGTGACATGATGTTAAATATTTTGTATAGGTAAATGTAGAATTGCTAACATAATAAATTCAAATCAAACGAACATTAATCCACTTAACTCCATTTTAGATGTTTGTCACAAATAATGCACTTCAATTGTTAAATTGCTTTTTAATATATCAAGTACATATTCCTTAGAAGGAATATTGTCTTTATTTTTTAAAAATTAATCCCTTCTTATCCAAACCTAATCTTTTACTATCACGCGTAAACACATGTGTATTTTCAATAATATATGATTAGTATCTGATATGTATACATACTTTATGTCGGTTCTTGCTGCCTGCCTATATAATAGATACATTTATCTGCAGCACATAAATAACTCGTGCCGTCCATTTTCTTCAATGTCTTCTAAAGCTTTATTTTAAATTTAAAAACTTCTCACTTCTTGGATCCGCCTTTTAATTTCGCAACATTAAAAATAAAAGTTTAATCAAAAAAATATATCAAAATCGGTAGTAGATTGATGTTTCTATTGACCCTTAAATTGTCCCCGTTAATCTCTATTACTTGTTTCTGTTCACCAGGGGCGTGCAGTGCATACAAGCAAAAAAGTTGTGCATAATTTAAAGTTCTGAGAAACAAATACAAATTAAAAAATTGGATTAACATTAACGAAAACATTATTTTGCAATTGGTGTCATTTGTGTACCAGTAGAGACTTTAATTGCTTAGTTCTAAAAACTTGCTGCAGCTCACCGCTGTTCTAATGGCGCTCTTTTTTTTTCCGCCGCATTATACTATTTACATTACTTAGTTCTGTCTTCAAGCTAGTGAATTACTCAAGTCATATAAATGGCTATTTACTGAATTGAAAATTCTTTTCGGTTAATCCGTTTTGTATGGAGTCGTTACCTATGCTGTTTTTTAACAGAATAACATTAGAAAGGGATACAACTGCGTGCAAATCATCGAAATGTTTACTTCATCTTTTACTAATTCCCGAATTTTACTGTTTTAACCTGTTGATTTCATGATTATTCTTTAAATTTGGTGCATGGATTGTTTTTGATTTGAGAAAAACAAAAAGCAATTGGCAGAACTATTTCCTACGGTAACCTTTAATAAAAATAATTATTTCCTTTAGTTATTACGTGAAGTATTTTCAAACAATAAATTAATCATGTTCAGTCATAGAAAGTGTTCTTAAAAACGTCCATACATATTTAATATGGGTAAGAGAGTATTATTTTACGTTAAAACTTAAACTTTAAGAACACTATTAACAGTACTACAAAATTATAAATAAATACATGATAGGGTCGTATAAACGACGGATTTATTTTGAAAGACGTTGATTAAATCAAAGTACATATATTATATATGATTGTATAATATCATTGGTAAGAGCATAACCTAAATCTATACCTGCTGCACGCCACTGCTATTCACCCATATTACTTATATTTCTATTAATTTTATTATTTAAAAAAAATTTACAATTTGATTTGAGATTCACAATTATTGACATAAAGCTTATGAAATCAAATTAATTACTAAAGTTAAAATGAATTTAAAGGGGATATATACATACATTTAACAATCAAGTTTTGTACACAACAAAGCCTCGTGTTACTGTGGCTAACTTTTGACAACCAGTTTTGGCAATTTGTGCGATACTTAGTATATTTCCCATTTTATAAAAATAATATTCATTCATAGACATCAAATCAAAGACCCACCTACTTCATTTCGCGTATCGCGGGCCGTCAAAAAGTTTTTTCCTATAATTGTTTCTATTCACCTGCCAGTTGCAATCCACCCCAAACAACGCGTAATTATGAATGTGAATAAACCACTTATTATTGGGAAAATTCTGAAAATGTTAAGGGGACAAACTGTTTCTGTTTCATTATTGATAAAAACTTTAACTGGTAAAAATATATTATCCATTTCAATACTACAATTAGTATACCAATCTTCAGTAGAATCTACAATCTTATACGGAATCCTAAAATGGAGGAATTCCTTCAATATTTACACAGGCTAAATAGAATCTCTTCAAATTAGAATTATAATACTAATATCACTATCTTATAATTAAAACATTAGAGAATATGAATTTTCTAAATATAATACCTGTTAAGAACTTATCTACATATAGAATTATACTAAATTATTACTACGAGGGTGTACACCAAAGCAACACCGTGAAAAATACACGTTTTAACTATCTATAATTCCCTATTGAAATAAGCAGTGTGGTGAAAAGACGCTAATCTCAATAAAATTTCTGATGTGAAAAATGTTTTAAAAAAATGTGCTAAGCAATTATATTATAAAACTACTGAAAATTACGCATATAAAATTAATATATTTTTAAATTGTAATTTCCCCCTAGCGACTACATAAGGTTCAATTATTTATTACGAAAAAAGTCTGCTTCACCTGCGATGGCTTATTAACGTTTCAATCTCTCAAATTTGTTTTTGGTTGAGTGATGGGCAACAGCTTGGATAATACACAATTTTGAGAAAATTTGTAATTAGTGTAGTTTAATGATTCTATAGATGTCGTCACCGAGATAACTTTCTAAAACTTTCTCCCAAGTGTTCTATAATCAAGGTTTTGTATTAAATATTCAAAGAGATCCATCCGACTAGTAAGTGTTAAAATATTATTAAAAATAGCTTTTATGAATTTAAGTTAATTATTTAAAAACGAGTTATGCGTATTATATCATTCCTACATAAAATATGTCATTTTTCAATATGTAAATCTTCACAACGATGTACATTTTATTAATTTCAACCTTATATACAAAAGTATACAATGCATGATGTTGGATTTAATTCTACTATTTTAATCGTGTGATGTCTAATGCAATAACAAATTTTGCCTATCATTAAACATAATCTATGTTAAAAAAACGTCATCTCTGATGATTTTATATAGCGAGAAATATTATGTTCTTTGTATTTTATTAAAACATTATATGTAATAACTTTATTCCATCTCTGTAAGTACATATTTGTCTTAAGATTGTTTAGTTGTGTGTGTGAGTGCCGCACTGCCGGCGTGCGTGCGTGCGAGGTTATAAAAGGCGGCGCGCGGCAGGGCGCGGTCTCTTTCTCTGCGTGTTCATCGGCTTAATCGTTTGAACTATACTAGTGATATACCTTGTACTAAATTGTATCGAATAAATGTATAATTGTTATAAAGTCTATTTCTGAGATCTTCTCATTGCGAGGTGTACACTGAAGACGTACTTAGAAGACAAGTACGTAACATAACTGGATACAATAAATTTAAAACGTTCAATCATTTTTATATATTTTTTTAAAATACATAAATAAAAACTCAATTGAAATATCGAAAACCCACAGCTAATATAGGTAGAACTTTAGAATTATTTTTTTATGAAAATTGTTCGAAGTTAATTTAAGTCATTATTGAAATATAAGTTTTTTAAATTTGTTATACAGTTGTTATTAATTAATGTTTTAATTATTCCAGTATAATTAAAATTTGCCTTATTGAAGAAATTTATTTAAAAATTACATTTGTGAATTTATTTAAAATGCGTCACACATCAAGCACCTGGAAAGCCACCGGCTGCTCTCCCTGGACTCAAATATTACTCAAATAGTCCTTTACCATTATGGCGCATCTTTTCGTTTCCATCCATGAAGCCACATGTTAATATTATTTCAGCTACTTGTATTATCTAGACCGTTTTTTAATCTGGGCTCCACGAAGCAATTGTACGGTGTCCTATTGCCAGATATTCGAAAAATTGTAATGAATTCAACTAACTTGTAATTGCTAGCTAATCGTCTATCCAACAAAAATACAAAATCTGTCACGTGACAGCTTCATTGAAATTATCTTTATACAGAACAGATTTCACAAATGTTTGGATTTATCTAAAATCTAATTGCCCTGAGCTTTCAAATAAAGCAATTAGGTAAAGGGTGTCCAGCGGAAAATTTTCAAGTTTAATATTACATTTTAAAAAAACTACAATGTTGTTCTTATATTTTATTTATACAAAATTGAGTTTAATGATACAGATTTAACGTTTTATAAACAATATCGTCTAAATGTCGTCCATTTCTCTCAAAACACTCTTTCATTCAGACTCTTAAATTTGCGAACACGCGAGATCAAATCGTTGGCTAATTGGCAGCAACTCTCGACTTAAGGTATCTTCACAAAAAAGTCGCACAGTATAAGGTCCGGTGATCGAGGTGCCCAGGGTATGTCTCCGTACTTACTGATTAATTTATTGGGAAAAATTCCCCTCAGCTTCTCCATTGAAACTCTAGCTGTGTGTGAAGTGGCCCCGTCTTGCTGAAATTGTGTTCTGTTGTTGAACCCGGGAAACAGCTGCAGATGCGGTACCAAAAACTTGTCGATCATTCGGCAATACACATCAGCAGTGACTGTCTCTCGCTAGTTAAAAAAAGAAGGACCAATTATCCCTCGGGCAGAAATTGCACACCACACTGTCGTTTTTGAATAATGCAAACGTTTCTGATGGAGTTCCCTTGGGTTGTCGGGGCACCATTATCTCATATTCTGTTTATTAGCCATCGATATGAATATGTGGTTCGTCAGTAAGTAATATATTTCCAAGCGTTCGTGCTGTTCCAAAATGTTCCAGCATCGTTCTCGCTAAGGTTTCACGTAAAGAATAGCAATTTTCATTAAGAAACTGCACGATTTGTAGTTTGTACGGGTGAAACTGTAGTTTATTTTTCAAAATACCGTGCACTGTTGATTTTTTTATTCCAATACAGGCTGCAATCTTCCTTATCGATTTACGCGGACTGCGCATAATTTCACGTCGAACTTGAGCCACATGTTCTGGCGTCGCTGCTGACGTTGATGGTCCCGGAGGAATTTGATTAACCATTGTCCCTTCTTGTCTGAACTTTTGAACACAACACCGGATAAGTTGCGTGCTCGGTCCATCACTTACTCGTCGAATATTAAAGTGAGTACAAGAGGCGCGACGCACACGAACCAATGAATCACCGCACTTTAAATATTGCTCAACCGCGAACGCGCGGTACGCTACCAACCAGTGACTCATTGCGACTAGCAAATCATAAAATCATGCGCGTCGAACTATACCCTTCCCACTTACCTCACCCTGATGGTTCACGAGCGATTACAATTTAATCGTGAAATTTTTCCGCTGGACACACACTTTATCATTGACAGATTTGGATGTTACTTCGTGGTGTAACATTTTAATTTTTAAATTGAATAATTTTTATATTAACTTTGTACTACACGTATACAATTTTTGAGTTAATACCACTACTATTTTCGGGAACAGCAGTCTTTTCCATCTACAGGTGTAAATTAAACTAAATTAAATACAGTTGGCTGTGGATGCCGTAAGAGTGGGGAGTGGCTTTATTGTTTCTTGGAAACATCGAAAATAGCGGTGATGTATTTGAAAATGTGATATTGTTCATTAATGTTTTTTCCGATTTTATTTTTTTCTGAATTTCTATCATTTTAATTTTATTCATTATTATTCCACTAGATGATGCCACGTGGAGCAATTTTAGATTATAATTTTAGAAAGAATTGTTGATTTCATTATATTATACGTAAAATCAAAGTATAATAGGTACCGACGGAGATCCGCCGAATATACATGTGATGGGATCTAAGACTTCAAGCATTGGGACAGTTTCAAGTAAAGAACTCGAAATCTTTCTCATAGTAACGACCTTTCTGTGCAGCTTTCTAATTTTATTTAAACATATTCATTTACATGTGAAATATGTACCTTTTTAAAAATATGTATTATACATTTAAGTATGAAAAATGTTACTTTTTTCTATATTCCCGCATTCATATTTTATTTCAAAAACGATAGATAGAGGTTTCACTATTATTCATAATTAAATACATTGTGTGTATAATATAACATTTTTTTACAAATTATTTAATATTTAGACGAATTCGTGAGAATTTATTATAATGGTTTCATGTTCTAATAAAAATATATTTTGTCACGTTTAAGATAACTGTGGGTCCTCGAATTATTTATCTATGAAATGAAAGTCGGCAGAGTATTTATAGTTAAAGAACCGCTGCTCCAAACTAACGATTCTTGGAGATTTAAACTATGTAAATTAATGTATAGGGTTATAGTCATTTTTAAAGAGGTGGCAAAATATATTTTAATTATTTAATTTGGTCACCTGTTTATAATTAATTTTACAACGTTGTTCTCAGAATATAAAATAACGCACGATCTGTAAAATAACTATTATAAAATTTGCACTTAATTTTAGTGGAGTATATTTCCGGTTCATTTTATCTTCAAAAAAAGTTCATGTCCTTTGTACTCGGAACATATAATGAAAGTGCTCTTGAACAAAAACACATTTAATTATTGGTATGATGACAACCCAGCTTAATTAATGTATGGTTTCAATTTATCCATACAAAATCTATTTTATTCAAGGTATCTTATGTTACTTCTCACGTTTTTGATATATAAAATTACTTTGAATATTTTACAAGTCGCTTATTATTTACATACACTCACATTTTTATGGATAACGATAAACAAATCATTAATATATAAAATGATGTCAGATATACAGAAGAAACCTGAGAACATGTAAAGAAAGACAATAAAAATATTTTAACGGTAGCGAAAAATGATAAGTGTGAATCTAAAACGTATAAATGAATTTTCCAATATCGACTTCAAGTATGTTCCATACATATTCCTCAGAAATTCTACAGAAAAAAAATTCTTTTAAAATGACTATTAATATACCCATTTAATGAAAATGTATGGAGTCTTACAATAATGGATCAAATTTAAACTTTGTTTAATATGTGTCGCACATATATAATAAAATATCGTATGATAGTATCAATTTCCTTTGAATTATATCAATTAAGCGGATGTGACCTTTTTACTCGTGAAGTAAATTTTTTTAAATATAAATATTGTTAGTAATTGCAAAATTAAATTCTGCGGTACGTAAATATTAAAATTATGTCCCGTATACGTAAGAAGGTTATTATTTAAATGATGTGCTAAGGATGTTTTCCGCGCTCGTCTCAGGACGGGTTTTAAACAACTATTTCACATCTTCTTTGATTGGTCCATGCAGTATCACGTATTGATTAAAACACCTTATACTCTCGCAGTTCTTGGGCAATCTCAGATCAATGGAATTTCTGCAGTCGTCTTGGATCTCTATAGTCTAAGTGAAAGATTAAGTTTTAAATATGAATTAAATATATTAATTAGAAAGATATTCATATAAAATCAATTTTATCGAAAAATATTGTTGTTGCGCCACCGGGATTCGAACCTGGACCTCTTTCCTAACCGGGGAAGGTGCTTTATCCAACTAAGCTACAGCGACATTATTTTTAGCGACAATTTTCGACCCTATATGTTACCTTTTTGATATTAATACATTTAATCGTTCCATCATTCGACAGAGCCATCTACCTTATTTTTACAGAATCTCAAATACCTTTGAGTAAACTGATTTTTTATTAAATTTTGGACACATTGATACAACTTTATTATTTTTTAGGAGAACACATTCTTATTGCAATCTGCTTTTATTTAAATAATTAATAAAGTTAATTCATTGGCGAAAAAATTAAACGAAATGATTTTCAGAAATATAAAATCATCATCTCTCGTAAATAAACAAGAATGTTACCTTAAAATTACGCCCGCACCATTTGTTTCTTCACAACTTATCAAAGTGGCCTTTCTTTGAAATGTGCCCCTAAGTTGAGTTGAAAATTTCTTCAAAAGTCTTAACAACTCACATTTTCCGTCAAAAGAGTAGAAAAATGCTGCAATTATATTAAAACTCCTCGAATTTAAGGATTAGAAAAACAACAGCTCAAATGGATTCTTTTTAAATTATTGTAAAATTACAGAAATACAATGTACGTATTTGTAAATATATTTTATATTTTGTAATTCTGCATAATTTTCTGAATAAAACCCATTTCTACCTATACAGAAAAAGAAATGTGTAGCCTTACAAGTGCTTATTTACTTTATTAAAATAATATCAAAATTTGAGACCTGCAACGTCACTGTTTATAGTTTTTGGGCAGAATTGACTCACGAATGTGTAATACCGAGGAGGAAATATGAAAGTTTGGCTAGACAATGAGATAATCTGTTCCATCATAAGATGTCTATTTAATTTGTACAGCAACAATAAACAGGTGTTGTTTGTTTGGATTCCTGCACATAAAAGAATTCATGGAAATAAATATGCTGATAAACTGGCAAAGAAGGCTACTCTTTCCGGAGTTTTCCCCCATCAATTCCATATCCCGATGTATGACAGACTTAATATGGTAAAAAAACGTACGAATTCTATCTGGACTGCACAATGGATGGATCCAAATAATCACAAGGGTAATCGGCTTAAAATAATCCAAAGATCTATTCCCCGCACCCCTTGGTTCTCCAACAGGAAAGTTTCCAAAAGAACAATATCAAATATCTCCAGAATGAGAATTGGGCATTGCCAGGTAGCCTCACATTTATTCAGATTGAACTTAATAGATTCCCCAATGTGTGAGTGTGGTGCCGAGGAGGAAACCCTTGACCATATCTCTTTTGCCTGTCCATTGCGGATCACAGGTTTTTTTACAGTAATCTCGTCAATGGTAATTTTCAACTCCCGGTTAACTTGTGTCATCTTCTTTCCCTTAACTCGCCACATATATATAATAGCAAATTTTTTGAACTACAATGGTATTGACTTGTAATATAATATTTCCTATTCTATAATATTATTGTACTTTTTTCTATAGAACAATGTTTTAACTTGATTAATGGCATAAATCACTCTTGAAGGGTGGATTTCCTATTTATCCGCGGACTTTTGGCCCAACGACAAAAGATCCGGCCGACCATTGATCCATGCGACATTCCACTTTCTCACTGTAAACATTATATCAGATTTGTTTTGATTATTTTTAGTAATATGCGAAAGGTTATATGCATATTTCAGTCCTCCATCGATTCACCAATTTCTTGAAAGGCTTTCTTAAAAAAATCATTTTGAAATTTTGTCGGTGGCCGTTATGTCGTTGGATACAATGTCGCACAGATCAATAGTCAACTGGAGCTTTAGTCGGCCGGATCTTTTGTCGTGGACGTAATGACGTCGGGCCAAATGTCCGTGGAACTTTTGTCGCGACACGCCATCGAATGGTTAAGCAACCATATCAATACTATTACACACAATTTACAAGTGATCTTACCTGAATCAACACTGTATGTCATCCAAGATGGCCGACGCTTCGTCTATCAACATTTTTTAACACGGATATACAGTGTTGATACAGGGGGTGTCTCATATACTTGTAGCGTGTCATGGCATCTTACTACCGAAGTGACAATTTTTTAAGTTTTCTTCAATAACTATCTAATATACCGTAACACCATTTCCGCGTGACATAGAACAGAACGCCACACTCTTCTGTCTGACGCACAACTATTTTTGAGCAACAAGGCAATTCCGAATCACGGGTTTTATCCGATACGGCATCATTAAGAGATGTTCGAATTTTTTTACAATAATTATGAATCTCTTTTCAAATTATAATATATATAAAAATATCTTAAATTAACTTGTGCGTTATGGTAGGTAATCAAGTCGGTGGTCTTTTAACATTAATATCCTCATTTAGGTATTATTTCATCATTTGTATACTACCTATCATATATTACAGTGTATAGCGTATCATTAATGACTTGCTTAGTCTTTCCAAAAGCATATGACTAAATTGCGCGGTATAATGCTAAGGATAGGAGACCTACTGGGATAAAACGGCGACGACGAGAGTCAGGAGTGCGACCCCCGCCAGCGGTCAACCAAATTAGGCCTATTCTCACAGCTCAGGGCTTAGTTTGACATGCGCGCATACATCGGCAATCAATCCTGACACAACTTACCAATATTTTTTACTAAGATGTGTTAATTTAATTTTATTCGTTTATCAATTTGAAGCGTGAATTAAATGCATTAATTAATATTCTATAGGGAAAAATATTCAACATCTACGGATAAATTAAAAGATCAATTATTGTACTCTAATATGTTCCAGGATTTTAAATAAATCCACACGTAATTTTATTTCAAATCTTCAGTTGGAACTATTTTATTAATAATTTATTTAGCTTGGAAGATGTTATCAGAATATTTTTAATTACACAATACATAGAATTGTAATGTTGTTTTGATTTCACTTAATGACAAATAAAGTTTTTGCTGCATTACTTTTACTAGAAATAATCCAGATTTTTAATCTTTAGGACATGCACTTGTTATTGTAAATTACTACAAAGTAATGTGCATTATTTAATGATATTAAAACTGTTAGAAGTAGTATTCTTTTTACATTTGTTAAGACGAAAAGATATGTACGTTATGCGTAATGGATACAAAATTATGATAATATTAAAAAATATACAAAACAACTTACAGGTGTTAGAATCTGCAGAAGACAACTTGACTGGATGAACTTCAAAACGGACGCACTAAACAACCGCCCAGTAAAAAATAGGCCGAAACGAGTTTAAAACGATTCTAAATTTGAGATTCGAACGCGCAAAATTTCAACAGGTCAGCTGGATGGATCTCTCTCGGATGGTCGCTCCTGTGTTCGGAGCGCGGCGGGTGGAGGGAGAGTGGCCGCGGGAAGCCCGCGCGCCCTTATATGCCGGGCCCGCTGCACGAGGGGAGGGGTGGGGCGGCGGGCGGCGGACGGCGGGCGGGCCCCCGCCCACGCCGCAGGGAACGGCGGCCATTGGGCGGAAGAGCGGTGCTCCGACTTCAAAGTTATTCTAAATTTGATTTAGTACCCGCGATGGTGATACGTCACTGATTGAAGGTGCTCTAATCACACAATATGTGTATCGGAAAAATCACTAGCTTTTCGCAGGGGTCACTTTCTAGGCTGAAGAAATTAATACGCATTAATTTTCTTACCAAATAAATATTATTATTTTTTTAAATGATGACAATAACGTATTAAATATAGATATGTACATAATATGGATAATACTTCTTTTCATACTCTGTAATAGAAACATGTCAAAATACATCAGCCCGTTTTTAACACTCGAAATGGCCAAAGCAACGCTAAATTACTAATCGGAGGTGTGATATCTATTGAATCTTTTTATTTATCGATAAAGTAATGAAATATGATAACCAATCAGGTGCATTGAGGCTAAAATTGGTTGACGCCGCAAAACTGCTATAGAGCATCATTGAAACGTATTCTTAAATTTATGATTGTGATTTTAGCTATGGATAGAACACCTAATTCGTCCGGTGTACATGTATCATGCTATAACTAACATTAACTTCTTTTTCAAACCGTATATATCATGGGACTATTTTTTCTACAACTTTGTTCTTACGTCTGTATTCGCCTTTATATAATTTTTCTCACCATTCTCTGAGAATACTTAATCATTTCCAGGACACCTTACACTTGTGTTTGAGGCACGTTGTACGTGGTTGGAGCAGTTTCGGTACTTCATGATTGGGTGGATGCTGAAGTACACTAATTGTATATTTTTTGATATGATATGGTCAAATTTTATTTTTGAGTACCTACCTACCCATATATTTTAATTTTCCCAATTGCTGCCCAGACTAGCGTACGTCTTGGTTTTAAATCTATCGTTATATATAAATCATTTCACAACCTTAAAAAAAAACGGACATACGACATTGTTCTCTTCGCAGACTACCCCGGTACAGAATTACCCAACGTCTTTAAACAAAAGAATGTACATGACAACATGGCGAAAACAATAGTCATGCCAAATCGAGACATGACAGTAGATTACACTTCGAGGAGATGAAATATTATCTTACTTCTGCCTGGGCCAAATTACTTTCTGAAGGCCGCATTTGGCAAACTGAAAAATTTACTGTCTTTGTAAAGAAGGAAGAAAGCGAACGACGTTGAACAATGCATTCTTCCGACGATGGCCTATAGACGTGAAACCAGGATATTCAGTAAACAGTTCACCTGTATTTGGACACCATGCACGGGCAGAAGACCACGCTTCATCTTCTGACCGTCCTCTTCATCTTACTTTATTCCTTCTGAAGCCAATGGTGGTTTCCGCCAGAGTGAGAATGAAAAGGTATACCAATTTTTCATACATATTTATTTACAGTTCTGTTGTAGATAAATCTCCATAAAAGACATGACATAATGAATTTAACATGAAAATTTTTTTAACTTTAGATTTTCTATAGAACTAATGGTTGACTTATTTCAAGAAATGTTTTAATCATGAGTTCTGGTTTTGGAGTAGGTATTTAAAATGTCGTAAACAAGGTTGTTCCTATAAGTTATCCAATTGAATTTTCTCCTATTTTATTAAATATGGAACCAAAACTTTCTTCATGTTCTGGTGTGGGGTACAAACATATTTTCGAATTAATAAATGTTTTAAGAAAGAAATCGAAGTATTTATTTTTATTACACATTGTAAAAAAGCTTCGAAGCATCTACAGCGATAATAATATTTTAAAAACTATCGCACTTTGTTTAAGTTAACATCGACCAGTTTCGATACTTCTGTATGATCTATAAAATAAAATATGCACAAAAATCAATTGTCTGGCGGTGACGTGACGTCTTGTTGGGAGAGATAGGTGAAAGAGATGACAACATTGAAATGGGGATTATATTAAATAAATTATTCGTCAAATTGATTATTAATTATATTAGATTTAGTATTAAGGAATGTTTACCTATACGCACTTTTTGCACATTGCCCCATTAGCAATCCCGCGCGGCATAATTCAAGACATAAAAATAATTGTTTTAATTTTTTGCATATTCAGGGATTGTATTCTGTAAAGTCTCGATTACAAAAACGTACAATATGAATGTGATGTTTTATTTATCTGCCTTCCACCGTTCTTTGCCAGCAATAGTGACTGCATGAGTGTCTTGGGTGACTCCATCCAACCACCGCAACTCCACCAACTGCTAAAGTCAATAGATTTTGCATATAACACTTTCTTCGCTGGTCTGTCTGAGTCACATCACTAAAATAAATTATTTAGAAGAGTTTTAAGACTTTTAATCATAATAATTGTATCGGTACGTAATAGGACATATTGTTTATTTTGTTAGTAAGGTGAGACCAACCCCTAAAAAAAATTTATTTTTGATTTACTTAAAACTTTCCCGCGCAGACATATTATTAATTAAAAATGGGAATAAATATAACTTGGTGATGGAAGAATTATTTTATATTCATAATTTCCAAGAAGCATTAAGCATAATATAGGAGGTATTTCTTTGTACCCTTCAGTGAACCCGACTAGAGCCTCTAAGCCTGTATTATAAATTAGGAAAGAATTTGTAAAACATAATGTGAACTCGCCCACACACACACACACACACACACACACACTCACACGCGCGCGTGTATTCATAATTCATTGTTAAATTACTTACAAATGTTATCCCTTTTTCCGGTATCATAAACCCTAATTCAAAAATAGGGATGCTAACATCGAATACCTATATCAATAACGGTGTGATGGTAATTTGGTTAGTTAGACAATTAATAAAAGTTAATTTTGATCGTAGATAATGAGAAACTGTCGGCCAATATGTATACCGAAGTATTACACTAGACAAATATTTTAATCGGGAGGTTTATTTTACAACGGAATGCAACGTCTCTCGAATTTGCTAGGAGGTAATGTAATAACAAAAAAAATTACGCTGTTATGAAATTATAAAACTAATGTACGGCACCTGTAGAAGCACGTCTGATTTACGACATTAAAACATGGGTTAGCACTTTCTAAACATGTTTAAGAGTGAAATACCTTAGAAAAGAAGAGGTTTTGAAAAACATGTCTGGAAAGATTATGAAAAAGTGCTCGCAAACAACGAGAACTTGATCCTTCAATGAAATAAACCTAATTATTGAATTGTATATAATTACACGATTTAACCATAATTAATACAAATTAAATTAACAGATTAGAAAGATATACATAAAATATATATCTATCGAAAAAATGTTTAGTTGGTACCGGAATACGAACCTGGACATTTCACTAAAAATGTGTTTTTATTTATTATCTTTGTTTTATTAACCACTAAATTGAGTTTAAATACATCTACCGGTTTCGAAAAATACCATTTTCTTCTTCAGGATGTCATAACTAACTAAAATATATATTATTATTTCTTTGCCAGAATCTATTTTAAAAAAAAAAAAAAAAAATTTTTTTGTACCTAACTGAAATCATTACTGAATAATTATTAGGAAAAAAAATTTGAATGGGACTCGTAGTTAAATTTAGTTGTATAATGTATTGTGAAAAAAAAACATTTTTATTTGTTGGTATTGCAAAAAATACACTGCAAGTGTCAAAATTGGTTGTCTTTATTGAGAAAAAGTGTTAAAAAGTATTGTTTAGAAACCTATGTATGATGTATAAAATGCAACATTTTATTAGTATTTATACTTACTTACTTACCATCACACAGTTTCCCCGCGGGGGTAGGAAGAGGGGATAAAGCGACACACTCTTCTGTCCTGACACAATTCACGCCTCATCCACATTCATACATCTTCTCATACAAGCTCGCTTGTTATTGAGGCTTCTAACAGGACCATCTTCCAGTATTTGGTTCACCTGATCGTGCCAAGTCACCTGCAGACGTCCACTATTTCTGATGCCATCAACAATTGCGTCATATATCTTTCTTACCATTCTCTCCTCATTCATCCGTTCCATATGACCAAACCACTAAAGTATTCCTTTCTTAATCGTACTCACTATACTAAGATCAGCTTTACATTCTTTCCTTATTTCTTCATTCTTTACTCTGCCATACATGGATTTGCCACATATACGCCTAAGTGATGTCATTTCCACTGCATTCAGTCTACTTTCGTTTCTCTTCTGCCAGCTCCAGGCCTCACTTCCATACATCAGTATCGGTACCTGGACTCCATTGTAAACCGCTAGTCTGCGATAGTTTAAGTATTTACACCTTTAATATAAGCAGTTCACTACAATTCAATACACTATTTTAAAAAAATATTCCACATTTCCGATGTATTGCATTATATTTTGCTAAGGAACCAGAATTAAACATTCTAGAAAAGCAATAAAATATTTTATTTAATCAGTTTAAAATTTGAAGTACCTAGCATCAACTGAAACGGTTTACAAACAATACACTAACTTAATATAAATAACACTGTTATTTGTCATAGAACATTAAAACATGTACACGAGATTGCCAATCACGTGTTAAGAGACAGGAATTTGATTTGACAAAGCACATGAAATACATCGATATAAAAATATTTTAAAATATCGCAACAAAATTTTCCGATTAGAACAATGAACATTGCTCATTTATAGCTGACAGAAATTATATTTTATCCCGACAAATAAGATGAACTATAGACCAAATTAAAAAGCGACAAACACGTATACAGACGTAACAAAAACAAACAATCTTTAAAATATGTCTGTTGGAAATTTATTCAAATATTATTATATATTTTGTTTAAATTTTTAATTTATTAATTAATAATAAAAAAAACTATCTTCTTTCGAAATAGAATATAAAAAAATCTTCGATAAAAAATGATACTATTTGTCTACGGTATGTGTATACGACTGAAAAATCTCGAAACTCGCGTCAAGGACACGTACAGAATTAAACCTGAACGTGCTGTCATATCGTATTTTGTATGGACAACAAATTAACCAACTGATATTTATAGTCGCTAAATTATGAAGAGTCTCCGAATCATCGAGAAAATGGAAGTAAAATCAAAAGTTAATATATTAAGTCAATAACTTCGTGTACCTTCGGTCTGTGTCGGGTCGGCTCGGGAACTCTGCACTCCAGGGTTTATTATAATTGATAGTTTAACTAAAAACATACGTGTGTTGCTGTTCGTAGTTCATGTTATGTTGTAATATTATTTTAGAGGCTCCTTGCCTCGTCCCCTGGGTAGTCCAAAGCAGGTCCCGGTACCATAAATCCGCCCCTGGGTATATACCGACGTTTTCCGCCAGATCTCCAAGTCTCGAAAACATCAATCTCATCCGTACACACCCACCTTTATCCTGTAAAAATCTAATTTCACCGGCGTAAAAGTGTATCCCCCAGAACTGTTACAGAATAAGCTCCCTGGAGTAGATCCCGACCCCCCGTAGCGCCGCCACTGCGTGTCGCGCAAGTCGTGTGACAAATGATAAGTCTGCACAGCATTTTATCATTTTTTTTCCTAAAACAAAGTTTATTTGAAAATCTCCACCAATCACGCACAACAATTAGATTAAACAAATATTTATCATTAATTATATTTATTCATATTTAAAAAAACAACAAGATGTACCTAATTTAAAACATAACATTTTTAATAAATTTTTTTTTTTAATCTATAATTTTACAGTTCATTTGTGTTTGTTACGTCTGAGCATGCCTTGGTATATTTATTTAATTATTAATTAATTAATTTTTTAATCTGCCAATGTTCAATTGTCTTATTTGTGCGCTTTATCGTGAATTATGTACGATAGTAAATCGTTTATAATTTTAGTCAATTTATTGTTTTATTGGATTGGAAATATATTGTTCATAAATCATTAGTTCCTTGTTCTATTGAAATTCAGGTGATGAATTTATTAAAAATGCTGTATGTACATTGTGTGATATTTCATCAAGCAATGTTCCGTTCGCTAAACTAAATATTTCTTATTTATTTATTTAAATTTTATATCTCCATTTTGAGAATGAATTATCACCCATTATATATTTATTTTCGACGAACTCGTCACAGCTGCGATGCAATAATTGTACCAATTTATCAAACTTGCGACAACGCCCAGCTATTCATTAAAAAAATATTACCGTTTGAATACTATGTACATAGTATATACATTTATCATAATTGAATTTCTAAACACGATATACGTAGTGGTTGTATGCATTTATCATAATTTGAAGTTAAAAAATGTATTAGAAACTCTAAAAAGTTTTTTTTTGCAGAAAAAAAAAATTTGAAAATATTATCATAAATTGGCTTGAATACGTTTCTCGGCACTAGCTGAAATGGCCGCTGCTCCATAGTTACATTACCAAATTGGGCTCCTGAACAAAATACAAGTTTTCATTCAGATATGATATCCTTCCCATCGCCGACACCTGGGTAACTTTATCCTAGTTTTGTACAATTCTATCGCGCCGTATTACGTCAGTACGGAACATTTCAAGAAGGATCACCATCTATCGTGTACAAATTAGCATTCTACCCTTACTGAACACAAATTGAATAACTAATAAAATAAGTCGTTTTATTGCTCTAATATCCTACAAACGCTAGGTATCACAGTTATCGAGCCATTATTTTTTTTTAAATACAAAGTTACATCGCACGATAATGTTAATTTTACATTTATTAAATAAAATATATGGTTAAGGAAATTAGGACAAAAAATAAAATATTCGAATGTCCGACAAAGTGATGAAACTTCTGTCGATAGTTCTGGTTCTGAACTATAATACTAACTCTCTTGTAACAGGTTAATTAATACAAGCAGCTGTCTTGGACCCATGAACACTCGGTGTAGCTTAACTTAATACGAATAAGTAAAGGATGCATTCGAACCACATACCAGAATCTGCCATCGGCTTTGAGCCAATCAAATAGATCATATAAGCAATGTTTAGTAATCTAATAGAGACGAGGTAAAACGTTTGGTAGCTATATTTATGGCAGCATGCTTGGAAGAAGATGGTGTCCGTGAAAATATGACACCGTTTCCATGGTCATATCATTGTCCCCTAAGCATTGAGTAAATAAGTGTATCGCAAATCTCTAGGCAATAATGAGACGTTTTATGACCTTTCTTCTCCTCGTTATATTTTCTTCCTTTTTATGTTTTGTAGCTGAGAAAAATTTCAATATGTATTCTTAATTACATGATACGGGAGTACTTCTATTATATCTAATAGACCAACCATTCTAGTCCGACCGTCAGCGAGTGATAGCACCTATCTCAATCATCTATTTCTCTCTTCTGCCTAGAATCCTTACCAATTGCAACGAAATTTTTTCATTAACACAAACAAAGATATGTTATCACGTCATAGAGTCATCTTAAAAGCGTAATTATATACAATAACTATTTTTGTGATATCCATACTTGTCTCTTTACTTCAAAATACTATTGTACATTTTTTACTTTTATTTTTTTTGATAACTATCTAATTTACCGTCACGCCATTTCTACGCAAAAGTAAGCAGACATGATAGAACACCATATTCTTCTGTCATAACAAACCACACTTGCGTTGTTCACTTTCGTACTCATCGACTGTTGCACAATGAACTTATTATATACTAATTGTTAAAATATTATATACTAATATTTTCAACTTATTACTAGCCTGTCCGATGTTCCCCCATGGGAGCAAAGGTACTCTGCAGAAACTGTGTGTACAGTGTAAGTGAAATTAAAAGTAGTAAAACAAAAAAGTGAAGAAAAAGTAGAAAAAAAATGTATGCGGTAGAATTTTATTCATCACCAAAATCTTACAAATTAGAAATGACACATAAACTCGCCTAAAAAAACAAAAAAACCAAATGAAGGAGAAGAAGAAGTGAGATAGAATAAAATCTATATGTGTTACACTTTTATCTATCAACACAACTTTTCGTAATGGAAATAGCGCGTAAATTGACTAAGAAAAGCACAGAAACAGATAAACCATTTTTCTGTAAAGAATGCAGTTTTACGTGCATTACAAAGATGCATTTAATAATTCATAATTTGAGTCATTCTGGAGTGAAAATTTTCTCGTGTTGTGTACTAAATTGCCAAATATGACATAATCAAAGTTCTGGACTCACTGGATACATGGGTTAGCTCTTTTTATTCATATAATTAGCAATGCGTCTGTGGAAGACAAATTGCTAACGTTTTATACGATATTATGTAGATTGCGAATATCCGTTTTAATTACATTATAAATATCAAACGCCGACCAAATTCTATTAAAATTCTGGACACACCGGGTCCACTCAATACCATGATCTTGATCTGGAGATACACTTAGAGATCAGCGTGAGATTGATAGAAAGAGCAAAAACTTAAGTCGGTATACACGATGTACACGATCTTACAGCGACATTTGTCACCTTAAACCACCAAATCATCCATAGATCAGGACAACTATCTATTCTGAAGAAATATGCCCAAGTCATTAAACACTAGTTTGCCCGTTGCTCCTCCATGGGAGCAAATGTATCTACCCTGCAGAGACTGTATGTATGTAAGTGAAAAGGAACTACTCACTGCACCTACGCCCGCTTTAAGCATAAAAAAAATATTATGGCAGCAAAATAAGAAGTAAAAATTAAATATTGTACAATTTTATTCATCATTCATAATGTTTCAAAACAGAAAAAGCCCGTAAACTGACCAAGAAAAAATCATGTGGATTCTGATATTTAAAAAGTTTGATAAACGTGTTTTTTATGTCAATATGTCAATGTTAGTGTGGATGTGCCCACTTTTTTTTTTTATTTTAAACGTCAATACTTGTCGAAATGCCAATTAAATTTTAAAAAAATATTATTTTTAACATAAACCCTTGAAAACCAGGGTATTTTGTTTGCTTTTGGTGACATTTTTTTACGAATTTAGATAGTTTATTTAATTTTTCAAATATTGACGACGCGTTTTGTACATTTAAAAGAATGATGAGAGGTTAGAATGGTAAAAATAAATTGTGGTCCATCGTGATATATCCGCAAAATGTTACAAAATGAAAACACGTTTACTGAAAGAGAAAAGAGTGAACAGTATAATTAAAAGAAAATAAAGACTTCAGCTTTCAGCCACCACCGCAATTTTTCAAAATAGACATTGCTCGTAAACTCGCAGAGTTATAAGCAAAACCGCGTGTGACAGAAAATGTTACATCGTTTTAACATATATATATATTCCCTCTCCAAGCACAAGAGCTGGTCTCTTTTTTGGAGAGGTAAGCGAAATAAAAATCATGTAATTTTTTAAAATGTAAACTACTTAATTCATGTTATAAAAAATTGTAAAAATGTCAAATATATATATATAAATTTATTAACCTAAAACTACTTAAAAAAAACTATAAATACCTACCACTTATAACTTTAATATATATTAGTGATATACAAAATACCTTTTATGTATTTTTTCTGTGGTTTAATTTACTTTTTACAGGATTATCTTCAAAGTCTAAAAAAACCTTTTGATTGTATGTACATTAAATAATTTGTAGTTACATAAGTATGTCCAATATAACCATTTGCCGTAATGTGACGTTGATGAAATAAAAGCATTCATTTTAATATAATGATAGCATGTTATATTAACTTTTTCATTTTATTTTTGCGTGCGTCCTTTAATTTATATTCAAATTAAGCCTTTTCATTTTTGGTCATTTTAAAACAAGTGTTGATTAAACTTATAATATCTTGAAGTCGATCGAAAGTAAGTTAATTAACTAAACTTATTAATTTTGGATTGGTACGTACACAAATCAGATGTTCGTGAAATGAAGCGTTTAAAAGTTTAGCGAATGTTTGACATTATTTTTATTTATTTCAAACACACTTGCGACTAACTAACTGTATGAGAAAAACGGAGATGGAAGGATATGGGAATGAATACATGTTGAGTACACGTAGCTATTCAGATCTGGTCATCAGCAATGGCCTCGCAATGCTGGTCTCGCACAGGTACGCCAGCAATATTTATGAAATGCTGAAACACTGAATTCCGAATACCGACTCTCGAATTGTAAAGTAAAGCGAAAACAAAATGTCCTCATCCCGTCTACTTGTAAATCTTAACACTTTGTAAATTTAAATCAGTTTTTTAGATGGTAGTTGATACCTCTCGACTAATCAAAACTGCGAACCGAAAAGACTTTCCATTGGATAATTTTTTGTTCAAAGGTGGCTGAAAGGGCACCAAGAACTTGTAATATAGTAATTAAAGTGAGTGGAGACTCGTTCTGTCGACTAAACTTGTATCCTTAAAAGGAAGACCGCAAAGAGTCGCACAATTACGGTTGCTATCTGTTGTCTGCATCTGGGACTTACAATACAAATAAATAAACATCTTCGTTCTATATCAAGAAGAGACTACAGAGAGAAACAAAAACAATAATTGAGGCTTAGCCCACGCGCTGAGCGTTTCTCGCGCATTGGCTAAGCCATTTTCATTGATTCTCTTTCCTACAATTCGCTACTGTTCTCTTACACGGCTCAAAAGACTAAATAATGACATATCGTCTGTAAGTGAATATATACATATCAATAACTTTAATATTAGCAAAATTACTTTGTGCCCACATGTTATATAGATAATAAGATAAAACACTTTATTTAAACCACTATTTATTGATACATATCTATCCATTCTATATATATACAATGATACCTTGGTATACGGCTGCTTTGGTATAAGTCCAACTTTGTTTGTTTGAGCGTGAATTTTTTTGTTTAGTATTACAACCTTTGTTTGGTATACGACCTTTGTTTGGCAATGACTTGCGTGCGTCAAATGATGCGCGCTTACGTCCTCGGTCTCGTTTAGCTGAATTCGGTTTTTGGAAAGGGGGAATCTCTATTATGACTGCCCACGAGCATCAGCACGACTGTTTCTACCCTTCGGTGAACAACGCGCGCTATAACTCTTTGTGAATTTTGCGTGATTTTGTGTTATTTCGTGATTTTTTTTGTAATTTCATTTACCATGAGATCTAAGAATGTTAATGAAAAACCAACAAACCCCCAACAAGTCGTAATATGATTGTCCGGAATGACCAGGCAATATCACATTTCCGAAACATCCCGAGTAGAAGGCAGAAGCAAATTTCTTTGGACAGATTTTTAGTACTTAAACGTCAAACCTGTTAAATTTTAATTTATTTTATTTTATTGCTTTTGTATTCATATATGTTTACAGTGTTTAATATATTTTATACAACCCCATTAATGTATAACATGCCAATAACAATAGGATTTTTTCATAGGAACGGATTAATCATTTTCCCTTTATTTCTTATGGGAAAAATTTGTTTGGAATACGTCCTGTTTGGTATTAGTCCAAAGATCTGGAACGGACTAAGAACGTATACCGAGGTACTACTGTATAAATCAACTTTTCTAAACAAACCATTCTTTGACATGAACAAGGGTTTAGAAATTATACATACATAATAGCGGTTTACAGTTAGATAAATTTGAAAAAAGTGTTAATAGGAAATTAATATTATAAATAACCAAATCCTTTTTGCTAATAGTCGTTAGTAGTTTCTAATTAGTTACCCGCCTCTTATACTTTTATAGTTTTGTTTCTATCTATGCTCACACATTATACATTGTTTCCTGGAGAAGCAAGCAAAGAAGGTTTAAACAAAGTGTTTTATCTTATTATTTACAAATATAATAATTATTTCATCCCTGTTTTATAATGATATATAGAGTCACATATATAGTCGGATATAATAGGACCTCATTTGTTATAGCATCTGTTCATACATTGAAATGTACGGGTATGTATTTAAGGGTAATTCATTCCTGGCTCCTGCCTAGAGCAAACTTACCATTCAACACAACTATTTCAATGGGAATAATAACATATAAAAATACTTTTAATCAGAAATATTACTAAAGATAATGTAAAGTTAATTTATTTAACTAGAATTTTTTCATAGTTCACTAAGGAAAAATTGTTCGTTTTTTGTTAGATAAGATTTGTTTGTATTTTCAAAAAAAACATTCTCTAATAAAAATCGAAGGAGAAAGAGAAGAGTCCCTACTCGCTTTGGGTGACTGCCCTGAAATAAGTTCATCAGATCTCCAAAAGTGAACCATCAAGATGTCATTAAAATGATTTCCACAGCAGCAGTATCCAAATGACAATATTTCATAAGTTTGAACAGTTTACTTGAGCAAGAGAACACCTCTTTAAGGTCGTCAACTGGAATGCTTTAACTTTTTTCTTTGTCTTCATTCTCCTCACCCCCGAAAGCCAAACTCTGCTCAACACCTCTGTCTCATTGTGAATCTCTATTAACATCTCAAATGGCAGCTCTTGTGGTAAATAACTAAACTGATAACTGAACGTACAATTTTACAAACGATAATAAAAGCGGAAAGTCGACATTCTCAAACGCATGCTACGTTGGCCAATGATATTTTCCAATGCGGATCGATGTGGAATCTTGATTTGTAGTAATAGCATACACGACTGTGTAATACACTTCATAAATATACATAATCATTTTTTAATATTTCAAGAAATGCTCAAATTACAACTAACAGATCAAACGTTATGAATATCTAATCTAATTTTACCTCTTCTCTAAAAATGACTTCCTCAGCTGAAATTAAAAAATTTACCGTCGATGTGTCAAATTTCAGAAGTCGGATAAATAAGTTGCAGTTAAAATATAAGTTTTCATCGATATGGTAATATTTAAATCTTTTTGATGATGATTCTGGCGTCTACTATCAGATTTACTTAAAGGTATTTTGAGATTCTGTAAAAATAAGGTAGATGGCTCTGTCAAATGATGGAACGATTAAATGTATTGATTTCAAAAAGGTAACATATAGGGTCGAAAAATTGTCGCTAAAAATAATGCCGCAGTAGCTTAGTTGGATAAAGCACCTCCCCCGGTTAGGGAAGAGATCCAGGTTCGAATCCCGGTAGCGCAACAACAATATTTTTCGATAAAATTGATTTTATATGTATTTCTTTATAATTAATATATTTAATTCATATTTAAATCATTTCACTATCGTGTGTTTCGTAGTACTACGTCAAAGGCAGAAGTTAATATAGAAATTATAATATTATCTTTATCTTTGCACATCGCTGGACAATTTAGACACAACAGCGCAATATGAAGTCTGCTCGCTGTCACGGAGCAGGGTTATTATTTGAGGCTCACGTGAATAAATAATATTATTTCTCAATCTCCCCTTGATTGCTTCACGTCTCCGTGTGTGTAGATCGCTTATTCTTCTCAGCTAAAACAATATCTCTAGAGACTTCTTATTTTGCCAGTTTTAAACGTTACATGGAAAAATAACGGACTCTGAAAATTTTCAACATCAACAGATGTTCGAACTTGTAAATGAATTAAAATATTCAGAAAATACATAACGTTGTAAGAAATTATGATTTAACCGTCAACATTTCGATACGTCGGGCGTTTGTTCAGCTTTTCTAACGATATTCAAAAATGAATTATTAAAATACATAGAATAACATATTATCTGGGCTGTTGTTACGAGCGAGCGCCGGGAAAATATTCGATCTTAGAACGGGTTCGTTATAGACATTACATTTTGAGTAACGTGAATTAAATGAATTAATTAAAATGAGACTAAAATGAACCCTGACCGTTTCTGGAGGGGTCAGTGACAGCGAGAATGGAAATATAGTTGAATCTCCTGCCGTGGTGACTCACGATGAAGCGTGATGTGATGCTCCGACAAACCCCTTCTCACCTCAGTGACAGTCAGTACGAGAAAAATATTTTAATATCCTGCCACGGAGACTATCTGTGAGTAATGACATCCATTATTAAAGTATGTACCAAAGTAGACGTGAACCTCTTTTGATTTGGAGTGGGTAATTGCTAAGGCCTATAGACTCCTTGGATTAATTACTAGAACGTCTAACCCATTCCAATCACCTTTTACTCTTATCACTTTATATTTCTCATTTCTACGCAGTTAACTGGAATTCGGATCGGTAGTCTGGGACACCCATTATTTCACCTATAGCGACCGACATGAAAATGTTTAACACAATTTTTTTAATATATTATAAAAATTCACGTTTCCGCTTAGACATTAATCTCATACAGAAAGCGAGTGTTTCCTTAAAATAGAAGAAACACACAAGATTTAAGCTACTTCTATAAAATTTTAAACAACTTGGTTTACTTGCCTTAATTATTAGAACAAATAACTTTAAACTGTCCCACACCCAACATGTTCAAATAATATAATAGTCTCCCGCAGAGCCTAGCAGCAAGCAATCGGCTATCGCCGATAATTTTCTTGCTAGTATGTTTATATTTCATTCCTTTTCCATCCCCTCTCCATCCTCTCCTCTTTAAACAGTGTAAAAACACTTTTTGTTTATCTTTTTATCAGTATGTACCTACTTACTATTTTTTAGTTTAATAATTTGTATGATATTTTTTTAGTTTGTCCACCTAAGAAGAAACTTCACTGGTTTTATTTTTATATTATGTCATAATTTATATATTTTTACTGTTTGTTTCTCATGAAACGTAGACAACACAAAAAATTATTTCCATTGAAAGATTACTTATTTCATATTGCGTGAAAATGGAAATACAAAGATGGAAAATTATATGTACTTGAAACTGAACAAATCCTTGTTTCGATTTACAGCAATTTTCACTGCAGCAATAGTCTGGTCCCCAACCATATTAGGAAAATACTACTGCAGAGTAAATATTATGTTCCAGGCCAATTTTGTTTGGTAGACATTTTTTAGTTCGCATTTGGTAGTCGTAGAGAGTAATTGATTATAATTTATTACGGAGCATCTGACGCCTCAATAACGTGTTGAAGTCATTAAAACTTTTTATCTAAATAATAATGGCAACGCTGTAACAATTAATGGTGATCCGTTTCGTCACAAGTTAGAAAACCTATCGGTAGCCTAATTGGGTCGATTGGGCCTGCGACATATGTGGTTTCAACAAGACGGTGCACCTCATGCCCGAGCTACGCTTGAAATTTTGCGAGGAGTTTTTTCCTACCGCATAATGTCAAAAAGTGGTGATATCGACCGGCCTCCTCGATCACCCGATTTGACGGCTCCCGACTATTTTCTGTAGAGGTACTTGAAAGGAAAGGTCTACGCTACTAAGCCAACAACAATCCCGATGCTGCAGGACAATATTCGAAATGAAATTACTGAAATAACACGCTGCCAGAAGCGGCCACTTGGTCGATGCCATATTCCATACATAATTATAATAAACCAAATAATCGATAAATAAAAACCAAATTAAAAAAAAGTGTTTCATTTCCTAGTTATTCAAAAAGAACATCAGCCTGGAACATAATATTCACCCTGTATGTACATCGATAATACCTACGTGTTTTTTAATACACGTTAAAAATATTTTTTTAAATTTATAATTTTTTTTCTGGGCGTGGTGAATTTAAATATTTTTTAGTCCACATCAGCGCTTAAAAAATCATCGATATCAAATGTATAGT
Organism: Eubasilissa splendida; assembly: GCA_031772225.1. NCBI lineage: Eukaryota > Metazoa > Arthropoda > Insecta > Trichoptera > Phryganeidae > Eubasilissa > Eubasilissa splendida. The sequence goes on along the minus strand of CM062854.1, from coordinate 1,239,066 downwards.
AAGGTTCGAACTTTTTGGGCCCTTATCTAACCTGGGCCCAAATACATCGCGTATGCTGTATTGACGTATGAAGTTAATAAAATCTGCGCATAAATAATATTATTTAAAGTGCAAATATCCCAATGCAGTTAAATTGTAATTAAATACTTTCATGATTCAAAGTATAAAGTGCTAAATATCTTAATTTTTTTAAAAAATTCTATCGTGATTTACATATGTAGCATCACACTTCAATATGCAAAAAATGCAAAATACCGTTTCTTTGAAAAATATAGATCGTAAAATTTATCTTCTTCTTTTACATAGGCAATTCACCCTTCAAGAATGATTTGTGCCATTAATCAAGTTAAAACTTTATTTTACATAAAAAAGTTCAATAATATTATAGAATAGGAAATATCATATATAAGTCAATACCATTATCAAATTTGGTGAATTAAGGGAAAGAAGATGACACAAGTTAACCGGGAGTTGAAAATTACCATTGATGAGATTAGTGTAAAGCCGATTACCCTTATGATTATTTGAATCCATCCATATAGAATCCGTCCAGATAGAATTCGTGCGTTTTTTTTACCATATTGAGTCTGTCATACATTGGGATATGGAATTTATGAAGGAAAACTTCTTTAGCCAGCGAATTTATTATTACTTATTTAATACGTTCACATGACGGTCTCGCGGTGGGCGCGGGCTCCGGCGGAGCGCCTCACGGTATCCCCGTCCCGAGAGTTTATTTTTGAGCCAGGCGGGTAGTGAGTGGGTGATATGAGATTGTATGAAACATTTCCTTGTATCGTCGAAATTCATCCTTGATGATGATGATGGGCACACCATCGTATAATTATTACTCAAAATATGTTGCCGCTAAATGTATTTCTGGAAACAATTTAGACACTATTTTAAATAACCCTGTGGAGCTGGTATTAAGAATACAATTTAGTATAATAATATAATGTTTTATCCTTTCCCTATTTTAAGACAATGGTTGTGGTGGCCATATGACTGTGCAGCATCGGCGAGAGCCGATTTCTTTCTGCTAGTACATAGTTATATAAATTAAATTAATTACACACTCATAAGAACGAGATATAAAATGGTTAAATAAATAACATTCATATGAAAATCAAATCTAAAACAAAACCGTGAAATGGAAAAATAAGGATTACCGATTTACAAAAAAATTATCTATTTTAATTAAAAATAAGCAAACGTACTCATTTGTGTACCGTTGCCGATTATCAATTCACATGGCCCATACCTTGATACGGAATTTTTAGAAAGATACAAAATAGAAATTTTAACTGATCTAAATCTGCATCTGAACATACTTATGTATCTGAATATTTTTGTGGGTTTTCATTATTAGTATCACATGTTAAATAATTATTATGTTTATTCAATATGTTTCCACTGTCAAAATCCCTCAATAAAATAAAATTAAAATTAAAACTGAGAGGCGACATCTGGCAATAATATAACATTGCCTTATTTTCAATTGTAATCAATAGGAAATCTTAAAAGTGACACCTCTACAGATTTAGTAGTGACCTAAAATTTTACTAATGAAAAACCTATATATAAGCGTTCACATCCACGTCAGGGAATCTCAGAAACTGGTGAACTTTCACAAGAAAGATATGCGAATAAAATCAATTTATCGAAAAAATATTTTTGTTGCCACCCAGGCTCGAGAACCAGGAGCCTTTCCTATCTGGCGAAGTGCGCTGATCTATTACACCACGTCAACATTGTAAGTTAGCGACAAATTTTTGAACTTATATGTTGCACTTTTTAATTGATTCGATAAATTAATTTTATCTGTACATTTAATTTGTATTATTATAATTGTTTATATGTATATTTTTATATTTTCTGTTACACTTCTTAATTTAATATATTATTGTTATAGTGGATAGAGACTTGCATACCAAACGCGTTTTTTTAAATATTAGCCATGTCGTTATTCAGGGATAACTTTTCGATAACGTCTCCAATTTTAGGTAAACCGGGTATAGACATATTAAAGTATAGTATGAATAAGTAGCCAAAGCCTTACATACTCGTATAATCACTAATTGCTCTAGAATAGTGAATAACTAAACCATTGTGATTTAGGGCCGGTTGTGTGATCAGTAGTAACTTTTTACTATAGTAAAAAAAGTTACTGAAGTAAAAATTTTACGAAAACCGGTAGTTTGATCGTTAGCAAAAAAATATTTACTTCTCGAAAGTACATCCCGTAGTTCGTAGTATATCTGATAGTAAAACCGATAATTGATAGTTTAAATGATGCATTATACGACAATTAATCATTCAATATCTATTTTAGTGATGAGAGTTTGTCCGATGATGATCTCGTTGTTTAATATACATTATACGAAAAAAAATCACAACCAAAGTGACAGATATCGAACGCCTTGGCGAAAAAATCCATAGATAATGCTTAAAATAAAGCAAATTTCATGATTATTTGTCACACCTATAGACATCTCTATTTATGCTTTGACACTAGTAATTTTGATGTATCAACAACCCGCAAAGGATTTTTACTACGGGCGTTAGTAAAAAGTTACTACTGATCACACAACCGGACCTTAGTATATAACTTACAGCAAATTATTCGATAATAATTTGGCAACTTAATACTACACCCTCTTCGTCCCGCTTAAAGTGTTTGTCAAGTTGTTTGAACAATCGCCTTTATTAGAGTACTTACAAAAGAGATACTCTATTTTCTTCAATTTTTACTGCAACGTAATGCACTATTGAAAATTAACTAATAGCTAAAACTATTACTTTATTTTACACTCACTCTTATTTGGATCAGTAAATAACTAGGAACTGTTAATTAATTGTTTGAAATAATTCAAACAGAAAAAATTCATTTTAGTTATTATTTTATAATATGTCTGATCAATTTATTCCATACATTTTGTACTTGGTTTAACATCTGAACGATGAAGAAACAACCGGTGATTTTATTCGTTTATTAAACGCGGAGAACTTATTTCAGCTTTCAGTTTTAGCATAATAAACGAAAGAAAGTTATCGTACCGAAAGTGTGAAATTTCTTATGTTAATACAGACACGAAAGAAGAAAGAAGAAGACTTCTCACTGTAATGCATATATTTTTTAGTTTAGTGAGTTGTCTTCGACTGTTATATTTTTTTAAGTAAAATTTCAATTGGTTTTCAAAGCTATCGATAATCAAAATTATTTTACAGAAAGACTTTTTTTTTCTTAAATACATAAAGCTGCCTTTAAAAACGTCTTCTTCAACTTTATAGAGGTGACATTTCACATCTACAATGTCACAATGCCTAGCTACGCTTCGCTTGAACGCGGCATGTTCACCCTAAACCGATAAACCGAGATCACGCACAGTATCAGAAGTATTAACACTAATTTTGTATATTTAGGTTTAAAAATTAACAAAAAAACAACAATTTTACTTGTAAATTTCAAATATGATCCATTTTTATTTTGACCTCCATTTTATAGTTAGCGAGACAGTGTGTCAGACAACTATTTTTTTTTTTAGGAGAACGCATTCTTATTGTGAAGTTGTAATTACAACTACACAATAAGAAAAAGATAAAGATAAAAAAAAAAAACACTTTTAATAGTTGTCTTGACTATCTTTATAATTAATATATTTAATTCATATTTAAAATATCACAGACCTATGTTCTGAATAATTACTTCACAATAAGAATGTGTTCTCCTAAAAAATAATAAAGTTGTATCAATGTGTCCAAAATTTAATAAAAATGAATTGATAATTCTGGTGTCTACTATCAGATTTACTTAAAGGTATTTGAGATTCTGTAAAAATAAGGTAGATGGCTCTATCAAATGATGGAACGATTAAATGTATTGATTTCAAAAAAGGTAACATATAAGGTCGAAAAATTGTCGCTAAAAATAATGCCGCTGTAGCTTAGTTGGATAAAGCACCTCCCCCGGTTAGGGAAGAGATCCAGGTTCTAATCCCGGTAGCGCAACAACAATATTTTTCGATAAAATTGATTTTATATGTGTATCTTTATAATTAATATATTTAATTCATATTTATTAAAGTGTGTCTTCAAATTATGTAAATGATTACCACGACCATTAAATGTAAAAAAAATATATGTTATATTTATTTATACTGCAGACAAAATAATAGTATTATTTTTTAAGTGAGTAATTTAGCCACATTTTAATAAAAAATAAATTGGAGGAATCAATTTTAAGCAAAAGTCGTGGCAAATGTGTTTTTTATTTTTAAATTTTAAAAACTCTTTACTTTCACGTTTTAATTTTAAAAATTCCGAAAACGTGATTCTCTAATTGTAGTTATATTATCGCTGATAACAAAGAGTAAAGAATTAAGGACATTATTATTAATCGTTAAATGAGCGTTTAAACGTCGCACCATTCCTGATATCTAATTTTCTTTAATGTCGGTAATGCGCTCGACTTCCTTCGATTTTTCAGAAATGTCGCAATCCCTTTATCCATTTTCCAGTACAATAGTTAAAACCGATCACCTTTAAGTTGAAAGGTGAGCGGGGGGTTAATTAACAACTTTAAATTGGTTTTAATAACTTTTATAATTGGACTTCGCTAAATCGTGAAGTTGTGTTTCGAATTAAGCCAACATTTCTTATTATTCTTAATCCTCGGAACATTTACAGAAATCGTAATTCATGGAAAATTTTGATTTATATAAACCGATGCATGCTCCGTTTTATCGTCATGTTATGTTCCAGCATTTGATAAGGGTATTATCACTCCAAAGGGCGTGGGATGCACCCGTAGAAATTATTTCAAAGTGGCCTACGTGACAAAATGCAGCGCAGGTTCGAGGATCATAGTTCATAAGCCGTATCAGATGTTCCAACCCTGTCAATCTAAGCCTAGTTGTATTACACCTCACACGTGTCTGTGCTGTATTATTTCTCAATAAATACTTCAACAACTTACGAGTTTTTCCTTGTGAAATCGAAGCATTGAGAAAAAGAAAGAACCATCCTGCCAATCGCTTCCTACTGTCTACAAAACAATTTGTTCCACTTTTGTTTGTAACAATCCGGTCAAGAAGGGGTCTTCAAAACGTTGTGACGTTACACTATGGTACTCGCCCCAATAGCTAAATTCATGTAGGAAATTTTTAATACGCAATGGTGACAACCAATCTATAAAATTAAAAATCTATGCCTGCTGTCAGACGTCGATTGGGGCCCGGTCGAGTGTGGCAGCAGTTATGTCTGCCGCTCGGTCGCGGCGAGAATATTTTAAAATCTGTAGAAGGAGTCTGCTGCCTGGACGGAGAACTATTGTCAAGGCGGACTGCTGAGATAGTATTCTATGGCGATATGATGGGTTTATGTACCATCGATCCTGCCATGCCTATCTGGATGGGTGTTGTGACCCAAATTGAATATTGTCTGGCTGGGCAGAAGGTTTGGTCTTGTCCGGCAAGATATTGGTGAGATATATACATCATGTTTGCTACTGAACTAGCCGGTGGAGGCGTGGAGCCCCCGGCTCCATAGCTCACAACTTATTGCAGATATACGAGATGAAACCTATTACGGAAATAATAATATTAACCTAATATTCATATCATTCTGTGGCCTCTTCTGGTACTGAAGGTAGTCCGACAATTATTGAAGGACCGACGCGCATCGCGACTTGCTGAGAGCGGCAGTAAAAGTCAATTTTCTTCATTTAAACATTGTCTATGGAGTTTAAAATTGGCAAACAGAGTTATATTCACTTTACTACTCATACTACTACCTGATTCGCGCGCCGTGAACACGCACTTTTATTATATATTTAATTACATTATGTGCAGTCAACCGTTAGAAAGGTCGTTCATTATTATTTATTTCGGGTTTGAATAAATTAATTCTAAAATAAAATAAATGCAACAGAAAATTAACAATTTCAGTAAAATTATACATAATATAAATGTAGCTCGTGTAAACTTTAACCGCATGAAAAATATGTCCTGCAGTTATGATCTCTTACGAATGAGAATGGTCAGATGCTATGTGTTCTTGATATTATTATACGGATACTTACCGAAGAAATGGTTAGACGATTTAAAATGTAGATATACAGAAGAAAGCTCAAAATAAGCTGGATGAAAAGTTTCGAATGAAGATGTTATGAAATAAATATCAGATATTTCATAGAGACGAAGCTATTTTTTATTATATTTTAAAGGAATGATATATATATATATATATATATAAAGTGATTACTTAAGCCAGCCGAAGACAGGTCGTAAGCCCTGTAATTACCCCCCATATTTCTATATATCATTCCTTTAAAATATAGCTTCGTCTCTATGAGATATCTGATATTCATTTAATAACAGTGCCTTTATATGTAAAATCCAGTAATTGTGTATTCTTGGACATATTGAAATATTGCTAGAAGATGTTATGGTTCGGATGAATAAAGAAAAAAATATACTTAAGATAATGTAAATCCAAAGACTTTAATATCTCGGACACGTGATGAGGCTTCCGGAGAAGTACAAGATCTTGCACCTCATAATGCAGCCAGTCTAATATAGAGTACACAATGATGATAGCTAACGTCCGTTGAACGGATAGGGCACAACGAGAAGAAGTATCACTATATTCCCGGTAAACACTTATGAACTTTACAACAAATAATAATGTTCCACAATGTATATAGTTAATAACAGTAATAAGACACATACACAATAATACGTAGTTAGTAGTATAGTAAAACATAACATGTACACAAAGAGTTAAACAAAAGGAATAAGAAAACTAAATTCCCCGCGTAACTCTAACATTAATTAAATTGTTAACATAACATCCATTCCTGAAGGATCTTGTTAGAGTTGCCAAGATGATGTATTGTTACAGAATATTGTTTTCAGAATTCGAGAAAATGCTCGCGAAATAGTAGATTTTATTCAATACTTGTGTTACGAGAATAAACCTTGTATCGCCGACATTAGACGTTTAACCGCGCCGACGCGCGGAAAGGGCTCACCGGGCTCCTCGACCAGTCGGTTAACTTAGTTAAGTGCTCGCGACTGCCAAATAATAATCCCAACTGGCTTGAAATAATAATATGCCGAGTAAACAATCCGCGCCAATTACAAGCAGACGTAATAATATTTACAATTTGGTTGGTCATTTTTATTCAAATTAATACAATTAATTTTGGGTTCAACCACATGAGCATTTTATTAAAACCACCACTCCTATCGTAAAAATGTTTCCATTAATTTCGGATCATTAAGGTCAGTTTCCCACACTTTTCCTCAACATACTTATTTAATATTTTGCAGTCAGTATGTTCTAGAATTGTTATTAAATAATTTAGGAAACCACAGACATGAAATGAAGTGTACATACAGGAGACGGGTTTGGAACCTTAGTTGCTGGACGAAGGCATCCTACGCACATTCTTGGTGGAAACATAAATCCGATAGTTTATGACACATTTATGCAACAGAAAATGTATTTACTCTTCGAAAATTAAATCTTTGTGTAAACAAGACGTATTTTTTACATTAATGCATATTATACTGTAAGCGTTTAAAATTTCGTTCCAATCGAGTCACATATTATTGAAAAGTCGCGGAGCTATTTGATTGCATAAGTTGTACCAAAATGATCACGTGGGTGACACCAAAATGAAAATATTGGGACATGGAATTTGCATTAGTTCATGTCTATATATTTGATGGTCTCTGAAGGAAACGAATTTTTCTGAAACTGGTTGGTTTATAATATAAAGCTCATGTGGTTAAATACAAATTTGTACAATGTCACAAATATATTATTTCCCAAAGAAGCTCTGTAACTTCGAAAAATAAAATAAAATATACCCCGACATGAATCATATTTAATGTAAATCTCTGCAAAGATATATTTTATTTTTGGAATTGACTAATATTTCATTTTCTGTTAATATAATAGGGAATGTAAATACTGACATTTTTGAATGGGGAATGTATATACTATGATAATACACGCACTCAACATTGAATTTCTTCAATTATTTTTTTTTTACATATTCACCCCATTGCCACGGAATTATTCATATTTTACATTTTATCTGAGTGGGAAGTTAAATAGAATAATGAAATTAAATACAATATAATAGTGTATTGCCAGTATTTGTAACGGTTTAATTCTAAACCTGATGCCTTTAAAAGTTAAAAAATCAGTGGTTAAATACATTTTTTATAGTTTCATTTAAATGAATTAATCATTGAATAATTTATGCTGTCAGTCACGAAGACCCTTGAGTAACAACAAATGAAAATAAGCGTACTGCTGTACGTGTACGGCCCTTTTAATAAATAATAACATCAGTGTTCTAAATTCCGCGTTATGATTATTAATATTTCTTTGTGCGAGGGTTTTAACAATCTAATATTCACACCAGGGTTCAGCTAAAATGCCGGAAGCACTCGTCCCCTAGCTATATTATTATTAAACAAATCTTTAAGACGAGCAATTAGGTAGAAGAATTCAAGTTTGGCGCCACTTTTGTTCGAAGAAACATTTCAAAATTAATAACTTCAAAATGCAAAAAATTGGTATGTCTGGTGAACATTATCATGAGCTCAGTTGGGCAGAGCAGCTTAAAGCTCCTGAAAGCAGTTCAGTTTTTTCGAAACAACGATTTGTCCACATAACATTTTTCTGTGACGTTTTACTTTGGTTTAAATGACGCAATACTTTAAGACACATATCTAAAACTGTGCAAAAAATGACATAATCTATAAATCAAACACTTCTGTCTTGTCAAATGAAATAATAAAACGCTTAGTGTGAATACGTCGATATGAAAATGTTGTGTTTTGTTTACAGTAACATTAGTGCGTGATGGTTTGATAACATTTGGAAATAAGATTAGAAAATTACCATGTTATATACAGAGAGCAGAATCCGTGATTTCATTTTTCTGCATAGTTAGTTCCATTTTAAGCTCAGCGCAGTACTTGTACTGTACATCAGTGCAGTAATCTGAAACAATAACAGTGTATGCCGTGCGCCAACTAACCTAAATTAAATGAATTGAATATTATAATATTCCAATCCATTATCTTCATTTGTGACCGACGCAATTCGCCGATCACAAGTAGTGGATGATGGAATCGGAAGGGATGGGTTGGATAGGAAATTGGGAATCGGAATGAGGGAATGGAAATAGGGAACAGGATGGACTCACGGAATCAAAGGACAGCTCGACTCACCTGGTTGATGACGCCATCTCGATGATCTTCCAGAAGTTCACCCAATGTATGAAACTGCCACAGCACAAAAACTCTGATGAGTTTCACGTTCACAATACAACAGAATCACGGCGGTGATAAAGCAATGATCCAACACGAATAACCACATGAGAACACTTCTTCAACTCGAATTCAAAAACAACCAGTCGAACCAAGGGAACAATGTGTACTGATTTGGGAATAGGCCAAGGGGTAGGAACAAACTAAAAACTGGTGACAATGTAGTATATTACTACATTTAACAATAATCATTTTGATTCAAATCTGGAAGTATATGTGTTCACCTATAAAAAATAATAATTTACCTGATTTAAGTTTTCTTCGAAAGGAATCTAATTGAATGTGGGCGAAGCTCTACCATTTATTTTCACTCTCACATTTTTTACTTATGTGTCGCTCGCGCGTCATTCCAAAAGATGAAACTAATTATTTTGAGAATCATAAACGATGTTAAATATTTTATTATATACACAGAAAGTATTAAAATTAAATCCTGCACCTCGATATAATAAAAATCGTTATTAGGTGCATATATTATAGAAAATTGCATGTTGCTTGGGTAGTATATTTTAATAGCTACAATTACTTTTAAGATTTAAATTTAACTTGGTACAATAATTAATGAAAATCAATTTAACTATTAAAAGAATCAGTAAATGTCACCTATTAAAATTTTCATCTGTTTCGTTTCATGAATTTAAGGCGGTATTTTTTGTTAATATATTTTCTACCATAAAATTACAATGACCAACACACATTATGGTGTTTGAAAAGTTTAACCTATTTCTGAATACAATTAGGTCGCTGATTTAAAAAGTGGCATTAGATTGTTTTTATTAGCTCTACTATACTTGTGTTCTTTTATTAATATGATGTAGAAAATGATTTTTACTTTATATTATATTTTACGTAGAAAAACAATCTCTTTACGTTTAAAATCTAATATTTGTTAGTAATTTAGTCAGGAAAAAGTATTATTTTACATACAATTATTTACCCATAAACACGAAGTTATATGTAATAATTTTTTATAACATGATAAATAAACAACATTAAAAAATACTTATAGAAAAGAGACAGATATAATAATATCATTCACAAATTTATTACTTTATTTATAACTTTTTTTGGAATGAGAAATTTTTTGCAAGACTCTAACAGTAATCTGCCATCATGTGGCCATCCTACCTCCCTTGGTATCTTTCTTCTATAATCTTTATATCTGGGTGAAATCATTCTCCTTGCTCTTCACCAAGATTATCTGGAAAGCAATCTAAATGGCTGTGATGATAATGAACCCATACTCACATTTCACCCAAGGGATTGAAAATTTGTCTACATATTTTTCAAAAAGTGTGCATAATTATAAGCTTTGTGTTTCCGAAAAGTTATTTAACATTGAAACAATTGATGACCAGGTAGAGGACTCAACATCATTCATAAAATTGATGAATTAGGAATCAATTATAAGCTCTCTGATCTGAGGTCCATCAAAAATCCCAGTAATCCCAAAACTTTTCTGTGTTTTTTTCAGGGAATTTTGTAAATAAATATTCAAAACACGAGCTATTTTAATCCAACGCTTTAACAAATGTTTCATTAGGTCAAGTTTTATATGCAATGGTGTTAGGGTAATTTTCTCTTTTGCAACCAAAGGTTTATTAATTATATTTCGTTTTTCTTAAGTTGTATCTATTCTCAAAGGCCATTTTTTGACCCCGTTTCACGTTTAGCTTTACTGTCCCAGAGGCAAATGTAACACGGATAAGATATAGATGTCTCACAGAGACGAAGCTATTATTTTTACATGGGAAGTATGAAAGTCTTGGGCATTACAGGACTTACTTGATCTCTTTACACAATGTAACGTTCACCTATTTACCCATGCTACTACATCTATCAAATTTTAGACTTCCATACTTTCCATGTAAAAATAATAGCTTCGTCTCTGTGAGACATCTATATCTTGATAACAATCCCTCAAGGTATAAAACCCAGTAATTAGTTCCTACAAAGTTTAGGACATACTCAAAATATTGTCACACGAATATTTTGTGAAGAATTGTTAAGAAAATATCGAGAATATCTGAATCTAATTGTCGATCGAATATACTAGATGAAAAGTGAACATGCTATAATATCTCAAAAACTAAAGCTGTCACAGGAAATCTGATGCCATTTTTGAAATCAGCGATCCAAATGAATATAAAGTCAGACTTAATTTCCACGGCACCAAAAAAAATTTTTTTTTGTTTGAACAGCTTACAAATTACCTTGTCGAGTAATACTATAATTTATTACTCCTTTTTTACCTTTTTCAAATGATACAACTGTCACAGATTTTTTACTCATTTAGTTGTACGTAATATAATAGATATCAGTAGTGACCTAGAGATCTTTTTCTCAATCGATGTGCTTGTTCCGTACTGGAAACAAGAAATGTAGGCAAGGGTGGTTGGCTGATCTCCGCTTCTCTCAACTGGCGATGATGATGATGATGATGATGATTATGAGGTTAAAAGAAATGAAACACAAAAATGATGATGATGAATGCGTTCTCGCCCGCAGAATACCTTGTTTTATTTCAATTACAAACAGTACATTAATTTATTCATATTTTTCCCACCATGTTAACAAGTAGACAGCGACGGGCGCCGTCCTGAGGTGTTTTATCAAAAATGATAATCTTCGTTTACCGAAATCTATACCTTTAAATTACTGACTCGTGTCCTAACACATCATTTATTTGGCATCACCGCGGCGACCTCGCAATTCTGTGCGATACAGTGCTCATATATGAGCCCCTACTGCTTCTACTATTCGAACCTTTTAGCAACATGCCAAAAGTACGCAAAAAATATTTTATTGAGTCATTCTACAACACATTCTCTCCTAGGGTTAAAAGAACAAACTCGGATAGCTGAAAACCGGATTTCAACTCCTGATATTTGTTGTCAAAATCTAACCACTTAACCAAATAATCGACATCAGCCCAGAGGATTAACACTTTAATGGAGCCGCAACTTTGGCCAGAGAAGTTGAAAACCCACGACAGAACAGCCCAGAAAATTCTACACAGATGATTATATACGGTCGTGAAAACCTGAGAATATTTCTATATTTTCCCGATCGGTAAATAAATGCTTACGTGTCTACCAAATGGGAAGATATCAAAAAATATTATTCTCGTATGTGCAAACTCTGATATCGATATTCGAGATTCCATATAATAATACTTTGTTTCAATTCTGTTTTCAAGTTGATCTTGATGAAAGATGGTACTCGATAAGTTTTTCATTTTTATATAGGTATTTCAATAAATTGAGAGCCAAAAATAGATTCATATTGATGATAATTTGAAACGAACAATCTTTAAAAAATTCTTTTTAATCAAAAATAATGTGTGTGTTTATTTGTTCTTCAAAAAACGTTATTAATTCACAACTTGGAAAATTTTCGTTGGCTGCTTTTGCTAGGCTCTGCGGGTTAGGTTAGGTTAGTCAGAAATGTTGTGGCTTCTGCTCTGCCACTGTATTTAGGATTGATGCAACAATAAAGAGAGCGATGTATTTTGTGTCCTGTATCGTTTGTACAAGGTCCCGTGATTAAACTAACAAAAAATACTAAAAAGTGAATGTAAATAAGATTAGATTTATTATAGTTTTATCCGTCGACTTCTGTGTGAAGTACAACAAATCACTTTTTTGACGTACGCTCACTGTATTTATTACAAAGAATTAAACACTAAACTTGAACAGGGGACTAGGGTTGCCACCAAATGTTTGCCAAAGTATTATCAATTTAATTATTGATTAAAAATTAATATTTTTTTTAAGGAGAACACATTTTTGTTGCGAAGGTGTAATTTAAGAATTAATGAAGTGATTAAGCGAAGGAATGAAAATATTTTATAATGTAAAATAATGCTATGTTTAAAATCTGTTGAAACGCATACATTCAAGTCGGTTTCAAATACATATTTGCGCTGTTTTCAATACGTCTAATAATAAAGTAATGACGTGTTTTAATAACACACACAGTAGGTATACTCATTTTTATTTAGAAAGAACAATTGTATTAGTGTGAGTAATACCATACGTAATATACATATTGTAATAGTGTTGCTCCGCTTTTTAATTGGTCAGTGGGCGGAGTTATCGTTTAAAATTAGTTTAAAACACGGTAAGTATCCACAAAAAATATATACGGAATGTTTGAATTTTTTCATTCTTATAAATATACAGAGTGTAATACTATATGGGTAGATACCTGACTAAACTAAAGAGTCGAAAATGTTCAAGGGATATGTGCCTAATTTCAACCATGTCAGACATATAAGCATTTCAAAAAAATCGTAATTATGCGATCATTTCGATTAATTTAAATATTTTGTTAATTCTAAATTATATATTAAATACAAAAAAATAAAGGTCATCGAATTTCGAGTGGATAGACTATTTTTTACTAGATGACTTAGGGCCTGAAGCAAAGATATAAAGATACAAAGATTGAACAATTTCGCAAATATTTATTTCGAAGTACCTTAACATGGTTTTGTGAAAATTTCAAACATTAATATTTTTCTTAACAATGCACAATTTGCACATATTTATTCAATGTTTTCGACTCGTAATTTAGTCAGGTATCCACCCATAAAATATTGTGGACTAGGTCTGTTACACCCTGTATAACTACGTACTGAAACTATAAAAGCCATATATTAAAAAATAAATATTTCAAAAACATTATATGTTCAAATAAACCATTTTTTCTCTGAATATAAATATACTTAACCCTATTTCTATAATATATACGCAAAACGACGGAAAACAAAAAATATATATCGCAAAAAAGCGGTGTATATGAAAATTTGAGTTCTGTTTTTGTTGTGTGTTCTATTTCGAGTTTTCCGGCACCATATATTTAATTAATATTTTTCAAAAAGTATTATATGTTTTTGAAACGAGCTATCATACACTAATACAATTGTTCTTTCTAAATGAAAACTGGTTTAATTGGCCTACGTATGAAGCAGATTTTGCAAAAAATTATGGGAAACACATGTGCAGCTTTATTTGTCATTTCTAAATTTTTCCGCTAGATGGTTCTAGTTTAAACGTTATCCCGGTAGCAATTAAAATAATTTATCGTTAAATTTCACCGGTTTATCATAAAATTAATATTTTATCAATTCCAAAGCCAGTAAGGCCACTAGGCGGGTAGGCGGCCACCGCCTTGCCGCCCACGGTGTCGGCAAAAACTCGTTGATTTTCGCTAGTTATCCCAATTAATATTTTAAAAACCCAAGCGCCATACAGCAATAACGGTTATTGTAAAGATGTCACCTGTAAAATGGAATATTAATACAGCTTAAATCAGGGTTGGCCTATAAATGTAACTTTAATTTGAGTCCATATTACTCACATCATGGCGTCTATCTAAAGATGTGGTATCGATGGAACATTGTATGGAGTGCGCGTTGTCCGTTAGGATTTTTTTTCGACATGTATAAATACGATAAACTACATATTTTCTACCTTTTGGAAATGTTTCCGACAAAAATAAACTACAAGATGTAGGAAATTTACCGCCGTCTCGGAGTGTTCAACATGGAAACATGCAAACTGTTTATGTTGTGTTCAGGCTATATCTCAAAAAATAGGCTTATGAAAATTGCTGGTAAACTTGACTTGGATCTCGAAATCCCGGGGATTCTCTAATTCTAGATACTCAAGGTGTATATATATTTCTATTAATATACACGGTTGGTATGTATGTACATTTATTAATGTACAGGGTTGGTGGTATGTTATGGTTAATGGTACATACGTATATTAATATACATTCTTGATTATTAATATACTCGTACAAGGTTACAATCATATTGAGCCATCTAATTGTAAGAAAGCTGTATATCTATATAATAATGCTTTGCAGTTTCCAAAATAATTTACACAGGTTCAACACCGACATAATTATAATTAACATATATCTTTCCGTATTATATTGGACCAAGTTATTTTAATCTCTTGGAAAAGGACATTAAAGATGACTCCACTCTAATTAGTTCTGAAGTAAGGATAGTCGCCGAAATAATAGACAGACATCTACTATAACATTTCTGATTCTTCCTTTAATTCCTTTTATTGTAAATTTTTACTCAACACATAAATGGCACTGCGCAATATTGCTAAAATAGTGTATATTTTCTGAAGAATTAAATTTGCATTTATATTTACATAAACCCTTCTAAAACCAATAAAAACTGTAATATTTCGGTTAATATAAAATTAATATTTTAGTTAATTATAAGTAAAATGTTTATGCTTAGAACTGATGTGAAAAACCAGTTGTGTAAAGCGAATCGTACAAAAACAATTATTTTTCAGTTCAGTCAGTTGTAAAATTAATATGCTGGGAAAAATATCATTTGTGGTAAGACAAATAGAGATGGTACATTCATTTCACAATAAAATAATAACAAACATATGAATATATGATTTCTTTTTCTCACTAATGTAATGAAGAGAGATATGAAAAAGGCAGTATTGTATAGGACTTGATGAATGCTCCGAATTATATTAGGATATTGATCCCATTTTCGTAATTAATGCTCAATATTTAGAGTAAATTTATAGGGTTAATAATTTTAAAGCCATTTAAAATAATAAAAGTTTTCTTCACATTTAAAATGTTAAATTTTTTTTACGGTAACATGAGTTGACAGGATGGATGGCTGCATATGGGTATTTTATATCACAGTATGGTAAAGGTTAATAAAGGTATTTGTTTCCATAATACACACACAGTTTGACGTTATTATAAAAATTATATATTTTGAATACTAATTTAATGTATTAATTATATGTATATATTTATAATTAATACATTAAATTAGTATTTAAAACATCACAGACCGTCTGTTCTGAATAATTACAACTTCACAATAAGAATGTGTTCTCCTTAATAAAATTATATATATTTTGTATTTTAATTTCTAACACTTCAACAGGCCACGAATCCCAATTACTGTAGTGAAACACATCACAAAAATATATAGATGTATTGCGTCCTCACCGGGAATCGAACCCGGAGCCCCCGATATAAGTCGGTGTCATGCCTATGAGGGCTACCATATAATAAATTAAGATCTAGAAAATGTAATACAAAAAAAATGACTTATTCTAAAATATTAAATCTTTGAAAATGATTATATAATCTAGTAGAAATGTATATATGAAGCGTGTCTCTGTCCCGTTCCAATGTTTTGAATTAGATGTTTATTAGTCTTTAGTTAGATTATGGTGAATTTTAATTATATGCTCTTTAAAATAATGTAAGTAATAATATTGTTTTTAATATTGATAAGTCAAATTTAGTATCATATAATGTTTAGGGAAATCACTAAAAACTAATGAATTCAGACGTTCACGAGTTATAATGTATTTGTATGCACAGACAAATATTTTCTTTTGCATATGTACATATGTATATATATACGAGTATGTATATGACGAGTATGTATTTTTGAGGAGATCAGGACCCACCATGCCAGGGCTGTAGAGCAAGGGATGATGATGATGATGATGATGATGTATAAAGACTACAACTTTCAATAATCTATCGTGTAATATGCCGCCTTTATCTGTCTGAAATAAAACAAAATAGTTATAACTATAATCGTTATCCCGTAGCTAAATTATGAACCGATTTTTAAAATAAACTTGTATTAAACTTTCAGAATTTAAAAAAAAATCAAGGCTCAATAATTCTTAATGTAGTAAAATTAAGCAATAAGTATAACTTTTGTGAGAATTGTTTTTGGAAATATATTAAAGTTACCCCAAATTAAGCTTAAAAATTAAAAATGATATTATATGTATATGAAACTCATATACATATAATATCTCAACATATACAACTCAAGTTCATACTTGAAACTGTGGGAAAATCGCCTTCGCTAGTTTTTTTTTGTTTTTGTACCGCGAGACCAAATTCTGTACAGGTACAGGTATCCGTGTCTCATCTACAAAGTTTTTCTATATTTTGATAAACTAGTTTCTAAGGTCCACAAAATTTTTCAGTTTCTATGCCTCCAATTTATATGTATGTAAATACTCGTCTGAAAACGCTTTAAATACAAAGTTTTTGGTAGATATTTCTGGACAGCGGTCGGCATTTAATTAACATCTCGATTAGATATCAAACAAATTGTTCAGAATGAAGTAAAGCAAGGTGCTCGAGGCTAACTGGAAATGACGAAGATTAATGTTCTTGATATTCGTCCATTGTTGCTAGAGCGAGGCATCGCGGGGTTCTGCCACTTGATACAGTCAGATTTGTGTCAAATAATTGCCAAGATTCATAACTAAAGATTACGTAATTTGTTCTTCAACATTTAATATTACTTTTTCATCTTCATCAGTAGGTGACGTCAGTGACGATCCATGTAATGTACGGCCTACACCCTTAAAGCCCACATAGACCTTACCATTAGTTTCGTGTTTGTGGTGTACACTTGGGTTATGACGTCATCGCATCCCACGGTAGTTTCTATAAATTCAGGCGGCTGCGTCCGTCCATTTCGCTAAATTCTTTACCCTGTATTTGATATTTGAGACTTTATTAGAGCAAAGTGGACGGTGCTAGAAGACGTCTTCTACATGAAGCCTTATTCGCGGCGCGCAGCGGTCACCACTAGGCACTAGCACTAATTTAAAATACGTTCGAATCCCGGTAGCAACAAATATATTTTTTCTGTACATCTTTCTAGTTGATTAATTTATTATATTAATCAAGATCGATACATTCATCAAACGAATTAATAAGATCTTCATTTGATTTAATGGGACTACATTTAAATTAATGACTACCCAGAAACAATATTTTGAACAAGCTAATAAGTGTTTTTAGCTAGCTATGAATATAATTGCAATACGCAATATCCGGATTAAAGGTAACACAAGATCCGTACGTAAAGTCGATCGGTTGAAAATGAGATTTTGATCTCTTTCCCACCGATTTTTTTGGTGTATCTTCTCACACATAATCAATATTTCTTCTATCATCTCACTTTGTGTGCGGTATAACTGGAATACAGTTCATTTCTTCTATTTATACTATAAAAAAATTTGCATTCTATTGTAATTAATACGGTATATTCCGTTCCATTCAATCTTTGGTAAAAGTCTATCGCATTTAATTATGAGATGATGTAATTTATCACTAACTTAGCTAAACTCCACCAATAGCAACAGGATCTCAATACAATAGTCCACTACATTACAGCAGAAAAATTAAATATGAATTAAATATATTAATTAGAAAGATATACATATAAAATCAATTTTATCGAAAAATATTGTTGTTGCGCCACCGGGATTCGAACCTGGATCTCTTTCCTAACCGGGGAAGGTGCATTATTCAACTATGCTACAGCGGCAATACTTTTAGCGACAATTTTCGAACCTATATGTTACATTTTTGATATCAGTACATTTAATCGTTCCATTATTTTAAACAGCCATCTACCTTAACGAATTTTTACAGAATCTCAAATACCTTTGAGTAATCTGATAGAGAATATTTATTTCTTTCAAATAATGGAACGATTAAATGTATTAATATCAAAAATGTAACATACAGGTTCGAAAATTGTCGCTAAAAGTATTGTCGCTGTAGCATAGTTGGATAATGCACCTTTCCCGGTTAGGAAAGAGATCCCGGTAACAACAATATTTTTCGATAAAATTGATTTTATATGTATATCTTTCTAATTAATATATTTAATTAATATTTAAAATATCACAGACCGTCTGTTCTGAATAATTACAACTTCACAATAAGAATGTGTTCTCCTAATAAATTAAATAATTGATTGAGAAAAGTTGTTGTATGTAGGTTTAGGAATATACAGACACCATTTTAAAACGAACAAAACACGCACAGTGTACTATTCACATCTGGTACATCTCATTATTTCACATTTTTGGCCAATAATTCAATGAATCCAATGAAAATACTAGTTTAATATAAGGTGGTGGATCTATTGAACGTGCGGATTCCAATAGCAAGGACCTCAATGGCTCATTGATCTTCTCATTACCCAGTGGCGAGGAGGCAGTAAGATTTAGATGCAAGCTAAAAGAAAATCATTAAATCCTAAAAGCGATCGATACGTGCTGAAAGAACGATCTGTGTCCGCATTCATCCGATTGACTCGATTATTGTAATGTGACATCTCACAAAGTATTATTTAATGGAAACGGTAGAATATTGGGCAATGGAGGCAGCTTAAGGCAAAATTCAATATTAAAATGCTCCTAAACCCATTGAACCCACCCTCAGACATATCGTGTTGCTCACAACCCGTGAGTAACGAGATACTTCACTTTATTATATGGGGCCCGCCCCGTATAAAATCAAAAGGCAAAATTCGTCGAAAAGACAAATAAGATAACAATTATATTATTTTGCGTGAGATATTCTTCCTATAGTTGTATTAGATTAGCGAAAATAATTTTCTTCAGTGAATTATTTACCACGGGTGCCGTCGTTCGCTTTGAAAGGAAAAATCTCCGAGCCTCGGAAATGGTGATCATGAAATTAATTACTTTGGGAGTTTTAGAAACACTGGCGCACGCCACGCCACCCATGCCCGCCCATTATATCATTACAACTTCATACATTTCGTGACTTAACTCCTCGCATTTTATCCCGGTTATTTTGCGACATACC
The DNA here is from genome assembly GCA_031772225.1 of Eubasilissa splendida. Lineage (NCBI taxonomy): Eukaryota > Metazoa > Arthropoda > Insecta > Trichoptera > Phryganeidae > Eubasilissa > Eubasilissa splendida. Next base: position 1,219,039 of record CM062854.1, on the reverse strand, counting down.
CTTAAGTGAATTTATTAAATGATACCTCCAAGTATCATTACGTATTTTAGGCAGTTAAAACATTAATTTAATTTAATGTTTACGTAAATAATATTATAAACAATGTAATGGAAGGCGAATTCGTTCATTTTATTGGAAAAGAAAATAAACTTCAGATAAAATTCATTATTCAACGAAATAATACTAGTAGTTTTGCTCTGGATGGCATAAATGTTTTGTAAACTTAAACAACTAATATAGCTATTGTTTATTTAATAGCGAAGAAAACAATAGCTATTCTTGTCACTGCAATACTCGCCGTGCATCTCTGTTCATCCCTATACAAAATTAATGCGTAGCTGTCCGCATTTTTCTTGCATATTTTTTCATGGAGGTTTTTTTACTTCTTCCCTCAATTACATTTCTGAGTTATACATTGTTCTACTAGATTTCTATTTATTTCTTAGACACATAATATATATTGTACAACTAAAACAGTTAGTTACATATAGATTTGTTAAATGCATTGCCCAACAATGAAAACACAATTTAAATATAAAATTAAAGTGCATATAAGGCAAAGTAAAAGTGAAAATATATAAAATCTGAGAATAAAAATACTAATGTGCAATACAATATGTATAAATAAAATATTAGTACATACAAAGTAAAGCTAAATGATAATATATAAGATTAAAAATTGTAATGCAGTTTAAGAGTATACATAATGCAGTTATAAGTGTCAGTATCTGCTCTACCTAATTGCAATTGAAAACATTATTTTTAAAAGCTTTAATGTCCCTTAAAATTTTAATATTATTTCCAATTAGATTATATATTCTGAGAGCTTAAAAAGTTAATAATCTTTGACCGAAAGTTAGTTAATATATTCAGCACATATAATTGTAAATATGAATGAAATATATTAATTAGAAAGATACACATATAAAATCAATTTTATCGAAAAATATTGTTGTTGCGCCACCAGACTTCGAACCTAGATCTCTTTCCAAAGCGGGGAAGGTGCATTATCCAATCAGGTAGACATTTGTAATTCCCTCGATCCAGGTTCTTCTATCTGACCTTTAACCTTTCCCAGCGCCTCGATCTAGTATGCTTTCAACATATTTCTCTCTCTGGTAAATCGTCTAGGTTTTGCTTCCATATGGTATCGTGATCTAAATGCCTTTTGCCTTTTCATCTTTCTATTTACATGTATTTTGAAGATTTGTTTTTATTCATTAAAAACTTGTACTAATCTGGTTTTTAAATCCAATGAGCTGCTGGTGAAAAATTTTATCCTACTTCCTAAATATTTACAGTTTTCTACTTGCATATTTTTAATGTGATCTATTGTGATTTAATTGTTTCCATAACTTTTGATTTTTGCAATTATTTTTAAGTTGAATTCTTTAAATATTAGGTTCATTTTACTTAACGTAATTTTAAGTTGTATTTTGTTTTCCGTCGTGTGCAAACTTGAATCATCGGATTTGTCTTCCATTTATTCATATACCTTCGTTTGTTTCCTTTATTATTCAGAAAAAATAAACTGAATTTTAAGAGTGAGAAAACGCATCCATATCTCACCCCTTTCTGATCCGTGTGACGTTCGCAGTTTTTTCAAGGTAACCGATTAAAGTTTGATTTTTTATGGCGTTCACAAATAAATTTTCTTTCTCTTTAGTCTAATCATTTTCAGTATCCTAAACACAATGTCGCAGTCTAGTATTGAATACCTATATATTACGCTAAAATTGACTAATTCTTTCTGATTTAAAATCAAGGGATTGGTCCCTGAAACAAAAAATCTGTAAGTACATATTACAAATTATTATTGAATCAGAACATTATTAAAGTTTGACGAAACTTGATTCCAAAACATTATGGCTGTACAAAAGATGAGGTGGAAAGTAATTGACACTAGAATTTCAAGTTTTAAGTTGGAAATTTCCAGATAACTAAATCAAACATTTCCAGTTCCGGCTCCGGCAAATTATAGAGGAAACCTGATAACGAGCTCCGAAAAGAGCAATAACTATTATATCTACCAGCTTTGTAAAACCTTTTAACGAAGAAATTATTGATTTCATCCATTACTATCCACGCTTCCAACCATTATCACGAAATTCTGAAAACAAATGTTTTCTTCAGTATTATTTTTCAAGGCTTTAGTGCTTTTACTTTGTTTAAGTGAAATGACATTTTGGAAAAACTCAACGGTTAGCGCACCTCCACGAAACTGTTATGAGAGAGGTTAATTATCAATTTAATGTTACATAAATAATGTTTTAATAAAAATTGTTTAGACAATCTCTTCACTGCGCGTTCTTGTCTGCGTGAACCACATGGCGAAACGGAATTTAGCAATCTCGGGCTCAGCAAAGGAATATCCCTTTACACGGAACGGAAAAGTTCTACACTTATATTACAGAGTATAAAATACACACATAAAATAAGAACACGGTGGAAATAGCAAATACTGGAAATTAATCAGCAGAAAACAAAATAAAATAAAACAGAATAAAAAACCGTGTAGTTTATTTTTACATCTAATGTAATGGCCCGTGTTCACGAATGAGATTTTCGACTCAAGACAATTTCTGAGATACAGATTTTTCTCTCATGAGATTCATTGGAGACAACTCTCAGCTTTCGTAATCCCCGTGTCTCAGAGATTCGCCGTCTCGCGCTTTACTTCATGCTCGTCAAGTACACCAAACGTCAAATATCATTGTCGTTCGTCAATTGAGTGATTGTGAATCTCCTCAGCAGTAGTAATAACTGAATAAATATTAGTAATATATCAATGTTAATGTTTATTGAATCGTATCTAACTTTTAGAATAGATAGATGGTATTTATTGGGTTCTATGGTCACTTTAGTCAACGTTTATGTGCAAATGTCAAATGTCGCTGTCAGATCGAACGTTGTTTACACCGAAATTTTTGCCTCTTTCTACCAATCTCGAGCTGATCTCTAAATTTATCTCCAGATCAAAATCTCAACACGTGGCATTGAGATGTATCTCAACTAAATCTCTGAGATTATCTCATCATGTCTCCTTCCGTGGACACGGGCTTAATTATATATGAAAATAATGTAGTTATATAACATCATAAAGATGTGTACATACTCATATCGTTCTTCATGCCTGCGAAATAACATACGTGTAATGAAATAGGTAGAAAAGTTTTCTAGATAAAATGACAACCCAATGCAAAATTCAACAAATTGTCACGTTAGCAATAATAGCAAGTTTTGGAAAATAACCAGTCGCGGAATTTCTCGAATAACTTATTCATTCATTCATCATTTAACTAATCTTTTTAGAGATATAATTTATTTTTAACATTTCGTAAATTGTTTTGAAGAAAACTTTAAACTTGTTTTTTATTATCAAAAACTGCGTAGATCTCAAGTGGAATGCACCCCTTTGAAAATATGAAATGTTGAACTTCTTCACGGAGACTGAAGTTTACCTGAACCGCCCGTAGAATTTAGCTATTTATACTCACCGTAACAGAGAAAAAAATGTCAAAGAACAAACAATCTAGATGTACTTTAGAAAATTTTCAGAAAATTCGTGGAATATATTGATGGAAGGCGTTTCCGACGATTCAAATTACCAGCATACTCCGGTCGTACTTCATGGATCATCTTGTCGTCGGATGGTGGGCACGCATTTAGATTCGCTTCAATATATTAAACTGGTTGGAATGTCGATACTCCAATAGTATGATTGATAAAACTCACGAGATGTCCATTTTGGCAAACAAAATGTATTTAGAAGAACACATTCTTATTGTGAAGTTGTAATTATTCAGAACAGACGGTCTGTAACTGTGTGAATTGATAATTCTGGCATCTGGTATCAGTTTACTCAAAGGTATTTGAGATCCTGTAAAAATAAGGTAGATGGCTCTTTCAAATAATGGAACGATTAATATCAAAAAGGTAACATATAGGTTCGAAAATTGTCGCTGTAGCATAGTTGGATAATGCACCTTCCCCGGTTAGGAAAGAGATCCAGGTTCGAATCCCGGTGGCGCAACAATAATATTTTTCGATAAAATTGATTTTATATGTATATCTTTCTAATTAATATATTTAATTCATATTTAAAACAAAATGTATTTATTTGTAAAGGAATTACAAAGAAGTTTCAAGACGAAAATTAAAGAAACTAATAATTAAATGGTTAATTTGGAATATAAATCAATTATGTATATTATTTTATTATTACATACTCGTATAGTAAAATTTTAAGGAATTGTAGCGCATAATTCCAAAACCCCCCCAAAACGACTTGATGAAAACGTTTATTTTGAAATGTACAAAATGTTTGTTTATACATCAGCATTTTTTAAAAAGAGACAATTTTGTAATGTAATTTGTTTTTCTGTATATGTCGTTCTGGCGGCCATGCTGGATTTTAGATCACGTGATCATCGCGCGAAGCACTGTGATTGGCTGAATTCATTTTAGATTTTGATTTAATTGGCTTATGCGACAAACAATGTGTTGTGCATGTAGCTGACTGTATATTTAACTAAAAAATTTGTAATTAGGCGCTACAGTTTTTTGCATTATAGGTACTTACATATAAATGTATGTAAGTTTTAACACACTTGTTTTGCTTTTTCTATTGATAAAAATTCTGGTGTTACACAAAATTCCACCGCATTTTATTATTTTTCTACTTCTTCTTCATGTTGTGCTAAAACATATCAATACAAATGACTTTCACGTTTTAGTTTTATCATTTAAAATTAATCAGTATGAAATTGCAGCTATATTTTAATCATAAATTGAAGTGTTAGTTTCATTTAAAATACACAAATTATTAAGTGATCATCGTAGTTAGTTAAATATTATTATTATTCATAAAAAAATACTACCAACCATTTGGAGGGTTTTAGGTAGCTAGTTGTCTTAGTCAATTGTAAATATTATGTGTTATAATATGAAGGAAATTCATTTTGGACCAAGCAATGTGTAACATCGTTATAGCATTACACTGCAAGTAACGACTTTGCATTAGATGTACATAATGCATGAGAAATAGTCTTTCTCCGATTACTGTCGCCAGGAGGGCGGCTATGTTGTGCCGCGACCGCTGTCTATGGATTTGATAGAACAGTATAGTGAGCCGTCTACGTTATGTCCTGTCTCCCTTGAGCAAGCAAGCTTGAAAAAATGATGAAAAAGCGAACAAATAATATGGAAAACCTATTGCAGATAAGATTAGACTTATTCAATTTAAAATTTCATGACACGCAACAAATCACATTGTTATCATGATAAATCATGTCCCGGGGGTTTAATCTGCAATTTTTTAATATTACATCTTCTATTCTCTAGTTTATCATCAAATTAATACAATAGTATTATGTCACATCTCTACGGTTCGTTATTGACTGAGCGATGATGACGACGACTCTCGTCAACGTGCGAATCACACTCATCGATTTATAATACTCGGTCAGTACCTACCGAATGTTTTAATTTGTATTTTTCATGATATTGTAGGCCATGAAATGATGTTGTGGTTAATATGTAGCAATGTAAAAATGGAAGGTAGGTTATACCTCTAAATAAATTTACATCGGACGCTTACCTGTTAATTATAACGCGGGGTGTGTGCGAGTGTGTGGCCAGAGCGGGATGAAGAATAAAAGATTACTTACATATAATAAATGGATGTTTATTAATGCTTGAAACACAGTTACGGATACGAGTATAAACAGTAAATGTTCTACAACGTGAAGCGTTAGTTAATGAACTCGAAATTAATGTGCTCTGCCTCCGAGTTCCCCGACGGTGGGGCGCGTTGAATTGTTGTCTGTTTTTCAGTCGGTACCGGCGTGATTTTATAGTTGATGAGAACCCCGTTTTGCACCCAGGTATATAATATTTTTGATTCATAGTACGGTGTGTTATTTTGTTATAATCGGATAAACATTTTAGCAAAATAAGACATATATTTGGGTACCCTGCCTGCTACACTAGTAGCACGCTGTATTATAGCAGACAGTGCTTTTCCGGTATAATAGTGAACAAAGTGCAACGTTCAATGTACAAAAAAATAAATTATATATATATATACATAAAGAGTTAAACAAGATGCAATTAGATTAGATAAATACATTGTAAAACTTAAATTAAATGCATTGTTCAATGTATAAAATATATATATAGCGATCGGAATTCAAATCCACCGCCATCTCAGTCGGCATCGACGCTAGCGACAGCGCTGCCAGCTGCTGCTACAAGCCTGGCTCGATCATTCACTGCCAAGCAGTCTCTCCAGTTTCATCGTTTCACAACGGCGGTCTTGCCGGCTCGCGCTCTCCGAGCAAGACCGCCAACTCGCTTCATTTCATTTCATAAGACACGTGCACCTTCTAAATAAACCTTCAACACGCCAAACAACATCTATTTCATTTAACCACCGTCCTAACGCCCAAATATATATATATAGTAAAACAAGATGATATTAGATAACATATAAATACAACGTTACTTACTTACAAAACTTAAAGCAAACGCAATATTCAATGTATAAATATATATATATAAAGAGTAAAACAAGATGCATTAGATAATTAAATATATAGGTACTGTTGTAGCAGTTTTAATTTCATGTTTGGATTTTTAAAAGTTTTTGGGAGTAATTTCTCCTCATTTCGTGGAGCCAGTTTTCTTGACAAGGCTATGGTTGATTTTTTTCACGTTTGCATTTAGACTGTTATATATTTTTGGTGCTAGAAATAAATATAATCTTTGTGCAAAAGTTTTGTTTAATTTTGGCTCGAGATAGTGACAGTGAGAGTGTGTAATTTGCTCGTGATATTGTTTATGTCGGTAAAAAAGTTTTCTAGTGAACCAAGTATATACATTTGACGCATGTCTAGGACGTGACATTCTTTGAAGAGTTCATTTGAAGGATAGCGAAAGGGCTTCTTCTGAATAACTCTCAAAACCATTTTTTACTAACTTAATACCGTATACTTTCCATTGTCTGTAGTTCAGTACAGCCATTAGGTTTATTTTGCGATTAGCATGTATAAACCACCAACTTTTCGTGAGAAGTTTTTCCTACTCTTTTATTAATGGAAAAGCACATATATTTTGTCTTTAGAGCATTAAGCGTCAGTAGATTTTTATCAGCCATGTTGTAGTTAGATTTAACCCATTTTTAGCCTTTTCTATTACCTGTTCCCAGGATGAATTTTAAAAAAGTAGTACCGTGTCATCTGCAAAAGAAATTATTTTACCATTTTCTATGTTGGAGTTACACATTTTGTTAACATATATTAAAAATAACATAGGACCCAAAACACTTCCTTGAGGTACTCCGTGTAAGATATTTTGTGTGTGTTACTGCAATATTCGCCTGATTTGACTACCTATATCTTGGTACTCAAGTAATCTTCAAACTATACCAATGCCGTTCTCCTAATTCCCAAAACCGATCTTTTGTGTAGCAGAAGTGCATGAGACACAGTACCGAAGGATACCTATACCTACACCGCTTTTTCTTATCTAGTTGTATCACTAGGAATTCTGTTAGTTGACATATTACATCTTCTGTTGAACTGTTGGTTTGAAATTTGGTTGTGCAGCTTATCTCTCTCTTTGATACAATTTACTAACCGTTTTGTTATCCACGACTTAATCGTTGTCTTCTTTGATTGGTTATAAATAATTTCCTGATTTTCTTTAGTGTGCGTTTGCAATGTATTTAAGAATATTATGTATGAGATATTAACAGCCAGGTTTCTTGTTCTATGCCTTGTTTCAATTATATAACGAATTTTTAAATTAATTATTTTTTACTGTAAAGTGATGTGTTGTTTTACATGTGAAACCTTTCACCAGGAATTTACTTTTGACCGTAATTGTGGTCTAGGCATGTTTTACGTCTTGTTGTGTTATTGATGGCAGGTAAAAAACCTTGTTCAGCTAGCATTGATAGGTATTGCGACATGTCTTTGATCACCAGCAACGATCTCAGCTAATATGCAAGGTGCGGTCAGGATGTGGAGGACGCCTCCACAATATCATAAACTATCGAACAAAATTATAATACAGGGGGTCATCTTCAGGAGATTTTTCTTTAAAATATCTGAATAAATTTGAGAGTGATGTGCTCTTGTATGTAGAAGATTCACACGAATTGTTATATTACTGGTAGGAAGGATAATTACTTCAACTTCAATCAGTCACATTATAGATTCAAACACATTATGCAATAAAACATCTCAATTTTTCATTATATTAAAAATGATGTATTTGTTGTTTAGACAATTATCTGTGTACTTGATTTTTGATAACGTGAGTTTTGATTGTAAAAGGTAATGAACAATTGATTAAAGAACCAGGTCTCAGTATTGTCATTGACAAATTGTGTTTTTAATACAAATTAAATATATCACAGACCGTCTGTTCTGAATAATTACAACTTCACAATAAGAATGTGTTCTTAATAAATTGTTTCTTTGCCAATAATCGGTTCGGTGACAAACCTCCCTTGCAGTCACACACACCTATACAAGTATGACCAACAAGTGCACGAGTATTGCTCTTCCCCAAATGCCGGCGATCCATTTTCTCTGAAAAGCCTCTCCACGCGACGTAATCGCTCCAATAAATATGGCGCCCAATCGCCGGAGAGAGCCGCATTGTCGTAAGAACCAATCAAGCCAGACTGATCAGTCATCAAACGACCCACGGCGGTTGTCATTTAAATATTTAATGAGCACATTTGTGGACGCCGTAATAGGGTGACCGGGACTTCCACACAAACATGGGTCAATATATTTTTTATAGAATTTTGTATCTGTTTCGCTCACCCGTGCAGTGCGTGAGCTGCGATGAAGAAAGCGGGCACAGCGGATCACGAGATTGACTGAGCGCAAAGAAAAGAAAACCATGACCATACTAGTATAATGCTACTGGCAGGGCCTGGATTGACCACGTAACCTACCACCTAACCTAACCAATAAAGATAGTTTAAGAAGCATATATAAATCAAAAGAACCAAAGACAACTATTGAGGAAAGCTGAATACTTCGCAATGAAAATGCTAGTAGCTGTATAGCCTCAGAAATTAATATACATACTACAACATGGTCGTCAAGGCGGTACATGAAGAATAAGTCTTGTTAAAAAAAATTTTTGTAAGAATTAAAATATAAGGGCCAAAGGAATAAGTACGTACATACAGTTTTAAATAGTTTTTCGGTTAAGGGCTCTTGCATATTACGAGCAACGTACATCTAAAATTTACATCATAACGTTTAGTTTAAAAACAGACTATTAATGATTCAATATAAAGAAATAAAGACCTTGAGGACACTTACCTTAAAAAAAGAAGATTGTTGAAAAAAAAAAAGATTGAAAACTTGTTTTTTTTATGATGATATATAAAGTTGAAGTGTTGGTAAACAGCGCCTGGTCACCTTAGTGTTGGCGCTGCGTGCCGAAAGTACTATAATACATTTAGATTAATCAACCCATTTGGTCTACTTAGTAATTAAAATGGCTAGTCGGGTTAAATTAAAATTTTGACGACTGACTATGCAATGAAATGTCTAACGATTAACTAATAATGTGTTTTCAATTTCCGCTGCGATGTATTTGAGTCTTTTATATTAAGATATTTATTTAAAACATATTTTTATTTTGATAAAATATTGATAATGCTCGGTTTTATTCATTGTGACTGAGATGATGCTGAAAATCTTTTTTTTAAAATATAATATAAGCTTGTATCTATCTACACATCTCGAATACGCTGTTACGGTACAGTCTCCCATGTAAATATCGATGCCTTGCATACAATTTCATATTAAGTTGACCCGATAAGTCCGCCGCCCCAAATTATTGACGTCATTTATTTTAATACAATATATATGCTAATTTACCGAATAAGCATTTGGTTTTACATTTTTAATCCATGTTAATTTACTGAGTAGTTTTGTGATACAAAGAAAAATCTATTTCCCTGAAGCTGAACAGCACTGGAATAAATAATAGAATCTGTTGAAAAAAAAAAAAATTTCGGTATTTTATCACGGTCCAGTCTGCTAATAATTATAACTATCAGGACCCAGCTACGACAATTTTGTTACTTGATAGATATACCAGGCGTGCACAGCACGTGCATCTGGTCAGACAAACTAGCATTCCTGAGAAATAAATCAAAAATATAATATTCGTACCGTAACTAGGTATTACAGCATGATTTAGATTCTAATTTATATTACACATTTTGAATGCTTCTAACCTAACTTAACCATTCAATCGCAACACTAATGATACTATAATGCCATGGGTACTTTGTAGAAAAGGACAGCTAAATAATTTTACAATCTAAGAAGACAATACGACTTCTTTTACAAACTTACCTCGGAAATAGTAAATAACACATAGTTCCTCAAAATTCTACATTTTCTCTTGTGAATTGGAAGTACTGTGCAGTTGCAGTTCAGTTTTCAGATAACCTTTGGCCTTAAAATCTAATATGCACACGTCACGGTACTTACTTACATATTTAAGTTATATTTTTATTTGTACTGATAATATTTAGAATCGAGCAGATACAGTAGACTCTCAATTATCTGGAGTAGCAGGGAAAAAAAACACATAATCTCTGCCAAAATAATATTTAAATGTAAAATTCGCGTCTACGTGTGTTATGAGATACGAAAACACAGACTGATTCACTATTAAAATATAAAATATTAAAAAGTCGTGAAAAAATTATACAAAATTACGCACACAACTATGAAAGGCGAAAATACAAAATTAAAGTACAAATATAAATAATTTAAAAAGTCAATTTAATAAATCAACCGTAATTTAAATTTACAATTTAACGTTACGCGCTCGGCGGCTGGCATCAAAAACTGAATCTGAATCTTTTTGGAATGAAAATTTATTTTTACATTTTAATAACCGGTTAATCGAGAGTCTACCATATTTGATTTTGTTAATTGGTTAAAATGGGTTGTATCGTAGATGATCCATTTTTTGGTAATAAACGTTGTTTAAATATTTAATAATAGGTTTAATTAATTATTACTTCATGGCCGCATCATACTAGGTTGTAACTAAAAGTATGTTATAATTTAAGCTTAATTTGGTTTTCTTTATTATAAAACAATGTTTTCACGGGATTTAGCACAAGATACACGGTGTATCGTGCTCTTCTCTGTTTTATCAATTTCGAAGGATTTGACCCGCGCGACACGGACGCTTTCTGCAAATATTCTATCAGTTAACTATACAATTTTGATTTAACGTCCTCGGTCATTCTGAATGTAGTCGAATATATTACAGATAAGACAAATAATATTTTTTGAAATAGATGATAATCATTTTATCTATGGCTTGAAAAATGGATAAAGTGCAGTTATGTGTGAACTAAGTCACGTGGAGGGGGTTAGGCGCCATTTTCATTATGATATTTTATATATTTAATTAAATTCTATAAAATATGTCAGAAATAAAACTGATAACAGGATACTTATTATTTTTATCCATTAAAACACAAAATCCGCTTAAAAAAATTGTCATCTTCACAAATAATAAATAACTGTCAAAGACAATAATCTTCTTAAGCGCAGATTTTTGTGTCATTTGGATTAACATATATTTTTTCTTATATTTCACATTTTTGAAAGTACCTATATACTCGCACGTGTATGTTAGTGAATTTATTCACTTTAAACAAAAAAAACTATTATGCGCCATTATTCTTCTTTAATGGTCTCATGGGACTCGGAAGTCCATGACCGCAGTCACAACGGCGCACATTCATCCCTTGACATTGCCTTCATGATCCGGTACGCCGCGCACCTGCCTACCTCTTGCAGGGCTGTGTTGACATTATCTTAATCTCAGTTTCTGAGAACTTTGCGCATGTTACGGGACTCATCTGCTCTCGCTACATGTTCCGCCCACTGAAGCTTCCTTGCTTTCACTTTTCTCAGAATATCTGGAGCAGTACATCTTTCCCAAAGTTACAGGTTATTTAATACTCTCTATTCTCCTATTTGGTTATCACGCATTGAGCCATAAATCGATTACGCACCACGGAAACCAAAATTACTATTATTATTTTTCAGAACAGCGCTGCAGCAGCGGAGTCTTCTAAAAGCTTTCAAGCGGGCATCATTATTTTCCTTTTTGTGTGGAGCGCACAGGCCATGACCATTGAAACACGTAATTGATCTACAAACTAAAATTAAATAGTCACCTGTGTTATTTTAAATTTTGCGCCAAATGCTTATGTGATTACGCCATCTGTAGATGGAAAACAACAAATATTGTGGATTTCTGTAAAACATTTTAGCATGGATTTAAACCATTTTAATATTTCAACACAATCGTTGACCAAATTAACTGGAACAGCGTAGTAGGTTGCTGTCTATTTAATTCTAAAACTTACTTTATCCTTTTGGTAGCTTGAGATAATTCATCGTCCATTTGTATCAGATGTATGTATCTTATATAAGATATCAAATTAAATACAGTAAGTCCTCTGCGTGCAAACATTTAACTAGTGAACTTTCAATGATTTTGTGTCCAATTATTTAAATAAGTATAATATGTACTCAAAATAATTGTACCGGATTTGCAAATTTGGCAAGAGCGCGTAAGGTTAGTTCGTGTCTCTGTCGCTGGAGGCGTGCAGAACTCACGTATTCAGTAATGTTTACAGTAATCACGAGCATTTTTCTATGACAAGTGTATCTGCTCTTCAGTGTAGCTACATTTTATTCAATTACTTAATTTTAACCCTAACACTGCACGATGTCGGATGCACAATAACAAGAACAGTAGTGATTTTATAGAAAATGCTGAATGTCTAGGCTAACTTGATCAAATTGAGAATAAATTTAAAAAATGAGCATAATATTATATAATGAAAATCTCTATCTTTTACAAAAATTCACCGCTTCTTCTAAATTGGTCATTAGGTGTTAGGTTCAATATCAACTACTTTTGCCCACCACCTACTGCTACTCTGAAATTTAAATGGCAGTCAATATGAAAACTAGCTTATTTTTATGTTTTAAAACAGATTATATTATTATTTATAGTAACAAGTGTGTTAATAAATATTTTTTTCTTCAAGTTCCTCTCAGTTTTTTATGTTTTTCTCCAAATAAACAAAAATGGAAGTTGTTGATATGCAACTAGTATCCTCTATTATAATTACAATGAGAGGTGACCCACCCGGACCGTTCTACGAGCGAATGTTCCCATATCGGTACTTTTCATTCGCCGCCAGGTTAGCTTTTTTTTAATGCTACATGACAACCGCGCCCCGCCGCCATGATACATAAATAATAGGGCGGCGATATACGGCTATCAAATAAAATAAACCCCTCACGGTTTCCCGGTAAAAAATACGCAGAACAACAGTAAGTGGAGAATTACATCATCAATCACAATCAATGCAACAAGGTTTTAATGGTGGATATCTACAATATGCCAAACATACAGATACGTTTTCTTGCTTCGACTGTGAAGACACGCCACTTGCGCCTAACAATATTAGCAAACGATTGTAAGAGGACGTTGTTTAAAATGTCGGTTCATGTTTTTTATTTTAAAAATTTTCCTTAATGCTAGATTTTTATCACTCAATATTAATAGTTATCGGTCGAGTTACACATGGGTTTTTTTTTACTAGATTTTTTCCGTTTTTAATCCATACATAATCAAACTTTATTTTTGTGGCTAATGTGGCTAAATTGTACAAAAATTGCTCTGATAAGCAAATTAAAAAATACGGCTTCACTTTTAATGTACTAGATGTATTCACTTGAAATTTTACCAAAAATGCAAGTCTGCATTTTTAATATAAAACAAAATAATTTTTTTAAAGTCGGTACAACTAATTTTTCATTTCTTTTTGGGTGAATATCAAAATAGAATCAAGTCTTCCTTAACTTTCTATAACACGAATTAAGTTCCGGCATTTAGGGTATTTTAAAACAAATCGTTAAAATTGATTTTTTGTCTTCACACAGTAAAAATTACGATTATTAAATCCGTTTTTTGAAATTGCCCTGAATTTTACGGTAGGAACTTGACCCGTTGTTTATGCTTCTTGATCCTTATTTCAACGTTGGCAACCATGTGAAATAGGGTCGCACTTCCGGGTATTTCAGTCTGGGAATATTTTGGAACACGAGGGTTAATTTTGATTGGTTGAATTTTGGTTAAACCTGGTTAAACCGAATAGCGCGGGCTTTGTCACATCCTGTTATGCCATATGCCCGGCCGAGCGATTTGTAATTTTATGTAATTTCAAGATCATTCCGCTGCATGCAATGAATACAGCGGATTAGTAATGGTGTTTCAAAAAGGCCATGGATCAAACTAAATCGGTGAGTATTTTAAGATTTTCTGTCGTTTTGTTTCTTACCACGATATTGTCCTTTCTCATGTGCGCATTCTTAAGATTAGCCATTTCATTACAAAATGTCTCTTTACAGAAAGTCTGTGCACGTGAGAGGTAAGTTATACTGTTTATCGTATGTAATAAAACATCCAGAACGCATGTGATCGCACTTTTAATGGTCATTCGTCAACAACTCGATGAGTTATCGGTAACCGGCTGTAAGTTCACGCGATTACGCCATCTTACCGTACTGAAATATCCCGCATATTTTTATATCGACATCGAGGCGAGGAAACTTAAAAGTAAAGTTATTTCGTCAAATTCGATCACGAATAGAGATAAATCATAAAATGTTTATTATGAATAAGTGCAAATATTATGTTGATCCTTGATAAATTGCTGTTAAAATTTTACACAGACCACATGTTAGTTTCCGTATTTTGATATTTGTGAGTTAATTTGAAATCTACGTAAACTATATAAATTGTGTTTCAATTTTTAACCTAAGTTAACCTCAATATTGGTTTATTTAAACGAAATATACACGCTCGTGTATTATTTGCAACCTAACCTATAATACGCGTCCCCCAAGATCATGCGTAATTTTTGTTTTGTCATTCTGTAAACATATTCAAAGTTTAGGGGTTTGTGTTTACTAATACACCATAATTGATCATTGTTCCAATTTGTGACGCTTCCGAATTGATGCCGCTGTCGTATATGTCGGTGATAAACAGATGAAGAAAAGTAAAACATTGAAAAATATAAAAAACCTGGTAGGTGATTTTTTTCATAACCTATAATATTTGTTTGTATGTAGTATGTAGCATGATATTAACGATACTAACGTTTGAACCGACATCCCTGATGTTCCAATATTGCAGGAAAGGTTAGTATTGTTATGTAAGTCGCCTAGATTATGTCATTATTAACTGTGTGTACCTACTTAATTAACCGAGGCATGACTCTTGCAGGGTAGTAAGAACATTTTAGAATGTACTGTCAGTATGTGCGGATACTTGAAATAATATTTCAACCTGAAGGTTAGTTTTCTAGTAAAATAGCTGAATAATGCATCTTCTGTCAATTTATTTAACCATTATATTTGCATGGAACAAAATATTTTACAAAGTCTTCTCTCGTATCTTCAAACTATGGAGTTAAAGAAACATTTTTTGTAAATCAAAATCTGGAATACTTGTATGTTTTCAAACCTTTTTTTCTTTGTACAAAAATTTCGTCGAATATATATATATATATATATTTATTTCTTTTCAAAATACAGTGCATAAATGTTTGTTTGCAAAAGTATCTTTTTAATTTATGTGAATTTTATTAAATGTAAAATATGTTAATTGTCATTGTGTTATATAGCATTGAAACATCTATATTTATTATTTTTCAACGTTGGTGCCAACAAAGTGGTAAATCATGGTTAGCAACCACAATCTAAACTATTATTAGAGAGATATCTATTCTGTTTTATTCAACGAAAAATATAAAAGGACACAAGGGTTTATAGTTAATTACACAAAAACAGCAAATGGACCATGTTTATAATTCTAAATGTTGGAAAATTTGTATTATGTGTTGAGAAGATTAGTCAGATTGTCTCTTCTGGGTTAGATCACGTTCTTTGTATATGGTTTCCTTGGGGAAACCTAGGCCGAAGTATCGGCATGGTAACACTTGCCATTGCCAAGGTGTTGCCTCAAAAAATTACGATACAACTGCACTTTTTCGCAGGGAATATAAATCGCCCACAGTTGAGTCGGCCTAGGTTTCCCCAGGGAATCATATACAAAGAACGCAATCTAACTCAGGAAAGACGCCAGTTGCATACACTAGTGCTTACGGAAACCTTAAATTAAACACATATATATAGAAAACGTCAGATCTCGAGTGTGAGAATAAGGACAATTATGTGATTAGTGGTACCTTTTGACTAAGGTAAAAAAAAAATGCGGAAACGAGTTGTTCCACCGTTCGTAAAAATATTTACTTATCGAAAGTACATTCGGTAGTAAAATAATTTTACTCCGATATCTGATGGTAATACTGTCAATCGTTAGTTAAAAATGCCAGACTCTCTTCACAGCTGTTTCAAAAGTCATCCAACACATTGATACTTTTTGCAGTATATGACAATGAATCATTCAATATCCAATTATTTTAGTGATGAGAGTTTGTCTGGTGATGATCTATCAGTTTAGTTTATGAAACTGAATATTTTTCACCAGCAATATGACAGCTTTCGAACACAGGAGTAAATAAAGCCATTAAAAAGCATAAAATAGAATGTATTGCCAATGTTGAATATTTAAAATAAATAAATTTCGGTCAAAATTGCTGACATTTGATGATCCAGCCTTGCTTTATTAGGTGGTTACTTTGACTAGTAAATTTGACATACGAACAACCTTCTAATGTTTTTTTTATACTAATGGTAAAAATTTACTACTGATCTCACAACCGGCCTTAAGACAGTGCAATGACAGATCATATTGCCATTTTCTATTTAGAAATTACTGATAAATTCTTATCCCACAAAAAAATATAAATTACAAATTCATGAATTTTGTTATTTACAGCTTAATTACGATTTATTATAATGGCAAACTAATAATACTCCAGGCCTTTAATGTTTAAATAAATATTAAAGATTTATCAAGCACATTGATATTTAGCTGTCACTTGGCATATTTGAACAAGATAAGATTGAATGATATCACGGTTCCTTTTGGGTTAGTTTGCCGTGAGCCGACATCTCAGATCGGACCTGATCATACCCTGAAATATCAGCTATGACAAATGGTATGGCAGAATAGCCCAAAAGAAACAAATTATAATATGAGGACTGCCTATGATTCTATTTGACTGGTCGGTTTTCTGAAGGTTCTGCCCCTAAAAAAATATTGTTTAGAAAAATCCACAATTTATATAGACGTTTCAATGTGAATGTGTTTCTATAATAACTGTGCTCTGATGGCTTAAAACGCTACACGTGTCATGGAAAATTTAATCACTTCAAAATATTATTTTAACATAACAATATTTCTAATCTATGAGAAGTCATTCTAAGCTTGATTGGAAAATGTTGACACATTAGCGTATTGAATCAACACTTGA
Source organism: Eubasilissa splendida (assembly GCA_031772225.1). Classification (NCBI taxonomy): domain Eukaryota; kingdom Metazoa; phylum Arthropoda; class Insecta; order Trichoptera; family Phryganeidae; genus Eubasilissa; species Eubasilissa splendida. The sequence goes on along the minus strand of CM062854.1, from coordinate 1,201,506 downwards.
TGTTTGGCTATAAAATATGGTACATTTCAAATTGCCAATAGATAAAGGATCCGTAGAGATATGCAGAGGGTAGAATGTCACAAAGTGCTTCCGTGCTAGACAAAATATTTCTCTTAATATGAATTATAATACCTGCAAATAATTAGGGACCGTTCCATAGTCATCAGTTTTCCAAAAAATGTTCACATGAGTGCACTTTTTATTTTAAATCAAGATCAATGTCTTACTTTAATAAGTCTAAAGTATTTTTGTATTAGTGGACATTTCAAAACATTTGTTTATCTCTATTGAAATGAGCTACGCAAACAATTTGAAATGTGTGCACCCTGTCTGCTGCTGTGTTGGATCTGTCTCAGGTGTTGTATTGCTTTCAGGAGTATGAATTCCTAGACTTGTCGGACATAAATGAGGAAGAGAGGACCAGCCTAACGAGTGCACTGTTCCCAGCAGCAGAGTGTCAGCAGTGGTCCAGCCCGGTGGTTGACAAGGCGGAGGCTTCGCAAGTCACGTGGGCTGAACCACATTACGGTGAGTTCTCTCTTGGAACACTACCAATTGTAATCCTAAATTGTTATGACAACTCACTAACGTACAAATAAGGGAGGGATCTGTATCTGGCTGATTTGAAACAATATTAATAGGTGCAGTCTAGGAAGTGGATGGCAAAGATATATAGTCATAAATTAGGACTAAGTTCTAATTCAATACTTAGCTGGGGGTACACAAGCACCTTCATCCTCGGATCACGCAAGTCATAATCCAATTGTACTTCGACTTCTTACAACCTAAAATTCCTGCATCCTTTAGCACTTTAGGAATTTGTTTTTCACCAGATATATTGATACAGTATACTTAGCATTTTTAAATGAAACTTAATCAAAATGTTAATTTTGCAATAAGAAGGCAAAATAAAATGCAGCCAACTTCCTAACAAACTTGTACCAGAATTGTTCCACTAATGCATACAAGTGTTAAATGACACCATCTATATTATTTATTAAACTACATTATACAAATATAAAAATCAACCCAACCTTCTCCCTGGTCTTAGTATATTTCTTTAATTTTAAAAGATTAAAAGAAGCGACACATTTGAAATTACGCATTTGACAATTAGTGTATTGATTTTCTTTTGTGTTTGTGTTAATTTTTATTGCCATCTGGTAGATAATGTTAATAATATTATGTAGAACCGAACAACCGTTGCCAGAAGTCTAAATTTTGTGAATGGGGATTTGCGGTGACAGGCCCAAAAATGTGGAACTCTACCATCCGTCATAAGAAACAGTGCATCGGACACTTGATTTAAGAAAAAATTTAAAAAGCACCTTTTCAAAAGATCATTCCATGAGTGAAAAGAATATTTTTTAATTTTTAAAACAAAGAAAATGTAGGACTACAAACAGTTGGTGTAAAGCATCCTTGAGGTGAAAGTTTCTACGAAAATGGTGCTATACAAATTATTTTATATTATTAACTAAATAGTAAATAGATGAGTACTTCATCACCGCCAGCAGCAACACCACATATCTAAGAATTGTGTACTTTACAAGAGAGAGACAGAACTGGTTTTAAATTATTTTTGTACTATTACTCGAGTATTACTTTACTTACTTTTCTAGAGTTGTAAAGAGAAGTAGATTCTTTCTAAACTGAAACTGGACTAAACTTGGGAATGATTCCCTTAAACCTGTGCGCAATTGATAGGGAGATTACAGATATGTGGTGATTACACTTCTTTGATTTGCATGCCCCTGCCCCTAGCGGATGCTACTGTGAAACTAGTGATATAGAATGATTCCACGGGAAAATTCAAATCCAATGATATAAATATCTTATTTGACAAAAAATTGAGATATGCGGTGTTGCTGCTCAGATAATGATTTATCAAGTGCGATTTTTAAATACCTTTCCTTCCTATCATCAGATGACAAATGAGAGGTGTCATATGACACAATGAGGTTAAATATGATGAATTTTTGTAGATTTTTAAAAATAAATTAAAATTTCTAATAAATAAATAAATTATACATGATTTGGCACCATAGCACATAAAATTTACGAATTTTTCATAAAGAGATGTATGAAAGCAAATGGGATACCAGGACGGAAGAGTGGTATTCTATTCTCTCGTTTGGTAAATTAGTTATCAATGATGGCATGAAACATCCTTATATTTTTAAGATTTAATCTTTTCTATTTCTCTCTTACATTAGTCAGATTAGCTGATTCAATTTTGTGATTTTTCCCAAGTAATATATATTTTTTGAATCCACTTAATGCCGTATAAAGCATCTGATGCCTACACCCGGTGGTTAAGGGCCGGTTGTGTGATCAGTAATAACTTTTTACTATAGTAAAAAAAAAATTGCGAAAACAGGTTGTTTGATCGTTAGTAAAAAATATTTACTTCTCGAAAGTACATCCCATAGTAAACTCATTTTACAACGAGAATTGATAGTTAAATACGGTGGATTTTCACAGCTGTTCCATAAGTCATCTGACACACTGATACTTTGAAAGTTGCAGTATACGATAATTAACCATTTAATATCTCGCTATTTTAGTGATGAGAGTTCATCCGATGATGATCTTGTTCAATACACATTATTACACATAATACAAAAAAAATTCACCATTGATGTGACCGATTTTGAACACCTAAGCAAAAAATTCATAAATAAAGCATAGTTCATGATTATTTGTCGCGCCTATAGATATCTCCATCTATGCTTTGACAGTAATAAATTTGAAGTATCAACAACCCGCAAAGGATTTTTACTACGGGCGTTAGTATGAAATTACTACTGATCGCACAACCCGCTTTTAGTAAATGTGAATGGTTGAAGGTTAGATTCCTGCAGAATTGTATTTTGTCACCTGTTATGATTAGCGTACAGTTCTCGCTAAATTGGACATATTCCCCGGCACAATAGTCTCGCTGAGTGAGTAATAATTAGTTATGAATTCCAGCTGTTGGTGATGAAATGAGTTTGGGGCCAGTGTACCTCTTTCACCTTCCGCGTGCAGTTGGTAAATACGCTTTTAAGAAGAAATTGTGTTTTTCTTTCGTAAGATACAAGGAGTGTGCGTTCATTAATGAAGACATCCACCTTACAGTGCTTATTAGCTCATCATTAATAATTAATTAATTTGTGGTGCAATACGATTATTTTAATTTTCACTAAACTAAACTTAACACCGCACACACATTGGGTTATACTGTCACTAGTGCTTTTTAGCTCATTTACTTACTAATTCATCTCTACAATGAGTAGCTCTTTAAATTAGCTATTGCTAGCACTAATGTTACACCATTTTATTTTTACTGTATTCTGGAACGCTTGAATAATGACAGTTTAGAAATATTTCACAAAATATTCAATGTAGTGATGGGATAAACTGTAATTGTATGATTAATGTTCAATTGTGTTGATGGCTGGTAATTGATTTAAAGATTACGAGTTTCTAATGTACCGCGGTGATTGCTCGCCAAATTACAAATAATCACGGTTACCAATCATTACAATCACAGTTGGTCAGATCACTAGGTAGGGTGTGTGAGATATTTTCGTGTTTTAGATTTTTTCATAACAGTAAAAATTGTTTTTAAAACTCATTATTTTATTGATAGTTTGAGTATTTTCCTCCTAATATAAGCTGAGTGGACTGCCAGTGTGTGCACATGGAAATGTGCTGATTTGATAATATTATCGGTCACAATGGATGTTGCTAATGTGGTGTGCCTATATAAGCAGTTTTAAAAAGTATTACTTTTCTGCTATGTTCTCATTTTATTGTTGATGTTTGATGCAGTAAAAGTTTGTCATACCTATCAAGACGTGGACATGTGCTCTCAACTTTATACGTATCTATTCTGTTTTTGGCTTTTTATTTATATTTATTTGTGCTTTTATTTATATGCACTATGCAGATGTTTTAAAAGTTTTCAAACTGAATGTACAACTAAATGATCTACACTAGCATGATTATTCAGAATGATTTTTAGAACAATCTAGTCTAATGAAAATATAAACACTGACCATAGCTGCACAATTTGTATTATGCACTGTCACTAGCTTACTGAAAATACATGTTGAATTTCACGTTATTCACGCCTGAATCACATATCCATGATTTACTGCAGCCAATGACCCAATTAACAATTCAACCAATCATATATCACTGCTGCTCTGTGCAGGGAATTTTTCTTTGTGAATCCTGTTCAAGTCATAGGTGATTCATCTCATTTATTATTTGTATATGGGAAGTATGGAAGTCATGGGTGTTACAGGGTTTATGACAATTTTCAACATCACCTTTTCAATCAAATATTCTCATTAGAGATATCTATGCTGTTTCAGGAGAATGAATATCAAATTTCAAACCATATATACAACTTCCAAATAAAATTGATGGGTGTGGCAGTCGCCCATGGGTAGAATTGGAGAACATTACATGTGTAAAGTGATCACTCAAGTCATCCGAGGACAGGTCGTTAGCCCTGTAATACCCATAACTTCCATATAACTCCCATATAAAAATAATGTCTACATCTATAATACGTATTAATTTTTCATTCAATATTGAATTACTCCCTGTATAATGGTTGATTTCCTTTATTTATCAAAAGTTATTTGTTGTTTTTAATTTTATTATAGGATATACACAACCATCCCCATAGCTAACTAACTAGCGTAACTGCACTCAAATTGTTAAATGTGTATTGTGTCCTCCAACAGCCTAACTGGCGAGACCTTTTTTTAATGTTTCATTTCAAAATTGTTTATTTAATTTGAATGTACATAGGTATATCTAGAATTAATTGGTTTTTCTATAAAAGAACAAGCCGTGTGATATTAATTAAAAATAACCAACACCTTTCCATTCAGATCAAAATGTTTATACCACTCGGAATTTTGTATCAACATTGTAATGGGTTGTAACCATAGACTAGTAAATGAATAGACATGATATGAAGTGTATATATAGGAGAGGGGTTTGGAACATTATTTGTGGGACGGGAGTGGCATTCTATTTATTTTAAAGTCACAGAGTCTTTGATGTGTGCGTGGCACTAGTGTTCACGTGGAGTAGTTCATGTTTATTTATTTGGTGGTCTTTGGTTGTAACATATATTCATCCCATTTATCATTGTTTTTAAAATCATATTGTAAATTGAGAATAAGTTTAATCTGTTTTGTATATGCCGTTTTGATCAATGGCCTTCTTCCATCTTTCTGGTAGCCTTCGTACCAGATTCCTGAAAAACTGATCCAATCGGTTTTGGCAAGAGTTCATATCTAGTCAATTTACACCACCGAGAGTTCTGCAAAGCTCTAAACAAATGATAGTCTGAATGTGCAAGATCCAGACTATGGCGGATGCACCCAAATATCCCAGCCATGTTGCGATAATTTTTGACTAGTGTCCATAGAAACTTGTATTTATTCCATAAATATTACTTAGTACTTAACAAATAACACATGGAAGTAAGAGTGCTTACGCCAAAATGTTCTTATGTAATATTACATCATTGGAATAAAATTCAAATATGCCTGTTTGAATGAAACGTATGGATATAATGTTTGGGCAATGTAACCTCAGTCGTAACTCAATTTTAACAAAAAACGAGATGGACGACGAATTGTAAGCAGTACGTAGTGGAATCAGTAAAATGTATGAATCTATAAACTTCCAATCCCACCAGATACAGAGCATGGGCTCACCCCGTGTGACTGATAATAAAATTTTGTTGTGATGGATGAACTGTAGCGTTTTTTAGGAAAATGAAGATCTGATACTTATAAATTAGAAAATGACCTAAAATTGATAGAAAACTATCTAGCTCTGATCAGGGGATGATGAAACCGATAATTTTACCCAAAATGGCAAAAAGACTAAACAATGTAGGAGATTGGGATATAGACAGATGGCAAACTGTTTTATTTTGTGTTAATTGTTTTGTTTTGACTGTAGTATTGTAATTATATCACTTCAATTTACAATGAAAGATTAGTAATTTCAATGTGTAAATAATTGCATATTTTTATTAATTAAACCACAAGTTGGTAGTAATGGCTTTGAATTTTGTTTTTTTTATTTTATTAAATTTAAAGTCATAGTAAAGTAACCGTAATTGTACTCACTGTTGGATCTGGTCTATTCCGGTTGCATCTGCTTGATGCACATGAAGGAGGATACTTCTTCGGTCACAGATGGTCCCCCAGGTTAAAGAGTTAAAAGAGATGTTTCTCCTTTGAACACTTTATTGCTTCTAATTTATACAATATACTCTCATAGGATGATGTCACCCTTTATTTATTTGTTGATAAAAATTAACTATAATGATGAAAATCATTATCACTTACAATTCCCGCATTACAGGAGTACAAAGTAAAATTGTAGATTATGTGTTAAATATCTTATTCGTTGGATGCTGGGGTGGGTATTGATATGGCGTTGTACACTACAGCCATATATAGTAATGCAAGGTGTGATTATGTAAATATGAAAAGTAATAATTATTTCAGATTTGTCATCGTGCTCGAGTGACACAGCGGGCCCCCCAACGGCCTCCAGCAGTTTGGACAGCCTGTCGGAACAGGACATGGCTCCGCCTCCGCCCCCCCCAGCCGCTTCGCCCCCCCGGGGGCCCCCGCCGCCGCAGTACAGCCAGCCCCCACCGCAACCGCCACAAGTGTATGGGCACACCCAGCCTCCTCCCTGGGCCCCTCCCCTCATGCCGCCCAACGTGTACGTCAGCCAAGTCACCGCTAATGTGAATGTGCACGGCTACATGAGCCAATACTACCAGCCACACCAGCACCAGTATGTGCCTCATAGTCAGGGCGAGCAGAGGGGCCGCGAGGGACGCAGGGGCCGGCGGGGTGGTCCCAACAAGAGGGCGCCGTCCCCGCCCCAAACCCCCTACCTTTATTATCCGCAGTACTATCCCTCGGCGCAGACAGCTCAGGGGGCCCCTCTTTACCATGTGCCCGTTTACCCGCCCATGGGCTACGTTCCTGGGTATCCGTATAACCCTTATGTAGAATACCCCATCATGGAAGATCCCAGTCAAGCGGAAAAGGGACCCGAGGAGTACCAGACTGAAATGATGATGGAGCATGAGCACATGTCGCACGAGATGTATTTCCCCCCGCACCCTCCCCATCCTTGTATCCCGCCGCCTGCCATGTATGACCCCAACCGGCCCTCGGATGGAGCGTGCTCGCTGGAGCCCTACCCTGCATTTTTCTCTCTGCCCCCGCCGCCTACGCCTTCCACACACCAGTTCAATGTGCACGCAAAGAACTTTGTCAGACAGAGCGACCACAAAACTTACAATAATCCACTACAAGAATCCAAATTAGAAAATCCCGGCCATTCCGGTAATAAAATTAACTCGTCCAATAATGTAGCCGACTCCCTGCCCCTAAAAGAATTAAAAATCAGCTCAAACAAACCTCCGTCAGGAAGTCCTAAACATATTTCCAATAGCCCACAGCTATTGCTCAAGAATCCTGTAATTTTAACTAACGACAAAGTTGCTCCTAAACCTCCAGCAGATACACCGAAACCGGCCTGGTCGGTAAATAATACCAAACCAGTGGAAACATCGCCTGTTAAGCCATTGTTGCCCGTTGTATCTCAGCCCGCTCCCATTCCTGTGGTCCTCAGCAAGCCTGCCGCCCCATCCGGTCCTGCAGGCCTTCCCAGTAAGGTCAATAAGTCTCCTGTTCCTGCCCCATTTACAAACATTAAAACTATTGTGAAAACAACTCCTCCGCCAGCCGGGGTGATAGTTCCTCAACAGACATTGCCGGCCAAAGCTCCCTTCGCAACCAAACCCAAGAAAGAAGTTTCCATCAAGCCTCAGGAAGTTCAAAGTACCCCCGAAGTCGTGGATCCCCCCCCATCGTCGCCCGCTGTCCCTATCGTGCCGCAAGCGAATGCGGAAGTTAAACCTGTCCTGCCCACTCCGGTGGTGAAACCGAATCCCCCAGCTGCGATAGCTCCCGCACCTATTGTGAGCAAAGCCCCTTTCAGTCATGCGAGGAAGCCATCCGTGACGACCGAGGTTCCGGTCTCGACTCCGGCTCCACCGCCTGTAGCCCCTACCGCGTCGGATTTCCCGCCTCCACCCGCGCCTAGGAGAACAGCTGAACAACCCGGAACGACCGTTTCGGTCGCTGCCCAACCCCAACCGATCGCCTACACTCCTTCACCGGCTAGATCTTGGGCCAGTTTATTCGATGCCAAGAGAGCGGCAGCTGCTCAAGCAGCACAACAGGCTCCCGAAGAAGTTCCAGTGGTCAATCAAACGCCGGCTCCAGTTTGTCCCAACCCTTCTGCAGTTTTATCACCCAACGCGGTTCCCAATCAAAAACCAGTTGCGAAGGTGGGACCCTTTGACGCATCACCATTGCAGTGGGATGCTGCAGAAAAATCACCCAATGCATCGTCTGCCCCGACTATCTCCTACTCGGAGAAAACCTCTAATGGACAGTTGGTAAAAGGAGCTACCCCGGTGAAAGAGGAATCTGCCATGAGAGACAATCAGCAATCTCAAGTCCCCGCCCACATCAACGACCCCAACTTATACAGGATGGGGGGTAAGTTGGACCCGCTGCCTGATTACTTATACATTTGTCTTTACATTCCGAACCATCATGCTCAGTAAAACAAATTTATTACTTAAAATAAATCTTACATTTTCTATCTGGAAAAGTTTGATTATTAAAATACTATATCTGGTCCTCACATTTCTGTAACTGAACTGTATCTAATAATATTGTACCAAGTAATGGTTTCGTTATTTAAAAATATTAGAATGTGAATTTTCTTTACCCTGAAAAATTTGCCAATATTTCTTGCAAAAGGAATGTCCAAATTTGTATTTTCTCTAAAAGTTAATATTTTTTCCAGAATTTCTGGCCAAATACCAGTTAAATCACCACACCGTATCGCTACAGCCGCGCGGATTATCTAACCGCTCCAACTATTGCTACATCAATGCCATCCTCCAAGCCCTGATTGCGTGCCCGCCCTTCTACAACATGCTCAAGAGTTTGCCCCATCAGCAAAGAAAAGGAAAGTCCGCAACACCCATCATCGATGCTATGTAAGATCATTTTACTGTGATATATGCATACAAAACCTTCACATTCACTGCGTGTTAAAAATGGATTATCCAATCACTTGTTTGTTATTGAAGTCGTGGTCTTATCATTTGAAATGTCGGTTTTAATTTCCTCAAACTAAAATTGTGTTTATTCTAACCCACACAATTTTCATAAATTTACTTAAAAAATTAACAATTAACTTTTAAAAAACTTTTTACATTTTTAACTTTTTGAAAAAATTTATTATTAAAATAAAACACAACGTTGTTTATTTAACATTTTTTTGACGCTTACTGCATCATCGTCTGTAATAAACTTAAACTAAAGCTTAAATTAAAAGATAGACTATCGACTACATGGGTGGGGGGGTATACTAGCCTCGCCCACAACACTGCTCTCATATTTGCCTTATATTGCCTTCTGCATGGTGCCATGTGGTATTTATCACATATATACAATTTGATGAAAATAAGACACCGAGACTGACCTGGTACCACTAGCGTTGGTCGAGTTAGTAATACTATTATTATTAGCCGATTATACACATAGAGTTCTGGCTGGTGTCACTATTAACGGCCTGTGTTATTCAAATCAGTTGTTTCCACCTCTTGCTGTTTTATTGTCCGGGGGTACATCACGGGGTTTTGTGTCTAAAAAATTGCACTAATGTTATCTTTTCTAGTAAGTGACATTTCTATAGCTTCTAAATATTGTAATTTGTAAGGCTAAATGAATCAGTAGGCCCCGTAATGTTTATATAGTGGAATACTGGTTATATATTGTAAAAAAACAAATTTTTTAGGCTTATATATTATTGATAATACCAATCTATGTTTTCAGGGTTGAATTGATAAATGAATTCACCCCGCTGCCGCCTGGAGTGAGACCCACGCGAGCCGAGCGATGCTCCCGACCTGACGGAGCCCCCGAGAGCCCCGCGTCGGTCGGCGCCGGGCCTCCGCTGGAACCGGCGCCCGTGCTCAGAGCTCTGCGGGATGTGCAGGCCGGAGGAGACAGCTTCCGCGTGGATGGAAGGCAGGAAGATGCGGAGGAATTCCTCGGCTGCCTTCTTAATGGGCTAAATGATGAGATGCTCGAGGTTAGTCGGAATTGATAATTTTTCTCTAAAATTATTACTATTATATTATTATTAATGTGCCTACCTGAACAAATTATTGATTTTGAATTGCATTGATGTCATCAGAAAATCTGCATCAATATTAGTATTATTTCAAGAGGGAGTCTGAATTGTTCATAATCTATTTTGATGTCTTAACGTTGCATCTTACAATATCAATAATGAGAAGTACTATTAATACTACCTCAACAGTAATTGTATTATTTAGTAATAGTTTTATGATCTCCACCTGAGCCGTGTACGACCGAACATCTCAAGTACTGGCGGGTATATTCCATCCAAATGGATAAATAAAAGTGTTTCTTGATTGTTTTGTCAACAGCTAATCAAGTTGGTAGAACCCGAAGAACCCAAAGATGCTCCCGTCGTACCAAATGGGAATGATGTGGCGCAGGACTCGGATGATGATGATGAGTGGAAGGTAACTGATGGTGGTGGTCACCTAGCGTTGACTATGTCTGCTTTGCATCTGTATACAATTTGTTTTGCCCATTCCTCCTCAAAATCCTGTTTGGCGTCAACTAGCCAGTTTGAAGTTTCAAAGGTTGACTTGTTGGTTGGCAAAAATATTAAAAGTTCAACTTTGAAGCGGCGCACTGAATGAGAGTGCGGAGAATGACAAAATCCTGTTCATTTTGTAGAACTTTAAATGAACTATTTCATCATCTGTAGATTTTAGAAGTGATTGCATAGACATCTGAAATACTTTACTAAGTGAAAGAAATAGGATATTACATTGTTGCTGCAGAGACAAAGATTGGGATTTAAACTTAACTTAACCTGTACTCAAATCAATGATGATTTTTTCACAACCGAACATACCGTGTGGGTGTTGATAGTAGACCTGAACTTATTTACATCACTGTCACCCATTAGGGAGTGATGAGACACATTGCTGACATTATGATCTCACTTTGAAGGTGATGGGGCCCAAGAACAAGGGTTCAGTGGAGCGGCGCTGTCTGGCCGGCAGAACCCCACTTTCGGACATATTCCGAGGGCAGCTGAGGTCTCGACTGCAGAGGCTGCCTGCCCCTGATTCACCTCAACCGGAAACCACACATTGTGTCCAGCCATTCTTCACCCTACCACTCGATATAGAGGTATGCTCTGTCACCCACTGTTGAAAGTTTTATTTCACTAATATATTATCCTCATTAAAATTCATGCAACAAACAATCCCAACTGCAATGATGTACAAAAATATTTTTCGTCATCTGACAAAAGATGTAGACAAAATAAATCTGATAAACAGATGCCGTACAATCCATCTTATTCGTGCCTCGTCTTGTTTCTAATCTGGGAAATATTCCAGAAATCCACATCGGTGCGTGACGCATTAGAGCGAGTAGCGGGGCGGGAGCGCATGGAAGGTGTCAGGTGCCGTGAACGCGGGCGCCCCGTCGATGCCTGGAGTCAATCTCTGCTGGAGCGCCTGCCGGCAGCTCTGTTGCTGCACCTCAAATGCTTCCACTGCCGGCCCCAAGACAACTCCACGGCCAAGATACTGAAGACCATTGAATACCCCATTGACCTCAAGATTGATCCCAGTAAGTTCATTACATATTAGGATTTTCTTTAATCGTTCTATAATACAGTACAACCTTATTAACCCATCGGCCGTGGGCGCCTTATATGCCCACAGCGCGGGTGACTAATATACGAGTCACCGTGTTTCGTTCGCCACTAGTGTGTACTGAGGAGTGGTGAAAATAGTACCAAAATTATTTGTAATCTTGATCCTATTGACATCTGGAGATATTTGTTGGATTATTAGTCATCTTATAAACAAACACGAAATAATTAAAGATCTCGTATTGTCCAATATCACACAGTTATTCAAATTCTCCCGCCTCTGTCCGCGCGTGCTCGCTCAGGGACCTGCCAACTTCAGAGTTCTGCACGGATGTAGTATTCAGATGCCAATTAAATAGTTATAAATTCCCCAAAATTAATTCATAACATGGTATAGTAAGTCCTCGACTTACATGATTAATTTCTTCCAAAAATTTTCATGTTAGTCGAATATAACATAAAATCATGCCATTTTTTAAATAATATGTGTTAGTTTCAAAGGGTATATGAAAATTAATTGGATCTACGTACATTTAATAAAATATTATTTATTTAGATACATATACACTGGACTCTCTTTTTACACGGTCTCAAATATTATATTTGTATTGAAATCAACAGTTGTTTTAAAAATAAATGAATTACAATTCGTTACTGTAGAAATTGTCAGCGAATTTATTTCAAAATGATGTTTAAAAATATTTTTCGTCATCCAAAAAAAATGATGTGGATAAAAATAAGTCTGATCTTTTTATGTTGTTCCTTTGGAAGTATACCACACACATTTGACCCGTATTCTCACACAAACTACGATCTTTTCCAGAGATCATCACTTCGAAGATGAAGTACAGCCTCAAGCAGCGATCTTACAAGCTGTTTGCTGTTGTGTACCACGAGGGAGCGGAGCTTGAAAAAGGCCACTACCTGGCAGACGCATATCACGCAGGCTCTGGCGGTTGGCTGCGGTATGATGACTCTGTTGTCACAGCTGTCTCAGAGCAACAGGTATGGAATATGGGCAGTTGTGTGGGTACTAAAAAATATTTGAGTCACAAAAATCACACACTTACTGTCCGAAAGTCGCACATGTGTGTTTGTGCAATGCAAATACCGACCGGGGTGTTATAGAGTTGTCAAATAACTTTCACCATAAATATTTATTTCTCTAAAAAATTCGAAAGTAAAGACGATTGTTTGTTTGATTTCCCTCAATATATTTTGAATATTTCTCTATGCCATTTTTTTATGCAAGAATGCATAAAAACTTCTTACTACTCAAGATAGTCAAGAAATGATTTGTGGTTTAAATTTCAACTTCCTCTTTGTCGTCATTAAAATACTCAGTATCATTTGTTGCACATTCTAAAGTAACTTCGCCATTCAATAGTTCTTGATCAGCAGTTACACTTTGGCCTGAGTGATACCAATCACGTGCCGATTGCTCATCAAAATCCCGGACCTGTTAATTTGTCGCAAGTTTTGTGACATTGTACGCTTGTAAAAAGAAATAAACTTAACGCAAGACGATTAAATAATGTCCATCTTAAAAATGACATTATCTCATATTACCCTCGACCTATCCTTACTCTACAATGGAAAAAGTACTGAATAATTAGAATTCTAAAATCAATTTTGCATTTTTGTTTTGTCCGTGGTTCTAGTATTATATTTAGCTACAGCGGTTTATTTTATTTAGGTAGTTAAAATTTTAGGTATTTAGTAAAAATATTAGCATTTCATATCACAACTACACTAAACTACTACACATTATACACGCACTTATATAGCACTAACAACACGCATAAAATGATGCTACGGCAATCGTCAATGTTGCCTAACGGCGCATTTACCGTGTTTATAATAAAACACCCGTATTTTAATTAATAATTTTAAAAAAATCTTATTCGTTTGAATTACTTAGCAACAAAAACAAGAAATATCGCAAACGTACATCTAAATCTAACTGACAATTTACTCAAATTGGAACATTCCAGATACTTTCCAACTTATTACACCATTCTCATAACCGAACTCTGCGGTAGTAACAAGCATATTGGGAATGTAAAAAGTTAGCAATATTCCCATTAGTGAAAAGGTCGCCATCTTGTAAAAAAATGTTTATAAATGTAAAAAAAATAAAAAAAGTATTCAAAAATTCTATAACTAAATGAAAAAATATATATTAACACTTCACATCGGACTTATGATATAGCACTAACGCGCATGAAATGCCGTTCACGCCAATGGCCAATATGGACTATAACGAACCACTCACTGAATTTTTATAGTAAAACGCGCTTTATAACTAAAAAATAATATCTTATTCACATTAATTACTTACAAACATCGCAAAATAAGGGTACAATTGTAAATTACAGGATAACACCCCTCACCGGCTGGAATCAAAATGTAACTGACAAGTATTTTCCTTTTGGAAAGTTCTGCTATTTTAAAAGTACGTAATTAGCATGTGCAAATGGGTTTGTCGTCAATATATTATTATATATAATATTACTGAAAATCCTGTCATTTGGATAAAGATGAAATCTGGCAACACAAAATTACCAGCATCACAAAATCACAAATGTCTATTTCTCGTAATAAGTAAAGATCCCACCTTAAAATGTTTTCAGGAAATAAAATAAAATAACTACAACACTAAATTAAGAATAATAGAACAAATTTAAACATTTTTAATTGTTAGGCAAGTTTCAGTTTGAAAAAATTGACCATTTTCCTTGTCTCATTTTTTGACTCTTATGCAATACAAATTTTACACAGCATTAAATGAGTGTATACTTCCGCTAGTGTCTCGGGATTACTCAAAAAAATTCACGTGAAATAATAAAATACGTTAACAATAATGTCATGCAAGAAAGAAGGAAGAAAGCGTACCCGAAATTTCCCAATTTTATTGCGACATAATATAGACAGTTGCACACAAAATAAGCTCAAACGTGCGTTGTGTTAGCAGGTGTCACGAAATACATAAAGAACGCTTCACACGGGCGTGGTCATAAAATCCCGAGCTTTGTTAAATTTTTACAACTTGCTCACAATTTTCCAATTATGTGATTAAAAATGTATTGTTTATGATGTGAGGGCCTGAAAATCATTTTGTACTACATGTTAACGGGGTTTTTAGCATTAAAGTGGTTGATTAAGTATAGAATTGACAATTTGGGTCTTGGAAGTGTTTAAAAATTTTGAATAAAAGGAGTTTGAATTAACACAGTTCAACTATATAATATATTAAATTGACAATGGGTGTCTTGTTTGCGAAACTTATGAACTTTTACAAAACCGCACCACATTTTTTTTTTATATGGCTAATATATATTAGGAATAAAGTTTATTTTATTTCGCTATGTGTAGAAATTCATGATTACGAAAGTTTATTTTTTGGGTCCCTTAGATTTCGCAATAATGAGGTTTTATTGTATTTATATATATATCGACTAGGTACTTCAATAAATTATTTAATTTTCAATCGATTCATTTAAAATTCTACTTTTTTTTTTCCATAATATTAACACATTTCCGTCAGGCAGGCACCTTTCTGCGCAAACTGGTGACGTAATGGGAATAAACAATCGAGGGTTTTGCAAAAATATATATTTTTCGCAAATTCACCATATCTCGTAAACCGCTGAATATTTTTCAATCAAATTTTCTTACAGTTACCCGCCAGTGAACCCATAAAACATCACATTTAAATTGTAAATGTCCTATCTAAGCGATAGTTTTTTAAAAAAATACAATCTAGTGTATAACTTGTGATATTAATTAATAATAATGTTTTCAATGTTGTGTATTGTGATCTGGCGGTGAATGCTATCTGAGCACTGAGCAAGACTTGGTCTTCAGTTTTTTATATAAATAAAGAAGAGTATGCCAATTGATTCTTACAATATACAGATTGAACTAACTTCGGTATACTTGGCTGATCATCAAAAAATGTTAGGATTAGAATCCCCAAATATGTGCGCTGCTTAGCGGGGAAAGTGTTAATAAATCATTTATTTACCTCGCAGGTGTTGCATCCCCGCCTGCCCCGAACTCCGTACCTGCTGTTGTACCGCCGCCAGGATACCATGCAGGCCCCGCGGCACCCGCAAACTAACTGACCAATCACTGCAGTCTCTTAGCTACAACCTTGGACACCTCTTGTTAAGTGAAAACTCTTCTCTTCAAAATATAAGACTGATTTATGTACAATGTGACATTTGATATTTCCACATTTGTCTGTGGACAAGACAAATGGTGAATTTGTTTATTTGGGTGACTGAAGTGCAGCTTGTTTGCTTGTACATTTGTAGATATAAAACTCCTAAACGAGGATTCATTTTATTGGCGATGTATAAGTATTGATTTATTTATATCTCGTTCCTTTCCCCCATTACATGTTTTACTTTGTATTGCACTTAAACAACATTATTATATTTTAGTGACTAGGAATGGTTTTTCAATATGTGTGGAAAAGTAAAATCATCGTCAAAGGATAATCATAAATATATAGAAAACTGATGTAAATATTGCAATATGAAAAATTGTAAATATATTATTAAAGATTGACTAGTAACATGGAATACGACACAAATAATCACCCGGTGAGCATTACAAATGTTAGAAATGTACAGTTAAACATACAATGATCAAAGCCTAATTAATGTAATTTATTAGAAATAATGTTGTGTACATATGTTGGAGTGAAAGATACAGAATTTGCTGATGGCAACGAATGCTTGAAAAGATTTTCCGGAATTAATACTGTATTGATTTCGTCTCGAAAGACTGATTTGGTAATTTTTGTGGTATGGAATTGTGTTGAATATGTTATTATCTTGTATCGGAATGACCGAAGAGTGAAATGTTGTCTAGCTCGGTAACTAAGTTGCAGAGTGCTGATTATTTTGTGTTCTTCGCAGTTTAATTTTGGGTGTTGGTATTTGTTATTAATTTTTAAAATGTGGTGGTACATGCGCCGATATTTTGTATTGATGAAAAATTCCATTTGGAATCTTGGACTGACCCTGCGTAGACCTTATTTTCACAAATGTCATGAGTTTAGCTGTGAAGGTGCGGCCGATTCAAAGTTTGGAAACTCGCCATTTTAGAAAAAGTATTTGTTATGAATCCCTTCAAATCTTTGGATGTTTTAAAGCTCTCAGATAATACGTGCAGTAAGTTATCGGTTACTCGGGACAACACAACTATTTACCACCTGCCAATAAGGGTTAGTTATATACCTGCACGTGTAGTGTCCAGTGGTCAAATTACTGAAATATGTTTTTATTGTCACTTCAAAAGTCTACGCTACACTGTTGAAAGATTGCTGTTATTGTTTGAATGTGTGTGTTTTATATACTGTAAAAATATTAAGTCAGTTATTTAATGAATATAAAAAAGATTTAAATTAAATATAAAAAATATTGATACGCTAATTCCCAGATATATTTTTTAAATTTTCGTCATAAATTGCTCTTAAGTATAACTAAGGAATAACTCTTAATTAAAATATTGACAAAATAATATGATAAAAATGGTTTTAGATATTCAATGTTGGCCGCATTTATTTCTCAAATATGTTTATATTTAATATAAAATAACCTACCATCAATGTTTATGTCTAGATGTATTTGAAAACAGAATTTTGAATACTATGTATATAATTTTTACTTAACTTTTGCATCGATTTTATCAATAGTTATGTTAATTCCGATTGATTTGCTAACTCTAACTCACCCTGGAATCATTTGGAAAAGGCTTCTCGCAGTACATACGGCTTACTAAATAAAATAATATTAGATGATAGGAATACTTGGATTGATGGCGTGACTCGCCCCCCCACTCAATGTGTGACCTCCCCTGTGAGGACTTTGTATTGCGCTCTGAGAACATTGTCAAATTTCCTGTACCAATGATAGTATAAACCGAAATCGCCGTGTTCGTCTGGTTCACATATTCATTTCTCATATTTGTACAAAACTAATTGCTTATATCTAATACTTATTTTAATATTAGACATATTGAAACAGATACATAGTTCATAGAATCATTTTTTATTATTATTATATCAGAAGTATTGTAAACCCTAGATAAAAATATATTTTTTACGACATGTAAAAATCATGATATTAAAAAAATGTTAGAGATCTCAGGCCTAGTGACTATGTAAACAATTTGGAACATTTTACATTGAATCTAAGAAATATTTGCTTTTATCTTCAGTAATGTCTACTACAGTATTATTCAAATAGGTTTTTTTTTTTTTTTTAACCACTTACTGTCAGCATCATAAGATGCAAATCTTTTTAAAATTTTATTTGGAGATATAAATGTGGCATCGGTGCGCTGACAATGTTACTCTTTAAGATGCCGGCTTACTACTGACTAATTGTTATTTTAACATGGACAATTTGCAGAATATAATTCTCCACATTATAGTGATGGCCTTTGCACATGTTTTGTAGAATATTGTAATCTTCCACTAGTGTTTGAATGTTAACACAAGACCGGCCGATGCTGCCATTGCCCGTTTGTATGTATTGTTTTGGTGCAAGGTAAACGTTGCATTTCAATGTACATAATTTTAGTGTATCGTTAACGTTAAGCAGATTTACACAGAGCAGAGTACACAGCCAAATAGATTATTTTAGGTATCTTCACATAAGCCCTCTTTATTATATATGTATGTATACAGGGATTATTTATTTGAAAATGAAATACATATGTTTACAGAGTTAAAAAATATATATATCTGAAAACAGTAATTTATACAGTTTAATTAACAAACACGGAGGCACTTAATGTATTTTGTTTTTCCAACTTTGAAACTGACGAACATCACTCTGCACTGATAAATCCTGCACCTTAGTGTCGTTCTCCTGTTATATGTAAAGCTTCATAAATACGAATAACAAAAATCATTTGTATGTTGGATGTTTGTATCTTTGTTGTGGAAAAAAGATTGTAGCTATGTTTCTTTTTCTTGCAACAAACTTATAATATTGATACATCCGTGTAAATTTAATTTTAGTTTTTGGAAAAGTGCACTTATGGCTTTTATTAATAGTTAGTCGGATTAGGGATGTCGAAGGACGGGGGACAGGAAGAAATGTGTTTATAAAATGACAAAGTACGCTTGTGTTATTATCTTTTTTCTTATATTGATATTGCTAATTTATATAAATTCTGATTTGTGAAATGGATATATACTTTTCAAAAGTCGTAATGTTCCTCAATATTGGATTGCACAAGCAGTTACCGATGTTACAGTCTCATGCTCTGTGTGTTTCTTCCTGTGAATAAATAGCAATGGAAAACTGTTACATCTCATTTATTTCTCTTCATCCACCTCGCCCATCCAATTTCTACACCAGGTGAGTCTTTACAATCTCTTGAATTGTAATGCCAAACATTATATGTGTGCTATGTGATTTATTTTGCAATTATTGTAGATTATGAGGAACGGCGATTGTGGACCACATATGGGTCTGGCTTTATAATATTATAATACAAGCAATGTGATGTGGAATTAGCAGGCAAGGTAGGTCCCAATTAAAATATATTTGTAAAAATTACTTCAAAATCTCTGCTTTCAATTCTTTTATCCTTGAATAAAAGAATAGAAAGCTCAGCATATCTGGTTTAAAAAACAATGAAATCTAATGTATGTTTCATTTACAGATCAAATTAAACTTTTTCTACCGGTGTTTTACGAGTTAACATTAAACGAAAATTATGCTAGTTATTGCACCACTGAAAATTATCATTAAATATTTTACTGTCTTGTTATTTATTTTGTCTGAATAATCTATGAAATTTATTAAAAATATTATGGAAACTTTAATGTTCAACTGTTGTAATTTTTCAGATATGAAAAGTGAAATATTTTTAAGTCCACCTTTAAAATTCTACACTGAACCAAAATGATTAGTTTTCTTAAAGCAAAAGGTAAATAAAGCATGCATTATTTTTTTTTTACAGTTGCCAAACAAACATTGTGAATTATTTGATCACATTCTGGGCCCATTACAATAGCTGGCTTTTTTTGCATTATGTCATTTTAGTCAAATTTTATGTAACATTAAAATATTAATGAGCCTGCAGATGTTCTTTTAAAATTTAATTTATAATACCGGTGAATCACTTTCACAAAATTTTTTTACATTTTACAATGATGCTTAATTATTTTTCGTCTCTGAATAATCTGTGTTGCAAAATAATCTGAGTTAACAAATTTATTAAAAAATATGTCAACTTTATTTTTCTATTGTTGTAATAGTGTGTACTTTTTTTTCAGGTATAAATAGTGAAATAGGTTTTAATAACCTTTAAAATTCTACACCGAATCAAAATGGTTTTCTTAAATCAAAAGGTAAATAAAGTTATCATTTCTTTCTTCTTGTTGTTAGCATTGTGAATTATTATGATCATATTCTGGGCACATTACAATAGCTGGTATTTTTTGCATTATGCCATTTTGGTTATTGTTTTATAACATTAAAATATTAATAAGCCTGCAGATGTTCTTCATAAAATGCCCAGATTTAATTTATAATACCGGTGAATCACTTTCACAATTTTTTTTACATTTTACAATGATGCTTAATTATTTTTCGTCTCTGAATAATCTGTGTTGCAAAATAATCTGAGTTAACAAATTTATTAAAAAATATGTAAACTTTATTTTTCAATTATTGTAATAGTGTGTACTTTTTTTTCAGGTATAAATAGTGAAATAGTTTTTTTAATAACCTTTAAAATTCTTCACTGAATCAAAATGGTTTTCTTAAATCAAAAGGTAAATAAAGTTGTCATTTCTTTCTTTTTTTGTTGTTGTCAACTTTGTGAATTATTGTGATCATATTCTGGGCCCATTACAATAGCTGGTATTTTTTGCATTATGCCATTTTGGTTATTTTTTTATAATACCGGTGAATCACTTTCACAATTTTTTTTTACATTTTACAATGATGCTTAATTATTTTTCGTCTCTGAATAATCTGTGTTGCAAAATAATCTGAGTTAACAAATTTATTAATAAACATTATATAAACTTTATTTTTCTATTGTTGTAATAGTGTGTACTTTTTTTTCAGGTATAAATAGTGAAATAGGTTTTTTAATAACCTTTAAAATTCTACACTGAATCAAAATGGTTTTCTTAAATCAAAAGGTAAATAAAGTTATCATTTCTTTCTTCTTGTTGTTAGCATTGTGAATTATTTTGGTCATATTCTGGGCACATTACAATAGCTGGCATTTTTTGCATTATGCCATTTTGGTTATTTTTTTATAACATTAAAATATTAATAAGCCTACAGATGTTCTTCACAAAATGCCCAGATTTAATTTATAACACCGGTAAATCACTTTCACAATTTTTGTTTTACATTTTACAATGATGCTTAATTATTTTTCGTCTCTGAATAATCTATGTTGCAAAATAATCTGAGTTAACAAATTTATTAAAAAATATGTAAACTTTATTTTTCAATTATTGTAATAGTGTGTACTTTTTTTTCAGGTATAAATAGTGAAATAGGTTTTAATAACCTTTAAAATTCTACACTGAATCAAAATGGTTTTCTTAAATCAAAAGGTAAATAAAGTTATCATTTCTTTCTTCTTTTTTTTTTGTTGTCAACTTTGTGAATTATTGTGATCATATTCTGGGCCCATTACAATAAGCTGGCATTTTTTACATTATGTCATTTTGGTTTTTTTTTTTATAACATTAAAATATTAATAAGCCTGCAGATGTTCTTCATAAAATGCCCAGATTTAATTTATAATACCGGTGAATCACTTTCACAATCTTTTTTACATTTTACAATGATGCTTAATTATTTTTCGTCTCTGAAAAACAAGTGTTGAAAATTAAATCTGAGTTATGTCAATTCGTTGAATGTTTTGTCATCAAACATACAAGCATTGAATTTGATTGTGCTCTTTTATTTTTTGCAGAATTTTACGGCAACCTGCTAACCGAGCCAAACTTTATTTGGGATTGAGAATAAATTTGTATTTGCTGCCTTCGTCAGTTCACTCTCCTAGCGAAGGATAAAATGGAAAACAATCTCCTTGAATAAAATCTGAACCACCTTCATGATTTTGAAAATTATAATTCTTAAAATACGGAACATTGGAATTGTTTGTGAATATGGATATTAAGGTAAACTTTTCAACATATTTAATATAATTTTTCTCTTTTGTGAAGTTCATAAAAATATTACTATTATGCATTTTAGTTTTCATCTCTGAAAATGCGCATATTTTCCCATGCAATTTATGAACATTTGACTTTATTATTTCTGTTTTTGAATGAGCTATGGAACAGCCTTGGGTATATATCAATCCCACTTGTGGCGTGCAACATAGAAATGAATTGAAATTAAATACATATTCTCACAGGAAAACAAAAAATAATCATCCACAATTAAAATATACCAATGTGTGAACACGCGAATCATAGAGAGAAATTGACGGTAACATAGTTTGTATAGAGTATAGTACAGTATAGAGATTTCTGTATTTATCATTGTCATTCATTTCTATAACTTAAGGTGATTGGTCGGTGCTTTTCTCTCCTAATTTATTTATCACATTTTTATATAAAGAGTTATCAATTTAAAAATTATCCACTATGAGCACATATTTTGAATATTCATATACATTGAACCGCTTTTAATACGTTTTCAGAGGGACCACCACATTCAAACCTATTAAGCGTGAAAACTTATTAGCAGGAATTTCGCATTATTTATATTTGCGTTTTAAATAAAGTTACATTAATATTACGATTATTTAAGAATGGTTTTTTTTTTGTCACATGTCAACATGTCGCATCAATATTCTTACTATTTTCAAAGAACAGCTATCTAAACTGCAAAAAGAATGAAATATTAAAAGAAAAATAAATCAGAAGTAGAATCACTAACAAGACAAAAATGCGAAATTGATTTTAGAATTTAAATCGGCGCTTTTTCTATCATAAAGGATCATCACGTGTAAGACATTATTTTATTATCTTGCGTTAAGTTTATTTCTTTTTACAAAGTGTAATTTTTTTACTTGTCTTAGAAAACGTACTGAGTTTCCTGCTGATCAACTTGAAGAATGCATTTTTTTTTTAAAGTACTGTTTGTAAATAGTCACCTGTTTTAACTACGTACCTAAAACTGATCCCTTTTGGTGATTTTTACACAATTTACGTGTATCCTCAACACTTGTATGATCAATAACTGTCAAAAACATGACCTTTACACGCAATATTCACCCTTACTGAATCTCATTTGCAGTGCACTTTTGGAGGAATTATTTAGACATCGAAAATCGGAAGAACTTTATGAAGAAATTAATTTCCTCCTTCAATATTAGCAAAATTACTTTGTGGCAACATATTATATAAATAATAAGAAAATCACTTCATTTGAGATGTCTAAATAGCAATAACTATTCCGAGTTTTCCAATCAATTTTTGGAAACAAACCATCAATAAGGGTTTATAAATTTTACATACAAATACCATGGGTTTCCAGTTAGATAAATAAAAAGTGTTTATAGTAAATTAAACATAAATAACCAAATTCTTTTTGCAAATAGTTACCTTTTAAATTTATTTTCACAGTAATTCCTAATTAGTTTGCCCATCACATATTTATAGGGTTTTTTTTGTCTGCTTGTATTTTTAATTTTAATATAATATATTATATTATTTGTATCCTGATGATTTTGAAACATTTTGATTTACCTATAAATAGTGGATTAAACAAAATGTTTTTTTTTATTATTTAGTTAATTTCCAGTTAATGTCACTTGGGAAAACTTTCACTGATGATAGTATTCAAATTTTCTTTACCATATTTTTCTTTTCGCAGAGTGTTCATTTTGATTTCTCTGACCGAGTGAGAAGTACCGGCATGGAACCCCTACTTCTGCATATAGAAAGCTTTCAATTAAGGTGGCTTGGACACGTCTTATGAATGCCTGAGATACGATAAAACTACCAAGATGTACCTTTTTGGCTACTCTGGACAGAACGCGGCCGATGGATCACCCCAGACAAAGCTGAGATAAACAAACAGTACCAAAGCGGCGCAAGACAAGGGAAGATGGAAGGGCCTTGTTGATACTTTGTACTCTGTGCAACATTTTATTGCCTTTAATAAAAATAATATTTTTTATTGTCATGTGACCGTTACAGTGCCAGAAAGGTCAAAATCAAGCAGTGAAAGCGGAAATGTTGAAAAGAAACATAAGTGCTTAGTTTGGAAATTAAATTATTAAAGAGTAGACGCAAGAGATCATTTTGTGACTAGGCAGACAGCAATATGATGTTACTAAAGAAAATATATTAACAGTTAAATCTTTGATGGCATTTTTATAAAACTGTATTGTGTTAAAAAAAATTACTATACATGTATGTACAATTTTTTTAAAATAAATTGTAAACTTTGAAAGCCTTGTTGTTATTTTCCTCTGCCTGATGTGGGTTTTATGGGGTCACATGGATCTATTGGGGAATGCGATAATCCGATTTGATAAGATACTTGAAGGCTCTTCTGCTTTTCGCTTGAGAGTAACCCATTATTCTGCTGCTTGAGGATATCAAAGAGTTCTCCATTGGTACGAATGCGAATTTCTTGACTGATCCAAATATCCCTTAGGTGACATTTTCTTGTGTCCTCTGTCATTGTAAATGCGAAATTTCATGATACATGGTGATTCTACTTACCATCACGCCGTTTCTCTACAGGGATAGGCAGAGAGGATAGAATGCCACACTCTGTCCTAACACAATTCTCGTCTCATACAAGCTCGCCGATTGTTGAGGCTTCTAACAGAACCATCCTCCATTATCTGGTTTACCTGATTGTGCAAAGTCTTTCGCGGACGTCCTCTGTTTCTGGTGCCATTAACACTTGTGTCATATATCTTTCTTACCATTCTCTCCTCATTCATCCGTTTCATATGACCAAATCACCTAAGTGATCCCTCTTAATCTTACTCACTATACTAACATCAGCTTTAAAATCTTTCCTTTTTTTTTTACTCTGCCATAAATAAATTTTCCACGCCTGAGTGATCTTATTTCCACTACATTCAGTCTACTTACGTTCTTCTTCTGCCAGCTCCAGGCTTCACTTCCATACATCAGTGTCAGTACCAGGACTCCTTTGTGCACTGCTGGTCTTGCCTTGGTTGACAAATTCCCATTAGATATAATTCCATTCAAAGCGCCGTTCACTTTATTTCTTGCAGTCACTCTTCTTTTGATATCATTCTCAGCCTTTCCGTTTCTATCAAACAAACTTCCAAAATACAGAAACTCGTCTACTTGTTCCAAATATTCATTGCCTACAAGTATTTTGCACTGCAATGGTGATTCTAACTTTATCAAAGTTTATCTCAGTGTTTATCAAACACTGAGTTACTGAGTATCTATATTATCCAGTATTAGTGTCATTAATTACATATCGCACACCTAGATCAAAACTAAAAAACAAAAATTTAGAGTTATTCTATTCTCGGATACTCATGCACTTAACTAACCTTAGCCCCCAGTTCTTGAATAGTGTCATTTTAGGATACATTTATGACTTAAAATGTTATTTAGTTTCATAACTTTAGTAACGAAGAATGGGGAAAAATGTTGTTTTTTTTTGTCTTCTGAAATATGACTTTTTGAGTTGTCTTAGTTTTATTAGCATTATCAATTTATGATTTATATCTATAGTGGAGGACCTCCACTATGGTTAGCATAGGAGTGTCCTGTAATGCAAGTTAGATTGACAATGCTCTTACAAGGCAAAATGCGTCTCAAGAAAATTAGATGAATGGAAATGTGATTATTGAATTCTACAAAAAAGTTAATATTAATATTCATTTTACACTCTTTCTGCATTGTGCAATAGATGTCACTCTGCCGCCCTGGTACTTACCCGCTTGGCTGGGCATCCATCGAGATCGCTGTCTACTTTCTGTCTCATGTCGTGATGTTGGCTGCCTCTGCTCACCAGCCGTTTGCTTCGTTGGTCGACGCTTGTCGATCCATTCGATTCAACTCCACTCGTTTCTACACTTTCTTCGTCTTTTCTGCCTGTTCAGCAACCACAAGTATGGTTGATTGCACTTGACTTGCAACTACAGGTTTGCTTGACTGCACTCGACTTGCCTCGTTCCTTCGTGTTTTCTGTACGATAGGAGACTGCTGTCCATAGATAAGAGATATACTCTGCTGTCCGAGGCTAACCGCTAAGGGTCATTCTTCACTGTCTGTATCGCGGCTAACTCCAGCGAATTCTTTTGCATGAACTTCTGAACTCGAGGCCGGCTGATGGGCCCTCCCGAATTTTGTGACGCACTGTCTGTAAAATCTTGAGACGAACTGTCGTCGGACTCTCGAGATTAACTGCCGTAAACAACTTATGTTGATAACTTCCTTAAAAAATGGCGTTCCCTTCGGTTTTATTGTTTGCGACAAAGGTGTGCCTCCGCCTGTTGGCTGGATCCATCCTCGCGAGATTGACGCCATTCTATAGGTCCCTCCTTGACAGCGGCGTTACGCCTTTATTTTAGGTCTAACTTTAAACCACGTCTTCGTCTTTTAGTCGTGTCAGAATTATTCACACAATTTATTTGTGTCCACCTAATCACACATAATCACTTAAACCTCGAGTTTATCTTATCTGTAGGTATAAGCACTTAACATTGTCTTATTAATTAAAACTCCTAGTTCAGTGATCTCATTACCGCTATTCATTCTTCTTACATTAAATTATGACTAAACTTATCTCTATCGTAATTTTACTTAGAATTACATCGTTCTTCTTATTTGCATGTCATCAATTCTTTCTTACAGCTTTAAATGCAATAATTGATACACATGAATCCGTCTATTATAAAATCGCATCCTGATTTTCCTATATTTCTTATATATTATATATACGATTCTAACCTTATTGCATTCATGTATATGTATTTGTACGCGCGAGTTCGTGGTACCACGAGCCTATTTTAATTTAATTTATTTTTCAATTTTGATTGTTTTATTTCTACACGTATTTCGTGTACCTACGAAGGCGAGGTTTCTCAGAACCGTTTTCTCCATATCAAAGTCAGAACATGCGTTCAACCCGACAAAAGGCAATGCAGTCGCCATTGCATGTTTGTGCCTTTTGTTTCCGAAAAAAACAATTGTCCAATATTGCATATCCTTGCCAGAAATCTCCATTGGCCATTATCTCGTCCCTTCTTATTTGATGTATCGTCAGGGTTGGTGAGCGGCCCTAGCTTAAATGTTATTTCTTAGATAAGAGAATTCTAGGAATTTATTGTAATTGTAAAACGAACTTCTCTCGTTTTGAGTTATTCCTGCCGCTCGAATGTAAATTATTACATCCACTTCACCCTTTAAAATAATGAATCCTATACGACAAAAGGCGATGGCCAGCTTTTTTAATGGTTATTGCGCAATTCTAAGTCGACGGTCCCCAGGCCATTACTCACGTCTTTTGCTCAGGCTACGGTTTCCTCGCCATACGGCTTCGTTAACGACGGTTCGCTTGAGATGGGCATAATGAAATTTCCTTTATTGTATTTTTTAATTCTACAATTAATGTGATGGCTGTATATGTGTATGATGCCGAAGTGTATCACATTTCCAAAGAATTTTACACAGAATATCATATTCACTTGAGATTTTAAGTATTTTTTTCCTGTCCTTCATTTTTTTATGTTCACTAGGTATATCTTTCACGTTTGTGCTTTTAACGTTTTGATTTAACGATAATCATAACAATTTAAGATAGCTCTAGGTGTATGTAGCACGTATAATTTAAATAAATATAAAGTACACTATATGGTGCATTATTAAAGCAATATACGCATTGAAATATAGTAACCCTGGCTGCGTAGCGGCCACAACTTTATCTATGGATGAAACGCCGAAAAAAAATAAGAATATACCTTGATAGTATTTTTAAGTGACATTTGCCAGTCTGATCCACTGATCTTATCTATGGTCTTGTGTCAATGATTTGTCACGTTGCTGTCAGTTCGTGAGGTATTTTATTTCCCACGATGTTGACGAAAACCAGAACCGTCGAAGGAAATGGCCTTAACAAATCACTGGAAATCTCATCTGTTTGGTCTAGAGCTGTAACCACTAAATCCGAATGGCCAGATAAGGTAATTTTCATTGATTATACATATGTAAACGGCGGTTTCCCTACATGCGCTCGAAATTAGTCTGTGTAATTAAGATTTATCTTGTATTTTTTAGGATCGTAATTAAATTGTGTTTTTTATATCTGTAAATTTATGTTTCGTCCTTAATTTTAGAATTAATTCAAATTTATATTATTTTGAAACTTTTGTCTCACGGAAACATAAATAATTACTCACCACATCACATAATGCCACAACCATAAATTCTCATTGCGACCCTTCAAAATGTACAAAGGGGTCTGACAAAGCTGTGCAATATCACTCAGGGCACTGGACGGATGGGACCGAGGTATTAGGCTATATACGGTGTTCCCTCTATGGTGTGCAGGTGTGCGCGCGCTCATGATTTGGCATCATTGTGCGCACTGTGAGACAAACTATTCTTCAGGACTCTGTACTAAAGAAACAACATATAGAAAAATAATTATTTTGTCTTTTGGAAATGTTGCTAGAAAAGATGGAGACAGAGTAGGGAAATCGGTAATCACTAGGATGGACGTACAAAGGATAGAGTAAAGGGAAAGAGGTCAATCTACAACAAAATTAACAAATCTGAGACATGACTGAAGCCTCGCTATACATCGCGCTAAACAAGGCCCTGGATAATGAAAATTGGAACCAAGTAGTCTGTACTATAGAAGCAAACTAAGGGACCATGAATTGAATGAGAAAGAGACCTGTTAGTCATAACAGTTTTGGCAATAGAATGATAGCTAGTAACTATTAATTGCGTGTGATGTGAGAATGATGTATGAATGCAATGAATGAATAGTGAAACAGTTTGAAGTAGTGCATTACCAAGTAGAATAGCATTGTTACCAACTTAAACAATTACCAAGCAGACATGGAAAGATGTACTCTATAATGAAATAGAATACAGACAAGGCAAGAGCTGCTTCTCTAGTGACCATGGACAACTTGTTTTTATTATTTTAATATTTTTAGATTAGTTTACCCTACCAGTAATATAATTTGAGTGTCTATATCACCCCTCAATCGATTACATTGATATTTACTTCTGAAGATGACTCCCAAAATTTAATTTCTATTATAAATACAATTAAAAGTTTCCAATATTCATTTAAGATTTTAAATCGAGGTGCATCATTTGCACGTGCACAGCCATCATCATCATCCAGCCAATAACTAGAATATTTAGATGTGTGACTTGGCACCCCTTTTATTTTAAAATTATTTGTATGAAAGTAGACGTAATATCATTAAATTCATTTTATGATAAACCAGTGTGAATAATATAAATTTTATATTAGTTTTAAACTTTCAGACATTAAAAGAATGATAATAATTCAGAGGTGAAAGTGAGTAATACAAACATTTGACAATTAAAATCCCCTTATAAGTGCCTATCGTGAACTTTATGCCATGAATAGAGTGAGCATATGTCAATAATGTAATTTGTTGTATTTCTGTCTACACATTAAAGAAACCATCAACAAATTCAAAATGTTATTGGGTTTCACAAAGGATTTAAAAATGCAGAGAGTTATAAATTCATATTTTTATTTATTATCTTTGAATGAATTTTAACCACAAAGTTAATATTGCTAATTTTAAAATTATAGTTATAAATTGTTGTCTGTATCTTTGTCTCACAGCACGCTAGAATATGGCTCTCCAGACAGATTAGCAATATTGCTGATCAGAATTAGCACCTTTTCACGATTTTTTATGAATTCGGAATCCATTCATTTGATTAACTGTCTGTTCGGCTCAATAAATATTTGTTTGTCCCTTGAATTTCAAATGAGGTTTTACTGTACCAGATCACTAATAAACTGTTGGGTTGATACCTACCACAATAATACAGCACACTATAATCCCATTTCACCAATGTCTATGTACAAAATACTTTTACATGACAATTGTTCATGAAACTACTCATAAATATATTGGTCCCATATAGATGTTCATAAAATTAATTGTAAATCGATCATTAATTTAATTGTATTAAAATTTTCAGACTTTCACTTTTTATTTTATATGTAATTAACCTCATATAATATATACAATTTATATCCACTGTAAGAGACTAATGGTGGGTTGACAAAACAGTGGTGATTCATGCGTGCGGTAGCGTGGTGGTGTACGTGGTTTGTTTATTGTAACATCTTACGTTCTGCCATCTAAATGTTATGTAAATAAATAATGCTCATTTGTAACATATATCTCTTGTTTCAGGACGAGTTTCTAGATGTAATTTACTGGGCACGACAAGGCCTCGGCATTATTTTAGGACTTGCTTGGGGTGTTGTTCCATTGGTAGGATTTATCGGATTACTTCTGTAAGTTTAACTATTATTGTAGAAATGTTTATTACTTAACTAAAATAAATATAGCTTTTATTATAGTGTCAATAATATTATGCTGGCGACGGTTATGGTTGGATTCCCCCACACTACCCCTGCTCTGTGGGCCCCCCCGCACTCTGTGGAAACCAACAGTACTAGAATCATTGTCTTCTGCATCACCTTGCATGCCTCATAATCAGTATAAACATTAGATCTGCGTAAAAGAAAACTTAACACATTTAACAACTGTAACACTTAAAATCTGCAGTTGTGATTGATTATTTCATTATATTTTTGTTTATTACGTTTTTGGGATGACTACATTCTAAGTATTTGGCGCTAATTTAGAACCTATTTTATTTTGTAGGTTTGCTCTTGTAAACGCAGGAGTGGTTTATATTTATGTCACTACTTTTCAAAATGTAGACGAAGAGGAATACGGTGGGATGTGGGAACTGACAAAAGAAGGTTTCATGACTTCCTTTGCTGGATTTCTTGTAAGTTCTTGAAAATAATAATCATTCTGTCCAAATTATTTCCATGCATAGGAAGTATCCACTGAAAAGGGGTATATATATCTCACAATAAGGATCTATAATATGCAGTGGCGTGCAGTAGGCATAAACTTAGGGCCAGATATGTGATTAGTAGTTACTTTTTACTAACGCCCGTAGTAAAAATCCTTTGCGGGTTGTTGATACTTCAAATTTATTACTGTCAAAGCATAGATGGAGATATCTATAGGCGCGACAAATAATCATGAAATATGCTTTATTTTACGCATTATCTATGGATTACCTAGGCGTTCGACATCTGTCACTTTAGTGATGAAATTTTTTTGTATTATGTGTAATAATGTATAAACAACGAGATTATCATCAGACTAACTCTCATCACTAAAATAATGGGATATTGAATGATTAATCGTCGTGTACTGCAACTTTCAAAGTATCAATGTGTCAGATGACTTTCGGAACAACTGTGAAAAGTCCGCCATATTTAACTATCGATTTTCGTTTTTATTATCAAATATCAGAGTAAAATGAGTTTACTACAGATGTACTTTCGAGAAGTAAATATTTTTTTACTAACGGTCAAACAACCCGTTTTCGCAATTTTTTTTACCTTTTTTAATATAGTAAAAAGTTACTACTGATCACACAACCGGCCCTAAGTATACAATAGGCATGTATACTAGGTATCAAAAAGAATTCAGTAAATTTGTCTATTTTTGAGAATATAATTGTAAATTTATCAATAAGGCAAGTTCTTTTATTGCATGAGCATTTGTTTACCGTACTCTGCTTTCGATTTCACTTAAAATATTTTCTACTATTTCTCCTTCGGACAGCGGATTTAAAATGGTTGCTTGACCGTTTCAGATATTTTAATTTTTTTATAATAGGTAGGTAACCTCATGAGCTCAAAACAATTTTTATTTTATTTTTTATCTGCCACCATCTTGGATCTAGGCTTAATTTTTTTCACAGCGACAGGCAAAAATGGGGCTTTGCGGGGTTTTGAAAAATATATATTGTTCTTCTCCCATAAAAGATCTGGTTGACACTAACATAAAGAAGACGCAATAGGGTTATAAAAAATGTATAGAAATTATATAAAACCGTTACTTAAATGACCTTGAAATATGCCAAATTTGGAAGCATAATCACCAATTTTTATGCCTTTTTAAGGTGACTGGGGGTTGGAACCACAACATGGAATTTTTTTTGTTATAACTATGAATTCCCAGCTATGAAGAATTCAAGTTTGGATTAGGAACTTTTCCTGCCTTTTTTAGCATCAAAATTTTCAATTTTTGCTGACTTCAAGGTCAAATATCTCAAATGGGGACTAGATAATATTTTGAGTTTTTGCCTGAGGATATATATATTGGTACTTAACAAAACCTGTAAGTTTCATTTTATGGTTCAAGTTGGTTTAGAAATTAGTTTCCATACATTTGTAGGCTACAGTTACTTAACCGTAATCTACAAATGTACCAAAACCAAGTCGAAATGAGCTTCGTCGCACATGATGATTTTTTTCCAAAACTTGGAGTCATCAATGATGAGCTGCAAAACATGTGCTTTTGCATGTTGTTGAGGCGTTAGATGCTCCATAATAAATTGTAATCAACTACTCTCTACGATTACCAAATGCGAACTGACAAATGTCTGCCAAACAAAATTGGCCTGGAACCTAATATTCACACTGTAGTTAATGAAGGCGCTTCCTTGAGCTTGTGGTCGGGAAAACGACGGCAAATAGAGTGAAACTCACAAGTGGGTCTTTCTTGATTGCGGGCGCATGATTATTGCGTCGATACCAGGCGTGTTTTTGCGGCTTTTAGAAGCGCTGTTTTTACGCACTGGTAAATATGAGATGCGTTTAGGGGTCGTTGACGATAATGATGGCTGTGGAAGCGATGGATGACGACCTTATTGATGTATTGTTATATGAAGAGAATATTGTAATAATTTGTAAATTTATTTTGTGTCAAATGTCTGACTCAACATTTAGTAATTTACTATTTAATTGTTTCTATTCATAATAATTGAGAAGATTAAAATGGGTTTATTTGTGTTGCAGGTGACCTGGATTATCATGTATACGGGCTTGTACCATGAAACCTTATGAAGTTAGACACATCCACCTGGGACATAGGAAATGTCTTTCAGAATATTTTGTATTTTTCCCAAGATGCATTTTTCAATTTTATTTTGTGAAATGCAGATATTGTGGATTTTTAAAGAGATATTCCCCCAATAAAAAGACTTGTGAATAAATAGTATAAGTACCTTCACTCTTAGTAAGCATCTATACCCTTACATGCATATTATTGTTATTTCATATAAATATTATTTATACCTCCACATTTGTTTTGATCATAGTTAATAATATACTATATTCTAGGAATTTATTTCAAATGTTTTCATCTAAGTAATTTTGACAAGAAAACTTAGATCACCCAGTTGTCAGTTTCCAAACATTTATAATAAATTTTAAAAGTTGTTTTTAATCACTTTTCTTTTTGAGACTTAAATATCTCCGAATTTTGTAGATCTGTTTTTTATCCGATTTTGTATCTGGTAAATTAAAGATCATTTTTTTATAAAATCAATCTACAAAATATAAAAATTAAGAATTTTATGATCGCCGTCAATAATAATGACTAATGACATGTTTAACCGCACGCACGGTACTACCAAGTACTTACATAAGTTTTAACTTATTTATTTTTGTGTGGCCACACTTTGTGGACAAACATAATGGTAAAAATAATACTATGGCAACTTTTGAAGATTGTTTTTGCTAAGAAAAATATATCTTATTGAGTTGGTTGAAGATAGTGTACAAAAGTAATAAACTATTTACATTTGTGTTGATACATTATATCATTTACAATGCAAGATTTTATAGACATAAATTCAGAAATTCCATTTTTTGTTCTTGATAAACCATCATTTTAAAAGTATTTTAATTCTCCTAAACAATCGAGTTTTTGTAAATACACAATTTTGCAATGGAAATAATGATATGTGTATCACAGGACGCAAGAAGTAAACAAATAAAAAACATTGTATCAATACTAATATAACAGAATCATCTTGTCAATATTGTAATCTGTCATCTTGGACCCTTTCAAAAGCATTCATCAAAAAAAAAAAATGTTTTGATTTTAAGTAATATTTTATTTAAATATTCTGTCTGAACTTAAAGAAAAAACATAAAATTTGTGTTCACGAAGTTTTGAAAAATATATGCTAAGATAGAATCCTAAAAAAATAGATAGAACTTGGGGATAATAAACTCTCCTCACACAAGAAAAGACATCATGGACATCACATTATTAGATACAGCCTACTCCTCGGTGCAGGTGACATAGAATGTCTTGAAAGAAGCATTTGTTGCTGCAAAGGAAACAGGCGTTCAAATTAATGTATGGAAAACAAAGTATGCAAATGCCTGCTCATGTGACTCCCAATTTTATTACATTGCGGGTGCGCGTACATGGCTGAGACTTTGTTCCCTCATACTACAGATTTGGTTGTAAAGGTAGGTATGGATCGGTTGGCCATTCTGCTCTGCATTCAAAATATATTCTACAAATAGAAAATGACAGCTTGTTCCGCGCTCAACTCTGCACCGTCCTTCCTTTATGGAGTTTCGAGACGAGTCTCATCCATGCGCACGCACCTAGTTGAGTTATATATTAATAAATTTATGTACTTTAGAGCTCTTAAACAATAAAATTCGGGAAAAATAATAATTTATTAAAATATATTTATTTATAATAATACGCATAAATAATATACATCTGCTAATCTCTCCAAGTAACAAAAACTTCATCAGTTCTGTATCGTTGAGTACATGTAGCATTATTCCACCGCATCTTGGATCCACTTGCAAAAGCCTCAGCCCCGGCATGGGCTATCATCACTCCATTGTCGATGCAAAACCTCTCATCGGTAGCAAATAGTGTGGCGTTCCTCTCCTTACACATGGCACCCATCATTTCTTGGAGATGTTCATTGCAGCCAACACCGCCCACGATTAAAACCTAGAAGGAAGGAGAAAATATTTAGTGTTTTAGTGGATATGTAGAGGTTTTGTCTATAAGAGGCAAACACACATAAATAAGGTACCACATTACCTATGCCATTAAAATATCATTAGTGTTGAAACTGAATGATTACTTAGAATAATTAGAAGCATTCAAAAATGTTGAATGAATAATGTCTCTTTTCATCTCATGTCAATGAAATTGTATAGCTGTCCTTCACTATAGATTAATATAAATACAAGTTGTTCAATTAAATTGTCCTTACAAGGCGAAACGCGTGTTTTATTTTCACATATGTGATTATAGAGTTCTACAATACAATGTCTCTATTATTGGGAACAATCAAACTTACTAGGTACTAAATGTATCTTTTAAATCTATTAAAATTGTGAGATCTGTCAGTTGAATGTAAATATGTGTGTTTGAAATGAAAGCGGCGTGATATCGGACGGATAGTTGTGGATGTGTGGGAGAGCCATTATAAGGTGCCGCACCCTTGGAAAGTGCTCTCTTATCTATGCGTCTTCAACTTGTAAATACTTGCTTGAGGTGTAACTATTGTATTAATCAGTGTACCAAGGTATTATTGTAATAAATAAAGAATTGTCGCATCGAGACTGAGTTTAATTGTTATACCATCTGACCAAGTTACACAAGACAAAGCAGAGGATATAACTCCAAGAGTAATCTTTCTCATAAAAAAAAAATGTAATACTTTTCTTTCTTATAATCATTTCAAAACTACAATAAGTAAATGAAATATGATCAAATCATGTCTAAATATTAAGTGGGGGTGCAGAGGGACTTTAATATATTTGTTACCCTGTTGGACGCGTTAATTTCATAGGATATTGTATTGCAAATAATTTTATTGTTTGTCAAATTCTAATAATCCAGATTTTATATTAAAAAAATTTGAATACTGATTCCACTATAAAAATTCTGGATTATCTGGATTGCAATCAATGATCG
Organism: Eubasilissa splendida; assembly: GCA_031772225.1. Classification (NCBI taxonomy): domain Eukaryota; kingdom Metazoa; phylum Arthropoda; class Insecta; order Trichoptera; family Phryganeidae; genus Eubasilissa; species Eubasilissa splendida. Next base: position 1,165,587 of record CM062854.1, on the reverse strand, counting down.
TGTCTGTATGACACAATTAAATCACATCACAACTCAAGACCTAATTAACCGTTTAGAATAAATTAATTTTAACATTCTACTTCAAAGGTGAGACTTACTTCTGAGGATCCACAGTGCGCCATCGCTCTTTCTGTAGTCTCAATAAGCATCGCAAAAACAGTCTCTTGCAAGGAAAAGCATAAATCTTCGGCTGTGAATTCTGTGCCAATCTGCGAGGCCTTCTCTTCAATAAATGACAAGATTCCAGAAAAGCTGACATCCATACCTGCAAGGCAAAATATATTCTAACATACTTTTTTTGTATGCATTGTTGATACATTTTTATTTAAGTGGAATGGAAAAAATGGTTTCTATCTCTTGACTAAGCCTAGAGACATTTTAATAAGGGTTTAATTATAAATATATTTAAGCTTATCACATGATCGGACAACATTAATTTATGTAGAATACGTTTTAGTCAAGTGTCATGTTATTGTTAAAAATATATAAAATTAATTACCTTTTACAACATAAGGCAAAGGGATGTATTTTTTTCCTTTTTTTGCAGCCTGTTCTATATTGTACCCTGGACTCGGATCATTAGATAATTTCAAAACTCTAGCAAACCTTAAAAATTCAACATCTAAAATAAATAATATTTCATTGAAGAGATTAATACCATTACCGCCCTCGTGTCTGTCCAAAATTGTATACGCAACCTACGAATAAGTACCTCCATACATTTTGTATATAATTACAATTTGTATTACTTAGCACTGTGTTGAAGGATAATGTTTTACCCTGGAAGCACGGCACAGCCAACTTTCAATTCTTAACCTTTATAAATACTAGAATTTTGTCCCAACATGAATGATTTTAATTGCATTTATTTGTGTATAGCAAAGTGAAATACTGTAGTAACTATTTGGAACACGATATTGATGTTTTAAGATGGCTGATGAAGGTAATCAATGTTCATGCAGATAAACAAAAAATTATCATATATTGAGAATGAATTCAGACCACAAGTTCACAATTCACATTGAAGATGATTCTATAATTAAAAGTTCTTCTGATGAACAAGTGTTGTTGCATGCTATAGGTTAAACTGAAAAAATGGATTTGCGGAATTTGACAGCACCTTGAAAATAAAATAAGGTATGCAAATGATAAACAAAGCAATGGTTTTCAGATTAGGTTAGGACGAAGCTCTTACGTGCTTAAAAAAATCTTTAAAACAAAAAATACCTAAACATCACCTCATTGCGTGTGAGACAGATTCATTTAATTATTTTTGATTTGATTATTACATCAAGTTACAAAGTTGCTTACCGGATTAGGCAGGTGCCTGTATTCCGGTAGCTTCCACATTAATGTAAAGTTGTAAAAACAAAAAATGGAGAAAGTGAGAAAAAAATATGTATAAAAATAAATAACTAATATTAAAAGAAAATAAATTGTGTAATGACTGTTTTTAAAGATATTTTATCCAACAAGTGCCTAGATTACCTATCGAAAGTATAACTTTTTTACTATATCCAAAACATGAATCTTACCATCACACCATTTCCTTGCAGGGGTTGGCAGAGGATAGAACGCCACACTTTTCTGTTCTGGCACAGCACTCTTACCTCGTCCACTTTCATACATCTTCTCATGCATGCTCTTCGATTGTTGAAGTTTCTGATAAGGCCGTACTCCAATTCCCAATTCAAATTTGGTGTAATATTATCAATAGACATACCATAATTATGAAGCCCTAACCGGGACCAAGTTCTTGTATGAGCCGGTTGTAAACGTTATTTTGCCCTTTTCTATGTGTTGTACCGACACCTCCAAAATTCTTGTTACAATTGTCGTCACAAAATGCAGCTATCCTTTTATCAATCTCATGGCGACGCAATGTTGAAATTATCTTTTTAGTCAATATCTCGTCGTGAACAGACTCAAAATCCAGCAGTTTTACTTACACACCTTCCAACGGTAAAAAGTATCCAACAGGCGCTAGTTTTGCTTCTTTTCTATTTGAAGTGTCGTTAATAAAACTTACATAATTCGTCTTCTGTAAGTCAGCATATAACACTTCCACCGATAAAGGTGATAGAACATTTAAAATTATCGTTTCGCATTTGGTTCTCACGCACCAAATTTTGAGATCAATTTGGACGTACAGTCAGAAGTTTTGAAACTTATATCATGCATTGCTGTGTGAAAGGCAAATCTTTGGCCACAATAACTAAATTATCTTGAATGGAATCATCGTTTTAATAGATAAAGAAACTTGCGGCAGCTGTTACACCAGCCTTGTGTTTCGCACACCTTTAATGTCTGCCCATTCATCGTGTGCAATAGATAATTCTGAGAAACATTGTTGGCACTTTACTTTACTGTCCTCACCACATCGCTTTTTTATAAATGGTTAGGTTTGCTTTATGCAGTTCATTCGTAAATTTACAATTTCTTTTCGGCATTTTAAACACAATTTTAAAGGGTTAGGTTAAAACCTGAACTAAATTAGGTAGATAGATCAATTACGCGTTGCTGCATCGCCTTACTAAAACTGCAAGTGATCATTGTAAACTGTCGCCTGCGAAAACAGATCCGCGCGGTGCGGGGGTTGGATATGACGCTTGCGCACCACATCCGCAACGGCCGGGACAAAATGCCACACCGGGACCAATGTGTGAAACTGGAATAATCCCGGTCAAACCGGAACGTATGATAAGCCTAATTATTAAATACACATTTGCATCAAGCCTTTCAATGTAGGCAGTACACCGGTATATAATGGGCAGGAAAGAATATCCAATGAAAAAAAATGCTAAATTTACATTTATACTTTGGAAGGTTCAAGATTTAGGTAGTAGTCACCGTATAATAATATAAATGTTTTTAAACTTGGACATCTATTACTGTCTATCAACAGTGATAAAACTTACTACCTCTGTATAATTTTTCTTTGGTACTTATTGTAAACTGTTTCTTTTCACTACTTAAATGTTAATGGTGATAAAAATGGCATTCCTTACCTATCCAAACAGTTACCAACGGCGATATCAATAGTTTCTCCAAATATTCTGTATCGTTTTCTAGAATATGCGATGACTTGAGTGTTGCCCCCACTGACATAAAGCACTGTCGGGTTGTGTGCTTTAGTGATCAATCTACCCATTTCAATATCTGTGCAATTATATAAGGAAATTTTTAGCTTTGGAATCTTATCACACTATTCACAAAAGGAAAATAAAGTACACAATTTGAGGTAAAATCTCTCATAGTCAATAGTATTTCATTTGGATGAGAAACAACACTTTTAATTTAAGAAATATGTACCAGCAATTATAATTGACAATCACTTTTAATGCAAGATAACAAATCCATTTAACCCCTGATGCACATGGGGTAGACTTATTTTGGAAAAGATTTGTTCTGAATTTTTTGCTGAAATCTTTTTCTTAGATGGGGTGTCAATATAAAGCTTGTTGGTGGTGGGAGAACACACACCGAGAAAAGTGTATTCTCACAAGTGAGGAATAAAGGATACGTCCGATGCAATGGTTGACTCCGAGGATCGGCTTGTTCCAGAGCTGAGCTACAGTTTTAGCCACTAGAGCCACTGTAACGAGGGGCGCTCCCATGCCCGGCCCCTTGGTATAGCAAACCACATCTATATCACTCGGACTCACCCCGGACTGATCCAGGGCATCCTTCAGAATTTGTAAAACATTTTTTCTATGATGTTCCGCTGTTTCTCTAGGTAGAAAACCTAAAAAGCGTGCAAATTTAAGGATCTGGATGAAATGCTAGATTTCATCTCGAGTAAAACCAGACCTCTCTAACAGAACCAGATCGACTACTTATACACTTCTGGTTGCAAACTAAAACTAAATTGTCGTTCTAAATTACAACCTTAGTTAAAACGACACAAAATATTCTTCAGGCAATCCTTAACTCCACAATCGATGGATAGACATTTTAGATTTACAGTATAATAATAAAATCGACATGAACTATTTGGAGTCACCAATCCTAGCTATTGCTACTAAGAAAATATCTAATTAATTCAACATATTATTATCACAACGATGGTTCGATGCACGTCTTTAAAACAGATCAACAATATACCTTCTCCAGGAGGAGTTATATAAGTACATCGGCAGTTGGATAAAACTTCGCCGTCTTTAACGATACCTATCCCAAGTTTATTAGCGCTGCCTTCAAATCCAATGGAGATAACCATTCTAACCTAAATAACTTTAAAATACGTGACAAGTGACAACGTATATCTCTTATCTATGGTGACAACTACGCTATTCTGACAGATGCTTAGACAAAACATCACAGAAACATAATTAATGGTAGTCGATATTTGAGACCCGATGATTTTTAACCGATCACCATCAAGTCATCATAAACGGTTCCAAACAATCTATCGAGTATCGTAGGATGCAATAATATCAGTGTCATCGTTCAAAATTAAATAGAACTAGTTCTTTGCAACGTTAATAGTTCTTGGCGACGACGTCAGATCATTTGATTGGTTATATTAGGAACCGGTTCCAACTTTCGAAATGCACCATTGAATTTGATCCAGCGGCGTAGTTACAAAAATTAGACCCCAATGCATAATGGAAAAATGGGCCCCCTAAATAAGTATCGTATATAAGATATACAAATATTAGTACTGCGTGATTTATCCATTAAATATTAACAACTAAATTAGTCGCTTGTCTCATAATATTTACACTTTGCAAGGCATTTACACTTGCAATTTAAAGACTTCACTTTATGGCGATGGACTGGTCTTTAATCCAACATATTAGTGGGGCCTTACTGTATAATCTATAATTTTTTCATGTGTTTTTGCAATACACGGGAGAAACAATTGTTTAACTTTTATAATTTAGTTTTTGCCGTGGATTAAATAACATTTCAATGGATTGTAGGACGCGAACTTTTTGGCCCCCCATCTAACGTGGGCTCCAATGCACTGCATTGGCATAGTTACGCCACTGATTTGATAAATTAAGTAAAGATCAAAAAGACTGGTTCTTTTTTCTGTTTACAATTCTCAGCACCTCCCTTCGTCGTACGCCTCTCCCCATCACCAAGAATTGCAATACCTAATTGAATTGATAAAATTCGATCGTGCATTTTGAAAATTGGAACTAGTTCCAAAAGTAATTGAACAAGTGATCAGATATTTATCTATAACTGGAACTAGTGTTCCAGAAATCAACGATATCAACCACCGTTACTCAAAATCATAACAAAATACAGAAGGTCATAAATAGGAAATGTTCATTCTCAGAAGATGAACAGTATATCTCTTATCTATGAGATGAACTGATCTTGATATACCTCGGCGTGAAGTGACGCGAAGTTATCACATTAGTTAGCCCTAAAAACGAAATAAAAAAAAGGCAAGAAATCGCGTCTCGCAAGTACATGCAGGTCACTGACGGCGGGCCCATATAAACGGGACCGGACGTATATCTCTTATCTATGGACCGGACGTCTCTTAACAAAAAAACCTAGCGGCTCGTTCAAAAGCGAATAACGACCGTAGTCCAGCCCAAGTGTTGTGCAATGCACATTAAGGCGGGGGGATGAGAATAATAGGAATATTAAGGTTTCTCGAGAAGCGATCAGAAATCTGTAAGAGCGCGCAGTGTTTCGAGGGGACGCACCCTGCCGACAGATAAAACCGAAGGTCGTAGGATCATTAAAGCTGGACCCGTTGTACCGGCGAGATAATCGATTTCCGAAGAAAGATTAAGGGAATGCACCGTTACGTGCCCATTAGCTAGCGTCCAGGATCGAAACGTGATAAAAACAAAGGACGCAATTCCTTTGTGTAGTCTGCTTTTAGTACAATGTCGAACGAACCACACGGCTCGATTCGAAATGTAAATTAATGTATCCCTAGATCCTAGAATATTGCAAGAATTCTCTGCTACCCGGGATAATGGACTCGTTCAATTGCATATGTCACTTCGGGACGTAATCTATCGACGGTATGGGTGGTTCGGCGATCTACTTCCACGATTGATTTCACCCGTGAACGAGACAAAACTAAGGAACAATGCCTTCAAAAAATATCTGTAGCGATCGTAATTCGAATCTACTGCCATCTCAGTCGGCATCGACGCTAGCGACAGCGCTGCCGGCTGCTGCCACAAGTCTGGCTCAATTCACCGCCAGACAGTCTCTCCAGTTTCAGCATTTCACAATTCATTTCATTTCATCATTTCCTACATCTTCATTCACTGTATTAATTTCTATCTGTCTTCATTGTTTTTATCATTTGTCATAATAAACCTCATTTTTTTTTTTTCCAATTCCTTAGAGTCTACGATACTCTGAGTACTCTACATGCGGCTAGACCACCTAATTTACTACTACAAGTGCATCAGCGCTAATCACTTTGATACTTTTACTAACTACCTTATTATTATAAGCATCATATGTATTTTATATTAATACATGAATTGGAAGGGTAAAAAATTACTGATAAAAAACCCTCTAAACAATTTACTGGAAGTTAAGTATTTCAAATTAATTAGGCGCGACACTTTATGTACAGTGCCGCCTTATTCTAGCATAATCCTTAAATATTTAAACTAAAATAAATACTACTAAACTTAAGAATATATTGTTTTATTATTTTTACATATCATAAATTGGAGAGTTCTCTCGACGCTGTCCGCTTCTGTGTACATCTCAGTCCGGAGGATCGAGCGCGTTACTTCGCCGCAGGAAATAGTGCCTGGGCAATCTATATTTGTAAAATAATAAACCTCAACACACGCCAATCACTTTTATTTAATTTAACCACCGTCCTAACCCCCAAATATCTATTTAACTTTAAACTAGTTTGCTTTTTGTCAAAATTTATGGTCTTCGCCATTTGGACCACCGCGGCTGGTGAAAACAAAATGGCCCTCATGCGTTCGCGATATTATTACTTAATTAGTAGCATTGAATCTGATGCGCTCGCGTCACAACCGATGTTGAGGCATAACATGTGTACCTATTTGAAATTGCAGATCCTCAAGTAATTTTTGAATAAGTACTTATAAATATACTCAATCTATTTCATCTATGATTTTATTATCTTTGATCGTCACACTTTTTTCTTTCACCGTCGTTTCATTTTCAATAATTTCAATCATAGATAAAACCCAAAAGACAAAAGCTAGATTTTTGTATTTGGTTTGTGGCGGGCTACGCGAAAAAAGGCGAATTCTACTGCAAATGTTAATATTTTGGTTTATTTATTCTAAATATTGAATAAATACTTACTTTAGCTGCAGGCCTGAATCGTATTATACCGGCCTGTTTATCCCGAAGTAATGATATGAGTTCTGTAAACGTGACGAAATCGGTTTTGTCTTCACCAAACCAAATCGAGACAGAGGTATGTTGATATATAATGATTATTCTTTTACATTTATAAATCTATCGTGTCGGATGTTTTTATGTGTGAATTTTTATTCAGAACTGTATCTTGCCTTATTTTCTTTATGAACTATCGTAGCCTGACGCTGCGGTCCGGTACCGCCTAAACCGGGCCGTATAGCGAAGCGCGCATCAAATCCGGTCGTTCCAGATTATTCTCATATGTATGTACTTTCATTTAGGGTCGATATGAGAAGTAGATAACTTTTCATGGCTGGACCAGCCAGAACACGGAACGAGCGCAGGTACGCTGGAGTAAAAATTGTTACATATTTAACTCGAAAGCTTGCCGTCATGCTTTAAGGGTATTTGCTAATTTATTTATAAAAATGAAAAATTTGGAAAGATAGATAGAAAACTTTTAACAAATATCAGATATCTCATAGAGACAAAGCTATTTTTAAAATTATATTTTCCATTAAATATAATAAAACAATAGCTTTGTCTCTATGAGATATCTGATATTTGTTTAATAACAATGCCTTTGTAGGCAAAAATCCAGTAATTGTGTGTTCTTGGACATATTCAAATATTGCTAAGAAAACTTTAAATTTAAATAGGTAATGAAATCTTAACATTGGATAAGGTCACTATTTGTATACAATCTAGCTTTGCTGCAAGAACTATGGGATCATTCTAGCTCAGAACGAAACTCATTTCTGAGTATTATTATTATTATGTAAATATTTCTTCTCAGGTAGTGGAGTCACATCCTACTAACGACGCAGTGTTGGGTTACATGAAGTACGAGCACAAGATAGAACAGTCACTCAAATTGTCGCAAAAGGAAGCCCACCAGAAAAGAATGCAGTCCTTAAGAAAGGAGTTGGATTACCTGAACAGCACCGGCTGGCAGTTTGAGAATGCTGACAAAACTACTGGCTTTTAAATTACAAAATTAACAAATTTTTTTCAACATATTTTATTAATATTAATCTATATCATATTTTGTTTTCAAAAATCAGCAAAAATGTTGCACATTTTGAACGCACTTAAAAATTATATTTGGAGTCCCCCCGTTGAAGAAGACCTGGAGGGGAGGTTGCGGAGATATCAGGAAGAATTAGGAATAACAGATGAAATGCAAATTGGAGAGCAGGAAGAATTTAACAAAGAAAATTCTTTCAACTGTGTCAAAGCCATCGGTGAGTACATCGCATTGCTTCTGCAGCAACTTATTTATTCCAAACTTCTTCAATCTTTTGGGTGGTAAGGCCGTACAGGTATGGTCAGGGCTACCATTCATGCGGCTTTAAATTTATTAAAGAAATACTAATTATACTGTAATTTACGGATAACTTGTGGCCAAGCAGTCAGAGTTCAATCTTGTCCTAAAAAACCAAAACAAATATTGTACCGAGTGTCAGGGGGGATGTGGGAGGTTTTGTGCTGGTTCCTAAAGAGTAACGATGCAAAATTTGATTTAGATCTGTCAAAGGATGTAGAGAACAGACATTCAGTTTTATATAATAATATGTAAATAGTAGTATAAAGGCTTTCCCACTTATTTAAATTTGTTGATGTTTGCAGTGTTAACATTGTGGTTAGATATAATTAAAAATTGTATCTATATTTAACTTTGTATGAACCACTGTGAGTTATTTTTACGTCAACCGGTTTCTTTTTGGTCAATCAGTTCATCTTCATCAGGACTGGCGTTAGATACGTTAGTATCGAAATCGATAAATACAATGTTTAATTATGTTGTACGGTCTTGTAGTATGAAATCATTTTTAAGCCCTCGCTTCATAAATCAATACATTTTTATGTTAAATAATTTTAAAATTGTGAGTAAGTTATAAAAATTTACTATGCGCTCAGTTTTTTGACCCCGCATGCCCGTGTGAAGCGTTCTTTATGTATTTTGCGATAACTGCCGACACAACGCACGTTTGAGCCTTCTTTATGTGCAACCTTTTTTATGTATATATTATGTGGTGATAAAATTTGGGAATTCCATGTACGCTTTCTTCAATTGGCTGCATTAGTAATGTGCGCCGTAGAATAGAGACATTGTTTGCGCTAAATTGCTTTTACTTGGGTGCATTCAAGATTGTTTTTCGCTTATTTTAAAATCCCTCTTCGATTTTTTATACTAATAACTGTGTTTGTTAAAAAAAAATTTTTAAAGATTGGCTTTCGTATTATTTTACGTATTAACGTGTTTGTTGTGTTCATTTTCCTTGTTAACTTATCTTACTATTTCACGTGAATTTTTTCGAGTGATCCCGAGACACCGGAGGAAGGATTTGATGCGGTGGTAAAATTTGTATTGCGAAAGTGTCAAAAAATGAGACATGAAAAAATATATGATTTTTTCAAGCCGAAACAATTATAAATTTGTTCTTATTATTCTTAATTGAATGTTACAGATATTAGTTATTGTGTATTTTATTTAATGATTATTTAATTTCTTGAGAACATTTGAAGGTAGGATCTTTACTTATAATGAGAAACAGATCTAATATTCACCCTAATTAGTTTCAGCAGTGTATAATAAATCACATCAGGATTTTGTATAAGTATAATAAATACTGCGTTTTCGAGATGATTTCGCCAAATATGCCAAAATATAAATGCTTTTCACAAAATTAGTGGATTTTATTCGTGACTTTTTTTACATAAATAAATTCTTTTTTTGGTCCATTGATTTCTTATTTACGGCTTTCCGCGTAATACAATTTTTTTTGGTCTGAAAGAGGTTTCCCGTGGCGAGCAACTTGAAAACTAGCAGCTGTAATGTTATTATTTGGAATCAAAAAAGTTTTTAAAACGCTGGTTTGTGAATGATTCTCTTTTTATTTTGTAAAAAATATGTACTGCTTTCTTCATCTATTTAAAGGTCGAGATTATAATACAACTTTTCAAAATGTCTTTTTACATTGTATGTACGTGAAGTGACTTTTTCGTTACAAATTACACACACAGTCGTTTTGTTCTTTTCAATCCCACCATACTTATCCAACCATTCTGTTTGATATGGTCCGGAACTTGTATCGTTAGTTTTTATTTTTTTAACCGCCGACATAGTACAGGACTACAACTAAAAATATTTATATTTAGAATACAATAATTTGATAAGAAATTTCTTATTAACGCACTTGAGAAACTTTAATAATAAAAAAATAATAATAATGTTGAATTAAATTAAACACTTCTAGACGTGTGTAGTTCAGCACTGGTATATCCCGAGCTGGTACATCTCCCCGTTCTACGATGCAACGAATATGTATCCGCGTTAAGTTTATGACTAATTGTCATGAGTCATACACGCTTCGCGACAAAAGGACGAAACACAACGTTTTACGACCATGTATGTCATACACAGGTGCAGTGATTTGATAGAAAATCAGCTAACCAATGTCCATTTGGAAATATTTTTTTATAAATTCGACATTAGATATATATACTTTATTTTTTTAATATTTTTGATTGTCTGTTCTCTCTTTTATGATATAAATAATAAGTTTATAAAAATCAACGTGTGGGTCATTTAAAAAGCCTGCGTGGGTCAGTGTCTGACTGTTATTTGAGACTATCTACACTAAGATATACTACATGCGCATGAGTGCCAGTCTCGCTAATGTATAATATATTTCAGGTAAGATCAACATTTTTAAAAGCCATGATGGATTCATAAACGGCATTCATTTTTCTGCCGATGTACCGAGACTTAAAAATGTGAAGAGTGGCGACACGGTGGAATACCTTTATTACAAACAAAGCGAGAAGCATAACTCGAGGATCGTGGAGATACAGTCAGTAGTGGACCCTTTTTCCAATCTGGAAGACCTTTGCAAAGAGAAAGTGGGCTATGACGTCGGCAATGAGATTGTGATTGGCAAAGTGCTGGAAAGAATTGAACGACAGGTGGTTCTTTCGGAGAAAAATATCAGGTTCCATTTGGATTCTGTGTGTACAAATTTTCTACCCATCGTGGGCGACTGGTTGGAGTGTCATGTAAAGGCTCAGCTGATGGAAGACACCGGGAACCTAATGGATGATACAGTCGGAGCGGTACGTTATCCTCAATTTGAAATATATTTGTGTGTTTTTTTTTACTGCAATTGAATATTTCAATGAAAATTGATGAAAACTGATTAATCAAACAAAAAAATATAGCAATTAATTTAAAATAACTTTGCATGTGACCACTTGAGTTTTATTGTTTAACCCTTTATTTACTGGTGGGACTCTGAAGTCCCAATGAATATAAACCTCATAGAAACGAAAACCATCAATTCATTCTGATCACACGGCACAGCATAATATAGCACAAGTATTTTATTTTACCAACAGATGGCAATCTACCCAAATCATATTTTTCTTTATATCCCTTTTCAAAATATATGCACTTATTTCAATAAAAAAAATATTCATGTAATAAACAGTTCTTGTCTAATATGGAATATTATATGTACAAGTAAATGTATTTTTAAGGTCTTGGAGGTGAATGAGATTAGGAGTCTGAGGAACCTCACGGCGGAGGGCCGGGTAACGCAGTGGGGAGAAGACATTGGTGTGGGAGTAATAGACAAGTACATACATTTCACCAAAGATTCTTGCGACACCGGATACTGCCCACAGGTCATGGATAAGGTAAAAAGACAAATTAAAAAAAAAAAAGTGGAAACATGAGTTGAATATTAAGAGCATCATTTGACCTGGGAGAAGATTATAAAGTGTCCGCGAGGACTGCTCCAACAGAACTATCTTGCTTCCATGGATTCTATCACAAATAACATTCATTGTACAGTAAAATCCCATTATTCGAAGTTGAGGGGACAGAAATCAAGAAAAAAGTTAGAATGATGACTTACGATAATAAAAATGTGTTATCGTTTTAATGACTTTACATTTTTAAAACGAGCGAGAGATAAAACATGCAAGGTAAATTAATGCAACGTGGTTAGAAAGAGAAAGATTTAAAAATCGATGTTGCACAAGGTATTTTTTCTAGTATATCAAAAATGAGTGAAAACAAACGATCCGAATTAACTTTATGTGTCGTGAATCGGTATATCAACTTTGAACGGGCATGCCGTTAGCGCACATGTATGTTCGCCAGCCAGCTGGTAATGTTTTCTTGTTAATTTATAATGTGTATTTTCTAGATTACGGACATTTATTATATGACAATAAAAAAACAATACAAATTGAATTAGGCGAAAAATAAATGAACAAATTCATTTGGTAGGGTCCAAATATAGCTTTGAATAACGATATTAGATTTATAGTACAATTTAGTATGAAAACTTTCCAGAGGGACCACACTCTTGCGGCGAATTTTGAATAAACGGGATTTCACTGTATTATAGTTTGCTTCAAGTTGGACTGCACAATCGTCCTCAACCGTCTGTCTCCTGTAGTCTCGCTGCATCTTTTCCAACATCTGTCCCGTCTCATTCTCGGGCGTTCCAGGGACCGAATGATGATGATGATTGATTGAACAAACAGATTATGCTGTGTGGAGCTGAATACCTCTAATGGCCGGTTGTTCGAGCAGTAGTAAAAATTTTACTATAGTAATTTTTTACCATTGTCCAGGGTGAAAAACGTTTACTATAGTCAAAGATATTCTCGTCTAATAGTGTGGCAAGGTGAATAATCATCAAATATCTGCAAATTTTACCAAAATTGATTCAATTTAAATATTCACTAATGCATTTAAAATCTGTCATTTTGATGGCAATTATTTTTTCATTCTGTGTAAATTCAACATTCTATGAGATCGTCGTCATCAGACAAACTCTCATTATTAATATAGCGGGATATTGAATGATTCGTGTCGTATACTGCAACTTTCTATGTATCAATGTGACAGATGATTTTTGAAACAGCTGTGAAGAGTCTGCCATTTTTAACTAACGATTAACAGTTTTAGAGTGAGCGCACGCTGAGGACAATTCAGTTGTATGACAGTTTGCCACCAACTGTTCTATCATTTGAAAATGTAGTCAGTGTGTATTCTCAGAGCCCTCGCCATCACGACAGAAAATTGTCGATGTGCGCTCGCACTTAAATGTATTTTTGATGATTAAATATTTTTTACCAATGATCGAACAACCCGTTTTCTGTTTTTGCTACTTTGCAAATGAATTTGTAAAATTCAATATGTCCACTTACAATTAATGAATTTGTTGAATTTTTTTTTAGATAGCAGTTGATGCGATCGAGAGTGACCAAGGAGTTCACACGTGGCGAGCGATATCTGTCACTTTGATCAAATCAGTCAATATGACACCCTTGCAACACAAGGCTGAAGCGAAGGGATGTTCCGATAATAAAAGGGGCGTATATATAACGGAAGAGTTGAGCTTCGGAACAATGACAATTGGGGAAGTGAAGACCTTAGCTGTGGAGGTTCACAACAGAGGCTCCACTAGTCACATCCTTCTCAAAGGCTCCTTCTACAGCAAGAGGAGTGAATTACAATTGAAGATGATCAATGGATCCAGCAACTACGGTACACTGAAGCCGGGAATGAAAATTGAGTTTTCATTTGAATGTTGCCCCTCTTATCTGGGCTATTCTGAAGAGTTGTTTGTCTTTACATTCAAAAATTTCACAATTAGACGTATTTTTAAAATTTATGTGGTTGATAAAACATGGTCTGCAGTTCCAGTGGAAATCGTCCAACGGGACTCGTCTTTTGTCAGATACCGTAAAAATTTGGAAGTATTCAAAGAACAAGGAAATATGCGGCTCATTCGAGGGGTCAAGACGGTGAAGCCGCCCAACTTTATAGCTGTGCGTTTTCCCTCGTACAACATCCCTCCCAGCATCTGGAACTCCATCCACAAATACTTTCAAGATGACCACTCCCCAAATTCTCTTCTACAGTTTGAGCAATCCATTCCTTGTTTGATGCATAATTTACGCATGAGTAATTACTCGGTAAAGTTTCACACACTCTTGTATCTTGAAGAAGTAGATAACATTATTAGACTTAAGAACTATGATATGGAGAGAGCGTTTTTAATTAAGGCCGGGGATTATTTAAGTCTGGAAGTGGAGGGGCTGGCGGAGAAGCGCCCCTCCCTGATGACAGGCGATAGTGTGAAGGTCAGCGGCTTCACAGAAGCGCGGGGGCAGCTGTACGAGGGAATTATTCATAACATGAGTGGTAAAAAGATATTTATGAAGTTTAGCCCACATTTTCACCAAAAGTATAATGGCGAAGATCTTAAAGTGCATTTCAATTGTGGTCGCTCTAATTTCATCCGATTTCACTACGCTGTGGACCTTGCTGTGGATCACCTGGGGAAAGAAGTCTTATTTCCCAATCAATTGAAGGTGAAGCCGGCGCAGGTTTTTATAATAGATGATGAGAGTGGTGACCGTGATTCTTCGCTCTCAGGGCCTAATGGAGAGGATGTTCCTCAGTGGAAAATAAAAAAAATAGAATGGAAACATAAAAACTTGAATATAATCCAGAAATCGGCAGTGAAGAACATTCTGCAAGGTGTCGCTCGGCCACTTCCGTACATCGTCTTCGGGCCACCTGGAACAGGCAAAACACTCACATTGGTCGAAACTGTTCTACAAATACATTGTCTCATTCCGGAGTCTCGAATCCTCATTGCTACTCCTTCCAACAGCTCTGCCAATTTGTTTACCGAACGACTAATTGACATGGGAAACCTAACCACGGGGTCATTAGTCAGAGTCATAGCCTATCATGTTGCCAAGTTTAGCAATATTTCTGATAAACTGAAACCCTACTGCTCCACTGTGGATGTCAGTTTAGAAACCAAGAACATATATAATCATTCGGAAGAGCTGCGAAGTGATGGTATTAAATTAAATTGTCGGAAATCAAATATCGGCCGACATCGCATTACAGTGGGAACGTGCTCATGCGTGGGTTCTCTGTATAAAATGGGCTTACCCAAGGGGCACTTCACGCATATCATCGTGGACGAAGCCGGTCAAGCCACAGAGCCGGAAGTGATGATACCGTTGGCATTCATCGACAGGTTCAACGGGCAGGCCATACTGGCCGGAGACCCCATGCAGCTCGGGCCGGTCATCTTATCTCGTATGGCCTCTTCGTGCGGCCTGGAAGAGTCTTACCTAGAACGTCTGCTTAACTGTTTTCCGTATCAGAAAGACCCCCATAGTTTCACAGGGAACTACAGCGGGTACGACCCTAGGCTCGTCACCAAGCTCATCAACAACTACCGAACCATTCCCGGATTACTGGACTTGGCCAGCGGAATGTTTTATGACGGCAGCTTAAAGAGTGAAATGAACACGCAAGTGGGATGGGTCAGTGAGGCGATAGAAAATATTAAGGATGTGTTTGAGTGCTTTTCCGGTGAAGAGTTTCCTGGCCTGGTATTCCACGGTGTGCGAGGAGTAAATATGAAAGAAATAGATAGTCCCTCTTGGTACAACCCTCACGAAGCATCCATGGTGCTCATTTACACCAATAAGCTTTACAACAGAGACTTCACTGCAGATGACATTGGCATCATCACTCCTTACGTGCAACAGGTTTTTACTCATTTGTTTAATAATAATAATCAGGATCACTTTTATATTTAATATCTTTAATACCATTACCTCTCTCAAAAACGTTCCAGCTAGAGTCTACTCTACTCTAGGAAATTACTGCGTACAATATTGTACACTTGCTAAATCTCATCATCCCAAATATATTAGTCTTAGCTTTTAGTTTATTTTTCTGTTCCTATCTATATGGCAGGAGGCGATAAATTAGAAATATTTAGAATCTTGATTACTTTTTCCATATTCCCCTCCGTACTCAACTGCATGTTAATTGCTGATTCTTGTTTGTTTCACACAGATCAAGTTTCTGCGCGCGCTCTTTGAAGACATGGACTTGGAGAGTCCAAAGATCGGGACGGTGGAAGAGTTTCAGGGTCAGGAGAGGAAGATTATCCTTATGTCAAGTGTCCGTTCTACCCAAGGAGAAGTCGCCAGTGACATTAGCCACAGTCTGGGTTTTATCAAAAGTCCTAAGCGACTGAACGTCAGTCTCACCCGGGCTCAAGTTCTCCTCGTTATATTTGGTAATCCACACTTATTGGCCGTTGATGAAAATTGGCGCAGAGTGATCCAACACGCAATGAAGCGCGGCTGCTACACGGGCTGTGATCTCCCAAATGGATTGACCAATGTTTAAGTCTATATACAAGCATACCTACTATATTTACTTCCTTTAAAAGGGTTCATTGCAAAATTATTTATTTCTAACTAAATATTTTTGTATGAATTGAACTCCATTAACTCTTTTGTACTCAGTATTAATATTAGGATTATATATTTCGCAGCTGTCACAGTACCTTCCGTTATGTGACACTTTTATCATAGTCAACTGTGTAGAACAATTAGTCCAAATGTAAAGTTTTTATTTTATAAATAAATTAATTAATTAACCCTTGCATGATCAATTATTGAATTTGTTACAATCTGGATACCGATATCTTTAATTTTCTCCATGACAAGGTGGAGGAAATTAAGCCATATAATTTCACAACCACATACAGTAAAACCTCGTTAAAACGAATCCCGCTATATCGAAAAATGAAATATATTGTATAATGAAAAAAAAAATTGAAGATGAAAATATTATTTGGTAGCGGTGCTGCCCGTCGGCGTCGGCTGTTTGCGCGAAGAACGCGAATGGTCGCATGGGAATAGTTTTACAGCCTTATCTGCGGACCGCTTTGACCGATGCAAAACTCAATGCTTGTAGTAGCTCTACGATTGAAATTGAATATTGTTTTATATTTTATTTCTTAAGGACGAGCTTTCATTTTTCCAGTTTGAAATTCAAGATATTCTACCCGAATTACATACGCTTTCAAGATGAGGCTAATAGTTGAATTCTTACAAGTATCGGAGAAATAATTAATGACATTATTTGTTACGTAAATCATGCGAGAGAGGAAGATTTGAATAGAAAGAGATGAATTAAGTAATTTAGATGATCATAAATTAAAAGTAATTATGATGATAAAAATTATGACAGCTTTAATTTATTATTTTGTTTAATATTATCTATTTCAAACGCCATGTTGCCGTTTTGGTGATGTCTATTTCATAATTACATAGTATTTATGAAACAGACAGCTAGTGTTTAAAAGACAACAGTCTTATATATATAAACAAAATATTTAATCGCGACTTACATAAAAATAACGTACATAAAATGTTGACTTTGTTCAAGAAAACGTTTTCCCTTAAAATCAGTAAAAACACATCTGATTTATGAAATTGACTACTAATATTGTGAATAAGTTCAATATTAATTCATATTGTGAATAAACATATATTATTGGCATTTTGTCTTAATCGAGATTTGCCTCCATAATCTTGGTTTAATATTATAAGAAAATATATTTCGTATACGCAATAATTTTCCATATTACAATGCATTATTGTGGCACATGAAAAACGAATGTATTTAATGGTTACCGTCTTTCTTATACTGGTTGTATTCTCTCAATTATGGCAAATAACATTCAGTTTATTAGTTTTACATCAGTGTAAAGATTCAATCTAATACTTTTATAAAAAGTAAAATCTATTTACTTATCTGATGAAATAAAAAAACTAAAGGGATTATTCAGGAAATTCATTATTATGAATTTTTACTTTTTGATATGACCAGACATACCCAAATCCAGTGATCCATTGTGTAATTCCACTCCAATTAATATTCGTATCCCTAGAGTAGCATTCTCAGAAATAAGTATCATTCTCGAAGTAAATGTAATGTACTGTTCATATCCTGTTCTTTATCTAGTACATTTGCTCAATGGAATATGTGAGTGTGCATGTTATATAAGATATTTTACCAAAAATTATTATTATTATTAAGTAAATGTGATTTTAGATAAGTTATGATATTATACATCTATTAATTTTAAATGTGTGGAATATTTATACATATATCCATATAATATTAGGAGTACCCAAAAAAATATGGTCTTTTGAAATAAAAAGTAATTTTCTTAAAGAAATTTTTTGATTCTTCATTTATATGAACTTGTAGGCTTTAATGCAAAATTTCCCATTTTTACTTGGCTAACATTATTTAACCTAAATCACGTTGCATAAACCTAATCAGATGGCACTAGATCGGGGAAATATGGAGGATGATCATGACATTATTGTTTCGCCTGGTTTGAGTAATTCAAAATGAAAGTTCTACATCGTTTGTATACAGTATCCACTTCTCATTCATAGTACAGTAAAACCGCGATATAACGAACCCCGATATAGCGAAAAATGACGTATATCGAAAAAAAAATCGAAATTTAGTCCCTAAAACCAATTTTTCATACAAAAATGCATATATATAACGAAATCCCGTTAATATTTATAACGAAATCATTTTTGTCCCGTACGAAAAAATGCCAATACATTTACGTAAATTTATAACGAAATAAAAAAATGATAAAAGATGAAAATATTATTTCGCACTTACAAAGCCGCGCCGCTGCATCTGCCGTATGCGAACGGTTTAATGGCCTTTTTGGCGTCAAATTTTGGCAATTCAAACTTTTTCTTGGGTTCATAGTAGGTTCATAGTCCCATAAAACCATTTGACATAATTCTTGCGGCGTTCACTTGGACATGTTTTACGTACGCATACGCCTCTAATATGTATTGCAATCCCAGACCCAGACAGCTGGAAAATACAAAAATTAACAGGAATACGCAGAATGTTGCAGTATGTACTTATTGGGAATATCAGTCTCAGTGTAAGGTCTGTAGAGTTAAGTTTGTTCCGTTTTTAACGCGATTATTGCATGACCGAACTGAATATTTACATAAATTCATTTTCGTTTGACAATTGTTTTCGTGTGAACTCGTCAATAATACAAATAATTCTTTAAAATACTTTATGGACTATTTTTTGTGTTTCTATTAACTATTGTTTTCGTGTGTTTACTGCTATGCATACTAGTGTAGTGTAATTTATTATTTAAAGTACATTTCATAATATTTTGTGAAACCTTAAAATGGCTTCAGTACGTGATAATTCCCGCAAAACTTTAACCATGGCACAAAAAATAATGATATTGAAAGACATCGACAACAAAGTGGACAGTAAAGGCAAGATAGCCGTAAAATATGGTATTCCGGTTTCGTCTCTCTCCACAATTTTAAAAAATCGGAAGAAGATTGAAGATGCGTTTGATAGATGTAAGGCGAGCGGTTCCCAACAGCGTGTACGGCCTGCCAAATATGAAGAATTGGAAGAAAAACTGTTCGAGTATTTCTCCCAAATCCGATCAGCGAATATATCTACTTCTGGTTTAATGCTTATTGAGAAAGCAAAGTCGTTGGCTCATCAGATGGGAATTGATTTTAAGGCATCTAATGGGTGGTTAGATCGCTTTAAAAAGCGACACAACATTGTTTGCCTCGCGGTTTGTGGCGATTCCCAAAAAGTTGATGAAGAAGAAGTTTCGAGCTGGATAACAAACAATCGGCATACTTGGGAGAAATACGACGCAAAAAATGTTTATAACATAGATGAAACTGGTGTGTTTTATAACATGATGCCAGATCGGACACTAGCTCTTAAAGGAGAGAGATGTCATGGAGGAAAACGTAGTAAGGAACGCCTGACGGCCGCGTTATGTACAAATATGGACGGATCCGATAAAGTAAAGATCACAGTCATCGGAAAATATAAAAAACCACGATGCTTTAGAGGCCTTACTTTTAGCAGTTTTCCCGCTGTTACTTATTGCCATAATAAAAAAGCGTGGATGACGCGGGAAATATTTAAGAGCTTTGCTATTACGATGCAGAGAAAAATGGCAGCACAAGATCGTAAAATATTGATGATTTTGGATAATTGTTCAGCACATTACGCACCGGAAATTGTTGCGCCAAATATAGAATTTCTGTTCCTACCTCCTAATACTACGAGTGCTCTCCAACCGCTAGATCAGGGAATAATACAGAACTTCAAAAGCCATTACAGAAAAAGTTTATTGCATTCCTGTATTATACAGGTAAACAATGGCTGTTCTGTAGAAAACTTAAGAAAATGGACGGTATTGGATGCATGTCGAGCTATGAGTATAGCATGGCAATCGGTAACATCTACAACAATCGCGAATTGTTTTAAAAAGTGCGGGTTTTCTTCGCTGCCCGTAGATGAAATTGACGCCCCTCAAGCGAGTTTAACAACGGGTGAAAGAATTTTGTTGAGATCTACAAGTTACGATGATTTTATTTCTTACGACCATGAAGTGATAACGTCTGCTTTGTATGTTCCCGCGCCTCGCATTACGGTATCTGAGACGAGTGATGAGGACAAAAATGACACATTGAATGAGGAAAGCAATGAAATCTCATTTGCTTCGTTACCGTCAACTTCCGAAGTTTTTCATGCCTTAGATGTTCTCCAACGATACGTATCGGGAAGACCAGAATTACCGGTGGATGCATTTTCCCACTGCGATGCATTGGCTAAAATAATTATACGAGACAGTGAAAGAAATGTTAAAACTAAACAAGGGAAAATAAACGATTATTTTAAGTGAACAATGTTAAAGATCATTTTTAAGTGAACAATTTTATCGATTATATTTTGAAGTGGTTGCAGCCGTTACCGGTAAGTACCTTCGTAATTTATATACGACTCATTTTATAAAAATGCCACGATTCAACTGTAAAATTTTTATTTTTGAATTATTTTTTATGTTTCATGCCCAAAACTATGTTTGAAGCGGCTCTACATTTAAACACAATTAAAATATTTAACCAAACAACTAAAAATATGTATGTATTCAGTTCCCTATGGCCTTCCTCCTCCTTTGTTTGCAGAATTTGCGATCTTTTTTGAAGCCGCGCAACATTTTTTTGCGACGGCGCGTAACATATATGTAGTAGGATATTTTTTTTTTTTTTTTTTTTATTTCGTTATATGTGGGAATTCGTTATAACGAATTTTTATTTTTTGGTCCCTTGGATTTCGTTATATCGCGGTTTTACTGTATATAAAAATTGTGGATTAGTTTCCTGCGCAGCCAAACTGTCACTTTTTCTATTCTCTTCTGTTTCCATACCTGTTGTTTTAATCCATCTATGGACACCGGACCACAAGAATTCAGTCTTAGCTAATCATTGAATTGATGAATAGATTTGCCTCAATTTAAGCAGCAAATTAGATCTTCATTAAAAAATTTCAGGTGTTCTATAATAATAATGGATAATTTGTATAGCGACATTTTCGTAAAAACTTTCACCTCAAGGGCGCTTCAAGGTTTTTCTTCAGTATTAAAATCTCTCAATGTATATTTCCTAAACCATCGATGAACATTCAATATGTCACCATAAATTGCACAAATATTTCTGGTTGTTGTGGCTGGTGAAACATCAACAAAAATAGTTTTTTTATGAAAAAATCCCTCAATTGTATGTTTTATGTGTGGGGAAAATGAGAAAAACATTTCTGACAAAAAGACAGCCGGCAAGCAAGTATTAACTTTTTTTGGGTACCCCTAATACGTATTATAGAAAGAATAAACATTTTACAAATTGTCCTTAACTAGGTCAACTGTTAATAAACTAAAATTGACGTTTCTTAACCGCTACACCAACAAACTACTCGCTACCATATTACAACAATGGCTTAATAACACAAAAACATATCAACATATCATATACAATAAATGCGTTTTTGTGTTAAGTATGCACAGAATTTTAACAACAAAAATAAATGATCTATTTGCCTCCGCTTTCACGCCCCCTAGCCGAATAAGTCGGCACCAAGTATTCCAGTATCAATATTATCTCTCTGCACAATCACAGAGAACAAACATTATTTGTTTTAACAAATTAATATTAACGCGTGTTTTTTACACTGATCCTATTCCTACAATATACTGTTGATTATGCACTTTCTTTCTTCACAATTCCTTAACAGATTGTCTGTCAAAAACTGTAAATACAGTAAAACCATGTTAATCAGAAGTTTGACATAATTTAAAAATGTTATATTTTGAATTACAATTTGATTCTCGCGTGAATTTGAATCATGTAATTTGAAAAATTGGCGTAAAGGCCGGTTGCGTGATCAGTAGTAAATTTTTACTAACGCCCGCGGTTAAAATCGTTTGCGGGTTTGAACGTCAAAAAATAGATGAGATGTCTATAAGCGTGACAAATAATCATGAATTATGATTTAGTTATGGATTTTTTTTCACCTTTGCGTTCTAAATCCATCACCTTGGTGGTGAATTTTTTTCATATTATGTGCTATTTATATATACAACGAGATCATCGGATGAACTCTCCATCAATAAAATAGCAGGATATTGAATGATTAATTGTCGTATACTGCAACTTTCAAAGTATCAATGTGTCAAGTAACTTGGAACAGCTGTGATGAGTCCATCATTTTTAACTATTGATTCTCGTTTTTACTATCGGATATCGGAGAGTAAAATGAGTTTACTACGGGATGTACTTTCTCTAGAAGCACTTTTTTTTTTTCACAACGCTCAACCCATTTTTGCAAAAATGTTTACTTAAAAAATGATTATGTACTCGTGAAAATTCCAAGGGTGATATCATTTTAACAGATGAGTTACAAACAAAGCTTTTATAATTGTATTCCTAACTATACTTGCTTAATGAATTTACATCCCTCAGTGGTGGTATTAAATGCTCTCTTTATATATAATGCCAGTTGACCTAGACGACAACAATAATTGTATCAACTAGATTTAGAGATATCTTTGTAACCTAATTGTTGTCCTTAAATAAATAAGTTCTAAAATATTCCCTTGTTTCCTGTACCCAGAATAAAATAAAAATCAGTATAGTTTAATTATCCCGGATACAGCGTCGAATAATCTGGTGATGTTTATGTTTTCCGGAGACTTGAGCTATCTGGCTAGCATTTTCAGAAGGGATGGCCTGGAGAACACCGACACGGAAAATGTTTTATTTTTAAATAAAATCAAAACCATAATTTTGCGTGACCTTTTTATTTTTATTAAAAACCTTCACAAAGTTATTTTTATTTAGTCGTACAAAGAACAAGATGGAATTGATATTTTAAAATTCTTGGGTTCCCCAACGTATCTGAAAAAAGAAAAAGAAAATTTAAAGCATGTTAAAAGTATTTTTAATGTTTTCCATTTGCAAGAGGAAAACAAAAAGGTTCCTGCATTTTTAAGATTAAGCTTTACATTCTTTCCTTATTTCTTCATTCTTTACTCTGTCATAAACAGATTTGCCACAAATACGCCTAAGTGATCTCGTTTCCACTGCATTCAGTCTACTTTCGTTCCTTTTCTGCCAGCTCCAGGCCTCACTTCCATACATCAGTGTCGGTACCAGGATTCCATTGTGCACCACTAATCTTACCTCGGTTGACAAATTCCCATTAGATATAATTCCATTCAAAGCGCCTTTCACTTTATTTCCTGCAGTCACCCTCCTTTCGATATCATTCTCAGCCTTTCCGTTTTTATCAAACATACTTCCCAAATATACAAACTCTGTTAAACAATCTTAATGTACTTCTGGAATATATAATTAACACAGGCATAGCCCAGTGAGGCTAGCATAATAAATACAGTAAAACCTTGTTAATTAGAAATTTAAGAGAACAAAAAGAAATTATTACGCCAAACTGATCAAACTTATGGATTCAGAATTCGCAAAATTAGTAAAAAAAATTGCTAATATCATTATTAAGGAGAACGCATTCTTATTGTGAGGTTGTAATTATTCAGAACATACGATAGATGTATTAATTTGAAAAAAAAAAGTGTAATATAGGTTTGAAAATTTGTCATTAAAAATACTGATGATGTAGCATAGTTCGTAATGCACCTTCTGCAGATTTTTCGATAAAAGTGATTTTTTCCTTATACATATTACTAGGAAACATCTCGAAAATGCTGTATTAGTAAAAGTAATTAGTGCAACCCATCCATGCGAGTCGAGGCGAGCGCTTCTAGTATCCATCTATTTGACAATTATTGTCATATGGTGGTGACTAGTATTGATCTATTTGAAAATTATCAGCATGGGGTGAGTGCTAATATCCATCTATTTGATAATTAATGGTGTGGTGACCCTGCACGCGCTCACAGACATGGCCGTGGAAGAACTCACCTATCAACCATATAGGGCCCAAACCAAAGCAACAATCAGAAGACACAATATGCACCAGAGACGGACACTGCCCAAGCAGCCGCAGACCGTCCTCTCATCGACATTGCCATTCAACAGCATCTCGACCGAGTTACTCTAGAGTTCAACGCGCCTTTAACTGTATAATTCATCACATCAATAAACAAAATTTTGTAAGTGCTCTTTCAATTAAATATCTTGCTCTAATTACAACAATATTTACACCCTCAATTCCTACAGTAGCAGACATAAAGTAGGTCCCACACGAGTGAGCTGACACGCGGTGGCTAATACCGCACTACAAAAAAAGAGGCTCCACACAAGCGGCCACGGGCAAAAAGCCACGTGCATTGTAATTTTTTTAATAAGTTTAAAAAAAATCTAATTATATGATGTAAAAAAACATTAATTTATAGCATAAGGGTCCCAAA
Source organism: Eubasilissa splendida (assembly GCA_031772225.1). Classification (NCBI taxonomy): domain Eukaryota; kingdom Metazoa; phylum Arthropoda; class Insecta; order Trichoptera; family Phryganeidae; genus Eubasilissa; species Eubasilissa splendida. The sequence goes on along the minus strand of CM062854.1, from coordinate 1,140,571 downwards.
ATTATCTCACACTACTAATTAGCGAGGTTAATCAACTATAAAATTTACAAATAATCGGGGTTTTTACTGTGACAATAACGTGTGCATGAATAAATAAACATCTACCATATTGATACTTCGAAGAAAGTTAATAATAAATCAGTTTCAACTACTTATTACATATCCATTGGGTATTTCTATGGTTTACTTTTATATCTTATGAATTATTTGTCACTATTTTTATTTTGTGCAGTTTTCACTTGCTTTTTATCAAGTTTTAAACTAATTTTTCACAAATTTTTATTATTTGCTACAATGGATGTGAATAATCGCTTCATCAACAAATTAAACATTTACACACAAATGTTCTTGTAGAATTTTGAAGCACTTGTATACAAGTAAAATCCAAATTTCACTGTACATGTAAAATAATGCGATAGACTTACATCTTGGTTCCTGGCCTTGTGCTTCCTCTCCACCAGGGAGGTGAGCGCCTCAGACCTCACCGACAGGGAATCTATCTTCTCAATGAGCTGCTGGTAGGGTGACATCGGCTGCGTACCCATCACCACGTGTCCTAACTTGGAGTCAATCTTGGCATCCAGCCGGGCATTACGGATTAGATTCACAATCCAGCGTTCTGCATCCTCAGGATCCATATTCAGCTTTTCAGCTAACATGCTGGAAATCGACATTATTACATGTTTCGCAGGTGTATCAAATTGAAATATTACAGGATTAAGATAAATGTAATAAAAAATATGAATTTCTAAATTCATAATATGGGGTGAGTATAACCCATAGTATAATACCAATTAAAGTATATTTTGTGGTGAAATCAAGCATCTACCCAACTGATGTGATTATGGATCTCTCCATACATTACCAATACCCATACGTTGTCATCCAGCAAACAGTTCAATAATGTATTGTAATTATCCTTACCCTATACTGATGCACTGATGGATTCTGCAGAAGGTTTCAAAAATCATAAGTCGAGCATTCTCCACAAACTCATCAATGCAGGCGATGAGGAAGAAATCACTCAGCAGGACAGCTTGGCACTCGTGGAGCTTCTGCCTTGCTCCCTCAAAGTCAAAGTTCACATACAGATGCTCAATGAACTCTGTGATGGGATCCCTAAAACAAAAATACAAGCAAATTAAGAACAGAGAAATTAAATCCCTATCTGACCAAATCCAGCAGTGTACTTACAGACTAGGCTGAGAGATTCCTAATGACACCTTACATTCCAATACACATCAACTATTTAATTACCGTATGTTCATATTATTTTTATGAAAATAATAAATCCTTTTTTCACTTAAAATTGCAAAATAGGGATGCAAGAAATTTGTAATTAATTTTAAACGCGCAATCGATATACAGTCGATATACAATCAGTTTATTCGAAATTCGCCGTAAGTCAAAGTCTTGGAGCAGAATGTGGTCGCTCTGGAAAGTTTTCATACTAAATTGTACTAATAAATCGAATATATCATTATTCAAAGCTATTTTTGGACCCTATCAGATGTATTTGTTGATTTATTTTTCACCTAATTTGATGGTTTTTGTCAAATGTCCGTAATCTGCAAAATACGCATTACAAATGAACGAGAAAAGGTTGGCAGCTGACTGATGAAAGTGTGCCTGTCAAAGTCCATCCAAATGGGTAGTACCTGCCCTTATACCGATTCACGATGCATAAAGATCGCATTTTAGTTTTATCAATCATTTTAAGTATACTAAAAAAGATGACAAATATATCTTGCGCATCCTCGATTTTGAAACCTTATCTTATCTTTACCGCGACACATTAACTTAGCTCGCATGTTTTTTTTCTCTCGCTACATTAGAAAAAGATACCAAATATTATCTCTGCGCTCTTATAGGTAATTTTCACAGTTGCTGGTCTGCGAATGTCAGTGCTTGCCAATCTTCTGTTCTGTATTATTACCATCATTATTTTTATTTATGTAGCTTTTGTATATTTTGTTGTACAAACGCTAATACGCGGTTACTTCCTCAGACTTTTTAGTACTTTATAAATTATTTAATTTGTATTAATTTTAATAGTCATTTCTTTCTATTTAAGTTTAGTGTCGAGGCATTTTGAAAAATGTGTGGTTGACATTTTTCAAATTTTCTCATATCTTGTTAATTATTTTATTGCCATTGTTTTAAATGTAAAGACGATTATTTGTATTTCTCTAATATTTATGTGTTAGACATTTTGAAATTCGCGAATGCGTGGTTTGCATTCATCAACTTTTTCATATTTTATTAAATTTAAATTAAAACATTTTAATAATAATTCTATATTCTCGAAAATAGTTCCAATGTAAAACTCGTGGACAATGCCAACGGTGGCTAAAAAATTGAATTAAGTAATACAAGAGATTGACAAAAATTATTATCCTAAGCAAAATTAACAGAAGAATACGCGATTCCATTAATGACGTTGTAGACAATATTAAACATGATGACAGAATAAAAGGAGCAAGGAAGTGGCAAATGAAGAAGATAAAAACAAGACATCACAGGCGAGTGCTAAATGCCGCCACGACCACCACAAAACAAAGTTTTAAAAGCACTGGAAACTTTTGTTGCTAACTTTAAAACAGCGGAGAAATGACGATGTTGATAAGTTTGATAATTATGTTATTAAAAATGGCGCGAAAAAAGTCTATTATAATTATGATTAAGTGGAAAAATCCATGTGACCAAATGAAAATAAGGTTAAATACTATTTATCGTAATTTTCTATTTTTATTGATTTGTTTATGTTGTATGCCGTACTTCGAGTTGTAATTAAAAGTTATGTAAAAAAAAAAAAAATATTTTCATTAGGTACGTCATCATTTGAACTTTTGCCTTAATTTTCGGTCCCTTAATTTCGAATAAACGGTATTTTACTGTACTTTGTATGAATTAAATTACGACCAAAAATATTTCTGTTTATATATTTTTTGTTTGTATGTGCTCCAATGTAATGATCTGTCACCGGCCACCTACGTTGCAAGTTTCCGACAGAGAAAGAGATGGAACGAAAATTGTCAGAATTTAGGTTGGCTATCGTGAGTATTGCGGACAACCACGTGACATTCCACGGCGTCTGTTTCTCACGGAAAATGATCATTAAATAGTGCATGCAATCACCGCCGCCGCGGATCGGATCTTTAGCCAAATTATTATTTCCAGTGGTGATATCGCACAGCGCCCCATAGAAATTTGTTTCAACTCAAGAACACAACAAATTACGTCTAAAATCGAGTACCGTCATTTTCCTCCATACAAAATTGACAGCGGTCTTTTTTGCACTGTCAGATCTCAATATTATTAAATTTGAAAATTTAGCAGACATGTCGACGTCAAAGTGCTGATATTTTTAGTTATCAAATTTTCGAAAACTTTTTAAATTTTTATTTTTACTTTACAAAATGGCGGAGGGTGACTTATTTCTTTTTAGACATTCCTCATATGCTCGTTACTACCACCGCAGAGTCCGATGATGAGAAGGACGCAATAAGTTGGAAAGGATCTAAAACTTTTCAATTTGAGTTTTTCTAGATTTCATTTTGAATTCATTCATTTCAAATCCGTAAAAACTGGTGACAGTGGCGCTGTTTCAGTGGGGAAAAAAATAACCTAGCGTAATTATTTGTGTCCTATAGGGCCTTTTGCAATTTTCTTCATATAGAAACTAACAATAAATCAATAAGTTTTGTCAGGATCAACTGACAGCTCAGATTTACCATCAATGTTGTTACAATTTCACATGAAAACATAAAAAGAATTAAGAATTAATTAACATAAGAAGAAAAGAAACATTAACAATTCTGACCTGGATGAAATAACGATGAAGCACGAAATATTCTGGCAATAGTAGTTTCAGACCTGATAAACAGTGTACTCGGAATCTGTACACAAGTCTTTTTTATTTGGATTCACAGTTACAAATATACACCCTTGCTGATACTCGCGGATGCAGTAAAGAATTGAGATTACCTGTAAGTGTAGGACTCCTGCTGTATAACCCTGACCAGATCCTTTAAGGCGTTCCTTCTGGAGCGATTGATGATGACAGCTGTGGCCAAATAGCGAAGAATGTGAGGACACATGGTCTGAATGGCATTCAGATACCTAACAAAACATTCCAAATAAATTAAACATCAGTAATTGGACAATGTATCTAGATATGTACTAATATTTTAATACAGGAGAAAATTGAGGAAATTAAGGGACTATCTTTAATGAAAATGTCACTTTTAATGAGAAGATATAAAGATTAACCAAAACCTCTATCCTATTATAAAACTAATATATAAGATTTTTTTCTACTGACCACTATACGCATTTGTTTTTCATAGTACAAAAACTACCAATCTCTACTGATCCAGAATTCTTACCTTGTTGCTTTTATTGTGTACCAATGTCATATTTTGTATATTTTTCCATTAATAAGTTATATAATAAATATAAAAAGGGACTGAAATGTTTATTAGCACTATAACTTGGATGCTTTTAAAACTAATATTAGAACATATTCACATGCACAAAAAATAAGTATGCATTGTATGGGTGCAAGCGTAATATTGCCCAAATATATTCTCCTTCATTCAAAATATCTTATCTTATGAGTACGTTTAAAAAGTTACCAGTTTACAACATTCTTTAAAATTGACTTATATGGAGAAATTTTCAGTAAATTTTAGGATAATTTTCAAATTAATCAAGGCAAAAATAGAATATTCAAATATCATTCTCCATCTTTCAAAAAGATTTATCTCGTTTATTGTTAAAATTGAGTTACGATTGGGGTTACATTCCCCAAATACATGCCGATAATCCATTCCAAGAGGCATATCTGAATTTTATTCCAATGAAGTAATATTACATAAAAACATTTTAACATAACTCTCTTATTTCCATGTGTCATTCTTACAAATGACAGTAATAAGTAATATATATGGAATGAATACACCTCACACTATCTTTAAATCAAAAAAATATCTGAAATCAGTAAGTACAGTGAAAAATTCCACACAATTTGTTAAGGCGCGACTTGCAATAATAATTAATATTTTCACGAAAATGTGGGTTTTTATTATTCATTTATATCAGAAGTTATTCAATAGATTTGACTTTTTTTCAACTATTACTTAGATTGGACCTTTACATTAATATAAAACTAATAAACTGAATGTTATTTGCCATAATTAAGACGATACAAATATTATAAGAAAGACCGCGACCATTAGATGCATTTTAGGCATGGTACGAAATTGAGTCAATGCGCTAAATTAATGCATAAACTAAATATATTTTCTTATAATCTTGAAGCCAATATTACGGAGACAAATCTGTAGGAAACCAAATTAGCAAAATGTTAAAAATGAATAGTTATAAATCATTCAATTTGCAGTACATTTGATGAATTTTTGATGTTTTTAAAATATTTAGTTTTAGTAAAAACATGCATTTTTAAATAATATACTATATTTACTAACATGCTTTGAGGCTTCAACTACTATTTAAAACTAAGTTTAATATCAGAAACACAATAATTATTTTTTAAATAATATATTTCCAGTCTTATGAAATACGAAATTATTAATTATATCTCACACTGTTCATATCAACACAATCAAGCGTGAATAGCGAACTGGCCAGATGACAGCGCGCAACACACCGGAATGACAAAATCCGCAAACACTGTACGTCGCCTATTGATGATTGTTGTGTTTCGTTGATCTTGGGCGTTTAGACATGTATAATATTATTCACTTTAAATAAAAGTTGATGTACAATATATATTACGTACATATGTATGTTGCTTGCTTTGCAATGTATTTCATATACAAAAATGACCGCTAACTTATACAATTACGCAAAATGAACAGAACTTGTTTGTAAATGGAGAACTGCCTGTATTTAATGTCATGTTATATACTAATAAAAATAAATAAATAGTATTAGAATGCACTCACAGAGGTTTGTGTAAAAAGATGTCGATGATGAGATCCCTTCCCTTGATGTGGTTGAAATAAACAAACAGACTCCAGTGTACCAGCCATGTCCTCTGCTGCAGCACTTGCATGTTGTTAGCAAACTGATTGTTGTCAATGAACTCACGCAGCTTATTAAGATCCTCCAGTGCGCCATCCCAGTTCTGCACCAGGATTTCAGAAGCCAGCTTTCCCCACAACACCGGGAGATAGTTCTGGAAATTAGAGATGTATCTTTTTTGTTAAAGGATTGATAAAACAATCAAAGTTTGAATCCAAAAGAAATATTATTACACTGTCATTAGGTAACTTTTTGAAATAAAATAGTCCTTACTAAAATCGTCAAACTCACTTCTCTATGTACATTTTACTGAAGAAGAAAAACTTCAATCGCTTAGGACCGGTTGTATGATCGGTAGTAACTTTTTACTATGGAAAAGTATCTATAATAAAAAAATTGCCAAAATGGATTGTTCGATTGTTGGTAAAAACCAAAAATCGTTGGTTAAAAATGGCAGACTCTTCACAGCTGTTTCAAAAGACATCTGTCACATTGTACTTTTAAAGTTGCAGTGTACGAAAATATCCCGCTATTTTAGTGATGAGAGTTCATCCGATGATTTCTTTGCATTCTTGTTTTTTTATATATTATTATGGAATGAAATAATATGTGTGTTGTCATTTGAATTAATCAATCGAAAATTAAATAATTTATTGAAGTACCTACACAATGTTTAGACTGACTACATATGTTCTATATTTTAAATTATTATAACAGCTTCAATTTATTATTTGTTTATAGAGATCGATTTTAATATACTACATTGCCGTTTTGTGAGCTGTTTGTTTCATAATTACGTAGTATTTTGCTATATTGAAAAGACAACAGTGTTACATATATACAAAATAAACAATTGCAACATACATACAAAATAACATACATAATTTTTTTACTTTGATCAAGAAAACATTGATTTACCTTATCAGTGTAAAACTGTCATAATTAAGGAATTTGTAACTTATTTCATGAATAAATACAATATTACTTCATATTATAGCTAAAATATGCATGAAAATATCTTATCGGCATATTTTACCAAAAACCAAGGAAGCGACAGATTCTATGTCCACTATTGCAGGGACGAGTGGCGTAATAAATTTTGAATGAATACAATGAATGAAAATATATTATTTAAATACTAATTATTGTGTTTTTGATATAAAACTTGATTTTAAATAGTAGCTGAAGTCTCAAAGCATGTGAGTAAATACAATATATTATGTAAAAACATGTTTACACTAAAACAAACCATTTTTAAAATGTCATAAATTGATGTCTTGCAAATTGAATGGTTATAACTCTTATTAATTGTTAACATTTTGTTAATTTGTCTCAATTGAGATTTGTCTCCGTAATCTTGGCTTCAATATTTTAAGAAAATATATTTTGTATACACAATAATTTTTAATAATCAAGGCAATTCTGTGGCACACGGAAAATGTATTTAATGTCCACCATCTTTCTTAATTATGGTAAATAACATTCAGTTTATTAGTTTTATATTAGTGTAAAGGCCCAACCTAAGTAATACTTTTAAAAAGTCAAATATATTACTTCTGATATAAATTAATAATAAAAACCCACATTTTCGTAAAAAAAACATGAAAATATAAATTATTTTTCAAAGCGCACCCTTAAAGTTATATTAGTTTTTGAAGAAGAGGGTCAGATATGAAGTAGATCAGAGATCAATTGCATTTTTTGAAATGCTAGCTTTTGATTGGTGAGGAAAAAGAAAATGGCGATCATTGTGGATTTGTACCATGAACTTGTTACTTGTGATCCTAGAGATTTCTCCCCAAAGGTACCTGGTTTATACCTTCAAGAATTTTCTATATCTATGGATTAAATATTTTGAAAAAAGAATAAGTGTATAGAAGAAAAACGAAAATGAAAATCTTTATTTCTGACAGTTTATTAATTCAAAATTAAACAAGACATTACATAATGAGTTCCAAATTAATAATCAGCAGACATGAGGTGGGAAAAGAAACTCTATCCATGGAGATTACTCTTCAAGAAGAGATGGTATGCGGTCAGTTGAAAAATAAAACTTTTTATGGACCATGGTTAAATGGAGAAAATAAAACTAATATAATTAGAAAACAGAAACTCACTGTGGATGTGATTGATGTAAATAAAAAGTGCGGTATGGATTTAGACTCCGTAGCAAAACATCTCCTATTCCACAGCCCATCACAGCTTGATAATGAAGACACGTTTAGTGGAAGTAAAATTTACAATTCTCAAGGGAGAGCAGACAGCAAAATAGTTTCAGAGGCAGATGGAAAAAGTAGTTTAGAAAGAAAATCTAAATCAAAAATTGACAAGATATCAGATTTCTTATCCAAGAAGGCTGAAACAAGTGACGGTAGGAGCTGTGGAGATATACAAACACTTTTGAGTCCAGAAAGATCAGATCCACTGGATCAAAAACTTGAGAGGATCAGAAAGAATAATGAGAAAATAATGGAAAATATTCTAATACTTAATAAGACGTTACACTACACGAGGAAAAAGGAAATTGAGGAATCCATGAGCGCGAGACTCGCTCTGGTATCGTTTGTGTGTGATAAATGCGGAAAGGCATTTTCCAAGAACTCTTCTTTCCAATACCACATGCGCCAACACAGAACCAAATACGAGAGTAATAACAAAGCTTTTCATCTGGTGCTCTCCAAGCCGACCACCGCGCCCAAGATTACCAAGCCTTGGGTTTGCCCATATTGCTTTCAGGTTTGGCCAGAAGAGGGTCTTCTCCAAGATCACTTGAACAAGTCCAGCTGCTTGATCTCTATGGGCTCTGTAGACGATTTCACAATCAATGGGATACTTCAGCATGCTCAAAAATCCCACATAGCGTTCCTCATACAATGCGAGTTCTGCCAGAAATTATTCTCCAGTATTCCCAAAGCACTCAAACACCAAAAGGGCCACCAAACTGACAGGAATTACGAATGTTCAGAATGTAATGTGACCTTCCGCAGCTATGAGCTGGCCACCAGGCACTGGGGCCAAGAGTGCCAATGGCTCAAGAAGAACTATAACTTCACACTGTACAAGTGTTTTGCATGTAATATCTGCTATGAAAAGTTTGACAACCTGGATAACCTCTACATTCACAGGTGAATTCATATCACATTCTTCTATTTATCAGGAGGAGTATTCAATATTTGGCAATCTCTATAGAATTTTATTAGCATTTAAAACAACCCTAATATTTTGACAATAAATACTTCTGCCTTACATTCTGTCAGAACTCATGGAGTTGGTTTAGTTTTGCTTAGAAATTATGTTTCCTCAGGCCCCAACTCGACAATAATACTATTTGACTACTACTCTAGGTATGAATATGAGCACTTCTTCCTGAAATGCAGTGATACAGACCAAATAGAAATCAATGGAGAGAATGTAGAGGGAAGTCAATTGAAAAATTGTGGTGAAAACTCATCTCGCGAGGAGGAATTAGGACCGGGAGAAAAAAATGACAACCCCCAACAATTGAGGGACACAATATTTCTCGTCCACCAGTGTGAGCTGTGCGGCTATGTCTGTAAACACGCATCCGTCCTGCTTCTACACAAGGAGGAGGGGCATTCTACTTTACTTTGTCAAGTATGCGGTGAGGTAATTAAATAGGCTTTTATTTATTTATTTTCCCAGTGGCACTCTAACTAACCATGTAACTAAAACAAAAGAAACCTCACTCTTAAAAAAACACAATTTTTGAGATTGGTACTATAATATTTCAATATAAACAGGGAAACAATATAACTAAAAATTCATAACCCTTTCAGTATTGAACTTCTGTCTGAATTTATAAATCAAGGGGTAACTTTAAACATAATGAATGCCGCATTTTACATGATTTTACTTTTCCCAGATATCTGAAGAGAGAATGGCATTTGTTAATCATATGAATACGCATACTGCTGCAGAACTGGAGGGATTCACTAAAGATAAGAAAAACAAATTTAGTCAGGATTGTTAGATTTTGAAATGGAAACATTAATACATATGTAAGGAAAATAAATAAATATTGTGATTAACTAATCATTGAGAGTAAATATTGAGTATTGATCTATTTCTTGCCGGTTATTTCAGTATGCTTTATTTCTGTACTTAAGATTGAAATAAAAATGTTCAATTATGTAAATTTGAGCTGTTTCATTTGTGACAAATGTACATTTGATATGGAGTGACAATATTCTTGCAGAGCATAGAAGACTTTAGGAAATAATAAAAAAATATTACCTTGTCGGTAGGCGGCATGACCAGTTGACAGAAATAGAGGTAGCTGGCGGACTCGCAGTAGTTACCACACTCGTATCGGTACTTGGCAAGCTTATACATGCTGTCTATCATTTCTATTTTGAACTGCAAGAAGAAAACTTCATTAATGATAGGAAAACATCAGTTATGGGGTGGGAGTGGGAGTATTACTGGACATCTCGTATGGGTCGAGCGTACAACTTCACACCTGTATAATACTGCTAATGGAGATTAATGATGATAATGACATCTTCACGAGATCTTCATAATTATTTTTATAAAAAATCCAACAGTTGGTTTAGTGTTGAAAGAGCCCCCGATAAATTCTAAATCTTTATTTATAATACCTCAAACTCCTTATTGGTAGTAAGATAGTTGATAAGCATCTTGGAATCTCTCATGGTTTCCATTGTCTTCATGACGTCATCGCGTCTCATAAGCCTCAATACCGGATCCACAGCATCCTGCAGCTCCTGGAGTTGGGTCAGGATTATATTACGACGGGATTTGATTTCCTAGAAAATAAATATATCATTTAGTTTATTGATAGGAGTGAGTGGATGGTATCCTGTTTTTATTATGCGGATTAACAATAAACAAGATTTACTGATTATTTTATTCCTTTAGCCACAAAAAATCACCACTAATTTAATACTTTATTGTAATATAAATATTTGAAAATACATTACAATTCCAAAATCACTATAAAACCGCAGGCATCTGATTGGATCATGAGGTAGGCTGATGGATTATTATTATTGTTATACAGATTCAACAATAACAATAATTGTTTTTATCATTTTTCAGAATTTCTTTTCTTTGTGCTGTATCTATTGTCTGAATACCTTCTACATCATTTTTATTGAGTCATCCTAAAGAGGGATTCCAAAGTGTTGTCAAACCACTGCCTCAGATTTAGTATTTCTTTGATCAGAAATTTAAAAATAATTCATATAAAATATCGATAAGGATTTCTGATGGTAAAAAATTAGCAATTTTAAAATATCAATAAAGAATTAATTTTAAGTGTTAATGAAAACAAAACAATTATCCATCAGTATCAGTAGCTCAGTAGCTGATGGATAATATCCAAAAAACAATTTGCAGCATATCTATGGATCTGTGAATGATTGAGGAATGTAGACAATTCTGCATGACAAACTTTCCGGTCTGCAGAAGGAGCCCAGATTCTTAAGGCACACAAAAATACTCCCGACTGAAACATGATCAACGTATCCTAAAACGGTAACTCAATAGAAATCAAGGAGGGAAAAAACTGATAGGAAGATCGAGGGAAGAATATGTGAAGAAGAATGCTAAAGAGCAGTTGCTGATGAATGATTAGAAAAGGACAGCAGAAGATCAAGCACCACAGAGGTAGTAGATTTGGGTTATACTACTAAGAAGAAGAATGTTAAAGGCACGCTTTTAAGTGAAGAATTTTAAGATATGTTAAGATGCCTTTTATCAGTCATTTCACAATCAAGTGCGGCACAAAATTACTTATATTTAAAAATCATTTCATATACTTAAATACTGTTTAAAATACATGTTGTCCTTTGAGGATGCCATAATCCTGTCGGCCTCATCCCTAAGTATATAACTATTAAGATATGTATTTCACTTACTTCAGGGACTTCTTCGTTGGGAAATAACATTTTCCGTATATCAATAACATAATCAATCATGTTAGTTTTACTAAGAATATCCAATTTTGCCTGAAGCAGTTCATTTTTGTCGTATATCTGAAAAAATTTAAATGTCAAATGTCAATCTTGCAAAAACAAAATTTGTAGATAACTCAGTGAAGTACAAAACAACAAAAAATACAAATATTTACTTGCGAGTTGTAAGACATACATGACAAGGTATATAAAGAATGCAGGACAGCATGCAAGTGGGGTTAAAGTTTTTGACATAAGGAGAAGTTACTCACGTATTTCGCAGCTAAAAATTCCAGAAGTGGGAACACCATGTGGCGGTCAAGATATTGACCATTTTTAAAAGTCAGGTCAAACTTTGAATAGCTCATTTTGGCGAGCAATTTAGGAAACGTGTAAATACTAATCACGCATTCCACCGGCGGAGAACCCGAAAGAAAGCGAATAAAATTAATCTATGAATTTTATCACCAATCGCAAATTCCATAGACAATCTGACAACCGAAAACCATACATAATATTACGATTTTATATCAAAATTTGTTATTTTTCATAACCATATTTCAAAAATAACAATAACTTCGTTGAAAAGAAAAGAGGATTTAAAAAAATGACAATATTACTCACAATGTTATGATTATATAAATACTACGATGACCGACTTTATATTTCTATACAGGATCATCAATGATATGATAGACTGTGATATAAAGCCGCCATGAAGTTGGGCGCCATGTGATGTAAGCCGGGGTTCTTTAGGATTAATTTTAATTCAATTAATCGGTGATTAATCGGACTTGTATTATGCTTTTGATCGATCGTCAGAATGACACCCCTCGCTCTAATGGTATGTTCGCTTCGCGACCCATCCATCAGATATCACGTCTTCATTACTACCATGGTTATAGGAAGAATACAGATGAATATGAACACACAGAAAATGCACAAATTAGACATTTATTAATCACAGTTTATACTTAATGGGCAGGTGGAAATACTTATAACTAACTTATTCTATAACTAATTCTACCTCAAATTATCTAGCGATGATCTTTCAGGTTTTCTTCCGGAGACCTGGTCTTAGGCCAGCGAAGTGATGTCGTTAGAACTCGGTGTGGGCGGCTATCTGCTGGACAGCGGGCTGGGCAGCTGCTCCTGAATAGATTGCGGCTGACCGTGGCCTCCTCCGGTTCTCTGTCGCGTTCGGTCGGATTTTTGGTGTTGACTGTCTGTTTTTTTCGACAGCACGTTTTTAACTCCTCACTTTCAGGTCTTGTCTGCAACTCTGTCTTCAACTGACACTTTCGACTGCTGTTTTTGACTCTTCACTTCCTGGTTTGTTTACAACTCTGTTTTCAACTGGTGTCTTCAACTGGCGCTTTCAACTTATGCTTTCAACCGACGCTTTCAACTGCTGTCCGGTGTTCAACTGTGCACCTCAACTTCCGAATCTAGTCTTCAACTAACACTTCCGAACCTCGTCTTGGACTCACTCTTCTGGACCTCGTTTCTAATTAACTCTCCCGGACTTCATTTCCAACTCCCTCTCCCGGACCTCGTTTCCAAATTACTCTTCCGGACATCGTCTCCAACCAACTCCTCCCGAACCTTGTTTCCAACTAACGAAAAAATAGAGTTATGGCCTTTTTAAAGTGGCCCTGTGGCGAAGGCATACTGTGTGGCGCAGGTCCCTGTTAAATACACTTCCCAGAAAATCAAGTATTCGCGGGTGGTAAATCATGATAGGTCGGTCCGAATCAAAATCGACTTGCGATACGAATTACCGTTCAGGCATATCAACTGTCCCCGGATTGTTGGTCTCGATGACCTCAACGATGCGTGAAAACGCACCATTGTGTTCATCGAGACACAATTCATTGTTCTATTACAATGGTAATGTCAGAACTCATGCATTAGTTAACTCCGCAGTCCCCAGAATGCGTTTTTGGGGAATGAATATGCGGAGGTAGTCACTATTTTTGCTATAAATTTAACTCTTTATAGGACTACATTATTACAATTTTTTGTGTCTCAACTCAATGGTGACGGATACGGTTTTACTATTTTTTTACTATATATATTTTTATACGCCGTTCCCTGTGACTCTTAAAACTATGTATATACAATGATTTGAACATATATTTGAATCGTAAATGTTAAAATAATGTTTTAATAACGAATTATACGGCGAGGCATTTGCCGAGGTGCCGAGACCCGAGTGGTACAAAGTATACTCCAGGCAAGGCTCCTCACCTCGCCTCGCCTCGATGAAGCGAGGCGGAGCGAGAGAAACTGAGAGCCGGCTGAACACTTGCGGAGAGGGCAGACGACACGAGACGATCCGAGTCAATACGAGAATAGCCTATGCAAGCCGAGAGCCGCAGTATATTTTTGTGCTTGGCTCCTCTCACCATGCCTCGGCGAGAGTAAACTGCTGGCATTATACCTATTTGCTTTTTATTACGACCGCGTGTATAATTTAATTAAATTAAATTATCATGTTATATTTTTTATTTAATTTATACTATCAATAAAAGTACACAATACAGTAAATTATTATTTTTTTCACTACAGGTTGAGTGGCTCGATCGCGAAAAGTAATTCAAATATGTATGCGAAGAATTGCACTATATAGCCACATTTGTAATAAAAAAATGTTTCGCCGTCATCCCGTATCCCATTTCTGATTGTTTCTGATCCGCTTCTTTGATTTCTTTCAATTTCTTTGTCGTATAGTTAAATAGTGGTTGATTGTTAATTTTTGGACTTAAAAATGGGAGATGGAAAACAATGGGAAAGAAAACCATTGCTGCAGGGGGGCTACACCACGTATGATGATGCCTCCACTACCGCTGGTGCGACGCAGGAGGAGGAAGAGTATTCTCAAGGTATAAATCATCTTTCCAATCGCGGTGTTTTGACAGCTAATGAATCAGATGTCACATCATTTTATTCTCCGTTCCTTATATATACTTATTATTTTCACAGTGCAAAGTCTTCACTACAAGCCATAACAATGTTTACTCGTTCACACTTCGTAAACCCAGATCACCGAATTGGAACGCAGATTGCAACAAATAATGTAAACATGTCAATACGTCATTTTATTGTAATATTTTACACTGATTTTCTTTTTGTCTGATTGTACTCCATTTTTACGAGTTCATTATCCTTGTTTACATGTGTCTATAACTGACTAAAATAACTGAATTTTTTCCGTTTCCTTTATTAATGTCTCAATAATAGTGATGACTATTTTACCATGTATTATTTAATGGTAGCCAGCATCCCATGTTCCATTGCCGTGTCCATTATCAGGGTTAGTTGAAAAGATAAACATGGAAATGCCCATACCTGGTGCAGCCATCGAATGCAGCTTGTAAGCATGTAGCAAGTCAAGATGTGCGCATTTTGCTTGGATTTTTTTCTCACCTATGATGGTGGCCACTAATTCTTGATCTGTGCACATTTCTCTGAAGGAGTTTACACTTTTTTGTGTTCACTCAGTTTTTCATTATTGATTTGTAATTAAATTCAGTTATTGCTTACTTACTCTATCCACACGCGCCACACTCTTCTGTCCTGGCACAATTCTCGCCTCATCTCTATGGCTTCTAACAGGACCATATTCCAGTATCTGGTTTACCTGGTCATGCAAAGTCTTCTGCGGATTTAATTTGAGTAATATCTAATATCAGTGAAATAATGTTGTGTCCATGTATATATATTATGTACTACCGGATAAAAATATTCTGGATAACCTCCCATCAAAAAAAAAAAAAAAAACAAAAATTAAAAGTTATCCTACATACTAGCAAACCCAACTATGTATGTGAAATATGAAAATACAAAATTGAGAATATGAAATATGAATATAAACAATTAAAATGTCAATAACAAAAAATGAAACAACCGTCATGCATTTTAAATTTACAGTTTGATGTGATGCGCAACAAGATACGCCCACCCGCTTGCATTAAAAGTAAATACTATCTAAGCATTCTCAAATAATAATTTGCAAACACATGGTGTAAGGAATTTCACCAGTTTTGATTTTTGTTACATATCTAGGTATCAATTATACCAGTTTAATTATTGGATAAATATTATGAAGAAATGTAAAATTATTTTTGCTTTTTAAATATTTTGAAATGTTATTAACAAAGTTCAGAATTTTTTACAATCCCAGTTAATCAGCAACTTGGTTAATGTGACTTTGAATAATTCACAACTCGGTTAATGTGACCTCGAATAATACTAAATCTAGTTAATGTGCCGTTGGATAATCCAGAGTTTTCTGTATGTATTTATATATACATACAGTGGCGTGCAGTAGGCACAAAGCTTTACAAATTAGCATAGATGAAACTCAATACAGAAATAATTGTATTTTGACATTTAATTTAATATTAGTAATAATATCCTGAAAAATGCAAATTCGCTCGCTTGACAGATAATAAATTATAACCTACAATTTTTATCTACGTAAATTTGAAATCATAGGTTGGAATATGCTAAGAACACAAAATGTTTAGTCTGTTAAGTAAAACAAATATGTAGAAATGTCATTCTACGCAGTTTTCAGTAAGGATTATTCCTTTTCAAAAACAGCAGCTTTAAGCACAACTTTGAAAAATGCAGAAAATCTGCAGATGTCAAGATGCCGCCGACATAGATTCAGTAACAAAATATTATATTTAGAACAGTACAATTATTATAAGAATTGAAAAAACAAGTTAGGTTCATTCAAGACCTAAGTGCTAGCAAATCACGGAGTAGAATGATTCGTAAATAACTCACGGCTAGACCAAAGTCACGAGTTATGTCATAGACAAGGTTACATTAATCTGGGTAATAAGGGCTAGAATTTTATAGGGTCTTTTCATAATATAAAGATTATTTTATTTCCCAGAATTTTTAGTAGTGCACAGCTTTTTTCCTTGTATGCAGTGCACGCCTCTGTATATATATATATATCTATCTATCTATCTATATATCTATCTATCTATCTATCTATCTATGATAAGGTCTCATAGGTTTCTCGAGTTATTTGTAAGAAAACAACAAAATACTCAAGGTTCCACTCTTCACATTAACTTCAAGAAAATATAATTTAGAATTTAGGTATTCAAGATTTTTCCAGTTATAGATTTAAATAAAAGTATTTTTTAATAGTAAATGAAATTAGTAACATTAATATTTTGCATAAATAAATAAATGTGGCTATTTTAAAAACAAGTCAGAACCAGAACGTACTTCACCACCGATGTTACGCTGTATGTACACAAGTGAGACTTGTCTCGCAGACTCGGTCAGAGGGCAGTGCAGAGTTAAATGCGGAGTGAGCTATGAATCATTGCCTATTATAGTTTGTAGGCGGAATAGAATGATCAACATTTATTGACAAAAATATGAGACGAGATTTTATATTTCATCTGTGTACATTCACTAATCATTTCAGTGATGAGATATTTATTTTCATTACTAGAGGACCACATCTCCATGTTTCAGATGACACAAATTCTTATATTCTATACTACAAAGAATATTCAAGTTTAAAGAAGTTTAAGTTTTATGTTCAAGTCATATACAAGTTTAAAGAAATATAACTTGTTTGTATGAATAGTAAATCATTACAGGGCATGCAAATTTTACAGGTTGGAAAATTTTTGCACCAGAACACATACAGTTTCTATTTGTTTATTCGTTATTCACTTGTAATTTATTTTCTTCATTTGCCAATTTGAAACATTAAAAAAATTGATGCGATTGAAAATAAATTATTTATTTTCGATTCCTCAAAAAGTCGAGTCGAAAAGCAAATATATATTTTTTTTATTACACGCCAAATGACAAATTACATATTCCCAATTTTTAAAGATATAACTACCCTATGGTTAATTCTTAATTGGCCCAGATTGCAAATAATTATACATTGTTTTGTGGGCGACATTAATACATAACTAACCAACCAACTTATCATCACGCCGTTTCGCCACTGGGGTAGGCAAAGGGAATAGAGCGCCGCACTCTTCTGTCCTGACACACAATTCTCGCCTCATCCACATTCATGCATCTTCTCATACAAGCTCGCTGATTGTTGAGGCTTCTAACAGAACCATCCTCTATTATCTGGTTTACCTGGACGTGTCAAGTCTTCCGCAGACGTCCTCTATTTCTGGTGCCATCAACTTTATTATCTTATCTTTCTTACCATTCTCTCCTCATTCATTTGTTCCATATGACCAAACCACCTAAGTGATCTTTTCTTAATCTTACTCACTATACTAACATCAGCTTTACATTATTTCCTTATTTCTTCATTCTTTATTCTACCATAAATAGATTTGCCGCATATATGCCTAAGTGATCTCATTTTCACTGCATTAATACATAATTATATATATCCATGTGTCAACCGTTGTATATTTCAATATTAAAAATGTTTGGGAGAGAGTATAAATTGTATTTATCCAAAATTGTTTATTGTAAAATAAGATTCATATAAACAATAAAGACCAAATGATTTCCAAATCTTGGATTAAATACGACTTTAAAACCGAGTCAGTATTCAGTTTGGAAATTTTGGCATAAGCTGCAAAATATATGGACACAAAAAGTTCATTATTTTAAAGATTATCAATTTAAAGTGGTTCAGTGCTGTCAAGAAAATACAATCACTGAATTATGTCTGATTTTGTAATTCTATTGACAATATTCGATCATACTCTTATATGTCCGGGTTATTATTCTTACTAGAATATTTTCACTTCATAAATAATGATTCATAAATTATATAAAGTTCAAGCACACTTGTGTGTGATGTACAATCAATCAGTCTGTTTTAATTGATTTGCTGATAATATAAAAAATGCCTTTCTTTGAATATTCACTCTAGAAAGTTCTGTTGTCCATAGAAATATGCCAAGACAAGAAAGCAAATTAATCATGAAAATAATTTGCGGGTGCTATCATGACTCGTAGTGTTAGTCTGTTGATTGTCATTTGTGATGTCACTGCAAGATACTTTGTCTGACAAATATTAATGTTGATAAAATTGTTTGGTTTAATCAAATTATATTGCAGTGCCATAGCGCTGTCGTTACTATTAATAAACAGTATGACTATTATGCAGAAGAAATATAATTTAATTTTTATATATTATACAGCAAAATAGTATAGGATCCACATTTCTACTTCTATTAATTATTAAATTAATATAAATAGTAATTTGTCATAATTTTTTTCTATGTCCCTTCCCTATTTCCAATAAATAAATAAAATGATGGGAGTTGTGTATACTTCAACCGAGCTCCCATGATTGCATGAACCCATGATTGATTTAAAATATGTGAAATGTAGGAAAAAAAAAATTGTATTTATCAAAATATTAAATTCAGTTTATAAAGTTTGTAGTAGTTAAAATTATTAAATATTCAAAAATATGAGTAACGACACAACAACAATTTGGAAACAAATTATCAATAATTACGCTGCATCAATATTTTTCTAATAGATTACCTTTTAGTTTGGTTTGCTGCAGCCATTAATAACAATAACCATTTAACTGCAAACACCACGTCAACATAGGATCAGACTAGGCTTTAAGGGTCTCCACTTATCTATCAAAAGCTGAAACCTCTCATCCGCAGATGGCAAAATGATTTAAAAATATGACTTTAATCCCTGCTAAGTTGCGAGATCCAAAAGTATGTGTTAACATGCTTATAACTTGGCATGACATACAAAGTTTGGCGTGTTAACGCGCTCATGGCATTTAAAAGGTTAACTGATCAGGGTGAATGTTCATTTATTATATTGTTTGCTCGCACTGTGTGTACAGTTAGTGATAATCCCAAAGAATATTAGAAGAATGGATTAGTAAGTGGAGCAGAAGTGAAATAAAGTTTAGGACAATTTAGAGTTAGAGAACATTTAATATATTAATGTTATTAAAGTGTGGGTCATCCTCTATACGATTAGACTGTATGTGAGTACTTATTCTAGCGGCTGAAGGAGCGCAGTATGTGAGTACCGTCTCCTCCATCGGGCCGGATGAGCTACCTCCTCCATACCAAGCCGTGGCCGGGACAGTCCCCATGGTCACCTGCCGCGTGTGTCAGGCCATGATTGACATCTCCGGTAAAAGGGAGCAGCACGTGGTCAAGTGTGACCTGTGCAACGAAGCCACGGTTAGTATTGCACTTCTTGTCACTTTTTATATTTTATTCTGCCTTCTTTGTTTTGAGTGTTTCTTCACGTAGACTGTAAATGTGGATCTGCTCGGTCTATGTCAAGTTTTGCAGGAGATTAAGGATATGGAAACAGGTTTCTTCTGAGATCCAGTCATTAAACATATTACAACGCCATTTGACACTACGTTTCGATTCTGAATAGTATCTTGGACCAGGGTGATTCTGCATCGTCTTCCGTCCTCGGTGATGAGCAACCCGCGATCCAGACTGAGGATGGGGTAACCCCCTCGGTCAACTGTCGGGTGTGTCAGTCCGTGTTAGACATCTCCACCAGGAGAGAGCAGCACGTGGTCAAGTGCGATGTGTGCAATGAAGCCACGGTCAGTAATTATATTTTACATTTTTTTGTTTATGAATATTATTTTTTATGAATGTGTCATTTCTGTAATAATGCTGCCATCACTAGTGATTCTCAGTGAAATAGAAAATAATAATTTTATTTTTAATAATATTAGCTATACTTCTATATACGTATATGGCAGGGGGTACTAACCCTACCGTTTAACCATTTCAGATTCTAATGTATTCTCCTGGATTAAAGAATTTTTTTTTTTGATTGTGTTCCGGTATTTGTAGAAAATTTTCTAAATATAAAAAACCAATTAGGACCTATCTCTAATTATAACTAAATCTGAATCCCGAGCGATACCGGGCACCGACATAAAAGAATTACAATATAGAAATGATTTTATCACATTTTTAAAAAATAATCTGGCAGTTTATACATTTTATTAAGGAGTACACATTCTTATTGTGAAGTTGTAATTATTCAGAACATAGGTCTGTGATGTTTTAAATACTAATTTAATGTATTAATTATTATTGTATTATCCTGGTAGCGCAAAAACAATATTTTTCGACAAAATTGATTTTATATGTATATATTTATAATTAAATTAGTGTTTATACATCTCTCTAGATATATTATATATCATAAGTAATAATAAAATATAAACACATACCTTATAGACAAACACAAAATTGTGAGCGCATGGTAGAGAAAAATCAATGGCAGCCGCGGAACAAAATAAAGTGATGTTTCTTTATTTGAACAAATAAAATACAGTGTCTAGAAAATTCAGGGTTCATGTTCACTCAAATGGGCAACAGATGAAAGTGCATTTAAACCATTATTTTTCAAAATATATTACTTATTTAAAACTTAATGGTTTATACTTGCTGTAAAGTAGGATCATTTGTATATCTAAGTATTAGAATGTTTTCATACTTAAAATGTAGCAGTATCACTTGTCTGGTCCCATTACCACTAAATATTGCATCACTCAAAATTAAATTGCCATCGATAATGCTGAGCAGTGACTTTTCATCACTAGTCACTATTTTGTACAAAAATTCTTTCTACTGGACAACTGGGAAACAGCCGATGTCTCTTTGTTGTTTGGAGAGGAGGAATCCAATTCCGAATCTTCCCCAGCTTTTATAGGAGAATAGATATTGCTCCAAGTGCTTGAGTAAGCTCTGACTGCATCTAACGCCGACTGCTACAGTTGATTCTATTTAGGGGCAGAGAATTAATTTGTACACTAATACCACGTAACTAATTTTAACGGTTTAGATTATTCTTATTCAAAACACCAATTGCAAATTTCTATTTTGTAAATACATAGCAGACTTAGGGGACACCATTTTTTTAAAAAAATATTTGCCTTCTCGGGCAGTCAACTACTCGTATGAAGTTGGATTAATGAATATTTATGATACAATTTCTCATTACGTATGATGTTACTCGTGCAGGTCATATCTGTTTCATGGTTGTATCCCTACTAATTAACTCATTCTGTCGCCTTATTCATATTAGTCTTTCACATTGTTTTTTTAAGTTGCAGTTATCGTTTTTAATATATATTAATTATGGATATATTTTACAATAAAATATTTGGGATCCAGGATCTAGTAATTTAAAAAAAATGAAGATGTTATATTCAACTGGAAATGTGGGTCACAATGGGTCCTTAATGTCCTGAATACATGAGTAAAAGATAAAAAAATTCATTATGTAATCCTTAACCTTTTGAATGCCATGAGCGCGTTAACACGGCAAACTATGCATGTTATACCAAGCCATAACCGCGATAACATACAATTTTTGACCTTGCAGGGATTAAAGTCATATTTTAAAAATAATTTTGCCATCTGTGGACAACAGTTCTCAGCTTTTGATAGATACTTGTAAGTTAAGACCCTTAGGGCTGGTTGTGTGATCAGTAGTAACTTTTTACTGTAGTAAAAAAATTTGCAAAAACGGATTATTTGATCGTTAGTAAACAAATATTTACTTCTCGAAAATACATCCCGTAGTAAACTCATTTTACTCTGCGACATCCGATAGTAAAAACGAGAATCTGTAGTTAAATATGGCAGATTTTTCACAGCTGTTCCAAAAGTCATCTGACACATTGATACTTTGAAAGTTGCAGTGTACGACAATTAATCATTCAATATCCCACTATTTTAGTGATGAGAGTTCGTCCGATGATGATCTCATTGTTTAATACATAATGCAAAAAAATTTCATCATGAAAGTGACAGATTTTGAATGCTTAGGCGAAAAAATCCATAGATAATGCTTAGAATAAAATATATTTCATAATTATTTGTCACGCTTATAAACATCTCCAGTTACAAGTTACTACTGATCACACAACCGGTCCTTAAAGCCTACCTTTACCCTATGTGTTGTCTTCCATTTTTTTTTAAGATTTGCATAAAATAATAATATTTTCATCATTGTTACTGGTATGTTTATTATATAATTATTTTGTTCTGTGCAATGTTATACAATTTCAGTAATTAGGCAACAGTAAAATGAAAGTGTTGAATGTATTAATAAAATAGGGATCTTAATTTGTAAGACTGAAGGAAACTGGGTTGTTATTTTACAATTGAACTGGTGAAAGGGCGATGTATTTTAACACAAATTAAAAATGAACCGGTAAGGATAATTATGAACACAGATGAATGTGAACAATTGTTTTTTTAAATTTAATGTTCAAAATTACTCTGTTGTCATCATCACCACACCCCTTCACCACTGCAATTATTATTATTGGAAAATTCTTTATACATTAG
The DNA here is from genome assembly GCA_031772225.1 of Eubasilissa splendida. Taxonomy (NCBI): domain Eukaryota; kingdom Metazoa; phylum Arthropoda; class Insecta; order Trichoptera; family Phryganeidae; genus Eubasilissa; species Eubasilissa splendida. Next base: position 1,117,245 of record CM062854.1, on the reverse strand, counting down.
ATATGTGTTTTCTGTAGATCTGGATATAAACAATGATGAACGTTTTAATAAATATGAAGATTAGTATTAATAACACTTAATAAAAGTTGGTGAATCAGTGTAGTTTGTGACTAACGTGTGGTGTGTCATCATGGTTGAATACGTAAAGGCAGATTCACAATCAGGTCCATATAATGATGTGTCACACTGCCGTAGTGTTCATTCTTTCCACTGATTTTGATGGCTCTTAAATAATTAAGATTCCTCTCTGAACATCGCATTATATATATATATTTTTGGAGAAATATTAATTTGGGTAATGACCCTACGGATATATAATTATAAATGTTTTGTTACAATGTGAAGACTGCGCATGCAGAAGCACTCGTTTACAGTAAGATCAGACTGAGATGCACAATAATACAAAATAAATTGCAATACATAACAAATGTTTTAAATTGATGAACATTTTAACTGTATTCTACACAAGAATAAACAAGTCAAAATGTGACTGCTTCAAACATTAAAAATATTTAACAACATTTCTTTTAAATACTAATTAAATGTATTAATTAGAAAGATATACATATAAAATTAATTTTATCGAAAAATTTTGTTGTTACTACCGGGATTCGAACCCGGATCTCTTTTCAATCCGGGGAAGGTGCATTAACCGACTGCTACAGCACACACTACTTTTGACGACAAATTTTCGAACCTATATGTTACTCTTTTCAAATTAATACGTCTACCGTTCCATTATTTGAAACCTGTCTACTTTATTTTCACGGAATCTCAAATACCTTTGAGTAGTCCAATAGGAGATGCCAGAATTAACAATTATTTTTTATTAAATTTTGGACACATTGATACGACTTATATATTATTAAGGAGAACACATTCGTATTGTGAAGTTGTAAATATTCAGAACATAGGTCTGTGATATTTTAAATACTAATTAGATATATTAATTAGAAAGATATACATATAAAATCAATTTTATTGTTGCTTCCGGGATTTGAACCCAGATCTCTTTCTAGTCCGGGGAAGATGCATTAATAATATTTCTCGATAAAATTGATTTTATATGTATATCTTTCTAATTAATACATCACAGAACTATGTTCTGAATAATTACAACTTCACAATACGAATGTGTTCTCCTTCATAACATTTCTTTTGTTAATATGAAGAGCGTGCATGCTCAATTTCAGTAAAATTTATCAAAATAGAAGTAGAAAGGAATTACATTAAATATATTCACAAGTCTGACAATAGAAATGTTGTGCCAGTGAACTGACAATAACTTTTTGTTAATGTGCCAAGAATAGTGGAATAGGTCCAGCAATCTAGTGTTTAGTTTTGATTAACAATCGTTCATTAGTGAATCTGCCTTTGCTGTGTCTGCAGGTTAAACTTTTTTTAAAATATAGGAATCTAATTTATCATTGTCATTGTTTAGCCGATCCGCAATGCACCCCCTGGGAAGAAGTACGTGCGCTGCCCTTGCTTCTGCCTGTTGATCTGCAAGAGCTCGTCGCAGCGCATCGCCTGTCCGCGGCCCAATTGCAAGCGCATTATCAATCTTGCCCCCTCGCCTGTCACACCTCCAGTGCCGCCCACTCCCGGAATGCGACGCGTGCTATGCGGAAACTGTCAGGAAACTTTTTTGGTAGTGTGAACCTCTCTATTCTGTTTTTATACAGTCTTCATCATTTGAGCCCGTTTTAAATAATTTACTAAAATGTTTTTAATTTGCAACAAATTCGTTAAGTTATCAAGATACCAGGGGCACCAACTTACAGTTAGCTACCAAATTAGAGAACTCGCCAAACCTACGATTTGTGGAGTGGATAAGGAAGAAGGAACAGAAGTGTTTACAAAACACCTTCAATTTTGCCATTTTCATTATTTAGGTCACTCGCTTGTTGAAACATTAAAATGGATAAATTGGCATTCCGTATAAACTGGACATACTTCTGTGGCCGAAGTTTACTTGTCAAAGAAGCTGCCGGCACTCACGATGAGTGATTGCACACATCAAGATACTCCACCCTGCATTATTTAAAATATAATAAAAAACTAGATAACCCATATAGGTTCATAAATATTATTTCAAAATTCATGTTATAAATTTTTATTTGTTAAATAATTTTATTGAATTGCAAGGCTGTTTCATATAGTAAACAGTTTTGCACTCATTGCATATCTAACATAACTATATGAAGAATGTAGACATTGTTAATATGTCACCTCTAAAGAGAGGTCTCGATGCCTATAAATATTGTAAAATGAATATTTATTCAATGTTACAATTAAAATATTTTTACAGTTTAACATGCTGTTCAATTCCTTGGCGCGCTGCCCCCACTGCCGCAAGGTGTCTTCAATCGGCCGCACGTTTGCTCGCGGTCGCGCAGTCATGTTCCTGGTGTTGGCCATCATCATGCTCGCCATCGGCATCGGTGTCACGGCCGGGACCTACTCCATGGTGAGTCAGTACGGCGGCATCTACGTAGCCTATATCGGGGCCTTTCTCCTCGCCCTGCTCTTCCTCTGGCGCAGTATCCACTACTTCTCCGTAACAGTCAGCGTGCCCATGTAGGCTGCTGCACTAGCCGAGATATTCCCACGCTTGTGCTAAGTTCGACCCATGTTCGGACCTCGAGTTGTTAGCCACCGCCGTGGTCGAGCTCCGGAACAAGATCAGAAATATATATTAAAAGAACAAATAAATTTCAGGTTCAGAATTTTCTGTATTGAGTTAAATGTTTCCTGACTGAATGGAGTTTTGGATTGCAGCGTCCACTGTCATCATAGTGACTGCTGTACAAAGCCATATGGCGTGTGACTATCCACTAAACTTTGTACAGATTATTAAGTTCTAAATATCGGTTGGAATGTGTTTGCTTTCGTAAAAATACAGTCATATAAATCTGAAGGATTGTGAAATCAACAATCTTAATTTTTGTACTGAAATGTTGAGTTTGCATTGCATTGTTGAGTTTTACATCCTCATCGCCAGCTTCATAAATCCGGACAAGCGTGTGGAAATATTTTATATTTTTTCTGAAGTCCATCATTCCTCAGAAAAGTCACTCTACGAAGTGTTTAATTATTAATTAATCTCATTTTAATAGTGACAGGGAGCGTAATTATAATTTTTGACATTTAATTGCAAATATTTTAATTCTCTTTGGGAGAGTTCATTCCATAGATTCTGGCGTGTCGATGTTGGGAGGGGATTTTTCTACGGTATGGACATCTCGTTACAACTTTGAAGTGTTCGGTACTATAATAAGTCAGATGCTTTATTAATATTCAAAAAATTTCCTGCGCTTCTCGCACTGAGGGTGCATCATTTGGTAATGAACTTTATTATTATATAAATAAAAATAAAAGATGATATTATAAGAATGTTTCGACATTTACCCTTTTATGGTAAATTTATTTGTAATCTCTTTAGTTATTGAATTTTTAGATTGTTTATTATGGAATAGACACAGTGATGAACTGAAAAATAAATTACTTATTTTTTCCTTCATCGGCTTAAAGATCAGGATGTACCGAGAAGATGTAAATTCTGGCTCTCAAAGTCTATCTAATTACTCAAACCTATTTTACGGCATATTGAAAGTAAAATGAGATAAAAGCTTTGTTTTGTTTGTTAGTTTGTGCGGCCATTTATTTGTAATTTTCATCTTGGTCCAAGAATCGAGGATATTCTGTCCAAAGAATCAATTGAATTTATTGAATCAAGTTATCCAAATAATGGTTCACATTCGCGATGGATTCTGACTTCTGAGTAACCTCTCTTTTTGGTTAATCTGTGTTCCAACAATTGTTATATTGTGTACTTTGTATGTTGTGTTAAATTGTTTAAAATTCTGGTCAATTCAATGAAGTATAACTAGTTATTGTAATTAGCATTGAATTTATGTGTTTTATATATTTTTAGATATAAATATTTTCAAAAAAATGTCTGAAATTTTTAAGGTTTTTTTGTAGTTTAAACAACATTGGCGATGAAGACCACTCCAAAAATGTTTGTTTTTCTCATTAATACAAGATTTACAAATTCTAATGATTGATTGAAAATTTCTCAATACATCGCAAAGTGTTCTTCTTACAAAGACTTTTTCTTTCTAAAAAAATATTGCTATACTATGTACATATATGGAAACAGCAAAGGTGGTGAGTGTCTGTCCAATCCACCATTTGAAGGGTAGTTTCTTTATTGCTTGCATTTGGAAATACGTAAGTTTTACCTTAGTTCTGGTGGTTTCGTCTGGCCTGTTCCATCATTTTATTAAATCAATCTTGTTTATCTACGGATCTGTTATATGCATTCAATTGTATTTGTGTATTTTGCAAAACATGTTTTCTATTACAAAACATATATTTTATTGTCTAAATCTATAACTTCTAACCCATCTGCTCTTAATTATTCTGTAATTAATTATTTTATTTTTACTAAAAATGTTAGGAAACTCTTTAAAGGTATCAAATCAATAAATTAAAATTATCCAATATTTTTTAATGAGACTCAGATTACATAGATACATACATATTGGGGTAGGTCAATGGGTTAAATGATTATTTTTATTAATTTTCTACGCATTTCGAAATTTTTTGTTTCACATTTCTTTACTTACGCAATGAGGTAGAAATGTCATGTCAGAAATGAGCTTTTATAGTATGTTAAAAAAAAGAAAACCTCCAGATTACCATGCTTTTCGAATTTTTTCAAAATGTGCAACACTATGGGAGACATTGGCGATCAAAGTTGAACTTGTTGAAAAACTCTCGGATTATATCCACCGTGTGACATCACATGTCTCGTATGTACCGGCCAGTACTAACAATATTAGTAATAGAGTGTCAAGTATCGACTTGTCGACTGGGAAGATAGTGACGTCACACGATATAAACAGATCGTTTTTAAAACACGCAACTTTGAACATCTGTAATTTTGCCATATTTCAAGATATTGAAAAAATTCTTTCAGTTTTGTAAATGAGATTTTTCAAAGAATTTTTTTTTAAATAAAATAAAATGACTCCACTACCTCATTTTTGCGTGGCTCTTTCAGAGTATTTAATCACCAACCACAGTAGAAAATAAAACTAATGCTAAGTACCATATATTCAAGGCATCTAGCATGTATCTTTTGTATTATTTCCTCTATTGTATTAGTAATTATTATATGTTACACTTGTAAAATAAATTAATTTGGTGGTGTAGCCATAAATATATGATTAGCATTTTAATATTCATATCCAATTTTATGGGTGAGTCAAATTCTATAAGGGACAATTTAAATATGTATATCACAATAAAGATTGCAGTTTGTTTTTTAACCTTAATTTCAAAAATATATCTGAGCTAGTACTTTCTACTTTTGGAATAAAATGTTAAAATATTTAGAATTCAATTAAATCATTTTTTGGCTACGCTGCAGTTTTGGTGCAATATTTAATCATCTTCATTACAACTTGTTTAAACTTTTCTCTTTTGGTTTGATGATGAACTACCACTTCACATGACAATAATTGCTGATATTTGTTTGTATTGTGAAGCAGTTTGTATTTGCCAGTTCATTATGTCTAGTATCTGACACTTCTGCGCGCGCACACTGTATTCAGTAAGAAAATGATAATTTGTACAACACCAACATGACTATGTTGTCACACATACATTTATTTATTCAAACAATATCGATAATTCAATTTCATTTGTTTATTGTCAAAAACATTACGTTGTCGCATGTATTACTATAATATTAGGTAGTTTGATAAATTGTAATGTTTTTTACGAGTGGTAATAAAATGTGATATTCCGGCCCCTTTTCACATTTTTTTGTTCTGATTTCAGTGCCGTGTTCACATGTTTCCTCTCTCATCATCATCATGTTCATGTATCAGTTTCATGTCTTTTGTGTCCACATTTCCAGTTTAGTATAATTTGGTTATACTGGTCATTAGAAATCAACACAACATTTTCGTTTGTCACACATTCCACCATTTTTATAAACTCTTGTCAATTTCAAAACAATAAAAAATGACAATTGCATCTCAATTATCATATTTTTAATAAATTTAAACCATTAATTTATTTAAAAGTTCAACTGTTGATGTGTACTGATATGTACATGGAAAACCAAAGGTATTCCCTTTTTGATTGAGCTTGTCACATATTATTTATGTTATTGTGTTATTGTATTGAAGTCGGAAGAAAATTAATTCTCATGTAATTAGAGCGATAGCATAAAAATATGGAATTTAAATAAATTTCTGCGGAAACAGAAGTGTCAGAGCATTTTATAACAAACGTAATGCGGTTATTGTAATATTTGTTAGGTTATTTGTCTGGATATTATTTACGTTGAAAACACGGTTTATATTATTGTATAATAAAATTCATGTTAGTGTTTGTTTTTACGAGTCTTTTTACGAAGATTTGATATATTTTGTGTTTGTAACGCATTGTCGTTTCTTACACTTGATGACCACTTAACCACCGAAAATTAGAGTTATTTAACAATGGGGCAGACAGACAATATATTACATTTTAACCGACCTTAATCAAAGTACTATTTCTATTTTTAAGTAAAAAATCTTGCTTAATTGTCAAATATTATCCAGAGAAAATCAGAGGTGAATGACATTATTATTTTTATTTTGTTTTATTAATGTTATTATAGTGATATTAGTGTATAAAGCTTGGCTCGTGAGCGCAGAGGCGCAGAGGGGGTGTGAGGAGCCTCGCACGAGTGTTGCCGAGTGTTGCCGGCCTGTTTTGTGGAGATCCATGCATGTCAATAATAATTATATATAGGCAATAAATAAACACTTTTTTATGAAAAAAATATTATTTGGATGTAATATAATATCTACCATATTGTACAAAGGCTAGTTGTGTAAAATATACATATTTAAAGAAACTAAATGTGATTTTCATTCGATTGTTCATATTGTTTGCGTGATGCGCATTATTTATAATTATAAAAACTATTTCCACTTATGGTCCAATTTATACGCAGATTTTTTCATTAAATTATGGGTTGTGGTATCTCATTTGATTTTTGTGATAAATTAAAAATATTTATTTTATAAAGGCACCCGTCTAATGAGTTTTATCATACGTATCTTTATTCTTGTAGCCAGCGACATATCCTGACACATCTGCTTCATCCTCTCTTCCCGCTATCCCCTTCCCTTTGCCTTGTTCATCGAACCTCTCCTTGTGGGTCCCCGTGTACTTGCTCGTGTCTGTCAGACGCTCTACAGCCCCGCTCGCCGACGGCATCTATTCATAATATCAAATCATGATATAGTTCAATTTCAGTAAGCATGAATTTTCTACTCTACTCGTAAATTTTCTACTAAGAGGCTGTAGAATAAAACCAAACACTGATAGACAGTACTTGTTTGGTCTAGTGATAAGATATTTGCGGATTGTTGATCAGCTGTCAGGGATTTAATCTTCATTCCAGAAGACCACTGAAATATTCTGGTGGATATATTAACTCATTTTGTTATTATCATAATTAATTATTATTTGATAAGATAGTCATTCAATGGGGTGCTAGAGACGTGCTCGAGTCATATGAACCACCAGAGGAAAGAATGTTTCCATCCCCTTATCGTATTGAAGATTTATTGTGTTGAAAATAACCCCAGGAAAGAGAGAGTAGGAAAATTGGGACCTCTAGACTTGAATCTAGACCAAAGACAGATCAGATGGTTAAAAGGATCCATGCAAAAGATCACTGAGCAATGATGAGGAGTGAGACATTATAAAAAGGAATATTCTCAAACAACTTCTAATGCATAAATATATTTTTTCAAATATGAGGTAGGATCTTTATTAGGGCAGTAATTTATAAATTATTCAGTTTGATGTAGCACAGAGGACGAGGCCTAGATGGTGGACGGTAGTCACTCTTACTCTGCCAAAATATTCAAATATAATGAGCACAAGGAAACGTGGACATTTATTTTATGTTGTTTATTTTAATATTTTTTAATCAAAAAACATACATGTATGTACATAAATACCGATACATACGCGAAATACATGTCACATCAATATTCTTACCATTTTTAAAATAAGCTGGCACACGTGCTATGAACGTAATACATCTCCCAGGGCGACCTGTGCCTATTTCATCACTAGGCGAATGTAAAATATTACCATTAGGTAAAGCAAGCATGTATTATGTATTTTCATTGTTAATATGAACTTTGTAGTGAAAGGTGAATAGTTATTAGGACCCATTCGCGCATACAATGGTTAGGAGCCAGATTCATTTTAGTGACAAAACTTATATTATGAGTAAATTATCTTGAAGATAAAAATGATCAAATGTGTGACAGTGTTATGACTAAACTTAGTGAAACAAGTCAAACCGTCGCTCCTTTGGCCACACCGGGAGTTCCACTCTCCAGCAGCTTCTTCTTCAACTCTTCCACATTCTTCTTCTTATCCTTGGCCAGCTCTTCCACGTACTTAATGAACTCTGGCAAATTCATTGTTTTCGTCCTGTGAAATTTATTTATTTAATTCTTAACATAGTGCATACATAAGTACTCCTTATATATGCTCTAATATAAACAAGATTAAAGTATTTTCTTTTACTAAAACTTATATTTTATATATTTAGTCAGTTTCATTTTAAATCTATTCAACTTCTCTTCCTTTCTTATGTTTTCTGGCATTTCATTAAAAAATTTCATCGCACTGTACATCATCGATTTCTGAGATTTGGCCTTCTTCCTGAATAGCAGTCTCAGTCTATCCCTTCCTCTTGTACGATGCTCGTGCTCATGATGATTTGTATCAATTTTTCGTCTGAATTCCGCTGATATTTTCTTATTGATGATTTTGTAAATAAACACCATTGTATTAAAATATATTTTCTGCTTAAAGGTCATCATATTCAGATCTTTCAGAATTGATTAACGATTTGTACATACTTTAACATATTACACATTATTGATACGTTGCGCATACGCACAAATTATACTAAAATAATTGTTTTATCATTGCTTACTGAAGCCTAGCGTCAACTAATGGTGAAAACAGTTGTTGACAATGACAGGAGATTTTATGCTCCCGCTCACTACCAATTCAATTTTAATTGTAGAAAGGTAAAGCGAAGCAGAGCGATAGCGTCCCGAGTTTTGGGAGACATTTAGATGTTTAATAATTCTACAGAAATATATGCAGATCAATACACAGTGGAACCTCACTATTCGTTCCAGGAGACTGTTAGAATTACAACTTGCAACAATGTCAAATCGAGTATTCCACAAAAAGTATGTGAGTTGGATTAATCTGTTTTAGATACCCAGTTGATTGTTTATTGAGTGGCCAGGTCCGAGCACATGAGTGCCATTTTCTAAAATTGTAATGAGTTATTTTTTCAGTTCAATTGTCAATCTCATCGCTTTGCTTTTAGTCTTGGTTGAATCATAATTTTTTTGTATCTATGATTTTACGATTTCACGGAGCTTGTACAATTCTTGTTCATTGAACGAGAACTAAACTGTGTTTCCATGTAGAGAGGCAGACAAATGGCAGGGTTTCACTTTATAACTCACAATTACTTTATAATAAACATAAATGGTTGGCTGCGAATATCCGGCGGAACTAATAGTACAGATGCAGAAATTACACAGGCCGCCCGAATACGTAGATATACTGTAAAGTCAAAAATCCTTTGACCTAAAAAATATGTTGCAATAAAAATCCAATTTTCCGTGTGATAGGTCTACCATGGAATCAAGCAAGAAGTGAAAATAACGGTTTATAAATATCACAAGTTTTCTATGAATACGTTACAAAGTTCAATAGAGGTAATTATTTTTAAAGTGAAACTTCTTTAGTCACAATGCAATAATCAAGTATCTACCGTCACAATGATTTGAAACAAAAGTGGATAATAAAAAATACTTCTTAAAACATTTTACAGAAAGAGTGAAATTCCTTTAAAAAAATTCACACCGCTTACGTTGTTGCAATGTTATTGCAATTTCAAACTTATACACGCGTGTGCGAAAAAGATGGCGGCTTTTCCGTTGCATTTGCAACTGTGCTTTGTTTATATTTGAATTGACATTTACCTACTGTGTTTGCTTATATATTTACTAAAACATTATAACAAAATCAAATGCAGAGAGTGTAAAGGTACATTGCGAGAGAAAACAAGCGAACTACCTACGGTAAATGAAACAAAAAATTGTGTAGCTCGTGTTGTAGAAAATAGACAAATAATCGTCATGATTATATGTAAATGGAAATAGCCAACCAAGAAATTACTACAATAATCAAAATTATTAGATTGCGAAGAAAGGAATATGTCTGAATAAATAAATATTGTTGTATTTCAATCTTTATTATTTAATTGTCTTATTATGCTCTCTTGAAATAATAATAATATTTTTATATTCTGATTACACACTATTGAATTTTTTAAAAATAAATATTAGTATTAACATTCGGTATTGAGAATATATAAATAAAAAATTATATCAAAAATATAAATGAATGCATTAAATTTGGCACCACAGTCTACTAGGGGAGTAGCCAAGATAGCAGAGTATTAGTTCAGCAGGCGCCTGGTATTGATCATAATGGTGAAAATGAAACAAGGTATAACTAACTTACCATCACGCCGCTTCTCCATGGGGGTAGGCAGAGAGGATAGAGCGCCACATTCTTTTGTCCTGACACAATCCTCGTCTCATCAACATTCATACAAGCTCGCCGATTATTGAGGCTTCTAACAGGACCTGGTTTACCTCCAGTATCTGGTTTACCTGATCGTGCCAAATATTCCGCGGACGTTCTCTATTTCTGGTACCATCCAATCATATATCTTTCTTACCATTCTCTCCTCGTTCATCTGTTCCATATGACCAAACCACCTTAGAGATCCTTTCTTAATCTTACTTACTATACTAAGATCAACTTTACACTTTCCTTATTTTTTCATTCTTTACTCTGTCATAAATGGATCTGCCACATTTACGCCTAAGTGAATTCAGTCTACTTTCGTTCCTCTTTTGCCAGCTCCAGGCCTCACTTCCATACATCAGTGTCGGTACCAGGACTACATTGACAAGTTCCCATTAGATATATTTCAATTCAATGCGCCGTTCGCTTTATTCTCAGCAATCACCCTCCTTTAAATATCTTTCTCAGCCTTTCCGTTTCTATCAAACATACTTCCCAAATACACAAACTCATCAATCTGCTGAAACAGTTTTCGTTTCAAATTTTATTTTGATCCTCTTGTAGCGATCGCAATTCGAATCTACCGCCATCTCAGTCGGCATCGACGCTAGTGACAGCGCTGCCGGCTGCTGCCACAAGTCTGGCTCAGTTCACCGCCAAGCAGTCTCTCCAGTTTCAGCGTTTCACAATGGCGGTCTTGCCGGCTCGCCTTCGCCGAGCAAGACCGCCAATTCATTTTCTACATCTTCATTCACTGTATTAATTTATATGTGTCTTCATCGTTTTTATCATTTGTCATAATAAACCTCAACACACGCCAATCACATGTATTTCATTTTACCACCGTCCTAACCCCCAAACTCTGAATAAACACGTTATATGTTAAAAGAGTATTCATTGTAATAATTTAAAGGCTTTGACATTAATTATTATAACGTGGCTTCGTATTTAGAACTGACAAAATGAAATCATTACTTGAATTTGTTGAAGCAAATCCCCGTGTCAGTTGTGGTGATCGTCTTGCCGTCGATGATTCCCGCCTGCTTCATCCACTTGTCGCTGTTGGTGAGCGTGATCCTGGTGCCGTCACTCTTCGCGTCTCCAAATTTGGCAAAGGCACCGAAGACTGCTTCCATTTCTCAAAATTAAATAATATCGCGTATAACTGAAATTTTTCTTACGAATAGAAACAATTTTAAAAAGATCTGTAAGCAAGCCTCGGATCTATTTACAAATATTATTGTTTTTATGATAGGTGCCTACTTACTACGTTCAGTTTTTTTATTATCAAATTTTGTACGCGCATTGAAATATATCAAATATTATTTATTATTATCGCAACTACTTACCCACTATGTATACGGGGATTGAAGAAAAATATAATTTTCTATACTTTGATTTGTTCGACACGTTTGTAAAATTTTAAATAACCTCAGTTATTTTGCAACCCTGTGGTTGGCAGTGTGTACGGAGTACGGACGTATCGTCCATCATTCGAAATGTTCCACTCCAAGACACTGCTACGCGAGACGCTCCAAAGACTTCGACACGCATGTCCATGGAACATTTCGAATGATCGACGAATTGGAATGGCAAAATCTGCGACGACCAGTCTAAACGAAGATATGGAGAAATCGATTCATCCTAAAAATAAGTGGAGTCTTGGACGTTGAGAAAGAAGGAAATAAACATGCTCGATGCCTTCGAGACGTGGTGCAGGAGGTGGACGGTACGTGGACCACGAGGCTCGCAAGTATCTATATCCTCCAAAAATTAACGATTATTTACTGAAAGACTTTCGACAAGGATCCTGGCATACTCGTCATCACGAGGACAGTTGAGAAAAGCGAGCAAGAGGACCGTCTCGCGATGGATAGACCAAATAAAATAGTTAACCTCTTTAAACCCTGAAATGGATTAATGGAGTAGTATTGTGCACGAAATTCCAGGGAACCGGTGCTCAACATTGGGCACAAGATAGGAAAGAAGTTGTGAGTCATTCATTTAATGTAGTTTATAGGGACATAAAAAAGAACCGAGTGATATGGACGGCGATATATATATATGTATACCTATGCGTACATAAGTGTTGAATTCTGAAACATTAAATGTGTGTAAAATCCTTCACCCGTAGAGATGTGTAATTATATATAAAACACTTATTTTCAACAAAACCATTATAATTAGAACGTTATCAAACCGAACAGGATATATTTTTGGGGGTTAGGACGGTGGTTAAATGAAATAAATGTGATTGGCGTGTGTTGAGGTGTTTATTGTCGGTATGATAAAAACAAGGAAGACAGATAGAAACGAATGAAGATGTAGAAGGTGCACGTGTCTTATGGAATGAATGATTGAAAAGTTGGCGGTCTTGCTCGGCGAGCGCGAGCCGGCAAGACCGCCGTTGTGAAACGACGATACTCAAGAGACTGCCTGGCGGTGAATTGTCGAGCCAGGCTTGTAGCAGCAGCCGGCAGCGCTGTCGCTAGCGTCGATGCCGACTGAGATGGCGGTGGATTTGAATTATGATCGCTACATATTAAAATATCGTAAATGGGTTCCGGCTTTCTAAAAGAAAACACTAAATAAGTAGTACACTTTAGGGATAGAACTTATAATTTATTACGGGGGCCTTGCTACATAGGGCGATTTGTAATTAGAAACTCAGAAAACCAATGTATACCTAAGCGAATGTTATACCTACCTACCCTAGACGTGATGACCGATGGTTTTCCACCGAACGCCTGAATTATCGAGTGTAGACAATTTGCTGAGCGTCGAGACCGTTCTTCGGCAGTGATATTCTAAACAGAATGCATTTATTTCTGTCAGTGTCAATGGAGACGATCCTCGTAATGTGATTTCATTTCCCCGCCATTTTTCTCGCCTAGGGCTAAATCACTTTTGAGCGCGGCCCTGCGTCGATCCCGATACGATACAATCAATTACAAATTAATATAGATCTTCCGCATTCGCCCTTGTCAGCTAACATCGGGCACACATATTTAAGTACAAAAGTTTACATATTTCAGCGGCTAGGTTCTCAGTGCAACGGGTGAGCAGGGCTGCATTTCTCGGCCATATTATCATAATGCAAATAACAATGCTTGAACTTGACCGAACAAGTTTTATTTTGATATGATCCGCGTCTCGAAGCATTTTCCATGTTACATGTTAACGAAGAAGTCAAGCAATTCTTTATTAATTTACATAACATAAAGCGCTGTTATAAATTCTTACATATCATTGGAGAGAATTTCTCCAATTAATTCTCTGGTAGTCTTGAAGTATATAAACCTTTCCTACCCCGCTGTCTCGGATATGTCCCTAAACCCGGCTCCTCGTTGTCTGGTAACGAGAAAATTAACCTTTCGATGTATTTGTCGTTCAATGCGACGATGCAGTACTGACTTTTTCTGATCCTCATTTAAGAATGACTTCTGTTCAAATGAAGATCCTGAGATCTCCATTTCAGTGAATGAATGCATGATTCATTAATAAAACACGTGGCGGTAACTCACGACTATTATACACGATTCATTTAAACAATTATCATCATCCATGTTGGTAACCTCATGACATATGGATGTTCATGGGAACCCCCGCCTTCTTGACTATGCTCCTCCACTTTTCTCGGCATCCTGCAAATCTTAGGGCTCTCACCAGAGAAGTTCCTGTTGCCATTTCCACTCGGTTGATCCAACGGGTGGGGGACTTTCCTTTTCCTCTTCGTTCTTCGACCTGACCCACCGCAACAAGCAATCATCCCTTCTCGCAAGATGCCCAAAAAATTGAAGAATTCGTCTCCGGCTGTGACATTTCCGTCAGTGAATTGCAGTCGATGAACTTTCCCAGATCCGATCAAAGTTGTATCATCCATATACCTGGGATGTGAAATCTTTCCGCTTCCAATTTTTACTCCACTATTCCAGTTTTCGAGTGCACTTCTCATGATGTATTTCCATATATGTTAGGAAGGTCCGGAGACAATATACATCCTTGTCTGATTCCTTTCCGCACTTTAAACTTTTTAGAAAAAATGGAGTTGAATTGGAATCGAATTGAATTATAAAATGATCAACCAATATTATATCAATTATTCTAGATCTGAACCTTTAAGAAGATTTTGTTTTTCAAGAGTAAACGTTGTAATATTTTCAAAAGTAATTGACAAGACATCATTTAATCTCCATTTATGATTTAAATATTTCTTTGAGAAATTTGAGGCAAACGTTTGCCAATTTATTATCAAAACCAGTTCAAGGTTTTTTCATCAATTGTGCATAGCGATATGACGAGAGATTTTCATAATCTATCGGGAGGACTTCTCGACGGCGTGCTATATTATTTAATGTGACACAAACTTTATTGCGGTCGTGAACACAACAGTTGAAGTAATTCACGATGAAAACGTGTATACATTGTATATTTTATTGACTTCCAAGAAAGGGGGTTTTTATAAGATGACCGATTACTTTATTTCGGGTCCTGATCCTATATCCTATTTGTAGCGGCTCGCACGGAATAAGTCAATTTATAAATTGTATTACTGTACAATTCGCTACAAATATTGCGATATAATATTTCTTTAATATCTGTCATATCTATAACGACAATATGATTGACGTTATAGAGAAAGGTTGAGCAAGTTACGAATGTGTCGTGTCTCGCGAAAGTGTAGATCGTGTGGTTGAATAATTTACGTATTAATGGATATGTATCATTGATGGGATGGGCCCTAAGAAAAATATTATGTTATATTAACCTTTCCCATAACGTGATATAAAATACCCATATGCAGCCATGCTGTCAACTCGTGTTACCGTAAGAAATTTTTAACATTCTAATTGTGAAGAAAGCTTTTATTAGTTCAAATGGCTTTATAATTAAATTAATTAATCCTATAAACTTACTCTAAATATTGAGTATTAATTACGAAAATGGTATCAATATCCTAATATAATTCGAAGCATTCATCGAGTCCTATACAATACTACCTTATTTCTTATCTCTTTTCATTAAATTAGTGAGAAAGAGAGATTATAATTATATTGGTGTGTTTGTTATCATTTTTATTGTAAAATTAATATACCATATTTATTTATTGTCTTACCACAAATGGTATTTTTACTAGCATATTAATTTTATAAATGACTGAATTAAAAAATATTTATTTTTGTAAGATTCGCTTTACACAACTAGTTTTTTACTAGTCAGTTCTGAGCATACGCATTTTTCTTAGAATTAACTAAAATATGAATTTTATGTTGTGTATATTAACCGAAATATTACAGTTTTAATTGGGGCTGTAGACCTATGTTACTGCATGGTTCTGGAAGGGTTAATGGAAACTCCGATAAAAAATCAAAAATTAAATCGATGTTACGCGTTATGTTGTACGTTGATAACGCGGATTACGTAGATGGAAATTATTACGACAAATGATTTTAAAACATTTGTTTTACCTGTTCGTGGGTGTGTTGGATCCGCGCTGCGCTGATGTGTGCCCGAGTATGTTTATCTCGCGAGGCGCGCCTGGCGGTAATCGCGATTGTTAAAACTAAATTGAATCAGGGTTGTGAAATCATTCCCATCTCATTTAAAAATCACGTTTTCATTCATTTCGGCAGCGATAAATCACTGTTCATACCCGAGGTACAGCGGATCTTCAGTTTCATCTGAGCGGTGAATATACGTACCATTATATTTTTCAGTTTCGTCCTACACATCGACACGTTCGTTGATTCATAGATTATCAATGCAATATTCGTTTAATCTCCTGGGATCTTATCAGAATCGGAATAAGAGAATTGGGACTCTTGGCGACATCTTGAATCCGGACACGCCAAAAACTTAAAAACGCCATAATAATTGGTAACACAACATTAGAATATGTGTGTATGTGTGTATAGATACGTGTACACTAACACCGAGGAAATTTGACAGCCGACGTGCCGGCTAAGGTTCCCAAAAATTAGGGGCTCCGGGTAGTTGAATAGTCTGCTTCTGCGTTTTATTTTGGTTGCGAGGGCGGTCGGTAACACGACTATTAAAGACGCGCCGTTTTTATTGTATTGTATTTTGGAAACGGTCTTGGACAAGAGCTAAGATTGAATCTTGTATTATTTATCCCATTCTCGATCTCGGGATGACCCAGAAACCTTGAAAAGTTTCTTACAAACACATTGCTCAATCGCATCGTCCAGCTATATACTGAGGTTGCAGGGTCAGCTGCCGGGCTGAACCGCGCCATGTGTCGTCTAGCAGTCGCGTGAAACTGCTGAGCTCCGGCCTCGACTCGGTGTTAAACAGAATAACTACTATTGATCTTGCTCACATGGAAACATGTTTTTGTAGCGTGCATTTGCTAAACCAGTTCGTTCTTTATATTCATCAGGCACAACACAACGGCAATATTGTTTTCAATCTGTGTGTTATCGATAATGATAATGAAATATAATTAAAGTAGTCAAATAATGTATTCAAATACAATACTAATGTAATCAAATAAATAATCAAACATATCGAAAGAATCGTCCAGACATAGCGTAGACTTACGCACGGAAAAAAAATTAAAAGAAAAATATATTTAACAATGCTAATCATATTTAAAATCTTGTAGAATCTAATCACAATCCTCTTTCACCAGTCTACATTCTGTATTAAAATATTAATCATATTTTTAAAATATATAAAACGTAATAAGTGGGAAGCTTGTAACTCAAGTCATACTTTATATCAGTTTAAAAATGTCTCTATTAATCAAGTATTCATAAATGGATAATTCCTAAATATATATTTTTAATAAAACTGGATAGATGCCAATTGCTAAAGTTAATCTCCAGATCGTATAAAGAGGATCTATTTATCAATTTGAGCAAAAAATTTAAAATCAATTAATTATAAATTTGAACGTATGTTCAATATTATAATTGATTGTATCAG
This sequence comes from Eubasilissa splendida, assembly GCA_031772225.1. Lineage (NCBI taxonomy): Eukaryota > Metazoa > Arthropoda > Insecta > Trichoptera > Phryganeidae > Eubasilissa > Eubasilissa splendida. Next base: position 1,099,578 of record CM062854.1, on the reverse strand, counting down.
TGGACGAATAATGCTAGTGATGATAAGAGGAGGCTGAAGTTAAGTATGCAATAGTAAATGCCCTGGGTGATCAACTTTCTCCCTTAATCCGCCACCGCAGCCGCAAGAAACAAGTCACTAATGAGCGGTCGTAAAGTTTTGATAAAACAATATATTTATTAGTTATATTATTGAATGTATTAATTTAATTAGAGTAACGCTACAATTTTTCATCGGAATCGAGCTTTCCCGCTACGACGTCGGGAATAGTTTTCACGCATATCTACCTGCATAACAATTATGTAGATACACTTTATTGAAGACTAATTATAGTGATTTTATATTCTGGTAACCCTGATTTCCCCCTCCAGTCTTATTGCATATTATGTTTGTATAAATAAATGTTTTTCCGCCAGTATGTTAAATTACACCGTCCGAAAAGTGCTCCGAGAAACGGTCGTTGATACGCGATAAATATTGATTAGAAATGATTTTCCGCCCGGCGAGGAGTATCCTCTAGCTGTGTCGACTGTGGAGTTGCCTGCCACGAGGATGCGAAACAATTAGTATACCGCACTTTAGAAAGACGAGATCTAAAACCAATAACTTGGAGTGTATCGCATCTATGTGAATTATACAATAATTATACATAATTTTATTTTATTTATTTATTCGAGTAAAACAATCGTCAGACAGTGATGGAGTTAAATGTGAAGGTGTTCAAGGCGGCAGTGTTGTGCTTCCTGCTGTTGCTGGAGGCTCGCGGGAGTAACATGGACGAGTTCTTCCTCCACATCTCGTCTGCGTACAGCTGCGAGTGCAGAACTCCTCAGCTGCGGGCCGTGTTGGCCAACACTCTCTTGGGTGAGATCATGTTTTTAGGAGAACACATTCTGATTGTGAAGTTGTAATTATTCAGAACATAGGTCTGTGATATTTTAAATATGAATTAAATATATTAATTAGAAAGATATACATATAAATAGACTTCGGTACACTATCGTCGAACTGCTTGAGCATATGTTAGCGATGCATGTCGCGTATCCCGAGACCGATTCCTGACTCAGTTTTATTTGTTTATTCTATTTATTTATTATATGTATTGTATAACGAAATTCGTTCAAAGTCGTTCTAAAATATATAATATAACATTTATTAGGAGAACACATTCTTATTGTAAAGTTGTAATTATTCAGAACAGACGGTCTGTGATATTTTAAATATGAATTAAATATATTAATTAGAAAGATATACATATAAAATCAATTTTATCTGACTATGCATAGTTGGATAATGCACCTTTCCCGGTTAGGAAAGAGATCCATGTTCGAATCCCGGTGGCGCAACAACAATATTTTTCGATAAAATTGATTTTACATCTATATCTTTCTAATTAATATATTTAATTCATATTTAAGAGATCATATTTCATTATTATTCCTGCAGTCATGTATAAGAAGCCTCATTACGCACTTGGGGATTTGAGTTAGGGTACATTTTAGTACTGTCTTACCTAATTTTTATTAATTTAACATTTTTTATCTAGAAACCGTAAAGTCATCAAGCAGCATTTCAAAATGGAATTTTTCATTATTTTTGATTAATTCGCAACCAAATCAGTAAATTCTTCGTAGGTTTTTGAAGCAAAGAAACCAACCAGTGCGTTGTTATAATGTTCTCCACACAAAAATATTGCTTAAATAGCCGAAAATCCAAGTCCACCTCAATCTCAATTCAGCACAATTCAGTGGCAAAGCTCATTTTCATCTCAGCGGATAAATCAATAAATAAAATTGTCACGTTTAGAGAAGTGAAAATGCTCGTGAAGAATAAGCATTCTATCTGCGTCTAGTACAGTACAATTGTTGGACTGTTCTTTTTTGAAAACTCCGAGTTTAAAATGGCTCTCCCTTTATGATGTAGATCTCATCCTGGATGGTCCCTTTCAAGAGGGCCACTTAACTACAGTCAAGTTACGCTGCATATTTTAAATAAAAAATATATAAATGTCAGACTAATTGATTAGATACACGGTGATTATGCAAGTGCGCGAGCAGTCTTATCGAAGAATAGTTATTAAAATCCACGGTCTATAATCACACACTGACGTGAAGAAACAGCAAAAAAATGACTGTGGACAAAGTAGATAATTGCATGTTTTCAATTATCCTATCTGCACATACTATTGTAGTCCGTAGCAGTCGAAGCGGCTGTTTCTAAAATTATTTTCAAACTGGTTAAATGTGCTCAATAAATAGTAATAAAAGCCAGGAGCTGCCGCGGACGGGCTGAGAGCTTCGCTCGAACCTGTTTTGGGAAGCGATTATATACAATTATACTTCAGTATTGCAATGGTGGTGATATTCAATTAACACAAAAAATGCGACGCTTTTTAGACGGTAGTTTTAAATGCATTTATTACATTTGTGCATTGAGCATTGGGTTTCAAAACGCGCGAAAGTGATCGATTTCCACCTGTTGGATTTTATTATCTATTCAAAACGTGCAGACATCAGTCACGACAATGACTCAGCCGCCGCTGTATGTGGCGATCTTTATCGCTCTGGGCGTGAGACTTCGGAATCACGAACCTTTCAATTATCTAGTACCCAAGTCATTTTTCTTTAAATTTAATTGAAAGTTTACACACACACACAGATACAATAATACCTTTATCGTCTATCCTTCCAATGCGTTCGGTCAATGTTAAATAACATCGTCATTATTTGCAAAACACAACCGGCATAACCTCAAAATAGACAAAACTCTGAATTATTCAAAAGGTTCTAAAAACAATATTGGTCAAACAGTATTGTGGGCTCGTGAGCCATGACTAAACATTACTCAAATAAACCCACGAGAACAAGTAATGGTACGTGTGGTGCAGTCCAGCCGAGGCAGCTCTTTCGATGGGAAAACTGACAGTACGGAAAAATGTCTAAATAACTTGGGTTGGTGGATTTCTGTTAAACTTCATACACCCTAGAAACACACCTCGCTGGCGGTACTATATTGTCGATGAAGACCATTCAACTTATAATATAGCACTCGTGGGAAATCCGTAATTAATAATAATAATAATAATACTTCCTTCGGTTTCTTAATACAATTTCGATAGACATCTCAAACTTTAAAATCATTATGAAAATTCTGGAAAATTTCAATGCATTTTCTTCGTGACTGGGAAACCTCACAACCACCCACCTTAAATACATATGAGATGTAACGGGTTTTGTTGACATGCTGGCTCCCATATTCTTTCATCTTCATCAGATTTCGATTAAGCTTTTCTAAAAAAATGTCCTGGTCTAATTCCGTTAGCTGGCCTGACCCGCCATCTTCTTTCAAAATGGTGGCTGTTCAAACACTTTCATAAACAGATAACCTGTTTCGTACTACCAGTACCGGAAAGGATTTTTTTAATTTAGTTTTATTTCAAAACATTTGATAACGACACGTAGCATATCGAAACCAGTTTGCATATTTTCACATTCATTTTTTACATACATACAATTTGTGGTAATAATAATATAAAACAAGGCAGCTGTAACTGTAAAGATTAATTCAGTTTCGATCGATTTAGGGAATCTGATCCCGGCCCAGTTTACAATATTTATAATAATATAATAATACTGCATTTATTCCAGCGTGACCAGGTTTTTTTTTTAACCCGATTCGCCATAAAAATAATACATATTATATAATACATTAAAGTTATGAAATAAATATAACGTTATGAAAAAGAAAACCAGAGAAAATATAAATAAATAAAAAAGTTCACACATATATAAATAAATTTATGAATTCCATATTAATCTTTTGGATTGATTTCGGGGTACCAAAATTAGATCATGATTGAACGAGGTCAAAAAAGTCATAAAAACGATGCATGTCTCATAAAACACACCAGTGTTTATATATATATACATAATTGGTGTTTTTTTATAGGTATAGAACTTTAAAATCGTGGTAATGGCCATGGTATTGGCTTTATTAGAAAGATAACTTTATACCATAAGTGTTTAAATATGATTTCGTTCATAAGTGCAATCTAGAAGTTTCGACCACTTTATGGAGCAGCTGGGGACCGTATATGTTGGCTTTCAGGTCATCTATCGTCTCTGGTTTATCGGCGTAGACTAACTACTTCACATATCCCTACAGAAAATAATCAAAAGGTGTTAAATCACACGATCTTGGAGGCCAATTCCCAGGTCCATCACGCGAAATTATGCGCTCATCGAATGTTTCCTTCAATAAATTGTTTGTTCCGCGCGCTGTGTGGCATGTTGCGCCGTTTTGTTGAAACCGCAGCTCTTTCACATTGATGCCATTCAATTGGGAAACGAAAAAGTCAGTAATCATGGATCTATAGCGCTCTCCATTGACTGTAACGTTCTGGCCGGCATCATTTTTGAAAAAACAACAGCTTCTCCGGTGTATTAGAATATGCGTGGTGCGAAAACGACCCATGGTTATTCGAATTACTTGCTTGGATCATGTCGACCGTAAAATGGACGTAGCGCACGGTAAGTTTCGCGAACTGAACCACGGTATTTTGAAATAAATTTGCGTAATTTGCAAGCTTTATTCTAGCGCAAGTCTATTCATGGTGAAATGGCAAACCAAAATGAGCACAAATCGGCTGTCAGCTGTCAAATTGGCTGCCGTTGGAAAAAGTGCTGCCAATACGAAAAACAAACCTCTAAAAAAAACATCCTTTTTATGGAAATTCATGTAATTTAGCCTTAAAATGCACTAATATTTAATTTCTGACTGATAAACAAGAAGTGACGTTACAAACATCCGATTTGTTTTAATCGCAGCGCATGACTCATTACGAGATTTAGGAAGCGCTGCTTTTTTGACTGCGTCGTCACATACAGCTAATATGATTTCGGAAACGTGTTATATTATAAATATGAATTAAATATATTAATTAGAAAGATATACATATAAAATCAATTCTATCAAAAAATATTGTTGTTGCGCCACCGGGATTCGAACCTGGATCTCTTTTCTAACCGGGGAAGGTGCATTATCCAACTATGCTACAGCGGCAATATTTTTAGCGACAATTGTCGAACCTATATGTTACCTTTTTGATATTAATACATTTAATCGTTCCATTATTTGAAAGAGCCATCACCTTATTTTTACTATTAAGGTATCTCTTTTTTTTTCTTTTTAGTTTTAATTTAAATTATGTATTGTGGTAGCCATGGACAAGTCACATTGTCAGCTTTTGCTATTTCTAAAACTATCCTTCTGTAATGGAATATATTCGAGCACAAGGATTATATGTCCGCACTTCTGTAAACTGTGATAAATGTGTACTCAGTTTGTCATATTTTTTCCAGATTCTTTGTAATGTTTTGTGTACCTTGTATACCTGTACAGCAAATAGTCTGACAATGGATAGCGCGCCCAGCGCGAGGGATGCGGCACACGAGTGTGATAAAAAGATCGTAATGAATTGTATCACCGGTCAGTGCAACAAACGAGTCTTCTGATCCGCGCGAATGAATCATTCAATTGAGTATTTCGATTAAACTACAAACACATGACTCACAAGTCGCGGGTTTTAGATTTTAAAAGACTTTGTAATGTTTTAAAATTATGATGCAGGTCAAAATATATCCACCTCGGAGGTAGCCATTCCCGCCTGCACGCTTCTCCATCGCTGCCAGGAGAGCGGCTGCTGCTTCAACGCCGGCTACGGGTGCCAGCCCACCGCCGACGGAACCGAGCAGGTCGAGCTGGTCTTCAAATTAACGGACCACTTGCACTCCACGAGCAGGTACATCACCGTCTCCGCAGAGAACCACACCAGCTGCGCGTGCTTACCTGCCCTGGTTGGGGAATCGTAGGTTCCGATCTTACCATGTGTACCAATTTGTGCTGTGAAAGATGAAAAGGTGGAACGTGAAGACAGACTCTCAGACATAATAATCTGAGGAGGACATTATTTAGTGTCTGTACAAAGTCTAGCTTTAACAAAAAGACTGAATTGCAAATACTTAAGCATAACCATGTAAAGGATTGCTTTTTACTATATTTGAAATGTTTTTACGGTAACAAATATAGATCTGTACTTAAACAAGAATTTAGCAAAATCACTTCTGTAAAATGTGAAAAGTTCCCACATTCCAGTGATCACTAATAGTACAGTTGGTTTTGCTCCAATCTATGTTGTATACGTGTTGTAGTATTAATACTTATATCATTATAATTTTAATACATTTGGTAGCTTTATTTTATGTAGTTAAAAAATGTTTAAAGAATGATCGATCGCTACAGATTCCTTAATTAAGACCGCGCAGGCGCTCAGGTGTTTTGTATCTTGATCGATGATCCTTTAAAGGGTGGACATTGTTTTATGAGAAAATCCCCTTATTAGAACACCAGCTGGTGTTTACACAGCTCGCCAATGATTAGAAGATTATTTTTACTAAAACATCACTACTACCTATCAAGACTGAAAATGATTGGATATTATTATGATCTGAATTCGGGGATCAAACGAATTATTTTATAGGCTTCCATCTAATTATCACTTAGAAATTGAATTTTTCCCATTTATTAATACAGAATGTAATATTTATTGCAGGCTAGCCAAGTATAGGGTGAATATTATATTTCAGGTCGATGTTGTTTTAGAATAACTAGGAAATAAAACATATTTTTAAAATTAAATTTTTATTTATCGATTATTTTGTCAATTACAATTATGTGTAAAATATAATATCGGTTAAGTGGTCGCCTCTGGCAGCGGCACAAATGCGTTCTCTTTTAACCATATTTTTCATAACTTTCTCGCAAACTTCACGTGTTATTTCAGCAATTTAATTTCATTTCGAATATTGTCCTGTAGCATCGGAATCGTTGTTGGTTTATTAGCGTAAACTTTTCCTTTCAGTACTCCCATAGAAAATAATCAGGAGCCGTCAAATCAGGTGATCGAGGAGGCCAGGCTCACCACTTTTTGACGTTATGCGGCTGGGAAAAATAGCGATCACTATTAATAGTTACAGCATTACCATTATTATTTAGATAAAATGTTTTAATGACTTCAACGCATTGTTGAGATGTTAGATACTCCATAATAAATTGTAATTAACTTCTCTCTACGACTACCAGATACAAACTGACAAATATGTGCCAAATCAAAATAGTGCTCAAATAAAATCGACCTGGAACATAATATTCATTCTGTATAATAAAAAAATAGAAATAAAACTACATTCAAAATTTTGGCACCGACTGACAAACAAAAAACGTACACGGAGATTATCAAGAATTGTCAAATCACCATGCAATTTTATTTTCCCATTTATTGCCTGTACTTCGGGTATTATCAAACCGTATCGTTTTATTTTCGTTAAGGTGCCGAGCAAAATCAAATCCAGTTATTTTCCCAGTGCCATACCGTCAAACGTCAAGCTGAATGTGATGAATTATGTAGGTATTCTAAAATTATCTAAAGTGATTCGTGTTATGTTCCTGTGTCGTACGAATAAAAGCGTAAATTGTATTAAGGAAAATAATAAAACGTAATTAGTATATTTTGTATAATATTGAACACTAATTATATATAATGTTGTTATTTATTTATTTATTACCATATTTGTCTAACTGCAGAATGTACAGGAGCGTAATGGTAACTAATGTTTAATAAATAAGTGTTTTAATATGTGTTTGAATAATACAATTGAAAAAAGAACCTCATCTATTTTACCTTACCCTTTTTGACCGCATGTCTCTGTACGGTGTCTCTGTGCGGGTCTCGCGGTGCCAATGATTAGTTTAGTTCCCTAGATTAGTTTCTAGAATATAATAAATGAACCGTGTTTCCGGATGCGCGCGCACGCACACAGATGGCAGTCTCTATGTTATGCAGTTTGGCAAATAATAAAAATGATATGCAATAAAGTTGAAACAAAATAAATTCTGAGATTTGAGGGTAAAGTTCGGCAAGCTGATGTTAGTCATTCTGTTCTGCGGACCGAATAAAAGTTGTGTGTTTTGTGAATATCAGACAAATAAATTATTGAAAAAAAACAACTATTTTATTACTTTCATTTATGAAATACAATATATATTTTTTATTTAATTATTTATTATTAACAGTACAAAGTATGGAAATATTACAATTCAATTATTTGAATGTATTAATAATAGGCATATTAACTCATTGTTTATTATTAACAATGTAAAAAGGAGGCACTGACGGTAGCATTGTTAATAAATTGCATCGAGTAGCTAATAAATAAATAAATGAAGCAGAGAAAGAATTTTAAAAAATAAGAGTCGGTGTCTGAATATTTAATTTGTACTCTTGGCTATTTTATTTTTATTCGATTTGTTTAATAACATTTCCACTTTTTAACTACCAATACTGCCCACCACTGACGTTCGGTTTTTACATGAAAGTGTGACAATTGTAGGAGACAGGAGATAAATTTTGTTTTTACTGATTAAATAAATAAATAAAATACTAGTACTTAATATTCTTATGGCCCGTGTCCACGGTGATCTCTCAATTAGACTGATCGCTGAAAGCTACCTTGTACTGGATACGTAATTATAATCCGCATGCAATAATGATTCATAGAACGCTTCGCGCTGAATTCTGTACTGACTTTTGCCCGCTTCCGAAACGAATCTCCGAGAGAAATCTCATTCGTGGACATGGGCCATTATATCATTTACGCACTACATATATATGTAGGGGGACCTTATGAAATAGTAAAACCAGAAACAAACTCTAATTTTGTAATTTCTTTCAATAGTGTAATAAATGTATTTTTTCGGTTTGAAAAGAAAAGTCCCGTTTAAATCAAAACAAAAATGTTATATAATTCTTATTTCGAAGGAAATTTACACTTTATTATTGTGAAGTTGTAGTTTTTCAGATTACATAAAGTAGATTACTTTCAAATAATGTAATAACACATGTATCAATTTGAAAGTTCAACATATAAGTTCGAAAAATCGTCGTTACCTTACCATGATGCTATGGTGTAATCGGTAAGCGCAATTCCTCGGATAGGAAGGGTTCCTGGTCCAAACCCGGGTGGCAACAAAAATATTTTTTCGATAAATTTATTTTATCTGTATATCTTTCTTATCAACACATTTAATATGAATCTTTTAATTTTTTTAAAATTTGAAATATTATTATTACTTTTCTTAGATAACACGTGGATCACCTGGAGATCGGGAGGCAGCGGCCTTGACATCTCGAGCCACTTAACTAATTACAAGGAATGAATGGCTTAAGGAATGTAGGTACTGACTCATTCTGGGAAATCGACAAAAATACAAACAAACAAATAATAAAGTGGCACATAAAATTCCCCTCGGTGTGGTTGCAAGGTTGTGGTCATAGGTAGTTGTCTAAAACTCTTCAGCGTGGAGCATCACAGAGCTGATTAGAATATACTTAACAATGTCCATAGCTCAGAATGTATCAACAACACGTGGTCGCTAGAACCAGGATAAGCCGCCGAGTTGTACATGTCTTGAGAATTGTAAAATGTGTGTCGCTGACTCCGTGATATGCTTATTAAAAAAAATACTACCGTACTTGTAATGGAGGCCGTAATTCCAAAGGTCATTGCACAGTTTCCGCTGAGTCATTCGCCTACTGTATTTTAAATTTAAATTAAACCGACCAATATTTACAGGCGATTACTGTCACTCTCGAGACCTAAATGTCTCCGTGGAGAGGCTCCTAAAAATCAAATCAATCTAATAATAGACTAATATAATTATATAACAAAACCAGGTATAAAAATTCGCAAAATTATCCATTTAACATAACATAGAAAAAAGAATTAGATTGTGATTTGTGTTTATGTTTGTGTATGTTGTATGTGTAGAGGTGTGGGTGAGTGAGCGCGTTGAGGTAGGTAGAGGTTTGCTCGGTTTCTAGAATACACCTCTGGATTTAAGAAATGCATTTATTTATCGACCTTGATAGACAGTCCTCTAATGCTATTAAGGTACAAAATTAAAACATTTTACGACAATTAGGAAATACATGTTATAGAAAACGTTTTTTATGGTGGAGAAATTACTTGTGGAAACATTGTAAAATAGTGTGTTGCAAATTGACAATTGAGGATAATAAACAAGATATTAACACTACCGCTCAAATACAGGAATATAGAAGAGCGTGGATTCCAATGTTTAATCACGTGACATGTGATAATTCTCGGCCTTAGAGAACAAATAGTGCGAATTTGGATTATGGCATTGCACGTTATATTAACTGCTTTTAAACTAAGCAGTGTCTTGAATAATATAATGATTATTAATTAACATAAAAAAGAACGTGTACCTGATAAGTTTATTGAGTAATAATTGCGTTAGGAATAGTCGCTACGTGTCTTGTAGTGAATTGAGAATTATAGCTGAGTAATGTTTATGCGTGTGTGGTACACTTTGTGGCAGGCCGTGGTTGTATTCTCCCACCGATTGTCAAAGTTTACTCGCCGCGTAGAGGTGTCTGTGAGACATGAATATTATGAAAAAATGGTTTATGTATTTGTGTGTGGTGGGTTGTGTATTGCGACGGAAAGGTACTGTGGTGAAAACAAACAATACAAGTTGAACTTAAATATATAATAAAATGTGTCGGGTATGACTTATTAAAAAGTGTTTTGTTAATTGAGGTTAGGTGCTCGTTTTCGAAGATCTCGAACGTTTTCCCAGGTAAGCCGATGTCATCGGTGGTAATACCTTTGTTTTGTTTGATTCCTGATATGATATTATGCTTTATATTTTTTCTGAATAGTTTTAAGAAAATTGCTTTGGGTTTTTCCTTTTTGTACGGTGTCACCCAGATGCAGAATTCAATGTCGTACGGGGCGATATCAACATTCACCTTCATTGCGATTTTAATAATAATATCGCTCAACAGTTTTCTATTTCTGAATTATGTCTTAACAGTTATTTTATTTCTTAGACACGTATAATATATATTGTATAGTTAAAAAAAATAGTTTGTTACAAACAGATTTTTAAAATGCTTTGCATAACTAGAAATTGGCAAACAAATCAAATTAACTCACTGAATACTAGGCAAGACACAATTTAAATACAAAATGAAAGTACACACAAAGGAAAAATAAATAAGATTGCAAACTGTAATGCAGTATAAGAGTATACATAATGCAGTTATAAGAATCATTTCGTAATATAATACAGTTTACTGTCAGTATCTGCTCTACCTACAACCATGTTGTTTATTTAATTTAGAGCATATTTGAAATATTTAATTCCATTGAGTCTTATTTTCCACTTTATAAGAATATATTTTAGTGTTCACTTCTTAGAATTTTTTTGTTAAAAAATTGCGGCTGAAAACTCGCCACGGAGTTTACTGTTCTCGGTTTGTAGGCTGGAGTCCCTCAACATTTTTTAAAATAAATAATAAACGAAAACAGGATCCATCGCTCGTAGTCGGTGTGGATGATTAATTATAGCATTAATTAGAGCAGTTATAGCTTTATTAAGAGCATTTGATTTTTCATTTTTTATAGCCATTTTGCGATATGTCAATTTAGCGGTGCTTATGGAGGAATATTCCGTTACAATTTGAACAAGAGTTGATGGAACTGACATTTGTGGTTACTCTCTATTTTAATTATCCGTTAAGAAAAATATATATGTCGACCGCTCCGTCTGATGGCGTTCGCAATATTTCACAAATAATTTAACGTAATAACAACAATAACAGAAAATTAAAGACGGATGCAAGTTATGAACTAGATAATTTGACGCTGTCAATTTGATATTGATTCGAGCAGCCAGGGTGAGGTTATCAACCAGAATCGGCAAGTTTCAGTTGCGGTGTGATCGAAGAAGAATCATAAAACAAATTCTTGAGCCAGACCCGAGACTGTCCTTACTACCCAAGTAAATATCTGGGGCTGCACGTATCAATCTCCATTCACGAGAAGAAGATGGAGAGAATTGTGATGATTGATGAGTATTACAAAAAAATGTAAACCTACAGGTTAAACGTAAATATATGTCGTCCTTTAATACTTTTCGGATAATAAATTGATTTTCCCACTCACCAATCGGACATCAGTCGCCTCTCTTTTCTACAGAATCAAACGTCATTCTTATACATTTTGACGTGTACATATTGTAGGAAAATATATTTTATTGATATACCGTAGAACTTCAATATAACAGATTAATACGGGCGAGGGGGTGTCCGTTAAAGCCAAAAGTCCGTTATATAATGAGGTGGTTTTACGAATGCTTTTTTTTTTTTGAGAAAATAAACTGCACAATACATGTATATACAAGGCCAGTGAATATTCTATAAATGGATATAAAATATTATGTGATTTTAAAAATAGTAGTTAGGGATGTTGAAAATTTTATTTCACAAAAATTGTTTTCTGCTATCTAAATATAAATAAGTAACAAAAAATTTTCCCAAAATACACCTTAATTATATGTAAGGCTTCATGTTCAGGGGGGAGGCATCTAGCCTAACTGGTTCTTTTTTTAAATATTGACCAAAGTCAAATGGTTATGAAATGAAAGAATATTTTTATATAAGAAAATTTATAATCTATATTTTAAGATACTTGCATGTGTTAAAAGTGTAAAATGAGCAATTTACTTTAATACTTATAAATAAGGCTATTCAAAAATAATTACAATAAAATTAACATTCAATATTTATGTTCATCATGCCAGCATTAATTTCTCTGCCAAATTGTCTATGTTGACGCTTTTCTGATGTAGATTATTCAGGTCCCTCACGTAAGGGATTACCTCTTAGGATGGTCTTGGATCCTGCACGTGAAGTGCGGCCAACTGCTTGTGGTGCCAGCGTAGGGTGACGGAGTTCAGGCTTGTAGATGATGACAAGACGATGCCCAATTATCCAGGCAAACCGGGACTCTGGACCAATTATATTTATTAACTTTTTATAGATCCAGCGGGACCCTTTTTGATACTTTCACATCAATGATTAAACGCAGAGTACATCACAGTCTAAGCTTAAACTCGAGGCGCACAGTTTAAATTTTCCCCGGAATTACAATCTATGAAGCGCTTGCTTGATATTTCAGAGACGATATAGATTTAATTTTCTAATTAAAAATAAAATCTCGTCTTTTGTGGAGCCAGTTCTCCCGACTGAGGTTCTGTCCGGACTGTTCGCCTATGGTGATGCATCCCTTAAGGTGCATTTGCCTACGTGACTTTAGTCACGTTCGCGGCATTTCTTTATTGCTGTACCCATGCTGCGTCGGTACACCCGCGTCTAACAATACCGAGTTTTTATTACCCTTCGTCCCTTACTTCGACTAAGTGCTTTTGTATCCTTGAACAAAATATTGTTTTGGGTAATTTCGCATTCTAACACATGGATATGCATAAATTGATGTCAAAACATAATAATTGTAAATTATAGGACAATACAGAAAAATGAAAGTGAATATTTATTTCCACACTACTAAATCTCGTTCATGAAAACCGGAGTAAAATGTCAAGTCATCCACTTGCGCCTCTGGCCCCGTTCTCACCCTTGAACCAACGAGTATCTCGGCTCATGGCAACGAATGAGACTTTTAAGACATTATCGACTCGAGACAATTTCTGAGATTTTGCTCCCATGAGATTCTTTATCTCAGAAATTCGCCGTTTCGCGCCAGTAAAGCGTGTGACCTAATCACACTCGTCACGTACGTCAAATGTCATTGTCGTGATTGATTTTAAATCTACCCACGGAATAAATGTTTGTAATTTAACGCCATATATTAATGTTTAATGATCTAACTTTTCTAACGTTTGTTTGCACGTGGCGCGTATCCCACGCGTTCGCGACTTGAGCGCGTGACGCGTTTTCGTCTTCGGTGTCGTATCTCGACTTCAACGCTGTAAACCGATTATTAAAACATATTTTTCATTTTCTTTCGACGAACTGAAAACAAATTATTTCCTCGAAATTATAAATATCGAATCACAAATTGGAATGAAAAGTAAAATACAAAACGTAAATAATTGTATTTAAGTATAAAACGGCATATTATTGAATACCTACAGCGTATTGAGAACACGTGGATTTAATTTTTGAAATTATTTCTAAGAAATAGTTTTAAATGTGTTTGCCAAGTCGCTTGATTAGATTCATCTGTCCGATGTTTGCGGTCCAGATGAGCGAGTGACTAATATTATATTTATCAATGAAAGATGATAAAAGACGCGGCGCGGCGCGCGCTCGATAATGTTTCATTTCAAATGTATTTCATAAACTTATCACAGAAACTTTCGAGTGTTTTAAAAATTAATCGCAGAAAAAGATAAAAGTATATTTTGTGATTATCGTCGACAAATTTAAAATACTACTAAAACATTTATTTCGCCTAAAATGAATATGTATAATAATAATAATAATTCACTGTAAACGGGTGAGCCAAAACGCCGAATCGAAAGGAAGCGAAAAGCGGCCAATATTTTTATTTATTATTCCAATTACTGCCGATATCATCTTAACACTTGTGTTCTGATTGCTACGTTTGTGACGTACTCGGGTTTAATAGTGCTGTCCTACCATAACGTTGTATAACTAATTAATAATTATATTTCATCTAATATGGACTCCGCAATGAGACGCGAAATGTCAAATGAAAACATGTAACTGTCTACGTCCTCGGTGTTTTTGTGTTTGGATAGCAATTAGTGTGTGAGAAAAAATGCTACTCTTGACTCACTGGTGTGATTGTGATTGGTATTCGATAATATCAGTGATTGTAAACGGTGACTGTGATCACAGTTTCTGATATCACTTTGAATACATTTAAAAAACATAATTTTGAGTATATTTATTTATATTATTAAAACTTCATTTGCGTAAAAAACATATTCTAGCATAAATAATTAGAATTATTAGTAGAAAATTACTGCACATATATACACATACCAACAAAATGTGAACAAAATAAAATTAAGTCACCAGCAAGTTAGCATAATAAACATTACCAATAAAAGTAGATTACAATAGATGGCGCTGGTCAAATTACGGAAAATCCGATAAATGGCGCTGATTCAAGTGATAATTGATTTAAACGACGGCGTCAAAAAATCAATTAAAATTTTGACAAAAAAAAATTTGAATCACGATATTCCCAGATATTCAATCACTGATAGTGAGTGTGACTCAAATATATCAGTGATTGACTCGCGGTTCGTGATTTTGAGCTCATCACTAGTAGCATTCACATATTGTTTTCAGTAAAAGCTAATTTTTAATAAATAGAGATAAATATTCTGTTTATAATTTGCGACGCGAAAAGTTTATCTTTACCGGTAATAAAATAAACATGTGCCGCAGTTAACCATAAAATATTTAGAGATTATCATAAATCGGGCTGTCCCAGTCGCCGATAATTGAGGAGGCAGCGATTCTTTTACTTTTTGAACTCTACTGCACTAGAGTAGGTACTGGCTGTACCAATAGATATATTTTTAAATTAATTAACGGCGGTATCGAGAGGAACGTCGGTCCACCGAGTGTCTTCATGGTTCACGGATTTCCACTCCCGGTTTATCAGCGCACAGCTCCGCCTGTAAATAAACAGAGTAATTTTCTGTATTGTTTTACAGTGTGTATGGCATACAGCGCGTACCGTGAAACAATCTTCAACCAATATTTAATACTAGAGAACTTCTCCCTCGTTAGTACGATTAATTCATTCAATTCTAATTTGTCACTCGTTTTTCGTTTATGTTTTCCGCGATGCTGACATTGATTCTGTCAAGCGAAGTGACCAATTATTGAGGGAAATCATTTTTTGGAGGTCAAACCCTTTTGAAGGAAACCTTCCTGGGGCACGGCAGTGCTCGTTCAATCGATGGAAATGAGAGCGTAACGAAATGTGAAACGGAAGCTAAATTCCTCCAATAGAGACGCGGTTAGTTCGGCGCCCGACATTGGCGACACCGGTTACACAATACGAGGATGTTACCTGTGGCATAACTATGCCAATGCAACCAATGCGGTGCATTGGGGCCCACTTTAGATAGGGGACCAAAAAGATCGTGCACTGCAATCCATTTGGCATTGATATTTTTGCAAGAATCGATACATGTCGTTAATATAACAGTAATCCAAAGCAAGAAATGGAATTATAAAATTAATGAAATCATTTCTCGCGTGCATTATGACGATTATTAGTACAAGACCAGACCATCACCGTAAAGTCAAAATCGCCTTAAATCAACTATTATTTTAAATTACAAGTGTTCTTTGAAGAACACTTATGATTTTTACATAAAAGCGTGAATATTATATGAGACAAGATACTAATTTTGTTCTTACTATTTATTAGATAAATATTCTGTATTGGGGCCCAATTTTTGTAGTTACGCCACTGGATGTTATCTTGCCCGAGGCACCACTGACTACGGAACAGGGAACTACGTTCAACAAAGCAGTTCATCATTGATTTAGTCTTTGAGACGTTTATCTTCAATCCTGCTCTGCTACTGACTTCTGATAGTTCCTGCATTCGGTTTTGATCGTTTGAGAAGATCCACAATATCATTTGCAAAACGTAGATGGCTTAAATCCTAGCCATTTATGCAAACGCCTGGTTAGCTGAAGAGATTTTCGAGTGTAGCCGTGAATAATTTAGGTGATATTGTATTACCGTATCGGACACCTTTCTTGATAAGAAATCAAAGATACGGCTTATAAGCTGTAGCTTTATTTTATAAATGACTGATTGTGTTTACGTACTACATATTTAGCAATATATTATTTGCTAAATGCATCTACAATAGATACTATACTATACATTGTCATTCTAAACTCTGGACAGCGCTCTGTCTAGTGTCTGTATGTGCTGAAACCTCCCCTTCTCTTAACTAGTTCTCGTCTAGTACAATTTTCAGAGAGAATTTTAGTAAAAACAGACTCATCGGCTGATAATTTTTGAGATGTTCTTTTTTCTGAAGAATTATGATTGGTGAATTCTTCCATTCCTCCGGGATGCTCCACTTTTCGTGTCTTTTATCGCATGTTTCACTTCGTTGGGCAAAATTTGAGTTGGTCTTCGTCAATCTCAAATAGTTTGGATTCCTTTTAGTGATTATCATAATAGAGAGCGCTGTAAAATTGTTCAACTCTATTCTGTAAGTAGTCCCAGTCTCCGGTCACGATTGCGTCTTCCGCTTATGTGCCTTTTTCTTATCGACAGGTGTTGGCTGACCTTGTTTATTACAGTTGCTTGGATTGGATTCAGATTGAATTTACGAAGGTCTTTTCTTATTTTCTTTCGCGGGGTTTTAAATTACAATATTAAATATATATAATCCCATCTCCGTCCACATCCACAAACTCAATCTTGTAATCGTTCAATAAAATATCTTCGCTTACAATACAAAATATAAATATTTTAATCAGTAACCGCATATACTAAATCGTTGAAAATAATTCTAGAATTTTTTTCTCTTAAAAAATGTTTCTCTCACTCTACTTGTACGAGTTATTTCCTTCGATATTATGATTCCGAATTTTCTATTGATAGTGAGACCGTGTTACTCAGTAATGACGATCTCCATTAACCTGGGTTACTGCCCCGCTGACTGCTCCTCCGCTGATGCTTGATGATCTCCGATGTTGTATGGTTTTGATAGGTCTTGACAAATACTACTTCCTGCAGCGTTTCTTAATAGCGGTCGGATTCCGACGATGGTTTGACAGTCCGGCCTCAAGTCAAATGGCGACTTCGCCATACTGCGTAAAATAGGCATACCACAACAAAAAACCCAGGGGCTCGAATCGAAGGAATCAATCTGGCCAATCGGAGGAATCAAACGCGCGTAAACAGTACTAATATATTTATATATACTGAAGCAATGTGAATGAGAATGCTTTAACTCATTATCTAAAAACCGAAATAAATATAAAGCTAATGTAAACATTTAATTTATTTAATGAAAACACATTTCATAACATTTATGATATTTAAAACAAATTAGATGAATGTTAGGTATTTAAAAAAAATGAAAACATGTTATTTAAAGCTGTGAATGTGGGACCAGCTGATGAACTGTACTCACACTTTTTATTTACATAAAAGACGTGTGGAATCTACAACTCACGGCCACCCGGCCACCCGTGAACACGAAATTAATACATTCTCGTACATAGATCCAATCATTAATATAATACTACTTCTAGTTGTTCAGAGATGTTGTGTTATTTACACGTCGAAATTATAAAGTCTCGTGTCCACAAAGTGAGACACGATGGGATAATCTCTGAGATTTACTTTAGATACATCTCGATACCATGTACACGTGTTGAGATTTTGATCTGGAGATAAACTCAGAGATCAACTTGAGATTGGTAAAAAAGATCGTTCTGACAGCGAATTTCGACATATGCCCGAGGTGAAGACCCTCGCCCGGAGTCAAGATGTTCACTCCTAAATATCGTCCGAGGTGAGGATGTTTTCTCATCTCTGCATATATCTTAATTCTTTCGTTTTTCAAATTTATTTTGTGCTGTAAAATGTGCCAACCATCTTGTTTATCGACTCTCTGATTCGTAGAAGAATGGTGATGATGTGGCTTGACTACCCAGATCCTAGTATTAGCCTCGTGATAAGCTACACGTTACTCTGAATAATGCCCAGGACCGATGGAAGTGGAACAAGTATTTCACGCCATATGATGAGATCAGAGAACCGCGATGATGAGAGTTCACCATAACGCTCGGCTTTAGCACTCTGTGTAAACATATAATTGTCTTATTCTTATCTAGTTTTTACTTTATTTGTAGGTACAATTTGTATTCCCAGTACTGTACTAAGAACTTGTCATTATTACCTATTGTAAGACACGTCCAATGAAGAAAAGAAAATGCAACATTATTTATAGAAAAGTGCTTCTACCGAATCTTCACATACTACCTTGAGACCTCTGATTTTGCACACATGCCCGGGGTCGAAACATTGACCATGAAAAATAACGTGCTCGATCTTCGAAATGTGGTGTTGGCGTCGCACGCTGAGCGTACCGTGGGCTGCAAAACGAACGAATGTCTCTGAATGAAACTCCGCACTACAACGTGTAGTAAATAAATTCTTTCATACTATGAGCATGTTGCTAGGAGAGATGGAGATAGCCCGGGCGGACGTATGAGCACTAAACAATCGCGAAGAGTGGAGGCAGTGGGGGCAGTTCGCACTGTGGATGCAGATGCTCAGTCATGAGCACATCGACCGAGAGAGTGCACATATGCACAGAATTACAGAAATTTCAAACAATTTCAGAGTAATTCGCCATGACTTTTCGTATCCTTCGGAGTCAATTTTTTAGGGAATTACAGGTTTTGGATGTGAGACAATTATATGTGCTGAATATACTAATTAGCTTTCATAGGAAAATGCTTTCATAGCGTACCATCTGCGAGGACCGAAAAATATTATCCCATAATTTCGAATAATCTTAAAATCGTTCCAAGAATGAAAATTACTTTTGGTCAAAAATGATTCACTTTTCAAGCTTCCAGAATATATAATCTAATTGGAAATAATATTAAAACTTTAAGTGACATTAAAGCTTTTAAAAATAATTAATAAAAATAAAGTATGTTATGAAATAATTCTTATAACCGCATTTTGTGTACCTACTCTTATATACTGACTGCATTATAACTTTTAATGTTACATATTTTCATTTACCTAGTATTTGCTTACATTCTATTTATATGTATGTATTGTATTGCACATTAGTATTTGTATGCTTTCATTTGATATATTTTCACGTTTACTTGTGCTGTGTGCTTAATTTTTTACTTAATTGTGTTTTGCCACGTTTAGTTTGTGAAATGTGATTTGTTTGCCAATTTGCCCTGCAACAGGCTCGCGTAGTTGCGCAATGCATTTTAAAAATGTATATGTAATTAATTAATTAATTATCGGCGACGTCTTACTTGTGGAGCTGAGCTGTACGAGATATAATTTAGGAGAACACATTCTTATTGTGAAGTTGTAATTATTCAGAACAGACGGTCTGTGATATTTTAAATATGAATTAAATATATTAATTAGAAAGATATACATATAAAATCAATTCTAAACAAAAATATTGTTGTTGCGCCACCGGGATTCGAACCTGGATCTCTTTCCTAACCGTAATATTTAAAATATCACAGACCTATGTTCTGAATAATTACAACTTCACAATAAGAATGTGTTCTCCTAAATAATAAAGTTGTATCAATGTGCCCAAAATTTAATAAAAATGAATTGATAATTCTGGCGTCTGCTATCAGTTTACTCAAAGGTATTTGAGATTCTGTAAAAATAAGGTAGATGGCTCTGTCAAATGATGGAACGATTAAATGTATTAATATCAAAAAGGTAACATATAGGCTCGAAAATTGTCGCTAAAAATAATGTCGCTGTAGCTTAGTTGGATAAAGCACCTTCCCCGGTTAGGAAAGAGATCCAGGTTCGAATCCCGGTGGCGCAACAACAATATTTTTCGATAAAATTGATTTTATATGTATATCTTTCTAATTAATATATTTAATTCATATTTGAGATATAATTCACCGCGGTTTGTTCATTTGACACATTTGGAAATATACCGCATCTTATATTCGTGTATAAAGACCAGATCTCTGTTAATATCACGAAATACAGACTCAACATACTTTGGATATACAAATATAATTTTCACACTTCGTATATTTATTTACTTTCATTTTCGTGTGAAATATTGCTTTGGTTCGGAACAGTACTCATTTGAAAAATTGATCCGTTTGATGGAATACAAGGGTACCTATAGATTGTGTGGACGTGATTTGATCTTGTGCACTATTTAGCAACAGATTAATCAGTATATACATATTAAAGATCAAATCAAATATAATAAACTTCGCGACAAAGACGTTTCGGGGGACTGTTCAATAATAGTATAAGCCTAAACAGCTGACTACTAGGAGACAAAACGATGATGTCATATAAAAAAGTAATAATAAATATTACAGGTCTTGCAGGCAGAGAAGTCTTGTGTTGCCGACAATCAACTTTCCGTAATATTTATGTATTGTTGTCTTTACGATAACAGTCGAAAGACTATCAGCTGTTGACATTATACAAATATAAATAACTTCAATGTAATATATAGAAATGTTTGTAATCTTTAATGAAACTGATTAGCTATTATGTATAGAAATGTATGTAATCTTTAATGGGACCGATAAGCTATTATGTGTATTTGACACAATATTTATTTGTAATTAATATACGTACCTGGCATGCCGGCAAATTCCATAAATTAAAGAATTTTAATATGTGCTGCATTTCCGTACGATGGATGGGTTACGCCAGAATGGCGTGACGCGCTTCACGGCGCGTGTCAAAGGTCAAAGTCAACATTTTTATAATTATTATTCCACCAAAAAATTCATTGAAATATCATAATAATGCTATTTTTAAATAGAAAACACTCAGTATTCTCGTACGTGCATTAATTATTGAAACGGTTATGGCTTTAAAACAATTTTAACAAAATTATTATATTAGTTTGAATCTTAGTTCTTCTTCATCATATGATATGTCTGGAACGCAGTGCGCTATACGTCTCCAGTCCGGGGGGACCGGGGGGTCTCGATCCATGGCACAGTTCTTTCTGTCACTGGGATGCGAGACTCTCGTGGCTTCTTCCGGTGCACGCCCAAGGGGTGCGAGAATCCGTCGCAGCATCCGTTACGTCATTGAGGTATCTGACAAAACTCAGCAATTTTACTTTTAAGAATTATTATGGAATAACAATTACTCTACTATCGATAAAGCTTGGGATATATTTAAGCATTTTACATAATTAATGCATTCATTTCTCAAATCATTAATATATTTTTCACTCCGTGTTTCTGTATATTACATAACTAATTTAATTTAATTAGTTTGTACTATGTTTTAAAAGTTTCCTTGAATCAGTACATTCTGCTCGCTGACCTGCTTGTAGGACACCATCTTTGGTAATCAGAGCGTATTTTTCAGAGTATTAATTATCTTATTAATATACATATATAAGCTGAAGGCTAAATGTATATATGGTTCTGACAAACTAATGTTTAAAAAATATTTTTCTATTAAATTATTTGTAGAAATATAAAATCTTGTGGGCGTACTTTTTCATCTGTTCGTAAATAAAATGAAATAATAAAACACATTGTTTTTACCAAAATTAAAATTTATTAAAAAAAATCTCCATGTTTCGGGAGCGATGCTCCCTCCTCGGGAAAAGAAATGTACTAAAACTAATATACAAGTATAGAAAGGTAGATTTGTTAATTGTGGTGGGGGGGGATTAAAGGGGGGCGTGGTTACAAATGAAGTAGGCACGAAGCAACTACAATGGAAGCAGGTTCAAGAAAGGGCTATTTACAAAATTAATTTGATTTTTTAACACTTTTCCTAATTTCTAATATTTCTAGGTTATCCAATTGAAAACCCCTAGTATTGCTATGTAAGATTTTGAAACCTGTATTTAAATCAAAACAGTAATTAGATTCGCAAATTATCACATTTAGACATTAATTAGACATCTTAAATATTCATTAACTCTAATTTCAAAATTTCTTGGAAGTTTTTCCTATGTAAAAATATTTGCAATCCTTACAATTTAATTGATAAATGCCCGATTTTTTCATATTTAACCTTTATCCTTATTATTTAATATATAATTTTTAAATTTGTTATTCGTATAGAACGCTGGCTGTACCGATTGTATTTGGATTTTTCTGCTTATTGAATTTGATAGCATTGGGCAAATATGTTTTATTTAATATGCCGCCAATAAGTTTCGGGTTATAATAATTGTCAGTGTCAAAGTAAAAGTGTGTAGAGCTAAGTACCGTTTTATTAGTATTGCTTCCAAATTGACTTTGATACCGTTTACCATTTATTATAAAGCGACCGGCGCATCTAATACGTGTGACGATTCACAGCAGTGCTTCATAAACGGGGTCACATAAAAAAAATAAAAGGTATATTATATAGTAGAGACAACTTTTATATTTGCTGATGTTTATATGAACAATTTTTACAAAAATCTATTATATACGCAACTTAGTAAATAAATGCTTCACAATCAATTTATATTTATAACAATTTACTTAAATAACAATAAAATTATAATACTGGAGCATTAGTTTACAAACTTTAAACGAAATGTAGTAACCGTCTTATCGGGCGAGCGGGAGGGGTCTCCGGTTATCACAAAAAGTAATAACTGCAAGTTGGTAACGCCGGTGAATACTCTCCTTCTCTCTCTCTCTCTCTCTCTCTGTATACACACTAAAATAAATTATTAAAAACTAAATATCGGTAGCAGTCACTGATAATATATAGCTAAAACATCCTTATTCAATAATGCAACATTCAGTTCGTGTTTTCGTCGATCAAAAATAAATTATTCTTATATTCTAGCAGCCTACTTTAAAAAGGGTCAACATTGTATGTATAATAATATTTACATATAAAAAGTAGGTACACGGTATCCTAAATGACAGTGGAATAAATAACATACATTTAGATAATTATTATAATACACGCATGCATGTTGCACATGCACAGCAGTCTTGTATCGCTTTCAAAGATTAAACATAATATGGATATAATAATCCTCTCGACCACTCGAGGTCCAAAATACGAGAGAATGCTATCGTGAAACAGGTTATTTGAAGATGCCCCGCTGGTAGGGGAAATGGCTGTTTACTCGATGAGATTGAGACGAAAAACACCTGGAGATTTGCAACACACTGTACATTGCCTCTAAAGCTGTATTTATTTGCCGCACTTCACCTGGAGACGTTCGCGAAAATATTCTCCGAAGTGTTTGATAAAAGTTAATGGACGATTGGCCCGTGTCCCGCACGTTCACACCGTCCGCGATCACTCCTTTATCGATAATGATTTGACTAGCAATGAGAACACGAATGGCGTACAAAAACATTCGCTTTCACTGTAAACTCGGAATCGGATCATTTGGGAAGATCTGAGAGCTGTTGGCACTCGCACAGAGTGTGGTTGGTGGCCGTCACCGTCTCGTAGCGGATCCGGGACTCCCCCCGGCGAGCCCTGGGCTTGGGCAGCGCCTTCTCCACCCGGAACACCAGCTGCACTTCCTCCACGGTGGCCGGGCCGCAGCCGTAGCCCTCGCCCTGCGCGCACATGCCCGTGTAGTTGTCGCAGCGGTGCAGCACCGTCACCACGGGGTAGTAGCGCTCGTCCGCCGGCAGCGTCTTCAGGCTGCTGACCGGGATGCTCCTCTTCTGCGGCTCTCCGCAGCCGAACCCCCACACCCTGTCCAGGTGCTTCTGGAACTCGCTCTTCTCGGCGCCCATCGCGCCGGCGACCAGCAAGCAGAACAATACGGTCACGTCCATGTTTAGCGTAATGACGAGACTGCGCGCGCGCTCGGACTGGAGATACGGCGGCGTAGGTCGACTGGAGATGCGAGCGTCGGTTCGACGGTCGCGGGTGCGAGGTTCAGTGAAACGCGGCGACGCACGACGTCTGTGAAGTTTTTAAACTGCGAAAGTATGTCAAGAAACTTTCAAGGATCCAGGTAGCGTCGGTCTCCGGACTCGATGCGGCGCGGACCGGTGTCAACGGCGAGACTCGGTCAAGATGGTGGCGGCTCGGCCGTGCGAGAGCGACTGTGCCGACGGGACGAGCGCTATCTGAATTAATACCAACCGTGACGTCACAAGCGGAGGAAATTGTTCAAATATATTCAAATTCAAATACGAGTAACGTCATTCGCGCACACTGGGACTGCCCCCGTAGGTGAGTAAGTTTGCGGTTGCAGTCCTCGCTCCCGAGTGACACCGATATCCTCACTACTTCCCGCGACATGAACTTCCTTCGATCCCTGTACCGGCGTGCTATTTGATCGGTGACAGGATTATGTATTGGAATAATTATTATTTTGCGATGAAGTATATTTTTTCCGATCGAATGCAGCGCCGAGGGCGGTGCGGGTGTCGGGTCTGAAAAGGAAAAATAAACAAATAAATGCGGACCAAAACAACAAAGCAGCACACTGATTCGTGTACGTCAATTCCCAATTTCGAGTAAATAAGCCCATCATCCTACTGCCTGAAAATGAGTCGCAGTGCCTACCATCTGAAGCTTACCGATGCTTACTTCTGCCAATGAAGAACACTCGAAATTTCTTCAGTATTATGATCTTCTAAGTGGTCTTTTTGTGAACATTAAAAAATATATTATTCGAATCGATCCCAGTATCCCTCACAAGCCGAGACAGTGCTCTACCATCTTAGCTACTCTCCTAGTGGACTGTGATTTTGAATTGTCGTTTAAGTAATACGTAATGCAAATTTTGTTGTATCAGAATTTAACATACTTACATACATATTAATTTTTAACATCAAATTTTAATGTATAATTTTATTTAAAAAAATAGTTAGTCCTAGTGAACTTACTAACAAGAGTATTAATAAATTTAAGATATTTATATTATAAACTGTATTGCCTGCATTTTTCGGCAATGTAGTGGCAAGTATCCCTGTTTGTCACGCGGAAGACTGGGATACGGTTCCTTAACTACATACAACTAATTTTAAGTACCGATGCTGTATTAGAGAAATAATAAGTCATAATAAATAATAATGAAAGACGTATGAATAAGTCAAGAGAACTAATAACAACTATTGAGTAAAGCTGCACACACCCGCACATACCCGCACACACCCGCATATCTTAGAGGGAACACAGCGTATTTATGGTTTTCTTATGCAGGAGTGCGTATATTTGTGCAAGAGACATTTTTTTTTTACTTAATAATATTAATTATCGTTACTTGAGATTGTATATGAAATGTATACAATTGTACGAACGGTTATGGCAAGCTGGCCGGGATTCCCAAAACAAACTGGTCGACAATGATTGGAATGCTCTTAATAATAAAGTGTGAAACGAAAGGCGGGCGTCGCGCCAGCTTCTTGGGCCGGGATTCCCCGTACCGTACATCGCTCTCGCTCGCGTGTCGCTTCTGATTTTAAATATATTTTTTATTAAGTATTGTTTGTGAAAATAAAAGCGAGTAATTGATTGATCACGATACTTATTGCCCACTTCTTTCATATTGACTATTATTTCTTTGGATTGACGTTACTTTACTCACAACTCTCTGCTGAATATAATTATAAACGTCATGTTGAGAATAGACCTCTTACGCGTATTATTTCATATTAGTGAATTCTAAATTAGTGTGTATTTGAGAAACCGTTTTAGACTGGTTTTTTTATTGCACAACACTCGATAGAATGACGCGGAACACAGCCATGCGCAGGTACGTCAGGGGACATTTGTTTTTGACCTTGCATTTTCAGTTTCTATTCTAATTATCTCTTCAACACGATAATGCGTACTTACTCTGTGTTCTCCAGAACGTATAAAGTCCATATAAACTCGACTTAAACCACCAAATGACATATTACTGTGCTATGCTATGGTAGAGTATATGCTATGCTATGGTAGAGTATATGCTATGCTATGGTAATACATAGAATCAATGCTTTTTTTGTAAGAAAAGCGGTATCGGAACTCGCATCTTGTTAATCTTTTGTTAAAAAATATATATATTGTGTTAACAGAAATTTAGTTAATTGGATCAAATAATTAAGTCAAATTCTTCTTATTCTTTGTGCTCTGTCCGATAAATGGACGTTGGCTATCATAACTTTATTTACTGCGGCCTGGAAAAGTTCTACAGTAGACTGGCCGAACCATTGTCTCAGGTTCTTCAGCCATGATGTTCGTCTTCTTCCAGAGACCCGACTTCCAGCAATCTTCCCTGCATTGTGAGGTGCAAAATCTCATACTACATATATATTGACGTAGGATTTTATACATAAATAACTTTTCGAATCAAATATCTAAACATCTATCACGAAACATTAGACCGCCATTTTATACAAATAATAATATAGGAAATTTACTCATCAATTCTAAAGACAAAGATGATAAATTTAACAATTCTGGTGTCTATAAACTTAGTTGCAAGGATTGTGCTGCATTTTATATTGGTAAAACGGGTAGAAATTTTAATATTAGAGTAAGGGGGCATTTGAGATATTTGAACAATAGTGGGTTTTCAGAATTTTCTAATCATGGTTTTGATAAAAAATTGTGATTGTCAATTTTGCATATAAACGATGTTGGTCACAAAAATAATTTGGAATCGTTGGAGATAAATGAAGCGTGTAAAACTAATCAAAATATTATAAACAACCAACTAAATTTAACTACGAATTTATTTGAGTAAATTTGTATTAAGTAACAATTTGAGTTTTACTAAATTTAGATTCTGGTAAAGAAACAATAATATATGTTTTAGTTAGTTATGACATCCTGAAGAAGATAATGATATTTTTCGAAACCGGTCGATGTATTTAAACTCAATTAAGTGGTAAATAAAACAAAGATAACAAATAAAAACACTAAATATAGACATTCGCGACTAACCACGACCTTATTATAACAAAAGTGGTATCGCGTGACTGTCCGGTTCCTCATAAAAGATGCGCATTTCGTGATGAAAAGGGCGCGGATGCCAAACCGCGAAACTGAATCGTCCGCGCGGTCGCGATAGGAAATTCTGTCGGGTTTTCCAAATCCACGCGTGCTTCATATTGCAACTTGCGAAACACCTTCGTGGATTCCGGTTTATTTATAGACATTCATAATTATGGAAATGCGTTTCAATTGACGTAGTGCTGGGTGTATTAAATACGATTATTACCTGTGAGAAATTATTAGCGAGCATTTTTCCTTATTTGTTTTTGCAGTACTTGATAATTAAATACAGAAACCGCAATACTCGTTTTAATTAATCAGGTAATCTGTTTAATAGCACTTAATTCCACAATATATCAGAAAAATGCCTTCAAATATATGTATCCATATCTTTAAAACATTTTGAAAGTTTAGCATCTAAAAATAACCGCGTTATTTATGCAGTACGACAAGCAAAACATGCGGCCGACTCGTGCGTTGTAAAATTGTATTTTATTATAAACGACTAACGAAATAATTTAATTTTTTGTGTATTTATCCTTACCTTTTGACTTCATTTTATATCCTTTGTCCCTCGGATGCGAGGACTCGCTAACTTTTCCTTTTTTTTAATCCCGCTTCAACCGTGAGCTTGCGAGGGAGCTTCAAAAGTTCTCGTATTTTTAACATATTATAAACTAATACCAAAAACAGGAAATAAAGTTGGTGTCACATTATCAAAGTATTTTGTGTATTGAACGGAATGCGGACACTATTAATTATTATATATATGATTGTGTATGAGGATTATTATTGGAAGCATACTATATGGAAGACTTCTAAAAGAAAGGGTATTGAAAGAAATAATGTGGCGTATATTGCGGATGAGAGGGATGCAGATATGGAGCAGATCTTCCCTCTGCTAGTGATGAGGGAAAAGTTTTCGGCCAAAAATCATATGCTATGATTTAAATTGCTGTGCAAAATTAACGACGAATAGGAAACATGTTTTACAGAGTCTAGGAAGTAGGATGCAAGGACCTTATGATAATGTGATGATATGGAATGAGAAAGTAAGACAACGTGCCAATACTGGTAGCTAATGAATGTTTGGAATACGTACGAAGAAGAGTTTGTGTATTTGATTGGAACGGAAAGGCTGAGAACAAAGTGAATAGCGCTTTGAATGTCGACATTTCTAATGGAAACTTGTCAGCCGAGACAAGACTAGCGGTACACATTGGAATCCGGATACCAACACTTATGTATGTAAGTATAGCCAGGCAAAAGAGGAATGAAAGTAGATTCAATGCAGTGGAAATATCTATACATCTTATTTTCCCTTATTTCGCCATACAAATATCAAATCAGAAGTGAATGAAAATGTGAGAAAGTGATCTTAGCGTAGTGAATAGGATTAAAAAAGAGTCGTTTAGGTGGTTTGGTCATGTGGAACGAATGAATGATAAGAGAGATGTACGATGTGAGGGTCGATGACACCAGAAATAGAGGACGTCCGCGGCAGACTCGACAATCGACGAGTTGCATGAGAATATGCATGAACTAGACGAGAGTTGAGTATCAGCAGAGAAGAGTGTGGCACTTTATCCTCTTTGCGCACCTTTGCGTACTTTGGTAAGCTAGATAGTTAGCTCTATAAAACATGTTGATAGATTACGGATCGGTGATGTGGATGGTAATAACAAAGTAATTCGCGTCATTTAAACTACGGGTAATGATCGTAATCAGCTGTCATTGTGCTATTATTTACTATACAATTGTCAATAAGATATGTAATTTAAAAAGTGCGGCTCCTGCGCTACATTGTGGTGTGTCTGCAGACTTATTATTCGGTCGGACGTCTCTTATAAAAAACACCCCTGTGTGATTAAGTTTTTAAAATTTATTCTTAATTTTAGAATCTCAAATGGAATTTTCATTTACAGACACTTTATATGCATATTATCAAATCAATCCAGTAGGATACACAACATGTATTACAGAAAATATTTAGTAAATTGCAACACAGGCTTTAAACAAAAATTCAATATCATTTCTTTTCGGTCTTTAAAACGTGTCAGATTGAACCGACAACCCAACAGATAATAGTGTATTTTAATGAAAACTTTAACGAGTGATGGTATCGGCGGCTTCGCTAGTGCAGAATCTTTTATTGCGATTTTTAGTCTATCCAGAAGTCTCATTTGCATTAAATTCATTTTTCAAAACTATATCCTTTGCGCGTTGTGTCAAAAACTTTTAAAGCAACCTGCGCCCGCATCAGCCTCGTCAGGTAGAGGACCGGTAACCCTAAAGTCGAAACGAAATAACAACTGGTAAAACATCTTTTAGAATTCTCGAAGACCTCGCTCGAGACAGGTTAATATACTTCGTATGACGCGAGGGAATCTAAATATAATAATCAATAAGTGTAATTTAAATAATTGTAATTATTACGTGTGATAATGTTTCCAGCGCGCGCGTAATTGGTTGTTTACCCGGTAACTAGGTATGCGAATAGCGGATAAAACTGCGATCAATTTGATCCGACACTTCTGAGAATGTGATTATTCATTCATCGATTGCCCACATCGAGTAGTCCTCGCGCATTACCTCGATGTGGTAACGAAAGTGACCTGTTTCGGTTTCTCAATGAGATGCGAGACGCGCAATGGCGGCCGGCGCCAGCGGAGACAGCCAAAACGCAATGCGTGTATCTCTGAATCGCGGAATATAAAGATACTTAGATAAATGTTGCAATAACTTCTTAATAAATCCGTAATAACCATCTTTCAGAGTTTAAATGCGAGATGTTTAATTGCCCGTGTCCACGATTTTTGACTCGAGATTGGAGATTCCAACTATTCGACTTCATCAGCTATTCGAATATCTAATAGTGAAACTAAAAATATTCGAAGTCTGACAACTGTATACAATTAATTTTGAATATTTCGAATAAATCGTATTATACGTAAGTTCATCAAAATTTATAAGAAAACGAGGTAATTATCCACAAACTCTTTATTTATAGTAATTTTAAAAATACGTATTTTTTAAAATAACAACGCATTGAACGTTTCGTATAATACCCGCTCAATGGCGGTTGACGTTGACTCAACTGTCAAAAGTGTTTTAACTAGTAGGTCTAACGTTTCTGTCCTCTTTTTGAAATTGTCCAAATATCTCAAATCTTTTTTTAGATTATTCGAACAAACATTTGTTGTTTCTACGAGGGATAAAATGGCGCTTCTCAATTCAGTCTGCAATTCGGACGTCGATGAATTCTTCGAACAAGCACGACAGGTATCTCTTCCACGTCCGAATCAGAATCCTGAGAATTGTTTAATATTTCATCACTAGAAATTAGTACTAATACTATTCGAATAGCTGCACAAATATTCGAGTATCGAATATATTAGAAAAATGCCGAATATATTCGAATATTTGGATTGGAATCTCCACTCGAGATTTCTGAGATTTTGCTCTCATAAGATGCTTTGGAGACAACTCTCGATTTTCCCATTCACCGTGTATAAACTACAAACCATGTCTCAGAGATTCGCAGTCTCGCGCCTCACTTCACGCTCGTGTGTCAATCGTCAACTGTCATTGTCACCATGTTCGTCATATGAGTGATTATAAATCTTCCCAGTAGCAGTTAAAATACAATGAATGTTTGTAATTCAACGCTCTATGTTAATACTAATGTTTAATGACTTTCAGAATAGGTAGTTGTAGGAATCTATGGTAGTTTTAAGTGACGTTTATGTGCACGTATTAAATAACGCTGTCAGAACGTACGCCGTGTACAATGGTTTAAGTTTTAGTCTCGTCTAACAATCTCTAGCTGATCTCTGAGTTTATCTCCAGAACAAAATATATCAACTAAATCTCCGAGATGTATATCTCCTTCCGTGGACACGGATCTTAATGGATGAGATTTTTCTCGGAGATCACGGAGATCGGAAAGACAGTCGAGTGCGGAACGAGCTATGATTCATACGGCTTCATATATTTAGTAGCATGACGCTTTACCGACAAATCTCCGAGTCGAGAGATCAAAGTCATAGTATACATGCAGATTTTATTATAATTTATATTAATTTTTTAAAAGAAAATATTGTTTTATTTTAAATATAAAAACCTTAGCCCATAAATAAGATAGAAAGTATGATCGACGATTGAGTTGTGTGAACTTGGTCACGAGCCAGGGTCAGTGCCTCGGCCGAATGTAAGTCTGTAAATATTTTTTGTTGTGTTTTTTTTTTGGACCGATCTTAAATTATAGTATTTTTCCTATTTTCTATTGACATACAGTGTTGGACTTTGAACTAAACTGAAAAGAGCGATTGTCTTACTACGTTAATCCTAAACGCGTCACATCGGATCAATCGTAGTCACGATCTTATTAATTCCTCATCTTGTTATAGTAATATGATTAAAATAATATGTCTTAATTACATACGATCTCTATGTGTTTGTTATCGATGAAATCTCATTGATTAGATGTAGAAAAGCAATGCTGTTGAGATTTACAAAGAGATCAGAGAGGAAAACTGGCCGAAGAAGAAGATTGGCCGTGGAAGAATCGTTCTACTTCACTTTTTACCGTAATTCTGGGCGAAGTTTAAACCCGGCCTGAACGCTCGTGAAAAAAATAAAGAAATATATTTTTTACTTGCAATGTGTGATTGTACGTGATGTACCTTGGATGGCGAGGGCGAACTTATTCATTCATCAGGGACTCTACACGACGAAGTTCGCTTTGGACAGTTCCGGGGTTGAGAGGGCAGCACTAGCTAGCCACACATTGCGGCCGGTCGATGAGCAACAGGATGGATCAACAGAATTCGAGAACCTCGCTACAGGGGCTCTGAACGTGGTCTAGAATCGGCGGGAAAAGACATCAGATGATTACGTCACATCGCCGAGCTCATTTTTGAGCATACCTTCTCCTTGTATTCATTACTTCATACGCGGTGCTGGTGAAGCAGTGGCAAATCAGCACATTACGTTTTTGTTGTGAGATATCCTGGAAAGAGAAAATCATCCGTAGCCGACACTACCGATACTGTACCAAATCTTATTACAGAAGTGGCATTGCGCCTTTCAGCAGGCTTCGCCGCGTCATCCGGCAGTTACTGCGAGCGTAATACCCAAAAATTTCACTGTTTGTGGTTGTTCAATTTCGGTGAAATAAACCACATTCAAACTTCTGACTAAACTCTATCAGAAACGATTATAGTTAAATACTAATTAAATGTATTAATAAGAAAGATATACATATAAAATCACTTAGTCCGACTACTCAAAGGTATTTGAGATTCCGTAAAAATAAAGTAGATGGCTTTCAAATAATGGAACGATAGATGTATTAATTTGAAAAGTGTAGAATATAGGTTCGAAAATTCGAGGTCAAAGTACTGAGTGCTGTAGCATAATGGGTTAATGCATGTGTTTGGGACATATATTTGTGCTTGAGCGAGGATGATGTACTGTGCCTTCCACCTCCCCCCCCCCTTTCCTCACCTGCCACCGAGTCAGTCGATCGGCGACCCTGAACCGGTACGGTTACAAAAAGATTTCGCAGTATAACAAAGAGTGAGAAGTGTGTCTACGTGACCATCTTGTGCAGTCTGAAGGAGTCAAGACCCTGACCAGGAGATAGTGTCCAAAAACCTAAAGTTGCAGTCCACCTTGGAGGTGCCAGGAGAACGGGATTGTGGTGAGTGGAACTTCCTTCCGAATCCTGTTTCTTCCGGCGTTCAGAGCTCCTCAGACAACATCAACCTCGACAACGCCGAGTTTGTCAGCTCAACTCGCAGCCCTCATTTTCCTCTATCGCATCGTCCTGTGCGCCTCCCACGCCTCGCATTCGCCAATCTATTACGAGAAATGGGATCCGTCATTTTTCAAAGTATAATATTATCAAATACGATAAAATAACTAACAACAGTGCAACTTCAATTGTCTAGGTCGACTAAAATTATTTGAACACCGACAACTTCCTCACCGCAACGCAGCATTTATTCATTTATATTTGCTTTCGTAGAAACATTATCTGTTTTTAATAAGAATCATTATGATAGTACTAACAACATCCTATATACTCGCAATTATACACTCGTGTCATATATGCAATCTAATTATATTAATTACTATTATTGTAGTCGATCTAAGGGCCTTTCAGGTCCAGGGCCGACCGCACGGCCGTCCTCTTCCAGGCTCTCTTCCTTCTCTGTCTCGAACTGTGGTCTCCCAAAAGGGAATCTGTATTATACTTGTAGTCCTTGCGGAGCGCTCTGGGGTCGTCTCACACCTGACATATTTGGTTATTGCAAGGTTTAAACGAGCTCGCCTAGTTATCCTTCGGGTAATATTCTGTTGGAATACTTGGATAACTTTTGATTGCTTTTCACATACGCACTATTGGCTTACAGAATTTTATTAGTTAACATACATAGAGTATCGTTTATTTTCTTTACACATAGGGTTTATAAGATGTCACTTATCTATATACTTGAATATGCTATGAATGCAGGATTCCATGCTATCATCAAACCCTTTGGACCAATTGATAATAATAATTATTAGAAATTATAATCATCATCTATCTCCAGGTGTCGCGAGAATTTTAAGTTACATCTTATTTAAGCGAACGTGTCTGACTGATATGACATTTTTTTTGTGTTAATGGGTCAAGTTAGATTGTATTGCGATAGACCAATTTCCCTTTAGGGTA
Source organism: Eubasilissa splendida (assembly GCA_031772225.1). Taxonomy (NCBI): domain Eukaryota; kingdom Metazoa; phylum Arthropoda; class Insecta; order Trichoptera; family Phryganeidae; genus Eubasilissa; species Eubasilissa splendida. Next base: position 1,065,276 of record CM062854.1, on the reverse strand, counting down.
ATACTTTATAATTAAAAAAAGACCGGTCATGGCCAGTACTAGCTAGCTACACATTGTGGCTAGTCGACATTGGTCAACATTAGCCACTGCACTACCTAGCAATTGATTGCATTCTGATGAAACATAAAACTTTATTCGTTGCCGCGTTTACCCTGACTTTCTACAGCATTATAACAGACAATGTATTTTCCGCTGTGATGTAAGATATGAAAAATGATTTACTCGGATGCTGCGGATATACAAAATGAATGTAGATAAATTCTTTCCGGATTCACAGATTCCACTTTAACTTCCCGAGATATTCAGTTCAGCTCAATGTCAACTGTCAGCTCGTTATTTATGTGCAACACCAAGGGCTGTGTGAACTGTACACTCAAGAAGTCAAAAAACTTACTCGCGTAAAAAATAATTGGCTAACTGCCAGATGGTTAATTCGATGATATTACGCTAATAAATTGATGTGATTTGTGTTTTTGTTTTAAAGTTATAATTCTGTAGGTATATGTACTAATAACGTAAACGATCTCCGCCTACGTTCTCTCGTATATGAGATTTCGTCTCTGATCGGGAGGTAGCACGCCACACATAATTGAATTGTCCAAGTTTTATTGTATTTATAAAATAAATAAATTTAATTATCTACTCATCAGTCAGAATTATTATAGTAGGTATAAGAATAGCAATTAAATTTATATATTTAATTTAATCATATAACTATATTTATAAGAAAGATAGGTACAATGCTGCAGAGGATATAATTGTACTACAGCGAAAATAAGGAAAAATGGCATTTAAAAAATACATTTTTCTGTTTCAAAACCTGTCATTTTGGCGGAATTCCCAACATAGCATACAACCAAATAAAATTAATATATGTGTTTATAATCATTAATTATTAAAAAAAAAATTAAAAGCTATCATAAAAGGCAAAAATAGTTTTTACATATATTCGACGAACAATTGTGACCGGTAAGAATTGCGGGCGAACAATTTTAGACGGCGATGTTCTAAACCCATGTATTGATCTTAATAGCCCACCTCGACACAGGATCATCCTAGTGAGGGGGAATTATTTTAACAATTAAAAAAAAATTGTAAAAAGACGAATACAACATATTTTTTTAATATGTTCAGTACAGTACAGCACATTGCATTTCCAGTTATTATTTTGAATAAAAAAAAAAACTCAGTGTGTAAAACAATTATTCTTAGGAAAGTAGTAAAAATGTAACGAAATATATAACGCGCTCGTTTTAATATTAAAAAATGTAGAAATACCAAAAAAGCTTGACAAATGAGTATCCCACGAATCCAACGAAAACCAATAAAAATGCCATTACGAAGTTTGTTCTACGCTGTGGGCGTAGCTTGGGCTATGAAACATCGCCCCATCTATGTGCAATACTCGCCAAACATCTCGCCAACCGATTGTCACTTGTTTTAGCATTTCGAGTGCTTCACTTCAACAACCAATCTTTTTAGAGATTTTATCTTCTCCAAAACTGCGGAATTTTACACCACCGGAATAAATAAACTGTGTCTATTCTAATAGTGTTTATTTTCATTAATAAAATGAGTTATTAACTGAGAAAAATCTATTTGAATTTGAAGATCATAAAGTTCAATTATTTTTCTACTACTGTGCTTCTATTCAGTAGCGAAGAAAATGTATTATCATATTAATCTTCTCGGTGAAATCTCTTACTGTTAGATGCGAGGCTCGTCTGGGGCCGTGAAAATATATAAAATTATAGTGCAAAACATGTTTAGAAACATGAAATTGAGTGCATTGAAATACAAACTTTTCGTTTGCCTTCGTAACATTTCATTTTATACTATGTATGAAAATGCGCCGACGGGAATATATTTAGCTATTCACGGCTCACGGCGTGTGTTAACATTTTAATTAATAAGTGCACTCGTTGTTAAGTGATGTCGTCGTTCTGCTTCATTCGAATATACGCAGGGCCCGTGACTCAATCTTGCTACCACAACGCATTTCAAATATCTTCAACGCTAATTGATGCATTCGGACCTCCAAAACGACTGTTGACGCGATGCGATTAGTAGCTTAGATATTGTTACAGAGCTATACCGTCTCAGCCGCAACTCTTCACTTTCTGGCGGTGGTACCTGATCGGGAACAGTCCGACCGCCGCTTCCGCTCTGCACCTCTCTTCAGTGCTATCTCCGAAAATACACCTAGTGGCTTCAACTCGAACCCGACTAACTAAATGGTAATACCTTTCTTCGTAATTCTGGAGAGAATAATTCTTCCATCATTGGTATCTGACTGCTGGGTGTTTTCCTATTTTTCTACAATCTGCACAACGGATCCGAGGGTTAGATACAGAATTTGCGTCCCGGAGAATTCCAGGCTCAGTATCCTAGGGGTCCTGACTAGACTACAGTGCGATCTCTGATACGGCTCACGATATATACCATACCGTGGATGATACTATACAAATTCAACACTCGTCCCAAATATCTATTACCATTAAATTTAAACAATTATGAACAAAATTTATACATTATTACAAAAAATGAATACACATGTATTGTAATTTTGGATGTTTTTCTTGTAAGAAATCTGTTTGTGCGTCACATTTGATTAAAATATCGCTAAACGATTTGTCTGGGTGTGAATTATCATAAAGTTAAGACTACTTAATAAGAAGCGTGGGAGCAAAGTATGCGTCAACTCAAATAAGAAATGATGAAATATTTTGTCCAACTTGTTCACTTTAAAAAAAGAGAGTTTGAAATAAAAGTAAAGTTCAACAATTAATTTATAAAGTTAACAAAAAAAATAGTGTTAAAAAATTATTTTCATAACGGTTTAAATAGAAGAAATTAAATTTGAATTAAAAAGTCTATTAATCGTCATAATTCTGTACAATATTTGAAATACGTTATTTTAAACCGATTTTATTAAAAAATATTTTTATAATATACATTATTTTACAAGTAGAATATATTTAAGAAAGAAATGCACGTTTTCAGTTCCGTTTTAGAGAATGTGAAATTAAAATTTATTGTATGTAATTTTTTCCTACGTAAATTTTCATCCTGACATCCTTGAAGCGATAGCGAAATATTTAGAAAATATTTGCATTATTATTTGTTTAATCTGTGAACATCACGATTTTCAAATTTAGTGTGTGGTACAGCTGATTATCGCCAAGTAAAGCCCAACGACAAGCATTTCAATACTTTGGAGATGTTGATTACACAGAACATGGAACGTTTTTGGTTTGTATTGTGGGAATAAATATATATATTTTTTTTTAAAGAAAAACTAACTTTTTGTTGAATTTCTTGGATTTCAGATAATCGATACAGCTACTCCAGTATTAACGAGTTAAGTTTGATGATAATTTGCGACATACATCTTTTATATATCTATTATATTTATGTGCATATTGTAGAATATTTGTTGGTAATTTTCACCGTTTCATTAGTACGGTGATTGCATTTAATGTAACTAGCAACGGCAGATCGCTTTCTGCTAGTTTAATGTACTGTATTATGACCTTTGTCCCACGGATGAGATTTCTAAGATACGGATTTTGATCCCATGAGATTCTTTGCAAACAAGTAATCCCCATGTATACCCCATGTCACAGAGATTCGACGTCTCACGCCCAACTTCACGCTTATTGTATGTCAAACGGCCTTTGAATATCGATGTTTCATTCATGTTTGTGAATTTGAATCTTTCCAGGAGCAATGAAAATGGAATAAATGTCAATTTAATGCCTGTGTGTATCTAACTTTCAGAATAAATGATTGTCGGTATTTATGGTATATCTATGACGATTATGTATTTAACATCGCCGTTAAATCGAACGTCGTATATACGGGCCTTAGTTTTTGATTTATTTCTGCCAATCTCAAGCTGATCTCTGAGTATATTTCCAAATCAAAATCTTAACACGTTTACATTGTACTTAGTGAGATTTATCTCATTCTGTGGACACGGGACAGGGAAAGTCGTGGACTCGAATGATTGTTGAACTATTATTACATATGTAATATTTGTGGCGACAGCGTTGCGGTTACATATTTTATTTTAGCGGTCATCGGCATTTTGTTTTCGTTGTTTCGTATTTCGCACCTGACTCCTGAGTCCTGACTCAGACGGGATGTTCGTCCTTATTTAAATTGTTTATGAATGAATAGCCCGCGTCGCGGCTGGACGCGGCGAATTTATTAGACATGATGATCATGGCAGATTTAATGGTCCGCGGGAGATCTGGTTGAGGACTTGACGGTTCTTCTAGCAGGGCAAATAATATGAAGCGTGTCATAATTATGCAACTCGCTATTGATAGAGGTCGACACATCCACCAACCGTACGCTCGGACGACAACTAACTAATTGACTCATTGAAAAAGTATCGTAGGTATTCCATTCTACTCTATTAGGTACCTATTTATTTTTAAAAATTGTTTTGTCGAATTACAACATTTGCGTGCAATAATTATGACTCGGCGAAAAAACCGCTAAATGCAAAAACATGGATCGATTATTTTAGAGCGTTAACCTGTTATAGTCGACGGTTTTTTTTTTCAAAATTAATTGTACTATTAGTGTCACACTGAGCGAGGTGTCGACCGAAAGGAATTACCGTGTATGTCTGTCAGGACTGGAGATCGTTAAAAAATCTACCGACTCAGACTTTACCTTATGCTCCGAGCGATTTTATGCGATCGAAAGACAAAGAAAGAAATACCTACTCTTCACATTATTCATAAAACATTATCTATAGACTTCTGAAGTTACTTTATAAAGTATCTACGATACGTACATGTATAATCGATCAATTAAAATATACCATAATTGTTTTTAAAGAGTCGGAATTGGCCGATTTTTGACGGCTCCGACTCCGCTCAAATAACACCAATGGACGACTCCGACTGCACAACCCTGGCTGCTGCACGGCATTGGCTGGCTGCTCGGTCACACGACAAGTTACTCCCAGATAATGAACATTAATCAACGTAATAAGGATATCATTTTATCTATATTGTACTAGCAAAATAACAAATAAATTGGATAATCACGCTTGTGTATGAAATAAAAGGTAAACCACTAGAATTTTCTTATAAAGTTATTTATTTATCGATGTAACTATAAGTAGGTATTTTCGCATACGTATCATATAAAAACAAGGCACATCAATTATTGGCATCTGAAAACATCTGAAGGCCCACTTGCTGTGCCGGAACTCTACGGATCTGAGTGCTGGGTACGATACTCCCTAAGAAAGATGTAATTCTTTATTGGCGGACTGGAGGCGACGCGATGAGATAATCTTAGAGATTAAATTGATATACTTTGAGATCAGTTTGAGATTGGTAGAAAGAGAGAAAAACTCATACCCATTGTTCAGTAACTAACACGACGTTCGACCAGACACAGGTGCACAAACGTCACATAAAAGTCACCCATAAGACGTTAAAAGATGAACGTTACATTACATCAAATCCCTCGAAAACTGACGAACGACACTGACAGTTGATGTTTGACGTATGTGACAAGCGTGAAGTTAGACGCGAACGCTGAATTTCTGAGACATGGTGTGTGCACGGGGACTACGAAAGCTGAGAGTTGCCTCCAAAGAATCGCATGGGAGCAAAATATGTCGGAGTTTGTCTCGAATCGAAAATCTCATTCTGAACACGGGCCATTAGACCCTAAGGGATATTTGGAGCCAAGAATGAAAAACAATCACAAATCGGTGGTTGGTCACATTCAAGGAAGTTTCTGAGGAGTGCTGGACTGCGCTGCGCCGAATACAAGGAGGCCAGGCCCCACACCTGTTGCACCACTGATGACGATTCATTGAAATATCTAAATATATGTGCTTCATAATAAAGCTCTAATACATTGCTTTCTTTGAAGATTCTTTCAGAGAACAATTTTCATACGGGACACAGCTTTATTGTTTTGTTGAATTTCACACGCAATCACAACACAGGCGCCAAGAGCATTCTGTTTTCTGCTAAAGCTTAAAAAAGTATTCTTCAGTGAAAAATTTGTCGAAAGATAATTTATTTTGTCATTTTTACTGCACCAGTTTTTTGTTTACATTTTTTTTTAATATTTGTGCGATGAGAAATGTCCAATTTTAATGTAAATATTTGGTAAATTTTAATTGTAGAAGATTTTTTCGTCATCAATTATATCTAAATATGAATATTAATATTATAATAATTATTAGGAGAACACATTCTTATTGTGAAGTTGTAATTATTCAGAACACAGGTCTGTGATATTTTAAAAATGAATTAAATATATTAATTAGAAAGATATACATATAAAATCAATTTTATCGAAAAATATTGTTGTTGCGCCACCGGGATTCGAACCTGGATCTCTTTCCTAACCGGTGAAGGTGCGTTATCCAACTATGCTACATATATAAAGTTGTATCAATGTGTCCAAAATTTAATAAAAATGAATTGATAATTCTGGCGTCTGCTATCAGTTTACTCAAAGGTATTTGAGATTCTGTAAAAATAAGGTAGATGGCTCTTTCAAATAATGGAACGATTAAATGTATTAATATCAAAAAGGTAACATATAGGTTCGAAAATTGTCGCTAAAAATATTGTACATACTATCATTTACGCGCACTCGGGTCATCCGCGTACATGCGCCGCAAGAGTGCCATATTAGAACACGTCTGGTCCACCTGCCTCGTTCATTCTCGCAATGTGGGAATGTGAACTTCAAACAGACAATCCTGGTTATCCATCCACTCGTTATGTTTTTATCACGCAATACGGTTCCGAGCAATCGGCGCTTCGATGCTCTTTGGGCAACTCTTAATTTGTAAATGGAGTACTCGTTTATTTTCATTGTCTCAGTTCCGTACGTCACCCTGACAGGACACGGCGCCTTCAGGTCCTTGGCGCATCCTGCTTTTTACTATTCCTACTCTTCTTTTCTATTAACTATCAGCGCTGTCACATATTCATACGCAAGCTCGTCGATTGCTGAAGCCCTTAACAGGACCGTCTTCCAGTGTTTGTTCCTCTATTTCTCCATCGCCATCAACACTCACTTCACGTGTCCTTCTTATCATTCTCTCAATTATTCATTCACGTCAACCAAACTACCTAAGCGACTTTTTTAATCCCTTTTTAATTCATGATGCTACGATTACTTCCATTACGTTCCTTTCTGAATTTATCACTAACTAATTGCGCCTAAGTGATCTTATTTCCACTGCATTCAGTCTACTTTAGTTCCTGTGTTATCTATGTGTATATTGATACCTTATAATAAAGATATTCCACGGAGCTCGGGGACAGAGAACGAAGTAAGGAGTAAATTCGCATAAAACAAACATCGGTTGTAAATCGGCGCATCGGTGACGGATGGCCGCTGTGTCGGGGGGGTATCTTACTGTTTTTTCTACTCCGCAGGTCCTAGCAACACCAATCGTCGATAATCGACGGTTTTCTGTTAGCTTAAAATAGCTATCGCTACGTTTGGTTGTAGTATTATAGCGTACATTATCAACACGGTAGTTTACCTGAGACGCCTAGCTAAAATAATGTTATATGCATCGGAGAGCGATCCGACAACCGACACAAAGTGTGTTGATGGAAACGTTCCCTTTGACGGATGTAGATATGTAGAATTCTACAGTAACGGCGTGAAATGTAGGTTACTTCCTTATAAGGTATTACTCGACTAGTTTGAAAGTGTGGAAGGAGAGAAAGAATATCCCGGATATAACGACACAGGTTAAAAAATGCATTGTTATTCATTCCACACCGACTTGCGGTTATTGCATCGTTCCGGGAATCCTTCGAATATACCGGGGAATTCGACACGGTGACGCACCCTCCTCGGTCCTCGGTGCACTCATCCGCATTGGGCGCGAGAATAAAACACTTTAATAACTCAAAATTATTGCACACGAAATGCAGTCAGACAATAATAACTAATGCAGTATTTTCTATTGATATTCCACGCTTTCTTGCAACGGCGAATCATTGAAAAGCGACCGTGGAGTAGTTTGATGAACAAAGAAATCAAAGTATTTCAAATCTGAAAATTACGCGACATCATTTTTATTGCTTTTTAATTCATTTAAGGGGCAAGAATATCTCATGCGTGTGGCAGCTCGGCAAACAGCAGTTATGACCCGTGTCGTGGATGAATTAAAAAATATTTTTATTCGCTTTAGTCGCTGACCATGGCCAGCACTCTCTGGACTCGTTCCAAGTTCATACAGTGATGATAAAACGTAACAGGGACACCTTACATGCTTCTAAAATACCGAATAACCAGAAGTAAACAGAAAAGAGAGTCAAAGTGCCTGAAATCTTTTATTTTATTAACCACTTAATTGAGTTTAAATTCATTAACCGGTTTCGAAAAATACCATTTTCTTCTACAGGATGTCATAACTAACTAAAACATATATTATTGTTTCTTTACCAGAATCTATTTAACTCCTAACTCAAATTGTTACTTAATACAAATTTTTTAGAATGGGACTCGCAGTTAAATTGAGTTGGTTGTTTATAATATTTTGATGAGTTTTACACGCTTTATTTATCTCCAACGATTCCAAATTATTTAATTTGTGACCAACACCGTTTACATGCAAAATTGAAAAATTGAAAAATCGGTTTCGAAAAATACCATTTTCTATCAAATGATTAGAAAATGGTATTTTTCGAAACCGGTAGATGTATTTAAACTCAATTAAGTGGTTAATAAAACAAAGATAATAAATAAAAATATGAAATTTAACCTTTACCATACCATGATATAAAATACCCGAACGCAACTCGTGTTACCGTAAATAACTGTCAGAAAAAATGTTTTTATTAGCTTAAATGGCTTTCATGGCACGAATTTACTCTAAATATTGAGCATTCAATTTTGAAAAATGATTAATAACATAATTTAGAGCATTCATTAAGTCGTATACAGTGTGTCCTTTCTTCTTATCTCTCTTCATTTAATTATTGAGAAAGAGACAATTATATTTGAATGTTTGTTGTTCTTTTCACTGTGAAAATAGTGTGTGATTTCTGTCTTTCATATCACAAATTGTATTTTTACCAACGTATTAATTTTACAACGGATTGAATGGAAAAAATAATTGTTTTTGTACGATTCCCTTTTCATTATTGGTTTTTCACTAGTCATTCCTAAGCGCTAATATTTTCTTCAGAATTATCTAAAATATGAATTTTATGTTGCATGTATGTACCAAAATATTACAGGTTTAATTATGACGGTAGACCTGTGTTACCGCATGGTTTGGGAAGGGTTAACCGCAAAGTTAATATTGCTAATTTTAAAAGTATGAAATCTTTTACTTCGGATACGTATTAGAGCTTATTATTATACAAAGAAATTCAAAATTTCATTTTGTTCACTCGATGTATGTATCAATGTGTGGATTGGTATTAAACCCGGTTAATATTCAATTAATTTAAACCTCATAGAAACAGAGACCATCAATTCATTGTGACAACAAATAAAGCGTTAAATATAATTGAATTGCCATTGAATATGTCACTTTTTATATTTATGAATTTGAGTCACGCCTCTATTTAACATTATTTTATAATCTGAAAAGAGACAGCTGACAACATCGGGTGCCTCCCAGTTGAACGCTCCCGACGCGCGACGACCCGCGGTGAATCAAGTTAGGAATGGTACAAGGAAATAGTTGTCGTATGTCGCAGGAAGCGCCGGCTTCAACTAGTTGACAGATGACTGTACGGCCTTCTGTCCACTCATCGCTCGGAGAAGCCGCTGGACGAGCCGCGGTTGCTCCACGCCACGGCCTTGTTTACCAACAGAAAGAGTCAGCGTCCAGTCGGAAACGAATTCACGAGGAAAAGCGGCCGACTATCCCTGATCGCTTTATCATCGTCACTTCATTGAGTTTCAATGTTCATAATGCTCCGTATCCACGGATGAGATTTTAGACTCGAGACGATCTCTGAGGTAAGGGTTTTGCTCCTGCGAGAGTATCTGAAGACAACTCTCGACTTTCATAGTTCTCATGAACAATCAGAGATTTTAAATATGAATTAAATATATTAATTAGAAAGATATACATATAAAATCAATTTTATCGAAAAATATTGTTGTTGCGCCACCGTGATTCGAACCTGGATCTCTTTCCTAACCGGGGAAGGTGCATTATCCAACTATGCTAAAGCGACAATTTTCAAACCTAATGTTACCTTTTTGATATGAATACATTTAATCGTTCCATTATTTGATCAGAGATTCGCCGACTCGCACCTTATTTCACTTTTTTGTACATCAAACGTAAAATGTCATTCTATTGACCATTGATGTTTCGTCGGCAGTTGGGTGAATTTGAATTTCCCCTACAGCAATTAAAATTGAATTTGTAATTTAATATTTCTGTTTATTTAACTTTCAGAATAAATAGTTGTAAGTGTCTATAAATATCTATGTTTGGGTGAAGTGTCGGGTCTCACTCTATCTCCAGATCAAAACATCGTATACCTAATATATGGCACTGAGATTTATCTCAACTGAATCTCTAAGATTTATTTCAACGTGTCTCAACCCTGGACTCGGGCCATAAGAGCGTGTCCACTACACAGTCAGTGGCCGAGACTTTAAACGTTGTCTGTGAATCTCGTATGAAGGTTATATTGAACCAATCGATATGGGTTGGTCCATACCAATGATGAGTATATGAAGCTGTCAGATATTTTATTGTAAATAATAAATGGTTCCATATATTAGAATTTCAGCGACCGAGGCTTCTCTAAAATTAATAATAATTAAAAGTAATAACAAATTATGTTCCGCTACCTGTGATACTGTACTCGATGCTATACATATTTCGTAAAAAGATTTAGATTAAACATATCTACAATAATAAAAGCAAGTTTTGCTAACTTTTTTCTAAAAAAACTTTGTCAATGTCTAATGTCTTCTGGTAAGTAAAAGGTATCCGCATCTACCCCTATACAATTGTGAACTATGTCTGTTATACCTCGAACATTTAATGTTTCGTTAATTTTTACTCAGATTTAATGGTGGTGGACTCGATTTTACCAAAACGTCACGACGATACAAATATTGACAATTACTAAATAAACCGTTGCACAGGCCTAAAGGTCCTCAGTACATCCTCAGACTGTTGAAGAGTTTGGATAACAATCACGCCACCCCCTTCCGCAGTAGGCAGACACGAGCGCCCCGATCTTTTATTATATTGCCTCCACCGCATTCAGTATACTTTCATTCTTCTTTTACCACTTTTACAGACCTCACTTGCAGAACTCCAAAGAGATAGAAAGTTTGATAAATAGTAGAGAAATGTAAACTTCACATTTTGATCAAAGTTGTACTTTGCATATACCTAATATTCTCGCATACAGTTCTTCTTTCAATTTCACCACAGCTCGTCTGACATTCATTCCATTTTGGGCAGTACGTGCCTAATAATGAAGATTGCTTCGATTGCGTATTTCATATTTGCTTCAGAATACGACCGACCTTAGAAACGTCGAGAACGATTTTATGAAAAAATAAATAGTTAAAAGATACACACTCGATATACCTACTTGCAGATTGCCGAATCTGTCAAACTATCGACTGGCATTTTATAAATGAGTCAATCACGTTACCTAACTGTCTGCAATCGTCCACACGTGGTCCGGCCGCGACCTCGACATGTCGAGGTCTAACCGGGTATGCAAACAGGTTCACAACTAAGTCCTTCGGTATGTGAACTGTCTTCGGAAGTTCTCTCCGGGTAGGTATATTAGTCACGAAGATTCTCCGTATCCTCGGGTGCAAAGTTTCAGTAAAATAATAAATACATGAATCACTAAACATCTGGGCTTTAAAAAAAATGTAGCCTGTAATGTTGTTTGACAGATGTAAAGCGTAAGAATTAAACTATTCATTAAGTATTTTTGTGCTACGGGGAATGCGTGTGACGCATAATTAAACTTCGCCAATTATAAGCGCCATACAATTTCCATTTTAAAAAAAAAATGGCAACATTCTGAGAAATCGATTTCTAGACTATATTTCTGAGATCCACGAATTGAATTTTAAATGTGTCTCCCTACCTTCCGGTTAGAAAATATTACTTTAATCTGAATTACGGAAAAGGTAAGTGATCAGTCTGATTTCACGCGAACTGTTTAATGATAACATTAATCAAATTGAATTTCTCGGACGGACAGTTTTTGAGTTACAGCTCTCGCAATACGTGCTGTAGGTGTTGGAGGATGATGCAATTATTGCAGTATTTTTATTAAAATTTCGTACAGGACGCTTTACGTAGGAAGTCTAGAGAAATCTAAAAAATATTGTTATGACCGGTTGTCTTTTGAAAAGTAGTTATATCATTACGCTACCGTCCTTCGTGCATCGAGTAAAGAAACAAAGTGAAGTTGATTACCAATATATTTAGATAATTGCTCAACATTTAAACTAAATGCCATGGAGTGAAAAAAATAACACATAAGTGCGCTGGTTGTAATCATGTCGGTTTTTAGTGTCATTTTTGACTCGATAGTCAGGCCTATTCTCAAAATTGCAATATTGAAATGAAGGTGATTGTTTTACACCAACCCTCAAAAATAGACAGATAGTTTTGACAGATTATGGTACGTTTATCTCCCTCACTCCCTCACTCTCTCTCATTCAAATATAACACTATTTTTGAGGGTTGGTGTAACAATCACCTTCATTTCAATATTGCAATTTTGAGAATAGGCCTGAATGGCTGTTGTCACCGTGGAAGCTGTGCTTTGTCTTCTCCGACCTCTCTGGTGACATTGAGAGCTCAGACTGCGTCGGTGGTTTGAATGAGTGAGTTAAATGATTTTGATGATTTTTTTAAGACGAGATAAATCGTGTCACTGTCAAAAACTGAGTCGCCTTACGCACTATTAAGTTGATCGATGTAAATATGTTGCAAACACTGCACGTGCAGAGCTTCATGAATAAGTTCGATCGGTTTAGTAATCTGTTGGTTAGGTGATGTGAGGTGATATGGCAATAGAGGATTGTTTGTCCATTTTCTACGGCACAAGTTGCGCAAGTCTTGTCTCTTAACCCTTCCCAAACCATGCAGTAACATAGGTCTACCGCTCTAATTAAATCTGTAATATTTCGGTAAATACACGCAACGTCCACTTCATATTTCCGCTTATAAAAATGACTAGTGAAAAATTAATTATGTAAGACGAATCCGACAAAAATTATTATTTTTATTTCATTCCATAGTAAAATAATACGTTGAAAAAAATACAATTTGTGGCAAGACAGAAAGAAATCACACATTAATTTTACAGTGAAAACAATAACAAACATACGAATATAATGATGTCTCTTTCTCACTAATTAAATGAAGATAGATAAAATGGTAGGTTATATTATACAGTGCAATCTCCTATACAGAACTTAATGAACATTCCGAATAATAATATTACATATTTTTTTAATATTTAATTCTCAATACTTAAAGTAAATTATGTATGTATGGCATTAACCATTTTTTCACATTCTAAAGGCTAATTTCTTACGGTAACACGAGTTGACAGCATGGCTACGTACGAGTGTTTTATATCACGGTATGGTAAAGGTTAAACTTGATGGTTTATTGGCAAGTGTATAATTTTCTAGTAAAGGGATCAATTAACGTAGCGGGCAAATGTTAAGTGTAATGTAAAGCGACAATAATCTATGTACGACGGGACACTGTGAAAATATTAATTATTTTTAACGAAATATGACATATAACGATTGCGACTGCAAATTCAATCTCGCTCGACACGAGCGCAATAAATTGTAATTGACCTGTGCGTGCGAAAGAGATGACACCGTTCACTGTGTCGTCACGAGCACATATATAAAATGTCACAATGATATTGGACATGAATTTTGTAAACGGGAACAGTTTTTCTGCTGAACGTTTGATGATGACTCATCTTCATTTCAAATTCGTGTGACGGTGATCTTTGACAGTTTGAATTATTAATCATTACCGTGCCTTCTTTAGCCATTACCGTAATTAAAGAAGTTTAATTTCAAAAAGCGGCAACGCCAACATTCCGCCAAACTGCCGGGGTGAAGTTGGCGTCAGTGTTGACAGGCCAGTGAGCTGTGAGATCTCAAGTTGACGTCGGTCGATAGGCCAGTGAGATCTCACGTTGATTGACAAGTTAGTTGACAGGCCAGCGACATCCTTAGGTAGAGAGCCACCCTTAAGCGAATTTCAGAACTTCGCCCTTATTATTATTAAAAATGTGATATTGATTCTCTATAATTTGTTTATGATATAAATTCAATACAAAATATAAATAAAAATGTAGTTAAATTAGGAAATAAAATAAACTCACCCATAATCATCGGTTTTTGGCAATTTTGGTGGATAATAAATATTTCTCATTATCCACCAATATATTTATGTATTATTTAACAGCATCAGTTTTTAAATGTTGCACATTATTTTATACCTGTATTCAAATATTCTTAGGATATGTTTTAACTTAAAGATGCACATGAAACAAAGTGATGTACATTCATTATTGCTCTTTTGTCGCAAAATCACTAACGATTTTTTCGAAATCGAGATAATACGTCTTTGAGCTTGAATAGAAGATATTAAAAGCATATTTAACCTTTCTTCGGTCACCCATGTTTTTTCAATGGATATGGTCCTTTGAAATTGTATTGTTTTATGACCCGGGCAATTTCATTTCGGGCTAAAATGACAACAAGGCTGCACTTTGTCCATTTTTTTACAGCACATTCTTATTTTTCACTTTCAAAGTGTCCTTTAAATTACTTAAGTTTTTATTTTGTATAATGACAGTAATTTTAATATTTATATTGGATCTAATATTTGTATTCTGCCGCCATATTGCCGCCCCTTAAAATTTGCCGCCCACGGGACGTCCCTGATTACATGGCACAAAGTTTGAATGTTCTCTTGTATGGAGATAAGATACTAATTTTGTTCTTACTATTTAATGGATAGATCGCGCAGTAGCTAAGGACAAAACTTCATTTCATTATAAACGCTTCACGAAATGCACGTTCGCCAACTTGAAGTGTTCAAAATACACGCTTCATTCGAAGTATGTCGGTACCGCTGGTTGGCCCACTCCCGATGCAGGTCGAAATCGCTTCGCACTTCATACAGTACACAGTACACACTTCAATGAACTACATGAAGTGAGCAGCAAACTTTTTCGTCTCTATACATACACAGTTCGCAGTTAATTGTGCGCGTTGCTGAGTGACAGCTTCGTTGCAGGCAATCAAGTTATGCGCTAGTGCGTGTGAATATGATGTGAAGTATTGAACCATTGAAGCGTCAGCACGATGTAAAACGTGCGAACTACGAAATAATTAGTTCATTGAAGTACTTCGTAAAGTGTGGACCCATCGCTGCCACGCAGTATTAATATTCGTATACAATACTTATTTAGGGCCCTTTTTTCCATTTTGCATTGGTTACGCCACTGATCTGCATAATAGATATTTATTACAAACTGATGGTAGACAATTTTAAGTTCAAAAGACGTCAACAATCTTACTTTTTCAATAATCCTAACCCTGGATAAGATAATAAGGGCTATAAAAAATGTTGTGAATAGACAGTGCAAAAATTAGCAGAGTACCGTTTAGTCATCTTATAAATATAGCAGCAGGAATGATTTGGCGAGTTGTGTGTCATCGTTTTATATTCATTTTAATCATGTCGGGCCCTAGGTGCTAATGAAATGTGAAGCGCGCCCAGTGCAGGAAGCCCCTCGCCAGACGCGAACGCCTCCCACGCGCTCGCGGGCCGCCGGCCGCGAGACTACCGGCCCCGGTGACAGCCCGTGACTCAGCCCTGCGCTGAGGCGGCGCGCGCTGTCCCCTGTGGCCGCTGGTTGCGTCACTTGGCCCGTTTCGTCACCACAACGTTACAGTTGTGGTGCAACGTGACATTGCGCAACATTGAACTTGAGTGGAGCAGCGGGCGAGAGGTTTGGTAATAGCTCCTTTTTTATTTCCGCTTTCTTTAGATGGTCTCGGACTCGGAGAGGCGAGCAGTCGAGGTACCGGAACAGTGATGGCATCATCAATTGTCTTCATCATTAGATAATAATTTTGTTTTATATTGAACGTGCGCCGCAACAGTACGCGCTTCACAAAATGAACTGAACGAATAAATAAAAGCTGACGCGTAAAACAGAAACCAGTGTTTAAAATCCTAGCGATAGACATTTCTTTTCAAATTTCCCTACGCAGGACCCACAGAAGGACATTTCTCTCTCTCCCTCTCTCGGTCGATGTACTTGTGACTGAGCATCGTGGTCCTGTATTTTACTTCTAGGATGTGTAGCCAGGTCATGTTGAGACCTCTCGTCCTTCGTCCTTGTACACGCCGCCATCACCAATTTGTTAGCAATTAGCTATCTCAACACACTCAAAGTATGAAAGAATTATTTTCCTACGCGTTATAGAGAGCCCTATCTTTAGTGCGGACTTTCTGAAGAATGCAGACGTTCGTTCGTCCCGCAGTCTATACCATGGATTGCGAGACGAATTATCGTCGACACATCTCGAAAACGTCAAGCACAAACTATGTCAATCGATCGCACTTTTACGTTTCTTGAGATGAAGTGGTCCATCCAAAATTTGGTTAACTTATATATAAATCACTGACTCCGTTGTAGTAATCAAGAGTACTTCTATTCGAAGTGATCTACTCTGAGTATTTGAAGCCCCCGCCCCGTAGCGAGCTCTAGTCCTCAATGTTATAAGTTCTCGATCTCATTTCGTGTTCATTGGCCGCAATCAATGGTATCATCATCATCTGCAAATGAAGGTTGCAAAGCTTTTTGCCGCCTATTGAAATATTGTACCTGTAGCGATCGGAATTCAAATCTACCGCCATCTCAGTGCTGCTACAACTCGGGCTCAAGCATTCACCGCCAAGCGGTCTCTCCAGATTCATCGTTTCACAACGGCTGTCTTGCCGGCTCGCGCTCGCCGAGCAAGACCGCCAATTCATTTCATTTCATAAGACACGTGCACCTTCTATATCTTCATTCATTATTTAATTCTATCTGTCTTCATTGTCATAATAAACCTTCAACACGCCGAACAACATTTATTTCATTTAACCACCGTCCTAACGCCCAAATACCTATGTATATAATTTGTGAAATAGCAGTTATGTCAACGTTTCGCTTGTGTCGATGAATTACTTTTTTCCGTTTGTCATTTGAGGTCACCAGTTGAATGAATATATTTTTGATTATTCATTAACAAAACAAACATTAGATATGAAAACCGCAGACTGCTCTTCCTTCCACATGGCGCTGGGCCTAACTTCCTCGACGGACGTAATCACGATACGTAAGTAAATCGCGAGTCTTATCAGATATTGTGACGTCGTACGTACCTTCTGCTCGGCAATAAACCGGCCCACGCATCGCGGGGAACCCTCGTAATTTCACGAGCATCTGTGTAGCATGATAAACAATGGCGTAAGCACGCCAATGCAGCCATTCAATCAGGGCCGTTTCTACCATTAAGTGGCAACATTAGGGGCGGCAAAAGGCGAAAAAAAATAAAAAATTAAAACATCTAATTGTTTTCAAAAGCATGCGGAACAGTTGAAGTGACCTCGAGATAAGAACTTCCAACAGACTCGTTGATTTGTGCATCAAATTGGAAACATTTCTAGCCTGGCGTATCCTTGGAGAAGCTCCATATCTTCAAAATGACATTGATGCGGCAGCTCTCTGTTCCGAATTTTCAGGAATATGTCATCGAATACAAAAAAATGAGAAACCCGAATGCGCGCTGAACTATCTGTGCCAAAACAAGTTAGAATATAGTTTTCCTAATTTGTTCGTAGCCTTTTGGCTCTACCAATATCGGTGGCATGAAATGAATAAAAACCTATCTGCGCGGTTCAATGAGCCACGAGAGACTCGCGGGACTAGCCGCAATTTCAGTAGAAAAAGACATGGCTTACCAGCTTGACCCGCATTAATTCTTCTAGCCTGGATGATAGGGGGAGAGAATGATGGGGATAGGTTGGCATTTTTCAATTCTCGTCTAGGGCGGTAATACACCTAAAAACGGCCCTGCATACATTTGGTATTGGTGCTGATACTTTTTCCAGCGCTATTGTGTGTTTAAAATTCAACAGTTAAAAATTTAATAATCATTCCTTGCATGTATTATGAATGCGTCACTACCTAGTCATACAGTCAGTACCTAGTCTCTTGCTAATATGTCGGGTTAGAAACCAGACCTTCGCCGTAAAACGTAGCAAGGATTTTTTTCACTTGCGAGTGCATACAAGTGTTTAAAACTCTTAGGTTTTCTTTCTTCGTGAAAGTGTAAATATTATAGAAGACAAAACAATTTTGTTTTATTGAGCGAGTAGTTAGTAGTAACAGTGAGTATTATATCACTTCTTTATAGCTATATTTTTTATATATGCAATATTAATATTGTTAGTTAGAAAATCGAATTCTCTCAAACTCTCCGAGTGACAACGTACATTTCACCCTTCAACTAGTCGTGTATCTTTTACGAACAACTTAAAAATAAATCTTGAAACGTGTACTAACAATTGAAGTATTTACGTCTTAGGGAGTATAAATGACAAACATGTAATTGTCGTCCAACCTATTCTATTTTTTTAAAGTTAAAAATAAATATGTAATACAACAATAGTTACATTTTGAGAACCCGGGAAAACATAAGCGCCCTGAACATGTATTATTGTTGCGCACGGAGATGAAATTATGTATTTTTATAAATCTATATTATTACCTGTTTTTTGTGGCGTGCCGCGGGATTGGGAATACAATAAACGCTCGCCCACCCGCCGCTACGTCACACACTTTTCCTAAAAAGATTGCCTATATTAGTATTTTTGGGTGCCGTGGACAATGTAATTTAAACAAATGTTATGATCCACGGGACCCCATCACCTGTTTTCCCTTATTATGATTGCATTTGTAAAGATTTAAAAGAATTTGTGACAAGCATCGGTCGGCATGGGAACCAACAGGGTTCCGTGCCATCGACCCTTTTCTCGTCGGGAAATTCTCTACCGATTCCCCTACTCGTGATATCCCACAAATTTATATATTATTTTTCATTTATACTGCGCGAATTGTATTTCTGCCGCCCGCCTGGCCGCGACCGAGTTGCGCGCCCAAGTTTTCGGTTTCGGCCGGCAATTGGAAAAAAAATACGGGGCATCAGTCTCTCTGCGGCGCGCCTTCCGCCCGGAGTCTCGTCGTCCAGCCGTCCTGAACCTGCACTCTCAGTCTTCGAGGAAGCAAACTAGGATCTGCGACCACCGGCTATTTGGAGTGAGCCAGACTAGCTTTTGCTTTTTAAGCACTTGGCGAAATCTGGCGAAAGCATTTGAGGCGACCGATTTTTGTTTGGTTGGTAACAATTGTACTGAATTTCATCCGTTCCAAATTTTGAGAAAAATACAGTCGTCGCACTCCGCCTCCTGGGCATCTCAATATAAAAGGCTTTTGTTTAAAATCCAGCATCTGCCTAACTATATAAAATTATAATTAAACCTGAATCCCAGGCGACGCCGGAAACAGACCGCTAGTGAACTTAAATAATAAGAATTCTCTTAATTCCGCTTTATTTAAATATGGAATCATATCGTGACGATCGTCGGACTACCGGTAGGTATTGCCGAAATTTTAAATTGATTTAGTAGGGTTTGAATCTTTATTAAACCAAATTATTATGAGACGTCTCAAAGGATGAAACACTGACATATTGTGGAGATCCACTTTATGATACACGACGGGACAATGTATAATTATTTAGCCCGCATGGCGTCATTGAATTGTTAGTGTCATCGCGTGGCTTGTGTCCTGGTCGTCTTCCTTGATCAAACATCGGGAATAAAGCAAACCATCTTACACGACGAGACATCTCACATCGTCAGTAGAGTTTTAAATTATTTATTTTCGTATGGACAAATATATTACTATATTCGTACATTATCCTAAAATAAACAGCTCTGTGGACTCAACGTCTCGTAAGTGTTTGTAAAATGTTCTCGCCTTGTGTGAACAGCTGAGTCCCGAGTCGCCGATTCCAGCAATACGTATATACGTCGGTATTCGGTAGTCGGCTTGAACATTTGTTAGTAATTAGAATTTTTTTTTAGAGAAACATACAAGAATAAAAATACAAACTCAGTGAAATAAATTAAAACAATTTTCAATATTTAGTTTATTAAAAAGCAGCCGTCTAATGAATCTTGATGTATCCCAATCTTTCCAAACTTTTTCGGTTCACAGCGCCCTTGGTACATAGGGATATATCCACGACGCCCCAATTGATATATATTTTACATACATGACGTGCTTGTGGTCTAGTGACTACGATATTCGCCTAGTAATCTAGTAGTCGAGGGTTCGAGCCTCGTTCCACATATTTTCATAGCACAAACGTTTAATTTAGTCTGAAAATAGTAAGAATATTGACGTGACACGAAAAATAATAAAAATTATATCGAATTCAATTTTTTTAGTTCCTCTCCGCGCGACGCTTCCTCGTCGGTGGTAATGTTTCTATCTCGGAACCTCTTATGCACGTCCACATTTGAAGAGTAGTATTGAAACTAACGTATTTATCGGCCAATTTTCAAACAGTAATTTTATAATTAGAAAAAATATGAAATTAGTGAAAATAAAACTTGTAACCTAATTTCAGGAACTCTTCACTTCACTAATGTCACCGATATACCTGTGCGCCTGTGTATAGGCAAAATGTTATACGACGATTTTGTCTATTTTGATACTGGATACAGTACTCGTAGAGAATGTTTTACATGAAACCACAGGAAGAACTATTTTTTCATGAATGATTTTGATGTCGTAACTTAACGTGTTCATTGACTTCATCAAATAATAAAACATCTAATTAAATTTTTTTTAAAAGTTTATTTTTTTGTAAAAAAATATGATATGGCCTGGCAGGTTTGAACTACGCAACCTCTAAATCTTTGTGTTTAGATGTTCTATCCGCTCGAACATACTGCCCTCAAACAGTATACCTCTATTCTTTGTGTTTTTACAAATGTCTGTTTTCAAAGAATCCCCTCCATTTACTGCTTCAAGCATTTTGATTTCATCCAGATTTTTCCATTGTACTTTTTTTTTTCTAAATAGAGATTTGTTCAAATGTGTCACATCAATATTTCAAACTAAATTAACTGAAAATAGGACTAACTCGCTGGTCTCTTGGAATGAAGATTGAACCCCCGACTTAACCTCTACACCAACAAGCGCGGATTTAAAAAAAAACTCAAAATTCATCACTTTATATGTGTGAAATGAAAAAAATTATTGACGACGAATATGGTATAATCTTGAATTGTTACAAAAAATATGTTTTCCAGTGAAGTCGAGTTCCAAAATTTCAAAAATTGATAAAAAAATATTGGGTCACAAATACTTACAAAGTTATCAACACATTAATTTCGAAATTTTCACCATAATATATTCTGACATACTATGGTTTTGATTTTGAAATGAGTCGAATCAAGAATACCAACACATAGGTACTTTGAAACTCTCTGTGAAATGTCTGAAGTGGACCCGTGGAAGATACAACTCTTTTAATTTTTTGGCACAACATAAAAAATGATTTTACAAAAAAAATTCTGTGTAACGAAATTGAAGGATTTCGATAGATGAAAGAAAATGTAGATGTAGCATTTCCAAAAAAAAAATGGGTTGATGGTGGAAAGTTTGGGAAGAAACATTCCAACATCTCAAATCTCTACATTGGCAGAAAATAAGTTTCCTTTCAAAACCTATTTATTCTGCCCTAATTTGCCAAAGCAAATTGGTGAGCATAAAGCATTTTTTGTTTTGTTCCATGTATGCCAGGTATTGGAGACAAGTGAATTTGGCTATGTCAGCCATTGGGTGTCACAAACAACATTTTTTATTTAATAAAAATAAAATACTTTATTTATTTCTTTTTTTATTCTACCAGCCTTCCGAAATGTATTAATTATTCAGTGGATAAAATTAATATCCATTTTAGTCACCATGGAAGGTTAACAACTAATGAAGTTTTTTTTTCCCTTAAGGACGTTCCCAAAGAGCAGTCGTACTCAACCTTCAAGAAGATGTACGATATGTAAACTACTATGAATAGAATAAAAAATAGTTGAGGTACAGTGTACTTTTTCGCTTCCGCTCACATGCGCAGAAGTTCAAAAATATTCTCATTGCGTCGTTTCTCCGATCCGGCAACATGGTATTCTTACTTTGAATATTCTTACGTTGGAGACGTGTGCTGTCAATGTTTTGAAAATTTTTTGGAGTTTACTTTTATATTGGAGATTGCAAATAGTTTATTAATAATGAGTTTGCGTTTAAAAAATGGTAGATTCGTTAAAAAAAACACTGGTGATAAAATAGCTAAAGCCTTAGCAAGTATGTCTGAAGCTAAAAAACAAAAAATTCAAAAAACTCTTCATGAAACAGCTCAATGTGGAATTCCAGATGAGAACTACAAAATTTGATTAACACATTAAAATTACAAAGTAATTTATTTAACTCTTCCAAAAAATGCGAGTATTATTTGCAAGAATTATCTAAGTCAGACAAAGTTTTTTTTTTGCGACAATAACTCCGAGAGTGACAGTTGTGTTTGTGCAGCTCTCTTGGATTAATTGGATATTTACAAACTTTTTTCTTTAATATTCTTAGCTCACTTGTTTTTATAATTTAAATTATTTATCTTTAATATAATTTCTTACAGTTTGGGCATTTGCGTTTTTTTTTCAGTAGAATCTATTTATTGTTACATTTTTATTTTGACATTTGTCAGAAATCTTTTGTAATTTAATTTTCGGCCTCAATGGTTGGAATTAAGACCTCCGGATTCTCCAGACCCTCTTCCTCCTCCATCACATCTTTCTCGTCCCTCAAAACCCGCCTCAGAAGATGCAGAATCTTCAGACAATTCCACTTTTTTAACATTCAAGAAAGGGAAAATTGAAAAGTCGGAAAAAACAAAGAACAATCTTAAGATAACCAGCATCATCACATCTCCTCCTATCTCTCTCACTCTAACCCAACCATGACCTCTGCTTCTCCTGTTAATATAACCCGTCCCCAATTATTATACCCAAATTCGGCTGTCTCTCCTTTCCTTGTTTGTGTCCAAAAAACAGAGCAAGGGCCTATACATCCAATTGATTTTGGAAAATATATTTCCCAGCAGAACACTCCAGGTATCTCCCCAGGCGGTATAAAAGCAGAAGGCAGATGTTCCGTACAGGAAACAAGAACTGTATTTGTAGGGTGGTTCGCCGGTTCGCTCTGGTAGCTCGGATGAAGATTATCTGCAGCGTGGTGCAGCGGTCCAGGGGGGTCCAAAAATCTCGTCCAGTGTAGCAGCCAAGTCGTGTGAATTTCCAGGTCCGTGATCCAAAGTCGTTGCAAAGTCAGGAAGCCAGAAGATTCGGTGGTAGTGATGATAGCAGAGGTCCAATGATGAGAGAAATGAAAAGTCGTAATTTGCTTTGTTCTAGTCCAGTGGTGCGAGAGACGAATGAGACGAGAGTGCTCTTTGCAGCCACTGGACCATTATTTATT